>CP106729.1:111771928-114269265 GCA_025506655.1 Gossypium rotundifolium
CAAGAGGTTATTATGAACATCTCCTAAATGGTGTTGAGCAATGTATTTCTGAAGAGAACAATAGAGGTCTGATCCAGCCATTCACACAGGAGGAAATTTGAGGTGCTTTGGCAAGCATGGGAGCTACAAAAGCCCCAGGTGAAGATGGTTTTCTAGCTCTTTTCTTTCAAAAATATTAGCATATTATGGGGGCTGAGGTCTCAACTTATAGCCTTCAACAGCTCAAAGGTGATATGGAGGTTAGTCCTATCAATACTACACATATAGTTCTTATTCCTAAGAAGGAAAACCCTACTAATCTTTCCCATTTTCGTCCAATTAGCCTTTGTAATGTAATTTATAAAATAATGGCCAAGGCTATAGTGAATAGATTTAGAGGGGTTTTGGAGAAATGTATTGATAAGGCACAAAGCGCCTTTGTCCCCAGAAGATTAATCTCAGACAATGTCTTAATTGCTTATGAAATTCTTCACACGTTAAGAAGGAAAAGATTAGGGAATAAGGGATTGATGGCAGTAAAACTAGACATGAGCAAAGCGTATGATCGGGTCGAGTGGGGATTTATAGAGGTAACGATGCAGAAAATGGGGTTTGACTCTAGATGGATCTTTTTTATTATGAAATGCATCTCTACGGTTTCATATTTTGTAGTTTTTAATAATCATGCTGGAAGTATTTTTTCACCTACAATAGGACTTAGACAAGGTGATCCATTGAGTCCGTTCTTATTTTTGATCTGCGGGGAGGGCTTATCTAGTCTAATGAGATTGGCACACACGAAGAAAACTTTAAGGGAGTTAAAGCAAGTAGAAGTGGTCCTCAAATCTCACATTTATTATTTGCAGATGACTGCATACTTTTTGGGGAAGTGACGGAGAGGGGTGCTGGTATTTTAAAAAGGATTTTACGGGAATATAGACAATGCTCAGGACAGATCGTTAATTTTGAGAAATCGACAGTTTTCTTTAGCTCTAATACAGGCAGTGAGGATAAAAGAATTGTTGCCAGAATGCTAGGGGTCCGATGTTCAAATGACCCAGATCGCTATTTGGGATTGCCAAACATGGTGGCCAAAAGGAAAAAGGAGGCATTTCAAAATTTAAAGGACAGATTTAAACACAGAATTGATAATTGGAGTACAAGACTTTTATCTCAAGGGGGAAAGGAAGTTTTTATTAAATCTGTTCTTCAAGCCATTCCGACGTATTCTATGGCTTGTTTTCTACTCCCTAAGACGTTATGTTCAGGTCTTGAAAAAATAATTGCAAAATTCTGGTGGCAGAAAGATCTGAATCAAAGGGGTATTCATTGGTGTTTGTGGAAGGAGCTTTGCGTTTCCAAAGAAAAAGGGGGTTTGGGCTTTCGTAAATTAGACCAGTTTAACATCGCTTTGTTAGCCAAACAGAGTTGGCGGCTTTTTAATTACCCAAATTCATTATTAGCATAGGTTTTAAAGGTGAAATATTATCCTAATTCAGATTTTCTGCATGCACAATTGGGAAATGTACCTTCTCTTACCTAGAGAAGTGTTTGGGCCACAAAAGGGTTACTAGCAAGTGGATTATGTTGGCGCGTTGGAAAAGGGGACTAGATTTCTGTTTGGGAGGACAATTGGATCCTAGGTGGTTAAATTTTAAGCAGCATCAATACCGATACAAATACAGAAATCAAATTAGTAGCAGATCTAATTGAAGCTAATACGAGAAGATAGAATAGAGAGTTAATCGAGAATACCTTCCCAGAACATACTGCACAGAAGATTTTGTAGATCCCGTTGGCAGAAGAGGTCCATGAGGATTTTCAGGTTTGGCGGGGAGAGCATACTGGTGAATTCACAGTACGAAGTGCCTACCAACTATTACAGGAGACTACTCTAAATCCTAATGAATTATTATTACAGGCCAATACAAAAAAATTCTACAGGAAATTATGGAATTTAAAACTTCCATCGGAGATTCTTATGATTATTTGGCGCATATCGTGGAACCTTATTCCAAATTTCCAGAACTTGAGCATGCGACGAGTGGTAAGTGATAGCTCATGTCCTCGATGTCGGAATGCAACAGAAGATTGCAACCATATTTTTAGACAGTGTCCTGTAGAGACAGAAATGTGGCAGATTATTAGTCTTTCTTGGGTCATTAACTCTACTATTACTGATCTGTGGGAATGGCTTACTTGGGTGTTTGGGAGAGGTAGCATCGGGCAATGTCGTGTCTTTTGTTGTGCTTTGTGGTTTATGTGGAGTTCTCGGAACCAGTTTGTTCATGAAAGGAAAACAATAACAGGAAGGGAATTATCAAGAAAGATCCAGAACTATATTGAACAAATTG
The DNA here is from genome assembly GCA_025506655.1 of Gossypium rotundifolium. Taxonomy (NCBI): domain Eukaryota; kingdom Viridiplantae; phylum Streptophyta; class Magnoliopsida; order Malvales; family Malvaceae; genus Gossypium; species Gossypium rotundifolium. The sequence goes on from CP106729.1 coordinate 111,774,262, forward strand.
ATAGATCGTGGGAAGGAAACTATATCTGTGATGATAACGACTGTTAGAGGCAACATCTAAGGGGGACAGATGCAACTATTTTCTTTGATGCAGCTTTTGATAGCAGGACGGCAACTTCAGCAACGGGTCTGGTGGTGAAAGGAGATAGGAATGAGCGGATTGTCTCGAAGTCGACCCTTCACTCCGCCATTGCGTCACCGTTTATGGCGGAAGCACATGCACGTTTGAAGCAGTTAAATTACGGATTGCTTTGGGGTTTCAGTCTATAACTATACTAGGGGACTCTAAAGCAGGTCATTAATAAGTGCAATAAAATAGAGAGACAGATCGATTACGGGAGCGATTATTAGAGACATTCAACACCATTTCCAATCTTTCCAGAAATTTATATGAGATTTATCAGCAGAAGAAACAATAACGAAGCCCACACAGTAGCAAGGGATGCGTTACGAATAGGTGAGGGGATTTACCTGGAGGAAAGGGCTTTCTCGGACCGTCAACGGAGTAGAGCGGAGAATGGTCTGCGCACTCCAGATTGAAAGAGGAAGGCAGAAAGTTGGAGAAGAAAGATAGCAGATTTCAAAATGTTTTGGGTTAATGCTATCAAGATGATAGTTGGCGTTGGGAACTGAAATGGACGAAGTTCGTGGGAGCCACTAATACCTTGCCGATTGGAGTGAACGTCGATGGGACGTTATGCTTATCCGTTCGTTTCTAGATTTTTCTTTTATTCTTTGGACTTTGTGGTGAATTTGTTGTCATTCTTTTCTTTTCTTTTTTGGGTTTTTCATTTCTTTTCTATTTTGGGCCTCGGTGATTGGGTTGTGTCGGAGGCTTGTTGCTGTGCTCTTTGGGTTAGTTTTCTGGTATTTTCAATTCTTTTCTAATAAAGTCCAATCGGTATTTTCTCAAAAAAAAAAAACTACATTGAATGCAGTGGAAATCGGTCCTTATGGTGATCACCTTCCACTCTATAAAAATTCAATCATCCTTCTTTTTTTCTCATCAAAATCTCTGCATACCCTCCAACACTCAAGCTTTCCAACTCTTAAAAAAAATTTACTTTTATTTACATATTTTTCGAGAGGAAATGGTCTACCATATTATTACTTATGCCCTCAACATGGTGAAATCTCTAATTGTGTTTTTTTAATTATCGAAGAATTATTTTTAAGATTTTCCAAATTTTAATTTATTTATTTTTTGGTTTTTAACAATTAATATTATCTTTAGGTCTGACATAATTTACACTTCTCGGATCCCAATCTTCATATCTAAGAATGTTTGCAAGATGTCAATCTTGGTGAAAATATGGAGGCCCAAAATAATTACATTCCATTTTCCATGTAAAGAAGAAACAATTACTCTCAAAGATGTCACTTTTATAATCGATATTCAAATTAATGGAGAGGCAGTAATTAGACCTAGTGGCATCAATTTAGAGTCAATGTGCGGGCAATTATTAGGTGTTGTGCCATCAAAGGAGAGGTTGAAGGATTTACATAGGTACCAGTTGAAGCGCACATGGTTGGAGAAACTTGTCAAAAAATATAAAATTAAATTGGCGGTGTTCGTAAGTATACGAGTCAAATTGTAATATAGTTTAGTTTACAACGAAACACTGGTAAGTGTTCCGAGGATCGTACCCAAAGAATTGCAGATTGGAGAAACTATTATTAAATCAATTACAGAAAATAATTACTAATCTAATTGAGTCACAAATTGGTAGTGTGAATCCAAATTAAAATTTTAATTAAACTAGTTAAATTAACTAACCTAAATTAACCTAATGGAATCTCCTATTCCTAGTGTTGACAATGTGAGCCTCTAACCTATGATATGAAATGTAACACCCCTTACCCGTATTTAACTCAAGAACCGGGTATGAGGCATTACCGGACTTGACTTGCTTGAACATTCAACTTTTGGCTATGAAATTTCGTTCCAATTTAAAACTTTTTCATTTACATTTGTAACGTCCCTATTATGGGTCTACGAGACCCTTACATATACTCGGGATGCTGAGGGACCAAACCGAAACTTTTAAACACTTTAAAAGTTTTGACATAAAACTGGCCACACGCCCGTGTAAAGAGTGGGACATGCCCGTGTGACATATCACACACCCGTGCTCCATGCCCGTGTAGAATTATTTTCTTTTCGAACCTACAGAGGTTTTCACATGGCCGGACACACACCCGTGTTCTTGGCCCATGTGCTCCACATGGCCTAGACACGCTCGTGTCCTCGCTCGTGTGTAAAAACCTAGGTATTCTGTTTGTGATGTCAGCAACCTCATAAGGGTCTCACGGCCTAGGCACACACCCGTATGTCTAGCCCGTGGCCGACATTGACTTGCAACACTAACATACAGGGGACACCCGGCTCAGTCACACACCCATGGGACTGACCGTGTGTCACACTCAAGGCTATTTTCCAAGCCATTTAGCCACCCTCACTTGGACATATTTACACATCATTACAACATTCTCAAATCACCAATTATAACTCTTGAATTATCACATTTGAATCATGAAAATCAAATCATCTTCCCATATGTGAGGGAGAACTATTACTAGCACAATTACAAATGACATGAGCCATCATCCATGGCTATACACAACCGAATCATAAACTCTTTTAGGCCAACACATTTGGCTACTTTAACTATGACTTAATTAAACCAAAATAAGGTACCTATACATGCCATATCTCAAGAATACTTGAAACATCATACCCAAATGACTGTTCGATAGTGTGAAAACATCTCTGACGGTCTCAAACCCGAGCTAGTTAAGTTAACGTATAAGAGATAGGAAAGGAAGAGGAGTAAGCAATAACGCTTAGTAAGTTCATATGCAAATGATAAGCAACTATTGGCATTTATTTATTATACTCAACCACAAGGTAATATAATGAGATTTTCACTTAAGCTTATGAATACCCATTCAATCATTCATAATGCTTACTCATTCTAAACTTTCACATGTCACAAACTCATATCATAAAACATTGATCATCTTTACTTGCATTTATACCCTACATTTATCACCACAAAGCCACATACAAATTTCACTTAGTTAAGTTTCTCGATATCACCCCAAAATAATAATAAATACTCGGTGGTTTCGCACACAGCCCACCATTCAATAATTAATAAGGTGGTATCGCACATAGCCCACCATTAATACTAAGCACGATTGTAACACCCCAGACCCGGCCTGGGCGTTATGGCCGAATCTGGCGACGTCACATGATAGTGCTTTAGAAAATGTAACTGGGTTAAAAACCAATTTTTAATATCTTTGGCTATAATCAAAACGTGTCGTTTTGTTTATTCACTACCCATTTCCAAAATATTATACGTTTGCGAAAGCTTTTAAATTAAGTTGCGATTTCGTATGTAATTTAATAAAATATTTATTTATTTTGAAAACTCGAGTTTTCATACTTCTAATCGTAATACCATAATCGTCACAAATCCCATATTTAAAACAAAAATCCGTAAAGGCCTTATTACATAAAAAATTACCCAGATATAATCAAACCATAATTAATAATTAAAAATAAAACCATAGTAAAATGTCCAGAACCGTGGTCACCGCCAAGTCCTCCGCCACACCTATCCGTCTACTATTGGGATTACTTGAACAAATTAGACAGAAAAAGGTGAGTTTTCACAACTCAGTGTGTAATCCCCACAGAAAACATACACACAAAATATCAGATAACAGACATATATTCACAGTTTGGGTTTGAGCCCATTACAGAAACAGTGTGGACTTTAGCCCACTCAGATACAGAAACAAACATATTATAGGGCCTTGGGCCATTCTAGACAGAATATACAGAAATCAGAGTCCTACCCACCAACCTTTACACACTAACCCCGTTTAACCCTACACACCATGTGGGGATAAAATCAACTCACCCAACCCTACACACCATGTTGTACCGAATGCGGCACATAATCAGAATTTTGCAGTTGAGTTGCCAGGTAACAGGCTTAAGAGCCTTTCAGATACTTCCTCTAATCATAATTAACCCACTCCAATGCAATGCAACATACAAGAATGACATGCTATTTTGCAATTAAACTCATATACACATAAATTCAGATCAACATACATGCTTAGTACAGAAATCAAACAGTCAAATCAATCATTTATTTAGGGGTCTAAGCATTGCTTACCGACCCTATGGTAGGTCCACAGTCGACTTGGGCGACCCGTGCAACATTACAGAGTTTTTCAGAAAGATGGGCTCACACGTCCATGTGGCCTGCCCGTGCCGCCTACACTGCCCAAGTTGGCCTTGGCCGTATGGATTACACGGCCTCGCTCGGTGCATGGTCGGGCTCACCGATCACACGACCTAGCCTAGAATTCCACACGGCCCAATTGGTCGAGCCTGTGTATCGCACACGGCCTCGCCCAACCATCACACGGCCGTGTCGCTCGTGCACAGCCTGGCTCGTCAATCACACGGCTGTGTGGTAACTTACAGTCTTGCACACGACCTACCACACGGGCGACCACACGCCCGTGTGGTATCGATAGAAGGGTTTTCGGCTTTCGTTGAAACCTCATTTTCCACGTTTTGGGTACACTCCTGGTTTGTTTTTGCTCTTTATACAATCCCGAAGTTACCAGCACCTATAATTGAACAAATTTTTACTCATTAATCCCTTAAACAACTGAATCAAACTAAACCCGAAACGGAATGCTCATCCTACAAGCGACCAAATTTACCTTCGAGCAAGAAGTGGAGTTAGCTTGCAACGCGAGAACCCGATTACAGCCTTCAAGGAGTACCTAGCTTGAGTAAAACGATTACTTCGTTAATCACTTAATCAATATAGCGCTAAAACTTAAAGGGAACCACTTACCGAACAAAGGCAGTGACAGTTGTAGAACAGAACCAGATTAAACACGAAACAAAAGAGGAAGGTGGGTTTTCGGTAGCCAAATAGGATGATGGGAAGGGAAAACCGCAGCAAAAAGGGGTGTGAGAGAGCAAAATTTTGGCAGAAAAGAGAAGGGAAAGAGAGAGCCGAAAATTGCCTAATTGAACTACTGATCAGATTCTGATAACTCCCCCCTCTCAACTCCTTAATTCTCTCCTTCAAACACTCCACCATCAGTGGTTAACTAAAACTCAAACTCTCTAAATTGGGACAGGAAAAAATAATACTCATGCCGCAACTCGAATCACTTAGCCAATAGAACAAACCAACAATTTGTGTCTTGAAACTACAAAAGCCAAAAATAATGGAAAATTGGGGCGTTACAATGATGGTATTGCACACAGCCTATCAGTAACAAATAATAATGTGGTATCGCACATAGCCCACCATTGATAATATTGGATATGGTATCGCGCACAGCCCATCGCTAACAATTAATAAGGTGGTATCGTACATAGCCCACCATTATTACACATTCACGGGTATTTATCTACATACATTTTCCTATTTCAAATGTTTATCTGGGAATATCCTCACACACTATCATTCTTAAATAGATTTCTACAATAATCATTCGCATTCACGCAATGCATTAATAAATATAACATATGCAATCAGGGTGCATCATTTACACATAACTCACCATGGTTTCCTCATATACTAAATTCACCTCCAGTGAGTTCTGGGTACATACCTGTACCTCTCATGGTATAACCACATACTTCCTCATTTTCAACATACCTGTTGAATCATTCAAAATGCTAAAGAACACTCTTGAGTCTCATACATATAGTATCATATCAATATCATACCCCCGATAGGATCTTACAAGAAATATCATATCGATGTCATGTCCCTGATATGGTCTTATACGAAATCTCACACCGAGGCCATATTCCAAATATGGTCTTACACGGGACCTTAAATTATTATAGTATCATGATATTTGCATTCCTTCTATTCTTAGATTCAAATGAAGATTTTCATTTCTTGACATCTTATCAAAACATATTTAATATATTCATAGAGTCAATATACAATTCATACAACATTAAAATATCAATTACTTCACTTATAGTTGCATTATTAGCACACGAATTTACCTCGATATCGAAAAGGGTAGAAAGAGACTTATTTGTCCATATTTCTCTTTTCTCCGGTTCAGTCCGATCTAGTTTTCTTTGATCTAGAACAATAAAATTTATTCATTTAATCACCACACTAATCAATACATTGTAAAATTTCTACTTTGGAAAATTTACCATTTTGCCCTCATACTTTGGCAAAATTACGATTTTTTCCCTAGGCTCGTATATCAGTTTTCATCCAACTTCTTTGCTAATCAAGCCTAGCCGATTCATATTCCCTTCTATAGCAACTCAAGATTTCAACTATTACACACATTTACCACTTATTTCACAACTTTTACAAAAAGGTCCTTTTAGGTGTTTTCATGCACCCTTCACAAAAGTTGTTTATCTAACAACTATGACTCATTTTCTTCCATAAAAATGCAGCAAGAAACTCAATTGCTCTTATGGAAAAAACCTAGTCTCTTAACCATTTTGCAAAATAGTCCCCTCATTAGCTAGCTTAAGCTTTAGGGGTTTCAAAAGTACAAAAATCATCAAAATTAATCATCAAGATGACTTACTTGTAGAGGTGAGGAGTTGCTAAAAATTTTCAAGCTCCCATGGCTATTTTTCTTGAGAAACTTCAGTGGAGAGAAGGGAAAGAAAAGATGATATCTTTTCTTCTCTTTATTTTATTATAAAAATAAAATTTTATCACCAATTTCACCTAACAATAGGACAAAGTCAATTCTTTGTCACCTATGCCCGGGCACCTCTTAAAATAAGGCCTAATTGCACATTAGGGACCTCCAATTAATATTCTTTAGCTATTTAGTACCTCTAGCAATCACATTTTATGCGATTTAGTCCTTTTTCGCGATTAAGCATGAAATCGCTAAAATTAAAACTCCATGCTCCTTTATAATCATACTATAACCCATAAAATAAAATTAAAATAATTTTCTCTGACCCCAGATTAGTGGTCCCAAGACCACTATTCCGACTAGCCCCTAAATCAGACTGTTACATAAAATCCCTAATTATCTAATTAAATAATTAATTATCATCGATTGAGTTATTTACCACCCTTATCTAAGAATACCCTTTTGATCTCAGCCTCACTAAGGATTACCACCTAAGTCACCCTTCCGGTCTCTTCCTAGGCATATGGATACCCTCCCGGTCTCATCGCTTGGAACAAGTTATACACGACAGGATACTCTTTCAGTCTCACCTATTTAGATATTCTATCAAGGGCGTCACTCCCTAATATACTAAGTAATCTTGAATAAATAACCAATTTCAGATAAATGAACTTAATAATCGAATCATGCGAGATTTGAAATAAGCTTAATAATTTATTCAATTATTCATACAAATGCTAATTGATAAGGTTAACAAAAATTTAAATAAAAGAATAAGAGATAGGAGACAGCTCATGAATATGGATTGAAGTGTGTTGTGGGAACAATTTCCTCTCGCAATTGTCTTCACATCGAAATAAAAAAGTTCCGACTAAACGAACATAAAAAGAAAATACAAAGAAAACTTAATAGTAAAAACTGTGTTTCTAAGTCTGCACACAATTCTAGTGACCCTAAGATTGCTAAAAATGCAATGGGCCACTTGGTGACCACTCAACCCTAGATACATTTAAATATCAATTAATGTAATATTTTGATAAATGCTAAGGTCCAAATAAGAAAATATCCCAAAAGTGTCATCCAAAGAATCAACCATATTTTGGCCTGCCATCGTTGATTTAGGGTTTACATATAATATCCTAACTCGAGGTTTTATACATGTGATGTAGAATTGCTTAGGTGCTTTAGATGGAACCCACATCAAAATTAGAGTTCCAACAGTTGACAAACCTAGATATCTAATGTGAAAAAGTAACATAGCAACAAATATGATAGGTGTTTGTACACTTGATATGCATTTTGTTTATGTTCTTCCTGGTTGGGAATGTTCTTGTAACATCCCTAACCCATATCCGTCACCGGAAAGGGGTTACTAGGTATTACCAGACGAATTATAACTTTCGAAAATATAATCATATGCATAATTTTATTGAAACTCTTAAAACAGATAATTATTAATAAACTAACATAATTTGAAAACACACAACAAAACATCCAAATTTACTATTCAAATGGTCAAAACCCAAATACAATTGCCGAATATAAACAAGTTAAATTCATATGCTTTAAAATACATATAGGAATTATACTTTTTCCAAATCACAAGACCATATTAAGTCATTTTATATTCGGCTATTCAATAAAAGTACACTATGAATCAAATTTTATACCTATCATTATAAAACCAAAGTATTAGCCATATATGCACAAAATCTCATTTCTCAATAAAACCAAATACAAGACATATTGAATCAATAAATTCATGAGTAAAATATCAAACATAACCATACTTATATATACCAAAACCAAATAACTAAAACCACAACCAAACATAATCATCAAGCCAAAATATAAATTCCAAGATTAACAAGATGGACAAGCCATTTTCGCATGGCTTATACATATATATACAACTTCAACCATATTCAAAAAGTAGTATAGCCTATACATGCCATAAATTTCTAATTCAACTTTTAAAAGTACCGAAAGCAGTCGATAGGATGATAAATTCAACTGACGATCCCCGAGCCTGCAACTAGTCTCCAAAATCTATAAATAGAAGTAAAAATACACACATAGAGTAAGCTATCATAGCTTAGTAAGTCATAAGCAAATATTAACTCAATAACAATAATAATTTAATAATACATAACCAAACCATACTTGTAAATTCAAATATCCACATATAACTAAACATGAATTAAGTTTTGTCCAAACACGCATCCGTTCTTTATCCAAAATCATCTTTCATACTCAATATCAATAGAAATTTCATTTGACCAAATACATACTATCATAATTCGTTTATACAATTCACATTTCCTTAGTCATAATTTCACATTCAATTACCATATAGACAAATGCACATATAAACTTTGGCATGAGTATGAAATTCACATTTCCATATCATACATATATTTATATCATTAAACTGAATATGACCAATCATATACTTAAACATATGGTTTCATTCACTTTATTCATAGCTTAATTTTTAATTCAAATATTATCTCAATGGCATTGATAATTTATTAAGGTATAACCAAGCCATACTTATGAAATTTAATTACCAAACATTTATCTACACATAAATTATAACATTTCCAAACACACATTGATTCATTAACATGTTTAATATCCCATAGACCTTATTTTGCGAATATATATATATATATATATTTCCTATAAACACGTTCAAGGTTCACATTTCAAATACCTACTAATCAAATGCACATAAATCCTTTAATATCAATATGAATTTCACATTTTAATTTATTCCTCGTGTAACATTAAGTCGAATATAAGCTCAAAAATCAAACATTAATATCACATATTTATGCATCAATCCACATATAGATTTTCATATACACATTCACTACCATTAACATCATTTATAACTTGTCTCACATATCAAATAATCAACTTACCTTATGTCTGAAAAGGTAATAAATTGTCACATACCTGTTCACTTTAACTCATTTAACACATTTGATTACTTTTACCTTTGCTCACGTAAAATTTGCTAGGCATAAAGCATAATATAATACACCGGCACAGAGCCTACTAGACAATAAGCCTGATATAATTCACCAGCATAAAGCCTGCTAGGCATAAAGCCTAATATTATACACCGGCACAAAGCCTGCTAGGCATAAAGCCCGATATCACTGATACAAAGTCATCTTACACATAATTCATATATCGGAAATCTTAACTAATCCTTAAGGTTCATACGAAGCTTTTCAAACATCCTATCTCAATTGAATCGAACTTATTCCCAAATCTCATAAACATTTATACATTTGGCTAAGTCAAATAAAAATTCATATATTTATTTCTACATGTATACTTCACATTTTATAAAATTTAGTACGTCTTTTTGCTTATAAACTTACCTCGGACAACGGTAATCGGAACAGGACGATTAATCGATGATTTTAGTTTTCCTCCGATCCAAATCCGATTTCTTTGGTTCTTGATCTAAATGTATTCAAAATAAACCAATTCAATATAATTTCATTCAATTTAGTCTAAGAACACATAAATAGGCAAATTACCATTTTACCCCTGACATTTACACTTTTTACAATTTAGTCCATATTGCACAAAACATAGAATACACAAAATTTCAGCATACCCATGTTGAGGCAAATTTTACCTACTCTCAAAAAAATCCACATATTTCATTTATTTCACATTTTAGTCCTTCAAATTATTATTTTTGCAATTTAGTCCTAATTACTCAAATTCATCAAAAACTCCAATACAAAACATGTTAATCTAAAACATATCTTTCATATTTCATCATCAAACAACAAAAATCACAAGCTTTCAACAATGGCATAATTCAAAATATTCACCAAAATCAAAAATTCAAGCATGGGTCTTGTAGATAACTTAGCAACAATCTCAAAAACGTAAAAATTATCAAAAATCGAAACCGAAACATACCTCAATTTGCTTAAACAAGGGCCGAACTCAAAGCTTTCTTATTTCTTTTAATTTTCTTTTCATTTCGATTCATAAAAAGATGAAAACATGGCTTTTAATTATGTTTGTCTTATTATAATAACTTTATAATATAATATATATATTATTTAACCTTTATAAATAATATAAAATTATATATAATATAAACATAATGCCGTACACTATATTTATTAATGGCAAAATTGCAACATAAATCCCCCATATTAAAAAGACAACAACAATTAGGCACTTTCATAATTAACCATCAAATTTTCATTTTACGCGATTAAGCTCTTTTATCAAATTAAGCACTCAAACAATAAAATTAATTCACGAAACTTTCACACATGTAAATTCACACATAATTAATACAGAAAATAATATTAAAATATTTTTTGAACTCTGATTTGTGGTTCCGAAACCACTATTCCGATTAGAGTCAAAATTGGGATGTTACAGTTCTGTTGTCAATGGGCGGGTTCTTCGAGATGCCATTAGTAGGAGACATAGACTAAAAGTTCCTCATGGTAAAGTGCAGAATTGGAGGAATTTGAATTAATTTTTTAGATCATACTTTTTTGGGAAAATTAACCATGATAAATAGTTTTTTTCCTTTTTTATAGATTGTTATTATCTAGTTGATGCTGGTTACACAAACTGTGAGGGATTTCTTACACCTTTTAGAGAACAAAGATATCATTTGTATGAGTGGCATCAAGGTTACCAGCCAAGTACTCCAGAAGAATTTTTCAATATGAAACATGCTTCATCATGCAATGTTATTGAAAGATGCTTTGGGTTATTAAAACTTAAATCGGGAATACTTAAGAGTTCATTATTCTATCATGTGAAGGTACACAGTAGAATTATTATTGCATATTGTTTGCTCCATAATTTTATTCGAACCTATATGAGTCTTGATCCTATTGAAGCGGAGTTGGGAGAAGGATTACCTAGTAATGTGATAGATGACGATGAACTGAATATCGTAAATATTCATCCGTCAGATGCATGGGCTACTTAGAGGATGGAACTAGCCAATCGAATGTTCTATGAATGGCAAGCATCAAGAAATTAGTTAAGTTTATGGTAAAAATAGTATAAGATTAATTTGTTTATGTTATTTCATGTATCTAGTTTATGAAACTTTAGTGGTGTTTGAATTGTCTTTCTGTATTGTACTAAACTTTTTGAATTACAGCTTTAATTTATTCTCTTTTGATTCGTCATGTGTTATAATTTTATAAAGTGTCGACCTTTTGATTCATAATTTCGAACCTAATTTTAATTTGCATTTTTTCTTAAGATAGTTATGTCAGGCTTTTCACAATCAAGTATTTTTTCCCAAAATTTAAGAGGAACCAAAAGGAAATGGGTTCCAAAAGAAGATGTTGCTTTGGTTGCCTGTATGGCCGACTTGCACAATGTTGGAACCTTTAACACAGATATAGCATTTAAAACCGATCATTTAAATGAGCTGAAAATAATGATAGAAAATGTTTTACCCCGTGCTATGTTGAAGGCTAAACCTAATCTTGAATCGAAGATTAGGACATTGAAAAGGGATTGGGCAATCGTTTATGACATGCTCAGTGGAAATGACAATAACGACTTAGGTTGAGACGAGCATAGACAACTTGTTGTTGCTGAAGATGCTGTGTGGAACTCATATATAAGTGTAAGAATTATTTCTTGTCTTTATTATATTGTTTTGACCAAACTTATATCTAATATGGATTCCTCCTTTTTTATAGAGTCATAAAGAAGTCGAACAATTTAGACATCGAAGTTTCCCTTATTATGATCAACTTACTGTCATCTACACAAAAGATCAAGTTGTAACAGCCCGATTTAGGGGCTAGTTGGAACAATGATCTCGGGATCACTAAATCTGATATTTGAGAAATTTATTTTTATGTGATTTCATGAATTAGTATATAGTCGTATAAGTACATGAGAATTTGGGAATCTAAATTCTAGTGATTTCATGTTTAATTGTGAAAAAGGACTAAATCGCATAAAGTGCAAAAGTTCCATTTTAATTGCTAAAGGTATCAAATAGCCATAGATTGTTAAATTGAGGTATTTTAAAGGGCAATTTATCCCTTTTAAATTGCTTGGCCGGTCATGGGCTATGTGGGAGACAAATATGGACAAAATTAAGTCAAAGTTAGTAGGAGTTGGTGGCTAATTTGACTAGTTTAATATTAGAATAAAGAAAGAGAAAAATATCAGCTTCCTCTTCATCTTTCTCCACCAATTTTTGAAAGAAAATAAAGGGTTGAAAGCTCAAAAAGTTTTCAGGAAGCTCTCCTCCAATTTTAGTAAGTGATTTTGATGATTTTCGTAGTAATAGTTGTACTTTTGAAACCCCTAAAGCTTAAGCTTTCAAATGAGGAGACTATTGTGCTATATTGTGTAAAGCTTAAAGTTTTCCCATGAGAGCAATCATTGTTATTTGCTGCATTTTTATGGAAGAAAATAAATGTTGGGGAGATGTGAAACAACTTTTGTGAAAGGTGTTGTTGTGAAAACACCTACATGAGACTATGATATAAATGTTATATTTTGGTAATAAATGCATAAAATAGCTAGATTTGTGGGTTGTTGTAGGAGGAATAAAGGTTCAGCTAGACTTAATTGTTGAGGAAATGTGTTGAATAATAATTTATGGGCTTAGGGGCAAAATCGTAATTTTGCCAATGTACAAGGGCAAAATGGTCGTTTTTCCCAAGTGAAGAATTTTATGTATTGTAATCATAGGAAATCTAAATGAATGAATTTCATGATTATAGATCAAGAAAAATGAAGCCCCGATCGAAACCGAGGCAAGAACAAAGTCGAGGACTAAATTACACATCTCCCTACATTTTGTATATTGAGGTAAGTTTGTATGATTTCTAAGCTTTATGATTACTATCATTGAATTGCTTAGTATAATATACATTGCTATTTTGTAATGCCTATCGTTTTGTGAACAAAGAGATTAAACATGAGTAAGCCCCGATTGAATATGAATTCCCCAAGATACCCGATATACCACACAAGATATCATGTAAGTCCAAGGTAAGCTTGGCATTGATCAAGATATCATGTGAGTCCAAGGAAAGCTTGGAATTGATCAAGATATCATGTAAGTCCAAGGCAAGCTTGGCATTGATCAAGATATTATGTAAGTCCAGGGCAAGCTTGGCATTGATCAAGATATCATATAAGTCCAAGGTAAGCTTCGCATTGAGTAAGTTATCAAGGGCAAGACTTCATGCAAGTCCATGTCAAGAAATGGCCTTGAAACCAAGATGAGAAATTCCATGTAAGACCATGCCTAAGATATGGCTTTGGTGGCATGCTAAGTGGGAAGAGATCTAGTATCCTGCATTCGTAGAAGTTCATCTAGCAAACAAGTAAGGTTAATAATGAGGTAACAAGAGGGCTAAGAAAGTAAAGCTAGCATCAAAATGAATTAAATATTTCTCATGTTATGAATGAAGAATTAGAGATCATAATGATTATTGTTTAAGTACGCTGATCAATGTGATCAAGTGACACAGGTATCACGTTTACTTTACAAAAATGAGTATAGTAGCATCATGAGACATGTAAGAACCAAGTATGAGTAAGTAAGCTTTAGAGCTGAAATTACGATACTATTGTTATGCTTAATGGTTTTTATTAAGCAAGCTTATTGACATGTGTTTTACACACAAACTTACTAAGCTAAATGCTTACCTATTTGATTGTTTCTTTCTATGTAGTCCCGCCAAGCTAAATTGTGGATCATCGGAGCCGAAGCTCGTAGCATACTATCAACTCTTATTTTGGTATAGCTAAGTTACTTTACTAAGTATGGCATGTATAGGAAACATTCATTTTGTGGACATGGTTTTAGAAAGGGCCTTTGTAAAGGCTATCAAGTTTATTATTCTTTTGTATATGGCTAAGTGATTGGCCAAATTTGACTAAGTATGTATGTTTATTGAGATCAATGAAGCATGTAGTATTATTCATAAAATTGGGTTGTTATCGCATCATTGAATAGTGTACGGATATGATCTTCAGTTCAAGGTGGCTAACGGCTTGGTAAATAGCCTATAAGTGCCCACACGGTTGGACACACGGGCGTATGTCAAGGCCGTGTTAACCCTGCACCTTAGTATTATTAATCAGAATAGGCCACGGGTAAATTCCACGGCAGTGTGTATAGGCCGTGTTATACACACGGGTTGGACATGGGCGTGTGCCCAGACCGTGCTAATTTAGTTAGTATATCAAGGATTAGCACACGGTCTAAGCCCACGGGCATGTCATGGCCGTGTGAAATTAGTTAGTAGCCTCCCACGGTTGGAAGATACGGGTGTGTCTAAGCCGTACGAAAATAGTCAGTAGCTTCCTACGGTTTGAGGGCATGGGCGTGCTTAAGGGTACACGGGCGTGTTCCAAGTCACACGGGCGTGTGAACCCTGCTTCAAAAAAAATAAATTATTTGATTTAGTTCCGAAAGTTTTCAGACACGAGTTTAAGGCCTCATAGGCCCTTGTAATGTATGTGTTGACTAAGAAAGTGAAATTTTTAAGTTGGAACGAATTTTATAGCCATAAGTACATGTTTAAGTGAGTTCAAGCATAGTAATGTCTCGTATCCAGACCTAGCTTCGGTCTCAGATAACGGGGTGTTACATTTAGTGTTATCAGAGCTACGATTTAGTCGATTCTAGGACTAACGTAGCATGAGCATGAGTCTAGCTATACATGCCATACGTAAGAATGTTTCTATATTGATAGTGTGACGACTCCTGATGATTGTAAATTATGTTTATACATATAGAAATGGATTCCGAAGGGAATGTGGCGGATGACGTAGAAAGTAATGCGTCGGCTCCCGCTGAAGGAACAGTGTCGAGCAAAAATGAGAACAGACCCACTACGGTGAGTCAAAGGGGAGGAAAAGAGGCTAGAGAAGCCTTCCTCCACATGATGAACACATGGTATACAGAGTTCATTCGGCGAACCCGAACGCACAACCCCCTCCACCCTCACCTGTTCCACAAGCTACTCCAGTGGCCCCTCAAGTGGTCGAGGTGGTAGGAGGAGGTAAACCCCCAATTGATAGGATCAGGAAGCATGAGGCAGAAGAATTCTGGGCCAGAAAAGAGGATGATCTAGAAAGAGCTAAATTCTGGTTAGAAAATACCATCAATGTATTTAATGAGTTATCATGTACCTCTGAAGAATGCATGAAGTGTATAATCTGTCTCTTAAGAGATTCTACTTACCAATGGTAGAACACCCTTGTGTCGATTGTACCGAGGGAAAGGGTTACATGGGAATTCTTCCAAGAAGAGTTTAAGAAAAAGTATTTCAGCTAGAGGTTTGTAGACCAGAAGAGAAAGGAATTCCTAGAGCTGAAGCAAGGCAAGATGTCGGTGACTGATTATGAGCGTGAGTTTGTATGACTCAAGCAAAAGCACTCATGAATGTATATCCATAGAGGCTATTATGAGTAAAAGGTTTGAAGACGGGTTGAATGAGGACATCAAACTGGTTGTTGTTGTCCTAGAATTAAAAGAATTTGTCGTGTTAGTGGAAAGAGCTTGTAAAGCCGAAAAGCTAATAAAAGAGAAGAAGAAGTCTGAAATGGAGTCTCATGACTCTAAAAAGAGACCGTGGAATAAGTCATTCCAATCTTCACCCAAGAAGTCAAAAGATTTCCCTACCCGATCGGCTACTTCCATCGGATTTTCCAATATGGACAAAAGTAAACAGTATTCAAGGAACAAAGCACAGACGACTTCAGTTGCAAGTGTCGAAAATTTTAGATCCGACAAATCTGAATGCCCACAGTGTGGCAGACGCCATCTGGGAGAATGCCGGGCACATGAAAATGCATGTTTTAGATGTGGTTCGCAAGACCACTATATAAAAAATTATCCCGAGATGACGAAAGAAGGAAGAGCTCAGGACCCGAAATCCGGGAGTATAGTTAGAGGGAGACCGCAGAGAAACCCAAAAAGTGGGGCAAGTGAAAGAGGTAACCCGATAGACCAGGCCGTGAGACCCGAGGGTAGAGCGCCTGCAAGGACTTATGCCGTTCGCGCTCGAGAAGAGGCATCTTCTCCTGATGTTATTACGGGTACCTTTTCTCTTTACAATACTAAAATTATTGCTTTAATAGATCTCAGATCCACGCACTCTTACATTTACATGAAATTAGCATCCAATTTGAGCGTGCCTATAGATACCACCGAATTTGTAATTAAGGTGTCTAATCCATTAGGGAAGAGTGTGTTAGTTAATAAAGTTTGTAAAGATTGTTCATTGATGATTAGAGGTCATTGCTTTAAAGTAAATCTTATGTTATTACCATTTGATAAATTCGACCTCATTCTTGGAATGGACTGGTTGACTACTCATAATGTAATTGTTAATTGTGAGAAGAAATGCATTGAGATGAGATGTGAGAATGGGGATACTCTTCATGTTGAATCAGATAAACAAGATAAATCGCCAGTGATAATTTCCCATATGATGGCACGGAGATGTTTAAGAAAAGGGTACGAATCATATTTGGCCTTCGTGTTGAATGATAAGGAGACAGAGCTAAAAATTGAGTCAATACCGATAGTATGTGAATACGTGGATATATTTCCCGAAGAATTACCTGGACTACCGCCAGTTAGAGAGATTGAGTTCAGCATTGAACTAGCTCCCGAAATCTTGCATCGATATCTATTACTCCTTACGAATGGCTCCAACAGAGTTGAAAGAGTTGAAGTTCTGATTGCAAAAGTTGATGAGATAAGGGCTTTGCAAGATCAAGTTGTTCACCATGGGGTGGCCGATTTTATTTGTGAAAAGAAAGATGGTACCATGAGATTGTGCATAGATTATCGTCGACAATAAAGTAACGAGAAAGAACAAGTACCCATTGCCTAGGATCGATGATCTATTCGATCAATTGAAAGGAGCGACTATGTTCTCCAAAATAGACTTGAGATTAGGGTACTACCAGTTGAGAGTAAAAGACTCAGATGTATCCAAGACAGCCTTTCGAACGATATTTCAGAATATCGTTTCAAGATGTCTTATTTGTTAGTAAGTAAAGGCTGAACACCAAGTGCCTTCGAGTTTACTTCAGCCTATCTTAGTCCCCGAATGGAAATAGGACCGTATCACCATGGATTTCGTAACGGGTTTACCGTCGTCGCCAAGCAAGAAAGATGCCGTGTGGGTAGTGATTGATAGACTTACGAAGTCAGCTCATTTTATACCCGTACGAGTGGATTACTCCCTTGACAAGTTGGCAAACTTGTATATTTCAGAAATAGTAAGGCTCCACGGAGTTCCCTTATCGATTATATCGGATAGAGGTCCGAGATTCACATCCAGATTTTGGAAGAAGTTGCAAGAAGCCTTGGGTACAAAATTGAGTTTTAGCACAGCTTTTCACCCTCAAACTGACGGTCAGTCAGAAAGGTTAATTCAAGTACTCGAGGACATGCTCAGATGTTGTATTTTAGAATTCCAAGGCAGTTGGGAAAAGTTTCTTCCATTGGTAGAATTTGCCTACAATAATAGCTTTCAGTCGAGCTTAAAGATGGCGCCTTATGAGGCTCTGTATGGGCGTAAGTGCAGAACCCCTTTATTTTGGACTGAACCAAATTCATGGGGTTGATTTGGTTAAAGAAGCTAAAGAAAAAGTAAAAGTGATACGAGAATGTTTAAAAACTGCATCAGACAGACAGAAATTCTATGCGGATTTAAAGAGGAAAGAGATCGGGTACCAAATCGGGGATAAAGTTTTCTTGAAAGTGTCACCATGGAGAAAAGTTCTCAGATTTGGCCGGAAGGGCAAGTTGAGTCCACGTTTCATTGGACCTTACGAGATTACTGAGAGAGTTGGGCCGGTAGCTTACCGTTTGGCGTTGCCATCAGAATTAGAGAAGATACATGATGTTTTTCACGTGTCAATGTTGCGATGCTACAGATCAGACCTTTCATATATAATCACTCCATTAGAAATAGAGATCCGCCCTGACATGACTTATGGTGAAGAACCAGTCAAGATCTTGGCTCGGGAAGTCAAGCAACTGAGAAATAAAAGTATTGCCTTAGTGAAAGTTCTGTGGCAAAGGCACAGAATAGAAGAAGCTACATGGGAACGAGAAGAGAGTATGAGAAACCAATATCCAAACCTTTTTATTGGTAAGATTTTCGAGGACAAAAATTCCCTAAGGGGGGAGAGTTGTAACAGCCCGATTTAGAGGCTGGTCGGAACAGTGATCTCGGGATCACTAAATCTGAGATTTGAGAAATTTATTTTCATGTGATTTCATGAATTAGTATATAGTCGTATAAGTACATGAGAATTTGGGAATCTAAATTCCAGTGATTTCATGTTTAATTGTGAAAAAGGACTAAATCGCATAAAGTACAAAAGTTTCATTTTAATTGCTAAAGGTATCAAATAGCCATAGATTGTTAAATTGAGGTATTTTAAAGGGCAATTTATCCCTTTTAAATTGCTTGGCCGGTCATGGGCTATGTGGGAGACAAAGATGGACAAAATTAAGTCAAAGTTAGTAGAAGTTGGTGGCTAATTTGACTAGTTTAATATTAGAATAAAGAAAGAGAAAAATATCATCTTCCTCTTCATCTTTCTCCTCCGATTTTTGTAAGAAAATAGAGGGTTGAAAGCTCAAAAAATTTTCAGCAAGCTCTCCTCCAATTTTAGTAAGTGATTTTGATGATTTTCTTAGTAATAGTTGTACTTTTGAAACCCCTAAATCTTAAGCTTTCAAATGAGGGACTATTGTGCTATATTGTGTAAAGCTTAGAGTTTTCCCATAAGAGCAATCATTGTTATTTGCTATATTTTTATGGAAGAAAATAAATGTTAGGGAGATGTGAAACAACTTTTGTGAAAGGTGTTGTTGTGAAAACACCTAAATGAGACTAAGATGTAAATGTTATGGTTTGGTAATAAATGCATGAAATATCTAGATTTGTGGGTTGTTGTTGGAGGAATAAAGGTTCAGCTAGACTTAATTGTTGAGGAAATGTGTTGAATAATAATTTACGGGCTTAGGGGCAAAATCATAATTTTGCCAATGTACAAGGGCAAAATGGTCGTTTTTCCCAAGTGAAGAATTTTATGTATTGTAATCATAGGAAATCTAAATGAATGAATTTCATGATTATAGATCAAGAACAATAAAGCCCCGATCGAAACCGAGGCAAGAACAAAGTCGAGGACTAAATTGTATATCTCTCTACATTTTGTATATTGAGGTAAGTTTGTATGATTTCTAAGCTTTATGATTACTATCATTGAATTGCTTAGTATAATATACATTGCTATTTTGTAATGCCTATCGTTTTGTGAACAAAGAGATTAAACATGAGCAAGCCCCAATTGAGTATGAATTCCCCAGGATACCCGATATACCACACAAGATATCATGTAAGTCCAAGGCAAGCTTGGCATTGATCAAGATATCATGTGAGTCCAAGGCAAGCTTGGCATTGATCAAGATATCATGTAAGTCCAAGGCAAGCTTGGCATTGATCAAGATATCATGTAAGTCCAAGGCAAGCTTGGCATTGATCAAGATATCATATAAGTCCAAGGCAAGCTTGGTATTGAGTAAGTTATCAAGGGCAAGACTTCATGGAAGTCCATGTCAAGACATGGCCTTGAAACCAAGATGAGAAATTCCATGTAAGACCATGCCTAAGATATGGATTTGGTGGCATGCTAAGTGGAAAGAGATCTAGTATCCTCTAGTATTCATAGAAGTTCATCGGGCAAACAAGGTTAAAATGAGGTAACAACAGGGCTAAGAAAGCAAAGCTAACATCAAAATGAATTAAATATTACTCATGTTATGAATGAAGAATTAGAGATCATAATGATTATTATTTAAGTACGCTGATCAATGTGATCAAGTGACACATGTATCATGTTTACTTTATAAAAATGAGTATAGTGAGCATCATGAGACATGTAAGAACCAAGTATGAGTAAGTAAGCTTTAGAGCTGAAATTACGATGCTATTGTTATGCTTAATGGTTTTTATTAAGCAAGCTTATTGACATGTGTTTTACACACAAACTTATTAAGCTAAATGCTTACGTATTTGATTGTTTCTTTCTATGTAGTCCCGCCAAGCTAAATTGTGGATCATCGGAGTCGAAGCTCGTAGCACACTATCAAATCTTATTTTGGTATAGCTAAGTTACTTTACTAAGTATGACATGTATAGGAAACATTCGTTTTGTGGACATGTTTTTAGAAAGGGCCTTTGTAAAGGCTATCAAGTTTTTTATTCTTTTGTATATGGCTAAGTGATTGGCCAAATTTGACTAAGTATGTATGTTTATTGAGATCAATGAAGCATGTAGTATTATTCATAAAATTGGGTTGTTACCGCATCGTTGAATGGTGTATGGATATGATCTTCAGTTCAGGGTGGCTAACGGCTTGGTAAATAGCCTATAAGTGCCCACACGGTTGGACACACGGGCGTGTGTCAAGGCTGTGTTAACCTCGCACCTTAGTATTATTAATCGAATAGGCCACGGTAAATTCCACGGCCGTGTGTGTATAGCCGTGTTATACACACGGGTTGGACATGGGCGTGTACCTGCACCGTCTTGATTTAGTCAAGATATCGAGGATTAGCACACGGTCTAAGCCCACGGGCGTGTCATGGCCGTGTGAAATTAATCAGTAGCCTCCCACGGTTGGAAGACACGTGCGTGTCTAAGCCGTGCGAAAATAGTCAGTAGCTTCCCACGGTTTAAGGGCATGGGCGTGCTTAAGGGTACACGGACGTGTTCCAAGTCACACGGGCCCGTGAACCCTGCTTCAAAAAAAAATAAATTATTTGATTTAGTTCCAAAAGTTTTCAAACACGAGTTTAAGGCCTCGTAGGCCCTTGTAATGTATGTGTTGACTAAGAAAGTAAAATTTTTAAGTTGGAACGAATTTTATAGCCATAAGTACATGTTTAAGTGAGTTCAAGCATAGTAATGTCTTGTATCCAGACCTAACTTTGGTCTCGGATAACGGGGTGTTACAAAGCCCTTGGGAAAGATGCTCAAACAATCGCTGATATTATTGAAGAAATAGATGTTGAGGATGTAACTACTGCAAATACTCATGAAGAAAGAATCGATTTCCATGGATGCCAACCTGATGTTTCTTTGGATGAGATGGATCTCTCAGCTACACAACCGCAACCATCTAAAAATCAAGATGATTCCACATTTTTAAAGAAGAAAAAAAAATTTCTGATGCAAGTGAACAAATTTCTTCTACTTCATTTACTGATGCTGCCACATTATTGGCAGAAAACATACGGACCGTTGGCCTTGAAATAAGAAGAAGTATTGCCTCTGAAGTGCTAATTCAACAAAAGTCAGAAATGGTCATTCAAGAAAATGCTCTAAAATTATATCCAACCTTATGTGAAGTAGAATGATTAACTGAGGATAAGTGCTATCGCGCGTTGAGCAAAATTCCAGATCATCCAACGCAAATGCTCATTTTCTTTAGTCTACCTTCTTCTGTGCAATTGGAATGGGTGAGAAGATTTCTTTCTGGCCATTAAAAATCATGGTTGTGTTGGTGACAGTTTGGTAACTTTTTGTATATGTAATATTTGAATGATATAATGACATGATAGAATGTCATTACAATGTTGTAACTTTTTTATGTTGTAAAATTTAATATATAGATCATGACATATAAGCTAATGACATTATGTAACTTTTTGTTAATATATGAACATTATGTTTGGATGTAAAATATAATTCTCAAGTTAGTTATTACTTCTAATATTTTACTTTTATTTTAGAAGATAATTAAATTATTTGTTTCGCTAATAATATTTAGCACATTAAATATGTATTGCGTTTAAAAATAATAAAGTAGGTTATATATTATTTTTATAATATTATATATTATGATTTTTAATTCATATTTTAATAATAATTTTATTAAGAACGTTATTAAATTATATATTATTTTATTAAATTGTATTTAATAATAATTATATTAAAATATGATTAAATTATTTATTTTATTTTATTAAAATATATTTAATAATAATCTTATTAAAATTTAATAACAATAATAATAATTATCTACTTTACAAGAATTCTATTAAGGGTACTTTGGTCATTTAAGCATTTTCCCTTATGCTATTACAACATCTATTCGATTCAACTAAACACAAGAATGCTATTATAACTCTATTCTATTTCATTCAACCAAACAATTAAATTACTGATTACAGCTCTATTCCATTACATCCTTATTCCATTACAGTGAACTAAACATACCATTAATGTCTTTTGTATGCATAATAAACTCAACACTCGTGAGTGTTGAAGTAATCCTAAAAGAAAACCGTATTTTAGAAAATAAATTTCCATACACCTATAATAATAAATAATATAACATTTCTTATTAAATTTGTCAAGAAACCTTTTACTGTTATATATTTTTCTTTCACTAAATCTGTAACTTTTAAGGAAATTTTTACATATAAATAACTTTACATATCTTTTAATATTATATTATTGTATAATACATTTAATTTTCATATAATATAAATTATATAATACATAAAATAAAAATAAAAATACCATATTATAAAATAAAAAAAATGAGATTAATCGAGTTTTAAATATTGAAGTCTAGATCAAATCATATTTTAAATGAGTTTTGTTTTATCTAATTTTATGTTTTAAACTTTTTTTCTTAAAACTTGAGCAAACAAATAGTCTTAAGTTTACATATTTTGTCCTTCTTGCTAACATTAATCGTTGGTGACAATAATATTTATTATACATATGATTTTGTTATACTAGTGCGTTTATTGATCCCATGAAATAAAAAAAAAAAATTATTGGCGAATTCAGATTATAAAAGACTTCGGAACCAGTGATCCAATCTTGTACCATTATACTAATAATAAATAAATTTTCCATGCAAAATACTGAAAAGCCAGATCCCCCCATTCTCGGTTTGTGGGGGGCATAAATCCCCTTTGTCTTGACTGATGAGCAATGCACTCCGCGCCTGTACAACTAATCTCAGCTTGGGAAGATAAATCCCAATTTTCTCTTTTTTTACAGCAATAGAGTAATCGGTCAATATAATAAATCAAAATTAGTTGGGTCATGAAAGACATGCCATACCTCTCATTTATTGGATAACATCATTTAATGGGCAATGGTTTCTAAAGCAACAAGACTCCAAAACCCCTACATCAAGCAATGTATTTCACCACTGGATTTTTGTGACAATACAAATATTTCTTTCCTCCCTCCCTCTTCCACCTTTATTATAAATAACTTGCTTGACCTAATGCATCCATATTTCATTTATATCCATCGCACCAAAAGGCTTTTCTTCAACTTTTCAAGATATTAACCTCAAATTTCGACTAACACATATTTACAGCCAAATAGCACATAGAAAAAAAAAAAAACCAACACGTTCAAAAATCAAAATTCAACCTAACGAAGGAGGTCAAAGCATTTATATCAATTCAAATGTTAAAAGAAAAGGAGACAGGATACAGAACTGAAAACCAACACATCTTCAAGTTGCTTGCTCATGAAAAAGTATTTTGTTATTTCAAATCCATTACATGCAAATAAACTAGTAAATCATTGGCAGGTGCAACAATGTGCAAGTAGCACAAGAAGCATAAACAATTGGGAGAGAGGAAAAAGCACAAAAGGCATAGAAATTCTCTTGACAGAATGCAATCAGAAAGCAAATTCATGCCACTAACAGAATATAATAGATGTGGATCTCATTCTAGCTTCACAACTTGAATTTCCAGTTTTGTAAAGCTATGCACAAACTCAAACATGAACGACAACAAAAATTGTAAAGCTGAACAGATTTAACCATTTAAACAATGATTTTGACAATTCATACTCAATCCACACATCCTTATCCCAATGACTAGTAGAAGGAAAAGGTTGGCATATTCAGTCCTCCACCTTAGTGACCATATCCAAAACCTTATTATATTTTTAGGTAATTTATGCATTACATGTTAGTGAATAGATTCCAAGATCAGTTAACATGCAACTCTATCAGTTAAGCAGTTGGAAGTTCTTATACAGATGATGGTAGTTAGTCAAAGTGTTTGAAGTCAGTTGTAATGTTGTTATGCATCAGTTAATAATGAACACAGGGTGCATGATGCTATATAAAGATGTATGCTACTATAGCAATCAGATATGATGATATAATCAGATTCTTATTGAACGTTTTATGTTTCTTTCTTATTTTCTTTTGTTTTCTTCGTAGCCAAAGTGTGTAATCTGATATTACATAATCCAACAGAGACCAAAAATAATAATTAATTTGAGATGAATAATTATACTACAGTCAAAACTATATGTTGAAAATCTATACCAGAATTCATCAGACATGCACTTGAAGTTACATGTGTTGTATATAACTATTTCAACCAAGTACAAAATTCATACCTTTATGCTTCAACCTAAGATCCCCTCCAACAATTATCATGCTAAAAATATGCTCGTCATCATCTATAGATACTCTAACCTTTCAGAGCTAGTTGTGGCCGGCAGACAACACACCTGCTGACAGATGGTTTGTTTTTCTGTAGTTGATCGAATCTCCTCACTACAGGCCAAACCTGATTGATCAAAAACCAATAGTTGTTCATTAAGGAAGAAAACATCACCAAGGCAGCCCAATCTAAAACTTGAAACATTTAATCTTAAAGTAACTCTACTTGAAACCACACAACGTTTACATTGGGAATGTGATATAAAATTAAACCCATTCAATTAGAAGTTCTCCGGATTTGAAGATTAGATACAAGAACCCCTAGCTAAGCTTTCTACACTTGAATGAAATGCAAGTTGAAAGAAAATCCTCTTTTATATTTCTTTTTAAACAATACACACATTAAGCAAGTACACAAGAAAACAACAATTTTACAGACTAATTTCTACTAATTAATCCCCCATCAAAAATTGTCCATGTTATCCATTGAATCTCTTAAAATCACACGCTACAACCCTAACATAAAATGTCGATAACCCCAATGGATTCACAGAATACTTGACACAAGTTAAAATTTCAGACGAAGCTTTACAATTTGAATCAATCCCCACTTTAATTTCAACCTCCTCGTAAATGCACTCTAATAAAGGGCAAAAACCTTACGAGATGAACAATAGCTTTGATGAGTTTAACAAGCGAAGAGCTGTACTGATTTTTTGTAACGCCACATTTGTGGTGCCTCTTGGAAAACTCTTCTTCCATCTTACTGAACCCGTTACCGTTACAGTTCTCGTTCATCGTGACATGCTCTTTGGTCACCATCGAGGTAACGGTAGTAGAAACCCTAGCACGGGGAATAAAGGAGGAAGAAGGGTGAAAACGCCAATGGGAGATTAGCGGTGTTAATATCTCTAGTAAGATTGAAAAGTAATTAAGTAATTGAATTGATTATCTTGTGTTCTTTTAATATGTACAATTATGAGTGTTTACATAAGTGCTGTAGGAGTAATTGTTGCTAACAATTCAGCAACTGCATAACAATTTGAGTATAATAGACTAACAATGGGCCTTCCTTATACTCCTAACATTCTTTCAAACTTCTCCACAAGGACAAAATAGATAGGGGTTTGGTAAGGATGTCAGCCACCTGATCACAAGCCGGAACCTCACCAACAATAAGTGATCCATTAGCAACTTTTTCAAGAACAAAGAAGAGGTCGAGCTCAACATGTTTGAATTTAAAGTGAAGAACAAGATTGGCTGCGACAACGACAACTCTAGAATTATCACACCAAATAGCGGGTAGATCGACAGAACACAGGTGTAGTTCTTGTAGCAACGAGATTAACCAAGTAACATCACTAGTAGCGGCAGCCAAACTCCAGTACTCAGCCTCAGTCGTAGATCGAAACACTACTTGTTGCTTTTTAGATGACCATGAGACTGGTGTATGCCAAAAGTACACACAATAGCTTGTCGTTGACCAACGATCGTCAAAATCTAGCCCCCAGTTGGCATCGGCATAACCCACTAAGGATAGTCTGTTAGATGGACGAAAAACTAGCCCAAAATCAATAATTCCATGTAAATAACATAAAATTCATTTTAACGCAACTAGATGCACAGTAGTTGGAGCATGCATGAATAAGCAAACTCGATTTACGGCGTAGGTAATATCAGGTCGAGTTAAGACTATATATTGTAAAGCATCGGCAAGACTCCTATATTTAGTGGGATCACTTAGACAATCTCCTTCATCCTTTGATAAAACAGACGAACTGATCATTGGTGTGTGAACACTTTTTGCATTAACCAAGCCACTTCTGTCAAGGAGTTCTCGAATGTACTTGCGTTGACTAAATGGATACATCCAGTGGAGGACCGTGTAACTTCAATACCGAGAAAGTAATGGAGGTCATCCATGTCTTTAAGCGAAAATTCACTATGTAATTGTTGAACAAAAACATCAATGCTATCTTCCAGGCTTCCAGTAACAATAATATCATCAACATAAACCAAGACATACAAAGTAGAGGCAGGCATAACACGAACAAATAAAGAGGCATCAGATTTAGACAAGACAAACCCAGCAAAGAGAAGGAAGCAATTCAGTTTATCGAACCAGGCACAAGGAGCTTGACGTAATCCATATAAAGCTTTAGTCAGATGACACACCAAGTGCTCACCATGGGGACCATATTGAACATATCTTGGAGGCTGTTACATAAACACCTCGTCAGTGAGATCTTCATTTAAAAAGGCATTATTAACATCAACTTGATGAAGTTGCCAGCCCTTAGAGACAACAACAAATAATATGGTTCGAATAGTAGCAGGTTTGACCACAAGACTGAACGTCTCCTTGAAATCACATCTGGAAACCTGGGAACAACCTTTGGCCACTAACCGGGCCTTATGACGAGCAACAGTCCCGTCAGGATTTTTCTTAACCTTAAATAGCCACTTACAGACAATAACCTTCCTACCATGTGGTAAGGGAACGAGATCCCAAGTAGAGTTGTGTAGCAACCCGTTTTTTAGTGGTGTCAGAAATAGTAGTTTTGGGGCTACCAAATCCAACGAGTAAGTTAATAATATTTACGAGACAAGTGTGCTTTTTAAAAAGGTTTTTGATTTGATAGTTTATGTTATATACGTGATTTATTAAGTTTAAGTGGTTTTAAAAAATGAGGTATTGGAGCCTTATTTTTATAAACCGAGCCGTAAATATTTTTACAAATATTTACGGAGTGTCATTAAGGTGGTATTAAAGTTTCATTAAGAAATTTTAACGTTTCAATAGTTAATTAATTAAAAACGACCAAATTAAAAAAAATGCATTCTTGGGACTCCGTTCCCGTAAATTGGGCTTGTAAATATTTTTAAATATTTACGAAGCTAGCTGTGTAGTTAATTAGGTTTCAGTTATGTGAATTTGCTTGAATTAAATGTAATTAGGTATAAGGACTAAATTGCATATATTATGAAAGTTGAATTATTAATGAAAGAAAAATTAAAGGGATTAAAGAATCAATTATGCCATTGGCATTAATTGAGGCGGCATAAGTAAGATATTTGTGAATTTATTATATATATTATAAAATAAATTAGGTATATATATTATATTATATAATAATAAATTAATGTATAATAAAAATAATAGAAAAATAATAGAAAAAAAATAGAAAAAGAAACAAAGTGAAACGAAACAGAAAGAAAAAAGAAAGGAGAAAGGAGAAATCTAGGTTTCAATTGTTCAAAACTCAATTGGTTAGTCAATTTAGTCCATTTTCTTGTAATTTTTATATTTTTGAAATTCCGGTATTAAATACTACTCAACCCATGTCAAAATTTTAGAAATCATTGAGTTTTTAGGTGTTGTTAATGTTGAATAATTTTAGTATTAGGGATTAAATTGATAGAGGTTCAAGTTAGAAATGAAAAAGGATTGAATTGTAGAATAAATTGTAAATTTTAGTAATAGGGACTAAATTGTGAAAATTTCAAAATTTAGGGATTTAAGTGAAATTAGAGAGTTAAATCTAGTTTAAAGTGGAAATTGAATAAAATATAGAATTGATTGTGAAGAAATAAAATTAGTCTAAGTTTAGGAACTAAATTGGAATTTAGACAAATATTGAGTAAAAAGTTGAAATATTCAATATGAAATTTAAATTGTATTGTATTGATAAATTTTAATTGTTTTAATTCAGTAGCTAACGTCGTACCTAACCCTCGACTAAAAAGGGAAAAGATAAAGTCGACGAGGAATAGCTCAGAATTTCTGGTTTGTATTTCTATAATTCGAATTTAGTTGTTAATTGTTATAATTTAATTTAACTTACATGGTAGGTGTTGAGGTGAGAATTATTATGTTTTGCAATTGAAATGGATTGATTTAGTATGTGATGAATTTATTGAATTAAATTGACTGAATTGGTATATATATATATTGAATATATTGATTATTTGAATTGAAATGAATATTGGTTGTATTTGAAAAGTGAAATTAAACCCTATTAACTATATTGGGCTGAGTCGGATATAGATGGTATGCCATATGATCGGAAGAGTTTAAGGATTTCTTCGACTTCGAGTCGATGAGACATTGGGTGTCAATTTACTACTTCGGATTAATTCGATGAGGCACCAATTTACTTCGATTTAACCGATAAGACACCGGGTGTCAATTTACTACTTCAAATTATCCAATGAGGCACTGGGTGCCAAACTGGTGTGTTTTGGTTGGATCCGTGTATCTGTTCGAGTCCGAATCGTGTTAATAGGGGTAAATGAATAATAAAGTTTTATAATTGATATTGAAATGGCATGGTATGAGAAATGGAAGTGAAATAGTGAATTGAAAATAGAATGTGATATATGTTGCAAATATATGGAATATATGAGTTATATACTCATGAAATGAATATGGAATGGATAATGCAATTGTATAATGAAATGTAAAATAAATTGTGAAAAGCTATTTATATAGCAAGTATGAGAATTGAGATATTTGTGAAACAAATGAAATATGATATGATTGTTGAAATAATTAAATATTAATATGTATTTATATTTCAATAGCATATTTGAAATTTCTTATCTTTAAATATTCAGATTATAGAAATACCACTGAGTTTTTACTCAACGTACAATTTTGTTTCCTGTGTGCAGGTAAGGTACTTAACTTTTGATCGCTGATTCAGCATCCAACAATGATACCGAACTCAAATGTGGTGATGTTTATCCTTTGTGTCGGGATGTACCTAGGGTGTCCAAATAATAGTTATTTTGCGGTTTGATTGTAAATGAGGTTATAAGTTTAATTTTGGTTGGTTTTATACATATAAATATGTGTTTGTTTTTGAAGCCATATTATGGCATGGTAAATTGAACTAAATCTAGATAGGTGCATGTGAATTTAATTTTATGTTTAAGTGCTCATGAACTAGGCAAATTGATTTGGATTTGGTATGTTTATAATTTGGATTAAATTGATACTTTGATGACTTGTTTTGATGATATGAAATGTTTGAAATTTATTTCTGTTTGATCTGTAAACTCCTGTAATGCTCCGTAACCTGGTTTCGGCGAGAGATACAGGTTGGGAGTGTTACAAGTTGTGAATGAAAGCATCATATTCAGCTTGAATGGCCTGATGTCATCCTTTT
Organism: Gossypium rotundifolium; assembly: GCA_025506655.1. Classification (NCBI taxonomy): domain Eukaryota; kingdom Viridiplantae; phylum Streptophyta; class Magnoliopsida; order Malvales; family Malvaceae; genus Gossypium; species Gossypium rotundifolium. The sequence continues at coordinate 111,804,648 of CP106729.1, forward strand.
CTGGCAAACGCCTCATCAATTGTGTGGGGTTCATAAGAAGAAGCTTCAACAGATAGTGCTTTTGGTTTCAAAATCCCAGCTTTCGAACGAGTAACCATGGAATATGTGTTGCTCAGGTGCAGAGGAACATGCATAGGATCAGAAGAGATAGAGGGTTGCCTGAGAGGAGTGGGGCTTCTAGGCAAAGAACCTGAGTCATCTGGAGAGGGAACTGAAACAGACGGAGTTGAAGACAAATCAAAAATAGGAGGCAAGACTGAACCGGGTTGTAAGAGTGAAGACTCAGTGGGTTTACTAGCAACAATAGGAACATAAGTAGAAACACATGATCTTGACGAGGAGTAAGTAAAAGGCTTAGGAAACAAGAACCGATTTTCATCAAACACAACGTGGTGAGATAAAATAACTTTCCCATCTGGGGTAAGACATTGATACCCCTTATGTTGAGAATTATACTCCAAAAAGTTGCACGACTGAGATCGAAAATCCAACTTCTGAGAATGAAAAGGACGTAAATACGAAAACAACAGCATCCAAACACTCGTAAATGATCATACGTGGGATCTTTGCCATGAAGAACTGAAAAAGGAGACTACCACTTCAGAACAGAGATGGGAAGGCGATTAATAAGATGAACTACATAACAAAAAGCGTAGCCCCAAAAACTCATAGGAAGATTTGCCTGAACTAATAAGGTAAGACCTATGTCAACAATGTGTCAATGTTTACGTTCTACCACACCATTTTGTTTGGATGTATGCGGACATGAAAGCCAATGAATGATTCCATATTCTACCAATACGAATTTGAACGCACGAAACTCACCGCCCCAATCACTCTGAAACTGTTTAATATCTCGCCCAAATTGAGTTTTGACCAATCGCTGAAACTGAATAAACCAATCCACCGCTTGAGACTTATGCTGAATAAGATAGAGCCAAGTATAGGAGTGCACATGTCAATAAACGATACATAATACCAATGATTTCTAGAAGCAACAGATGCAGGTCCCCATAAATCGGAGACAACCAAAACAAACGGTTCATTATATTCAATAGTAGAGTGAGAGAAAGGCAATTTATGAAATTTCCCTTTATGGTAGACAATACAAACATTAGTAAGACTAGATTTATTCAATAGAATCTAACATTTATCTAAAACAGACTTAACTACAGGAGAAGACGCGTGACCAAGTCGTCAGTGCCACAAAGTAAAAGTATCATAGTTTTCAGGAGAAGACAGAAGTCCAGTGTCAAAAGTAGAGAAAGCCACTACAGCATGAACAAAAGCAATCGGAGAAAATTGGTAGAGCCCATCACGAATGTGGCTCTGCAGTAAAATTTCCTGAGTCTTGATGTCCTTAATAACACAGTAAGATAGATGAAATTAAAAATATACGTTATTTTCAGTAGCAAACTAAGAAATAGACAGGAGATTCTTTCGTATAGTTGGCACACATAGAACATTAAACAAGTGAAGCAATTTAATCTTCGTGGGAAAAATAGAATTACCAATACTCAAAATTTTGGTAGGAGTCTCATCACCCATGAGGAGAGGAGATATACCTGAGTATGGTGTGGACTTATTCAAGGTAGAGGCTTCTCGATAGACGTGATGCGTAGCCCTTGAATCTAAATACCAAGATGATGTCTCTACAGGCATAGGAATATATGAATCATCATCAAAATTAGACTCAAAATTAGCTGCATTAATATTGGATCCAGTGGAATTTGAGACATCAGAAGTGTGGAAGTCGGGAACACGGGGCAACCCAACACATGGCGGTGTCGATGCAGAAAAAACATGAACACGTGGTTTTCTCATCCATGGAATGCGTGACCCATAATTCAGCCTAGACTCACCACCACCTATAGGCCGAAAACCCAGACCATGGTTAATAAATCCCCCAAACTGAACACAGTTCAAAATCGGCTCATGGAGAGCTAAAGTTTTGGACGGTCCAACATTGTGGAAATGGCGCCCAAAATTAGGGTCTGCCGAAGATGGCCCAACCTGACTAGAAGGTCCAAATAAAGGACCAGGCCCAACTGATGGCCCAAACACATAGCCAGTCCTATCCTTATGCGAAACAAAATGTTGAAGAACCCTAGTCTACTGCAAAATTAAGGGAGCCGCAACTGGTAGAGAACCACTCCACCATCTATTGGGAAAATTTGACTGCAGCGCCATCGAGGGGAGACCATCACCTGAGATTGACATCGGGGCGATCACAGTAGCATACGGCACACCAAAACCACACAACTCTATCGCATTTGAACCTTGGATGACAAAATCGGATGAAGACGAGGCCCTTGCCCCCGACACCGGACCACCATAGTCACGGTTGAAATGGTAATAACACCGTTGAGCCAAGTGCCCAAATCGGCCACATATTTGGCATTGGACGCGAAATCTAAAACATATCCCACGAAAAGCAGGCGGACGGCCTCCACGCACGAAATCGACCACTGATGTGGTCTCAACTAACTACGATCACAATAAAGGCAAACATACCTATTGTTCAATAGTATAGTTATGGTAAGACCGATAATATCTATCCATAAGGACCAAGAGTACTAGTAATTACTATCTTTTTATTATCTAGCCTAAGAATTGGAGTGATTTCTTTTAAACTAAAACTTAATTAAAAAAGGCAGAGAATGAATTGGGAAAATACTTTTAGACAACTTATATGAGATGGGCAATACCTAAGGAAGAATCCACCTAGACTTCACTTATTACTTTTGATTCATATGACTTATTCACTTAACTTAATCCACAGAAATCCCTAATTTATGTTAATATCTCTTTCGAGACTAAAAACAACTAACTCTAGGTTGATTAATTGAAATTTCTTTCTAATTAAAACCCCTATTGTCGCATTAACTCGATCTATGGATTCCCTTATTAGATTTGACTCTAATCTGGCAGATTTTCGTCACCCTATTTCTAGGGTTGCAATCAACTCCGCTTAATTGTGTTGATCTACTCTTAAACAGGGACTTTTGCTCCACTGAATAAGCATATTCGACTTGAATCAATAACTTGAATTATCAAAATAAGAATAAACACCCACAATTAAGAATAAGAACAAATATTTATCTTATAAATAAAATAATAATAAGACCTGTCTTAGGTTTCATCCCCTTAGGTATCTAAGGGATTTAGTTCATACTAATGGGAGAGACATCTTAAAATAAGGAAAACAACAAAACATAAGAAAACCCAAAAACTTCTAAAGAACTTGATGGGAGATCTTCAGTCTTGATGGAGATCCTTCTTCCGAGCTACTCCCGACGGCTGTCTTCGAGTATTTTCTAATCCTTCTTCCGAGCTACTCCCGACGGCTGTCTTCGAGTATTTTCTACCTCCTACTCTGCGTTCCCATTTAGGTTGCCCCCTTGGGTGTTTATATAAGCTTTTGAACACCTCTCTTGGCCCACAAGTGGCCTTTTTCGAATAGAATTGAACTTTGATATGGTAGGGACACGCCCGTGTAGCACGCCTGTGCTCAATTCCTTAAATCGTGCTCGCTTCTGCTCGCCACACATGGCATTGTGGTCTGCCCGTGTATGTTGATCCAACCCGTGTTTGATCCTGGTCACATCACACGGTCGTGTTTGGTAGCCCAGGCCGTGTTGATTCCTAAGGTAGGACCATTTTATCCCATTTTAGCCCGTTTCTTGTTCTGTTCGACTATCTTGAGTGTAAAACATGAAATTAAGGGATTAGGAGCATCGAATTCATCAAATCTAATGAAAATTCATCCAAAAATAAGCCAAGCATGGGGTTAAATTATGTATAAATGAAGGTTTATCAAAAATCCCCACACTTAAGCCTTTGCTTGTCCTCAAGCAAAATCCTAAACTCATAATTAAAATTAAGCTTCCTCAAATCATAATTCTCATCAATAATGTCTCGCCATAGTTCATAGATAATTAATACATGGATAATTTAACTAAAAAAGTCCTAAAGATTCAAACAATCTAAGTCATAAATTTTTATAGCACGAAAACATGTGTTTCCCCTTACCTAAATAATTACCTCAATTCAAAATCAACAAGGATTGACATCCTCACTAAGGATTCACTCAAATCACTCGAATTGTTTAAGGTTCAAGATAAAGCACTCAAAAGGCAAACATGAAGAGTTATTACCATAGGCTTGCATGAAAATCAAATCTCCACAACTATAAAATGAGATGATACACAAATCAAAAGGTCTTTTAAAAGGGTTGTAAGGGTCTTGGGTTAAAGGTGTGGATAAAGGCTGAATCAAAAGGGTTAAAATCGAGATTAAATTGTCAAATTACCTAACTAGAACAATAGACTAATACTGAATAATTACATTAATTGAAAACTTATCATAATAACACGAGCTTCTTCTAAAGATGTGAATTATAACCGTTTTAAGCTCAAATAACATAGAACTAATAATGAATGAATTTCTAACTTTTTTTTAAAGAATACGAACATACAATAATAAGAAAGAACTTAACAACCTAACAAATTTTTAATTCTGAAAATAGACTTATCATGCTTGATTCTCTAATGTCTTAAAGTTTAAACCATCAATGCACAATTACCTATGACTTACTTTAAAACATATCAACAAAAAATATAAATCAATAGAAGTTTCATTCTAATAGTAATTATGAGAAAGTTACTTAAGAATAAGGCATAATTCAGTATTGTTGACACCTTCCTACACTTAAGATGTACATTATCCTCAATGTACAAAGATAGATAATGACAATATAATAAGAAAATGATAAGATAGGGAAAGAAGTGAAACTTCCTGAATTTTAGGATGGAGTCAAAGAAAAGAAACGGTGTAAAGTTGGCCAGAGAAGGTGGATACTCCGGTGGTGGTGTGGTCGTTCCTTAACAACCCTTGAACCTAAATTAAAGAAATCAAAATATACTAATATAAATTAAGGACGGGAAAGATAAAGGGAAAGAATTTAAAAATGAAAATAAAAGAAAAATAAAAAATAAATAGTCTCAAAGGTCTTTGTCTTGTCGAGGGAATGAAGCGGCCGGCATGAACTTATGTAGAATGGTCGCGCACGGGGAAACCGTGCTAGAATCCTTTCACTTTTTCGACATGGGGATGGTGGTCTTGGCTTTGCTTTTAGTCATGGTGACAAGGATGGTGAAAAAGGGGGGAAAACTATGGTGGCTAGGGTTGGGAGGGAAGGGGTATGGGGAAGAAAGTGAGCAGAACAAAAAGGGTTATAATAGAAATTAGCTGCCCACGCCCGTGTACCCTAGGCGTGTTAGGTCACACGGCCGTATCACACGCCTGTGTGGTGCCTCATTCGTTTCTCCCATTCCTGTGTAGAAGTTTCCACGCCCCGTGTTGCTTATTCAATGTCGATCACAGCCGTATCGCACAGCCATGGCATTTTATCGTAGCCCATGTTTTGAGGAAAACTTTCGTCCTTGGTTCGCACGGTTTCTACCACGCCGATGTGCCTATTCGTGATGTCCACACGGCCACGGCCACGCCCGTGTGTAAGGCCGTGTGGTAGGGAAGCCTGCGCTTTATTAATTTGTTTAGTTTTTAGTTAGGTGCTAAACATCGAAAAATAATGACATTAGTGAAGTTAGTGCTCGAGTTGCCTCCCAAGAAGTGCTCGTTTAAATTCTTAAGCTAGACTAAACTTTCATTCGCGTAATCATGGTGGTTTAAGGAGTTGAAACTCCTCATTCTTGCTATCAGTAGTATTAAAATAAGGTTTTAAACGAGTACGATTTACCTTGAAGGTGCCAAATTGAGAATGAGTTACCTCGACTGTACCGTATGAGAAAGTATTAAGTACCGTGAAAGGAGCTCTTCCATTAGGTTCAGAAGTGGAAACACGAGGATCTGTATTATCCATTAGAACTCGGTTTCCAACCTTGAAGTCATTTGCTTTATTTTTATGTCTGTTATGGAGTTGCCTCGTTTCTGCTTCGTGTATTCTTGGTTTCTCCTTGACATGCGTCTTCCACTCGTCTAGGTCATTTATCTGAAGCCTTCACTCCTCATGAGTTATTTCTTTGTTGGCACGAGGTCTAAGATATGGCTCAGTTGTGTAATTTCGTGGTGCTTCCTAGAAAGAAGGTTGAACTAAATGGTTATTAATAGAATTTATGCTCTCACCTTTATTACTCGATGTCCTAGCCGAGTCAAGAGCCTGGAGAGTGATCGTTTCGTCACCTACACGAAGTATGAATTCAACTGTACCAATATTAATTCTAGTTTTAGCAGTTGCTAAAAAAGGGTCTTTCTAAAATTAAAGGAACATTATTATCCTCATCCGTGTCTAAAACAACAAAGTCTATTGGGAATATGAATTTATCAATTTTTTACTAGTACATCTTCGATTATACCCCTAGGAACTCTAATAGTTTTATCAGCCAATTGAATGCTCATCCTAGTTTGTTTGGATTTCCCGAGACCTAGCTGTTTAAACTTTTTATAAGGCATAACATTGATGCTTGCCCCTAAATTTGCTAAAGCATTATTAACAGATAAACTATCAATTAAGCAAGGAATCGTAAAACTCCTTGGATCTTTTAACTTTTACGATAGTCTATTTTGTAATATTCCTGAGCACACTGCATTTAACTCCACATGTGACACCTCGTCTAACTTCTGTTTGTTTGTTAAAAGCTCTTTTAATTTTTTTTAATTGGGCATCTGCAAAAGAGCTTCAATAAACGGTAAGTTAATATGTAATTTTTTAAGAGTTTAAGAAATTTACCGAATTGTTCATCTGTGCGGTCTTTCTTTGTTGCATTGGGATATGGCACACAAGGTTGGTATTTTTTACTTACCAATTTTGGTTTATCATAGCTTATCTCAGCTTTACCTTCCTCTACCACATTCTCTTGCATCAATTTTGGTTCATCTAACCCTTCACAATCGTGAGCAGTAATGGCATGAAGTTGCTCTTTTGGGTTAGTTTCAGTGTTGCTTGGAAAGCTACCTTGTGGTCGTTTAGATATGAGCTTAGGAAGTTGTCCTAATTGGTTCTTGAGCCCTTGAATCGATGCTTGCTAATTTTTTAGTGCTGTTTCAGTGTTTTGGAAACGGGTTTTTGAAACCGCGATAATTTTTGTTAACATTTCCTCAAGGTTCGACTTTTTTCTTGTGGGTAGGTTTGCTATTGAAAGCCTGGGGGGTTGTTGTCTCTGATTTCCTTGACCACTCCATGAGAAGTTTGGGTGGTTCCTCCAACCTGGATTATAAGTGTTACTATAAGGGTTATTTTGAGGTCTAGAATTATTAACCATATAGTTCATCTGTTCGCTTTCTATGCCAGGGTTATAGGGTGTGTATTTTGTATTGTTTGTTCCTTCTTCGTTTGTATAGCACTACATCACTGGATGTACCTGCGAATAAGCACACACACCATCAATCTTTTTATTTAACAGTTATACCTGGTTTGGTAGCATGGTCACTGCATTGAGGTTGAAAACACTGGTAGCTTTTGTTGGCTTTGTCCTCATAACTTGCCACTAATAGTTATTTAATACCAACTCCTCTGTGAAGTCATAAGCTGCTTCAGGGGTCTTGTTATTTAGGGTTCCACCGGTGGTTGAATCAATCAACTGCCTAGTTGAGGGGTTCACACCATTGTAAAAGGTTTGAACCTATAGCCACAACGGTAACCCATGGTGAGGGCATCTTCTTAGTAGATCTTTGTATATCTCCCATGTGTCATAAAGTGTTTCTAAATCCATTTGCACAAATGAAGAGATATCATTCCTCAACTTAGCCGTTTTAGTTGGCGAAAAGTATTTAAGTAAAAAATTTTCGACCATTTGTTCTCATGTAGTGATTAATCCTCGTGGTAACGAGTTCAACCACTGTTTGGCTTTATTCCTCAATGAGAAGGAAAACAACCGAAGGCGAATGGAATCATCAGAAACGCCATTTATTTTGAAAGTGTCGTAGAATTCCAGAAAATTTGCCAAGTGATTATTTGGATCCTCATCCTACAAACCATCAAACTGAACAAATTGCTAAATCATCTCAATAGTGTTAGGTTTCAGTTCAAAATTATTTGCAGCAACAACATGTCTAACAATACTTGATTAAGTTCCTGTTAAATTAGGATTAGCATAATCATACATAGTACGAGGAGCAGGATTTTGATTCACCAGGTTTGCGGCAACCACAGGGGGTAGTGGATTATTATCAGCCATCTTTTCGGTATTATTAGTATCGTCCTCTTACTTTTTTTGTATGTATTGTTGGCTTCGCCTTATTTCTCTTTGATTTCTAAGAGTGGTACCTTCTATATCACTGTCAAAAAGTATTGGTCCTGACGGGTTCCTTCGAGTCATAAACTAGAGTTACCTGCCAGAAGCAAAATAAAAGAAAAAAAATTAGTAAAGAAAACAAATAAATTGCAAATAAAGTAAAAAGGGCTAAAGTAATAAAAATTTAGTATTATATCCTTGGCAACGGCGCCAAAAACTTGATGTGGTCTCAACTAACTATGATCACAATAAAGGCAAGTGCACCTATCATTCAATAGTATAGTTATGGTAAGACCGGTAATATCGTATCCACAAGGACCAAGAGTACTAGTAATTACTATCTTTTTATTATCTAGCCTAGGAATTGGAGTGATTTCTTTTAAACTAAAACTTAATTAAAAACGATAGAGAACGAATTGGTAAAATACTTTTAGACAACTTATATGAGATGGCAATACCTAAGGAAGAATCCACCTAGACTTTACTTATTACTTTTGATTCATATGATTTATTCACTTGACTTAATTCGTAGAAATCCCTAATTTAAGTTAATATCTCTTTCGAGACTAAAAACAACTAACTCTAGGTTGATTAATTGAAATTTCTTTCTAATTAAAACCCCTATTGTCACATTAACTCGATATATGGATTCCCTTATTAGATTTGACTCTAATCCGTCAAATTTTCGTCGCCTTATTTCTAAGGTTGCAATCAACTCCGCTTAATTGTGTTGATCTACTCTTAAACAGGGACTTTTACTCTACTGAATAAGCACATTCGACTTGAATCAATAACCTGAATTAGTAAAACAATAATAAAAACCCACAATTAAGAATAGAATAAGTATTTATCTTATAAATCAAATAATAATAAGATCTGTCTTAGGTTTCATCCCCTTAGGTATCTAAGGGATTTAGTTCATACTAATGGGGGGAAACATCTTAAAATAAGGAAAACAACAAAACATAAGAAAACCAACAAAACATAAGAAAACCCAAAAACTTCTAAAGAACTTGATGGGAGATCTTCAGTCTTAATGGAAATCATTCTCCTAAGCTGCTTTCGATGGCTGTCTTCAAGTATTTTCTGCCTCCTACTCGGTGTTACCGTTTAGGTTGCCCCTTAGGGTGTTTATATAGGCTTTTGAACACCTCTCTTGGCCTACAAGTGGTCTATTCCGAATAGAATTGAACTTTGATATGGCAGGGACACACCCGTGTAACACGTCCGTGCTTGATTCCTTAGACCGTGCTCGCTTTTGCTCGCCACACACTGTCGTGTGGTCTGCTCGTGTACGTTGATCCAGGCCGTGTTTGATCTTGATCGTATTACACGGCCGTGTTTGGTAGCCCAGGCCGTGTTGATTCCTAAGGTAGGCCTATTTTGTCCCGTTTTGGCCCGTTTCTCATTCTTTTCAACTTTCTAAGCTCTTCTAAGTGTAAAACATGAAATTAAGGGGTTAAGAGCATCAAATTCATCAAATCTAATGAAAATTCATCCAAAAATAAGCCAAGTATGGGGTTAAAATATGTATAAATGGGGGTTTATCAACCACCATTGTTGACGGAGGTGCCTCAACTAGGTGTGCATGTAACGATGCCTCTTGAACTGCATGAATCTTCTTACTCCCAAACTCCAACAAGACATTAACCAGACGTTGCAACAGTAGATGTTTGGATGAAAAGGACGCAAGAGTGAGCACAGGATCTAACTCCGACAGCAGCACTGCAAGCACATTCTCTACCTTTTCTGTTTCTAAAATTCAAGATCCAACCGCGGCTATCAAGGCATATGTGTTCTGGATCTTCACGATGTACTCCTTGATCGACATCGCACCTTTCTTGATCTAGTGGAGATCATGATGGATCTGGGAGAGCTTCGTGCTAGAGACGACGGCAAAGAGAAGAGTAGCGATGGTTCAGACATCACACACCGACTTCGCATTTGTGAAACTAGACAAAAAAGATGAGCTAATACTAGAAAGAAGCCAAGAAGCAAGCAATTTATCCTGTTTAACATAAGCTGAGGCTTCTGGATTTTCCACCAAAGATTTGTTCGGTGACTGTACGAACCTCGAAGAAGCAGGTAATGTTCCTTCTAAAAAACCAGTCAAATTGTATCCTTTTGTAATCAAATGAATGTGCTATTGCCATTGCATGAAATTATTGTCATCGAGTTTAGCAGCACTGTGACAAGGAAAGGACTGAACCAGCTGAGTGCTTGTGAATATCGAGTAGCAAGGAAGAGCAATGGTGGAGTCAGTGGAAGTAGTGGTAGCCATGAAATCACAGAATATCAAGTCTCTATAAGGTAGGCGACTGATACCATGTTAATATCTCAAGTAAGATTGAAAAGTAATTAAGAAATTGGATTGAGAAATTGAATTATTTTGTGTTCTTTTAATCTGTACAATTACAAGTATTTATATAAGTGTTGTATGAGTAACTATTGCTAACAATTCAGTAACTGCATAACAATTTGAGTATAACAGTCTAACAGACTAACAGATGACTAACAGAGGGCCTTCTTTATACTCCTAACAAGTGGGTTCGGGTACTGTTATCTCAATGAGGTAGAAAGGTCGGATATGAAACGCCATCGCCTAGATAGCCTACTTTCTCATCTCATCACCTAGAATTATCACTTAAAAGTTAATGGTAGTTTGGGACGTAGTTAACAAACAAAAAGGCTGCGTTCTAAAGTTTTTGCTTGGGCTAAAGTAAGTCTAATAGGCCAAATATTAAACCCTAAAATTTCTAAATTTCAATTTCCATACTACCCTTTTTTCCCACCATCATTCGCTCTAAAAATCTATTAATCTAAAGAAAAATAAAAACAAAGGTTGAAGCCAAAGATTTTGAAAACAGAAGAAATGACATGCAAATCAGCGGACCAAGACCTAAGCAATAAAATTTTGTTTCTTATGGATTTGATGCTAACTATCTCGAGTTTTTTTTGAAATTGATTAATCACAAAAATAATCAAGATGTGAAATCTGTTGCATGCTCATTTTATTAGTTTCTGTTATTTCTTTCTATTTTGAATAATACGGTGAGTTGGAAACAAATAAAAATATATGATTTGGTTGGTTCCGATCCTGCTGCCTATAAATACGTGGGTAGTTCTGATTTTTAGGGATTGTAATAGCTCCAAGACTCTGTTATATAAGCAGGGAGGAGTGTTGAGGAGGATACGATAAAAATAAATAAGTTCTTCTATTTTATTCTCAAATTATCATCCCTGTCTTTTTCTTCTCTTTGTCATACTTCTTCCCTATTTCTTTCTTTTCTTTTTCTTATCTACTATTCTTTTCTACTGTAAGTTGCTACATGTAACAGCCCGATTTAGAGGCTAGTCGGAATACTGGTTTCTGGACCACTAAACAGAGGTTGAGGAAAACTATTTTAATGTTATTTTATGTGTTATGGTATTAATATATGGCTATGTGAAAATTTTGGTGCTTTAATTTGAGTGATAGCATGCTTAATTGTGAAAAAGGACTAAATCGTATAAAGTGTGAAAGTTCTATTTTTCAAGGTAGAGGTGTCCAATAGTCATAGATTACTAAATTGGAGGTCCTTCAAGTGCAATTAGGCCCTAGAGAATGTATTGGTTGACCATAGATAGAAAAAGGGGACAAGAGCATTAATTGTGGTCAAATTGGGTGAAATTAGGTGAGAAAAGATGAATAAAATATGGTAAAAAGAAAAAAAAACTATCATCTTTCACTATTCACTCATCTCTTTCCACCAAAAATTGAAGATAAAATAGAAGTCTTTGAGGTTCAAACTTCCAGTCATTCAATTCTCAATCAAATAAAGAAGAATGCGGAATTAACCTTGACCGAGGAAAATACAAGGTTACGGAGTAAACCGCAATTCAATACATTTTGCACCGAGTTAAGTTTATGTGTAGATGATGCATTATATATATATATACATTGTTGTTGCTAACTAGTGCATGACACAATTGAGAACATGTATGATTCAATTGGGTTTAGAATGTGGTAGTTATTGAATAACTCTAGTGTGAATGATGGAATGGATATGTAAATGTGTTATATCAATTTTTAATGGTGGGCTAAGTGCGATACCACCTTAATACTTAATTACGATGGGCTATGTGCGGTACCATCATTTATTTACTAATTGGTGGGCTATGTGCGATACCACTGTAACTAACCTCATTGGTGGGCTATGTGTGATACCACCCTAATAAAGACTGATGGTGGGCTAAGTGCGAAACCACCGAGTAATTTGGTTATGAGTAGTTGATTGAAAGATTGTGATGCATTACATTTTGTGACATTGTGGTACTAAGTGCAGGGAAGCATGCTAATAAATATGTACATTAAGCTTGTGATATGGTTTGGATGTGGATATGGAAGAAACGAGTAAGCATGATTATGAATATGGAATGCTTCTTGTTTAGTACGTAATGCTATTCATTGTTTAGTACACACTATAATGCTAATGGTTTACATGTAAACTTACTAAGCTTAAAGCTTCTTCCCTCTTTCTATTTCCCTTGCTTTATAGAGCTTAAGGGCCAAGCCGGGATACGTCGATAACCAGAAGATCGCTCAGACTACCAGCTCACCTCGGTACATCTAGACTTAGTGATTTTGTATATGGCATGTATAAGGGCTATATTAGTTAGGTTATTTTGTTATTTTGGCCAAAAGTGTGTTGGGCCCTTATTAAGACAACTATTTTGTATATTGCCATGGTTGATGGCTCACCATATCATTTATGAAAATATGAAGTTATTCATGAAGGTTTATGTTGCAAATTATGAGTTGTTTATTCATATGTTGAATGGATTCATGTGGTGTGAACTAGAGGGGTGCAAAGAGCTTCACAAATAACCTCGTTCTTGTCCACATGGGTAGATACACGGGCGTGTGTCTAGCCCGTGTGTGACACATGGTCAGCCCATGGGCGTGTGCCCAGGCCATGTGAAGTCTACACTTAGGATTTGGATTTTGAATCGCCACACGGTGAAAGTACACGAGTGTGCGACCAACCATGTAGATTAATCAGAGACGACCATAGACATCGAACACGAGCGTGTGTATAGGCCGTGCGAACGAGTCAGAATACCAAGGTTTGGATACGGGCCAGGGCCACGGACGTGCCCAGGTAGTGCAAAATTAGTCAGTCTCGACCACGGGTAGAAGACACTGGCATGTCTTAGGGGCACAAGGGCGTGTCCATAGACCAACACAGGCGTGTGACCCCTGTTTAGGTGAAAATTTTTTAAGTGTTCGTAAAGTTCTGGTTTGTTCCCGCGACATCCCGAGTGGGTGTAAAGGGTCTCGTTGACCCATGATAGGGATGTTATGATGGTGAAGAAAAAAAATTAAATTGGAGAACATTTTTATAACCTAAAGTGGAACGATCAAGCAAGTCAAGTCTGGTAATGCCTCATGCCCGATTTCGGCGGAGAACCCGGGTAAGGGGTGTTACACTACAAATTTTTAAGAAAAATTCAACCTAGTTTCAACAGTTAACAAGGCATTAGAGTTAATGATCTACGATGTCCAGTGATAGCGTCTGTACTCGACTTCAAAAATATATAGGTAGTCTACAGCAAGCAATGGAAAAGCTGCAGGAGGATGTTTCCTAGTGGAGCACAAATTTGAATGACAAATTGAAAAAGTTAAGGGTGAAATTCAAGAAAGAATTCAAGCTAGAATGGAAAGAACTAAAGATGGGTTACAATGGAAGATTAATTCTAAAATGTAGGGACTACTGAAACTTTATTTGGGTCAATCGTCTACTTCCGTTGCTGGTGCGTAGCCATCTGCTATAGCTTCTGTTGGATAGTCGAGTGATAAAAGGAAATAAATTCTTGGTGTTTTACCAACCGGGTTTTTGCCTAGAGAAACATCTCCTAACTCACCTTGGAAGGGTACTCATTATTTTTTACCTAAGGTTGATGACAATCTAGGGTCCCATGTAAAAGATCACTTCTCTAAGTTACACAAGCTAGAATGTCCACGTTTTGACGTATCCAATTTTAGAGGTTGGTGGGAAAAATTGAAACAATATTTTGAGGCCAAAAGGGTTCCTTCCAATGCTAGGGTCTGAATAGTTATGTTACACTTGGAGGGCAAGGCTCTCGACTGGCATTATTTTTATGCACAATGGCAATGGGGATTTCACATGTTGGTTTGGGAAACTTATGCACAGAGCTTGTAGGAGCGTTTTGCGTCATGTTATTTTTAGGACCTCATGTCCGACTTGGTGGCATTGAAGCAACATGGGACGGTGGACCAATATCATGACACTTTTGTTAGCTTGTTGAATCAATTGCAATTACCGAAATCATATGCCTTAAGCATATTTACTAGTAACTTGAAAATTAAAATTGGGCAGTACTTACAATTGTTCAAGCCAAAAAAGCTGGTAGAAAGATTTCAAGTGGTGCATAAGGTGGAGGGCATATTGCAACAATCTCCTGGGAGGCCACTCTTGACGGGAAGTCCTATTTCTGCGAACTAGAGTCATACAAGTACTGTTTCTCAAACTTTTAAGCCTTGGGGAATGCGTGATGGTAATGTTTCTCTGAGGCCAAACAGTTCACAAGTCATCTCACTACAAGTTCACCAAAGAAGTTTAACAGTGCGTTATCGGCTATAGAGATTGACAACAGGAGAAAGAAGGGCTTGTGTTTTTGGTGTTGTTCCAAATATAGTGTGTGCCATAAATGTGTTAGGTCCCAGCTATATCAGCTGCTGTTGGAGTCAAAATTAGATGAGGACGGGGAAGAGGCCTACAAGGAATTGGAGCAATTAGTGGGGTTTCCGATCAAAACGGTGGCCCAAGATCCTATACTTTCACTCCATGTCATCCAAGGATCCCAAGGTACCCATACGATAAGGGTGGCGACATCGGTGGGAAATGTTGACGTTATTATTTTGGTTGATTTGGGAAGCATGCACAATTTCATAAAAGCAACACTGGTGAGGCAGCTCGCTATACCCTTTAGTCAAAAACATAAGTTGAAGGTCATGGTGGCTAATGGGGGTAGTATATTCACCCAAGGGTTGTACTAGGGGGTGAGATGGGAGGTTCAAGGATTACGTTTTTCAATAGATTTCTTTGTTCTACTGGTTAAAGGTTGCGATATGGATTTGGGGGTGTAGTGGCTTCTATCATTGGGGAACATTACTTGGGACTTCATGTCTTTGTGAATGTGGTTTAATCATGAAAGAAATGAATGTTCGTTATTGGGCATTTTGTTGGGGGCTATATAATTCTTGTGAGATCAGGAGGTTGCTAGAAGCTTTTCTATTGTGGGGAATCATTAGGGCCCTTGTACGCTCTTGATGGCTACGACGGACCAAGCATCATTGCAATGCCACATGAACCAATTCCTAGGGATTTACTCAATCTCTTAGAGGCATTCAATGACATGTTCCAAACATCAGTTGGGCTACCTCCAACACTTTTACAAGAACATCACATTCTATTGCGTGATGAATCGACAGTAGTCAAGATGAGACCTTACCGCTACCCCACCATTTAAAAAAATAGAATGGAACGGTTGATTCGGGAGATGCTCCACGACGGGATTATTAGAGACAACAATAGTGCATTTGCTTATCCAATTGTAATGGTCAAGAAAAAGGATAGGAGTTGGCGTCTTTGTGTGGACCATCGACAATTAAATAAGTTAATTATCATAAACAATTTCCCAATTTCTGTAATAAAAGAACTATCAGTGTCGAAACCATTTTTTTGAAAACGGGATTGACTTTTGTTTGAAAAATGAAAACGAAAAATGGGAGTCGCCACCAATCTTTTTTTGATGAGGTGTGATCGGGATACCTCGTAATTTGGTCATTTTAATAATAGATTTGATTTATTAAAACAACGATTTTGGTCTACGAAATTTAAAAAAATAGGTTCGAGATTGATTACGCATGAGGAAGGATTAGCACCCTCGTAATGCTCAAAATTGGTACCTAGTTGTTTAATTAGTGTCTTAGTGTCGAAAATTGAAAAATTGAAGAGATTTTTAAAATACAATCATTTGTTAAAACATTTCTTAATAGAAAATTTTTCTGAGAAGAGGGCATATTTCATGCTAATCGAGAATAAAGAATTACGTCCTATAAGTTAGGACACAACATCTTTAAACCCGAAACGAGAATAAATACAGAAAAATTTCTTTATTTTGAAAGCCAGTTGATTATCTCGATTTTAGAAAGAAATCGTATTCCGTAAGTTAGAACACGATTTTTCCTAATTCCCGAGAATGTTCAAAATTCATGCTTTAAAAAGTTCGTTTACTCGGATTTATCGAGAAAATCGAAACCCCGTAAGCTAGGGAACAATTTTTTCGAATCTCCAAATACGACAAATTGCTTACTTTGAAAATTTCTTGAATAAATATACATGTAATGTTTAAAACTATGTGTATTAATTTTATTTGGGTTATAGTGTAAAGAATGAATATTTAAAAATGGCCCGTGACATGATTGGAATAATAATAGAATGATAACATGAATAAGCGAAATGACGATGTATCTAAAATAATCAGACAACAAATAAGCAATAGCAATAATCAATTAAATCTAATGTTAATTAAACAATAATATAAAAATAATAATAATAATAAAAGAAAGTGGAATACGCATGATATAAAAAAAATATTGTAACACCCCGCACCCAAAACCGATACTGGATCTGGATACGAGACATTACTATGCTTGAACATGTACTTACGAGCTATAAAATTTCGTTCCAACTTAAAAATTTCACTTTCTTAGTCAACACATACATTAGAAGGGCCTACGAGGCCTTAAACTCGTGTCTGAAAACTTTCGGAACTAAATCAAATAATTCATTTTTTTGAAGCAGGGTTCACACGCCCGTGTGACTTGGAACACGCCCGTGTACCCTTAAGCACGCTCATACCCTCAAACCGTGGGAAGCTACTGACTATTTCTGCACTGCTTAGACACACCCGTGTCTTCCAACCGTGGAAGGCTACTGACTAATTTCACAGGCCATGACACGTCCGTGGGCTTAGACCGTGTGCTAATCCTTGATATGCTGACTAAATCAGCACGGTCTAGGAACACGCCCATGTCCAAATCGTGTGTATAACACGGCCTATACACACGACCGTGGAATTTACCCGTGGCCTATTCTGATTCATAATACTAAGGTGCAGGGTTAACACGGCCTTGACACACGCCGTGTGTCCAACCGTGTGGGCATTTATAGGCTATTTACCAAGCCGTTAGCCACCCTGAAATGAAGATCATATCCATACACAATTCAACGATGCAATAACAACCCAATTTTATGAATAATACTACATGCTTCATTGATCTCAATAAACATAAATACTTAGTCAAATTTGGTCAATCACTTAGCCATATACAAAAGAATAATAAACTTGATAGCTTTTACAAAGGCCCTTCTAAAAACATGTCCACAAAATGAATGTTTGCTATACATGCCATACTTAGTAAAGTAACTTGGCTATACCAAAATAAGAGTTGATAGTGTGCTACGAGCTTCGACTCTGATGATCCACAAATTAGCTTGGCGGGACTACATAGAAAGAAACAATCAAAATACGTAAGCATTTAGCTTAGTAAGTTTGCATGTAAAGCACATGTAAATAAGCTTGCTTAATAAAAACCATTTAGCATAACAATAGTATCATAATTTCAGCTCTAAAGCTTACTTACTCATACTTGGTTCTTACATGTCTCATGATGCTCACTATACTCATTTTTGTAAAGTAAACATGATACATGTGTCAACTTGATCACCTTGATCAGTGTACTTACACAATAATCATGATGATCTCTAATTTTTCATTCCTAACATGAGTAATATTTAATTCATTTTGATTCTAGCTTTGCTTTCTTAGCCCTCTTGTTACCTCATTATTAACCTTACTTGTTTGCTTGATTAACTTCTACGAATACCCGAGGATACTAGATCTCTTCCCACTTAACATGCCACCAAAGCCATATCTTAGGCATTGTCTTACATGGAATTTCTCATCTTGGTTTCAAGGCCATGTCTTGACATGGACTTACATGAAGTCTTACCCTTGATAACTTACTCAATGCCAAGCTTGCCTTGGACTTATGTGATATCTTGATCAATGCCAAGCTTGCCTTGGACTTACATGATATCTTGATCAATGCCAAGCTTGCCTTGGACTTACATGATTTCTTGATCAATGCCAAGCTTGCCTTGGACTTACATGATATCTTAATCAATGCTAAGCTTGCCTTGGACTTACATGATATCTTGTGTGGTATATCGGGTGTCCTGGGGAATTCATATTCAATCGGGGCTTGCTTATGTTTAATCTCTTTGTTCACAAAAACGATAGGCATTACAAAATAGCAATGTATATTATACTAAGCAATTCAATGATAGTGATCATAAAGCTTAGAAATCATACAAACTTACCTCATTTTCAAAATGAGTTAGTTCTTCGGTTTAGTCCATGACTTTATCCTTTCCACGATTGAGGTGAATTCTCGTCTCCTCTTGCTATATAATAGCAAATTAGCTCATTTTAATCATTTTAGTAATATAAGCATCTCAATAGTCCTACTTAGGCAAAATTACCATTTTACCCCTAGATTTTGGCAAAATAACCTTTTTACCCTTAGGCTCGAAAATTAATTCTAATCACATTTTTATCTTCAACAACCCTAGGCAAACATTTAATGCTCTTAAAGCTATCATCAACAATCAATATTTCACATACTTACTACCAAGTTCATAACCTTTTCATTAAGGTCCTATTTAGTGTCCTCATGCTAACACCCTTTTTAAAAGTTGTTCATCTAACAACTAAGACTCAAGTTCTTCCTTAAAATGCAGCAAACAACTAAAGTAGCTCTCATGGTAAAACTCTAAACCTTTCACAACATTGCACAATAGTCCCCTCATTTGAAAGCTTAAGCTTTAGGGATCTCAAAAGTACAATTATTTTCAAGAAAAGTTCACTAGAACACTTAATTGAATGGATGAGAGTTTGCTGAAATTTTTGAAGGTTTCTACCCTTTATTTGCTGCAATTTTTGGTGGAGGGTGATAGGAGAAAAAGATGATAACTTTTCTCTCCTTATTCTATTATTAAAAGTCAAATTAGTCCACTTACTACTACTAACTTTGACACTAATTGAAAATTTTGTCTCCCATGCTCTCTTATGGCCAGCCAAGCCTCTTTCAAAGGCTAAGTTGCCTTTTAAATACCCCCATTTAACAATCCATAACCATTTGGTACTCCTAGCATATAGAATGGAACTTTAACACTTTATGCGATTTAGTCATTTTTCACAAATTAAACGCGAAAACGTTAAAATTAAAATACCAAAATTTTAATGCTCATATGCTATCATGCTCTAACTCATAATATATCATGAAAATAATTTCTCCGATCTCAAAATAGTGATCCCAGATCACTATTCGACTAGCCCCTAAATCGGGCTATTTCAATTCTCCCCCCTTAGGGATTTTCGTCCTCGAAAATCTTACCAGTGAAAAGATTGGGGTATTGATTTCTCATCATTTCCTCGGACTCCCATGTAGCCTCTTCTATTCCGTGCCTTTGCCATAGGACTTTCACTAGGGCTATGCTTTTATTTCTTAACTGCTTGATTTCACGGGCCAATATTTTGACTGGTTCTTCACCATAAGTCATGTCGTATGATCTCTATTTCGATGGAGTAATAATATGTGAAGGGTCCGATCTGCAGCGTCGCAACATTGACACGTGAAAAACATCATGTATCCTCTCTAATTCTGATGGCAACGCCAAACGGTAAGCTACCGACCCAACTCTCTCAGTAATCTCATAAGGTCCAATAAAACATGGACTTAATTTGCCTTTTACTACCAAATCGAGAACTTTTCTCCATGGTGATACTTTCAAAAATACTTTATCCCCAACTTGGTACTCGATCTCTTTCCTCTTTAAATCCGCATAGGATTTACATCATCGATGCGCTTTTAAACATTCTTGTATCACTTTTACTTTTTCTTCAACTTCTTTAACCAAATCAACCCCATGAATTTGGTTTTCCTTGAGTTCAGTCCAAAATAAAAGGGTTCTGCACTTACGCCCATATAGAGCCTCATAAGGCACCATCTTTAAGCTCGACTAAGAGCTATTATTGTAGGCAAATTCTACCAATGGAAGAAACTTTTCCCAGCTACCTTGGAATTCCAAAACACAACATCTGAGCATGTCCTCGAGTACTTGAATTAACCTTTTTGACTGACCGTCAGTTAGAGGGTGAAAAGCTATGCTAAAACTCAATTTTGTACCCAAAACTTCTTGTAGCTTCTTCTAAAATCTGGACGTGAATCTCGGATCTATATCCGATATGATCGATAAGGGAACTCCTTAAAGTCTTACTATTTTTGAAACATATAAGTTTGCCAACTTGTCTAGAGAGTAATCCACTCATAGAGGTATAAAGTGGGCTGACTTTGTGAGTCTATGAACCACTACCCAAATAGCATCTTTCTTGCTAGGAGGCAATGTAAACCTTGATTCTGAAATCCATGGTGATCAAATTCCCATTTCCATTCGGGGACTAAGATAGGTGAAGTAAACTTAGAAGGCACTTGGTGTTCAAACCTTTACTTGTTGACAAATAAGACATCTTGAAATGAACTCAAATATCTTTCTTCATTTTCGCCACCAATACTGTTGCTTCAAGTCACTATACATCTTTGTACTTCCCAGATGTACAGATAACCATCCGTTATGTGCTTTGTACAAAATTCTCTGAATAAGCCCCTCTTTCCTTGATACACAAATTCTATCTCTAAACATCAAGTATCCATCAGAATTAATCCGAAATTCAGATTCAGCATCTGACTCGCATTGAGCTCTCTTGATTTGCAATTCACTATCTTCTTTCTGAGCCTCAAAGATCTCTTGAAGAAACATTGGTCTAGCTCTCGACTCAACTAAAAGGGAGCCATTGTCAGATAAGAATGTCCTTAAATTCAATGCTCTTAAAGTAGATAGAGACTTCCTGCTCAAAGCATTGGCGACTACATTCGCCTTTCTTGGATGGTAGTCGATGACCAACTTATGGTCTTTTATCAACTCTAACCATCTTCTTTGTCTTAAGTTCAACTCTTTCTGCGTCATCAAGTACTTCGACTTTTGTGATCGGTAAAATCGGCATTTTCACCATATAAATGGTGTCTCCAAATCTTCAAAGCGAAGACTATGGCGGCCAATTCTAGATCATCGTCGGATAATTCTTCTCATGAGGCTTCAACTGTCTGGAGGCATAAGCAATCACCTTGCCTTCTTGCATGAGTACAGTACCCAATCCATTTAAGGATGCATCATCAGAGACTATAAATTCTTTCCCCGATTCGAGTTGTACTAAGTGGAGCTTCATCAACACCGCTTTCAACTTCTCAAACTTTGTTGGCATCGCTCATCACTCAAACTTCACATTTTTCGCAGCAGTTTAGTCATCGGGGTTACGATCATGGAAAACCCCTTGACAAATCATCTGTAGTAGCCAGCTAGGCCCAGAAAACTTCTAATATCAGTAATGTTCTTAGGCGACTTCCAGTCCATTATGGCTGAGATTTGACTGGGATCAACTCGGACTCCATCCCTCGAGACAATATGTCCCAAAAATCCTACTTCCTTGAGCCAAAATTCACTTTTACTGAATTTGGCATACAATTGATTCTCTCGCAGGATCTGTAAAACTGTCCGTAGGTGTTCAGCATGCTCTTTCTCATCTTGGGAATAAATTAGTATGTCGTCAATAAATACGAGTACAAACTTGTCGAGGTATAGTCTAAAGATAGGGTTCATTAAATCCATGAACACAGCAGGAGCATTGGTCAACCCAAAGGGCATGACTAAAAATTCATAATGCCCATACCTCGTTCGAAAGGCGGTCTTGGATACATCTGAGTCTTTCACTCTCAACTGGTAGTACCCTGATCTCAAGTCTATTTTGGAGAACATAGTCGCTCCTTTCAATTGATCTAATAGATCATCGATCCTAGGCAATGGGTATTTATTCTTTACTGTTATTTTATTAAGCT
Organism: Gossypium rotundifolium; assembly: GCA_025506655.1. NCBI lineage: Eukaryota > Viridiplantae > Streptophyta > Magnoliopsida > Malvales > Malvaceae > Gossypium > Gossypium rotundifolium. The sequence goes on from CP106729.1 coordinate 111,826,986, forward strand.
GACGATAATCTATGCACAATCTCATGGTACCATCTTTCTTTTTCACAAATAAAACCGGGGCACCCCATGGTGAACAACTTGATCTTGCAAAGCCCTTATCTGTCAACTCTTGCAACTGTAACTTCAACTCTTTCAACTCTGTTGGAGCCATTCTGTAAGGAGTAGTGGATATCGATACAGTACCGAGAGCTATTTCAATGCTGAACTCAATCTCTCTAACTGGCAGTAGGCCGAGTAATTCTTCGGGAAATACATCCACGTATTCACATACTACCAGTACTGACTCAATTTTTAGCTCTGTCTCCTTATCATTCAACACGAAGGCCAAATATGATTCATACCCTTTTCTTAAACATCTCCGTGCCATCATATGGGAAATTATCACTGGCGATTTATCTTGTTCATCTGATTCAACATGAAGAGTATCCCCATTCTCACATATCATCTCAATGCATTTCTTCCCACAATTAACAATTACATTATGAGTAGTCAACCAGTCCATTCCAAGAATGAGGTCGAATTCATCAAATGGTAATAACATAAGATTTGCTTTAAAGCAATGACCTCTAATCATCAATGGGCAATCTTTACAAACTTTATTAACTAACACACTCTTGCCTAATGGATTAGACACCTTAATTACAAATTCGGTGGTATCTATAAGCACGCTCAAACTGGATGCTAATTTTATGCAAATGTAAGAGTGCGTGGATCCGGGATCTATTAAAGCAATAACTCTAGTATTGTAAAGAGAAAAGGTACCCGTAATAACATCAGGAGCAGACGCCTCTTCGCGAGCGCGAACGGCATAAGTCCTTGCAGGTGCTCTACCCTCGGGTCTCACGGCCTGGTCTCTCGGATTACCTCTTCCACTTGCCCCACTTTTCGGGTTTCTCTACGATCTCACTCTAACCATACTCCTCGATTTTGGGTCCTGAGCTCTTCCTTGTTTCATCATCTCGGGATAATCTTTTATATAGTGGTCTTGTGAACCACATCTAAAACATGTATTTTCATGTGCCCGATATTCTCCCAGATGGCGTCTGCCACACTGTGGGTATTCAGATTTGTCAGATCTAAAATTTTTGACACTTGCAACTGAAGTCATATGTGCTTTGTTCCCTGAATACTGCTTACTTTTGTCCTTTTTGGAAAACTTGGTGGAAGTAGTCGATTGGGTAGGAAAATCTTTTGACTTTTTGTGTGAAGATTGGAATGACTTATTCCACGGTCTCTTTCTAGAGTCACGGTACTCCATTTCAGACTTCTTCTTCTCTTTTATTAGCTCTTCGGCTTTACAAGCTCTTTCCACTAACACGACAAATTCTTTTAATTCTAGGATAGCAACAACAAGTTTGATGTCCTCATTCAACCCATCTTCAAACCTTTTACTCATAATAGCCTCTGTGGATATACATTCGCGAGCATACTTACTGAGTCGTACAAACTCACGCTCATAATCTGTCACCGACATCTTGCCTTACTTCAGCTCTAGGAATTCATTTCTCTTCTGGTCTATAAACCTCTGGCTGATATACTTTTTCTTAAACTCTTCTTGGAAGAATTCCCATGTGACCCTTTCTCTCGGTACAACCGACACAAGGGTGTTCCACCATTGGTAAGCAGAATCTCTTAAGAGAGAGATTACACACTTCATGCATTCTTCAGAGGTACATGACAACTCATTAAATACCCTGATGGTATTTTCTAACCAGAATTCAGCCCTTTCTGGATCATCCTCTTTTCTGGCCCGAATTCTTCTGCCCATGCTTCCTAATCCTATCAATTGGTAGCTTTTACAAAGGCCCTTCTAAAAACATGTCCACAAAATGAATGTCTCTTATACATGCCATACTTAGTAAAGTAGCTTGGCTATACCAAAATAAGAGTTGATAGTGTGCTACGAGCTTCGACTCCGATGATCCACAAATTAGCTTGGCGGGACTACATAGAAAGAAACAATCAAATATGTAAGCATTTAGCTTAGTAAGTTTGCATGTAAAGCACATGTCAATAAGATTGCTTAATAAAAACCATTTAGCATAACAATAGTATCGTAATTTCAGCTCTAAAGCTTACTTACTCATACTTGGTTCTTACATGTCTCATTATGCTCACTATACTCATTTTTGTAAAGTAAACATGATACATATGTCACTTGATCACATTGATCAGCGTACTTAAACAATAATCATTATGATCTCTAGTTCTTCATTCATAACATGAGTAATATTTATTTCATTTTAATGCTAGCTTTGCTTTCTTAGCCCTCTTGTTACCTTATTATTAACCTTACTTGTTTGCCCGATGAACTTTTACGAATACCCGAGGATACTAGATCTCTTCCCACTTAACATGCCACCAAAGCCATATCTTAGGCATAGTCTTACATGGAATTTCTCATCTTGGTTTCAAGGCCATGTCTTGACATGGACTTACATGAATTCTTGCCCTTGATAACTTACTTAATGCCAAGCTTGCCTTAGACTTATGTGATATCTTGATCAATGCCAAGCTTGCCTTGGGCTTACATGATATCTTGATCAATGCCAAGCTTGCCTTGGACTTACATGATATCTTGATCAATGCCAAATATCTTGATCAATGCCAAGCTTGCCTTGGACTTACATGATATCTTGATCAATGCCAAGCTTGCCTTGGACATACATGATATCTTAATCAATGCCAAGCTTGCCTTGGACTTACATGATATCTTGTGTGGTATATCGGGTCAAGAAAAAGGATGAGAGTTGGCGTCTTTGTGTGGACTATCGACAATTAAATAAGTTAATTATCATAGATAATTTCCCAATTCCTGTAATAAAAGAACTATTAGTGTCGAAACCATTTTTTTTGAAAACGGGATTGACTTTTGTTTGAAAAATGAAAACGAAAAATGGGAGTCGCCACCAATCTTTTTTTGATGAGGTGTGATCAGGACACCTCGTAATTTGGTCATTTTAATAATAGATTTGATTTATTAAAACAACGATTTTGGTCTACGAAATTCAAAAAATTGGGTTCGGGATTCAGTTACGCACGAGGAAGGATTAGCACCCTCGTAACGCTCAAAATTGGTACCTAGTTGATTAATTAGTGTCTTAGTGTCGAAAATCAAAAAATTGAAGAGATTTTAAAAATACAATCATTTGTTAAAACATTTCTTAATAAAAAATTTTTCTGAGAAGAGGGCATATTTCATGTTAATCGAGAATAAAGAATTACGTCCTATAAGTTAGGACACAACATCTTTAAACCCGAAACGAGAATAAATATAGAAAAATTTGTTTATTTTGAAAGCCATTTGATTATCTCGATTTTAGAAAGAAATCGTATTCCGTAAGTTAGAACACGATTTTTCCTAATTCTCGAGAATGTTTAAAATTCATGCATTAAAAAGTTCATTTACTCGGATTTATCGAGAAAATCAAAACCCCGTAAGTTAGGGAACAATTTTTTCGAATCTCCAAATACGACACAATGCTTACTTTGAAAATTTCTTGAATAAATATACATGTAATGTTTAAAACTATGTGTATTAATTTTATTTGGGTTATAGTGTAAAGAATGAATATTTAAACATGGCCCGTGACATGATTGGAATAATAATAGAATGATAACACGAATAAGCGAAATGACGATGTATCTAAAATAATCAGACAACAAATAAGCAATAGCAATAATCAATTAAATCTAATGTTAATTAAACAATAATATAAAAATAATAATAATAAAAGAAAGTGGAATATGCATGATATAAAAAAAATATTGTAACACCCCGCATCCAAAATCGATACTGGATCTGGATACGAGACATTACTATGCTTGAACATGTACTTACGAGCTATAAAATTTCATTCCAACTTAAAAATTTCACTTTCTTAGTCAACACATACATTAGAAGGGCCTACGAGGCCTTAAACTCGTGTCTGAAAACTTTCGGAACTAAATCAAATAATTCATTTTTTTGAAGCAGGGTTCACACGCCCGTGTGACTTGGAACACACCCGTGTACCCTTAAGCACGCCCATACCCTCAAACCATGGGAAGCTACTGACTATGTCCGCATGGCTTAGACACACCCGTGTCTTCCAACCGTGGGAGGCTACTGACTAATTTCACAGGCCATGACACGTCCGTGGGCTTAGACCGTGGGCAAATCCTTGATATACTGACTAAATCAACACGGTTTAGGCACACGCCCATGTCCAAACCGTGTGTATAACACGGCCTAAACACACGACCGTGGAATTTACCCGTGGCCTATTCTGATTCATAATACTAAGGTGTAGGGTTAACACGGCCTTGACACACGCCCGTGTGTCCAATCGTGTGGGCATTTATAGGCTACTTACCAAGCCGTTAGCCACCCTGAAATGAAGATCATATCCATACACAATTCAACGATGCAATAACAACCCAATTTTATGAATAATACTACATGCTTCACTGATCTCAATAAACATAAATACTTAGTCAAATTTGGCCAATCACTTAGCCCTATACAAAAGAATAATAAACTTGATAGCTTTTACAAAGGCCCTTCTAAAAACATGTCCACAAAATGAATGTTTGCTATACATGCCATACTTAGTAAAGTAACTTGGCTATACCAAAATAAGAGTTGATAGTGTGCTACGACCTTCGACTCTGATGATCCACAAATTATCTTGGCGGGACTACATAGAAAGAAACAATCAAATACGTAAGCATTTAGCTTAGTAAGTTTGCATGTAAAGCACATGTCAATAAGCTTGCTTAATAAAAACCATTTAGCATAACAATAGTATCATAATTTCAGCTCTAAAGCTTACTTACTCATACTTGGTTCTTACATGTCTCATGATGCTCACTATCCTCATTTTTGTAAAGTAAACATGATACATGTGTCACTTGATCACATTGATCAGCATACTTAAACAATAATCATTATGATATCTAATTTTTCATTCATAACATGAGTAATATTTAATTCATTTTGATGCTAGCTTTGCTTTCTTAGCCCTCTTGTTACCTCATTATCAGCCTTACTTGTTTGCCCGATTAACTTCTACGAATACCCGAGGATACTAGATCTCTTCCCACTTAACATGCCACCAAAGCCATATCTTAGGCATAGTCTTACATGGAATTTCTCATCTTGGTTTCAAGGCCATGTCTTGCTTTCATGAAGTCTTGCCCTTGATAACTTACTCAATGCCAAGCTTGCCTTGGACTTATGTGATATCTTGATCAATGCCAAGCTTGCCTTGGACTTACATGATATCTTGATCAATGCCAAGCTTGCCTTGGACTTACATGATATCTTGATCAATGCCAAGCTTTCCTTGGACTTACATGATATCTTGATCAATGCCAAGCTTACCTTGGACTTACATGATATCTTAATCAATGCTAAGCTTGCCTTGGACTTACATGATATCTTGTGTGGTATATCGGGTATCCTGGGGAATTCATATTCAATCGGGGCTTGCTCATGTTTAATCTCTTTGTTCACAAAAACGATAGGCATTACAAAATAGCAATGTATATTATACTAAGCAATTCAATGATAGTGATCATAAAGCTTAGAAATCATACAAACTTACCTCGTTGTCAAAATGAGTTAGTTCTTCGGTTTAGTCCACGACTTTATCCTTTCCATGATTGAGGTGAATTCTCGTCTCCTCTTGCTCTATAATAGAAAATTAGCTCATTTTAATCATTTTATTAATATAAGCATCTCAATAGTCCTACTTAGGCAAAATTACCATTTTACCCCTAGATTTTGGCAAAATGACCTTTTTACCCCTAGGCTCGAAAATTAATTCTAATCACATTTTTATCTTCAACAACCCTAGGCAAACATTTAATGCTCTTAAAGCTATCATCAACAATCAATATTTCACATACTTACTACCAAGTTCATAACCTTTTCATTAAGGTCCTATTTAGTGTCCTCATGCTAACACCCTTTTTAAAAGTTGTTCATCTAACAACTAAGACTCAAGTTCTTCCTTAAAATGCAGCAAACAACTAAAGCAGCTCTCATGGTAAAACTCTAAACCTTTCACAACATTGCACAATAGTCCCCTCATTTGAAAGCTTAAGCTTTAGGGATCTCAAAAGTATAATTATTTTCAAGAAAAGTTCACTAGAACACTTACTTGAATGGATGAGAGTTTGTTGAAATTTTTGAAGGTTTCTACCCCTTATTTGCTGCAATTTTTGGTGGAGGGTGATAGGAGAAAAAGATGATAACTTTTCTCTCCTTATTCTATTATTAAAAGTCAAATTAGTCCACCTACTACTACTAACTTTGACACTAATTGAAAATTTTGTCTCCCATGCTCTCTTATGGCCGGCCAAGCCTCTTTCAAAGGCTAAATTGTCTTTTAAATACCCCTATTTAACAATCCATAACCATTTGGTACTCCTAGCATATAGAATGGAACTTTCGCACTTTATGCGATTTAGTCCTTTTTCGCAAATTAAACGCGAAAACGTTAAAATTAAAATACCAAAATTTTAATGCTCATATGCTATCATGCTCTAACTCATAATATATCATGAAAATAATTTCTCCGATCTCGAAATAGTGATCCCGAGATTACTATTCCGACTAGCCCCTAAATCGGGCTGTTACAAATAACATGAAAGTATCAAAGAAAGAAATAAGTAAGTGAGAAAGAAGAATTAAAATAATATAATGATGATAATAGTAAAATCTGGCGTAAATAAGAGATTATAATCAATTATACTTTTAAAAGAATATATATAATAATAAATAAGTAAATGACTTAATAATAGATAAAATAGAATGATAAAAAAAATATGCATATAAAATATAAAAAATATGCCATGAAAAAGAGCCAAAGAATAAGTAAATAAATAATTAAAACTAATATAAATTTGATTAAAAATTAAAATGAAATAGATAAATAAATAAAATATTAAATGAAATATTGACTAAAATAGTTTCTTTTATAAAAAAAGAAATACAAGTTAAACTGATTTAGGATGAAAATGAAATCGGAATAAAAATCAGGGTACAAATTACAAATAATTAAAAGAAAAAAGGGCCAAAATAAGACAAGCTAAAAAGGACAGGGATTGAATGGGACAATATCCCTTTGTCCACATGCGCGTGTTTATCAGGTGGACCGAAATGGAATAGAAACAAAATTAAAGGGATAAATTAAAATAAGAAAAAAGCCGAATTAAAAAAATTAAAAAATGCGGAAGGGCCAAATGCGCAAATAGACCAAAAAATGAAAACACGTGGATCCTCTAGGAGCGGGTCGGGTCGAGCACGGGTCGGTCTAAACGGCGTCGTTTTGGCACCTGGGATTAGGGCCCAAAACGGAGTCGTTTTAAACGTGTATAAAAGCCAAAAAAAATTCAAAATAATCACTCTACACCATTCTTTTAAAAAAAATATTTGGAGGCTCTCTCAACTCTCTCACCCTCTCCTCACTCTGGCCGAACTCTAGTCGCCGAACCACCATGGCGGCCGCCACCGAAGGCACCGTCATCCACCGTGGCGGTCGTCGACGACGGCACCGCCATCCACGATGGCCGAAAATAAAAAAATTTCCATTTTAGGCTTTTTGACTCCTGACCCCATTTTCGCGCCATCTTTCCTCGGAGGTCGTCACCTCAGCCACCTAAGGCGGCTCAAACGCGAGAAAGGTGAGATCTTAGCCTCATTTCTTTTATTTTTATTAAAATAAATAGATAAAAAATAACTGAAAATAAATGAAAGATAAAAGGAACCACCTTTTGGAAATTTTGTTTCTGATTGCTCTCTGTATTCATGTGTAAAAAAAAGTTAGATGCGTTTTTTGGTGGCTTTTTATAGCCGAATAGTTACCATGTTTTTTGTTTTTGCTTTTGTATTTTCTGCTGTCTGTTTGTTGTTCTTTTTTGCAGGTACGGAGGCCAGCTGGTGGTTGACGTGAAGTTATGACACAAAGACGTGGCGTACGACGGCCATGGCTAACCTAGGGTTTTCTTCATTTTTGATTTTAGTGTTTAAGTGTTGAGCCAATTGGGCTTTTAGGGTTTTATTTTTTTGGGCTGTTTGGGCCTTGTACTTAGGCTTGTAAAAACTGGACTGTAATATTTGGTTTTATTTATTATTTAGGCCCGGGCTAAATTGGCCTACTGCAATTAGATGAACTTGGTCAGGCAATGTTTTTTTTCAAAATTGGATCTTCGTGCCAACTATGATCAAATCCGCATGCATAAAGAAGACATCTACAAAACGGTATTCCAAACTCATGAAGGTCGTTATGAGTTTTTAGTAATTCCTTTCGAGCTCACTAATGCTCCATCCACCTTTTAGGCTCTAATGAATTCAATTAAACCTTTATTGAGGAAGTCGGTACTCATTTTCTTTGATGACATATTGGTATACTCTCATGGTCTGAACACTTATTACAGTTAGAACAGTTGTTAAACATCTTGCAGTCCCACCAATTGTTTGCTAAACAAGAAAAATGTCAGTTTGGGGCTACCAGCATCGAATACTTAGGCCATGCCATCTCTAGTGGCACTGTGGCCTAGTGGCACTGTGGCCATGGATCAATCAAAGGTCGATAATGTGTTCAACTGGCCTAAACCACGATCAACTAAGGAGCTTAGATCATTCTTGGGATTATTCGAGTACTACAAGAGGTTCATACAGGGGTACAAAACTATTGCTAAACCTCTTACCGAGCTTTTGAAGAAGAAAGAATGGGCATGGAGAACATCCGCTGATGAAGCTTTCCAAGCTCTGAAAATGGCCATCAATTCAGTCCTTGTTCTGGTGCTATTTGATTATGGCAAGGAATTTTGTGTTGACATTGACGCTAATGATATTGGAGTTGGGGTTGTCCTCCATCAGCAAGGTCACCTAGTGGCATTTTTCAGCAAGGCCTTAGGGGTAAGGTATAAAACGTTGTCTATTTACAAAAAAGAAATGCTAGCAGCACTATTAGCTGTTAAGAAATGACACCAGTATTTGGTTGGTCAACATTTCAAGATCCGAACCAACCATCAAAGCCTCTGTTTCCTTTCTGACCAGCAGGCCATCACACCCTTCCAACAAAAATGGGTGGCCAAAATGCTAGGATATAGTGTTGATATTGTGTACAAGAAAGGGAGTAAGAATATAATAGCCGACGCTCTTTCTCGGCAACCAGATTGCTTCCTGAAGTAACTGTTTCAAATGGTGGGAAGTTCTGTTATCTCAGAATTGTGGCTCCGTGTACAAAATTCGTGAAGAAACGACCCACAATTAAGTAAGTTGTGTGTTGAATTGTAAAAAAAATCCTAACTCCCATCCAAAATGCTCATGGAATGGTTCGTGTTTCAAAAGAAAAGGGAAGTTGGTGGTAGGATCTGATCTAGAAATGCAAAAGAAGCTTTTTACTTTCTTTCATAACAGTTCCTTAAGGGGCCACTCGGGCACTACAGCCACACGACATCGCATGACAGGTTGGGTCTATTGGAAAGGGATGTCCAAAGACATTAAAAGGTGGGTGAGAGAATGTGGTGTCTGCCAAAGGAACAAATATGATCCATCAGCTTCACGGGGACTCCTGTAGCCACTGTCGATACCTTCTAGAGCATGAGAAGATATAAGAGTTGCCAATTTCAAAAGAGAAAGACACCATATGGGTAGTAGTAGACTATTTGACGAAATATGGGCACTTCGTGGCTTTGACACATTCGTACTAGGCTCTAATAGTTTCTCAAGCTTATTTAGATAATATTTTCAAACTCCATGGCCTTCCGGACACCATATTTTTTGACATGGATAAGGTCTTTGTCAGCAATTTTTGGAAGGAACTTTTCAATAAGCTTGGGACAAAATTTTACCATTCAACTACTTACCACCCGTAAACAAATGGACAAACAGAAGCCCTAAACAAGTGCCTCAAAAATTACTTGTGATGCATGACTGGGGAGCGACCAAAAGAATAGAGTTGATGTTTGTCATTAGTTGAATGGTGGTATAACACCACTTTCCATTCTGCTATCAAGGAGACGCCTTATGAAGCTTTATATGGGCAGGCACCTCAACATCATCTGCCGTATTTAGCTGGTTCATTGGGCATGGCCTGTGTAGAATGAAGCCTTCAACAAAGAGAGGCTACAAGGAAAATGCTGCAGTTCCACCTCAAACGCGCACAGAAGATGATGAAATATTTTGCAGATAAGAGGAGGAGCGACCGACAGTTCTAGGTGGGAGAATGGGTTTATCTGAAACTCCAACCATACCGAAAACATAGCCTCCAAAGGGACTTCAACCATAAGTTAGCTCATCGTTATTTTGTGCCATTCAAAATGGAAGCCAAGATTGGAGAAGTCGCCTATTGCCTCCAACTACCCCCGAACTCGTGAGTGCATCCAACCTTCCATGTGTCCCAGGTTAAGCGTTATGTTGGCGCAAATTCAACCTATACTACCAGCAATGAATTGGGATGAGACCCTTCCAAATGATCCAGTTCATATTATAGATAAGAGATTGGTAAAGAAGGGAAACTAGGCAACGACCTAGGTGTTGATCGAATGGAAAATTCATTCCCAAAGGATGCTATGTAACACCCCTTACCCGTATTCGTCACTTGAACCGGGTACAAGGTGCTACCGAACTTAACTAGCTCAATCATGAAACATTGATTCATAAGGACTTCATTTCAACTTAAAACTTTTCATTCAAGACCTTAATGTCTTTATTATAGGTCTATGAGACCCTAAATTGCACTCAGAATGGTTTGGGACCAAACCGAAAACTTTCAAACACTTAGAAAATTTTGACATAAAACAGGGTCACACGCCTGTGTGAAAGAAGGGACACACCCGTGTGGCATATCGCATGCCCGTGTTCCACCCTTGTGTGGAAATATTTTCTAATTCGAACCTACAGGGGTTTTCACACGGCTGAACACACTCCCGTGTCCCTCACACGCCCGTGTCCCTGGCCCGTGTCCCTCACACAGCCATGACACGCCCGTGTCCTCGCCTGTGTATGAAAACCTTGACATTTTGTTTATGACATCATCATCTAAATAAGGTCTCATGGCCAAGGCACATGCCCGTGTCCTTAGACCGTGTGTCGAATTAAAATCCTAATTTCAGGTGCAGACTTCACACGGCCTGGGTACATGCCTGTGTCTTAGGCCGTGTCACCCACACGGCTGAGGCACACGTCTATGTCTCTGCCTGTGTGTTTACTACTGAGCATACTGACTTGTAAACCTACCATGCAATGGGACACACGGCCAATCAGCACGCCCATAGGGCTGACCGTATGTCACATACGGCCTAGACACACGCCCATGTGCCTACCCGTGTGGACATTTGAAAGGCTATCTACCAAGCCAAATGCCACCCTACACAGCAACCATACTTATACCAATGCAATCCAACATATATCATAACCATACTCAAAAATCAAAATATCCATACAAGCATACACTTAATGAAATTAATCATCATTGAATATATGTAAACTTGTCAAGTATTGGCCCAATTTCAATGACCACTTACAAAATGAATTTGATAATATAAATTGCCAACACTTTGGCTAATAAATATGACATAACAAAATGACCAAGTCCTATACATGCCATACTCAAAATGAATCTAACTTTGTTGTACCAAAGAGTAGTCGATAGTGTGATTTTTGAACTCTAACGTTCCACGAATTCTCGAGCTAACTTGGCAATGCTACAAGGAAAAGGGAAATGAGAGGGGTAAGCATAAAGCTTAGCAAGTTTGCATAAGATAAATAGTAACATAAAGCTCATAATATCATCTATCCATTTCATTGAATGAAAACACAAGTCTTAAGCTCATTTCCATAACTTACTCATACTTACTCTTACCAATTACCTATCATGCCACATATCGAAAATCATTCTCGTGAATTACTCACATATACTTGTATCAGTTCACCACATAGTCTTAGCATTAATCACATCTTTATCATAAGCTTAACTATTTACCCCATTGAATCACTTGGGATATTCAAGGATACATAATCATCCTCATTCACATAATTGCGACGCCAATGCCATATCCCAGAGGTGGTCTTATGTGGGGTCACTTCTAGATGCCGATGCCATATCCTAAAAATGGTCTTATACGAGATTTCATATCAATTGTCGATGCCATATCCCAGATATAGTCTTATACGTTTCTCATATTAAATGCCGATGTCATATCCCAAATATGGTCTTATACAAGATTTTCATTTGGTGCTGAGGCCATGTCTCGGACATGGTCTTACACGGGACCTTATACATTTCAAGTCTTGATGATATTGTTCTCTTATTTATTTAAGTCCAACCGGGACTTCAACATCACAATTCTCATCATTTTCTCATACAACACCATTATTCAAATTCATAGACATATCATACATCTTCACAAATATCAAACATTTAAAATTACATTAACGTGGCGTTGAACTTATTACACGCAAACTTACCTCGGTTTCAAAATAGGCTACATTGCCAATCTAGTCCGATACTTTGCCCTTTCATCGGTCGAGGTTAATTCTTTGCTCTTCTTGATCTATAATAACAATTTAGCTCATTTAATCGCCACATTAATAAACACATGTCAATAATCATAATGTTGGCAAAATTACCATTTTGCCCTTAAGCTTTCACAAAATGACTATTTTACCCCTAGGCTCGAAAATCAATTCTAATCAAATTTCTTTATTTAACGAGCCTAGATGAACATTAATTACTCTTATGGCAGCCCTCAATACTCATTATTTCACACATTTACATCTTACTATACAACCTTTACAAAAAGGTCCTATTAGGTGTTTTCATGGAAACACCCTTCACAAAAGTTATTTATCTAACAACTAAGACTCATTTTCTTCCATAACAATGCAGCAACCAACATAATAGCTCACATGGAAAAACTCTAAACTTTCTACCATTTTGCAAAATAGTCCCCTCTTTAGCTAGCTTAAGCTTTAGGGACTCCAAAAGTACAATTATTATCAAGAAAAATCACCAAAGTCACTTACTTTCAAAGGTAAGAAGTTGCTGAAAATTTTGAGCTCTCAAACCCCTATTTTGCTTGTATTTTTTGGTGGAGGAAGATGAGTGAATAGAAGGATATCATCTTTTCTTTATTTTATTCTATTTCATCAATTTAATCCACCTACTACACCAACTTTGACTAATTTTGACTTCTTTGTCCCCTTATGGCCGGCCACCTCTTAAAAAAAAGGCCTAATTGCACATTTGGGACCTCCAATTAAAATTCTATAGCTACTAGGCACCTTTAGCTTGTAAAATAGAACTTTCACACTTTATGCGATTTAGTCCTTTTTCGCTATTGAGCATGAAATTGCTAAAATTAAAGTACCAAAATTTACATGCACCTATATAATCATGCTTTAAATCATAAAATAACATAAAAATAATTTTCTTCGAGCTCAGATTAGTGGTTCCGAAATCATTGTTCCGATTAGCCCCTAAATCGGGCTGTTACATGCTACCTGAGAGAATTTTGTTGATTTGAGACGTCGCTTCCCAACCTTCAATCCTTGAGGTCAAGGATCTTGTCGACAAGGGGAGTAGTTGTTACGTGCTCATTTTATTAGTTTATGCTATTTCTTTTTATTTTGAATAATAGAGTGAGTTGGAAACAAATTAAAACACATGATTTGGTTGGTTTCGGTCTTGCTACCTGTAAATACATGGGTAGTTCTAATTTTTAGGGATTGTAATAGCTCCGAGACTCGGTTATATAAGAAGGGAGGAGTGTTCAAGAGGATACAGTGAAAATAAATAAGTTCTTCTCTTTTATTCTCAAATTATCATTTTTGTCTTTTTCTTCTCTTTGTCATACTTCTCCCCTATTTCTTTCTTTTCTTCTTGTTTACTATTCTTTTATACTGTAAGTTGCTGCAAATTTTTAAGAAAAATTCAACCTAGTTCTAGTAGTTAACAAAATCTTATTCGAAAATAACTCGTTTTCTACAATGATTGTCAGTGTCGTCAATTTGACCATTGGCATCACCCTTCATCATTATTCAATGACTGTTGATTTTTTAAAAAATATTTTTTTGTGCCGCCGTTGCGTTCAACGACACTAACATGTATTTCCTCAAATACCAAAAATGAGAGTATTTTGGGAGGGGAAAAAAAGAAAAAATATTTTAATATCTGTCGTCATCCACTTTGACAACACCAAAGAAATTAAAAAATGTCAAATAAAAAGTCAGTATATTTTTTGGTGCAACCATTCTCCTTGGCGGCACTCGTGGCAGAATTTTTTTTTTGTGCCGTCAGATTGTGTAGCGACATCAGTATCTTTTTTTTAAAAAAAAAAAAAGACTTTTTGTGCCACCAGTGTATTAGGTGACACCCATTAAATTATTTTTAAAAATTCAAGCAAAATCCATTGAAAAATCCATTGCAACGCTAAAGAAGTGAATAGTAAAACTAGAGGTGCTCATGGGTCAAGTTGGGGTCGGGCCTAAGCATGATATTAACATACTTTATACTTGTCCAAGCCCATCTTGACCTGAAATATGAGCTTAATATTTTGCCAAAACCTGCTATATTTGCAAAAAAAAATTCAAGCCCATTTTAGGACCATTCATATTATTTTTTTTTAATTTTTCAAAATATTTATATTATATTATATTATTATCTAATACTTTTATATATTTTTATTTATTAAAATTTTATATAGTCATCTTAACATTATTTTAATGTTTACATTAGAGTAGTATTATATATTTAGTATAGATTTTTTAATGTGTTCTAAATTACATAATATATAAAAAAAACATAATATAAAGTATTGTAAACTTAAAACGGGCTGGACTCAAGCCTTAAATGTTCAAGTTCAAGCTCGACTCATATTTTAAACGAGTTTTTTTTTTGTCCAAGTCTATTTTTCGGGCATAATATTTTTACTGTAACCCTTTCAAATTTTGAGTGGTCCTTGGGGCCTGGATGGATAGCCCTACCCATGAACAAGTCTAAGTAAAATAAGGCAAAACCCACAAAAATAAACATAGAAAAGAAATATATACTTTGGAAAGTTTTTTGCAAGAGTAGAGCCATGGAGTGAAAACTTTGAAATCTTCCCTCTCAAAAAAATATATTGAAAAAGAAAATTGAAGAAAACTTGAAAGTTTGTTTCAAAAGGGAACTTCTTTTTGAATATTTCGACAAGTTTCCAATGCCGAAAACTGGAAAAATTTTGAGTTTTCCGGCACTAGTTAGCATAAAGAAAGTAAAGGGACCAAATAAATTTTAGAAGAAAACTTTTAGTTGAACCCAATTTTATTATAAAAATAATTATTATAGTTTTATTCAATGTAACTCATTTAAAATATATTGACTTTTAATCTGTGTGTAAATTCTTGAAACAATATTTTAATTCTTAATACAAGTAATTTAAAAATATATTAATAAAAAGAAAAGAAGAAAAATAGTGAAAGGCTAAAAGAATATTAAAAATATTTTGTTTGTTGTACAGAAATATAAATAGAAGCAAAAAGTAAAATTAGATTAAAAAATTGGCAAATAAGAAATTTGCAAGTTAATTAAGGCGAATTGAATAAGAATTTTGTTTATAACGTTATTTATGTTTACAATGAAATATAATATCTAAAGGAGTTCAACAAACGAAACCCTTATTTTAAAAAAAAAAAAACATTTTTAATACTCTTTTAACCTTGTACCCATGTCTTTTAAGTTAAACTTATTTAAAATATTTTGACTTTTAACTTGTGTATAGATTTTTGAGACAATATTTTAATTCTTAATACAAAAATTTAAAAATATATTAATAAGCCGAAAAGTTGTTGTTACAACTATTAAAATTATTTTTAAAAAATATATCGGTACAAGTGTAACTTTTTTAATAAAGGGTAACTGTTATAGTTTTATAGGGCCTTAATTAGGGTTTTTTTATTGAAATAATACCAAAAAATAAAATAACAAAAATGGGGTGCGTTTTGGATTATGTACCGAATTGGTACATCCAGGGTGATCACGCCACTCCCATAGGCGACACCACCCTGGTGTCAGGCCCTCTGCAATATTCTGTCACCTTATTAAAAAACAGTTAGAAAAAGTGAAAAATGCTGACAACGCTGACATGGATGGTCAATGGCCTGCCACAAACGGCACCAAAGGTGCCATCGCCAAAGGCGGCACCAGTGTTCTTATAATGGTCCCGAAAATTTCAGTCATTAGAAAGGGAAAGAAGAAGAAGAATAAGAAGGAAGAGGAGGAGGAGGAGGAGGAGGAGGAGACGGCGGCGCCGGAAAAAGAAAAGAGAAAGGATAAAGAAGAAAGAAAGAAAAAGAAGAAAAAAAAAATAGAAGTAGGTATAATTTTTTATTTAAATAATGGATGATATTGTTGATTGTGTTGATAATTTGTTGTTGTTGTTATTATTATTATTATATATATTGGTTTTATTTTTGTTATTTGTTGTTTATTATTTTAGTTAGTTATTATTATTGTTAGTTAGAAACCCTAAAATGATATTTTAGTTGGTATATTGTTAGTATATTAATATGTTTATCAAAACCCAAAATAATATATTGTTAGTTAGTATATTAATATGTTAGTATATTAATATTTTAGTTAATATGTTAGTATATTGTTACTATATTAATATGTTAGTTAAAAACCCTAAAAACCCTAAAATAATATATTGTTAGTTAGTATGTATATTAATATGTTAGTTAAAACCCTAAGAACCCTATTAAAACCCTAAGAACCCTAAAATAATATATTGTTAGTTAGTATGTATATTAATAAGTTAGTTAATATGTTAGTTAGTATATTAATATGTTAGTTAAAACCCTAAAATAATATATTGTTAGTTAGTATATTAATACTTTAGTATATCACCCTAAAAAGTGAATATTTTAGTTAGTATATTTTAGTTAGTATTATTAATATTGTTAGCATAGTAAAAACCTTAATTATTATTTTTGTTATTTTTTAATTTTTAGTTTTGTTTTAAAGCTATTTTGTTTGTTTATTTTGATTTGTTAGTAAGTTTTGTGTTTATAATAATTAATTTTTATTGTGAAGGTTATGTTTTAAATTTTTTTGAGAAATTTTGTTTATTTTTTAACAGATTGAATATTAAAGATGGATGATCAGTTTTTCGTATGTGTTTATTTCGATGGAATCATCTTGACAACAACCGTTGGATGCATATTTGAATGTCGGCAACAAATAGTAATGAGATTTAATAGAAATATCTCGTTGGATGATATGAAGGGAATGATTAACGCAAAAATTGTTAGACGTTGTGGGAGAATGATTTCGAGAATTTTCTACAAGTTTCCAGTCTCGGCAGATCCGATCAAATTCACAGAAATGGAACTTGTAGACGAGGAAGACATGGAGACAATGATCGCTCTTTACTGTGGGAATGGGAGTAACAAAAATGCACCGATTCACTTATTTGCTGAGTTAGCCGGTATTGAGCAAAATGAAGACATCAATGCATAGGGTGAAGAACATGGAGCTCAAGAACCGTGCATGGTGCCTCCAATATCATATGTTGATGCTGAATCGACTATACATGGGATCGATATCGATCTTAATATTACACCTGATATTGATGTGGTTGGTGATGATGGACACGATAGTAGTGATCATTGTGAGGAAGAGGTCGATAGTGATAGTGATCCCGATTTGGACGATATACCTGATGATATTGACGATGAAGATATGAATGATGATGGAAACATTAGCGCGTCTTCGGTCGGGAACCAGATGCGATGTATTATGATACAAAATAATCCTGGGCCACACATGTCACTCATAGACCCCGACGCAGCGCGTGTAGCTGAGTTTCAGAGTACCCTGAAATACTTCCTGCTCACCGGCTGGCCATTAATTCCAACCATGAGTTGTTCGTAGGCCAGAGATTCGAAAGTAAAGAAGAGTGCGTATTTGCTATTAAACGGTATAGCATGGATATATCAGTGGATTACAAAGTAGCAGTGTCTAAACCGATGGTATATATTGGGGAGTGTTGGAAGGCAGCGAAAGGCTACAATTGGCGGGTACGAGCTGCATTCATTCAAAATTCGCAGATGTGGGAGATACGAAAATTGGTTGGACCTCACACATGCAGATCGACACGTATGGCAGAAGATCATCGAAAACTTGATTCCAAAACTATCTGTACGTGTATCATGCCAATGGTGAAGGACATGCTGACTATTAAAGTTTTGGTATTGATTGCTAAAATACAAGCACGATTCCAGTATCGAGTATCATATCGAAAGGCGTGGATAGCTAAACAGATGGCAATGGAACAATTATATAAGGATTACAATTCATCATATAATGAGCTACATGGATGGATAGCTGCTATGCGGGAGTACGTACCGGGAACTATAATTGAGTTCTGAACACGACCTTTTACGACCGGATGACAAATTACGGTAGGGAAAAGAATTTTTCATCGGATGTTCTGGACATTTGACCCATGTGTGCGGGCATTTCCACACTGCAAGCCGTTTGTGTAGGTGGATGGGACATGGCTATACGAAAAATATACACAGATCTTACTTATTACGATTGCTCAAGACGGCAATAGGAACGTGCTCCCAATAGCATTTGCCATAGTAGATAATGAGAACATGGAATCTTGGGAATTCTTCCTTACCAACCTGCGGAGATATGTTATTAGCAACAATAACATCTACATCATCTTCGATAGAGGGAAAGGATTAATTGCCACAATTAGGCGTTCTGGTGTGCCATGGAGATCTGCTTACTGCATCCATCACATTGCCGCTAACTTCCTTCGAGATTATAAGAATGCAAACTGAAAGAGACAAGTGGTGAAAATGGGTAAAGGATAACCTTATATTTTCAGTATAAGTTTAATTTTTTTATGTTATCCAGTTATTGGAACTTATCTTTTATTAAAACATATACAGTGTACGAGTTAGAGCCACATATTTTTGCCAAAGAATGACTCGACTTGAAAGTGACACGGAAGGTCAAACGAACAAATCTTTTCGACTATGGTTGGGTACAATAGAGCCGTGGTAATGGGCTCAAAGGTTTGACAAGGGCTTTCGTTATGGTCAAATGACCACAAACTTGGTTGAAGGGGTCAACGCTGTGTTGTTGAACACATGACATCATTCAATTTCATCTGTCTTCTCGGCTACATTCTACATGTTGGCAACCTTGATGCCAAGAATGGGTAAACAACAAGTCAACCAGATGGATGCGGGACACGTGTTTTTGGAAGATGTCAGGGATGCATTGATTGCAAACCGTTAGATTGCGAGGTCGATGATTGTAGAAATATATTCATGACGCCTGGAAACATTTTGAGTTACGGAGTCTATAGGTTGTCGACCCAATTTGCCGCCTAGGTCTTATGGATTCGATCTCTGAAACAGACGGTGCGAATACTGGATGTTCCAAACACTTCATTATCCGTGTGCACATATTGTGGCAGCGTGTGCTAAAGCAAACCTTAATGTTGAACAATTTGTCGATGATGTGTACAGGATGGAGCGCACGTTGCGTGTCTGGGAAAATGAGTTCCTTGTCCTGCCCGACCTATCTATGTGGGAGGTGCCTCAGACGACTTTCGAGCTTGTCCCCTACAGAGCGTTACGCAGGAATCTGAGAGGTCGTTCGCAATCATTCAGAATCCGTAATGAAATGGACATTAGGGAGAAATCCGACGGTAAGCGTTATGGAGTATGCAGGTTAGGTTGTAACACCCCTTACCCGTGTTCGACGTCGGAACAGGGTACGAGGCATTACCGAAACAAAATACATACAGTCGTACTAAACCGAGACATAAAATTTACATCCAAATTTAAAAATTTCTAATTTTCATCACACACTCATTCAACCTAGTCATGCATCTCATAAATTGTATTATCATAAACACAAATAACTTGATCAGTAATAGCTAACATCAATGGCCTTATACAAAATGAGCTATCAAATAACATAGGCCATCATTTTAGGCCAAATAAATTATGACACATAACAAAACAACCAAGTCCTCAATACATGCCATAATTCAAAATATTAATTTTAAAATACCAAAAGAGTGTGGATAGTGTGGATGGATCTCCGACAAATCTCCGAATCCCAAGCTAGCTTTGTGATACTATAAAACAAGGGAAAAGAGAATGGAGTAAGCATATAGCTTAGTAAGTAAGTATGTAAATAATAAAAAAATTTATTAACATGACTTTAACAATCCTCATTATATGTTATCAAGATAATGCAATCATAATTACACATAGTTCCACCATTTACTCATGTTCATCTTAAGTTATCTACTTGAGTCATAGTCACTAAATTATTTTATATCTTGAGCTATAGAACTCCAAATTAAGATCCATTAATTTTTCTTGAAACTAGACTCAAATATCTTCTTACAATAAAATTTTCAGAATTTTTGGTTTAGCCAATAAGTACATTTTATTCTTTAAAGTATCCCCTATTCTATTGTCTAACAGTTTCGACCTTTCTTCACTAAAAATAAATTATCTCATTGTACAGAATTCAAATGATGTTACAATTTATTTCTCCTGAAAATAGACTCATTAAGAAATTCAAGGATATAAATTTTATCGCATTATTATTTTTGTACAATTTTTAATGAATTTCTAAAGTTAGAACAGGGGATTCCAAAATCATTCTGACTCTATCTCATCAAAAATTTAAATATCTCAGAATATAAAATTAGTTTGCTTACACCGTTTCTTTTATGCGAAAATAGACTCAATAAGATTTAATTTCACATCTTATTCAAATTATAAGTCAATTTCCACCATTTTTGGTGATTTTTCAAATACATATAACTGTTGTTGTCTAAAACTGTTTTATTTCTAAATTTCACCCTTTCATATTTTCTATATAGTAACTTTCATTGTAACACTTACTCCATATCAATCTTACCAAAGTTCGATCACATATCGAGCACATTGCTCATAAGTTTACGCACATATACCTACACTTATTCATCATACAATCACAATCATTTACACTTAGTCATTTCCTGTTGAACACATCGGAATATTGCACATAGTGCCACACTTGTAGCCAAAGCTACTTCACATCACTTATCACACATAGGCTCGTTCTCGAGCTATTCACATTCGCGGGTCTGCTCACACAAGCTGTCGGTCATACGTAACTACTCAGTGCTGCTCACACAAGCTGTCAGGTATCCGCAACACATGCAGGATTACCCAGCCACTGGTAGAACTTATAAGACCAGCACCCGTTTCACATAATCACAATCTCTGTCCGCTTCACACAAGTCGTCATCAATATGTAACTACTCGGTCTTTGCTCACACAAGCTGTCGATTATTCGTAACACATGTCGGATAACTCAACCACCGGTAGAACATACGGACCAGCACCCGGATCACTTATTTCACTTAGATTTCACATAGGTTTCTAGTGAACATGTCACTCGTATCCATTTTTATTCCTATGGTTCAACCGGGAAATTTCTTACTTGTCGATATTTTGTCAATTACATCAAATATTCAGCCACAATTCATACCATTTATCAAAATATGAAAATATAAGTAAAAACGATGCATTATTTACATACAAACTTACATCGGTGCAAAATATGACGAATTTGCAATTTAGTCCATAATCTTTTCTTTTCCCCGCTCAAGGTCAATTCCTCGTCTTTCTTGATCTATAATAATACATTTAACTCATTTAATACTCACATTATTCAATTTTGTCCAAAAATCACACAATGAAAAAATTACATTTTTGCCCCTAAAGTTTCACATATTTACAATTTTGCCCCAATACTCGAAAATCTAACTTCAGCCCTTATTCTTATGTTTTATAATATGCTGATCATTTTTCCCTTCTATGGAAACATCAAATTCTTACTATAACATACACTTATGAACATTAGGTATTTTTACCAATTTTGTCGTTTTACTAGTTTTCACTTAAAATAGCTTAGCAAAAGTTTTTTAACATAATTTCAAGCTTCATATTCTACCATAAAACATCAAAATACATGAATTTCATCCATGGGTAAATTTTTAAACACAAACCCTAGCTCAAAATAATGGTAGAAATAGGTAAATCTTGTTACGAGGATTTCAAAAACGTAAAAATCATTTAAAACGGGGCTAGAACGGACTTACAATCGAGCTTGGAAGCTTGAAAAACCCTATTTATGTCTTCCTCATGTGAATTTCGGCCAAGGGGTTGAATATGAGCAAAAATTGGCTTTTAATTTTGTTTATAATTCATTTTAATCGCCAAATGACTAAAATGCCCTTAACTTAAAAATATTCTATTTCACCTATTTGATGTCCATTTTTGTCCAACAAGTTAACCAATGGTCTAGTTACCTTTTAAGGACCTCCAATTTAAAATTTCATAGCAATTAGACACCTTTAGCTTCTAGAACTCAAGTTTTGCACTTTTTACAATTTAGTCCTTTTGACTAAATTGAGTGCTCAAACATCAAAATTTTCGAACGAAATTTTCACAAAATCATTCCATAAAATTGTAGATCATAAAAATATAAGAATATTAAATTTTTCCTTATCGAATTTGTGGTCCCGAAACCACTATTCCGACTAGGCCCAAAGTCAGGCTATTACAACTCTCCCCCATTTAGGGATTTCGTCCCCAAAAATCTTACTGGAAAAGAGGTTTGCGTACTGTTTTCTCATGACTTCCTCTGGTTCCCACGTAGCCTCTTCTACTCCATGTCTTTGTCACAACACTTTCACTAAGGCTATACTTTTATTTATCAACTGTTTAACTTTTCGAGCCAAAATCTTAATCGGTTCCTCATCATAGGTTATATCCAGTCGAATCTCAATCTCTGTCGGAGAAATCACATGTGAAGGATCAAAACAATAGCGTCGCAACATCGACACAAGAAACACATTATGAATTCTTTCTAACTCTGCCGGTAAATCTAACCGATATGCCACTGGTCCAATCCTTTCGATAACCTCATACGGCCCAATGAAATGCGGACTCAACTTGCCCTTTCGGCCAAATCTCAAAATCTTTTTCCACGGAGATACTTTCAGAAACACTTTATCACCCACTTGAAAATCAATTTCTTTTCTTTTCAAATCCGCGTATGACTTTTGTCGATCTGAAGCAGCTTTCAGACAATCACGGATTACTTTCACTTTCTCTTCGGTTTCTCTAACTAAATCAACCCCGTGAATCTGTTTCTCACTGAGCTCAGTCCAATATAAAGGAGTTCGACACTTGCGAACATATAATACTTCGTACGGTGCCATCTGTATACTCGACTGATAACTTTTGTTGTAGGCAAATTCAACCAAAGGTAGATATTTCTCCCAACTACCTTCGAATTCTAAAACACAACATCGGAGCATGTATTCAAGAATCTGAATTACTCTTTCCGATTGACCGTCAGTTTGCGGATGAAACGCGGTACTAAAATTCAATTTCGCACCCAAAGCTTCTTGCAACTTTTTCCAGAACCTCGAAGTGAACCTTGGATCTCTATCTGAAATAATAGACATAGGCACTCCGTGCAATCTCACATTTTCAGCAATATACAATTCAACCAACTTATTAAGTGAGTAGTCGGTACGTACCGGTATAAAGTGAGCTGATTTCATCAATCTATCAACCACAACCCAAACGGTATCTTCTTTTTCGGAGTCAGAGGCAAACATGTCACAAAATCCATCGTGATTCTATCCCATTTCCACTCGGGAACCATCACTAGCTGAAGTAAACCCGAGGGCACTTGATGCTCAGCTTTCACTTGTTGGCAAATCAAACACTTTGATACAAACTCAGAAATGTCTCTTTTCATACCCGGCCACCAATACAATTTCTTCAAATCATTATACAATTTTGTACTACCCGGATAAACTGACAAACAACCACTGTGTGCCTCATGCAAAATTTTCTGAATCAACTCATCCTCTTTCGGTACACATACCCTATCATGGAACATCAAGCAATCATATGGTCCGATTCAAAAATCTGAATCACTACTCGATTCACACTAAACTCTTTTAACTTGCATTTCCCTGCCTTTCTTTTGAGCTTCACAAATTTGCTGATAAAATAACAGTCTAGCCCTCAACTCGGCCAAAATCAAACCGTCATCAGACAAAGCCAAACTCGTACTCATAGCTCTCAAAGTATACAAAGATTTTCTGCTCAAGGCATCTGCGACTACATTCGTTTTCCCAGATGATAATCAATCACTAGCTCATAATCTTTCAATAATTCGAGCCACCTTCGTTGTCGCAAATTCAAGTCCTTTTGATTCATCAGATACTTCAAACTTTTGTGATTGGTAAAGTTCGACATTTCTCACCATACAAATAATGACGCCAAATCTTCAAAGCAAAGACGATGGCGGCCAATTCCAAATCGTGCATCGGATAGTTCTTCTCATGCGATTTTAGCTGTCTCGAGGCATAAGCTACTACTTTGCCCTCTTGCATCAACACACAACCAAGACCATTCAATGATGCATCACTATAAATCACAAACTCTTTTCCCAACTCAGGTTGTACCAAAACCGGTGCTTCAGTCAATCGTGCTTTCAACTTCTCGAAACTTTGCTGACATTTATCGGTCCATTCAAACTTAACATCCTTTTGCAACAACTTAGTCATAGGAGAGGCAATCATCGAAAATCCCTCGACAAAACGTCTATAATACCCAGCTAAGCCCAAAAAGCTTCTAACCTCAGATACATTCTTTGGCAATTTCCAATCAACTATTGCTGAAATTTTACTCGGACCAACCCGAATACCATCACCCGAAACTATATGTCCCAAAAATCCGACTTCACGAAGCCAAAATCACTTTTACTAAATTTAGCAAATAATTTCTTCTCTCTCAAAATCTCGTTCT
The DNA here is from genome assembly GCA_025506655.1 of Gossypium rotundifolium. NCBI lineage: Eukaryota > Viridiplantae > Streptophyta > Magnoliopsida > Malvales > Malvaceae > Gossypium > Gossypium rotundifolium. The sequence goes on from CP106729.1 coordinate 111,851,884, forward strand.
AAAAGCAGTTTTTGGCACGTCTGACTCTTTAACTCTCAATTGATAGTAACCAGACCTCAAGTCGATCTTTGAAAACACTGTCGCCCCTTTCAACTGGTCAAATAAATCATCAATTCTCGGCAACGGATACTTATTCTTTATGGTCACTTTTTTGAGCTGTCGATAGTCAATACAAAGTCTCATAGATCTATCCTTTTTCTTCACAAACAATACATGAGCACACAAGGAGAAAAACTCGGTCTCACCAATCCCTTATCTGTCAACTCTTGCAACTGAGCTTTTAATTCTTTCAATTCAGTCGGAGCCATTCTATACGGAGCAATCGAGATCGGTGCAGTCCCAGGCAATAGATCAATGGCAAATTTAATCTCTCTAATCGGAGGTAACCCAGGCAATTCTTCTGGAAATACATCTGAAAATTCACAAACTACTGGCACTGATTCAAGCTTCGACCCAGACATCTTAGTATTCAACACATAAGCAAGATAAGCTTCACACCCTTTTCTCATGTATTTCTGAGCCATAGGCAATTTATTTGATTCATTTGTTTCAACCTAAAGAATCTCACCATTTTCACATTTCAATTCAAGGGTTTTCTGTCTACAATTTACCTTGGCATCATGCCATGTCAACCAATCCATACCCAGAATAACATCAAACTCATCAAATGGCAACAACATCAGATTAGCCAAAAAACGGTGACCATGAATCATCAAAGGACAATTCTTGCAAACCTTATCAACAAACACATATTTTTCCTAAAGGGTTTGACACTTTAATAACAATTTCAGTAAATTCAATAGGCAAACTTTTACTAAATACTAAATTCACACAAACATAGGAATGAGTAGATCAGGGATCAATCAATGCAATAACATTAGTATCATAAAAAGAGAATGTACCAGTAATCACATCGGGAGATGACGCATTCTCACGGGCACGTATGGCATAAGCTCTAGCAGGTGCTCTCGCTTCTGACCTCATAGCTGATTCTTTTGCTATACTTTTACTGCTAGCTCCAGTTCTAGCATTTCTCGGTGGTCTACCTCTGCTGGCAGTATTACCCGGTCTAACACTCTGATATTTTCCTTCTTCAACCTTCTCAGGGCAATCTTTAATATAGTGCTCTCGAGAACCACACTTAAAACAAGCACGGCTAACCATATAACACTCGCTGGGGTGTTGTCTACCATAATGCTGACATTCAGGTCTATTAGATCTAACATTACCCACACTTGCCATTGAAGTAGCTTGAGTTTTAGAACCTGAATATGATCTCCCACAGTCTCGATGCGAATACCCAGCTAAAACAGTCAATCAAAGATTCATATCTTTGGACTTCTTGGACTTAGATTGGAATGACTTACTTATTGGCCTATTTCTTGCATCTCTGGCTTCAATCACAGCTTTTCTCTTTTCTTTGTTCAGCTCTTCATCTTTACAAGCTCGATCGACCAATACAACAAACTCTTTCAACTCTAAGATCCCAACTAGTAGTCGAATATCCTCGTTCAACCCATCTTCAAATCTCTTACACATAATGGCCTCGGTAGACACACATTCCTAGGCATATTTACTGAGTCTAACAAACTCTCTTTCATATTTTGCCACAGACATTCGGCCCTACTTTAACTCGAGAAACTCTTTGCATTTTTGATCAATGAACCGTTGGCTTATGTACTTTTTTCTGAATTCCTCTTGGAAGAAATCCCATGTAACCCTTTCTTTCGGAACCACAGATACCAGTGTCTTCCACCAGTGATATGCTGAGTCCCTCAATAAAGATATAGCACACTTTAAACATTCTTCGGGAGTACAAGAAAGTTCATCAAATACCCGAATAGAATTCTCAAGCCAAAACTCTGCTTTCTCGGGATCATCATCTATGTTAGCCCTGAATTCTTCAGCCCCTTGCTTTCGGATCTTATCAACCGGAGGCTTAGTCAGTCTTACCATTTCTGTGCCTTGAGGAACTACGGGAACCGGTTGGGGAATAGGAGGGGGTGAAAGAGGTTGAACATTCGGATTCGCTCGAACAAATTCTGTATACCAATTATTCATCATATGGAGGAAGGCTTCCCGAGCCCCATCCCATTGACTATGTGTTTCAGGTCTACTACCCACTGGCACGGTTCCTTGCATGGGAGCTTGCATATTACTCTCTACGTCATCAGCTACAGCTCGGTCGGGATCTATTTACTATATAAAGACACAATTTAAATTGTCAGGAGTCGTCACACTATCACAGTATTTTTATGGCATGTATAGCTAGACTTTCACATACGCTATGTTAGTCCGAGAACCGACTAAACCATAGCTCTGATACCACTAAAATGTAACACCCCTTACCCGTGTTTGACGTCAAAACAGGGTACGAGGCATTACCGAAACAAAATACATACAGTCGTACTAAACCGAGACATAAAATTTACATCCAAATTTAAAAATTTCTAATTTTCATCACACACTCATTCAACCTAGTCATGCATCTCATAAATTGTATTATCATAAACACATATAACTTGATCAGTAATAGCTAACATCAATGGCCTTATACAAAATGAGCTATCAAATAACATAGGCCATCATTTTAGGCCAAATAAATTATGACACATAACAAAACAACCAAGTCCTCTATACATGCCATAATTCAAAATATTAATTTCAAAATACCAAAAGAGTGTGGATAGTGTGGATGGATCTCGACAAATCTCCGAATCCCGAGCTAGCTTGGTGATACTATAAAACAAGGGAAAAGAGAATGGAGTAAGCATATAGCTTAGTAAGTAAGTATGTAAATAATAAAAAAATTTATTAACATGACTTTAACAATCCTCATAATATGTTCTTAAGATAATGCAATCATAATTATACATAGTTCCACCATTTACTCATGTTCATCTTAAGCTGTCTACTTGAGTCACAGTCACTAAATTATTTATATCTTGAGCTATAGAACTCCAAATTAAGATCCGTTAATTTTTCCTGAAACTAGTCTCAAATATCTTCTTACCATAAAATTTTCAAAATTTTTGGTTTATCCAATAAGTACAGTTTATTCTTTAAAGGGTCCCCTATTCTATTGTTTGACAGTTTCAACCTTTCTTCACTAAAAATAAATTATCTCATTGTACAGAATTCAAATGATGTTACCGTTTATTTCTCTTCAAAATAAACTCATTAAAAAATTCAAGGATATAAATTTTATCCCTTTATTATTTTTGTACAATTTTTAATGAATTTCTAAAGTCAGAACAAACGAAATCATTCTGACTCTATCTCACCAAAATTTAAATATCTCAGAATATAAAATTAGTTTGCTTACACCGTTTTTTATGCAAAAATAGACTCAATAAGATTTAATTTCATATCTTATTCAAATTCTAATTCAATTTCCACCATTTTTGGTAATTTTTCAATGACTTATAACTGCTGCTATCGAAAACTATTTTATTTCTAAATTTCACTCTTTCATGTTTTCTATATAGTAACTTTCATTGTAACACTTACTCCGTATCAATCTTACCAAAGTTCTATCACATATCAAGCACATTTCTCATAAGTTTATGCACATATACCTACACTTATTCATCACATAATCACAGTCATTTACACTTAGTCATTTCCCGTTGAACACATTGGAATATTGCACATAGTGCCACACTCGTAGCCAAAGCTACTTCACATCACTTATCACACATAGGCTCATTCTCGAGCTATTCACATTCGCGGGTCTGCTCACACAAGCTGTCGGTCATACGTAACTACTTAGTGCTGCTCACACAAGTGTCGTATCGCAACACATGCGGGATTACCCACCATCGGTAGAACTTATAAGACCAAAGACCCGTTTCACATAATCACAATCTAAGTGCCTTACAAGTCGCTTCGGTCAATACGTAACTACACAGTGCTGCTCACACAAGCTGTCGAGTATCCGTAGCACATGTCGGATAACTCAGCTACCGGTAGAACGTATGGACCAACACCCGGATCACTTATTTCACTTAGATTTCACATAGGTTTCTAGTGAACATGCCACTCGTATGTATTTTTTTATTCCTAAGGTTCAATCGGGAAATTTCTTACTTGTCGATATTTTGTCAATTACATCAAATATTCAGCCAAAATTCATACCATTTATCAAAATATGAAAATGTAAATAAAAATGATGCATTATTTACATACAAACTTACCTCGGTGCAAAATATGACGAATTTGCAATTTAGTCCACAACCTTTTCTTTTCCCCGCTCAAGGTCAATTCCTCGTCTTTATTGATCTATAATAACACATTTAACTCATTTAATACTCACATTATTCAATTTAGTCCAAAAATCACACTATGACAAAATTATATTTTGTCCCCTAAAGTTTCACATATTTACAATTTTACCCCAATACTCGAAAATCTAACTTCAGCCCTTATTCTTATGTTTTATAACATGTTGATCATTTTTTCCTTCTATGGAAACATAAAATTCTTACTATAACATACACTTATGAACATTAGGTATTTTTACCGATTATGTCATTTTACTAGTTTTCACTTAAAATCGCTTAGCAAAAGTTTTTTAACATAATTTCAAGCTTCATATTCTACCATAAAACATCAAAATACATGAACTTCATCCATGGTTAAATTTTTAAACACAAACCCTAGCTCAAAATAATGGTAGAAATAGGTAAATCTTGTTACGAGGATTTCAAAAACGTAAAAATCATTAAAAACGGGGCTAAAACAGACTTACAATCGAGCTTGGAAGCTTGAAAATCCCTAGCTATGTCTTCCTCATGTGAATTTCAGCCAAGGGGTTGAAGATGAGCAAAAATTGGCTTTTAATTTTGTTTTTAATTCATTTTAATCACCAAATGACTAAAATGCCCTTAACTTAAAAATATTCTATTTCACCTATTTGATGTCCATTTTTGTCCAACAGGTTAACCAATGGTCTAGTTACCTTTTAAGGACCTCCAATTTAAAATTTCATAGCAATTAGACACCTTTAGCTTCTAGAACTCAAGTTTTGCACTTTTTACAATTTAGTTTTTTTGACTAAATTGAGTGCTCAAACATCAAAATTTTTGAATGAAATTTTCACGAAATCATTCCATAAAATTGTAGATCATAAAAATATAACAATATTAAATTTTTCTTCATCGGATTTGTGGTCCCGAAACCACTATTTCGACTAGGCCCAAAGTCGGGCTGTTACATAGGTGGTCATAATCGAAGTAAATGCCCGCAGCGAAACTATCATGTTGGACAATTGTGACGAGCGAGTTGGATTTGACCTTATTTAGATTAACATGTTTTGTATTGAGATTTTTGGTGATTTTTGAGTAATTAAGGCTTAATTGCAAAAAATAAATAAATTGAGGGACTGAAATGCAAAATAAATGACATGTATGGATTTGTATGAATATGGGTAAAATTTGGCCCTACCATGGTGTAGTCAAATTTTTTAGTAATTTCTATTTTGTGCGATATGGGTAAAATAATAAATGTCAAATTTTGGGTTGAATGTATATAAGCCATGCGAATATGGCTTGGTTATTGCAAGTGTTTCATGAAAATTTTGTCAATAATTTTATTATGTACTTAATGACAAGTGATATTACTATTTCATGGTTGGTTGTGCATGTTCATGAACACTAATTTCATATTTGGCTATGGTATAATGTATTAAATATTCATATATGATTACTTATTAAAATGTACAATATGATTATATAATTAGATATTATTATATAATTGAACTGTTGATTCGTAATGCCTTATATGAATTTTGTTATGGTCAAATTTTGTTACAAATTTTAAAGCTCCAATTAATCAAGTTAATTTTATACAAATAAAGTACAAACACTGTAATATTTAAAAATACAAAATAGAAGAAAATCAAAACCACAAGAAACACCTAAAATTGATAGTTCGATGGTGTGGTCCTAGGTGTATACTTCTGCGGTGGTCGACGTTCACGTCGTGGGTGCTCGCGACGACCAAAATTCTCTCCAGGCTCAGGTAGGGGTCCAGGTGGGGGTGTGCTAAACATGGCCGGCTCGAATGGTATCGATGAACTTGAGCCAGAAGGAGTGCTATGATGCCGTGGATATGACCCAGGAGGCCTGATGTCCTGCAGTGGATACTAGCCAGGAGTGTTGTACTGTGGTGGGTACGATCCAAATATATCAAACCCGTAATGGTATCCACCTCCTGACGAGCCCGGGAAGTAGTCATTGCCCGGCACATCTGGATGATACGAATATGCATCCGAATGTGTATGTGACTGCTCGGGCTCCGGCTCGGGATCAGGATCTGCAGCTGCCTCGGCCTCCATATCATCCACTGGCTCGTATGCCCCATGTCGTTGCATGTGTGGGGGGACTACATTCGAATGCTTTCGAGTATATATGGCTTCCCCATACTAGAGTACCATTGTATGTACTCTAATGGAGGTTGCAAATCGGAAGACATATCTATCTGGGGTATCCGAGACATCTGATCATTCCACATCGCAATAAATCTCCAATGCTTCACCCCCCAATGCAGTCCCTGTTTCCCTCTCTTATTAATGCCGTGAACCTCTCCCACCTGGCATGGCGGATCCAGGATATATTGGACGCAACCAAATTGGCGCAGCACTCGATCCCCGTGGTACTACTCGACTACATTGAAACTGATAATTGGTATGTTTGTGCACCACATATACGAGTGAATATAGGCAGACGAGGGTATAATGGATGCAATTTCTGATCGATGATATGGCATCCATATAACCTGCACGATTAATAACATTGTTAAAATTTAACACAGTGTGAGTAAGATATACAAACTAACACGTAACCAATATTGGAATCGCTTACCCCTTCCCCGGCATGTTGTTCAATCATAAGCAGGTATATCGGGACAGTGTACGACCTCCCGATACTCGGATAAATACTCCACCTACAAAAATAAATTTCAAGTCAAATAGTATCAAATATAAAGAAATTTTCAATTAATAACAAGTTATATTTTATCACCTATTTACTAGCGGATATACGTATGGTTGGTGGGTAACTGATGCCAAGAATGGCATCCGATAAAGAGCCCAGGACTGCAATAGTGTAAGGCATCCACCTATGTCTAGGGCCGCTGGCTTTGTCATCTGACAAAGCTCACGATACAACATCGCAAGAACTGCGGAGCCCTAACTATACGAGCGAGCATTGCTCAAATCAGCTAATAGGGGTAAGTACATGATATGAACCCTATTATTGCTTGCATCGGGCATCAGTACACCCCCTATGATGTGCATAATGTATGCTCGAGCAGTGCACACCAACTCGCCTTCAGTGGCATTAGCTGATAAGTTTTCATACCTCGCTCTCAGCCATGTAAATTTCAAGCTTGAAATATTTTCTTCATCATTGCCGTACGAGACTCCTAATAGGCTCTGACAAATTGGAAATGGGTCAGCTATCACATTGACACCCATAACGGGACTCCCGTCGATTGGGAGCCCAAGTTGCACTGCAACATCCTCTAGAGTGACTATGCACTCTCCACAGGGGAAATGAAAAGTGTGGGTCTCCGGGCGCCAACGCTCGACTAGTGCGGATATTAAATCATACCGCAAATTAAACGTCTGGATCAGTGCTGCTGACCCGAATCCAGCTTGCTCTATATAGGGCATCAATCGTTCATCCGGGGGATTTCCTAAGCCATTCACCTGGACCTTTAATACACGGTACGAGCCCTGATAGTGTTAAATCACAAAAAAATTAGATATGATTAATAACATAATTTATTATGTAGCTATTTTGTTAATATAACCCGCGATTAATAAATAACAATATATTACCATATTATTAGCAGCGCCAAATATGTGAGGAATCAGACTAATCAATGAAGTCATTTTCGTCACAAATATTTAATTTTTACCTACATAAAAACAATAAATCTATATTAAATTAGTAAAAATAACATGCCAATAATAATAATATAACAAAAACATATTGTAAACGACGATAATAAATATAATTTTTATTATTTATACAAACATAATAATATTAACTAAAATAATAATTAAGTTTTTACTAATAATATTAACAACTAATAACAATATTTAGGGTTTCTTAATAACAATATTAATAATATTACTAACTAAAATAATAATTAGGTTTTTATTACTAACAATATTAATAACTACTAATAATAATATTTAGGGTTTCTTAATAACGTATTAATAATAATACTAACTAAATTAATAATTAGGGTTTTTTATCAACAATATTAATAATACTAACTAAATTAATAATTAAGGTTTTTTACTAACAATGGTAATAACTAATAATAATATTTAGGGTTTCTTAATAATAATATTATAATAACATAACTAAACTAATAATAATAATATTTAGGATTTCTTAATAACAATATTACGATATCGTATACCTTTTCTAATAGAACTAGTGATTAACAAATAATAATTTAGTACATAATTATTATATATTACGAGCCTTTGTTCGTTTTATTTTATATTATTTTAGTACATAATGATTCAAATATATTATTTTAGTGTTTCTTTTATATAAATTTAGTAAAAATCACTTATTTTGGCACTATGTTCATTCGTATTTTCTAAGTGTTCAAATTCTATTACTTTCAATAAAATATTTTGTTCAGTATTTTATTATTTTATATTATTTCTTTTAGTACATAATGTTTCAAATATATTATTTTACCTTTTATATATAAATTTAGTAAAACCACTTATTTTGACCATTTATTCGTATTTTCTTTTTCTCAAATTCTATTACTTTCAAAAAATATATTATTTTTGTATTTTATTATTTCATATTATTTTAATACATAATGTTTCAAATGTATTATTTTAATGTTTTTATACTAACAATAATAATATTTTTTACTAACAATAATAATATAATACTAAATAAAATGATAATTATGATTTTTACTAACAACAATATTACACTAACAATAATAATAACAATTTTATATACTAACTAAAATAATCATTAAAATTTTTAACTAACTAACAATATACTAACTAAAATAAGGTTAGGGCTAAAACGAACATATTAATATAATATACTAACTAACTAAAATATTTTTTAGGGTTTCTAACTACCTAACAATAATAATATAACTAACTAACTAACTAAAATACTAATTAACCTACTAATCCTAACTAACTAACAATAGTTATAAACTAAACTAAACTAACTAACAACAAATAAGTAATAAAATAAAAATTAATGTACAATAAAATAATATAATAACAACAAAAAATCAATCAACACAAGCATTATTTAAAAAAAATTATACTTAATTTTCCTTTTTTTTTTCTTCCCTCTGATCTTTCTTTCTTCCTTCTTTCTTCTTTCTTTCTTCTTTCTCCTCCTTTCTCTTTCTTTTTCCGGCACCACTACCTTCTTCTTCCTTCGAATTTTCGAGGGGGGGAGGGGACCATTATAAGGTCCCCACGAGGCAGAACATGCCAAAACGGCATGCAGGAACTGTCTTGTCACTGGTGCCGCTTCTACCACTGACACCATCAGTGTCGCCTGTAGCAGGCCATTCACCAACCATGTCAGCGTTGTCAGCATTTTTCACTGTTTCTAACTGTTTTTAATAAGGTGACAGAATATTGCAGAGGGCCTGACACCAGTGTGGTGCCGCCTATGAGAATGGGGTGACCACTCTGGATGTACCAATTCAGTACATAATCCAAAACGCATCCCATTTTCGTTGTTTTATTTTTTTTTTGGTATTATTTCAGTAAAAAACTCGCCTTAATTATAACTAAAAAAATATTTTAAATTTATTATAGACCTTTCCACGTCAATCAATTCAATTGACATTTTTATTTATCAGCTTTTTAATAATCACATTTTTTTTCTTATAACAATCACTTTTTTCTTTTAAATTAGATTGGTCATTTATCAACTTTATTATGGAGAAAGGGGTGTTGTTGGAAAAGATAAAAGAAAAAAAAAATGAAGGAGCTTTATTATAAGATTTTAGTAATGGTGATGACGTTTCTTTTTCTTTGCCCTCATGCTTCTTCACTCGACGATGAAGTATTAGTTTTTTTTGCTGCATCGAATCTTAATATTCATTTTCGAGAATGAATGACAAAATTACATGACAAATTGGTAATAAAATTTTTTAATTTCTCCAATGCTGCCATAGAGGCCGACGGCTCCTATTAAAAAATTATTTTTAAAAAAATTCTCTAGTGCCGCCAAGGAGGTCAATGACACCCATTAATTTTTTTTCCTCCCAGAATATCCATTTTTTTACAAGCATGTAGGAAAAATACATACCGATTTCGTCGGACACAATGGCGACACAAATTTTTTTTTATTAAAAAAGCGATGATTGTCTAATGATGAGGTTAGAGAATTAAATAGCAGTCGGGTAGCGGAATAGCGACCGCTATATAGCGGTAGTGACACCATCCGAAACCGCTATTGCCGAAAATAGCAGTGTGAAGCAGAATCACACCAATAGCGGTGGATCGCGACCGTAATTTAACGGGTAACGGCCAATTATGGCAATAACAGGCCGCTATTCCCATTATTGTTCGGTTACAGTAAAATTAAAAAATATTTCAACCCCTTTAAAAAAATTCAACAGAAAAATAATAAGACAAAGGGAATATATTCTCCGCCTGCAAAATCAAATAATTTTCGATTAAAAAAAGAAAAAGCAGTCTAAAAGCAATAGAAAAATATAAATCGATTTTCAACTTATCAGTATAAGAAATTTGTTCAAAAAATAGAAAAAGCAATCCAAACTCTAAACTTTCACTCTCAGATTTCACTATCCAAACTCCAAAAAAAAAAAAAAAAATCACAACACAATCACAAAAATCTCACTTGCACTTTCAGAAATTCATAATTTTAAGTAAGTACCTGAGTTTTTTTTTTTTTTGTCTTGATTCTTGCTTCTTTTTATTGTAACATGCAAAGATTGATGAGAAAATTTTGATTAAATTTTTGTAAATCATTTTATATTTTAGAGTATTTTGGTAGGACTCAATGGTAGCCTAGGCAAAGTTTAAAGAAATTGAAAAAAAAAATTGAGAAATAAGGGACAGATCTTGCAAAGAAAACCTAAAACCTAATTTTTTTTTTCCTCTTTTGTTTTTTGGCTCTCTGCCTCACGATAAAAGAAGAGGAAGGGGGTTGGGGCCTCGAGGATTTGGGAAACTTTTTGTTTTAATTTTTAATTTTTGGGTTTTGGATGACCGGGTAATAATGGTTATGGTGGGTTGTTGTTTTTTTTAAAAAAAATTATGGATTGTACAATAAATTTAATTTTTCAATGTTAGTGATGTTTACTCTTTTTTTTTTTGTATTATATTGTTGATAATATAAGTAATGAATTGCTTATATTTCTAAATATAATTTTATCTTTTTTGAATATAAATAAAAATAAAACATGCCACCACGTGAAGAGTTTCCAACTAAAGAATTGGAGGGTGCATCAAGTAATGATATAGGTTGGCACTTTGGAACTCAAGTGCCAAATACGAAAGGATATGTCGTATGTAAACTTTGTGATAAAGTTGTGATAGTAGGAATAACACGATTGAAAGAGCACATTGCTCATAAAACTAGCAATGTTTCACCATTTTCTAATGTTACTGGTATGTGATACTTAATTATTATTTTTAAATTTTATTGTAAATTTATCAATAAAGATTATACATAATTGATAACAATATAAAGTGTGAATTATTTTTATTTTATTAACAAGTGTCATTAGAGAAAGTATGATGAATATATTGAAAGAAAGCAACATAAAGAAAATAGACAAAAAAAGGAGAACAAATGAATTCTTATCCCAATTAAGAGGAGAGGAGGATGAACATGAGGAATTTATAATGAGGTTTCTGCTATAATGCAAGCAACTCGAGAAAGTATCCAATCACAACACGGATGGCATAGAAGGGAAGAAATCAGATGAAGTACTAGTGGTTGGAGTAACATTTATGAAGAAGGGCGATCTTCTCATAGATCATCTAGAGAATATCATGGTAAATCCATCCCAAGTGAGTCTGAGTTTTCCTTAAGGGGAGCTATACTTGAATTGACTAGAAGCAAAAGCTTAAATCAACCAAAGATCAATGGCTCTTTTTTAAAGACTTTACGCAGGAAGATATGTAACACCCCTAACCCGTATCCGTCGCCGGATTAGGGTTAAAGGCGTTACCAAACAGATCAGAAACTTTTACAACCAAACAGATCAGAAACTTTTACAGACATTTCATAATACAATTCATCAATCGCAATCAAAGTGTCCCTTTTATAGGTCAACGAGACCATAATCATGCTTTAGAATAAGGTCGGGACTAAACCGAACACATATGGAATTTCTCAGAAATTTAAAAACTTTTCTAAGTTACAGAGGTCACAAGCCCATGTGGGCAGGCCGTGTGCCTCCCACGGCTACCAGACACACCTATGTGTCTTGGTCGTGCCAAAACAGAGCATGTATACTGACTTATCCACACGGCCACCAGACATGCCCGTGTGCCATGGCCGTGTAAAATTAGGCTAGCTACTGACTTGTTCACATAGTCACCAGGCACGCCCATGTGCCACGGCCATGTAACCTGCCCAGGCACACTTCGAAGTGGCCCTTGAGCCACACAGCAGAGACACACGCTCGTGTCCCTTGGCCGTGTATACAAAATAGGCCATTTGCAAGGCCAAGTGCCACCCACACTTGGGTCATACCTACAAGCACATACAAGCCTATTTCCACACACAATTGGCAACCAAAATCATGTTAAAAGAACAACATATCATCTCATTCAATCTCATTTCTATTCATGCCAATTTGTATACTAATTTGCATAACCAATTCTCATATATAACCATGCATATAATCATTTCATTGACCACACATATGTGCTTATATAACATCAATTTTCTTACTACAATTTTGATCATTTCATAGACATATAATCATACCAAAACCAATAACATAAAGCATAGCATCACATACCAAAACACAATCACCTATCTAGCCATGTCACATGACTTTATACACTTATCCCAACACATTTCCAAAACAACTAGCCTATACATGACATACTTAATATATACATTTCCAAAAGGTACCAAAATGAGCTTAGGTAGTGTGTTGATGATCCTCGATGGTCCCAAGCCTTCAGTAGCTTTGACGATCTATAAAACAGAACAAACATACACAAAGTAAGCTTTCAAAAGCTTAATAAGCATATACAAATAAGCTTAACATATAAGCATTCAAAACATATAATCAATATGGATTCACTAATAGCTCAATTGCATAGCCATAATTCTTCTTGGCACATTCACGTAGCCATTCATCTTTCAATCTTGCATATCACCATATACTTTATTGGATCATAGCTTGTCCATTCATGTAACACATTTTACTTTCTCATATTCAAATACATAACTCATCTAGGTAAGTTTATGAATGTACTTACCTTCTTATACACACAATGTGTACATATCAGACGTACCTGAAATAGATATACAAATCACATAGTCGTTCGTTTCTCAAACTTGCCCGTTGAACCGTTCGGAATCTAATAGGATACTCAGAATGCTCAAAATAATCGTACAAGGCCAACATCTCAGATGTGGTCTTAAATGTATCCAGATATCCATGCCACTGTCCCAGATAGGGTCTTACACGAATCAAATACGATGCCAATGTCCCAGACATGGTTTTACACGTAAATCTCATATCGATTCCAACGTCCCAAATGTGGTCTTACACGAAATCTCGAATCAATGCCGACGTCCCAGACGTGGTCTTACATGATATCACATATCGGATACCTATGTCATGACATATGCAATCCTATCTATTCCTAGGCTCATACGGGACTTCTCGAACTTTAACAACTTATCAACTTATTCATAAACTCGAATTTCACATACATTCCATCTCTATGAATATTCATAGAAATTCAAATCCATATATACACAAATAATTCAATTCAAATACATTTATTTGTATATTGACTTACCTCGTACAAGAGGAACGAAAACAAATGGCTATTCGACTATTTTTGATTTCTCGCGATCTAAGTCCGTTTTCTTCGGTTCTTGATCTATACATATTCAAATTTAACCCATTTATTCATCTAATCATTCAATTCAATCCAAAAACACATATTTAGGGCAATTTGTAAATTAGCCCTCACATTTACACATTTGAACATTTTAGTCCTTATTTCACAAAATTACAAAATACACCAAATTTGCTTTTACTCATGCTTGGCCGAATACACACTAAGCTCATATCAATCCATACATTTCATTTATTTTACAATTTAGTCCTTCCAAATTTCATTTTCTCATTTTAATCCAAAATACTCAAAATCACCAAAACTCTAAAGACAAACTATGATAATCAAACACATATCTTTCATTTTTCATCATCAAATATCATAAAACACATGAGTTCATCAAAGGCTCATTTCAAAAGCATCATCAATTCTCAAAATTAAGACATGGGTTTCAAAGTTTACGAAGCAACAATTTCAAAAACGTAGAAATTATCAAAAACCGATCAAAAACACATACCCGATTATGCATAGACCATGGTCGAATGTAACAAGCTTTTGTTCTTTTCTTTCTTTTGTGTTTTCAGTGGAAGGATCAACATTATGATTTAATTTTCATGTCATTTTATCCTAATAAACATAATAATATACTTTTTACTATATTACACTTTATCAATTAACATTTGAAACATGTATACATTAAGGTTATATTTGTCCAACAACTAACAACTATCTTAAAATGGTTTAATTGCCACATAAGGCCCCCCAATTTAAAAGCCATCTCAAATAGGTGTCTTTTCATAAAGCATGCAAATTTTGCATTTAATGCAATTTAATCCTTTTTATCAAATTAAGCACACAAATAGACAAATTAACTTATGGAACTTTAACACATGCTTAATCACATATCAAAGGCACAGAAAATAATATTAAAATATTTTACTGACTCAAATTTGTGGTCCCGAAACCACTGTTCCGACTAGGGTCTAATCCGGACTGTTACAAGATAGGTGAAACGGTATCTAAAATTTTAATATATGATTGACTTCCTTTCCAATTAGCAAGCTCTCCATGGTTGTATAACTTAATTCAAGTGTCAATAGAATTTGGACAAGGTGTAAAGCTCCCAACACCTTATGAGGTTTTAGATGTGTATTTGGAGTCAAAGTATCAATGAGTTCATGATTGGGTAAATGGACTAAAGACTAATTGGAAAGAATTGGTTGCAACTCTAATGTGTGATGGTTGGACCTGCAATTTGAATCAATTGCATATCATTAATTTCCTTATTTAATGCAGTAAATGAATCGTTTTTTGAAAATCTATGGATGTCTCGAGTGTTTGTAGTAGAGATGCTGAATTCTACTACAGTTTGTTAGATTCAGATGTAGAAGAAATTGGAGAAAGTTACATTGTCCAAATAGTGACTGATAATGAGGCAACAATGAAAGCCGCTAGAAAAAAAATTAATTTTGAAAAGAAAGCATCTATATTTAAAAAATTAATGTTTAGATTTATGTTTGGAAGATATTGGGAAAAAGCCCAATATAGCAAAAGAGTTAGATAAGGCTAAGAAAGTGACTTGCTTTATATACAATCACATTTGGACTGTTGATTTGGTGAAGAAGTATACACAAGGGAAGCAAATACTTTGACCTACTCTTACTCGATTTGCAACTCATTTCATTCAACTTGAAGAGATAACAAGGGAAAAGCAAGGTCTGAGAGAAATGTTTAATTCAAAGGTAAGTATTTTATAATTAGTCAATATAATTACTTAAATATAGCAATATTTAATGATTTATTAGTTCCAAATAATTTAAGTGATATTATTTTAAAATTTTTCTAATGAATATATAGGAATTTAAAGAATCAAAATGGGGACAACAAGCACTACAGCAAAACTAAATTATAGTGGCATTTTTAGTTAAAACGTCGCAAAATTTAGACTTTAGCGGCGCTAACAAGAAAACGCCGCAAAAGATTGGGCTATAGCGGCGTTTTTTTAAGAAACGCCGCTACAGGTAATCAATAGCGGCGTTTCTAACAAAAACGCCACAAAATATTTTTTATTTCAAAACAAAAAAAACGTCGCTTTTATAACAATATAAAAATTGAAAAAAATTAGCGGCGACAAAAACGCCGCTAAAGGCTGACTTATAGCTGCGTTTGTTAAAGAAACGCCACTATAACTCAATCTTTAGCGGCGTTTCTAATAAAAATGCCACAAAATATTTTTTATTTCAAAACAAAACGATGTCGTTTTTATAACAATATAAAAATTGGAAAAAATTTAGTGGCGTTACAAAAACGCCGCAAAAGATTGACTTTTCGCGGCGTTTGTTAAAAAAAACGCCACAAAATATTTTTCTTTCAAAACAAAAACAACGTCGTTTTAATTACAATATAAAAATTGAAAAAAATTAGTGGCGTTTTTTTCAGAAACGCCGCTAAAGATTGACTTATAGCGGCGTTTCTAATAAAAATGCCACAAAATATTTTTTATTTCAAAACAAAAACGATGTCGTTTTTATGACAATATAAAAATTAGAAAAAATTTAGCAGCGTTTTTCTAAAAGATTGACTTTTAGCGGCGTTTGTTAAAAAAACGCCGCTATAACTCAATCTTTAGCGGCGTTCTAATAAAAGCATACAAAATATTTTTATTTCAAAACAAAACGACGCGTCGTTTTATAACAATATAAAAATTAGAAAAAATTTAGTGGCGTTACAAAAACGTCGCTAAAAATTGACTTTTCGTGACGTTTGTTAAAAAAAACGCCACAAAATATTTTTTCTTTCAAAACAGAAACGACGTCGTTTTAATTACAATATAAAAATTGAAAAAAATTAGTGACGTTTTTTTCAGAAACGCCGCTAAAGATTGACTTATAGTGGCATTTCTAATAAAAATGACACAAAATATTTTTTATTTCAAAACAAAAAAGACGTCGTTTTTATAACAATATAAAAATTGAAAAAAATTTAGCGGCGTTTTTGTAAAAGATTGATTTTTAGCGGCGTTTGTTGAAAAACGCCGCTATAACTCAATCTTTAGTGGCGTTTCTAATAAAAACACCACAAAATATTTTTTATTTCAAAACAAAAACGACGTCGTTTTTATAACGATATAAAATTGGAAAAAATTTAGTGGCGTTTTTATAAAAAAACGCAGCTAAAGATTGACTTTTCGCGGCGTTTGTTAAAAAAAGGCCACAAAATATTTTTTCTTTCAAAATAGAAACGATGTTATTTTAATTACAATATAAAAATTAAAAAAAATTAGCGGCATTTTTTTCAGAAACGCCGCTAAAGATTGACTTATAGTAGCGTTTCTAATAAAAATGCCACAAAATATTTTTTATTTAGAAAAAAAAACGACGTCGTTTTCATGTAAATATAAAAAGTGTAAAAAATTTGCAGCGTTTTTATCAAAAACACCAATAAGGGTGGCCTTTATTCAACTTATTTCAAAACAAAAAAAAAGTGTTGTTTTCATCATTGTATAATAATTCACTTTTAATTTATGTTTAGTGTTTAAGTTTTTTGCCTTAGTGTTGAGGGTTTAGCATTTAGGGTGTAAGGTGTGGGTTGTAGGGTTTAAGGGTTAATGTTTATAGTTTAGGTTTTAGTGGTTTAAAGTTTTTGATTTAAGGTTTAGTATTTATGGTTTTAGGGTTTATATGTTTATAAGGATTTATGATTTAGGGTTTTGTGGTTTATGGTATTTTAGAGTTTAGAGTTTATAAAGGTTTATGGTTTATAGTTTAGGGTTCCAGGGTTTATAATATTTTAGAGTTTAGAGTTTGGGGTTTGGGGTTATGTGTTTAGGGTTTTATAGGTTTTAAGGGTTTAGGGGCCGGCTTAAGGTCTGGATTTAAACAAACTGGTGTTGTGAAACACCCCAAACTCGGCCCACGAGCCTTGACCGGATCTGGTATGCTCCACGGTGTAAACCGTTTCAAATTCTTTTATTACTTAGGAAAACTTGTGTGTTTTGAAAGAAAGACCGTTTTGGGTTGGGCTTGAGTTGAAAACAAGTTTATTTTATTATTAAAATCCTTTACTTTAGGTGATAAAACGTTTGGGTTTTGTTTTTTTAAAAAAATGATTACTTAATCATTTAATAAATAAAGGTTTGTAAGCTTAACAAATAAAAACAGAATAAAATAATTCTACTAAGGCCTTATTACATCAAATAATTCCCAAATTTAAATTCAAAATACTTAAAATAAAGTAGTCCAAATAAAAGAAATCTGAACTTCACATGGCCTCCACTAATCATCTGCCGGCCCGGTCCATCACTGGTCATCACCTGAAAAGTAATCCCACAACAGGGTGAGTCAACAAACTCAATGTGTAACCAACACTAAAATTTAATATTTCAGGCATACAATATCATTCATGTTCATAAAGCATTTAAACAATATGATGCAACCTGAACCCAAACCTATATGCCATCCGCTACACACCACCCGTACCATCCTGCACACCGTGGGGACTACTAAGTCAACCCTCCATCCGCTACACACCATCGAAGGCAGTCGCTGCAGTCGACGTGCTCATCGCCCTTATAAAATTCGTGGTCTTAGGTCACCACATTTAGAATTCGTGGTCTTAGGTCACCACATTCAGTTTTACGTGGTCTT
Organism: Gossypium rotundifolium; assembly: GCA_025506655.1. Taxonomy (NCBI): domain Eukaryota; kingdom Viridiplantae; phylum Streptophyta; class Magnoliopsida; order Malvales; family Malvaceae; genus Gossypium; species Gossypium rotundifolium. The sequence goes on from CP106729.1 coordinate 111,870,613, forward strand.
AGGTCACCACATTCAGTTTTCGTGGTCTTAGGTCACCACATTCAGATTTCGTGGTCTTAGGTCACCACATTAACTTCCCCTTTTCATATAACCCATATGCCCCCATATTTCATACACAATATGCAAAATCATGCCTTAATTCACATTCTTATCACTTTTCACATGTTAAAAATAACATATATTCATATTCCTAGTAGGAGTAGGAAACGTACCTTAGTACTTTGTACCATAGTATGGTACCTTAGCCATATTCACATTCTTATAAACATGCACATTTAATTTAAAACATAGCCATGAACATGTTAAAACTTAGAGTAGGGTACACACCTGATTCGCTAACAATTTCATTGAAATCCGAAAATCCTATCTCTTGCCTTTAGATCTTTAACTCCCTAGATTCGGCCCATATTAAAGCTTTAATGAAAACCCATTCGGCCACAAAATCAAATCCTAGTAGGATTTGTACACTAAAACGTACCTTGATGCCGATTTGCTTATCACTCAAATCCCGAAAACTTTGCTATACTCCTCCTTGTATTCGGCCAAACACTGGATCTCTACATAGGTTAGTTTCGACTTTTTAACATGTAAGAAATAGATCTTAGTATCAATACAGGCCTATGGCCGAATATATTTAGGCACATACCTATTTATTTTCAAATACCGAAACTCACACGCGGCCTATGGTGTACCTTCGGGAAAAGAACTTCTTCTTCTTGTAGTTGACTTAAACAAATCCCGAAAGATCTCTTCTAAGTTTCGGCAACAAGATATTAATGGGGTTAGTCCTAGATTTCGGCAAATCTTAAAAGAAAAAGGATGAAAATTGAATGATGACTAGTTCTTACCCTTAATACAGAAGTCGACAACCCCTTGTTTGAAGTCTCAAAACAATTTGGCTATGGCCTTGATTTTAGCAAACTTTCGGCTTTTGGAAGATTATGAAAGAAGAAGAGAAAAGAGTTTGAGCAATTTGGTAATGAAGTTTCGGCTACACAAGGTGTATTTTCGGCTTGGCAAAACAATGAAGAAAGGAGATATTTGCTAGAGAGAATTCGGCAGAGAGAGAGTTAGAAGAAAGAATGAATGGCCCTCTTTTCCTTTTATAGCCGAAATTACTAACTTGGAATCCCTTACTTAGCCATCACTCTTCTATTTTGATAGCTTTATCTTTTTAATTAAAAATTAAAGAATAATCCCTCAATTATCTCTTTGAAAATAATCTAAAATAAATCATCATTTATCCACCTATTTAGCCGAGTTTTAAGGAGAATTAAACTCTTCCCTTAAGAGTCCCTATTGTTGTCCATTGCTTCCTCTTTAAGTAATTAAATAAAAATCACTTAAAGTCTTAGCTAGATGTTGTCCACCCCCTTCCCTTGATGAGCCGAATTTAAACTTATTCTATTGGACTCCTTGTGGCCATACGACGCCCAAATTATCCACCTAAGTGGCGCCTCCCTATGATTAGTTTAGCTTTAATAGCGAATTGGGCATAAGCCCAATTCAGACATAAAACACTCTCGTAAATGCTCTCCTTGTTGCTCGAACCTAAGCTTGCACACATTTGGTGGCGTCATTTACTAGGCTTTAAGTGGTGCCTCCTTGTCACTTTTCCAAGCCCGTTTTGTGTCAAATTTTTTCTATTAATTTTCTTAAGGCCGCCTTTGCCTCACTTTCCTCTTTTAACTTAAGTTTCCAAAATGTTCACTTTCCTTTCCTTTTAACTTAACATTTCCAAGTTTCCAAAATGTTCACTTTCCTATTTTAACTTGACATTTCCAAGTTTCCAAAATGTTCACTTTCCTATTTTAACTTAACATTTCCATACATTCCTGTGTTTCCAAAAATATTCAAAATACATTCATAACACATAAGACATGTCATTTCGTACAATTAAACCAAAAATGCATAGGCCCATTTTCAGGATGTTATAGTTCTACCCCTTAAAATAATTTCGTCCTCGAAATTACTTACTATCGTTCAATCCTAACTCATCACACTACGCCTTTGTGCAAGACTGATCTTAACAAAACTAACACATTTCTTAGATACTACCTCGACCACGTCCACTAGAACTCATTACTAACGTCGCGATTTAATCTGATTAAAAAGTTTTATGCATTAGTTCTTTGTTCCACTGTTTAACCGCAAAGAAGTTTTATGAAAAGAATTTTAGGAGTGGTTCTTTTGTATTCATACATGCACACAGTCTTTACATTCATACATCTATCAATCAATTATGAACTTTCGTTCATTCAGAGAAATGTTGTAGTTTTCATTGTTGTTGTTTTTCCACTACCCAGGGGTATTTTCGTAATTTTCCCTACAGGGGTATTTTCATAATTTGCCAAAATAATGTTCCTTGGTGATTTTTTCAATAAGGGTATTCTGGAAATTTTGCATTCGGGGGTACTTTGGGAATTTTGAAATCCGAGGGTATTTTGGTAATTAACCTGGGTAAATTTGTAAATCTTAATAAATAAAGGATATTTTGAAATTTACAAAACTTGAGGGTTGCTTTTGAGCATTTGTTTTCCAAATCAGTGCTGTTGCAAAAATTTTTGAAGATCGGGGGTTGTTCTGGTAATTTTGTAACTCGGGGGTATTTCGGTAATTTGTAGGTTAGGGGTAATTTCGTAAATAATTTTTTTCCATAATCAAGGTATTTTGATATTTTGTAAATTTAGGGTTCCTTTAAGCAAAGTAGTGAAATTTTGATAAGAACTGTGGGTATTTTGAAAATTTTCATAAACCAAGGGCATTTTTGTAATTTTACCACTAGGGGTATTTTAGTAAATTTGTAAATCAGAAATATTTCAGGAAAATTTATAAAAATAATCTTTTCAAATCAAGAGGGTAATTTAGAAATTTTAAAACTAGGGTTTCCATAAAAATACGGCTAGTCCCTTTCGGGTTTTAGTTAGGGGTTTAGCCCGTGTATAAGTCCTCTTGGTTAAGGTGAACCGAGGCTACGCACCAGGTAGGATTCGAGTGGAGAGGAGGTGAGTCACGCGGACTGCTTAAATACCAAGCTCCCACCGAAACCAATCCTAGACATGCGCACCATGGTTACCACACCCTAACTCAGCGACTTAACCACATGTTTGTTTAGTTAGGCATTTAAGTCTTATGTTTTTGTTGGGGTGCACTAGTCCTAGGGTTCAAGTACTTAATCTCTATTCTACGTTCCATTTCTACCCTTCTATAAATCATAATATAAATCACACAAAAGATCGGAGTACTTACCTGGTGGACTTCGGGTCGGAGACTTAGTGGGCCATGCCAGAAAAACCTGCTTAATTCACAAAATCCCTTTTGGGCTTAACTTTGAAAACGTTTTGGGCCTTAAACCCAAGGCCGAGAGTTTAAAACTGGGCTCTAATACCAAATTGAAACACCCCAAACTCCGCCCACGAGCCTTGATGGATCTGGTATGTTCCCCGGTGTAAACCGTTTCAAATTCTTTTGTTACTTAGGAAAACTTGTGTGTTTTGAAAGAAAGACCGTTTTGGGTTGGGCTTGAGTTGAAAACAAGTTTATTTCATTATTAAAATCCTTTACTTTAGGTGACAAAACGTTTGGGCTTCGTTTTTTAAAAAAATGATTACTTAATCTTTTAATAAATAAAGGTTTGTAAGCTTAACAAATAAAAACAAAATAAAATAATTCTACTAAGGCCTTATTACATCAAATAATTCCCAAATTTAAATTCAAAATACTTAAAATAAAATAGTCCAAATAAAAGAAATCTGAACTTCGCATGGCCTCCACTAATCATCTGCCGGCCCGGTCCATCACTGGTCGTCACTTGAAAAGTAATCCCACAACGGGGTGAGTCAACAGACTCAATGTGTAACCAACACTAAAATTTAATATTTCAGGCATACAATATCATTCATGTTCATAAAGCATTTAAACAATATGATGCAACCCGAACCCAAACCTATATGCCATCCGCTACACACCACCCGTACCATCCTGCACACCGTGGGGACTACTAAGTCAACCCTCCATCCGCTACACACCACGAAGGCAGTCGCTGCAGTCGACGTGCTCATCGCCCTTATAAAATTCGTGGTCTTAGGTCACTACATTTAAAATTCGTGGTCTTAGGTCACCACATTCAGTTTTACGTGGTCTTAGGTCACCACATTCAGTTTTCGTGGTCTTAGGTCACCACATTCAGATTTCATGGTCTTAGGTCACCACATTAACTTCCCCTTTTCATATAACCCATATGCCCCCATATTTCATACACAATATGCAAAATCATGCCTTAATTCACATTCTTATCACTTTTCACATGTTAAAAATAACATATATTCATATTCCTAGTAGGAGTAGGAAACGTACCTTAGTACTTTGTACCATAGTATGGTACCTTAGCCATATTCACATTCTTATAAACATGCACATTTAATTTAAAACATAGCCATGAACATATTAAAACTTAGAGTAGGGTACACACCTGATTCGCTTAACAATTTCACTGAAATCCCGAAAATCCTATCTACTGCCTTAGATCTTTAACTCCCTACATTCGGCCCATATTAAAATTTTAATGAAAACCCATTCGACCACAAAATCAAATCCTAGTAGGATTTGTACACTAAAACTTACCTTGATGCCGATTTGCTTATTACTCAAATCTCGAAAACTTTGCTATACTCCTCCTTGTATTCGGCCAAACACTGGATCTCTACATAGGTTAGTTTGGCTTTTTAACATGTAAGAAATAGATCTTAGTATCAATACAGGCCTATGGCCGAATATATTTAGGCACATACCTATTTATTTTCAAATCCCGAAACTCACACGCGGCCTATGGTTTACCTTCGGGAAAAGAACTTCTCCTTCTTGTAGTTGACTTAAACAAATCCCGAAAGATCTCTTCTAAGTTTCGGCAACAAGATATTAATGGGTTTAGTCCTAGATTTCGGCAAATCTTAAAAGAAAAAGGATGAAAATCGAATGATGACTAGTTCTTACCCTTAATACAGAAGTCGACAACCCCTTGTTTGAAGTCTCAAAACTATTCGACTATGGCCTTGATTTTAGCAAACTTTCGGCTTTTGGAAGATTATGAAAGAAGAAGAGAAAAGAGTTTGAGCAATTTGGTAATGAAGTTTCAGCTACACAAGGTGTATTTTAAACAGCAAAACAATAAAGAAAGAGATATTTGCTCGAGAGAATTCGCAGAGAGAGAGTTAGAAGAAAGAATGAATGGCCCTCTTTTCCTTTTATAGCCGAAATTACTAACTTGGAATCCCTTACTTGGCCATCACTATTCTATTTTGATAGCTTTATCTTTTAATTAAAATTAAAGAATAATCCTCAATTATCTCTTTGAAAATAATCTAAAATAAATCATCATTTATCCACCTATTTAGCCGAAGTTTTAAGGAGAATTAAACTCTTCCCTTAAGAGTCCCTATTGTCTGTCCATTGCTTCCTCTTTAAGTAATTAAATAAAATCACTTAAAGTCTTAGCTAGATGCCATCCACCCCTTCCCTTGATGAGCCGAATTTAAACTTATTCTATTGGACTCCTTGTGGCCATACGAGGCCCAAATTATCCACCTAAGTTGTGCGCCCTATGATTAGTTTAGCTTTAATAATGAATTGGGCATAAGCCCAATTCAGACATAAAAACACTCTCGTAAATGCTCTCCTTGCTGCTCGAACCTAAGCTTGCACACATCTTTGGTGGCGTCATTCTTGGGCTTTAAGTGGTGCCTCCTTGTCACTTTTCCAAGCCCGCTTTTGTGTCAAATTTTAATTTTCTTAAGGCCACTTTCCTCTTTTCTTAACTTTCCAAATGTTCACTTTAACTTAAAGTTTCCAAAATGTTCACTTTCCTCTTTTAACTTAAGTTTCCAAAATGTTCACTTTCCTCTTTTAACTTAACATTTCCAAGTTTCCAAAATGTTCACTTTCCTATTTTAACTTGACATTTCCAAGTTTCCAAAATGTTCACATTCCTATTTTAACTTAACATTTCCATACATTCCTGTGTTTCCAAAATATTCAAAATACATTCATAACACATAAGAAATGTCATTTCAGATAATTAAACCGAAAATGCATAGGCCCATTTTCGGGATGTTACGCTTCTACCCCTTAAAATAATTTCATCCTCGAAATTACTTACTATCGTTCAATCCTAACTCATCACACTACGCCTTTGTCAAGACTCGATCTTAAAAAACTAACACATTTCTTAGATACTACCTCGACCACGTCCACTAGAACTCATTACTAACGCCGGATTTAACTGATTAAAAGTTTTATGCATTAGTTCTTTGTTCCTTTGTTTAACCGCCAAGAAGTTTTATGAAAAGAATTTTAGGAGTGGTTTTTCGTATTCATACATGCACAGTCTTTACATTCATACATCCATCAATCAATTATGAACTTTCGCTCATTCGGAGAAATGTTGTAGTTTTCATTGTTGTTGTTTTTCCACTACCCAAAGGTATTTTCGTAATTTGCCCTACAGGGGTATTTTCGTAATTTATCAAAATAAGGTTCCTTGGTGATTTTGTCAATAAGGGTATTCTAAAAATTTTGCATTCCCGGGGGTACTTTGGGAATTTTGAAATTCGAGGGTATTTTGGTAATTAACCTGGGTAAATCTGTAAATCTTAATAAATCAAGGATATTTTGAAATTTACAAAACTTGAGGGTTGCTTTTGAGCATTTGTTTTCCAAATCAGTGCTGTTGCAAAAATTTTTAAAGATCGGGGGTCGTTCTGGTAATTTTATAACTCGGGGGTATTTCGATAATTTGCAGGTTAGGGGTAATTTCGTAAATAATTTTTTTTCCATAATCAAGGTATTTTGATATTTTGTAAATTTAGGGTTCCTTTAAGCAAAGTAGTGAAATTTTGATAAGAACTGTGGGTATTTTGAAAATTTTCATAAACCAAGGGCATTTTTGTAATTTTACCACTAGAGGTATTTTAGTAAATTTGTAAATCAGAAATATTTTAGGAAAATTTATAAAAATAATCTTTTCAAATCAAGAGGGTAATTTAGAAATTTTAAAACTAGGGTTTCCATAAAATACTGGCTAGTCCCTTTCGGGTTTTAGTTGGGGTTTAGCAGTGTATAAGTCCTCTTGGTTAAGGTGAACCGAGGCTACGCACCAGGTAGGATTCGAGTGGAGATGAGGTGAGTCACGCGGACTGCTTAAATACCAAGCTCCCACCGAAACCAATCCTAGACATGCGCACCATGGTTACCACACCCTAACTCAGCGACTTAACCACAGGTTTGTTTAGTTAGGCATTTAAGTCTTATGTTTTTGTTGGGGTACACTAGTCCTAGGATTCAAGTACTTAATCTCTATTCTACGTTCTATTTCTACCCTTCTATAAATCATAATATAAATCACACAAAAGATCGGAGTACTTACCTGGTGGACTTCGGGTCGGAGACTTAGTGGGCCATGCCAGAAAAACCTGCTTAATTCACAAAATCCCTTTTGGGCTTAACTTTGAAAACATTTTGGGCCTTAAAACCAAGGTCGAGAGTTTAAAACTGGGCTCTAATACCAAATTGAAACACCCCAAACCCGCCCACGAGCCTCGACCGGATCTGGTATGTTCCCCGGTGTAAACCGTTTCAAATTCTTTTGTTACTTAGGAAAACTTGTATGTTTTGAAAGAAAGACCGTTTTGGGTTGGGCTTGAGTTGAAAACAAGTTTATTTCATTATTAAAATCCTTTACTTTAGGTGACAAAACGTTTGGGCTTCCTTTTTTTAAAAAAAATGATTACTTAATCTTTTAATAAATAAAGGTTTGTAAGCTTAACAAATAAAAACAGAATAAAATAATTCTACTAAGGCCTTATTACATCAAATAATTCCCAAATTTAAATTCAAAATTCTTAAAATAAAATAGTCCAAATAAAAGAAATCTGAACTTCACATGGCCTCCACTAATCATCTGCCGGCCCGGTCCATCACTGGTCGTCACCTGAAAAGTAATCCCACAACGAGGTGAGTCAACAGACTCAATGTGTAACCAACACTAAAATTTAATATTTCAGGCATACAATATCATTCATGTTCATAAAGCATTTAAACAATATGATGCAACCCGAACCCAAACCTATATGCCATCCGCTACACACCACCGGACCATCCTTGCACACAGTGGGGACTACTAAGTCAACCCTCCATCCGCTACACACCATCGAAGGCGATCATTGCAATGACGTGCTCATCGCCTCTTATAAAATTCGTGGTCTTAGGTCACCACATTTAGAATTCGTGGTCTTAGTTCACCACATTCGCTTTTACGTGGTCTTAGGTCACCACATTCGGTTTCGTGGTCTTAGGTCACCACATTCGATTTCGTGGTCTTAGGTCACCACATTAACTACCCTTTTCATATAACCCATATGCCCCCATATTTCATACACAATATGCAAAATCATGCCTTAATTCACATTCTTATCACTTTTCACATGTTAAAAATAACATATATTCATATTCCTAGTAGGAGTAGGAAACGTACCTTAGTACTTTGTACCATAGTATGGTACCTTAGCCATATTCACATTCTTATAAACATGCACATTTAATTTAAAACATAGCCATGAACATATTAAAACTTAGAGTAGGGTACACACCTGATTCGCTTAACAATTTCACTGAAATCCCGAAAATCCTATCTACTGCCTTAGATCTTTAACTCCCTACATTCGGCCCATATTAAAGTTTTAATGAAAACCCATTTGGCCACAAAATCAAATCCTAGTAGGATTTGTACACTAAAACTTACCTTGATGCCGATTTGCTTATCACTCAAATCCCGAAAACTTTGCTATACTCTTCCTTGTATTCGGCCAAACACTGGATCTCTACATAGGTTAGTTTCGGCTTTTTAACATGTAAGAAATAGATCTTAGTATCAATACAGGCCTATGGCTGAATATATTTAGGCACATGCCTATTTATTTTCAAATCCCGAAACTCACACGCGGCCTATGGTGTACCTTCGGGAAAAGAACTTCTCCTTCTTGTAGTTGACTTAAACAAATCCCGAAAGATCTCTTCTAAGTTTCGGCAACAAGATATTAATGGGGTTAGTCCTAGATTTCGGCAAATCTTAAAAGAAAAAGGATGAAAATCGAATGATGACTAGTTCTTACCCTTAATCTGTAAGTCGACAACCCCTTGTTTGAAGTCTCAAAACTATTCGGCTATGGCCTTGATTTTAGCAAACTTTCGGCTTTTGGAAGATTATGAAAGAAGAAGAGAAAAGAGTTTGAGCAATTTGGTAATGAAGTTTCGGCTACACAAGGTGTATTTTCAGCTTGGCAAAACAATGAAGAAAGGAGATATTTGCTAGAGAGAATTCGGCAGAGAGAGAGTTAGAAGAAAGAATGAATGGCCCTCTTTTCCTTTTATAGCCGAAATTACTAACTTGGAATCCCTTACTTGGCCATCACTCTTCTATTTTGATAGCTTTATCTTTTAATTAAAAATTAAAGAATAATCCTCAATTATCTGTTTGAAAATAATCTAAAATAAATAATCATTTATCCACCTATTTAGCCGAGTTTTAAGGAGAATTAAACTCTTCCTTAAGAGTCCCTATTGCAGTCCATTGCTTCCTCTTTAAGTAATTAAATAAAAATCACTTAAAGTCTTAGCTAGATGCCGTCCACCCCCTTCCCTTGATGAGCCGAATTTAAACTTATCCTATTGGACTCCTTGTGGCCATACGACGCCCAAATTATCCACCTAAGTGGCGCCTCCCTATGATTAGTTTAGCTTTAATAACGAATTGGGCCGCAAGCCCAATTCAGACGCAAAAACACTCTCAGAAATGCTCTCCTTGTTGCTCGAACCTAAGCTTGCACACATGCTGGTGGCGTCATTTACTGGGCTTTAAGTGGTGCCTCCTTGTCACTTTTCCAAGCCCCTTTTTGTGTCAAATTTTTTTCTATTAATTTTCTTAAGGCCACCTTGCCTCACTTTCCTCTTTTAACTTAAGTTTCCAAAATGTTCACTTTCCTCTTTTAACTTAAGTTTCCAAAATGTTCACTTTCCTCTTTTAACTTAACATTTCCAAGTTTCCAAAATGTTCACTTTCCTATTTTAACTTGACATTTCCAAGTTTCCAAAATGTTCACTTTCCTATTTTAACTTAACATTTCCATACATTCCCAGGTTTCCAAAAATATTCAAAATACATTCATAACACATAAGACATGTCATTTCGTACAATTAAACCGAAAATGCCCATTTTCAGGATGTTACATGTTGTATTGCTCCTTACATTCTGATCCATCATCCAAGTGGCCATGTATTATTTTTGAAAACTCATGCAATACTCTTTCATCCTTTTCGATCCATTACTATTTAACTAATTTTTATATTAATTAATTAAAATAAAATTTATTTGTAATTTAATTTTTAAATATTCAAAAAATTAATGATGTAGAAAAATTTAGAACTAATAACATTAAAAATATATGTTAAAAATGAAAAAATTAAAATACTATTATTTAAAATACTTTTAAAGTTTTTGGGTATATGACTTATATATTATTTTTTAAAATTATATATTAAATAATTTATTATATAATGGTAAAAGAGATAATTTTATTTGTAATATATTAAAATATGATTATATTTTAAATTATTTAAGAGGTAGTAGGTAAATTTTATGTATAACAAAATTTAAAAAAATTGTAAAAAGTGAAGTATTAGCGGCAAAATTTAAAAACTTTTGTAGCAAAACGGTGCCGTTTCTTTATGTTCAGTTTTATTCCCTTTAGTTTTATTCCCGAAATCCCTTAGTCTCTTCACCCAATTTCCCAGTCCCTAATTTCCCAAAAATTCAAAACCTCAAATCCAATCCAACCCATCTGCCGCTTTGCCTTAGATTGTCCATTCTGCCGCATCACGTCGGCCTTCATCTGCCTCATCGTCGTCGACAGTCAAAGGAAGACTTCTTGGAATTCAAGCCATCTGAGATTGCAGCAGCGGTGACCATATATGTTCCTCTAGAAACCCAACTTTTTTTTTTCTCGGCTATCTCTCTTACATCAACCACTTTCTGTTTTCATTTCTCTTACAGTAGTATAACTAAGACAAATGAAAAAGCTCCTTTTCTTTTTCCTACCCTTTTGCTTCAGAAAATTTTTGGGTTATTTTTTTTCCTTTCGAGGATTTTACTGGGATTTAAGCTAGGCATTTAATGGGGTTCAAGGAAGTGAAGTTTTGAATCGTGAAGCTTTTTTTTTTTTGTGGAAAATGGGGGAAGCAGAGAAGGGTTCAATGTTAAAGCAGACACTTAAAATCTTTGTTGCGAGAATGGGTGTTGTTATGGTGTTTTTGGCGCTTTGATCAGAGCAATTCCATGTAAAGTTTTGTTCTTTTGTTTTTGTAATGTTTGCTTCGTCCTTGTTTTCTTGTCTATTTTGTTGGTTTCTTCCAAATTTATATATTATCTTTGGCTTTTAGTTTGTTTCAAGATCTGAACTTTTAGCTGCATATTCTTCTCTCTTTTCTTTTTTAACTTCATATTTTTGCCATGCATGTTTCAATCCATACTTTTTTCATTTTCTTAGAATATTTTTTGTTAATTAAAGAAAATCCAAATATAGTGATTTTATTACTAAAATTTCTTCCCAATTTGTTTTATATCCTCCAATAAGAAGCAAATAAAGAGATAGTTCTTGTCATAAACATTATTTTCTTAGTTTCCTATACTAAATTAAAGTGACTTTTTCATTTTTTTTCTAAACATGGATTTTTATACTAGGAACTTTTAACAGGTTGTTAACAATGGAAGTTGCCTCCTATGAAGAACAAATGAGGCCATTGGTTAACAGTATGCTTCAAAAATTCCACATCCTAGGTGAAGGGTATGCTTGATTATCAACTAATCTGTTTCACTTTTTAATGCTTCTTTTTTAATCCAATAATTATAGTGAAAATACATTCAAAATTTGGCCAAAAAATAAAGAGAGAGAGTAAAACAAGGATCTCTAACAGAATAAAAATAAAGAACTTGATTGGACAAAAATGAAGCATAATGACATATTTGCAGCGTGCATTTTTTGAATTTAAGCGCCATCCTATAGATGTATCATTAGTTAATTTGTTTGCTATGATGCTAATCTACATGACATTTTTTTTTCCTTCGCATTCACTTTATCTTGCCTATTCTCTTATGTTAGCATGCATTTTATGAATTTAAACATTCTATTTTCCTTAAAACTTTATGCTTAGCACTCGTTCTTATGTTGATTACAAAGTGAGTTCGCAGATCTGTTGTTGTAGTCAGTAACTATTGATTTTCTAAATGTAAACATGAACAAACTTCTTTTTCTTTCCCCAACTTACTACCTCGGGTATGATCAATGAATTAGGATTCTTAGCAGATTCATTTGATAAACATAATGCATTTTAAGGTATTAAATATGCTGGATATCTTAAGAATTTGCATTGCTTTTTGGAGCATTTTGTTTAAATTTATGAAATTGATGCTATTACTGTCATATGGCTTTACACGTGTATAACATATTTGTTGGTAAATAAAAAATTAGAAGTTACAGAACCTACAGACTAGAAAATTTAAATTTATGTACTATGTACTATGCATATATGTAATTTTGTCCTAAAAACAATTTTGACATCTGCTGCACTGAATGAAAATTGAAAACCCTCTATATACTTTGTTCCTTCTAAGCATGAACAAATCATTTAATGGTGAAGTTAAAACATCTAAATATGCTTGTTCTGTCAAACTACCATTTTTATGTGTTAAAGTGCTATTGAGGATCATCATGTGTGGTTTGCATATTAGAAAAGGCATTTCTCAAGGTTTTTCCAGGATTGGAATCACCTGAATCATTTCTCCCCCTATATCCATCTTTAGTAGATTTGCCAAGTGAGTTTATTATCTGGACTTCTCAATTGACTGTATTGTCCTCTTGTCTGCACTTATTTCGTACACCTTTTCACCTCATTTTGCATTTTAAAACTTCATTTGCATTCATTCTAAGCGCTCTTTACCATAAATAGATTAATGGATGCTTGATATGATAATTTTTATTCCCTTTTCTTTGTTATGTGCTCTATGTGCATTCATCTGGTTTGTTGAATGATGAAGTGAATTTTTCTTATTTCTTCATAAACTAATTATGCTTTCTGACTTTCATTTGTCTACATTAGTCATGGTTGTCGCATTGGAAAAGGTAGAACGAAGCCTAGGGTCACTAATAGGAAGCAGTATAGCTTCTATCCAGAAGAGTGCGGCTCCTTAGGTTATATGTGAGACTTTATAAATTGTATATTTTAAGTAAAAACTCATTAGTAGTGCAAATGGTAAAACTTCCATCCTAATTGCTGCCTCTTACTCTGGTTTAAATGTTTTATGTTTAGGTTTTCCTTTTCTTCGGAATGGTTCTATTTGTTGATAAACGATTGCAGAAGAGTGTTCTCTTGATAAGGTAGTGAATCTCTCTGCTTTAAATCCTCTGTTCTATTTAATAAACTTTTTCATGTGTGAACATTGATGCCTAATCTGAGTCTTGTGAAGGTTAATAAAGTTTTATTTGCTTTATCTTATCAATTTGGTATTATTGGAATTTGTCAAATATACTTTGAGGATACCATAGAGGAATGCAATTTTAAAAATGTGCATATCTCTATCTTTACTTGATAATATAATTATAAAGAATACTTCTCAGATCATAGATCAACATACGCTACTCTGATTTCTCCAATATAGCTCATCTGATGTGGAATTTTAAATACAAATGGGAAAAATCTTATCTGTGATTGCAGACTCTGATTTGTTTTGTTAAAACTAATATTAAATTACAATTGGTCTATCTTTATGGTAGAACAATTTGCTAAAACTAATAATAAATTGCAACAGGTCAATGAGTTCAAGTCTATAGAAAAGTTTAAAATTTTCAATACAAACAATTTGTAAGTCATATTGCCTTAACATGTTAGAACTGTCTATTTGGCTTAGTACTAACAGTCAATGTACAGGTGGGTTAACTTGAGTGATATCAAGAGGCTTGTGGAAGCTGATGCACTAAGATGGAGATCATTCTAAACCCGAAGGTTTGTATCTCTTTCTTACTATGTCATCTCTGGTGGATTTCTGATTTCTAAACTATAAAATTGGCTGCAGGAGGTCAATGGAATCAAGGTTCTTCAACTGGAAACTGCAGCTGGTGTAGCAATTAGGGTATAAAATTGTACCAATTATGGTTATGATGTATTAAAATGTAAAAAGATCTATCTAACCATGTGTTTTCCTTATGTGATTAAGTTCTTTGATCATGCTATTGGTATCAACGTACCTCGATCGTTATTCCTTATATGTCTTGTTCATGAACTTCCATTTTAATACGCATTGTTTATGAATTTTCATTTTAATACATCTTCAAATTAAATTATATATTTCTAAATTGGATTTGGGGCGTTTCTATAATATTTTAATTTTTTTTATTTTTCATGACCTTTAACGGCGTTTTTGGAAAAAGCGCCATTAAAAGTATAATATTTTAAATTTTTTTATTTTCATGACTTTTAGCGGCGTTTTCGGGAAAAGCGCCGCTAAAAAAACGCCACTAAAAGTCCTGACCTTTAACGGCGTTTTTGGGTAAAGTGCCGCTAAAAGTCCTGACCTTTAGCGGCGTTTATGGGAAAAGCGCCGCTAAAAGTCCTGACATTTAGCGGCGTTTGTGAAAAAGCGCCGCTAAAAGTCATGACCTTTAGCGGCGTTTGTGGGAAAAGCGCCGCTAAAAATCCTAACATTTAGCGGCATTTTTTTATAAACGCAGCTAAAGTTTGCGCCATTTGTTTTAGTGGTGTTTTTTGCGGCACTTTCAGAAGCGCCGCAAATACTATTAGTGGCGCTTATAAACGCCGCTAAAAGCCTAAAAAAACGCTGCTAAAAGTTTGTTTTGGTGTAGTGAAAAGTCAGGGCTTGCATATGAAGCCAAAAAAAATTATTTTTAGAAAAGATTTTTGGAAAAAAGTCAATGACCTCATAGAAGTTTACGAGTCTCTAGTAAAAGTATTGAGACTTGTGGATGGTGATGAAAAACCAACAATGAGCTTTATTTATAAGGCTGTTGATAGAGCTAAACGAGCAATTCAACAAGATTGTCAATATTTCATCGATTGCAAAAAGATTATTGAAAATAGATGGAATTTTATGCATTCCGACCTGTATTCAGCTGGTAAGATAAAATGTTTCATATAATTAAGAACTATTATTATATTTTATGATTTTAAGCTTTAGATTATTATTTGATGATATTCTTATAAATTATGCTTAAGTAATTTTTTCAATCCTCAATTTCAATTTGGGGTGGAGTATTCGAGAATGTACTTATAGAAACATTAAAAGGTACAAGATCATTAATTGAAAGATTAGAACTTTCTTTTGATACTCAAGTTAGAATGGTTAATCGGGATAGATTCAAGTACTATTATTTATAACTTAGTTACATAATTTGAATTTTTTTTCATTTTTACTCTATTTTTTATTTATGCAGTTGTTACTATTTAGAGATAAACATGAGGCATTCGATACTCCACAAGCACAAAAAGTTTGGAAGCAAATGAATCCGGGTAAATAGTTAATTAAATTATTTAATTTAATTTATATTATTTAATTATATTGTATATTTTGAAGTTATTTTGAAATTTAAATAATATTATGCAGTTGAGTGGTGGATAATATACGGCATATGTGTTCCTGAGTTACAAAGATTAGCAATTAAATTGCTTAGTCAAACAACTTTTGCATCAAATTGCGAATGAAATTGGAGCACATTTAGTTATATTCACACCAATGCAAGAAATAGGTTGAAGTATAAAAAACTTGAGAAACTAATGTTTACCTACTATAATATGAAGCTTCAGATAATACATCAAATAATAATGAGCATTGATGATATAAACTCTAGTTTTAATCCTATCAGCCTTGATCATACCTTTGAAGATGTTGATCCACTATCAGAATGGCTTCAAGAGAAAGAGAATCCATTGTTAGATGGTGAAAATGTCAGTGTATTGCCTTTGGATACCTTTGATGATGAAATGAATGCTGATCAATCTCAACAACAAAAATTGTCTCATTCAAGTTCTAGTGCAACGCCAAGTCAGAGTGACGATGGACCCGATGGTGGTGGTTTATGTCCAATTGATGACAATGATGAACATAGTGGTGATAGAGGTGAAATTATGTCTTCTAGTCGGTATGGAGGAGAATATGGGTTTGGTACCACTAGTGGACATTTCCGTGATAGATCAAAATTTGATGGAAATATGTTTCCTGAACTTAGGAGAGATAAAAGTGAACCTAGAGCTCCATCGAAAGGAAAAGACAAGAAGCTTACTTTTGTAGGCTCTTCATCTTCTAAAAGATCGAGTTCTAGTAACCTTGGATATAGTGATTCATCTACGAGCACTCAAGGTTTTTATCTACCGGAACAACCTTTATATTTTTAACCTTCACTTAGTTATCCACAACTATATAGTCATGATACACCATTTCCTAATTATGGTGTACTATATTAGCCTCAAATGCATCCTCTACCACCAATGTATCACCCACCTCTACCTGTTATGTACCCTCATCCTCAAATATATCCTCCATATCAATTATATGAAAACCAAGGTGAAAATGTTACTTTTTTTAAATATATTTTTGGACAAAGGCTACGAGAATCAAGTCAAGAACGCTCTCAAAGTGAAGTCAAAGGATCTGATCCTCCTTGTTATTCCACTAATTGGTGAAAACTAAATTGTACCACTACCACTATTTGTAAGTTATGTTTTTTTTAAAGAAAACTTTTGTTAATGTTTTTAATTTTAATGATATTAAAATATTTAAAATACTTCTATAGATAAATGAATGGAGTATATTTTATGAAAAGATAATTAAGAACTGAAGCATGTTAAACTATATATGAAAGTAGAATGACAGCGAGAATAAGTGGTAGGAAATAGGAATAATTAATAAGAATCTATACATTTATCTATTCCTTTTGCAACATAGAATGCTTTGATATCTTCACCATCTTCAAATCTGTCAAGAAATATTGAAGACCTCTCTCATGTATGAATTTTTAATTATTTTATCTATAAAACTTTCAAACTTATTAAATATGATGAATGTTTAATATTTCCTATTACTTTGTTATTAATTAATATAATATTCTTAGAAAATTCATAAATAAATATAAGAATAATTAATGATTGTAACAATTGTGTTATCATATTAATAAAAGTTCATAAGTGTTAGAAAACACTATAAAAAAATCATTAAAAGTAACTTTTTAGAATTATAATTATAATTATTATGTTTTACAATAAATTGTGCGAATTTAAAAAAAAATTCATAACCGCGATACTCGTATTGGCCACAATAACATCTGTTATGTCCACAACCGCGATAAACGCAACGCGACTGAAAACGTGACCACAACAGCAATTTAAATCCTTGGATGAGGTGATTCCGCCAACGGGTATGACGCACCGGCGTGCAGAGTAAAAAACAAATCATTCTAGTACAAAATTTTGGTTTTAGGTTATTTTCGTATTTAATTATTTTATTTGAGTGAATTTTGAAAAAAAAACCTAACTGCCACGGCTTTTCTTATATCGATTTGTTTTTGTGGAAAAAGAAATTTAGCATTGAATCATGGATCTTTTTCATTTAATCTAGCGATTTTCATTGAAATTTGAGACTTGTATTTTGTTAGGAAAGTTATTTCCACACGCTGATATCTATAAATGACAAGCATCCTACTTGTAACAAGTCCTACTTTGAAAGAGAAGATTTTTCTTTTACGCTAGAAATGACATTTATCTTAGATTCCAATCCTTCAACTGTGTTTCTCAACTGAAAAATTCCATTAAACATACTAGTTTTCTCAACATGGACTTAATATTTTGTCTAAACTCGTCATATTTGTAAAAAGTTATTTTTAATTTTTTAAATATTTATATTATATTATTTTAATATTTAATAATTTTATATATTTTTATTTATTAAAATTTTTATATATTCATCTTAACAATATTTTAATATTTATATTAGAGTAGTATTTATAAGTTTATTTTTTAATATGTTTTAAATTACATATTATAAAGTATTATAAATTTAAAATAGGTCGAACTTGGGCCTTGAATGTTTAAGTTCGAGCTCAGTCCATATTTTAAACAAGAATTTTTTTTCGCCCAAACCTATTTTTTGAGCCTAATATTTTTACTCAAATCCTCTCAAATTTCAAGCAAACTTTCAAGCCTATGTAGATAACCCGACTTATAAATAGGTCTAAATAAAACAAAACAAAACCCACCAAAATAAACATGGAAAAGAAATATATATTTGGAAAAGTTGTTTGCAAGAGTAGAGCAATGAAGCGAAAGATTTGAAAATTTTTCTCTTAAGAAAATATATTAAGAAAGAAAATTTAAGAAAAATTTTAAGTTTGTTTGAAAAGAAATTTTCTTTTGAATATTTTAGCAGCACATAAAGTTTTGGATGTTGAAAACTTAGAAAATTTTAAGTTTCTCGGCACTAGTTAACAAAAAGAAAGTAAAGAGTCCAAATAAATTTTAGAAAAACTTTTAGTTAAACCAATTTTATTATAAAAATAACTATTATAGTTTTATTCAATGTTTTGTAAGTTGAACTCATTTAAAATATCTGTGTAGATTCTTAAGACAATATTTTAATTCTCAATATAAGTAATATAAAAATATATTAATAAAAAGAAAAGGTTGCAAATGAAAAGGCAAAAAAATATATATTAAAAATATTTTGTTTGGTGTACAGAAATATAAATGGAAGCAGAAAGTAAAATTAGATTAAAAAAGGAAAATAAGAAATTAAATGAGAATTTTGTTTAAAAGGTTATTTATGTTTACAATGAAATCTGATATTTGTGGAAAGAAACAATCTATCCAAATATAATATTTTAAATGGATTCAACAAACCAAGCCCTTATTTAAATTTTTTTTTATAATAATCTTCTTCTCGTGTCTTATAAGTTGAACCTGACTTTGAAATTGTGTGTAGATTCTTGAGAAATATTTTAATTCGTAATTTTAAAATATATTAATATTTCGAAGAAGTTGCTGCTATTAAAAAATATATTTTTAAAATATGTATCTGTACAAATGCAATTTTTTAATAAACAGTGCTTGTTACAGCCCTATTTCAAGGTTGGCAATGCCTTAATTACAAATAAAAATATATTTTAAATTTATTTATTTTTCTAGACCTTTACACATTAATCAATTCAACTAACATTTTTATTTATCAACTTTTTAATAATCAAAATTTTCCTTTTTAATAATTAAATTGGTTTTTATCAACTTTATTTAGAGGAAGGGATGTTGTTGGAGAAGGTAAAGACAAAAATGGAGGAGCTTTATTATGGAATTTTAATAATAGTGATGATGTTTCTTTTTCTTTGTCCTCATGCTTCTTCACTCAACGACGAAGGTACCCGTTTTTCTTTCTGCACCAAATTTAGGTATTCATTTTAGAGTAGACCTGCTCATAAGTCGGACCACTCAAAAAATGTAAAGGATTGAGTAAAAATATAGGCTTAAAAATGA
Organism: Gossypium rotundifolium; assembly: GCA_025506655.1. NCBI lineage: Eukaryota > Viridiplantae > Streptophyta > Magnoliopsida > Malvales > Malvaceae > Gossypium > Gossypium rotundifolium. The sequence continues at coordinate 111,890,245 of CP106729.1, forward strand.
GCTTGGGAAAAAATAAGGCTCGTTTAGAAAACGGATCGGGCCTCGAGTAAGACATTTTTGGCCTGGGTCCTGCTCGAATATGCAAAAAAAAAAAAAACTACTTTTTTTTTACTGTTTTGTTACTATTTTCTTGTTATTTTTCATTATTTTGCTATTATTTCACTATTATGTTACTACTATTTTGTTATTATTGTACAACTCTTGTTTTATTATTAACTTTGTTACTATTTTAGAGTCATTTGCTTGTTAACTTATCTTAGTGTTATTTAAGTGTATATATATATATATATATTCAATTTATTTTTAATTTGTTGGTAAATATTTGTTTTATTATTTTAATATTTTTGATGTATTATCTTTTTTAAAAAATTATATAAAAATAATAATATAAAAAATTAATATGGACGAGCTGAGCCTAAATTTTAGCATTTTTATTTGGGCCGAGCTTAGATAAAATTTTAAGTCTATTTTTTAGGCTTAACAAATGGGCCTAAAATTTTGGTTTGGCTCGACCCTATACTAACCCGACCAATAAGTACCTCTATTTTAGAGGATAGATGACAAAAATTACATGATAGATTGGTGACACAATTTTTTTTTTAATTTCTCCGGTGCCATCATATAGGCCAGTGGACACCCATTAAAAATTTATTTAAAAAAAAAATCTTAAGTGTTGCCAGAGAGGTCGGCGACACCCATTAATTTATTTCCTCTCAAAATACCCATATTTTTTATGGACATATAGAAAAACACACATTGATTCCGACGGACACAGAGGCAATACCAAAAAAATTATTTATCATTTTTAAAAAAGATAATTGCGTAATGATGAGGTGGTGCCATCAATGAGTATGACTGCACTGGGGTGCATCATTCTAGTACAAAATTTTGGTCCTAAGTTATTTTCGTAATTAATTATTTTGTTTGGGTCAATTTGGGAAAAAAATCAAACTATTCTTATATCGATTTCTTTTTGTGGAAAAAGAAATTTAGCATTGAATCATGAATCTTTTTCATTTAATCAAGCGATTTCCATTGAAATTTGAGACTTGTATTTTGGCAGGAAAGTTATTTCTCCAGATTGATATCTGTAAATGGCAAGCATCCTGCTTGCAACAAGTCCTACTTTAGAAGAAGAGAATTTTCTTTCACGCTAGAAATGACATTTATCTTAGATTCCAGTTCTTGTTTCTGAACTGAAAAGTTCCATTCAAGATACCAGTCTTCTCCAAATAAAAAATAATAGAGTGATATATATTGGGCCTGTCTACAGTGTTGATGTATGACTTCATCAAAATTTCTTCTTATTATGCAGGCTTCGAATCATCTTTGATGAGCTATGAGTTAAAACTGCTGAAATTTTTTTAACATCTCTGTTGAAATATATATATTAATTGGTCTATTAGTTATTAATGATGTATCGTCTACAATGCAGCCTGCTATGAGGCATGCCTATGCACAGAATGCTGACAATGTTTTCACTCCAGTTTAGTGAGAAGCTACTGGACTTGAAGAAAATTGAGCATCTTAGTCTACTTTTTCAAACAGAGCAGATGTCTGTAATGGCCATATTATTTGACTTCTTGGAGTCTTGCCCCAGGATATAACGGACTAAGAGGATGTTAGATATTGCAGCATAGGAGCTGTCTGCTCGGAATGCTGGTCTCTAGTGACAGTTGCAAAGAAAGTGATTGATACTGCTCTCACAAGTAAAATAGTCTAGTTTTAGTTTGTCAATCATGCTAGAATCATATTCTCCGGGTATATATAATGTCAACCTGGTGTATTCTGCTGGGTTTGTAATAAAAAGGCTAGAAGGTAGTGCAGTAAAAAGTTGAGATCACCACATGCAAATGGAAAAGTCTTCGTCACATGCAAATGCTAGAAGATTGTTTGGATCTTGAGGGAGGGGAAAGCAAAGGGAAAGTTACCGAAGCTCTCAAGAAATTGGACTTACATAAACATGTTCTAATCTTCTCTTTCCTTCTCTGACCCCTTTGACATGCACAGATTCATATTCCATTCAAAAGAATTTTAGAGTTGCGAATGGTCACAAACTTACATGATGGGTCAATTTTGTGTTAGGACGTGCTGCTGTAAGGTCATCGTTCTTTCCACATGAAATGAACTTGGCCTACTGCCACCTGCAATTGGTATTTTTCAGATCCTCATTGTTACAACCTCTGCCTGAAATCTTGCACGAGTCCAAGAATGCCCTCGGTAATGTTTTCTTAATGATATCATTGAAGGATGTGGTCGTTTTTTAATTTATGATGTAGATTACAGGCTGTTGGTTTGGTTCCTAATATTTCCTGTTGTCCTTGACCTTCATATGAAGTTATACTTTTATGAACTATTGCAACTTTAACTCCCCTGTAATTATGAACTAATATTCCTCTGCTTGTTTTGCTTTTATGTTAAGTTCTCCTCAACTTGCCTCTTCAATTCATTCATTGGTCAGAGGCCCCCATCAGAAATGGTTTAATAAAGAGTTTGCTGAAAACTGAATACATCATTAAAGACAAACCTAAACCTTGATTACCTAATCACCAAAGCAAACCCATAAACAGCCATCGCTAAGCCTGGTTCAACCTTGTTCTGTACCATGTATAGGCATCTTTCAATATTTTTGTACATGTACATGAAGACTGAAGTTGATTAAGAAGGAGGACCACCATCTTTTCTCAGAATCGAAGGACAAGGCATGGCCGTGGCTCTAGTGTTTTCACGACAAGGGAGTGATCTTATTCGCAACCTTTGCTCAACTTCACCTGCTTGGTTTAAAACCCTATCATGTCCTTTGATAGTGAAATGGTGCTTGTGGGAAAATAGACATGATAAGAAGTGAGGGAATTTTTAATTCACATTCTCAAGGTCCCACATATTTGTAATAATCATGCATCACCTTGAAAATATATCACTCCAGAATTTTTACTTATTTGTAAGCGTTTCAACTCCCATTCAAGAAAGAAAACATTCTTGTTCCTAAAATCGAAAACACTGAACAACAGGACATCATTACAAGGAAGTAAGAATCCCAACAAAATTACCATTTACACTATTTAAAAGTCTCTCGGTTTTTAACAGCTACGTGCTGACAATTCTCGCTTTTTTGGTGAAAAAATAAATGGAGAAAATGGAAATCCTAATTGGCAAGAATATCCCATATCAATTCAGCATCAAAAGATGGCATTCTAGCAAGCAAACAGTCCTCGAATTGGGGTTCCTCTGCCATCACCGTTGGATAATCGTTAGAAACAGAGGAGGGCGAGTTCTCACATCTCCAAAATCCACCATCAGACACACTGTCACTGAAAACCACAGGCGATAACGATGATGACGATGAACAGGATTCCGTCACCTTAACTGTTTTCTCAGCTTCTGCGGAACGATCCTTCTTGGCTTTCTTTTTAGCCCTCTCTCTTTTCACCTTTTGACAAATGGCTTGAATCTTAGCATCCACCGAGTTCTTCAGAGCACTCAAACGAGCACCATCTCCAAAACCCAACTTGCTCGGATCCTTGATGTTTTGGAAATTCAACCTTGCATATTCCCCTCTAAGCTTATACGCCGCACGATCATACGCATAAGCGGCGGCTTCGGCTGTTTCGTATGTGCCTAACCAGATTCGCATTCTGTTCTGTGGGAGTCTGATTTCGGCCACCCATTTACCCCAGTGTCTCTGCCTCACCCCCCTGTATTGCTTCTTCTTTTCAGGACTCAAATAGAAGTTGCTCGTCGATGCGGGGTATGGATAGCTCGGAATCCGGTTCATTAGCGAGTTGCACGAAAACGAAGCGTTTCCGTTGTTCTCTTGGCTGAACTTTTGAAGGAGCTCTCTCTGGCGGAGATAGACTGAAGAGCCTATTGGCTCGTAAATACAGTTGGTGGTGATGGCGGTTGATGTTGTCGTCGTTGACGGTGCGCAATGAGAGAAGATTGAATCTAAGGTATTTGAGCCTCCTGACAATATCAACTGTGACAGTGAAGATCCAATATTAACAATATTATTGAATCCAAGAGGATGATTGATTTCTTGCATTTTTTTATTATTCTTGATTTGAATCAAAACAGAGGAAACAAAGAGTATAAGAGTAAAATAGAAGAAAAACAGGGGCGCTAAAAAAACTGACCCTTTTTTCTTGTATAAACAAAAGAAAGTGAAATACTAGATAACAAAAGAAAAAAAAGAGTAGGGTTATTTGGTTAAGGAAATGAAGAAATCTTGGGTTGAACAAGAATTTTGGTGGGGAGGAAGAAGAAACCCAGATAATATATGGTGAGAGCCGAGGGTGAGGTTGGTGGTATTTATAGCTGTGGTGGACAGTAAAGCTAAAGCTTAGGATTTTACTTTTAGATATAGAGCAAGTTTGAATTCCGCTCAAACGAAACTTTGAATGGAACTTTAAATGGGTTGCGATGTGTTTAGGCTATAATATTATTTTAATATCTAATTTTGTTTGTAATAGTTGTTTTTTACATTAATCGTAATACTTATTTAAAGGAGTCTTAAGTTAATTGGGAGGGCATTGCCATGCCTTCCTCTCTCCCTTCTTCTTATGCAACTCGAGTTATTATTATTATTATTATTTTTTGTTTGCCACCAAATTTATTATACTAGAATTTCATGGATGTGTTTTTGCATGAGGTGCAAATATTGTTATAAAATCCGCCCATTCTTTTGAGCAAGAAGAAATAGGAGGAGTGTCCATGAAAGGGCAAAAAGAAGAGGTCCCCCGCACAAAACTGCTAAAAAGCTACTTTTTGTATTTATTGCAAGAGGCAGAGCCAGCTTGGGGTTGTCAAAAGTTAAAACACCTCTGCGCCACGCGTCTTATGTTATGCCCAGTTGTCCACCACGCTACGCTTTTCATTTTTTCGGTTTCACACTCTGCACAAAATTCCAAAATCCCATTCAAGTCTGAAAGCTTCTGTCTTACTGCTTTTTACTTTCAATGTTCAAAATTCCATTATTATTTTTGTTTCTCTTGATACTATAACATGTTCAAAGATTTAAATAAATGTTAAAAGTCTTTCAACATGATACAATTGGGGTTAAATAGGAAACATCCAAATAACTAAGACTCTAAATTTGTGGAGAGAAGAGATGTTGATATCTCATTTCCAGACCAACAATGTTTGGCAGCACATGGTGAGTTACGTTACCCTTTGGAAAGAATTATTATGAGTAATTGATCCATACCTTGACATAAAAAGCAAACACAAATTTACTAGAACTAGAATGCCGCCTGGACTTGATGATTTCATTCGCAAATCCAATGCTTATAGCTTTGTAGAAATTAAATCGCGGGTCATGCTGTAACTTTTGCTGGATTGCTCTAAATAATCCAAAGAAGAAACCGAGGGAGAGCGAAAGAAAAAGAAAGTTAATATATAAGAACGAGGATTGATTGAATGAGGTTAAAGACTTTTTCTACATGAAATCATAAAGGTTGCCATCAGTATCAATGTGGGATCCAAGCTTGGTATGGAGCATTAAAGACGTAAAGGTAGAGTTTGAAAAGCCAATATCTATAAGTTTCTTCTTTTCTTTTCTAGTATTTATTTTTGGGGATGACAAAGCTAGTGAAAGATCCCCCATCTGCTGGACTGACCTCAAACGGGAAATAAAGGGTATTGCTGTATTTTGCATGTGAAAGAAACCTAAACCATGCCTCACAAGTCAATCCTCAATACCATTATCTCCTTATCTTCATGTTACGTTGTCTCCAACTTTTCTCTCTCTCTTATATCTTCCTAGTTTTACCTCATAAAATGGATAACATCTAATGTGAGATTTTATTATAGTGTGATCCTGTTAAGTCTTTTTTAAATTAATTATTGCGTCAAAAATTAAAAAAATATGCTAATGGCTTGGAACATGCTATATCGATTATTTTTCTTTGAAAATCATTCCATATTTTTATTTCAACTGTTAATTTAAAAGATATCACATAATCCTATTATAATAAAATCTTTAAATAGATACTTTATGTGATATAATTTATGAACATTTTATATTATAAAGTTATAATACGAAGATAGAAAAATATCTTTTAAATGTTGAGGTTAGAATAAAATTTTTGTTAAATTAAATTTAAAAATAATCATATGAATGAGTTTGGTTGTTCCATGTTTTCTAGTGTTAGGACTAATAATGATTTCCTTTTCTTTTCAATAGATTCATACATAAAGACTCAGTAGCCGAGTCTATGGGTAGCTAGAAGAAATTAATTTCCTCTTACTCTTTTTAAGTATCCAAGTTAGAATCTTAATGTGGCGAAACAATGTTGTTGAAAAAAGTTCATACTCATCCTTTTGACCTAGTCACCTAAGATAAAATTCTTGACGAAAGGATGAAATTCAGTTGCAGTGGCCTTCACTTAAAAGAAAAAGAAATCATTTGGAGTGTGGGACACTTGAAAAAGTTGGGATTTGGCAGTATGGTTGGCAGCTAGACAAGTCCGTACAGGGCGAGGGCGACACCGACCAAGCCAGTGGTCTAGCCTCAACTGTTATGCTTGCTTCTCTACTGACACGTGCCTAAAGCAGTGAAATTAGCAAATTCTCGTGATTTCATATCATTCCCGGTAAAGATTTTCTCGGGCGCGCAACTGGCCAACTGCGGCTGCATACGACGCCGCTTTCTTTAGCCAAAGAAGTACAGTACGTCATGTCGCCAACAAATTGATGTCACGATGACAAAAGCTTCACAATTTTTTTAGAAATATATTATTGTCTAGTTGAAACTTATAGCATTTTATTTTGTTGATAAATGAATGTGTTTTTTTTCTGGTAAATTAATTTTATATATCTTTGTTAATATTGCGTTAAATGGTATTGTAAAATGTAATGAATGAGGATAAATTTTGAATTAAAAATAAGTTTTTGTTAGCATTCTTAAAAATAAAAATAAAAATAAAAATATTCTTAAAATTTAAAATAAAATTTTAAATTCTTTTAGGGACAAAGAAGTTTTATATCGTATAAAACAATATTTTTGATTTATTAAAAAGAATATATAAAATTATTTTTACCACTAGCGGTGTAGCTAGGGGGGCTGGCATGGCCCCGGCCCCCCTAAAATGTAAAATTGTTTAAAAGACCCTTAAAATTTTTTAAAAAATTTAAATTAATAAAGGTAAAATTGTACTTTGGCCCCCTAAAATTATAAAAATTTAATTTAATCCTTTCCAAATTATAAAGATATAGACTATAAAAAATTAAAATTGTATCTGCCCCCCTAAAAAATTGTTTTGGCTTCGCCTCTGTAAACCACCATGCCAAACTGTTATACAAGTTGAATAGTTGTAAAAAATATGGAAATAAATGTACAGAAATTGATGATATTTTTAACGGTATAAATAAATATTATTTTTAATAAAAAGAATTAATTTATTTTTGAGATTAATTTATCTTTTTTGAGTAAAGAGAGTAAAATAAAATCAATTCTAATACAAAGGCCTCTATAGTACTTTTATCTATTCATAACACACTTAAATACTCTTTTGAAAATTTTTACTACTCTTTTAATTTTATGTTGATGTTAAAGTGTATATAGTTTCTATTGCATCAACAAGAAATTAGAAAAGAGTTTGAAATTCAAAATTTTTACTTTAATATTAAAGTCAAGGGTTTTATGAATAAAAATCATAGGTTAGGAGCTTAATTAACTACGCAAATAGTTTAACGGCTTGTTTAAATAAAGTGTAGTAATTTAAGGGATTTTTTAGTATATTAGCATAGTATTATTAATAGTTATACTTTTAATTTGTATAAAAAATAGTTATCCTTTTGTGTTATTATTTGGTATACTGGCAATATTTTTTTCATTACACAAGCATCCTTAAAAATTTGCCACATATCTCTGATAAAACATTTGTCAACCCCTTAACTTTACTTGTGGTTGTGGAGTCTAAAAACTCCATTGATGATGTACCAAATATTTTTTCTATACTTTTAATTGCATTGAAAAAAAAATTAATTAAATAGTTTTTTTGGTGAGGCTTTCTTTTAGAGTTTTTTTCGATATTGAAATTAATCTCATTAGTGAAGACTTTTTTACCTTGCATTATAAAATATGTATTTAAAGAATAAAATATATGAATATGTTTATAATTTTTAAAAAATTAAGAAAATAATATTTAACCATTTGGGATTTTTAATTGAAAATTTTCATGTGTCACAAAATAATTGGCTAAGAATTTTTTAATGGATGGTGTAATTTAAGTAATAAATTATAATTTAGGTTTCACTTGTGACAAAAAAAATTTAGACACTGACTTGAGAAAAAATATGTGTAATTTAGGCATTACTTTAAGTAACAGAGTATAGATACCACTTGTGAGTAAAATAATATAAATTAGGTATATTTTGAGATATAAGCCAAAATTTTGAGAAAAGGAAGAAAAGACATGTTGGTGCTTTTTCCTCAAAGGCTCTAAGCCACGTAAAACACTAGTGGTTAACATAGAGGGGAAATAAGAAAGATATAGTAGAATCACTTAAGCCTATCCATTTAATTAGGATAAAATTTATTTGATGCTCAAATCATTGATGTTGACGTAATAGAAATATATGTATAAAGTTAAAAACTACTTTTATTTTCTGGAAAATGATTGACCTTTAATACCTTCTTCATATAATTCTTTATTTAGAGATGGTTCAACACTAAACACAAAATTTAACGCTTAAATTTTTGTTTATCCTCTCAATTAAATTATTTATGTTATAATAAAGTCTTCAACATAAGTTTAAGTCTAATCTCGTTAAAAATCACCCGCTCATAAGTAATGTGTTAGATACTTTTAGAATTTTTACCGGTATAAACAAAATTCAAACATAAAAATTAGTGTTGAGCTTAAAAAGATAAAAAGAGGTAGATGTGAACCACGGGAAAACAAGAAAACGTATAGTGGGCCTTCTGCAAAGCATGGCCACCGCCATTGTTGACACTATATTAGGGATAGAGAAGATAGGATTTGGCTTTATTTAGAATATGGATAATGAGAGAGTGAGAGTGAGGGGGGGGGGGGGGTATACCTTCTATCCATCAACTGCGCTAAGCTAAATTATTGGTTTGAATTTTATTATTCATTACAAAACAAAACAAACATGAGTTTCTCTCACAGGAAATATTGTCATCATCTTTGTTATATTTCTACTGTGGTTTGGTCCCCCCTTATCATAATCTTTCTTGCTATCTTCTCCATGACATTTAGCATATACAAATTTGGGCCTACCATTGTGGTTCATGAGATATTGTCTCACTTAAATGATATATTTGATTATTTCTCGTCTTTGCAAATTTAAGCAATTTTTTTTTTTACTTGTTTAAACATTGTAACACCCTATATTTGAACTATACGTTATGGTCGGATCATGAAGATTATATTAATATTTCAAAACTTTGATCTTTTGGTTTCAAAACTTAACCTATTTTGAAATCAAATATTTTACCATAACTTGTTTTATCCTTTTTAGTTGGTAAGTGTATGTGAATTTTGAAACGTTTACTTATAATATTCAATTTACTATAAACATCATGCTATCAACTTAATTTATTTACTTTGTAAAAACGCGTACACCTGATTAAAACTTTGCAGTAGAAAAATTTCTTAGGGTTGTTTAATTTTAGAAATCAAATGTTTAACTTTTAATTTTCATAAATCATGTCGAAATTAAAAAAACTAGCTAAATACTAGCAAATCCCAAAACCATTAATAAAGTCCAAAATAAATCAACAGTTCAAAAGCCTATAAATTTTAAAATAAAAATCATTGAATCGGTTTTAGTTAAAATAACCAGTTCAAGCTCCTGAGCACTGCCAAATCTTAAGTTTGAGGGTTACCTGAAAAGATTAAGTAAACGGGGTGAACTATAAAGCTCAGTGTATACCTTGACTCACAAGCAAAATCACATAACAGAATCACGCATAGATGTATATACTAGAACAAACAGGCTAGAAATTATAACATACTTAGCATAGTAATGTCCAACAGAAATTCCTACCCCCATCCGCTACACACCAATTCTGTTTAACCAATCACATCAAATAGGGCTATATGAGCTAGTCATCCCATAATGTGGTCGTATACCACTTATATAATATGCAGCTGTGCTACCAGAAAATATATTGAGGAAAAATCGCCAGAATTATAGTGCAAATAAACTGCCAGAATCAAACTTTCTCCATCACAAAATCATACCCCACCCTAATGCATATGCAAAAACATACAAAGTGTTCATGCCACATGTGCTCTTACATAGTAATTAAGAGAACATAAGAATAATATTTTAGCTTTTATTGAGTCTTAATAATTGGAATCATACTCATATCAATATACGAACACACAGAGTTACGGCTTAACATTGTCAAACTTACGCACAGGATACTTACAAACTAGATTCCAAAATTTCCAAATTTGGCCCAAGTGAGGCCCAACAAACCACTCGAAATAGGTCTAAACGCCTTACATGTCTAGACCGTGTGGCCAGTATGGCTTGGCACACATCCATCAACATGCTCATGTGGCTCACATGGCCAACCACATGCTCGTGTGGCTCACACTGCCAAACACACGATCGTGTGAGGTCAACAATATTAAAATTTTCACTTTTTTTTTTTGAAATTTCGAGTTAACGCCACATATACAAATCACGTAGGGTTAGGTCACACACCGGAATGCTCCTAAGATATAGTTTCTACAACAACGAATTTAGAACCTACACATGATATCCAAACTGAACCTATTAACAAACACACACCCAAATCCGAATTAAAGCATTTGACACTAGATTACTTAACAAAACAACCCCTAAACTTGGGCGTTTGCTCACTTATCCAGAAAATCAGTAGTCCTATAGCATCTAATTCACCGGAAGAATGTTGTATGTGTCACGATCTTCTCCTATCAGTACAACAAAACCATTAAACTAAGCACTACTAGCCAATTTAAAAGATCACTTACCCTCCGTAAGACCAAGTCAACAAAAAAGGAATAATGCATTACAAACAGTAATACCAACGTTCTTGCCCAAGATGTAACACCTTAATACAACACTTACACAACCAATCGACAACAAAACATAGAAGAATAATGGAAAAATGGAGTTTGGAATGGCAAAAAGAGAAAGAATAATGGAATGCTTATGTCGAATTATGGCAAGGATCAAGATTAAGAAAAGAAAAGAAAGAAAATAGAGGTGAAAGGTGAAAACAAATTTGGTAGCAGAGAAAAATAAAACTCGATGTCAAAAATGGAAACAAGATGAAAAGTAGAGAGTATGGAAAGAGTGGGAGAGTTGGACGACAAACTTGAGGAGTAATTTTAGGGATATTTCCTTTTTTTTAAAAAAAAAATATTAATTTACTCAATCATAACAAATATGGTCAGTTATCATCCTATCTAACCACTAATAATTTGAATTTAATCAGCATTCTGCTACTATGGGTGGCACAACAAGAGAGAAACAAAAATAAATCCTGCTTTGGCACTACAGGATTTGAACTTAGGTCGCAAGGGAAAGGAGAATGTTTAACCGTCGAACTAATAGACTCATTCTTACTAACAACTCACGAAAAATTAAAAATAACCTTAACAAGATAAGTAGGTGAAGAAATAAAAATATCCAAAATTCAAGGAAAGGGAATTGAACAGATGACCTTAAGCACACATCCAAATCACTTAACCGTTGAACTAAATAAATTTACTTAATCTAATTTAGCAATTCAAAACTAATAAATTTGGGGCGTTACAGACACAAACATTAGAGTTTGGAAAAAGAGAAGTTTTAACTATTTTTATTGTAACACCCCTAACCCATATCCATCGCCGGAATAGGGTTAAAGAGCATTATTTGAAATTTTAAAAACATTTTCAAATAAACCATGTAAATCATTATTCATTAACCGAGATTGATAAGAACGTCCCTTAAATAGACCTTCGAGGCCCAATACGAACATTAGAAACGAGTCGGGACTTATTCAAACCTCTAGGAATTTTTCACAAAATTTTAGAATTTTCTAAGGTGCAGTGCTCACATGCCGGTGTGGTCTAAGGGACACGCCCGTGTGACCCTTAAACACGCCCGTGCCTTAGGCCATGTCCAATTTAGGTTGCCCTCTGACTTGCGCTACATGGCCATGCCACACGCCCGTGTGCTAGGCGTGTGGTTAAAAAATTTAATTCGAATTAGGTGTAGGTTTCACATGGTCATGACACATGCCCATGTTCAAAATCGTGTCACCCACATGGCTGAGACACATGCCCGTGTCTCTGCCCGTGTGCTCAATTCTGATCATTCTATTTTTTAAAATTAAAATGCAAAGGACACACGGCCAGACAACACGCCCATGTACCAGTCTGTGTGTCACACACGACCTAGACACACGCCTGTGTGTCTACCTGTATGGACAAAATAAGGTCATTTCCCAGCCTTATTTCTCACCCAAATTTTACCACCTTCCTGCACCAATATTTACAATTATAATCCAACCAATTGCAAGTATAATTCGAGTCAATTTCTATCATCCAACTAATACATTTCATCATATATTTGTGTTTAATAACTTACCTTTATGTCATTTACATAATTTGCAACATTAAATGTTCATACTTATCATTTTAGTTAATGTATTGATTCAACCATAACATATATCAAAACATAAGTGTATTAGCCATTCTAATGGCTAAGTTTCATTTATTACTTACACAACATCTTTTGATTTAGTTATCCTATACATGCCATTAACAAAATAAGATTTTCATTTATACCAAAACGATAGGTTGATAGTGTGAAGATTTTACTCCGACCAATCTCTAACCTTCTCGAGCTTTGAGCACTATAAAACAGGGAAAATAAAACCTAGTAAGCATATTATACTTAGTAAGCTCGTATAACCAAAAACTAAGCTTACCATTTCATTCCATACATTAGCCATACAAAACATACTTTCCAACTATTTGACAATTTGCCTATTCACATACATTCAACCAACACATTAGTCATAAATATACCATTATGCATAGATGAGCTCATCATGCCATATGCGTATTTTATCTTTTGAATCATTGAATTTTCGATGGATATTTCAAGTAGTACACTCAAGGCATACAATTCCATTATCCGTCAATTCATATCCAGTAGTACCTTATAAGGACACTCTCGAGCCACATATCACACAGTAGAATTACCAGTCTAAGCTAAATTCTAGCTATAACATATACTCTAAGGGCTTTTACGGATTACCAGTCCAGGCTAAATCCTTTATATGGCAAAGAATTCCCTATAGAGTTTATTCTAGATTACCAGTTCAGGTTAATCCAGTCAATTTGGATTACCAGTCCAGGCTAAATCCTAATTGAAACATATACTTGAGAGGCTCATTTTGGATTACCCGTTCGGGCTAAATCCATTCTGCAACACATGTAGTTTCATCAAGGAAATCACCTTTTTATCCATCGGAATTCAATATTCAAGGAATTCAATCCTTTTTCAATAATTTTCCAAACATGTATCATTTCAATCATTGCCATATCTAAGTAATTCACATACATGATTTCATATAACATAATCAATATAATAACATTCAAATCAATACATTTCTATACTCATTTAAGTTATATGAACTTACCTTGATATTTGTTCGTATCTAAAATCTACTAATCCGTAATATTTTGCTTTCCTCGATCTAACTCTTTGTTTGGTATTTTCGGATCTATATAAATGAATTTACTCATCAGTCTAATCCATTTCATATTCTATTGAACTCAATTTACAATCTAGGCAAAAGTACCATTTTGCCCATATACTTTTAATTAATTCCAATTTCGTCCCTAGGCTCAGAAATTGAAATTCATGCAATTTAATCCTTATTCCAAGCCTAACCAAAATTCTAATATAACTTCTATAGCACATGTATTCTAAAAATTTTAGAATTTTTCATGAGTTTTACCAATTTTCAATTTATTCCCTAAATCAAATTGCATCAAATTTCTTTTTGTAAAAGTTGTTTATCTATCAACAACCTTTCATTTTCTACAATAAAATTTAACTTTCAGCATATTCATCCATGAAAATTTTTCTATACTTTGATATCTATTCAAATTAACCCCCCAAATAGAGAAATTAAGCTTTCTCGATTTCAAAAATATAAAAATTACTAAAAACGAGACATATGAACTTACTAATTTATGCCTTGAAAGCTTGTTTTCTCTTTCCTAGGGTTTCCATGGAAATATTTGGGGAAGATGATTTCAAAATAAGATGATATCTTATTTAATTAATTATCATCTTTTAATTTTTCTTATTTCTAATTTAGTCCTTAGCCTTTTGTAATTTTTCCATGGATGATTCACCAAAAATATCTACATATTTTTCATCAATGGTTTAATTACCAATTAATGACCTCAAGTTTTGAATTCCATAGCTATTTAATCCTTATAGCTACTAGAATTCAAATTTAACATTTTATGTAATTTAGTCCTTTCTACAATTAAGCACCTAATTAATAAAATTTTCTTATCAAAATTCTCATGCAATCATTCTATCACATTACTAATCATTTCATAATATTAAAAATATTTTATCTTTCCGGTTTGGATTTGTGGTTATGAAACCACAATTCCGACTTCATTGAAATTGGGCTATTACAACTCTCCTCCCTTAAGGATTTTGGTCCTCGAAAATCTTAACAGCAAAGGGATTAGGGTACTGCTTTCTCATGGTATTCTCCGGCTCCCAAGTAGTTTCTTCAATTCCATGTTTTTGCCAAAGGACTTTTACCAATGGCACCTTTTTATTTCTTAGCTCTTTTGTTTCCTATGCCAGAATCTTGATTGGTTCTTCAGTATATGTCATATCAGGCTGAATCTCCACTTCTGTCGGAAAAATAACATGTGAAGGATCCGATAGATACCATCGTTACATTGACACATGAAAAACATTATGGATTTTATCAAGCTCTGGTGGTAATGCTAATTGATATGCAACTGGTCCAATTCTTTCAATAATTTTATAGGGCTCGATAAATCTTGGACTCAATTTTCCTTTCCATCCAAATCGAAGAACTTTATTCCAAGGTGACACTTCTAAAAATACCTTATCACCAACTTCAAATTCTATTTCTTTTCTTTTAAGGTCGGTATAAGACTTTTTTCTATCAGAGGCTGCTTTCAAACTATCTCGAATCACCCTTACCTTTTCCTCTGTTTCCCGAATTAGATTAACTCCAAGAATCTTCTTTTTACTAAGCTCTGTCCAATACAATGGTGTTCTACATTTTTGACTATACAGAGCATGATACGGTGACATTTTAATACTGGACTGATAAATGTTGTTTTAGAAAATTCAATCAAAGGTAAATATTTTTCCCAATTACCTTCAAATTCAAGTACACAACACCGTAACATATCCTCCAAAATCTGTATAACACGTTCAGACTGGCCATCTGTCTAAGGATGAAATGTAGTGCTGAAATGCAACTGTGTACCCAATGCTTCTTGTAATTTATTCCAAAATCAGGATGTAAACCGGGGATCTCTATCAGAAATAATAGAAACTGGCACCTCATGTAATCTAACAATCTCAGAGACATATAATTCAACCAATTTATCTAAAGAAAAATCCATACGTACCGGTATAAAGTGTGCAGAATTTGTTAACTGGCCGACAATCACCCAAATAGAATCTTTCTTCCTCGGAGTCAATGGTAATCCCGACACAAAATCCATTGTAATTCTTTCCCATTTTCACTCAGGTATAACAACTGACTGTAACAACCCCGAAGGCACCTGATGCTTAGCTTTCACTTGCTGACAAATCAACCATTTCGATACAAATTCAGAAATATCTCTTTTCATTCCCGGCCACCAATACATTTTTTT
Organism: Gossypium rotundifolium; assembly: GCA_025506655.1. NCBI lineage: Eukaryota > Viridiplantae > Streptophyta > Magnoliopsida > Malvales > Malvaceae > Gossypium > Gossypium rotundifolium. Next base: position 111,906,132 of record CP106729.1, read on the forward strand.
CAGATCATTATACATTTTATTACTACCGGGATGAACAAATATTGTACCATTGTGAGCTTCATATAAAATCTTCTGTTCCAACTCTGAATTTTTTGGCACAACAATCTGTCTCTGAACAACCAACAACCATCAGACCCAATCTAAAACTCCGAATCAGGATTCAACTCACATTATTCCCGTTTTGCCTGTAACTCAACATCATTTTTCCGAGCTTCAAAAACTTGTTGCAAAAATATTGGTCTAATTTTCAACTCAGCCATAATAGAACCATTATCTGAAATAGACAACCGAGTATTAATTGCTCGTAAAGCAAATAAATATTTCCTACTCAAAGCATCTGCAACTACATTAGCTTTACCCGGATGATAATCAATCACAAGGTCATAATCTTTTAACAATTCAAGCCACTTGCGTTGTACCAAGTTCAAGTCTTTCTGTGTCATCAAATACTTTAGAATTTTGTGATCAGTGAAGATATGACATTTTTCACCATATAAATAATGTTGCCATATTTTTTAATGCAAACACAATAGTTGTGTAACAGCCCGATTTAGAGGCTAGTCGGAACAGTGATCTTGGGATCACTAATCCGAGGTTAGAGAAAATTATTTTCATGTTATTTTATGTATTATAACATGTTTATAAGGGTGCGTGAAAATTTTGGTGCTTTAATTTTAGCTATTTTAGGCTTTGTAACATCCTAGAATTGGGCCTAGTAGGATTGGGCCCAATGGGCCTTGGGGGTAGTAACGTTTAAAATTTTTGAGAACAAGAGAATGGTACTAAGGCAAGTTGGACCTATTAGGTGAGTAATTTTGGAAGGTTAGGAGGCTTTTATGAAGTCCCGGGTTAAAGTTAGGCCATAGGAAAAATTTTGGTTTTAGGTGAAAAAAACCATGGGAGTTGGTAGGTAGGCTTTAAGAATAAAATGTGGGGAAAAATGACAAGTGGAGTGTGTGGTGTAGTGGGAAAGTGACACCACATAAGAGACAAGGGGGTGACGCCACAATGAAGGAAGGAGGTCCAAGGTTCAAGTCTTGGCTCTTGCATTTGGATTTCTTTTTAAATGGACTCTAGAATTTTGCCATAAGGTTATATTTAATTGCGCATGATTTTAGACTCAAGAAAATGAATGGTCTAGTGGCAAGGCATCATTAAGGATGCAAGGGAGTTTGGGTTCGAATCTCATGAGAAGCAAGGGAGTATTTATTTTGCTAAGATGGGGCGGCAAGAGTTTGAGTTGGATTTAAACTCTGCTAGCGGAAGGGTCCCACATCGAAAAGATATAAAGAAGGAAGGTGATAAGCTAGCTATATATAGAGCTGCCTAGGAGGAGAAGGAGAATACCTGGTTGACATTGGGCATAGTAGTGCTCGGAGCGCGGTTTAGCAGCTTCAGATTCTTATCAGGTGTGTATTCTCTCTACTTTAGCTATAGAGCGGCAAAAGCCGAAATACCGGTCACACGGCGATGGTAGCCACACGAGCTTACGAGTGCACGTGTGGAAGCTTCGATGCGATAGTCGAGGCCACCATGAGTATTCTTTTGTGTGTGGGCTGTTGGGCTACGATGGCCCGAAAGGGGCCAAGTGGGCCCAACGGGCCTGGGGGCCCATATGAGTAAATTGTATGATTGAGTAGTAGATAGTGAACTAGACTATATGAATCTCATATATGTGGCTAGGTTTGGGCTAAATGGGCCACACGAGTGTGTGGGCCCACTTGGGCCTAGAATGGGCCTTAGGCCCATTCGCATCATTATCTCTGTTTAGAATACTTAAGTCGTTCAAGGCGACAGTGGACCTTCTATTGGGTCGTTAACACCCTGGTTTGCAAAATTATCGAAATACCCCTGGTTTGCAAAATTACTAAAATACCCCTAGTTTGCAAAATTACCGAAATACCCCTGGTTTACAAAATTACCAAAAACCACTAGTTTGTAAAATTACTGAAATACCCCTGGTTTGCAAAATTACCAAAATACCCCTAGTTTGTGTGTAACTTCTCACACCATTTATAGTGTCTTGATAACATATATATTTATGTATATTCTGTTAAATGCCGAAAACTCGATTTGGCTATTGAAATCCCCGTAGAGGGTAAAGGCGATTCATCAGGTTAGTGACTTCTGTGATATTAATAGATGGTTCTGATGAGATGACATGTTATATGTGATGAGCATCCTATACATGCATGTCGAAACCTGTTGAAACCATACATCAGTATCTTATGCTTGCATGGGGTTGGGATTGTGATATTAAAGGGGAAGTGTTGTAGTGGCTCTGCCACGATCTGTTGTAGTGGCTCTGCCACGATCTGTTGTAGTGGCTCTGCCACTATCTGTTGTAGTGGCTCTTCCATGATCTGTTCTGGTGACTATGTCACGATTCTGACGATAAGCAGCTAACTGCAGTATGACTGCCATCGATGGTGTGTAGCGGTGAGGGTTGATTGTAGAAATCCCCATTGGTGTGATTGGCTGGTACGAGTGGTGTGTAGCGGATGGAAAATTAGGTTGGCTGGGTTTGCATCGCATTGCATACATGATATACTGTGACATATGATATGGGTTAAGGCTCAACCGAGGCTATTTTGGGCTAAGGCCCAATTGCCACCGTTACTGTAATGGGCTTCAGCCCGGATTGTTACGATGCATGTTCTTACCGATGAGGGTTGTGCACACTGGGTTTTTGTAAACCCGACCCTTCTTTTTATTAAATGTTTGGTGATTCCAAAGATTGAGGATTGGGAGCCGTGGAGGACTCGGGGTGGCTATACATCAAGATATCTTGCTTCGTGAACTTTAGTAATTTCGATTTTTCCTTTTCTTTTAGATTATTTATTTTGGGTTAATATTTTGTAATAAGGTCATTGGTTTATTTTTCTAAGTTTTCATTTATAACTGTTAAACTTATAAATACGGGTTTTTTAAAACATTAGCAATCGCTTTCTAAAATATCATGTTTACATAACGATGCAAGTTCAACTTTCATAATGTAACAATTTTTCAAAATAATAACAACTTTTAAACGGTCATTTAGTAAATCACGTTTTTCTCAATCAAACAATGAACTCGGAGTTCAAAAATTTGAGAAAACTTTTCTAAACAATTGCTTAGCTTTTCAACTTCCTTCAATGTGACACGCCAGATTCGGGCCTAACTTCTAGGCTGGGTTTGGGGTGTTACAATTATGGTATCAGAGCCTAGGTTGCAAAACTCGAGCTGTGAGATGGGTTTTAGTGTTTATTTTAAAGATGTTTACAAATGATTTTGAAGTAGTTTGGAAAGGTTTTTGTGTGGCACACCGAGTCTCCAGTGTCGGACCAAGTAAGTTCTCTTATCTGTTTTAAACTGTTATTACTGTAGGTAGATACTGGGCTTACTTTAGATGATAGACTATACTGAGGCCTGTAGGAGACTAAAACTATAGTGAGCTGGCAATTTTGAAAACAACTATTAACTACTACTTCCATAAACATTTGTTTAATTATTGGAACTATGAGCTAAATTCATAAAATTTGTAATTCAGATAATTAGGACTAGAGTGCGCAGCAGAAGCGTAGTGGTATATCCGGTATTGTGCGGCTATGAGATAGTTGGAAATTTCGGGGACGAAATTTCTCTAAGGAGGGTAGATTTGTAACATCCTAGAACTGGGCCTAGTAGGATTGAGCCCAATGGGCCTTGGGGGTAGTAGCATTTAAAATTTTTGAGAACAAGAGAATGGTACTAAGGCAAGTTGGACCTATTAGGTGAGTAATTTTGGAAGGTTAGGAGGCTTTTATGAAGTCCCGGGTTAAAGTCATAGGAAAAATTTTGGTTTTAGGTGAAAAAAACCCTGGGAGTTGGTAGGTAGGCTTTAAGAATAAAATGTGGGAAAAAATGACAAGTGGAGTGTGTGGTGTAGTGGAAAAGTGACGCCACATAAGAGACAAGGGGGTGACGCCACAAAGAAGGAAAGAGGTCCAAAGTTCAAGTCTTGGCTCTTGCATTTTGGATTTCTTTTTAAATGGACTTTAGAATTTTTCCATAGGGTTATATTTAGTTGCGCATGATTTTAGACACAAGAAAGTGAGTGGTCTAGTGGCAAGGCGTCATTAAGGGTGCAAGGGAGCTTGGGTTCGAATCTCATGAGAAGCAAGGGAGTATTTATTTTGCTAAGATGGGGCGACAAGAGTTTGAGTTGGATTTAAACTCTGCTAGCGGAAGGATCCCACATCGGAAAGATATAAAGAAGGAAGGTGAGAAGCTAACTATATATAGAGCTGCCTAGGAGGAGAAGGTGCATACCTGGTTGACATTGGGCATAGGAGTGCTTGGAGCGCGGTTTAATAGCTTCAGATTCCTATAAGGTGTGTATTCTCTCTACTCTAGCTATAGAGCGGCAAATGCTGAAATACCGGTCACACGGTGATGGTAGCCACACGAGCGTACGAGTGCATGTGTGGAAGCTTTGACGCGATAGTCGAGGCCACCATGAGTATTCTTGTGTGTGTGGGCTACTGGGCTACGATGGCCCGAAAGGGGCCAAGTGGGCCCAATGGGCCCGAGGGCCCATATGAGTAAATTGTATGATTAAGTAGTAGATAGTGAACTAGACTATATGAATCTCATATATGTGGCTAGGTTTAGGCTAAATGGGCCACACGAGTGTGTGGGCCCACTTAGGCCGAGAATGGGCCTTAGGCCCATTCGCATCCTTATCTCTGTTTAGAATACTTGAGTCGTTCAAGGCGACAGTGGACCTTCTGTTGGGTCGTTAACACCCTCGTTTGCAAAATTATCGAAATACCCCTAGTTTGCAAAATTACCAAAATACCCTTAGTTTGCAAAATTACCAAAATACCCTTGGTTTGCAAAATTACCGAAATACCCCTGGTTTGCAAAATTATCGAAATACCCCTGGTTTGCAAAATTACCAAAATACCCCTAGTTTGCAAAATTACCGAAATACCCTGGTTTGTGAAATTATCGAAATACCCTTAGTTTGTAAAATTATTAAAATACCACTAGCTTACAAAATTATTGAAATACCCCTAGCTTGTGTTTTACCCTTAAATAATAAAATGACCGTTGTACCCTCGAGGTAGTACTAATGTTGTCTTTGTTAATTGTATGATTGATTATGTTCGAGATGCACTGCATATATGGATTAGTTATGAGTAGAATTACCGAATTACCCTTGGTGGGTAAATTACTAAAATACCCTCGGTAGGTAAAATTACCCTTATACCCTTTGGGGTTGATTAGCGTGATTGTGTGTAACTTCTCACACCATTTATAGTGTCTTGATAACATATATATTTATGTATATTCTATTAAATGCCGAAAACTCGGTATGGCTATTGAAATCCCCGTGGAGGGTAAAGGCGATTCATCAGGTTAGTGACTTCTGTGATATTAATAGATGGTTCTGATGAGATGACATGTTATATGTGATGAGCATCCTATACATGCATGTCGAAACCTATTGAAACCATAATCAATATCTTATGCTTGCATGGGGTTGGGATTGTGATATTAAAGGGTAAGTGTTGTAGTGGCTCTGCCACGATCTGTTGTAGTGGCTCTGCCACGATCTGTTGTAGTGGCTCTGCCACGATCTTTTCTGGTGACTATGTCATGATTTTGAAGAAGAGCAGCTAACTGCAGCATGACTGCCATCGATGGTATGTAGCGGTGAGGGTTGATTGTAGAAATCCCCATTGGTGTGATTGATGTGCTGGTGGTGTGTAGCGAATGGAAAATTAGGTTAATGGGTTTGCATCGCATTGCATACATGATCTCTTGTGACATATGATATGGGTTAAGGCTCAACCGAGGCTATTTTGGGCTAAGGCCCAATTTCCACCGTTCATGTAATGGGCTTAAGTCCGCATTGTTGCGATGCATGTCCTTACTGGATGAGGGTTGCACACCGAGTTTTCGTAAACTAACCCCTCTTTTATTAAATGTTTGGTGATTCCAATGATTGAGGATTGGGAGCCGTGGAGGACTCGGGGTGGCTATACATCGAGATCTTGCTCGTGAACTTTAGTAATTTCGATTTTGCCTTTTCCTTTAGATTATTTATTTTGGGTTAATATTTTGTAATAAGGCCATTGGTTTATTTTTCTAAGTTTTCATTTATAATCATTAAACTTATAAATACGGGTTTTTTAAAACATTAGTAATCATTTTCTAAAATATCATGTTTACGTAACGATGCAAGTTCAACTTTCATAATGAGCAGCTTTTTCAAAATAATAACAACTTTTAAACGGTCCTTTAGTAAATCATGTTTTTCTCAATCAAACAACGAACTCGGAGTTCAAAAATCTGATAAAACTTTTCTAAACAATTTCTTAGCTTTTCAACTTCCTTCAATGTGACACGCCAGATTCGGGCCTAACTTCTAGGCCGTGTTTGGGGTGTTACAGGCTTAATCGCTAAAAAAGACTAAATCGCATAAAGTGCTAAAGTTCTAATTTATTTGTTAGAGGTGCCAAATAGCTATGGATTTTTAATTGGAGGCCCCAAATGTGCAAGTTGGCATTGTTTAAGTGAGTTGGCCAGCCATAGTATACATAGGGGACAAGAGCATTTAATTTTGTCAATAGTTAGTGATATTAGTGAGTAAAATGAATAAAATAAGATGATACAAGCAAAAGTTATCATCTTTTCATTTAGTATTCTTCTCCTGTAACGCCCCTAACCCGTGTCTATCACCGAATTTGGGTTACGAGACATTACTGAATAAGCCTAACTCGAATAAGTTCAAATCATCACATACCAATCTTTATTTAAGTATACCGAAAATATTTAACCAACTTAATTAACTACATCACTTGTAGACGAGATTGAATTATCAATACATGTACACGTACAACATTTCATATATATAGGTTTCACTTCTATTTACAACTTTTTCCTCTTTTGCTTACAGGTGACATTTATATTTAAGACAATGAATTCAATTGCAACGTTTCACTAGCTATATTAGGCATTATCACATATATGTAATTACTCAAACATTCATGCCATCTCCTTACCTAATTCATCACGTCATTTGTTAATTCTTTAATAACCAAATCCGAACACCAATGATATTAGCACACTAGTATAAGATATATATATATATATATATATATACGCAAAACTTAACAATTGCATCTACTCCCTTATTTACTCCTATAATAGCATGCCCAAAATTTTCTATTATCATTCAATCACCATATAGACATTTGTGTCATATTACAATATCAAGTGGTGTTGCATATCATTCATCAAGTCTTACCAACTTATAGTAGAATTCAACCATGACATCATTCATACAAGTTCAAATGACCTAGATTAGCCATTTACGACATTTATATATATATATACATTCCAACCCAAAAGAAAATATAAAGTGTCTAGCTTATACATGCCAAAATTTCAAAAGTTAAAAGCTAATGATATTAATACCAAAAGTAGGTGATAATGTGCTTGACTTCGACAAGGATCCCCGAGTGCAAGCTTGTTCCAAAGATCTATACTCCATCAAACAAAATACCAACGGTAAGCTATTTAAAGCTTAGTAAGTCATAAGCAAAAAGAAGTGTACAATTAACCAAACAAAGTTAACAGCTTCTAAATAATACAACTTCCATATTTAGTAGTCTACAATATCAAAAATACACATTCGGTCAACATCTACCAATTTTGTACTTACTTACCATTCAAAATAAACTTGAATATTTACATGCTACGTATTCAAACCCAAAATAACTAGTCAAATTCAAACATTCGTACCTATAGTACCAATCCCGTAACGTATCCCTCACACAGAGCCATTACTTACACTTCTCACACATAGTGCCAACCTTCCGTAACGTATCGCTCACTTAGAGCCGTTACTTGCTCTTTCGCGCACATAGTGCAAACTTTTCGTAATGTGTCACTCACTTGCAGCCGTTACTTACTCTTTCGCGCACATAGTGCTAACCTTCCATAACGTGTCTCTCACTTAGAGCTGTTACTTACTCTTTCGCACACGCAGTGCTAACTTCCTGTAACGTGTTGCTCACTTAGAGCCGTTACTAAATTATTCTGCACACACAGTGCCAATTTGCAATCCCACTTAAACATAACATATGACTTCACATCTTATAACATTTACATACATAATGATACAAATTCAATCCCAGTCCTTTCCTTTATTTCTTACCACTATAATCGGCCTTGTACTTTTAAACTCATGTTTATACATTTAATCATTACTATTCTTTATTTCATATTTTCTAATTATCTACAAGTCAGCCCAAAAATATTTATTCAATCCGAATACATGCAACCTTCATACCTACGGCAACATGCCATTAAACCTACCTCAACCATTCATATATATATATGTACATTCACATGGTAGTAACACATTCATCAATCACTCATAAAATCAACCTATCTCATTCAACTTTCTCAAGGATGTATATATGTATATATATGCATAGGTATATATATGTATATATATTTACATGAACTCATATCCCTATAATTATCATATATCCAAAATGATGTGTATTCAACTTCTTATCTCAATTGCACATAAGCATGAATTTATAATTCCACATTAACTTAACTACCATGTATAAAACACCTTATGCTATATTCGGCCAAAATAAGAATTGAGGCATTTATATTACTTATATATATATATACATATAGCTAGAGAAATTTCACATTAATCTAATTGCTTAGGGATTTACCTTGAAAATCAATAAACTCGAGTTTCTCGGCTATTCAATTACTTTGGCTTTTCCTCGGTCTAGCTCCTTCTCTTTTTGTTCCCGATCTATGAAATGTCAAATAAAGTTTGTTCATATGCATTTCTACTTAATCAAAATTCAACTCAAGATTATATAATTTTCACTCCTTTACCCTCATTATTTCACAACTTTTCAATTAAGTCCCAAGCATACAATTCACAAACTGTATTTAATTCAATTTTAATTCTCCATGGCCGAATGCTTTTTACCCTTGTACGAATCCATACAACTTAATTTTTGTACAATTTAATCTTTCATTAGTTAAAATAGGTTAATCTCACCCATATATACATAATTTGTATAATTGCAATTTACCCCCTTAATTTTAATTTCCTTGCAATTTAGTCCCTAAACAAAAATCATAGGAATTTTATGAAATTCGGACTAACCCCCTTAAGAGCTGAATCTTATTCATTCATTTACAAGTTCATAAAAACTATTTGTTCATACTATTATGCTTTCAACCATTTATTTCTAAAAGTTCAAATCTTTATACAAACCTTTCATCTAAAATTTCATATTCAAACATGTAAATGTCCTAAATATGGTCAATGTTCTTTCATCAACATGACAAAAAATCATAATGCTTATCCATGGCCGAACCTAGAATGAGCTTCAAACTCCAAAATTTTTACATCTATTTGATAGCATTCAAGATTACCAACCTAACTATGCAAGAATTTATCAAAATTGAGCTTGATATCTCACCTTAGGAGCACATGCAATGTCTGGCCATGGAAGCTTAAAATTCCTCTTCTTCTTCCCTTTGTTTTCGTGAAAATTGGTGAGGAAGATGAAAGAGAGATAAAAAAAATGTATTTCTTATTCTTTATTATTCTTTATCCACTTTCATAACATAAAATATTAAATTAAAATTCCCATTAACAAAAATTAATTATTTTATAAATATTTTCTCATCATTGTCGTCCACTACTTAAGTTTTTGGGTTATTTGACATGCAAACCCCCTTCTTTTTATACTACACTTAAATTAAACCTTTCAATCTATTTAATGTTACTTATATACTTTACCTATTAGATCCTTTCTCTTAATTAAAACATATTAAACAATCAAATTCACACAATTCAACACACATAGCACATCAAATATATAAATATTATGAGATTTCTAACTCTGATTCGTGGTCCCGAAACCACCGTTCTGGTTAGGGTCATATTTAGGCTGTTACAACTCCCCCTCCTAAAAAGAAATTTTCATCCCCGAAAATCTTATCGACGAATAAGTGCGGATAAAGTTCTTTCATCGATTCCTCAGTCTCCCAGGTTGCTTCCTCAACCCCATGTTTAAGCCATAGTACTTTAACTAGCTCTATTTTCTTATTCCGCAACTCTTTCACTTCACGAGCTAATATGCGAATCGGTTCCTCTTCATAAGTCAAATCAGACTGGAATTCGATTTCTGTTGGACTAATCATGTGAGAAGGATCGGATCTGTATCGTCGAAGCATCGACACGTGGAACACATCGTGGATCCTGTCTAGCTCAGAGGGTAACTTCAATCTATACGCCACTGGTCTGATACGCTCAATAATTTCATACGGCCCAATAAATCTCGGACTCAACTTTCCTTTACAGCCAAATCTAATTATTTTTTTCCACGGTGAAATTTCAAAAACACCCTATCACCAATTTGAAACTCAATATCCTTATGTTTCAAGTCTGCGTAAGATTTTTGATGATCCGATGATGCTTTCAAACTATCACAAATTACGACCACTTTCTGCTCAGCTTCTTTGACCAAATCAACCCCGTGTATTTTGTTTTCATCGAGCTCAGACCATAACAATGGTGTACGACTTTTACGACCGTACAAAGCTTCGTAGGGAGCCATTTTGATACTAGATTGAAAGCTATTATTATAAGCAAATTCAATCAAAGGCAAGTATCGCTCCCACGTACCTTCAAACTCGAGAACACAACATCTCAACATATCCTCGAGTGTTTGGATAACACGCTCGGATTGACCATCCGATTGAGGATGAAAGGCCGTACTGAAGTGTAACTTAGTACCCAACGCATCTTGTAATTTCTTCCAAAACCGCGATGTGAATCTCGGATCTCTATCTGACACAATAGAAATAGGTACTCCGTGCAACCGTACGATCTGTGATATGTATAACTCTGCCAATTTATCAAGGGAGAAATCTGTACGTACTGGGATGAAATGAGTTGATTTCGTCAATCTGTCAGCTATTACCCAAATTGAATCTTTTTTACTCGATGTCAAGGGCAAACCTGATACAAAATCCATTGTAACACGATCCCACTTCCATTCTGGTACCTTGATCGGCTAAAGTAACCCCGATGGCACTTAATGTTCGGCTTTCACTTGTTGGCATATCAAGCATTTTGACGCATAATTCGAGATGTCATGTTTCATCCCGTGCCACCAGTAGAATTGTTTTAGATCGTTATACATTTTTGTGCTACCCGGATGAATCGAAAATCTACTGTTATGATCTTCATTACAAATCATTCGAATCAATTCAGGATTCTTCGGTATACAAATTTGATTCTTAAATCGTAAACATCCTTCATTATCTATCTGAAAGTCTGAATCCGCATCTAAGCCACATTGGCTTTTCTTTGCTTTTAAAACATCATCATTTTCTTGAGCTTCTCGAATTTGCTGCTCAAGCAATGGTCTCACTTTCAACTCAACAATGATCGTACCATCTTCAATCATATCTATATCTGTATTCATTGCACGCAAAGCAACTAATGACTTCCGGCTAAGTGCGTCCGCAACCACATTAGCCTTTCTGGGTAATAGTTAATCACGAGCTCATAGTCTTTCAATAATTCTAACCATTGTCGCTGTCTCAAATTCAGATCTTTTTAAGTCATTAAATACTTCAAACTTTTATGGTCCAAGAAAACGTGACATTTTTCCCCGAATAAATAGTGACACCAAATCTTCAAAGCAAAGACTATAGCGGCCAATTCAAGGTCGTGCGTAAGATAATTTCTCTCATGTGGTTTCAATTGTCTCGAAGCATAGGCTACGACTTTACCTTCCTACATCAATACACAACCTAGCCCATTTAGAGTTGCATCACTGAAAATAACAAACTCTTTACCCGATTCTGGCTAGACGAGTACAGGAGCTTCCGTTAATAGGGCCTTCAGTTGATCAAAACTCTTTTGACACCTTTCTGACCACTCAAATTTCACATCCTTCTGAAGTAGCTTTGTCATCGGGGATGCTATCATAGTAAAACGTCTATAATATCCGCAAGTCCGAGAAAACTACGAATCTCGAAACATTCTGAGGGGGTTTCCAATCAAGTATGGCTAAAACTTTACTCGGGTCAACCCGAATGCCTGATGCTAAAATAACGTGTCCTAGAAAATTAACTTCGTTCAACCAAAACTCGCATTTGCTGAATTTCGCGTATAATTGTTTTTCACACAAAAACTGTAGTACTAATCTCAAATGCTCAGCATGCTCGGTTTCGTCTCGTGAATAGATCAGTATATCATCTATAAATACCACAACTATCTGATCTAGATATGGTTTGAATATTCTATTTATCAGATCCATAAAAACTGCAGGGGCATTAGTGAGCCCGAATGGCATCACCAAAAACTCATAGTGACCATATCTTGTCCGAAAGGTAGTCTTCAGTATGTCTGATTCTCTAACTCGCAACTGATAATATCCCGACCTCAGATCAATTTTTGAGAATACCGAGGCTCCCTTAAGCTAATCGAATAAATAATCAATACGTGGCAATGGGTATTTATTCTTTATGATTACCTTATTGAGCTACCGATAATCAATACACATTCTCAAGGTTCCATCCTTCTTTCTCACAAATAAAACGGGCGCACCCTAGGGAGAAAAACTCGATCGGGCGAAACCTTTATCTGTCAACTCTTGCAACTGAATCTTTAGCTCTTTTAATTAGGTCGGTGCCATTCTATACGGAGCTATCGAGATCAGGGTAGTCATGGCGTTAGCTCAATACTAAATTCCACCTTGCGTTCGATGGTAATCCAGGTAATTCCTCCGAAATACATCCGTATATTCACTAACCACTGGTACTGATTCAATCCTCTTTTTTGTTACTTTCGTATCAGTCACGTACGCAAAATAGGCTTCACAGCCCTTTCTCAAATATCGTCGAGCCAACATTGAATATATCACAATAGGTAGTCCAGACGAATCTGCAGATTCAATTCAGATTATCTCATTATTTCGGCATCTTAAATCAATGGTCTTTCGTCTACAATTTATTATCGCATCATAAACTACCAACCAATCCATACCGAGGATAATGTCGAACTCATCGAACGGTAGTAGCATTAGATCAGTCGGGAAGCACATATCTCAAATCATCAATGGCCAGTTCTTACATACTTTATCGACTAATACACATTGACCTAGGGGGTTTGAAACCCGATTCACAAACTCAGTAGACTCAACAGGTAGAGTCTTACTGGATACTAATGCTTCATACATATACGAATGAGTTGATCCGGGATCAATCAAATCAGTTACATTAGTATCAAAAAGAGTGAAAATACCGGTAATCACATCGGGGGATGAAGCCTCCTCTCTGGCACGGATGGCATAAGCTCTAGCTGGTACACGAGCATCTGATCGAATAATCGCATCTATAGTCCCCCATGTGCACCGCTCCTATTTCCCCCAAAACGAGATGATCTGCCTCGAGCTATAGCACCGCTCGGTCTCGCACTCTGTACGGTACCCCTTTTAGCGATTTTCGGGCAATCTCGAATGAAGTGATCCTAGGAGCCACATTTATAACACGTGTGGGAAACAGATTTACCCCAACACTCTCCAAGATGTCGCCTACCGCACTGCTGAACTCCGGTTTATTTAATTTCTCATTACCCACACTTGCAACTGAAGTAGCCCGGGAACTCACTAGCGGCCGTTCTCGTATAGAAATCTCGGTGTTGGTTTTGAATCGACCACCGTCATTCTTAAACTTCTTCATAGCCATCTATGAAACTTTGCTTGCAGACCTCTTCCGAGTGTCTTTAGATTCGAACTCAGCTTTATGTTTTTCCTTTCCCAGTTCTTCAACTTTACAAGCTCGTCCAACCAGCACAACAAACTCATTAATTCCCAAAATACCAACCAGAAGCTTTATATCCTCGTTTAAACCATCTTCAAATCTCTGGCACATAGCAGCTTTTGACGAAACACACTCACCAGCATAACGATTAAGTCGCACAAATTTGTGCTCGTATTCAGATACAGTCATACGGCCTTGTTTGAGCTCGAGGAATTCTTTGCGCTTTGAGTCAATAAATCATTAGCTTATATATTTCTTACGGAATTCTGCTTGAAAGAAGTCCTAGGTAACCCTTTCTTTCGGGACAACTTACACGAGGTATTCCACTAGTAGTAGGCAGAGTCTCGTAATAGTGATATAGCACACTTCAAACACTCTTCGGGTGTGTAGGACAGTTCGTCAAAGACTTAATTGGTGTTATCGAGCCAAAATTTGGCTCGCTTCGCATCGTCGTCATCCTCGACTCTAAATTCCAGAGCCCCATGCTTCCTAATATAATCAATCGGAGGTTTAGTTGTTCGGTCAAGATTGGCAACTGGAGGTATCACCGGTGTTATTGGGGGTACATTAGGATCTGGAGGTAGCTGAATAGCTGGATTAGCTCGAATATAATGACTGAACCAATCATTCATCATATTATAGAATGCTTGTTTAGCCCTTTCATCGGGACCGCTCGCAGCAGGTCGAGATTCTTCTGGCGCGATCCCTTTCTCGGGAACAGGCGCCACACTCTCGACATCATCAGCTATTCCATGCTCGGGATCCGGATCCATTACTATATGAAAAAAAATAATTGCAATTAGCTGTCAGAAGTCATCACATTATCTTATCACAAAATATGGCATGCATAGCTAGACCCTTACGCACTACGCTAGTCCGAGAACTGACTAAACCGTAGCTCTGATACCAATCAAATGTAACACCCCTAACCCGTGTTATTCACCAGATTTGGGTTACGAGACAATACTGAATAAGCCTAACCCGAATAAGTTCAAATCATCACATACCAATCTTTATTTAAGTATACAGAAAATATTTAACCAATTAACTACATCACTTGTAGACGAGATTGAATTATCAATACATGTACACGTACAACATTTCATATATATATAGGTTTCACTTCTATTTACAACTTTTTCCTCTTTTGCTCACAGGTGACATTTATATTTAAGACAATGAATTTAATTGCAACGTTTCACTAGCTATATTAGGCATTATCACATATATGTAATTACTCAAACATTCATGCCATCTCCTTACATAATTCATCACGTTATTTGTTAATTCTTTAATAACCAAAACCGAACACCAATGTTATTAGCACACTAGTATAAGAAAGATATATATATATATATATATGTAAAACTTAACAATTGCATCTACTCCCCTATTTACTCCTATAATAGCATGCCCAAAATTTTCTATTACCATTCAATCACCATATAGACATTTGTTTCATATTACAATATCAAGTGGTGTTGCATATTATTCATCAAGGCATACCAACTTATAGTAGAATTCAACCATGACATCATTCATACAAGTTCAAATGACCTAGATTAGCCATTTACGACATTTCTATATATATACATTCCAACCCAAAAGAAAATATAAAGTGTCTAGCTTATACATGCCAAAATTTCAAAAGTTAAAAGCTAATGATATTAATACCAAAAGTAGGTGATAATGTGCTTGACTTCGACAAGGATCCCCGAATGCAAGCTTGTTCCAAAGATCTATACTCCATCAAACAAAATACCAACGGTAAGCTATTTAAAGCTTAGTAAGTCATAAGCAAAAAGAAGTGTACAATTAACCAAACAAAGTTAATAGCTTCTAAATAATACAACTTCCATATTTAGTAGTCTACAATATCAAAAATACATATTCGGTCAACATCTACCAATTTTGTACTTACTTACCATTCAAAACAAACCTGAATATTTACATGCTACGTATTTGAACCCAAAATAACTAGTCAAATTCAAACATTTGTACCTATAGTACCAATCCCGTAACGAATCGCTCACACAGAGCCGTTACTTACACTTCTCACACATAGTGCCAACCTTCCGTAACATATCGCTCACTTAGAGCTGTTACTTACTCTTTCGCGCACATAGTGCTAACCTTCCGTAACGTGTTGCTCACTTAGAGCCATTACTTCCTCTTTCTCGCACATAGTGCTAACCTTCCGTAATGTGTCGCTCACTTAGAGCCGTTACTTACTCTTTCGCACACATAGTGCTAACTTCCTATAACGTGTCGCTCACTTAGAGCCGTTACTGAATTATTCCGCACACACAGTGCCAATTTGCAATCCCACTTAAACATAACATATGACTTCACATCTTATAACATTTACATACATAATGATACAAATTCAATCCCAGTCCTTTCCTTTATTTCTTACCACTATAATCGGTCTTGTACTTTTAAACTCATGTTTATACATTTAATCATTACTATCCTTTATTTCATATTTTCTAATTATCTACAAGTCAGCCCAAAAATATTTATTCAATCCGAATACATGCAACCTTCATACCTACGGCAACATGTCATTAAACCTACCTCAACCATTCATATATATATGTACATTCACATGGTATTAACACATTCGACAATCACTCATAAAATCAATCTATCTTATTTGACTTTCTCAAGGATGTATATATGTATATATATGCATAGGTATAATATGTATATATATTTACATGAACTCATATCCCTATAATTATCATATATCCAAAATGATGTGTATTCAACTTCTTATCTCAATTGTACATAAGCATGAATTTATAATTCCACATTAACTTAACTACCATGTATAAAACACCTAATGCTATATTTGGCCAAAATAAGAATAGAGGCATTTATATTACTTATATATATACATGTACCTAGAGAAATTTCACATTAATCTAATTGCTTAGGGACTTACCTTGAAAATCAATAAACTCGAGTTTCCTGGCTATTCAATTACTTTGGCTTTTCCCCGGTCTAGCTCCTTCTCTTTTTGTTCCCGATCTATGAAATGTCAAATAAAGTTTGTTCATATGCATTTCTACTTAATCAAAATTCAACTCAAGATTATATAATTTTCACTCCTTTACCACCATTATTTCACAACTTTTCAATTAAGTCCCAAGCATACAATTCAAAAAATGTATTTAATTCAATTAATTCTCCATGGTCGAATGCTTTTTACCCTTGTATGAATCCATACAACTCAATTTTTGTACAATTTAATCTTTCATTAGTTAAAATAGGTTAATCTCACCCATATATACATAATTTGTATAATTGCAATTTACCCCCTTAATTTTAGTTTCCTTGTAATTTAGTCCCTAAACAAAAATCACAAGAATTTTATGAAATTCGGACTAATCCCCATAAGAGCCGAATCTTGTTCCTTCATTCACAAGTTCATAAAAACTATTTGTTCATACTATTATGCTTTCAACCATTTATTTCTAAAAGTTCAAATCTTTATACAAACCTTTCATCTAAAATTTCATATTCAAACATGTAAATGTCCTAAATATGGTCAATGTTCTTTCATCAACATGACAAAAAATCATAATGCTCATCCATGGCCGAACCTAGAATGAGCTTCAAACTCTAAAATTTGTACATCTATTTGATAGCATTTAAGATTACCAACCTAACTATGCAAGAATTTATCAAAATTGAGCTTGATATCTCACCTTAAGAGCACATGCAATGTCCGGCCATGGAAGCTTAAAATTCCTCTTCTTCTTCCCTTTGTTTTCGTGAAAATTGGTGAGGAAGATGAAAGAGAGATAAAAAAATGTATTTCTTATTCTTTATTATTCTTTATCCACTTTTATAACATAAAATATTAAATTAAAATTCCATTAACAAAAATCAATTATTTTATAAATATTTTCTCATCATTGCCGTCCACTACGTAAGTTTTTGGGTTATTTGACTTGCAAACCCCCTTCTTTTTATACTACACTTAAATTAAACCTTTCAATCTATTTAATGTTACTTATATACTTTACCTATTAGATCCTTTCTCTTAATTCAAACATATTAAACAATCAAATTCACACAATTCAACACACACAGCACATCAAATATATAAATATTATGGGATTTCTAACTCTGATTCGTGGTCCCGAAACCACCATTCCGGTTAGGGTCGTATTTGGGCTGTTATATCTCCAATTGAAAATATCAACAAAGGGAGGGCTTTGAAAGCTTGAAAATTTCAGCAACTCATTTTCTTTACAAGTAAGTGATTTTGATGGTATAAGTTGATAATTTTTGTATTTTGGAGTCCTCAAAGCTTAAGCTAGCTAATGAGGGAACTAATTTGTAATATGATTGAAAGTATAGGGACTTGACATGAGAGAGTTTATGCTGGTTGCTGAGTTTTTATGGAGGGAAATGAATGTTAGGAAGATGAGAAACAACTTTTGTGAAAGGTGTTGTCATGAAAACACCTAATTGGGACTAAGATGCAAATGTTGTAGTTAGTTCATTAATGCATGAAATAGTTGGAACTGTGGATAGTTGTAAGAGGATTAAATGTTCAGCTTGGCTTTTTTAATATGAAAATATGATGAAAAGTGATTTACATGCCTAGGGGCAAAATCATAATTTTACCAAAGTATAAGGGCAAAATAGTCATTTTTGTCCAAGTGTAGATTATGATGTATTATAATTTATAAGTGAATAAATGAGTAAATTATATTGTTCTAGATCAAAGAAAATGAGATTCGGACCTAGAACGGGAGAAAAGAGGCATATGGACAAATAGGTCCCTTTCTACCTATCGATATTGAGGTAAGTTCGTGTGAAAATGTTACAATTACGTGCGGGATATTTAATATTACAATGCTATATGGAATGTATATTTACCTTATGAATGTTTTGAATGTGTTTTGACGAAATGTCAATAGAATTGAATTTAAGAATAGAGAGAATGCAAAGGCCATGATACGATGATAATTAAGGTTCCATATAAGACCATAATTGGAATATGGCCTCGATGGGAAATATTGAATAAGACCATGTCAAGGACATGGCATCGATATGATATTTTCTGTAAGACCCTATTGGGGACATGATGTCAATGTGAGATTATATGTATGAGACTCGAGTATGTTATTTAATAATTTGAGTGATTCAATAGGTATGTTGAAAAAGAGGTAGTATGTGGTTGTACCATGAGAGGTAAAGGTATGTGTTAGAATTAAATTGAGGTGAATTTAGTATATGATGAACCCATAGCGGGTTATGTGTAAATGATTATTGTAGAAATCTAAGTAGGAATGGTAGTGTGTGAAGATGTTCCCGGATGAACATTTGAAATAGAGAAATGCTTGTGGATAACTATCCATGAATGTATAATGACGGTGGGCTATGTGCGATACCACCTTATTAACTGTTAGTGATGGGCTGTGTGTGATACCATCAACAATATCACTAATGGTAGGCTGTAACAGCCCGATTATGATCTTAGTCGAAATGGTGGTTTCGGGACCATGAATTTGAGTTAGAAAAATATTTTAATATTATATTTGATATCTATGATATATGTTCGAGCATGTGTTAAAATATCGTGGGTTAATTTGACTATTTGTGTGTTCAATTCAAGAAAAAGGACTAAATTGCATAAGTGGTAAAAGTAGATTTCTTCTTGATTAAGTGGTTAAATTGGTGTGTTTTTCTATAAGGGAGGACTTAAGTTATAAATTCTCCATTTAATAGCATAGTGGGTGGTAACTTGGCTTTAATTTTATATTAGTATGTTTTATATGTATAAAATATATGTTAAAGTTACATATTATAGTATAAGTTAAAAATAAAAAAATAAAACATGAAAAGAAAAGCCATTATCTTCATCTTCGGCCGAAACTAAGGAGAAAAGAAAGAAGCTTGAGCTCTCTCTCATATTCTGTCATTTGCAAGCAAAATTAGGTATGTTTTAGCTTTAGATTTTTGATGATTTTTATATTTTTGAGATTGTTGCTTACTCTAGTATCAAGCCCATGTCTCAATTTTGTGTATTGATGATGTTTGTGAGATATGCTATTGATGATATGTTGAGCCTTGTGATGATTTATGGTGTTAAATGAAAGATTTGAGCTAGATGAACATACTTTGTTTTTGGGTTTTTGATGAATTTAGCTAATTAAGGTTAATTTGTGAAAATATTATTTTCGAGGGTTAAATTGTGAAATTTATGAGAAATATAGACTTATATAGTCCCTAGGAAGATTTGACTATGCATGTATGTGGATAAATTTTGTGTATTTTGTGTTTTGTACAAATAGGACTAAATTGTAAAAGTTGCAAATGTCAGGGGTAAAATGGTAATTTGCATAATTATGTGATTTTGGATTAAATTGAATGAAAATATATTTAACAAAAAGAAATGAGATTGGATCGGGGAAAGGCAAAGTTGAACGAATAGCCGAGAAACCTTAATCCGACAATTTCTGAGGTAAGTTTTTAAGCAGTTGGATGTAATGAATTGGATTATATATTAATGTGCGAATGAATATAAATTATAAGCATGTTAAATCCTTTATTGCCGAATGTAACATGAAATGAAATGAAATATATATATGATAGCCGAATGTTAAGTTGGTGTGTATATATATATGTAAAATTGTTGATTAATTGGGTTAATTGAGTATATGCATAAATAAAGAGGAAGTTATATATGATTATGAAATGAGAGAGAGATGTATGCTATGGATAGATATACGTATATTGAGTATGTCGGATGTAATGGTATGTGAAAAAGGCAGATTGAGTTGTTGTTAAATATTTTAAATTATGTGTATGTATGAATGGGAATGGAATTATAAATGTTTTGAAGAGCAAAGGAAAGGTCTGCTAAAGGGCACTATGTGTGCGAGCTTAAATACTGAGCACTGCGTGTGCGAAATCGATCGAATGGTACTATTCGTGCTAACTTAAATACTGAGCACTGTGTGTGTGAAATCGGTCGAATGACGTAATGTGTGCGGAAGAATAAGTAATGGCACTAAGTGTGCGATACATTTCTAGTATATAGCACTATGTGTGCTCTTTTTTTTAAAGGTAACGGCACTAAGTGTGCGATACGTTACATGAGTTGCACTGTGTGTGTGGATTTTCGGATCTTTTCAAGGGTAAACTAATGGATGGAGAAAACCAAGATGTGGCACGAAGGTAAGTGATGTATGATAATTGAATAACTTTGCACCAACGAGGTAAGTTATTTTAGTATATGAAACTTATAATAATGTGATGCAAATATTTTATCTTTAATACTTGTTTCGAAATGGATAAATGGTATGTGATCATTCGGTCTTTGTGACTTCTTAAAGATAGTAATAGTTGAATGGTGACAAGCTAAGCATATTTGTGTTTGCGAATTAGTCAATGATTATGTTGGATTGATTAAATTGCATAGTGATTAGTTGTATATCTTTTCCATTTCTTAAAACTTACTAAGCTATATAAGCTTACTCTATGTGTTTATTTTACTATTTTTTAGATCATAAAGTTGAAGTTTGAGCTCAGGGATTCATCGTTAAAGTCAATTACACTATCAACCATCTTTGGTACTCTTTTGATGAGTTAAACTATGAGAACTATGGCATGTATAGGCTATACTACTGTTTTGACCTTATATTTTGAATTTGATGTATATAATGCCATGCGAAAATGGCTTCACTTCTATCCTTGGATTGAATGAGTATGTTTGAGTTGGTATATATGTTTGTGAAATTTTGATTTTGAATATAGCTTGATTTGATAAGTATGTTTCATGAGATTATGAATGGCATGTTATCCATATGGTACGAATGAATGTTTATTGAATGACTTATAAGTTTAGCTTAGGCATTATTTCATATTATGCTATGAGAAATTTGAATATATGAAAATTTTTAGTTTGAATAAGGTACAAAGTACATTTGGTTGATGGATAAGCATTTAGGTATTTCGTGTGCATTTATGTGATAAGACATGAAAGAAATAGGTTGTACTTTGTGCATATTATAAACGATTTCGTTTTATTAATGAGCAAATGAGATCAAACTCATTGTAAATATTCGGTCATGACATTTATATAATTGGAAACTTTAGATTTTCATTGGATGTTCAAGTGTATTTGGCCATGAGGATTGAATGACAAAAATTATAGATGTAAACATTTTATTAAGTGCGTATGTGATAGAACCCAAAATTTAATATGAACTTAGTCATGATCAATTCGGCCCTTGCTTCTAAAATGACCAAATGAATAGTATTTCTATTATTTGTATGAAAATCTATTCGTATAAGATATTAATGATATTGCTTGTGATATGTTTGCTATCGTATTTGATTTTAAAATGGAAACACATGTTCAATCATGATAGTAGTAACTGATTATGCATCAATTATTGTATTAGTATTTTTAAAGGTATACTGACTTGTTTTTGGTCGAGTAATGCCTCGTAACCCTAATCTGACGACGGATACGGGTTAGGGGTGTTACATTTTATTAGTATCAAAGCTACGGTTTGGTTTATTCTCGGACTAACGTAGTGCGTGTTAGTCTAGCTATACATGCCGTATTTTATAATGTGATAGTGTGATGACTTCTGACAGTGAAATGTGTTTACTTATTTCGTATAGTAAATGGATTCAGATCCCGGCAAGTTATAGCTGATGATGTCGAGAGCGTGGCGCTTGCTCCCGTGCAAGGTAAGTTTTTGAGCAGTTGGATGAAATGAATTGGATTATTTATTAATGTGCGAATGAATATAAATTATAAGCATGTTAAATCCTTTATTGCCAAATGTAAAATGAAATGAAATGAAATGAAATGAAATATATATATGATAGCCGAATGTTAAGTTGGTGTGTATATATATATGTATAATTGTTGATTAATTGAGTTAATTGAGTATATGCATAAATAAAGAGGTAGATATATATGATTATGAAATGAGAGAGAGATGTATGCTATGGATAGATATATGTATATTGAGTATGCCGAATGTTATGGTATGTGAAAAAGGCAGATTGAGTTGTTGTTAAATATTTTAAATTATGTGTATGTATGAATGGGAATGGAATTATAAATGTTTTGAAGAGCAAAGGAAAGGTCTACTAAAGGGCACTATGTGTGCGAGCTTAAATACCAAGCATTGTGTGTTCAAAATCGGTCGAATGGCACTATGTGTGCGAACTTAAATACTGAGCATTGTGCATGCAAAATCGGTCAAATGGCACAATGTGTGGAAGAATAAGTAATGGCACTAAGTGTGAGATACATTACTAGTGTATAGCACTATGTGTGCTCTTTTTTTTTTAAAAGTAATGGCATTAAGTGTGTGATACGTTACATGAGTTGCACTGTGTGTGCGGATTTTGGATCTTTTCAAGGGTAAACTAATGGATGGAGAAAACCAAGATGTGGCACGAAGGTAAGTGATGTATGATAATTGAATAACTTTGCACCAATGAAATAAGTTATTTTAGTATATGAAACTTATAATAATGTGATGCAAATCTTTTACCTTTAATACTTGTTTCGAAATGGATAAATGGTATGTGATCATTCGGTCTTTGTGACTTCTTAAAGATAGTAATAGTTGAATGGTGACAAGTTAAGCATATTTGTGTTTACGAATTAGTCAATGATTATGTTGGATTGATTAAATTGCATCGTGATTAGTTGTATATCTTTTCCATTACTTAAAACTTACTAAGCTATATAAGCTTACTCTATGTGTTTATTTTACTATTTTATAGATCATAAAGTCAAAGTTTGAGCTCGGGGATTCATCGTCAAAGTCAATCACACTATCGACCATCTTTGGTACTCTTTTGATGAGTTAAACTATGAGAACTATGGCATGTATAGGCTATACTACTGTTTGGAGCTTATATTTTGAATTTGATATATATAATGCCATGCGAAAATGGCTTCACTTCTATCCTTGGATTGAATGAGTATGTTTGATTTGGTATATGTTTGTGAAATTTCAGTTTTGAATATGGTTTTATTTGATAAGTATGTTTCATGAGATTATGAATGGCATGTTATCCATATGGTACGAATGAATGTTTATTGAATGACTTATAAGTTTAGCTTAGGCATTATTTCATATTATGC
This sequence comes from Gossypium rotundifolium, assembly GCA_025506655.1. NCBI lineage: Eukaryota > Viridiplantae > Streptophyta > Magnoliopsida > Malvales > Malvaceae > Gossypium > Gossypium rotundifolium. Next base: position 111,930,127 of record CP106729.1, read on the forward strand.
TATGAGAAATTTGAATATAAGAAAATTTTTAGTTTGAATAAGGTATAAAGTACATTTGGTTGATGGATAAGCATTTAGTTATTTCGTGTGCACTTATGTGATAAGCCCTGAAAGAAATAGGTTGTACTTTATGCATATTATAAACGATTTCGTTTTATTAGTGAGCAAATGAGATCAAACTCATTGTAAATATTCGGCCATGACATTTATTTAATTGGAAACTTTAGATTTTCATTGGATGTTCAAGTGTATTTGGCCATGAGGATTGAATGGCAAAAATTATAGATGTAAACATTTTGTTAAGGTGCGTATGTGATAGAACCCAAATTGTAATATGAACTTAGTCATGATCAATTCGGCCCTTGCTTTTAAAATGACCAAATGAATAATATTTCTATTATTTGTATGAAAATCTATTCGTATAAGATATTAATGATATTGCTTGTGATATGTTTGCTATCGTATTTGATTTTAAAATGGAAACACATGTTCAATCATGATAGTAGTAATTGATTATGCATCAATTATTGTATTAGTATTTTTAAAGGTATACTGACTTGTGTTTGGTCGAGTAATGCCTCGTAACTCTAATCCGACGACACATACGGGTTAGGGGTGTTACATGGGCTGTGTGCATTACCACCTTATTAATTATTAAATGATGGGCTGTGTGCGATACCATCACTTATATTATCATTTGGTGGTCTAAGTGCGATACCACTTTAATTATCCTTGTTGGTGGGCTAAGTGTGATACCGCCGTAATTATAAATTATTGGTGGGCTATGTGCGATACCATCCTATTAGAGATTGATGGTGGGTTAAGTGCGAAACCACCGAGTGATTGGTAGTATAAATAGTTCATTAAGAAGTTATGATGTGTTGTATTATGTAACTATGTGATGATAAGTGTAGAGATGTAAGTTAATGAATGCGAGCCTTAAGCTCGAGATATGGTTAGAACATGGTAAGAGACGGAATAAGTAACCATTATGAATGATTGAATGGGTAACTATGAGTTAAAGAGTAAAACTCATTATGATACCTTGTGATCGAGTATAACTAGTGAATAACAATAATTGATTATTAGTTGCATATGAACTTACTAAGAATTATTGCTTGCTTCTTTTCTTTTCCTATCTCTTGTAGGTTATCTTAACTAGCTCGGGTTGGAGATAGCGGAGATATTTTCATACTATCAAGCAGACAATTGGTATGAGGTTTCAAGTCCTTGTGAGTTATGGCATGTATAGGGATCTTATTTTAGTTTAGTTTAAGTCATTGTTAATGTGCCAAATGTGTTGGCCTAAACGAGTTATGAGATGATTGTGTATAGCCATAGATGATGGCTTAAATAGATTGAAATTGTATTAGAAATAGTTCTCCCTCGTGTATGGGATGAAGACCTCATTTTTATGAATCAAATGTGTTAATTCAAGTGTCATAATTGATGATTTGAGAATGTTGTGTGATGGTGTATGAATGTATGCAAGTGAAGGTGGCTAATGGCTTGGAAAATAGCTTTGAATTGTTCTACATGGGTTGGCACACGGGCGTGTGTCTAGGCCGTATGAAGTCTGCACCTAGAATTTGGAATTTAAATCGCCACACGGTTGAGGTACATGAGCGATCGACCGCCATGTGGATTAATCAAAGGCGACCATGGGCCAGCCATATGGGCAGGCTGTGTGAATCAAGTCAGTGTCGACCACGGGTGTCGAACACGGGTGTGTGAGATGATACACGGGCTTGTCATCCACCCCACGAGCATGTGGCCCTTGTTTAGGTAAAATTTTCTTAAGTGCGTAAAAAATTCCAAATTATCTCTGAAACCTTTTGAAAGCATGTTTAGGGCCTCGTTGGTCCATTATAAGGATGATAGACTCATGAATGGAAAGTTTTAATTTTAAATGAGTTTGATAGCCTAAAGTTGTATGATTGTGCGAGTTAAGTACAGTAATGCCTCGTACCCGGTTCTAACGTAGAATACGGGCAATGGGTGTTACAAACTGCTAATTCAAGATCATGTATCGGGTAATTCTTTTCATGTGGTTTTAGTTGTCTTGAAGCATAGTCAATTACTTTATCTTCTTGCATTAAAACACAACCTAAACCATTTAAAGATGCATAAATATAAATCACAAATTCCTTACCCGATTTAGGCTGTAACAACACAGGTGCTTCAGTTAATAAAGCTTTTAACCTGTCAAAACTTTGTTGACATTTATCATTCCACTCGAACTTCACATCTTTCTACAACAGTCGAGTCATCGGAGAGGCTATCATCGAAAACCCTTTAACAAATTTTTGATAATATCCTGCTAAACCCAGAAAACTTCTGACTTCTGACACACTCTTTGGTGGATTCCAATTAACAATTGCTAAAATTTTACTCGTGTCTACCCTGATACCTTCAGCAGATACAATATGTCCAAGAAATCCAACTTCCCATAGCCAAAATTCACATTTACTAAACTTGGAATACAATTGCTTCTCCCGTAGAGTTTGTAATACAATTCTTAGATGATCAACATGCTCTTTTTCATCTCGGGAATAGACTAAAATATTATCAATGAATACCGCCACAAACCTTTCTAGGTATGGTCTAAAAATTCTATTCATCTGATCCATAAACACTGCTAGTGCATTAGCTAGCCCAAATGGCATCACTAAAAACTCATAGTGGCCACACCTGGTTCTAAACGCTGTTTTTGGAACATCTGAGTCCTTTACCCGTAATTGATAATAACCCGAGCAAAGATCAATTTTTGAAAATACAGTAGCCCCTTTTAACTGATCAAATAAGTCATCTATTCGAGGCAACGGGTACTTATTCTTTATTGTAACTTTATTTAGCTGCCTGTAATCAATACATAACCTCAGAGATCTATTTTTCTTCTTCACAAATAAAACCGGTGCACCCCAAGGTGAAAAACTGGGTCAAGCAAAGCCTCTGTTAATTAATTCTGTAACTATGCTTTCAAGTTCTTCAACTCAGCTGGAGCTATTCTATAAGGTGCTATTGATATTGATGTTGTTTCCGGAATAAGGTCTATAACACCCCTTACCCGTATCTGACGCCTAAAAATGAGGCATTACTGTACTTATACTTACTTAAACATACAACATCGGGCCATAAAATCTCATTTCAACTTAAAACTTCTCATTCGAAACCATAACGTCCTCTTATAGGTCTATGAGACCTTAAACATACATATGGCATGGTTCGGGACTAAACCAAAAACTTTTGAATATTAAGAAAATTTTTACACAAAACAGGGTCACACGCCCGTGTGAAATGGAACATGCCCATGTGGTCCCACACGCCTATTTTCCTAACCCATATGGATTTTATTTTTCATTTCAAACCTACAGGGGTTTTCACACGACCGAACACAAGCCCATGTCCGTTTCCCGTGTCCTTCACACGGCCTAGACACGCCCGTGTGTTAGCCCGTGTGCAAATTAAATTCTTAAATTCAGGTGCAGACTTCACATGGCCTGGGCACACGCCCATGCTCTATGGACGTGTCTTCCACACGGTTAAGATAGACGGTCGTGTTTCAGCCCGTGTGGTTACTACTAGGCATACTGACTTGCCAACTTAGCATGCGGGGGTGCACACGGCCTATCAACATGCCCATGGGGCTGACCATGTGTCACACACAGCCCAGACACACGCCCGTGTGTCTACCCGTGTAAACAAGTGTAAGGCTATCTACCAAGCCAATTGCCACCCTACAAAGCAACCACACTTATACCATTTCAATGCAACATACATCATGATCGTAAGGCACTTCTAATACCCAAAATCAAGACATCCACACATAGGTTTACACTACTTTCATCATGTGTATACTTCACTAATTACTCATCCCATCACACAGGCATGCACTTCATGAACTTCATCATCATTGAATATATAAACTTGTCAAGTATTGGCCAATTTCCAATGACCATTTACAAAATGAATTTAATGACATTAATAGCCACACATTGGCTAACAAATATGACACAACACAAAATAACAAAGTTCCTATACATGCCATACTCAAAATTAATCAAACTTTGCTATACCAAAGAGAAGTTGATAGTGTGATTCCGAACTCCGACGTCTTACGATCCTCAAGTTAGCTTGGCGATACTACAAGGAAAAGGGAAATGAGAGGGGTAAGCATGAAGCTTAGTAAGTTTGCATGAAATAATTAGCACCATGAAGATTTATGATAGCATCCATTCATCTCATTGAATAATAGCAACACAAGTTCTCAAGCACTTGACACAACTTACTCATGTTTACTCTTACCAATCACATATCACATTTCGAATTCACATCTCTTGTTTTACTCATAGGTACCTGTATCACTTTATCACGTAATTTAGCACTTATGCTATCTAGAACATAACTTAACTCATTGTCATCTTTAACATAAACTTAGCTCTTTACCCGTTGAACTACTTGGAATATCGAAGGATACTCAATCTCATCATACATGTAGCACGATGCCAATGCCATATCCCAGATATGGTCTTACATGGGATCACATCTCGATGCTGATGCCATATCCCAGATATGGTCTTACACGGATCTCATGTCTCGATGTTGAAGCCATATCTCAAATATGGTCTTATACGAGATCATATGTTGATACCGATGCCAAGTAACAAACATGGTCTTACACGAGATCTCCCTTCGGTGCCGAGGCCATGTCCCAGATATGGTCTTATACGGGACCTTCTTTATCTCATGTTGTGAAAACAATATCCTTGCTATTCCTAATGTTCAACCTGGACTTCAACTTTGCATAATTTCATTATACTTTCATCGAGGCATCATTACTCAATTTCATAGAAATAATATACATATCTCATGATATCAAGAAATTACGAATATTATAGCATTATGTAGCTGTAATTTCACACAATCTTCGCTCGGTACCAAAATATACCAATTTTGTAATCTAGTCCGTAACCTTGCCTTTTCCTCGGTCAAGGTTAATTCCTCGTTCTTCTTGATTTGCAAGGAGAAAGCTTGACTAAAATTTTTAAGTTCTCAAACCCCTTATTTTTCTGAAAATTTCGGTGGAGAAGATGGAGAGGAAATATGATACCTTTTCCTTTCTTAATTTTATTTTATTACATCAATTAATCACCTAATTTCTTCCAACTTTGACCTATTTCAATTCTTTGTCCCCTATGGCTAGCCAGCCCTATTTCTAAGGTTCTATTTGCACATTAAGGACCTCCAATTAAGGTTCTATAGTTATTTAACACCTCTAACTTGTAAAATAAAACTTTCGCACTTTACGCAATTTAGTCCTTTTTCGCAATTAAGCATGCAATCGCTAAAATTAATGCACCAAAATTTTCATGCACTCATATAATCATACTATAACACATAATATAATATTAAAATTAATTTCTCAAAACTCGGATTAGTGGTTCCAAAATCGCTATTCGACTAGCCCCTAAATTGGGCTGTTACAAGGTCTATAGAAAACTCCACTTCTCTAACCGGTGGCAAACTAGGTAATTCTTCCGGAAACACATCTGGAAATTCACACACTACCGGCACTGACTGAATCTTTGACTCAGTTACCTTTGTGTCCAACACATAAGCAAGATAAGTATCATATCCCTTTCTAATACATTTCTGTGCTGTTGTTGATGAAATCACATTAGACAACCCATCTAATCTATTAGATTCAATGTAACACCCCAAACCCGGCCCAAACACTACTACCGGATTTGGTTTGTCACTAAGAAAATTTTTAGTAAAACAAATCGCATTGAAAAAAAAAACCCAAATAGGGAATTACATAAATTGTGCCTTAATAATCGAAAGCCCAAAACTTAATTACATGTCCTTGAAAGAAATTAAAATGAGAATGAATACTAAAGGCCCATTTTAAATCTAAAATGTAAACAAATGGCCCATGGCCTTATTACAAAGTAGTTTAAATCCATCATATAAAGTACTTTAAAAAACTAATATGGGGAAACTTTGTCGCCGGATCCACCTTCTTTTGCATGGCCACCTTGTGCTTCACTCCGGCCCGGTCCGATGCACTAATTGTCACCTGAAAGGTTAGTTCAAAGGGGGTGAGTCGCGAGACTCAGTGTGCAACCCTCATGCACCACTAGATTTGGGCCTCATTAAACATAATAATGAATTAATTTACATGGAAATATATAATATGCAAAGCCCAACCCATTTGCCTAGGTTTCCATCCGCTACACGCCTGCACCAACCAACACACCATTGGGGATTTCTACAATCAACCCACATGCTATTCTCCAAGATGGCGGTCATGTTGCTCATCAACATATATTGGCGAAGCCCTTATAACATATAATGGTCAAGCCAGTATAACGATTCACGGCATTAGCCACTACAAGTAATTCACGATAAAATCGTTACTCATATACATGTACATATAACTTCCTCCTTTCATCACCCAACCCATGCAACATGCATAATAATTTAAAACATGTACAACAATTTACTTGTAACATATAGTCAGATTATTTACTAACCTGAGGGTCCGTCGTTTAAATCCGAGATTTCAGCTTTTAATGTAACATGTAAACCTTATGAACTCATATACATACATATATTTATTATTAATCAGATCTAGACGGTGAGGAAGTGTTACACACCTGATTTGCGTACTAAGGCTTTTGCTATATCTACGTTACTATCACTTGAAACAACTACTATTAGCCCACGATCGACTTTGATTTTGGCCCACACCGTTGGCCAATCTCGCACTCATCAAACAAATCGCTTCTTGAATTTGGGCGACAGCTTTCTGAGATCCAACCTTCTCGCTTGATCGTTAGTTGAGTCCATAACAATCCCTTAATCACTAAACCAAATAAACAATGAGAACTAACTCATTAGTTAAATGTAACCTTCAAAACGAGCACTTACCTAGTTGGCCGAATCCCGAATATCCTTTAGAAATTGTTACCACCAACCTTCCTACATTTGACCATTCCCCAAATATTAAATGAATCGAAAATCACAACCATTCTAACCCATATGCCATTCGGCTAAATGGAAAGAATCATGGAAGACCATTCGGCCATACTTACCACTTCTTACCTTCGATTTTTCCACCAAATCGGCTTTAATGGGACAGCTTTACTTCTAGGAGTAAAGAGTATAATCAAAAGGACCTTGGAACAATGGTTTAGATTAGAGTTTGATAAAATAAGGAATCACGTAAAAGGAAAAATCTCAAACTTAGGATTACTAAGGAGTATACGACTTACAGTGCACCTTCGGAAAAGCAGAGATCTTACTTGTAGATTTGACTATGGGAGATGAGGGTATGAACAAAGGAATTCGGCTCTTAGAAAAAGAAAAAGAGAAACTATAGAGAAGGCCTGGAAATGTTGGCAGAGAATGAGAAAAGAATAGGGTTTCAAGATGCCGAAATTGAAGAATACTACTCCCTATTTATAGAGAAATTTTGGCATACCCACACACACAGAGTTGGAATTTCGGCCAACTCTCCCCTCTCCTGATAGCCTTTAACTCTCCTGATAACTTAATCCTTATCTTACCTTTAGGAGAGCCCACCTTAACACTAACTCCTCCTTATTAATTATTAGCTTTTTAACACTTAAAATAAAAGAAATAACTCCTAAAAGGTAGCCTAATTGCCGTCCACCCCTTTCCCATTTAAGTGCCAAATTTGACCCATTTCCTAAGGCCCAATCAATCACTCATGGCCCAAATTCCTCCTCCCTTAAGGCGCCACCTTATGCCCACTTAATGCACTTTAATCCTTTGGGCCACAAGCCCAGCTTGTCACTTAATTAACCATCTTCTTAAATTATAAGCTAACACCATTTATTAGCCACCTAACCCAAATTTTTAAAGCCCACTATTTCACTTTAAATTATCCAGAGCACTAACTTTAACCCTAATCAAAATATTTAATCAAAAAGTCAGCCCAACCTTTACAATCTCAATTTAACATGTTAGACTACCATATAAATGCGTAGGCCCACTTTTTGGATGTTACAGTTCTACCCTCCTTAAAGAAATTTCGTCCTCAAAATTTTCAGCTAACTAGAAATCATACTACCTAAGTCTCACCACTATGCTTTCGCTGCGCACTCTAATTCTAAAGCCAAAATAAACACTTAGTATATTATGGTAGGGTACGCACCATTATTCGCATCTGGAGTGTCTCCGTCCCCTTGGCGAAGTGTTGCATAAACCAAAGCTGGCTGCCTTGCCTCAACATAACCTACACCTCTGCCTGGTGCTTCACGACCACCTCTTGCCCCATTGCCACCTCTGGCTTGACCACGACCCCTTGGTCTAGGCTGACCACCTCTCCTAGCCTGATCAAAACTTCGGCTGCTATGGTGTCACGATCCGGTGAGGACAGTCCCTCATCAAATGTTCTGTGGATCCAGACCTAAAGCATCCACCGGTTTTTACTCTGCACTCCCCATAATGGGTTCTCCCACATGTAGAACATGCTTGACTCTGGCCCGATGGAGTATGAGCTAGCCCATCAGTTTTAGGCCTCTTCTGAAAATTCCCAGATGCTCCCGATGGCCCAAAACTTCTCTTATTCTCACCCGATCCTTATCTCTTTCTTGTCTCTCAGCCTGTTTCACTTCCTCAGCTATTTTGACCTTATCCACCAAAACCACGAAAATTCTCTCTCACTGTGGTGCAATCAGAATCCTTAACTCATTCCGTAGGCCATCCTCGAACCGAACGCATCGTTTGTACTCTGTTGCTACCATTCCTCGAGCGTAACGACTCAGGCATAGAAACTCATCCTCATACTCAGCCACAGACTTGCTCTCCTGCACCAAATTCAGGAATGCTTTCCTTTGAGCATCCATGTAACTAGCCTCAACGTACTTTCCCTGGAATGACTCCTTAAAGAAATCCCGATCAATCGGTCATGGTCGTACCCTCTTTCACCGTGAGCCACCATTGGTAGGCCTCGTCTCAAGAAGAGACACGACCCCTTGACTTCTCCTCTACCGTGAAGTCTAGGTCATCCATTATACGTTCCACTGCCTCCAACCAATATTCAGTGGAACTTGGGGATACGCCAGAGACTCCCCTAAATACTTCGGCCCCATTACTCCTCAACCTTTCAGGCATAGATTTTCGGGCACCTCTGCCCATACCAGCCTCAGCCACTCTTTCTAAAACCCTCAGTTCAGCCTGGGACACCACGTCCTCTCCTCCTGTCTGGTCTCGAAATTCCACCTCAGTAGCTGGTGGGATCGATATCTCACTTCGGACCCATGACCGATCTTACGGGTTCCAACACGGTCATCCTACCTCTACCGCATCCATGTGGCGGACGTCCTCGACCTCTTGTACTCATTCTTTTAGTTCGCGTTTATCTGATTTAAAAAATTTTGTGAGTCATTAATTGTTTCCACTAATTATCCCGGAACAGTCTTATGAAACATAGTTTAAAAGTGATTCTTTCGAATTCGAACCTATCTACAGTTTTCAGTCTTCCTGTTCTAGGGATTATGCACACACAACGTTCATACAAGTAACATTCATTACCTAAGGGTATTTTTATCATTTCGCTACCCAGGGGTATTTTCGTAATTTTATCCTACAGGGGTATTTTCATAATTTTATCCTATAGGGATATTTTTGTAATTTTCCAAAATAAGGTTCCGAGTGATTTGGCGAAATAAGGGTATTTTGGTAATTTTTCCAACTAGGGGGTATTTTGGTAATTTCGTAAATCTGGGGGTATTTCGGTAATTTTACAAATCAGGGGTAATTTGATCATTTTGTAAATCAGGGGGTGTTTTGGTCATTTACAACTCAAGGGTAATTTGATAATTTTCAATTCAAGGATATTTTGTCGTTGTTGTTGCGGTTTTTGTTTTCTATGGAAAAGTTCTGTTGACTTTGTAAATCGGGGTATATTCGCAAATCATAGGTAATTTTTTTTCCTTTTTTTTTCAAAGTAAGGATATTCTAAAAAAAATTTTTGTGAGAAAAACAAGTGGCTGGTCCCTTTCGGGTTTTAATTATAGTTTTGGCCTGTCAACACGTACTCGTAACTAGGGTGAATAGTCACTACGCACCAGGTAGGATTCTAGTGGAAAGGAGGTGAGTCACTAGGACTTCTTAAGTACCAAGCTTTCCTTGAATCCACTCCTAGACATGCATATGCCTATTACCACACCCTGTCATGGCTAAAGTGAACAATCACTATGCACCAGGTGAGATTCCTGAAGAGGAGGTGAGTCACTCTGACCGCTTAAATACCGAGCTCTTAGGATCTACTCCTAGACATGCATATGCTTGTTACCACACTTTAGTCATGTGACTTGTTTCTGAGTTTTGTTTAATGAAGTTCAGTCTTATGGATTTTTAAGAGTTTGTTTGTCTAAGCCTAGAGTCCATCAAGTTCTAACCTAAATAATCTATGTCCCATAAGCCCATTAAGCCCACATTTATATCACACAATGGTTTAGAGTACTTACCTAGCGAACTTGGCCGGAGGCGCAGGTGCCATGCTGAGCTAATAAACCTTTACTAATAAAAATCCATTTTTTTAAAAACCCATTTTTAGAAAATCTTTTGGGCCCAAAATCCCAAAGTCAAGTTTTGAACCGGGCTCTGATACCAATTTGTAACACCCCAAACCCGGCCCAAACACTACTACTGGATTTGGTTTGTCACTAAGAAAATTTTTAGTAAAACAAATCGCATTGAAAAAAAACCCAAATAGAGAATTACATAAATTGTGCCTTAATAATCGAAAGCCCAAAACTTAATTACATGCCCTTGAAAGAAATTAAAATGAGAATGAATACTAAAGGCCCATTTTAAATCTAAAATGTAAACAAATGGCCCATGGCCTTATTACAAAGTAGTTTAAATCCATCATATAAAGTACTTTAAAAAACTAATATGGGGAAACTTTGTCGCCGGATCCACCTTCTTTTGCATGGCCACCTTGTGCTTCACTTTGGCCCGGTCCGATGCACTAATCGTCACCTGAAAGGTTAGTTCAAAGGGGGTGAGTCGCGAGACTCAGTGTGCAACCCTCATGCACCACTAGATTTGGGCCTCATTAAACATAATAATAAATTCATTTACATGGAAACATATGATATGCAAAGCCCAACCCATTTGCCTAGGTTTCCATCCGCTACATGCCCTCATACCAACCAACACACCATTGGGGATTTCTACAATCAACCCACACCGCTACTTTCCAAGATGGCAGTCATTTTGCTCATCAACATATATTGGTCGAAGCCCTTATAACATATAATGGTCAAGCCCAGATATAACGATTCATGGCATTAGCACATAAAGTAATTCACGGTAAAAACCGTTACTCATATACATGTACATATAACTTCCTCCTTTCATCACCCAACCCATGCAACATGCACAATAATTTAAAACATGTACAACAGTTTACTTGTAACATATAGTCAGATTATTTACTAACCTGAGGGTCCGTCGTTTAAATTCGAGATTTGACTTTTAATGTAACATGTAAATCTTATGAACTCATATACATACATATATTTATTATTAATCGATTTAGGCGGTGGGAAGTGTTACACACGATTTGCGTACTAAGGCTTTTGCTATATCTACATTACTATCACTTGAAACAACTACTATTGGCCCACGATCGACTTTGATTTTGGCCCACACCCGTTAGCCAATCTCGACTTCTAAAACAGATCGCTTCTTGAATTTGGGCGATGATTTTGAGATCCAACCTTCTCGCTTGATCGTTAGTTGAGTCCATAACAATCCCTTAATCAGTAAACCAAATAAACGATGAGATCTAACTCATTAGTTAAATGTAGCCTTCAAAACGAGCACTTACCTAGTTGGCCGAATCCGGATATCCTTTAGAAATTGTCACCACCAACCTTCCTACATTCGACCATTCCCCAAATATTAAACGAATCAAAAATCACAACCATTCTAACCCATATGCCATTCGGCTAGATGGAAAGAATCATGGAAGACCATTCGGCCATACTTACCACTTCTTACCTTCAATTTTTCCACCAAATCGGCTTTAATGGGACAGTTTGACTTCTAGGAGTAAAAAGTATAATCGAAAGGACCTTGGAACAATGGTTTAGATTAGGAGTTTGATAAAAATAAGGGAATCATAGAAAAAGAAAAATCTCGAAACTTACCGGATTACTAATGAGTATACAGCTTACAGTGCACCTTCGGGAAAATAAAGATCTCACTTGTAGATTCGGCTATGGGAGATGAGGGTATGAACAAAGGAATTCAGCTCTTAGAAAAAGAAAAAGAGAAACCGTAGAGAAGGCTTGGAAATTTCGGCAGAGAATGAGAGAAGAATAGGGTTTCAAGATACTGAAATTGAAGAATACTACTCCCTATTTATAGAGGAATTTCGGCATACCCACACACACAGAGTTGGAATTTTGGCCAACTCTCCCCTCTTTTGATAGCCTTTAACTCTCCTGATAACTTAATCTTTATCTTACCTTTAGGAGAGCCCACCTTAACACCAACTCCGCCTTATTAATTATCAGCTTTTTAACACTTAAAATAAAAGAAATAACTCCTAAAAGGTAGCCTAATTACTGTCCACCCCCTTCCCATTTAAGTGCCGAATTTGACCCATTTCCTAAGGCCCAATCGGTCACTCAGGGCCCAAATTCCTCCTCCCTTAAGGCGCCACCTTATGCCCACTTAATGCACTTTAATCTTTTGGGCCACAAGCCCAGCTTGTCACTTAATTAACCATCTTCTTAAATTATAAGCTAACACCATTTATTAGCCACCTAACCCAAATTTTTAAAGCCCACTATTTCACTTTAAATTATCTAGAGCACTAACTTTAACCCTAATCCAAATATTTAATCAAAAAGTCAGCCCAACCTTTACAATCTCAATTTAACATATTAGACTACCATATAAATGCGTAGGCCCACTTTTTGGATGTTACATTCAACATGAGTAACTCACCATTCTGACATTTCAACACAATTTATTTCTGTTTGCAGTTCACTACTGCATCATGCTGGATTAACCAATCCATTCTCAAAGTTACATCAAATTCATCAAAAGGTAATAACATCAAATCAGCTGAGAAGCATGTACCCTTTACCATCAATGGACAGTATTTATAAACTTTATCCACCATTACACATTGACCCAGAGGATTTGAAACTTTCACTACAAATTCAATGAATTCAACCGTTAAATTTTTAACATTTACTAATTTTGTACATATATATAAGTGTGTGGAACTGGGATCAATTAAAGAAATAATATCAGTGCCAAATAAAGAAAATGTACCAATAATGACGTCCGGGGCAGAGGATCCTCTCTGGCACGTATAGCATAGGTTCTCACTGGTGCTCGTGCCTCAGATTTAGGTGTTGAATCTTTTGTAGCACTTCAGCTACCACCAACATTTGCAGAGTGTCGAGGTGGTCTACCTCTAAAGATAGTATTACTTGACTTTGAAATCTGTTTAACCATTTTTTCCCCTCTTTTCCCCCTCTTTTCAGACAATTTCTGAGGAAATCGGTAGCAAGCCTCACTTTTTAGACGACATTCCTTAAAATGAAAATTATTGCAGTAGTTACATTTCGGCTTTGGATTGCCGACACTACCAACCCTGGTTACTGATAGGGACGATGATCTTGGGTTAGAGCGTTGAGAACCACGCTCTTTTCGAAAATTTTAGTAGATGCAATAAAATGATCCTGGTATCTCTTTAATTTCTTCTAAACAAATGATTGGGATTTTCCTATAGGTCTCTTACCAGAAATTCGAGCTTCTCTTTCAGCTTGTTTCTTTTCTTTGCTAATTTCTTCTACTTTTAATGCTCGATCAGCCAAAACTGAAAATTCTCTTATTTCAAGAATACCAATCAACAATTTAATATCTTCATTCAGCCCTTCTTCAAATTGTTTTCACATTTCGGCCTCAGTTTGAATACATTTTTGAGCATATTTGCTCAGTCCAACAAATTCTCGTTCATATTTTGACACTGTCATATTCCCCTGTTTAAGTTCTAAAAAGTCCTTTCTTTTCTGGTCCAAGAATCTTTGACTTATATATTTCTTTCTGAATTCTTTTTGAAAGAACTCCCAAGTAATGTTTTCCTTCGAAAAAAAAGAAGTTATAGTTTTCCACCAATAATAGGCTGTGTCCTTCAATAAAGAAACTACACATTTCAGGCAATCAACTGGTGAACAAGACAATTCATCTAATACTCGGATAGTATTCTCCAGCCACAACTTAGCCTTTTTTGCATCATCATCTGTAGTGGCTCTGAATTCCTCAGCCCCATATTTTTAATTTTATCAATCAGAGCCTTAACAGTTTTAACTGATTCAGTACCCTGTGGTGTCTCAGGAACTGGTTGAGGAGCAGGAGGGGGTGGTTGCTGAACAACATGATTTATTCTTATATCTTGTGTAAACCATTCATTCATCATTTGAAAGAATGCAACTTTTCCCTCACCATCTCGGCCCTCAGACTCAGGCCTTCAACTACTAGATGTAGCTCTTTCTACGGAAGCTTGAGCAGCACTCTCAGCTTCCTTAGGATCAACTCTAGCTCGGTCGGAAGACATTTACTATATGAAAAATACATTTAAAAATGGTTAGAAGATATCACACTATAACAATTATATAATGGCATGTATAGCTAAACTCATACTTGCTATGTTAGTCTAAGAATCAACTCAACCGTAGCTCTGATACCAATAAATGTAATACCCCTAACCCGTATCCATTGCCGAAACAAGGTTAGAGAGCATTATTGGAACTTTTTAGAACATTTTCAAATAAACTATGTAAATCATTATTCATTAACTGAGATTGTAAGAACATCCTTTAAATGGACCATCGAGGCCCAATACGAACATTAGAAACGAGTCGGGACTTTTTCGGAACCTCTAGGAATTTTTCGTAAAATTTTAAAATTTTTCTAAGGTGCAAGGCTCACACGCCCGTGTGGTCCAAGGGACACGCCCGTGTGACCCTTAGACATGCCCGTGCCTTAGGCCGAGTCCAATTTAGGTTGCTCTCTGACTTGCGCCACACGGCCATGCCACAAGCCCGTGTGCTAGGTCGTGTGGTTAATTAATTTAATTCGAATTAGGTGCAGGTTTCACATGGCCATGAAACACGCCCGTGTTCAAGCCTGTGTCACCCACACGGCTGAGACACACGCTCGTGTCTTTGCCCGTGTGCTCAATTCTAAGCATTCAATTTTTCAAAATTAAAATGCAAGGGAAACACAGTCAGATAACACGCCCATGTACTAGTCCGTGTGCCACACACGGCTTAGACACACGTCTGTGTGGACAAAATAAGGCCATTTCCTAGTCTCATTTCTCACCCAAATTTTACCACCTTCCTGCACCAATATTTACAAGTATAATCCAACCAATTGCAAGTATAATTCAAGTCAATTTCTATCATCCAACTAATACATTTAATCATATATTTGTGTTTAATAACTTACCTTTATGTCATTTACATAATTTCCAACATTAGATGTTCATACTTATCATTTTAGTTAATGTATTGAT
Organism: Gossypium rotundifolium; assembly: GCA_025506655.1. NCBI lineage: Eukaryota > Viridiplantae > Streptophyta > Magnoliopsida > Malvales > Malvaceae > Gossypium > Gossypium rotundifolium. The sequence goes on from CP106729.1 coordinate 111,945,710, forward strand.
TCAACCATAGCATATATCAAAACATAAGTGTATTAACCATTCTAATGGCTAATTTTCATTTATTACTTACACAACATCTTTTGATTTAGTTAGCCTATACATGCCATTAACAAAATAAGATTTTCATTTATACCAAAATGATAGGTTGATAGTGTGAAGATTTACTCCGACCAATCTTCAACCTTCCCGAGCTTTGAGCACTATAAAACAGGGAAAATAAAACCTAGTAAGCATATTATACTTAGTAAGCTCGTATAAATGAAAACTAAGCTTACCATTTCATTCCATACATTAACCATACAAAACATACTTTCCAACTATTTGACAATTTGCCTATTCACATACATCCAACCAACACATTAGTCATAAATATACCATTATTCATAGATGAGCTCATCATGCCATATGCGTATTTTATCTGTTGAATCATTGAATTTTTGATGGATATTTTAAGTAGTACACTCGAGGCGTACAATTCCATTATCCGTTAATTCATATCCAGTAGTACCTTATAGGTACACTCTCGATCCACATATCACACAGTAAAATTACCAGTCCAGGCTAAATTCTAGCTATAACATATAATCTAAGGGCTTTGTCGGATTATCAGTCCAGGCTAAATCCTTTATATGATAAAGAATTCCCTATAGAGTTTATTCTAGATTACCAGAACAGGCTAAATCCAGTCAATTAGGATTACCAGTCCAGGTAAATCCTAATTGAAACATATACTCGAGAGGCTCATTTTGGATTACCCGTCCGGGCTAAATCCATTCTGCAACACATGCAGTTTCATCAGGGAAATCACCTTTTTATCCATCAAAATTTAATATTCAAGGAATTCAATCATTTTTCAATAATTTTCCAAACGTGGATCATTTCAATCATTTCCATATCTAAGTAATTCACATACATGATTTCATATAACATAATCAATACAATAACATTCAAATCAATACATTTCTATACTCATTTAAGTTATATGAACTTACCATGATATTTGTTCGTATCTAAAATCTACTAATCCGTAATATTTTGCTTTCCTCGATCTAGCTCTTTGTTTGGTATTTCCGGATCTATATAAATGAATTTAATCATCATTTCAATCCATTTGATATTCTATTGAACTCAATTTACAATCTAAGCAAAAGTACCATTTTGCCCATATACTTTTAATTAATTCCAATTTCGTCCCTAGGCTCGAAAATTGAAATTCATGCAATTTAATCCTTATTCCAAACCTAACCAAAATTCTAATATAACTTTTATAGCACATGTATTCTAAAAATTTCATAATTTTTCATGAGTTTTACTATTTTTCAATTTATTCCCTAAATCAATTTGCATTAAATTTCTCTTTATAAAAGTTGTTTATCTATCAACAGCCTTTCATTTTCTACAATAAAATTTTAACTTTCAGCATATTCATCCATGAAAATTTTTCTATACTTTGATATCTATTCAAATTAACCCCCCAAATAAAGAAATTAAGCTATCCCGATTTCAAAAATATAAAAATTACTAAAAATGAGACATATGAACTTACCAATTTATGCCTTGAAAGCTTGTTTTCTCTTTCCTAGGGTTTCCATGGAAATATTTTGGGAAGATGATATGAAAATAATATGATATCTTATTTAATTAAATATCATCTTTTAATTTTTCTTACTTCCAATTTAGTCCTTAGCCTTTTGTAATTTTTCCGTGGATGATTCCCTAAAAATATCTACATATTTTTCATCAATGGTCTAATTACCAATTAAGGACCTCAAATGTTGAATTCCATAGCTATTTAATCTTTATAGCTACTAGAATTCAAATTTAACATTTTATGCAATTTAGTCCTTTCTACAATTAAGCACCTAATTGATAAAATTTTCTTATCAAAATTATCATGAAATCATTCTATCACATTAATAATAATTTCATAATATTAAAAATGTTTTATCTTTCTGGTTTGGATTTGTGGTTACGAAACCACTATTCTGACTTGTAACAGCTTGATTTTGGGCCTAGTCGGAGCAGTGGTTTTGGGACCACAAATTGGCATAAGAAAATTTATTTTTATTATATTTTTATGGTGTAAAATTTCATGAAGTGATTTCGTGAAAATTTCATTCGAAAATTTTGTCGTTTGGGCACTCAATTTAGTCAAAAGGACTAAATTGTAAAAAGTGAAAAAGTTGAGTTCTACGTGTTAGAGGTGTCCAATTGTTATGAAATTTTAAAGTGCAGTTCCTTATATGGTATTAGACCATTTTTAAGTTGGTTGAATAAAATGGACATGGTTAGGCATGTTTCCAAAGTTTTTCATTAAGGGCGTTTTGGTCTTTTAGTTATTAAAATGAATTAAAAACAAAATTAAAAGCCAATTTTTGTCCATCTTCAACCCCTTAGCTGAAAATTTCATGGAGAAACCATGTATAGGGTTTTTCAAGCTTCCAAGCTCGATTTTAAGTCCGTTCTACCCCCATTTTTAATGATTTCCATGTTTTTGAAATCCTCGTAACAAGATCTATCTATTTCTACTAGTAATTTGAGATATGGTTAAAGTCTAGGGTTTTGAACCATGATGAATATGTGTGTATTTTGATGTTTAATGGTAGAAAATTCATGTTTATGGTTAGAGAAATGACTTTTACTAAGTGATTTTCAGTAAAAATACTAAAAGGACTAATTTGTAAAAGTTATAAAATTTGTCATAAAAGTGTGTTTTAATGGAAATTTTGGGTTGTTATAGTTAGAAAATGGTTTGGCTAGACTTAAAGTACAAAGAAATTGAATGAAAATCATTTTACGAGCCTAGGGGAAAAAGTGTAAATATGATAAATTTTAGGGCAAAAATGTAATTTTTCCAAATATGATTTTTGGGCTGAATTGATTACTATAATGATTAAATAAGTCAAATTTGATGTTTTAGATCAAGAAAAACAAGGTTCAGATCAAGGTCGGGGAAAAATAAGTAATTGACGAATAAGTCCTTTTCACCGATTTTGCTTTCGAAGTAAGTTTGTATGTAAATAATGCATCGTTTTTACTTACGTTTTTATGTTTTGATATATTTTATGAGATGTGGCTGAATATTGAACGAAATTGACAAATTATCGAAATGTGAGAAATTTCTCAGTTGAACCTTAGGAATAGAATAGGATACAAGTGACATATCACTATGGACCTATGTAAAATCTATGTGAAATTGTAACTAAGTGAATCCGGGTGCTGGTCTTAAGTTCTACCAGTGGCTAGGTATACCGGTATGTGTTGTGGATACCTGACAGTTTGTGTGAGCAGCATTAAGTAGTAACGAATGACTGACAGCTTGTGTGAGCAACCCGTGAAAATGAATAGCTCGATAACGAGCCTTTATGTGACAAGTGATGTGAAGTAGCTTTGGCTACAAGTGTGGCACTTATGTGCAAACTTTCGATGTATCCAATAATATTTTGATGTGTTCAACGGGAAAATGACTAAGTGTAATTGAATGTGATTAAGTGATTAACAAGTGCAGGTACATGTGTATATATATTCATGAGCAATGTGCTCGATATGTGATCGAACTTTGGTAAGGTTGATATGGAGTAAGTGCTACAATGAAGACTTGTAAATATTTGATGATGACTAGCTATTGGCATGGCTAACTATGGATATACTTTAGTGTTATATGTGTGTAAAAGAGAATTAATAGAAAGAAAACATGGTAGAGTAAAATTAGCAATAAGACAGTTTGGACAGCAGCAGTTGTATCACTTTGAAAAATCACCAAAAATGGTGGAAATTTAATTAGAGGTTGAATAAGATATGAAATTAAATATTATTGAGTCTATTTTCACATAAAAGAAACGATGTAAGTAAAAGAATTTCATATTCTCGAGATATTTGAATTTTTGTGAGACAGAGTTAGAATGATTTTGGAATCCCCTATTCTGACTTAGGAAAATATTTAAAAAATTGTAAAAAAATAATTATGGGTTATAATTTACACGCTTAATATACTTAGTGAGTTCATTTTCAAAAGAAACAAATGGGAACATCATCCAAATCCATTATGAGGAGATAATTGATTTTTAGTGAAGAGGGGTCAGAACCGTGGGGCCGCGGAACATGGGTGACTTTAATGAATAAAATGTACTTATTGGATTAACCAAAAATTCTGAAAATTTTATTCCAATAATAGATGTGAGCCTAGTTTCAGGGAAAATTAACAGATCTGAATTTGGAGTTTTGTAGCTCAAGATATAAATAATTTAGTGACTATGAATCGAGTAGACAACTTGAGATGAACATAAGTAAATAGTGAAATTTTGTGCAATTATGGTTGTATTACCTTGAGAATATATTGTGAGAATTGGTGAAAGAATGTTAATAAATTGCTTATTATTTTCATACGAGCTTACTAAGCTATATAGTTTACCCCCTTCCTTTCCTTTTTCCTATAGTGTCATAGAGGCTAGTTCGGGTTGGAGATCGTTAGAGATTCGATCACACTATCAAGTTTTTGACTGGTATCAATGCCTTCAAGTAATTTAAGTCTATGGAATGTATAGGGACTTAGTCATTTTGTGTATGTGTTATTATGTTTTGGCCAAATGTATTGGCTTGTAATGGTTAATGGTTATTTTAGTATGTAGCTATGCTAATTGGCTTATATTGGCTAATTGATTGTAAGCCTATATATATTATTTATATGCCAATGTCTTGTAATGTGAGCTGTGTTTGCATGATACATGATGAGTTGTGGCTTATGGCCTAAATACCTAGTGGTTGAATGTGCTAGTAGTCTTGATGTCGAATGGCTAAGTTTGGCTCAATGGTATGGTATGATAATTAGATATAATTATGCATGTATAAGAGTTGTTGAGGATGCATATTGAGTGTGATCCTATTTTGAAGAAAAAATTTCTAAGTGTTGTGAAATTTTCCAAAGTTCTCGGTTTAGTCCCGAACTACTTCCAAAGCATGTTTTGGGCCTTGTAGGTCCATATTAGGGACTCTATGATTATAAAAAGTTTTAAATTTGGATGGAAATTTGTGACTCGGAAATGATTGGTTATAGGTGATTAAGTTTGGTAATGCCTCGTACCTTATTCCGGCGACAGATATAGGTAAAGGGTGTTACACGACTTCATTAAAATTGTGCTATTATATTTATAATAAAAATGGATATTAAAACTAATAATTTGGGTTTTCTTTCACATTAATTTTGATTAAGATTTCTGTTGAGTAATATTTTGCTTGCCCGCTTTTGACATGAGTATCAAGGTATTTATACATGATATTAATGATACTATTACAACTTATGATAGGGTCTCACTATTTTTGTCTTGACTCTATTGCCTCTAATATTGACATTCTCTGTGAACTCTTGGCTTGTTGGGCACATTTCTGTGGAGCGGTCCGTTCTACTCTTGGGACTGATGCTCTGGGCGAACTTCGTACCCATTGGGCACGTGTCTGGTGCCCTGTGGAGCATGTTGTACTTCCTGCGAGTTCCTTGGGTATATGCAAAGTGAGATTGAGACCTTCCTTAAATCCTCCCGAGTTGAGTCTTGTAACACCCCTTACCCGTATTCAACACCGAAAAAAGGTACGAGGCATTACTAGACTTATACACAAACAATTATACTATGCCGAAACATGACTTTCCACCCCAATTTAAAACTTTTCATAACATCTCTTAAACAAGCCTACGAGGCCTCAATCACACTTTAGGAATGGTTCGAGATCAAATCAAACTCTTTTAAAGATCACTAGAAAGACTTAGAAAATTTCTATTAAACAGTCCACACGCCCGTATAGAGGAAGAGACACGCCCGTGTGGCATATCACATGCCTGTGTTCTACACCCGTGTGGATTTATTTTTCAATTCGAAACTACAGGGGTTTTCACATGGCTGGACACACACCGTGTCCCTCACACAGCCTCGACACGCCCGTGTCTTAGCCCGTGTGCAAAAACCTTGGCAGTCTATTTCTGACGTCATCATCCTATAAATGTCACACGGCCAAGGCACACGCCTGTGTCCTTCGGACGTGTGGCGAATTAAATTCCTAATTTCAGGTGTAGACTTCACACGTCCTAGGCACACGCCCATGAGGCTAACCGTGTGTCACACATGGCCTAGACACACGCCCTTGCGACTACCCATGTGGACAAGAATAAGGCTATTTGCCAAGCTCTTTCAATCACCCCAACTCATACAAAAAAAAATCATATTAAACCTTCAACCCATTCATGTATAAATAAACTAAGTAAATAAATCATGCAACTTGCACAATCATGAATAACCTTATCTTTTCATAGATTAATAAGAAAGAGCCACCAACTATGGCCTTATACAAAAGAGTTCATCTTTGAATGAGCCAACACATTTGGCCAAAACAATATGACATTCACTAAGTCTAGTCCCTATACATGCCATACTCAAAATGCTAAGTCTAACTATACCAAGATGTGCTGATAGTATGGGTGATCTTCTGATTATCTTCGTATCCTGAGCTGGCTCTTCGACACTATAAAACAAGGAAAATAAAATAAGGGAGTAAGCTTTAAGCTTAGTAAGTCTATATGTTAACAATAAGCATCATACCACAATAATAATTAGTCAAACATTACATGCCATGTAATAACAATTCATATCCTCATAATCATGCTTACTCATTTCAAATCTTACCACATCCCAAACACATATCATAAACATTGCCTACAATTACTTGCACATTTACCTTGCACTTATCACACAAAGCCACATGAAATATTTACTTAAACAAGTTTCTTGATGAACCTTTCGGAATGGTACAAGATACCCGGTGGTTTCACACACAACCAACCTTTAGTCAATAATAGGGTGGTATCGCACATAGCCCACCAACAATGATAATTACGGTGGTATCGCACATAGCCCACCAAATATTAATAAATATGATGGTATCGCACATAGCCCATCAAATATTAATAAATACGGTGGTATCGTACATAGCCCATCATTAATAAATAACAAGGTGGTATCGCACTAAGCCTACCAAAATTTACATTTTTACGAATATTCATTCGTACCCATATTTCTTTTCCGAAGTTTCATCCGAGAGTTTTCGCATTTTCTACTATTTCACTAATTCTCACCAATAACCAATTACATCCACACATTACGTTAATAGTTAAAACATAAGAATTAGGGATGTACCGTTTACACATAAACTTACCTCGGTGCAAAATATGTTAATTCATGGCTTAGTCCGTAACCTTGCCTTTTCCCCGATCAAGGTTGTTTCCGCGTTCTTCTTGATCTAAAATAATGAAATTCACTCATTTAATCACTACATAAATCAAGACACTTCAAAATTTCTACTTTGTCAAAAATGACCATTTTGCCCTTATACTTTGGCAAAATTATGATTTTGCCCCTAGGCTCGTAAATTATTTTCATCAAATTTCCTCGTCAAACAAGCGTAGCTGAACATTTATTACTCTTATAACAATTCATAATACCAATCATTTCATGCGTTTACTACTCAATTTGCAACGTTTACAAATAGGTCATTTTAGGTGTTTTCATGGTAACACCTTTCACAAAAGTTGTTTATTTAACAAATAAGACTCATTTTATTCCATAAAAATGTAGAAAAAAACATAAATGCTCACATGGAAAAACTCTAAACTTTCAATCATTTTGCAAAATAGTCCCCTCTTTAGCTAGCTTAAGCTTTAGGGGTTCCAAGAGTATAATTATTATCAAGAAAGACCTAAAAAATAACTTACTAGCAAGGATAAAAATTTTCTAAAATTTCAAGCTCTCCAAGGCCCTTCTTGAGTGTAAAAATCCATGGAAGAAGAAGATAAATGAAAAAGATGATAGCCTTTTCTTTATTTTATCTTATTTTATTCATTTATTCACTAATGCCACCAAATATTGACCAATTTAATGCCCTTGTCCCCCTTGGCCGGCAATCACCTATAAGAAAGCCTAATTGCACTTTAAGGACTTTCAATTTAATATTCCATAGCTATTAGATAGCTCTAGCTTGTAAAATGAAAATTTCACACTTTATGCGATTTAGTCCTTTTTCGCAATTAAACATACAATCACCAAAATTAATCACCAAAATTTTCATACATCTATATAATCATGATATAAAACATATAAAATTATTAAAACTAATTTCTCCAACCTTGAATTAGTGGTTTCAAAACCACTATTCCGACTAGCTCCAAAATCGGGCTGTTACAAGTCTATACTATTATCTCGCAAGCTAGTTCTGCAATCCTACTTTATGAGCTTGCATGAGGATCTTGTGAGCCAGGTTTTGTGAGTTGGGTCTATGGATTTGCCTTGTGATCGAGTTCACCTTGTCCCCTCTCACGACCAGGTCATGGTCGGAGGTTCGAATCTTTTCTAGAGTTTGAGCCTCAAGTTATGGACGTATAACAATCTTCTCCCCTTAAAATGGGCCTAAGAGGTGCCATAAATTAATGCTCCTTAGGTCTATCATATCAGCATTAAATGCAGCTTATTAAACACATTTGCCAACAGTTCTCGCGCGTACATATCTAGCTATTGAAAATTGAACCGTTTTCGTCCGTCTATATCTGGGCCATTGATTTTCTTTGGTCATACGAATTGTCTAAGAGGCGAGAAGGGAACATCTTTAAAAGGGGTGTCTCTCTGAACCCTAAATATTTCATCTTTAGCACCCTCTACAATCAGGACAAAGGTAATTTTTTAAAGACCTTGCTTTTTCTTCTAAATTTTTTTCTTTTTTTCTTTACTTGAGTTATGTTGAGGATGAGGGGTATAAAAAATCAAAGGTTCAACCCCAGTCGTCGCGAGAACGATCATATTTGTTTCTAGTGACGGATAAACTTTACCCCTGTGCCACCAAGTCAGAGGATCTGCGACGAATGTTGGGCATTCGAGGGATAAGACTTCCTAACTTTGCATATGAGTTCTCCATTCCAGGAGGCTCGCATCGGTTGTGCGAGACCACTAACGACAATTTCCTCCTTCCCTTCCATGTGCTTGAGGCTGGGTTCCACTTGTCGTTTCATCCTTTCTTTTGTAATCTGCTTAAAGATTACAACGTTGTCCCTGGTCAACTCTTAGGCTTCGCCTGGTTGATAGTCATGGCATATTTCATCGACTACTCTCATCGCAAGAGGGTGAAGTCTATCATCGTGAACCACTACTCGAACCTTCAGCTAAATTGAGGGAAGTACATTTGAGTTCGTAGCAAACTTGGTGAGGACTTTGGGTTCCCAATAAGGTGTTCTTCACCGAGTCAAGATATGTCCTCGTTCTAGCAGAGTCTCGCCTTCAACGATGCCGTGGCTCAGTTCTAGGGATTTCGTGTTGGGAACTTATTGGTCCTAGAGGATCTGATCAGGACAAGATATGTGTTTCAGTACTGTTTGAAGGGTTATAGCCGTAACGGGTGAAGGCTTGGTGATAGTGAGGAAGTTGCCCTTTCTATTGGCACATTGCCCGAGTAGCGCACGTGGCCTGGCTACTTTTATGATGAGTTGGGCCTAATATTGACCGGTCATGCAGAGGAACTTGTAAATTTTTTCTATCATTATTATGAGAAGAGGTTGTGCCCATTCGCTTTTGCGGAGTCTTCACGTGTGGAAGGTGGTAGTCAATAGTTTAATTTGTTAGCTACTTCTACTGATCACAGGGTTATTGCTGGTGTAGGGGTTGGTCAGGAATCAAAGGATACTTCAAGCACGACTGATAGCATTTCTCGTGAGCTCAATGAGGCTATGGACATTGATTCGCTTGTTACTAAGGTTGCAAGAAGTGCAAGACTATCGCGGGGGCTGTGCACATTAGCTCTGTGAACGAGGATGAGAGGGATAGCGTAGGGTTGGAGCATCGGAGTAAAAGAAGGTCAGATCTTGTTGGCGTTATTACCACCGTCGTTGGGACTCAGAGTCTTCACAATTCTCTGCGGGCAAGCTCTCCATCTATTCCCCCTATGAGCTCGCCGATTATTATCGACGAAGATAACCCACCAGCTATCCTGCAATGCCCTCATTCTGCACCTATTACTGAGGAAGCACGTGCTAGGTTTGGTAGGGGCCCATATCCGTGGCACGGGGACTCTAGCTCAATAGCACATTCGATGATGAGTCTTTCTTCATCTCTACAATTCCTACTTTCTGAAGCTAACATGGTTTGACTAAAGTATGAAGAAGCTCACCAGAAGGAGCTCGCTGATATTAAAATAAGTTGGCAAGGGCTCTTGAGCAATGTGATAATTTGATGGAGGAGAATGAGACTATCAACAATCAGAATGTGGATCTCCAAAAGTGTCTGTCCGTTGTGGAAATTAAAGCTGAGGGATTGGAGCGGGAGTTGATTACTGAAAGGGAGAGCAAAGAAGCTCTACAGGCTGAGCTGAATGGGACTGCAGAAGAGTACACAACTAAAAAAGACAGGATTGTTCGGGAGTGCCATGACAAATTGGATAGCATACTCAGGGAACAACGTCAGGTCCTAAAGGATTTCAAGAAGAAAAGAATTGAGAACATTGTAAGTCTTATTTCTAAGCTGTAGTTGAATACACTGCTCCATGCTCAGGTCGCTACTCATCCTTTTGATATTCGCAAATTGGATCTCGATGCTCTCACGGAGGTGGATATGAACGAGTTGAGCTTCGATGTATTATGCCCCTCGGGTGCTGCATGGAATTCCTTCATATTTGCTTGGAAGAATTCTCCAGATTTTTACGTAGAAGAGGATCCAACAATTAAGAACATGATCCCTTTTGTGAAGAGTAATAATGTTCCTATTGATAATGCAAACCCAGGTGCTAGTGAGGGAGACGATGTATTATAAATGTATTATAATTTATTTTTCCTTTTGTATTTTCTTTAATGAAACGAGCATTTACTTTGAGAAAATCTATTTTTACGAGCTTGTTATACTTGTTACATAATTACAAAATTGTATGAGGTTTAAGTAAAATCTTTGAAAATCATCAGTTTTGAGCATGGATTTGTAAGTCGTTTTGCACTTGGGAAAATTTCTAAAATAATAAGCTAGGAATGTGACTTTGCGAACTTTTTATACTTGGAAACTTTTAGAGGATTGAAATACAGTGAGATTTTAGCTCTGGTGTTTGTGCTTAGGGCCACGATTTTTCATTCCTAGCTTTAATATGGTAGCTAGGAGCTTTTTTCTTGCTGATTACATTGGAGGTTTCGGCATTTCACTTGCGAGGCTCAGTATGATAGTTGGGAGCTTTTCTCTCGTCAACTATGTTGAAGGTTGCGACTTTTCGCTTACGGGTCTTAGTATGACATCTGGGAGCTTTGCTTTGATAACTGTTTTGGAGGCTCTAGCTCTTCGCTTGCGAACCTTAGTGCCACATCTGGGAGCTTTGCAATCGCTAACTGTGCTAGAGGCTGCAGCTTTTCACCTGCAAGCCTTAGCACGACAGCTGGGAGCTTTGCTCTCACTAACTTCGTTGGAGGTTGTAATTATTCACTTGCAAGCCTTAACACAACAAATGGGAGCTTTGCTCTCGCTAACTGTGTTGGAGGCTGTGACTTTTTGCCTGCGAACTTTAGGATGATAGTTGGGATTTTTGCTCTCACTAACTGTACTGGAGGCTGCGACTCTTCGTCTGCGAGCCTTAACGATAGCTAGGAGCTTTGCTCTTGCTATATGTGCTGGAGGCTATGGTTTTTCACCTATGAGCCTTAGCACGATAGCTAGGAGCTTCGCTTTTGCTAACTATGTTGGAGGCTGCGACTTTTTACCTGTGACCCTTAGCACGACAACTGGGAAATGTTATTGGAAAAAAAATTTCATTCATAGGGTAAAGAGTCATACATAGTATTTTTTGAGGTGTCAGACATTCCAAGTTTGTGGTATAATTATGCCCTCCATTCTTGCTAGTTTATATGCTCCATAACCTATCTTTTCTATCATTTTATATGACTCTTCCAAATTTGAAGCCATTTTTCCTCGTTCAGAGGTAAGTAGGCTGGCTTCAGTGTTTCTTAAAATGAGGTCGCCCACTTGAAACTCCTTATTCTTGACTTTGGAGTTATAGTATCAAGCTACTTGTTGGGCGCACGTTGCATTTATAATTTTAGTTGTAAATGAGAGAAAAAGTTGTTTCCCCCGTTGCGATGTGAGGTGTAGTTCGCTGTGCCCATAAGATCCTAGGCAATTTCTCCAACCAAGCCCCTTTAAGCTCACCCACTTTTTTCTTGAGGGCTATTAAGATTTTTTTGTTCATCGCTTCCACCTGCCCATTGGTTTGTGGCATTTTCACCAAGCTTTAAGCTAAAGTTATCTGGAGGTCTGCGCAAAACTACTTGAACATTCATTGGAATTGCATACCGTTGTCTATAATGATAGTGTGAGGTATCCCAAATCTACAGACAATTGAATTCCATAGGAAAGACTCCATTTGCTTTTCTGTGATGGTCGCCAAGGCTTTGGCTTTGATCCACTAGGTGAAGTAATCTATAATCACTACTATGAATTTCTTTTGCGTTGTGGCCATGGGGAATGGGCCGAGGATATCAACCCCCCAAATCGCAAAAGGCCGAGGGCCTATCAACTTGAAGCGGCTCCGCTAGTTGTCGATATATTTTGGTGTTCTTTTGGCAGGAATCACATTTGTGAACTAACTTCTAGGTGTCTTCATGTATGGTAGGCCAGTAGTACGCTTGCCTGAATATTTTCTACGTGAGCAATCTTCCTCCCAAGTGGTCGCTGCAAATTCCTTCAGGATCTCCCTCATAATATATTAGCTTTCGATGGGGAAAGGCATTGCAGCAGTGGGTGTGAAATCCCTTTCTATATAGCACATCCTCTAGAAGGGTGTATCTATTAATCATGGGATAAAACACGTTGTTTTAATTCAGTATGTAATGAGTTCGCAATGGGAAAATATCTAATTCATGTATTGGGGGTTTAGTAAATATTCATAGTTCGTAGTGATACCATACCTTGTTGCCTTGCGTTTTAGTTTTGCGAGCTCTTTTTTGTCTTGACATTCTTGTTTACGTTGTAATGTGTGGATTATAGGCGTCATCCATGTTTCTTCTTGGTCCATATAGAGTATTTGGGGGATATCGTAGCTCGATACTTTCCAATGCTCGAGCATGATTTTCCCTTTTGATCATGTCAAACAGTCGAGTTTTAATATTTATAAAAAGAATGATCGAACCTGTAGACTAACTATGATAACGATAGAGGCAAGTGCACCTATCGAATAGTAGTATAGTTTAGGCAAGAGTATCTTATCGAACCCAAGGGAACCTAAAAGTACTACTACTCATTTTCTTTCTATTATTTAGCCTGAAATATGGAGTAATTGGTTTATTAATCTAAGACTAATGAAAAACTAAACTAGATGCAAAGACAAAAGAATGAAACTTTGGGAAAAGACTATGGAAAAACTAAGTTGATTTTAGACGATACCTTCAGGAAGAATCCACCTATGACTTCTCTTGTTATCTAACTTTTAATTCATATGACTTTTTTACTTAGCTTGATCTGTGAGACTCCCTAACCTATAGTGAACCCTCTCTCTAGGCGAATAACGTCTAAGCTTAGGTTAATTAGTGGAACTCTCGTTCTCTTATAGTAACCCCCTAAGGAAGCAGTAAATCGATCAATGGACTCCCATATTAGGTTTCCCCTAATACGGTAAAATCTCGTCACCCTATCTCTAAGCGTGCAATCAACTCCGCTTAATTATGCTAGATCTACTCTTAGGCAGGGTCTATTCCTCCTCCACCTAAGCACATCAGATTAAATTAAGCAACATAATTAAGAACAAACTAAGTACTTATCATATAATTTAGAAATCAAACAACAAAATCCATCATAGGTTTCATCCCCTTCAGGTATCTAAAGGGTTTAGTTCATAACAAAATAAGAAAACATCTCAAGAGAAAAGATAAAAAAAAACATAAAAAATCCCTAAAACCCCCTGAAGGAATTTGAAAAGAGATCCTCTGTCTTGAGTAGAACTCCAGCTTCTTGAGATGGATCAACTGGCTATCTTCGAGTAATTCCATGAACAAAAGCTCTGGCAAAAAACTCTACCCCCTGTTTCAGCTTCTGCCGAACTCCTCTTAGAACGACTGCCTTGGGTTGTTTATATAGGCTCTTTAGATGCTCTACTTGGCTCCTAAGTACATCCTTCAAGTAGGATTACTATTAAGGTGATTAAGTAGACTTAGGAGTATGTTTCTTTGCCTTCAAGCATCCAAATCCGAGTGAAATTGCTCATTCCCGTAGCAGGGGCACGACCATTGCAGACGCCTGTGTAAGTCGACTTCAGGTCGTGTGTCGATTCTATTGATTGAGACACAGCCGTGGCATGGTCGTGTAAGTCGGGATTCAGGTCATGCTTCAGGTCTGTCGATTGGGACATAGCCATGCAAATCATGCTTGGGGCGTGTCTTTGAATGATTGGCGAGGCACGGCCGTGTGACTTGAAGTCCAGGTTGTGCCAATTTCTTGGGTTGGCCCCATTTGGTCTGTTTTAAGCCCGTTTCTCATTCTTTTCATTCTCGGGAGCTTTCCTAAGTATAAGACATGAATACAAAGGATTAAGAGCACCTTTTTACATAAATTGAGGGCTAAATCATCCAAAAGCATACTAAATGTGGGATTAAAATATGTTACTTTTACGCTTTATCAAATACCCCCACACTTAAGCTTTTGCTTGCCCTCAAGCAAAATTCTCAACTTACAATTAAAACGAACTTTCCATAATTCATAATTCCTATCGACAATGTCTCATCATAATTCATAGGTAATTTATACATGGATAATTCAACTCAAAGAGTCCTAAAGATTCAATCATGATAAGTCATACCTTTGTAGTACGAAAACATAGGTGTCTCCCCTTATCTGAATAATTACCTTTAATTCGAAACTGACAAGGATTGACATCCTCACTAAAGGTTCACTTAAATCATTCAAAGTGTTTAAGGTTCAAGAATAATCACTCATAACTCGAACCTGAAAAGTTAATCCCGTAGGCTTGCCTGAAAATCAAATCTCCACCACTGTATATGAGATGATACACAAATCAAGAGGTCTTTATTAGGGTTGTAATAGGGCTTGGGTTAAAAGGTGTGGATAAAGGCTAAATTAGAAGGTTAAAATTGAGATCGACTTGACAAATTACCTAACTAGAAACAATGAACTAAATATAAGTATTTACATCAAATGAAAACTAATAATACCTACTATTGATAATTGCTCTATAATAAAGAGTATTTTCATCACTTAAAATTTGATAATACTTTAAGACGAGCTTTTTCTTCAACAATTGGAGTTTGAATGCTCTAAGCTTTTTTTTTAGAACAACTAAAATATTACATCATAAATGATAAATGTAACTACTAAACTAATATAATTGATAACTTAATCAAATCAAACCTCGATTAAAGGGTAGTCAAAAGAAAGGGTGATAACAAATACAAAGGGGTTTTGAGTTAATATTAGTGGATGAGTCAATAAAAAGGGTTGTTAGGATTAAACAGGGTTCACTAGGGGTTAATTATATGGGTAGGCTTTTGAGTGGTGTGAATGGGTTAAAACCTAGGTGCCTTTATCATCTCAGTATATCAAATCATTAATGTGGTCTTGACATGTATAATTAAGGCAAGTTCTAGAATAACAAATCAAAGTTGACACACTCATAATCAATAAAGTGAGCATGAAAAAGAATATATGCTTTGTAAGGCTCAAAATCTCACAAAAATTATGGGTGTTTTTGACATCAATCCCTGTAAATTTCAAACTTCAAAGTAATACTCAAATTCAGTTCAACAACCTATTAATTTTTAATTTTTAGAAAGTAGATTTATCATGCATGATTCTCTAGTATCCTTCAAATTTAATCATCAATGCACACTTAACTATGACTTACTCTAAAACATATCAATACAAATCATAAATCAATGAAATTTCATCCTAATTAGTAATATGAGAAAAATACTTGAAAATAAGACTAAATTCAAGATTTGAGAATAATGCAAAAAGTCAGGTACTTTTACCCCCACACTTAAGATGTACATTGCCCTCAATGTACAAAGATAGATAAACAATTATGTAATAATAAAATCAAAGAGAAGGGAGAAGTAACACTTCTGAATTTTTGGATAAAGTCTATGAAAAGAAATCGGATAAGATTGGAGGTGAGCGTGGGGAAGCGTTTCGAACCGTTTGAAATTGAATCCTTGAAGTAGTCGGCTTGGTTTTATTGTATCCTAAGCTAAATCTAAATGACATTGAGAAATAGGAGAAAATAATAAAGGAAGTAAAAATAAAAATAAAAATAAAAATAAAAATATGAATAAAAGTAAATAATTAAATAGAGATAAGGTCCACGCTCATGTGCCTAGTCGTGGTGTCCACACGGCCACAGCCACGGCTGTGTGCAAGGCTGTGTGGGTATGGAAACCTATGCCTAAATACGAAAATAAATAAAACCAAACTAATTAGTACAGTTAGTACTCGGGTTGCCTCTCGAGAAGCGCTCGTTTAAAGTCTTGAGCTAGACTTACCTGTTGTACGCACAATCAAGGTGGTTTGAGGAGGTGGAAATCTTTTCTCATGCGATCAACTCTATTATGGATATAAAGTTTAAGTCGAGTATTGTTTACCTCAAAAGTGTTGAATTTAGGATTGCTTACCTCGACTGTGCCGTATAGAAAGACATTAAATACCTCAAAAGTGATTTCTTCATTTGCCTTGAGTTCTGAATTGGTGATTTGAGGGTCTTCCTTATTCAACAATACCTGATCCTCTATTTTGAGGTGATTTGTTGTTCCTATCAGCTCGTCCGGGGTTTCCTTCGATTTCACTTCGTGTGGTTCTGATCCTTCTTTAAATTGTGTTTTCCACTCTTCTAGTTTGTCGACCCTAAGGCTTCGTTCCTCATATAATTCTTCTTTATTGGCACGAGGTCTAAGATTTAGCTCAGCTAGGTGATTTCGTGATGTTTCCTGTAAAGAAGGTTGAACCAAATGGTTATCAACTGAATTTACTTTCTCACCTTTATCACTTGATGTTCTGGCCGAGTCAAGAGCTTGAAGAGTCACTATCTCATCGCCTACACGAAGTATGAGTTCTCCTGCATAGATATCGATTTTAGCTCTGGTAATTGCTAAAAAGGGTCTTCCTAAAATTAAGGGGATCGTGTTGTCCTCATCAATGTCTAAAACGACAAAGTCTACTGGGAATACGAATTTATCAATTTTGATTAGAACATTTTCTATTATACCCCTAGGAATTCTTATAGTTTTATCAGTTAAATGAATGCTCATCCTAGTTTGTCTGGGTTTCCCTAGACCTAGTTGTTTAAACATTTTGTAAGGCATAACATTGATGTTTGCCCCTAAATTCGCTAACGCATTATCAATAGATAAACTACCAATTAAACATGGAATTGTAAAACTCCCTGGATCTTTTAATTTCTGTGGCATTTTATTTTGTAGAATTGCTGAGCACATTGCGTTTAGCTCACGTGGTGTTCTTCGTCTAATTTACATTTGTTGGTCAAGAGCTGTCTTAAAAATTTCCTCGAGTCTGGTATCTGAAAAAGAGCATCAAGAAGGGGTAAGTTAATATGTAATTTCTTTAAGAGTTTAAGAAACTTATCGAACTGTTCTTTTGAATCATCTCTTTTTATCGCTTCGAGATAAGGTATGCGAGGTTGATACTCCTTGATTACCGATTTTGGCTTTTCTTCTATTACCTCTACCTTACCTTCGTCTACCTTGTTTTCTTGTATTGAGTTTGGTTCATCTAACCCCTTACTGTCTTGAGCTGAGATGGCTTGAATTTGCTTCTTTGGGTTAATCTCGGTGTTACTTGGTAGACGTCCTAGCGGTCGTTCTGACATTAGCTTTGCGAGTTGTTCGACTGTATTCATGGCTTCCTTGACTGACTTTGTAAGTTCTCCGAATCGGTTCTCGTTGCTTTTAAGTGTTTTCTCAATTTCTTGGAAACGATTTTCTGTGCTTGCCATGAATTTTGTCAGCACCTCTTCAAGTTTAGCTCCTCTTCTTGTTGGTGAGGTGGTTGTTGAAAATCTGGAGGAAGTTTCGATCTTTGGCTATTTTGATCATCCCACGAGAAATTGGGATGGTACTTCCAACCTGTATTATAAGTGTCACTATAAAAATTATTTTGATATCTAGAATTGTATAGTGAGCTTGCTCGTTTTCCATGTCTTATCTGTAGGGTGGGTACTCAGGATTCGCTACGCCTCTTAGATTCAAATCATATTGTATTTCTGGATGTACCTACGAGGGACTATACCAATCATCAATCTTTTTATTCATCATCTCTAGCTGATTACATAACCTGGTGACCACGTCGAGGTTGAAGACATTGGCTGTTTTAGTAGGAATTGTCCTCATGACTTGCCACTGATAATTATTCAGTGCCATCTTTTCCATAGACTAAAATTTTCTGCCAAAAGCCAAATAGAGGAAAAAATTAGAAAACTAAAAAAATAAAAAAACTAAATAAAAAAATAAAAAAATAAATTGTAATAAAAAAATTGGCTAAAGTAATAAAAATTAAGCTTTCTTGATATTTTAGTGTTCCCCGGCAACAGCGCCAAAAACTTGATCGTGTCAAACAGTCGAGTTTTAATATTTATAAAAAGAATTATCGAACCTGTAGACTAACTATGACAACGATAGGGCAAGTGCACCTATCGAATAGAAGTATAGTTTAGGCAAGAGTATCTTATCGAACCCAAGGGAACCTAAAAGTACTACTACTCACTTTCTTTCTATTATTTAGCTTGAAATATGGAGTGATTGGTTTATTAATCTAAAACTAATGAAAAACTAAACTAGATGCAAAGACAAAAGAACAAAACTTTGGGAAAAGACTGTGGAAAAACTCAATTGATTTTAGACGATAACTTTAGGAAGAATCCACCTATGACTTCTCTTGTTATCTAACTTTTAATTCATATGACTTCTTTACTTAGCTTGATCCGTGAGACTCCCTAACCTATATTAAACCCTCTCTCGAGGCGAATAACATCTAACCTTAGGTTAATTAGTGGAACTCTCGTTCTCTTATAATAACCCTCTAAGGAAGCAATAAATCGATCAATGGACTCCCATATTAGGTTTCCCCCTAATACGGCAAAATCTCGTAACCCTATCTCTAGGCGCTCGATCAAATCTGCTTAATTATGCTAGATCTACTCTTAGGCAGGGTCTATTCCTCCTCCACCTAAGTACATCAGATTAAATTAAGCAACATAATTAAGAACAAACTAAGTACTTATCATATAATTTAGAAATCAAATAACAAAATCCATCATAGGTTTCATCCCCTTCAAGTATCTGAAGGGTTTAGTTCATAACAAAATAAGAAAACATCTCAAGAGAAAAGATAAAACAAAACATAAGAAATCCCTAAAACTCCCTGAAGGAAATTAAGAAGAGATCCCCTGTCTTGAGTAGAACTCCAGCTTCTTGAGATGGATCAACTGGCTATCTTCGAGTAATTCCCTGAATAAAAGCTTTGGCAGAAAACTCTGCCCTTCTGTTTCGGCTTCTGCCGAATTGCTCTTAGAACGGCTGCCTAGGGTTGTTTATATAGGCTCTTTAGATGCTCTACTTGGCTCCTAAGTACCTCCTTCAAGTAGGATTACTATTAAGGTGTTTAAGTAGACTTAGGAGTATGTTTTTTTGGCTTCAAGCATCCAAATTTGAGTGAAATTGCTCATTCCCGTAGTAGGGGCACGACCATGGCACATGCCCTTGTAAGTCGACTTCAGGCCGTGTGTCAATTTTGTTGATTGAGGCACGGCCGTGGCACGGTCGTGTAAGTTGGGATTCAGGCCGTGCTTCAGGTCTGTCGATTGGGACACGCCATGCAAATCGTGCTTGGGCGTGTCTTTGAATGATTGGCGAGGCACGGCTGTGTAACTTGAAGTCCAAGCCGTGCCAATTTCTTGGGTTGGCCCAATTTGGTCCGTTTTAAGCCCGTTTCTCATTCTTTTCGTTCTCGGGTGCTTTCCTGAGTATAAGACATGAAAAGAAAGGATTAAGAGCACCTTTTTACATAAATTGAGGGCTAAATCATCCAAAAGCATACTAAATGTGGGATTAAAATATGTTACTTTTACGGTTTATCAGCTTTGTGATTGACAGTGATGGAAGATGCTAATTTTGACAATGCATCGGCGGGTGTGTTGTCATCTCTTGGGAGTTGTTTAACCTAGGCTTTGTGGAATCCTGCGAGTAGCTGAGTTGCCATAATATGGTATTTTTTAGGGTTGCTTCTTTTACATCATATTCATCATTTATTTGTTTCGCCACTAATTGAGGATCCTTGTGGATGATCAGATCTTTAGCTCCCAGCTGGCGTGCCAACTGTAGTCTTGAAATTAGTGCTTCGTATTAGGCAATGTTGTTTGATGTTTGGAAATCAAATTATAATCTGTATTGCCATTCGTTGTCATCGGGGTCTACTATAAGCG
Source organism: Gossypium rotundifolium (assembly GCA_025506655.1). Lineage (NCBI taxonomy): Eukaryota > Viridiplantae > Streptophyta > Magnoliopsida > Malvales > Malvaceae > Gossypium > Gossypium rotundifolium. The sequence continues at coordinate 111,966,203 of CP106729.1, forward strand.
CTGTAACAGCCCGATTTTCTAGTGGTGTTAGAAAAGAAGGCTTGAGGCCACCAAATTCGATGAGAAAGCTCGTAAATTTTATTATTTAATATTTATAAGTTAAATGTGGTTTTAAAAATATTGTTGAATTGGTAATTTATGTTTTATAATGAATTATTAGGTTGGAGTGGTAAAACCCTAGGTCAAGTGGTTTTAGAAAATGAGGTATCGGGACCTCTTTTCTACAAATCGAACGGTAAATATTTTTTATAAATATTTACGGAGTGTCATTAAGATCGTAGTAAATTTTCATTGAAAATTTTTAACGTTTCAATAGTTAATTAATTAAAAAGGACTAAATTGAAAAAAGTGCAAAACTTGCTAATTATAATAAACAAGTGATTAAATGGCTTGAATAATAAATAAAGAAGGACCTAAGTAATAATTAGACCCAAATTGGATGGATGAGGTGGCATAAGGAGAAAAATAAAATAAAAAAAGCCATTTAATGGCAAATTTGTAAATTTTATGAAATTAAAATTACAAATTGAAATTTCAAGGTTTTCTAGACATTCTTCTTCGAATTTTCGGTCAAAACAACCATAGGAGGGGGTTTTAAGCTAGTTTTACCTATTTTTGCTTCATATCAAGATCCCGTAGATACTCGTGAACAAGAAAAAATAGCGGAATAATCCCTAAACTTTTGTAATTATTACAATTCAATCCAAGTAAGTTTGTACAGTTAAAATTTAGTATTTATATAAATTTGATGAATGGTATTATGTATTTATTCTATGGTTGAAAATTAATTATTGTTGGAATTATAATATTGAATTGAATATTCGGGTTGAATGGAACGCGGGATTTGAGTACATTCTTTTTTTGGCATATGACATTATTGAAAGAAGATATTAGTAAATTACCCAAGTAAACCATGGTTCAGCATTTGTTGTGAACTCTCATGTTTTACTTTCTTTTTAGATCTTTCGAGCTTCTGTTGTAACATCCTTAAAACGGGGGTTCTGCGTTTTGCATGTGTTACATGTGATGCATTGTCTATAATGTTCATTTAACATGTTTTGGGGTTTAGCTATAACCCTAGGTTAGGCCTGAGTTAGGGCTAAGAATTATGTTTTGGCATTTAAAGAAATAGAGCTAAGGGAGAGAGGGGTTAAGAGATTTTATTGGGGAAGTGTGCCACAAGAAATCAATGGGAAAAGTGGCAAGGAGGCGCCACTAGGGTGTCAGAGGAGTGACACCACATGCAGAGGGAAGTGCCTGTGTTTGAGCTGTAGGGATTGCACTCCTGCTTATCCTTTTTCACACCACAAGCAAGGAGAGGAGTGCTCAGGTGGGACTCTCTTGATGGATGAGGATTAAGCTATCAGATTTTAAATGGATGAATGGGAGAGATTTTAGGTGTTGGACTCATCCAAACTTGTTTGAATGAGTGGATGGGAGCAATTCAAGGAGGGATGGAAGAGGACGGCAAGTGTTTGAGTGAGAGTGGGTTGTGCTTAGTCGATTTTTTTTGGTTGTGGTATGAGTTTGGGGAAACAATCGGTTTGGGGGTTTGGTAGTGGCCGAATGTGCCTAGGTTGATAACTAAAATCGGCAAAGCTTGGTATGTCTTATTTTTTTGTGTTCAGTGTCAAACCGAAACCTCTATTGCACCCCTCCCAATCTCTCTTTTCTCTTTTTGGGCAATTTTGGGCACTTGGCCGATTGTTCACTTCTTCTCCTTCTTGTTGCTCAAAGCCGAAACTCTCATAGCTACCTTCTCTTCTCTTTTGGTTCACTCTTTGCTAGACTTCTTCTTGCCAAAATCACCTTGTTTACTTTTTTTCCATCTATTTTGTTCAAAAGCTGAATATCGTGCTCACAAATTCCTCTCTTTTTGCATTATCTCTTCATCATCACAAGTGCCGAAACTCATCTCTCCTTTTTGGATCATAGCTGAAACTCTGGTGAGTGAACTTCCTATTCATTTTCTTTTCTTGATCAATGGGGTAATGCCGAAACCCACTTCTCTTCTATTTTCTTTTTCCATTTTAGATCTAAGTATTAAAACTATGTTCTTGTTCTTTGAAGGGAGCCGAAACCTTCAACATCGTTTAGGGGTGACGAATATTGGAGTTTGATTAGCCGAATCTATTATTAAGGTAAGGGTGCGGCAACTCTTTTCTTCTTTCGGGATTTATGATTATGGCCGAATGGCCTTTAGACTCAAAATGAAGTGACAAAACCGATTGTAGGGAGGGCTATTGCCGAATTCAAAGAGCCTTCGGGACTTGGTGGTTGATCTAGGTAAGGAATTGGGTTCATGCGACATATCCTTCGGGATTTCTATTTGTGCCGAATAGGTCTTTTTAATTACTAATTAATGTTGGCGATTGTAGGAAAGGGAATAACGCTTCGGGTTTTTTGCTAGATTCGAGTGGTTTCGGGATTCTTACTTAGATTTGCGATTAGCCAGGTGTGCAATGCTTACACACTCTATTAGTATAATATGCCTAACATAATATTGTTTTAGCAATGAAATTAGTGATTATGCCTTGTGGGTATGTGCTTGGATTTCAGGTAAGTCCCCTGTTATGTGACTTTTAGAATACATCATCATGAACCGTTGATGCTATGTTATATGTTAATTGCACGATCATTCGATACTATGACATGTATGTTATGAACATGATGATGGGTTTGATGAGAGGAGGGGGATGATTTATTTTGGACTGTCACCAGTGGTTTTGACTACACGATGGGTTGGCCCCGTCTTGATATTATATTTTGTGACTAAGTCCCAGTGGTTTTGACCACCAGTGGTTTTGACCACATATCGATTTATGACTTGTCCCAATGGTTTGGTACCACTGTGGGTTGGCCCCACGACATTATTTACGGGATTGTTATCAGTGGTTTTGACCACACGATGGGTTGGCCCCATCACTTGATTTGTGACTCCGGTCGTCAGTGGTTTTGACCACACGATATATTGTGACTACGGTCACTAGTGGTTTTGACCACCAGTGGTTTTGACCACACGGGGTAGTTAAAGGTGTTGGGATGGCTAGGTTATGGGCTGCATGTTTTGCATGGTTTGCATATTGCTACTGATAGTTAGTGTAAGTGAATCCATTACCGGGTTGGGGATTTACACACTGAGTCTAGGTGACTCACCCCTTCCCTTATATTTTGTAGATAAGTAGATTGCGGAGATGGAGACGGAAGGACTCGAGCCGGCCATGCATGTTCGTGGGACTTTGAATTCTTTTAGTTACTATTTAAATTTAAATTTTGGTTTTGGGTTATGTAATAAGGCCACTAAGATTTGTTTTGGTTATTTTTATTATTGCTATTATTTTAACTATGTGGGATAAATGATTTTATTAATTAACCACAGTGAGCATAATATTTTAAAACTATAACTCCTTCATTTTTCTTTAAAGCGTTGCCATCGGGTAACATCACTTAAAATATGATAACAAAGATAACTTGAATGTTTTCTAAAAACTTGCAACAATAATTAGACTTTAAGCACGGCTTTCCAAAAGGGTTTTCTAAAGAAAATTATTTGACAAACTTTCGTTTTCAAAAGGTTATCATTCCGTGACATGCCAGATCCGGTTGTGGTGTGCTGACCGGGTTTGGGGTGTTATAATTTTGTATCAGAGCCAAGTTCAAAGGCTCGGTTGTGGGCCCGAGGCCCAAAATATTTTAAAGTAAGGTTTTTAAATGTTCATGGTTGGAAATACATGGGTTGAACAGCATGGCACCGAGTCTCCGGCACCAATCCACCCAGATAAGTACTTCTGACTGTTGTGTGATTTATATGTGGGGAAAATGGGTATTTTGGGATCGTAGATTAGTAGAATAGGAATTATTGAACCCTAGGAATAGTTTACCCCAACTCAAGTACATAAGACTTAATGATCCACTAAACAAACCTATGAGTACGTCACTGAGCCAAAGGTGTGGTAAAGTTGTGCAGCGATGTCTAGGAGTGGATTTAGGGAGGAGCTTGGTATTTAAGCGCCCTAGTGACTCACCTCCTCTTCACGAATCCTACAGTGCGTAGTGACGGTTCACCCCAGCTAAGACGACTTATTCACAGGTTAAACTTCATAACTAAAACCCGAAAGGGACCAGCCATTTTATTTTGAAACACTTTAAAACCTTGGTTTTGAAATGGCCACAGTAACCTTGATTTAAGAAATGACCAAAATACCCCCGATTTGAAAAAAATGACCAAATTACCCCTGACTTGTAAAATTACCAAAATGCTTTCAGTATGGGAAAATTTTCGAAGTACCCTCGAAGTGAAAATATTCAAAATACCCTTACTTTGTAAAATCACCTTGAACCAAATTTTGAAAAAAAATTTGAAAATACCCCTGGATTATGAAAAATTACGAAAATAACCCTGGTTTATGAAATTACCAAAACGCCCTCGATTTCTAAAATTTTTGAAACATCTATGATTTGTAAAGGTTTTTGAATTAACCTATTTTAATTACTAAAATACCCGATAGGTTAAATTATGAAAATATCCACGGTAGTGAAATGGCGAGAATACCCTACCGTGGAATGGGGTAGGAAGTTGAAGCAAAGCGTGTGATGATCGAAAGAACCACTAGTAAATTACTTTTCATAAAACTTATTAAGTAGGTAATCGGTGAAGCGAAGCTAATTCATAAAAATCTCTTAAGCAGATAAATCGCGACTATAGACATGAGTACTAGGGGACGTGGTGCGTAATGTGCGAGGGCGTGGTAGAGGTAGAATGACCGATATCGGAACAGGCCAGTGCGGTCAAGGTGCGAGAATAAGATACCACCACCACCAGCTGCTGGTGTTGAGTATCAAGATGAAATGGGGGATGATGTAGTGTCGCAGGCGATGCTGCGAGTGCTAGAAATAGTGGCTGGAGCCAGTGGGGGTACAAGAGCTCGAAAATTCGTATCTGAACGGCTTCTAGCCAATGGAGCCGAGGTATTCTGAGGTGTTTCCGATGTGGCTCCCAATATGGCTGAGTATTGGTTGGAAGCGACGGAACGAATCATGGATGATCTAGACCTGACTGCTGAGGATAAACTGAAAGGGATAGTGTCGCTTCTCCGGGATGAGTTGTACCAGTGGTGGCTCACGGTTCGGGATAGTGCAGCGGTGGATGATCTCACTTGGGACTATTTTAAGGTATCTTATTAGAAGAAATATGTGGGGTCTAGCTATATTGATGCGCAAAGGAAGGCATTTCTAAGGCTAGTTCAGGGGAATAAATCAGATCGAGTCGAGGCGAGAATTTTTAAGGCTGAGCCGATATGCTCGGGGTATTATAGCTGCGGAGCATGAATGGTGTGTTAGATTTGAGGATGGATTAAGGGACGATTTGAGGCTGCTGATTGCTCCACAGTAGGATAGAGAGTTTGCGGTCTTAATAGAAAAGGCCAAAGTTGCTGAGGAGGTGAAATAGTCGGTGAGACAGAATCAGGATCGAGGATGGAATAAAAAGAATGCTGGATCATCTGGGTCTAGCGGGAATCAGCAAAAACAGGGTAGATATAGTGGGCCGAATCAAGCCGCTATGCCTACTACTGGTAATACTCAGTGGCGCCACGATGTCCTCGGTGTGGGAAGTCTCACATGGGAGAATGCTGGACTGGAAACAGAGGATGTTTTGAGTGTGGGTCGATAGAGCACCGAGTGAGGGATTATCTATAGCGATCAGCTAGATTGCGATCTGGGGATCGAACCGTACTCGAGAATAGGAGGGATGGTCGGCTGACCACGGAGGGGCCGTGGTCTTTGCTAGGGAGGTAATGGCTCTGGTAGAGGCCGTGGGGCCTTAGAGGCGAGAGGTGCAGATGGTACGGAGGCTAGGCGACTGGGTTAGTCTCTGTGATGAGGCGTCGAGAGGAGGGTGGCGACTTGACGTCATAACCCGTGCGTTCTTAATCTTTGGATTTCCTTACAATGCTTTAATAGATGTGGGTTCGACGCACTCATATGTAGCCAGTAGCATAGTGGAAACTATGATTTAGACTTTGAGATTACTTCTAGGAAGATGACTGTGATAAGCCCTTTAGGTCACTTTATAGAAGTAAGTAAACTATATAGGGATGTACCCCTAGAACTTTAAGGGGTCGTGTTCTCGGCTAATTTGATGGAACTGCCGTTTGGGGAGTTCGATCTGATTCTCGGGATGGATTGGCTGGTGAAGTACTAGGCCAGTTTGGATTGGGCGGCAAAGCGCATGGTGTTGAGGACAATAGAAGGCGAGGAGGTAGTGATGATAGGTAATAGGAGGGAGTACTTATCGAATGTGGTCTCTACACTGAAGGCAGGGAAAATGGTCAGAAAGGGCTGTGAAGCATTTCTGGTTCGGGTGTGTGCCTTGGAGGCCAATGAGTTAGCAGTGGAGAATGTTTGAACAGTGAAGGAATTCGTTGATGTATTCCCAGAAGAACTTCCGGGTCTGCGTCCAGATCGGAAGTTAAATTCAGTATAGATCTGTTATTCGGAACTGCGCTAGTGTCTATAGCCCCGTATAGGATGGCGCCAAAGGAATTGGTGGAGCTGAAGGCTCAAATTTAGGAGTTATTGGACCGAGGTTTCATCCGACCGAGTATATCTCATTGGGGAGCACTTGTACTCTTTGTTAAGAAGAAGGATGGTACAATGCGGATGTGTATAGATTATCGCCAGCTGAATAAGTTGACAATCAAAAACAAGTATCCGTTGCCCCGGATTGATGACTTGTTTGATCAACTTAAGGGTGTATCAATTTTCTCGAAGATAGATCTCAGGTCGGGGTATCATCAACTCAAAGTGAAAGAGGTTGATGTTCATAAGACGGTATTCCGTACTCGGTATGGGCATTACGAGTTTCTGGTAATGCCGTTCGGGTTAACTAATGCACCAGCAGCATTCATGGACTTGATGAATCGGGTGTTCCAACAGTACTTGGACCAGTTTGTCGTAGTATTCATAGACGACATATTGGTGTACTCCAAGACTGAGGAGGATCATGATACACACTTGCGGGTGGTATTGCAAATTCTGAGGGAGAAGTAACTCTTTGCCAAGTTTAGTAAGTGCGAATTTTGGCTTAGGGAAGTAACTTTCTTAGGTCACGTAATGTCCGCTGAAGGGATTAGAGTGGACCCTCGCAAGATTGAGGTGGTGTTGGATTGGAAACCGTCGAGGTTTGTTGTAGAAATTTAGGGTTTTCTAGGTCTGACAGGATATTATCGAAGATTTGTGGAAGGATTTTCTCTGATCACGGCACCATTGACCAAGCTATTGAGGAAAGGAGTCCCATTTGTGTGGACGAAGAAACAGCAGGAAAGTTTCGACAAGTTGAGGAAGATTTTGACGGAAGCTCGATTACGCATACGACTGAGGCGTAAAAGGTATTCACGGTCTCTTGTGATGCATCGCATCTTGGTTTGGGATGTGTCTGATGCGAAAGGGAAAGTAGTGGCGACTGCGTCTCGGCAGCTTGAGACCGCATGAGGGTAACTACCCGACGCATGACTTGGAGTTGGCTGTGGTGGTTTTTGCCTTGAAGATTTGGAGGCATTATCGATGTACGGAGAGAAGTCTATGGTCTACATAGATCATAAGAGTCTGAAGTATCTTGACTCGAAGGATTTGAACTTGAGGCAGTAGCAGATGGATTGAGCTGTTGAAGGATTACGATTGCTCGATTGAGTATCATCCGGGCAAGGCTAACGTAGTAGCTGATGCGTTGAGCCGAAAGGTGGTAGCAGACTTGCAAGCGACGTTTGCCCACCTTAGTCTATATGATGATGGGGGTTTGTTGGCAGAATTGTAAGTAAAGCCGGCTTGGGTGGAGCAGATCAAAGAGAAACAGTTAGTGGATGAGGGTTTGAATGCTCGGAGGCTCAAGTACAGAGTAATGGTTTGGAAGGTTACAGCTTGACTCACGATGGAGTACTGTGTTTTCAAGGGAGAGCTTGTATGCTGAAGGATGTGGAGTTGAGGCAGAGTATTCTTTAGGATGCACATAGCAGCCCATACGCTATGCATCTCAGAGGTAGCAAGATGTACCGGGATTACCGGATTTACGAAAGCAATTCTAGTGGCCAGGGTTGAAGCAGAAAGTGACTGAGTTTGTGGGTAAATGTTTGACGTGTCAACAGGTCAAAGCTGAGCATCAGCTGCCGTTCAGGTTTACTTCAGCCAGTAAAGATTCCTCAGTGGAAGTGGGAAAGGATTACCATGGACTTTGTTAGTGGGCTAACCCTCACGTCTAGTAAAAATGACTCAATTTGGGTGATTGTGGATCGTCTGACCAAATCAGCTCACTTCATACCGGTGAGGGTTGATTATTCGCTCCAGAAGTTAGCCAAATTGTATGTGGCCGAGATTGTAAGGTTGCATGGAGTGCCAGTGTCGATCATCTCGGATAGGGAACCTAGGTTCACGTCGAGGTTCTGGAGAGCTTTGCATCAAGCTTTGGGAACGAGGTTGGATTTCAGCACAGCTTTTCATCCATAATCCGATGGACAGTCTGAAAGGGTAATTTAGATTCTGGAGGACATGCTAAGGGGATGTGTTCTAGATTTCAGTGGTAGTTGGGAGGAGTATCTACCATTGGCGGAATTCACTTATAATAATAGTTATCAAGCGAGTATCCAGATGGCACCATATGAGGCCTTGTATGGACGGAAGTGTCGTACTCTACGTCTTTGGGCGAGTTGGGTGAACGGCATGTTTTGGGTCCGAGTTGGTGTAAACCGAGGATAAGGTTAAGGTGATTGGGCTCGTCTCAAGGAAGCGTTGGATGTGCGTAAGTCTTACGCCAATCTTAAACGCAGAGATATAGAGTATGCAGTGGGTGATAAAGTTTTTCTAAAGGTATCGCCATGGAAGAAGGTGCTAAGATTTAGACGGAAAGGAAAGCTAAGCCCTAGGTTTATCGGGCCGTACATGGTGTTGAAATGAGTAGGATCGGTAGCTTATTAGCTCGAGCTGCCAGCAGAGTTAAGTTAGATTCACGATGTTTTCCATGTTTTGATGCTTAGGCGCTATCGATCTGATCCGTCACACGTGGTACCAGTTGCAGAGATTGAGGTAAGCTCGGATTTGTCTTTCGAGGAGGAACCGATACAGATCTTTGATCGGGATGTCAAAGTTCTACGTAGGAAGTCAGTACCCCTGACAAAAGTATTATTGCGGAACCATGGTACGGAGGAGGCCACGTGGGAACCCGAGGATGTGATGAGGCAGCACTACCCTCAACTCTTCTAATCAGGTAATTTCGAGGCCAAAATCATTTTTAAGGGGGGTAGAACTGTAACATCCTTAAAACGAGGGTTCTGCATTTTGCTTGTGTTGCATGTGATGAATTGTCTATAATGTTCATTTAACATGTTTTGGGGTTTAGTTATAACCCTAGGTTAGGCCTGAGTTAGGGCTAAGAATTATGTTTTGGCATTTAAGGAAATAGAGCTAAGGGAGAGAGGGGTTAAGAGATTTTATTGGGGAAGTGTGCCACAAGAAATCAATGGGAAAAGTGGCAAGGAGGCGCCACTAGGGTGTCAGAGGAGTGATGCCACATGCAGAGAGGGAGTGCCTGTGTTCGAGCTGCAGGAATTGCACTCCTACTTATCCTTTTTCACGCCACAAGCAAGGAGAGGAGTGCTCAGGTGGGACTCTCTTGATGGATGAGGATTAAGCTATCAGATTTTAAATGGATGAAGGGGAGAGATTTTAGGTGTTGGACTCATCCAAACTTGTTTGAATGAGTGGATGGGAGCAATTCAAAAAGGGATGGAAGGGGACGGCAAGTGTTTGAATGAGAGTGGGTTGTACTTAGCCGAATTTTTTTTGGTTGTGGTATGAGTTTGGGGAAACAATTGGTTTGGGGTTTTGGTAGTGGCCGAATGTGCCTAGGTTGATAACTAAAATCGGCAAAGCTTGGTAGGTCTTGTTTTTTTATGTTTAGTGTCAAACTGAAACCTCAATTGCACCCCTTCCAAACTCTCTTTTCTCTTTTTGGGCAATTTTGGGCACTTGGCCGATTGTTCACTTCTTCTCCTTCTTGTTGCTCAAAGCCAAAACTCTCATAGCTACCTTATCTTCTCTTTTTGGTTCACTCTTTGCTAGACTTCTTCTTGCCGAAATCACCTTGTTTACTTCTTTTCCCTCTATTTTGTTCAAAAGCCGAATATCATGCTCACAAATTCCTCTCTTTTTGCGTTATCTCTTCATCATCACAAGTGCCGAAACTCATCTCTCCTTTTGGATCATAGCCGAAACTCTGGTGAGTGAACTTCTTATTCGTTTTCTTTTCTTGATCAATGGGGGTAATGTCGAAACCCACTTCTCTTCTATTTTTCTTCCATTTTAGATATAAGTATTAAAACTATGTTCTTGTTCTTTGAAGGGAGCCAAAACCTTCAACATCGTTTAGGGGTGACGAATATTGGAGTTTGATTAGTCGAATCTATTATTAAGGTAAGGGTGCGGCAACTCTTTTCTTCTTTCGGGATTTATGATTATGGCTGAATGGCCTTTAGACTCAAAATGAAGTGACAAAATCGATTGTAGGGAGGGCTATTGCCGAATTCAGGGAGCCTTCGGGACTTGGTGGTTGATCTAGGTAAGGAATTGGGTTCATACGACATATCCTTCGGGATTTCTATTTGTGCCGAATAGGTCTTTTTAATTACTGATTAATGTTGGCCTATTGTAGGAAAGGGATTAACACTTCGGGTTTTTCGCTAGATTCAAGTGGTTTCGGGATTCTTACTTAGATTTGCGTTTAGCCAGGTGTGTAACGCTAACACACTCTATTAGTATAATATGCCTAACATAATATTGTTTTAGCAATGAAATCGGTGATTATGCCTTGTGGTTATGTGCTTGGATTTCAGGTAAGTCCCCTATTATGTGACTTTTAGAATACATCATCATGAACCGTTGATGCTATGTTATATGTTAATTGCACGATCATTCGATACTATGGCATGTATTTATGAACATGATGATGGGTTTGATGAGAGGAGGGGGATGATTTATTTTGGACTGTCACCAGTGGTTTTGACCACACAATGGGTTGGCCCCGTCTTGATATTATATTTTGTGACTAAGTCCATGGTTTTGACCACGGTGGCTTTGACCACATATCGATTTGTGACTTGTCCGGTGGTTTGGTACCACGATGGGTTAGCCCCACGAGATTATTTCTGAGATTGTCATCAGTGGTTTTGACCACACGATGGGTTGGCCCCATCACTTGATTTGTGACTCCGGTCATCAGTGGTTTTGACCACACTGATATATTGTGACTACGGTCACTAGTGGTTTTGACCACCAGTGGTTTTGACCACACGGGGTAGTTAAAGGTGTTGGGATGGCTAGGTTATGGGCTGCATGTTTTGCATGGTTTGCATATTGCTATTGATAGTTTGTGTAAGTGAATCCATTATCGGGTTGGGGATTTACACACTGAGTCTTGGTGACTCACCCCTTCCCTTATATTTTACAGATGAGTAGATTGCGGAGATGGAGCCGGAAGGACTCGAGGCGGCCATGCATGTTCGTGGGACTTTGAATTCTTTTATTTGCTATTTAAATTTTAAATTTTGGTTTTGGGTTATGTAATAAGGCCGCGAAGATTTGTTTTGGTTATTTTTATTATTGCTATTATTTTAACTATGTGGGATAAATGATTTTATTAATTAACCGGCAGAACGCAATATTTTTAAAACTATAACTCCTTCGTTTTTCTTTAAAGCGTTGCCATCGGGTAACATCACTTAAAATATGATAACAAAGATAACTTGAATGTTTTCTAAAAACTTGCAACAATAATTAGACTTTAAGCACGGCTTTCCAAAAGGGTTTTCTAAAGAAAATTATCCGACAAACTTTTGTTTTCAAAAGGTTATCATTCTGTGACATGCCAGATCCGGTTGTGGTGTGCTGACCGGGTTTGGGGTGTTACATCTGTTCAGCTCTTACGAGCTTCTATTCAACTCTTATGAGTTTCTGTTCAGCTCTTACGAGATTTTGTTCAACTCTTATGAGTTTTTGTTCAGCTCTTATGAGTTTCTGTTCAGCTTTCGAGCTTCTATTGGCATATCTGGGAGGCCCACCTCTTATGAGCTTTTGTTAACGATGTACTCTTATCCGTATGTCGTTCTTCAATTTTAGAAAGTCTTGGTAAGGTGATTTATTTATCGAATTTTGAAAGATATGTTATTTATTTTTATATCAATTTGTAAACGGATATATTTATTGATTAAAGATGTGATTGAGAGGGAATTATCGAGAATGATTTTATTATTTGATTTATTATAGTTAGTTCGGTAAGATTTTTATTTACCCCGTCGAACTTACTAAGCTTCATTAAGCTTATTTGAGTTGTTTAATGTCATTGTAGATTTTTGGAAGGTTGGACGATCGAATCAACACTCAATTTACATTATCCAACTTATTCTGGTAGTTTTTGAAACGTTCAATACAATTTATATGGCATGTATAGGCTTTTGTGTGGATTGGATCAAAGTTTGGCTTGTGTAAATGTTATGAATTATATTTTGTTTATAAAACCAACTTATATATATATTGGATTGAGAATGAGACATATTTGTGATGTTGGTATGATTGATATATGTTTGTATGTATTTGAATTTGTCGTGAACTTTAGTAGATTTGTTTGATGGATTAAATAGGTAAGTCTGGATATTTGGTTGACATGTTTATAAGTTGTCATTTAGTGGTATCATAAGAACATATTGATTGTATGTGATGATGAAGCATGTGAAAGGATTGATTTTATTTTGATTTGAATACCTTGTTATGACTTGTCGATGTGTGGATTGTTGAGGTTAGGTTGGTAACAATTTGGGTAAGGAATGTGGTTTGGAAAATGACCTATTTTCATTTATACGGGACAGAGACATGGACGCGTGTGTTAGCCATGTATGACATACAGCCGTGTGTCCCCTGTATCTTTTAAGAAGGTAAGTGAGTATGCTCACACGGCCTAGCAGACGAGCGTCTGACTTGGCCGTGTGACCCAAGTTAGAGAGTTACACGGGTACGGACATGGGCTAGACACGGCTGTGTGTCCCCTACATCTTTGAAATTTTTTTAATGATTTTTGAAAAATTCTTCGAGTACCCAATTTAGCCCCGACTTGTTTCTAATGCGTATTTTAGGCCTCGGGGGCTTGCATAAGGGACAATATGTTTGATTTTTGATTGGTTTCTGACATTAATGTTAAATGACGTGAAATGTTTGTTTATTTGATATGTAAACTCCGGTAATGCTCTGTAACCCTATTTCGATGATGGATACATGTTAGAAGTATTACATTTATTGGTATCAGAGCTACGGTTTAGTTGATTCTTGGACTGAACGTAGCATGTATGATGTCTAGAAATACGTGGCATATAAATCTGTGATAGCGTGATGTGTATGATCCAATCTAACCTTTGTTTTCTTATAGATTGTAAAGATGTCATACGGATCGAAACATGCTGACAATGATGAGGTTAACAGTAAAGTAATGAATTTTGAACATGGGACGAGTAGTAATGTCTCGATTCCTTCAGCTTAAGAAAGTGAACTTAAAAATATGTTCTTTGGGTATATGAATCAGTGGTTCAGCGGGTTTATGCAAGAAAGAAATCTGGCTCAGCAACCTCCACCCCTATCGTACCACCTGTTGTACCTCCGGTTGCACCTCCACCTCCTTTAGTGATTAAACCTAATAGACGTACTCCAATTTAAAAACTTAGAAAATACGGCGCTGAAGAATTTCGAGGCAGATCAGAGGATGATTCGATCAAAGCTAAGTTTTTAAAGAAATGGCTTGCCCTCCTGATTATTTTGTCAAATGTGCTATTTCTTTATTAAAAGAGGAAGCATATAGTTGGCGGTCAACGATAGTAGTTGTGGTACAAAATGAGAAAATTTCTTAGGAATTTTTCTAGACTGAGTTTAAAAAGAAATATGTCGAAAAAAGGTATTTGGACAAGAAAAAGAGAGAATTTCTTGAGTTACGTTAAGGAAATAGAGCAGTACCTGAATATGAGAGAGAATTTGTGTATCTCAAGAAATATGATCGAGAAATTGTGCCTATTGAAGAAGAAATGTGTATCCGGTTTGAAGATGGTCTGAATGATGAAATTTTGAATGATAATTTGAGGCAATGAGATACGAGAATTTGTTGTCTTGTCTGATTGTGCACAGAAAATGGAAGAAGTGTACAATTGTAAGATGCAACCAGACAGACGGAATCGAGAATTTCAAAAGAGAGGTTCTTCTAAATCATTTTCGGCATCACTAGTGAAAAAGGCTAATGATGATTTTAGCAGAGCTACCTCAGTGCCTGAGTGTTCAAATAAAAACAAGATGATTCAACATGATTTCGGGGTCCCTACTAGACCAATTGATATTGTGGGTAGTGTACAAAATACTCTAAAGCCTAAGTGTAGATTTTACGGGAAATATCACCTTGGTGAGTGTAGAGGTAGAACAGGAGCCTGTTATAAATGTTGATCAATTGATCATTTTATTCGTAATTGTCCTAAATTGCCAAAAGAGGATGAAGATCAGAACAAAAAGTAAATGTCTACCTATCAGAAAAGTAGATGTTCGGGCCATAATAGTGCTATCGGGGCTACTTGTTCGGGAATAAAAGATACTATTGTTCGATCAGAGGCTAAAGCACCTGCTCACACCTACGCCATTCGAGCTAGAGAGGAAGCTACGACTCCAGATGTGATCGCTGGTACATTCTATCTCTTTGATGTTACTATGTATGTATTGATTGACCCTGGGTCAAATCATTCTTACATTTTCACTGCATTAGAAACGAGAAAGAAGTTTCCAGTTGAATCTACTGATTATGATATTCAAGTTACTAATCCACTAGGTCAAAGTGTGATAGTTAATTTAGTCTGTTGTAATTGTCCACTGAAAGTTAAGGGCTGTGAATTCCTTGTTGATATGATGTTGTTACCCTTTCAAAAATTTAATGTTATTCGGGGTATGGATTGGTTATCTTCACATGATGCTGTGGTAAACTGTAGATAGAAACGAATTGATTTGAAATGTCAGACAGAAGAGATGACTTCAGTTGAGATTGAGAATTCGAAAGATAATGTTAGAATTATTTCGGCCTTTTCTACTCAGAGATTGATACGAAAAGGTAACAAAGCATTTCTAGCATATATCCTTGATACCCAAAATTTAGAATCGAAGTTAGATCAGTTACCTATTGTTAGTGAGTTTGCTGATGTATTTCTTAAAGAGTTATCGGGTTTACTTCCTGATCGTGAAGTTGAGTTTGTGATTGATTTGATTCCTGGGACTGTGCCGATATCACTATCACTGAACCGTATGGCACCAGCTGAACTAAAATAATTGAAAGCATAGTTGCCAGAGTTATTAGACCGAGGGTTTATTAGACCGAGTATGTCTCCTTGGGGTGCACCTATATTTTTTGTGAAAAGGAAAGACTATTCTTTGAGACTGTGTATAGGCTACAGATAGTTGAACAGAGTCACAATTAAAAATAAATACCATTTTCCACGTATTGATGATTTATTTGATTAGTTGAAAACTGCCGCAGTGTTCTCGAAGATAGATCTCAAATCCGGGTATTATCAATTGAAAGTTAAAAATTGTGATATGTAACAGCCTGATTTAGGCCCTAGTCGGAATTGTGATTTTGGGATCACAAATTTGAGGTCAGAGAAATAATTAAATATTATTTTTGATGTTTGTGGTATGTGATAAAGTATGTGTGAAAGTTCTGTGTGAAAATTTTATCGTTTGAGTGCTGATTTGTGAAAAAGGATCTAATCGCATAAAATGCAAAAGCTATGTGCTAATAGTTAAAAATTCTTAATTGCCATGTATTATTAAATGAAAGGTCCTTATGTTGTAAATGGACCATTGGTCTAATGAATGGACATAGTTGGACATGAGTTAGTGGATTTTAAATGGAAACATTAAGGTTAAATTGGTAAAATGATAATTAAATTAATATTAATTAAAAAACATGAATTAATGGCATTTGTGTTCATCCTTGCCGAAAATACAAAGGAAAAAGAAAAGAAAAAGAGTCTTAGGGTTCGGCTAGAATTTGGCTTGATTGAGGTATGTGTTTTGATCCGTTTTGATGATTTTTACGTTTTTTCGATAGTTGCTTCGTGTTCTAGCTAGCCTATGTCCTAATTTTTGAATTTGTTGGTGATTTTGTAAATTGTCATTGATGAATGCTTGAGCTTTGTGATATTTGATGATGAGTAATGAGTAATTGTTAATAGATTATAATGTTTTGTAAATTGATTTTTAACAAAAATGTCAAAAATGGATTAAATTATAAAATATGTAA
The DNA here is from genome assembly GCA_025506655.1 of Gossypium rotundifolium. NCBI lineage: Eukaryota > Viridiplantae > Streptophyta > Magnoliopsida > Malvales > Malvaceae > Gossypium > Gossypium rotundifolium. The sequence continues at coordinate 111,982,563 of CP106729.1, forward strand.
ATTGAGGGATTGAAATGTGAAATAAATGTGAAATATGGGCTGCTAGGGGAACTATGGCAATTCGGCTAAGCATGGATTAAATTGGATTTTGTGAATTTGATGTATTTGTGAAATTAGGACTAAAAAGTCAAAATGTGTAATTATGAGGGCTAAAGTGTAAAATGCTTTAAATATGTGTTGTGGTTTGTTTTGGATGAAAATGTGATTGAATGAGTTGAATTTGATATTTATAGATTAAGAAAGGAGAAATTCGCACTTAGATCGAGGCAAGAACAAAGTGCTCGATTGATCGACTAGTGTCGTTTTTACGTCCGAGGTAAGTTCGTGTATAATACGAATTGTTTAAACAATGTTCACCTACTATGAAATGAATAGAAATGTGATTGTTGAGTTAGTAATGCGATATGTGAGCTCAAAGATATGTGGCACTAAGTGTGCGTGAATAGAATAGTTACTACGATGAATTGCATTAGGTGTGCCATTTGATTTGACTAATGCCCTTGCTGCTTTTATGGATTTAATGAATCAGATTTTTTAACCTCATCTGGATAGATTAATTGTTGTGTTTATTGATGATATATTAATCTATTCAAAGATAGAATTGGAGCAAGAACAATATTTGAGGATCATATTACAGAGTTTAAGAGAAAAGTAGTTGTACGCAAAATTTAGTAAATGTGACTTCTAGCTTCGTGAGGTTGGAATTTTGGGTCACTGATCGTGTGCCAGAGTCTTAAAAATTTATAATATGAATGATCTATTATAAAAACTAACTGTGACAATGACTTGAGGCAAGCGCACCTATCGAACAGTAGTATAGCTAGTGGCAAGACCGGATTGTCGAACCCAAAGGAACCAAAAATACTAATAGTAACTTTCTTTTTATTATTTAGCCTAAGAATTAAGAGAATTGTTATTTAATCTAAAATTAACTAATAACTAAGCTAAAGATGCTAAGACAAAGAAGGAATTGGGGAAAGACTTGAGGGAAAATCGATTGATTTAGACAATAGCCGAGGAAGAATCCACCTAGACTTCACTTGTTATCTAACTCGAACTGCATTTATTTATTCACTTGACTTGATCCGTAGAATTCCTAATTTATATTAATACCTCTTTCGAGGCTACTAATGTCTAACCCTAGGTTGATTAATTGAAATCTCTTTCTAATTAAAACCCTTAAAATCGCATTAACTCGATCTATGGATTCCCATATTAGGTTTGACTTTAATCTGGTAGATTTTCTTCATCCTATTTCTAGGGTTACGATCAACTCCGCTTAACAATGCTAGATCTACTCTTAAATAGGGAATTTTTCTCCACTGCCTAAGCACATCAATACTTGAATTAATATCCTAAAATATCAAAGCAAGAATTAAGAGTACATAATTAAGAACAAATCAAGTGTTTATCATACAGCTCAGAGAACAATAACAAGATCTGTCTTAGGTTTCATCCCCCTCAGGTATCTGGGGGTTTAGTTCATAATTATAAAAGAATACATCTCAAAAGAAAAGATAAAACAAAACATAAAGAAAAACCCTAAAACCCCTTAAAGGAATTGAAGGAGTGATCCTCAGTCTTGAGTATGATTCCAGCTTCTTGAGATGAATCAACTGGCTTTCTTCGAGTTAATCCCACAATTCTGGCCCCTCTAGCTTGGCTCATTGGCCTAGCTGGATGCCTAGCTGAACGCTCCCCTGAAGGTGTAACATCCTGAATTATTGGGCCTATGTGTTTGGTGTGGGGATATTTTTAATGTGTTAAATTAAGTGTTAGGGGTTCAAATTGGGCTTAGGTTTGGGGCTGAGGCTATAGTTAAAATTTCTTGTTTGAAAACTTTAGTGGAAAGCTTGTTATGTTAAGGCATAACAGATATTAGCTGTGTTTTTAAAACACAAATGGTCTTATGGCCCAGTGGCAAATGGCGCCACAAGGAGGGAAAGGAGTTGGCGTCATTTGAAGGTCCAAGGTTCGAGTCGCCTGGTACCATTTATTTTAATTATTTTTGACATTTACAAGAGCAGTAGTGGAGTTCGGCAATGATTCATAAATTTAGGAATTTTGTAATGTGATAATAAGGTAGATAATGTGCTGATAAAGGAATGAAGAGGTTATGTCATCCATGACACTGTAGATGAGTAGTTAGATGAGGATAAAGAGAAAATCAAGGAGTTATCTATAGGGCTAGGTGGTGGCCGAAATTTCGACTCTAAGAGGAGTAAAGGAATCAGTTTCTTTATAGCTTAAGGGTGCCAAATTCTCCCCTATTCCTTGTTTAATTTTTAGCTGTCAGGAAGGGCACTTTCGGGTTTTGATAAGTAGGTACCAAAATTTCCTATAAATAGGGGTGGTAGCTCATCAATTCCAGCATTTGAACCCTACTCTTTTCTTATTTCCTTGTACCGAAATTCTCAGTCTTCCTCTCTAATTTCTTTTCTTTTGATTTCTTTAAAAGCCGAGACCTCTCAATCTTCTCAACATCTTTTCTTTCAAAAGTCAAAACCCTGAACTCTCTAGCCGAATAATCCCTATTATTTTTACCGATTTCTTCAACTAAAAGCCGAAACTATTTAGAATTCTTCTTATTATCTTCTCTTTTTGATCTTCTCAAAAGCCAAAATCCCTTGGGAGTAGCCGAACTTTCTCTAGTAAGGTAAGTATCGACTCTTGTTGTTCTTAAAATCTCTCTTTAGTTTTTGGAAGACAAAGCTGAAAAGCTAATGGTTTAATGGTTTCATGTATTTTATGTGTTTGGCGACATTCGAGAAGTGAAGTAGATCAAGTAGATCTAAAAGCCAAAAATCGGTAGTCTCTGATTTTGGGATTTCAAGGTAAGGATTTTGATTCTCCTTAAGAGTTATCAATCAGTTTCTTTTTGTTATTCGTGCCCTTAACCAATTGTTTCGTTAAGCCTTCATTATAGTACCTTCTGACCAAGATCATTCATGGACTCGAATGTCAGCAAATCAAAGGAAGGGGTTGGATCTGTAATCTCAGCCCCAAAGTTCAAGAAATGCGTGGTGTCTACTGTTCGTGATTGGCCACCGGGTTGTGGACCAGCTTCAGAATAGAATCTTAGGCTATTAGTAACGGTAACGATTTTCGATAGTGCCGACTTTGACAATATCATCTTGTCAGTAATCAGGTGTGTAGATCTTTATCACTTAAGTCTCCTGTATAATATCTATTATGGGCTGAAAAGCTGAAAAAGGCTGTGTGATAGTCGACTAACCCGTAGGGGTTGGGCTGGGAACGCCAGGTACGTAAAAATAGTATTATCTCTAAATGTATCGATGTATGTGTTATCCTGTTATCCAGTAATTGGTTGAGTGCTTTCGATATGGCATGTGTGTATGCATGGGATATGGGTTTGATTTGATGAAGGGGAAGAGCATGTATTTAGGTCACAATAGTGATCGGTGGCTATGCCACGTTATCCTGATATCCTGATTCCTGAATATTATGATCGACATCATAACTGTCAAATTTGCGTGTAGAGGTTGGTAGGTCGATTGTAGAAATCCCCTGGTGTGATGGTTGGTATGGGTCGGCGTGTAGAGTATGGACTCTTAGGTTTTGGGATGGGCCATATTGCATGAATTATTCTGTTGCCTTTGTGTATGGGCCAAGGCCCATAATGTGTTTAATGGGCCCAAGGCTTTTATGTGATTTGGGATTTGCACACGAGTCTTTGTGACTCACCCTTTGTTTTTCCCACTTTTCGGATGAGCGAGAGTTCGTGGACATGGGAACCGAGGCGGACTCGAGGGCCATCAAGTCTTTTATCTTCCTAAACTATTTTCGGTTATCTTTTAAGTTTAAATTTTGGGACATTTTTTTGTAATAAGGCCTCCATCACTTAGGGTTTTATATTATTTCTTTTTGCTAGGTTTTAATAAACTTATGTTTTTTTTTCAAAGTCTTAATTATAAAGTAAAATGACAAACGAGCTTTTCAAACACGACCCACGCAAATGTTTAAAGTTATTTTCAAAATTTCACATTTAATTGATTATTCGGCTATAATAAACTAAGATTCTCTAAAATCCTTCAGAGTAAAGTTTCCAAGATTCAACCCGTAGCATACCAGAGCCGGTCCTGACGCATGGGCCGGGTTTGGGGTGTTACATTTTTGCTATTAGAGCCCAGTTCAAAACTCGGCCTGTGAAATGGGTCCAGTAGTGATTTATAAAATAAATAAGAGTTTGAGAAAAATTTGGTTGGGATATGGCCTTCGAGTCTACCGGCACCCGATCCACCCAGGTAAGTACTCTAACTCTTGATGTAATAGGCATGATGGGCTTGATGGGCCTTATGGACGTAGACTAGTATGATAGGATTAATGGACTCTAAGTTTAGTTTAAACAACTCCTCAATTTCATAAGATTTAATCTATTGAAACATGACCGTGAACAAGTCACAGGGTTAGGGTGTGGTAACAAGCATACGCATGTCTAGGATTAGATCTAGGGAGAGCTTGGTACTTAAGTGGCCCTAGTGGCCCACCTCCTCTTTTCTGGAATCCTACCTGGTGCGTAGTAACTGTTCACCTTAGCTACGAGGACTTGTTGACAGGCTAAAAATCTATAACTAAAACCCGAAAGGGACTAGCCACCCTATTTTCTAAAATTATTAAAATACCCCTGGTTTGGAAAATTACCGAATTACCCCTAATTTGTAAAATAACAAAATACCCCTGGATTGTAAAATTACCGAAATTCCCCGAATTGCAAAATTACCAAAGTACCCCTATTTTGTAAAATCACCAAGATACCCTATTTTGGAAAATTACGAAAATAACCATGTAGGATAAAATTACGAAAATACCCTGGGTAATGAAATGACGGAAATACCCTTATGTGATGAGTTCATGGATGCTACTTGTATGTTGGTGTGTATGAATGTTGAATGTGCATGGCTCCTGGAATTAGGAAAACTGAAACCTGTAGATATGTCACGAATTCGAAAGAACTACTATTAAAACTACTTTTCATAAAACTGTTCGTGATTAAACATTGGAAGTAGTTAATAATTCATAAAATTTCTAATCAGATAAATGCCAATTGGAAGAATGAATACAAGGGGTCGCGGACGCCCGCCGCGTGGTCGTGGTGGGGGTAGGATGACCGTGTCGAAACAAGAGGGTCCGCCACGTGTCGTGAACAGATGCCGATCCGTCACCGTGGAGGGAGAATTTTAAGACCAGACGGCCGGAGATGATGCGATATCTTAGGCGATGTTAAGGGTGTTGGAAAGGGTTGCTGGGGCAAGCATGGGCCTAGGAGCTCGAAAATCTGTGTCGAAATGACTGAGAGCCAATGGGGCAGAAATATTCAGAGGAATTTCTGGAATAGCCCCGAGTACAGTTGAGTACTGGTTAGAGGCGGTGGACGTATAATGGATGATCTGGATCTCACAGAGGAGGAAAAGCTGAAAGGAGTCGTATCTCTCCTGCGGAACGAAGTATACCAGTGGTGGCTGATGGTTAAAGATGGTGCAGTGGCTAGCCGTATCACTTGGGATATCTTCAAAATGGCATTCCAAAGTAAGTACATCGGGACAAGCTTTGTGGATGCACAGCGCAGAGCGTTTCTAAATTTGGTTCAGGGTAGTAGGTCAGTGGCTGCTTATGAGGTAGAATTCTTGCGCCTTAGCCGTTATGCACGATGGATGGTGGCCACAGACCATGAACATTGTGTTCGGTTTGAAGATGGTCTGAGAGATGATCTGCGTGTTTTGATAGCCCCACAGTGGGAAAGGGAGTTCGCTGTCCTGGTGGAAAATGCTAAGATAGCTGAGGAGGTAAAGCAAAAAAGAAGCTAAACGGGATAGAAGTGGGAATAAGAGGAATTTTGGACAATCAGGGTCAGCTGGACGTACTAAAAAAAAGTCTAGGTCGGATGGACTGAGTTAGAGACCTGCTACTGCTAGCCAAACGCAGAAGTGTACTCGGTGCGGTAAACTCCATTGGGGTGAGTGTTGGTCGAGTAGCGGGAAGTGTTTCAGGTTTGGATCTACAGACTATCTGATTAGAAGTCGCCTGCAAAGAATTTAACGATGAAGGGCCCGCAGCTAGGGAATGTCTGAGTTGAGTAGAGGAGGTCAGCAGCCACAGAGAGGTCATGGTCCAGCTAGAGGTGGCAATGATCGGGGTCGTGGAGCACCAGGGAGAGGTGCAGCAAACACTGAGGTGAGACAGCCAGGGTTAGTCTATGCTGCCAGACGTCGAGCGGAGGCTGATGCATCGGATGTTATAACCGGTACGTTTTTAATTTTTGGCCTACCGTACACTACCTTGATTGACATTGGGACAACACATTCGTATGTAGTTAGTAATGTATCTAAAACTTTAAGGTTAGAATCTGAGATTACCCCTAGGGCGATGACTGTAATTAGCCTGTTAGGACAATCTGTAGTAGTGGATAAACTCTATCGGGAGGTACCTTTAGAAGTTCAGGGAATAACCTTTCTAGCGAATCTGATGGAATTACCATTTAGGGAATTCGATTTAATGTTAGGCATGGATTGGCTGGTGAAGTATCAAACAAACTTAGATTGTGCAGCCAAGTGTATGGTGTTAAAAACCCCTGAGGGAGGAGAAGTGCTAGTGATAGGAAAAAGAGGGAACTATTTGTTGAATGTGGTGACTGCCCTAAGAGCAGAGAGGATGGTGAGAAAAGGATGTGAGGCAGTTTTAATGTTTGTTCGGGCTCTGGAAGCTAAGGACATAACTGTTGGGGATGTGAGGACGGTGAAGAAATTTCCTGATGTCTTCCCCGAAGAGCTTCTGGGATTACCTTCGGATCGTGAAGTGGAGTTTGGAATTGATCTTCTTCCGGGAACAGCGCCGGTATCTATTGCTCCATCTTGGATGGCCGAAGGAGTTGGTGGAATTGAAAGCGCAGATTCAGGAGTTATTGGATAGAGGGTTTATATGACCAAGTGTGTCACAGTGGGGAGCGCTGGTGTTATTTGTTAAGAAGAAGGATGGATCAATGCGTATGTGCATTGACTATCGTCAGCTAAACAAGTTGGCGATTAAGAACAAGTACCTGTTGCCTAGGATCAATGACTTGTTCGATTAGTTGAAGGGGGCTTTGCTATTTTCAAAGATAGATTTGAGGACAGGATACCGTCAGCTTAGGGTCAAGGAAGCAGATATTCATAAGATGGCTTTTAGGACCCGCTATGGTCACTACGAATTCATGGTGATGCCATTTGGTTTGACCAACGCGCCAGTAGCATTCATGGACACGATGAATCGGGTGTTCCAACCCTACCTGGATTGGTGTGTTGTGGTGTTTATCGATGATATCTTAGTCTACTCAAAGTCGGAGGAGGAGCATGATGATCATCTGGGATGGTTTTGGAGATTCTGAGGGAGAAGCAATTGTATGCCAAATTCAGTAAGTGGGAATTTTGGCTAAGGGAAGTTACTTTTCTAGGCCACATTGTGTCGGCAGAAGGGATTAGGGTTGACCCTCGAAAAATCGAAGTGGTGTTGGATTGGAAACTGCCTAAGTCGGTGGCAGAAATTCAGAGTTTTCTTGGTCTGGCTGGATATTATCAAAGGTTTGTTGAGGGATTTTCTTTGATGGTGGCACCTTTGACTAAGTTGCTACAGAAAGGGGTTCCATTTGTTTGGTCTGATAAGCAGCAAGAGAGTTTCAAGAAGTTAAAAAGGATTTTGATGGAGGCTTCGGTGTTGATTCAGCCGGAGGCTGGAAAGGAGTTTGTGATTTACTATGACGTGTCACACACGGGACTAGGATGCATGTTGATGCAAGATAGAAAGGTTATTGCGTACGCTTCTCGGCAGTTAAGACCACACAAATCAAATTATCCCACCCATGATTCGAAATTGGCAACAATGGTATTTGCTTTAAAGATATGGAGGCATTACCTGTACGGGGAGAAACTATCATTTATACCGATCATAAGAGCTTAAAGTACCTGATAACACAGAAGGAGTTGAATCTAAGGCAAAGGAGGTGGATCGAGTTGTTAAAGGATTATGACTGCTCGATCGAGTACCACCTGGGGAAGGCTAACGTGGTGGCGGATGCTCTAAGTCTTAAGGTGATCGCTGACTTGAGAGTAATGTTTGCTCACCTTAGTCTATATGAAAATGGGAGTTTATTAGCTGAACACCAAGTAAAACCCTCTTAGGTTAGTTAGGTATAGAAAAAGCAATAGATCGATGAGTCACTTAAGGAGAAGTGGCAGCTTATCTCGAATGATGGGCCAGCAGAATTCCGTGTGAACGAGGAAGGACTGTTATGTTTTCGATGGAGGATTTGCATGCCAAAAGATCCAGAGTTGAGGCATAGGATTTTGCATGAAGCGCATAAAGGTACATACGCTATGCATCCTGGAGGGAGTAAGATGTATCAGGATTTGCGAGATCAGTTATGGTGGCCGGGTTTGAAGTGAGAGGTAACTGAATTAGTAAGTAAGTGTTTGACCTGTCAGTAGGTAAAGGCGGAGCATCAGTTGCCATCAAGGTTATTATAGCTGGTGAAGATTCCATAATGGAAGTGGGAATGGATCACAATGGACTTTGTTAGTGGGCTACCCCTCACGCCTATTAAAAAAGGCTCAGTTTGGGTAATTGTAGACCGCTTGACGAAGTCTGCTCATTTCATACCCGTACATGTCGACTACTCTTTGCAGAAGTTAGCTAAGTTATATATGGCAGAGGTAGTAAGGTTAATGGAGTACTAGTATCGATCATCTCGGATAGGGACCCTAGGTTCACCTCACGATTTTGGAAGGCGTTGCATCAAGCATTGGGGACGAAGTTGGATTTCAATATAGCATTTCATCCTCAAATCGATGGACAGTCTGAGCGGGTGATTCAAATCTTAGAGGACATGTTGAGAGGATGTGTCATTGATTTCAGGGGTAGTTGGGAAGGGTTCTTACCATTAGCAGAGTTTGCTTGCAAGAACAACTACCAGTCTAGTATTTAGATGGTGCCCTATGAAGCTTTGCACGGGCGAAAGTGTCGTACTCCTACCTGTTGGATAGAATTAGGGGAACATCAGATTTTGGGACCGGAGTTGGTGACCGAGACAGAAGAGAAGGTTAAGTTAATTCGATCTTGACTAAAGGAAGCGTCGGACAGGCAGAAGTCCTATGCTGATTTAAAACGTAGGGACATAGAATTTGCTGTGGGTGACAAGGTTTTCTTGAAGGTATCACCTTGGAAGAAAGTACTAAGGTTTGGACGGAAGGGTAAGTTAAGTCCTAGATTTATTGGACCGTACCGAGTGTTAAAACGAGTAGGACCAGTAGCATATTAGCTGGAGTTACCTCTGGAGTTAAGTCAAATCCATGATGTATTCCACGTCTCTATGCTGAGACGATACCGTTCGGATCCATCCCATGTGGTGTCAATAGAGGAAATCGAAGTGAGACCTGATCTAACCTTCGAAGAGGAACCAGTGGAAATTCTGGATCGTGATGTCAAGGTGTTGCGAAGGAAAACAGTTCCGTTAGTGAAGGTGCTATGGCGGAACCATGGTTCTGAAGAGACTACGTGGGAACTAGAGGAAGTGATGCGGCAGCCGTACCCCTATCTTTTCTGACCAGGTAATTTCGAGGACAAAATTTCTTTAAGAGGGTAGAACTGTAACATCCTGAATTATTAGGCCTATGTGTTTGGTGTGGGGATATGTTTAATGTGTTAAATTAAGTGTTAGGGGTTCAAATTGGGCTTAGGTTTGGGGCCGAGGTTGTAGTTAAAATTTCTTGTTTGAACACTTTAGTGGAAAGCTTGTTAAGTTAAGGCATAATGGATATTAGCTGTGTTTTTAAAACACAAATGGTTTTGTGGCCCAATGGGGAATGGCACCACAAGGAGGGAAGGGAGTTGGCGTCATTTGAAGGCCCAAGGTTTGAGTCGCCTAGTACCATTTATTTTAATTATTTTCGGCATTTACAAGAGCAGTAGCGGAGTTCAGCGATGATTCTTAAATTTAGGAATTTTGTAATGTGATAATAAGGTAGATAATGTGCTGATAAAGGAATGAAGAGGTTGTGTCATCCATGACACTGTAGATAAGTAGTCAGATGAGGATAAGGAGAAAATCAAGGAGTTATCTACAAGGCTAGGTGGTGGCCAAAATTTTGACTCTAAGAGGAGTAAAGGAATCGATTTCTTTATAGCTTAGGGGTGCCGAATTCTCCCCTATTCCTTGTTTAATTTTTAGCTGTCAGGAAGGGCACTTTCGGGTTTTGATAAGTAGGTACCGAAATTTCCTATAAATAGGGGTGGTAGCTCATCAATTCCAGCATTTGAACCCTAATTTTTTCTTATTTCCTTGTGCCAAAATTCTCAGTCTTCCTCTCTAATTTCTTTTCTTTTAATTTCTTCAAAAGCTGAGACCTCCCAATCTTCTCAACATCTTTTCTTTCAAAAGCCGAAACCCTGAACTCTCTAGCCGAATAATCCCTATTCTTTTTGCCGATTTCTTCAAGTAAAAGCCAAAACCACTTAGAATTCTTCTTATTATCTTCTCTTCTTGATCTTCTCAAAAGCCGAAATCCCATAGGAGTAGCCAAATTTTCTCTAGTAAGGTAAATGTCGACTCTTGTTGTTCTTAAAATCTCTTTTCGATTTTTGGAAGACAAAGCCGAAAAGCTAATGGTTTAATGGTTTCATGTATTTTATGTGTTTGGCGACATTCGAGAAGTGAAGTAGATCAAGTAGATTTAAAAGCCAAAAATCGGTAGTATTCGATTTCGGGATTTCAAGGTAAGGATTTTGATTCTCCTTAAGAGTTATCAATCGATTTCTTTTTGTTTTTCGTGCCCTTAACCAGTCATTTCGTTAAGTCATCATTATAGTACCTTTTGACTAAGATCATTCATGGACTCGAATGTCAGCAAATCAAAGAAGGGTTGGATCTGTAGTCTCAGCCCCAAAGTCCAAGAAACGCGTGGTGTCTGCTGTTCGTGATTGGCCACTGGGTTGTGGACCAGCTTCAGAACAGAATCTTAGGCTGTTAGCAACGGTAGCGGTTTCCAATAGTGTCGACTTTGACAATATCATATTGTCAGTAATCAGGTGTGTAGATCTTTATCACTTAAGTCTCCTGTATAATATCTATTATGGGCTGAAAAGCCAGAAAAGGCTGTGTGACAGCCGAATAACCCGTAGGGGTTGGGCTAGGAACTCCAGGTACGTAAACATAGTATTATCTCTAAGTGTATCGATGTATGTGTTATCCTGTTATCCAATAATTGGTTGAGTGCTTTCGATATGGCATGTGTGTATGCATGGGATATAGGTTTGATTTGATGAAGGGGAAGAGCATGTATTTAGGTCACAATAGTGATCGGTGGCTATGCCACGTTATCCTGATATCCTGATTCCTGAATATTATGATCGACAGCATAACTGTCAAATTTGCGTGTAGGGGTTGGTGGGTCGATTGTAGAAATCCCCGAGGTGTGATGGTTGGTAAGGGTCGACGTGTAGAGGATGGACTCTTAGGTTTTGGGCCATATTGCATGAATTATTCTGTTGCCTTTGTGTATGGGCCAAGGCCCATAATGTGTTTGTGGGCCCAAGGCTTTTATGTGTTTCGGGATTTGCACACTGAGTCTTTGTGACTCACCCTTTTGTTTTTCCCACTTTTTAGATGAGCAATAGTTCGTGGACATGGGAGCCGAGACGGACTCGAGGGGCCATAAAGTCTTTTATCTTCCTAAACTATTTTCAATTATCTTTTAAGTTTTAATTTTGGGACATTTTTTTGTAATAAGGCCTCCATCACTTAGGGTTTTATATTATTTCTTTTTGCTAGGTTTTAATAAACTTATGTTTTTTTTCAAAGTCTTAATTATAAAGCAAAATGACAAATGGGCTTTTCAAACACGACCTACGCAAATGTTTAAAGTTATTTTCAAAATTTCACACTTAATTGATTATTCGGTTATAATAAACTAAGTTTCTCCAAAATCCTTCAAAGTAAAGTTTCCAAGATTCAACCCGTAGCATACCAAATCCGATCCTGACGCATGGGCCGAGTTTAGGGTGTTACAGAAGGTTGGCCTCTGGGTTGTTTATATAGGATTTTGGAATGGCTTTCTTTGCCTTTAAGTACCTTATTACGAATGAAACTCTTCTGTTGCTACGACAGGGACACGCCCATGGCACAATCTAGTGTAAATCGAAGCTAGGCTATGGTCAGGTTTGTTAATGAGGCACGGCCGTGTGATTCGGGGTGCAGACCGTGTCGATTTTGTAATTTGGCCCATTTTATCCGTTTTTAGCCCGTTTCTCATTCTTTTCATCCTCCGGTGCTCTCCTGAGTATAAAACATGAAAACAAAGGATTAGGAGCACCTATTTCTATAATTAAAGGGATAAATCATACAAAAGTATGCTAAATATGAGATTAAAATATGTGTATATTGTGGTTTATTAAATACACCCACACTTAAGCTTTTGCTTGTCCTCAAGCAAAATTCTCAACTCACAATTAAAGTGAACTTCTTCAATTCATAATATTCATCAATAATGTTTCATCATAATTCATGGATAATTCATACATGGATAATTTAATTCAAAGAGTCCTAAAGATTCAAACAATCAAAGTCATGAGTTTATAGCACGAAAACATAGGTGTTTCCCCCTATCCAAATAATTACCTTTAATTCAAAATCGACAAGAGTTGACATCCTCACTAAAGATTCACTCATATCACTCAACGTGTTTAAGGTTCAAAATAAAGCACTCATCAGTCAAACATGAAAAGTTAATCCCATAAGCTTGCCTGAAAATCAAATCTCCACCATTGTAAAATGAGATGATACACAAATCAAAAGGTCTTTAAGGGGTTGTAACGGGGCTTAGGTTAAAGGTGTGGATAAATGCTGAATTAAAGGGTTAGAATCAAGATTGAATTGACAATTTACCTAACTAGAAAAATCAACTAATCCTGAATAATTACATTAATTGAAAACTAATAATACAAGCTTCTTCTTCATGATGTTGAATTTAAATGTATAATCTCACTAGAACATAGAACTAATAATGAATATACCTCGATTTTTTTAAGAACAAATCAAGTTAAGTACATTATATAAGAAAAATTCAACTACTAAAATAAAATAATTAGGTAACTGATCAAATCAAGTCTCGATAGAAGGGTAGTAAAAAGGAATGGTGATAACAAATACAAGATGGCTTTGGGTTAATATTAGTGGGTGAGTCAATAAAAGGGTTGTTATGATCAAAGAGGTTCACTAGGGGTTAATTGTGAAGTTAGGCTTTTGGTGGAGTTAGTGGGTTAAATCCTAAGTGCCTTTGTCATCTCAGTATATCAAATCAATGATGTGGTCTCAACATGTATAATCGAAGCAAGTTCTAGAATAACATATCAATGTTGACACATTCATAATCAATAAAGTGATCAAGAAAAGAATATATGCTCTAAAAGGTTCAAAATCTCACAAAAATTATGGGTTTTTGATGACAACCTTGTAAATTTCAAATTTCAAGGTAATGATTAGATTTAGGTAGAGAACCTAACAAAATTTTAATTTTTGAAAATAGACTCATCGTGCTTGATTCTCAAATATCTTAAAGTTTAAATCATCAATGCATAATTATCAATGACTTAATCTGAAACATATCAATAAAAATCATAAATCAACATGAATTTCATTCTAATTAGTGATATGAGAAAATTACTTAAGACAAGATATCATTCAGGGATTTTGAGAATAATACAAAAAGTTAGGAACTTTTTCTAAATAATTTTCACCCCCACACTTAAGATATACATTGCCCTCAATGTACAAAGATAGATAATAGCAAAATATTAATAATATCATAAGATAGGGAGATAAGTGAAACTTCCTGAATTTTTGGATGTATTCCTTAAGTTGAAAGTGTGGAAACTTGATTCGAAGGTGAAAGATGAGTTGGAGGGGGTGCCTCTAATTCCGATTAATGGACCGAAATGTCCTTATTGTTAGATGGTTCGCGAGGTGGGTGTGATTTCTAAGGCCGTGGTGTGTGATTCCCAAGTAGCCTTTAGAACCTAAAACGAAGAAACTAAAATAATATAAACCATATTTAGTATAAGAAAAATAAAGATAGGGAATTAAAAGAGACGAGAAAAGAAAAAGAGAAAATAAATGGATTCAAAGGTCCTTTTCCTGTCGAGTTAATGAAGCGCCGGCATGAACTTATGTAGATTGGTCTCGCACAGGGAGACTGGGATAGGATCCTTCCGTTTCTTCGACATGGGTATTGTTAGATCTTGAGTTAGGGGAATGAAGAAAAAATGCAAATGAAAGGGAATAAAAGGGGTGTGGAAGAGAAAGGAGTTAGGAGTAGGTGAGAAGGGGGGAGGGGTGTTTTAAATAGAAATTCAAATCTGGTACATCCCACGCCCGTGTACCGTGGGCGTGTCAAATCACACGGCCGTATCACGAGGCCGTGCGGTGGTTCATTCGTTTCTCCCATGCCTGTTATTCAGGTTGCCATGCCCGTATTGATATAATAGTGTCGGCCACGACTGTGTCGCACGGCTGTGGTGTTTAATTGGAGCCCGTGGCTTGAAGATATTTTTCCATCATTTTTTGTACTATCTGTGCTATGTCAGTACGAAAATTCGTAGTACCTACACGGCCACGGCCACGGCAGTGTACAAGGCTGTGTGGGGCGAAAATCTGTGCTTCATTAACTTGGTTAGTTTGTATTTAGGTGCTAAAATAAAAAGAATAAAAATAAATGGGGTTAGTGCTCAGGTTGCCTCCTGAGAAGTGCTCGTTTAAAGTCTTAAGGTAAACTTACCTCTCATTCGCACATTCATGGTGGTTTGAGGAGTGAAAAATCCTTTCTCATGCTATCATTATATAATTTGAGTCGAGTAGTATTTACTTTAAAAGTGTCGAATGTAGAATTGCTTACCTCGACTGTTCCGTAAGGGAAAACATTGATTACTTTAAAAGGGATTTCTTCGTTTGTATTGAGGTCTGAAGTGGCAGTTCGAGGGTCTGTTTTCTCTAAAAGTACCTGATCTTCTATTTTGAAGTGATTTGATTTTCCTATAAGCTCGTCTGGGGGTTCCTTTAGTTTCACTTTGTGTGGTTTCGATTCCTCCTTGAAATGTGCCTTCCACTCGTCCAGTTCATCGACCTGGAGCCTTCGTTCGTCATGACTTATTTCCTTGTTGGTATGAGGTCTATGATCTGGCTCAGATATGTAGCTTCGTGGTGTTTCCTGTAAAGAAAGTTTAACCGGATGGTTATCAATAGAATTTATATTCTCACCTTTATCACTTGATGTCCTAGTTGAGTTGAGAGCTTGAAGACTAATTGATTTTTCACCTACACGAAGTTTGAGTTCACCTGTACTAACATCAATTTTAGATTTGGCAGTTGCTAAAAAGGGCCTTCCTAAAATTAAGGGGATACTATTGTCTTCATCCATATCTAAAACAACGAAGTCTACTGGGAATATGAATTTGTCAATTTTCACTAGCACATCCTTAATTATACCCTTAGGAATTCTAATAGTTTATCAGCTAATTGAATACTCATCCTAGTTTGTTTGGGTTTCCCTAGACCTAGCTGTTTAAACAATTTATATGGCATAACATTGATGCTTGCCCCAAAATCAGCTAAAGCATTATCAATAGATAAATTACCAATTAATCATGGGATTGTAAAACTCCTTGAATCTTTTAATTTTCGTGGTAGTTTGTTTTGTAATATTGCTGAGCACACTACGTTTAGTTCCACATGCGACTCCTCGTCTAACTTCCGCTTGTTTGTCAAAAGCTCTTTCAAAAATTTCCTTGAGTCTGGCATCTGCGAAAGAGCTTCAAGAAACGGTAAGTTAATATGTAATTTCTTTAAAATTTTAAGAAACTTATCGAACTGTTCATCTGAATTGTCTTTCTTCATCAAATCGGGATATGGTATACGAGGTTGGAATTCTTTAATTACTAGTTTTGGCTTTTCTTGGCTTACCTCAACCTTATTTTCACTTACCACAGCTTCTCGCCTTGGCTCAGGTTTAGAATCTACTAACCTTTCACTATTCTGAGCGGTTATGGCTTGAAGTTGCTCTTTTGGGTTAGTCTTAGTGTTACTTGGCAAGCTACCTTGTGGTCGCTTGGAGATCAGCTTAGCGAGTTGCCCTAACTGGTTCTCAATTTCTTTAATTGATGCTTGTTGATTTTTAAATGTTGTTTTGGTGTTTTGGAAATGAGTTTCTGACACCGCTATGAATTTTGTCAACATCTCCTCAAGGTTCGGCTTCTATTCCTATTGGTAGGGCTATTGTTGGAAGTTTGGAGGGGGTTGTTGTCTTTGGTTTCCTTGACCACTCCATAAAAAATTGGGGTGGTTCCTCTAACCTGGATTATAAGCATTACTATTAGGGTTATTTTGAGATCCAAAATTGTTACCCGTATAGTTTATTTGTTCACTTTCCATGTTCGGATTGTAGGGTGGGTACTCAGGATTCGCCACGTGATCGTGTCAAACAGTCGAATTTTAATATTTATAAAGAATAATTGAACCTATAGACTAACTATGACAACGATCGAGGCAAGTGCACCTATCGAACAATAGTATAGTTTAGGCAAGATTATTTTATCGAACCCAAAGGAACCTAAAAATACTACTACTCACTTTCTTTCTATTATTTAGCCTAAAACATGGAGTGATTGGTTTATTAATCTAAAAAACTAATGAAAAACCTAAACTAGATGCAAAGACAAAAGAATGAAACTTTGGGAGAAGACTGTGGAAAAACTCAGTTGATTTTAGACAATACTCTCAGGAAGAATCCACCTATGACTTCTCTTGTTATCTAACTTTTAATTCATATGACTTATTTACTTAGCTTAATTTGTGAGACTCCCTAACCTATATTAAACCCTCTCTCGAGGCGAATAACGTCTAACCTTAGGTTAATTAGTGGAACTCTCGTTCTCTTATTATAACCCCCTAAGGAAGCAGTAAATTGATCAATGGACACCCATATTAGGTTTCCCCCTAATACGGTAAAATCTCGTCACCCTATCTCTAAGCATGCGATCAACTCCGCTTAATTATGCTAGATCTACTCTTAGGCAGGGTCTATTCCTCATCCACCTAAGCACATCAGATTAAATTAAGTAACATAATTAAGAACAAACTAAGTACTTATCATATAATTTAGAAATCAAATAACAAAATCCATCATAGGTTTCATCCCCTTCAGGTATCTGAAGAGTTTAGTTCATAACAAAATAAGAAAACATCTCAAGAGAAAAGATAAAACAAAACATAAGAAATCCCTAAAACCCCCTGAAGGAATTGAAGAGATGATCCCTCTGTCTTGAGTAGAACTCCAGCTTCTTGAGATGGATCAACTGGCTATCTTCGAGTAATTCCCTGAATAAAAGCTCTAGCAGAAAACTTCTGCCTAATACTTCATTCTGTTTAAACCTGTAGAACTCCCTTTAGTTGCTACCTTGGGTGTTTATATAGGCTTTGAGATGCTTTACTTGGCTCCTAAGTATCCTAATTCAAGTAGAATTCCTCCTAGGATGTTTAAGTAAACTTAGGAATGTGTTTCTTTGCCTCCAAGCATCCAAATCCGAGTAAAATTGCTCTTTCCCGCAGCAGGGGCACGCCCATGGCACACGCCCGTGTAAGTCGTGGCCAGACCGTGTTTCTATTAGGTCGATTGGGGCACGGCCATGTAAATCATGGCATGGCCGTGTGAAGAAATTTGATGAGGCACGGCCGTGTGGCTTGAAGTCTAGGCCGTGTCGATTTCCTCTTTGGCCCAAATTGGCCCGTTTTAAGCCTGTTTCTTGTTTTTTTCATCCTCGGGTGCTTTCCTGAGTATAAACATGAAAAGAAAGGATTAAAAGCACCTTTTTACATAAATCAAGGGCTAAATTATCCAAAAGCATACTAAATCTAGGGTTAGAATATGTTACTTTTACGGTTTATCAAATACCCCCACACTTAAGCTTTTGCTTGTCCTCAAGCAAAATTCTCAACTTACAATTAAAACAAACTTTCCATAATTCATAATTCCTATCGACAATGTCTCATCATAATTCATAGATAATTTATACATGGATAATTTAACTCAAAGAACCCTAAAGATTCAATCAAGATAAGTCATACCTTTGTAGTACGAAAACATAGGTGTCTCCCCTTATCTAAGTAATTACCTTTAATTCAAAACCGACAAGGATTGACATCCTCACAAAAGATTCACTCAAATAACTCGAAGTGTTTAAGGTTCAAGAATAAGTACTCTAAGTGAAACCTGAAAAGTTAATCCCATAGGCTTGCCTGAAAATCAAATCTCCACCACTGTATATGAGATGATACACAAATCAAAAGGTCTTTAATCAGGGTTGTAATGGGGCTTGGGTTAAAAGGTGTGGATAAAGGCTGAATTAAAAGGTTAAAATCGAGATTGAATTGACAAGTTACCTAACTAAAAATAATGAACTAGAAAATAAATGATTACATCAATTGAAACTTTAAATTAATAATAATACGAGCTTTTTTTCTTTGATAATTGAAATTTAAATGCACAAGCTCACTTTCTATACTACTAATACTGAATATACTTTGATTTTTCGATGTTTGTTGTTTTTTTCAAAACAAACTAAAGTAAATACATAATAAAGAAAGACTTTATCAACTGAAATAAACTAATTAGGTGGCGATCAAATCAATTCTCGATGGAAGGGTAGTCAAAAGAATGATAACAAAGTCAAAGGGTTTTGGGTTAATATTAGCGGGTAAATCAATAAAAGGTTGTTAGGATTAAAAGGGTTCACTAGGGTTAATTATGTAGGTAGACTTTTAGTCTTGTGAATGGGTTAAAACCTAGGTGCCTTTATCATCTCAATATATCAAATCATAGATGTGGTCTCAACATGTATAAACGAGGCAAGTTCTAGAATAACAGTTTAAAGTTGACACACTCATAATCAATAAAGTGAGCACGAAAAATAATATATGCTCTATAAGGCTCAAAATCTCACAAAATTAAGGGTGTTTTGACATCAATCCTATAAATTTCAAACTTCAAAGTAATACTCAAATTCAGTTCAACGACCTATTAATTTTTAATTTTTAGAAAGTAGACTTATCATGCTCGATTCTCTAGTATCCTTCAAATTTAATCATCAATGCACAATTCACTATGACTTACTCTAAAACATATCAATACAAATCATAAATCAACAGAAATTTCATCCTAATTAGTAATATGAGAAAAATACTTGAAAACAAGACTAAATTCAGGATTTGAGAATAATGCAAAAAGTTAGGTACTTTTACCCCCCACACTTAAAATGTACATTGCCTTCAATGTACAAAGATAGATAAACAATTATGTAATAATAAAATCAAAAGAGAAGGGAAGAAGTAACACTTCCTGAATTTTTGGATGAAGTCTATGAAAAGAAACCGAATAAGATTGGAGGTGAGCGTGGGAAGCATCTCGAACCGTTTGAAATTGAATCCTCAAGTAGCGGCTTGGTTTTATTGTATCCTAAGCTAAATCTAAATGCCATTGAGAAAAGGAGAAAATAATAAAGGAAGTAAAAATAAAAATAAAAATAAAAATAAAAATATGAATAAAAGTAAATAATTAAATAGAGATAAGGTCCACGTTCATGTGCCTAGTCGTGGTATCCACACGGCCACGACCACGGTCGTGTGCAAGGCCGTGTGGGTATGGAAACCTATGCCTAAATACAAAAATAAATAAAACCAAACTAATTAGTACAGTTAGTACTCGGGTTGCCTCCCAAGAAGTGCTCGTTTAATGTCTTGAGCTAGACTTACCTATTGTACGCACAATCATGGTGGTTTGAGGAGGTGGAAATCCTTTCTCACGCGATCAACTCGGTTATGGATATAAAGTTTAAGTCGAGTAATGTTTACCTCAAAAGTGTTGAATTTAGATTGCTTACCTCGACTGTGTCGTATAGGAAGACATTAAGTACCTCAAAAGTGATTTCTTCATTTGCTTTGAGTTCTGAATTGGTGATTCGAGGATCTTCCTCCTTATTCAACAATACCTGATCCTCTATTTTGATGTGATTTGTTTTTCATATCAGCTCATCTTGGGTTTCCCTCGGTTTCACTTCGTGTGGTTCTGGTTCTTCTTTAAATTTTGTTTTCCACTCTTCTAGTTTGTCGACCCTAAGGCTTTGTTCCTCATATAATTCTTCTTTATTGGCACGAGGTCTAAGATCTAGCTCAGCTAGGTGATTTTGTGATGTTTCCTGTAAAGAAGGTTGAACCAAATGGTTATTAACGTTCGTACCTTTATTACTCGATGTCCTAGCTGAGTCAAGAGCTTGAAGAGTGACTATCTCGTTGCCTACACGAAGTATGAGTTCTCCAGCATAGATATCAATTTTAGCTCTGGCAGTTTCTAAAAAGGGTCTTCCTAAAATTAAGGGGGTCGTGTTGTCCTCATCCATGTCTAAAACGACAAAGTCTATTGGGAATACGAATTTATCAATTTTGATTAGAACTTTTTCTATTATACCCCTAGGAATTCTTATAGTTTTATCAGTTAATTGAATACTCATCCTAGTTTGTCTAGGTTTCCCTAGACCTAGTTTAAACATTTTGTAAGGCATAGCATTGATGCTTGCCCCTAAATCTGCTAATGCATTATCAATAGATAAACTACCAATTAAACATGGAATTGTAAAATTCCCTGGATCTTTTAATTTTCGTGGCAGTTCATTTTGTAGAATTGTTGAGCACATCACGTTTAGCTCCATGTGGTGCTCTTCGTCTAATTTGCGTTTGTTGGTCAAGAGCTATCTTAAAAATTTCCTCGAGTCTAGTATCTGAGAAAGAGCTTCAAGAAGAGGTAAGTTAATATGTAATTTTTTTAAGAGTTTAAGAAACTTACCGAACTGTTCCTCTGAATCGTCCCATTTCATTGATTCGGGATAAGGTATACGCGGTTTGTACTCCTTGATTACCGGTTTCAGCTTTTCTTGTGTTACCTCTACCTTACTTTCGTCTACCTTGGCTTTTTGTATTGGATTAGGTTCATCTAACCCCTTACTGGCATGGGCTGAGATGACTTGAATTTTCTCCTTCGGTTTAATCTCGGTGTTACTTGGTAGACGTCCTTGCGGTCGTTCTGACATTAGCTTTGTGAGTTGTTCGACTGCATTAGTGGTTGCCTTGAATGACTTAGTAAGTTCCCCGAAACGGTTCTCATTTCTTTTAAGTGTTTTCTCAGTTTCTTGGAAATGATTTTCTGTGTTTGCCATGAATTTTGTCAGCATCTCTTCAAGATTCGGCTCCTCTTCTTGTTGGTGAGGTGGTTGTTGAGAATCTGGAGGAAGTTTCGATCTTTGGCTATTTTGATCATCCCACGAGAAATTGGGATGGTACTTCCAACCTGCATTATAAGTGTCACTATAAAAATTATTTTGATATCTAGAATAGTTACATGTATAGTGAGCTTGCTCATTTTCCATGCCATATCCGTAGGGTGGGTACTCAGGATTCGCCACGCCTCCTAGATTCAAATCATATTGAATTTCTGGATGTACCTGCGAGGGACTATACCAATCATCAATCTTTTTATTCATCATCTCTAACGATTAGATAACCCGGTGACCACGTCGAGGTTGAAGACTTTGGTCGCATTTTAGTAGGAATTGTCCTCATGACTTGCCACCGATAATTATCCGATGCCATCTTTTCCATAGACTAAAATTTTCTGCCAAAAGCAAAATAGAGGAAAAAATTAGCAAATTAAAAAAATAAAAATAAAATAAATAATAATAATAAATTGTAATAAAAAAATTGGCTAAAGTAATAAAAATTAAGCTTTCTTAATATTTTAGTTCCCTGGCAACGGCGCCAAAAACTTGATCGTGTCAAACAGTCGAGTTTTAATATTTATAAACAATGATCGAACCTGTAGACTAACTATGGCAATGATTGAGGCAAGTGCATCTATCGAACAATAGTATAGTTTAGGCAAGATTATTTTATCGAACCCAAAGGAACCTAAAAGTACTACAACTCACTTTCTTTCTATTATTTAGCCTAAAATATGGAGTGATTGGTTTATTAATCTAAAAAACTTATGAAAAAACTAAACTAGATGCAAAGACAAAAGAATGAAACTTTGGGAGAAGACTGTGGAAAAACTTAGTTGATTTTAGACGATACCCTCAAGAAGAATCCACCTATGACTTCTCTTGTTATCTAACTTTTAATTCATATGACTTCTTTACTTAGCTTGATTTGTGAGACTCCCTAACCTATATTAAACCCTCTCTCGAGGTGAATAACGTCCAACCTTAGGTTAATTAGTGGAGCTCTCGTTCTCTTATAATAACCCCCTAAGGAAGTAGTAAATCGATCAATAGACTCCCATATCAGGTTTCACCCTAATACGACAAAATCTCATCACCCTATCTCTAGGCGTGCGATCAACTCTGCTTAATTATGCTAGATCTACTCTTAGGCAGGGTCTATTCCTCCTCCATCTAAGCACATCAGATTAAATTAAGCAGCATAATTAAGAACAAACTAAGTACTTATCATATAATTTAGAAATCAAATAACAAAATCCATCATAGGTTTCATCCCCTTCAGGTATCTAAAGGGTTTAGTTCATAACAAAATAAGAAAACATCTCAAGAGAAAAGATAAAACAAAACATAAGAAATCCCTAAAGCCCCCTGAAGGAATTGAAGAGGAGATCCTCTGTTTTGAGTAGAACTCCGGCTTCTTGAGATGGATCAACTGGCTATCTTCGAGTAATTCCTTGAATAAAAGCTCTAGCAGAAAACTTCTGCCTAAAACTTCATTCCTATTTTGGCTTCTGCCGAACTCCTATTTTTAGTTGCTACCTTGGGTGTTTATATAGGATTTGAGATGCTATACTTGGCTCCTAAGTATCCTAATTCAAGTAGAATTCCTCCTAGGATGTTTAAGTAGACTTAGGAATGTGTTTCTTTGCCTCCAAGCATCCAAATCCGAGTGAAATTACTTTTCCGTGGCAGGGGCACGCCCATGGCACACGCCCGTATAAGTCGTAGCCAGACCGTGTTCTGATTCTGTCGATTGGGGCACGGCCGTGTAAATCGTGGCATGGTCGTGTGATGTAATTTGACGAGGAACGACCATATGGCTTGAAGTCCAGGCTGTGTCGATTTCCCTTTTAGCCCAAATTGGTCCGTTTTAAGCCTGTTTCTCGTTCTTTTCATCCTCGGGTGCTTTCTTGAGTATAAACATGAAAAGAAAGGATTAAAAGCACCTTTTTACATAAATCAAGGGCTAAATCATCCAAAAGAATACTAAATATGGCGTTAAAATATGTTACTTTTACGGTTTATCACCACACCTACTAGATTTGAATCACATTGCATTACTAGATGTACCTGCGAGGAACCACACAAACCATCAGTCTTTTTATTTAACATCTCTACCTTATTTGATAGCATGGTGACTGCGTCGAGGTTGAAAACTCTGGCTGCTTTTGTTGGCCTTGTCCTTGTAACTTGCCACTGATAGTTGTTCAGTGACATCTCCTCTATAAACTCATAGGCCGCCTCAGGAGTTTTGTTATTCAGGGTTCCGCCGGCTGCTAAATCAATCAGTTGCCTCGTTGAAGGGTTCACATCATTGTAAAAGGTTTGGTCCTATAGCCACAAGGGTAATCCATGGTATGGGCACCTTCTCAACAGATATTTGTATCTTTCCCATGCATCGTATATTGTTTCTAAATCCATCTGTACAAAAGAAGAGATATCATTCCTTAATTTGGCCGTTTTGGCCGGCAAAAAATATTTCTGTAAAATATTTTAGGTCATTTGTTCCCATTAGTGATTGATCCTCGTGGAAGAGAATTCAGCCACTGTTTAGCTTTATTCCTCAAAAAAAGGGGAAATAACCGAAGACGGGTGGCATCATCAGAAACGCCATTAATTTTTAAAGTATCACAAAATTCTAGGAAATTTGCCAAGTGATTATTTGGATCTTCATCTTGCAAACCATCAAATTGAACAAATTGCTGTATCATTTGAATAGTGTGAGGTTTCATTCAAAATTATCTGCAACTATAGCAGGTCTAACAATGCTTGACTCAGTTCCTATTAAATTAGGTTTAGTATAATCATACATAGTTCGAGGAGCATGATTTTAGTCCACTTCTGGAGGTAGTGGATTATTCTCAGCCATCTCTTCGGTAGTATTGGTTTCGTCTCCTTGCTCTTTTTCTATGTATTTTAAGCTTTGCTTTATTTCTCTACGATTTCTGTGAACCGTACCTTCAATATCATTATCGTAAATCAAGGGTCCTGTTCGGGTTCCTTCTAGTCATAAACTAAAGGTACCTACCAAGAAAAGAAAAAACAAAAAGAAAATTAGAAAGGTAAAAATAAAATTTAATTGCAAAAATAAAATAAAATAAAATATGGCTAAAGTAATAAAAATTGAGCTTTCTTAATATTTCAGTTCCCCGGCAACGGCGCCAAAAACTTGATTGTGTGTCAGAGTCTTAAAAATTTATAATATGAATGATCTAGCCTAAAAACTAACTGCGACAATGACTTGAGGCAAACGCACCTATCGAACAGTAGTATAGTTAGTGACAAGATCGGATTGTCAAACCCAAAGGAACCAAAAGTACTAATACTAACTTTCTTTTTATTATTTAGCCTAAGAATTAAGAGAATTGTTATTTAGTCTAAAATTAACTAATCTACTAAGCTAAAGATGTTAAGACAAAGAGAATGAATTGGGGAAATACTTGGGGGAAAAACCAATTGATTAAGACAATACCTGAGGAAGAATCCACCTAGACTTTACTTGTTATCTAACTCTGAACTAGACGATTTATTCACTTGACTTGATCCGTAGGATTCCCTAATTTATATTAATACCTCTTTGAGGTTACTAACATCTAACCCTAGGTTGATTAATTGAAATCTCTTTCTAATTAAAACCCCTAGAATTGCATTAACTCGATCTACGGATTCCCATATTAAGTTTGACCCAAATCTGGCAGATTTTCGTCATCCCATTTCTAGGGTTGTGATCAACTCCGCTTAACTATGCTAGATCTACTCTCAAACAAAGACATTTGCTCCACTACCTATGTAACAACCCAAACCCGGCCCAAACTTTATGACCGAATTTGGTTTGCTACGGAGAAAACATTTTGAAACCTTTTTAAAATCGAACTAACTTCTAGACAAAAGATAGTGTCATGTTATAACAGTTGGGGTGTATAAAACCCATACTTAGATTTATTTTGAAAATATTTATTGAATCAAGTTTTTTTTTTTATATATTTTAAGATGTACCGATAGTGCGTAGAAAATATTTTCAATTACTTTGGAAATCGTGTGAACTTATTATTACCATAATTAAATAGGTTAACTAATATTCAAAGCGGTAACAATAACAAAATAATAAAAGGAGTTATTGGAGGCCTTATTACAACCCAATTAATATTTAAACCAACAATCAAAAAGAATGAATAAGTCAAATTCAAAGTCTATTAAATTTAAAATCCTTTACATGGCCACCTCAAGTCCCTCGGCTCCAAAACCGCGAACTACGTGTCACTGAAAAAATAAAGGAGAAGGTGAGTCACCAAGACTCAGTATGTAACCCTTCCCCCGGTTTAAGCCACATCATACACAATTTATGACAAATTAACATGCATTAAATCGTGTACCCAACCTAGCCAACCAAACGCCTCTGTCTACCCCTTTGTGGTACCAAACCTTTGGTGGTGCCAAACCACCGTGACGTATAGTCACGATGTGATACCAAATCTTTGGAGGTGCCAAACCTCTGGTGTCCGAAGACACAAATCGATTGATGGGGCCAACCCATCGCGTGATACCAAATCACTGGCGTCAATCCCGTATTAACATCTGTGGGGCCAACCCACTGTGGTACTAAGCCACTGGGACGAGACGCTACGAGGTGCCAAACCTCTGGAGGTGCCAAACCTCTGGTGACCGTAGTCACAGTGTGTTACCAAAACACTGGTGTCCGTCGACACAATGTAACTGCCCCCTCCACTCATCAACCCATAACAAATCATTGTGTAACAAATCTCATGCCAACGGATATTTAAGTTACAACTAAATTCATGCCATGCTTCCCAAAAGCATTAAATAGCAACACATATTAATAAGTACTTACCTGAATCATCACTTATACCAATACGGTACTAAATCCAATGCTACATAAACCAGAGCTAGCATTCACAACATTTAACACAGTTAATAAGTCATAACGTGTGTATGTACACACCTGTCACCAACGAGAAGTCTATATCCCGAAAAGAGAAGTCGGCCACCCTAGATCTATTGTCCCTATATTCGGCCAAAAACATGGGTTAGTATTATCGCCTATTCAGCCAACCCAATTTAATTCCAAAGGGTTATCATTTGAAACCCGAGATCTTACCTTGCTCTGACTTGGTCTCCAACAACCCGAATCCTTATACGGGTTCCCTAGCAATCGGCCAACCTTTAGTACCAAACAAGATTAGTTTCGGCTTTTCCAAATATCCACTAAAAAGGCTTAGAAAGATTCAACTTACCGTCAACTTACCAAATTCAGTTGATAGAGAATGGAGACTTGAACCGATTACTTCAAGATCTCGAAACACCTAGACATAATCGGTTTCAACCTAGGAAGTTAATGCCCTTTCAACAAGTGCCGAAATCAGTTCTTACCCTCTAGAAGTCGACAAGTACAAGAGAACCAATAGAGAAAGCATTCGGTCTTGGACACTCACCTTAGAACCGATTGAAGAAATAGAGAAGAACACCTTTGTTGAGATTCGGCCAAGACTACACCAAATTGGGGAAAGAAATTCGGCACACCAAGGAGGAGTATATTCGGCTATAGGAAAGAAGGAAAAATAAATGTTATGGCTGCTTAGGATTCGGTTTGAGTGGAACAAGAGAATGAAAAAAGAGTGGAATAGGTGTTTCGGCTAAGGGTTTTGAGAAGAAAAAGAAGAGAAACAAAAAAGATGAACTAGCCGAAAATATTGAAGAAAAAAAAGCCAAGAAAATTCGGCATTATCCCTTCCCCAATTGCCTTGCCGTCCACTCAACTCTAAGGAGTTTAAAATTCCACCAACTCCTTAATTCACTCTAGTCCACATATTTTAAATTATTCAAAATAATTTGAAATACCTCAAATAGTAATCAAATAATAATCTCTTAATAATCCAAATAAAAACTTAATGATATAGCTATTATCCTCATTAACAAAAGAGTTTGAAGTGAGAAAATCTCTCCCCCCCTATGCCGTCCAAAATAAAGAGTAAAGGGATTTTCATGACTTGAACATGTGCTCTCCTTCTCCCTTGTGGCGTCACATGTAACTCCCAAGTAGCCTTCCTTTTGCCACTTTTCCAAGACTTATTTTGTGTCAATAAATCCTCTATTTATTCTTATAACCCCTACTTACTAGAGATCCTTACCTTTAAAGTTCCCAAATACAATTTTCTACTAAACCGAGCCTACTCAAGACCTCTAACTAAGCCTTATTACACCACAATCAATAACACAGCAATTCAATTTAAGAAAGATCATTTATTCTCGAATAGCCCCAGTTTTAGGATGTTACAGTTCTACCCCCTTAAAAGAATTTCGTCCTCGAAATTACCTGGTTAGAAGAGGTGGGGGTATTGCTGCCGTATCACATCCTCGGGTTCCCACGTAGCTTCCTCTGCACCATGGTTCCGCCATAGCACTTTCACTAAGGGCACAGACTTCCTACGCAGAACCTTCACATCTCGATCCAAAATCTGAACCGGTTCTTCCTCGAAAGATAAGTCTGGGTTGACCTCAATTTCTGCCACAGGCACCACGTGTGATGGATCTGACCGATACCGCTTAAGCATCGACACATGAAAGACGTTATGAATCTGACTTAACTCCGTCCGCAGATCGAGCTGATAAGCTACCGGTCCTACTCGCTTTATCAGTATATGGGCCAATGAATCCTGGGCTTAGCTTTCCTTTTCGCCCAAATCTCAACACCTTTTTCCAAGGTGATACCTTCAGGAAAACCTTGTCTCCTACTTCATACTCCATTTCTTTGCGCTTCAGATCAGCATAAGACTTCTGTCTATCTGACGCTTCCTTAAGACGAGCCCGAATCACCCTAGCTTCTGTCAGAATCTTCCTCAACTTATCAAAACTTTCTTGCTGCCTTTTCGACCAAACAAATGGTACTCCCTTCCTTAATAGCTTAGATAACGATGCAGCAATTAACGAGAATCCTTCCACAAACCTTTGATAGTACCGGCTAGACCCGTAAAGCTTGAATCTACGCCCACCGACTTAGGCGGTTTCCAATCAACACCGCTTCAATCTTATGGGATCCACTCTAATCCCTTCCACGACACCACGTGACCTAAGAAAGCCACCTCCCTTAGCCAAAATTCGCATTTACTGAATTTGGCATACAACTATTTCTCCCTCAGTACTTGCAGAACTATTCGCAAATGTTTGTCATGCTCCTCCTCCGTCTTTGAGTAAACCAATATGTCGTCTATGAACACCACGACAAATTGATCCAAGTATCTTCTTTGAAACACCCTATTCATTAAGTCCATGAATGCACGGTGCATTGGTCAACCGAATGGCATCACTAGGAACTCGTAATGCCCATACCGAGTTGGAATGCCGTCTTGTGTACATCAACCTCCTTCACCTTTAATTGATGATAACCCGACCTAAGGTCAATCTTTGAAAATACCGACACACCCTTGCTTGGTCAAACAAGTCATCGATCCGAGGTAATGCGGATACTTGATTTTGATCGTTAACTTGTTTAAGCGACGGTAGTCGATGCACATCCGCATAGAACCGTCCTTCTTCTTGACAAACAATACAGTGTGCTCCCGGAGATATACTAGGTCGAATAAACCCTCTATCCAAGAGCTCTCAATTTGAGCCTTCACTCCACCAATTCCTTTGGTGCCATCCGACACGATGCTATAGATCAGTCTTTGTTCTGGTTGCAAATCTATACCGAATTCGACTTCCCGATCTGGAGGCAAACCCGAAAGTTCCTCTGGGAATACATCAGTGAATTCCCTACTGTTCGGACCTTTTCAACCGCTGACTCCTTAGCCTCCAAGGCACAAATTCGAACTATAAATGCCTCACACCCTTTCCTAACCATCTTTTCAGCCTTCAAGGCCGACACCACATTAGAGAGGTAATTTCTTCGATTACCGATCATAACCACTTCATCCCCTTCGGCCATCATAAGAACCATGCGCTTAGCAGCGCAATCCAACCTCGCCTGGTACCTAACCAACCAGTCCATTCCAAGGATCAAATCGAACTCCCCAAACGGTAGTTCCATCAGATCAGCCACAAACACGACCCCTTGGAGTTCTAGGGGTACATCCCTATAAAGCTTGTTCACAACTCTGAGAATGGCCTAAAGGGCTAATTACGATCTTCTCCCTAGCGGCGATCTCGAGTCTAGGTTCAAAGTCTTTACCACACTACTCGCTACGTATGAATGCGTTGAACCCACATCAATTAATGCAACATAAGGAAGATCAAAATTAAAAGCGTCTGGTTATGACATTGGTGCGTCACCCTCCTCATGACGCCGCCAGATAGACTAAGCCAGTGCCTTGCCTCAGTATTGCTGCGCCTCCTTACGACTTCCACAACCATGATTAGCACCATTTCCCCTCTACCATTACCACGACCTCTCTGTGGTCCCACACTTCTATCCCGAGTGCGATTCGCCCTCGTTGATCTCGAGCTCGCTTCAGGGGATAATCCCTCACGCGATGATCCAAAGACCCACATTCAAAACAACCTCGCTCACCAGTCCAACAACCTCCCCAATGGGCTTTTCCACAGCGATTACATTGAACCGATTTACGATTAGCGACCATGGGCCTTTCTTTGCTAACTTGGCCCACTCGCTAGCCTTTTTCTGAACATTACTACCTGACCCAGATGGCCCAAAACCTCTCTTCTGCTTGAGCCTATCATAGTTTTGCCTCACAGATGCCTTGATACCCTCGGCTACCTTAGCCTTTTCTACTAGAGACGAAAACTCCCGAACCTGCTGCGGAGCAATCAGCAGCCTCAAATCATCTCTCAGCCCGTCCTCAAAGCGGACACAGCGCTCATGTTCCGTAGCCACGATGCCTCTCGCATATCTACTCAACCTTAGGAATTCCGCCTCATATTCGACACAGACTTAGTTCCTTGTACCAACCCCAGAAAAGCCTTTCTCTGCGCGTCAGTGTAGCTGGTACCCACATACTTCTTCTGAAAAGCAACTTTAAAGTACTCCCATGTAAGATCCTCTACCGTGGCGCCATCTCGGACCGTGAGCCACCACTGATATGCTTCATCCTTCAGGAGCGACATGGCTCCTTTCAGTTTCTCCCCATCAGACAGGTCAAGATCATCCATGATCCTTTTCAGAGATTCCGGCCAAGATTCCATTGCCTGGTGCCACTCGATACACCCCAAACACTTCACTCCGTTAGACCGAATTTTCTGGAAGCATTTTCGAGCCCTAAATTTCCACTAGCCCCACCACCAACTCCGGACTCACAACACGACATGACATTGCCTCACCTCCCGTCGATCTTGCTCCTCGGCTCCAAAAGTTGGGGGTGGTGGCGGCGGTGGTATCTCATTTTCGAACCTGTCCCGACCTAACGGATCGAGATACGGTCATTCTTCCCCTACCACGTCCACATCCTCTAGAACTCATATTATTTAACGCGCTTTTAATCTGATTTAAGAAAAATTTTATGGATTAGTAATTTGTTCCGCTTGATTATCCGCGAAGAATTTTATGAAAAGTTTAATAAGGATTCCATCGATCAAATAATGTTTTAAGTCTTCTACCCTAGTTCACACAAAAGGGCACTTCCATTCCCTAAAACTTTCCATACTTATTCACTCTTCGGACATTTCTATCCTGTTTCTATCCCCGGGGTATTTTCGTTATTTTACTACAGGGTATTTTTGTATTAAAAATTGAGGGATTTCAGAACTTTAACAAAGCATGTCACTTTGAAATTCCCAAAACTGGAGGGTATTGCTGAAAATTTGTAAAATTTAAAGATATGGCATCATTTTGGGAACCAGGGGTATTTTGGTAATTTTGTCAATCAGGGGTAATTTTGTAATTAATTTTTTTTGTAAATTAAGGATGTTTTAATAATTGTATAACTCGGAGGGTCCCTTTTGAGGGTTTTCCTTTCTTAAGACGATGATGTTGTAAAAATTTTGAACTCAGGGTCATTTTGGTAATTTTATAAATTGAGGGCGTTTCCGTAATTTCCAAAACCAAAGTATTTTATTGGTGATTTTCAAAGTAAAGTTTTTGGATATTTCTAAAAATAATAAAATTTTTGGGCAAAACCATTGAATTAATATTTTATGAGTTAAGGGCATTTTAGTAATTTTACCCCTAAGGGTATCTCTGTAATTTTCACAAGTCAAATTTTTCGGGAAAAAGTTGTGAAAATGGTTGTTCTCAAATTTGAAAGAGTGATTTTAAAAGTTTTGAAAAAAAAAACTAGAGTTTTGTTGTTTTCTTCTTTTTCAAAAACATGGTTAGTTCCCTTTCAGGTTTTAGTCGTTATGTTTAGCCTATGGCCGAGCCCTCTTGGTCGGGGTGAACCAAAGCTACGCACTGAGGCGGGATTCGAGTGGAGAGGAGGTGAGTCATGGATCGCTTAAATACCAAGCTCCCACCAAACCTTTCTAGACATGCGCATGAGGTTGCCACACCACCGAGCCCTCCGAGTTAGGGTGAACCGAAGCTACGCACGGTAGGATTCTGCAAGAGGAGGTGAGTCACTCAGATCGCTTAAATACCGAGCTCTTAGGATCCAATCCTAGACATGCGTCTGGGGTTACCACACCCTAGCTCGCTGACTTGGTCATAGATTGGTTGAGTTCATTAATCTTATGTTCTGTTTGTGTGTTTGAGTAATCTAATCCTAAGGTTCGAATTCCTATAAGACTATTCTCGTTCCATGCTTCCTACCTTTCTACGTAAAATAATTCACAAAGAGGTTCAGGAGTACTTACAGGCGGATAGGTCTGGGAGACTCGAGCCATCTTGTTCAAAACCCAAAATAACTCAAAGAGGCCTACAAAACATTTTTGGGCCTTGGGCCTACAAATTGAGCTTTGAACTGGGCTCTGATACCAATTTTTGTAACAACCCAAACTCGGCCCAAACGTTATGACCGAATTTGGTTTGCTACAGAGAAAACATTTTGAAACCTTTTTAAAACCGAACTAACTTCTAGACAAAACATAGTGTCATGTTATAACAGTTGAGGTGTATAAAACCCATACTTAGATTTATTTTGAAAATATTTATTGAATCAAGTTTTTTTATATATATTTTAAGATGTACCCGATGGTACGTAGAAAACATTTTCGAATTACTTTGGAAATCGTGTGAACTTATTATTACCATAATTAAATAGGTTAACTAATATTCAAAGCAGGTAACAATAACAAAATAATAAAAAGGAGTTATTGGAGGCCTTATTACAACCCAATTAAAATTTAAACCAACAATCAAAAAGAATAAATAACCGAAATTCAAAGTCTATTAAATTTAAAATCCTTTGCATGGCCACCTCAGTCCCTCCGGCTCCAAATCCATGAACTACGTGTCACCGAAAAAATAAAGGAGAAGGTGAGTCACCAAGACTCAAGATGTAATCCTTCCCGGTTTAAGCCACATCATACACAATTTATGACAAATTAACATGCATTAAGTCGTGTACCCAACCTAGCCAACCAAAGCGCCTGTCTACCCCTTTGTGGTACCAAACTTGGTGGTGCCAAACCACTAGTGACGATAGTCACGGATGTGATACCAAATCCTTTGGAGGTGCCAAACCTCCGGTGTCCAAAGACACATATCGATTGATGGGGCCAACCCATCGCGTGATACCAAATCTTTGGTGTCAATCCGTATTAACATCGTGGGGCCAACCCATTGTGGTACTAAGCCCTTTGGGACGAGGCGCTACTAGGTGCCAAACCTCGGAGATGCCAAACCTCGGTGACTGCGATCACGGTGTGTTACCAAAACACCGGTGTCCGTCGACATAATGTAACTGCCCCCTCCACTCATCAACCCATAACAAATCATTGTGTAACAAATCTCATGCCAACAGATATTTAAGTTACAACTAAATTCATGCCATGCTTCCCAAAAGCATTAAATAGCAACACATATTAATAAGTACTTACCTGAATCGTCACTTATACCAATACGGTACTAAATCCAATGCTACATAAACCAGAGTTAGCATTCACAACATTTAACACAGTTAATAAGTCATAACGTGTGTATGTACACATCTATCACCAACGAGAAGTCTAAATCCCGAAAAGAGAAGTCGGCCACCCTAGATCTATTGTCCCTATATTCGGCCAAAAACATGGGTTAGTATTATGGCCTATTCGACCAACCCAATTTAATTCCAAAGGGTTATCATTTGAAACCCGAGATCTTACCTTGCTCTGACTTGGTCTCCAACAACCCGAATCCTTATACGGGTTCCCTAGCAATCGGCCAACCTTTAGTACAAAACAAGATTAGTTTCGGCTTTTCCAAATATCCACTAAAAAGGTTTAGAAAGATTCGACTTACCGTCGACTTACCAAATTCAGTTGATAGAGAATGGAGACTTGAACCGATTACTTCAAGATCTCGAAACACCTAGACAGATCGGTTTCAACATAGGAAGTTAATACCCTTTCAACAAGTGCCAAAATCAGTTCTTACCCTCTAGAAGTCGACAAGTACAAGAGAACCAATAGAGAAAGCATTCGGTCTTGGACACTCACCTTAGAACCGATTGAAGAAATAGAGAAGAACACCTTTGTTGAGATTCGGCCAAGACTACACCAAATTGGGGAAAGAAATTCGGCACACCAAGGAGGAGTATATTCGGCTATAGGAAAGAAGGAAAAATCAATTTTATGGCTGCTTAGGATTCGGTTTGAGTGGAACAAGAGAATGAAGAAAGAGTGGAATAGGTGTTTCGGCTAAGGGTTTTGAGAAGAAAAAGAAGAGAAACAAAAAGATGAACTAGCCGAAAATATTGAAGAAAAAAAAAGCCAAGAAAATTTGGCATTATCCCTCCCCCAATTGCCTTGCCGTCCACTCCACTCTAAGGAGTTTAAAATTCCACCAACTCCTTAATTCACTCTAGGCCACATATTTTAAATTATTCAAAATAATTTGAAATACCTCAAATAGTAATCAAATAATAATCTCTTAATAATCCAAATAAAAACTTAATGATATAGCTATTATCCTCATTAACAAAAGAGTTTGAAGTGAGAAAGTCTCTCCCCCCCTATGCCGTCCAAAATAAAGAGTAAAAGGGGATTTCCATGACTTGAACACAGGCTCTCCCTTATCCCTTGTGGCGTCACATGTAACTCCCAAGTAGCCTTCCTTTTGCCACTTTTCCAAGACTTATTTTGTGTCAATAAATCCTCTATTTATTCTTGTAACCCCTACTTGCTAGAGATCCTTACCTTTAAAGTTCCCAAATACAATTTTCTACTAAACCGAGCCTACTCAAGACCTCCAACTAAGCCTTATTACACCACAATCAATAACACAGCAATTCAATTTAAGAAAGATCATTTATTCTCGAATAGCCCCAGTTTTACGATGTTACAACCTAAGCACATCAATACTTGAATTAATATCCTGAAATATCAAAGCAAGAATTAAGAACACATAATTAAGAACAAATCAAGTATTTATCATACAGCTCAAAAAACAACAACAAGATCCGTTTTAGGTTTCAT
This sequence comes from Gossypium rotundifolium, assembly GCA_025506655.1. Classification (NCBI taxonomy): domain Eukaryota; kingdom Viridiplantae; phylum Streptophyta; class Magnoliopsida; order Malvales; family Malvaceae; genus Gossypium; species Gossypium rotundifolium. The sequence goes on from CP106729.1 coordinate 112,017,444, forward strand.
CCCCTTCAGGTATTTGAGGGTGTAGTTCATAATTATAAAGGAATACATATCAGAAGAAAAGATAAAACAAAACATAAAGAAAAACCCTAAAACCCCCTAAAGGAATTGAATGAGAGATCTTCAGTCTTGAGTATGATTTGACTTCTTGAGATGAATCAACTGGCTTTCTTCAAGTTAATCCCACAATTCTGGCCCCTGTGGCTTGGCTCCTTGGCCTAGCTGAACGCCTATCTGAACGCTCCCCTGAAGGTTGGCCTCTAGGGTGTTTATATAGGCTTTTGGAATGACTTTCTTTGCCTCTAAGTATCTTATTTTGAATGAAACTCTTCTTTTGTGATGACAAGGACAAGCCCTGTGGTTAGGTCTGTTAATGAGGCATGACCATGTGATTCAGGGTCCAGGCCGTGTTGATTTTTTAATTTGGCCCATTTTCTCTGTTTTTAGCCCGTTTTTCATTCTTTTCATCCTCCGGTGCTCTCCTGAGTATAAAACATGAAAACAAAGGATTAGGAGCACCTATTTCCATAATTAAAGGGATAAATCATACAAAAGTATGCTAAATGTGGGATTAAAATATATATATGCTAAATGTGGGATTAAAATATGTATATATCATGGTTTATCAGTCACATAGAATCAGCTGATGAGATTCCAGTTGATCCGAGTAAAGTTTCTGCTGTGGTAAATTGGAAAACACCGGAAAATGTCTAAAAAGTGCAAAGTTTTCTAGGTTTAGCAGGTTACTATCGATGTTTTGTTAAAATTTTTTTGATTATTGCTTCGCTGATGACCAGATTATTATAGAAAAATGTTGAGTTTGGTTGGTTCGATAAGTGCCAACAGGGTTTTGATCAGCTGAAGAAAATGTTGACGGAAGCTCCAGTCTTGACTCAGCCTGAATCTTGAGTAGCGTATGTTGTTTATGGTGATGCATCTCTCAATGGTTTGTGTTGTGTATTGATACAGTCAGGAAAGGTATTAGCTTATACTTCTTGACAATTAAAGCCACATGAGAAGAATTATCCTACACATGATCTTGAGTTGGCCGCAGTTGTATTCGTTTTGAAGATTTGGAGATACGATGAGAAATGTTATGAGTTTACAGATCACAAAAGTTTAAAGTATTTGTTGACTCAAAAAGAATTGAATTTGAGATAGAGAGAATTAATGAAAGATTATGATTTGGTTATTGATTATCATCTAGGATAGGCTAATGTAGTTGCAGATGCACTTAGTCGAAAGTCGTCATTATTTGCACTTCAATCGTTGAACGCTCATTTAAGTCTTAATGAAGATGATTCTATATTAGCAGAGTTGAGAATGAAACCGCTGTTTCTACAACGGATTCAAGAATTGAAAGATGATGATCCGAAGTTGGCGTTGAAATGACAAATAGTTCAGAATAATTTGAGTTCAAAGTACAGTGTTGATGATAGTGATATGTTGCGTTATGACGATAGAATTTGTGTTCCAAATAATTTGGATTTAAAAAATGATATTCTTTCTAAACCTCATAGTAGCACGTACTCCATTCATCCAGGTTGTACGAAGATGTATTGTAATTTGAAATCGATGTATTGGTGGTCCGGTATGAAATGAGAAATTTGTGAATTTGTAGCTAAGTGTTTGATTTGTTAGTAGGTGAAAGCAGAACATAAGGTATACATGGATTTACTGCAATCTGTTATAATTCCTGAATGAAAATGGGAGCGAGTTATGATGGATTTTGATGTAAGCATAGTTGAGAGCTCACCAAGCTCCATTAGCAAGCTCATCAAGCTGCCCGAGGATCTAATGAGCCGAACTCGAGCTAAGTAGCTCATAGAAGCTATCCTAGCTTCTTACACTAAATTGAGGCTCTGTACAAAGGCCTTCACTCATGAAACCAGCTCGGACTAGCTCCTCATATGTCCCATGCATCATTGGCCAACCGAATCTAGCTCACGTTCAGCTCCTTGAGCTCCATCCAGCTTGAGTCAGCTTACATGAGCTTAATTCAGCTCATTGAGATCGTTTTTAATTTCTTTTCAGCTCATTTAATTTAGTTTTTGAATAAATTAAAGTTTTTAATTAAATTAATTCATATTATTACAGCTCATAAATCTGTTTCAGATTATTACATGTCTTTAGTATGTTTGCATGTCATAGCTGAATATTAATGTGTCATAATAAGTCTATGTTAAATTTGTCTTAATTTAATCATTATGTTAATTAGTTTGTCTCAATTACATTAATGCATGGTTCAACTGAATTTTACTTGATTTAATGTTATTTCATGTCTTTTGTAGGTGGGCCGAATGTGGGAGTGCATTTAAGCCAAGGTTCATGCATGGATGGTTCAATGAATGGAACGATTAATGTATGTTTCCTTTCAATGAATGGTGGCTGATTCATTTGGTTTCCCAAGGTGTCCATTCGACCAAGAGTTACCAGTAAGTTAATTCCCCCAGCTTGGTCGGTCACTTTCCCAAGGCAGCATCAATGCCGTTCACATTTGGTGTTAACACCAATGACCATTCGGCTAAGGTGTTCACACACAAGAGACTCATCAAGGCCGGCCATTCACACTTCAATTTGCTGTTCAAAGACCTTTATTAAGACTCATCACTATTCAGCCAAGCAATACCAAATTAAAGCTTCCATTAAAGCTTTAGCCGAACCTAGACATCGCCATTGGCCTCTCCATGCATTCATCTTTTTCAAGTTCATTTTTTTAAGCATGAAGCTGCCCATTGGAGCTCCCGTTCAGTCGAACCTAGCCTTGGTGTTTAATGATTTATTCTAGAATATTTTATAACATTCATGGCTAAATTTCTTATCCATTAAGTTGACCATTCGACTAGCCTGATGTTAGGCTATAAATAGTTTGTTATTTAATTTGTAAAAGGACTTTTTCCATTTTTATTGAATGAACTATTATTCTTGTGAGGTTTCTCCCTCTCATATTTGGTTTGAGTCTCGATTGACTTATCTAGCATGCTAGTGGCATCAAACCGAAATCTTTTCAAACTTATCACCTACCTTGGTGTGGCATCCATCCATCTAAATATACCTTTGGTTCCTACTTTGCTAAGTAACGGGTCGAGGTCCATCAACCTATTTCCATCTTTCACGTTAAGCTATATAAGTCCTGGGGTGATACTCACTATAGTATCTAATCGTTCTTGACGCTTAAGTTCTAACTTTCGTATTCACCTGCTATCTTAACTTTATTTTCTTTGTTGAACCGAACCTATCCCATTCCATCCATTTTTAATCTTTCCAAACCTTTTTGCTAGACTTCCGCTACCCTTAACCTAAAAACCTCTTTCGACATTTGGAACAATCTCCTCGTTGACGATCGGGCAAACAAGTGAATTGACTCCACTAAATTGAGTCGGATCACATCATTTGGTATCAGAGCTTGTAAACGAGGAGCGCTGACGTACGTAGAATCCCAGAGTAGGTTCGTGAAGTTAAAAAAAAAATCAAAACTAAAAAAAATTTATCAAAGTTGTATTCAGTTTGTATTCATCATATTATTGTATTGAAGTGTTAAAAAAGAAGAAGAAACATACGAGCATAAAAAAAAGTGAAAGTTTGCAAGTCTTATTTTGTTTTTTCATCGCCTCTATTCTCGATCATCAAGATTATTCTACCATCATTTCTTCTACCCCAACGTTACACTTAACCCCAAATTTCTTTGTTTCAGCCTATCCTACACCAATACGATTTATCCCTTGTAACCATTTTGAAACCGACCCCAAGCAGCAAATAGGTCTTTCGAGAAGAAATACAAAATTGCAAGAGTGAGGTCGAGTGGAAAAAGGCAAGAGAGTGCGAGACCATTAGAGTGTAGAAAAAGCCTAAAACGAGCGTAAACACGAGTGTGAGTGCAAAATTCTTATTTTCTTTCCGAATGAATTTGTGAGGTTTGTGGTGAGGATCTATATTTGATGTCAAGAAGTCCTGATAGAAATATGGCGGACAGAAATGAAAGGCAACCAGTTCGAAATGTGCCAGACTTAAACTTGCAAGCCATGCTTCGAGAAGTAGAACAATTGTTAAATCGTAGATTGGATCCAATGGAAGATCGACTTGAGCGCGTGAAAGGAAGAGCCCAACATGAAAGAACTCCCATAAGTCCACCTCTACATCGAGGAAGGCAACGAGTCCAAAATGATGAAATATCCGGATCGAGTGAGCCTGAAAACGATCAAGGCTCTAACATAAGTGATCGAAGGAGAGGCCAACACCAACGAGATCGAGAAAGGTTCGAAGATGACCTCAAAAGCATCAAGTTGACAATTCCCCCATTCCAAGTTCGATCAGATCCCAAAGCCTATCTCGTGTGGGAGAAGAAGATCGAACTTGTGTTCGAGTGTCACAATTATTCTGAGACCAAGAAAGTTAAGTTGGATTCCATAGAATTTTTTGAATATGCTATGATTTGGTGGGACCAACTCACAACGAGCTGGAGACGAAATGGCGAGCGTCCTATTAGCACTTGCCCCGAGATGAAAGCAGTGATGTGACAAAGATTTATTCCCTCCTACTATCACTGGGAGTTGTATCAAAAACTCCAAAACCTCTCCCAAGGATCCAAAAGTGTGGAAGATTATTACAAGGAAATGAAAGTCACCATGATTCGACCGGACGTGCAAGAAGACCAAGAGGTGACTATGGCTCAATTTTTGGCCGAATTAAACCGTGAAATAGCCAATGTAGTCGAGTTGCAACACTACGTGGAGATTGTAGATATGGTCCATGTGGCTATTAAAGTCGAGAAGCAACTCAAGAAGAAAGGCCCTGCCCAGAGTTACCCCCTCAAATGTGTCCAAATGGAGCCAAGGTGAAAATAGGACTCCTTCGGCAAGTCAAGCAAAAGAAGCACCGATGCCAGTGAAGTCAACCAAGCCTGTGGCCGAATCCAGCAAAGGTAAGGCTGTTGATAGTGTCCAAAATTGATCGAGAGTTATAAAGTGCTTCAAGTGTCTCGGTAGAGGCCATATTGCGAGCCAATGCCCAAATTGGAGTGTGATGGTAACTAGACCTAACGGTGAAATTGAGTCAGAAGAGGAAGTAGAAAAGAACGAAGATGACGTCGAACCCCTCTAATGACGAAGATGAGTTATAATATGTGGTTGAAGGTGAGATGCTCGTCGTAAAAAGAAGCCTTAGTACCCAAAGCTCCGTAAGTGAACCACAATGAGAATACTTGTTCCATACTCATTGTCATGTCCAAGGAAAGGTTTGCAGCATTGTTATCGATGGTGGAGGTTGTACGAATGTTGCAAGTACACTCATGGTGGAAAAACTAGCTTTGCTGACTATTAAACACCCGAGTCCATACAAGTTGCAATGACTCAATGAAGGTGTCAAATTAAAGGTAACCAAACATGCCTTAATTTTGTTTTCAATCGAAAAGTACCATGACGAGGTACTATGTGATGTAGTGTGCATGCATGTGGGCCACTCACTGCTTGGAAGACCATGGCAGTTTGATTGGAGAGTCAAACACGACTTATTCACCAACCAATACACCTTCAAGCATAATGGTAAAAACGTCACTTTGGCACCTCTATTGCCAAAACAAGTGTTGGAAGACCAAAAAAGATTGAAACGTTCTATGGAATAATTGTGAAAAAAGGATAAGAATAAAGATTCAAGAAAAAATAAAGAAGAAAAATCGAGAGAAAAGAACAAAAATTGTGAGAAAAACATGAGTGGAGAAAAAGAAGAAGAAGAAGACAAAAGAGAGATGAGTGAAAAAGGGAGAGGAGTTTTGACTAATCAACATGATCGATGTCTTTGTGTTTTCCATTCATTTCAGGTTGATCCGAGTGATGACCTTCAACTTCACTACCTTGCTAAGGAGAGAAAGTTTGTGCTACTTGAAAAGGGTAAAATCAATCCTTATATTTTCATTTCTAACGGTAAGCAAGGTAAAATTTCTCTAATCCCTAAACATCTCCATTCAACTTGAGTTGATAGCTTTGATCTTGAACTGAATTTTGAAAAGGTATTGCAGTTTGTTGAAGATAGTTGCCATTCTTTGATTGATAAAAGTTTATCTATTTGGGTTGATGTCGATGTTGATACAATTGTTGGTGAGCCAATCATCCAATGTCTATTGCAAGGTTTCATTGTGCGGGATCATGAATCAAAAGGATTTTCCCATTTAACTGTTCGTGATGAAAATATGTGTTCATTGAATTATGGTGAGAAATTTCTTTGCTTGGACAATGAATGAATTAAGTTAATTGTGTCTACATTTCGTTTGAAATTTTTGTTTGGTAAGACTTTCCTTGATGATGGCTATGTGCGTTATACGTGTTTGGATCAGTTTGATGATAGTTTCTTCATATTTTCTAAATTGAATTATATGCCTAATTTATTGAAGATTATGGAGAATCTATCTAAACAAGTTTTTGAAAGGCCATTCACCCCATTTGTCCATAGCAAGCCTAGTAAGGATATGAGTTTTGAAGTGAACAAATGACTTGACTTGAGGACAAGTCATTTTGAAGAAGAGGAATGATGTAAGCATGGTTGGGAGCTCACCAAGCTCCATTAGCAAGCTCATCAAACTGCCTGAGGATCTAATGAGTCAAACTCAAGCTAAGGACCTCATAGAAGCTGTCCTAGCTTCTTACACTAAATTGAGGCTCAGTACAAAGGCCTTCGCTCATGAAACTAGCTCAGATCGACTCCTCAATGTCCATGCATCATTGGCCAGCTGAATCTAATTCACCTTCAGCTCCCGAGCTCCGTCCAGCTTGAGTCAGCTCACATGACCTTAATTCAGCTCATTGAGCTCGTTTTTAATTTCTTTTCAGCTCATTTAATTTAGTGTTTGAATAAATTAAAGTGTTAAATTAAATTAGTTCATATTATTACAGCTCATAAATTTGTTTCAGATTATTACATGTCTTTAATATGTTTTCATGTCATAGCCGAATATTAATGTGTCATAATAAGTCTATGTTAAATTTGCCTTAATTTAATTATTGTGTTAATTAGTTTGTCTAAATTATATTAATGCATGGTTCAACTAATTTTTACTTGATTTAATGTTAGTTCATGTCTTTTGTAGGTGGGCCGAATGTGGGAGTGCATTTAAGCCAAGGTTTATGTATGGATGGTTCAATGAATGGAACGGTTCATGTATGTTTCCCTTCAATGAATGGTGGCTGATTCATTTGGTTTCCCAAGGTGTCCATTCGGCCAAGAGTTACTAGCAAGTTAATTCCCAAGCTTGGCCGATCACTTCCCCAAGGCAGCATCAATGCCGCTCACATTTGGTGTTCACACCAATGACCATTTGGCTAAGGTGTTCACACACAAGAGACTCTTCAAGGCCGATCATTCACACTCCAATTGGCTATTCAAAGACCTTCATTAAGACTCATCACTATTTAGCCAAGCAACACCAAATTAAAGCTTCCATTAAAGATTCAACAGAACCTAGACATGGCCATTGGTCTCCCCATGCATTCATCTTTTTCAAGTTCATTTGTTTAATTATGAAGCTGTCCATTAGAGCTCTTGTTCAGCTGAACCTATCCTTGGTGTTTAATGATTTATTCTAGAATATTTTAGAACATTCATGGCTAAATTTCTTAGACATTAAGTTGACCATTCGACTAGCCTTATGTTAGCCCATAAATAGTTTGTTATTTCATTTGTAAAAGGACATTTTCCATTTTTATTGAATGAACTATTGTTCTCGTAAGGTTTCTCCCTCTCATATTTCATTTGAGTCTCAATTGACTTATCTAGTGTGCTAGTGGCATCAAACCGAACCCTTTCCGGACTTATCACCTACCTTGGTGTGGCATTCATCCATCTAAATATACCTTCGATTCCTACTTTGTTAAGTAATGGGTCGAGGTCCATCAACCTATTTTCATCTTTCACCTTAAGCCATATAAGTCCTGGGGCGATACTACCTATAGTATTGAATCCTTCTTGATGCTTAAGTTCTAACTTCGTATCCACCTACTATCTTAACTTTATTTTCTTTGTTGAACCGAACCTATCCCATTCCATCCATTTTTAATCTGTCCAAACCTCTTTGCTAGAATTTTGCTACCCTTAACCGAAAACAACCTTTTTGACATTGCGAACAATCTCCTCGTCGATGATCAGGCACACAAGTGAATCGACTCCATTAATCTGAGCTGGATCACATCAGATTTTGTATCTGGCTTACATATCCGAGAAAGAAAGATTCGATCTGGGTGATTGTTGATAGATTGACTAAATTGGCATATTTTATTCCAGTCAGAATAGACTATACACTTGAGAGATTAGCGAAGCTATATGTATCTGAGATTGTGAGATTACACGGAGTTTCGACATCCATTATTTCAGATTGAGATTCGAGATTCTCATTGAGATTTTGGAGGAAACTTCATGGGGCTCTAGGTACTAAACTTAATTTTAGCATAGTCCTCAGACTAACAGGCAAACAGAATGAGTGATTAAAATTTTGGAAGATATCTTGAGATGTTGTATACTCGAGTTTGAAGGTAGCTGGGAAATGTATCTATAGTTAGTTGAATTTATCAATCTAGTATACAAATGGCATCGTTTGAGGCTCTTTATGGGAGAAAATGTAAAACACCGTTGTATTGGTCCGAGCTGAGTGAATCCAAAATGGTAGGAGTTGATTTGATTCGAGAAACTAAGGATAAAGTTTGGATTATTCGAAACAATTTGAAAGTTGCATCTAGTCGTTAGAAATTGTACGCGGATCTGAAAAGAAAAGATATAGAATTTTCTGTTGGTATCAGAGTATTCTTAAAAGTCTCTCCGTGGAATAAAGTATTATGATTCGGCAAGAAGGGAAAGCTGAGTCCAAGATTTATCGGACCGTATGAAATTGTTGAAAGAATTGGGCCAGTAGCTTATAGATTAGCTTTACCCCCTGAACTCGAGAAAATCCATAATATGTTCTATGTATCGATGCTGAGACGGTATAAATCTGATCCTTCACATGTGATTACTCATAGTGAGATTGAACTATAGCCAAATTTGACGTATTTGGAGGAACCAGTGAGAATTTTAGCCCGACAAGTCAAAGAATTGCTAAATAAAATAGTTTTGTTAGTAAAAGTAGTATGGCATCATCATGATTCAGAATAAGCTACCTGGGAAACAAAAGAATCGATGAGATTATAATATCCGAATCAATTTTCAGGTAACAATTTCGAGGACAAAATTTCCTAAGGGGGGAGAGTTGTAACAGCCCGATTTTCTAGTGGTGTTAGAAACAGTGGCTCGAGGCCACCACCAGTGAGTAAGCCCGTAAATTTTATTATTTAATATTTACAAGTCAAATGTGGTTTTAAAAAGTTTTTTGAATTTGAATTTATATTTTTTAATGAATTATTAGGTTCGAGTGGTAAAACCTTAGGTCAAGTGGTTTTAGAAAATGAGGTATCAGAACCTTTTTTTCTATAAACTAAGCCATAAATATTTTTTATAAATATTTACGGAGTGTGATTAAGGTAGTATTAAAGTTTCGTTGAAAAATTTTAATGTTTCGATAGTTAATTAATTAAAATGACTAAATTAAAAAAGGTGTAAATTTTCTAATTATAATAAATAAGTGATTAAATGGCTTGAATAATAAATAAAGAAGGACCTAAGTAATAATTAGACCAAAATTGGATGGATGAGGCGGCATAAGGAGAAAAAAATTTAAAAGAAAGGCATTTAATGGCAAATTTGTAAATTTTACGAAATTAAAATGACATTGAAATTTTAAGGTTTTCTAGACCTTCTTCTTCAAATTTTTGGTCAAAACAGCCATAGGAGGGGGTTTTAAGCTGGTTTTACCTATTTTTGCTTCATATCAAGATCTCATAGATACTCGTGAAAAATGAAAAGTAGCGGAATAGTCCCTGAACTTCTATAATTATTACAATTCAATACAGGTAAGTTTGTACGGTTAAAATTTAATATTTATATAAATTTGATGAACGGTATTATGTATTTACTCTATTGTTGAAAATGAATTATTGTTGGAATTATAATATTGACTTGAATATTCGGGTTGAATGGAATGCGGGATTTGAGTACATTTGTTATTTGGAGTATGACACTATTGAAGGAAGATATCGACAAATTACCCAAGTAAATCGGGGTTCAGTATTTGTTGCAAACTCTTGTGTTTTACTTTCTGTTTAGCTCTTTCGAGCTTTTGTTCAACTCTTATGAGTTTCTGTTAAGCTTTTACGAGCTTTTGTTCAACTCTTATGAGTTTCTGTTCAGCTTTCGAGCTTCTGTTGGCATATCTGAGAGGCCCAGCTCTTATGAGCTTCTGTTAACGGTGTACTCTTATCCGTAAGTCATTCTTCGATTTGAGAAAGTCTTGGTAAGGTGATATATTTATCGAATTTTTAAAGATATGTTATTTTTTTGTATCAATTTGTAAACGGATATATTTATTGATTGAAGATGTGATTGACTGGGAATTATCGAGAATGATTTTATTATTTGATTTATTATTGTTAGTTCGGTAAGATTTTTATTCACCCTGTCGAACTTACTAAGCTTCATTAAGCTTATTTGAGTTGTTTAATGTCCTTATAGATTTTGGAAGTTGGACGATCGGATCAACACTCAAGTCACACTAATCATCTTATTCCGATAGTTTTTGAAATGTTCAATAGGTTTATATAGCATGTATAGGCTTTTGTGTGGATTGGATCAAAGTTTGGCTTGTGTAAATGTAATGAATTATATTTTGTTTATAAAACCAACTTATATATTTGTTTGAGAATGAGGCATATTTGTGATGTTGGTATGAGTGAATATGTTTGCATGTATTTAAATTTGTGGTGAGCTTTAGTAGATTTGTTAGATGGATTAAATAGGTAAATCTGGATATTTGGTTGACATGTTTATAACTTGTCATTTAGTGGTATCATAAGAACATATTGGTTGTATGTGATGATGAAGCATGTTAAAGACTTGATTTTAGTTTCATTTGAATACCTTGTTATGACATGTCAATGTGTGAATTATTGAGGCTAGGTTGGTAACAATTTGGGTGAGGAATATGGCTTGGAAAATGACCTATTTTCATCCACACGGACAGAGACACGGGTGTGTGTCTTAGCCATGTGTGACACACGACCAAGTGACATGGCTGTGTGTCCCCTATATCTTTTAAGAATACAAGTAAATATGCTCACACGGCCCAGCACACGGGTGTCTGACTTGGCCATGTGACCCAAGTTAGAGAGTTACACGGGTACGAACATGGGCTGGACACGGCCATATTTTGTCCAAAATTTTTTTAATGATTTCCAAAAAAAAATTGAAACTTTTTTAATGATTTCCAAAAAATTCATCAAGTACCCGATTTAGTCCCGAATTGTTTTTAATGCGTATTTTATGACTCGAGGGCTCGCATAAGGGACAATATGTTTGATTTTTGATTGGTTTCTAACATTAATGTTATATGATGTGAAATGTCTATTTATTTGATATGTAAACTCTGGTAATGCTCCGTAACCCTATTCTGATGATGGATACAAGTTAGAGTGTTACAAGTGCGCCCACCCCAAATCCTGTTTTGGCTGCGGAGCCATTGACATAGATTGACGAACTTTTTTGGTTGTCAACTGTACGTGTATTTTCTGGGGGTGGATTTACTATTAATAGTATTCAACAATGAAAAGTAACTTTTAGTATAAAATGTGAGACATATAGTGTTCTTCCATAAAACCCAAGAGTTGTTAGAGTGCTATGCCTCATCATAAAATATGTCCTTATTAAATTGTTAACTTTCATTAGTGTTCATACATCACATCATTTCTACAAGATATTTTACTATTCGATGCACCATGTTATAACCTGCATTAATTGTTGTGTCATTATTATTTTCGAACGAGCACTCCATCATGAAGTCTGTCAGCACCTGTCCTTTTACTATTGTTCACAGGGTGAATTCTACCCCAAATTCAATGAGCTCGATGCTCTATTTTGTTACTCTTCTTGAGGTGTCTGCTTTGGCTAGCACCTTTTCATTGGTTGGTCGGTAACTATGACTACTAGATGGGCTTGAAAGTATGGCCGTCACTTGTGAGCTGTAATGATTAAAACATAGGTACATTTTTCTACTTTTGTGTACCTGAGCTCGCCGTTTTGGAGCATTTTCTAACGTAGTACATGAGAAATTGGAGGATGCCGTCTTATTTGACCAGGACTGTAGCGACCGTTTTCTCCAAGGAGGCTAAGTAGAGGTGGAGTATTTCTCTAGCAACGGAAGGAAGGTGAGATACTGTTTCAATTGTTCGAAGGCCACTTGGCATTCTTCAGTCCATGAAAAGGATGTTCTTAGGGCATTGAAGAATGAGAGACATTTATCCGCTATTCTGGAGAACCTATTTAGCGTCACCACTCTACCTGTGAGGTATTGAATCTCTTTTATGGTCCGCGGGGGAGGCATCTCCAAGATGCATTGGATCTTCTTTGGGTTCACCTCTATTACCCTTGAATATCTTGTTCACCAACATTTGGTAGGTTACACCTGCATTCTTGAGACCAAATGGCATGACCCGATAGCAAAAAACACCCTATTAAGTGATGAAGGTTGTTTTTTTTGGTCATCTTGGTCTAGCAAGATCTAATTATAGCCCGAGAAGGTGTCCATGAAGCTCATGAACCTATGTCATATAGAGGCGTCTACTAGGTGATCGATTGAAGGTAGGGGAAAACTATATTTGGGGCATGCCTTATTGAGGTTGGTGAAATTGATGCACATCCTCTTCCAGTCACCTTTTTCACCATCACAAAATTCAAGATCCAGTCTGTGTATTTGACTTCCCTGATAAACCCAATCGGTAGCAGCTTTGTGACCTCCTGCCTCACTATTTAGCGGTGCGAACTTTCTCTTTTTCTATTTTACAGGCTTCGCTTCTAGGAGCACATTCAACCTATGCACGATTATCCGCAGTCCACACTTGTCATTTCCGTCGTAGACCAGGCAAAGATATTAGAATTTCTCTTCAGGTACTTGATCAACATAACTCTTTCTTCCTTACTTAATGTTGACAAGATCATAACTGTTCTTTCTTCATCATTGTAAAATAGATGTAGAGTCTCGGTGTGTTCTAAGACTTCAGGCTTGTTGCTTCGATGTCCCTCGTGTCCAAACCATCTAGGTCGAGGGCTTGGCTTGTTAATTGAGCCTCTTGCGAACTCCTCCCTCTACCACAGGTTCCTTCACTTGCCTAATAGATAACTTGTGAAATTGCCTCGTTGTGAGCTGGTCCAATCGTAGGAAGTCGACGCCAGTCTTTGTAACAGCCCGAATTAGGGGCTAGTTAGAACATTGGTTCGGAACCACTAATTCGAGGTTGAAGAAAATTATCTTAATATTATTTTATGTGTTATAGCATGATTATATGGGTGTATGAAAATGTTGGTGTACTAATTTTAGCAATTGCATGCTTAAATGCAAAAAAGGACTAAATCGCATAAAGTGTGAAAGTTTTATTTCACAAGCTAGAGGTGTAAAATAGTTAAGGAATATCAATTGGAGGTCCCTAATGTGCAATTAGGCCTTGTTTAGGGTGGTGGTCGGCCATAGGGACAAAGAAAAGACCTTGTCAATTGGTTAGGTGAAAATTTGGTGACTAAATTGATTTTAATCATAAAATAAAGAAAAGAAAATATATCATATTTTATCATCTTCTTATCCACCAAAAATTTGAAGCAAAATAGGTTTTTGAGAGCTCAAAATTTCATCCAAGCTTTTCTCCTTGCAAGTAAGTGATTTTAGTGGTCTTTCTTGATAATATTTGTACTTTTGGAACCCCTAAAGCTTAAGCTAGCTAAAAAGGGGACTATTTTGCAAAATGGTTGAAAGTTTATGGATTTTCCATGAGAGTTCTTATGTTGTTTGCTGAGTTTTTATGGAAGAAAATGAATTATGGTTGTTAAATAAACAACTTTTGTGAAAGGTGTTTCTATGAAAACACCTAAAAGGACCTTTTTGTAAAGGTTGTAAATTGAGTAGTAAATGCATGAAATGATTGGCATTGTGAGTTGTTATAAGAGTAAAAAATGTTCATCTAGGCTTGTTAAATGAGTAAATTTGATGAAAATTGATTTACGAGCCTAGGGGAAAAATCATAATTTTGCCAAAGTAAAAGGGCAAAACAATAATTTTTTCCAAACTAGAAATTATTGAAATGTATTGATTAATGTGGTAATTAAATGAGCTAATTTGTTAATAGAGATCAAGAAGAACGAGGAATGAACCTTGACCGAGGAAAAGGCAAGGTTTCAGACTAGATCACAAAATTTCATTTTTTGGTACCGAGGTAAGTTTCTGTGTAATAAATTCAACATCATGCTAGTATGTTTTAAAATGTTTGACATTTGTGAAGATGTATAATATTTCTATGAAAATGAGTATTGATGTTCAATGAGAAAATGATGAAAATTTATGATGTTGAAATCCCGGTTGGACCTTAAGAGGTGAGAGGATACCATCATCAAAACATGAGGTTGGTAAAATCTCGTATAAGACCATGTCTGGGACATGGCCTTCACCGAATTTAGACCTCGTATAAGACCATATCTGGGATATGGCATTAGCATCGAATATGAAAATCTTATAAGACCATATCTAGGATATGTCATCGATATTTATATGAGATCCCGTATAAGACCATATCTTAGGATATGGCATCGGCATTGAGATGTGACCCTATGTAAGACCATATCTGGGATATGGCATTGGCGTCATGTTTATGTGTATGATGATGATTGTGTATCCTCGGGTATTCCAAGTGATTCATCGGGTTAAATAGTTAAGCTTACAATAGAGATGAAATTAGTGCTAAAGCTATGTGATGAAGTGATACAGGTGCATATGAGTAATTCACGAGAAATCTTTATGATATGTGACATGACATGTAATTGGTAAGAGTAAGCATGAGTAAGTTATGGCAATGTGCTTGAGACCTTGTGTTTTTATTCAATGCAATGAATGGATAACATTATGATTCTTTATGTTGCTATTTATTTCATGCAAACTTACTAAGCTTTATGTTTACCTATCTCATTTCCCTTTTCTTGTAGTATTGCCAAGCTAACTCAAGGATCGCGGGACGCCGGAGTTCAGAATCACACTATCAACTTCTCTTTGGTATAGCATAGTTTGATTAATTTTGAATATGGAATGTATAGGAACTTGGCTATTTTATGTTATGTCATATTTGTTAGCCAATGTGCGACTATTAATGTCATTAAATTCATTTTGTAAATGGTCATTAGAAATTGGCCAATACTTGATAAGTTTATAAATTCAATGAAGATGAAGTTCATAAAGTGCATGCTTGTGTGATGGGATGAGTGATTGAGTAAAGAATATGCATGTTGAACGTAGTGTAAACCTATGTATGGATGTCTTGATTTTGGGCATTAGAAGTGCCTTATGGTCATGGTGTATATTGTATTGAAATGGTACAAGTGTGGTTGTATTTCAGGATGGCAATTGGCTTAGTAGATAGCCTTATAATTTTCCACACGGTAGACACACGTGCGTTTGACTAGGCCGTGTGAGACATATGGGCAGCCCCATGGGCATGTTGATAAGCCGTGTGCACCCCTGCATGCTAAGGTGGTAAGTCAGTATGCCTAGTAGTAAACACACGGGCTGAGACACGGCTGTGTGTCTCAACCGTGTTGGAGACACGGCCTAAGACACGTGCATGTGCCTGGGCCGTGTGAAGTCTACACCTAAAATTAGAATTTAATTGGACACACGGTCTAAGGACACGTGCGTGTGCCTTGGCCGTGTGACCTTACTGAGATGATGACGTCATAAATAGAATGTCAAGGTTTTTACACACTGGTGAAGACACGGGCGTGTCATGGCCGTGTGAGGGACACGAGCTATGGACACGAGTGTGTGTCAGGCCGTGGAAAGCCCCTGTAGGTTCAAAATAAAAAATAAAATCCACACGGACTAGGGACATGGGCGGTGTGATTACACGGCTTTCCCACACGAGCGTGTCCCTCTTTACATGGGCGTGTGGCCTTGTTTTGTGTAAAAATTTTCTAAGTGTTAAAAAGTTTTCGGTTTAGCCCTGAACCATTTCATATGTATGTTTAAGGTCTAGTAGACCTACAAGAGGGACGTTATGGTTTCGAATGAGAAGTTTTAAGTAGGAATGACATTGTATATTTGAATAAATTCAGTAAGGAAATCTCTTGTACCTGATTTAGGTGTCGAATAAGGGTAAGAGGTGTTACATTTAGTGGTTTCAGAGCTAAGGTTTACTCGATTCTCGGACTAACGTAGCGTAAGTATGAGTCTAGCTATACATGCCATACATATGAGTATTTACATAATGATAGTGTGACGATTCTTGACGAATTAAAATTATATTTTTATATAGTAAATGGATCTCGATCAAGCTGGGATCGATGATGCTGCAACTAATGTATCGGCTCCCGTGCAAGGGACCACGCCAGTAGAAAGTAGACCCGAGACTTTGGGTTAGGGAGAAGAGGCTCGAGGCGCCTTTTTCCATATGATGAGCAACTGGTACACGAAATTTTTCTAGCAAATCCTAATGCTCAACCCCCTCCACCCCCACCTATTTCTCAGCCTACCTTTGTAGCTCCCCAAGTGGTAGAGGTAGTAAGATGAGAAAAGCCTCCGGTTTATAGAATCTAGAAGTAAGGAGCTGAGGAATTTCAAGCTAGTAAAGATGATGATCTATAGAGGGTGAAATTATGGCTTGAGAATACCATCAGGGTATTCGATGAGTTGTCATGCACACCTGAAGAGTGTATGAAGTGTGTGGTATCTCTTTTGAGAGATTCAACCTATCAGTGGTGGAACACCCTTGTGTCGGTTGTACCAGGGAGAAAGTTAACTGGGAATTCTTCCAAGAAGAGTTCTGGAAGAAGTATATTAGTCAAAGGTTCATTGACCAGAAAAGAAAGGAATTTTAGAGCTAAAGCAAGGTCGAATGACGTTGACCGAATATGAGCGTGAGTTCGTAAGACTTAGTAAATACGCTTGGGAGTGCGTATCGACAGAAGCCATTATGTGCAAAAGGTTCGAGGACGGGTTAAATGAGGATGTCTGTTTATTTGGTGGTGTCCTAAAACTAAAAGAATTTGTTGTGTTAGTGGATAGAGCTTGTAAGGCCAAAGAACCAGTCAAAGAGAAAAGAAGAGCTGAAATCGAGTCTTGTGACTTGAAGAAGAGATAGTTGGGAAAATCATTTCAATCCTCATCTAAGAAATCAAGAGAGTTTACTACTAGATCAACCACTTCAGCATAGAAGTAATGTAACAGCCCGATTTTGGGGCTAGTCAGAATAGTGGTTTCTGGACCACTAATCCGAGGTTGAAGAAAATTATTTTGATATTATTTTATGTGTTATGGCATGATTATATGGATGTATGAAAAGTTTGGTGCTTTAATTTTAGTAATTGTATGCTTAATTGTGAAAAAAGACTAAATCACATAAAGTGCGAAAGTTCTATTATGTAGGGTAGAGGTGTCTAATAGCCATAGAATAGTAAATTGGAGGTCTTTAAAGTGCAATTAGGCCATTTGAAGTGTGTTGGCCGGCCATAGATTCAAGGAGACAATAATATTAAATTTTTGGTCAAATTTGGTGAAATTAGGTGATAAAAAAATGAATAAAATAAGATAAAAAAGAAGAGATATCATATTTTGCAATTCATACTTCTTCTACCACCGAAAAATGAGAGGAAATAAGCGTTCTTGGAGTTCAAATTTTCAGCAAAACAAATCTCTTACAAGTAAGTGATTTTGGTGATTTTATTTGATAATTTTTGTACTTTTGGAACCCCCAAAGCTTAAGCTAGCTAATGAGGGGACTAATTTGCAACATGGTTGCAAGTTTAGGGACTTTCCATGAGAGTGTTTATGTTGTTTATTGAGTTTTTATGGGAGAAAATGAATGTTAGTGAGATGAGAAACAACTTTTGTGAAAGGTGTTATCATGAAAACACCTAAATAGGACCTATTTGTAAAGGTTGAAATGTGTAATAAATGCATGAAATAAATTGAATTGTGAGTTGTTGTAAGAGAAATAAATGTTCAGCTAGGCTTGTTTAATGAGAAAATATGATGAAAAATGATTTACGAGCCTAAGGGCAAAATCGTAATTTTTGCCAAAGTATAAGGGCAAAATGGTCATTTTTTGCCTAAATAGAAATTTTGATGTATTATGATTTATAAAGTGATTGAAAGAGTGAATGTTATTATTATAGATCAAGAAGACCTTGACTGGGGAAAAGGCAAGGTTTCAGATTAAACTGCAAATTAACACATTTTGCACCGAGGTAAGTTTATGTGTAAACGATACATCCAGAATACATATGTTGCTAATTATTGGTGCATTGTATGAGTAAGATCAATTATAATTGAGATGGATTAAATTCGATAGATAATAAGTAATTCCCGTATGAACTTGAAATGGATATGTAAATACGAAAAAATAATCATATTAATCATTGGTGGGTTGTGCGCGATACTACCGTGATTATTCTTTTGGTGGGCTGTGTGCGATTGTAACAGCCCAACTTAGGGCCTAGTCGAATTAGTGGTTCAAGACCACAAATCTGAAGTATAAATATGAGTTTTATGATTTCTATAAAGTATATGAGATGATTTCATGATTGTGTGAAAATCTCATGAAGAAATTCTATTAATTAGTGATTAAATTGTCCATTAGGACTAAATTTCAAAGAATGGAAAATATGAGATTCTAGAAGATTTAAGTATAGAATAGAATTATGAAAATTACTAGAGGTCCTTATTTAGCAATTAGACCATTATATTTGATGATGGACAAAAATGGACACGGGAAGAAAAATCTCAAGAAAGGACCATTAAGGGCATTTTGGTCATTTGGTTAATAAAAGAATTAAAAGGGAAAATAAAGCCAAAATTGATGTCCATCTTCTTCACCATAGCCGAAATTCTCAAGCTCTCCATAGTTAGGGTTTCTTCAACTTCCAAGCTTGATAGTAAGTGCATCCTAGCCCCGTTTTTCATGTTCTTCGTATTTTTGAGACTCTCGTAGCTCGGTTTAGCTATTTCTAGCTATATTTTGAGCTAGGGTTCATATTAAAAAATTTACCCATATGTGACTTGCATGTATTTTGATGTTTTATGGAGGAATATGAAAGTTTGATGTATGATAAAATCTTTTTCTAAGAGATTTCCATGAAATATGCATGAAAGGACCAAATTGTAAAAGTTATGAAAATGGTCATACATGAGTGAAATAGTAGAAATTGAAGATTTCTATAGTTGAAAATATGATTCTGCTATGCTTGAAATACAAGAAAGTTGAATGAAAATCATTTTACGAGCCTAAGGGAAAAAGTGTAATTATGTAAAAGTTTAGGGAAAAATTGTAATATTTCCAAAATATGAATTATGAGTCGATTTAGTCAATGTGTGTATTTAAAAAATGAAATTGCTATTATAGATCAAGAAATGCAAAGCCTAGATCGAAACCGAGGCAAGAACAAAATCGAGGACTAAATCGAGCATCGAAACACATTTTGAGATTTGAGGTAAGTTTGTATGAAGTTAGAGTTTCATAATGTTTCGATATTTGAAAATATTTAATATTATGATAATATGTTTTTGCTATGAAATTCAAGTGATGAAGCCTCGATGGGGTAATAGTGAAATTAAGCTATGTGAAATTTCGGATAAAGATTCGGAATAATGAAAATACCCATGTATTAGCATTGAATAATTAAGGTCCCGTGTAAGACCATGTCTGGGATATGGCATCGGCACCAAAAGAAGATCTCGTATAAGACCATGTCTAGGACATGGCATCGACATTCATGTACGATCTCGTATAAGACCATATCTGGGATATGGCATCGACATCGAGCTATAAGATCTCGTGTAAGACCATATCTGGGATATGGCTTCGGCATCAAGGGATGATCCCATGTAAGACCATATCCGGGATATGGCGTTGGCATCAAGATTTATGCATGATGAGTTCAAAAATCCTACGATAATTTGATTCGTTCATAGGCAAAAGAGTTAAGTATGTGAAATGGGATAGAGCCAAATCTATTTATTGATGGCCTTAAGTTTCATTCATAATAAGAATGATGAAGATTTGAGTTTATGTTTATGTTAGCATATGTGCTAAGTCATGTGATTAAGTGATAGAGGTACTATGAGTAAGTACAAGTTTCTAAATCTTAATGTGATATGAGATGGGTAAGAATGAATGTGAGTAAGTATGTTTAAGCATTTGAGACATTTGTTTCTATAGTTTCATGAAAAGGATGAATTTGGTTTGAGCATTTATGTTGCTTTAGAATTTCATGCAAACTTACTAAGCTATATGCTTATCCTTCTCTTTTTCGTTTTTTTTCCTTGTAGTTTTGCCAAGTTAGCTCGGGGATCATAGAATGTCGGAGCTCGAATCACACTATCAACCGTTCTTTTGGTATAGTAAAGTTAATTCTTTTTGAGTATGACATGTATACGAACTTGATCATTTTGTGTCATGTCATATTTGAAGGCCAAAGGGTTGGCTATTAATGTTCCACCTTCCTTTTGTAAATGGCCATGATGAATTGGCCAATATTGCCAAGTTTATGTTATAAAGTTGATGAGTTTGATGAATCAACTGTTCATGCAAGTAATTGAGTAAAGTATGGGTGGCAATGAGGCTTGGTAAATTGACTCTAAGTGTCCATGCGGGTAGACACATGGGCGTGTGTCTAGGCCATGTGTGACACATGGTCAACCCATATGGGTGTGTTGATAGGCCGTGTGTCCCCTGCAATTTAATTACGAGAATTCGATTAGCCACACGGGCCATCACACGGGCGTGTGCCTTGGTCGTGTGCTATTAAGGGTTTGATGACGTTATAAACAGAGAGCTCCACGAGTGAAGGACACAGGAGTGTCTAGGCCGTGTGAGGGACACGGGCTATTGACACGGGCGTGCATCTGGCCATGTGAAAATGCCTGTAGGTTCAAAAAGAAAATGTATTCTACAAGAGCTAGGAACATGGGCATGTGTGATCACACGGCCTGCCCACACGGGTGTGTCCCATGTCACACGAGTTTGTGACCCCTATTTGAGTAAAAAGTTTCAAAGAGTACCAAAGTTTCCAGATGAACTCTGAAACTTTTCGAAAGTAAGTTTAGGGTCTCGTAGGCCCATAATATACACGGTATTATTAAGAAGGAAAAGTTTTAAGTTGGAACAAAATTTTATAGCTCAAAAATGCATGTTCAAGTGAGGTTAAGTACGGTAATGCCTCGTAACCTGTCCTAGCATCAGACACGGGTAAGGGTGTTACATTTAGTGGTATCAGAGCTACAGTTTAGTCAACTCTAGGATTAACGTAGTGTAAGCATGAGTCTAGTTATACATGCCATACGTAAGAGTATTTGTGCAATAATAGTATGACAACTCCTAACGATTTGAATTGTGTTTTTATAAAGTAAATGGATCCCGATCTCGATCGATTGCGGTGATGATCTCCGTAAGTAATACAAGCTCCCTTACCGTAATGATTCAAGTCGACCCTAATCGGAATGGTGGTTTTGGGACCACGAATCCGAGTTCGAGAAATATTTAAATAATATATTCTGTGCTTATTATATGTGAATTATAATGTGTGAAAGTTTCGTATGAAAATTTGATCGTTTGTGTGTCTAATTTAATAAAAGGATTTAATCGTGTAAAATGTAAAAGTTACAAACCATAGTGAAAAGTGTCTAAGTGATAGTGGCTTTTAAATATGAGGTATTAAAAGGGAAAATAGCCTATTTTTAAAGTTAGTGGGTGGCTAAAGTCATCTTTGTCCTTATTATATAAGTTAATAATATTAAGTAATAAAGGGTATTTTGGTAAAGTAATTATATTATCATGATATGATAAAATAAAACAAAAATAAAGCCACTATCATCTTTTTTTATTCTTGGCCAAATGTGGAGGAAAGAACAAGGGCTTGGTTCCAATGATTTTCGGCAATTATAGTCTCAAATTCAAGGTTGGTTTGATTTCGGTTCTTGATAATTTTTACGTTTTTGAGATCGTTGTTCGAATATTAGTTGACCCATGTTAGAACTTTTGAATTTTAGCATGCTTGATATTCGGCCATGGTTAGATGTTTATGTTTTATGATGTTGGTGGGAAAATATTAAAAGTATGTTAGAAATTAATATGTTTTGTCTTTGGATTTTTGGTGAATTTGAGTATTTTGGGCTAAGTTGAAAAAAATAAATTTTTGAGGGGCTAAAATGCAAAATAAATGAAATAAATGGACTTGTATAGTCCCTATGAACATTCAGCCCTTAGGTGGTGTAATGAAATTTTTGTGTATTTTGTGTTTTGTGCAAATAGGACTAAATTGTAAAAATGTGAAATATTAGGGGCAAAATGGTAATTTGCCTATTTAGGTGTTTTTGGATTAAATTGAAATGAAATGTACTTGAATGATCTTATTTTAAATATGTTTAGATCAAGAACAAAGAAAATCGAATTTGGATTGGGGAAAAGCGAAAGTTCACGAATAGCTGGTCTTCGTCGTCCGTCGATAGTCGAGGTAAGTCTTTAAGCAAATATATGTCAAAAAGTAATTTATGTAACTTAATGAATGATGAAATTTAAATATTTTGAGGATATATATATATGAGATTGCCGAATATTAGTGGTGTAATATTGGATTAATGTTATTTATTTAATGTGATGTGATTAAGCTTATTCGAATTTGATATGTGATAGTATTATGAAATGTATGGGATATATGTGATCTTGGTATTAAGAAAGGTTTATGGAATGGTTAATTATGTTGATACTCGGGCTTCGAGCCTAGCAGGCCTTGTGCCGGTGATCTATATCGGGCTAAATGCCTAGTAGGCCTTGTGCCGGTGAATCTTATCGGGCTTATTGCCTAGCATGCTAAATGTCAGTGTTTAAATCTCAGACCTTGATTCTAGCAGGCCTAGTGCCGGTGTGTGTGATTCGGGCTAATGCCTAGCAGGTTCTATACCGGTGAACTAAACTTCCGAGCTCAGAGTAAGTAACAACAAAGTTATGAAACAAATCGAGAAAGTCTAAGCTTTTGAAAATGAATCATGTTAATTCGGCCTCGAGGTATGTGTTTTTCACACTCATATGTTGCATACGATGTTAATGAGCAACCAAATGTGTTATACATTGGCTACTAGAAATTTTATATATACTATGCCATATAGAGATTGATTACTCGAAAGCATGAGAGTGATTGAAAATGTTTATGTAAGTATATCTTTACTTATATATGTGTTGGTATATTCGTTGAATGGTGTACTTTGGTAAGAAAATGAAAGTTGTAGGGTTAAATGGAATAATGGTATTCGGTTATAGTGAATTTGTAAGTTAGACTATGTATTTTTAATGTCTTGAATTGTTTGTTAAAATGCTTGGATGATTGGAGTTATAATATACTTGCTTAAGACTTACTAAGCTAGTAAGCTTACCTTGTGTGTGTTCATTGTTTCGTCTTATAGATTTTGATCAAGCTACGAGCTCCGAGGATCGTCACTGAAGTCACTCACACTATCGCCTCCCGTTGGTACTTATAATGTTTAGACTTTTATTCTTAAGGCATGTATAGGCTAGTATTTATTTTGGATGAATTTTGAATTTGTATATATATATATATTAAGCCATGTGAATATGGCTTGATTATAATATATTAGCTTGAGTGTATTCGATCATAGCCTATGATTGTTTTGGAAGTGTGTTTTATGCTATAAACTGTGTGATGGATGGATGTTTGTTCTGGAAATGTGAAGTATTATGTATGATTTAATAATGTGAATTGGCTATACAAGGTTGAATTTGAATTGATAATTGAGGAAAGTGTTTCAGGTTAATTTTTGCTAGCCGAATTGATGAGAAGCTAGTGATTTCGTGTGATATTTTGGTACAATGCATAATACGTATAATAGACATGATTTGATTCGGCATTGTACTTATTAATTTGGATGAATTAGTTGGATTTCATGAATTATATTATAAATATGTTTTATTGGTTCTATGATTACTTAATAAGTCAATTACATGCATGGTTATATTCGACTAGTAAAATTTATTTAATAAGTTATGCCTATGAATTCATTGATTGTGAAATGATCAATTTTGATATGATTAGGAAATGGAAAAACTTGTATTTTCTATGTGGTTAACCTTGATAGCCGAACGAATAAGGAAATGGATTTGCTAAATGTGTATAAATTTTGATATGGCGGTTAGCCTATAATGTTATTATGGATAGCTTTGCATAGGACTTTATTATTGATTTGGTAAAAATATTTAGATATAGCTTTGACATTAGGAAATACACGCATGGTGTAATGATAAATTAAGTATGTTTGGTCATGTATTATATCACCAATGCCGCATAAATGAATGAGCAATTTAGTATTTAAATATGATTTGTTTAATGCGTAATTTGTACATGCGCGAAAGCTTTATAATAATAGATTGATATCCAACTAATGAAATAGTTGTTTTGTTATGTGTTCTGTATATGATATGTTTCGATATATGCTAAAATATGTTTAATTATGAAATGTTATGATTGCTATGACTTTTAAGACTCGATATTTGATTAAGTTATGAGCATTGATATGATTAAACTTCGAGTTGTAAAAAGTAATGATTTTATGTATGAACTATGGTATGACCGATAATGCCTCGTAACCCTAATTTAGTGACGGATACGGGTTAGGGGTGTTACATTTGATTGGTATCAGAGCCAGGTTTAGTCGATTCTAAGACTACCGTAGCGCGTGTGATTCTAGCTATACATGCCTTAATTTTATAATAAGATAGTGTGGTGACTTCTGACATTGAAATTGTGTTTATTATAGTAAATGGATCCCGGCAGAGCCGTAGCTGATGATGTAGAGAGCGTAGCGCCTGATCTCACACGTGGGTCAGTGCTGGTAGACTCTCGACTTATCTCGGGTAGCAATAAGGGGGAGGCCAAGCAAGCCTTCTACCAGATCATGAATGAATGGTTTACCCAATTTATCCAGACTAATTCGGCTGTACAATAACCTCTACCCCTGAATAATCCAACTCCGATACCTTCAGCACCTCCGATGATAGATCTGATGAGATCTAGTAGGCCTCTTATTGATAAAATCAGGAAATATGGGTCGAGGAATTTAAAGCTAATGATGACGATGATGCGGAACGAGCTGAAATGTGGCTTGATAACACTATTCGAGTGCTTGATGAGCTGTCATGTACTCCAGACGAATGCTTGAAGTGTGCTATATCTTTACTACGAGACACTGCATATCATTGGTGGAATATACTAGTATCGGTGGTTCCGAAAGAAAAAGTAACTTGGGATTTTTTTCAGAATGAGTTTTGTAAGAAATATATCAGTTAGAGATTCATCAATCAAAAATGAAAAGAATTTCTAGATTTGAAACAAGGTCAAATTACTGTAACTGAGTATGAGCGAAAGTTCGTCAGATTGAGCCGATATGCCCGAGAGTGTGTGTCAACTGAAGCCATTATGTGCAAAAGGTTCAAAGACGGTCTGAATGAAGATATTAAGTTGCTAGTTGGCATACTCGAGATCAAAGAGTTCGTAGTACTTGTCGAACGAGCTTGCAAAGCTGAAGAACTTGGGAAAGAGAAAAGAACAGCCGAGTTTGAAGCTAGAGACATTCGAAAAAGATCATCGAGTAAGACCTTTCATTCTACATCAAAGAAGTTTAAAGATGACTCCAGTCGACATAAGGCTACTTTAGACTTCTCTAGACGAGATCGACCTCCTGTGGGTTCCCGAGCCACTTCGATGTCTAGTGTCGATAATATTAAGCAGAGTCAGACTGAATGCAAGCATTGTGGAAAATGGCATTCTGGGAGTTGTAGATTTCGTGATCGGTCCTGTTTTAAATGTGGATCATCGGACCATTTTATTCGAGAGTGCCCGATGTTAGCCGAACAATATACATCTCAGAATACAAGACCGAGCAACGCGTCAGCACGAGGCAGACTACCCAGACATTCGGGGAATGTAAGTGGCAGTCAGAGAGGAACAAAGGATACTACAGTTTGATCAGAAGCTCATGCACCTACTAGGGTATATACTATTCGCACTAGGGAGGATGCTGCTTCTCCAGATGTTATTACCAGTACTTTCACACTTTATGATACTACTGTGATTGCATTGATTGATCCGGGTTTAACTCATTCTTATCTATCTGAAACATTAGTACCAGTAAGACTCTGCCTGTTGAGTCTACTGAGTTTGTAATTCGAGTATCAAACCCCTTGGGTCGGTGTGTTTTAGTCGACAAAGTTTGTAAAGGTTGTCTATTGATGATTCAGGATTTATGCTTCCCAGTTGATTTAATATTGTTGCCTTTCGACGAGTTTGATATAATTTTGGGAATGGACTAGTTAACTTTGCACGACGCTGTTGTCAATTGCAAGAGAAAGACCATTGATTTGAGATGTCAGAGCGGTAAAATTATTCAGATTGAATCTAATGATCTGAATGGGTTACCAGCAGTAATATCTTCGATGCTAGATCAAAAATATATGAGGAAAGCGAAATGAAGCTTACTTTGCTTATGTGCTTGATAGTAAAGTGACTAAAAAGCAGATTGAATCCGTACTTGTTGTGTGTGAATATACCGATGTGTTTCCTAAATAACTATCGGGTTTACCACCTGTCCTAGAAATAGAATTTGGTATTGAATTAGTACCGGTGACGACTCCGATTTTAATAGCTCCATATCGAATGGCACCTAGGGAATTAAAAGAGTTGAAAGCACAGTTACAAGAGTTAACAGATAGCGGCTTTGCATGACTGAGCTTTTCTCCTTGGGGTGCACCGGTTTTATTTGTGAAAAAGAAAGATGGGACTATGTGAATGTGTATTGATTATCTACAGCTGAACAAGGTGACTATAAAGAAGAAATACCTGTTACCTCAGATTGATGATTTGTTTAATCAGTTGAAAGGGGCTTCAGTGTTTTCGAAGATAGATTTGAGATCGGGGTACTATCAGTTGAGAGTTAGAGATTTTGATGTGCCAAAGACTGCCTTTCGAACGAGGTATGGACACTATGAGTTTTTGGTTATGCCTTTTGGACTCACTAATGCACCTGTTATTTTTATGGATCTGATGAATTGGATTTTCAGTCAGTATTTAGATCGATTTGTGGTAGTGTTTATAGATGATATTCTGATCTACTCTAGAGATGAAATTGAGCATGCTGAAAACTTGAGACTTGTGCTACAAACATTGCGAGATAAACAGTTGTACGCAAAGTTTAGTAAGTGTGAATTCTGGTTGAATGAGGTCAGTTTTTTGGTCACGTTGTTTCTGCATCAGGTATTCGGGTTGATTCGAATAAAATATCGACTATACTTGATTGGAAGCCACCAAAGAATGTTTTCGAAATTCGAAGCTTTCTGGGACTTGCCGGATACTACAGACGATTCGTGAAAGGTTTTTCTATGATAGCTACACCCTTGACAAAGCTATTATAGAAAGATATCAAGTTCGAATGGACGAAAAAGTGTTAGAAAAGTTTCGATCAGCTGAAAGCTCTTTTGATCGAAGCTCCAGTGTTAGTCTAACTTGAATCGGGTAAAGAATTTGTCATTTATAGTGATGCTTCTTTGAATGGGTTGGGTTGCATTTTGATGCAGGAAGGCAAAGTCACGGCCTACGCTTCGAGATAGTTGAAGGCGCATGAAAGAAATTACCCGACGCATGATTTAGAACTCGCAACCATTGTATTCGCGTTAAAGATATGGCGTCATTATCTGTTTGGCAAAAAATGTCATGTTTATTTAGATCACAAGATTTTAAAGTACTTAATGGCACAAAGAGATTTGAACCTGAGACAGCGTAGATGGTTAGAGTTGCTGAAAGATTACGAGCTTGTGATTGACTATCATCCAGGAAAGGCTAACGTTGTTGCAGATGCTTTAAGTCGAAAGTCATTATTTTCTCTTCGTGCGTTGAACACACATATGGCTATGTCTAGTGATAGCTCGATAGTAGCCGAATTAAAAGCAAGACCGTTGTTTATTCAACAAATTTATGGTGCTCAGAAAGTTGACAAAGATTCAATGACAAGATGGGTTCAGTGTGAAAGTAGTGTAGAGTCAGAGTTTTAAATTGATGAAAATGATTGTTTGAACTTCAAAGGCCGAATCTGTGTTCCGAGGAATGTGGATTTGATTTAGATGTTGTTAAATAAGGCTCATAATAGTCGATTGTCGGTACATCTGGGTAGCACGAAAATGTATAATGATTTGAAATAGTTCTGTTGGTGGCCGGGTATGAAACAAGACATATCTGAATTTGTTTCGAAGTGTTTAGTCTATCAGCAAGTAAAAACTGAACATCAGATGCTTCTGGGTTACTTCAGTCAATCATAATACCTGAATGGAAATGGGATAGAATTGCTATGGATTTTGTATCCGGTTTGCCTTCGACACCGGGCAAGAAAGATGTAGTTTGGTTTATAGTGGATAGACTAACCAAATCAACTCATTTTATTCCAGTTCGTACGGACTATTCGCTCGATAAGCTTGCTGAGTTGTATGTATCTCAAATTGTGAGATTACATGGTGTGCCGATTTCCATTGTTTCGGATAGAGACCCGAGATTCACGTCGCGGTTTTGGAAGAAATTGCAAGATGCTTTAGGCACCAAACTACATTTTAGCACAGCTTTTCACCCGCAGACAGATGGTCAGTCTGAGCAAACCATTCAGATACTTGAGGACATGTTGAGATGTTGCGTCCTTGAGTTTGAAGGTACGTGTGAAAGATACTTACCTTTGATTGAATTTGCTTAAAATAATAGCTTTCAATCTAGTATCAAAATGGAACCTTACGAAGCTCTATATGGCCGCAAGTGTCGTACACCGTTGTACTGGATAGAGCTCAGTGAAAACAAGATACACAGGGTTGATTTGATTAAAGAGACTGAACAGAAAGTGGATGTAATTAGAGATAGTATGAAAGCTGCATCGGATTGCCAAAAGTCCTACGCTGATTTGAAATGTAAACACATTGAGTTTCGGGTCAGAGACTAGGTATTTTTGAAAGTTTTTTTCGTGGAAGAAATTACTTCGATTTGGTCGGAAAGGCAAACTAAGTCCGAGATTTATCGGACTGTATGAGATCATCGAACATATTGGGTCTGTTGCTTATAGATTGAAGTTGCCCTCTAAATTAGAAAAGATATACAACATATTTCATGTTTCGATGCTTTGTAGGTATAGATCAGATCCGTTACATGTGATCGCCCCGTTTGAGATTGAAATTCGATCCGGTATGATGTATGAAGAGGAACAGATCCGTATTTTGGCCCGCAAAATGAAAGAGCTGAGAAACAAGAAAATTCCGTTAGTAAAAGTACTATGGAATTGACACGGAGTAGAAGAGGCTACGTGGGAGCCTGAGGATTCAATGAGACAACAATATCCGACTTTGTTTGACGGTAAGATTTTCGGGGACGAAAATCCCTAAGGGGGAGAGTTGTAACAGTTGAAGTCGACCCTAATTGGAACAGTGGTTTCGGGACCACAAATTTGAGTCCAAGAAATATTTAAATAATATATTCCGTGCTTATTATATGTGAATTATAATGTGTGAAAGTTTCATATGAAAATTTGATCGTTTGTGTGTTTAATTTAATAAAAGGATTTAATCGTGTAAAATGTAAAAGTTGGAAACCATAGTGAAAAGTGTCTAAGTGATAGTGGCTTTTAAATATCAGGTATTAAAAGGGCAAATAGCCCATTTTTAAAGTTAGTGGGTGGCTAAAGTCATCTTTGTCCTTATTATATAAGTTAATAATATTAAGTAATAAAGGGTATTTTGGTAAAGTAATTATATTATCATGATATGATAAAATAAAACAAAAATAAAGCCACTATCATCTTTTTTATTCTTGGCGAATGTGGAGGGAAGAACAAGGGCTTGGTTCCATTGATTTTCGTAATTATAGTCTCAAATTCAAGGTTGGTTTGATTTGATTCTTGATAATTTTACGTTTTGAGATCGTTGTTCGAATATTAGTTGACCCATGTTAGAATTTTGAATTTGAACATGCTTGATATTCGGCCATGGTTAGATGTTTATGTTTTATGATGTTGGTGGGAAAATATTAAAAGTATGTTAGAAATTAATATGTTTTGTCTTTGGATTTTTGGTGAATTTGAGTATTTTGGGCTAAGTTGAAAAAAATAAATTTTTGAGGGGCTAAAATGCAAAATAAATGAAATAAATGGACTTGTATAGTCCCTATGAACATTCGGCCCTTAGGTGGTGTAATGAAATTTTTTTGTATTTTGTGTTTTGTGCAAATAGGACTAAATTGTAAAAATGTGAAATATTAGGGGCAAAATGGTAATTTTCCTATTTAGGTGTTTTTGGATTAAATTGAAATGAAATGTACTTGAATGATCTTATTTTAAATATGTTTAGATCAAGAACAAAGAAAATCAGATTTGGATCGGGGAAAAGCGAAAGTTCACGGATAGCTGGTCTTCATCGTCCGTCGATAATCGAGGTAAGTCTTTAAGCAAATACATTCGAAAAGTAATTTATGTAACTTAATGAATGATGAAATTTAAATGTTTTGAGGATATATATATGAGATTGCCGAATATTGGTGGTGTAATATTGGATTAATGTTATTTATTTAATGTGATGTGATTAAGCTTATTCAAACTTGATATGTGATAGTATTATGAAATGTATGGGATATATGTGATCTTGGTATTAAGAAAGGTTTATGGAATGGTTAATTATGTTGATACTCGGGCTTCGAGCCTAGCAGGCCTTGTGCCGGTGATCTATATCGGGCTAAATGCCTAGTAGGCCATGTACCGGTGAATCTTATCAGGCTTATTGCCTACCAGGCTAAATGTCGGTGTTTAAATCTTGAACCTTGAGTCTAGCAGGCCTAGTGTCGGTGTGTGTGATTCGGGCTAATGCCTAGCAGGTTCTATACCGGTGAACTGAACTTTCGAGCTTAGAGTAAGTAACAACAAAGTTATGAAACAAATCGAGAAAGTCTAAGCTTTTGAAAATGAATCATGTTAATTCGGCCTTGAGGTATGTGTTTTTCATACTTATATGTTGCATACGATGTTAATGAGCAAGAAAATGTGTTATACATTGGCTACTAGAAATTTTATATATACTATGCCATGTGGAGATTGATTACTCGAAAGCATGAGAGTGATTGAAAATGTTTATGTAAGTATATCTTTACTTATATATGTGTTGGTATATTCGGTGAATGGTGTACTTTGGTAAGAAAATGAAAGTTGTAGGGTTAAATGGAATAATGGTATTCGGCTATAGTGAATTTGTAAGTTAGACTATGTATTTTTAATGTCTTGAATGGTTTGTTAAAATGCTTGGATGATTGGAGTTATAATATACTTGCTTAAGACTTACTAAGCTAGTAAGCTTACCATGTGTGTGTTCACTGTTTCGTTTTATAGATTTTGATCAAGATACGAGCTCCGGGGATCATCACTGAAGTCACTCACACTATCGCCTCCCGTTGGTACTTAAAATGTTTAGACTCTTGTTCTTAAGGCATGTATAGGCTAGTATTTATTTTGGATGAATTTTATATATATATATATATATATATTAAGCCATGCGAATATGGCTTGATTAAAATATATTAGCTTGAGTGTATTCGATCATAGCCTATGATTATTTTGGAAGTGTGTTTTATGCTATAAATTGTGTGATGGATGGATGTTTGTTCTGGCAATGTGAAGTATTATGTATGATTTAATAATGTGAATTGGCTATACATGTTTGAATTTGAATTGATAATTGAGGAAAGTGTTTCAGGTTAATTTTTGCTAGCCGAATTGATGAGAAGCCAGTGATTTCGTGTGATATTTTGGTACAATGCATAATACATATAATAGACATGATTTGATTCGACATTGTACTTATTAAGTTGGATGAATTAGTTGGATTTCATGAATTATATTATAAATTTGTTGTATTGGTTCTATGATTACTTAATAAGTCAATTAAATGCATGGTTATATTTGACTAGTAAAATTTATTTAATAAGTTATGCCTATGAATTCATTGATTATGAAATGATCAATTTTGATATGATTAGGAAACGGCAAAATTTTTATTTTCTATGTGGTTAAACTTAATAGCCGAACGAATAAGGAAATGGATTTGCTAAATGTGTATAAATTTTGATATGGTGGTTAGCCTATAATGTTATTATGGATAGCTTTGCATAGGACTTTATTATTGATTTGGTAAAAATATTTAGATACAGCTTTGACATTAGGAAATATGCGCATGGTGTAATGATAAATTAAGTATGTTTGGTCATGTTTTATATCACTAATGCTGCATAAATGAATGAGCAATTTAGTATTTAAATATGATTTGTTTAATGCCTAATTTGTACATGCGCGAAAGCTTTATAATAATAGATTGATATCCAACTAATGAAATAGTTGTTTTGTTATGTGTTCTGTATATGATATGTTTCGATATATGCTAAAATATGTTTATTTATGAAATGTTATGATTGCTATGACTTTTAAGACTCGATATTTGAATAAGTTATGAGCATTGATATGATTAAACTTTGAGTTGTGGAAAGTAATGATTTTATGTATGAACTGTGATATGACCGGTAATGCCTCGTAACCCTAATTCGGTGACGGATACAAGTTAGGGGTGTTACACCCACGCAATGGATCGCGCCAGTAGAGAGTAGACCCGAGACTTTGGGTCAGGGAGAAGAGGCCCGAGAAGCCTTTCTCTGTATGATGAGTGATTGGTACACCGAGTATATTCGAGCCAATCCAAATGCTCCACCTCTTCCACCCCTGCCTATTCCTCAACCTACCCATATAGCTCCCCAAGTGGTAGAAGTAGTGAGAAGAGAAAAACCTCCGGTTGATAGAATTTGGAGAAAAGGAGCCGAAGAATTTAGGGCTAGTAAAGATGATGATCCGAAAAGAGCTAAATTTTGGCTTGAAAATACCATCAGGGTATTTGATGAATTATCTTGCACACCTGAAGAATGCATGAAGTGCGTGGTCTCTCTTTTGAGAGATTCCTCTTACCAGTGGTAGAATACCCTTGTGTCGATAGTACCAAGGGAAAGGATCACATGGGAGTTCTTTCGAGAAGAGTTTCGAAAGAAGTATATAAGTCAGAGGTTCATTTACCAGAAGGGAAAGGAATTCCTTGAACTGAAACAAGGAAAGATGACGGTAACTGAATACGAGCGCGAGTTTGTGAGACTCAACAAGTACGCTTGGGAATGTGTGTCCTCTGAAACTATCATGTGTAAGAGGTTTGAGGACGGACTAAATAAAGATATTAAATTGTTTGTTGGTGTCCTAGAGTTAAAGGAATTTGTTGTGTTAGTGGACTGGGCTTGTAAGGTTGAGGAATTAGTGAAAGAGAAAAGAAAAGCTGAGATGGAGTCCCGTGACTCAAGAAAAAGACAATTGAGTAAGTCATATTAGTCCTCGTCCAAGAAGTCGAGGGATTTTCCTAGCCGATCAACTACTTCAGTCGGGTTCTCAAGCAAAAGTAAGAGCAAGCCGTACTCAGGGTCTAGAACTCAGACTACATCAGTTGCTAGTGTTGGAAATGCTCGACCGAGTAGACTAGAGTGCCCATAATGTGGCTGACATCATTCCAGTGAATGTTGAGCAAATGAGAAGGCTTATTTTAGGTGTGGGTCTCTAGAAAATTTTATTAGAGATTGTCCAGAAGGGGATGAGAAAGAGAAGCCTCAGGATGCAAGACCGGGAGGCATTGCCAGAGGAAGACCACAGAGAAACCTAGGAAGCGGGGCAAGTAGTAAGAATACGCACAAAGAGCAGGCTGCGAGATCTGAGGGTAGAGCGCCTGCGAGGACCTATGCCATTCGTGCTCACTAAGAGGCATCATCTCCTGATGTGATTACGAGTACCTTTTCTCTCTATGATACAAAAGTTATTGCTTTAATAGATTCGAAATCTACCCATTCATACATTTGCATGAAATTAGTATCTAGAATGAGTATGCCCATAGAGTCCATCGAATTTATGATAAAGGTGTCTAATCTTTTAAGAAAAAGTGTATTAGTTGATAAAGTATGCAAAGATTGTCCATTGATGATTAAAGGTCATTATTTTAAGGCAAACCTCATGTTATTTCCATTTTACGAATTCGATATTATTCTTGGTATGGATTGGTTAACTGCTCATGATGTAACAGTAAATTGTGGAAAGAAATATATTGAGTTAAGATGTGAAAATGGGGACACTCTTCATGTTGAATCAGATGAACAAGATAGATCGCCAGTAGTGATCTCCCACATGTCGCTCAGAGGTATATAAGAAAAGGGTATGAGGCATATCTTACTTTTATGATGAATGCCAAGGAAATTGAATTAAAAATTGAATCAGTTCCAATAGTATGTGAGTACCCAGATGTTTTTCCCGGGGAATTTCTAGGACTACCTCTGATTAGATAGGTTGAATTCGGTATTGAGTTAGCTCCTGGTATAGTACCGATATCGATTGCTCCTTATAGAATGGCTCCAATGGAGTTAAAGGAATTGAAGGCACAATTGCAAGAGTTAACAGAAAAAGGTTTTTCTAGATCGAGTTGCTCTCCATGGGGTGCCCCAGTGTTATTTGTGAAAAAGAAAGATGGCTCCATGAGATTGTGCATAGATTACCGATAGTCTAATAAGGTAACAGTGAAGAACAAGTACCCATTGCCAAGGATGGCCGATTTTTTTAATCAATTGAAGGGAGCCACGGTGTTCTCCAAGATAGATTTGAGGTTCGACTATTATCAGTTGAGAGTAAAAGATTCAGATGTTCCTAGAACAACATTTCAGACTAGGTATGGGCATTATGAATTTTTAGTCATGTCTTTTGGTGTAACTAATGCCCCTGCGGTGTTTATGGATTTAATGAACCATATCTTTTGGCCATTTTTGGACAAGTTTGTTGTGCTTTTATTCATGATATACTGACATATTCTCGGGATGAGCATGAGCACGCTAAGCATTTGAGGATAGTTTTGTAAATTTTACGAGATAATCAATTGTATGCCAAGTTCAGCAAAAGTGAATTCTGGCTTAAGGAAGTTGCATTTTGAGACACATTGTCTCGGGAGATGGGGTTCGAGTTGACCCAAGTAAGATTTCAGCTATTATTGATTGGAAACTACCAAAAAATGTATCGGAAGTTAAAAGTTTTCTTGGCTTAGCTGGTTACTATAGGCGGTTCGTTCAAGGGGTTTTCAATGATAGCAACTCCAATGACGAAACTGTTATAGAAAAATGTAAAGTTTGAGTGGACGGAAAAGTGTCAACAAAGTTTTGAGAAATTAAAGGCAATGTTGACAGAGGCTCCAGTTCTAGTACAACCTGAGTCGGGAAAGGAATTTGTAATCTACAGCGATGCATCCTTAAGTGGATTAGGCTGCATACTTGTGCAAGAAGGTAAGGCGATAGCATGTGCCTCCAAACAGTTAAAGCCACTCGAGAAGAATTACTTGACCATGATTTAGAGTTGGCTGCTATTGTTTTTGCATTGAATATTTGGAGACACCATTTGTATGGTGAAAGATGCCGGATTTTCATCGATCATAAAAGTTTAAAGTATTTGATGACTCAAAAAGAATTGAATTTAAGGCAATGAGATAGCTAGAGTTGATAAAATATTATGAGTTAGTCATTGACTACCATCCGAGAAAGGAGAATGTAGTCGCCGATGCTTTGAGTAGGAAATCTCTATTTGCTTTGAGGGCTATGAATATACGGGTGAGGTTATTCGATGATGGTTCAATTCTAGCTGAGTTGAGAGCTAGACCGATGTTCCTCCAAGAGATTTATGAGGCACAGGAAGATGTTCCTCCACACTATCGGCTCATCTCGGTATATCTACACTTAGCATTTTGAGTATGGCATGTATAGGGGCTAGACTAGGCAAAATGTTTTGTTATTTTTGGCCAAGTGTGTTGGCTCCTTTAAATATGAAATCTTTTGTATATAGCCATAGTTGGTGGCTCATTTTTACTAATTTATGAAAAGATGAGGTTATTCATGAAAGTGTATGTTGCACAATTGGGTTGCTTAGTGAATGGTTGAATGGATTTATGTTTTGTGAGTTAGGGTGATAAAGAGAGCTTGGCAAATAGCCTTGATCGGGTGTCTCACATGGGTAGACACACGGGTGTGTGTCTAGGCGTGTAAGACACACGATTAGTCCCATGGGCATGTGACCAGGCTATGTGTCCCCTGCATGTTAATGTTGCAAGTTAGTGTTGACAACAGGCTAGCCACACAGACGTGTGCCTAGGCCGTGTGACCCTTATAAGGTTGGTGACGTCAGAAATAGAATACCTAGGTTTTTATACAAGGGCCAAGAACACGGGCGTGTGTCCGACAGTGTGAAAATCGCTGTAGGTTCGAAATGAAAACAAATCCTACACGGGCTTGGGACATGGGCGTGTGTGACCACACGTACTGCCCACACACGGGTGTCCCATTTCACACGGGCGTGTGACCCCGTTAAGGTAAAATTTTTCTAAGTTTACAAAAGTTCTTGCTTTGATTCTGAAGCCCTTCGGTTGTATGTGTTAGGCCTCGTAGGCCCATAATAGGAATGTTATGAGTGTGAATGAGAAGTTTTATATTGGAATGAAATTTGATAGCTCAAAGTTGTATGTTAAAGTGCGTTAAGTTCGATAATGCCTCATACCCAGTTTCGACGTTGAATACGGGTAATGGGTGTTACAAGTAGGGGTAAACTGTACTCGGGATTTAAAGCTCAGACCACTTCAATTGCTAGTGTTAGAAATTCTTGACCAGGTAGACCGAAATGTCCGTAGTGTGGCAGACGTCATCCCGGGGAGTGTCGAGCAAATGAGAAAGCTTGTTTCACCATTTTATCAGAGATTGCCCCGAGGTGGGTAAGAAAGAGAAATCTCAGAGTGCAAGACCTGGAAGTACTACTACAGGAAGGCCACAGAGAAACCCGGAAATGAAATGAGTAGTAAGAATACATCTAGAGAGTAGATTGCAAGAGCTGAGGGTAGAGAACCGATGAGAACATATGCCATTCACACTCGCTAATAGGCGTCCTCTCCCGACGTGATTGCAGGTACATTTTCCCTCAATGATACTCATGTTATAGCTTTAATTGATTCGAGATATACCCATTCGTATATTTACATGAAATTAGTCTCTAGTAGGAACATGCCTATAGAGTCTACCGAAATACGAGTGTCAAATCACCTAGGCAAGTGTGTGTTAGTTGATAGATATGCAAAGATTTTCCTTTGATGATTAGAGGTTATTACTTTCCGACTAATCTCATGTTATTGCCATTTGATGAATTCGATATCATCCTTGGGATGGATTGGTTAACTACTCATGATTTGATAGTAAATTGTGGAAGGAAATTTATTAAGTTAAAATGTAAAAATAGAGATATTCTTCGTGTTGAATCAGATGAACAAGACAAGTTTCTGTAGTGATTTCTTATATGTCTGCTCGGAAATATGTAAGAAAGGGGTACAAAGCTTACCTTGCCTTTTTGATGAATGCTAGGGAGACTGAGTTAAGAATTGAATTAGTGCCCATAGTATGTGAGTATCCAGATGTTTTCCCAGAGGAATTGCCAGGGTTACCTCCAATTAGAGAGATTGAATTTGGGATTGAGTTAGCTCATGGTACTACCCTATTTTAATTGCTCCGTATAGAATGGCTCCAACCGAGCTAAAAGTACTGAAGGCACAGCTGCAAGAGTTGACAAAAAAAGGCTTTGTAGGATCGAGTTATTCTTCGTAGGGTACTCTCGTTTTATTTGTGAAGAAGAAAGATGGTTCCATGAGGTTATGTATAGATTATCGGTAGCTTAATAAGGTAACCATGAAGAACAAATACCCGTTGCTAAGGATCGATGATTTGTTTGATCAATTGAAGGGAGCCACAATGTTTTCCAAGATAGACTTGAGGTCTGGATATTATCAGTTAAGAGTCAAAGATCGGATGTGCCGAAAACTGCATTTCGGACAATGTATGGTCACTATGAATTCTTGGTCATGCCTTTCGATTGAACAAATGCCCCTGCAGTTTTCATGGATTTGATGAATCGCATCTTTCGGCCATATTTGGATAAATTTGTTGTAGTATTTATTGATGATATATTTATCTACTCTCAGGATAAGAACGAGCATGCCGAGCATTTGAGAATGGTTCTGCAAATTTTGAGTGATAAACAATTATATGCCAAGTTTAGTAAAAGTGAATTTTGGCTTAAGGAAGTTGGATTTTTAGGGCACATTGTCCCGGGTGACGGTATTCGAGTTGACCCGAGTAAGATTTCAATGATTGTTGAATGGAAACTGCCAAGGAACGTAACCGAGGTTAGGAGTTTTCTGGGCCTAGCTGGCTACTATAGACGATTTATCAAGGGATTTTCCATGATAGCTACTCCGGTGACGAGGCTACTACAAAAAGATGTGAAGTTTGAGTGGATAGAAAAATGCCAGCAGAGTTTTGAGAAATTGAAGGCATTGTTGACCGAGGCTCCAATTCTAGTACAACCCGAACCAGGAAAAGAATTTTTGGTTTATAGTGATGCATCCTTAAATGGACTGGGTTGTGTACTCATGCAAGAAGGCAAGGTGATAGCATATGCCTCTAGACAATTAAAGCCGCACGAGAAGAATTACCTGACCCATGATTTGGAGTTAGCCATAATTGTATTTACACTAAAGATTTGGAGACACCATTTATATGGTGAGAAATGTCAGGTGTTCACTGATCATAAGAGCTTAAAGTACTTGATGACTCAAAAGGAGTTGAACCTTAGTCAACGGAGATGGTTACAGTTGATAAAGGATTACGAGTTAGTAATTGACTATCATCAGGGAAAGGCGAACGTGGTCGTTGATGCCTTGAGCAGGAAATCCTTGTTTGCATTGAGAGCCATGGATACACGGATAGCTTTGTCAGATGATGGATCTATTCTTGTCGAGTTGAGAGCTTGACCGATGTTTCTCCAAGAAATTTGTGAAGCTAAAAAAGGTGACAGAGATTTGCAAGCCAAGAGAATTCAATGCGAGTCGGGTGCTGAGTCAGATTTTTAGATTAAATCCAAAGGGTGTTTAACATTCCGAGACAGAGTCTGTGTACTGAGGAATGATGAGCCTATTCGAAAGATTTTGCATGAAGCACATAGTGGATGTTTGTCTGTACATCCAGGCAACACAAAGATGTATAATGACTTGAGGGAATGGCACTGGTGGCCGAGTATGAAGAAAGACATTCCCGAGTTTGTATTGAGATGCTTAATTTGTCAACAAGTGAAGGCTGAACACCAATTACCTTTGGGTCTACTTCAACCTACTATGGTTCCCGAGTGGAAATGGGACCGTATTACTATGGACTTTGGGATGGGTTTACCGTTGACACTGAAAAAGAAGGATGCAGCGTGGGTCATGGTTGATAGACTCACAAAGTCGACCAATTTTATACCGGTATGCATTGATTATTCGCTTGATAAGTTGGCGGATTTGTATGTGTCAGAAATAGTAAGACTTCAGAGTACCATTGTCGATTATTTTGAATAGAGATTTGAGATTTACGTCACAATTTTAGAAAAATTTGTAAAAGGCCTTAGGCAAAAATTGAGCTTTAGTAAAACTTTCCATCCGCAAACCGACGGGCAGTGGGAGAGAGTAATACAGATACTTGAATACATGATTCGATGTTGTGTTTTAGAATTCCAAGGTAATATGGAGAAATACTTACCGTTGGTGGAATTTGCCTACAATAATAGCTTTCAGTCGAGTTTTAAGATGGCGCCTTCTGAGGCATTGTAAGGGGTAAGTGCCGAACGCCATTGTACTAGACCGAACTCAGAGAAAACCATATTTACGGGGTTGATTTGGTCAGAGAAACTGAAGAGAAAGTAAAGGTGATATGCGATTATTTAAAAGCTATCTCATATAGACAAAATTCTTACAGATTTAAAATGGAAAGAGATTGAGTTTCAAGTTGGTGATAATGTATTTTTGAAAGTGTCACCATAGAAGAAAGTCCTCAAATTTGGCTGAAAAGGCAAATTGAGTTCACGTTTTTTCGGATCGTATGGGATTACCAAGAGGATAGGGCCGGTAGCTTATCGTTTAGCATTGCCATCTGAGTTGGAGAAGATTCATGATACATTCCACGTGTCTATGTTGTGTCGCTACCGATCAGATCCTTCGTATGTAATTGTACTATCAGAGGTAAAAATTCGACCGGACATGACTTATGGCGAAGAGCCGGTTAAGATTTTGGCACAAACAGTTGAGAAATAAAAGTATAGCCCTTGTGAAAGTAGTATGGGAAAGACATGGGGTAGAAGAGGCTACAAGGGAACCCGAGGAGGCTGTGAGAAACTAGTATCCCAACCTTTTTATCGGTAAGATTTTCAGGGACGAAAATCTCTAAGGGGGAGAATTGTAACAGACCAATTTAGGGGCTAGTTGAAACAATGGTTTCAGAACCACTAATCCGAGGTTAAAGAAAATTATTTTAATATTATTTTATGTGTTATAGCATGATTATATGGTTGCATGAAAATTTTGGTGCTTTAATTTCAGCGATTGCATGCTTAGTAACAAAAAAGACTAAATCACATAAAGTACGAAAGTTTTATTTTACAAGCTAGAGGTGTCAAATAGTTAAGGAATATTAATTGGAGGTCCCTAATGTGCATTTAGGCCTTTTTTAGGGTGGTGGCCGACAATAGGGACAAAGAAAAGGCCTTGTCAATTGGTTAGGTGAAAATTTGGTGACTAAATTGATTTGAATCATAAAATAAGAAAAGAAAAGATATATCATCTTTTCTCATCTTCTTCTGCATCGAAAATTATCAGTAAAATAGTGGTTTGAGAGCTCAAAATTTTAGCCAAGCTTTTCTCCTTTCAAGTAAGTGATTTTAGTGGTCTTTCTGGATAATATTTGTACTTTTGGAACCCCTAAAGTTTAAGCTAGCTAAAGAGGGGACTATTTTGAAAAATGGTTGAAAGTTTAGGGATTTTCCATCAGAGTGCTTATGCTATTTTCTGAGTTTTTAGGGAAGAAAATGAATTATGGTTGTTAAATAAACAACTTTTGTGAAAGGTGTTTCCATGAAAACACCTAAAAGAACCTTTTTGTAAAGGTTGTAAATTGAGTAGTAAATGCATGAAATGATTCATATTGTGAGTTGTTATAAGAGTAATAAATGTTTAGCTAGACTTGTTAAATGAGGAAATTTGATGAAAAATGATTTACGAGCCTTGGGGTAAAATCATAATTTTGCCAAAGTATAAGGGCAAAATAGTAAGTAATTTTTGCCAAAGTAGAAATTATTGAAATGTATTGATTAATGTGGTAATTAAATGAGCTAATTTGTTATTATAGATCAAGAAGAACGAGGAACTAGATCGCAAAATTTCATATTTTGGTACCAAGGTAAGTTTCTGTGTAATAAATTCAACATCATGCTAGTATGTTTTAAAATGTTTGATATTTGTGAAGATGTATAATATTTCTATGAATATGAGTATTGATGTTCAATGAGAAAATGATGAAAAATTTATGATGTTGAAGTCCCTATTGGACCTTAAGACGTGAGAGGATACCATCATCAAAACATGAGGTTGGTAAAATCATGTATAAGACCATGTCTGGGACATGGCCTCGGCATAAAATTGAGATCTCATATAAGACCATATCTGGGATATGGCATTGGCATCGAATATGAAAATCGTATAAGACCATATTTGGGATATAGCATCGACATTGATATGAGATCCTGTATAAAACCATATTTGGGATATGGCATCGGCATCGGCATCGAGATGTGACCCCTTGTAAGACCATATATGGGATATGGCATTGGCATCGTGTTTATGTGTATGATGATGATTGTGTATCCTCGGGTATTCCCAGTGATTCATCGGGATAAATAGTTAAGCTTATAATGAGATGAAATTAGTGCTAAAGATATGTGATGAAGTGATATAGGTGCATGTGAGTAATTCACGAAAAATGTTTACGATATGTGACATGACATGTAATTGGTAAGAGTAAGCATGAGTAAGTTGTGGCAATGTGCTTTAGACTTTGTGTTTTTATTCAATGTAATGAATGGATAACATTATGATTCTTTATGTTGTTATTTATTTTATGCAAACTTACTAAACTTCATGCTTACCTCTCTCATTTCCCTTTTCCTTGTAGTATCACCAAGCTAACTTGAGGATCGTGGGACATCAGAGTTCAGAATCAGACTATCAACTTCTCTTTGGTATAGTATAGTTTGATTAATTTTGAGTATGACATGTATAGGAACTTGGTTATTTTGTGTTATGCCATATTTGTTAGCCAATGTGTGGCTATTAATGTCATTAAATTCATTTTGCAAATGGTCATTGGAAATTGGCCAATACTTGGTAAGTTTATATATTCAATGAAGATGAAGTTCATGATGCGCATGCTTGTATGATGGGATGAATAATTGAGTAAAGAATATGCATGTTGAACATAGTGTAAACCTATGTATGGATGTCTTTATTTTGGGCATTAGAAGTGCCTTATGGTCATGCTGTATATTGTATTGAAATGGTATAAGTGTGGTTGTATTTCAGGGTGGCAATTGGCTTGGCAGATAGCCTTACAATTGTCCACATGATTAGACACACGGGTTTGTGTCTAGGCTGTGTGTGACACACGGTCAACCCTATGGGAGTGTTGATAGGCCGTGTGCACCCCTGCAATGCTAAATTGGTAAGTCAGTATGCCTAGTAGTAAACATACAGGCTGAGAGACGGCCGTGTGGCTCAACCGTGTGAGAGACTCGGCCTAAGACACGGGCATGTGCCTGGGCCATGTGAAGTCTGCACCTGAAATTAGGAATTTAATTGGACACACGGTCTAAGGACACGGGCATGTGCCTTGGCCATGTGACCTTATTGAGATGATGACGTCAAAAATAGAATGTCAAGGTTTTCACAAACGGGTGAAGACACGGGTGTGCCATGGCCGTGTGAGGGACACGGGCTATGGACACGGGCATGTGTCAGGCCGTGTGAAAACCCCTGTCGGTTCGAAATGAAAAATAAAATCCACACAGACTAGGGACATGGGCGTGTGTGATTACACAGCCTGCCCAAATGGGCATGTCCCTCTTCACACGGGCGTGTGGCCCTGTTTTGTGTAAAAAATTTCTAAGTGTTCAAAAGTTTCTGTTTAGTCTAGAACCATTTCATATGTACGTTTAAGGTCTAATAGACCTACAAGAGGGACGTTATGGTTTCGAATGAGAAGTTTTAAGTAGGAATGATATTGTATACTTGAGTAAGTTAAGTACGGTAGTGCCTCGTACCCTATTCAGGTGTCAAATACGGGTTAGGGGTGTTACAGTCTTTGTTGGGAATTTGATTTTCATACAAAAGGTCGCTACCACTTTCCTCACCATCCTCATTATTGGTCTTCCAAAGATGGCATCGGGTGGTCTACCATTTAAAACTAGACATATTCTGTAGTCGTATGCTCATCGTCCCCCAAGGTGACCGGTAAGGTGATTGATCCTTGCACTTTTACTGGATGGTTCACAAAACCATACAGGGGGTTGGCTTTGTATAATGACTGTTCCTTTAAACCCATTTTTTATATGCTTCCCATGATAATACTTCCACCGTGCTTCTGCTATCGACCAGTATCCTTTTAATCTTAAAGCTAACGGCTGTTGCCAAGACTACTATCGGGTCATTCCCTTCCTCGTCACAGATTAGCTCTTCATCGTCGTTTCCAAACTTAACATTGCATTTTTCCTACTGTCGTGGCCTTTTTAGAATACTAAGTGACATTACACTTCTCATGTGTGCCTGCCTTTTTGTGTTTGAGTGTACCTAGTTGTCGTCGATACTTATAATCACATGGCTGGTACCTCGCACCTTTTTCTTTCCTTTAGGGTCTAAGCTTCACGAGCTCTGGCCTTGCTGTGGGCCTCTCTAGTTCACAAACTCAGCGAGTTCACTATTTTGGATCGCTTCTTCTATAATATCTTTCAGTGTGAAGCAGTCTTTAGTCTTGTGCCCTATATCATCGTGAAAAGTACACCGGTTCCTAGAGTTTGTTCTTCTACCAGTGCTTCACATTGGGGGCAATCTAGGAAGGATGCCTAAGCTTTTCACTCAGTTGAGGATGTAAGTACGCACACGTTCAGCGGGGTGTGGGCTTCAAACCTTCGT
Source organism: Gossypium rotundifolium (assembly GCA_025506655.1). Lineage (NCBI taxonomy): Eukaryota > Viridiplantae > Streptophyta > Magnoliopsida > Malvales > Malvaceae > Gossypium > Gossypium rotundifolium. The sequence goes on from CP106729.1 coordinate 112,061,798, forward strand.
GAGGGGAATAACTCCTTGCGTGATATTGTTGGGGTCTCTGAGGGCATCTAAATTTCTCACCCTAGGTTGGGTTTCTTTGCAGTCTGTCGACTCTAACTCACAATGACTTGTTAAGGGTGGCTTGTCTACCGTGCAGTCCTTCTCTATTTCTAGGTTGTTTATCTTCTCTTTGAAAATTAGCTCGCGATGCTCTCTTAATTTCTTCTGCCTCTGCGAACTTGTGGGCTCGCTCATATAGGTTAGCTAGACTTTGCAGTCTATTATCTGTAAAAGAATACAGTCATTCTACACTCTTATAATGAAGGTGTCAATGGCCCACTGGTCTTCCAAGTTCTTTGTATTAAGAGTTACTGCATGGAATCTTTTCATGTAGTCTGGAGGGCTCGCCTTCCCATTTCTTTACTGACATTAACCCTATAGACGTGTTCATGATCATTTTGTGTGCCCTGAACCTACCCTGGAATATTTGGCTCATGTGCGAGTAGTTGTGGATTGAACCTTGTGGGAGGGATAGGTACCAATCTTTGGTGCTGCCTTTTAGCATTGCAGAGAAGGCCTTGCACTTAATTGCGTCTGACGCCGCTAACACATTCATATTATCATTATACTGCATTTGGTGGGATTGCAGGTTCTTCATCCCTTCGAACATGTCTTTAGAGACCTTGAAATCACGTGGTAGGCGTACTATCACGATATCGAGGCTTATGGATTGTTGGAGCAGAGCAACTAGTCCATGTCCTATGATTCTGGGTGTAATGCCCGTACATCTCGACGCAACTCGTCCATCTTATTCTGCCATTCTTTCACCTATGTACATGGAGCCTTATCTTGGGTGTTCATGTTATCTTGAGACCTCGAGTTGCCTGCATGCATCTTTCTTCGTAGTTCCTCGTTCTGTCTAAGTAGTTCTTGTTGAAAAGCCTGTTGCTCTAGGAATCGTGCTTTTTGGGCTGCTACCTACTCTCTCATTAATTTCATTTGTTCCTGGAGGGTGAGGAACTGCTGGGAGGGTGTATCCTGGTTGAGTGGAGGTGGCAATCTTTGACCTATGGAAAGTTTAAGGTCCAAGGATGGGGAAGGTCCCCGACAAAATGTATTTTCTAGGTTTTCTGGTCTGTCAGTGAACCATGTGGCAAACAAGTCTGTCTCGTTGTGCAGGGCATCGGATCCCGACGCTCGAACTAGTCTTGAAGAGGAGTTGAAGGGAAAGGATTTTTTTGGGTGAGCCATTTGCTTCTAAGGTTGAAGAAGACTTAATCAAACTAGGAAAAATATGTCGATCAGAGGTAAGTTCCACGCTCACCACACCAATTGTTGAGTATTATTTTGCTTGCACCCTATTGACATGAGTATCAGGGTATTTATAGATAATATTACTGATACTATTACAGCTCATAATAGGGTCCCACTCTTTTTTCTTGACTCTACTGCCTCCAGTACTAACATTCTCTGTGAACTGCAAGCTTGCTGAGCATGTGTCTGCAGAGCACACGGTCCTTTCTGCTCCTGTGACTGGCGCTTTGGGTGAACTCCATACCTGCTGGACACGTGTCTAGTGCCCTGTGGAGCACATGGTACTTCTTGCGAGTTCGTTGGGTATATGCGAAGTGATATTGCGACCTTCCCTAGATCCTCGCGACCTAAGTCTGTACCCTTATCTCGCGAGCTAGTTCTGCTATCATGCATTGTGAGCTCACATGAGAATCTTGCGAGCTAGGTCTTGCAAGATAGGTCTATGGCTTTGCCTTGTGATAGGGTTAGCCTTGTCGCCCTCCGCGATTAGGTCATGAGTCAGAGGTTTGGATCTTTTCTAGAGTTCGGACCTCATGTTATTGATGAATAACAATTTCTAAAATGTTATAATATTTAGTGGATCATGATATTATGATTATTTGCATCACCAATTGTAACTATTTTTGCAATTGAATGTTGTGTGAATGTGCCTTATATGTTGACAACCTTGTATTCTTTTCCATATAGGATAATAGGACTCTACTTTTATAAATACCTATGGCTAATCTAAACACATACTAGTTACGATCTTCACATAGCGACTAGACTCAATGGCATAGCCAGGCGAGTTGGCAAGGGCCTGGTCCCCCCAAAATGGAAAATTTTCCATTTATGCCCTTTATAATTTATAAAAATCAAATTAATAATGGTAAAATTACAATTTGGCCTCCCCAAAAATAATAAAAAATTAATTTAGTACTTTAAAAATTATAGAGATATAGACTATTAAAATGACGAAATAGCATTTTTACTATCGAAAAAATATATAGTTTAATTCCGGATCCCCCAAAAAACTTTTCTGGCTTCGCCACTAACTAGACTTCGAATCCAAATGTAAAAGCACTTTTTATTGACATTTGCATTTTAAAAAGTACTTTTAGAGTTAAATGACATTTTAACATTTATTTATAATTTAATGCATTTTATGTAATATTTATATTGGATACAAAATTATTTTCTTATTAGAATTTAATTCAAATATATAAATTATATGTTTAAATTTGTAATGGTTATTTTTAAATATTTAAAATATAGTTTATATATTCCAATTGGATTTTAATCTCTTCAAAAAGAAAGGGTCTTCAAAAGGAGTTGACAAAGGAATTTGAGGAATTAATGGCAAGGGAGGTTGATGATGAGAGTTTGGAAAAAAATATTGATACGAAGATTCATTTGAACCTTGAGATTGATAAGGAGGAGAAGTAGTGGGAACAAAGAGCTCGAGCTAACTGGTTGAAGGTGGAAGATGAAAATCGACTTTTTTTCATAATCATGCTTTCCAACTAAGGCACAAAAATTTTACTAGGAGTTTAAAAACTGAGGATGGAAGGGAAACTAGTGAAGATGGTGAAATAGAAGCAATAACTTGCAATTACTTTCGAAATCTATTTTATTCCGGTGGAGTTAGAGATCTTATTCACATTCTTTTGGCCATAGATAAATATATTTTGGATGACACAAATGCGAGGTTAACTTTCACATACACAGAAGAAGAGGTCATCCTAGCTCTGAAAGGAATGGGACCAACCAAAGCTTTTGGAGAGGATGGTTTCCAACTTTGTTTTTCCAAAAGTTTTGGTGTAACACCCCTTACTCGGATTCTATGCCGGAATCGGGCACGAGGCATTACCGGACTCAAGTTGCTTGATCATCCCACTTTAGGCTATAAAAATTTTCTCCAATTTAAAACTTTTCATTCACCATCATAACATCCCTATCATGGGTCAACGAGACCCTTTACACCCGCTCGGGATGTCGCAGAACCAAACCGGAACTTTTCAAACACTTAAAAAAATTTCACCTAAACAGGGCCACTGCCTGGTGTGTCATCTCACACCCTGTGTCATCTCACACGACTTGAATCACGACTTGAATCACACGGCCTGGGTACACGCCCATATGGCTGGCCCATGGTCACCTCTGATTAATCCACACTACTCGTCAGACATTGTGTGTGCTTCAATTGATGTGATGATTTAAATTCCAAATTCAAGGTGCAAACTTCATACAGCCTAGACACACGCTCGTGTGCCTACTCGTGTGGACAATAACAAGGCTATTTGCCAAGCTCTTGTCACCCTCACTTGCATACATTCATACACCATCACCTAAACTTCACATATTATCAATTATAACTCTTGAATTATCACATTAAACTATAAAATGAAATCTTCATCCCATACACGAGGGAGTACTATTTCTGGTATAATTACAATCGAATTAAGCCATCATCTATGGCTATACACAACTGAACCACAAACTCTCTTAGGCCAACATATTTGACTATATCAACTATGACTTAATCAACTTTAAAAATATGATTCCTATACATGCCATAACTCATAAGGACTCGAAACCTCATACCCATCTGACTGATCGATAGTGTGAAAGCATCTCTGGAGGTTTCCAACCCGAGCTAGTCAAGTTAACCTATAGGAGATGGGAAAGGAAGAGGAGTAAGCTCATATGTATATAATAAACAACTATTGATATTCATTGATTATACACAACCACAAGGTATTATAATGAGTTTTGTATCTTAAACTCATGGTTACCTACACAATCATTCTCGAAGCTTACTCATTCTGTCTCTTACCACATTATAACCATGCCACAAGCCAAATGCTCATGTTAATTACATCCCTGCACTTGTCACCACATGATCACATAAAATAGCACATCAAACATTTTCAATAAGCCACTCATACTACCAATCACTCGGTGGTTTCGCACTTAGCCCACCCTCAATCTCTAATAGGGTGGTATTGCACATAGCCCACCAATCATTTATAATTATGGCGGTATCGCACTTAGCCCACCATCATTCATAATTATCGTAGTATCACACTTAGCCCACCAAATGATAATATAGGTGATGGTATCACACACAACCCATCATTTAATAATTAATAAGGTTGTAACGCACACAGCCTATCGTTAATATTATTGTTGATGGTATCGCACACAGTCCATCACTAACAATTAATAAAGTGGTATCGCAATTAGCCCACTGTTATTATACATTCATGGATAGTTATCCACATGCAATTCTCTATTTCAATTGTTCATCCGGGAACGTCCTCACACACTACCATTCTTACTTAGCTTTCTACGACAATCGTTCGCATTCACACAATGCATTAATAATTATAACTTATGCAACCAAGGTGCATCATTTACACATATCCCACTGTGGGATCCTCATATATCGAATTCATCTCAATTCAGTTCTAACACATACCTGTACCTCTCGTGGTACAACCACATTCATTCTCATTTTTAACATACTCGTTGAATCACTCAATTTGTTAAATAACACCCTCGAGTGTCATACACATAATGTCACACTGACATCCTACCCCCGATAGGGTCTTACATAAATTAACATGATGATGCCATGTCCCCAACATGGTCTTACACGAAATCCCACACCGAGGCCATATTCTAATATAGTCTTACCCGGAACCTTAATTACCATCGTATCATGCTATTTGCATTTCCACTATTCATGGTTTAAATCAAGGCTTTCATTTCTTGACATTACATCAAAATGAATTTAACGTATACATGGAGGCAATAAAAAAATTATACAACATCGAGATATTAAAATACTTCACTTAGAGTTGTACAATTTAACACATGAACTTACATCGATACCGAAAAGGGTAGAAAGGGACCTTTTTGCCCATACTTCTCTTTTCTCCCATTCTAGGTCTGATTCTCATTTTCTGTGATCTAAAACAATAAAATTTACTCTTTAATCACCACACTAATCATAATACTTCATAATCCACAGTTAGGCAAAAATGACTATTTTACCCTTACACTTTGGCAAAATTACGAATTTGCATTTAGGCTCGTAAATCATTTTTCATCACATTTTCTTGTTAAACAAGCAGAGTTGAGCATTAAATCCTCTTAAAACTACTCAAAATTCCAACTATTTCATGAATTAATGAACAAACTACAACTTTTCTCTCAATTATTTTTCGCCTAGATGTTGCCTTGTAACGCTGTGTCTTGATCGAATGTTGCTAGGGATTCGATTTCATTAAGGAAGGTTAAGTCGATTCCTTATCTCTTTCAAGTGATCATTTCCTTTATTGGTAAGGGTTCAAGTTTTAGTGGTATCGATTAGAGGATTATGGTTGTTTATGAGTTTGGTTAACTGTTCTCATGATGGTAAAACATTGGAAAGATCACGTGAGGCTAGAACAAGAGGGATTCTGTGATTGATTGGTTGGTTATCGATCTCAAAATTGGTTCGGTTTCGACATTGTAACAAGTGTGTATTAGTACCATAATTGCTAATCGGTCAAAAGTCGAAAGAGTGTAAATGTTTTTTGCACGGTGCTAGCTGTAGCAGCAAATGCCAAAACGCCAGATTGTCAAAAAGCCAAAAAGTGGGACGTGAGCATACGACGAGGAAGGCCGCCATGAGCGATCTCATGGGCTTGGGCCAAAATGGGCCGTATGTGCCCTATGGGCCCATGGGCCTACGTGGGTAAACTTCACTGTTAAGTGGGACATAGACAGACTTGTCATGTTGCGCACATGACTTAGGTAGTTTTGGGCCTCGTTGGGCCGAAGTGGGCCTAGTGGGCTTGTGGGCCCACACGGAATAAAGTGTATGTAATGTAGTAAGTGTTGTTGGACTGTGCTGTTTACATAATTGTGGTTGTTTCTGGCTAAACGGGCCACACAAGTGCGTGGGTCCACTTGGGTCGAGCAATGGGCCTTAGGCCCATTTACACCGTTGTGACTTTTTAGGTTACTTAGTCGCTCGAGGCGATAGTGGACCTTTTGTTGGGTCGTTGAGACCCTGATTTGTAAAATTACTGAAATACCCCCGATTTGTAAAATTATTAAATACCCTCGATTTGTAATATTATAAAAATACCCTCGATTTGTAAAATTATCAAAATACCCTCAATTTTTAAAATTACCGAAATACCTTTGATTTATAAAATTACTGAAATACCCTTGATTTGTAAAATTATCGAAATACCCTCGATTTGTAAAATTATCGAAATACCATCGATTTGTGAAATTGTCGAAATACCCTCGATTTGTGAAATTACTAAAATACCCTCAATTTGTAAAATTACTGAAATACCCTTAATTTGTAAAATTATCGAAATACCCTTGATTTGTGAAATTACTGAAATACCCTCAATTTGTGAAATTATAGAAATACCCTCAATTTGTAAAATTATTGAAATATCCTTGATTTGTAACATTACCGAATACCCTCGATTTGCAAAATTATCGAAATACCCTTATAGGGTAAAATGACTGTTTTGCCCTTGTGGGTAAATGACTGACTTATACTATGGATTTAACTGACTTGACTGTGGTTGCGTGACTGATATGATTTTAGTATATGTTTAAATGACTGTTACTGAGCATGGCCATTTTGCATACACGTGGAATGATTGAGCGTGACATACACGGCATATTGCATGGGGTTGGGACATTGATATGGAGAAGTTCTGATTGGGTTGCACGGGTCAAATGAGACGAATGTGGACCGACAGATGGCTTTAAACCTGTTAATCTGATTATGGCTCTGTGCCAACCTAAATATGGCTCTGTGCCAGCTTGATTATGGCTTTGTGCCAATTGTATTTACCGTGGCTATGTGCCTAACTTATATTTGATGACTCTATGTCGATCATAATTACTCGTGGCTGTGTACCGATTATATTACCGTCGCTGATGGCTATGTGCTAAACTTATTACAGTTATGATAGCCTTGTGCTATCCTGATTATGGCTCTGTGCCATTCTGTTTATGGCTCTTGGCCATTCTGTTTACTAGTAGCTTTGTTGCGATTTTGGTTAGTGTCGCAACAGGTGCTAACATTGGGAGTGTAGGGATGGCGTGGGTGATTCATTCCCCGCAGGTAGTGCAGGGTTGGACAGAGGCAAGTGCAGGGTTGGATGGGATAGGTTAGCATGTATTACACATTATGCATATGGAATTAATTTTGATAAGGGCTGATGCCAAAGTGAAATTGTATTAGGCTTAGACCCACACAAATTGTTCTATTATTGTAATTGGGCTATGGCTGATTCTGATTTTTTTCTATTTTACTAACTGTTCTAGTTAGGAGGGGATTACACACTGAGTTTTCAGAAACTCACCCCGTTTTTAACTGTGCAGGTGATCCCCATCATTAGGAGGATCGGTGTTGCGAAGGACTCGAAGATTCCGCTTTGGGTTTAATTTTTGTAATAAGGCTTCTTTAAGGTTTTGGGTTTTAACTTGAGGTTTTTATTTACTTTGAATTATATCCGTTAGAAGTAAATCACGATTTTCCAAAATGTTAACTATTTTTAAAACAACATTACATTTTTGCAACATTTTCGAAATGGTTTCGTGAAACACCCCAAACTCGGCCCAAAAAGCCTGACCGGATTTGATATGTTCCTGAATAAAACTTTAGCAATTTCTCGTTTTGTTTAAGAAAAACTTGATGAGTTCAGTATAAAAGCATTAACTTAATATTCAAAGTTGAAATCGGATTTAAATAAATTTGTATCTTCTTAAAACATTATTTTTTAAGAGAAATTTATAATTTAAAAGAAAACCAAATTTAATAAAATTTTACTTATTATTGAATATATATATATATATATATATATTAGTGTCAAAAGCAGTTTAAATTATTTATCGAAAATCATTTAGTTATTTAATAAATATTGTTCGTGGCGAATAAAAATCCAAACGCAAAAATTAAAAAGCAGTTCATAGTGGCCTTATTACAAAAATAACAAAACCCATAATAAATTCTAAGTAATAAAATAAGCTTAATAAATTTAATTAGGAGAAACTCAAATACTTTGTTGAGCAATGGCCACCACGTAGTCCTCATTGACCGATCCATCACGCTAAGAGTTATCGAAAATTATCCCACAAAGGGTGAGTCATAGACTCAATGTGTAACAAAAACACTAAAAGCCCAATTGATCATGGCCTTTAAGCCCATTTAATAACACATATAGCCATAATCCCAATTAAGTCATATTTAGCCATAAGCCCATTTTATAGCAAATCAAATAAAATCATTTAGAAATCACATGGATATATATAATGAAATGCAAACCAGGCCCACCTAAATATCCATCCGCTACACACCACCGTACCAACCAATCACACGTGGGATTACTAAATCGACCCTCCATCCGCTACACACCATCGAAGGCAGTTGCTGCAGTCAACATGCACATCGCCCTTATAATTTTGTGGCAAGGCCACCAGATAATTGTGACCAAAGTCACCGGATTCAAATATGTGATCAAAGTCACCAGATTCACATATGTGACTGAAGTCACCGGATTCAAATATGTGACCGAAGTCACCGGATTATGTGGTAAAAACAACCGAAACACTTCCCCTTATCAATAACACCCATATGCCCATGCACATACATATTATTTAGTTTTCATGCCATTTACCCCAAAATCATAGCAAAATCATACTTATTTCACATTTAGGCATATAGCAAAATTAGCGAAGTATTAGGGGTAAACATACCTGAATATCGCATACCACTGAATGGTACCCACAATCATTATCAAATATATTTTCATATAAATCTTATTTGTTTTAGATCTTTGAGGAATTTAGTATAATGTTACACATCTTATGACAGTGAGAACGATACCTTCCCGCTCGTCAACACCTAGTTAGTTATCACACTTGATTAGAACACACTAATACTTATAATCTACACTATTGATGAGAGATCTAAATCCTTACCCTTGGAATCTCGGACAACCGTTATATGTGGTTTCTCTCCGATAGATGGATCAAAACTTGATGACAACCCACGAACGAAAAGTGGCTCGGGTGTACGCACGACTTCAAATAATCGATCTTTGTTAGCAGAGGGTCTACAACCCGGTGGAAAATCTTGTATCCCTGATACAACCCTTCGTTTGAAGTTTGAGGGTATAACAGAGCCTCCCCTCTTCCAAACACTCCTTACCGCTCTTTTCGAACCTATCTTGTTCGTCTCAAACTCTCCCCTAAAATAAAGTTGATTAGTAATCTATCTAAAAGAAACGATATAACCGAAAATGATAATCCTTACCTTGGATGATTCTGAATGATCTCTCCTAAAACGTTGGCTACCAAAAACAATCCTTAAAATCCCCTTAAAAGATTTGGCCTAGGAGAAAATGTGAGAATTAGGTTTCTAACCCGGCTATTCTAAAAGAAAATAATGAGAACAATAGATAAAAATCCTTACTTGACTATTGGAGATTTGGCCTTATTGATTTAGAAGAAAAGAAATGGTGATTTCGGCTTGGACAAAATGAGAAGAGAAAAGATAGTGTTTTTGGCTATGGTGGTTTCGATTTTCAATAAAAGAGAAGAAAGAAAAAGATGAAAATGGAAGATGATTCGATTTTAACAAAAGAGAAGAAAAAGAATGGTGGTTTTGGTTATGATAGATGATGGTTTCGGTTGAGAGAAAGAAGAAGAAAGACAAAAAGAGAAAATAAAAGATTAAAAGAAGAAGATGATGATGATGATTTTCAAAAGAAAAGAAATGAGTTTAGAAACTTATGTGCATTCGGCCATGAGGGAAAAAGTGAAGAAAAAGGTCTTTGAAACTTTGGTACTTTCGGTTACAAAGAGAAGAGAAAGATGTTATGTTTTGGACAATAGAAACTAAAAAGACTACTCAAAACCGAAATGGTAAAGTATCAAATGACTAAAAGAAAAGAAAAGGTTTCTCTTTTGTGTAATATGCAATCGGCTAAGAAACAAGGTTTAGAGAAAAGGAAAAATATGCACAAATTAGTTAAAATTTTGGCCAACTTACACCCCTAAGGCTAATGCAAAATTCGGCCAACACCTTGCCAACATGATCCCTTTTTTCCTCCTCATTTCTTCCCCATCAATCCCTTGATTCTATCACAATTAAACCATCCCCCTTAGCCCCTTATGCCTTCTAGGTTCATGGTCAAATGACCATGAAAAAGCTTCCAAAACATCATCCCCTCTTCAAGCCCTTTGTCCCCCTATCTTACCATAACTTCATGATTCCATACCATAACTCCTAACTTGCCTTTTTCCTAAGGTCTACTAACCAAAAATAAAAAGATGTCCATCCATTCTAGATAAGCTTGACCGACACTATAGGAAAGAAATCAAAAATTAAAATCCTTCCACTTGCTAGCTAGGGGATTCGAACCTCTCCCCTCATGCATTCACCCATGCGCCATTACCACCTTGCCAATTGACTTATTATGCTTAAAACCTCTTGCCAATATTTCTTAAAGCCTATCTTGCTTAGTTCCATCTTAAGTCTTAAAAATTTAATATTTCTCTAAGCATTCACTTACATACTGAAGTTCTTAAAACTTCCAAAACACACTCAACTACACATAGGCATGCAACAACATTCAATTAAGTAAAGATGCATAGCCCCTTTATTCAGGATGTTACAGTTCTACCCCCCTTAAAAATAATTTTGACCTCGAAATTACCTGGCTAGAACAAGTGAGGGTATTGCTGGTGCATCGCTTCTTTTGGCTCCCACGAAGCTTCTTCCGATCCATGATTACACCATAACACTTTGACGAGAGGAACCGATTTTCTCCGTAACACCTTTACATCCCACTCCAGGATTTGAATTGGCTCCTCTTCATAAGACAAATCTGGTCTTAATTCCACCTCCTCAACTGGCACTACATGAGATGGATCTGACCGGTAACGGCGTAACATTGAAACATGGAACACATCGTGCATTTGCTTCAACTCTGAAGGCAATTCTAACTGATATGCCACAGGTCCGACCCGCTTCAAAACCCGATAAGGTCCAATGAACCTGGGACTTAACTTTCCTTTGTGACCAAATATCTCACCTTTTTCTAAGGTGAAACCTTCAGGAATACTTGATCCCCCACAGCAAACTCTATTTCTTTCTGCTTAAGATCTGCGTACGACTTTTGCCTGTCAGATGCTTCTTTTAACCGAGCCCGAATTACCTTAAGCTTTTCTTTAGATTCAGCCACTAATTTTGGACCCAAAATATGACGTTCCCCTAGTTCTGTCCAACACGTAGGAGTGCGACACTTCCATCCATATAGTGCTTCATACGGTGCCATCCGAATACTGGCTTGGTATGTAACAGACCGAATCTGACCCTAATTGGAACGGTGGTTTCGGGACCACGAATCCGAACTCGGGAAATATTTAAATATTTTATTTAGTTTTTATTATATATGAATTTATGTGTGGGAAAGTTTCGTAAAAAAATTCTATCGTTTAAGTATCGAATTTGATAAAAAGGACTTAATCGCGTAAAAGGTAAAAGTGGCATACTAAAGTGTAATGTGCTAGTTTGAGCATGGCTTTTTAATATGAAGTGTTAAATGGGTAAATAACCCATTTTTAAGTTAGTGGGTTGGTATATGACATAATTAACCTTAAGTTTTATATTATATAAAATTATGATATAAGGTTAAAATACTAAATAGGTTAAAAATCATATTATATGTTAATTAAAACATAAAAAAATGGATATTTTTCACTCATCTTCTTGGCCGAATATTGAGAAACACAAGGAGCTAAGTTCTTTGAATTTTCGGCAATATCCAAGCCAAATTCAAGGTAAATTCTTGGTCGGTTTTGTAAATTTTACGTTTTGAGATCGTTGCTTCAAACGTAGCCAACCCATGTTGTAATTTTGAATCGAGCATGTCTAAGGTTCGGCCATTAGTATTCTTATATGATAATTGATGTTTGATGAATTACATTTAATGTTAGGACTTAGATTGATAAGTTTTGTATTGAAATTTTGGTGAAAATTGAGTAAATAGGACTAATTTGTAAAAATAAAAATTTGAGAGGGCTTAAATGCAAAATAAATGAAAGAAATAGACTTATAATGCTAGTGTGAATATTCGGCCCTTGTATGGTTTTTGCTAAATGTGTGTATTTTGTGTTTTAGGCAAAAAGGATTAAATTGTAAAAATTTGAAATAGTAGGGGTAAAATGGTAAATTGCCTATTTAGGTGCTTAGGGACTAAATTGAGATGAAATGTACTTGAATGAGCTAAATTTTAATGTGTTTTAGATCAAGAGCAAAGAAAAACGGATTTAGATCGGGGAAAGACGAAGTTTCTCGAATAGCCGATTTGCACGGTCTATCGACAACCGAGGTAAGTCCTTAAGCAAGTGTATACTAAAGGAATATTTATGAACATTGCATATGATAAAGTTAGGAAATTTAAAGCATAAAAATGTATGTTGGCCGAATGTGGTAGTATTAATTGATAATGAGCTTAATTTGTTAAATGTGATTTAAGTAAGTAAGTTTGGTTTGATAAATGAAAGTTGTATGAAGTATATAAGTTGTGGTGATTTCAGTATTAAGTAAAGTGTATTGAAATGTTAAATGCGTTGAATTCAGGCTATATGCCTAGCGTGCCTAGTCTTGGTGACATGTTCAGCTTATTGCCTAGCGTGCTTCGTGTGGTGATCTATTTCGACTTTAGTGCCTAGCGAGCTTAGTCTAGGTGACATATTCGGGCTTCGTTCCTAGCGAGCTGAGTGCAGGTGACATATTCGGCTTCGTGCCTAGCAGGCCTTGTTGGTGATTTATTTCGGCTTTAATGCCTAGCGGTGCTTTATGCCGTTGATGTGTTTTACAAAGGAGAAACCGAATTGTTGTTCAAGGTAAATCGTAGCTAATGTGTTTAGTTAAAGGCTCAGGTAAGTAAGTAAGGTTTGATATGTTTAATGTTACTAGAGTTTAACTAATATTACGAGTACAGTGATATGTATATTTGAGATTACGATTGATGTGCACAAGTATTATATGGTGAGTTTGAGCTTGAATGTACTATCATGGAGATTCGGTTTTCAGTTAGTAGTGCTAAAGGTGAAAGAAATTTTAATATGATAACATGGTTGAGATGAATGATTTAAATGTTTAAGTAATTGAAAGTAGTATCATTTTGAGCTTGGGACTTACTAAGTTAGTAAACTTATTTGTGTGTAATGTTCTCCTCTGTTTTATAGATTAGGTAAAGGCTACCTGCTCAACGGGATCGTCAAGATAGTCGACCACACTATCGATCTAATTTTGGTACTCTTTCATTTTGGTTTTTGGATAGAGGCATGTATAGGAAAGACTTGACCTTGTTTGTTGAAAACTTTTGGGTTCATGTATATAATAGCCATGCGAATATGGCTAAAGTTTTGGTTAAGTATGCTTTTGTGCTTTTGATACAATGTCGGTTTATGTTAGTAATGTTCGTCCATTTTTAGTCGAAGTTTAATCGTTTTTGGTAAGGAAGTGTATGTTTACGAAATGAACCTTTGAATTAGGATATTATGTGAATGTTTTAGGTATAAGTTAATTTGCATAAAGGATTTAAAATGCATGGACAGTATGAGTTGTATGTGGGTATGTTCGATTATAAACTAGTAAATCATATTTTGCAATGAAATAGTTTTAGTTAGCAGCAGAGATGTGATTTTGAAAAATCACCAAAATAGGATAAATTGAATTAGAAAGTGAATAAAATATATAATTAAATCTTATTGTATCTATTTTTATATGAAAGAAACAAAGTAGGCAAAGGAATTATATATTATGAGATATTTAAGTTTTAGTGAGACTTGTCTTGAATGAATTCGTGAGTCCCTGTTCTGTCTTGGAAAAATTGTTAAAAATTGTAAAAAAATAATTATGGAGCATAGTTTATATGTTTAGAATCCTTAATGAGTCTATCTTTGATTGGAATAAACAAGAACATTATTGAAATTTTGTACAATGAAATAACTGAGTTTTTGTAAAGATAGGTCATAATTCTCAAGCAGTGAAATAGGGGTAACTTTGATGAATAAACTGTACTAATTGGCCACATGAAAAATTCTGGAAAAATTATGGTAAAAATTTATATGAGTCTAGTTTCAAGGAAAATTTATGGATATAAATTTAGAGTTTTTTAACTCGAGTTATGGTCAATTTAGTCAGAATGACGCAGTTGGACAGCTTTAAATTTTTATGCCCCAGATTAGTAGTCAAGTCTAGTAATGCCACATACTCGACTCCGGCAAAGGTTTCGGGTAAGGGGTGTTACATTTTATTGGTATCAGAGCTACGGTTTAGTCGATTCTAGGACTATCGTAGTACGTAAGAGTCTAGCTATACATGCCTCTGAATTTTATATGTGATAGTGTGATGACTTCTGACAATTTCAATTGTATTTAATATAGTAAATGGATTCCGATCCGATAGAGTAGTAGCTGATGATGTGGAGAGTGTTGGGCCTGGTCTCGCACATGGATTAGCACCATTAGACTCTCAACCAGATTCACGGGTAACCAAGAGGAGAGGCTGAACAAGCCTTCTACCAAATGATGAATGAATGGTTTACCCAATTTGTTCGAATAATCCTACTGTACAACAACCTCCACCCCGAATAATCCAACTCGGTACCTTCACAGACTTCGATGATAGATCCAATGAGATCTAGTAGGCCCCTGTTGATAAAATCAGGAAATTTGGGGCGAGGAATTCAAGGCTAATGATGATGATGATGCAGAGCGAGCCGAAATGTGGCTTGATAACACTATTCGGGTACTTGATGAGCTATCCTGCATTCCAGACGAATGTTTGAAATGTGCTATATCTTTGCTTCGGACACTAATACACTAGTATCAGTGGTTCCAAAAGAAAAAGTGACGTGGGATTTCTTCCAGAATGAATTCCGCAAGAAATATATCAGCCAGAGGTTCATCGACCAGAAACATAAAGAATTTCTTGAACTAAAACAGGGGAAAATGACCGTGACTGAATATGAGCGAAAATTTTTCAGATTGAGCCGATATGCTCGGGAGTGTGTATCAACTAAAGCCATTATGTGCAAAAGGTTTGAAGATGGTTTGAATGAAGAATTAAAGTTACTTGTTGGAATTCTTGAAATCAAAGAGTTTGTGACACTCGTCGGCGAGCTTACAAAGTGAAGAGCTTGGGAAGGAGAAAAGAAAGGTGAGACGAAGCTAGAGACACCGTAAAAGATCGTCGGGTAAGAATTTCCATTCCACATCTAAGAAGTTTAGAGATGACTTGATCGACACAAAGCTACTTCAAATTCATTTAGACGTGATCGACCTCCGGTGGGCTCCCGAGCTACCTCGATGGCGGTGTTGGTAATGTCCACGAATCGAGTTGAATGCAAACATTGTGGAAAATGGCATTCGGGAGTTGTAGAGTTCGTTACGGTCTTGCTTTAAATGTGGATCCTCGGACCATTTTATTCGAGAGTGCCCGATGTTAGGTGAGTAGAATCTGATGTAACTCTAGACCGAGTAGTGCATCGAAGCAGGCGGACCACCCTGCATTACGGTAATGTAGGTGGTAGTCGAGAGGGACAAAGAACACAACAGATCGATCGAGGCTAGAGCTCCGGCTAGAGTTTATGTTACTCGAGCTAGAGGATGCCGCTTCTCGGATGTCATTACCGATACTTTCACCCTTTATGATACTCTGTGATTGCATTAATTGATCTGGTTCGACCCATTCATATGTGTGTGACACTCGGTATTGAAGAAGACTCTTCCAGTTGAGTCTCTCGAGTTTGTGATTCAGCGTATCCAACTCTTTGGGTAGATGTGTGTTTGTTAATAAAGTGTGTAAAGGTTGCCCATTGATGATTCGGGATTTTTGCTTCCATCGATTTAATGCTATTGCCTTTTGATGAGTTTGATATAATTTTGGGAATGGACTGGTTAACTTCGTATGATGCAGTGGTAAATTGTAAAAGAAAGCTTATTGATTTGAGACATCAGAATGGTGAGATCGTTAGAATTGAATCCAGTGATTTAGGTGGGTTTCCTACAGTTATATCCTCGATGTTAGCCCGGAAGTATGTAAGAAAAGGGTGCGAAGCTTATTTGGCTTATGTACTGGATAATAAATTGTCTAAGAAACAGATTGAATCCATACCGATTGTATGTGAATACCCAGATGTGTTTCCTGAAGAACTACCGGGTTTACCCCCAGTACGAGAGATTGAGTTTGGCATTGAATTAGTACCGAGAATAACTCCGATCTCAATAGCTCCATATCGGATGGTACCTACTGAGCTAAAAGAGTTGAAAGCACAGTTGCAAGAGTTAACAGATAGGGGCTTTGCACGACCAAGTTTCTCTCCTTGGGGTGCACCAGTTCTTTTTGTGAGAAAGAAAGATGGAGCGATGCGAATGTGTATTGATTATCGGTAATTGAATAAAGTAACTATAAAGAATAAGTACCGTTACCTCGGATTGATGATTTGTTTGACCGGTTGAAAGGGCTTGATATTTTGAAAATAGATTTGAGATCGGGTTATTATCGATTCTGAGTCGAGATACGAGATGTGCCAAAAGCGCATTCGGACGAGGTACGGACATTTTGAGTTTTTGGTTATGCCTTTTGGGCTTACTAATGCACTGCTATTTTTATGGATTTGATGAATCGGGTTTTAGACAGTTTTGGATCGATTTGTGGTGGTGTTTATTGATGACATATTGATCTACTCCAAAGATGAAATTGAACACGTTGAACATTTGAGGTTAGTGCTACAAACTTTGCGAGATCATCATTTGTATCACGAAGTTTAGTAAGTGTGAGTTCGGATGAAAGAGGTGACTTTTTGGGACATGTTGTTTGACATCGGGCATTCGAGTTGATCCGAACAAAATCTCGGCTATACTTGATTGGAAGCCACCGAAAACATTTCGAGATTGAAGTTTTACGGGACTCATGGTTTACTATCGACGATTTGTGAAAGATTTTTCTATGATAGCTACCCCGTTGACAAAGTTATTACAGAAAGATGTCCGGTTCGAGTGGTCAAAAAGTGTCAGAAAAGTTTTGATCAGTTGAAAGCCCTTTTGACAGAAGCTCCAGTGTTAACTCAGCCTGAATCGGGTAAAGAATTTATTGTTTTTAGTGATGCTTCCTTGAATGGGTTGGGTTGCGTTTTAATGCAAGAAGGCAAGGTGATAGCCTACGCTTCGAGACAATTGAAGCCGCATGAGAAAAATTATCCAACTCACGATCTGGAGTTAGCAGCCATTCTGTTCGCATTGAAAATTTGGCGTCACTACTTATTCTGAAAAATGTCATATTTATTCGGATCATAAAAGTCTAAAATATTTGATGACTCAGAAAGATCTAAACTTGAGACAACGCAGATGGTTAGAATTGCTGAAAGACTATGAATTAGTGATTGACTACCATCCGGGGAAAGCTAATGTTGTTGCGGATGCATTAAGTCAAAAATCATTATTTGCTCTTCGTGCATTGAACGCACATATGGCTATGTCTGATGATGGTTCGATCATAGCTGAGTTACAAGCAAGATCGATGTTTATTCAGCAGATTTGTGATGCACAGAAAGTTGACAAAAATTTGATTTCTATTCGGATTCGGTGTAAAAATGGTACAGAATCAAATTTTCAGATTGATGCAAATGATTGCTTGAATTATAAAAGCCGATTGTGTGTTCCAAAGAAGTCAGATTTGATACAGATGATCCTGAGTGAGGCCCATTGTGGTCGACTATCGATACACCCGGGTAGCACTAAAATGTATAACGATTTGAAGCAGTTCTATTGGTGGCTTGGTATGAAACGGGATATATCTGAATTTGTTTCCAAGTGCTTAATCTGTCAGCGAGTAAAAGCTGAGCATCAAGTACCATCCGGATTACTTCAACCAATCATGATACCTAAATGGAAATGGGATAGAATTACAATGGATTTTGTATCCGGTCTTCCTATGACACCGAGTAAGAAAGATGCCGTATGGATTATCGTTGATCGACTGACTAAATCAACTCATTTTGTACCGGTACGTACCGACTATTCACTTGATAAGCTTGCCGAATTATATGTGTCGTAGATTGTAAGGCTGCACGGTGTACCGAGTTTTATTATTTCAGACAGAGACCCGAGATTCACATCGCAGTTTTGGAAGAAATTGCAAGATGCTTTAGGTACTAAGCTTTATTTTAGTACAGCCTTCCATCCGAAAACAGGGTACTATTTTGATACTTGAGGACATGTTGAGGTGTTGCGTTCTCGAATTTGAAGGTACGTGGGAACGATACCTACCTTTGGTTGAATTTGCTTACAATAATAGTTTCCAATCTAGTATAAAAATAGTGCCTTATGAAGCCTTATATGGTGAAAATGTCACCTGCTTGTTGTCTTGGATGAGCTCAATGAAAATAAGATACACGGGTTGATTGGATTAAAGCGAGAATGAAGGTGGTTGTTATTAAGAGTAATTTGAAAGCTGCTTCGGATCGTCAAAAGTCTTATGCCGAATTGAAACGTAAGGACATTGAATTTTAGGTTGGAGATCGAGTGTTCTTAAAAGTTTCTCCGTGGAAGAAAATACTCCGATTTGGTCGGAAAGTCAAGTTGAGTCCGAGGTTTATCGGACCTTATGAAATCATCGAGCGTATAGGGCCTGTTGCTTATAGATTGAAATTGCCCCTTGACTTAGAAAAGATACACAATGTATTTCATGTTTTGATGCTTCGCAAATATAGATCGGATCCGACCCATGTGATCACACCGTCGGAGATTGAAATTCGATCTGATTTGACATATGATGAGGAACCGATCCGTATCTTAGCTCGGGAAATAAAAGAGTTGAGAAATAAAAAAATTCCATTAGTAAAGGTGCTATGGAATCGTCACGGAGTTGAAGAGGCTACGTGGGAACCTGAAGAGTAAATGAGGCAACAATATCCGACCTTGTTTAACGGTAAAATTTTCGAGGACGAAAATTCTTAAGGGGGGAGAGTTGTAACGGACCGAATCTGACCCTAATCGGAATGGTGGTTTCGGGACCACGAATCCGAACCCGAGAAATATTTAAATATTATATTTAGTGTTTATTATATATGAATTTATGTGTGGGAAAGTTTCGTAAAAAAATTCTATCGTTTAAGTATCGAATTTGATAAAAAGGACTTAATCGCGTAAAAGGTAAAAGTGGCATACTAAAGTGTAATGTGCTAGTTTGAGCATGGCTTTTTAATATGAAGTGTTAAATGGGTAAATAACCCATTTTTAAGTTAGTGGGTTGGTATATGACATAATTAACCTTAAGTTTTATATTATATAAAATTATGATATAAGGTTAAAATAGTAAATAGGTTAAAAATCATATTATATGTTAATTAAAACATAAAAAAATGGATATTTTTCACTCATCTTCTTGGCCGAATATTGAGAAACACAAGGGGAGCTAAGTTCTTTGAATTTTCGGCAATATCCAAGCCAAATTCAAGGTAAATTCTTGGTCGATTTTTGTAAATTTTTACGTTTTTGAGATCGTTGCTTCGAAACGTAGCCGACCCATGTTGTAATTTTTGAATCTGAGCATGTCTAAGGTTCGGCCATTAGTATTCTTATATGATAATTGATGTTTGATGAATTACATTTAATGTTAGGACTTAGATTGATAAGTTTTGTATTGAAATTTTGGTGAAAATTGAGTAAATAGGACTAATTTGTAAAAATAAAAATTTGAGAGGGCTTAAATGCAAAATAAATGAAAGAAATAGACTTATAATGCTAGTGTGAATATTCGGCCCTTGTATGGTTTTTGCTAAATGTGTGTATTTTGTGTTTTAGGCAAAAAGGATTAAATTGTAAAAATTTGAAATAGTAGGGGTAAAATGGTAAATTGCCTATTTAGGTGCTTAGGGACTAAATTGAGATGAAATGTACTTGAATGAGCTAAATTTTAATGTGTTTTAGATCAAGAGCAAAGAAAAACGAATTTAGATCGGGGAAAGACGAAGTTTCTCGAATAGCCGATTTTACGGTCTATCGACAAGCGAGGTAAGTCCTTAAGCAAGTGTATACTAAAGGAATATTTATAAACATTGCATATGATAAAGTTAGGAAATTTAAAGCATAAAAATGTATGTTGGCCGAATGTGGTAGTATAAATTGATAATGAGCATAATTTGTTAAATGTGATTTAAGTAAGTAAGTTTGGTTTGATAAATGAAAGTTGTATGAAGTATGTAAGTTGTGGTGATTTCAGTATTAAGTAAAGTGTATTGAAATGTTAAATGCGTTGAATTCGGGCTATATGCCTAGTGTGCCTAGTCTTGGTGACATGTTGAGCGTATTGCCTAGCGAGCTTCGTCTTGGTGATCTATTTAGACTTTAGTGCCTAGCGAGCTTAGTCTTGGTGACATATTAAGACTTCGTGCCTAGTAGGCCTTGTGCGGTGATTTATTTCGGGCTTTAATGCCTAGCAGGCTTTATGCCGTTGATGTGTTTTACAAAGGAGAAACCGAATTGTTGTTCAAGGTAAATTGTAGCTAATGTGTTTAGTTAAAGGCTCAGGTAAGTAAGTAAGGTTTGATATGTTTAATGTTACTAGAGTTTAACTAATATTACGAATACTGATGATATGTATATTTGAGATTACGATTGATGTGCACAAGTATTATATGGTGAGTTTGAGCTTGAATGTACTATCATGGAGATTCGGTTTTCAATTAGTAGTGCTAAAGGTGAAAGAAATTTTAATATGATAACATGGTTGAGATGAATGATTTAAATGTTTAAGTAATTGAAAGTAGTATCATTTTGAGCTTGGGACTTACTAAGTTAGTAAACTTATTTGTGTGTAATGTTCTCCTCTATTTTATAGATTAGGTAAAGGCTACTGCTCAGCGGGATCGTCAAGACGATCGACCACACTATCGATCTAATTTTGGTACTCTTTCATTTTGGTTTTGGATAGAGGCATGTATAGGAAAGACTTGACCTTGTTTGTTGAAAACTTTTGGGTTCATGTATATAATAGCCATGCGAATATGGCTAAAGTTTTGGTTAAGTATGCTTTTGTGCTTTTGATACAATGTCGGTTTATGTTAGTAATGTTTGTGCATTTTTAGTGAAGTTTAATCGTTTTTGGTAAGAAAGTGTATGTTTCTGAAATGAACCTTTGAATTAGGATATTATGTGAATGTTTTAGGTATAAGTTAATTTGCATAAAGGATTTAAAATGCATGGACATTATGAGTTGTATGTGGGTATGTTCGATTATAAACTAGTAAATCATATTTTGCAATGAAATAGTTTTTAGTTAGCAGCAGAGATGTGATTTTGAAAAATCACCAAAAATAGGATAAATTGGATTAGAAAGTGAATAAAATATATAATTAAAGCTTATTGTATCTATTTTTATATGAAAGAAACAGAGTAGGCAAAGGAATTATATATTATGAGATATTTAAGTTTTAGTGAGACTTGTCTTGAATGAATTCGTGAGTCCCTGTTCTGTCTTGGAAAATTGTTAAAAATTGTACAAAAATAATTATGGAGCATAGTTTATATGTTTAGAATCCTTAATGAGTCTATCTTTGATTGGAATAAACAAGAACATTATTGAAATTTTTTACAATGAAATAACTGAGTTTTTGTAAAGATAGGTCAGAATTCTCAAGCAGTGAAATAGGGGTAACTTTGATGAATAAACTGT
The DNA here is from genome assembly GCA_025506655.1 of Gossypium rotundifolium. Taxonomy (NCBI): domain Eukaryota; kingdom Viridiplantae; phylum Streptophyta; class Magnoliopsida; order Malvales; family Malvaceae; genus Gossypium; species Gossypium rotundifolium. The sequence continues at coordinate 112,083,846 of CP106729.1, forward strand.
ACTAATTGGCCACATGAAAAATTCTGGAAAAATTATGGTAAAAAGTTATATGAGTCTATTTTCAAGGAAAATTTACGGATCTAAATTTCGAGTTTTTTAACTCTAGTTATGGTCAATTTAGTCAGCATGATGCAGTTGGAAAGCTTTAAATTTTTATGCCCCAGATTAGTAGTCAAGTCTAGTAATGCCACATACTCGACTCCGGCAAAGGTTTCGGGTAAGGGGTGTTACATGGTAACTGTTGTTGTACGCAAATTCTGCTAATGGTAAGAACTCCTCCCAGCTTCCTCTGAAATCCATCACACATCCCCTTAACATATCCTCTAATACTTGAATTACTCGCTCAGACTGGCCGTCAGACTGTGGATGAAATGTCGTACTGAAGTCCAATCTGGTGCCCAAAGCCTGATGCAATGCTTTCCAAAACCGAGACGTAAACCTCAGATCTCTATCCGAAATAATCGACACCGGCACTCCATGCAATCTCACAATCTCAGCCACATATAACTTCGCCAATTTCTGCAAAGAGTAATCAACCCGAACTGGGATAAAATGTGCAGATTTCGTCAATCGGTCCACTATCACCCATACCGAGTCTTTCTTAGTAGGCGTAGGAGGAAGCCCACTAACAAAATCCATGGTGATTCTCTCCCACTTCCACTGTGAAATCTTTATCGGCTGAAGCAATCCCAAAGGTACTTGATGTTCAGCCTTGACTTGTTGACACGTTAAACACTTTCCTACGAATTCTGTAACTTCCCGCTTAAGACCAGGCCACCAAAACTGATCTCGCAAATCTCGATATAACCTACTTCCTCCAGGATGCATAGCATATGTGCTACCATGCGACTCCTGAAGAATCTTTTGCCTCAACTCCTGATCCCTCGGCATACAGATTTTACCTTTGAAACACAATACGCCATCGTTGTTAATACCAAAATCTTCTAATTCCCCATTCCATACCTGCCGTAGCTTTGCATTTAGATCATCTTCTACCAATTGTCTCTCTTTCACTTGACTCAACCATGTCGGCCTTACTTGTAATTCTGCCAGCAAGCTTCCGTCGTCATAAAGACTAAGATGTGCAAACATCGCCCTTAGATCTGACACCACTTTCCAACTTAGAGCGTCTGCCACCACATTCGCCTTGCTTGGGTGGTATTCAATAGAATAGTCGTAATCTTTCAACAACTCTATCCACCTTCGTTGCCTCAAATTCAGTTCTTTCTGAGTCAGTAGATATTTCAGACTTTTGTGGTCCGTGTATATCACTGACTTTTCCCCATATAAATAATGTCTCCAAACTTTAAGAGCAAAAACCACCGCTACCAACTCCAAGTCATGCGTCGGGTAATTAACCTCGTGTGGCCTCAACTGCCGAGACGCATATGCAACTACTTTCCCATCTTGCATCAGAACACATCCTAATCCTGTGTGAGAAGCGTCACAATACACGACGAAATCCTTTCCTGCCTCAAGCTGAATCAAAACTGGAGCTTCAGTCAAAACCCTCTTAAGCTTCTCAAAGCTCTCTTGCTGTTTATCAGTCCACGAAAGGTACTTCCTTTCTCAACAATTTCATTAAAGGTGCAGCTATCGATGAGAACCCTTCGACGAATCTTTTGTAGTAACCTACTAATCCCAAGAAACTACGAACCTCAGTTACGGACTTAGGTGGTTTCCAATCTAGTACTGCCTCAATCTTCCGTGGATCCACCATTATCCCTTCCGCAGACACCACATGGCCTAAAAACGCAACTTCTTTCAGCCAAAATTCACACTTGCTAAATTTGGCATAAAGTTTCTACTCCCTTAAAACTTGCAACACAATCCGGAGATGCTCATCATGCTCTATCTCTGACTTAGAATACACTAGGATGTCGTCGATGAATACCACGATGAACTAATCCAAGTAGGGTTGGAAAACCCGATTCATCATATCCATGAACGCAGCTGGGGCGTTCATCAATCCGAACAGCATTACCAGAAATTCATAATGCCCATATCTTGTTCGGAAAGCTGTCTTATGGATATCTACTTCTTTCACTTTAAGCTGATGATACCCCGACCTTAGATCTATCTTTGAGAATACCGCAGCTCCCTTAAGCTGATCGAACAAGTCATCGATCCTTGGCAAAGGATACTTGTGTTTAATGGTCAGCTTATTCAACTGCCGGTAGTCTATACACATCCGCATCGATCCGTCCTTCTTTTTCACGAATAGGACCGGTGCTCCCTATGGAGACACACTAGGTCAGATAAATCCACGATCAAGCAACTCCTGGATCTGAGCCTTAAGCTCAACCAACTCCTTCGGTGCCATTCTATATGGAGCAATAGAAATTGGCGCCGTTCCAGGCAATAATTCAATCCCAAATTCTACCTCTCGATCCGGAGGCAATCCTGGAAGTTCTTCCGAAAAACATCTACAAATTCTCTTACAGTCCTGACTCCTTCAACAGTTGCTTCTTTAGCCTCCAAGGCACTAACCAACATCAGAAAAGCCACACATCCCTTTCTAACCATCTTTTTTTCCTTAAGAGCGGATACTACATTTGATAAGTAGTTCCGTCTCTCACCATCACTACAACTTCTTTGTCATCAAGAGTTCTTAATGACATCCGCTTAGCAGCACCATCCACATTTGCACAATATTTTACTAGCCAATCCATGCCTAAGATCAGGTCGAATTCTCCGAATGGCAACTCCATTAAATTAGCCAGAAATTGCGTCCCTTGAACTTCTAAAGGAACTTCCTTAAAGAGTTTGTCTATTACTACATCTCATCCTAAAGGACTAAGTCTGATCATCTTCCTAGTCTGATCTCGAAGTCACATGCGAGTTTCAGATACTTCACTAGCGATGTATGAATGAGTTGACCTATATCTATCAAAGTAATAAAGGCAACCCAAAAATCGAAATGTACCGTGATAACATCAAGTGCGTCACTTTATCTTCTCTGCGATGAACTACATATACCAGACCTGGCTGTCTCGCCTCAGAGCTACCACTGCCTCTGCCTAAAGTCCCGCGACCTCTACCAGAACCATTACTTCTTCCATTTGGACCACGACCCTTATCAATTTGCTGTCCACCCTCGCCACTGATTAACACCTCGACCTCTTTGGGCGGTTCTTATCTGAATTCATCGAGCAATCCTTGATCATATGATCTTTAGACCCGCACTTGAAACATCCCCCGATCTTTTTCCAACATTCTCCCGGGTGCATCTTCTTACATTGAGCACAAGCACGATGTTGTCCTCTCGTAGCAGTCTGCTGACCTTACGGCCCATCAACTCTTGGTTTCTTTTAAAAATTCTCGGATGACCCTGAAGGCCCAAAACTCCTCTTATTCTTGTTCTGGCCTCTGTCCCGATTCTATCCTTTAGTCCGCTTAACTTCTTTAGCTATCCTTGCCCTATCCACTAGGACTGCAAAGTCTCTTTCCCGGTGCGGAGCAATCAACACTCGCAGTTCATCTCTCAGTCCATCCTCAAATCTGACACATCGTTCATATCCAGTAGCTACTATCCTCCGGCATATCGGCTAAGTCGCAAGAACTCGCCTCATACTCACTATCGACTTATTTCCTTCTACTAAATTGAAACGCCTTTCCGGGAGTCGATGTAGCTAGCTCCAATGTATTTCCTTCAAATTTAACTTTAAAATACCCCAATCCACTCGATCCACGGGGTACTCTCCTTGATAGTGAGCCACCTTGGTAGGCCTCATCACGGAGTAGTGAAACAGCACCTTTCAACTTTTCTTCAGCAGTGCAGTCCAAATCATCCATGATCCTCTCGACTGCCTCCAACCGGTACTCCGCTACATTCGGAGCTACTCCAGATACTCCCCTAAAAACCTCAGCTCCATTTGATCTAAGTCTCTCAGCTACTGACTTTCGAGACCCATTTCCCATACTAGCTTCTGCTACTCACTCCAAAACTCGCAGCACAGTTTGTGATACTGCGCACCTCCTCCATTTTGCTCTTGAAATTCCACCCCAACAGCTGGTGGCGGAGCTTCATTTTCGGAACCTTGACCAGATCTAACTGGTTCTGACACAGCCATTCTTCCTCTACCGCGTCCACGACGACCACGTCCCCTAGAACTCATGTCTACTATGAGTCTTATCTATTTTTATGAAAAAGTCTTATGCATTAGAGTCTTGTCACTTCTTATTAAAAGAAAGTTTTATGCAACAAATATTTATTCAGTGGTTTTTCCGTAGTAGCACACATACACCTAGGGTCCATGTCTCTAAAGTATAGTTTCCTTAGGCTTATCATACATTCATATCAATAAAAGTACTTACCTGATGGAATTGGGCCGAGAACTCGGGTGCCATGCTTCTATAAAATTGTTTAACTTAAGAAAACTTTCAAAAAGTCATTTGGGCTAAATTTTTGAAAACGTTGTGGGCTTCAAAACCCAAGGCCGAGAGTTTAAAACTGGGCTCTGATACCAAGTTGAAACACCCCAAACCCGGCCCAAAAAGCCTGACCGAATTTGATATGTTCCTCAAATAAAACTTTAGCAATTTCTCGTTTTGTTTAAGAAAAACTTGATGAGTTCGTATAAAACAGATTAACTTAATATTCAGGTTGAAATCGGATTTAAATAAATTTGTATCTTCTTAAAACATTATTTTTTTAAGAGAAATTTATAAGTTAAAAGAAAACCAAATTTAATGAAAATTTTACTTATTATTGTAAATATATATATATATATTAGTGTCAAAAACAGTTTAAATTATTTATCGAAAACCATTTAGTTATTTAATAAATATTGTTCGTGGCGAATAAAAATCCAAGCATAAAAATTAAAAGCAGTTCATAGTGGCCTTATTACAAAAATAACAAAACCCATAATATATTTTAAGCAATAAAAATAAGCTTAATAAATTTAATTAGGAGAAACTCCGAAATACTTTACTGAGCAATGGCCACCACGTAGTCCTCGCTGACCCGATCCATCATGCTAAGAGTCATCTGAAAAATTATCCCACAAAGGGGTGAGTCATAGACTCAATGTGTAACAAAAACACTAAAAGCCCAATTGATCATAGCCTTTAAGCCCATTTAATAACACATATAGCCATAAGCCCAATTAAGTCATATTTAGCCATAAGCCCATTTTTATAGCAAATCAAATAAAAATCATTTAGAAATCACATGGATATATATAATGAAATGCAAACCCGAGCCCACCTAAATATCCATCCGCTACACACCACCCGTACAACCAATCACACTCTGGGGATTACTAAATTGACCCTCCATTCACTACACACCATCGAAGGCAGTTGCTGCAGTCAACATGCACATCGCCCTTATAATTTTGTGGCAAGGCCACCAGATAATTGTGACCAAAGTCACCGGATTCAAATATGTGACCGAAGTCACCGGATTATGTGGTAAAACCAACCCAAACACTTCCCCATATCAATAACACCCATATGCCCATGCACATACATATTATTTAGTTTTCATGCCATTTACCCCAAAATCATAGCAAAATAATACTTATTTCACATTTAGGCATATAGCAAAATTAGCGAAGTATTAGGGGTAAACATACCTGAATATCGCATACCACTGAATGGTACCCACAATCATTATCAAATATATTTTCATATAAATCTTATTTGTTTTAGATCTATGAGGAATTTAGTATAATGTTACACATCTTATGACAGTGAGAACGATACCTTCCCGCTCATCAACACCTAGTTAATTATCACACTTGATTAGAACACACTAATACTTATAATCTACAATATTGATGAGAGATCTAAATCCTTACCCTCGGAATCTCGGACAACCGTTATATGTGGTTTCTCTCCGATAGATGGATCAAAACACGATGACAACCTACGAATGAAAAGTGGCTCGGGTGTATGCACGAATTCAAATAATCGATCTTCATTAGTAGAGGGTCCACAACCCGGTGGAAAATCTCGTATCCCCGATACAGCCCTTCGTTTGAAGTTTGAGGGTATAAAGAGCCTCCCCTCTTCCAAACACTCCTTACCGCTCTTTTCGAACCTATCTTGTTCATCTCGAACTTTCCCCTAAAATAAAGTTGATTAGTAATCTATCTAAAAGAAACGATATAACCGAAAATGATAATCCTTACCTTGGATGATTCCGAATGATCTCTCCTAAAACGTTGGCTACCAAAAAGAATCCTTAAAATCCCCTTCAAAGATTTGGCCTAGGAGAAAATGTGATAATTAGGTTTCTAATTCGGCTATTCTAAAAGAAAATAATGAGAACAATAGATAAAAATCCTTACTTGACTATTTGGAGATTCGGCCTTATTGATTTAGAAGAAAAGAAATGGTGATTTCGGCTTGGACAGAATGAAAAGAGAAAAGATAGTGTTTTTGGCTATGGTGGTTTCGATTTTCAATAAATGAGAAGAAAGAAAAAGATGAAAATGGAAGATGATTCGGTTTTAACAAAAGAGAAGAAAAAGAATGGTGGTTTTGGTTATGATAGATGATGGTTTCGGTTGAGAGAAAGAAGAAGAAAGAGAAAAAGAGAATAAAAGATTAAAAGAAGAAGATGATGATGATGATTTTCAAAAGAAAAGAGATGAGTTTAGAAACTTATGTGCATTCGGCCATGAGGGAAAACGTGAAGAAAAAGGTCTTTGAAACTTTGGTACTTTCGGTTACAAAGAGAAGAGAAAGATGTTATGTTTTGGAGAATAGAAACTAAAAAGACTACTCAAAACCAAAATAGTAAAGTATCAAATGACTAAAAGAAAAGAAAAGGTTTCTCTTTTGTGTAATATGCAATCGGCTAAGAAACAAGGTTTAGAGAAAAGGAAAAAGATGCACAAATTGGTTAAAATTTTGGCCAACTTACACCCCTAAGTCTAATGCAAAATTCGGCCAACACCTTGCCAACATGATCCCTTTTTTCCTCCTCATTTCTTCCCCATCAATCCCTTGATTCTATCACAATTAAACCATCCCCCTTAGCCCCTTATGCCGTCTAGGTTCATGGTAAAATGACCATGAAAAAGCTTCCAAAACATCATCCCCTCTTCAAGCCCTTTGTCCCCCTATCTTACCATAACTTCATGATTCCATACCATAACTCCTAACTTGCCTTTTTCCTAAGGTCTACTAACCAAAAATAAAAAGATGTCCATCCATTCTAGATAAGCTTGACCGACACTATAGGAAAGAAATCAAAAATTAAAATCCTTCCACTTGCTAGCTAGGGGATTCAAACCTCTCCCCTCATGCATTCACCCATGCGCCATTACCACCTTGCCAATTGACTTATTATGCTTAAAACCTCTTGCCAATATTTCTTAAAGTCTATCTTGCTTAGTTCCATCTTAAGTCTTAAAAATTTAATATTTCTCTAAGCATTCACTTACATACTGAAGTTCTTAAAACTTCCAAAACACACTCAACTACACATAGGTATGCAACAACATTCAATTAAGTAAAGATGCATAGCCCCTTTATTCAGGATGTTACATTTCGCGACTTAATCTTTTTCATAAATCGATTACACTCAAAATTAGCTTCTGCAACTAAAAAGATATTTTGGGAATAAAATTAATAATTTTTCAATGTAACACATTTTAAAAATAAACTAATGTGACGGGGATTTTACTTAAGCTTTTAAACAAGAAGGGTTTTCAATGAAAACATTATTTTCAAAAAACACTTTAATGTGACACGCCAGATTTGGGCCAAACTTCTAGGCTAGGTATGAGGTGTTACACAGGCGTATGGCCCTATTTTAAGCAAAAATTTTCTAAGTGTTCAAAAGTTTCTGGTTTAGTCTCGAATCATTTCAGATGTATAATTAGGGTCTTGTGGACCTATACTAGGGACATTATGATCTCGAATGAGAAGTTTTATGTCAAAATGAAATTGTATGTCTCGACGTTGCATGTTTGAGCAAGTTAAGTACGGTAATGCCTCATACTCAGTTCCGGCATCGGATACAGCTAAGGGGTGTTACAGTGGTGGTTAAAAGTGTGAATAAATTGAAAATATGGACTGTTAATAACTTGTATTAAATTCAGCTAAACATGGGTTTGTACTAAATTGCATGAATTTTCAATTTTATGTGATAAGGACTAAATTATGAAAATGTGAAACATTAGGGAAAATGTGTAAATTTTCCAAATTGTAAATTATAGGGTAAATTGAATAGACCAATGCTGAATGTGCTAAATTTGATAATATATAGATCAATATAAGCCAAGATCGGGATTAGATCGGGAAAAAGGAAAAGTGGAAGACTAGTTGATAATTTCTATCCGAGTAACTCGAGGTAAGTTCGTATAATTAGAATCAAATTTTTAAGTACTTTTAAATTATTTGGAATGAAAGAATAAATGAGTAAATGGTATTACTGAGTTCGAATGCCTAATTGATGAGAATTATTGAAAACGAAGTCCCGTTTGAATCGTAGAAAGTCATAGGATACGAGTGATATGTCACTAGGGTTATTATTTTGGTCGAGATCTTGCATGTGTTGTGGACTCACCATAGCTCGTATGAGCTTACCGATATATCAGCTAGTAAGAGCTTTCTATTTTTAGCTCGTCAGAGTTTACCGTTTCAGCTCAATAGAGCTTACTGTCCATTAGCTTAGGAGGAGCTTACTGATCATAGCTAGAAAGAGCGAAAATGATAGTGAGTTGATGGAATCACTGATTTATACACGTAATGTATATAACCCAAGTATCCCTCGATATTCTAATAGGTTCAACAGGCATAAATTCTATTATTGGTTATATGAAAAAGCTATGTGTTTATACGCATGAATTACTATTTATATGGATGAAGTACTGCTTATATGGATGAGTTATGGCTATCGAATGAATTATTGTTTATATGATTGAGAGTGAAATGTTACAAATGATGTAAGTGATATACGAATTTGATATGATACAATGTATTGAGTATTAAATTGAGATAATGGATGATTATATGCACTTATGTGACTAACTTGTTGATGAATGCTTGTGTTTAGGCATTTGGTAATTGAATTGAGTACACATTATCTATTGTTTTGATTATGTATAAATGGTAAGTTTAATTCTGAATTATACAGGCTTACTAAGCTATAAAGCTTACTCTGTTTCTTTTTCGTGTTTTATATAGGTTCGATAGCTCGCTCGATTCGGATAAAGTCAGAGATACGCATCACACTATCTAGTTGCTAATTGGTACTTTTGAACTCATGGATATATGTAAATATGGCATGTATAGGCTAGTTATAAAGATGATAGTTCTGGTTACTTGAGCTAGTGATTTTGGTACATGTTGTGGTATAAGATAAAGCCATTTGATCTGGCTTAACTTGGTATAATGCTTTGGTTGTGTATAGGTATTCAAATATGTGTATGAAATGTTATGGATTAGCTGCCTATTGAGTTATAAAATGTTGCAAATTATGCTTGTGCAGGTATGTAAAAATATGGTGGCAAAATGGCTTTACAAATAGCCTATTTTTGTCACACGGGCAGAGACACGAGTGTGTGTCTCAGCCGTGTGTGACACACGGGCATATTACACGGCCGTGTGTCCCATGGTATTGAAATTGAAATGAAGTTAGTATACTTCACACGGTCTCATACACGGGCGTGTGATCGGCCGTGTGGCATAAGTCAGTATACCCCCTAATTGGCACATGACCTAGCACACGGGAGTGTGACTTGGCCATGTTGCATAAGTCAGTATACCCTATAGGTTTGGCACGGCCTACCACACGCCTGGCACATAGGTGTATGTGGCCACTTCGAGGGGCACACAGGCTAGACACACGGACGTGTGGCTAGCCGTGTGACCCAATTCAGTAACCTCACTTGTTTGGACACGGGGTAGGACATGGGCTGGGACACGGCAATGTGCTCCCATTTCGAATGTCCACACGGCCTGTGACACAGGCGTGTTTGGTGGCCCTGTGAGACACACGGCCTGGTCACACGGGCGTGTGTTCCCTATTTTAGAGAAAAAATTATAAGTGTTGAAAAATTTCTCGAGTTATCGATTTAGTCCCGAACCACTCCAAATGCATGTGTAAGGCCTCGTAGGCTCGTATTAGGGACAAATTGATTGAGTTTGATTGTTAATTGTATGTATTGATTAAATGTATGGGCAAAGTTTGTTTAAGTGGGTTGTAAGCTCGGTAATGCTCGTAACCCTATTTAGGCGTTGAATACGGGTGAGGAGTGTTACATCCCCTAACCATAGATTTTTTTTATATATTATGGAAGAGATTGATAGCTCTCTTGATATTAGATCAGATGTCAATCAATCTAATATTTATAAGTCTAATCAATCACCTAATCAATCACCCTAAATCTTCATAAATTTCTTTAAATTAATGCAATATATCTAGTTCATGTAATTAGAATTATAGGGACAATCAATTTATTTTGTTTGCCTTTTTACACGGAAGTTGGATGGTGTTTATATGACTCAACCCTTTAAGATTGAGTTTAGGATCAATGGTTAACTAGTTGGTTTAGAGAATTTGATTTTTCAAGTTCTAAACTTGGTTCCTTGTGTTTTTCATTGTTTTCATAATGTCTTTTTATTTAATTTATGTTGATGATATTATTGTTCTTGGTCTCATTCATGCTTAGACACTTCATTACAACTAGAGCTTGACTTGTTTTTCACAATCTTAGTAAACTTTATTATCTTTTGGGCATTGAAGCTATGTTACATTACTTCTTTTACATCAATTAAATACACTCATGGCCTATTAGAATAGATATGCATGTTTGGTTATGTGATATTTCAACTCATTGCTCCTTTAATGACAAATTGGTTTCTAGGTTTGTGCTTATTTTCAATAATTATGCTTTTTCAAAAATGTAAGAAGGGGATTGTAATATCTTATTTTTACACATATGAATACCTATATTTTATTTGTTAACAAGGTATCTTAATTCATGCACAATGCCATAAAAACCATTGGGTAGATGGTAAAAGGATTCTTTGCAATTGAAGACTACTCCCATATTTAGTATTTTCATATCGAAAGTAAATTTTTCTAAAATCATTTTCTTAAAAGTTGTTTTATAGAAACAAATACAATGTAAATTATATTGTTACAAAATATTATAAAACTATTTCATTCCGACAATCAAAGTTCATATTATAATAAAACAATATTTTATAGACTTAATAATAACTAATGTTTAATTAAAACTAAATTTAAAGTTACATATTACATATATGCATATGAATAGTGGCACATCAAAATGAAAGAAATAAATTAAACTAAGTAGGATTTAAACAAATACTCAAATCTATATTATTAAAATACTCATATTTTATACTAAAGAGCATTTATTACAAAATATTTATAAATTGTAATATATATTTATTATAAAAATATAAAATTAAATTATTTTTCAATAAAATATTAAGAATATTCTTAAAATTTAAGATTATTAGTAATATTAAAAATTATTACTTAAATAAAATTTTAATGTCAAATAATTTTATTAAAACAATACATTATATTAATTATATTAATAAATATAAATATGTATGTTTAATAATATTAAAAAATAATATTTGATATCAATATGTTAATATTTTTAAAAGTCAAAATTAAAAAACATTATAAATATAATAATATTTCTTACTAAGAGTTTTTTCTAAAATTAAAAACACTTTTTAAAAGAGAAGTCAATTTAAAAAAAAAGTAATTCCAATAAGTCACTTTTTCTCGATCATGTTGTGTTCCATGGTAGAAACATAGGAAAAAAACATTTTCGATAAATATGTTTTTATAAAACAAAAGCATTTTTTTTTTACCTACAATCAATTAGCTGATGTTTTTGATACTTTTGTAGCAACAAGTTAACTATTTTCATTTGAGGGAGTGTAAGGAATATGTAACCTTGTATAAAAGATTTTTATTTGTATATAGAACTCTCATTGTACAAATATCTATTATCTATTAATCTATCAAATTCAAGTTAGTTAGAATCTTTAGAGAATATTAAGTCCTTTGTTAAGGAATGTGGGATGATATAATTCTAATATTTTCATTGCTTTTTAAATTTTGATGTTCTATGTTGTATGCATTTAAGCAAAGGTTCACAAGTTCTATCGCTAGAAAAGAGTATGATATATCTGTCTTTCCCCTATATATTAGGAAACTAGCATCAATATAACTTTTTACACTTAGCTCTTCCTCACCTCTATATATTAGGAATGCATCCTTAGTCTTTCTCAAGTATTTGAGAATAATCTTAACTGCGACCCAATGAACTTCACTAGGATCTACTTGGTACTGACTCGTCATGCTTTAAAGCATACGATACATATGGACGAGTGCATAGCATGACATACATGATAGACCTAATAGTCGAAGTATATGGAATCCTTATCTATGTATGAACTTTGGCATAGACCTATGAGTTGCCTTGATTTATTTGTATAGATTTTGACTCCTAATATGAAAGCGGCCTCAACTAAGTCCTTTATGGAAAAAGAATTTCCTAACCAATTTTTAACAGATTGTAGAATAGATATGTCATTTCCAATGATTAACATGTCATTTACATATAGTACCAAAAATATGACAGTGCTCCAATTAACTTTCTTGTAAACACAAGGCTCATCTTCATTTTTGATAAAACCATACTCTGTGGTCGCATCATTAAAATGAAGATTCCAACTTTGAGAAGCCTGCTTTAATCCATAAATGGGTCTTTTTAGCTTACATATTTTTCCAGCATCCTTTGGATCAATAAAACCTTCAAGTTGTGTCATGTACACATCCTCTTCCAGTTTTCCATTAAGGAAATGTATTTTGACATCTATTTTCCAAATTTCATAATCATGAAATGCAACTATTGCAAATAAGATCTGGATGGATTTAAACATAGCATTAAGAGAAAAGGTTTCATCATAGTCGACACCATGAACTTGGAGAAAACCTTTAGCGACTAATTGCCCCTTGTATGTCTGTACATTACCAACTATGTCAGTTTCCTTTTTGAAAACCGACTTGTACCCTATAGGCTTAACCCTTCAAGTGAGTCAACCAAGGTCTATACCTGGTTTTCAGACATGAAATCCATCTTAGACCTCATAGCCTTTAGCCATTTCTCAAAGTATCGCCACAGCTTCTTGATAAGTCCTAGGCTCATCTTGATCCATAAGAAGAAAATCACCATGTGTTGGAACGAGAAATTCATATCTCTCAGACACATGGCATTCTCTTAAATATCTACGTAATGGTTGTGTTCCCACAACTATTGGTTGTTCCTCAAAAACTTGTAGAACTTCTTTTTGTTGAATCTCTGGTTTAGTGGTATCCCACAGTTATCAAATTTCTTCAAGTTCAATCTTTCCCCCACTTACCTTTTTAGAGACATTCTCTTTCAAGGAAGAATCTTGTACAAGTAGCAAACACTTTGTTCTTATTTGGATTAAAGAAATAATATCCTTTGTTTCTTTAGGATATCCCACAAATATACATTTTTTTATATTTGGGTTCAAGCTAGTAGACATCAGACATTTAACATAAGCTTCACAACCCCAAATCTTTATAAAAGAAATACTAGTGTCATGAGTCGCAAATCAAATCCCGTTACCATTGTGCACAGAATGGCCCATAGTGGTCAACTTATTAAATAGGGCTCATTTGACCCGCTTAAACTAATCTGACTTGTGGAATACATGGAGAAGCCCATCTACTTGAAGCCTTGGTGGCTCAGTGAAACACTCTAGTTATGCTAGAGTTACCAAGGTAAATAGGTTAAATCCTAAAGGTAAAAGATTGTATAGAGTTAAAATCACTTAGGACTTTCAATTATAGACAGGCTCTAATCTTGATCGTCTATGTAACTCAATCTATACCGTTGGTTTTTCGGGAGCACAACTATAAATAGAGGCATTCCCCTTCATTTGTAATCATCCCATTGTATTCAATTATTCTGAAGTTAAGAATATATTGAAATCATTTACTAAAACACTTGGATGTGCATTGTTTGTAGGAAAACCAGGTTTGGAAAGCGTAGCAGAAAATAGATTTGAGGAAAAATTAGAGTTTTAATTTTTTTTCCAAAACTAGAACTTGGTTGTGATATCTAAAGTAATAAACACTTAATCAAACTTGAACAATTTTTATTTGTCTAGGATAAATTATTTGACCAAGTAGTCTTCTCTACTATCCTCAAGCTCACGTATACCCAGTGAGAGCTTACTTCAAATCAGAAAATTTTCAACAAAATTACTAATGGGGTAATTTCGTAATTTCTCTAAACTTCTGGGTCAAGTTGTAAATAAGAAAAATATCTCTAGAAATCTTCTAAAATAATTTCTTCAGAGAAATTTCTCTCTAAAACTTTCTCTTGAAATTCAAGTGTGTAAAAAATAATGACACAAGCCTCCTTTTTTATAGGAAGAGTTTAGAGAGTTCAACTATAATTAAACTTAATCACTTTAATATTAAATTAATATTATACTTATCAAGATAAATATTATATTAAATTTAATAGTAAATCTATTAAATTAATAGAATATTTATCTACAAGATAAATATTAAATTAAAATTGATATTAAGATAATCACTTTAATATTAAATTAATAAGATACTATTATGATAGGTATTTAATTTAATTTAATATGAAAACTGTTAAAATATTATTATTTTTGGAATAGTTAATCTGCAATCAAATTATCCGGTTGAGTCCCAGTAGGAGTGCGACTCCTCTACTGCTCAACCGTCGAAGGACCACTCATCAGCCACTAGAATGCCACTGTTGCTACTACCGGCACCGTTGTGTTTCGTGTGACACCCTCACGACACCTTGAGCTAGTTTGCTTGCTGCCAGTTTAGTTTGGGCTCTAGTAATTAGGCTCTAATAATTGCAATTATGTCCAGAAGTACTAATCGATAATTCACAATTTACTTAATCATGGATTGGTCCTCAAGAAGTATCATGATTGAAATCTCCTTATTGTATACTCTTTACAAAAGCAATTCATCCAACTGTTTTGTCTATCGTCATATATGTGTTACCCTCATATGATGTCCTTGATTCCTTTAAGTTATATTCACTCACTCAATACAACCCTAATTTATCTCATTTTCACTATTGTGTCTTCTTAATGATTAATATGACCACCGTCAACAAATGAATGTAATAAATTGCTCGTTCGAGAACGAGCAACCTGTGGCTACAATTCATATTTATTAATCCACACAATTCCAATGAGAGGATGTCGTTAACTCTTTAATCGAGCTATGAATTCCATTGTTTCTACTGAAGCCATGCCATACACAAGTCATGTACCCAACATACCAGCACATGAGTTACATATGCATGGTCAATGACTAACTCAGGTCAATGACTAACTCAGGATTTAGGTAAATCACACCATGAACGTCACAAGTGAATTAATTCACAAAGGGATTTAGAATTAATTCATCTTGGGTATAGTCTAATATATCATTCTTTTAATTAATACATCTATGTCATTACTTGTGGAGTCAACTGCTCTGATAGCCAAGACTAGCCATCTCCCTAATTGGAATTGTAAACGACATAATAATCCTTCTAAGCATTTAAATCAAATGCTCACTTTGATTATCTACTAAAGTAAGTTATTTTTCTAGCAATGTAAACGTTCTTACAGTGCCACTTATCATCAATTTAAACTTAAACAATCAATGAGGTAATATTTGCTTGTCACAATTTCGCTATGCATGCAAAACATTTAAGAAAAAAACACAAAAGAAATAATAGTGAAATGTGAAATTAACTTTATTTATTTATTCATCATTCAAATACATAGAAAACAATTACATGTTAGTACAATATGGGCACATTTCTCAACATTGTTTTCTTATAGCTTTTCAACTCTCTTGTTGCTCTTTTCATTTCGAGTTGCTTCCGCTATATTTTTCGATGCCTTTAAGAATTTCTGAGAGAGTTCTCATCTTTCAAGAGCTACGCCAACTTAGGTGCATTTGAAGTGAAGAAATCACCTAAAGTTGCACGAATTGCAAGACTAAAGTTCTAGCCCCGTGAAATTTGATATCCGAGCCAACGTTTTGAAGGTGCCAATTAAGGTGTTCAAAGGAGTGGATGAACAATTTGAGCTAATAGAGACATATGGGAGGGCCAAGAAAGTAAGGTGGCCAAACTTGAGGGCTCCATGGATGATGAGAAGAAGACCCTCGAGAAGTTTATGGGTATACAATGAAGTTGGAATCGAGGCAATATCAACTTAAAGACTAAGTGGCAAAGGCCCGAAGTGACAATATGGTTGCGATGCAAGGGTCCTTAATACCATTATGGTTGAGCTAACTAAGAAGAATAATGCTCTTGAGGCTATGGTGTCGGCCTTGAAGGAATATATTGAAGAGCACAATATCTGCAAAGTTCTTTGGGCAATAAGATGTTAGCTGCGACACCCAAGCTTGAGGTAGATGTCACAAAGCTGAAATAGTTCAATAAGAGGAGGTCCATAAAATATGTGGACAATGCTAATGGTAAATATTGCTAAATAATAATTTCGTGCCAATGGCATCAAAGACGATGCTACAAGGGTAAATATTGCTACCATGTATTTTATTGATGTTGCTTTATTATGGTGGCGTCATAAGTCCACAAATGAGAGACGAGATGGTACCACTATTGGCACTTGAGAGGAGTTCCATAGAGAATTCAAGGCAAATTTTTACCTAGAATATGTCTAGGATAAGGCTCAGGCTAAGTTCCGTCGACTTATCCGACAACACACAGTGAAGGAGTATGTACGAGAGTTTAGTGAACACATACTCCAGATTACCTATTTGGGTAAAAAGAATGCATTTTTCTCCTTCATGGATGGGCTAAAGTCGTAGGCCAAGTAAGATTTGCAACGCTGATGGGTCTACAAACTTTCCAAAGCTATGATCATAGTGGAGTCCTTGTTTGAGCTTGTTCTAAGGAGAAACAAGTTCGAGTCTTCCGAGCCTAGAGAAAGGGCAATGGTAGAGGAGATGAAGAAGGTTTGGTCGATAATAGCATTGAAAATGATTGTAATAGAAACCCATCGAATAAGAAGTGGAAGGCCAACAGTAAACCAAAGGAACTAGTGAGATATTTCTTTTGTAAAGGTCCATATATTGTGAGGGATTGTCCAAAGCAATCCATGCTATCTACTATCGAAGGGGATGATAAGCCAGATAGAGCATCAATGGGACTTGGTCCAATTGAGTGTATTGTTAAATCCAGAGAGTTAAAGAGAATGAGAAGAAGCAATATTTGTAACACTGAGGGGTCTAAGAACTATCTAAAGTTATGATCGTAGCGGAGTCCTTAATTGAGTTTATTCCAAGAAGAAACAAGTTCGGGTCTTCCGAGCCCTAGAGAAAGGGGCAATGGTATGGGAGATGAAGAGGGATCGGTCAAGAATAGAAATGACAATGGTGGTAATTGGAAACCACTGAATGGGAAGTGGAAGCCCAATAATAAATGAAATAGGCTAGTGAGGTGCTTCCTTTGCGAAGGTCTGCATATTGTGAGGGACTGTCCAAAATGATTCTTTCTATCTGTTAAAGCCAAGAGAGTTAAAGAGCATCAATGAGACTTGGTCTGATTGTGAGTTCTATTAAAGCCAAGAGAGTTTAAGAGAATGAAAAAAAAAAAACTAGTGGAGTGCTTCTTGAGTTGTTATCAACATAGGATACGGGATTATTCAGAGCGACCCAAGAAGCGGAACCTATTGAGAATAAGGTGCTAAAACTTAGGTCAATGATACTCAATTCTACGAAAGCGAAAAGGGATAGCAAGCAGAAAAGTTTGATGTATGTGGACATCAACATTGCAGGTTAGATGAAGAGTGATCTTATTGATACGGTGGAATCAAACCTGTCCATATAAAAAAAAAGTTATGGGTAAACTTGGTCTCTCATTTACTAGATCAACTACGAAGATCAGGACTATTAATTCTAAACCGATCCCAACTATGGGGTAGCAAAAGGAGTTAAGCTATAGATCGACAATGGAAAGGCAAGAAAGACTTTGACTGTATGTGCATCCTAATTCTCAACAACAACAATGTGGGGCAGAACAAATGTATTGTCAGCAATCCAACTAGCCAGAGATGTTCATGAGGAAAATAACATTGACATGGTAGATAGGAAGAGTGCTATAAAGGCCCCCTTAAAAATACTAGAGGGGCAAAAAATTGATATAAATCCTGTTGAGTTATCAGTGGGACTACTATCTAATAGAGAGGTGGGTTGTGCATCAGACTTTAGGGAAAAAGTAGTGATACAAAGTGGGCAGTTGAGATGAGTAAATGCAACAAGTGAGATACATCTCAAACACTTTGGTAATGTTTTTAATTCTAACTTGTTGGCTTGGAAAAGTCACAAGGGCTTACAAAACAAAGTAAGACTCAAAGTTAACTCGGTGTTCAAAGTGGGCATGCCGAATGTAACACCCATTTTTCCCATCAGAAAGACATGGCTTGCATTATTCAACCAGACAGATCGCTGCACGGACTGAGGGCATTTAAAATGAATTCAAATCCTTTTGCTTAACTTAAAATTTCTGCAAAAACAATTATGAATATTTTTCTTAATGTAAAAGTTATTTCTGTAATATCCCGGGTTAGGGGCTATTTTATTATGGCTTTGTTTGCATGTGCATGGTGTGCTATGTTGTTGTTTTGATGTTTTTGGGGCTTAGTTATAAGCTAGGTGTAAGCCTGAGTGGTAGGAAAAATCTTTGCTTTTAGGCTTAGGTGGGAGGAGCTAAAGGAGCTGGGGTTTATAAATATCTTTAGGTGAATTTTAGCATAACAAATAAGCTGGTGGAGTGGCAGGGTAGGCGCCACTTGAGGCTTGTGTGTGTGACGCCACTTGCAGGGAGGAGGTCTTGTGTTCAAGCTGCAGAGTGCTTCATTTTGGCTTCTATTTTGACGGCATGGAGGGGAGGAGTTGTAGGCAGTTCAAACTCTGCCTTGGACCAAGTCAAATGTTCAAATGGTGGGTGGAGAGTGAATTTAGGAGGGAGACTAGTTCAAACTAGTTTGAATGGATGGCTTGGAGTGTTTGGGGGAGTGGTTGTAGGTGATGGCCGAATATTGGAGAGCTCTTGGGGATGAGTGGACGGCTTGGTATGGGGAAAATAGGAGTGTCGAATTTCTTTTGGCTATCTTGAGCATTTTCGGTCAAAGCAAAAATTGGTAAGCCAAATTCTCATTTAGTCAAAAAGCTAGCCGAAATTTTAAGTGTATTTTTTTTCCATTTTTTCTCCTTAAACCGAAAGTCTAAGCATCCTTTTTGCCAAAAAGTTGCTTTGCATCTCTTAATTTGGTGTGTGTGTGGCGAATGGTTGTTCCCATTTCTTCTTATTTTCATCTTGTGTAAACCAAACGGCATTCTCTTCTTCTCATACTTTTTCTTCTCTTGGAACCTTGTTAGCCGAAACTCCCTTCTCCATAAGACCTTCCTCCATTTCTTTTTCTTTCAAACCGAAAGCACCCTCCCTCTTTTCATCTTTTACTTTCTTTCTTTTTCTAAAACTCCTTAGCCGATTGTCACCATCTGTTTCTTCCCACTTTTCTTAAGCTGAAACCCTCTCAATCTCACCTCTACTCTCCCTTTTCTTTCCACTCAAAGTCGAACATAGGTGTGTTAAACACCTTGGTGAATCCTATTTTTTCTTGTTTAGGTGCTAGCAGAATCTCTTTTTGTGTTACGAAACTTCCCTTTTCTTATTAGTTTTGCACTTTGGCCGAATCTTTCCTCTCCTAGTAGTTGTCTTGTGGCGATTCTTGTGTGTGGTGATAATATCGGTTGGTGGTTCAATCGGGTTGAGGAAGGTAAGTTTTGGCCGTAAGGCCATCTTTTTCCCTTGTTTGTTGTTGATTCGGCTTGGTTAAACCGATGTTTGTTGGTTGAAAGGAGTTAATTTGTTTGATTAATCATTTCGTTATAGGGCCTTTGGATTTCGGAAGCAAGCAAGAGGAGTCTTCCTTCTCTGATAATCGTTGGGTAAGTGGTGGTAAGAGGTTGCTTTAAGGGTCATTCTTTTAGAGTTTGTTAAGCCAAAGACTTGTGAGGCTAATGGTTTGTGTTTTAGGGGGAGGTCGATTGTCAGAAGAACCATTGTTGGTTCGGGTTTGGTAGGAAACCAAACCAATTGCAAGGTAAATGTTAACCCCTTTTGGTTTAATGGTTTTGGCCGAAAGGTATAAGTGGCTAATCTCATGTTTGGCCAATTATAGGAGCAGGGTATCGAGGGATTTAGATCGGTTCGTTGGGTTAAGCTTGTGTGTTAACAGGTGTGCAAACTAACACACCTTCTTACCGAGTAATATGTTAATAACCTGATTGTGTAAGTGAAACAGTATGGTTGACTGATATAATACCCAATGAGGTATGGATACGGATTCGGGTAAGTCCGTTTCATTACGAGATCTGTGATGATATGTGATATCATGATTTATGGTGTATGTATTTTGAGATGTCATATTAAGCATGAGAGCATGATAGCATGATTGCATGATTTGCATTAGTATGATATGTTATTGGGTGATATGAGAGGAGGGGGATATGATATCCATGTCTTTGGGACACGGAGGTTTGGCACCTCCGGTGGTTTGGTACCACAGATTGATTATTGTGACTTTGGGTCACGGAGGTTTGGCACCTCGCGCCTCGCCCCAAAGTGGCTTAGTACCACGGTGGGTTGGCCCCACGGTTGATTTTACGAGATTGACGCTAGTGATTTGGTATCACACGATGGGTTGGCCCCATCATTTTAATCGTGACTACGGTCACGGTGATTTGGTATCACACTTGTGTCTTTGGGACACGGAGGTTTGGCACCTCATAGCGATTCGTCCTCGTGGTTAACACCACCGTGGGTTGGCCCCACTTTTGAGATCTGGGATTGTCGCCGGTGATTTGGTACCACACGTGGGTTGGCCCCTGATTGATTATTTGTGACTTTGGGCCACCAAAGTGGTTTGGCACCACATCTATGGATATCGTGACTTTGGGTCACAAGTGGTTTGGCACCACCAATCGTTTGGTACCACACGGGTAGCAAAGGTGTTACTGGATGGTTAGGATCGGGTTCATTAATTGTATTGCTTTGTTATGATGTGTGTTAGCATGTTGCATATCTGGGAGAGGATTTATGCATCGAAGTCTTGCGACTCACCTTCTCCCTTATCATTTCAGGTGACACATAGATCGCGGACATGGAGCCGGGATGGACTCGAGGTGCCCATGCCATGGATAAATTCGGAGTTGCATTGATTTAAACTTGGTACTTTATTTGACTGGTTTTTTCATTGGGTTTATTTGGATTGTAAAAGGCCTTTTTAAACTTATGTTTTGTTATTTACACACTTAGATTGGATTTCAAATATGCCTTAATAATTTATTGGGTTAAAATTTGGCTAAAATTTGTAAAGATAAGGTTTTCAAACTACAAGCGATATGTTTTAAACTTTACCATCGGGTATCACACTGTAATTTAAGATAAATGAAACTCAAATGTTCTCCAACTTGAATGCATTCTCGTACTAAGTCAAAATGTTTTTAAGCAACAACAAGGATTACTTGAATTTTTAAACGAGATAAACTTGTTTTACTTACATATCTGATTAAGTTTCAAAATTATCGGGTTTTCAACTACACCATCGGTTTTAAAATAGTCATCCCCAAGATTTTCTTCAAGTACAAATTTAGCAAGATGATTTTAACAAACTCCTAAACTTAAACCTAAACCTCTCAAATACATTTTTCCCTGTAACATACCAGATTCGGTCGTGGTGTATTGACCGGGTTTGGGGTGTTACAATTGTGGTATCAGAGCCAAGTTCAAAGGCTTGGTTGTGGGCCCGAGGCCCAAAATGTTTTAAATTCTGGTTTTTAAGTGTTTTGGTTTTAAAGAATATGGTTTGAAAGGCATGGCACCGAGACTCCGGGCCCAATCCGCCCGATAAGTACCTCTTACTATTGCTTGTGATTTTGATGTTATTGTGAGTGGATGACTAGCAATAGGGGATTACCTTAGAAACTGAAACTGATAGGACTCTATGGACTTGCGAAAATAAAGCTTCTTTAATATTCATAAGACATTACTTTTTAAACAGTGGAATAACTACTGATGCATAAAATTATTTAAATCAGACAAGATTTTAGTCATGAGTACACGAGGTGGACGTGGTCGTGGACTTGGTCGAGGTAGGATGACAGTTTTTGAACCCGTAGGTTCTGGTCAGGGGTCAAAGAATGAGATACCGGTACCACCACCAGCTGGAGGTGGTGAGTTCGAGAATGATCGGGACGACGCAAGTGTCACAAAGCGATCCGCGGAGTTCCGGAAAGGGTAGTTGGAGTAGGTGGAGGTGCAGGAGCTAGAAAATCTGTGCCTGAACGACTTCGAGCAAACGGGGCTGAAGTTTTTGAGGTGTCTCTGGTTTTGCTCCCAACATGGCTGAATATTGGCTGGAAGCGACAGAGCGGATCATGGACGATCTGGACCTGACTGCTGAAGAGAAATTAAAGGGGATAGTATCACTTCTTCGAGATGAGTCATACCAGTGGTGGCTCACGGTTCGGGACAGCACTGCAGCGGAAGATCTGACTTGGGACTATTTCAGGGCTGCTTATCAGAAAAAGTACGTTGGAGCTAACTACATTAATGAGCAACGAAAAGCATTTCTGAGGTTAGTTCAGGGGAGTAAATCTGTGTCAGAGTACGAGGCCGAGTTTTCAGGCTGAGTCGGTATGCTAGGGGTATGGTGGCTACTCAACACGAGACGTGTGTTTGTTTCGAGGATGGCCTGCGAGATGAATTAAGGTTGCTAATTGCTCCCCAGCAGGAGCGTGAATTTGTTGTTCTAATTGAAAAGGCTAAGGTAGCCGAGGGTATTAAGGAGTCTGTGAGGCAAGGCATGGATAGGAACCAACATAAGAGAAATTTTGGGTCTATTTTATTATGGCTTTGTTTGCATGTGCATGGTGTGCTATGTTGTTGTTTTGATGTTTTTGGGGCTTAGTTATAAGCTAGGTGTCGACTGAGTGGTAGGAAAAATCTTTGCTTTTAGGCTTAGGTGGGAGGAGTGAAGGAGTGGGGTTTATAAATATTTTAGGTGAATTTTAGCATAACAAATAAGTTGATGGAGTGGCGGTGGTAGGCGCCACTTGAGGCTTGTGTGTGTGACGCCACTTCAGGGGAGGAGGTCTTGTGTTCAAGCTGCAGAGTGCTCCATTTTGGCTTCTATTTTGATGGCATGGAGGGAGGAGTTGTAGGCGGTTCAAACTCGCCTTGGACCAAGTCAAATGTTCAAATGGTGGGTGGAGAGTGAATTTGAGAGGAGACTAGTTCAAACTAGTTTGAATGGATGGCTTGGAGTGTTTGGGGAATGGTTGTAGGTGATGGCGAATATTGGAGAGCTCTTGGGGGTGAGTGGACGACTTGGTATGGGGAAAATAGAGTGCCGAATTTCTTTTGGCTATCTTGAGCATTTTCGGTCAAAGCAAAATTGGTAAGCCAAATTCTCCTTTAGTCAAAAAGCTAGCGAAATTTTAAGTGTATATTTTTTCTATTTTTTCTCCTTAAACCGAAAGTCCAAGCATCCTTTTTGCCAAAAAATTACTTTGCATCTCTTAATTTGGTGTGTGTGTGGCCGAATGGTTGTTCCCATTTCTTCTTATTTTCATCTTGTGTAAACCGAAACTGGCATTCTCTTCTTCTCATACTTTTTCTTCACTTGAAACCTTGTTAGCCGAAACTCCCTTCTCCATAAGACCTTCCTTCATTTCTTTTTCTTTCAAACCGAAAGCACCCTCCCTCTTTTCATCTTTTACTTTCTTTCTTTTTCCAAAACTCCTTAGCCGATTGTCACCATTTGTTTCGTCCCACTTCTCTTAAGCCGAAACCCTCTCAATCTCACCTCTACTTTCCCTTTTCTTTCCACTCAAAGTCGAACATAGGTGTGTTAAACACCTTGGCCGAATCCTATTTCTTCTTGTTTAGGTGCTAGCCGAATCTCTTTCTTGTGTTGCCGACACTTCATTTTTCTTATTAGTTTTGCACTTTGGCCGAATCTTTCCTCTCCTAGTAGTTGTCTTGTGGCGATTCTTGTGTGTGGTGATAATATCGGTTGGTGGTTCAATCGGTTTGAGGAAGGTAAGTTTTGGCTGTAAGGCCATCTTTTTCCCCCTTGTTTGTTGTTGATTCTGGCTTGGTTAAACCGATGTTTGTTGGTTGAAAGGAGTTAATTTGTTTGATTAATCATTTCGTTATAGGGCCTTTGGATTTCGGAAGCAAGCAAGAGGAGTCTTCCTTCTCTGATAATCGTTGGGTAAGTGGTGGTAAGAGGTTGCTTTAAGGGTCGTTCTTTTAGAGTTTGTTAAGCCAAAGACCTGTGAGGCTAATGGTTTGTGTTTTAGGGGGAGGCCGATTGTCAGAAGAACCATTGTTGGTTTGGTTTGGTAGGAAACCAAACCAATTGCAAGGTAAATGTTAACCCTTTTGGTTTAATGGTTTTGGCGAAAGGTATAAGTGGCTAATCTCATGTTTGGCCGATTATAGGAGAGCAGGTATCGAGGATTTAGATCGGTTCGTTGGGTTAAGCTTGTGTTAACGGTGTGCAAACTAACACACCTTCTTCGAGTAATATGTTAATAACCCGATTGTGTAAGTGAAACAAGATGGTTGGTGATATAATACCCAATGAGGTATGGATACGGATTCGGGTAAGTCCGTTTCATTACGAGATCTGTGATGATATGTGATATCATGATTTATGGTGTATGTATTTTGAGATGTCATATCAAGCATGAGAGCATGATAGCATGATTGCACGATTTGCATTAGTATGATATGTTATTGGGTGATATGAGAGGAGGGGGATATGATATCCGTGTCTTTGGGACACCAGAGGTTTGGCACCTCCAGTGGTTTGGTACCACAGATTGATTATTGTGACTTTGGGTCACCAGAGGTTTGGCACCTCTACGTCTCGTCCCAGTGGCTTAGTACCACAATGGGTTGGCCCCACGGTTGATTTTACGGGATTGACGCTAGTGATTTGGTATCACACGATGGGCTGGCCCCATCATTTTAATCGTGACTACGGTCACCAGTGATTTGGTATCACACTTGTGTCTTTGGGACACCAGAGGTTTGGCACCTCATAGCGATTCGTCCCTGTGGTTAACACCACTGTGGGTTGGCCCCACTTTTGAGATACGGGATTGTCGCCAGTGATTTGGTATCACACATGGGTTGGCCCCACAGATTGAATATTTGTGACTTTGGGCCACTAGTGGTTTGGCACCACATCTATGGATATCATGACTTTGGGTCACTAGTGGTTTGGCACCACCAGTCGTTTGGTACCACACGGGGTAGCAAAGGTGTTACGGATGGTTAGGATCGGGTTCATTAATTGTATTGCTTTGTTATGATGTGTGTTAGCATGTTGCATATACCGGGAGAGGGATTTATGCACTGAAGCTTGCGACTCACCTTCTCCCTTATCATTTCAGGTGACACATAGATCGCGGACATGGAGCCGGGATGGACTCGAGGTGCCCATGCCATGGATAAATTCGGAGTTGCATTGATTTAAACTTGGTACTTTATTTGACTGGTTTTTTCATTGGGTTTATTTGGATTGTAAAAGGCCTTTTTAAACTTATGTTTTGTTATTTACACACTTAGATTGGATTTCAAATATGCCTTAATAATTTATTAGGTTAAAATTTGGCTAAAATTTGTAAAGATAAGGTTTTCAAACTACAAGCGATATGTTTTAAACTTTACCATCGGGTATCACTGCTGTAATTTAAGATAAATGAAACTCAAATGTTCTCCAACTTGAATGCATTCTCGTACTAAGTCAAAATGTTTTAAGCAACAATAAGGATTACTTGAATTTTAAACGAGATAAACTTGTTTTACTTACATATCTGATTAAGTTTTCAAAATTATCGGGTTTTCAAATGCACCATCGGTTTTAAAACAGTCATCCCCAATATTTTCTTTAAGTACAAATTTAGCAAGATGATTTTAACAAACTCCTAAACTTAAACCTAAACCTCTCAAATACATTTTTCCCTGTAACATACCAGATTCGGTCGTGGTGTATTGACCGGGTTTGGGGTGTTACAATTTCTCTTCTTTCATTTGATAACACATTGTAACAGCCGTTTTTAGTGAAATCAGAACAATGGTTTCGGGACCACAAATGTGAGCCCGAAAGAAAATTTATTTTAATATTATTTTATGGTCTATTGTATGATAGGAATATCGTATAAAAATTTCGTTAAGAAAATTTTATCGATTACATGATTAATTAAGAAAATGATCAAATTGCATAAAATGCAAAAGTTGAAATCTAATAGCTAAAGGGATCAAATAGATATGGAATTCAAAATTGGAGGTCTTTATATGAAAAATAGACCATTAAGTGGAGTTAGTAGATATGTATGATGATTAATCCATAGAAAATTAGTTAAAGAAAGACTAAATTGGAAAGTAAAAATAATAAAAGATGATAAGTAATTAAATAATAAAAATATCATCTTTTTCATCATCTTTCCCAAATTTTTTTTATGGAAACCCTAGTTAAGGGAAGAGAACTCAAGCAAGCTTATTGGCTTAATTAGGTAAGTAATCTTGTCCCATTTTTTAGTAATTTTTATATTTCCAATATCGTAATAGCTTAATCTAGCTATCTCGGGGATGAATTTGTAAAATTATCAAAGTAGTAGAGTTTTTTCATGGATGAGTATGTATGAATTACGAAGTTTTATGGTAGAAAATGAAAGGTTGTTGATAGATAAATAACTTTTGTAAATGGCATTTTGATTAAATTTTGATTTAGAGACTAAATTGAAAAGTTGTAAAATTCATGGAAAAATTTTGAATTTTATGAAATACATGGGCTGTTAGTGTTACATGTAAAAATTAGTTAGGCTTGGAATAAGGATTAAATTGCATGAATTTCATTTTCCGAGCCTAGGGATGAAATGTCATTAATTAAAAGTATAGAAGCAAAATGGTAATTTTGTCTAAGATGTGAATTGAATTTAATTGAATGTGAATTGTATTAAATTAAGCTAAATTTACTCGTATAGATCCGGATAGACCAAATACAGAGCTAGATCGAGGTAAAGAAAAAGTAACAGATTAGTAGCATATAAGTACACGAGCAAGTGTTGAGGTAAGTTTGTGTAATTAAATTGTGTACATGTATATGTTTGAATTGAATGTTGTATATGTGAATGGTGTAAATGCCATATATATATATATATATATGAAATTGATTACATATCCGATAATGTCTGACAAATATAAAGTCTCGTTTGAATAAATGAAATTCGATGGATATTGGGTTCCCGTATTGGTTGTGGTCCTACATATGTTGCGGACTCCCCACAGCTCAAAAGAGCATCCTATTATTAGCCCTCTCGAGCTTCCCGTTATATGGTTCTTGCGAGCTTCCCGTTAATAGCTCTTCGAAGCATCCCGATCGGTCATGATCCTGCATGTCTTATGGGCACACCATAGCTCTTATGATCGTCCTGTTATATGGCTTTTCATGAGCTTCCCGATTAAAGGATTTTTATGAGCTTCCCGATTAATGGCTCTCCAGAGCTTCCCGATATGGCTCACTTGAAGTTCCCATTATATGGCTATCCAGAGTTTCCCGTTAATGGCTCTTCGGAGCTACCCGTTATTGGCTCGTATGAACTTCCTAATTATGGCTCTTATGAGCATCCTGTTATACAGTCCGAATAAGCTTCCCATTACATGGCTCTCATGAGCTTCCCGTTATATGGCTCAAGAAAGGGCTTCCCAATTATGTGCTTAAATAAGCAGTCCCAAATATTAATTGACGGATTATAGATTTATACACTTCTTGTGTATTACTGTGTATCCATCAATATTTCAAATGGTTCAACGGATAAAGTTCTAATATAAGTTAATGTGAATTCTGAATGAGATACTACATATATACACCTAAAAACACATGGAAATTTGATATTTGATGAGCTCATGATGGTCAATAAACTAACTAAAATTACGACAAAGGCAAGTGCACCTATCGAATAATAGTATAGCTATGGTGAGTCAGGAATATCGTATCCACGAGGACTAAAAGTACTAGTACTTACTATTTTTTCTATTATCTAGCCGATAAATTGAAGGAATTGTTTTTAATCTAAAATTAATTAAACTAATTACTAAGAACGCAATACAGAAAGAATTAGAAAAAACAATCGAATAAAACCAATGAGATAGGCAATACCCAGGAAAGAATCCATCTAGACTTCACTTATTATTTTGAATCTAAATTAAACGATTTATTCACTTGCGCCTTGATCCTTAGAAATCCCTAATTTATGTTAATATCTTTTTGAGAGTAAAAACAAATGAATTTAGGTTGATTAATTAAAATCTCTTTCTAATTAAAACCCCTATTATCGTATTAACTTGATCTATGGATTCCCCTATTAGATTTGACTCTAATCTGGTAGATTTATGTCATCCTATTTCTAGGATTGCATGGAATGCACTCAATTATGAAAAATCTACTCTTAAACAGGGACTTTTGTTCTACTGAAATAAGCACGTTAAGCATGAATTAATATCCTGAAAATATTAAAACACAAAATAAGCATACATAATTGAGAACAAGAATCAAGTATTTATCATGTAATTCAGAAATCAAATAATAAGATTCATATAGG
This sequence comes from Gossypium rotundifolium, assembly GCA_025506655.1. Taxonomy (NCBI): domain Eukaryota; kingdom Viridiplantae; phylum Streptophyta; class Magnoliopsida; order Malvales; family Malvaceae; genus Gossypium; species Gossypium rotundifolium. Next base: position 112,112,590 of record CP106729.1, read on the forward strand.
TTTCACTTCCCTAGGTATCTAGGGAATTTAGTTCATAATCTGGAATAACATCATCACAAAGTTAGAAAAACAACAAGACATAAAGAAACCCAATAAAACTTTTAAAGAAATTGAATGGAGATCTTAAATCTTGAAGGAGTTCCACTTCTGAAATGAATCTAGTGGCATTCTTCGAGTCTTTTCTTCGTTCTTCCTGCGTCCTCCCTAAGGTCTTCTTCTAATATGTATTTATAAACTTTAGAATGTTTAGAAATCCTAAAATTGGGTTTTTTCAAGTAAAAAGGGAAGTAGGGCTCAAAATTGACACGGGCTGGCACATAGGCGTATGGCCAGCCCGTGTAGATCCTGGAAACAACTTTTTTTGTTCGATTTTGGCCTATTTTTTATCCTTTCGCTCCCCTATGCTCACCTAAGTATAGAAACATGAATTTAAAAGATTAGGAGCATCAAATTCACTAATTTACATAATAAATCATCCAAAAACGCATCAAGAATGGAATTAAAAACATGTTACTTTTGTAGCTTATCAAATATCCCCACACTTAAGCGTTTGCTTGTCCTCAAGCAAAATCCTCAACTCACAATTAAAAATTTATCTTTATCAACTTATAATTCTCATCAATAATGTTTTTTCATAATTCAAAAATAATCATACATTGATAATTCAACTAAAAGAGCATTAAAGATTCAAACAATCCAAGTAGAACAATGTAACACCCCTAACTCGTTTCCATCGTCGGACTAGGGTTACGAGGTATTACTGGTTGAATCATAACATTTAAATAACCATAATTCAGACATCAGTATACCATAGTTAATCAATAACACGAAGTCCTTTTAGAAGGTCTACGAGACCTTAAACATGCTTTAGAAGTGGTTCAGGATTGAACCGATCACATTTAAAACTTTTATGAAACTTTAAAAAATTATCTTCAAAATAGGGCACACGCCCGTGTGGCTAGGCCGTGTGCCTTACACGGCCATGCCTTACCCCGTGTGCAACACTGACTTGGATCACACGGCCTGTCACATGCCCGTGTGTCTGGCCCGTGTGCAAGACTAACCTTTCTATTTGCCAGACACAAGCACCCTTTAACCTCAAGATTTATGTTATCCAATCATGAAAGTTCATAAACCTTATGTTTCTCATTGGAGTCGTCACATCATACTTTATTAGTTTAATTTTCACCATTTGGTCACTTAGTCGAAGAGTTCCTAGAAGATACATACTATATGCAAGAGTCAGCTTAGGGACTCACCTGATAACCTCAAAAAGGCAACTTAACTTTCATATCCATTATTCATCAAGATGCTACGACCTCCTCTGCCTTGATAAGAGCGAAAATCACTAACAAAAACAAGGGTTATAGACTCATCTTTGAAATATATTGTCATCTGCTTTTATCCCTAGTGCTTTAGAAGGAAGATAACTTTCCCTTAACATAACTCGAGTGTCCTTTTAACTTAACTCAAGTCTTCATGGGAACTTGGTAAACGTCACATCAAGACTGAGTGGACTTATCAAAATCTACCACATTGGTCAATAGATGTACTTATAACCATTCCTTTCATGATTAAATTCAATTTCAGTTATCATCGTAACCTGATGAGAATCCTTGCCTATTTATTTCCATTTTGGAGTCTGCCCATTATATATGCTGAAAAGGGCTTTTGGACGAACACTACATCGCTAATAATAATTCTTTATATTATGCGACATTTTCATATATATTCTTACCAGTACTCCTTGTTCATCATACTTACCTTTCTTCAGAGATGGCAATAAGCTTTGTTCATTCAGAATATCCTTTATGCTACTCATACCAAAGTTCACCTTGAGTTTCTTTTATTTCGTTTAGAATCTGTCAGACTAAGGCATCACCGGCACACCCAGAAAGTCCTTACACTTAATTGAGTCTTAACATTGAGTACTTGAAACTTTCCCTTAAGCCTTACTTTTATAAACAACACTTAAATAGTCAGGACTTTGCTAGATGGGATGTTACAAAATTTTGGAAAGCCCTTAGGTTATTGTCGAAGGGATTTACATTTTTGCATTAGGCATGCGTAAATAAATTAGATAAATGGTCTGATGGTTATAACTGTTTCTTATTTAGCTCAATAAGTTAGTGAAGGTTTGAGAAATCAAGGCAAATAGCTAGTAGAGTAAATTTTGTTCAGAAGTTTGCTGGTGAGTTCCTTCTTACTTCTTTTGAGTTATGAAACTTCCATGATATGTGGGTTGTGTGCAGTAAGTTGCCCTTACTGTAAATGTGTCAATGTGTTGTGTTTGGGCATGTGTGTGAGAATGACCATTGTAAAAACACCCTTATTGTTGCACAAGCCTAGTCCCAGAAAATTTATGATATGTGAAAATTGTGAAAATGAGATCTATAAGTGATGCCTCAGGTAGGGTAGCTATAGAGCAAACTGGACTGGCAGATCACGGCCCGACCTTGCAAGAGAAAAACTTAATAAGGATACAAAATGAAAATAAATATGGTTGTATGTGTCTGCCTGAGTGTTGTACGTGCTATGTTAAATTGGTGTGATGTTGTTGCCAAGGAAATGTGATGAAAATTAGCGTATTATGTGTATAATAGAGTCTCATGAAAAAATCTGTTATTATTTTCTTATAAGTACTGATGTTTGTTGATTATTGGAGTCCTTATAAAACCAATTGTGTCTATTTTAGAACTCACAAAGTTCAAATGAACTTACCCCTTTACTTTTCATCATCAGGCATTTTGATAGTAGAAGAAACATCTGTCGAAGAGGACTACGTCAGAGTTGCGGTTGCAAGTGTAACAGCCCGATTTAGGGCCTAGTTGGAATAGTGGTGCGAGAACACGAATATGAGTTAGTGAAATGAGTTTTAAGGTTTAAGAGATGTTTGCATGATAGTATGAAAGTCTCATGAAGAAATTTTATGAAATTGTCTTTGAATGGTCCATTAGGACTAAATTGCAAAAGTTGCAAAATATGTGATTCTAGAAGCTTTTAGTATGAAATAGCTTTGGAATATTAATTACAAGTCCTTAAATAGCAATTTTCCCAATTTATAAATTTTGGAAAAAAATGGACATGAGTTAGTAAATTGTGAAAATTTAGTGAGAAGGGCATTTTGGTCATTTATCTATTAAATGATTAAAAAGGAAAAAGATGACAAAAATCTTATTCATCTTCTTCCTCCTTGTGCCGAAAATTTGAGAGACTCCATAGCTAGGGTTCTTCAATTTTTGAAGCTTGCTAGTAAGTGCATCTTAGCCCTGTTTTTAATATTCTTCGTATTTTTGGAGTCCTCGTAGCATGAATTAGCTATTTTTGGCAATAAGTTGAGCTAGAATGAATGTTCATAAAAATACCCATGTATGACATACTTGTAAAATGATGTTTTATGGAAGATTATGAGATTTTGATGTTAGATAAACATATTTTCCTAAGTGAATTTCATGAAAAATGTTAGTAAGGACTAATTTGTAATAGATATGAAATTGGTCATACATTTGTTAATAGTAAGAATTTGATATTGCTATAGTTGAGAAAATGAATCAACTAAGCATGAAGTTTAAGAAAGTTGAATGAAAATCACTTTACGAGCCTAGGGGCAAAAGTGTAATTATGAGAAAGTTTAGAGGCAAAATGGTAATTTTGCCAAGGTATGAGTTAAGAGTCAATTTAGTCAATGTGTGTATTAAATGAGTTAAATTGTTATTATAGATCGAGAAAAATGAAGCCCAGACCGAAACCGAGGCAAGAACAAAGTCGAGGACTAAATTGCATTATCTACATACATTTTGTACATTGAGGTAAGTTTGTATGGTTTCCAAGCTTCATGAATATTTTCATTGTATTGCTTGTTATGTTGTTAAATATAAATTACTTTCATTAGAATTTTTAATGGTATGTTAAACAAAGAAATTAATGAGATTATGTATGAGAAAGTCCCGATTGAAGTTGAATTACCTAGGATGCTCAGTATACCACATGAGATAAGAAAGTCCGTATAAGACCGAGCCAAGGCATGGCATTGGTAATCAAGCAAAGATGTCATGTAAGACCAAGACAAGTCTTGACATTGATGAATTATTATGAGATGAAGACCCATGTAAGTCCAAGCCAAGGCATGGCATTGGTGAGTCTCCAAGCAAAGATGTCATGTAAGCCAAAGACAAGTCTTGGCATTGAAGAGTTATCATAAGATAAAGATCCTATGTAAGTCCAAGCGAAGGCATGGCATTGGTGAGTAACAAGGAAGATTTCATGTAAGCCCAAGCCAAGGCTTGGCATTGACAAAGAAAAGTTACCAAGTAAGACCATGTCAAGACATGGCAATGGTAAGTTCCCAAGGGAACCCACAAGGAAGAATTCGTGTAAGTCCATGTTAAGACATGACGTCGATATCAAGTTAAGAAATCCCATGTAAGACTATATCAAGGATGTAGCATTGGCATCAAGATACATGTGGGATGAGATTCAGTATCCTCTGTTATTCATAGTAATTCCTCGGGAAAAAGAGTAAAGACTGAAAGAGAAAGCAAGAAAGTTAAGTAAGTAAAGCTATCACCAAGTTATGTTAGTTAAAATTAACTAAGAATATTATTCATGTTATGAATGATGAAGTTGAGATTATGCTTATCATAGTAAGGTATGCTGATCTATGTGATCAAGTGATACAGGTATCTTGTTTACTTTCAAGCATGAGACTGGTAAGTACCATGAGGAATGTAAGAATCAGTAAGAGTAAGTAAGCTTAAGTATTTGAGATTTATGATGCCAGTGTTTATGATGAATGGTTCATGTTAAGCAAATATATTGCTATATGCACTACATGCAAACTTATTAAGCTAAATGCTTACGTCTTTAATTCTTTTCTTTCATGTGGTCCTGCCAAGCTAAATTGTGGATCATTGACGTTGGAGCTCAAAGCACACTATCAATCATTATTTTGGTATAGCCAAGTTCTTTTTGTTCAAGTATGGCATGTATAGGAATCATTTCATTTTGAAATATGTATTAAGAAAAGCCAAAGTATTGGATATTAAGTTCATTATTCTTTTTGTGTATGGCTAATGAGATTTGGCCAAGCTTGACTAAGTATGTGTGTTTATTAATATTAATGGAGTATGCAATTTTTTGGTTAATGTTAGATAAAGTATTTGAATTGTTAGCTTTGGCTTGAGATTGGTCTTGATTTCAGGGTGGTAATTGGCTTGGTAAATAGCCTCTAAGTGCCCACACGGATAGAAACACGGGCATGTGTTCCCTGTATGTTAGTATCTTAAGTCAGAATAGACCACGGGCTAACCCCACGGCCGTTTGTATAGACTGTGTGTAACGCATGGTCAGCACTTGGGCATGTGCCCTAGGACATGTGAATAAGTCAGTATGTCAAGGTTTGACACACGGTCTAGGGCTACGAGCGTGTCAAGACCGTGTGTAAACTATCAGTATCCTCTATAGGTGGAAGGCATGGGCATGTCATATGGGTACACGGGTGTGTCCCAAACCACACGGCGTGTGACCCCTGTTTTGAGCGAAAAGTCTCTAGTTGAGTTCCAAAAGTTTCCGGATGTAAGTTTAAGGCCTCATAGGCCCATGAAATGTATGAATTGACTAAGAAAGAGAAGTTTTTAATTTGAACAAAATTTTATAGCTCGTAAGTACATGTTTAAGAAGGTTCAAGCATAGTAATGTCTCGTATCCAGTTTTAGCCTTGGACTCGAGTATGGGGTGTTACATTTAATGGTATCAAAGCTACAATTTAGTCGGTTCTAGAACTAACGTAGCATAAGCAATAGTCTAGCTATACATGCCATACGTAAGAATGTTTCTATAATGATACTGTGATGACTCTTGACAACTTAAATTATGTCTATACATATATTGGATCCTGAAAGAGCAGTGGTGGATAATGTAGAAAGTAATGCGCCGCTCACCGCTAAAAGGACGGTGCTTGATGAGGATGAAAACATACCCACTACGGTGAGTCAGAGAGGAGGAGAAGAGGCTAGAGAAGCCTTCCTCCATATGATGAACACATGGTATACGGAGTTCGTTCTTACGAACCCGATTGCACAACCTCCTCCACCCCCGCCTATTCCTCAACCTATCCTAGTAGCCCCTCAAGTAGTAGAGGTGGTAAGAGGAGACAAACCTCCAGTTGATAGGATCAAGAAACATTGGGCAGAAGAATTCCAGGCTAAAAGAGATGATGATCCAGAAAGGGCCAAGTTCTGATTAGGAAATACCATCAGGGTATTTAATGAGTTGTCATGCACATATAAGGAATGCTTGAAGTGTTTAGTTTCTCTTTTAAGAGATTCTGCCTATCAATGGTGGAACACCTTGGTGTCAGTTGTATTAAGAGAAAAGATCACATGGGAATTCTTCCAAGAAGAGTTTAAGAAAAAGTATATCAGCCAAAGGTTTGTGAATCAGAAAAGAAAGGAATTCTTATAACTGAAGCAAGGCAAGATGTCTGTGACTGATTATGAGCGCGAGTTTGTATGACTCAGCAAATACACTCAAGTGTGTGTATCCACCGAGGCCATCATGAGCAAGAGATTCGAAGATGGACTAAATGACGACATCAAGTTGTTTGTTACTGTCCTAGAATTAAAAGAACTTGTGGTGTTAGTGGAGAGGGCTTGTAAAGCCGAATAGTTAGTAAAAGAGAAGAGTAAATCTAAAATAGAGTCTCGTGACTCGAAAAAGAGACAGTGGAATAAGTCATTCCAACCCTCTTTCAAGAAGTCTAGAGATTTCTCCACCCGATCGGCTACTTCACTGGGTTTTCAAGGAAGGATAAGAGTAAGTAGTATTCGGGAAATAAGACACAAACTACTTCGATCTCTAGCGTGGGGAATATTCGATCTGATATGCCTGAATGCCCACAGTATGGCAGACATCATCTCTGTGAATTTCGAGTGCATAAAAAATGCTTGCTTCAGATGTGATTCCCAGGATCACTTTATAAAATATTGTCCTGAGATGATGAAAGAAGAGAGAACACAGGACCCTAGGTCTAGGGGTATGGTCAGAGGCAAACCGCAGAGGAACCCTGGAAGTGGGGTAGGTGGTAGAGGTAACCCTAAAGAACAGGCTGCGAGACCTGAGGGTAAGGCACCTGCGAGGACATATGCCATTCACACTCGTGAAGAGGCATCTTCTCCTAATGTTATTATAGGTACCTTTTCTCTTCATGATATTGAAGTTATTGCTTTAATAGATCTCGGATCCACACACTCTTATATTTGCATGAAACTAGTATCCAGTATGAGTATGCCTATAGAGTCTACAGAATTTGTGATTAAGGTGTCTAATCCTTTAGGCAAAAGTGTTTTAGTTGATGAAGTATGTAATGATTGCCCATTGATGATTAGAGGTCATTATTTTAAAGCAAACCTTATGTTGTTACCATTTGATGAGTTTGACATCATTCTTTTTATGGATTGGCTGACCACCCATGAGGTAATAGAAATTGCGGGAAGAAATGCATTGAGATAAGATGTAAGAATGGGGACAACCTTCATGTAGAATCAGATGAACAAGGTAGATCACCGGTAATGACTTCTTATATGACAGAACAGGGGTACATAAGAAAAGGGTATGGGGCATATCTGGCTTTTTTGATGAATGATAAAGAAACAGAGTTAAGATTGAGTCAGTGCCGATAGTATGTGAGTACTTGGATGTCTTTCCTGAGGAATTACCAGGACTACCACTAGTTAGAGATGTCACTATTGAGCTAGCTCCCAGTACTGTGCCAATATCTATTATTCCTTACAAAATGGCTCCAACGGAGTTGAGAGATTTGAAGTTACAGTTACAAGAGTTGACAGATAAAGACTTTGCAAGGTTAAGTCGTTTTCTCTGGGGTGCTCTAATTTTATTTGTGAAAAAGAAGGATGGCACCATGAGATTGTGCATAGATTATCGTCAGCTTAATAAAGTAACAGTGAAGAACAAGTACCCATTGCCTAGAATCGATGATTTGTTCGATCAATTGAAGGGAGCCACTGTGTTCTCCAAAATAGACTTGAGATCGGGGTACTACCAGTTGAGATAAGAGACTTAGATGTGTTGAAGACCACTTTTCGAACGAGGTATGGGCATTATGTATTTTTATTCATGTCCTTTGGTTTGAACAATGCCCTTGCGGTATTCATGGATCTAATGAATCATATTTTAGGCCATACCTCGACAAGTTTGTAGTCATTTTATTGACGACATATAATTTATTCCTGTAATGAGCCTGAGCATGCTGAGCACCTACGAACAATTTTATAGATTCTACGAGAAAATCAGTTGTATGCCAAGTTTAGAAAAAAGCAAATTTTGGCTCAAGGAAGTAGTATTTCTGGGACATATTGTCTCGGGAGATGGAGTACGAGTGGACCCAAGTAAGATTTTGGCTATAATGGACTGGAAACCACTAAGGAATATCTCTAAGATTAGAAGTTTTCTAGGCCTAGCCGGCTATTATAGACGATTCGTCAAGGGGTTTTCCATGATCGCGACACCGATGATGAAATTGTTACAGAAACATGTGAAGTTTGAGTGGTCAGAAAGATGCCAACAAAGTTTTGAGAAACTGAAGGCATTGTTGACAGAAGCTCCAATTTTAGTACAACTCGAGTTGGGGAAAGAGTTCATGATATACAACGATGCATCCTTAAATGGATTAGGCTGTGTACTTATGCAAGAAGGAAAAGTAATTGCTTATGCCTCAAGACAGTTGAAGCCTCATGAGAAAAATTATCTGACACATGATTTAGAGATGGCTGCCATAGTCTTCGCATTGGAGATTTGGAGACACCATCTATATGGTGAGAGATGTCGAATTTTCACCGACCACAAAAGTCTGAAGTACTTGATGATGCAGAAAGAGTTGAACTTAAGGCAATGGAGATGGTTAGAGTTGATAAAAGACTATGAGCTAATCATTGACTACCATCCCAAAAAGGTGAATGTAGTCGCTGATGCTTTGAGTAGAAAATCTCTATTTGTATTAAGGGCATTGAATTCGTAAATGACTTTGCTCGATGATGGTTCTATTCTAGCTGAGTTGAGAGCTAGACCTGTATTCCTCCAAGAGATCATTGAGGCTCAAAAAGAAGTTAGTGAATTGCAAGCCAAGAGAGCTCAGTACGAGTCAGATGTTGAGTCTGACTTTCAGATTCATTCCGATAGATGCTTGATGTTTAAAGATAGAGTTTATGTGCCGAGAAAAGAAGAGCTTATTCAGAGAGTTTTGCATGAGGCACATAATGGATGTTTATCTATACATCTGGGTAGTACAAAGATGTATAATGACTTGAAGCAACAATACTGGTGGCCAAGAATGAAGAAAGATATTTCAGAGTTTGTTTCCAAATGCTTAATTTGTCAAAAAGTAAAGGCCGAACACCAAGTACCTTCGAGTTTGCTTCAACCAATTATGATTCCCGAGTGGAAATGGGACAATATCATTATGGATTTTGTAACGGGATTACCGTTGTCTCCGAGCAAGAAAGATGTTGTATAGGTTGTGGTTGATAGGCTCACAAAGTCAGCCCATTTTATACTTGTATGAATTGACTACTCACTAGACAAGTTGGCAAACTTGTACGTTTTAGAAATAGTAAGGCTTCACGGAGTTCCATTATCAATCATATCGGATAGAGATTTGAGATTCACATCCAGATTTTGGAAGAAGTTACAAGAAACCTTGGGTACAAAGTTGAGCTTTAGTACGGCTTTTCATCCTCAAACTGACGATCAGTTGGATATGTTAATTCAAGTACTCGAGGGTATGCTCGATGTTGTATTCTCGAATTCCAAGGCAGTTGGGAAAAGTTTCTCCCATTGGTAGAGTTTGCCTACAATAATAGTTTCCAGTCAAGCTTGAAGATGGCACCTTATGAGGCTCTATATGGGCATAAGTGTTGGACGCCTCTTTATTGGACCGGTTGATTTGGTTAGAGAAACTGAACAGAAGATGAAAGTAATTCGAGAAAGTTTAAAGGATGCTTCTGACAGACGAAAATCCTACTTGGATTTAAGAAGAAAAGAAATAGAGTATCAAGTTGGGGATAAAGTTTTCTTAAAAGTGTCACCATGGAGGAAAGTTCTCAGATTCGGCCGGAAAGGCAAGTTGTGTCCACGTTTCATCAGACCATATGAGATTACTGAGAGAGTTGGGCCGGTAGCTCATCGATTGGCTTTGCCGTTTGAATTAGAAAAGATACATGATGTGTTTCATGTGTCCACATTGCGACGTTACCCATCAGACCCTTCGCATGTAATTACTCCGTCAGAGGTAGAGATTTGTCCCGACATGACTTATGGTGAAGAACCAACAAAGATTTTAGCCTGGGAAGTCAAGCAACTAAGGAATAAGAATATCTCCCTTGTTAAAGTACTATGGCAAAGACATGGAGTAGAAGAAGCTACATGGGAACCAGAAGAAACCATGAGAAACTAGTACCCAAATCTCTTTGCTGGTAAGATTTTCGGGGACAAAAATCCTTAAGGGGGACAGTTGTAGCATCTCAATTTAGGGCCTAGTTGGAATAGTGGTGCGAGACCACGAATTTGAGTTAGTGAGATGAGTTTTAAGGTTTAAGAGATGTTTGCATGATAGTATGAAAGTTTCATGAAGAAATTTTCTGAAATTGTCTTTGAATAGTCCGTTAGGACTAAATTGCAAAAGTTGCAAAATATGTGATTCTAGAAGCTTTTAGTATGAAATAGCTTTGGAATATTAATTACAAGTCCTTAAATAGCAATTTTCCCAATTTATAAATTTTGGAAAAAAAATGGACATGAGTTAGTAAATTGTGAAAATTTAGTGAGAATGTCATTTTGGTCATTTAATCAATTAAATGATTAAAAAGGAAAAAAGATGACAAAAATCTTATTCATCTTCTTCCTCCTTATGCCGAAAATTTGAGAGACTCAATAGCTAGGGTTCTTCAATTTTTGAAGCCTTCTAGTAATTACATCTTAGTCCTGATTTTAATATTCTTCGTATTTTTGGAGTCATCGTAGCATGAATTAGCTATTTTTGGCTATAAGTTGAGCTAGAATGCATGTTCATAAAAATACCCATGTATGACATACTTGTAAAATGATGTTTTATGGAAGATTATAAGAGTTTGATGTTAGATAAACATCTTGTAAAAATACCCATGTATGACATACCCGTGTTAGTACCCGTGTAACTCTCTGACTTGGGTCACACGACCAAGTCACATGCCCGTGTGCTAGGCCGTGTGTAAGTGGAAGGGTCACACGGCCAAGCCACACCCCTATGTGCCAGGCCGTGTGATTAATTCTAGACATTCTGTTTTGAAATTTTAAAGATGCAGGGGACACACAACCGGACCACATGCCCATGTGCTAGACACACGGCTGAGACACACGCCCATGTCTCTGTCCGTGTGTACGAAAATAGGCATTTCCAAGGCCACATTTCTCATCCAATTTATCTTCAACCTACATCAACACTTCAATACATTCACCAACCAATTAAAGACATTAAAACCAAGTCAAAACTAAGTCTTATGCATGATAGATTATCACATATGTTCTAGTGTTCAAACTTACCAAATACACATATGTGCATATAGGCATTTTTTTTACAAATTATACTATCTCAAACAAATCATCAATAGGTCTATATATTTTTCACATTTAAACATTTCAAAGACACATATCAAACATGTTTAGGCCATATATTTACATATCAAAATATACCAAACACAAGCCATACTAATGGCTAGTTTCAACCAAATATTTATATGCCATCATTTGGCCAATTTAACCTATACATGCAATTATACCCTAAAGAAATTTTACTATTTATACCAAAACGAGCTGAAGGATAGTGTGATGTTGCTCCGACTAGTTTCCAACCTTTACGAGCTTCTGAATACTATAAAGTAAAGGAAATAAAACAAAATAAGCATTTAATGCTTAGTAAGTTCGTATAACAAGAAATAAACTTACCATTCGTTTACATTTAAGGTAAGCACACAAAATGTATCCAAGTAATTTGGCTAATAGCTTAAACACACAACTTCATCAACATGTTAATCATCTATTTCATGTGAATATCAAAAATCAGGGATGAGCTGATAAGCTACAAAAGTAACATGTTTTTAATTCCATTCTTGATGTGTTTTTGGATGATTTATTATGTAAATTAGTGAATTTGATTCTCCAAATCCTTTAAATTCATGTTTCTATACTTAAGTGAGCATAGGGGGAGTGAAAGGAAAGAAAAACGGGCCAAAATCGGACAAAAAGAGTTGTTTCCAAGATCCACATGGCCTGGCCATTTCCACATGGGCTGGCCACATGCCTGTGTGAGACACATAGGCTAGCCACACGTCCGTGTGAGCCACACGGGCTGGCCACATGCCCATGTGCCAGCCTTTGTTGATTTTGAACCCTACTTCCCTTTTTACACGAAAAAACTCAATTTTGGGGTTTCTGAGCATTCTAAAGTTTACAAATACATATTAAAAGAAGACCTTAGGGAGGGCATAGAGAAGAACAAAGAAAAGACTCGAAGAATGCCACTATATTCATTTTAGAAGTGGATGTCCTTCAAGATTGAAGATTTGCATTCAATTTCTTTAGAAGTTTTATTGGGTGTCTTTATGTCTTGTTGTTTTCCTAACTTTGAGATGATGTTATTCCAAATTATGAACTAAATTTCCTAGATACCTAGGGAAGATGAAACCTATATGAATCTTATTATTTGATTTCTGAATTACATGATAAATACTTGATTCTTGTTCTCAATTATTTATGCTTATTTCGTGTTTTAATATTTTCAGGATATTAATTCATGCTTAATGGGCTTATTTCAATGGAGCAAAAGTCCCTATTTAAGAGTAAATCTAGCATAATTGAGTAGAGTTGCATAGGACGACATAAATCTATCGGATTAGAGACAAATCTAATAGGGGAATCCATAGATCGAGTTAATTCGATAATAAGGGTTTTAATTTGAAAGAGATTCCAATTAATCAACATAGAGTCAGTTGTCTTTACTTTCGAAAGAGATATTAACATAAATTAGGGATTTCTACGGATCAAGGCAAGTGAATAAATCGTTTAATTCAGATTCAGAATAATAAGTGAAGTCTAGGTGGATTCTTTCTTGGGTATCGCCTATCTCATTGGTTTTATTTGATTATTTTTTTCTAATTCATTCCATGTTGCGTTCTTAGTAATTAGTTTAGTTAGTTTTAGATTAAAATCAATTCCTTCAATTTATCGGCTAGATAATAGAAAAAATAGTAAGTATTAGTACTTTTAGTCCTCGTGGATACGATATTCCCGACTCACCATAGCTATACTATTATTTGATAGGTGTGCTTGCCTTTCTCGTAATTTTAGTTAGTTTAGTGGCCATCAAGTTTTTGCCGCCGTTGCGGGGACTAAAATATTACGAACACTCAATTTTTATTAATTTAGCCATTATTATTATTATTATTATTATTATTATTATTATTATTATTATTTCATTTTATTTTTGTTTTTAGTTAAATTTTTTTCTAATATTTCTTTTATTTGCTTCTAGCAGGTTCCTTTAGTTTATGACTAGAAGAAACCCGTTTGGACCTTTAGAATTTGACAGCTAAATTGAAAGTACAACTCGCAAAAATCGTAGAGAATCAAGGCAAAGTCAACAGAATATAGTGGAAGAGCAAGAGGGCGTTACTGTTATTACTGAGGAGATGGCTGAAAATCAGAATAATTAGCTACCTCCTGTGGATGCTGCAAATCCAAATCCTGCCCCTCGTACTATGTACGATTATGCCAAGCCCGCTCTAGCTGGGGCAGAATCGAGTATCGTGAGACCTGCCACTGCTGTGAATAATTTTGCACTGAAGCTGAACACTATTCAAATGATTCAACAGTTACCTCTTGCAGTGGCGGCGAATCTTGTAGATCCTTCTCTTGTTCCTCGTACAATTATGATTATGCTAAGGCCACTCTAATTAGGGATAAATCGAGTATTTGAGACCCACCATTGCTACGAATAATTTTGAACTAAAGTTGAACACTATTTAGATGGTACAACAATTAGTTCAGTTCAATGGTTTGCAGGACGAAGATCCAAATACTCATATGGCTAACTTTCTAGAATTCTGCGACACTTTCAAGATTAACGGCATTTCTGATGACGCCATTCTCCTATGGTTGTTTCCCTTCTCGTTAAGAAATAAAGCTAAACAGTGGTTGAACTCTCTACCACGAGGTTCTATCACTACATGGGTTCAAATGATTGAAAAATATTTACTAAAGTATTTTCCACCGACTAAGACAGCTAAGTTGAGGAATGATATCTCTTCCTTCGAACAGATGGAGTTAGAGACCCTATATGATGCATGAGAGAGGTATAAAGATTTATTGAGAAAGTGCCCTCACCATGGGTTACCTCTATGGCTACAGGTTCAAACCTTTTACAATGGTTTGAACCCCTCAACTAGGCAATTGATCGATGCAGCCACCGGTGGTACTCTGAATAATAAAACACCTAAAGAGGCTTATAAGTTTATAGAGGAAATGTCACTAAATAATTATCAGTTGCAAGTCATGAGGACGAAGCCGATAAAAATAACCAGTGTTTTCAATATAGATACAATCACCATGTTGTCAAATTAGGTCGAACAATTAAATAAGAAAAGTTATGGTTTATGTGTTTCTATGTAGGTACATCCAGTGATGCAATGTGATACGAATGGAGGAGGGATGAACAATCTAGAATGTTTACCCTACGGCCCTAGCGCAGAGAACTAACAAATCAACTATATGGGTAATAATTCTAAACCTCAGAATAATCCCTATAGTAACACTTATAATGCAGGTTGGAGAAACCATCCAAATTTCACTTGGGGTACCCAAGGAAACAAAGACCACAACCTCCTCTAGGCTTTCAACAACCTTACCAACAAGAGAAAAAGTCGAACCTTAAGGAGATGTTGACGAAGTTTATCTTGGTGTCAGAAAACCGCTTCCAAAACATCGAAACATCACTTAAAAATCAACAAGCGTCAATTCAAGGGCTTGAAAACCAAACCGGTCAACTTGCGAAGTTGATTTTAGAATGACCGCAAGGTAGCTTGCCTAGCAACACCGAAACTAACCCAAGGGAGCTACTTCATACAAGTACTATGCGAGAGGAAGAAGAGTTAGTTGAATGTGGACCAGAACCAAGGCAAGAAATTGTGGTAAGTAAAGGTAAGGTTGAGGTAAGCTAGAATGAGGAAAAATTGGTCGGTAAGGAATATAAGCCTCATGTGCCATATCCCAATGCGACAAAGAAAGACCACACAAATGAACAATTTGGTAATTTTCTTAAACTTTTGAAAAAGTTACATATTAACTTACTATTTATTGAAGCTTTTTCGCAGATGCCCAATTCTGTTAAATTTTTAAAGGAGCTTTTGGGAAACAAATGGAAGTTAAATGATTCGTCGCACGTGGAGCTAAATGCAGTTTGCTCAACTATCTTGCAAAATAAACTACCCAACAAATTGAAAGATCTAGGGAGTTTTACTATTCCTTGTTTAATTGGTAGTTTGAATGTTAATAAAGCTTTGGCTGATTTAGGGGCTAGTGTTAATGTCATGCCCTATAAAATGTTTAAGCAATTAGGTCTTGGGAAACCCAAACAAACTAGGATGAGTATTCAATTAGCAGATAGAACCATTAGATTTCCTAGGGTTATTATTGAAGATGTTCTTGTTAAAATTGATAAATTCATATTCCCAGTTGATTTTGTTGTCTTAGACATGGATGAGGATAGTGACGTACCTTTGATTCTAGGTTGACCCTTTTTAGCAACTGCCAGAACTATTGTTGATGTTGGTACAGGTGAACTAATACTTTGTGTAGGTGATGACATGATTAAATTCCAAGCTCGTGATTCTGCTAAGATATCTAGTGATTTAGATGATTATATGAGTTCTGTTAATATGAATAACATTGTAACTCAAACTTCTTTACAGGAAACCCCTAGGAAAAATGTGATGAAGTTATGTTCCAGCCTATGCGACAAAAATAGAACAACTTATGAAGAACGAATGCTGCAGGTCGATGAACTAGACGGATGGCGGAAACATGTCAAGGAGAAATAAAAAATACACGATGCATAACCAAAGTGACCCCATGATGAGATAAGGATGGAACAAACCAATTTAAGGTTGGGGACAAGGTACTACTAGATAACACAGATCCACGTATTACCACTTCAAAGCTTAATGCAAAAGGAGCAACTCCTTTCACAGTATTGAATGTCTTCCTATTGGCACAGTTGAGGTAACTCATACTGAATTCAACACTTTTAAGGTAAATATTGCTCAACTCAAACCTTGTTTTTTTAATAGAATTAACAGTGAGAAAGAGGAGTTTCAACTCCGCGAACCACTGTGAACATGCAAATTTGAGGTAAGTCGATCTTAGACTTTAAATAAGCGCTTTTCGGGAGGCAACCCAAGAGTTAACAATGCTAATTTCTTAGTTTTATGTCATGATAGTTTTTAAAATTAATTAATTTTCAAATTTTAAAAAAAAATGTGTTTTTAATCCACACTTCCTGGACACACGGCTTGGCGACATGGCCATGTGACAAACACTGCCTAGACACACAGGCGTGTCCTTGGCCGTGTGGATCCTGGGACTTAATTTTTCCAAAAATCGCAGAGACACGGCCTAAAATAGTCCACACAAGCGTGTCCTAGGCTGTGTGAAACCTGGAGCTAATTTTTTCAATTTTAAAACAAGTCAGAGAGGTACAGAGGCAAGGCACATGGCTATGTGTGAAACACTTCACACATAGCCGAGCCACACGAGCGTGGGGGAAGAGAAAAAGGTGGCACACGAAAATGTGACACGGCCGTGTTCACCACACAGCCTGGACATATAGGCGTGTCCGAGGCCGTGTGGAGACTGGGATTATTTTATTAATCGCACATGAGCTGAACAAGAACCACGCGGGCGTGTGACATTGCCGTATGGCCCAACACGGGCCTCACATGATCGTGTCACCCTTTTAAAAACCTTACCCTTTTATGTTTTATTTTTTTCTTTTTCTTCATCTTCCCTAACCCTAGCCACCGTCAACCTCCCCCTTGCCATTCAGACCGACCACATTCCCTTTTTTTCTCCACATGCTCGCACCCCTTTCCCTTCAAAACACCCCACCAATTGTTGACCAAGCCCCAAAACGCACCCTTTCTCCTTTCTTTCTTGCCTTTCCCCTTGCTTCCTTGTTCCTCACCCCATCCCACAGTAGCCACCACCAAGCACCATCTCCCCTTTATCCCCGTCGCACAATACAAACCATCCTCCCTCGGCTTTCCTCCTAAACCTCGACCCCTACACCTTCTTTGAACCACTTTACAAACCCCACACCCGCCAAGTAGCAACCCACGTGCACGACCCTTCCCAACCCACCAGCCCTCTACCATCACACATCTCTAGCCACCCACCGTCGGTCCCCAATTGTTTGCCTTATTTCTTTATTTCTTTATTTACTTCTTGTTTATTATTATTAGTTATTTTATTTTTCTTTCTTTATTGTTTATTATCTATTATTTTTCTACTCTTAGTTATAGTCTGTGAGTATTTTAGTCATATTTGTTTACTACCCTTATTATTATTATTTTAGTTCACTATGTTTATCAATCATTTTTATTCTTAATGCTACTATTTTAGTTTATTTTTATAATCACTATTATGATTCATCCTTATTTTATTATTTTGACTTTCTTACTACTATTTCAATTACTATTATTCTTTGTTCTTAGCATTAGTATTGTTTATTTAATTATTTATTTTTGCTTTTTCTTATTCTTGCCTTCAGAATGCCATGATTTGTCTTTTAGTTACAAATTTTTTATTTGATTTTTTATTCCTTTGTGTCTTCACCACTTTGGTTCATGATGGTTTCACTTTTTGGTTTTTGCATGCTTTGGTATTCGATCATATTGTTTTAAGAGTAATTTGTTATTTAGGTCTAGTTGGATTTTATTTAGTGATGTTTTACTTATTGATGAATTCTTTTATTTTTTCAGGCACACCATGACAAACACGCGCGACAAGTCTAAGGTCGCCATCCTCGCTTCGAAAAAGTGGAAGGCCTCTGGTACGACCTCCTCCTCGAGCGCTTCCACCGAGGTGTGCCACCTTTATCTCTGATTTTTGTTGAGCCCCCAGGAGGATTTATATCATCTCCTTCGAGTATTGATTGGGCCGCGTTGGAGCAGGTCCACCTAGCTGATCATGTGCGTGCCTTTATTGCTATAGCACATGTAACGCCCCAAATTTTGGGCCTAGAAGTTCTGGGTTTTGAATGTAGTAGCAGCAAGGAGGTTGCAAACATAATTTAAGTTGTGCAGTTTAGTGTCAGAATGGGCCTGTTGGTCTAGAGGTTGAGAGAGTGTTAGGGAACCTCATGGTTCCGGGTTTGAGTATTAATGTGAACGTTGGTAGGTACTCTATTTTGTTTTGATTTTAGTTAATAATTATAAGTATTTAAAATTATTAAATTATTAGTTTTATGAAAAAGAACTGAATTTATTTTTTCTTTTCTTTTTATATTTTTTGGCTTTTCTGTGTTCACGTTCTCCTCTCCTCTCTTATACTTTTTAAATATTCTTAAAATGGTTAGTTTGTGGATTCGGGAATTTTGTGCCTCTGTCGTCTTCTCCGATCGCAAATAGGTGTGGGATTCAAACTGTAACTACATTGATTTTTTTAATTTCCTTAATGGGTTTTGCAAACTTATGATTCGATTTTTCTTGAGTGAATGCCCAATTAGAGGATTTTGAGTTTTAGTCGATGGAAGTGATGAGAAATCTCCACTTTCTGGTATACTTTGATAGGGAAAAGGTTAAGTACAATTCTGGTGGCCAAAATGGCATTTTTTGGGGCTGAATTGGGGTGGTTTCTTAGCCTCCCGGTGATCAGTCGGGCATGTGCCGAGGCATACGGTCGTGTGGATCTGTGAATTAGGGTTTCCAGTCGATTTTGGGCGCCACATGGCCTGGCCACATAGACGTGTGGTCGATTTTGTGGATTTTTTTTATTTTTACACGACCGTGTCCTTAGAGCACAGGGCCGTGTGGATTTGGGAATTAAGGATTCTGAGTTTTAGGGTCACACGGCCTAGCCGCGCGGCCGTGTGACTGGTTTGGGGAAATTGGGGCTTCTACACGAGCGTGTGTTTTGGGACGCATGACCATGTGACTGATTTGGGGCCTAGGGATTCCACACAGGCATGTGTTATAGGACACACGACTGTGTCTGATGGCCACACAGGCGTGTGACACCTTTACACGACTGTGTAGGCCCTGCACCTTAAATTAGTGAAATTGGACAGTGAGTTCCCCGGCCTGTTCATACGACCATCTTCTTGCGTCACACAAGCGTGTGCCTCTGTCACACGGTCGTGTGCCACTCATCACATGGGCACTTGGATCCCCACATGGCCTAGATTGCTCCACACGACTGGAGCACACGGGCGTGTGACCCTAACTCGCCAAATTTTGATTTTTGGGCAAATCGAATGCCATCGTGACCCTGTGTGTTTCATCCCTTATCTAAGCTTTAGTAAGGGTAGTTATGACTCTACTCTGACTTCGATTTATGTATGTTAATTATGGTTGGTTGTGTGATAAGCTCTATACCAAACTTGAGTTGTGAATGTGCACATATCTGATTCTGCAGTTGACTGATTGGAGGTGAGTGTCTGCTTTTGATTAACTATCTATAATTGGTGTTCTGATTGTGTTCATCTGATTGCATAGATACATATGCATTCATACATTTGCATAAAATTATTTTGGGTAGGATGTTGAAGAGAAGGAAGATTTACGATTTGGCAGTTTATTTGCATTCTGATAGTCCCAATACCCTGAGGGTCGTAGACAACGCAGATAATCATCGTTATTGCATTGCACTGTACCACATGTACGTTAGCTACACTACGTACCACTATCCGATCCGCGCTTTATCAGAACTTATCGGTATAGCGAATTATCGACAGATTTGCATCGCATGTACGTTAGCTACACTACGTACTATTATTTGATCTAGCAGTTCATACTACACGATTGTACCATAGTTTACCACATTGCACAATACAGCTTATACACTAGCTTTGCTACGTAATTTACAATTTGGCAGTTTATCTGCATTCTGATAGCCCAATTCCCAAATGGTCAAGGGCGGTCCCAATTCCCTGAGGGTCGTGGGGGCAACTCGGGATGACATCCTATGGGGTATAAGGTTGGATTGGCTTTTTGAGGTCCTATTCGGAGTGCAAGGATGGGTGGGTTGATTAAATCTCCACAGTTAGTGTAAGACTGGATGGAGATGGTGTGTTGGCTGGATGGGTGGGTTATTTTATAACTCATTTGCTCTCATATGCATCTGATTGACACTATGACTGAATGTGACAATGTGACTGCAATATCTGATTGACTGTTTAACTGGAATATTTGATTGTCTGATTGACTGAAATGTCTGATTGTATCATTTGACTGAAAGGCGCTCGTGCCTAAGGGAACCTTGTGTGATGTGCTAAGGCCAAACTGAAACTGATTCTAATTCTAGAAAGGGCTTAGGCCCAATCGATAATTATTGAAAGTTTCCGCTACTGTGTCTGATTGGGCCATATGACTGTAAAGTTACATATGGGTTGTGTTGATTATTGGCAGTATGCTTAATTGTCATCTGACGGTATGGTTTGCTTTGGATATATATATCGACCAGTTTGTTTAGTTCGGTAGGTTGGTTCTACTTCGCTATTGAACTCGAACTGCTTCTAAGCCTTCCTATTTCTGTTCTATTTTTATTTCTATAGCTTTACTGGTATTGATCTTACACTAAGCTCGAGTAACTCACCCCCTCTTCTATTTCCCCTTTCAGGTACCACTCCGATTTTTTATGCTGGACTCAGTATGCAGAGGTCTTGGACAGTCTTGGTGGATAAATTGAGTTTTTTTATTATTATTTATTTTGGTTCTATTTGTTATTCGGATAAAGTTTGAACTGTAAGGATTTATAATGTTGTGGTTCAGTTTCTGATTTATGTTTTGTTCACATATGTTAAACGATTTCGGTTTACTGAGATAAATTGTCTTGTAAAATTTTCCTACGATCACTTCGGTGATCAATGTGGCATTCCGGATTCGGTCTAGACTTTTAGGCCAAGTTTGGGATGTTACAACACCGTGGGACCGTTTCTCCTCCATCATCGAGCCCACATGCATAGAGCTTACCTTGGAGTTTTGTTCCACATTTATTCTACAGTAGGTCATGACGACTCATGACGAGCTAGGCACCATCACTTTTCGACTTGGTGGTTTGGTGCGCCAGATGAGTGTCCCCGAGTTTGATGCTTGTATGGGACTCTACACTAAGGAGTTTATGAGTGCCGAGAACTTACTCTGTCTACATCAGCACATCCGTTACACCCCATCACGTTGTTGGGCAAAGCTTACAGCAAGTCAGACATGATATGATGCGAGTCGCTCACACTTTGATAGGTATCTTATGCACTTTTAGCTCACACTTTGATAGGTAGGAGAGAGAGCACTGGACTCATTAGCACTCATGATGCTTATTTTCTATGGAGCATGGCCAACAGGCATATCTTTGATTTGGCATACTTTATCGCTTTAGCCTTCCGCCGTCAGACTTACCGCCACAGGAAGGGTCCCATCTATTTGGGCCCTTATGTTACTCGCCTTGCTTGAAACATCGGTCTCCTCGACCCACCGGAGTAGTCCTCTACACTTACTCTCATTGGCCAAATGTCCCCATAAGGAATCTCGAGCATGATACATATGAGGACGATCGAACCGCGTCATGGAGTGGATCCCTCTCAATATCGATTGTTTCATTATGACGCTTAGAATGAACCCGAGGACTTCACCAATGATGTTCCTTTCCATCACGAGGACCCACCACAGCCTCCACCTTCAAGTCGCTGCCTTATTCCTTTTGCTGCTACTTTAACGGACCTCCCAGAGTAGTTTACTCATTTTGAGTAGTACTGTGTTCAGAGGTTCGGCAGTCTTGACACGACATTGTAGCAAATATGCCAGCATCTCTATATCTTCTCTTCAGCGTCGACGACTCACGACACCGACGTGTCTGATGATGAGGACCATTGAGTCCTTTTGTTTTACTTTCTTTTTATTTTTATTTTTATTTTTTTAGACTTATTTCATTTTTATCTTTTGAACTATATTTAATTTTATGGTTGTTTCTAATTTAGTATAATCCTTTAATCTTCTTCACTACTTGTGTTTATTTCTTAGTATTTTGCTAGGAATCATGCACTACATCTAGCTTTGTCTACAATTTTACTTTTCACTATTCTGGGGATTTCATCTAATAGTCACGGCAGTTTCAATTTTCTCCCTCTCTTATGATATTTCATTTATACTGTGATTATTTGTGTTTGTACATTGAGGACAATGTACATCTTAAGTGTGGGGAGGTTATTTATATTATTATTAGAAAATCCCTGAATTATGTCTTGTGTTTAAGTAATTTCCTCATACTACTATTAGAATGAATTTTTATCGATTTGTGATTTTCATTGATAGGTTTTAGATTAAATTCATAGATATTTGTGAATTGGATATTTTAAAATTTAAGACATGAGAGAATCAAGCATGTTAAGTTTATTTTCAGAATTAAAATTTTTTAGGTTGTTTCCCTGAATTGAGGTATTACCTTAAAGTTTAAGATTTGTAAGATTGACATCAAAAACCATAATTTTTTGTGAGATTTTAAGCCTTTAGAGCATATATTTTTCTTGCTCATTTATTATTATTGGTTGAGTATGTCAATATTGATTTGTTATTCTAGAACTTGTTTCGATTATGCATGTCGAGACCACACTTTTGATTTGATATACTGAGATGATAAAGGCACTTAGGTTTTAACCCACTTATCCCATGAAAAGCATACCTTCATGATTAACCTTTAGTGAACCCCATTGAGCCTAACACACCGTTTCTTGATTTACCCATTCATGTTAACCCATAACTCACTCTTTTGATTCGTTGAGAATTTTTTCTGTTTTTATTGACCTCCTTTTTATCGAGATTTGATTTGGTTAGTTTCCTAACTATGCTCTTTTGTATCATTTGCTGAGTTATTTCTTATTGTTTTTTAAAAAAAAAAGATGAAAAAAAATAAAAAATGTACATATATGTTGATTATTATTTAGTTCTATGTTAATTGAGCTTGAACAGTTAAATTCATATTTTGAGAGGAAGCTCTTGTTATTCGTGAATAGTTTTTGATCGATGTAATTGTTTTTAATCCAGCATTTGTTTATTTTTCTAGTTGGTAATTTATCAATTCAATCTCAATTCTTAACCATTTTTTTTAGCCTTTCTCCACGCCTTTAAACTAAGCCCTATTACAACCTCTTAAAGACCTTTTGATTTGTGTATCATCTCATTTTATAATGGTGGAGATTTGATTTTCATGCAAGCCTATGGTAATGACTTTTCATGTTTGACTATTGAGAGCTTATTTTTGAACCTTAAATACTTTGAGTGATTTGAGTAAATCTTTAGTAAGGATGTCAATTCTTTTTGGTTTTTAATTAAAAGTAACTACTTAGATAAGGGGAAATACGTATGTTTTCGTGTTTAAAAAATTGTTTGCAACAGCCCGGTTTAGACCCTAGTTGGAACAGTGGTTTTGGGACCACAAATTCGAGGCCAAAGAAATAATTTAATATTATTTTTTATGTTTATGGTATGTGATAAAGTATGTGTGAAAGTTCTATGTGAAAATTTTATCGTTTGTGTGCCGATTTGTGAAAAAGGACCTAATTGTGTAAAATGCAAAAGCTATGTGCTAGTGGTTAAAAGTGCTTAAATGCTATGTCTTATTAAATGAGAGGTCCTTATGTTGTTATTAGGCCATTAATAGCTTGGATGGACAAAAATGGGTTTATATTAGTGGATTTTAATGTGATTATGAAAGGTTAATTTTGGTAATTGATAAATCATGATATTATTATTAAAACAAAGCCAAATACTTATCTTTTCATGCATTCATCATCGAAAATTGAAAAAAAATATATAGGGTTTATGAGCTTTGAACATTCGGCACTTGTTGAGCTTCCATGAGGTATGTTTTGAGCTCAGTTTTTGATTATTTTTTATGTTTTTGTGATCGTTGTTTTGAGTACTAGCTAGCCCGTACCTTGATTTTCGGAATTGATGATGATTTTGTGAAGTACCATTGTTGAATAATTGAGTTTTGTAATGTTTGATGATGAAAACTAAGTGTTTGATGGTTGATATACATGTTTTTTTATAATGATTTTTGGTGAAATTGCCTATTAAGGATTAAATTGTGAAAATGAGAAATTTAAGGGATAAAATGTGAAATAAATGAAAGATATGGGCTGCTAGTTGCATGTAATAAATTCTGCTAGCATGTGTTGCTAAGAAATTTATTGAATTTGTGATTTTATGCAAAAAAGACTAAATTGATAAAAATATAGAAATTAGGGGGCTAATGTGTAAAATGCCCTAATTATGTGCTGTGGACTAAATTGAGTGAAAATTTGATTGAATGAGTTGAATTTGATATTATATAGATCAAGAAAGGAGAAATTCAGACCTAGATCGAGGCAAGAACAAAGTGCTCGATTGATCGACTAGTATCGTCGTTTCTAAGTCCGAGGTAAGTTCGTGTATAATACGTATTGTTTAAACAATGTTTATATGTGATGAGATGAATGGAAATGTGATTGTGGAGTTTGGTAATGTGAAATGTGAGTTCGAAGATATGTGGCACTAAGTGTGCGTAAATAGAATCGTTATAGTGATGAATGGCACTAAATGTGCGAGATAAAAAAAGCATCGACTATATTATTTGGCACTATGTGTGCGATACCAAGATAAATTTGGTTTAATGTGATGGAACTAAGTGTGAGATATTATTATAGCTTTGGCTAATTAATTGGCACTAAGTATGTGAGTTCATCGAACGTTTAAAAAGGACCGAATGAATTATGGCATCGAGATTGACGTGGTAAATGTGATAGATAAATACGTAATGGTACAGGTATGTACAGAACCTATGTGGTTGATGGTATTGTGTATGAGATAGATGAAAGATTATGTGAATGAATTATGCAAAGAGTTGGATTGAATAGCATTATAAATGCTTGTATGTAACACCCCTTACCCATATTCGATGCCGGAACCGGGTACGAGGCATTACCACACTTAACATACTTAATCACACAAAATCAGCCATAAATTTTCATTCCAACTTAAAACATTTCCTTCATAATCATATTGTCCCTATTACGAGCCTACGAGGTCCAAAACATACATATAAAGTGGTTCGGGACTGAACCGGAAGCTTACAAATACTTAGAAAATTTTTGCTCAAAACAGGGCTACATGCCCGTGTGGAAAGGAACACGCCTGTGTGGGAAGGCTGTGTAGTCACACACGCCCATGTCCCTAGTCCCTGTGGATTTTATTTTTCATTTCGAACCTACAGGGGTTTTCACATGGCTTAGCACACACCCTGTGTATGGTCTGTGTCCCTTACACGGTCATGACATGCCCGTGTCTTAGCCCGTGTGTGAAAACCTTGACATTCTATTTATGACGTCAACAGACATTTAGGGTACCACGGCCAAGTCACACGCCTGTGTGCTAGCCCATGTGACGAGCTTAATTTTTTGCAAATTAGGTGCAGGGGACACACGACCAGGCTACATGCCCATGAGGCAGACCGTGTGTCACACACGGCCTAGACACTCGCTCGTGTGTCTACCCGTGTAGACAAATATAAGGCTATTTACTAAGCCATTTGTCACCCTGAAAAGCAACCACACTTATACCATTTTCAGCAATACATAGCATAACAACAATGCACCTCTAATATCCATACCTTAATTTCACATTGCATTCGTCATGCATATATGTCACACATTACTCATTCAATTGCACAAGCTTGCACTTCATGAATTTCATCATCATTGAATAGATATAACTTAACTAGTATTGGCCAATTCCAATGGCCATTTACAAAATGAAATAAGTAACTTTAATGGCCAACACCTTGGCTAACCAATATGACATATAACAAAATGACCGAGTTCCTATACATGCCATACCCAAAATAATCAAACTTTACTATACCCAAAAGAATAGCTTGATAGTGTGAATCAAGCTCCGACATCTTACAATCCCCAAGCTAGCTTGGCGATACTACAAGAAAAGGGAAAAGAGAGGGGGTAAGCATAAAGCTTAGTAAGTTTGCATGTAATAAATAACAACATAAAATCTTATGAAAACATCCACACATTACATCATGAATTAACACAAAATTCTCTAGCAACATTGACATGGCTTACTTATGCTCACTCTTACCAACCACATATCACATACCAGACTTTTTTCTCGTGAGTTCCGCATATGTACCTGTATCACTCCATCACATAACTTTAGCCCTTTTTCCATCCTTATCATAAACTTTAATTCTTTACCCCGTTGAACCACTTGGAATATCGAAGGATACTCGAGAATTGTCATACACGTAGTAAGATGCCAAAGCCATATCCCAGATATGGTCCTACATGGGATGACATGTCGATGCTGATGCCATATCCCATATATGGTCTTATACGGAATCTCATATCGATGTCAATGCCATATCCTAGATATGGTCTTACACGAGATCGTATGTCGATGCCATGTCCCGGACATGGCCTTACATGGAATCACTATTCGATGCCGATGCCATATCCCAGATATGGTCTTTCAATTCGATCGAGGCCATACCCCAGATACGGTCTTATACGGGACTGTATTAATCTAATGCCGTGACAAGGGTATCATTTCTATTCCTAAGGTGCAACCAGGACTTCGATATAGTAAAACTTCATCATATTTTTCATCGAGACCTCATTAACCAATTTATTAAAAAAATATACATTTTATGTAATATCAAGCATTTAAATACATAATAACAGAATGTTGATTTATTACACACCAACTTACCTCGGTACCAAAATATAGATAGTTGTTCAATTTAGTCCACTACATTGTTCTTTCCTCAGTTTAGGTCTAGACTTTGTTTTTCTTGCTCTATAATGACAATTTTCACTTATTTAATTATCACATAGACTAAAACAGTCCATGAATCATACTTTGGCAAAAATTATAATTTACCCCTAAACTTTTACATATTTACAAAATGGTCCCTAGGCTCGTATGATGAAATGTGTTTATTTTTCTCACACCCAAGCCTAGCTGATTCATAATCTCTCTTATAGCAGCCCAAAATTTTAAACTATTTTACATTTTATACACATATTATTTCATCTTTGCAACTTTTTTTTCGATTTCACCAAAAATCATCTAGCAAAAGTTGTTTATCACACTTCAAACTTTCATATTCTACCACTAGACATCAAAATACATGCATATAATCCATGGGTAAAATTTTAAACACAAACCCTAGCTCAAAATAGTGGTAGAAATAACTAGATCGAGCTACGAGGATTTCAAAAATACGAAGAACTTAAAAAACGGGGCTAGGAAATACTTACAATCAAGCTTGAAAGTGAAACAAAACCCTAGCTATGGCTCCTTGGAAATTTCAACTATGGAGAATGAAGATGGACACCAATTTTGACTTCTTTTTCCCTTTTTCTTAATTTTTTCACCAAATGACCAAAAATGCCCTTAAGGCCCTTCTTTGAGATTTTTCCTTTCCATGTCCATTTTTTTCCATCATGAGATATAATGGTCTAATTACTAATTAAGGACCTCTAATAAATTTTCTAATGCTATCTCATACTTAAAACTTCTAGAATATCATATTTTTCAATTTTTGCAATTTAGTCCTAAAAGATAAATTGATCACTAAATCATAAAATTCCTTCATGAAATTTTCACACAACCATGCAAACATGTCATAGACCTCATAAAAACCATAAAACATATATTTCTACTTCGAATTTGTGGTCTCAAAACCACTATTCTGACTAGGCCCTAAATTGGGTTGTTATAAATTGTGTTATATTACAAACTTACTAAGCTTTAAACCTTACTGTGTGAAATCTTTCTCTGTTTTACGGTGGTATTTAAATCTAGCTTGGATCCAGGGATCGTCAGTGACTCAATCACACTATCGAACATCGATTTTGGTACCCTTTGAAAGTTGTTGTAAGGCCTAAAATTTGCCCGGGCCCATTAGCCAAACAAAACATTAACCAAAACAGAACCAAATTAAAAAACCCAAAAAAATTATCATTATAATAAAGTCCAGAGTCCATTAAATTACAGCAGGCCTGAAACCATTAAAACCCAATCAAAACCCAACAGAGCTCAAATTTACAAAACCTGAATGGCCCAATAACAGAGCAAGACCAATGCCAAATGGCCCAAATCTTGTTTTTAGACTGAAACCCTAGAGGTTCCGAAGCGCCCAATTGTGAATAGCCTCCTTTGCACATGCCTCCAAGCGCATCACGCTTCGCTCTTCCATGCCAACAAGACAAGATCCGTGACGTGTACACGCCCACGCCTCCATACTACGATGGCCGTACCTGCACTACGATAACAAATAGCAGCAAAGAGAAACAAGAAAAGAAAAAAATAGTTGTATTTGTATTTTTTTATCTCCGATTTTAGCTTTAAAAAGCCCAAAATTAACAACTGTAAGGGTCTTCTTCACGATTTTGAATAGAGAATACAGAATACGAAAAAATACAGAAATCAGAATAAAAAATGTGTTCTTTTTCAATTTCATTTTCTTTTCTTTTTTTCATTTTTCGATTCAACTGGCTATTCATTTTCTTTTCGTTTCCTTTTCTAATCTACTGCATACGAAAAACAATAAGGGAAGGAGCGCTTACCTGTTTATCATCGTCGTCGATTTCTTCTCCGCTTTATCGAAATCGAAGTTAGGAGGGGAATCCGAGCAAGAGGGCGAAAGCACTTTCGCGCATGCAAGCGGAGGGGCTATATTCGGCCTTTAACCATGGACATTGCTGATTTTTGAAGCATGGCAGTCGAAGGGTCTGGTTTTGGGAATTGACTGATTAAGGGGGGGATCAGGAGAAAACTGGATTTCGTTCTTTAAATAGCTAGGGTTTAGATTTTAGAAGAAGAAAAGAGGGGGACCGAACCTCTGATTAGTTTTTAGGTTTTATTAACCTTTTAAATTGAACGAAACAACATCGTTTGAAGTTTGATTAAGTGACTCCAAAACGACGTCGTATACGATGACCCTTTTTGACTCAACCCGATGTCCATGGGATCCGCGTGTTTTATTAAAATGGGTTATTTTCTATTTAAGTCCTTCCGCTTGAAATTCATTATGAAAATTAAGTTTTATTTTATTTTAATTTTGCCCAGAAAGTTTGCGCCGTTTTTAATTTAATCCTCCATTAAATGCAGCATTTAATAGCTTGGGTAAATAACATTTTTGGTCCCTTTTAATTCACGCGCATGGCGTTTTAATCCTTTTTCGATTTCTTCTTTAAATTATTTTTAGCTCTCTAATTTTGTTCTAATTTCAAGATGGTCTTTCAATTATTTTATTTAATTATTTGTTTTTTAATTATTCTTCTTTTAAAATTAATATTATATATTATATATTTTAAATCATGCAAGATATTATTTGTTTCTCTTTATATATGGATTTTTTCTTAAATTTCATATATTTTTATATACATATAATTTATATTAATTTCATGTTATTTTATGCATGTATTTCCTTTTAAATCTATCTATGTATATACTCTATTCTAAATTTATATAAATATAATTGCTCATTTAAAGATCTTATTTTAAAATTTTGTATTTATTTATCCCAATTACTTTTATATATCATTTGTATATTTTTATTTATTATATAAATGTTTAACTTCAAATATTTTATGTTTCTTATTTTAAAGAATTGCATAATTAGTATTAAAATTATTTCGTTGATGTATGTATTTTATTATTCTTATTATTTTGCTTATCATTGATCTAATGTTTGATAATTATTTCCATTATGTGTGTTTTCATTCTCGCTTTATATTTATTTGTTGTTTGAGATTCAATAGCATTGTATTTCAGTTGTAAACAATTACTCTACGTCGTATGTCATTATTCCATCGCATTTTATTTGCTTAAGAAGTCATGTTTTAACATCTTTAAGTCTTAGAATCATTTTAATCAAAGTTTTTTTTTTAAAAAAAAGGCAATGCTCGTGTTTAGAGGTTTCGAGAAAATCGTGCTCTAACTTACTGAGTTCCGATTCTCCTCGTTAAAACCTAGCAACCGAGTATCCTTTTCTCTTTTAAATCAAAATGCATAATGTTTTAAATAAAAAAAAAACCTTATTCTCGGGATGTTGAGATATTGCACCCTAACTTACTGGGTGTGATATTTTATCATCTCGAGATAAGAATTTCAAAAGAACAAAGGCAATATTCCGTATTCAGGAATTTTGAGAAATAGTGCCCTAACTTACTGGGTTGCGATTTTT
Organism: Gossypium rotundifolium; assembly: GCA_025506655.1. NCBI lineage: Eukaryota > Viridiplantae > Streptophyta > Magnoliopsida > Malvales > Malvaceae > Gossypium > Gossypium rotundifolium. Next base: position 112,143,145 of record CP106729.1, read on the forward strand.
CATTTGACCCAAATAATAGAGTATCCTTCTGAATTTTAAATGTACAAGTATTGAATGTCGAAGGATAAACCTAATTTCGAGAATATAAGATGTGATGCCCTAACTTACTGAGTACGGCATTTTATTCATTCAAAATAAGAAGCTTTGGCATCCAATATGATTTTGTCCAAATATATATATTAAGTGAATGGATTTTAATCTAGAATCTTTTCAAATTTTCAACATCAGGACATTAACTAATCAATTAGGTACCAATTTTGGGCGTATCGAGGGTGCTAACCCTTCCTCTTGCGTAACCGACTCCCGAACCCGTTTTCTGGATTTCGTAGACCAAAATTATTTTTTAATAGATCAAAATGTTTTATTAAAATAATCCATCTCAAGGTGATCCAATCACATCTTAAATAAAAAGATCGGTGGCGACTCCATTTCGATATTTTAAAGTAGATCCCCGTTTTTCAAAACTTCGTTTGAAAAATGGTTTCTTCAGCTTGGCGACTCCACTGGGGATTTAAAAGAGAGTCAAGCCATAAAATTGATTAATTTTTGTCCTTTCGTCGAAAATAAAAAATTTGATTTGAAAAATTACAATCCTATTATTGAATTCATATTGTTGTGATTACTGTAAATATTGTAAAATATATTTGCATCATATTGCATGACCGCCAGGTCACACCTTTTTAAGTGGGAGTGAGAAGCTACTCCTTCGTGAGGTTTTCACCTCCGTGCAGGATAGTGAATCGCTTTCGAGTTACATCTGTACCTATGTCTTCATAAGATTTTCATCTCCGTGCAGCCATATGGAAATGTATTACCCTGAACCAAACTCATTCCGTATGAGCCTATAATGGGTGAGGATTAAGGAATCTGCTGGTTCAGGTACCCATTCTTTAGAACCAAGCCGCATATAGCAGCCCTAGGCACCCACCCTAGGTAGAGCTGTGATAAACCCTAGTGGCCACTCAGATAGGAGTTTGAATGATTTTTTTTACATGCTTTGAGTTTTGTTTCTATTGTATTGATTTTTTTTTATCTTTGTTACTTAGCATGCATTTTCATGTTAGAGAGAGATGTCGATTCGGGTTCGATTGCGAAATTAGGGAGCTCGGCATGAAGAACAAATTTCTTGATAAAATACAAGACAATACGGATGTTCGTACATTTGTAGTCTGTTTCATGTAAAGAGTTTTGTCCTCTAGTAAAGTTTTCTAAAGGAAATTGAGTTAGAATCAACACCTCTTTACATTCATTGCATGCATTCACATGACATTACATCATATGCATTAGATTTCATGAGAAGATCCTAATTGGTTGAAGTTATTTCAAAGATTAACTCGACAGCAAAAACCAAACATCCTACGGTGCATCGAACCAAGATGAAAGATATGGATCAGAGATTAGAGAAGCTTAAGCAACTCTAAATGGAGATGCAAGATAAACTTCAGCTGTAAATGCAAGAGCAGCTTGTTAAGATCCAACAGGATATGATGGACAGAATGATGGAATCATAGAGAAATATGGTGACTCAGATAACGCAGCTATTGAAGGGGCATATGGATAAAGGAAAGAGCTCCATGGTTAATATTGAGGAGAATACTGAGTATCATCAATATCCCTAGGATTTTACTCCACCACACGTGCAAGCACTACCTGAAATGACTGTACAAAGGCCATCTGTCACAATTAGGCCTCAGCAATTCCAAGTTGATGCTTTAGTGAACCCCCAAACTGGCTTAGGTTCAGGAGATAATCCAATCATTACCAATGTCCCTGATTTGGATGAAATAGCTAAAGGAGAGAGGGCAAAAGAAGAATTTCCAAGATAGCTAGAAGATAGATATAAACGGTTAGAGGAGAAGTTTAAGGCTTTAGAAAGTACTGATAGCTGTTATGGAATCGATGCCAAGAATTTAAGCTTAGTCCCAGACTTGGTGCTCCCATATAAGTTCAAAATGCCCAAATTTGATAAGTATAATGGGACAAGTTGCCCCGGGGCTCATATTACCATGTTTTGTAGAAGAATGACGGGGTACATTAATAATGACCAACTATTGATACATTGCTTCCAAGATAGCCTGGTGGGAGCAGCAGCCAAATGGTATAACTAGTTGAGTCGTGCCAGAGTTGGTTCATGGAGAGATTTAGCCCAAGCATTCATGAAACAGTACAGTCATGTGACAAACATGACTCCCGACAGAATTACTCTTCAAAACATAGAGAAAATGGCGAATGAAAGTTTTAAACAGTATGCACAGTGGTGGAGAGAGGTTGCCATCCAAGTCCAGCCACCACTTTTGGAGAAAGAGACCACAATGCTCTTTATTAATACGTTGAAGGCCCCGTTTATCACTCATATGCTAGGGGGCACCACAAAGAGCTTCTCAGACATCGTAATGACTGGAGAAATGATTGAGAATGCAATAAAAAGTGGAAGGGTAGATGCGGGAGAAAGTGTCAAAAGATCAATCCCGAGAAATAGGGAGGATGAAGTGAACAACTCGAGCACGCATTCCAAATTAGTCATTGTAGGTCAACCAAGGGTTGTGACAACTGATCATCAGGGCTCATCAAGACGAGAATCCAATGCAAAGCAACTCCAGTTTACACCAATTCCGATGACATATAGGGAGTTGTATCAAAGCCTATTTGATGCACATAAGATGGCTCCTCTCTACCCGAAATCGATGCAACCTCCATATCCAAAATGGTATGACCCAAATGCCCAGTGTGAGTGCCACACAGGGGTCACAGGGCATTCGATAGAAAATTGCCTTACTTTCAAGAAATTGGTGGAAAAATTCATCGGCATGGGTATTGTGAAATTAGATGACACACCAAATGCAGAAATATGAGACTGAGAGTATTTTGAGCAATAGGGTTGTGGAAGAGACATGTATTTTTAAGGCTAATCTAGAGTAATATTCGAAACACACTTATTGCTTTCAGCCTAGAGGCAATAAGAGTCATTTTATGAAATAGGTTCATGTTCAGAATCTTTATTTCAATAAAAAGCATCTTTTTGAGAAAATATTTTTCCATTTATAGATTCTTTTGGTACTTTGGATTACTATTCAAATATTCTTTCATTCTTTATTCATGATCATACCATACAAATAATCATACTTGGAATCATTTTTTGGAATTTACCTTCGTACCAACAATGGGTCCCCAGATATCAATGACATGGGCGACGCTGTTACGGATTCCCCTTTTGAATGAAATATGGGTCGAAGGGATCAATACTTTGAAGATGATAAAAATTGTCACCTATCTTCTGATTTGTTAATACTGGATGAAAAAAAATCCTACGTCGTGAGCTAAGGAAGGAGATGAAGATCAAAGCCTAGCTCAATGCAGAAATAAGATTTCCTACATGTGGGGCATGGACGTTATCAAGCCAATCTCCTCAAAAGCTTCTGGTCAACATTGATTCATTTTCGTGGATGTCGATTTGTTTACTAAGAGGGTGAGGGTCACTTCATATGCCAATATTACAAAGTCAATAGTCATTAGACCAAAAAAATGAAAAAAAAAAAAAGAAAGAATACTGACAAAAAAATGTCAAAAAGATCAACATTTAACCGCACAATGTCAAAAGTCTGCGGTCTGTTCAAAGATCAGGTGCCACATATCAATGTAGCAAAAACAACCAAAAAAAAAAAAAGATCATAAAAAGACTGAGACTTGTAAGGATTGGCATACAGAAGTTACTATTTACCATCTATGCTTATCAAACTTTGGCCAAGACTGTCAGGATGGCAACATATTTCTCATTGGTTTTGCCCATTGGAGTCGAAATTCTATCAGAGCTGAAATTGTATGAGGCATAATAGATCCAATCTCAATACGATCACTTGATGTTAAAAGCTATCTTTCACGGTCAGGTGATGTGAGCTCACAACAAAAATGATTCACCCTAGAAAATTTCATGATAGGGCTTTGAAGAAGATTTTTTTTCCCATGCAAAAGGGACTTCATAAGAAAAAGGATGCCAAATCAGGAAGGACTTTAGGCAGTAAAGAAGGCCTGTTCTGGGGAAGTATGGATATTGTTTGAGATAGATTACAAGGACCTGCCCAATCCAGTGAGTCCAAAAAAAAATTCAAAAAAGAAGAAATAGAAATTTTCAAAAAAAAAAAGGAAAAAAAAGGAAGAAAAAGGAGAGGCCAATGTGAAAACCTACAAAGGACGCTTTGAGACCAAAGGGGATTTGAGTTGAAATCTCGAAAAGGGCGGCTCAAATTTTGATCAAAGGGGGCATACATCAGTCTTGCTATGCCTGAATTAAAAATGAAGAAGTATGCTACATCTTGGGGCATTGACGAAGTACTTCAGATCCCCTAAACACATGTCGAGTTTAAAATGGTCCTTAAGAAGTTTGAACAGAGAAGCTCAAGCGGTGATATTTGGGGCACCTAGTTTCCATTTTACCCATTTTAAATTTGTTATTTGTAATTATATTATTCTTTTCAAAATATGTTCACAATAAATTTCCTTCTTAATTGCGATTGCTATCTTTGCTTAGCATATTTGTTTTGAGCTATGCTCCTAATTAATTTCCTTCATGTTCATGGTTATGACATTTTCAGGCATTTTGCATTGAAATAACGATCAACGGACTAATAATATTTTCATAAAATGAGTTTCGCATATTACTCTGGAAACTCTTTGAATAATACAAGAACTCGAAATAGGACTATTGTTTTAAAACTCACCAAGATTAAGGAAGAGTCTAAGTTAAGGCTATCTCCTTGGATTTTCTGTTAAAAATAGTTAGTGATACGATCTTGACGAAAAATGGGTAATGTTAACCCAAGTGTAAAAAGGGGAATCATTCGCAAGAAAATGATATTTTGCATCCATGCGAGTCTCATGCATACACATCTGGTTGGGTCACCCGAGGAGTGATCAATAGATGGAAGTTGATACAGATCCTATACCATTGAATAGCAATGTGATGGACTGAAGAAGAAACAAATCCTACATTTCGAGGTCGCAGTGGGATAGATGGGAAAAGATTTAGATCCTATACTACTAAGTCACAATGAGATGAACCCTGAAGTTACAGTGGGGCAAATCTGTTGAACAGTTATAATTATTTCCTCGAGTTTTCTGTCAAGAATACCAGCCGAACAAGATGGCAGCATAATATGTTAACGATAGAGCCCTGATAAACGATGAGTGATGACAACCTTATACATGGATCATTCTTATGAAATTCTGCATTCATGCAAAACACATTTAGTTAGGAGCATTTGATTCATTCCGATCATTGCATCCTAATCTTTGTAAAAGGACCACTCTTATGACATCTTGCATTCATACAAATGTCGTCCATAATACATTTTGTTAGGAGCATTTGATTCATTCCGATCATTGCGTCCTAATCATTGTAAGAAATCATTCTCATGACATTCTGCATTCATACAAATGTCACACATCTATTTAGGGGCATTTGATTCATTCCGATCATTGTATCCTAATCTTTGTAAAAAGACCAATCTTATGCATTCATGAAAATGTCATCCATAATACATTTAGTTAGGAGCATTAGATTCATTCTGATCATTGCATCCTAACCATTTTGCATAAACACAAAATTGATTTTACAGGGCAGGTCCCCTAGAGGACGTTGTCGCAACATCGGTGAGTTCGAAGATCTTGCCTTCCTGAGCAAAGTGGATCGAAGATAGCAGATCTGGCAATCCTGAAGTTGCAGGAATAGATCGAAGCCATACAAGTCTTATTTCCTTGAAGTTCCAGTAGAGTAGGTTGAAATTACAAATCCCTCTTCCCTGAGTTTACAATGAGGATCAGTCTGTATTTCTTTGAAGTTTTAGCAGAGCAGATTGAAACTACGAATCTCTTCTCTCTGAATTTCTATCTCTTTGAAGTTCCAGTAGAGTAGGTTGAAATTACAAATCCCTCTTCCCTGAGTTTACAATGAGGATCAGTCCATATTTATTTGAAGTTTCAGCAGAGAAGATTAAAACTACGAATCTCTTCTCTCTGAATTTCTATCTCCTCGAAGTTCCAGTAGAGTAGGTTGAGGCTACAAATCCCTCCTCCCTGAGTTTACAATGAGGATCAATCATTATTTCTTTGAAGTTTCAGCAGAGAAGATTGAAACTACGAATCTTTTCTCTCTAAATTTCTATCTCCTCCAAATTCCAGTGGAGTAGGTTGAGGCTACAAATCCCCCTCCCTGAGTTTACAATGAGGATCAGTCTGTATTCCTTTGAAGTTTCAGTAGAGAAGATTGAAACTATGAATCTTTTCTCTTTGAATTTCTATCTCCTTGAAGTTCCAGTGGAGTAGGTTGAAATTACAAATCCCGTCTCCTTGAGTTTACAACGAGGATCCAACTTTATTTTTGAGAAGTTGCAGTAAGGAGATCGAAGTTACAAATCTCTTCTCTCTGGATTCTTATCACCTCGAAGTCCCAGTGGAGCAGGTCGAACCTACAAATCCCTCTTCCTTGAGTGTATTGAGGATCAAATTTCATTTTGAGAAGTTTCAGTAGGAAGATCGAAGCTACGAATCTCTTCTCTCTAAATTCCCATCTCCTTTAAGTTCCAGTGGAGAAGATCAAATCTACAAATCTCTTCTCCCTGAAATTACATTGGAGCAAATCAAAATGCTAGCTCCTATGCCCTTGAAGATGCAATGGGATAGAATGAAGCTACTTGAAGAAAATAAGTGCCAAGAAGTCAAGATCTTACAAGACCAGGCAAATTTGGCCCTCTTTAAAGTCTTTGCTTCATTTCCGTTACACGACAATGAGCAAAGAGGGGCAGCTATAGGGCCCAAAATTTTCCCAGGCCCATTAGCCAAAACAGAACCAAATTAAAAAAACCAAAGTCCAGAGTCTATTAAATTACAGCAGGCCTAAAACCATTAAAACCCATCAAAACCAACAGAGCCCAAATTTGCTAAACCCCGAATGGCCTAATAACAGAGCAAGCCCAATGCCAAATGGCCCAAATCTTGTTTTCAGACTGAAACCCTAGAGGTTCCAAAACTATCTAGCGCCGCAACAGTCTCCTTTGCACTTGCCTCTACACGTCGCTGCCGCTCTTCCACGCTAGTGCACAACGTCCGTACGTGCCACATCCACGCCTTCGTACTACGATGGCCGTACCTACACTACGACAACAAATAGCAGCAGAAAGAAACAAGAAAAGAAAAAAATAGTTGTATTTGTATTTTTTTTATTATTTCCAATTTCGGCTTTAAAAAGCTTGAAATCAATATTGTAAGGGTCTTCTTCATGATTTTCGAATACAGAATACAAAATACGAAAAATACAGAAATCAAAATAAAAAAAGGTGTTCTTCTTTGATTTCTTTTTCTTTTCTTTTTTTTCGATTTAACTTGCCATTCATTTTCTTTTCATTTCCTTTTCTAATCTACTGCATACGAAAAACAATAAGGGAAGGAGTGCTTACCTGTTTATCTCTGTCATCGGTTTCTTCTTTGCTTCATCGAAATCGAAGTTAGGAGGGGAATTCGGGCAAGAGCGCAAAAGCATTTTCGCGCATGCGCGTGGAGGGCTATATTCGGCCTTTAACCATGGCCATCGTTGATTTCTGAAGCATGAAAATCGAAGGGTCCGATTTTGGGAATCGGTTGATTAAGGGGAGGATCGGGAGAAAACTGGATTTCGTTCTTAAGTGGCTAGGGTTTAGATTTTAGAAGAAGAAAAGAGGGGGACCGAGTCTCTAATTAGTTTTTAGGTTTTATTAACCTTTTAAATCGAATGAAATGACATCGTTTGAAGTCTGATTAAGTGACTCCAAAATGACGTCGTATAGGATGACCTATTTTGACCCGACCCGATGTCTATTGGATCCGCGTGTTTTATTAAAATGGGTAATTTTCTATTTAAGTCATTCCGCTTTAAATTCGTTATACAAATTAAGTTTTATTTTATTTTAATTTTTCCCAGAAAGTTCGCGCCATTTTTAATTTAATCCTCCATTAAATGCAGCATTTAATAGCTTGGGTAAATAGCATTTTTAGTCCCTTTTAATTCATGCGTGGCGTTTTAATCCTTTTTGATTTCTTCTTTAAATTATTTTTTTAGCTCTCTAATTTTTTTCTGAGTTCAAGATGGTCTTTCAATTATTTTATTTAATTATTTAATTATTTTTTAATTATTCTTCTTTTAAAATTAATATTATATATTATATATTTTAAATCATGCAAGATATTATTTGTTTCTCTTGATATATGGTTTATTTTCTTAAATTTCATATATTTTTTATACATATAATTTATATTAATTTCATGTTATTTTATGCATGTATTTCCTTTTAAATCTATCTATGTATATATTCTATTCTAAATTTATATAAATATAATTGCTCATTTAAAGATCTTATTTTAAAATTATGTATTTATTTATCCCAATTACTTTTATATATCATTTGTATATTTTTATTTATTATATAAATGTTTAACTTCAAATATTTTATGTTTCTTATTTTAAAGAATTGCATAATTAGTATTAAAATTATTCGTTGATGTATGTATTTTATTATTCTTATTATTTTGCTTATCATTGATCTAATGTTTGATAATTATTGCCATTATGTGTGTTTTAATTTCGCTTTTATATTTATTTGTTGTTTGAGATTCAATAGCATTGTATTTCAGTTGTAAACAATTACTCTACGTCGTATGTCATTATTCCATTGTATTTTTTTTTGCTTAAGAAGTCATGTTTTAACATCTTTAAGTCTTAGAATCATTTTACTCAAAGTTTTTTAAAAAAAAATAAGGCAATGCTCGTGTTTAGAGGTTTCGAGAAAATCGTGCTCTAACTTACTGAGTTCCGATTCTCCTCGTTAAAATCTAGCAACCGAGTATCCTTTTCTCTTTTAAATCAAAATGCATAATATTTTAAATAAAAAAACTTATTCTCGGGATGTTGAGATATTGCGCCCTAACTTACTGGGTGTGATATTTTATCATCTCGAGATAAGAATTTCAAAAGAACAAAGGCAATATTTCATATTCGGGAATTTTGAGAAATAGTGCCCTAACTTACTGGGTTGTGATTTTTCATTTGACCCAAAAAATGGAGTATCCTTCTTAATTTTAAATGTACAAGAATGTCGAAAGATAAACCTAATTTCGAGAATATAAGATGTGGTGCCCTAACTTACTGAGTACGGCATTTTATTCATTCAAAATAAGAAGCTTTGGCATCCAATATGAATCTGTCCAAATATATATATTAAGTGAATGGATTGTAATCAAGAATCTTTTCAAATTTTCGACATCAGGACATTAATTAATCAATTAGGTACCAATTTTGGGCGTGTCGAGGGTGCTAACCCTTCCTCGTATGTGAATCGACTTTTAATTCGTTTTCTAGATTTCGTAGACCAAAATTATTGTTTTAATAAATCAAAATGTTTTATTAAAATAATCCATCTCAAGGTGATACGATCACATCTTAAATAAAAGATCGGTGGCGACTCCATTTCGATATTTTAAAGTCAATCCCCGTTTTTCAAAACTTCATTTAAAAAATGGTTTCTTCAGTTGTATTTATGGTATATGGCATGTATAGGCTAGTAAGGTTGTGGAATGTTTTGAGATGTATAAATCTTGCTATGTGTAATAGCCCAAACCCGCCCCAAACGTTAGGACCGAATATGGTCGTTACTAAGAAGAACTTTTGAAAACCCATTCAAAACCAATTAAATATTTGTCGAAAACTTCTCATTTTAGCTATCTCGTTGAAATCATACTTAGTCCAAATTTGAAAATTAATTAAGTCAAGTTATTATACAAACTTCAGATGTGCCCGATGGCACGATAAAATATTTTTCGTGTTAATTTAGAAAACGTGTGATTCAAATTTATAATTAAAACCAAATATCCAACATATAACAAAGTAACTAAAGTAAAGTATGATGAGGCCTTATTACATCCAAAATAAACAACCCAATAACCAAATTAAAAATAACTAAAATTAAAGTCCATTAAATTTTAAATCTACCGCATGGCCTCCTCAAGTCCCTCCGGCCCAAGTCCGCGATCTAAGCATCACCGAAAAAATAATGGAGAAGGTGAGTCACCAAGACTCAAGATGTAACCCTTCCCCGCTTTTAAAACATTTTTCATACACAACATATAACAATTAATATGCAAAATAATGTGTACCCAACCTAGCCAACCATACGCCATCGCTCACCCCATTGTGGTACCAAACCACCGGTGGTGCCAAACCACCGGTGACATATAGTCACAATGTGTTACCAAAACACCGGTGTCCAGAGACACAAATCGGGTGATGGGGCCAACCCATCGTGTGATACCAAATCACCGGCAGACGATCCCATATCTCAAGTGGGGCCAACCCACGTGGTGTTAACCACGTGGACAAGTCGCCATCGAGGTACCAAACCTCCTGAGGTACCAAACCTCCGTGACATATAGTCACTGTGTGCTACTAAAGACCGGTGCCCGTCGGCACAATAATACCGCCTCCACTCATCAATCCCACAATGATAAACATACATATGTTTCATGCCATCACATTCTTGAATTTCATGTGTCAATACATCATGCTTACCAAAAGCATTAATAATAATAAATCACATTAATGTGTACTTACCGAATCACCACTTATACGGATTTGGTATTAATTCCAATGCTACATTAATAAAATGAGCATTCTCAAAGTTAAGCATAGTTAATATATATATAGTGTGTATGTACACACTGCTACCACGATAGTCTTAAATCCCAAGATAATCAATCGCCACACTCTAAGTCCTTGCCCCTATATTCGCCAACTATCAAGGTTAGTAATATGGCCATTCGCCAAACCAAATAATTTAAAGGGGTCATATTTTGTACCCGATCCTTACCTAATCGCTGAATCCTAGCTCTCAAGACCAATCGAATCGTTCATAAGCTACGCTTGGTCAATATTAGCAACCATAGCTTTCGCTTTTCTTAATCATTAGAGGAGTAATCTTTTATAAGTAGACACTTACCACCACCTACCCAAAACCGAATGTCGAGAATGCCGATCCGATCTCTGCTTTTGAGATCCCAAGTGCCTATCATCGATTTCAACACCGGTTAGAACTCTTGTTACTAGTTGTCAAACTTCTGCTTCCATTCAATCCCATAAGTCGACAAGAAAAGAAAATACGTATGAGGGTTCGCCATCCCTTACCTTGATAATCGATTGAATTACAAAGAAGTCCCGAGTATCAATGCCATCAAGACTATTCGCCAAAGTGCAACCAAGGAGGAATGTGAGGTTTTGACTTTGATAGAGGTTAGATTCGCTAGGGGGTTTAAATCAAGGCTGGACTTTTGGTGAAAGAGAAAGAAGAAAGATAGATAGAGAATAGATGATTCTGCTAGTAGAAAATAAAAGAAGAAGGAATTTGAGGAGGGAATTCGCAATGGAAGATGCTAAGAGGGTTTCTACCTAGGTTTTGGAGAGGATGTAAAAGAAAGAAAATATAAGATGAGAGGGTTTTGAGATTCAGCTAGCAAACTTGGAAAAAGGAAAACAAGTGATCAAGGGAGTGTTTTATAAACATTCTGCACCCCTCCCCCAAAGCTTGCCGTCCCACTCTTCTTTGAAGAGTTTAACCTTCATTCAACTTCCTCAATTTGCTCTTGACCACATATTTGACTTAATTCAAAATAATTTGAATACTTCTCATAATAATTAAATAATAATCCCATGATAATCTCATGATAATGCTAATATTACCCCTTTATCTACTATTATCAAGATATCTAAATAATAATAATAATAACTAATTAACCCTTTTAATCCAAATAATCTTCTTGATTATCCTTGGAATTATCAAATAGAAAAATACTCATATTATCCTTATTATTCCAAGAATTAAATTTGAGTAATTCTTTCTCTCTTGTCATTCAAATAAAGTGCAAAAGAGGGATTTCATGACTCGAACACAAGCTCTCCTTGCTCCTTGGTGGCGCCACATGTAGCTCTTAAGTGGGCTTACTTTGCCACTTAGTCTAAGCTCATTTTATGTCCAAATTATCCCCATTTATTCTTATAACACCCTCTTGCTAAGGCTTCCTACCTTAAAAGTTAAAAACTAAAATTTCCTACCAAATCGAGCCAACCCAAAAACTTAAATTGATCATGATTATTCCATAAATAATGCCTCAACCATTCATACATAGGAAAAAAATAATTAAATTCCAGGTAACCCCATTTTTGGGATGTTACAGTTCTACCCCCCTTAAAATAAATTTCGTCCCGAAATTACATAACTAAAACAGATGAGGGTATTGCCGTCGTATCACATCCTCGGGTTCCCACGTAGCTTCCTCAGCACCATGGTTCCGCCACAGCACTTTCACTAAGGGCACTGACTTCCTACGTAGAACCTTTATATCTCTATCCAAGATCCGAACCGGTTCCTCCTCAAAAGATAAGTCCGTTAACTTTGATTTCATCACGTGCACCACATGTGATGGATCGACCGATACCGCCTCAAAGATTGATACGTGGAAGACGCCATGTATCCGACTTAACTCACGTAGCTCGAAATGATAAGCTACCGGTCCTATCCGCTTCAATATCAGATATGGGCCAATGAATCTTGGGCTCGCCTTCCTTTTCGCCCAAATCTTAGTACCTTCTTCCAAGGCGACACCTTCAGAAGACCTTATCTCCCACAAAGATATTCCATCTCCTTGCGTTTGAGATCGGCATAAGACTTCGCTTATCGATGCTTCCTTGAGACGAGACCGAATCACTTTGACTTTGTCTTCGCCTCGCTACTAATTTCGGGCCCAACACTTGTCGCTCACTCAACTCCGCCCAACACGCTTGAGTTCGCATTTCGGCCCATACAAGATTTCAGATGGTGCCATCTGAATACTCGCTTGGTAGCTATTGTTGTAGGCTAACTCTGCTAGGGTAAGAATTCTCCCAACTACCTCTAACTCCAAGACACAACCCTCAAAGATATCTTCCAAGATCTCAGATGACCTTTCTGATCGCTTCGTCCGTCTCGAGGATGGAAAGTCAGGTTGAAATCCAACCGCTGCACTCCAACGCTTGATGTAACGCTTCCAAAATCTCAAGTGAACCTTGGGTCCCTATCCGAGATAATCGACACGGTACACCATGCAATCGACTATCTCGCCACATACAACTTTGCTAGCTTCGAGTGAGTAGTCCATTCTCACCCAGATAAAGTGAGTCGATTTAGTCAAACGGTCACGATTACCCAAATCGCATCTTTCTTCTTTGGGCGTAAGGGGTAGACCACTGACGAAATCCATAGTGATCCGTTCCCACTTCCATTGGGGGATCTTAACCGGTTGAAGTAGCCCCGATGGTAACTGGTGTTCAATTTTAACTCCGCCGACACGCCAAACACTTCCCTACGAATTCCGTTATCTCATGCTTCAACTCGGGCCACCGTAATCTGCTTTCAGAGATCTCCATACATCTTGCTTCCTCCGGATGCATAGCGTATGGGTCGCTATGAGCATCCTGGAGAATTTTCCGCCTCAACTCCATATCTTTTGGCATACAAGGCCGTCCCTAAAAACATAGCACACCATCACCAGTCAGACTATACCCTTCTAAACCACCATCCTGAACTTGCATTCTCTTAGCATTTAACCCTTCATCCACCAATTGTTTATCCTTAATCTCCTCGATCCACGCTGGCTTAACTTGAAGTTTCGCCAAAAGGCTTCCGTCATCATATAGACTCAATCGAGCAAACATTGCTTTAAATCCGCCACGACCTTCCGGCCAACGCGTACCACCATGTTAGCCTTACCCGGATGATATTCGATGGAATGTCAGAGTCCTTTAATGTACCAATCCATCGGCATTGTCTCGATTCAGATCCTTCGTGTCAAGATACCTCAAACTTTTGTGGTCCGTAATTACCGACTTCTCCCCATAAAGATAATGTCTCCATATCTTCAAGGCGAAGACGATCGCGCTAACTCCTGTGTCGTGAGTTGGGTAGTTAACCTCATGCGGTCTTAGCCGACGGACGATAGGCTACTACCTTCCCATCTCGCATCAAGACACACCCCAAAACCAGTGTGAGATGCATCACAATAGATCGTGAATAATTTCCCGCCTCAGTTGTACTAAAACCGAGCTTCGCGTAATCTTCCTCACTTATCAAAACTTTCTTGCCGCTTCTCCAACCATACAAATGGAACACCTTTCCTTAGCAACTTAGTCAACGGCACAATGATCGAGAGAACCCTTCCACAAACCTCCGATAATACCTCGCTAAACCCGTAAAACTTCAGATCTCGCCATCGACTTAGGCGGTTTCCACTCCAACACCGCTTCAATCTTGGGATCCACTCTAATCCTTCCACGACACCACGTGACCTAAGAAAGCCACCTCCCTTAGCCAAAATTCACACTTACTGAATTTGGCATACAATTGCTTTTCCCTTAACGCTTGTAGAACTATCCGTAAATGCTTGTCGTGCTCCTCCTCCGTCTTAGAGTAGACCAAAATGTCGTCTATGAACACCACGACGAATTGGTCTAGGTACTGCTGAAATACTCTATTCATTAAATCCATGAACGCCGCCGTGCATTGGTCAACCCGAATGGCATCACTAGGAACTCGTAATGCCCATACCGAGTTCGAAAAGCCGTCTTGTGAACATCGGCCCCCTTCACCTTAAGTTGATGGTAACCCGACCTAAGGTCTATCTTCGAAAACACCGACGCTTCTTCAATCGGTCAAACAAGTCATCGATCCGAGGCAATGGGTACTTGTTTTTGATCGTTAACTTGTTTAACCGACGTAATCGATGCACATTCGCATAGAACCGCCCTTCTTCTTGACAAACAACACAGCGCCCCCACGGAGATATACTAGGTCGAATAAATCCTTTATCCAAGAGCTCCGAATTTGAGCCTTCACCCACCAATTCCTTTGGTGCCATTCGGAAGGTGCTATAGACATAGGTGCTGCCCGTAGCAAGTCTATATCGAATTCGACTTCCCGATCCGGAGGCGCACTTAAGTTCTTCCGAAACACATCAAGAAATTCCCCAACCGCTCGGACCTTTCCAACCATCGACTCCTTAGCTTCCAAAGCACAAATTCGAACCAAATACGCCTTACAACCCTTCTTGACCATCTTTTCCGCCTTCAAGGCAGACACCACATTGGATAGGTAATTCCTTCTATCACCTATCATAACCACTTCACCACCCTCACCGCTCTTAAGAACCATGCGCTTAGCCACTAATCCAAATTACCGATACTTAGCCACCAATCCATTCCAAGGATCAAATCGAACTCCCGAATGGTAGTTCCATCGATCGACCGAATCGACCCCTTGGAGTTCTAGGGCACGCCTCTAAAAGTTTGTCTACCACTACAGAGTGACCTAAAGGACTCACTACTGCCATCTCCCTAGCGCTAGCCTCGTAGTCTAGGTTCGTAGTCTCTACCACACTACTTGCTACGTATGAATGTGTAGACCCCACATCAATTAATGCATAATAAGGAAGACCAAAATTAGAAACGCATCTAAGTTATGACATCCGGCCACCCTCCTCATGACGCCTTGCCAGATAGACTAAGCCAGCCGCTTAGCCTCAGGTCGCCTGAACCTCCGCCTCGAGTTCCTCGACCCGGTTAGGACCGCTGCTTCCTCTGCCATTACCACGACCCTCGTGGTCCCATATTTCTATCCTCACAGACGATTCGCCTCTCGGCTGATTTCAAGGCCGCTTCCGGGACAATCTCGACCGATGTTCTAAAGACCCACACTCAAAACATCCTCTATCACGGCCGAGCAACCTCCCAATGGGACTTCCCACAACGACAGACCGAGCCGGCCTCCGATTAGTAGCTACGGCCTTGTCACCGATTCTACCCACTCGCCTAGCCTTCTTTCGATCATTACCATCGGATCCGGTGACCCAAATCCTCTCTTTTGATTAGTCCTACTATAATTCGCCTCACCGCCTCCTTGATCCCCGGCTACTTTAGCCTTTTCCACAAGAGATGAAAACTCACGAACTTGTCATGGGCAATCAAGAACCTCAAGTCATCTCGAGTCCGCCCTCAAAGCGGACACGGCTGCCGTGTTCAAGTGGCTACGATTCCTCCGCATACCTACTCACCTTAAAACTCCGCCCATACTCGGCCACAGACTTAGTTCCTTGTACTAAACCCGAAAAGCCTTCCTCTCAGCGTCAAGTGTAGCCGGTGCCCACATACTTCTTCCGAAAAGCGGTTTTAAAGTAGTCCCGTGAGATCATCACCGTGGCTCCATCCCGAACTGTCACCACCACCGGTACGCTTCATCCTTTAGAAGCGACACCGCCTTTCACTTTTTCCTCCTCGGTCAAGTCAAGATCATCCATTATCCTTTCTCAGATTCCACCAATACTCGCTACACTGGTGCCACTCGACACACCCGGAACACCTCAAATTGTTGATCAATTCGCTCGGAACGATTTCGAGCTCCTAAATTTCCACCACCTCACCACCAATTCGAGTACTGCAACACCGCCATGAGCATCGCCTCCTCCGTCTCGATCCTCGCTCCTCCGCTCCAAAAGTCGGAGGTGGTGGTGGATGGTACATCATTTTAACCTTGCCCCGACTGACGGGTTCAGACATCATCATCCTACCCCTACAAGGCCCACTGGCCCACGCCCTCTAGAACTCATTCTATCTATCGCGCTTTTAACTGATTAAGAGAAATTTTATGTATTAGCGTTTGTTCCACTTCATTACTCGCGAAGAAATTGTATGAAGAAATTTTAATTAGAGATTCTTTCGTGCAAACAAGGTTTCATCTTTCATCCTAGTTCACACAAAGAAGTTCTTGCATCCATTCCCTAATGCTTTCCATACCTATTCGCTCTCCGGACATTTACGCCCATTTCTAACCCTGTGGTATTTTCGTCATTTTCCTCTGAGGTATTTTAATAAAAGAGATTTTAAAACCTTAGTAAAGTAGGTTGTTTTGAAATTCCAACACCGGGGTGTTATTAAAATTGATAAAGTTTGAAGTTATGGCATTATTTCCTAAACCGTGGGTATTTTGGTAATTTTGTCCATCGTGGGTAATTTTATAATTTTGTAAATCAAGGGTGTTTTAACAATTGCAAAACCTTGAGGGTCCCTTTTGAAAATTTTTCCTTTCTTAAAACGGTGATGTTGCAAAAATTTGTACTCGAGGCGTTTTGGTAATTTTATAAGTCGAGTATGCTTTAATTTTCCAAAACCAAAGTGTTTCATTGATGATTTCAAGGTTGAGTTGAATATTTATCAAATAGTTGAAATTCTTGAACAAAATCATTGATTTGATATTTTATGAACCAAGTGGTATTTTAGTAATTTTACCCTAAGGGCATTTTTGTAATTTTCCACAAATCGAACTTTTCGAGGAAAACATTGTAAAAAGAGTTGTTCTTACGTTTGAGGGAGTGATTTTAAAAGTTTTAAAACCAAGTTTTGTTGTTTCATTTTTTTTTTCGAAAGTCAAGGCTGATTCCCTTTCGGGTTTTAATCATTATGTTTAGCCTATGACCGAGCCCTCTTGGTCAGGGTGAACCCAAGCTACGCACCAGGCAGGTTTCGTGTGGAGAGGAGGTGAGTCACGCGGACTGCTTAAATACCAAGCTCCCACCGAACCTTTCTAGACATGCGCACAGAGGTTACCACACCATCGAGCCTCCGAGTTGGGGTGAACCCAAGCTACGCACTGTAGGATACCTGCGAAGAGGTGGTGAGTCACTCTGACCGCTTAAATACCAGCTCTTCCTGTTCCAATCCTAGACATGCGCATGTGGGTTACCACACCCTAGCTCAATGACTAAGTCATAGATTGGTTTAGTTCTTTAAGTCTTATGTTTAGCTTGTGTGTTTGAGTAATCTAATCCTAGGTTCAAATTCCTATAAGTCTATCTACGTTCCATGCTTCCTACCCTTCTACAGAACATAATTCACACAGAGGTTTAGATGTACTTACCTAGGCGGATCGGTGCCGGAGACTCGGGCCATGCTGCTTAAAAATCCAAAAATAATTAATAAGGCCTACTAAAACATTTTTGGGCCTTGGGCCCCACAGCCGAGTTTTGAACTGGGCTCTGATACCAATTTGTAACAGCCCAAACCCTACCCCAAACGTTAGGACCAAATATGGGTCGTTATTAAGAAGAACTTTTGAAAACCCATTCAAAACCAATTAAATATTTGTCGAAAACTTCTCATTTTAGCTATCTCGTTGAAATCATACTTAGTCCAAATTTGAAAATTAATTAAGTCAAGTTATTATACAAACTTCGACAGTCTGATGGCACGATAAAATATTTTTCGTGTTAATTTAGAAAACGTGTGATTCAAATTTATAATTAAAACCAAATATCCAACATATAACAAAGTAACTAAAGTAAAGTATGATGAGGCCTTATTACATCCAAAATAAACAACCCAATAACCAAATTAAAAATAACTAAAATTAAAGTCCATTAAATTTTAAATCTACCGCATGGCCTCCTCAAGTCCCTCCCGCCCAAGTCCGCGATCTAAGCATCACCGAAAAAATAATGGAGAAGGTGAGTCACCAAGACTCAAGATGTAACCCTTCCCGCTTTAAAACATTTTCATACACAACATATAACAATTAATATGCAAAATAATGTGTACCCAACCTAGCCAACCATACGCCACTGCTCTACCCCATTGTGGTACCAAACCACGGTGGTGCTAAACCACCGGTGACATATAGTCACAATGTGTTACCAAAACACGGTGTCCGTGAGACACAAATCGGGTGATGGGGCCAACCCATCGTGTGATACCAAATCACCGCGATTTATCCCATATCTCAAGTGGGGCCAACCCACGGTGGTGTTAACCACGGGACAAGTCGCCATCGAGGTACCAAACCTCCTGAGGTACCAAACCTCCGTGACATATAGTCACGGTGTGCTACTAAAGCACTGGTGCCCGTCGGCACAATAATACCGCCTCCACTCATCAATCCCACAATGTATAAACATACATATGTTTCATGCCATCACATTCTTGAATTTCATGTGTCAATACATCATGCTTACCAAAAGCATTAATAACAATAAATCACATTAATGTGTACTTACCGAATCACCACTTATACGGATTTGGTATTAATTCCAATGCTACATTAATAAAATGAGCATTCTCAAAGTTAAGCATAGTTAATATATTATATAGTGTGTATGTACACACTGTTACCACGATAGTCTTAAATCCTCAAGATAATCAATCGGCCACACTCTAAGTCCTTGCCCCTATATTCGCCAACTATCAAGGTTAGTAATATGGCCATTCGCCAAACCAAATAATTTAAAGGGGTCATATTTTGTACCAAGATCCTTACCTAATCGCTTGAATCCTAGCTTTAAGACCGAATCGCAAATCGGTTCATAAACTACGGTTGGTCAATATTAGCAACCATAGCTTTCGCTTTTCTTAATCATTAGAGGAGTAATCTTTTATAAGTAGACACTTACCACCACCTACCCAAAATCGAATGTCGAGAATGCCGATCCGATCTCTGCTTTTGAGATCCCGGCGCCTATCATCGATTTCAACACCGGTTAGAACTCTTGCTACTAGTTGTCAAACTTCGCTTCCATTCAATCCCATAAGTCGACAAGAAAAGAAAATACGAAGGAGGGTTCGCCATCCCTTACCTTGATAATCGATTAAATTACAAAGAAGTCCCGGAGTATCAATGCCATCAAGACTATTCGGCCAAAGTGCAACCAAGGAGGAATGTGAGGTTTCGACTTTGATAGAGGTTAGATTCGCTAGGGGTTTAAATCAAGGTCGGACTTTTGGTGAAAGAGAAAGAAGAAAGATAGATAGAGAATAGATGATTGGCTAGTAGAAAATAAAAGAAGAAGGAATTTGAGGAGGGAATTCGCAATGGAAGATGCTAAGAGGGTTTCGCCTAGGTTTTGGAGAGGATGTAAAAGAAAAAAAATATAAGATGAGAGGGTTTTGAGATTCGGCTAGCAAACTTGGAAAAAGGAAAACAAGTGATCAAGGGAGTGTTTTATAAACATTCGCACCCTCCCCCAAAGCTTGTCAGTCCCACTCTTCTTTGAAGAGTTTAACCTTCATTCAACTTCCTCAATTTGCTCTTGACCACATATTTGACTTAATTCAAAATAATTTGAATACTTCTCATAATAATTAAATAATAATCCCATGATAATCTCATGATAATGCTAATATTACCCTTTTATCTACTATTATCAAGATATCTAAATAATAATAATAACTAATTAACCCTTTTAATCCAAATAATCTTCTTGATTATCCTTGGAATTATCAAATAGAAAAATACTTATATTATCCTTATTATTCCAAGAATTAAATTTGAGTAATTCTTTTCTCTCTTGTCATTCAAATAAAGTGCAAAAGAGGGATTTCCGACTCGAACACAAGCTCTCCTTGCTCCTTGGTGGCGCCACATGTAGCTCTTAAGTGGGCTTACTTTGCCACTTAGTCTAAGCTCATTTTATGTCCAAATTATCCCCATTTATTCTTATAACACCCTCTTGCTAAGGCTTCCTACCTTAAAAGTTAAAACTAAAATTTCCTACCAAATCGAGCCAACCCAAAACTTAAATTGATCATGATTATTCCATAAATAATGCCTCAACCATTCATACATAGGAAAAAATAATTAAATTCCAGGTAACCCCATTTTTGGGATGTTACACTATGTGATCTGGTTTGATAATTGATGAGACTTTGTAATGATTTTGGTATATGTTTTGCTATGTGAAAATGGTGTCTGTGATGTGTATTTATGGTCTTGTGTAAATTTCCATTATGGTGTGCTTTAGTGAAATAGAAATAGTATGTTTCATACTTGATTTGGTAGTTGAGATGGTGAATATACTGCATGTTTGAAATGGTTTGAAATGAGATGTGAATCATATGCTTTTGGTATGGAATTGGTTCATGAAATAGAAATGTTTTGAGTTGGAATTGTATATGGAAATGAATGAGGATATTGTAGCATGAGTTGTGCATGCTTTGGTAGGGTTTTGACCATTAATTGGGCGTGAATTGAGTATAGAGTGATGCTTGTAGGAATGGCCCAAAATGGGTGGAAATTTGGCCCTGAAAATGGCCTATAATTGCCCACACGGTTGAGTACACGGGCGTGTGTCTCGTCCGTGTCCTTCAATGTCCTAATTCAAATACGATTTGGATGTATCTATTACAAGTAAGCCAAGATAAGATGACTCCATGAAAAAAGGGTCTAAGTATAAAGAGTCTATTTTTGTCTCTAGAGTCGTTAAAGGGGTCCGTCGAGACTAAAAATACAAATATCGAAAAAAACAAGTCCATGGCCATGGCATTGAAGACTATATCATGTAATATCATAACTGGTCGATTATGGAATCATATGAAAAAGTTAAGGAAGGTTATTACATAATGTGGTTCTTTGTGTGTCCTAGGACGATGAGGGACAAACTTCACTAAGTATGAGTTTAGGCAAGTCCCTATCGTTTAAAACATTAGTTAAAGGACAACTTTTGTGGCAATGCTTTGCACAAGAAAGCCTTTGTGGCAAAACCTTGGAAAGGTAAACCTTTGTGGCAACCTCTGTTTAAGAATGCATTTATGGCAAAACTATGAAAGGAAATGCCTTTGTTGCATTCTCTGTAAAGTAAGTCTTCATGTCTATGTTTGAAAAGGAACGCCTTTGTAGCGCAACCTAAGGATAGGATGCCTTGGTGGAAACTCTATAAAAAGAAATCCCTTGTGGCTATTTAAATAAATGAATACCTTCAAGACAAATTCTGAATGAATGACGCGTAAGGAATTGGGAAAGAATGACATGAACGATCCTCTGAAGGCAGAGTAAAAATAGGACTCTGAAGATATGGTAAGTGTAAGAGATGATGTATGGACAAGTATAAGAATTTAAGTATTCAGCAAACTCTAAAAGAAAGGTACCGTATGTAAATGAAATAGTGAACCCCACATAATAACAAGAAAACAACAGTGAAACTAAAGAGCGCCAAAATAGATGGCAAGTCTGAGATATGTGTTATAGGCATGTATAGATAGCATCTTGAAGTAAGGAAGCTCTGGGCAAACTCTAGGTTAAGTAATGGGCATAGTCTACCTCACCCGAAGGTAGTAGTAAAGCTAGCATGTAAGGAATAAGATTTTAAGTCTGTAAATAAGGTAAACAAAATAGTTAAAGACTATGTAAAGATAAGATTTAAGACGAGACATAGAAAGTGAAGAGATATCAAGTATAGTGCACTCAGCGTAAAGAAACAACCATTTGAGTTTAGACCTCGAATCTAGAGCCTAATAGAGTGAAGGCTTAATGAATGTGAAAAGAAGATAAGTCCTTAAAGACCCTAAGAGGATGAACAAAGGTTTAAATGTAGAAAAGAGTAATTACAATCTGTCAGAGGAAATTTTAGTGAAGTAACCACCAGAAGGAATAATGGAAAGTCAAAGGACACTAGAGGGACATGCGAAGCATCGATCATGCTTGATATAGCGAATCAGGTATTTAAGGTTTAACCCACTAAGTTGAACTTACGAAGGTTATTTCAAGTTTTAGGTTGTAAAGAAATATGTGCCAGGAAGGACAATGCCAGGGTCTCATAAAAAGGAATTAGCGCGATGGACTATTATGCATATAGAGGAAGTTAAGTGGCATGCTAAAGTCTAAGCATAAGTTTATTCAGTATCTTTCCAATATGTATACAGTAGGCCAAAAGATAAAATAAAAATTGATGAAATTTTATTATCAAGAATTTCATATGTCATCCATACAATGTACACCCACAAGGGAATTAGTTATATTCATAAATAGAACTTGTACATAGGCAAAAAGTTTAAGTTACATTTACTAGAGGACCTAACACCTTGTAACAGTCCGATTTAGGGGCTCACCAAAATAGTGATTTTGAAACCACTAATCTGAGGTCGAAGAAATTATTTTCATGTTATTTTATGAGTTAGAGCATGATTATATAAGTGCATGAAAATTTTGGTGCCTTAATTTTAGCGATTTCATGCTTAATCGAGAAAAAAGACTAAATCGCATAAAGTGTGAAAGTTCAAAATTAAAAGCTAAGGGTGCCAAATAGCTATGGAATATTAATTTGAGGTCTTTAAAGGTCAATTAGCCCCCTTAAGTGATGGTTGACCGGCCATAGGAGACAAAATATGTCAAAATTGGTCAAGTTGGTGGATTAGGTGATAAATTGTCTAGAAATAAAATAAAATAAAGAAGAAAAGATATCATCTTTCTTCTCCTTTCCTTCCACTGAAAATTTGCAGCTAAAATAGGGGTTGAGAGCTCAAAAATTTCAGCACACTCTTCTCCTTACAAGTAAGTGTTCTAGTGATCATTTCTTGATAAAAATTATACTTTTGGAACCTCTAAAGCTGAAGCTTTCTAAAGAGGGGACTAATTTGTAAAATGGTAAAGAGTTTAGAGTTTTTCCATGAGAGTTTTTAAGTAGTTTGCTATATTTTTTATGGAAGAAAATGGGTCTTAGTTATTAGATGAACAACTTTTGTGAAAGGTGTTACCATGAAAACACCTAAAAGGACCATTTTGTAAAGGTTGTAAAATGTGAGGTAAATGTGTGAAATAATGAGTTTTGATGGCTTCCCTAAGATAAATAAATGTTCACCTAGGCTCGTTAAAGGTAAAAATTTGATTAGAATTGATTACCAAGCCTAGGGGTAAAATGGTCATTTTACAAAAGTCTAAAGGCAAAATAGTAATTTTGCCAAAGCATGATTATTGAAATGCAATTATTAATGTGATTATTAAATGAGCTAATTTGCTATTATATATCAAGAAGAACCAAGAATTAACCTCGATCAAGGAAAGAACAAAGTATCGGACTAGATCGACGATCTAGCTTATTTTGAAATCGAGGTAAGTTTGTATGTGATAAATTCAACATTTATGCTAGTATGTTTGAGAATGTTTGATAATATAATGATACATGATATTCTATGAAATTGAGTATTAGTGTTGAATGAGAAAGATGATAAAAGTTGAGATGTTGAAATCCCAGTTGGACTATAATGATTGTGAGAATACTATCATCGAGACATGAGATTGATAAGGTCCCGTGTAAGACCATGTCGGGGACATGGCCTCGGCATCAAATTGTGATCCCGTATAAGACCATATCTGGGATATGGCTTCGGTATTGAATATGAGAATCGTAAAAGACCATATCTGGGATATGGCATCGATACTTGATGTGAGATTCGTGTAATAAGACCATATCCGGGATATGGCATCGGCACTCAAAGACGACCCCATGTAAGACCACATCGAGGATATGGCATTAGCTTCATGTTTATGTTAATGGCGATGAATATTTGTATTTGAGTATCCCTGGTGATTTAGCAGGATAAATAGATAAGCTTGGAAATAGAAATGAGATTAGTACTAAAGCCATGTGATTGAGTGAACACAGGTACCCGTAAGTAATTCACGATGAATGTTTACGATATGTGGCATGGTATGTGCTAGACAAGAACAAGTACGAGTAAGTTATGGCAAAGTGCTTAAAATTTTATGTGGTTATCAAATGCCATGGATTGATGTCATCATGAGCTTATTGTTACTATTTATCTTCATGCAAACTTACTAAGCTTTATACTTACCCCTCTCATTTCCCTTTTCCTTGTAGTATTGCCAAGATACTCGAGGATCGTGGGACGTCAGAGTTTGGAAATCACACTATCAACATCTCTTTGGTATAACAAAGTTAGATTTATTTTGAGTATGGCATGTATAGGAATTGGGTATTTTGTTATGTCATATTGATAGCCAAAATGTTGTCTATTTATGTTATCAAAGTCATTTTGTAAATGGTCATTGGAATTAGGCCAATACATGACAAGTTTATTTATATTCAATGATGATGAAATTATGAAGTTTATGCTAGTGTGGATGCTTTGAATTGAGTTCTTGGAAGTGCCTTTGATCGTGTGTCAAAGTCTTAAAAATATATAAAAAGAATGATCAAACCTAAAAACTAACTAAGACAACGATGGAGGCAAGCGCACCTATCGAACAGTAGTATAGTTTAGTGGCAAGACCGGATTGTTGAACCCAAAGGAACCAAAAGTACTAATACTAACTTTCTTTCTATTATTTAGCCTAAGAATTAAGAGAATTTTTTATCTAATCTAAAATTAACTAACAACTAAGCTAAAGATGCTAAGATAAAGAAGGAATTGGGGAAAGACTTGAGGGAAAATCGATTGATTTAGACAATACCCAAGGAAGAATCCACCTTGACTTTACTTGTTATCTAACTCTGAACCAGACGATTTATTCACTTGATTTGATCCGTAGGATTCCCTAAGTTATATTAATACCTCTTTCGAGGCTACTAATGTCTAATCCTAAGTTGATTAATTGAAATTTATTTCTAATTAAAACCCCTAGAATTGCATTAACTCGATCTATGGCCTCCTATATTAGGTTTGACCCTAATCTGGCAAATTTATGTCATCCTATTTCCAGAGTTACGTTCAACTCCGCTTAACTATGCTAGATCTACTCTTAGGCAGGGACTTCTGCTCCACCACCTAAGCACATCAATACTTGAATCAATATCCCGGAAATACCAAAACTAGAATTAAGAACACAAAGTTGAGAACAAATCAAGTATTTATCATACAGCTCAGATAACAATAACAAGATTCATCTTAATTTTCTCAGGGATCTGAGAGGTTTAGTTTATAATCGTAAAATAATACATCTCAAAAGAAAATATAAAACAAAACATAAGAAAACCTTAAAACCCCATGAAGGAATTGAAGGAGAAGTCCTCAGTCTTGAGTATGATTCCGGCTTCTTGAGATGAATCAACTGGCTTTCTTCGAGTAAATCCATGTATTCAGCTTCTCTGGCTCAGCTCTTTTGCCTAGCTAAACGCCCCCTTAAAGGTTGTCCTCTAGGATCTTTATATAGGCTTTTGGAATATGTTTTTTTGCCTCTAAGTACCCTAATCTGAATAGAATTCTTCATATCTGTGGCAGAGGCACGCCTATGGTACACGCCCATGTAAATCATGATCAAGCCGTGTTTGAATCTGTTGATGTATGTTTTAAAAGACTCAAAATCTCACAAAAATTATGGATTTTTTATATCAACTTTGTAAATTTCAAATTTCAAGGTAACAATTAGATTCAGGTAGACAACCTAACAAAATTTTTAATTTTTTTGAAAATAGACTCATCATGCTTGATTCTCTAGTATCTTGAAGTTTAAATCATCATTGCACAATTATCAATGAAAACATATCAATAAAAATCATGAATTAACAGGAATTTCATTCTAATTAGTGATATGAGAAAATTACTTTAAGACAGAATATCATTTAATGATTTGAGAATAATGTAAAAAGTTAGGCATTTTTTTCTAAATAATTTTCACCCCCTACACTTAAGATGTACATTGCACTCAATGTACAAAGATAGATAATAATAATAATATAATAAGAAAACCAAAAGTGAGGGAGAGAGGCGAAACTTCCTAAATTTTTGGATGGATTCCTTAAGTTGGAAGTGTGGAAACTTGATTCGTAGGTGAAAGATAAGTTGGAGGCTTGTGCTAGATGCAGAAATTGGGAACCTTGTGAAGAGTTAGCCAGGAAATAATAATACTAATTTATTACTACATATATAATTAAAGTAAATAAAGATTACAAGAAAAAAAATAAGAATTAAAATAAGACCAAAAGAAAAGTTGAATGGCTGAAAAGTCCTTATTGGTAGATGGTTCGCGAGGTAGGTGTAGTTTCTAAGGTCATGGTGTTGTGATTCCCTAGCAGCCTTTAGAACCTAAAATCAAGAAACTAAAACAAAATTAACTGAATTTAGTATAAGAAAAATAAAGAAAAGAAAAATAAAGTAGAAGAGAAAAGTAAAATAAAAGTAAAATGGCCTCAAAGACCCTTGGCTTGTCGATTAGATGAAGCGGTCGTCATGAACTTATGTTAATTAGTCTCACACAGGGAGACTAGGCTAGGATCTTTCCGTTTCTTTGACATTTTTGAAGCGTAGATCAAGACTTTAGAGAATGAAGAAGGAGGAAAGTGAAGATGGAGGGGAGTGAAGAGTGAATGAGGAGTGGGTGAGAAGGGGAGAGGGGTGTTTTAAATAGAAATTTTCAACTCTGGTACATCCCCACGCCAGTGTCTCATGGGCGTGTTGTGTCCCATGGCCAAATCTCACGGCCGTGTGGTGGTTCAATCGTTCCTCCCACGCCTTGTATTGGATTGCCACGCCCTTGTTGGTTCAACACTGTTGGCCACGGTTGTGTCGCACGGCTGTGGTGTTAGTTGAGTCTGTGATTTGAAGATATTTTTCTCGTCCTGTCTCGTACTATCTCTGCCATGCCAGAGCTAACATCCATAGTATCCACATGGCCGCAGCCACTGCCGTGTGTAAGGTTGTGTGGTGTGGAAATCTGCGCTTCATTAACTTGGTTAGTTTGTAGTTAGGTGCTAAAAGAAAAAGAAATAAAAATAAATAGGGTTAGTGCTCGGGTTGCCTCCTGAGAAGCGCTCGTTTAAAGTCTTAACCTAGACTTACCTCTCATTCGTACCTTCACGGTGGTTTAAGGAGTGAAAAATCCTTTCTCATGCTATCATTATATAGTTTGAGTCGAGTAGAGTTTACTTTAAAAGTACCGAATGTAGAATTACTTACCTCGACTGTTCCATAAGGGAAAACATTAAGTACAGTAAAGGGGATCTCTTCATTTGTCTTCAGGTTTGATGTAGCGATTTGCGAGTTTGTTCTATTTAATAGTACCTAATCTCCTATTTTGAAGTGTTTGATGTTACTTTAAGTCCTTCTAGGGGTTCCGTCGGTTTCACTTCGTGTGGGTTAGATTTCTCCTTGAAATGTGTCTCTCATTCATCTAGCTCATCAGTCTGAAGCCGTCGTTCCTCATAAGATATTTCCTTGTTGGTACGAGCTATAGGATCTGGCTCTGTAGTGTAGTTCCTCAGTGTTTCCTAAAAAGAAAGTTTAATCGAATAATTATCGATAGAATTTACGTCCTCACCTTTCTCACTCGATGTCCTAGGTGAGTCGAGAGCTTGAAGACTGATTGATTCATCACCAACTCGAAGTATGAGTTCACTTGTAATAACGTCAATTTTAGATCTGGCAGTTGCTAGAAAAAGTCTTCCTAAAATTCAGGGGATACTATTGTCCTCATCCATATCTAAAACAACGAAGTCTACGGGGAATATGAATTTGTCAACTTTAACTAGTACATCTTCAATTATACCCTTAGGAATTCGAATAGTCTTATCAGCTAGTTGAATACTCATCCTCGTTTTCTTGGGTTTCCCTAGACCTAGCTATTTAAACATTTTAGATGGCATAACATTGATGCTTGCCCCTAAATCAACTAAAGCATTATCAACAGATAAACTACCAATTAAACATGGAATTGGAAAACTCCCTGGATCTTTTAACTTCCGTGGTAGTCTGTTCTATAACATTGCTGAACATACTGCGTTTAATTCCACATGTGACTCCTCGTCTAACTTTCGCTTGTTCGTTAAGAGCTCTTTTAAAAATTTCTTTGAATCTGGCATCTGCGAAAGAGCTTCAAGAAACGATAAGTTAATATGTAATTTCTTTAAGAGTTTAAGGAACTTACCGAACTATTCTTCTGTGTCATCTTCCTTTATCGCATTAGGGTAAGGTATACAAGGTTTGTATTCTTTAATTATCGATTTTGGCTTTTCTTGGCTTACCTCAATCTTACCTTCACTTACCACAGGTTCTCGTCTTGGTTTAGATTCAGATTTTACTAACCCTCCACTCTCATGAACTATTATGGTTTGAATTTGCTCCTTTAGATTAGTCTCAGTGTTACTTGGAAAGCTACCTAGTGGTCGTTCGGAGATCATCTTTACGAGTTGCCCTAACTAGTTCTCGATTTCTTTAATTGATGCTTGTTGATTTTTAAGTGTTGTCTCGGTGTTTTAAAAATGAGTTCCAGACACCGCTATGAATTTTGTCAGCATCTCTTCAAGGTTCGACTTCTTTTCCTGTGGGTAGGGCTGTTGTTGGAAGTTTCGAGGGGGTGGTTGTTGTCTCTGATTTCCTTGGCCACCCCACGAGAAATTGGGGTGGTTCCTCCAACCTGGATTATAAGTATTACTATAAGGGTTATTTTGAGATCAAAAATTGTTACCCATACAGTTCATCTGTTCTCTTTCCATGCCCGGATTATAGGGTGGGTACTCAAGATTCGCCACGCCTCCTAGATTCAAGTGACATTACATTACTGGGTGTACCTGCGAGAGACCATACAAACCATCAATCTTTTTATTCATCATCTCTACCTGATTTGATAGCATAGTGACTGCGTCGAGGTTGAAAACTCTGGCTACTTTAGTTGGCTTTGTCCTTGCAACTTCCCACTGATAGTTATTCAGTGACATCTCCTCTATAAACTCGTAAGCCGCTTCAGGAGTTTTGTTATTCAAGGTTCCACCGGAGGCTGAATCAATCAACTGCCTGGTTGAAGGATTCACACCGTTGTAAAAAGTTTGGACCTGTAGCCACAAGGGTAAACCATGGTGTGGGCACCTTCTCAATAGATCCTTGTATCTCGCCCATGCATCGTATAATGTTTCTAAATCCATCTGCACAAAAGAAAAGATATCATTCCTTAATTTGACCGTTTTGGCCGATGAAAAATTATTTTAATAAAAAATTTTGGTCATTTGGTCCCATGTAGTGATTGATCCTCGTGGAAGAGAATGTAACCACTGTTTGGATTTATTTTTCAAAGAAAAGGGAAATAACCGAAGACGAATGGCATCATGAAAAATGCCATTTATTTTGAAGGTATCACAGAATTCTAGAAAATTTGCTAAATGAGTATTCGGGTCTTCGTCCTGCAAACCATCAAACTGAACAAATTGTTGAACCATTTGAATAGTGTTAGGTTTCAGTTTAAAATTATTAAGCGGCTATAGCAGCCATAACAATACTCGATTCAGCTCATGTTAAATTAGGTTTAGCATAATCATACATAGTTCGAGGAGCATGATGTTCGGCCATATCTTGATGTGGAGAATTATTCTCAGCCATTACTTCGGTAGTACTGGTTTCATATTCTTGTTCTTCTTGCATGTAATTTAAGCCTCGCCTTACTTATCTACGATTTCTACGTACGGTACCTTCAATATCACTGTCGTAAAGTAGTGGTCCTGTCGAGTTCCTTCTATTCATAAACTAGAGGTACCTAATAGGAAAAGGGGAAAGCAATTCAGAAAAGTTAAAAATAAAATTTAATTGCACGAATAAAAATATGGCTAAAGTAATAAAAATTGAGCGTTCTTAATATTTTAGTTCCCCGGCAACGGCGCCAAAAACTTGATCGTGTGTCAAAATCTTAAAAATTTAAAAAAGAATGATCGAACCTGAAAACTAACTAAGACAACGATGGAGGCAAGCTCACCTATCGAACAGTAGTATAGTTTAGTGGCAAGACTGGATTGTCGAACCCAAAGGAACCAAAAGTACTAATACTAACTTCTTTTCTATTATTTAGCCTATGAATTAAGAGAATTTATTATCTAATCTAAAATTAACTAACAACTAAGCTAAAAATGCTAAGACAAAGAAGGAATTGGGGAAAGACTTGAGGGAAAACCGATTGATTTAGACAATACTCGAGGAAGAATCCACCTAGACTTCATGTTATCTAACTCTGAACCAGACGATTTATTCACTTGACTTGATCCGTAGGATTCCCTAAGTTATATTAATACCTCTTTCGAGGCTACTAACGTCTAATCCTAGGTTGACTAATTGAAATTTCTTTCTAATTAAAACCCCTAGAATTGCATTAACTCGATCTATGGACTCCCATATTAGGTTTGACCCTAATCCGGCAAATTTACGTCATCCTATTTCTAGGGTTGCGTTCAACTCCGCTTAACTATGCTAGATCTACTCTTAGGTAGGGACTTTTGCTCCACCACCTAAGCACATCAATACTTGAATCAATATCCTAGAAATACTAAAATAAGAATTAAGAACACATAGTTAAGAATAAATCAAGTATTTATCATACAGCTTAAATAACAATAACAAGATTTGTCTTAGGTTTCATCCCCCTCAGGTATCTGAGAGGCTTAGTTCATAATCGTAAAATAATACATCTCAAAAGAAAATATAAAACAAAATATAAAGAAAACCCTAAAACCCCCCGAAGGAATTGAAGGAGAAGTCCTCAGTCTTGAGTATGATTCCGGCTTCTTGAGATGAATCAACTTGCTTTCTTTACGTAAATCCCTATATTCAGCTTCTCTGGCTCGGCTCTTTGGCCTAGCTGAATGCCCCCTTAAAGGTTGGCCTCTAGGGTCTTTATATAGGCTTTTGGAATATGTTTCTTTTCCTCTAAGTACCCTAATCTGAATAGAATTCTTCTTATCTGCAGCAGAGGCACGCCCATGGCACACGCCCGTGTAAATTGTGGCCAGGCCGTGTTCGAATCTATTGATGAGGCACAACCGTGTATTTCAGGGTCCAGGCCATGGTTGGCTCTTCTTACGGGGCACGGCCGTGTGGTCTTGGGCTCAGGCCGTGTCAATTTCGTTATATGGCCCATTTTCTCCGATTTTGGCCCGTTACTTGTTCTTTTCATCATCCGATGCTCTACTGAATATAAAACATGAAAATAAAGGATTAGGAGCACCTATTTCCATAATTAAAGGGATAAATTATCCAAAAGTAAGCTAAATGTGGGATTAAAATATGTTCATTTTACGGTTTATCAGCCTTAGAGTCATGAGTTATGTAACATCCTGATAATTAGGGGTTATGCATTTTACTTAATTGAATGATGTTGCATGCTTAATCATTATTAAGTGCAATTTTGGAAGTTATTTGAGCTTCATTAATTAAGTGAAGGCTTAGTAAAACTTTTAATTTTTATTAATTAAGAGAGAGCTAAGCAAATTAGGCCTTAAGAATTAATGACAAGGAGTTTCAAGCATAAGTAATTGGCAAAGTGGTTAAGATGTATGGATGTGTGCTTGAGGTGTAAGGTTGAATCTCCTAGCTAGCATTAGGGAGGATTTTAAATTTTGTTTTCTTCCTTATAAGTGTCGGCCAAGAATATTCTAGAGTGGATGAGAATTCATTTAATTTTGGCTATTTGACCATGTGAAAAGGAAGTTAGGAACTTATGGCATGGGACCATAAGTTGGTGATAAGATGAAGGGACAAAGGCATGATATTTGGCTATGTTTTGGGGATGTGTTCATGGTCATTTGACCATGAACCTAGACAACATGGAGGCTAAAGGGAGTGGTTTATTTTTTGATAGCAAATCAAGAGTGGATAGGGAAGAAACAAGGAGAAAAAAGGGATAATGTTGGCATTGATTTGGCCGAATTTGTGCTTTGCCATTAGGGGAGTTAGCCAAAGTCTTACACATTCTTTTGTCCATCTTTTCTCAATTTCTCCAAAAGTTCTCTCATAGCCAAAATTGTCATTGAATTTAGGTAAAGATCTTCTCTTTGTTTTAACTTTCTTTTGATCAATTTTCTCCAAAAACCCTACCTTGGCGAATGTACCTTAGACACTTTGGTTCAATTGTGCTTTTGATTTAGCCCTCAATTGATTGAACCAAATACTACTTTCTTTCTCCCATTTTCTTTTGAAACCAAAACTACAAAGATTAAGCACCATTTTCTTCTTTATTTTCTCTCCCTTTTGCGAATACATCTAAGCTCCAAAATCAATCTCCTTTCTCTTTGATCAATTCTCCTTTCTTTTCTTTTCACTTTATTTCTCTCTTCTCTTCTTCTCATTGCCGAAACTACATAGGATCAAGAATTTCCTCCTTGGCGAATGTGCAAAAGTTCCTAATCATCTCTTTTCTTTTGAGAAATCACCATTATCATCTTCTTCTCCTCTTTCTTTCTTCCTTCTTCCTTCCTTCTCTTTCTTTTCCTTTCTTCTTTTCCTCAAACCGAAACCACCATTTCTCTTCTCTTTTTGTTAAAGCCGAATCTTGAAGGACTCAAGTAAGAATTCTATCAATTTTTTTATCATTTCCTTTCACTTTAGTAAATTTAGAACTATAATCTTTTATTTTCTCTCTAGGTGAATCTTTTGAAAAGATTTTCAAAGATCTTTGTTGAAGACAACCTTTAAGTGACCATTCGAATCATCAAGGTAAGATTACTATTTTAGATAATATCAATTTCTTTAGATGGATCACTAATCTACGTTATTTTAGGGCGATCTAAGATCAACAAGATAGGTAAGAAAAGAAATTTGTGCAAAGTGTTTGGAGAGAGAGGTATTCCTTTACCATCGAACTACAAGCGAAGAAGCGATATCGGGGTTAGAGACTTTCCACCTAGTTGTGGACCTTCGCTAACAAGGATCGGTTATTCAAGTAGTCATTACAACCGAACCACTTTACGTTGGTGGAATATCGGCGGGTTTTGATCCATCTAGTGGAGAAAACCACAAATAACTTGTCATTCGTGAATCAGGGTAAGGATTTAGATCCATCGTCTATAAGTATAGTTTTGTTAACAATAGTTTATACTAGCGAGTGTATTAATCAATTAGGTGTGGGACGAGCAAGAGGGTATTGTTCTCACTTTGTTACTAGGTGTGTAACCATACATAAAAATTTCCATAGATTTATATTGTTAAAAGTGATTATATGATAGTATGTTTTGTTTGTGGATACCAATCATTGGTATACAAAATTCGTGTATGTTACCCAATATTTCGTTTATTTTTGCTATATGCATCAATATGAAATAAGCATGACTATATTATGATTTGTGGGTAAATAGCATGAAAATCGATTTGATATGTATGTGCATGGGCATATGGGTATGTTTAATAAAGGAGGAAGTATTACGGTGGTTTTACCACAATTACAGTGACTTGATCACATATGTGAAATTGGTGACTTGGTCACATATTTGACTCGGTGGGCCGGTCACATATTTGACTCGGTGGCCGGTCACATATTTGACTCGGTGGCCGGTCACATATTTGGCTCCGTGACTTGGTCACATATTTAGCTCCGGTGACTTGGTCACATATTTAGCTCCGTGACTTGGTCACGTATTTGAAATTTAGACTTGATCGGTGACTTGGTCACATCTGTTTTGGTGGCTTTGCCACATTAAAGGCGATGTGCATGTTGGTGCGACAAGCGCCTTCGATGGTGTGTAGCGGATGGAGGGTCGATTTAGTAATCCCACGGTGTGTTGGTTGGTGCGGGGTGTGTGGCGGATGGATATTTAGGTTGGTGGGCTTGCATTTCATTTCATATACATAACTATGTAATATTGTATGATTATTACTTGATACATTATGAAATGGGCCTTTGGGCTAAATATGAATTAAATGGGCCTTTGGGCTAAATATGAGCTAAATGGGCCTTTGGGCTAAATATTTGATTAAATGGGCCTATGGCCATATGTGAAATTTTGGGCTTTAAAGCATATGATAAAATGGGCTTTTTAGTGTATGTGTTATACATTGAGTTTATGACTCACCCATTTTATGGGATAACTTTTGAGATAACTTCGTAGTGCGATGGATCGAGGCGACAAGGATTTCGAGGTGGCGATTGCTCGTATCAAGTATTGTGGAGATTTTCCAACTTAAACTCTTTAAGTTAAATTTTATTACTTAGACTTTATTATGGATTTGCCAATTTTATGTAATAAGGCCACTATAAACTATCTTTCATTTCATGTTTGGATTTACTTTTATTTTGACATGAACAAATATCTATTAAATAACTAAATTGGTTTTCGATAATTATTTAAAAGGTTTTTGTCTCTAATATATAAATGTTTTCAAGGAAATTTTCTTAAGTTTGGTTTCCTTTTGATTTTATTAATTCCTCCTAAAAATAATGTTTTAAAAGACAAAATTTCTTTACAATGGAATTCCGCTAAAGTTTTACTCGAGGAACATACCAAATCCGGTTAGGCTTTTTGGGCCGGGTTTGGGGTGTTTCAAGTTATGTTGAAATGAATTGGTATAAGTATGGTTTCTATGAATGGTGGCATTTGGCTTGGAATATAGCCTTTTTAATGTCCACACGGGTAGACACACAGGCGTGTGTCTAGGTAGTGTGTGACACACGGTCAGCCCCATGGGCATGTTGATCAGCCGTGTGTCCCCTTGCATGTCAGTATGCTTAGCAGTAAACACACAGGTAGAGACACGGGCATGTGTCAAAGCCGTGTGGGAGGCACAGCCATGGACATGGGTGTGTGCCAAGTCCATGTGAAGTCTCCACTTAAAATTTAGAATTTAATTCGACACACGGTCTAAAGACACGGGCATGTCCCTTGGCCATGTAACCATAGTGAAGTGATGACATCATAAAGAAGATGCCATGGTTTTGGCACACAAGCGTGTCAAGGCCGTGTGAGGGACACAGACCATGGGCACGGGTGTGTGTCTGGCCGTGTAAAAACCCCTTTAGGTTCGAATTAGAAAATAAATACCACACGGGATAGGAACATGGACGTGTGTGACCACACGGCCTACCCACATAGGCGTGTTCCATTTCACACGGGTTTGTGGCCCATGTTTAGGTAAAATTTTTCTAAGTGTGTAAAAGTTTTCAATTTAATTCTAAGACCTTTCGAATGTATGTTTAAGGCCTTATAGGCCCATGATAAGGATGTTATAAATATGAATGAGAAATTTTAAGTTGGGGACGAATTTTTAAAGCCTAAAGTTGTATGTACAAGTAAGTTAAGTCCGGTAATGCCTCGTACCCAGTTCTAGAGTGGAATACGGGTAAGGGGTGTTACACACCCAATACTCGGATCCGATTCATCAGATCGGGTGGAAGGCATTACAAATTACCAATAAGCTGGCACTTAACAGGGGTGTTTTGGCTAGCTATTGGAAACCTTCCTCGTCTTCTCTAACGAAGATACTTTAAAACTTTCCAAAGACTTAAAAAAAGAATACAAAGAAAAATAAAGGTCATACATGCCAACTATCGGCATCGTTATATAGCATAGATAGTAGGGGAAAAGTTTAGTAAGAGGGTCAAAAAATCCCACTATAGCCCTTGTAACCCGAGAATAGACTTGTTTAATCATCTACCAAACATAACTACTACCAGTAATCAATTATTGAGTCGTAAAATGTTGCTTGCAAACTAAAACAAGCCAACTAAACAAGTCACTCAACTACCTAAACACATCAAGTTGTCATCTACAATACTCTAGGTCAATTCCAACTAGGTCTTAGCTAAACTCTAAAGATACTCACTAAGTCATCATTTTCATGATAATACACAGAAAACATGTCTATCAATCGCAAACTACTTAGTTCACCTTAAGTATTTAGGTTTGGCGAATTATCATGCAAAAGAGTCCACCAAACCCTAGAGTTCGCCAAATGGTGAATTCCAACAAGGCGTTTCACAAAAACTAATCCATGCAATACTTCACTAATCTTACCCTTTTTCTACCCTGCCTCATTCAACTATACGCTAAGAATTATATCGATATGGTATACGCCTGATGGGCTATTACACCGAAGGTTATTTGTGCATATAAAGGAGACTCGATCGAGGCAAGTGATAATGTGGGCAAGTAAGAGTGATTGAATCTTACAAATGAGACATACCAAAAAGGAGAGAAATGGTTCGAGTTAGGAGACAGCAAAAGCCGAGGTAAGTTTTTCAAGAGGCGAGACTACTTGACAGAGAGGCTAGTCAAGAATTGGTCGAGGCATCGAGAAAGTTCTGATGCGAGTAAAATCAGTGTCACTTTAAGGACGCAACGAGGGTGTTGCGAGAATGCGTGAAGGAGAATGTCATGGGATGCGGATCAAAGCCTATGACCATTGCACACAAAATGCCCCATAAAGGTCAACTTATCAAATGAGGCTCATTTGGTCCTCTTAAATTGGCCCGTGTAAGACCCCTTACTCGTATCGATGCCGGGATAGGATACGAGGTATTACTGGACTTATTCACAAGCAAACATTCAAAACCGAGACATGAATTTCCACTCAAATTTAAAACTTTTCAAAAACATTCATATAGTCCCTAAAATGAGCCTACGAGGCCCAAAACATGCATCAGAGTGGTTCGGGACTGAACCAAGAACTTTGGAAACTTTTAGAAAACTTAGAAAAATTTTCATTAAAAAGGGTCACACGCCCATGTGGGTTCGGGACACGCCTGTGTGACCTTAAGAAACGCCCGTGCTTCAGGCCGTGTTCAAATTAGGGAGCTTTCTATTTATGATGTCATCATAAAAGTGAGGTCACACAGCCAAGTTACATGCCCATGTGCTTAGTCCGTGTGATCGATTATATTTTCATAAAATAGGTGCAGACTTCACACGGCCAGGGACACGCCCATGTCCAAGACCGTGTCCTTCACACGGTTGAGACACACGCCCGTGTCTCAGCCCATGTGTTGGATATTGGACATTTTGTAGGGTGCAGGGGACACACAACCGAAACACATGCCTGTGGGGCAGACCGTGTGTCACACACGGCCTAGACACATGCCCGTGAGTTTACCTGTGTTGACCAAATAAAGGCTATTTACCAAGCCATTTGCCACCCTTGTTCACACATACACTTACACCAATTCAAAGGCACAAAACATATCATAATTAGGCAACCAAACATCCACAACTATGACCAACACATGCCAATACAATATCAACATCTATCATACTCACAACATTTACTAAGTCACAATTGACTACTTTCAAGATACCTAATTGTACACCACTTTATCATTTCATCAATAGGCCACATTTCTAAACATCTCACATTCATGTCATAATTTGAAACAACCTATATCCAGCCCACAAACCCCGACCGGGTCTGACATGTTCCTTAAAAAAACTTAGCTAAATCTCATTTTGTCATTTTGGAAAATTAGGTGGTTTTGAAGAAAAATAGATTTGTGTTATGATCAAGTTGAAAACCGTGTTGTTATTAAAGTTTGTATTTCATTAAAACGTTATCTTCATGTTTCAAAAATTACAAGTTAAAAGAAATGCCGAATTTTATAGCTTATCACTAAGTTGAAAATCGTAGGTGTTTAGGTGTCAAAACATTTGAAGTTGTTTTACGAAAAATTGTTTAACCATTTGTTTGATGTTGATCGTATCAGAATAAAAATTAAAATGCATAAATAAAACAGTTAAATAGTAATGGCCTTATTACAACAAAACAAAACCCGAAATAAATCCCAAAAACATAATAAGAAAACGTGATAAGTTTAATCATAAAAAAACCCGGAATGTTGAGCTGAGCATGGCCACCACAAAGTCCCTTCCGACCCGGTCCATTTCACTGAGTATCACCTGCAAAATGTTAGCCCACGAAGGGTGAGTCAACAGACTCAGTGTGCAACAACCAACACAGATTCCCAATCGATTAAGGCATATTAAATCACATACAAACAAATATAAGAAATGATGCAACCCAAACCCACCTAGATATCCAACCTCTACACACCACCCGTACCTGCCAATTACACCGTGGGGATTACTAAATCGACCCTCCATCCACTACACACACTCAAAGCGATCCTGCGATCAAGCGCACATCGCCCTTATAATCGTGGCATAGCCACGAGATAATGTGAATGAGTCACGGATTCATAATATGTGACATAAGTCACCGGATAATGTGGTAAAATCAAGGAACACTTCCCCTTATCATTTCACCCATTATGCCCATGCAACATACATATTATTCAGATATCATGCAATGTACCTTACCCCAAAGTCATAACGAATTTACACATATTTCCATATCAATGCCTATAAGCATTATTAACCGAGAGTTAGGGTAGCGTGCACGATTGCCCTGTACCATTGAATGGTACCCTTAGCCATGTTACTCGTATTTTTATTAACACACATTTAACAGTAACACTATTAATCTATCGGGAAATTAATGTAGAGCTACACACCTGATAACACTGAGAACAACGCTTTCGATCCTGACACTCCTCCTTTATCTCTGTCGAACCCTTCCTATAATATCACAGTTAGAATCGGCTAACACTTAAAAGGTATAGCCTTTGGCCGAATACTCCAACCCCCTTACCTTGCTTGATTAAGTCCCGGAATCTATCACTTGCCCTTGAAGGTTGTCGAAATCCCTACATGACTTATGTTAGATTCGGCTTTATTACATAAAACCTATAAAAGTGGCCCTTGGACGAATGTTATATCCTACTTACCTCGAATATCCAAATCCTGAAAAATCACCTTTCAATTGTCGGCTACAAGAATCCCGAAAGATCTCCTTCATGGTTTCGACCAAAAGAGAATAAAAGGGATTAGATTCCTAGATTTTGGCTAACCAAAGAAAAAGTAAAAGAAACCGAATGACAGTTAACCCTTACCACAATGTTGAGATCAATTGCAGCCTTGCTTGGAAACACAGAGAAATTCGGCCACGGGGAAAAAGGGTATTCTGATTTGAGAGTTAAAATGGAAAAAGGATCGATTTCGAATCAACAATGCAATGATGATAGGATTCGGCCTTTGATGCTACTGGACAAGTCGGCTTTAAAGAGTAAAGATGCAATGGGATTTCGGCTTTTGAAGAATCGTGACAAGAAAAAGAGAAGAAGAAAATAGAAGAAGAAAGTGACCTTAATGGTCTTCTTGAATTCAGCTAATGCAAAAAGGTTTTGAAAGTTCTCTGACTACTACTTTCGGCACAACACTAGGGAAAGAAAAGAGAACCAAAATGCACCTAGAACCCCTTAAGCAATTTTGGCACTTAGCTCCCCTATGCATGACCGAATATGCCCCCTCCAAAGTCCCTTTTCTGGCCAACTCTTCCCCTCTTCTCAAATCCCTTCTTTTCCTCCTACTTTTCCTCTCCACCTCTCATTCAAAGAGTTTGAATGAGTCCACCTCTCATCCACTCTCTTAGTCGCACATTCAAATGGATTTGACTTGGTCTTTCACTCATCCATTCAGAGTCCTTGTGCCGTCCACCACTGCACCTCCTTGCCAAAAAATAAAAGCTCCAAAACGCCACCTGCGTTACTCGAACCTAGGCCTCTTCACACTCCTTGAGGTGTCACTCTCCTGTGCTCTAAGTGGCGCCTCTCTTGCCACTTTACCAGCTCAGCTCTTGTGTCCTAGTCCACATACTAAACTCCTTAAGGCCTAGCTCCCTTAGCTCTCTTTTCAATGCTTAAAAAAATCAAATATTTTCTAAAGCTTCTACCTACACCCCAAGGTTCCCGAATCCCCAAAAACACATACAAATCATACACAAGCATGCCACTAGATGCATTTAAGTTAAAATGCATAACCCCTAAATCCCGGATATTATAGTTCTACCCCCTTAAAAATAATTTTGTCCTCGAAATTACCTGGCCAGAATAGGTGAGGGTATTGCTATCGCATTGCTTCCTCTGGCTTCCAAGAAGCTTCTTCCGATCCATGGTTACGCCATAACACTTTGACTAGAGGAACTAATTTCCTCCGTAGCACCTTCACATCCCGTTCCAGAATCTGAATCGGCTCTTCCTCATAGGACAAATCTGGTCTCAGTTTCACCTCCTCAACTGGCACTACATGAGATAGATTAGATCGGTAACGACGTAGCATCGAAACGTGGAACACATCGTGCATCTGCTTCAATTTCGAAGGCAACTCTAACTGATATGCCACTGGTCCAACCCACTTCAAAACCCGATTATGTCCTATAAACCTGGGACTTAGCTTTCCCTTGCGACCAAATCTCATTACCTTCTTCCATGGCGAAACTTTTAGAAACACCTTATCCCCTACTGCAAACTCTATCTCATTCCGCTTGAGGTCTGCATACGACTTTTGTCTATCAGATGTCTCCTTTAACCGTGCTCGAATTACCTTAACCTTTTCTTCTGATTCTGCTACAATCTCTAGACCCAAAACCGGACGTTCTCCCAACTCTGTCCAACACGTAGGAGTGCGACACTTACATCCATCTGATGTTTAAATGCGGTGCCATTCGAATACTTGCTTGATAGTTGTTATTATGCATAAACTCCGCTAAAGGCAAGAACTCCTCCCGACTTCCTCTAAAGTCTATCCGCAACCCTTAACATATCCTTTAACACTTGAATTACCATTTCAGATTGGTAGTCCATTGCGGATGAAATGCCGTCTTTGAAGTCTAACACAGTGCCTAAAGCCTGATGTAGTGCTTTCCAAAACCTCGACGTGAACCTCGGATCCCTATCCGAAATAATTGACACCGGCACTCCGTGTAGCCTCACAATTTTTGCCACATACAACTTCGTTAACCTCTGCAGAGAATAGGCAACCTGCACTGGTATGAAATGTGCAGACTTCGTCAACCGATCTAATATCACCCATACCGAGTCCTTCTTAGTAGGCGTAAGAGGAAGCCCACTAACGAAGTCCATGGTAATTCTCTTTCATTTCCACTGCGAAATCTTTATCAGCTGAAGCAATCCCGAAGGTACTTGGTGTCCAGCCTTATCCTACTAACACGTTAAGCACTTCCCCACAAATTCTGTAACTTCTCATTTCATACCGGGCCACCAAAATTGATCCCGTAAATCCCTGTATAACTTACTTCCTCCAGGATGCATAGCGTAAGGGCTACTATGCGATTCTTGAAGAATTCTCTTCCTTAACTCCTCATCCTTTGGCATACAGACCTTGCCCCGAAAACACAGCACCCCATCGCTGTTTACACCATAGTCTTCCAACTCCCTATTCTACACTTGCAGTAGCTTAGCACTCAGATCGTCATCTACCAACTGTTTCTCCTTTACCTGACTTAACCATGTCGGCTTCACCTGCAACTCTTCTAGCAAACTTCCATCATCATAAAGACTCAGGTGTGCAAACATCACCCTCAGATCCAACACTATTTTCTAACTTAGGGCATCTGCCACCCCATTCGCCTTACCCGGGTGATACTCTATTGAACAGTCGTAGTCTTTCAACAACTCCACCCACCTTCGCTGTCTCAAATTTAGCTCCTTTTGAGTCAACAAATATTTTAGACTCTTGTGGTCCGTGTAGATCACCGACCTTTCTCCATACAAATATTGCCTCCACACTTTTAGAGCGAATACTACCGCCGCCAACTCCAAATCATACGTCGAATAGTTAACCTTGTGTTGCCTCAATTGTCGAGACACGTAAGCGACCACCTTCCCGTCTTGCATTGGAACACATCCCAGTCCTGTGTGAGAAGCATTACAATACACCACAAAATCCTTCCCTGCTTTCGGCTGAATCAAAACTGGAGCCTCTATCAATACTCTCTTAAGCTTCTCAAAACTCTCTTGTTGCTTATCTGCCCATACGAAAGGTACCTCCTTTCTTAACAATTTCGTCAAATGAGTTGCTATTGATGAGAACCCTTCTACGAATCTTCTGTAGTAGCCTGCTAGCCCCAAGAAACTATGAACCTCAGCCACAAACTTAGGTGGTTTCCAATCTAGCACTGCCTCAATCTTTCGAGGATCCACCCTTATACCTTCCGCAGACACCACATGACCCAAAAACATAACTTCCTTCAACCAAAATTCGCACCTGCTAAACTTGGCATATAACTTTTTCTCCCTTAACACCTGCAATACTACCCGGAGATACGCATCATGCTCTTCTTCGGACTTGGAATATACCAGAATGTCGTCTATAAACACAACGACGAACTGATCCAAGTAGGGTTGGAAAACCCGATTCATCATATCCATGAACGCGGCTAGGGCGTTCGTTAATCCGAACGGCATTACTAAAAACTCATAATGTCTGTATCTAGTCCGAAAAGCTGTCTTATGGATATCTGCTTCCTTCACCTTAAGCTGATGGTATCCCGACCTTAGATCTATTTTTGAAAATACCGTCGCCCCCTTAAGCTGATCGAACAAGTCATCTATCCTCGACAACGGGTACTTGTTTCTGATCGTCAGCTTATTCAACTATCGGTAATCTATGCACATGCGCATAGTCCCATCCTTCTTTTTCACGAATAGGACCGGTGCTCCCCATGGAGACACACTAGGTCGGATAAACCCACAATCGAGTAACTTTTGGATCCGGGCCTTGAGCTCTACCAACTCCTTTGGCGCCATCCTATACGGAGCAATTGACACAGAGGCTGTACACAGCGATAAATCAATTAGAACTCCACCTCCTGTCAGGGGTAACCGGGTAGCTCCTCCGAAAAAACATCCACAAATTCTCTTACTGTTCTAACTCCACCAACCCCCTCTTCTCTTGCATCCAAGGCACTAATGAAGGCTAAAAATTCCTTGCACCCTTTTCGAACTATCTTATTAGCCTTTAACGCGGAGACTATGTTAGACAAATAGTTTCTTCTTTATCCTATCATAATTATCTCCTCATCCTCCGGAGTCCTCAACTCTATTCGCTTAGCTGCACAATCCAATTTAGCCCGATGTTCCACTAGCCAATCCATGCCTAAAATAAGATCAAATTCCATAAAAGGTAGTTCTATCAAGTCAGCAGGAAATACCACTCCCTGAATCTCTAGAGGCACACTCCAGAATATCCTATTCACCACTATCGTTTGACCTAACGGGCTCACTACAGTCATCTCCCTAACCGACAATTCAGATACTTCACCTAGTGTTTTAGCTACTCTACATGCAACATATGAGTGGGTCGAGCCAACATCAATTAAAGCAAAGAAAGGCTTATCAGCTATAAGGAACGTACCGGTTATGACGTCCGGTGCATCACCATCCTCCCTCCGACGAACTGCATATACCAGACCCGGCTGTCTCACCTCCGTGTTACCAACACCTCTGCCCGGTGTCCTGCGACCTCTTCTAGAACCATTACCTCTACCAACCGGACCATGACCCCGCGACAGCTGCTGTCCACCTCTTCCAATCTGATTAAAACCATGACCTATTGATCGGCCCCTATCTGTATCCACCGGACAGTCTCTAATCATATGGTCTTTGGACCCACACTTAAAACATCCCCCAGTCCTCTTCCAACACTCCCCCGGGTGCATCTTTCCACATTGAGCACACGAACGATACTGACCTCCCACAGCAACCTGCCGATCTCACAGCCCATCCACTCTAGGTCTTTTCTGGAGACTTTGGATGACCCTGATGATCCAAAACCTCTCTTTTGTTTATTCCTATCTGAATTCTATCTCACAGATACCTTGACCCTTCGGCTACCTTAGCCTTCTCTACCAACACGGTAAACTCCCGCTCCTGCGTGGAGCAATCAACAATCTCAAATCATCCCTCAGTCCGTCCTCGAACCTGACACATTGTTCATGCTCCATAGCCACGATACCTCGAGCATACCGGCTCAACCTTAAGAATTCTGCCTCGTACTCCGCTACGGACTTACTCCCCTGAACCAGCCTCAGAAACGCCTTCCTCTACGCATCAATATAACTGGACCCGATATACTTCTTCTGATACATCGCCTTGAAATACTCCCAAGTGAGATCATCCGCT
Organism: Gossypium rotundifolium; assembly: GCA_025506655.1. NCBI lineage: Eukaryota > Viridiplantae > Streptophyta > Magnoliopsida > Malvales > Malvaceae > Gossypium > Gossypium rotundifolium. The sequence continues at coordinate 112,187,727 of CP106729.1, forward strand.
GCAACACTATCCCGAACCGTGAGCCACCACTGGTATGACTCATCTCGGAGAAGCGACACCACCCCTTTCAGTTTCTCCTCAGTAGTCAGATCCAAATCGTCCATTATTCATTCCGTCGCCTCCTACCAATACTCAGTCGTATTGGGCGACACACCAGATACACCTCAGAATACCTTAGCTCCATTGGCTCAGAGTCGCTCGGATATAGATTTTTGAGCTCCCATACCTCCACCTGCTCCAGCCACCCTCTCAAGAACTCGCAGCATCGCCTGCGATCTGCATCATCCCCGTCGATCACGATACTCAACACGGTGGTGGTGGTGGTGGCATCTCATTCTCGACCCTTGACCGGACCTAGCGGTTACGATCGGTCATTACGCCTCTACCACGCCCACGCACATTACGACCACGTCCCCTAGAAATCATGTCTATGATCACGATTTAATCTGATTTAAGAAATTTTATGTATTAGCTTCTGTTCCACTGATTACCCGCGAACAAGTTTTATGTAAAGAAGTTTAGTAGTAGTTCTTTCGATCATTACAAAGTTTTTGTTCTAATCTCCTACCCTAATTCAAAGAATCACATTCATTCAGTAGTATCTACTACACACGCTCATCACTTTGAGCATTTTCGTCGTTCCAACCCAGGGGTATTTTTGTAATTTGTCCTATAGGGATATTTTGGAAATTTTCCAAATCAAGGTATCTTGAAATTTTGCAAAATAGGGTTTTTGGTATTTTTGCAAAATAGGAATATTTTGGTAAAAATTAAGGGTAGTATGGTAATTTTATAAACTGAGGGTATTTTGGTAATTTTCACAAATCGGGGTACTTTGGTAATTTTTTTCAGATCTAAGGTAGTTTTTTCAAATCGAGGGTAATTTGGTGATTTTAAAACTAGGGTTTTTATAAAACAGTGTAGCTAGTCCCTTTCGGGTTTTAATTATTGAATTTAGCCTGTGGGTAAGTCCTCTTGGTTAGGGTGAACCGTCGCTACGCACCAAGTAGGATTCGAGCGAAGAGGAGGTGAGTCACTAGGACTGCTTAAATACCAAGCTCCCCCTGAATCCAATCCTAGACATGCGCACAACTGTTGCCACACCCTTAACTCGGCGACTCACTCACAGGTTTGTTCAATTAGTCTTTAAATTTTATGTAATTTTATGTTAGAGTAAGCTAATCCTAGAGTTCAATAGCTCCTAATCTACTAATCTACGATCCTGTAATACCCACATACAAATCAAACAATAATTATGGTGGACTTCAAGCTGGAGACTCAGGTGCCATGCTAGAAAACCTGCTCATCTTTTAGTAAACTCACTTTCATAAAACGTTTTGGGCCCAAAAAGCCTTTCAAGTCGAGTTTTGAACTGGGCTCTGATACCAAATTGAAACACCCCATACCCAGCCCACAAATCCTAACCGGGTCTGACATGTTCCTTAAGAAAACTTAGCTAAATCTCATTTTGTCATTTTGGAAAATTAGGTGGTTTTGAAGAAAAATAGATTTGTGTTATGATCAAGTTAAAAATCGTGTTGTTATTAAAGTTTGTATTTCATTAAAACGTTATCTTCATGTTTCAAAAATTACAAGTTAAAAGAATGCTGAATTTTAGAGCTTATCACTAAGTTGAAAATCGTAGGTGTTTAGGTGTTAAAACATTTGAAGTTGTCTTACGAAAAATTGTTTAACCATTTGTTTGATGTTGATCGTATCAGAATAAAAATTAAAATGCATAAATAAAACAGTTAAATAGTAATGGCCTTATTACAACAAAACAAAACCCGAAATAAATCCCAAAAACATAATAAGAAAACGAGATAAGTTTAATCATAAGAAAACCCGGAATGTTGAGCTGAGCATGGCCACCACAAAGTCCACCTTAACTTTGGTCCATTTCTTTGAGTATCACGCAAAATGTTAGCCCATGAAGGGTGAGTCAACAGACTCAGTGTGCAACAACCAACATAGATTCCCAATCGATTAAGGCATATTAAATCACATTCAAACAAATATAAGCAATGATGCAACCCAAACCCACCTAGATATCCAACCTCTACACACCACCCGCACCTGCCAATCACACCGTGGGGATTACTAAATCGACCCTCCATCCACTACACACCCTCGACGCGCGATCATTGCGATCAAGCGCACATCGCCCTTATAATCGTGGCATAGCAACTAGATAATGTCACAGAGTCACCAGATTCATAATATGTGACATAAGTCACTGGATAATGTGGTAAAAACCACCGGAACACTTCCCCTTATCATTTCACCCATTATGCCCATGCACCATACATATTATTCAGATATCATGCAATGCACCTTACCCCAAATTCATAACGAATTTACACATATTTCCATATCAATGCCTATAAGCATTATTAGCGAGAGTTAGGGGTAGCGTGCACGAATACCTTTGTACCATTGAATGGTACCCTTAGCCATGTTACTCGTATTTTTATTAACACACATTTAACAGTAACACTATTAATCTATCGGGAAATTAATGTAGGGCTACACACCTGATAACACTGAGAACAACGCTTTCGATCCTGACACTCCTCCTTTATCTCTGTCGAACCCTTCCTATAACATCACAGTTAGAATCGGCTAACACTTAAAAGGTATAGCCTTTGGCTGAATACTCCAACCCCCTTACCTTGCTTGATTAAGTCCCGGAATCTATCACCTGCCCTTGAAGGTTACCGAAATCCCTACATGACTTATGTTAGATTCGGCTTTATTACATAAAACCTATAAAAGTGGCCCTTGGCCGAATGTTATATCCTGCTTACCTCGAATATCCAAATCCCGAAAAATCACCTTTCAATTGTCGGCTACAAGAATCCCGAAAGTTCTCCTTCATGGTTTCGGCCAAAAGAGAATAAAAGGGATTAGATTCCTAGATTTCGGCTAACCAAAGAAAAAAGGAAAAGAAACCGAATGACAGTTAACCCTTACCACAATGTTGAGATCGATTGCACCCTTGCTTGGAAACACAGAGAAATTCAGCCACAGGGAAAAAGGGTATTCGGCTTTGAGAGTTAAAATGGAAAAAGGATCGATTTCGAATCAACAATGGAATGATGATAGGATTCGACCTTTGATGCTACTGGACAAGTCGGCTTCAAAGAGTAAAGATGCAATGGGACTTTCGGCTTTTGAAGAATCGTGACAAGAAAAAGAGAAGAAGAAAATAGAAGAAGAAAGTGACCTTAATGGTCTTCTTGAATTGACTAATGCAAAAGGTTTTGAAAGTTCTCTGACTACTACTTTCGGCACAACACTAGGGAAAGAAAAGAGAACCAAAATGCACCTAGAACCCCTTAAGCAATTTCGGCACTTAGCTCCCCTATGCATGACCAAATATGCCCCCTCCAAAGTCCTTTTTTCGGCCAACTCTTCCCCTCTTCTCAAATCCCTTCTTTTCCTCCTACTTTTCCTCTCCACCTCTCATTCAAAGAGTTCAAATGAGTCCACCTCTCATCCACTCTCTTAGACGTACATTCAAATGGATTTGACTTGGTCTTTCACTCATCCATTCAGGGTCCTTGTGCCGTCTACCACTGCACCTCCTTGCTGAAAAATAAAAGCTCCAAAACGCCACTTGTGTTACTCGAACCTAGGCCTCTTCACACTCCTGAGGCGTCGCTCTCCTGTGCTCTAAGTGGCGCCTGCCTTGCCACTTTACCAGCTCAGTTCTTGTGTCCTAGTCCACATACTAAACTCCTTAAGGCCTAGCTCCCTTAGCTCTCTTTTCAATGCTTAAAAAAATCAAATATTTTCTAAAGCTTCTGCCTACACCCCAAGGTTCTCGAATCCCCCAAAACACATACAAATCATACACAAGCATGCCACTACATGCATTTAAGTTAAAATGCATAACCCCTAAATCCTGGATATTACATAATTAACATTTTATCATTCACCAAGCATATCATGACCATATCACCAAAGACCTTAGCACATATATATCCATACTTAGGCTTACAACCATGGTAGCCCAAATAAGCCAATCTACATGGCCAAATATCAAACAAGCCTTTGACAATCACAAGCCAACACATTGGCTACAATCACAATGACACATTTGACAAAATGACTAAGTCTCTATACATGCCATAGACTTAAAATACTTGAATTCATTTGTACCCAAAATGACAACTTGATAGTGCGACAGGATCTCCGGGGAACTCCAACCCAGGCTAGCTTAATAACCCTAAAAGACATGGGAATGGAAGGGGGTAAGCTATATAGCTTAGTAAGTTCATATGCAAATAATACAAAACATTATTCATACACTTGACATACAATTAACTTAACAAATATTAACATAAATGTCATTAAAATTCACATACTCAACTTACTCAATCCCAATATTACCAACGACTCATCATATGAATTACACAACATATTTCCACATGAATGTCATTAAACTTCATGAGTATAATTTACTCAATCACATTATTGCCTATAGCTCATCATATCAATATCAATATAAATGTCATTAAACTTCATAAGTGTCATATGAACATAAATGTCATTTGATATCAACATAACACATATCAATATAATTGTCATATACCAATAGTTAATCATATGAATTACATATCACGTATCAACATAAATGTCATTTAAGCTTCATAACCACAACTTATTCAATCACAGTCTTACCAATTGTTCATTATATACTGAGCTCATTTTCTTTGAGTTTTTCGTACGTACCTGTACCATCTTGATAAATCGTAAAAGTAACATATTTTAGGCCCACATTTCGCATACTTTTGAATGATTTATCCCTTGAATTATGTAATTTGGTGCTCTTAATCCGTTGTTTTCATGTTTTATACTCAGGAGAGCATCAGAAGATGAAAATAACGAAAAATGGTCTTAAAACAGACCAAATTGGGCCAAAATAGAAATCGACACGGCCTGGGCCCATGACCACACGGCCGTGCCTCATTTATGAACTAGAATAAGGCCTGAGCCCCAAAACACATGGTCGTGCCTCATCATCAGACTCGACCACGGCCTACAATCGAAGAACATTGGCGTGCCACACGGGCGTGTCCCTGCTGCAGGAAAGAAGAGTTTCAGTCAATTTAGGGTACTTAGAGGCAAAGAAACATATTCCAAAAGCCTATATAAAGACCCTAGAGGCCAACCTTGACGGGTACATACGGATAGGCATCCAGCTAGGCCAAGGAAGGCAGATTTGTGGAGAATTACTCAAAGATAACTATTTGATTCATCTCAAGAAGCCAGAATTATACTCAAGACGGCGAATCTCTCCTTCAATTCCTTCAGGGGGTTTTAGGGATTTCTTATGTTTTGTTTTATCTTTTCTTTTGAGATGTTTTCTTTTACAATTATGATATGCTTAGGTAGAGGAGCAAAAGTCCCTGCCTAAGAGTAGATCTAGCATAATTAAGCGGAGTTGATCGCGTGCCTAGAGATAGGGTGACAAGATTTTTTTGGATTAGGGTGAAACCTAATATGGGAGTCCATAGATTGATTTAATACAATTCTAGGGGTTTTAATTAAAAAGAGATTTCAATTAATCAACCTAGGGTTATATGTTAGTCGCCTCGAGAGAGGGATTAATATATGTTAGAGAATCTTACGGATTAAATCAAGTGAATAAATCGTCTGGTTTAGTGTTAGATAACAAGTGAAGTCTAGGTGGATTCTTCCTTGGGTGTCGTCTTAATCAATTGGTTTTTCCTCAAGTTATTTTCCAAATTTCATTCTTCTTTGTCTTAGAGTCTTTAGTTTAGTAGTTAGTTAATTTAGATTAGACAACAAATTCCCTTAATTCTTAGGCTAAATAATAGAAAGAGAGTTAGTATTAGTACTTTTGGTTGCTTTGGGATTCAGCATACCAGTCTTGCCTAAATTATACTACTATTCGATAGGAGCGCTTGCCTCCATCGTTGTCTTAGTTAGTTTCCAGGTTCAATCATTCTTTATATAAATTTTAAGACTCGACAAAACAACGATCAAGGTTTTGGCGCCGTTGTCGGGGACTGAAATATTAAGAACGCTTAATTTTTATTACTTTAGCCATATTTTATTTTTACAATCAAACTTTATTTTTGCTTTTCTAAGTTTTCTTCTTTTACTCCTTTCAGGTACCTCCAGTTTATGACTAGAAGGAACCCCACAGGACCTCTACTTTAATATAGTGACATCGAAGGTACCGTTCGTAGAAATCGCAGAGAAATAAGGCGAAGCTTAAACTACATAAAAGAAGAGCAAGAAGACGAAACCAATCCTATTGAAAGGATGGCTGAAAAAAATCCACTACCTCCAGAGGCGGTAGAACATCATGCTCCACGTACTATGTAGGATTATGCTAAACCTAGTTTAACAGGAACTGAGTCAAGTATTGTTAGGCCTCTATTGGTGTAAATAATTTTGAACCGAAACCTAACACTATACAGATGATACAATAGTTTGTTCAGTTTGATGGTTTGCAGGATGAGGATCCTAACACACACTTAGCGAATTTTATAGAATTCTGTGATACCTTCTAAATAAATGGCATTTCTGATGATGCCATCCGTCTTCAATTATTTCCCTTTTCTTTGAGGAATAAAGCCAAACAGTGGTTACATTCTCTTCCGCGAGGATTAATCACTACATGGGACCAAATGACCGAAAAAATTTCATTAAAATATTTTCTGCCGGCCAAAATGGTCAAGTTAAGGAATGATATCTCTTCTTTTGTGCAGATGGATTTAGAGACACTTTACGATGCATGGGAGAGATACAAAGATTTGTTGAGGAAGTGCCCACACCACAAATTACCTTTATGGTTACAGGTCCAAATTTTCTACAATGGTGTGAACCCCTCAACAAGGCAATTAATTGATTCAGCTGCTGGCAGAACTCTGAATAATAAAACCCCTAAAGTAGCCTATGAGATTATCGAGGAGATGTCACTAAATAACTATCAGTGGCAAGTTACAAGGACCAGGCCAGCCAAAGCAGCCAGAGTTTTCAACCTCGATGCAGTAACCATGTTATCAAATCAGGTAGAGTTTCTACATAAAAGATTTGATGGTTTATATGGTTCTTCACAGGCACATCCAGTTATACAGTGCGACGAAAGTGAAGGCATGGTGAATCCTGAGTACCCACCCTACGAACAAGGCATGGATAGCGAACAAATGAACTATATGGATAACAATTTTCGATCTAACAATAACCCTTATAGTAATACTTATAATCCAGGTTGGAAGAACCACCCCAATTTTTCATGGGGTGGTCAAAGAAATCAAAGGCAACAACCATTCCAAAACTTCCAACAATAGCCCTACCTACAGGAAAAGAAGTCGAACCTTGAAGAGGTGCTAACAAATTTCATAACAGCCTCAGAAACACTTTTCCAAAAGGTAGAAACAAAACTTGAAGTACTGTCACAGGAAGTTAAGGAACAATTCGGGCAACTTGCTAAGCAACTTTTTGAGAAACCACAGGGGAGACTACTAAGCAACACCGAGAGTAACCCTAGGGAGCAAGTTCAAGCCATAACAACTCAAGATAGTGAAGGGTTAGAAGCGCTTAATTCAAACCAAAAGAAGGTGGTAGAATAAGATATGGTTGAGGTCAACAACAAGCCGGAAACAGCAATTAAAGAGTACAAACTTCGCATACCATATCCCCAAGCAATAACGAAAGACGACACAGAGGAACAGTTCGGTAAGTTTCTTAAACTTTTAAAGAAATTACATACTAACTTATCGTTCCTTGAAGCTCTTTCGCAGATGCCAGATTCTAGGAAATTTCTAAAGAAGCTATTAACAAACAAGCAGAAGATAGACGAGAAATCACATGCGGAACTAAATGCAGTCTGCTCAGCAATGTTGCAAAATAAACTACCACAGAAATTAAAAGATCCAGGGAGTTTTACAATTCCATGCTTAATTGGTAGTTTATCTATTGATAATGTATTAGTTGATTTAGAGGCAAGCATAAATGACATGCCTTATAAATTATTTAAACAACTAGGTCTAGGGAAATCTAAACAAACTAGGATAAGCATTCAATTAGCTGATAAAACTATTAGAATTCCTAGGGGTATAATCGAAGATGTACTCGTGAAGATTGATAAATTCGTATTCTCAGTAGATTTTGTTGTGTTAGACATGGATGATGACAACACGATCCCCTTAATTTTAGGAAGACCATTCTTAGCAACTACCAGGACTACAATTGACGTCGACCCAAGTGAACTCATACTTTATGTAGGTGACGAGACAGTTTCTCTTCAAGCCCTCGACTCAGCTAGAACATCGAATAACCAAGGTGAGAAAGTAAATTATATTGATAACCATTCGGTTAACCCTTCTTTTCAGGAAGCACCACAAAAGAACACAACTGAGTTCGATCCTAAACCCTGTGCCAACAAGGAAATAACTCACAAGGAACAAGGGATTCAGATCGATGAACTAGAAAAGGAGAAGACACATCTTAAAGAAAAACTACGGATACACGAAGCAGAACAGAAGCCATTTCAAAAGGCAGACAAGTTCAAAATCGGTGATCAGGTACTATTAGATGAAGCAAACCCACGAATATCTCCACCTAATCCTAACATAAGCAAGGAAATCCTTTTTAAGGTAATCAATGTCTTCCCATAAGGAACAGTCGAGGTAAGTAATCCTATTTTTGGCACTTTAAGAATAAACGCTACTCATCTTAAACTCTATCATGATAATGGAACTGCTAACACGAGGAAAGATTTTCAACTCCTCAAACCCCCTAGAATATGCAAATGAGAGGAAAGTCAATCTTAAGACTTTAAACGAGAGCTTCTCGGGAGGCAACTAAGCACTAACCCTAATTATTGTTACAATTTTTCTTTTCTTTTCTTTTTTTCTTCTTCTTTGGTAGATTTTAGTACCACCTGACCTTGGACACGGTAGTGGTCGTGTCAGGTAATGAATCATCGAATCTCGTCTTGACACAACAGAGATGGTATGAGTTAGAACGAATCAATTTTCAAGTACGGACCCAACTACCACGCCACGGCCATGCGATGCAGCCGTGGCTGACATTATGAGTTCATACACGGTAGTGGCAAACTAAACATGGGTGTGCGAGGCGACCGTGGTCGACACTGACTTACCAAGCACGGGCGTAGAAATTTGAACACAGGCGTGGGAGAAACGATAAGACCCATAACACGGGCATATGAGGAGGCCGTGTGACTCAACACGCCCACGGTACACGGGTGTGGGGAAGCATCAGAGTTGAAAATCTATTTAAACCACCACCCCCTCCTCCCCCCTCCACTTACTCCTAAACCCCTCTTTCTACACCTTTTTGGTTCTCACTTTCATTTTCATTCACATTCATCTTTCAAAACCCTTGACCACCACAACTATGCCAAAGAAGCGGAAGGATCAAAGCACAGTCTCCCCATGGGAGATCGACCTACATAAGTTCATGTCGGCCGCTTCATATAATCGACAAGCCAAGGGTCTTTGAGACTTTTTCGGACTTATTTTTCTTTAATCTTTTCCTTTATTTTCCTTATCTATACTTCTCTTCTGCTTAATTCATTTTATCTTATTTTAGTTTCTTGGTTTTAGACTCTTAAGCCTGCTAGGGAATCACACCGGAACCACGACCACTACCACTACCTCAACACAGCCTTAGGAGTCACACCCACCTCACGAACCATCCAAAAATAGGGACTCCTCAGTCCATCTACCTTTTCTTACAAGTTTATTTTGCTTTTTATTTTCCTTCACTCTAGATTGCTTTTCTTTAAATATTTATTTCGTATATTTTGAATCTTTATTATTAATTCCTGGCTAATACTTTACGAGCTCCCCAATTTCTTCATCTAGCGCAAAGCTCATTAGTAACCACCACACCAAAGGATGACACCTCCAAAGTATTTTTCACATTCTGCAAGGAATTCATCCATAATTTAGGAAGTTTCACTTCTCCCCATATCTTTTGATTTTCTTATGAATATTGCCTATCTTTGTACATTGAGGGCAATGTACATCTTAAATGTAGGGGGTGAAAGTTTATGCCTAACTTTTTGCATTATTCCCAAGTCCCTGAATGATATCTTATCTTAAGTAATTTTCTCATATTACTAATTAGGAGGAAATTTCTGTTGATTTATAATTTCTATTGATATGTCTTAGATTAAGTCATAGTTAATTGTACATTGATAATTTAAACTTTAAGATACTAGAGAATTAAGCATGATAAGTCTATTTTTCAAAAATCAAAAAATTTTCTAGGTTGTTGAACTGAATTTGAATATTACCTTGAAGTTTGAAATTTACAGGGATTGATGTCAAAAACCCATAATTTTTGTGAGATTTGAGCCTTATAGAGCATATATTCTTTTTCATGCTTACTTTATTGATTATGAATGTGTCAACACTGAATTATTATTCTAGAACTTGCCTCGATTATACATGTCAAGACCACATTATTGATTTGATATACTGAGATGATAAATGCACCTAGGTTTTAACCCACTCACTCCACTAAAAAGCCTACCTACATAATTAACCCCTAGTGAACCTCTTGCATCCTAACAACCCTTTTTATTGATACACCTACTAATAGTAACCCAAAACCCTGCTCGTATTTGTTATCACCATTCCTTTGACTACCCTTCTATCGAGAATTGATTTGATCAGTTGCCTAATTACTTTATTTCAGTTGATAAAGTTCTTTCTTATATTATGTATTTATTGACTTGTTCTTAAAAAAATGAAGTATATTCATTATTAGTTCTATGTTCTAAGAGCTTACATGTTTAAATTCAACATCTTGAAGAAGAAGCTCGTATTATTAGTATTTTAAATTTTCGTGTGATATAATCATTTAGGTTATTAGTTCATTTTTCTAAAGTTAAGTAATTTTTCAATTCAATCTCGATTCTAACCCTTCAAATTTAGCCATTATCCACACGATTAACCCAAGCCCCGTTACAACCCCGTTAAAGACCTTTTAGTTTGTGTATCATCTCATATTACAGTAGTGGAGATTTGATTTTCAAGCAAGCCTATGGGATTAACTTTTCAGGTTCGACTTATGAGTGCTTATTTTTGAACCTTAAACACTTCGAGCTCTTTGAGTGAATCTTTAGTGAGGATGTCAAACCTTGTCGAAGGGGAAACACTTATGTTTTAGTGCCACAAATATATGACTTAGAATTGTTTGAATCTTTAGGAGTCTTTGAGTTAAATTATCCATGTATGAATTGTCTATGAATTATGATGAGGCATTATTAATGAGAATTATGAATTGTGAAAAGTTTGTTTTAATTGTAAGTTGAGAATTTTGCTTGAGGGCAAGCAAAAGCTTAAGTGTGGGGGTATTTGATAAACCGTAAAAGTAACATATTTTAGGCCCACATTTAGCATACTTTTGGATGATTTATCCCTTGAATTATGTAATTTGGTGCTCTTAATCCATTGTTTTCATGTTTTATACTCAGGAGAGCACCGGAAGATGAAAAGAATAAGAAACGGAACGGACCAAATTGGGCCAAAATAGAAATCGACATGGCCTGGGCCCATGACCACACAGCCATGCCCCATTGATAGATTAGAACACGGTCTGAGCCCCGAAACACACGGCTGTGCCTCATCATCAAACTCGACCACAGCCTACAATCGAAGAACACGGGCATGCCACACGGGCGTGTCTCTGTCGCAAGAAAGAAGAGTTTCAGTCAATTTAGGGTACTTAGAGGCAAAGAAACATATTCCAAAACTCTATATAAAGACCCTAGAGGCCAACCTTGAGGGGTACGTTCAGATAGGCGTCCACTAGGCCAAGGAAGGCAAATTTGTGGAGAATTACTCAAAGATAGCCACTTGATTCATCTCAAGAAGCCGGAATTATACTCAAGATGGCAGATCTCTTCTTGAATTCCTTCAGGGGTTTTAGGGATTTCTTATGTTTTGTTTTATCTTTTCTTTTGAGATGTTTTCTTTTATAATTATGAACTAAACCCTCAGATACTTGAGGGGGATGAAACTTAAGATGAATGTTGTTATTGTTTTCTGAACTATATGATAAATATTTGGCTTGTTCTTAATTATGTGTTCTTAATTCTTGTATTGATATTTCTGGGATATTAAGTCAAGTATGATGTGCTTAGGTGGAGGAGAAAAAGTCCCTACCTAAGAGTAGATCTAGCATAATTAAGCGGAGTTAATCACGCACCTAGAGATAGGGTGACGAGATTTTTTGGATTAGGGTGAAACCTAATATGGTAGTCCATAGATCGAGTTAATGCAATTCTAGGGGTTTTAATTAAAAAGAGATTTCAATTAATCAACCTAGGGTTAGACGTTAGACGCCTCGAGAAAGGGATTAATATAAGTTAGGGAATCTTACGGATCAAGTCAAGTGAATAAATAAATGCAGTGCGGTGTTAGATAACAAGTGAAGTCTAGGTGGATTCTTCCTTGGGTGTCGTCTTAATCAATTGGTTTCTCCTCAAGTTATTTTCCAAATTTCATTCTTCTTTTTCTTAGAGTTTTTAGTTTAGTAGTTAGTTAATTCAGATTAAATAACAAATTCCCTTAATTCTAAGGCTAAATAATAGAAAGAGAGTTAATATTAGTACTTTTGGTTCCTTTGGGATTCGACATACCGGTCTTGCCTAAACTATACAACTATTTGATAGGTGCGCTTGTCTCCATCGTTGTCTTAGTTAGTTTCCAGGTTCGATCATTCTTTATATAAATTTTAAGACTTGACAAAACAACGATCACATCTCAAAACATATTCTCATACTTTCTCATCTTTGACATGCCCGTTGAATTTCCCGTTGAACCACTTGGAATACTAAAGGATCCTCGGGGATCTCAAACACACAGTATCGTACCAATGTCATATCCCAGATATGGTCTTACATGTAATCTCGTATCGATGCCAATAGCCCAACTATGGTCTTACACGAAGTCTCACATCGATGCCACATCCCAGATATGGTCTTATACGAAATCTCATATCGATGCCATATCCTAGATATGGTCTTACATGTAATCTTAGTGACCCTAATGTCATGACATTTGTATCCTACCTATTCCTAAGGTTTAATCGGGATTTACTCGCTTGTCGAAACTTCATCAATTTCATCCATAGAGTCAATCATACAATTCATGCAATAAAGAGACATTATAAATAAAATTATAAAGTTGCATTATTTACATACAAACTTACCTCGACATAAAAATTGGCGAAAAGGACTAAATCTCCAAATACTAGTTTTCCCCCGTTCTAGGTCCAAACCTCATTTTTCTTGATTTATAATATCACATTTAACTTATTCAATCATTATAAAATTCAAATTAGCACAATTTCACATTATGGAAAAATTACATTTTTACCCTTAAAGTTTGACATTTTTACAATTTAGTCCTTAGGCTCATAAAATAAGTTTCATTCAATTTCTTCAAAACCCAAGCCTAGCCGATCATACTTATAAAAGCCCACATGTCTCATTTAATCACACTTTTCTACTCATTTTATAGACTTTTACAAATAGGTCCTTATTGACATTTTCACCGCTTAACAAAAGTCGTTTATTCAATATCAAATTTGCAAATCTACCATTAAACATCAAAATACACAAACATCCAACATGGGTCAAACCCTAGACCTTGATCTTTTCTCAAATTAGTGGTAGAAATAGGTAGATCTTGTTACGAGGATTTCAAAAACGTAAAAATCATTAAAAACGGGGCTAGAACAGACTTACAATCGAGCTTGGAGGCTTGGAAAATCGTAGCTATGTCTTCCATGCAAGTTTTAGCCATAAGGTAGAAGATGGAAAAAATTGACTTTTAATTTGGCTTTTTGATTCATTTATTAACCAAATGACCAAAATGCACCTAACTTAAAACATAACAATTCTCTTACTTCATGTCTATTTTTGTCCACTAACTTAACCAATGGTCTAATTACCATCTAAGGACCTTCAATTTTAATTTCATAGCAATTAGACACCTCTAGCATGTAGAACTTAACTTTTTCACTTTTTACAATTTAGTCTTTTTGACTAAATTGAGTGCCCAATCATCAAAATTTTTGAACGAAATTTTCACGAAACAATTCTGTAAAATTGTATACTATAAAATATAATAAGAACAAATTTTATTGTGTCAGATTTGTAGTCTCAAAACCACTATTCCGACTAGACCCAAAATCGGGTTGTCACAACTCTCCCCTTTAGGGATTTTCGTCCCCGAAAATCTTATCAAAAAATAAGTTTGATTTTCACGTAGACTCTTCTATCTCATGGCACTGCCAAAGAACCCTCCCTAAGGTTATGCTTTTATTTCCCAACTATTAATCTCTCGTGTTAAAATTCTGATAGATTCTTCGTTATACAACTTATCGATTGAATCTTAATCTCTATCGGAAAATTCATATCCAAAGAGTCAAATCGATACCATTGCAACATAGATACACAAAACACATTTCAAATCCTTTTTCCAAGGCTATACTTTCGAAAATATGTTACCGCTGAATGGGAATTTCATATCCCCATGTTTCAAATTCACATACATTCTCCAACAACCTAAAATGGATTCTAAACTACCTTGAATCACTTTTACTATCTGTATGATATCCGATAAGATAGTCTCTGAAACATATAACTCAACTAATCTATCATGCTACATAACCGGTCATCAGAACATCTATTTCAAATAATTGTACATTTTATTACTCCCTGAATGAACAAATGAGCTATTACTAAGCTTCGTACAAAATTTTTTGCATAAGCTCTGAATTATTCAGTGTGCAAATTCTATCTCGGAATAATGATAATAGTCATCAGATCAGACCTAAAATTCAGAATCAAAAGTTGTCTCGCACTGTACTCGTTTAGTTTACCACTCACTATCACATTCCTGAGGTTCTCAATCTTGCAAAGAAAACATCACTTTAGCTTCTAATTTAGCTAGATTCATACTATCATCAAATAAGATTAATCATGTATCAAATACTCACAAAATAATCAAAGATTTTTCCATTCAAGCTTTTGCAACTACATCTGCTTTCTCAAAGGTTATTTGATAACTGCTCACAATCTTTCAATAGTTCAAACCGTCTATACTGTTTTAAATTCAGATTCATTCTATGACATTAGATACTTTTGTAACACCCCTTGCCCATATTCAAGTCGGAACAGGGTTGGAGGCATTACATAGCTAACCTTGCTTAAACATCTAGAATAGGGTTATAAAATTTCATTTAACTCTATCGCCTGCTCATATTCAGCTTAAGAGACCCTAAACATACACCCGAGAAGTATCGAAACTTTTTCGGGAGCTTTCACGAATTCAAGAAAATTTTTGAAAAAATAGAGGCCACACACCCGTGTAGGCTTAGGGACATGCCCGTGTGCCCCTGAGGCATGCCAGTGTCTTTCACCCGTGGTCGACACTGTAACAGCCCGATTTAGGGGCTAGTCAAAATAGTGATCTTGGGATCACTAATCTGATACTTTATAATTTATTTTCATGTTATATTATGAGTTAAAACATGATAGCACATATGCATGAAAATTTTGGTGCTTTAATTTTAGTGATTTTGTGTTCAATCGTGAAAAAGGACTAAATCGTGTAAAGTGTAAAAGTTCTATTTTTATTTCCAAAGGTGCCAAATAGCCGTAAATCTTTAAATTGAGGTTTTTAAAAGGCAATTTAGCCCATGTCATGTGCTTGGCCGACCATAGACTTAAAGGGAGACAAAGATGGACAAATTTGGTAAAAGTTAGTAGAGTTGGTGGCAAAATTTGACTAGTTTAGTATTAGAATAAGGAGAGAAAAAGTTATAATCTTTTATCCTATCATCTTCCACCAAAAATTAGCAAAAAATAAGGGGTAGAAAGCTTCAAAAATTTTAGCAAGCTCTCATCCATTCAAGTAAGTATCCTAGTGAACTTTTCTTGAAAATAATTGTACTTTTGAGACCCCCAAAGCTTAAGTTTTCAAATGAGGGGACTATTGTGCAATATTGTAAAAATTTTAGAGTTCTACCATGAGAACTATATTAGTTATTTGCTGCATTTTTATGGAAGAATTTGAGTCTTAGTTGTTAGATGAACAACTCTTATGAAAGGTGTTGTCTTGGAAACACCTAATTTGGACCTTGATGAAAAGGTTACAAAGTTGTAGTAATTATGTGAAATGTTGAGTTTTGATGATAGCTATAAGAGTATTAAATGTTCACCTAGGCTTGTTGAAGGTAGAAATGTGATTAGAATCAATTTCCGAGCTTAAGGGCAAAATGGTCTTTTTGCCCAAGGTCTAAGGGCAAAATAGTTATTTTTCCTAAATATGATTTTTGAAATGCTTTTATTAATATAATGATTAAAATGAGCTAAATTGCTATTATAGAGTAAGAAGAGCCGAGGACCCACCTTGATCGGGGAAAGAACAAAGTCTTGGAGTAAATCGACGAGTTAGCTCATTTTGAAATCGAGGTACGTTTATGTCATTTAAACAACATTTTTATTAGCATGTTGAGAAATTCTTGTCATTTTGTTAATGAATGGGATGTTGATGGGCCATATTGATTAGAGAAATGACATCATTGAGATATTAAATAAATAAGGTCACGTATAAGACCATGTCCGGGACATGGCCTCGGTCACCGAGTTGAAATCTCGTATAAGACCATATACAGGATATGGAACGATACATAAGAGGTCATCCTGTATAAGACCATATCTGCGATATGGCTTTGGTAATGAATACGGAATTCGTATAAGACCATATCTGGGATATGGCATCGATACAAGAGAAGTAATTCCATATAAGACCATATCTAGGATATGGCATTGGCACCTAGAGGTAATTCCATATAAGACCATGTCTGGGACATGGCATTGACCTCTAGGGGAGACTCCATGTAAGACCACCTCGAGGATGTGGCAATGGCTTTATACTTATAGTAGTGATGATAAACGCACGTATTTGGCTATCCCTTGTGAGTAGTGGGATAAGTAGATGAATTTATAAGTGGAAATGTAAAGGATATTAAGTCATGTGAATGAGTGAATACAGGTACTCGTGAATGAGCCACGAGGAGTCAGTTTTGGTACATGGCACTAAATGTGTTAGATAAGAGCAACTAGAAGTGAGTAGTGTCAAGAAACTTTGACTTGTGTACAGTTAGCTAATACCGTGGATGGATTATTTTATGAGCATTATTATTGCTATTTATTTCCATGCAACTTACTAAGCTTTATGCTTACCCCTTTTTCATTGCCCTTCTTTCTTATAGTATTGCCAAGGTAACTCGAGGTTCGTGGACGTAGGAGTTCAGAAATCACGCTATCAACAACACTTTGATATAACAATTTTAGACTTATTTTGAATATGGCATGTATAGGACTTGAGTATTTTGTTAAGTTGTAATTGTTGGTCAAAGTGCTCGCTATGTAAGTTGTAAAATTTATTTTGTAAATGGCCTTATGAATTAGGAAAATACTTGAGAAATTCTTTTGTTTAATAAAGATGGAATTCATGAAGTTTTTATCTCTTTTAAATATTTTGTATGTTGGAATGAGTCCTTAGACTTGCTTATGGGATAGGAGTAGTAATGTTTTTGAATGGAAGTATGTATGTGTACATTCTAGGGTGGAAATAGCTTGGTATATAGCCTACCAATTGACCCTATAAGTAGACACACGGGTATAGGTCTAAGCCGTGTGGGAGGCACGGCTAACCCATGGGCGTGCACTCAGGCCGTGTGAAGTTTGCACCTTGTTTAAGATTTAAATCACCACACGGTTGAGGTACACGGGCATGTGTATAGGCCATGCGTACCCTGCACATTAGTGTCTTAAGTCAAAATAGACCACGGGCTAATCACACGGTCATTCGTTTAGGCTGTGTGTAACAAATGGTTAGCACATAGGCATGTCAAGGCCGTGTGTAATTTGGCAGTGTCCACCACAGGTGGAATACATGGGCGTGTCTTATGGCTGCACGGGCGTGTGACTCCTATATCCGATATAAAGTTTCTCAAACTCATGTAAGTTTCCGAAAAGATTTTGATACCTTTCGGAAGTGTGTTTAGGGCCTCGTAGGTTCATATTAAGGACTTTAAGATGAAGATTGAAAATTTTTGAATTTGAACGAAATTTCATAACTTGGAAATGTATGTTAGTATTTGTTTAAGTTAGGTAACACCTCGTGCCATGTTCTAGGGCCAAACATTGGTAAGGGGTATTACATTTATTGGTATCAGAGCTACGATTTAGTCGATTCTAGGACTAACGTAGCGGAAGTACGAGTCTAGCTATACATGCCATGTGTATGAGTGTCTGAGTAATGATAGTGTGATGGCTCCTGACGTACAAAATTGTGTTTTATGTAGTAGAAGGATTCTGATCCAGACCGAACTACAGTAGATGATGCTGTGAGTAATGCGCCGGCTCCCTCTTAAGGGACTGCACCAGCTAATAGCAGACCCGAGACCTTGGGCTAGGAAAAGAGGCTCGAGAATCTTTTCACCACATGATGAGCAATTGGTATACTGGGTTTACCCGAGCAAATCCCAACGCTCAGCCCCCTCCGCCCCCACCTATTCCTTAACCCGCTTGAGTAGCCCCTCAAGTAGTTAAGGTGGTAAGAAGAGAAAGGCCTCCGATGGATAAGATCTAGAAGCAATGAGCTGAGGAATTTCGAGCAAATAAGGATGATGACCTGGAGAAAGTGGAATTTTGGCTCGAGAATACCATTTGGGTATTTGATGAGTTATCTTACACGCCTGAGGAGTGCTTAAAGTGTGCGGTGTCTCTCTTGAGAGATTCAGCCTATTGACGGTGGAACACCCTAGTGTCGGTAGTACCAAGAGAGAGAGTTAATTGGGAATTCTTCCAAGAGGAATACCGAAAGAAATATATCAGCTAGAGATTTATTAACCATAATAGAAAGGAATTCTTAGAGCTGAAGCAATGTCGTATGTCTGTGACCGACTACGAACGAGAGTTCGTAAGGCTTAACAAGTATGCACAAAAGTGCGTGTCTACCAAAGCCATCATGTGCAAGAGATTTGAGGACAGATTGAATGAGGATATCCACCTATATGTGGGAGTTCTCGAATTAAGGGAGTTTGTGGTGTTAGTGGATAGAGCCTGTAAGGCCGAGGAGTTGGCTAAAGAGAAGAGAAGAGCTGAGTACGAGTCTCGTGACTCGAGGAAGAGACAACTGAACAAGTCTCACCAATCCTCATCTAAGAAATAGAAGGATTTCACTACTCGATCAGTCACTTCATCGGGGTTTTTAAACTGAAGTAAAGGCAAGCAGTTTTCGGGATCGAAAGGGCAAACCACATCAGCTGCTACTGTGGGCAACGTTCGACCAAGTAGACCGGAATGCTCTCAATGTGGCAAGCACCATTCTGGTGAGTGTCGGGCTAATGGGAAAGCTTGTTTCAGATGCGGGTCCTTATACACTTTATCAGAGATTGTCCCGAGGTGGACGGGAAAGAAAAGCCTCAAAATGCAAGATCAGGAAATTTCGCTAGGGGAAGACCATCGAGAAGCTCGGGGATTGAAATGGGAAGAAAGAATCCTTCTAAAGAACAAGCTACTAGAGTCGAGTGTAGAGCACCAGCGAGGACATACACCATTCGTGCTCGTAAAGAGGCATCTTCCCCTAACGTAATCACAGGTATCTTTTCTCTCCATAATACTCATGTTATAGCTTTAATTGATCCGGGATCTACTCATTCATACATATGCATGAAATTAGTCTCTAGCATGAGCATGCCTATAAAGTCTACTGAATTTATTATAAGAGTGTCAAATCCCCTAGGCAAGTGTGTGTTGGTGGATAGAGTTTGCAAAGGGTGTCCTTTGATGATTAAGGGTCATTGTTTCCAGGTCGACCTTATGTTATTACCGTTTGACGAGTTTGACGTCATTCTTGGGATGGATTGCTTAGTTACACATAGAGTAATTGTGAATTGTGGGAAGAAGTAGATTGAGTTTAGAGATGAAAATGGTAATTTTATTTGTGTTGAATCAGATAAGCCGGATAGGTCACTAATAGTGATATCAACCATGTCGGCTAAGAAGTACCTTAGAAAGGGATGTGAGGCTTATCTTGCCTTTGTGTTGAACACTAAAGACAATGAAATGAAAATTGAGTTGGTACCCATAGTATGCTAATATCCTGATGTTTTCCCGGAAGAGTTGCCAGGGCTACCTCCGAATAGAGAGATTGAATTTGGGATTGAATTAGTTCTGGGTACTACCCCTATTCCTATTGCTCCATATAGAATGGCTCCAACCGAACTAAAAGAGCTCAAAGCACAGTTGCAAGAGTCGATGGATAAGGGTTTCGCGAGACTGAGTTTTTCTCCATGGGGTGCTCCCGTTCTATTCGTGAAGAAGAAAGATGGTTCCATGAGACTATGTATAGACTATCAGCAACTCAATAAGGTGACAGTGAAGAATAAGTACCCGTTGCCAAGGATCGATGATCTATTTGATCAATTGAAGGGAGCTACAGTATTTTCCAAGATAGATCTGAGGTCAGGGCACTATCAGTTGAGAGTCAAGGATTCGGATATACTAAAAATCGCATTTAAAACTAGGTATGGCCACTATGAATTTTCGGTCATGCCTTTTTGTCTAACAAATGCCCCCACGATTTTCGTGGATTTAATGAATTGCATTTTTTGACCGTACTTGGATAGGTTTGTTGTGGTCTTCATCGATGACATACTGATCTACTCTTGAGATGAGAACGATCATGCAGAGCATTTGAGAATGGTTCTACAAGTTTTGAGAAAAAATAATTGTATGCCAAATTCAGTAAAAGTGAATTTTGGCTCAAAGAAGTGGGATTTTTGGGGCATATTGTCTCAGGAGATGGGATTAGAGTTGACCCCAGTAATATTTCGGCAATTGTTGAATGGAAACCACCGAGGAGCGTAACTGAAGTGAGGAGTTTTCTAGGCCTAGCAGGCTATTATAGGTGTTTTGTCAAGGGATTTTCCATGATAGCTACACTGATGAAGAGACTTCTACAGAAAGATGTAAAGTTCATTTCGACTGAGAAATGTCAACAGAGTTTTGAAGAACTGAAGACACGGTTGACTGAGGCTCCTGTTTTGGTGTAACCTAAGCCAGGAAGAGAATTAGTTATTTTCAGTGATACGTCCTTGAACGAATTGGGTTGTGTACTTATGCAAGATGGTAAAGTGATTGCATACGCCTCTAGACAGTTGAAGCCGCACGAGAAGAACTACCCGACTCATGATTTAGAGTTGGCCGCAATCGTGTTTGCATTGAAATTTTGGAGGCATTATTTATATGATGAAAGGTGTCGGATTTTCACTGACCATAAAAGCCTAAAATATTTGATGACCCAAAAAGAATTGAATTTGAGGCAACGAAGGTGGATAAAATTGATTAAGGATTATGAGTTAATAATTGACTACCATCGGGAAAGGCTAATGTAGTCACTGACGCGTTAGGCAGAAAACCATTATTCGCATTAAAAGCCATGAGTACTCAGATGACCTTGTTAGATGATGGATCCGTTTTAGCCAAGTCGAAGGCCAAACCATTGTTCCTTCAAGAGATTCGTGAAGCTCAGAGAGATGATAACAGTTTGCAAGCCAAAAGAGTTTTGTGTAAGTCGAACGTTGAGTCAGACTTTCGAGTAAATACTGATGGATGTCTGACATTTTGAGATAGGATTTGCGTACCTAGGAATGATGAGCTTATCCATAAAATCTTGCATAAAGTGCATAGCAAATGTTTGAATGTACATCCGGGCAGCACAAAAATGTTTAATGATCTCAAGAAATGGTATTGGTGGTTGGGTATAAAGAAAGATATTTTCGAGTTTGTATTGAAATGCCTAATTTGTCAGCAAGTGAAGGCCTAACATCAAGTACCTTCGGGTTTACTTCAACCCATTATGGTTCCGAAGTGGAAGTGGGACTGTATTACTATAGACTTCGTGACGGGCTTACCATTTACCCCCAAGAGGAAAGATGCAATATGGGTAGTGGTTGATAGACTCACTAAGTCAGCCTACTTTATACCAGTGCGAGTTGATTATTCACTCTATAAATTGGCAGACTTGTATATGTTTGAGATTGTAAGACTTAATGGATTACCATTGTCAATCATTTCAGATAGAGATCCAAGATTCACGTCATAGTTTTGGAAAAAGCTACAAGAATCTTTAGGCACGAAATTGAGTTTCAGTACCGCTTTCCATCCACAAACTGACGGGCAGTCAGAGAGAGTAATTCAGATACTTGAAGACTTGCTTTGATGTTGTGTTTTGAAATTCCACGATAGCTGGGAGAAATACTTACCATTGGTGGAATTCGCCTACAACAACAGTTTTCGATCAAGTTTGAAGATGGCGCCTTACGAGGCATTGTATGGGCGTAAGTGTCGAATGCCCTTGTATTGGTCAGAAATTAGGGAGAAATAGATACACGGGGTTCATTTGATTAAGGAAACCAAAGAGAAAGTAAAAGTGATACATGACTGTTTGAAAGTTGCCTCAGATAGACAAAAGTCCTATTCGAATTTAAAAAGAAAAGAGATTGAATTCAAAGTCGGTGATAAAGTGTTTTTGAAAGTATCACCTTAGAGAAAAGTCCTTAGATTTGGTAGGAAAGGCAAATTGAGCCCGCGCTTTATCGGACCTTATAAAGTTACTGAAAGGATAGGACCGGTAGCTTATCGGTTAGCTTTTCCACTGGAGTTAGAAAAGATTCATGATTTCTTTCATGTATCCATGTTACGCCAATATTACGCCAATACCGTTCAGACCCTTCACATGTCAAAAGCAGACAGAGGTAGAGATACAACCGGATTTGACATATGGAGAAGAACCAGTTAGAATTTTGGCTCGTGAAGTCAAGCAGTTAAGGAACAAAAGCATAGCCCTAGTGCAAGTTCTATGGAAAAGGCACGGTATTGAAGAGGCTACATGGGAGCCCGAGGAAATGATGAGAAATCAATAACCCAATCTTTTCACTGGTATGATTTTTTAGGACGAAAATCCTTAAGGGCGAGAATTGTAACAGCCTGATCTAGGGGCTAGTCAGAATAGTGATCTCGGGATAACTAATCCAAGACTTGAGAATTTATTTTCATGTTATATTATAATTTAAAACATGATAGCACATATGCATGAAAATTTTGGTGCTTTAATTTTAGCGATTTTATGTTCAATCGAAAAAAGGACTAAATCGCGTAACGTGCAAAAGTTTCATTTTTTTTCTAAAGGTGCCAAATAGCCATAAATATTTAAATTGAGGCTTTTAAAAGGAAATTTAGCCCATGTCATGTGCTTGGCCGGCCATAGACTTAAAAGGAGACAAAGATGGACAAATTTGGTAAAAGTTAGTAGAGTTGGTGGCAAAATTTGACTAGTTTAATATTAGAATAAGGATAGAAAAAATTATCATCTTTTCTCCTATCATCTTCCATCGAAAATTAGCAGCAAATAAGGGGTAGAAAGCTTCAAAAATTTCAGCAAGCTCTCATCCATTCAAGTAAGTATCCTAGTGAACTTTCCTTGAAAATAATTGTACTTTTGAGACCCCCAAAGCTTAAGCTTTCAAATGAGGGGACTATTGTGCAATATTGTGAAAATTTTAGAGTTCTACCATGATAACTATCTTAGTTATTTGCTTCATTTTTATGGAGGAAGTTGAGTCTTAGTTGTTAGATGAACAACTCTTGTGTAAGGTGTTGTCTTGGAAACACCTAATTTGGACCTTGATGAAAAGGTTACAAATTTGTAGTAATTATGTGAAATATTGAGTTTTGATGATAGCTATAAGAGAATTAAATGTTCACCTAGGCTTGTTGAAGGTAGAAATGTGATTAGAATTAATTTCCGAACCGAAGGGCAAAATGGTCATTTTGCTAAAGGTTTAGGGGCAAAATAGTAATTTTGCCTAAATATGATTTTTGAAATGCTTTTATTAATATAATGATTAAAATGAGATAAATTGATATTATATAGCAAGAAGAACCGAGGACCCGCCTTGATCAGGGAAAGAACAAAGTCCGGGACTAAACCGATGAGTTAGCTCATTTCAAAATCGAGGTAAGTTGTATGTGATTTAAACAACATTTTTATTAGCATGTTGAGAAATGCTTGTCATTTTGTTAATGAATGGAATGTTGAAGTCTTAATGGGCCATATTGATTAGATAAATGACTTCATTGAGATATTAAATAAATAAGGTCCCGTATAAGACCATGTCAGGGAAATGGCCTCGGCACCGAGTTAAAATCTCGTATAAGACCATATCTGGGATATGGCAATGATACATAAGAGGTAATCCCGTATAAGACCATATCTAGAATATGGCTTCGGTAATGAATACGAAAATTGTATAAGACCATATCTAGGATATGGCATCGATACAAGAGAAGTAATTCCATATAAGACCATATCCGGGATATGGCATTGGCACCTAGAGGTAATTCCATATAAGACCATGTCCGGGACATGGCATTGGCCTCTAGGGGAGACTCCATGTAAGACCACCTTGAGGATGTGGCAATGGCTTTATACTTACAGTAGTGATGATAAACGCACGTATTTGGCTATCCCTTGTGAGTAGTGGGATAAGTAGATGAATTTAGATGTGGAAATGTGAAGGATATTAAGTCATGTGAATGAGTGAATACAGGTACTCGTGAATGAGTCACGAGGATTCAGTTTCGATACATGGCACGAAATGTGTTAGATAAGAGCAACTAGAAGTGAGTATTGTCAAGAAACCTTGACTTGTGTACGGTTAGCTAATACCGTGGATGGATTATTTTATGAGCATTATTATTGCTATTTATTTCCATGCAACTTACTAGGCTTTATGCTTATCCCTTTTTCTTTGCCCTTTTTTCATGTAGTATTGCCAAGATAACTCGAGGATCGTGGACGCAGGAGTTCGGAAATCACGCTATCAACAACACTTTGGTATAACAATTTTAGACTTATTTTGAATATGGCATGTATAGGACTTGAGTATTTTGTTAAGTTGTAATTGTTGGTCAAAGTGTTGGCTTTGTAAGTTGTAAAAGTTATTTTGTAAATGGCCTTATAAATTAGGCAAATACTTGGGAAATTCTTTTGTTTAATGAAGATGGAATTCATGAAGTGTTTATCTCTTTTAAATATTTTGTATGTTGGAATGAGTCCTTAGACTTGCTTATGGGATAGGAGTAGTAATGTTTTTGAATGGAAGTATGTATGTGTACATTCTAGGGTGGAAATGGCTTGGTATATAGCCTACCAATTGACCCCATAAGTAGACACACGGGCGTGGGTCTAGAGGCTGTTTGGGAGGCACGGCTAACCCATGGGCATGCACCCAGGCCGTGTGAAGTCTGCACCTTGCCTTAAGATTTAAATCACCACACGGTTGGGGTACACGGGCATGTGTATAGGCCATGCATACCCTGCACATTAGTGTCTTAAGTCAGAATAAACCACGGGCTAATCACACGGCCATTTGTTTAGGTCGTGTGTGACACACGGTTAGCACATGGGCATGTCAAGGCCATGTGTAATTTGGAAGTGTCCACCACGGGTGGAAGACAAGGGCGCGTCTTATGGGTACACAGGCATGTCCCTAAATGGACACGGGCGTGTGACCCCTGTATCTGATATAAAGTTTCTCGAACTTGTTGAAATTTTCGAAAAGATTTCGATACCCTTCGAAAGTGTGTTTAGGGCCTCGTAGGCTCATATTAAGGACTTTAAGATGAAGATTGAAATTTTTGAATTTGAATGAAATTTTATAACTTGGAAATGTATGTTAGTATGTGTTTAAGTTAGGTAACGCCTCGTGCCCTGTTCTGGCGCAAAACATGGGTAAGGGGTGTTACAGACACTGACTAATTTCACACGGCCATGGCACACCCGTGGCCTTGGCCCGTGTGTAAAATCTTAGTATTCTGACTTATCCACACGGCCTATACACACTCCCGTGTACCCTAGCCGTGTGGTGATTCAAATCCCAAGTGCAAGGTGCAGACTTCACACGGCCTGGGTGCACGCCCATGTGCTAGTTGTGCCTCCCACACGGTCTAGACCCACGCCGTGTGTCTACTTATGTGGTCAATTAGCAGATTATATACCAAACCATTACCACTCTAGAATGCACACAAACATACTTCCACTCAAAACAATAAAATTCCTATTCCATAAGCAAGTTTAAGAACTCATTCCAACATACAAGATAATTAAAAGGACATACACTTCATGAATTCCATCTTCATTTAACAAAGGAGTTTGCTAAGTATTTTCCTAACTCCTAAGGCCATTTACAAAATGACTTTTACTAACTTACATATTCAACACTTTGACTAACAATTACAACTTAACAAAATAATTGAGCCCTATACATGCCACACTCAAAATAAGTCTAAAATTATTATACCAAAGTGCTGTCAATAGTGTGATTTCTGAACTCCTACGTCCACGATCCTCGAGTTACCTTGGCAATACTACAAGAAAGAAGGGTAATGAAAAAAGGGTAAGCGTAAAGCTTAGTAAGTTTGCATGGAAATAAATACTAATAATAAGCTCATAAAATATTCCATCCACAGTTTTAGCTAACTGTACGCTAGTTAAGGCTTCTTGACAGTACTTACCTACAATTGCCCTTATCTAGCACATACCGTGCCACATATCAAAGCTGATTCTTCGTGACTCATTCATGTGTACCTGTATTCACTCATTCACATGACTTAAATATTATTCACATTTCTACTTCTAGATTCATCTAATTATCCACTATTCACAAGGGGTAGTCAAAGACATGTGTTTATCGTCATTACTGTAAGTATAAAGCCAATGCCACATCCTCGAGGTGGTCTTACATGGAGTCACCTCTGGATGCCAATGCCATATCCCGGATATGGTCTTATATGGGATAACCTCTAAGTGTCAATGCCATATCCCGAATATGGTCTTATATGGAATTTCCTACCATGTATCGATGCCATATCCCAGATATGGTCTTATATGATTTTCATGTTCATTACCAAAGCCACATCCAAGATATGGTCTTATACGGGATTTCAACTCGGTGCCGAGGCCATGTCCCGGACATGGTCTTATATGAGACCCTATCTACTTCATATCTCAATGATAGCATTTCTATAATCAATATGGCCCATTAGGAATTTAACATCTCATTCACATTAACTATTCAATTTAGTAGTGCATCATGCATTAATATAATGCCAAGCATTTCTCAACATGCTAATATAAATGTTGCTTAAATCACATACAAACTTACTTCGTTTTCAAAATTAGCTAGTTCATCGGTTCAGTCAAGACTTTATTCTTTCCCCGATCGAGGCAGATTCTCGACTCCTCTTGCTCTATAATAACAAATTATCTCATTTTAATCACTAAATTAATAAAAGCATTTCAAAAATCACGTTTAGGCAAAATTACTATTTTGCCTCTAGACTTTGCCAAAATGACCATTTTGCCCTTAGGCTCAAAAATAAATTCTAATCACATTTCTACCTTCAACAAGCCTAGGTGAATATTTAATGCTCTTAAAGCTATCATCAAAAATAAACATTTCACACATTAATCACAAACTTTATAACCTTTTCATCAAGGTCCAATTAGTTGTTTCCAAGACAACACCTTTCACAAAAGTTGTTTATCTACCAACTAGGACACAATTTCTTCCATAAAAATTCAGCAAATAAATAAGATAGCTCTCATGGTAGAACTCTAAAATTTTCACAATATTGCACAATATTCCCCTCATTTGAAAGCTTAAGCTTTGGGGGTCTCAAAAGTACAACTATTTTTCAAGAAAAGGTCACTAGAACACTTACTTGAATGGATGAGAGCTTGCTGAAATTTTGAGCATTCAAAAACACCTATTTTCTTACTATTTTGAACACTTACTTGAATGGATGAGAGCTTGCTGAAATTTTGAGCATTCAAAAACACCTATTTTCTTACTATTTTGGGTGGATAAGGATGAGCAAGAAGATGGATATCATCTTTTCTTTCTTCTAATATTAAACTAACAATTTAGTCCACCAAACACTACCAACTTTGACCAATTTGGTCAATTGTTGTCCCCTATGAAGTTTATGGCCGGCCAAGCCTTTAAAAAGGGTTAAATTGCCTTTTAAAGACCTCAAATTAACAATCTATGGCTCTTTGAAACCTTTAGCTTATAGAATGGAACTTTCGCACTTTATGTGATTTAGTTTTTTTTCGTGATTAAACACGAAATCGCTAAAATTAAAATACCAAAATTTTCATGTACATATGCTATCATGTTCTAACTCATAATATAACATGAAAATAAATTTCTCTAATCTCATATTAGTGATCCTGAGATCACTATTCTAACTAGCCCCTAAATCAAGCTATTACAACTTTAAACTCTTGGGATCAAGAAACATATGACATTTTTCGTCAGTCAACCGACGCCATCAAATTCTCAACTCAGTCATAAAAAGTGGCCGACTTTAAATCACCCATCGGTCAGTTCCTTTCATGTGACTTTATCCATCTGAAAGCATAAACTATCACTTTACATTCTTTTATTAAACTCATTCCAATCCGTTTGATAGTGCATCATTGAAAAATTCACAAATTCTTTACTCAATTTAAATTGGACTCAGAACCAGTGCTTGATTAACAATACCTTCAACTATTTTCAACTTTGCAAACACTCACAGACCATTCAAACTTTCACAAATATGATAACTTTATCAATTAAAACAGATTTAACTCATAATAATATCATCCGATTAGAACCGATCTAATAGGTGTGTCTCTTTATCACACCTTTTTGAATATAAATTCTTCATTCAGACTGTTCGTCAATTTACCCATGAATGTACAAAATTTTATCTTCTTACCTGAGGATAAATTTAAATGCATATAACTTAAATTACCTTTCAACTAACTAGCTCGCTCAGATAAAAAAGTTGAGTCAATTTCAACTATCAACTAATAACATATCAAAATACTTCCTTCTTCATGCTGTTAAAATAGCTCAAACATACAATCTTTCAAAATTTCCTCACAAGCTAGTCAACAGATCTTTACAATCATATTAGCTCGAGGAAACAAAATATCTTGGTCGAACTCATTGATCTTAATCAAACTTACCTGAGAAAGGAAAACCATCGTACAATTTGAGCTTGAGCTTCCACTATCTATACCTTTTTCGATATCAATTCCTTTCACGAAGATTAGAGAAATCCTTATACCAGAATCACCATGTTCCTATGATCGAACCAGGAATACACTCATAATAGACATAGTTATCACAAGCCAAAGAACAGACTTTAAAGATGAGCCATGATTGATAATTTACAAAATAAGGATGATAAGAAAATTGAGATAAAGAAATCCAAGATATGATATCATACTGGAAGTCTGAGAACATAACTCATAAGAAAATAATAAAGATATTGATGATTCCTCAGAGAAAATCAAAAGAAAAACAATGCTTATACGCTCTAGAATCAATTGTAACATAGTGATATATTTTCCAAATATATATTACAAAACAACATCCAGTAAAAATAGAAGAATAGCCTCACATAAATTTTCACTAACTTTTATTTCAAACGTGATAGAATAGAATCCAAAAGAGAGATATAAGAAATTTTGCTCATCAACCAACCAAACTAACAGCGCTTTCATCTAACATTATAAACAGCTAGCATTCTCATGCGATAAGAATCTCATCAGAAAATGAACAATCACATATATCTCTGAGGATAAATGAATACATAAAATACCCAAGAGAGATCATCATAATCTTATTAATTACAATTGTTACACACAGACATCTTTACAACTCACATATCATTTCTCGGACTAATTCTATCATCATTAATCCTATATTATCCCATTCACTAACAAAAATCAATCCAGAAGAAATTCCAGCAAATACATACTATAGACACCATACCTAAATGAGTCGATTACCTGATACTAACTTTTCTTTAACCGTGATATTGCATAATCTGAATAATGTTTAGAACAATCTGACGTCTCTTCTAGAACTGTATTCATTTGCCAAACTATTCTTATCTCTGCTCGTATTAATAATTACTCCACCACTTAGCTCTTTAGTTTCACACTTGTGGGCTTATTCAATATAAATCTCGTGAAATTTTGTTATAAAATACTACATTGGTAAGGGGGTGAGGTCGTAAAACCTCTAACTCGACTATCATAAATACATACATATAACTTAGCATTCATCATCAACCTAATACCTTCACAATCATATAATTCACTTCAAGCTAATTAACATACATATTTATGTTACACGAACTTTCCAATCATCTTTATTCAAACAAGTGCACTTAAACAAACATTCCATAAATTTTGAGTAAGTTTACTTATCGCATTCACTTAATCAAACAAGTTAGGCACATAACATCATATGAATGCCAAACAAACTTGGATGAGCTTATCACAATCTAAACCTCCATTTCAGTTCACTTTTCCATATTTCAAGAAAAATTCCCATTAAACTATTGTAATTTCGATGGATACTCAGGTAGTATACTCAAGGTATACATGTCAACAATCGTCAATTCATATTTAAAAGTGCCCTTTTGACACATTTTCATGGAGCACACTCTTGAGCCACATATGACATAACAGGATTTCCAATTCAGGCTAAATCCTTTCGATAACGGATGCTCTAAAGGCTTATTCTAGATTACCCGTCGGGCTAAATCCATTTCATAACATACGCTCGAGAGGGCTTAATTCAAGATTTTCATTCTGACTAAATCCTTTTTTCAACATTTAAAACATTTTTATCCGTATATCTCTAACTTATGGTTATTTCATTCTATACATCATCACATATACATCATGAACTCTTATTCATACCTTTCCAAGTTCTGACTCATGACAAACACTTTTTTAAATATTTTAGTATCGCTTCAGCGTTTTTGAAAATAGGTCGGTTGGAAAGCATCACCGTCTCAACAAAACAATTTCATCAGTGTCGGGAGATATCACACTATCACAGGTAGTAATATGGAATGTATAGCTAGACTCACAAACGCTACATTAGTCCGAGAATCGAATAAACCATAGCTCTGATACCACAAAATGTAACACCCCTTACCCATATCCGGCGCTGGGAAAGGGTACGAGGCATTACCAGACTTATTCACAAGCAAACATTCAAAACCAAGACATGAATCTCCACTCAAATTTAAAACTTTTCAAAAACATTCATATCGTCCCTAAAATAAGCCTACGAGGCCTAAAACATGCATCGGAAGTGGTTTGGGACTAAACTAAAAACTTTGGAAACTTTTAGAAAACTTAAAAAAAATTCATGAAAAAGGGGTCACACGCCCGTGTGACCCTAAGACACGTCTGTGCTTCAGGCCGTGTTCAAATTAGGGAGCTTTCTGTTTATGATGTCATCATAAAATTGAGGTCACATGGCCAAGTCACATGCCCGTGTGCTTAGTCCGTGTGATCAATTATATTTTCATAAATTTTTATAAAATAGGTGCAAACTTCACACAGCCAGGGACACGCCCGTGTCCAAGGCCGTGTCCTCTACACGGTTGAGACACACGCCCGTGTCTCTGACCGTGTGTTGGATACTGGACATTTTGTTTTGCAATTATTTAGGGTGCAGGGGACACACGGCCAAAACACATGCCCGTGGGGCAGACCGTGTGTCACACACGGCCTAGACACATGCTCGTGAGTCTACCCGTGTGGTCCAAATAAAGGCTATTTACCAAGCCATTTGCCACCCTTGTTCACACAAACACTGACACCAATTCAAAGGCACAAAACATATCATACTTAGGCAACCAAACATCCACAACTATGACCAGCACATGCCAATAAAATATCAACACCTATCATACTCACAACATTTACTAAGTCACAATTGACTACTTGTAAGATACCTAATTGTACACCACTTTATCATTTCATCAATAGACCACATTTCCAAACATCTCACATTCATGTCATAATTAACATTTCTATCATTCACCAAGCATGTCATGACCATATCACCAAATACCTTAGCACATATATATCCATACTTAGGCTTACAACCATGATAGCCCAAATAAGTCAATCTACATGGCCAAATATCAAACAAGCCTTTGACAATCACAAGCCAACACATTGGTTACAATCACAATGACACATTTAACAAAATGACTAAGTCCCTATACATGCCATAACTTAAAATAATTGAATTCATTTGTACCCAAAATGACAGCTTGATAGTGCGATAGGATCTCTGGCGAACTCCAACTCGGGCTAGCTTAATAACCCTAAAAGACATGGGAAAGGAAGGGGGTAAGCTATATAGCTTAGTAAGTTCATATGCAAATAATACAAAACATTATTCATACACTTGAAATACAATTAACTTAACAAATATTAACATAAATGTCATTAAAAATTCACATACTCAACTTACTCAATCCCAATCTTACCAACAGCTCATCATATGAATTACACAACATATTTCCACATGAATGTCATTAAACTTCATGAGTATAATTTACTCAATCACATTCTTGCCTATAGCTCATCATATGAATAACATAACATAAATCAATATAAATGTCATTAAACTTCATAAATGTTATATGAACATAAATGTCATTTGATATCAACATAACACATATCAACATAATTGTCATATACCAATAGTTTATCATATGAATTACATATCACGTATCAACATAAATGTCATTTAAGCTTCATACACACAACTTATTCAATCACAACCTTACCAATTGTTCATCATATACTGAGCTTATTTTCTTTGAGTTTTTCGTACATTCCTGTACCATCTCATAACATATTCTCATACTTTCTCATCTTTGACATACCCGTTGAACCACTTGGACTACTAAAGGATACTCGAGGATTTCGAACACACAGTATCGTACCAATGTCATATCCCAGATATGGCCTTACATGTAATCTCGTATCGATGCCAATAGCCTAGCTATGGTCTTACACGAAGTCTCACATCGATTGCATATCTCAGATATGGTCTTACACAAAGTCTCATATCGATGACATATCCCAGATATGTTCTTACACGTAGCCTTAGTGACCCTAATGTCATGACATTTGTATCCTATCTATTCCTAAGATTCAACCGGGATTTACTCGCTTGTCGAAACTTCGTCAATTTCATCCATAGAGTCAATCATAAAATTCATGTAATAACAAAACATTATAAATAAAATTATAAAGTTGCATTATTTACATACAAACTTACCTCGACATAAAAATTGACGAAAAGGACTAAATCATCAAATACTCATTTTTTCTCGTTCTAGGTCCAAACCTCGTTTTTATTGATCTATAATATCACACTTAACTTATTCAATCATTATACAATTCAAATTATCACAAAATCACATTATGTAAAAAATTATATTTTTGCCCCTAAAGTTTAACATTTTTACAATTTAGTCCCTAGGCTAGTAAAATGAGTTTCATTCAATTTCTTCAAAACCCAAGCCTAGCTGAACCATTCTCATACTTATAACAGCCCAAATTTCTCATTTAATCACACTTTTTTACCCATTTTGTAGACTTTTACAAATAGGTCATTATTGACATTTTCACTGAAAATCACTTAGCAAAAGTCGTTTATTCAACATCAAATTTACATAATCTACCATTAAACATCAAAGTACACAAATAACCAACATGGTTCAAACCCTAAACCTTGATCTTTTCTCAAATTAGTGGTAGAAATAGGTAGATCTTGTTACGAGGATTTCAAAAACGTAAAAATCATTAAAAACAGGGCTAGAACGGACTTACAATCAAGCTTGGAAGCTTGGAAAATCGTAGCTATGTCTTCGCCATGTAATTTTCAGCCATGAGATAGAAGATGGAAAAAAATTGTCTTTTAATTTGGCTTTTTAATTCATTTATTAACCAAATGACAAAATGCACCTAACTTAAAACATAACAATTCTCTTACTTCATGTCTATTTTTGTCCAATAACTTAACCAATGGTCTAATTACCATCTAAGGACCCTCAATTTTAAATTCGATAGCAATTAGACACCTCTAGCATGTAGAACTTAACTTTTGCACTTTTTACAATTTAGTCCTTTTGACTAAATTGAGTGCCTAATCGTCAAAATTTTTGAACAAAATTTTCACAAAACAATTCTATAAATTTGTAGA
The DNA here is from genome assembly GCA_025506655.1 of Gossypium rotundifolium. Lineage (NCBI taxonomy): Eukaryota > Viridiplantae > Streptophyta > Magnoliopsida > Malvales > Malvaceae > Gossypium > Gossypium rotundifolium. The sequence goes on from CP106729.1 coordinate 112,221,981, forward strand.
CCATAAAAATATAATAAGAATAAAATTTACTGTGTCAGATTTTGTGGCCTCGAAACTACTATTCGACTAGACCCAAAATCAGGCTGTTACAGCCCGACTAGTGGAATCTATGGAGAAGCCCATCTACTTGAGGCATTGATGGCCCAGTGAAACACTCCAATCAAACTAGAGTTAGCAAGGTAAATAGGACAAATCCTAAAGGGATAAGATTGTATAAAGTTTAAATCCCTTAGGACTCTTAATTATAGATAGAATCTAATCTTAATTGTCTATGTAACTCAATCTGTATCATTGGTTTTAAGGGAGCTCAACTATAAATAGAGGCCTCTTCCTTCATTTTTAATCATCCCATTGTGTTTAGTTATTCTTGAGCTAAGAATATACTGAGAGCATTTACTCAAATACTTGGTGTATATTATTTTCTTGTAGCTTTTTAACTCTCTTGTTGCTCTTTTTGTTTCGAGTTATTTTTGTTATATGTTTTGGTGCCTCATAGAATTTCTAGGAGAATTCTCATCTTTCAAAAATTGGGCTGACTTAGGTGCATTTGAATTGAAAAAATTGCTTAAGGTCAAATGGACTGGAAGACTAAATTTTTAGCCTCATGACACTAGGATGTTCCCCAGTCCATATCTCATATGTTGTTTTTGAACCAATTTAGATGGACCACAATTTAGTGTAAAAGCAACTGGCTCAACTGAATACCTTCAAAATGAAGTAAAAATATCAATATGACCCGTCATTGATCGAAGCATGTCTAACAAAATTTTGAGACAATCCCACATTCCTTCAAAAGGTTATCAAACTCTAGACTCAAATATTTTCTATCTTAACCAGATCGAAATGCTTCGATATTCTTGCCTAGTTGGTTTTGTACTTCAATTTTGAATTCCTTGAACTTTTCAAGGGCTTTAGACTTATATCACATGAGATAAACATATGCGTATCTACTAAAATCATCAGTAAAAGTGATGAACTATTGGATGTTAAATTTGGTGCCCTAACTGTAGTATATTCGTTTGTAAACTCGTAATTTTTTTGAACAGTTTGGTTAATAAAAAAAATCCGTTGATTACATTCATATACTTTGTATAATTTTCCTCACATGGTTTTTACACACAAAGTAAAATAGAAGAAAATGTTGCTCACTGGTTGTCTAATGTTTAACTAATACTAAGCAGTATTACGTGATCGGATTGTAATACAAAAAGACAACTTATATTAGTAGATGAACCTAAACACGTCCTTAGTCTAATCGAAATGAGAAAATTGATTGAAAGACTAACATGTCATCGATCAAATCCAATTAGGAAGATGTTTTGTCTTGGGCATCGGAGTAGATGTCTCCCAGAAGACAAAGACATAAATGTAACTGGTTGGACTGATAGTAAATCGAACTGGACCTAAGGAGAATATATCCTGAATTCGTAGTGGGTCGGCATTATATTTCTATGAAAAAATCATGAACATTTTCCAATTTTTAATTGAAATAGAAACATTTCCAAGATTCATAATTAGTGTAATGTCTTACCGGAACAACGTTTGTTCCATTAGTTTTTTACCATACAATTAACTATTAATTGTAAATAATATCTGATTTGTTAACAATTAATGAAATAATATACAATCAGAAAAGCATCTAGTTTAATAATTAACAATTAATCGGTGAATCAATAAAACATATTATAATAGAGGGTTAACATATAACCAAATTCAAATCATGCTACAAACGAATCTAAATGAAAAAAAAAACATTAAAAAGCATGTATGCATATCACAGATTAGATAAATTGAACCAAAAAGAATATATCTCATACAATTTCATCAACCAGTCAAAATAATCCTGAATCTGTATTGTACAAGTAGCTTTAATACCACTGGTGAGTAGCCAATACACCCATTAGCACAGACAAAAAATTATTCTTGTGACCACAACCAATGATTCATGTATAAGGAACAAACCTAAGATTTGAAAAAGGTCGAAGATATACCTTAGGTGATCTAAAAGCAACACTAGAATAAGTTGATTCCTTAACCCGTGTCGCAAACCATAGCCACAATGCAAAAATTCCAGCCTCTACGATATCCCCTACACAACTACAATTGAAAAACCTCTAAAACCTTTTAGAGAGAATAAATTGTTAAAGTTTTTACACTAATCCAAATATCACACATTTGCTAGTTGTATCTATATTTTTCATGCAAGTTAAAAATTGAGGGTTTTATTTATTAATGATTTATATGTTTTTCGTTTTTATTCATAACATTTGAAAGTCATGGTTAAGGATCGATATCCTTTCCTTTTATTAAAAAATGTGTTTTGGATCTAAATTCAATTTTATATCATTTGAAACTCATTTCACACGATTAAATTGGATTTTGTATGTCTGTACATCAAGTATACATATATGTTATCTTAATATTTACCTTGATCGAATTAAATTAATTATTTGATCATTTCTATACTTAATTTAATTCGAGATTCAAGTTGTAACAGTCCGATTTAGGGGCTAGTCAGAACAGTGATCTCAAAATCACTAAACCGAGGATAGAGAAATTATTTTCATGTTATGTTATGTGTTATAATATGTTTATAAGGATACATAGAAATTTTGGTGCTTTAATTTTAGCGATTTCATGCTTAATCGCTAAAAAGGACTAAATCACATAAAGTGCGAAAGTTCTATTTTAATTGTTAGAAGTGCCAAATAGCTATGGATTAACATTTGGAGGTCCTGATTGTGTAATTTAGCCTTGTTAAGTGGCTTGGCCGGTCAAAGAAGCTAAGGGGACAAGTGCATTTATTGTGATTAAAAGTTAGTGATATTAGTTAGAGAAAATAAATAAAATAAGATGATATAAGCAAAAGTTATCATCTTTTTATTTTGCCTTCTTCTCCAACCAAAAATATCAGCCATGGGAGGGTTTTGAAAGCTTAAAATTTCCAGCAAGCTTTTCTCCATTCAAGTAAGTCAATTTGATGGTTGTTTTTGATGATTTTTGTATGGAGTCCCCAAAGCTTAAGCTAGCTAATGGGGGACTAAATTGCAACATGGTTGAAAGTCTAGAGACTTACCATGAGAGAGTTTGTGTTGTTTTCTGAGTTTTTAGGGAATTAGATGAATGTTAGGAAGATGAGAAGCAACTTTTGTGAAAGGTGTTGTCATGAAAACACCTAATTGGGACTAAAATGCAAAAGTTGTAATTTGTTCATTAAGGTGTGAAATAGTTGGAATTTTGAGTAGTTGTAAGAGGATTGAATGTTCAGGTAAGTTTTTTTAACAAGAAAATGTGACGAAAATTTATTTACGAGTCTAGGGGCAAAATCATAATTTTGCCAAAGTGTAGGGGCAAAATAGTTATTTTTGCCTAAAGTTTAGTTTATGGTGAATTTATGAATTATAAGTGATTAAATCAGTAAATTTTATTGTTCTAGATAAAAGAAAATGAGATTCGGACCTAGAACGGGTGAAAAGAGAAATGTGGGCAAAAAGTCCCTTTCGGCCCTTTCAACATCGAGGTAAGTTCATGTGAAAATGTTGTAATTACGTATGAGTTATTTTAATATTCCAATGTTGTATGGAATGTATAATTACTCAATGAATGTTTGAAATGTCTTTTGATGAGTTGTTAAGAGAATTGAACCTAAGAATGGTAAGAAACGTAAATAGTATGAAATGATGATAGTTAAGGTTCCGTGTAAGACCATATTGGAATATGGCTTCGATGAGAGATATTAAATAAGACCATGTCAAAGACATGGCAACGATGTGATACTTCGTATAAGACCTTGTCGGGGACATGGCATCGATATGTTAATTCATGTATGACCCTATCAGGGGTATGATGTCAATGTGATAATAAGTGTATGAGACTTAATAGTATTATTTAACAGTTGGAGATGAATTCAGTGTATGATGGACTTCTAAGGGGATAAGTGTAATCAATACACCTTAGTGTATGAGAAAGATTTGTTAATGCACTGTATGAGTGCGAATGAGAATCGTAGAAAGTTAAGTAAGAATGATAGTGAGCGATGATGTTTACGAATGAACATTTGAATTAGAGAAAGGTATGAGGATAGATATCTGTGAATGCATAATATTGGTGGGCTGTGTGCGATACTGCCTGATATATTATTACTTGATGGGCTGTGTACGATACCATCAACAACATTAATATCGGTGGGTTGTGTGTGTTACCACCTGATATATTATTAATTGATGGGTTGTGTGCGATACCATCAACTATATTACTATCGGAGGGCTGTGGCGTTACCACCTGATTAGTTAGTAATCGATGGGATGTGTGCGATACCATCGTTATAAATGATTGGTGAGCTAAGTGCGAAATCACCATAGTTATAAATGATTGGTGGGTTGTGTGCAATACCACCCTATAAGAGATTCAATGGTGGGCTAAGTTCGTAACCACCGAGAGATTAGTAGTATGAGTGACTTATTAAAAATGCTTGATGTGTTGTTTTATATGATCTTGTGGTGATCAGTGTAGGATTGTGTACTAATTAAACGAGCAATTGGCTTGTGGCATGGTAAGAATGTGGTAAGAGATAGAATGAGTAGGCTTTAAGAATGGTTGAGTAAGTAGCCATAAGTCAAAGGGAAAAACTCGGTATAATACTTTGTGGTTATCTATATTCAGTGAATATCAATAATGGTTAGATTATGCAAATGAACTTACTAAGCATTAGTGCTTACTCCTCTTATTTTCTCATCTCTTATAGGTTATTTTAGCTAGTTCGGGTTGGAGATTGTTGGAGATGTTTTCACACTATTGAACAGACACTCAGTATGTGATATCAAGTCCCCATGAGTTATGGCATGTATAGGGCTAGTACTTAAGGTTGATTAAGTTATTGTTGATGTAACCAAATTGAGTTGGCTTAAGAGAATTTATGTTTTGTTTGTGTATAACCATAGATGATGGCCTAAGTTGTTTGTATTTATATGGAAAATAGTCATCCCTAGTGTATGGGATGAAAACCTTATTTCTTTTATAATCAAATGTCTTTAATTTTAAGAGTTATATTAATGTTATGTATAACTATGTAATAAGGTATGAATGTATGCAAATGTGGGTGGCAAAAGGCTTGGTAGATAGCCTGATAATTGTCTACATGGGTAGACACACGGGCAAGTGTCTAAACCGTGTGGGAGGCACGGCTAGAATATGGGCGTGTACCCAGGCCGTGTGAAGTCTGCACCTTGCTAATAAAATGTAAATTTCCCACGGCCAGGATACACGGGCGTGTGTATAGGCTGTGTGGCTAAGTCAGAATGCTAAGGTTTTACACACGGGCTAGGGCCATGGGCGTGCCATGGTCGTGTGATATTAGTTAATGTCGACCACGGACACAAGACACAGGCATGCCTTAGAGGTACACGGGCGTGTCCCAAGACCTACACGGGCGTGTGGCCCCTGTTTTGTTAAAAAATTTCTCAAACGTGTGAAAGTTCCCAGAAAAATTTATATACTTCTCAGAAGTATGTTTAAGGCCTCATAGGCCAAGCTTGAGTAAGAGATACGTTTAAATGAAATTTTATAGCCCGTTTCGAAGTATTAAGTAAGATTAAGCATGGTAATGCCTCGTATTCTGGTCTCGGTGTTAGACACGGGTAAGGGGTGTTACACAAGTTAAATGTAAACCTACTTTTTCTATATATTCCAATCGTAATAACCATAGGGTTTTACCCTATAGGATCATGCAATGTTGATAGTAATATTAGCACCTTTATAATGCTACAACAAGTGAGTTGCATCTAGCAATACATCCCTGCTACCCAAGTTACAAGAAGTTATGGTTCGACATAACCTTTCTATGATATTGTCATTATGTAGTACATTCCTTTATCCTTGATATCTAGATTAAATACAAGCCATGCAATATTGACACTTGTATAGTCTAATCTCTTGTTTCTTGATTCCCGAGTATATTAATATGAACAAATAAGTGCGATATCTCATATCTATTCATTTGAGCATTGTCATGCATTTTTAGTCTTACTCGATCAAGAGGCAGAAGATATTTCCCCCATTATGTAGAAGGGACTAATCCTATTTAATCACTCACAGTCCGCTACATAGATTGCGACACGCCCAACATTAATCTTTATAGAACAACCCTTTATGAAAGGCATTTGATTGCGTAAAAACATACGACTCACAATGTTGGAACAATGATGATCTCAAGTCTAAGGATCATACATATAATTATCACTATGAGAAATCTTGTGACTATTACATAATAATCCAAGAAACATTCTTATAGAGGGTCAGTCTAATACGTTGTTCTCTAACATGTACTTATGCATTAACTTTGACATCCTTACACCAAGACAACATGTTGTCATCAATCAACTCCATATCAGTCTCAATGCATTATTACTGTCTAAGCCCAAATAATACTTGATTAAGGACATTTAAGAATAAATATATAATTCTCAGGACTTTATTATTAAACAATTTATTTAATACATAGAAATAGAAACTGAAATAATAATGACAATGTTTTTTACTAATAAACTAGGTCAATAAGTATGTGATTACAATCATCTCATGATTGGTTTTTGGGCATACTCCAACAGTCATGTGTCAAAAAATTGTAATGAAGTTTTGCAAATGTTGACAAAGGTTGATATCATGTAACTTTGAGCTCTTAATTTGAGTATGACCATGCACAAATGTTATGTGTGAATTGTTCTCTAAATTGTCTTGGGTTTATTCCCAATTTGTCTAGATTTATTTTGATTTAGATCTAGATATATTACAATTTTTAGTCCATTTAATCAATCATGTATTATTTATGATTTTTATTATAATTATGATTATATTGATAAACTTCTTAAAAAGAATCGGACATCGATCAACCATAAAAAAGAGAACGAGTTTAGATTTTGTTTTTTTTTTTTCTTTTGATACATTAGTTTGAAATCTTCTAAAAAAAAATTAAACCTGAAACCTTATTAAAAATCACAAGATGGAACTTAAATTATACACTTTGTAATGCCCTGAATTTGGGGTTAGAATTATTCAGTTTAGTTGGTTTTGATAGCGGTTCGATGGGACTATTAAATTGATTTTCACATTTTAGTGTCAGATTGAGCCTTCTAGTTCAGTGGCTAGGTCTTTGGTAGCTTAGCCTTTAGTTTGGAGTTTGAGTCCACGTGTGTACAATGTGGGGATTTTTTTTAAGTATTTTTTCTTCAATTCTTTAAAATATATGTATTTAAAAAAAATTTGAAGGGTTTTGATAATTTTTTAGTAATTAATTTTTTTTTTGGAATTTATTTTATAAGAGAATAATAATAATAAATAGATAAAATTTCCTAAAACTTCTCTCATGTTGGCATTTCTTCTTACGTTAGTTTGGTTTTTCCTTAATTTTTAGATTTGTGCTCTATTGACTTCCATACTCCTCTACTTCAACGTTCTCTTTTGTTTTGATTTTAAAATTTTCTTTCCCCTTTTGTTCCTCATTTTTTTTATTTCAAAATTATCGTCGCTTAGTTATTGCTTCTCAAAGTCATTCATTGTTTCATTGAGTGTTTTATCGGGTAAGTGTCGTCCTTTGGGTTTATTAAATGATTTGTTTTTGTTTTTACTTTCAAATTATTTATTTGAATTCTTATAAACTAGTATGTTTTTGGAATTGAGATTTCAGTCCAATGGGTGGTGACATTTCAATCGTTTTGGGTGCTTTAGATCGCAAAATTAGGTGTGTTTCTAAAACTGTTTAATTTCAATATTGAATTGCTATTGGATTTCATGAAATTTGACAATTTATGGTATGTTTCTAAACTTGAGAAGTTGGGTTTTAATTTGATGGTGAATTACACGACTTTCATCATGTTTTGGTATGCTTTCGTGACCACACGGGTGGCCACACAGGCATGTGCTGTACACGGGCGGTCCACACAGCTGTGTGACACTGTGAAATTAGGGATTTTGACATTTTCCAATGCCACACGGCCTGGCCACACAGCCATGTGGCTACTATTTGGTGATTTTATCGATTTTCACACGAGTGTGTGCCTTGGACACACGACAATGTTTCTTAGCCACACGGGCGTGTGAGTTTGCCACACGGCCGTGTCTACATGAGTAGAAAAATGAGGTACATGAGCTATTCACAAGGCCATGTAACTCGGTCACACGGGTGTGTGTCTCTGCCACACAACCATGTGCCTCTTCCACACAGCCATGTAACTCGTTTTAGTTCCTGTGTAATCCAACATTTGTTGAGGCCTCTGTAAATGTGTTTGGGACTCTGTTTCGGCTTAGACTTGTGTGTGTATTTGCAATTATAGGGTTAAAGCTAATTGTTTGTATATGCGTTAATGGGATAAATGGATTAGAGATATAATTTAATACTAGAATACAAGTAAAATTGATTCTAAATTTGATTGACTGAATATGTGTATTTATGTATGTTCGTCTGCATGTAGTGTACATTTTTGCATGGGCATCAAAATTTTGGGATTTTGTTATGGAGAGAAGGAAGTTTGATTCGGCAGCTTAATTGCAAAACTTTTTTATAGCGATAATACTGCAACATATTTGTACATATGTCAGCTCAGCTACATATGGTTATTGAATGGCTTAGTTCCACATCGTGGTGTGTAGGGTGGTTGAGCCTATTATGGTTCTAGGTGGTGTGCAAGGTGGATGGGCCTACTGTAGCCCTAACGTGGTGTGCATGGTGGACGAAGTGGTGTTTGGCTGGTTGGGTGGGTTCATGCATGTTACATTTTTCCTATACGTTTAAATGCATATTGTTTGTATGAACTTCCTTTGAAAATGTTTACGAATGTTAGATTACTCATGAACTGAACTATTAAATTAACATGTGAGACTGGGATCTCGTTCTGTGTAAAATTTAATGTATGCTAATTGAGTGCAATTATGTGTTTAATTTTTGTTTAGTTTCTTTGTCCTATATCCTTTGATTGGTTTTGGATTCACACTGAGCTATTGTAGCTCATTCCCTTTTAGTTTCTTCCTTACAGGTAATTTGTGTGGTTAGGTGATGGATTCGGCAGCCGGAGGTCTCAGACTGATAAGTGTTTGGTTTGGTTTAAATGATTCTTCTTAAAATTCAGTTTATTATTTTCAAATGGTTTGTAAGGAAGATTATAAAAATTGTGGTATGGGTTGAGTTTGGATTTTCGATCAATTATGTGTTTCGGTTTTAAACAACTTATGAGTTCCGTTATATCACTATTTTCAAATTTTGATTTTTGATTGACAAAATTTGATGCTTTTGGAACTGTTCAAGGAATACCATATTGGTTTATTTCCGACTTGTGTTTAACGCCAATTAAAAGTTGTTTCAAAACTTAACTAAGTTTTATCTAACTTGCTATAACTAGGGAGAATAGTGGTTTCGGAAGGAATTTTCTAAGTTTAAATCAGTGCTTTTATTTCCGCCACTTTGGGTGGTCAATGTAACCTTCAAGATTCGGTCTAAACTTTTAGGCCGGGTTTTGGGGAGTTACGCACTTTTGCAAAATTGGTAGCTAAATTTTTTTTTTTTGTTACAAGTGGTACCTAAGCTATACTTCATTACCCTAGGTGTTACCTAAACTATACATTTTTTTTTCTCAACTTGATATCTGAACTTGTTTTTGCTCACAATATTTACCTAAATGATAGTCTGTTACTCAAAGTCATACCTAAACCAAACTATATTATCTAAATTGCCCCCATTGTTACACGTGGCACTTTTAAATTAAAATTAAATTAAATTTTTAAAAATTCAAATTGAATTAATTAGAACTTTTTAAAAAAATTCACTTTTTTCCTCCCTACGATTCCTTTTTCCTTTTTTTAATGTAATTTTTTTTTTTTAATGGTATCGTGGGGAGGGAAAGAATGAAAAGAAAAAAAAAGTTGTAATTTATTTCAATTTGAATTCGTAGGGCTAAGAACTTTTAAAAATAGAGAATTTTTTTTCTTTTTTACTGTGAGCATAGTTTGGAAAAGATTACATTAAAAAATTGGGAATAAACGGAGAATTTTTAAAATTGGGAAAAAGTGATTGGCTAATAATTTTTTTGCGACTGAGATAATTTGATAAGTTAGAAAACGGAGAATAATTTAAGTAACATTTATGATAAAAAAAGGTTTAGATATTAATTTAAGAAAAAGGTAGAGTTTAGATACTATTTTAAGTAACAGAATATGATTTGTGAGCAAAACAAAGTTTAATTATTAATTTTTTTAAAAATGTATAGTTTAAGTATCATGCATTTTATGATCTTAGCTAAAAATTTAACAAAAGGAAAAAAAGAAAATACTTGTTTATTCCTTTTTTTTCTCAAAGGCTCTAAGCCATATAAAACACAAACAGTGAACATAAAAGGGGAATAACAAAGGTATAGCGGAATCACTTAAGTCTATCCACTTAATTAGGATAAAATTTATTTGATCATCAAATCAATGATGTTGATGTAGTGTTCATATATGCATAAAGTTAAAAAGTAGCTTTATTTTCAAGAAAATGATGGCACCATATAGTATGGAGACTTTGACCTTTCATATCTTCTTTTTATGTACACTTATTCTAGAGATTGTTGAACATTTAAATTTGTGTTTATCCTCTCAACTAAATATTATTGGTACAACAATAACAAATTATTTATGTTAAATTCAAATCCAACACCGTCAAAAGTTACAACTTGTCATTCATTACTTAAATACCTTTAAATTTTTTTATAGGTATAAACATAAAAATTTAGTCTATCATTGTGGCTGATACATTAAGGTTCATAAGATATATTCTCCGATATATTTCATTATTTCTCATCTTTGCAAATTCAAGCTACAAAAATCTCTACTTGCTTACATATAAATTTTAAGGTTCGGAAAAAGAGAAGTTTTATACTATCTTTATAATACAAATGGATAATAATTTGGGTTTTCTTCTCACATTAAATTTGATTAAAATATCTAAAATGTTAAAAGAATTCATTGAATTGTAATTATTTTTGCAATTAAATGTTGTGCAATAACATAGTTGATTGGAGTATGATGAATGTTGTGAAACAAGAATATTATTTCAAGAGTTTTAGTGTAATTCATTCACCATATTTAACGAGATCAAATTTCTATGAAGTTCAAATGGTGAACATCTTTGATTGTTTTGTGTTATTGAAAATCTGATTATTGAGGCGCTCACACTAGTTGATGGTTTATAAGTATAAAATTACTTATTTAATAGACTACGATTTGAACTCAATCTTGCTTAAAAAAATAATATTCCTCGAAAACCTTGATTCTGGTAACCAATTCCCTGTTGTTGGAAGTACCTTGGTCAAATGTAGCGTTGGATAGTGAAAGAAACATAAAAACAGGCGGTGCAACTTTTGTCTAACTAGGGTCCTTTTCAATGGGCTGCCTTGATTTGGTCTTCATTAGTAATATTACATGGACCATGGACCATGGACCATGGACCTGGTGTCCTCTAATTAAAGAGATTCAGGGATAACATCATTTTAATAAGCTTTTATAACGTGTAGGTGAAGGTGAAGGAGAAGAGTAATTGGCAAAAGTAACATAAAACAATGACAAAAACGAATTTGATACACATCCAAAACCTTGTATTCTATTCCATAGAGGATAATACGATTCTACGTGTATAATTACTTTTTCCTAATCTAACTAATTACCATCTTCACATACACATTTTATTCGCTTTTGCGTTTGGAAACCTACTTTTAGATTTATTTATAATTTAATCTATTTTATGTAATATTTATATTGGATGTAACATTATTTTCTTATATAATTTTAATTCAATATATAAATTATATATTTAATTTGTAATGGTTATATTTTAATATTTAAAATATAGTTTATAAATTCAATTAAATTTGAAAAATATTTAATAGTAATTACTTTAAAATATTCAAAATTTGTATTTCATATATCAAAATATTAATAATAAGTAATATTAAATTATTTTTATGTTTTATTGAAAGATATTGTAGAGCCCAATTCTTGTCCGGGCCTTAAACACAAAATAAAGCAAAATATAAACAAAATCCAATATAATAAACAGTCCATTTTGATTTTTTTACAATGACCCAATTTACAAACTAAATTCAACCTAACCCAAACGGCCCAAATAACTAAAATCCAAACACACAAACCCAATTACATGACCCAAAAATCAGTAGGCCCAAGTGGCCCAAGTGCCTTAAACATTTCAAAACCCTAAAACTCTCCATTGCAGCAATCACCCACCTCACAAGACGTCCTCTTCGTCTGACCTCCAGACAACCACGCACGCCTGCATACTGCACAAGGAAACGAATAGCAGCAGAGAACAAAAGAGGAAAAGAATTGTATTTTTTTATTATTTTTCCGATTTGGGCTTTAAAAGGACAAAAACAAAAACATTGTAAGGGGGATTTTTTTTTTTAATGTAATACAAATCAAAAACTCAAAAATAGTGGGTTTTAAGGTATTCATGATATTTCTAATCTATTTTCTGTCAAGATCTATATACAAGTATAGTATAAACGGAGGGGAAGAGGTATTCTTACCTTTTTTTCGACGATCGGAAAGCAGAATCTGAGGGGTCATTTGATCTCCTCTAGATTTCGGGGGGGATTTTGGTAAAATGGTGTATGTATTCGCGTTTATGGCGCTTAAAGGGTCTGAAATAACCGACTGTTGGGGTCTCCAACGACCGCGCACGACGGAAGACGGTGGTAGAGCATGGTGGCTCAATGACAGAGCTTGGTCGGAGCTCTAGAGAGCTTTCAGAGCATTTTCTTCTTCTTCTTTTTTTATAAATGTTTTTAAAAATGATTTTTGTTAAGATTTTTGCTATTTAAGGCTGAGCAATACGACGTCGTTTAGGGGCGGGGCAATTAGCCTTAAAACGACTTCGTTTAAGGGCCATACCCGCGAGTGACCCGACAAGGTAAGAATAACTAAATAACTAAGTACCCTTTCGTAATAACTAAGTTCCCTTTCGTAATTTGGTCCACGTTTTCCTTTTTAAAGACAAGGTAATATTTCGTGTTTGGAAATCTGAGAAATCGTACCCTAACGTGCTGGGTTTTGATTTTTTTCGCTTGTCCAAATAACCAAATACCCTTTCAAAATTTCAATGCATGAGTTTTGAGAATTTTGGGATGATCTTCAATTCGAGGATTTAAATCGTCGTATCCTAACGTGCTGGATGTGATATTTTATTCCTTCGGAACAAGAGAATCTTAATATTCAAACCCTAGTATCTTCAAACGGGTCAAAGAAGATCATAAATTTAAAATCTTTTTAAATTTTCAACACAAGGACATTAATTAATCAATTTGGTACCAATTTTGGGCGTTACGAGGGTGCTAACCCTTCCTCGTACGTAACCGACTCCCGAACCCATTTTCTTAGATTTCGTATACCAAAATTATTTTTTTAATAAATCAAAATGTTTTATTGAAATAATCCATCTCAAGGTGACCCGATCACACCTCAAATAAAATATTGGTGCCGACTTCATATATATTTTAAAGTCGATCCCCTTTTTTCAAACTCGAAAAAAATGGTTTCGACATCTTGGCAACTCCACTGGGGACAAATAAGAGAGTCAAGCCGTAAAATTGGTTATTTGTTGTCCTTTTGTTGAAAGTTGAAAATTTGATTTGAAAAATTACGATCCTTTTATTGCATGTGTTTGTATCATTGTTGTGGTTTGAGTTTTGTAGACTATCCTTGCACCGTTTTGCATAAAGACATTTTGGTTTCTATCCCTTTTAAGTGGAGGCGAGAAATTACTTCTTCGTGAGGTCTTCACCCCCGTGCAGGATAGTGGATCACTTTCGGGATACATCCGTACCTATGTCTTCATGAGATTTTCATCTCCGTGCAGCCATAGGAAAATGTATTCCCCTGAATCGAACTCGGTCTGTATGAGCCTATAATGGGTGAAGATCGAGGAATCTGCTAGTTCAGGTACCTCAACTTTAGAACCAAATCACATATAGAGAGACCTAGGAGCCTACCTTAGATAGAGCCATGCAAACCCTAGTGGTCACCCGAACACGGGTTCTATTTTTTTTTATTCTCTTGTACTAACGTGTTTTCTTTTGTTTTGATTACATTGCATTGCATCATCATAGAAAGGAGGTGTTGATTAATATTCGATTGCTAAATAGAGGAGTTTGTCATAGGAAAATGAATTTCTTGATAAAGTGGATTATAATACAGTTGTCCAGATATGGTTTAAGTAAACACAATGGAAGAAGGTTGATAGTCCGCGGAGGAATGCAAAACCTTGCCCGAAGGATTCAAATTGACAAAGACTGTGCAAGAGCCGTCATGTCTCGGCTTTCTTAAAGGAACCAATGAGCATCTTGGGGATAATTGAGCAATGAGTCACGGCCTGGATCAAGCAACATGAAGTTAGAAGAGGCATCTATTGAGAAAGTTCATGGGACACGACCATAACATCCGGATACAAAGAAAAGGATTAGTGCCTTCACTTGGACTATGAGGGCGAAGCCGCATATGTAATTCTTTTTATGTAAAGGAATTTATTTTCTAGAAAAGTTCTTCTAATGGAATGGAATTCAGAATCAACGCCTCTCTTTCTTTTGCATTCATTTCATGCATGTGCATTACATTATTTGCAGTACACCATTTTCATTACATTGCATCATTTGCATTAGTTTTTTACAAAATGACCCTAATTAGGTGAAATTATTTCAGTTAACCTAGAACACATGGAACAAAGGTTGGAAAGAATAGAGAAAATGCAAATACAGATGCAGGAGCAACTGACCAAAAATTCAACAAGAAATGCGGGAACAAATGCTAGAATTCCAAAGGAATATGATGGCTAGTTAACCCAGTTACTAGCCGGAGGACTTGAAAAAGGGGGTGGCAGTTACTAGCCGGAGGACTTGAAAAAGGGGGTGGCCTAGTGGTCAACAGTATGGATGATAACGAAGACATCATTTATTCCCCAAGATTTTCCCCAATAAGTGTCCCGACTCAAGTAGACACGCAATCGCATGGGGTACCCATCATTATCGGACCCCAATGTCAGACTGATACTTCGGCCCTGTTGAACTTCCCGATGGGCTCAGGTTTTAACCCAAAAGATGATCGAGCCAAACCGATTGTTCTGGTAGAAACAAAGAAAATGGGAGAATAAACTTTAAAGGCCCCGAGGAAGAAAGAAAATGAAGTGAATAATACAAGCATGGGGTACTCAAAGTCGATTACTGTTAATCAGCTAAAAACAGTGACTATTGGGTATCAGGGTTCATCAAGAAAAGAATCTGGCACAAGGCAAAAAACTAAAAAACTCCAATTTACGCCGATCCCAATGACGTATAAAGAGTTGTATCAAAGTTTATTTGATACGCACGTTGTGTCCCCCCACTACCCGAAACTAATGCAACCTCTATACCCAAAATGGTATGACCCAAATGCCCAGTGTGAGTACCACGCGAGGATCACAGGACATTCGATATAAAATTGCCTTGCTTTCAAGAAATTGGTGAAAAAATTCATCAACATGGGTATTGTGAAGTTAGATGACGCGCCAAATACAGAAATATGAACCTGGGGACAATTGGACTGCGGAAGGAATTCCTGTAGTATTTAAAGCTTACTCAGAGCAATGTACAAAACGCACTTATTGCTTCAAGCCTAGAAGCAAGAAGATTTCTTTTGTGAAATAGGCTTGTGCCCAGAATTTTTATTTTAATAAAATGCATCTTTTTTTAAGCAAATATTTTTCATTTCATATTATACATTCTTTTATTTTTAGAATATTCTTTCATTCTTTATTTATGATCATACCATAAATAATCATCCTTAGAATCATTTAGTCTTTGGAATTTGCCTTCGTACCTACAATAGGTACCCAGATATCAAGACATGAGCAACGCTGTTACTAACTCCCTTTTTGAATGAGATATGGGTCTAAGGGATCTAAGGACTTTGAAGATGACAGAGATTATAGTCTATCTTTTGATTTGTTAAGGGTGGTAAAACAAGATGAAAATAGACTCTACCTTGCAAAGGGTCACTAGATGTTGCGAGTCTAGGAAAGGAGTGAAGATCGAAGCCTAGCTCACCTCAGAAATAAGGCGAGACATCATTGAGCTATTTTTAAAAATTTAAATATTTTTCGCATATCAAGGCACGCCTGGGCTACTGAGACGTAGGTATGCTGTTAAGTCTAAGGAAATCCTAAAAGAGGTCCATAAGGGTATTTGAAGATCACATGCTAATGATTTTATGATAGCCAAGCTAATCATGAGATTCAGATTCTACTGGTCCATCATATTAAGGGATTGCATCAGTTATACCGTAAATGCCAAATTTATGAAGACAAGATTCATGTGCCTCCTTCATTTCATCGAAGATTTTATCTATGTGAGGCATGGAGTTTATTGGGATGATTTCGTCGGAAGCTTCTAGTAGGCATTAATTATTTCACTAAGAGAGTGGAAGTAGCTACGTAGTCCAATATTACAAAGTCGATAGTCATCAGAACAAAAAAGAGAAAAATAAAGAAAGAATACCGACAAAAAGAAAAGGTCAAAAAGATCACTTTTAACCGCACAATGTCAAAAGTTTGTGGTCTGTTCAAACTCAGGTGCCACATCACAGTGCAGTAAAGGCAGCCAGAGAGGAAAAATAGATGTAAGAAAAAAAAAGTAATGAAACAAGGATTATTAGGAAGATGACCGAGACTTGTAAAGATTAACATAAAGAAGTTACATTTACCTCTATGCTTATCAAACATTGGCCAAGACCTTCGCAGGGGCAATGCCTTAGTTTGTGGAATAAAAGCGTTTTGTCTATTGAAGTCGACATTCTTTTCGAGTCTTGTCAAAACTCAAGTTGGAAGAGGTAGAATGGATTTAATCTCGATATGATCAGTTGAATTTGAAGTGAAAATGTTAAAAGCTATTTGTCACGGTCAGATGATGCGAGTTTACGACAAAAAAGGTTCGCCCTAGAAAATTTCATGATAGGGTTTTGAAGAAGATTTTTCCCATGCAAAAGAGACTTCAGAAGAAAGTGGAGCCAAACTGGGAAGGACCTTATGCGGTAAAGAAGGCCTGTTCTGGGGAAGCATGGATATTGACCGAGATGGATGGCAAGAACTTGCCCAATCCGCTGAATTCAGATTCAATAAATTTTTTTCTAAAAAAACAAACAAACACAAAGGAAAGAAAGAAAAAATAAGAAAAAAGGAGAGGCCAAGGCGAAACTCGCAAACGGCGCCTTGAGACCAAAGGGATTTGAGTAGAAAACTCGAAAAGGGCGACTAAAATTTTGATTAAAAGTGGGGCATATAGTAGTCGTGCTATACTTGAACTAACAATAAAGAAGTATGTTAATTCTTGGGCATCGACAAAGTACTCCGGATCCCCTAAACACATATTGAGCTTAAAATGGTCCTCAAGAAGTTGGAACAAAAAAGCTCAGACTGCGATATCTAGGGCACCTAATTTCCATTTTACCTATTTTAAATTTATTATTTGTGATTATCTTATTCTTTTAAAAAATGCTCCCAATAAAATCTTCTTACATTTGCTATCTTGGCTTAACTTATTGGTTTCAAGCTATGCTCCTAGTTAATGTCCTTCTCGTCCATGGTTATGATCTTTTTCAAGCATTTTGCATTGAAATAACAATTAGTGGACTAATAAAACTTTCACAAAAGGAGTTTCGCATATTACTTTGGAAGCTTCTAAATAATACAAGAACCTTAAACAGGGCTATTGTTTAGAACTTACTAAGCTTAAGGGCTGGAAATGTTTGAGAAGGAAAAGTCTAAATTGAGGCTATCTCTTGGGATTTTCTGTCAAAAATAGTTGGTGATACAATCTCAATGGGACACGAGCAATGACAACTCAAGCGTAGAAGGTATCATTCTCAAAAAAAAAAAAAGAAAAATGATATTTCCGTATCCATGCGAGTATCATGCATACACATCTGGTTGGGTCACCCGGGGAGTAATCAGTTGACGGAACAAGATACAGATCCTATACCTTTGAATAACAATGGGATGGATTGAAGAAGAAACAAATCCTACATTTTGAAGTCACAATGGGATGGATAGGAAAAGATTCAGATCCTATACCCCTAAGTCACAATGAGATAAGCCCTGAAGTTACAGTAGGCAAATCTGTTGAGCAAGATATAATTGTTTTCTCAGGTTTTCTGTCAAGAATACCAGCCGAACAAGATGGCAGCATAATACGTCAGTGATAAAGCCTTGATAAACAATGGGCGATGACAACCCTAAGCATTTAAAAAGGGATCATTTTCATGAAATTCTGCATTCATTCAAAACACATTTAGTTAGGGGCATTTGATTCATTCCTGACCAGCAGTGGAATAGGTCAAAGATTGTAGATCTTGTCACCCTAAGCAGTAGTGGACCAAGATCGAATGGCAAATCTTGTCTCCCTAATCAGTAGTGGAACAGATTTAAGCCACTAGTCCTATCTCTCTGACCAGCGGTGGAATAGGTCGAAGATTGTAGATCTTTCCACCCTAAGCAGTGGTAGACCAAGATCGAACGGCGAATCGTGTCTCCCTAAGCAGTAGTGGAATAAATTTAAGCCACCAGCCCTATCTTCCTGACCAGCAGTGGAATAGGTCGAAGATTGTAGATCTTGTCACCCTAAGTAATAGTGGACTAAGATCAAACGGCAAATCTTGTCTCCCTAAGCAGTAGTGGAACAAATTTAAGCCACCAGTCTGGCATCCCTGAATTTGCAGTGTAGCAGATTGAAGATAGTAGATCTTTTCTTCCTGAGAGTGCAGTGAAGCGAATTGAAGATACCAGTCTGGCATCCCTGAGTTTGCATTGGAGCAGATTGAAGATAGCAGATCTTGTCTTCCTGGGATTACAGTGAAGTGGATCGAAAATACCAGTCTAGCATCCTTAATTTTGCAGTAAAGTAGATTGAATATAGCAGAACTTATCTTCCTAAGAGAGCAGTGAAGCGGATCAAAGATACCAGTCTGGCATCCCTGAGTTTGTAGTGGAGCAGATTGAAGATAACAGATCTTGTCTTCCTAAGATTGCAGTGAAGCGGAGATACCAGTCTAGCATCCCTGAGTTTACAGTGGAGCAGACTGAATATAGAAAATCTTATCTCCCCGAAGTTGCGGTGGACCAAATTGAGGCTACAAGTCTAATTTCCTTGAATTGGATCGAAGCGCTAATTCTTATACCCCTAAAGATGCAGTGAGATGGAATGGAGCTACTCGAAGAAGAGAAGCACCAAAGAAGGCAAGATTCAGCAAGACCGTGCAAAATTAGCTCTTTTAAAGTCTTTGCTCCATTCTCGTTACACGAAAATGAGCAAAGAGGGGCAACTGTAGAGCCCAATTCTTGCCCGGACCTTAAACACAAAATAAAGCAAAATATAAACAAAATCCAATATAATAAACAGTCCATTTTAATAATTTTTTTACAATGACCCAATTTACAAACTAAATTCAGCCTAACCCAAAAGGCCCAAATAACTAAAATCCAAACACACAAACCCAATTACATGACCCAAAAATCAGTAGGCCAAAGTGGCCCAAGTGCCTAAACATTTCAAAACCCTAAAACTCTCCAGTACTGCAAATAATCACCCACGCACGCAGCTGCGCCTCTTCACGTCTGACCTCCGTACAACCCACGCCTGCATACTGCACAAGGAAACGAATAGCAGCAGAGAACAAAAGAGGAAAAGAATTGTATTTTTTTTTATTATTTTTCGATTTGGGCTTTAAAAGGACAAAAACAAAAACATTGTAAGGGGGATTTTTTTTTTTAATGTAATACAAATCAAAAACTCAAAAAATAGTAGGTTTTAAGGTATTCATGATATTTCTAATCTATTTTCTGTCAAGATCTATATACAAGTATAGTATAAACGGAGGGGAAGAGGTATTCTTACCTTTTTTTCGACGATCGGAAAGCAGAATCTGAGGGGTCATTTGATCTCCTCTAGATTTGGGGATTTTGGTAAAATGGTGTATGTATTCGCGTTTATGGCGCCAAAAGGGTCTGAAATAGCCGACTGTTGGGGTCTCCGACCACCGCGTACGATTGCGGACAGTGGCGGAGCATGGTGGCTCGGTGACGGAGCTTGGTCGGAGCTCTAGAGAGCTTTAAGAGCATTTTCTTCTTCTTTTTTTTTTTTTTAGAAATGTTTTTAAAAATGATTTTTTGTTAAGATTTTTGCTATTTAAGGTTGAGCAATACGACGTCGTTTGGGGGCGGGGCAGTTAGCCTTAAAACGGCGTCGTTTAAGGGTCATACCCGCGCGAGTGACCCGACCCGAGGAAGGATCCGCATTTTTTATGGAAATGGGCTAATTTCCCTTTTCGTCCTTCCGTATTTTCAGTTTTTTTAAATTAATTTTTTTTAATTTTGCCCAAAAATTTTGCGCATTTTTAAATTTAATCCCTATTTAAACGCTACGTTTAATAACTCGATTAAATTGTGATTTTAGTCCCTTTTAGTTTAAGCGCATCGTATTTTGGTCCTTTTCCGATTTTATTTTTAATTTATTGCTTTTTAGCTCTTTAATTTTTTTCTGATTACAATACATCCTTTAATTATTTTTATTTAATCATTTGTTTATTAATTTTTCTAATCATTCTCCTTTTAATTGATATTTATATTTTAAATTGTGCAAGATGTCATTTATTTTCCTTATGTGTTATTTATTTTCATAAATATTTTATATATTCTTTTTATATACATATAATTTGAGTAAAACTATCCTTTTGTACATATGTTATTAATTTCATATTATTTTATGTATGTATATATTTTATTTTAAATCTATATATAAATATGCATAGTTGTTTTTTTTTTTAAAGATCTTATTTTACATCATATTTTATTTACATGAACACTTTTCTATATTCTTTTCACATATACATTATTTGTTAAGTCTTTATTTTAGATAGATATATTCGGTTTTAAATTATCTTATATATTATACATTTTAAATTTATTTTTATATAATAGTCATTTTATAAACTCATTTATAAATTATATTATAATTTATTTTCTAAATTGTTTCATAAATTGTTGATTTTAAATCTTTTAGTTATTTTAAATCCATTCGCTATCGTTTAAAATTTGTTTTATAGTAATTTGTCTTGTAAATTTTGTAAGATTACTATATTTTTAATTCAATGGTCATTGATTATTAAAATGGATCTTTTGAAATGGAGTATGTTGTGAAATAATTGCTATTGTGAATTAGTACTTTTAAAATGTTTGTATCATTACTATTCATGTGTATAATGTTGAATTTATATATTACTGCATGTTTGATGCTATGCTTGTTTCTCGGTATTGTTTTGTGATTCAAGTTCTAATGTACTTAAACTCTTACTAGAAGTTTATCCCGAGCAAATTGAATAAACGTGTTATGAGTCGATTTTAAAATCACCCATTTAAAAATTCTTCAAAACAAGGCAATATTTAGTGATTGGAAATTTGAGAAATCGTGCTCTAACGTGCTGGGTTTCGATTTTCCATTTGACCAAATAACTAAGTACACTTTCGTAATTTTGTCCATGTTTTCCTTTTTAAAGACAAGGTAATATTTCGTGTTTGGAAATCTGAGAAATCGTACCCTAACGTGCTGGGTTTCGATTTTTTTGCTTGTCCAAATAACCAAATACCCTTTCAAAATTTCAATGCATGAGTTTTGAGAATTTTAGGATGATCTTGAATTCGAGGATTTAAATCGTCGTATCCTAATGTGTTGGATGTGATATTTTATTCCTTCGGAACAAGAGAATCTTAATATTCAAACCCTAGTATCTTCAAACGGGTCAAAGAAGATCATAAATTCAAAATCATTTTAAATTTTTGACACAAGGACATTAATTAATCAATTTGGTACCAATTTTGGGCGTTACGAGGGTGCTAACCCTTCCTCGTACGTAACCGACTCCCGAACTCGTTTTCTTAGATTTCGTATACCAAAATTATTGTTTTAATAAATCAAAATGTTTTATTGAAATAATCAATCTCAAGGTGATCCGATCACACCTCGAATAAAAGATTGGCGGCGACTCCATATATATTTTAAAGTTGATCCCCGTTTTTCAAACTAAAAAAAAAATGGTTTCGACAGATATTAATGAATTTGAGCATTATTTAAATATTTTTATTAGACTACATCATGTATAAAATCGACATTTTATTTATCAAACGTATTTTTGACAAAGAATATTAAATATTTAATAAATCTTAAATTAAACTTTTCAAAACTAGTGAATCTTAAAATTATTGAAAACCTAATTATTGAAAATCAATGTGTTTTTATTGAAAGTTTTTTTTCTTTTAATATATATATTGAATCGATCGATCACAAATAGCAAGTATCCCAAATCGTGAGTTTTAGCATTTTAGCTTTACTTTTCAGGAATAAAGAGAAATGAACTATAAATTAAACTAAATCTATAAGCGTATGCTATGCATGACTATAATAAAGAGATATGAGCAAGAAATTAGATTAACATTTTTAATTGAGAGTGTGTTTGATTAATTGAAAATGTAAATATTAAAAATTAAGTACTAAATTTTATTACTAAATTTTACAGGTGTTGAATTTATATTAAAAAATTGTTTGGTAAATTAATAAATATAAGTCTTGAATATAAATATGTTGTTTGATAAAAATAAATATTGATTTTAAAAATTATTTATACTTTTATTGTTCAAAAATATTTATTTGTTTTTTAATTTTAATCTTACTAATATAATATTTTACATCATTTTAGATAGTTTTGGATAAAAATAGATATAGTAATTTGAATCTCTCTTTTTAAAAGATAATTTATTTTTATTTTTTAATAAAATAAAATCAACTCAATATTTCTACATTAAGTGATAAGTAGATGCCTACTTATTTATTTTATTCCACACATTTTTTAAAAAATTGTATATTAAATAAAAAATTAAAATAATTATCAAATACATTTAAAATATTAAATGAAAATTTTTATTGCATTGAAATGAAAATTTTCTATGATTTATCAAACACTAAGATAAAATTTGACTTATTTTTCACACTACTAAGTTTTTAATGGTCCAAAATTTCACACAAGTTCACTTTTTCATACCACATCACTTTTGAATTTCTTTTCATTGTCTTAATTTTATTTTCGTGATTTACCACATGATTATTTTGTTTTCTTTTACTTTTTGGAATCTTTTTATTTGGGCTTAAATATAAAATTGGTACTTAAACTTGTCCATTGTCTGCTTTTCCAATATTAGTATTTAAGGTTTTTTTTTTGTATCAAATTGATACACGAACTTTTTTTTCCGTTAAAAATCGATACTCTTTTATAACGTTGTTCAGTTCGGGACAAGTGGTAGAATAATATTATGACACATGATATTAATGACATCATTATTATGTCATAATCTAAAATTCTAATAAAAATCAATAAAATATTTTTTAAAAATATATTTTAAAAAACTAGTTAATTCTTAATTGTAATGGGAAACTGAAGTTTCCCCCCCTGATATCTCTACTTCAATTCAACAGACTCACTCCAAACCACTTATAAACATGAATGCCACAACCAACCATCGCCTTCCACCATCGTCCACGCACCACCTTCAAATGATACTTTGCTCGACAATGAAGTCGTGCCCATTAAAGACATTGAAACCCCAAATGGCATTAGCACTAGCAAACCCCAAACCACCCAGCTTCTCGCGGCTTCCTCGGATTCTCTCTCTGAAGAAGATCCCAAGACCACGACGGCTTTCGACAACACCCAAAACCCACTTAAAGCTCCTCGAAACTTTGACGAATTCAAGGAGGACGCCGAAGTACCTCCACCTATAAAACAAAAATATCTTTCCTCAACTACTCCTTCCCAGTGCCTTAATTCAGTCTCCATAATCAATAATGATAACCCAGAGGCGAAGCCCGAACAATTTTTTAGGGGGGCTGGATAAAATTTTATTTTTTTATAGTCTATATCTTTATAATTTGTAAATGATTAAATTAAATTTTAATAATTTTAGGGGGCTGAAGTGTAATTTTACCTTTATTAATTTAAAATTTTTAAAAAATTCTAAGGGCCTTTTAAGCAATTTTATATTTTAGGGGGGCCGGGGCCCATGCCAGCCCCCTGGCTACACCACTGTGATAACCCCTCCGCCACCTTTATTGAAAACAACAACAATAATGTCAATGTTCCATCAAATCCTTCCCTTACAACCAAAGCGAACATAAAAAAAAAATTTCTAAGAAGAAGAAAAACAACAACAATAACAGTGATGCCCTAATTCAGTCTCCACAATCAACGATGATAACCCCTCCACTGTTGCCGTCGAAAACAACAACAATAATGACAATGTCCCATCAAATCCTTCCCTTGTAACCAAAGTAAAGACAACACAGAAGTCTAAAAAGAAAAACAACAACAATAATAACGATGATAACCCCCTCCATCGCTGTCGTCGAAACAACAATAATAACGACGATGCCCCATCAAATCTTTCCCCTGCAACCAAAGTGAAAACAACAAAGAAGTCTAAGAAGAAGAACAATAACGTTTGGGTGTAAAAATGTCAAGGGAAAAAGAAGAGCAAAGTAAATATATATATTTTTATTTATAATTGTTTTATTTTTTAAAAAATATTTTTATTGATTTTAATATATTTTTTAGATTATGATATCATGATGATGTCATTAATGTCACATTTCACAATCCTATTATGTCACATGCTTTGAACTTAACGACGTTAGGAAAAAAAATACTAATTTAGTTGACAGAAAAAAAAGTTCAGGTATCAATCTCGGACAAAAAAAAAACCTTAACTACTAATCTGAGAAAAGTGGACGAGTTCAAGTAACAATTTTATATTTAAGCCTTTTATTTAAAAATAATATGATTTTGATCATTATATTTGTAACACCCCTTACCCATATTCGACACCTGAACTGGGTACGAGACATTACCGTACTTAACTTGCTCAATCATGTAACATGGATTCATAAAAATTTCATTTCAAATTAAAAACTTTTCATTCAAGATCTTAACGTCCTTATTATATGTCTACGAGACCCTAAACTTGTACCCGAAATGATTCGGGACTAAACTGAAAACTTTTGAACACTTATACAAATTTGACATAAAACAGGGTCACACGCCCGTGTAAAGGTAGGAACACGCCCGTGTGGTATATCACATGCCCGTGTTCCAAACCCGTGTGGACTTATTTCCAAATTCCGACTCTGTGGGTTTTCATACGGTAGGACACACACCGTGCCCTCGCCGTGTCCTCACACACCACCACACGCCTGTGTTTTAGCCCGTGTGCAAAAACCTTGGTATTCTGTTTATAACGTCATCACCTCAATAAGGTCACCCAGCCAAGGCACACGCCCATGTCCTTAGACCGTGTGTCGAATTAAATTTTAAATTTCAGGTGCAGACTTCACACGGCCTCGGCACATGCTCATGTCTTAGGCCGTGTCTCCCACACGATCGAGACACAAAGCCGTGTCTCTGCCCGTGTGTTTACTACTGAGCATATTGACTTGCCAACCAAGCATGCATGGTGACACACGGCCAATAAACACGCCCATAGGGCTGACCGTGTGTCACACACAAGCTAGACACAAGCCCGTGTGTCTACCCATATAGACATTTGAAAGGATATCTACCAAGCCAAATGCCACTCTACAAAGCAACCATACTTATACCAATTCAATTCAACATATATTATGACCAGAAAGCACTTCTAAGAACTCAAAACCAAAACATCCACACAAGTATGCACTTCATGAATTTCAGCATCTTTGAATATAAGAACTTGTCAAGTATTGGTCAATTTCTAATGACCATTTACAAAATAAGCTGAACAACATGAACAGCCAACACTCTGGCTAACAAATATGACATAACAAAAACACCAAGTCCTATACATGACATACTCAAAATAAATCTAACTTTGCTATACCAAAGAGAAGTCGATAGTGTGATTCCGAACTCGACATTCCACGAATTCCCAAGCTAGCTTGGCGATACTACAAGGAAAAGGGAAATGAGAGGGGTAAGCATAAAGCTTAGTAAGTTTGCATGAAATAAATAGCAATGATAATGCTCATAATGTCATCCACCCATTGCATTGAGTAAAAACACCAAGTTTCAAACACATTGCCATGACTTACTCATGCTTACTCTTACCAAATACATGTCATGTTACATATCGTAAACATTTCTCGTGAATTACTCACGTGTACCTGTATCACTTCATCACATAGTTTTAACATTAATTTCATCTCTAACATAACCTTAACTACTTATATCGTTGAATCACTTAGAATATCCGAGGATACACAATCGTCATTATACACATAAACACGACGCCAATGCCATATCCCCAATATGGTCTTACATGAGGTCACATCTTGATGCTGATGCCATAGCCTAGATATGGTCTTATAGGGGATCTTATGTCAATGTCGATGCCATATCCCAGATATGGTCTTATACGATTTTCATATTCAATATCGATGCCATATCCCATATATGGTCTTATACGGGATCTCAACTCGATGCTGAGACCACGTCCCAGACATGGTCTTATACAGGACCTTACCAATCTCGCGTTTCGATGGTGATATCCTTTCACATCTTAAAGTCCAACCGGGACTTCAACATCGTAAATTTTCATCATTTTCTCATTTAACATCATTGCTCACTTTCATGGAAATGATATACATCTTAACTAATATCAACATTTCAAAATTCAATAATATGACGTTGAATTTATTACACACAAACTTACCTCGATTTCAAAATAGGCCAAATTACAGATCTAGTACGATACCCTGCCTTTCCCTCGGTCAAGGTTGATTCTTCGTTCTTCTTGATCTATAATGACAAATTAGCTAATTTAATTACCAAATTAATCAACACATTTCATTAATCATAATTTGGCAAAATTATTATTTTGCCCTTATACTTTCACAAAATGACTATTTTACCCCTAGGCTCGTAAATCGATTCTAATCGAATTCCCTCCTTTTACAAGCCTAGGTGAACATTTGTTACTCTTATGGAAACCCTCAATACTCATTATTTCACACACTTAGCACATATTTTACAACATCTACAAAAATGTCCTTTTAGGTGTTTTCATAGTAACACCTTTCACAAGAGTTGTTTATCTAACAACTAAGACTTATTTTCTTTCATAAAAATGCAGCAAATAACATAAATGTTCACATGGAAAGACCCTAAACTTTTAACCATTTTGCAAAATAGTCCCCTCTTTAGCTAGCTTAAGTTTTAGGGGTTCCAAAAGTACAAATATTATCAAGAAAGACCACTAAAATCACTTACTTGTGAGGAGAAAAGCTTGCTGAAATTTTTGAGCTCTCAAACCCCTATTTTGCTGCTAACTTTTGATGGAGAAGAAAAAAAGAAAAGTGATATTTTTCTTTTCTTTATTTTATTATAAAAAGTCAATTTAGTCCACCTAATTTCAACAACTTTGACCAATTTGACATTGTTTGTCCCCTATGGCCGGCCACCCTCTTTCTTGGGGTCTAATTGCTCTTTAAGGACCTCCAATTAATATCCATGGCTTTTAGACACCTTTAGCATGTAAAATGGAACTTTTGTACTTTATGTCATTTAGTCCTTTTTCGCAATTAAACATGCAATTGCTAAAATTGAAACACCAAAATTTTTATGCACCTATATAATCATGCTATAACTCATAAAATAACATAAAAATAATTTTCTCCTACCTCGGATTAATAGTTTCGAAACCACTATTTCGACTAGCCCCTAAATCGGGCTGTTACAATTCTCCCCTTTAAGGATTTTAGTCCCCGAAAATCTTACCGGTAAAAAGGTTGGGATATTGGTTTCTCATAGTCTCCTCGGACTCCTATGTAGCTTCTTCTACCCCATGTCTTTGCCATAGCACTTTCACAAGGGCTATACTTTTGTTCTTCAACTGTTTGACTTCTCGTGCCAAAATCTTAACCGGTTCCTCACCATAAGTCATGTCCCGTCGAATTTCTACCTCTGATGGCACAATCACATGCGAAGGGTCTGAACGGTATCGACGTAACATAGACATGTGCAAGACATCAAGAATCATTTCCAACTCAGGTGGTAAAGCCAAAGGATAAGCTACCGGCCTTATCCTATCTGTAATCTCATATGGTCCGATAAAGCGTGGACTCAATTTGCCTTTCCGCGAAATCTAAGGACTTTTCTCCATGGTAATACTTTCAGAAACACTTTATCACCTACTTGAAACTCAATCTCTTTCCATTTCAAGTTCGCATAGGACTTTTGTCTATCTGACGCAGGTTTTAGACATTCACATATCACTTTTACCTTCTCTTCGGTTTCTCTGACTAAATCGACCCCTTAAATCTGATTCTCTCTGAGTTCGGTCCAATACAGAGGCGTTCGGCACTTACGCCCATACAATGCCTCATAAGGTGCCATCTTCAAACTCGACTGAAAATTGTTATTGTAGGCGAATTCTACCAATGGTAAGTATTTCTCCTGATTGCCGTAGAATTCCAAATCACAACGTCGAGGAATGTCCTCAAGTATCTGTATTACTCTCTCCGACTGCCTATCGGTTTGAGGATGGAAAGCTATACTAAAGCTCAATTTTATGCCTAATGCCTCTTGCAACTTTTTCCAAAACTGTGACGTAAATCTCGGATCTCTATCCGAAATAATCAACAATAGTACTCCGTGAAGTCTTACTATTTCTGTCACATACAAATCCACCAACTTATCAAATGAATAATCATCCCATACTGGTATGAAATGGGCTGACTGCGTAAGTCTATCTACCACAACCCATACAGAATCTTTCTTTTTTGGTGACAACGGCAATCCAGACACTAAATCCATGGTAATACGGTCCTATTTCCACTCGGGAACCATAATAGGCTGAAGTAAACCCGAGGGTACTTAATGTTCAGCCTTCACTTGTTGAAAAATTAGACATCTCGATACAAACTCGAAAATGTCTTTCTTCATACTCGGCCACCAATACCATTTCCTCAAGTCATTATACATTTTCATGCTGTCTGGATGTACAGACAAACATCTACTATGTGCTTCATGCAGAATCTTCCGAATAAGTTCATCATCTTTGGGTACACAGACCCTATCTCAGTACATCAAACATCCATCAGGACTTATCCGATATTCCGGCTCAACATTTGACTCACATAGAACTCTTTTAGCCCATAAATCATTATCGCCTTTTTGAGCTTCACAAGTCTCTTGGAGAAATATTGGTCTAGCCCTCAACTCGACTAGAATAGAACCATCATCTGACAAAGCTATCTGTGTATTCATGGTTCTCAGCGCAAACAAGGATTTCCTGCTCAAGGCATCAGCGACCACGCTCGCCTTTCCCGGATGGTAGTCAATCACTAGCTTATAATCTTTTATTAGCTCTAATCATCTTCTCTGCCTTAGATTCAACTCCTTTTGAGTCATCAAATACTTTAAGCTCTTATGATCAATGAACACCCGACATTTCTCACCATACAAATGGTGTCTCCAAATCTTTAGTGCAAATACAATTGCAGCTAACTCCAAATCATGGGTCGGGTAATTCTTCTCGTGTGGCTTTAATTGTCTAGAGGCATATGTTATCACCTTGCCCTCTTGCATAAGTACACAACCTAATCCATTCAAGGATGCATCACTCTAGACTACGAATTTCTTTCCTGGCTCAGGTTGTACAAAAATAGGAGCCTCAGTCAACAATTCCTTCAGTTTCTCAAAACTCTGTTGGCACTTGTCTGACCACTCAAACTTCACATCTTTTTGCAATAGCCTCATCATCGGAGTATCTATCATGGAAAATCCCTTGACAAAACATCTATAGTAGCCGGTTAGGCCCAAAAAACTCCTAATCTCGGATACATTCCTTGGTGGCTTTCAATCCACAATTGCTGAGATCTTACTCGGGTCGACTCGAATACTGTCTCCCGAGACAATATGCCCTAAAAATCCAACTTTCTTAATCCAAAATTCACTTTTACTAAACTTGGCATACAATTTTTTATCCCTTAAAATTTGCAAAACCGTTCTCAAATGCTTAGTATGCTCGTTCTCATCTCGAGAGTATATCAATATATCATTAATAAAGACTACCATAAATTTATCCAAATACGGCCGAAAGATACTATTCATCAAATCCATGAAAATTGTAGGGGTATTTGTTAAACCAAAAGGCATGAACAAAAATTCATAGTGGTCTTGAAATGCGATTTTCGGCACATCTGAGTCCTTGACTCTCAATTGATAATATCGCGACCTCAAGCCTATCTTGGACAATACTGTAGCTCCCTTCAATTGATCAAATAAATCATCGATTCTTGGTAACGGGTACTTGTTCTTCACAGTTACCTTATTGAGTTGCCGATAATCAATACATAACCTCATAGAACCATCCTTTTCTTCACAAATAATATGGGAGCACCCCACGGAGAATAAATCGGTATTTCGAAGCCTTTATCCGTTAACTCTTGTAAATGTACCTTCAGTTCCTTTAGCTCGGTTGGAGTCATTATGTAGGGAGCAATCGAAATGAGTGCAGTACCAGAAGCTAACTTAATCCAAAATTCAATCTCTTTAACCGGAGGTAACCCTGGCAACTCTTCTGGAAAGACATCTGGATATTCGCATATGATGGGCACTGATTCAATTCTTAACTCAGTCTCTCTAGCATTCATCACAAAGGCAAGGTAAGCTTCGTACCCTTTTCTTAGATATTTTTGAGTCAACAAGGAAGATATCACTACTGGCAATCTGTCTTGCTCATCTGATTCAACCCGAATAAGATCCCCACTTTCACATTTCAACTCAATAAACTTTCTTCCACAATTCACTATCACACCATGAGTAGTTAATCAATTCATCCCAAGGATGACGTTGAATTCATCAAACGACAATAACATAATATTAGGGGGAAAATAATGACCTCTAATCATCAAATGGCAACCTTTGCATACTCTATCGACCAGTACACATTTGCCTAGGGATTTGGCACTCTTATCACAAATTCAGTAAACTCTACAGGCATGTTCATGCTAGAGACTAATTTCACACAAATATATCAGTGGGTAGATCCCGGATCAATTAAAGCTATAACATGAGTGTCATAAAGAGAAAATGTACCCATGATCACATCGGGGGAGAATGCTTCTTCGCGAGCGCAAATGGCATATGTTCTCGCTGGTGCTCTACCCTTAGCTCTTGCAGTCTGCTCTCTAGATGTGTTCTTACTACTCATTTCATTTCCTGAGTTTCTCTATGGTCTTCCTCTAGCAGTACTTCCCGATTTTGCACTCTGAGGTTTCTCCTTCTCACTCGCCTTAGGGCAATCCCTGATAAAATGGTCTAAGGATCCACACTTGAAACAAGTTTTCTCGTTTGCTCAACACTCCCCGAGATGACGTCTACCACATTACGGACATTCCAGTCTACTTGGTCGAGTGTTGCCAACACTAGCAACCAAGTGGTCTGAGCTTTAGACCCCTAGTACTGTCTACCCTTACTTCTACTTGAAGATCTAGCTGAGGTGGCTGATCGAGTAGTGAAATCTCTTGACTTCTTGGATGAAGATTGGAATGACTTCACGAGACTCAGTTTTAGCCTTCCTTTTCTCTTTGACTAGTTCCTCGACCTTACAAGTTTTATCTACCAGCACTACAAATTCTTTTAGTTCTAGGACACTAACAAACAAACGGACATTTTCATTTAGCCCGTCCTCGAACCTTTTATACATAATAGCCTTAGTGGACACACACTCACGACCATATTTACTAAGCCTTACGAACTCACATTCATATTCTATCACCTTCATTTGACCTTGCTTTAGCTCCAATAACTCCTTTCTCTTCAGGTTAATGAACCTTTGACTAATGTACTTCTTCCGAACTCCTCTTGGAAGAATTCCCAGCTAACTATCTCCCTTGGTACCACCGACACAAGGGTTTTCCACCACTAATAGGCTGAATCTCTCAAGAAAGATACCAGACACTTCATGCACTCTTCAGGTGTGCATGACAACTCATTGAATACCCTGATGGTATTCTCAAGCCAGAATTTTGCCCTCTCCGGATCATCATCTTTACTAGCTCGAAATTCCTCAGCTCCTTGCTTGCAGATCTTATTAACTGAAGGCCTTTCTCTTCTTACTACCTCTACCACTTGGGGTGCTACAGGAGTAGGTTGAGGAATAGGTGGGAGTAGAGGGGGTTGAGCATTAGGATTTGCTCAAATATACGCAGTATACCAGTTGCTCATCATATAGAGAAAGGCTTCTCGAGCTTTTTCTCCCTGACCCAAAATCTCGGGTCTACTCTCTATTGACACGGGCCCTTGCGCAGGAGCCGAGCATTACTTGCAGCATCATCGGCTATAGTTATATCGAGATCCATTTACTATATAAAAACACAATTCAAATCGTCAAGAGTCGTCACACTATCATTATGTAAATACTCATATATATGGCATGTATAGCTAGACTCATACTTACACTATGTTAGTCCGAGAATGACTAAACTGTAGCTTTGATACCACTAAATGTAACACCTCTTACCCGTATTCGACACCTGAACTGGGTACGAAGCATTATCGTACTTAACTTACTCAATCATGTAACATCAATTCATAAAAATTTCATTTCAAATTAAAAACATTTCATTCAAGACCTTAACGTCCTTATTATAGGTCTACGAGACCCTAAACTTGTATCCAAAATGATTCGGGACTAAACCGTAAAACTCTTGAACACTTATACAATTTTGACATAAAACAGGGCCACACGCCAGTGTGAAGGTAAGAACACGCCCGTGTTCTACACCCGTGTTAATTTATTTTTTAATTCAAACCTATAGGGGTTTTCACACAGCCGAACACGCACCCGTGCCCTGGCTCATGTGCAAAAACCTTGGTATTCTGTTTATGACGTCATCACCTCAATAAGGTCACACGGCTATGGCACACGACCTTGTCCTTAAACCGTGTGTCAAATTAAATTCCAAATTTCAGGTGCAGACTTCACACGGCCTCGGCACATGCCTATGTCTTAGGCCATGTCTCCCACAAGGTCGAGACACACGACCATGTCTCTGCCCTTGTGTTTACTACTGAGCATACTAACTTTCCAACCTAGCATGCATAGGGACACACGGCCAATCAACACGCCCATGGGGCTGACCGTGTGTCACACACGACCTAGACACATGCTCATGTGTCTACCCGTGTCGACATTTGAAAGGCTATCTACCAAGCCAAATGCCACTCTACAAAGCAACCATACTTATACCAATTCAATTCAACATATATCATGACCATAAATCACTTTTAAGAACTCAAAATCAAAACGTCCACACAAGCATGCACTTCATGAATTTCAGCATCTTTGAATATATGAACTTGTCAAGTATTGGTCAATTTCTAATGACCATTTACAAAATAAGTTGAACAACATGAATAGCCAACACTCTGGCTAACAAATATAACATAACAAAAAGGCTAAGTCCTATACATGCCATACTCAAAATAAATCTAACTTTGCTATACCAAAGAGAAGTCGATAGTGTGATTCCGAACCCCGACGTTCCACGAATTCCCAAGCTAGCTTGGCGATACTACAAGGAAAAGGGAAATGAGAGGGGTAAGCATAAAGCTTAGTAAGTTTGCATGAAATAAATAGCAACGATAAGGCTCATAATGTCATCCATCCATTGCATTGAGTAAAAACACCAAGTCTCAAACACATTTTCAGGACTTACTAATGCTTACTCTTACCAAATACATGTCATGTTACATATCGTAAACATTTCTCATGAATTACTCACGTGTACCTGAATCACTTCATCACATAGTTTTTACATTAATTTCATCTCTAACATAACTTTAACTACTTATCTCGTTGAATCACTTAGAATATCTTACGATACACAATCGTCATTATACACATAAACACGACGCCAATGCCATATCCCCGATATGGCCTTACATGAGGTCTCATCTTGATACCGATGACATATCCCGGATATGGTCTTATACGGGATCTCACGTCAATGTCGATGCCATATCCTAGATATGGTCTTATACGATTTTCATATTCAATGCTAACAACATATCCCAAATATGGTCTTATACGGGATCTCAACTCGATACCAAGGCCACGTCCCGGACATGGTCTTATATGGGACCTTACCAATCTCGCGTCTCAATGATGATATCCTTTTACATATTAAAGTCCAACCGGGAATTCAACATCGTAAATTTTCATCATTTTCTCATTCAACATCATTGCTCACTTTCATGGAAATGATATACACCTTAACTAATATCAACATTTCAAAATTCAATAACATGACGTTGCATTTATTACACACAAACTTACCTCGATTTCAAAATAGGCCAAATTATCGATCTAGTCCGATACCTTGCCTTTCCCTCGGTCAAGGTTAATTCTTCGTTCTTCTTGATCTATAATGACAAATTAACTCATTTAATTACCACATTAATCAACACATTTCATTAATCATACTTTGGCAAAATTATTATTTTGCCCTTATAATTTCACAAAATGACTATTTTACCCCTAGGCTCGTAAATCGATTCTAATCGAATTCCCTCCTTTTACAAGCCTAGGTGAACATTTATTACTCTTATGGCAACCCTCAATACTCATTATTTCACACACTTGGGACATATTTTACAACCTTTACAAAAAGGTCATTTTAGGTGTTTTCATAGTAACACCTTTCACAAGAGTTGTTTATCTAACAACTAAAACTTATTTTCTTTCATAAAAATGCAGAAAACAACATAAATTCTCACATGGAAAGACCTTAAACTTTCAACCATTTTGCAAAATGGTCCCCTTTTTAGCTAGCTTAAGTTTTAGGGGTTCCAAAAGTACAAATATTATCAAGAAAGACCACTAAAATCACTTACTTGTGAGGAGAAAAGCTTGCTGAAATTTTTGAGCTCTCAAACCCCTATATTGTTGCTAATTTTTGGTGGAGAAGAAGAGAAGAAAAGATGATATTTTTCTTTTCTTTATTTTATTATAAAACATCAATTTAGTCCACCTAATTTCAACAACTTTGACCAATTTGACATTGTTTGTCCCCTATGGCCGGCCACCCTCTTTCTTGGGGTCTAATTGCACTTTAAGGACCTCCAATTAATGTCCATGGCTTTTAGACACCTTTAGCTTGTAAAATGGAACTTTCGCACTTTATGTGATTCAGTCCTTTTTTGCAATTAAACATGCAATCGCTAAAATTAAAACATGAAAATTTTCATGCACCTATATAATCATGCTATAACTCATAAAATAAGATAAAAATAATTTTCTCCTACCTCGGATTAGTAGTTCCGAAACCACTGCTCCGACTAGCCCCTAAATCAGGCTGTTACAATATTTATAAAAATAATTAGTTTGATCCTTTTATCAACACATTTATACAAAAATATATATTTTGTTCCAATAAATAATATTTTTTTCCTACTAAACAAAAAAAAAAATCATATTTTATTCCTACTAAATGAATCAAATAAGGCTACCTCTATCAAATAACATTTCAAACACATAACAGTCATCGTTTCAATTTTCATTTCTCGTATCGGATCGATTGGTGTTCCAAATAACATTACTCTTGCCACCTTGGCTGCAAACCTTGAGTTGCCTGCTTCATTACCAATGTCATTATTGATTCTCACTTATCGATTACCAATTAAACAGACTTCCACTAGTTTTCTTCTGTGAAAAACACAATTTTTACATATGATTCATGGTTATAACCTTAAGCATCATCTTGATTGATGTCTTAATAGATATAATTGCCTAAATTAATGCCAATTTTATGAAGAATTTTAATGAGTTAGATAAACTACAATTTAAACTCTAAAATATCTCTCAATATTTTTAGGCTCCTAGTTAAGGTCTTGAACTAACTTTACTTATTAACTCGATTCCCCAAAGGTAATTAAGTCATATCTTCTTGCATTTCCCCTAATCGTAGCTTCTTTATTTTTGTAGATTAGGGAAGTGACTGATAGCTATCTTGATATTAGATAGGATTTCAATTAATTTAATATTTATAGGTTTAATCAATCACGCAATCAATTATCTTAAAATTTCATTTTTTTTAAATCAATTCAATAAATCTAATTGATGTATATTAGAATTGTGTGAACAATCAATTTATTTAAAGAATTTGATTTTTCAGGTTCTAAACTTTGGTTCCTCGTTTGTTTCACTGTTTTCATAATGTCTTTTTATTTAGTTTATGTTTGTGATATCATTGTTCTTATGTCTCATTTATGCTTAGACACTTCATCCATTGCACAACTAGAGCCTTGATTTGCTTTTCACAATCTTGGTAAACTTTATTATCTTTCGGGCATTGAAGTTATATTACATTACTTTTTTTTACATCAGTTAAATACACCCATGGCCTATTAGAATAGACATGCATGCTTGGTCATGTGATATTTCAACTCATTTTTCCTCTAGTGACAAATTGATTTCTATAGGTTTGGCCTTCTCTTCATTATATATGCTCTTCCAAAGTGTAATTAGGTGATTGTAATATCTTATTTTTACACATTCAAATATTTATTTATTTATTTATTGTTAACAAGGTATCTTAATTCATGCATAATGTCACATAAAATCATTAGGTAGATGTTAAAGGGATTCTTTGCAACTTGAAGACCACTCCCATTTTTGGTATTTTCATATTGAAAGCCATTTCCTTCTGACAATCAAGTTCATTTTATATTAAAATAATATTTTATAAAATTATATCTTATATAGACTTAATAGTAATTAATGTTTAATTAAAATTTAATTTAAAGTTGCATATTATATATACGAGAGTGAATAGTAACACCAAAAATAAGAAGAATAAATGAAACTAAACGTGATTTAAACAAATACTCAAATCTATATTATTAAAATATTCATATTTTGTACTACAAAATATTTATAAATAGTAAGACATTATATATAGGCTTTTTTTCTTCCCTAGGATGAAATAGGTGACGTTTTAGAGCAAGGGTGTTGTTAAGCATCCCATGGATTGGGTTAGCCCAAAAGGGAAGAAGAGTATTGTGGAATTAGTAATTGTAATGGCCCGAATTGAAGTAGCCCAAAACTAATGAGTCTTGAAAATGACAAATCTAAAGCCCCATTTCTATCCACTGAATCACCTAACTTCCCACAATCACGTTCAAATAATATCTATAACACAACTTATGAACCATGTGGGACGTTGATGTAGGGAGCGGGGGATAGCACGTGGGTGGTCCGCACGGGAAAATTTGCCAGTCAGCACGTGCAGTCACATGACCAGATTTAATGCTTCCTTAGAGTGAAACACGTGTCGCTATAATTCCCCCGATTTATAGTGTCACAAAATCACCACTGTTTGCAATTTACATAAATACAGCGTTTTATTTGTCGCTTGGGCAACCTCACCAGTAGTTGCCTTCTCCGCCCTTCAAGTTGTAGGGCTAATTTTGCTTTGAAGTGCTTTTAAAAAATATTATCAAAAATAATTTTGAAAATATTGTTTAGTTTAAAATTTAAGTGTTTAATGTTATTATTAAAAATATTTTAAGAAATAAAATATTTATTTTAGACATAGTATTATAAAGTAACAAATATGTATTTAAATAATATTTAAATTAATTAATATTATGATATTTTAGTAAGAATATAAAAATAATTTATTTTAATTTATTTTTAATATTTTAATATATGAAATATAACTTTTAAATATTCATAATTAATATTAATATTTATAAAATTTAATTTGAATATATAAACTATATTTTAAATATTAAAATATAACCAATAAAAATTAAATATTATATATTATATATTTAAAATAAATTTCAATAGGAAAGTAAATATCTAATATAAATATTATATAAAATATTTTATAAAGGTTAAAATTTTCTTTTACTTCTAAAAGCACTTTTGAAAAAAGTAAAACCTAAAAAAAAATATTTTTACTTTTGGGTTTTCTTTTACTTCTAAAAGTACTTTTGCAAAAGTAAAACCTAAAAAAATATTTTACTTTTGGGTTCAAAATATCTTTGACTTCAAAAGTTATCTATTTAATATTTGCATATGACTCTAAAAAAAGTATTTTTAAGTAATATTAAACTACAACTGTCTTTCATTATATAATTTCTTAAAAGCAAAATTACGTTGTATATTATGAGTAAAATTATATTTTATTTTTATTTAAAAGTAAATAAATTAATCATTATATATTAGACGAATAATAAATTAATAACTAAATGTATATGAACGTATGTTGATGTGCAAGGACCGATTTTTAAAAATAGAAATTGATAAAATTTTAATAGAATAATTATTTCACACTTTAATCTAACATATAAAATTGAAGATGTAAAATGAAATATTATTCTTAATACAAGGACAGGATTGAACTTGATTCACATCAAACTATTTATTTTATAGTTGTAAAAATATTTTAAATTAAGTAAAACATAAATATATTCTTTTAACTTATAATTCAAATTAAAGAATCGGTTTATCCAAAGGTGCCTTGGGTTGGGTTGACGTAATATTCACACTTTTCCTATATATAATGAAGTTCTTTTTGTCTACTTCCGGTAACGACTTCTTTTTCTGTTGTTCAAATACGACCTACGTATTTACAATGCCGACTTATTTGACTAGCTTCCCAATTACTTGCATGACAATATTAATCTAAACGTTTTTCCATATCATTTTACCAAAAACAAAAGGTTTCATAATACAATAATGTAAAAAAATGTGATAGATGTATATGGGAATGTTATTTTTAGACCGCTACCTCGACTTTTATGAATATCAATGTACTTTAATGTGTTGTCCAAATAATTGTTTCAAGTACAATGGGGTGAAGCAAATTAGTAACGAATTAGACATTGAGGTACTAATCAAAATTTTGAAACCCTAATTATTAAACTGAATAATATTTGAATTCATCTCGACATTGAACCATTAAAATATTTTGGAACGGTTGTGTAATATTAAAATCGATGTCGATACCAATAGGTACCGAGGTCTTTTGAAAAATTCCAAAACAATCAAATTCTAAAATCGACTTTTAAAAGTTTAAAATATATTGTTAGTCCCTACACTTTAATAAAATTTGAGATTTAGTCTATATGTTTAAAAAAAATTTAAAAATAAGTTTTACTTTTATTTTAAAATCCTAGTTCAATCATCATTATATTTGGCAGTTTTCATCAAATTTTGTTGACTTAGCATATTTATTTTTGTCATTCATATGTTACATAATATGAAGATAGCCTAATTAACTTGAGAAGTTGATAAATTTTGACGATAAAAATTTATGACTTGACTAAGATTTTAAATAAAAAAATAAAAGAACTTAATTTTTAACTTTTTAAATACATGGACTAAATCCTAAATTTTGTCAAAGTACAAAAACAGACAACATATTTAACCCTTTTAAAATAATAGAGAATCTCAAAAACTTAAACGAACTTTACCACCCAAAAACCTAGAAAAACTTTAATCCTAAAACCTACAAATACTACACCAAAACAGACTTTTTATTTCAGCTTATAAAAGCCGCTAAAACAACGCATATAAATTTAGCGTTTATAAAAAAACGCCGCTAAAGGTCAGGACCTTTAGCGGCGCTTTTACCACAAACGCCGCTAAAAGTCATGAAAATAAAAAAATAAAATATTATACTTTTAGCGGCGCTTTTCCCAAAAGCGCCGCTAAAGGTCACGAAAATTAAAAAAAAAGAATATTATAAAAATGCCCCAAATCCAATTTAAAAATGTATAATTTAATTTGAAGACGTATTAAAATGAAAATTCATGAATAATCGTGTTAAAATGGAAATTCATGAACAAGACATATAAAGAATAGCGATCGAGGTACATTGATACCAATAGCATGATCAAAGAACTTAAATCACATAAGGAAAACACATGGTTAGATAGATCTTTTACATTTTAATACATCATAACCATAATTGGTACAATTTTATACCCTAATTCTTTCGCACCAAATGCATCGGATCTTGTCTTGACTCTAAAAGGTCTTGGTTGCATCGTGAACGTCTTACCACTACCTAAAATTACAAACATATACCATCAATCATTAGTGTAGAAAATAGCAATAATGCAAGACAAGCATGAACTGGAAAGACAAGAAATGTGGAGCAAGAATAAGGACAAGGAAAATGATACATTTCAAACCAAAATAAATGTAGGGAAACAAAATATGAGTAAAGTAGAAAAAGGAGATACAGAGAAGCGGTCAAACCTAGAAGATACAAAATAACACCTAAAATAAAATGAAAATATTAACAAGAAAAGAGCCAAAGAGAATTCCTCTGCTCCATCACCGAGTAAAACATTTACATAAGCTGAATGATGCATAAAAAAAGTATATTAATAGCAGCTAGTTAATGAATGCCAAATTTAGTACCCATTTCATACACAGGAACGGAAGATTATCATAAATTCATAACAGAGAGATTCTTATAATATCAAGAACATTGAGGTACAACTACACCAAGCTTACGTAAAATCTTAACTTAAAACTACAAGTAGACTAGTAGGCTAAAATGCAAAACAAATGTCCGCCATTTGCCTCTACTCAAACAAGTTCTAAAACCTACATCAAGAAATCAGAATTTAATGACTCCAATGTCAGTAATTTAAAACCTACATCAAGAAATTGTTTCTACTAACATTTCGAGTCAACAATGAAATGAACACAATAGTAATGAGCAAACATGAATCATTGAAGAACACTAAGTAAATTAAGCAATGCTAAAATTTCCAAATTTGTCCTAGTTTCCCTTGACGGTGAGACATACCAACACCTTAACAAATAACTTTTTATTTATTTTTAATCAGTAGCTTAAAGACGAAATATATTTAAGAAGGAGCCATCACAATTACATACCCATCAAGTTAAACAAGCGAAAGGGTGATAACTCAAACTTGATCTTCTAAAGAAGCAAAAGCCCATTTAAACAGACTCCCATGTATATATATATATACTATAAGCATGGGAAATCTGATTGAATCTTTAACCATTTATATATAGTTAATAAGCCCACTTTATACTATAAGCATATCCTAATCCATTTAACAGAAACATACATTAACTATAACCATTTAGTTTCACTTCTTGCATGTCTCTTGATTTTACTTTATACATATGTTTGTGAGTTATTGTGTCGTATACGTTTGTATATGTGTATAATGTATATATTACTTCATGGTTGTATTGTGTAATTTGATAATGCAAATTTGAGCTTCGCTGTTTTTTTGCCCAAGCTCGAAATCGGATGAACTAACATTTGACCCACCTTTTTATCAATCAAAGTTGTCGTCTTATCGGAATCTTCATTTTCCAAGGAAAAGACATCTTGAATCTGGAATGCTCTTGTACCACTGTTGATAATGTTGGAAAAAAGTCAACTCACAAAAAGAATTATTTATTAAATTTTATTTCTCCAAAATAAATGTATTCTCATACTTTGTCTCTTGTGTATCATTTCTCTTCACCTTCTCATGAGTGATTTTAGCTACGTCTCTCGATCTGACTGAAAAACATATAAGAAGCATCCTTAAAAGCAGACACCAAAAGGAAAGCTACACAATAAGCACACGGGTCACCTAGGAACAAATGTAATAAAGGGCACATAATTCCAATATGCATGGTATCCAAACCCAACCTTTCCTCAATAATTATAGGATCCTCGGTGATCATACACATAACCAAGATCACTCAAGAGATTATTTTATTTATTCCTTTAAAATCGATGCCTACTAAAGTTTGGAAAAAGATTTTGAAGAAAACAAATGTAACGGGCTTATATATCTGAGCTCAAGCCAAAACCATAAATCTACTAAAAATCAAAATGAGAAATAGGGCCTTGGCAACAATATACTTGTAAAAGAGTGAACCTACAGAGGAAACACTATAATCTAGTTTTCCTTAGAATCAAAACAATAAAAAAAAAAATTTCAGTCAGAGCAATGGGCTTCAAAATAGAGCCAAACCTACTTGCTGATCAACTACACTAGTATTGAAATTGCTTGCATCAGTTCCTAACAAAAGAAGAAAAAAGGAAAATAGAGTATCAGCCAAAAGAATTAAAGAGCCAATAAATTGTGCATAAATTAACCGCAACTCCTAGATCATTCAGAGATCTAAATGATGATCATAGAAGATTCATGTAAAAAGGGAAATGAAGATTCTAATTTGCTTAAATTTGAGTTCAATGCCATACAAGTCAAGCTACAAATATTGTGATATCTTTCCTTCTTGTACATAATTAAAACAAAAGCAAACAAACTAGTCTTGTAGCTATATTGTTTTTACTTCAGTGTCCTTTTATGTGGAACTTATTTTAACTAATAATAGAATAGGTTTGCGCTTTTACTGAATGTTTAAACTTAAAATTGAGCCTGCAGCTTTGTAAAATAATAAGACTTCCAGCATAAAGATCAAGATCTAGCAATTCATTTTTTTTTTCAAAAAAAAATCCCTGAGCTTTCTCGGCATATTAAAGGATTCAAACATATAAAAATAATGAATAGGGAAAACACAACATGAATGAATAAACATA
This sequence comes from Gossypium rotundifolium, assembly GCA_025506655.1. Lineage (NCBI taxonomy): Eukaryota > Viridiplantae > Streptophyta > Magnoliopsida > Malvales > Malvaceae > Gossypium > Gossypium rotundifolium. The sequence continues at coordinate 112,264,715 of CP106729.1, forward strand.
CAGCATAGAAGGTAGAAACATTGAACTCTGAATCTGGCAAGCCACAATCATGACACGTCTCTTTTAGTTGATTCAATTCAAGGGATTCAGCATGGTCCAATTCAGACCAAACCTATGGCTAACTGCAACCTTTACATTATGAATGAGGGCCTCCGGCTCTTTATTTTTCTTAAAGTATCCATGCCCACCACATATCCAGACACAAATATGGAAATATGATCCGATGAAATAAAAAGAAAATCGGTCCTAATTAAATAAAGCGGCACAGGATCCATGCGATCACATACAACCAATTTAGGAGAGGGAATCGTTCTGAATTATCATTTGGGCATCACTGGGTGCTTGCAAAAGCTCGCAAATGCTGTTAAAAGAAATAAGCTTTACGTAATAATGTGAACATAGAAATAGGATACTAAACACGGGAACTTAAGCGACATTATAAACTTCATTGAAGAACTGGGCAAATTCCAACATTCTCATGCAATAATGCAACTTGGAGCTTAACATATGAAGGACATTGCAAAAGAAACACGCCATTTCCATATAAAGTACGAGACATGTATTGGATCAATTTATTTGATTGATGAAGTGTTTTATGCATACGTTATAATGCCTCATTATCAGTTACTGGATACTTTATATTGTTTAGCTTTAAAATATTAGGAAATATGCATTTAGTTTCCCCTAGAAAGCATTATCTATTTAGAGGGAAAGTGGGAAAATCAATATCCTCTACAATACATAATCAGGGAGGTAGCAGATCATAGTTTCATTTTCAGAGTTGCAAGGTGGTGGTACCAAATGTTTGCTTTTGTCAGGAGTTTCGGATAAAATTCTCACATTAAATCAGTAAAACCAAAGTAAAAATAACAAAGCATTATTTCTAGCTTTAGGAGACCATAAATTTAGTACTAACATCACTTCGGTTGTTCCCCAAAGTGATCAATCAAAATTATTACGTAAATGTAAAAAGAAACCATGTTTATTGGGAGTAATTTTGCACATTACAATATAATGCTTCTAAATAAATCATTATAATAAGCTCTAGATTCAGATAGTATGAACAAAATCAGCTTACCTGATGTTTAGGCTGATTCTAGTAACCCATGTTGCGCCACTGTGCTATTGTCATACCATAGAAAACAACCATACTGAAATATGAATCCAGCAAGAGATTTTTACAAATTTAAACATAAAGATCATATTTAGTGAATCTAATGAAATATGATTAACTTTTAAGTAGTATTTTGCGATCGGTTTATAGTATTGTAGTAACAATCTATAGTTAAAGAAAATCAAAAGCTTAGAATCAAATCTTCATTATTGATCACCAATAATGCAATTAATTTGAATATAAATTACCTTCTATCTGATCAAATTCTTTAATAAGCCTAGTTGTTGGCTGTCTAGGTGCTCCTTTCAACAACATTAAAAACAAAAACACCATTTAAATCTTGCAAGTTCTTCTTTTCCTCTCAGAGATGAACACAAGATAGTAAGAAAACATATCATAGGCACTTAGGCAAGAAGCTTCTAGAGCATATAGCAAAATATACCAACTCTATTTGCTAAGATTGTATTTATTTTCTGTATATTTATTAAAGGACTCATCTATTTGATGGAAACTTGTCCAAGTTTTACCAATGTCAACTGGGCGGAATAAACACACAGAAAATAAGTACAATCTCTGCAAATAGACGAGTCCTTTAATAAACATATAGAAAATAAAAAATAAAAAATCAACAGCTAGTCAGTACATTTCAAATAGAAAAAGAAGAAGAAGAAAAACAAGTTAATCAAAAAACATATCCATTACGGAAAAGCTTAATTACGGTATTGATGCGAGCACGCCCTGCGAACTTCATCAGACAAGTATCTCGAGTCGAGCATTGCACTGCTGGCAAGCTGATACGATCCGTTCGATGTGAACCTAGTCGCATCATGGTTCGACTCCATCCGATGCCATCGAGAGTGGCCTAAGCTCGAGGGGCCAAACTGGAAAATGAAACTGATTCCAGCTATTTGAACCGATCCAACTAAATTGAGCTCTTTATTTAATTTTCAGCTTTGCATTTAGTTTGCATTTAAAATACTTGCATTTAAGCATCTTAGTTCAATAAATGGTTGCTGGTCATTAATTCAACTCAACTTAGTTTAATTAATTGAGTTCTTTTGGTGAATTTAATAGTTGTGTCTTTAATTAATCTAGTTACTAGGTTAATTTATTTATGCCTGAGTTAAGTTCATTTAATGATGCTTTATTTAATTAAGTTAGTTGCTGGAATAAATAAAGTTCAAGTGTTAGTTCATTTATTTAAGTCTAGTTGCTAGAATAAATGAAGTTTAAGTGTTAGTTCATTTATTTAAGTCTAGTTGCTAGAATAAATGAAGCTTAAGTGTTAGTTCATTTAATTAAGTTAGTTGTTAATTTGTTTTAAGTTTAATAATTGCATTAATTTGTTGGTTACATGTGATAATTGCAGGAGACTTTTCATCTTACAACCATTATTTCTAAAGGTTGTTATGTATTCATTGAAGAGTTACTCGCATTGAAGAAGGAAGTTACATGGATAGAATTCCAAAAGTTGAGACCCTTCATTTGATGGAAGTTACATGGCTAGAATTCCAAAGGTTGAGACTCTTCATTTGGTTGGTGACTTTTAAGTTGATCATGGAAGAACTTAAGGGACATTTTTAAAAGCATTCATGATGGACATTTAAGCCTTTAAAAACACCATTAGTTGCTGGAGACTTTTTGGCTAGCCAAAGGCAACTCAAAGGACATTTTTAAAGCGTTCAAATTCATTTAATCATCTCATTAGGTGTCATAAAGTTGCTGTTATATGGCTGAAGGAATTCAAGAGTTTTTAGATTTTATTTCAGCCATTTAATTACATATTAAAGTTGAATTCATTTGTCTCTTCAGCTAACCACATGTAAGCACTATATATACCTGTTATTACTTTGTAAAAAGGAATTTTTTTAAGACTTTTGATCATTAATCATATCATATGGACTTTTGTTCATTCGAGTGAGTTATGTCCTCTTCGTTTTCGTACGAGTTTCATTTTTGACTTATCAAGCTCGCTTGTGGCGTCAAACGTTTCTCTTCCATTCAATTATACAATTGGTTCTTACTTTGCTAAGTAACGGGTCTTTGGTCCATTATCGACTACCATCTTCCACCTTAAGCGTTATAGGCGGGGTGACACATACTTGTGTTGAATCGTTTCGGTTTAAGTTCTTTAATCCATTCCACCAAAACATCATCTATCTTTTATCCATTTTTCTTTCATCATAAAATCGAGCCTATCCTTCTCCATATCTGAATCATTCCCACACCTAAACACCTCCATTCCTAACTTAACCCATCTTCTAAACAAATTCACTTAAGCTTCCGCGAACTCATCCGTATTTCCCTATTATTTCCCGAAAGGCTTATCTCTTCCTCGTAGACGATTGGGCAACTCAAATACGTTTTGACTCATCCCGAGATGGATCGTATCATTGAATAACATCTCCAAAACTGATGCGAACCTAGTCGCATCATGGTTCGACTCCATACGTCAATTATGGTTTAACGTCAATTATGTTTAAATTCCCACAGACGGCGCCAAATGATACGATCCTTATCGGGATGAGTCGAAATGTATTTGAGTTGCCCGATCGCCTACGAGGAGTAATTGAAAAGTTGTCGGGAAAAGGGTGAAATAAGGTTAAAGTTGTGGAAGCTTATCAAAAAGGTTAAGATTTGGATAGGAGATGGAGATAGGTTCGGTTTAACAAACGAGAACAAAGGATAAATGTTAGGTGATATTTTGGTTAAATGATAAGAGATATTTGATGGAGAGGGATAAAAGAATTAAACAAAGAATCGATTCAACACTAGGAAAGTGTCACCGGGTTCTATATTTGTTTAAGGTGGAAAATGGAAGTAGAGAAACCTCGACCCACTAGTTAGAAAAGTAGGAACCTTGGTATAAAGGTGAATGCCACACTATATAATAGTGATAAGTTTGGATAGAAGAAAACGGGTTGACGCCACTAAAAACTAGATAAGCCAACGAGCCTTCAACGAAATATGAGAGAAAATAATCTCACAAATTGAGCAGCATAACATTAAAAAATTCCATAAGTTTTTCCATCAATAGGTAGATTACATGTATTTATCGTGTCATAAAAGCTAGCTGAATGGTCACTTCTAATTAAGCTAATGATGAGCTCAAATGAAAAGTCTCAACTTTTGAAATTCTAGCCCAAATAACTCCATCTTCAATGTGAATAATTTCTTCAATTAAGTGGCTGTCAAAGTCCTTTGAAGTCTCCATGACCAATTGGAAAATCACCTAACTCCATCCTTCAATGTGAGTAATTTCTTTAATTAAGTTTCTTTGAAAACCTTTTGAAGTCTCCATGAGCAACCGAAAAGTCACCAGCATCTTTGATGGAGAATTGAATGATGTGATTAATTGCTTTCAAAGTCTTTTGAAGTCTCCATGTCCAACCGAAAAGTCACCAGCATCTTTGATGGAGAATTGATTGCATGAAGTGATTACTCATAAAGCAATCGGTTATGGATGTAGAAAACAAAGAGGCTACCGAAATTAAAGAAGAATAATGCTCTTCTTTAATATAAAAACAACTTCTTAATGATCTATTAAGCCCCTTTATATCAGCCCCTCTCTTGTGTAACTGAATTCACTTGAAAAGCCATCCTATTGAATTCATAACAGCCTTTTGAAATAATGGATGTGAGTTGAAAAGTCACTTGCAATTAACACATGTAACCGACACATTAATGCAATTATCAAACTTAAAACAAATTAACAACTAACTTAATTAAATAAGCTAACACTTAACATCATTTATTCTAGCAACTAGCTTAATTAAATAAACTAACATTTAAATATCATTTATTCCAGAACTAGCTTAATTAAATAAAGCATCATTAAATGAACTTAACTCATGCATCAATAAATTAACCTAGTAACTAGATTAATTAAAGAAACAAACTATTAAATTAAATTCATTAAAGAACTCAATTTAATTAAACTAAGTTGAGTTTAATTAATGACCAACAACCATTTATTGAACTAAGATGCTTAAATGCATAATTTAAAATGCAAACTATATACACAAATGAGTTACTTAATGCATGACTTAATTAAATGCAAAACACATAATGCATGTCATAAATAAAATATGTTGATCAATAATGCATGACATTAACTAAAGATGCATTTAATTAAACAAGACATAATTAAAGACTAATTGAGCTGATTCAAGCTCAAATAAGCTGAATTTGAATTGGATGGAGCTCGTGGAGTGAAGCAGTGGGATCACTTGCCGTGATGCAATGCTCGACTCAGGATACTTGTCTGATGAAGTTCGCGGGGAGTGCTCGCATCATTCCCCCCTCTTTAAGGCGTCTTGTCCTCAAGTCGAGTCGTTGGTTTTCGAACAGAATTCCCTTTGCTTGGTTTTTCCTCGGTCAAATGGGGCGGATATTAATCGGGTCACCTGGAAAGGATAACCATGAATTAGCAAGAGATGTTTCAAATACACTTGCAATTCAAATATGAGCAGCACCAAACAAGTAAATCGCATGCAATTGAACAGAATCAAATTATCATATAAAAGAAATAATGCCTTGTCAAATTTTTGAAACAAGATTAAGTAGGCTTCAAAGCATGCATACGATTTGAATGGATTCCACAAGTCAAGAATATCATTCGAATAATGAATCAAATGATAAACATAAGCATCACAAATAGGTAGTTGAGAAAATTCACATGGCTCATGAAATTGAACAATCAGATCTTGCATTGTACGATATATTCTCTCTCTTACACATGAATTATAAAAATTATCGAACACAAAAATCTTTTTGTCAACCATCAAAACAGATAGATCATAAATAGGCAGAATAGAACATTTAAACATATCATGACCTAAAAGTTTTACAAAAATCAATTCATTAACGCAAAGCTTATCATCATCCGAAGAGAACAAAAATGTATCAACAATTTCAGAAAACTTACCTTTAGCAGTAGAAAAATAAAGATTATTCTTACTTTGCTTGAACAATACAAACCTTTTCTCCCAGGGTTGTAGTGTAGTTGTAGTTTCGCGGTTGAATTAACCTTTCCCAAACGAATCGCAAACTTCATGGACAACCAAAGAAATTGTTTAAGGAACGAATGTAAATTGAAAACAAATTGAACAATTTTCGTTACCTTATTCAAAATCCACAAATCCAAATGATGAAAATTTTTCACACATAATTGACGTTGCTTGATTTTCCAACAAGATGAATTTAAACAAATTCTCGGTTTGAAAACGTAATTTTGATTAATCATGCCAAAGTGTAGTAATGGTCTTGTCAAGTTAAACATGTAAATCCATAAAGATTTTTGCATACATAATATCGAGCAATCAAAACTCTTTTCAAACTTTAAAACGGATTTGCAAAAACTTGATGATTTCATAAAAGGGAACAAATTATTCATATAATTATCATAGTCGATCAGATTGGGATTCTTACATGAAATCTCATTGCCACGCAAGATCAAGTTTCGATTAAACACTACCTTATCTTCGAGTTGGTTAACGTAAAGTTTGGAGTTAGAAAAACTCGTCTCACCACTGTTTGAAACTTCAACAATATTCGAAGAAGGATAATTAACCATTCCTTGGCTCGAAGCTTTTACAAAGGTAAAGTCATCAAGGGGTATACGCACATTCAAAGATAATGAAAATGCAGGGGTGAAGGAATCCTTACCTAACTTACCTTTGAACTCGCACGGTTTGTTCTCGACTTCAGCCTTATCTTTGTTGATCATTCGAAAGCGTCTTTCGTGGGGAAAGTATTGAAGTTGAGAGTTATTGCTCGACCTTTCGAAAACCTGAAAAATAGGGATAGAACAAGAAAAACTTTCAAGGGGGTTAGTTGAATCACTCCTCACTTCTTCTTGCTCGTTCTCTTCTTTCACTTCTTTTTCCAACTCGATTTTTTTTTGTTTCAATTTCTTTCTCTTCAATCTCTTTTCTTCAAGTTCTCTCAATTTTCCACGCTTTCTTTTCAACTTCTTTTTCGTATCAAATTTTTTTCTTTTCATAGGCCTTTTCAATGACTTTTTGAGCTCTCTCAAAATTCGCTCATTTTTCTCTTACTTGCCTCTTGCCTCTCTTCTCTTTTATTTCTTTTTCTTGTCTTCTTTTCTTTTCTTTTCTTTGTTTCTTTTCTATTACATGATGTTACAAAAGAATCATTACTAAAAGGATTTCTAAAAGAAGGAAAATTATTTACATTTGGTTCACGAACATTTCTTCGAGAAGAATACTCCATGGATGTTTTCTTTGAAGTTCTTGAAGAAGTATATCTATCATCTCGAAAATTAACTCGAAAGGATTCAAAATCAAGATCGGTCTCTTTTCATCTTGGATTCCTTGATAAAAAAACTCTCGATCAGACCCTCTTTTCGAATAGGATTCATAACATGGGTCTTTTTGTCTCGAAGTCAATGGCGAAAAGGAATCATGATGGGTCTTCTTCTTCAAGTAGTAATCGGGGTATATCTTCGTGGGGTTCTTAGCTCCGTTTTTTGACTTGAAGAAACTCGTTTAGAGGGGTCTCTTTGTTCCACACAATTTAATCTCTCGTGCAATTTATCGAATTTCAAATTCACCATGCTACGCATTTCTTGCACCCAATATTGGAACTCCGATTCGGTGAACTCTTCGCGAGACATGATTTCACAAACCTCATGATTTCACTCAGAAAAAAGAAGGAAAAATTGTCACTCTTGCTCGTGTTTACACTGGTTTGGCTTTTACCTCCACTCAAATGATCTCACTCACTCGTGCCTTTTACCTCTCAAACTTTCTCTTGCAATTTCGTAGTTGGACTCGCCAAGGCCTTATCGTAGGCTTAGAGGTCGGTTGCAAATGGTTTAACAAAGGATAAAAATATGAGGGGGTTAAGGGTTGGCTGAAAGAAAATTTAAAGTCGATTTAAGGTGTGGCGTTAGGGTAGGAAGAGAATGATAGAAAACCAAACGAACTTGATCGGGAATACAAAAAGAGATCAACAATAGAACACAATCTTTCACTTTTTTTTTACAAAAATTTTTTTTTCACGATTTTTTTTTTGCACGAAAATAACACAAGAACTTTGAGATTACAACTTGATTTTTTTTTGAATTTTTTTTTGAAATTTTTTTTACAAACCTAATTCCGGAAGTGAATACGAACGTCGATGCTCCTCGTTTTTGTAGCTCTGATACCATGGGTGAAACATCCTCATATTTTCAGAAAACGTCGCTCGTGAATATTGACTTTAAATTTTCTTTCAGCCAACCCTTAACCCCCTCATATTTTTTTTTTCCTTTGTTAAACCATTTGCAACCGACCTCTAAGCCTACGATAAGGCCTTGGCGAGTCCGACTACGAAATTGCGAGAGAAAGTTTGAGAGGTAAAAGTCACGAGCGAGTGAGATCATTCGAGTGGAGGAAAAAGCCAAACCAGTGTAAACACGAGCGAGAGTGACACTTTTTCCCGAGACGGATCGTATCAGGTATTAATCCATGAAAGAAAAAAAAAATTACTAAAAAAACTTTAAAGAAAAGGAAATGGGTATTCTTTATCTATTTTGATTATACATAAAAGCTTACACCAGGACATGTGTTGAACATTTTCGGAGAAGCATCGACCAAGTAAACAACATACTCTTTGGAACTCTCACTTTGCTGCAAATATTGGACAAAAACAACACAATTACATCTCGCGTTTCTAAACCATGGAGAAGAATATAGAAGAAAAGAAACAAAAAGAGAGGAAACCTGGAAGAATTCGTTATCTGGGTCGTCTTCTTCGTCCTTGAAAACATCTTCTGGGTCCAAATCCATTGTTAAAGATGAAATTTTTCAAAGGTTTTTGCCGGGGGTTTTGAAGTGCTGCTAATTTTGGAAACGCTTTGCTAAATTCCTTCATGTGAACAAAAATAGAATCATTTGAAAGCAAATTTTGGGGACTTAGAAATTTTAGGTTTTGGGAAACTATAATAGGGATAGTGAAGCAGAGAAATTTTGTGGCGTTTTATTTAAAAAATGCCAGTATAGCTTATTTTTTACGGCATTTTTACTAGAAACGCCACTATAGCTTTATTTTTACTGCGTTTTTATTAAAAGCACTATTATTATAATTTTAATTTTTTCCTATTTTAACTTATATTTATCTATGTTTTTCTTCTAAAATTTGTGTGCTAAGATTATTATTTTTTAAATTTTTATTTTTATTATATTTTGAGTATTGAACTTTTTAACTAAAATATTAAATATTAAAATTTTAAGTTTTTAAGTTTTAATTTTTTAATTTTTATTATTAAATTTTAAAATTTTAATTACCATTATCAACTCTTTTACTTAATTCATTTTTCTTTCTTTTACATTAACATTATTCTTTTAAGTATGGTCAGCATTAATTGTTTAGATTTTTATATAAATGGCATTTAATTATATTATATATACACCTAAATTTTGATACGAGATATATCTCGTAATTATATATGAATTTTGGTTTAATGTATAATTCTAGATGTGAAATTCTAATTGTGGTTTAAATGTATAAATTTGAAACTTTAATTTTGATTTAATCATACACATTATTTTAAAATATAAATACATCAATATATTTTTATATTGAATAAATATAAATTTTATGTATGCAATATATAAATAAAAAATGATGTTAATTATATCAATAATTGTGTTAATATTTTACAAGATCTGGATCAAATTAAAGTTCATGTATACAATTGCACACTAAACCATTGGTCATGTATGCTTTTGGAATTTAGCTCATTATATATATTTTAAAATAATAATTTTTATTTATCTTATTTTGATTTATATTCTAAAAATTTAAGATTAATCCTTAATATTTATCAAAGCCTTAAACCCTAAAATCCTAACTGCTAAACACAAACCCTAAACTTCAAACCTATAACCCCTAACTTTTAACCCATGAAACCCTAACACATCCCCCTTAAACCTTAAACCTTACAATTATATAAGAAATTATTTAATATATAAATTAAAAGATACTAATTAATTTAAACCCTAAACCCCTATCCTTTATCCCATAAACCCTAAATCATAAATCATAAAACCCTAACCCTTAACCCCAAACCCTTAACCATTTATCCTTAAACCCATTAACCCTAACTTTTAACCCATGAAACTCTAACACATCCCCCTTAAACCTTAAACCGCAAATCATAAACCATAATCCCTAAACATTCCTAAACCTTACACCTTAAACTATAATGATAATTAATTAAATATTTTAAAATTAATATATCTCTTTTACGATTATATAAGAAATTATTTAATATAAAAATTTAAAAACAATCAGTCATATATATCCAAAAAAAACTTTAAAATTATTTGCGGCGTTTTTGAAAAACGCGCCACTAATGCTCAGACTTTTTGCGGCGTTTTTACAAAAGCGCCGCTAATGTACATAACTTTAGCGGCATTTTTCCAAAAAGCGCCGCTAATGCATAGACCTTTAGCGGCATTTTTTCAAAAGTGCCGCTAATGCACAGACCTTTAGCGGCATTTTTCCAAAAGCGCGCTAATGCTCAGACCTTTAGCGGCGTTTTTCCAAAAGCGCCGCTAATACTCAGACTTTTAGCGGCGTTTTTCTAAAAGTGCTGCTAATGCTCACACTTTTAGCGGCGCTTTACGAATAAATGCCGCTATATATCATTTTTAGCGGCGTTTTGGAAATAAACGCCGCTATTGCTCATTTTTTTTAGGCGTTTTCCTTAAAACGCCGCTAATGTATAATATTTGCGGCGTTTTTCTTTAAAACGCCACTAAAAACGCCGCTAAAAGTCTGTTTTGCTGCAGTGAAATAGTTCATCCCAATTTTTTCAAAAAAAAAATTCATGTATTCTTTACTATTCTACGTACACGCTAAGCCTTAAATTTTAATTTCAAAATTCTACAATAGTTGTTGTGGGAAAATTATTTATGAAAAGAGTTTTGTTGCACAGTGGAATTTAAAAATTTTTCATACAACCTCAACCTTTGTTGTGTTATTTATGGTAAAAAAATTTACCAAACTTAGTATATGTGTTTCTAGACTAACAAAACTTGCCAAATACAAGAATGAATCTTTTTCACTATCCTCAAACCCTTGATTGCTAGGAGAGTGAACTCTTATCATGAATCAATCACAAAATGAAAAATATAACTTTCTAGTGGGAAAAGTTTGCTTTCTCTGAAGGAAACAAAGAACAAAATTAATGTTTCGAATACTCACGAAAATTAGAATTTATTTGTAGTTAAATAAAATTTCCTAAATTTTGATAAAGTAACATCATCTCACTAGTGTGTCTATTTAACTACCCATAGTCTCTTTATATAAGGAAAAATTACAAGAGTTCTTGAAAAGAAAGAAAGGAAAATGATATTCTAATAGAAAACCTAAAGCCCTTCTAAGACTCAATATGGGTGGGTGGCACACATATTGGGATACCCATGTATCACTACTTGGCTCCCTTATTTCAAGAATTTGGCTACTAACTTATAGGTATCGTTACTCAGGTGCAATATGGTGCAAATAAGTGATAAAGGGAAAGCAAAGGAAAATCATATTTAAATTGTTCGACTCAAGAGAAATATTCAGATCTAACCTGAAAAGAAGAAAACAAATAGATTCAAGAAAACATGAAAAACAAAAAAAAAAATCTAAAATAAGAAATTTAAGAATAAAGAATAAATATTCAAAATAATAAATAAAATAAACGATAGAATAAAAAGTAAAAGATGGATCGAATAAACCGATGAATATGATGAACAGATTGATAAGTGTCTAATTGAACCCTTTGAGATATAAACCCCAACAAACTCATCAATTAATGGCTCTAATCAACTCTCCAAGAAATATTTTTTGGCAAATCAAAGGATGAAGAATGAATTCCCATAACTTCATGAAGCAAATTGAGAAGAAAATTGCTTCTAAAAACAACAAGAAAGCAATCTTGCACAAAGAAACTAACTTATAGAATTGAAATTTTTATTAATGAAAAAAAATAGTTGTGTTTCTAATGAACAATGAAGGGGCCTTTATATAGGCTAGCTAAGTATATCCAAATAAAACTCTCAAGTGTACTTAAACTCTATCTAAAAAAAGTAGTTTTAAACTAAACTTTCTTATTGACTAAGAAATATAAAACTCCTAAATAACTTAAAATACTTAAAAATTATCTAAAATCTGGAATAAATAAATAATAAAATAGTAAAACCTAATAAATACAATATTGAACTCATATATAGTAAAAATTAAGCTTAAAGTTGAATCAAATATGATTTAAACACACTAACAACCTCATTAAGAAAATGGCTTTCAATGGTCCTCAATTGCAGAAGAAACTTTTAACAACCTCATGCAAACATTAACTTCAGTCTTAGTATTATGCCTTCTGGATATTTCACAACCATTCACTCTAGAATACAATGTATCATTCGAAGGAGTGGGTGCCATCTAATTGCAAGTTAAGCATTTGATAGCCTATTTCAGTAAGGGACTTTCCTTTTCTAATAGCATAAAATCAGTATATGGTCAAGAGTTACTTTGGTGTTGGCTTTATAGAAATGGAAACATTAGTTATTGGGGAGGCATTTTTCGTCAAAATCGACCACTATACGCTTGAATTCTTACTGGAATAGCATATTATGACAGCCGAGCAGCAGCAATTCTTGATGAAACTAATGCCATTTGACTTTTCCATCATTTACAAGGTAGGAAAAGAAAACAATGGTGCTAATGCGCTTCCCCCAAACCACATTTTGTATATTTTTTTATCTTTAGTGCTTTTTGTTAGCTTGCATTTGTTAGATTTACAATAGCCACTCAAAGTGGATCCTTACACCAACAATATTATGTAGTCATTAACACCTAATCCTACTTCTTTTCTAGATTTTATTATTTTAGGACAAATGTTCTTCTAGAAGAACAGGCTGGTTTGTAACACCCCTTACCCATGTTCGACCACGGGACCGGATACGAGGCATTACCATATTTAACCTTACTTGAGCGTGTAATCATGGTTATAAAATTTCGTTCAAAACCCATTTCTTGCCCATTCTCAGCCTACGTGGCCCTAAACTTACCTCCGAGAGTTTCTGGGATTTAACCGGAGACTTTTACGAATTTGAAAAACTTTCATCAAAACAGGGGCCACACGCCCGTGTTGAACTAGGGGCACGACTGTGTGCCCTAAGACATGCCCGTGTCTTCCACCCGTGGTCGACACTAACTAATTTCACACGACCTTGACATGCCTGTAGCCCTAGCCTGTGTGCCAAACCTTGGTATTCTGACTTATCCACACGGCCTATACACACACCCGTGTGCTTCAGCCATGTGGTATAACCACATACTTTCTCATTTTCAACATATCTGTTGAATCACTCAAATTGTTAGATAACACTCTTGAGTCGCATACACATAACATCACATCGACATCACGCCCCAATGGGGTCTTACGCTAATTATCATATAGATGTCATTTCCCTAGCATGGTCTTATTCAATATCACACACCGAGGCCATATTCCAATATGGTCTTACACGGGACCTTAACTATCTTCATATCATGCTATTTGCTTTTCCCATTATTCTTAGATACAATTCTCTTGACATCTCATCAAAACATATTTAATACATTCATAAAGTAAATATAAATTCCATACAGCATTGGAATATTAAATAACTTACACGTAATTTTAACATTTGCACACGAACTTACCTCGATATCGGAAAGGGTAGAAAGTGACCTATTTGTCCATATGTCTCTTTTCTCCCGTTCTAGGTCCGAATCTCATTTTCTTTGATCTAGAGTAATAGAATTTACTCATGTAATCACTTATAAATCATAATACATCATAATCTACACTTAGGCAAAAATGACTATTTTGCCCTCATACATTGGCAAAATTACGATTTTGCCCCTAGGCTCGTAAATCACTTTTCATCACATTTTCTTATTAAACAAGCCTAGCTGATCATTTAATCCTCTAAAAAAATATCCACAATTCCAACTATTTCATGCATTAATGAATAAACTACAACATTTGCATCTTAGTCCCAATTAGGTGTTTTCATGACAACACCTTTCATAAAAGTTGTTTCTCATCTTCTTAACATTCATTTTCTTCCATAAAAACTCAACAACCAACTTAAAATCTCTCATGGCAAGTCCCTAGACTCTCAAATATATTGCAAATTAGCCCCCTCATTAGCTAGCTTAAGCTTTGGGGACTCTAAAAGTACAAAAATTATCAACTAAAACCATCAAAATTACTTACTTGCAAGAGGATTGCTTGGCTGAATGTTTGAGCTTCAAGAACCCCCATTCTAGCTTGTATTTTTGGTGGGAGAAGAGAAGAAAATAAAAAGATGATAGCCTTTTGCTTATATCATCTTATTTTATTCTTTTATTCAACTAATATCACCAACTTTTGACCAAAAATAAATGCTCTTGTCTCCCTTGCCCACATGGCCGGCCAACCCTTTATTATTGGACTAATTTCACTTTAAACACCTCCACTTTAACATTCTATGGCTATTAGGTACCTATACCTTGAATAATAGAACTTTTGCACTTTATGCGATTTAGTACTTTTTCGCGATTAAGCATGAAATAGCTAAAATTAAAACACCAAAATTCTCATGCCTCTTTATAAACATTTTATAACACATAAAATAACATGGAATAAATTTCTCCAACCTCAGATTAGTGATTTCGAGATCACTATTTTGACTAGCCCCTAAATCGGGCCGTTACATGGTTATTGCTAACAATGCAACCCTCAAGCAGAAAATCCTTTTTAAGTCTCATAATACTCTTACTACATGCTATGGAGGGTATTTGAAAACTCTTAAGCAACTGTTAGCACAATTCTTTTGGCCTTAATTAAAGCAAGATGTTCATCACTATGTCTGCGCTCTATTGTGTCTAACATAGATGTCATTTTCCTCAACAATTTTCTGTAGGAACTTTTCAAATTAAATAAAATAAAACTACGAATGAGCACAAGTTACTACCATTAAACTAATTACCAAATAGAACTTGTAAATCGATTTTTAGAAGTTTAATTCATTGTTTTGTATAAGAACAACCTGTAACACCCCTAACCCTTATCTATCGTCAGTACACGGTTACGAAGCATTACCAGACTTTTTAGATCAAATACGACCATTTCATATCATTTAACATACATATCAGAAACCAATCAAAATCAGTCATATTGTCCCTTATATAAGCCTTCGAGGCCCAGAATACACATTAGAAATAAATTGGGACTAAATTGGGTACTTAGAAAATCTTTCAAAAATATCAAAAATTTTCAAAAGAGCAAGGGACATAACCCGTGTGGCTAGGCCGTGTGGACATTCGAAATTGGGGCACATGGCCGTGTCCTAGCCCATGTCTAGATTAGGGTGCTTACTGACTTGGGTCACATAGCCAAGCCACATGCTAGTGTGCTAGGTCGAGTGAGCATACTAACTTGTAATATTGAAGTGCAAGGGGCACACGACCAAGCCACAAGCCGTGTGAATATTTTGAGCATTCTGTTTCTAAATTTTAAAGATGCAAAGGACACACGACCAAACCACATGCCCATGTGCTAGGCCATGTGTCACACACGTCTGAGATACACTCCCGTGTCTCTGCCTATGTGGACGAAAATAGGCCATTTCAAGGCCACATTTCTCACCCATTTAGGTATCAACCTAAACACAAAATTTTAACACATCAATATTCCACAACAAAGCATTCAAAACAAGCGAAAGTCATGTATTATATACAATATATCATCACATTTACCTTAAATACTCAAACTTACCTATTTACTGTATTTAACAAATTTTACTAAGATTTACTACTAACTAAATACCTATAAGCATATATCCATCAAAACCACATCACAATTTACTTCATTTCTAAACCAAAATATATATCTAGGTTGATTATGTAAACAAAACATCATTCATAACATCGATATATATCAACTTTAATCTAATCCACATCAATCCCTATACATGTCATAAAAACCATATTGAATGCTTCAAAAAATACTGGAATAAGCTGGATAGTGTGACTTGATGTGTTGATCCGATCTTCCGACCTCACGAAAATATACAAAGACATTAAACCACACAAGTAAGCTTAATGAAGCTTAGTAAGTTTGATAGGTTAAACATAAATCTTATCGGACCTACTATAACACATCAATTAAATAAATTCATTCAATGTAAACTCCCTACCAATCACAACTTCAATCGATGAATACACTTACTTCAAATCAGTACCAATAACAAACAATATGTCTTTCAATTTCAATTACATAGTCACTTACCAAATCTTTCTAAATCAGAGAACGGCTTACGAAAAAGAGTACAATGTTTTCAGAAGACCGAAGGCTGAACAGAAGCTCATGAGAGCTAAATAGAAACCCATAAGGGCTAAACAGAAGCTTAATAGAGCTGAACGGAAACTCATATGAGTTAAACAGAAGCTCGTGAGAGCTAAACGGAAAGTAAACACGAAAGTTTTGCAACAAATGCTGAACCTCAGTTTACTTGGGTAATTTCTATCATTTTCCTCCATTGTCGTCAATTTGCCGAATGCCAAATGTACTCAAATCCTGCATTCCATTTAATCCGAATATTCAAATCAAATTTATAACTTTAACAATATTTTATTTTCAACAATAGAAAAAATGCATAATACCTTTCATCAATTCAATATAAATATTATATTTTAACCGTACGAACTTACCTGGGTTGAATATTAATATTTGCAAAAGTTCAGGGACTATTCTACTAATTTTCCTTTTTTACAAGTATCTACAGGATCTTGATCTAAAATTTAAAACTACTCATTCATTAGCATATATTTCAATCCTAATTCATTTGACAATTAATACCTTTTAATTTTTCAAATTTACATAATTACCCCAAACATTCACAACTTTTGCAATATCTAAATATTCTAGGATGCCATACAGTCCTTGATAAATTAGGAATTTAATACCAAACCCTAATTCTTTAATTCTTCACAATGTGATCCTAAAATCGATACTTAACAAAATCACTATATAAAATCATCATACAACAAAATTAAAGCTCTAAATCAATGTTATTCATCAATGGTAACTTTCAAAATTTTTAATAAAATAAAAAAATAAGGTAAGACTTAGTTGGACTTAATTGTAACAATCATAAAAATATAAAAATTACAGTAAAAGAGTAAGAATTAAACTCACATGGAGCTAAAATATGAAAACCAGCTTTAAGAACTCTTCAATGATGTTTTTGGACAGAAAATTGGAGAAGAAATTGTCTAGAAACTATCCCATTATTGATGGCTTTATTTACAATGTTGCCATTAATGGCTTTATTTTAAAATTTTAATTTCACTTTATTTACAATTTTGCCATTAATGGCTTTATTTTATTTCTTATGCCACCTCAGCTATCCAATTTAGGCCTCTTTATTCTTTAAGTCCTCCCTTGTTTACTAATTAAGCCATTTAATCACTTGTTTCTTATAATTAGCAAGTTTTACACCTTTTTTAGTTTAGTCCTTTTTATCTAATTAACTATCAAAACGTTAAAATCTTCTAATGAAACTTTAATACTACCTTAATGGCACTCCGTAAATATTTATAAAAATATTTACGGCTCGGTTTATAGAATTGAGGTCTCGATACCTCATTTTCTAAAATCACTTGACCTAATTATTTTTATTAAATACAAATCACTAATTCAAAAATCTTTTTATAACCATATTGGACTCGTAAATACTAAATAATAAAATTTACGAGCTTACTCGTCGAATTTAGTAGTCTCGAACCACTGTTTTCGACATCACTGAAAATTAGACTGTTACACTACCTACCGCGTAGAGTAGTTTTTTCCTTGGGCCAAATTTTATTTTAACCCCGATTTCCACATAGCAAAAAATACTACTCCTTTCAAGGTAGTATATGGTCGTGATTCGCCACTTCTTTATCTTTATATTCCTAGCGAGACTATAGTGGCGAAATTAGAGCAACAATTTTTCCATCGTGACAACATACTGAAGCTTTTGAAGGATAACTTGTTTAAAGCACAGTCTCGTATGAAATCTCAAGCTAATTCTAAGCATTGAGAACTTTTTTTCGAGGTAGGGGATTCTGTTTTCTTACGCCATCAGCCTTATCGACAAAAATCTCTTGCTAAGAAACGGTATGAAAAGTTGTCTCCACGTTTTTTTGTCCTTGTAAAATATGCGACTCATTGGTATTGTGGCTTATGAACTCGACTTACTTCTAGCTTCTCGAGTTCATTCGATATTTCACGTATTACTACTTTGACCAGCCATTGCTTAGCTGCCTTGTTCACCACCTATTTTTTGGCCCATTTTTACAAATTGGGAGATAATTCTTTACAAATTGGGAGATAATTCTTTCTCTTGCCAAAGTCTTATCTCACTGTTGAGTTCAAAAAGTTGGAGCTCCTACATTAGAGTTTTTTATTGAATGGAAAGGTAGACCTTTAGAAGAAGTTTCACGGGAGAATTATGATCTAATTATCGAACAATTTCCATCTTTTTTCCTTGAGAACAAGTCGGCGTATGAGGGGGAGTACTGATACAACTCTTCCTTTGCAAGTATACTCAAAGAGAAAATCTAGTGCACGTGGAAAAGATATGGAAGAAGTCACATTTAGTTAGTTAGCTAAAATTACAAAACCACTTTGGTTATTGATTGATTAACTAATCTGAAAAATTGGATTGGCAGATTATGTTCCTTTATTTTAGCTTATTATTTATTATATTAACTTGTTAGTTGAGATCAATACCTAGAACTGTTAGTATAAATAATCCAAGAAACTCTTTTGTTAAGCATATGATTTTCTTTGTTGAAAAGTATTACTTTAGAGAGTACTCTTTCTCAAATTGATCTGGTTTTACAAATAAAGTTCAGTTCTTTGTTTTTCATTTTATTACTCTAGTACTTTCTTTATTTCACTGCCCCTATCAAACCCCTAAATCATCCCTACTAGCATCCATACGGATTAATAAGGTACATCAATCCTCACCCATGACAGGTTATAAATAAAGAGGATTTGATTTGGTTGGGGTGCTTTTTCTAAGCTTGCATGACAGTTAACACCTTACGAAAGCATAAGAACTTTACAATCCATGGAGTGTATCGTAGCCTATGCAGAGGTTAACTCCTCACGAGAGCATAGTTACTTTCTTCCACTAAAGCAGACTGATCCTAGGTATAGAGCTCATGTAATGATGTGCATATGTCAATTTGTGTTAAAAAACATATAAAATAAAAATATCATGTAACATTTAAAACAAAAAAAAATTCACATAAAAGTACACAATTAAAATGCAAAACAAACAAAAATTTATTTGAAAGAATCAATTTCAAACACCAAGTTTAACTTCACTTAATCAAAGACAAGAATAATACATTATTAAGTAGGCTCGACTCTTAACGTCTCCAACGGAGTTGCCAAGCTTTCATAACAAATTTTAGGTCTGTTAAACAAATTTTTAAAAATATGGAGTTTCTACCAATATTTTTTGGTTAGGTGTGATTGGCCACTTAAAAACTTATCACTTCAATGAAAATTTTAAATTTTTTATTAAAAAGATAATTTTTGGTTTGAGTTCGAGAGTACGATTAAGCGTATTAACAAAAATGGTACCATTTGATTTACTTATTTTATCCCCATTCTTGGCATCAAGGTTGCCAGCTTATAGAACGTAGTTAAGAAAATAGATGAAATTGAAAAATGTTGTGTACGCTTCAAGACAGAGTTAACGACCTCTACCAAGTTGGTGGTCATATGACCATATCAAGATTCATAATCGAAATTTTAAGCTCATTGCCACGGCTCCATGCTCCCAAACCACTCCTTTAATGTATGGTTCGTTTGACCGTTCAAATCAACTAGAAGGCTCACCAGTCTTTTTCTAAAACGATGTTCTTCTAGCTCGTACCTTGCATATGTATTCTGTTAAGACATGTTACATTTCATTACGCCGTTAGTAAATATATTAAAAAATGAATCTGATAATTACCCATGTTCATGACTTGTTTGTGCCAATTCGCATTCTTGAAGTCCCTATGGAAGTTCACAACAATGTGCCAGATATAGTAGACGAATCTCCACAAAACACCAAAACACCTAATTGTGACAACTAGCTCATTTGATCTATTAGAAATGATGCAATTGTTTTCTTGTGTAACAACGTTCCTCCTCAACTTCATCAGGAAAAATTACCATGATTCCATGTTCTTCAACTCCACGATAGCAAACACTGTCGGTAGAATGTTTCGGTTCCCGTCTTGTGCAACCTCAATAGGGAGGATCTTCATATATCCCTCATACAACCAAGTCCTATCAACCTGCATAAGCAGCCTATAGTGGGGAAAAGCTCGAACACATGGATTGTATGTAAAAAAATCCAGTGGGAAATTCTTCTCCCTGATTATAGTTGGTTGTCTGGGCTGTAAGAAGGCTACGTCTGCAAGTCAATGATAGTCCCTCGCACATACTCTTTCAAAGCGACTATCCACCCATGAAGTTCATTATACGACACATCTCAATCTTCGTACAATTGCTCTATGGTCATATGTTTAGTCAACCATGCCTTTCAGTATGACACTAGATACTGGAATCATTCTTGAATTTCGACAATCAACATCAATACAGGATCGTGACCATATCTATAACCAATGGCATAATGTAGTTGTAGATAGTTTTGGAATCAAGTTTGCCATTATCTTGAGTCATACATGTAAAAGTACATGTATAAGGCCCAACATATTTTTAGATCTCCCACAATTGGGACCTTTAGATAAATAGAGCTCATAGCTGCCACTTGCACCCTTCTGGCATCCTCCAATACTCCCTAACATATATTTTTGGTTTAAAGTCAGTGAATTTGTAGTCAACCAACACCTTTATACTATACTACTTGATGGAAAAATATGCAATCGTCCTTGGTCGCGAATTGTTGGCCCATGAACAACTCTTTTGATTCAAGATCTGCCAACAACCGGTGAACAGGTATTGTCTCGGGGTACATGGGAAATTCATACGCATGCACCACATCGAGATCAACGCCCAACATGTGGGCCCTAGGATCATTGCATATGAGAGTGCCACAACCCAAGTTCCCAACTAAAAGGCATAAACATTTTCATCATCGTTCACACCTTCGTTGTCGATATCATTCGAGACTTCATCTACATCAGGGTCACTAAAATCTTCCCTCTCGTGATCAAAACAAACATTATTATCGGATTCATCCTCACCATCCGCATGGGTCTCAATCACAACTGGATGTATCTATAAATGAACATGGTGTGAATTTTTGGCCTATGTCGATGTCCCTCCATCACCGTACCGTTCTGCACATCCAACATTAAGATAAATGTTAAACCCGTGTATAGACAATCACCTATTGAAAAGCTCTCAGAACCTCTGCACACGGCTATTAACTCCATATTGTTAACTTAATGAAGTCACATCTTCAATGGGCTCCACATCCGCTAACTTAGCAAACAACTGAATCAGTTTAGTGTTCACCCTCCCAGTCGGGCAATACAATGCGACCATTGTCTCGACGTTTTCATCGTCTAAAAGTTCCATATCGACAAATTTGATAGGATTTGACAAAACTGAAAATTTGTAGAATAGTTTCGACATCCTCCTCCCACAACATCGAACAATTTTTGCATTGATCTTTTCTTTCATATCATCGATAGACACATTCTTATTTAACCTCATTCCTATTTTCTGGCGAGTTTGAAATTTACAACCAACATTTGTTTTTAAAATCACACCATCGAAGTGAATAGCTGCAAAGAATTGGTTATCCATATTTTTTTTCTTTGAAATTACTAAAGAAAGACTCATTTTCTTCACTGCAATGTTTAGCACGTCGGAGGCACAGATTAAATTTAAAAAAAAAAAGTTATATAATGCTTAAAAATGAAAAAGAAAAAGAAAAAAAAGGCTGAAAAGCTAAAAAAGAAGCACTACCCGTGACCATCCTCTTTTTCTTTTGCTTTTTAGGTTTTTTTTCTCTGATTTCACTTTTTTTTCCTTTTTCATTTTTTTAGAGTTAAAAAAATATTTACAACTTATTTTCGGTGCCGCCTGGCATGTCGGTAGCACCGTTAATTTTTTTTACTCCGGTATACTTGAATAAATATGGGTATTTTTAGAAAAAAATACCAGTGCTGCTTGATACAATGGCGGCACCAAAAAAATTATTTTTTTAACTAATCATGCCACAATGATGGGGAATGGGGGTGGTGCCGACGATTGGTCAGGCGGCACCGGTGAGTTACTATAGCAAATGTCTATTTTCGTAAATAATTTTTTTATTCTATTTTGGTAATTATTTATTTCATATTATTTAGGTAAAAAGGACGCTTTCTAAAATTAAAATTTTGAAAATAGTTGGAAGTTTTTTTTTACTTTTAATATTATATGTGTCCTATTAAAAGTTAGAAATGAAATTAATTAAATTATCAATACAAATAATTTTAAAATCAATAATGAAGTAACAAATTAATTTAAAAATATGTAAGAAAACTATACTGCAGTTGGTAGAAAACTTAAATACTTGTTATTTATAATAATAAAACTTAAATATGTGTTACTTATATGTCGAAGATGGAAAAGTTAAATTGTATATATTAGGATAATAAAATGTAATTTTATCATTTTAATAATTTATATCTTTATAGCTTTTAAAGAATTAAATTAAATTTTTTATCAATTTGGGGATTAACATGTAATTTTATTATTATTAATTTAAAATTTTATAAATTATAAAAGAATTGAAACAAATTTTTCAATTCTAAGTCCTCTGCCTCTGCCTTTGATAAACAAGCGAAATTGCAATTCTAAGTTAAAATACGTTCTAATTTCATACATTCTTCACAATGTAGAGTTTAGTTATTGTATTTTTTAATGAATTTATTTACTCTATTTTGGATTAAAAAAATGCAAGTCTAATTAAACTATCAAATGAGTATTATTTATTTTATTTCCATGAATTTATTTCTATTAAATAAGTATTTTTATTTCACAATGTCATACTAAAGAATTTAACAAAAAAGTTTGAGAATTCTAACCATTAAACTTAAAGTTTTAAATTTAAAAAGAAAATGAATTAAGATTTTGAAAACAAAACAAGAACAATTAAATTTAAATTTTAAAAAGAGGTAGGAATATGAAACATATTTAAGTGTATTCTAAAAAGATAGGAGACAGATTCGGGCAAGGCCGATCAGAAGAAGATCTATATCAGCTAGCTAGCAGGGAGGTTAGGGAACTGCAATTCGGTTGTCGGCTTTTAAATCTTCAGATACCTTCCTTCTTGTCTTCAATTTACCTTTTATTTTCTTCTTTTCTGAATTAAATTATGTCGAAATAAATCTGACTAGCAATTGCACTTTGCATTGTATCTCAACCTTTTTGTCTTTAGCCTCTAACTGTCGCACTTAAAAACCACCCATTAGATTAAAAGTATAAAAAAAAAAAAAACCAAGATTTGTAGATTATGCTTGGGGTATGTCACTCCAATTTAAGATCTATTGTTGTTAGGTTATTTATTTATATATATTTAAAACGATATCATTGAAGAGAGACCGACTCTTTTGAAAGAAATTTTTAAAGCGCCGTTTATTTGAAATCGATGAATTTAACTAATTGATATTGCTTTTTGTGAGAGTTTTATTTACGACTTTAACAAGAGCTTGAGCATCTTAAGAAGTGACAGGTTCAATAAGATAGAAGTGTCTCATTGGGTAGTTAAAGAGGCGAACCATGCTTTAGCGCACTACCACAATTTTATTAGTCCAGTAATGCAAACATATTAAAATGTAATACAACCTTTATTTGGTAAGTGATCGTGCCCCAAATATGGTCTGTCTCTTCAAGCACCCAATGAGGCATTCTCATCCTGTTAAATCCATCACCTCTTCAACCAGGTGGAGTCAAGCGACAATATCGACCCATTGAAAGTTTTATTGACTCTAAGCAAATAACACTTTAAAGACTTTTTCCTAGAGGAACCAAACATCCCTCAACATATATTTATGCTTATAATTATATATGGGATACAAATCATACATAAATATAAAGAAATACTAGTCAAATAGCGGTTTGGCTTAATAGCAATATTGAGGTCATGAGAATTTGAATCTTTGAAGTTGGAATGAATTTTTATTGATAAGATAAATTCTTGAATTAATTAATCAAATTAAACAACTGATGGTAAGCGTGAAGAATGTCGAATTGTGTTATGTGTATACACCACAAATAGTATATGGCGAAACAGTGGTATAACAAAATTTTGGGCAATGCAAGGATTAAAACAAAACCACCTTGAAAAAAAATATTACCTTAAAATAAATACATATTTTAAGTGAAATTTTGATTTCTGTTAAAAGAATTTCATGTATAACTTAAAAGTCATAAACGTATTTAGATACAAATCAAAGTTGAAGTATCTTGGAGTCAAATTACAAATTAAGTAATTTGAATGAAATAGGATTTAAGACAATTAATCGTAATTAAATGATTAAATTCAAAATCCTTTTTGTTACTTTAACGAAAAGAATATTTAGAAAAATAATACTTGATACATTGTTAGTGAAATTTTAAATTTCATCAACAATGTTAGAGATTGATAAATGTCTTATAAAGGTATAATAAAAATTAAAAATATAAATATTTAAAGAATATATCAAACACTTGCAAGTAAAAAAAATGTACAAATGATTGTGGATGGTTTAATGTATAAAAATTTAGAAAGCATGGAATGTGAGGGGACCTAATTCAATGCATGTGAAGCTTTAATTAAGGAGAGATTAGAAAGTGTTGCGAGATGGCCAACCATGCATTAGCAAACACACATGGCGAACAACACAAATGGTGAATAGTCCAATTGGCGAACACATATTATGGACAACATATAGCGGACAGTTCTATCTTTAAGTCACATGGTGGACGGTCTGAGCATGAGAAGACTGGTGGACTGTCAATAGGCGAACTCTCATGTGAAGATTTTTTACACGACACGCTTGGCGGATTGTCTAAGCACATTAGCGAACAGTTTAACTGCAAGCATATCTGTGGACAACCAAAGTGTGAGTTAATCAGCGATAAGGTGAATTGTAGGATGAAGTGCAAGCTGTCTTCCCAGAGTAGAAAACTGATGTTTGGTTTAATCTTTTGTTTAGTTCTTATGTTAAGATAGTTAGAAACAAACTAAGTTGGTAATGACTTAATGTCTTTAGGTGTTGGTTTCATAATTAGTTTGTGTAAAAGTTAAGTTTTCCTATTTCCAAGGTATTAGTTGGATTAGTTGAGTTGTTTGGAAAACAATATATATGTATATATATATATATTGTAACCTTTTGAAAAATAAATTAAGAGTGTTAAAAATTAGTTCATTTTGTTGGTTCATTGTCTCGTTTTTTTTCTCTCTTAGTCTCAAAACATCAACAATTGGTATCAAGAGCCATTTTGATCTTTGAGGGACATTGTGTTCTACAAGAATCTCTTCATCTAGTTTCTCACCAACTCCACCTCCTATCTTCACCGACGAAATTTACCACATATAAGTGGTAAAAATGAAGACTTATCTTCAAGCCTTTGACCTATGGGAAGTTGTGAATACTGATATAGAGCCACCAACTTTGAGAGCAAATCTCACCATTGCTCAAATGAGACAACTTAGTGAAGAATGTGCAAAAAAGCATAAGGAAATGTCTTGCCTACAAAATGGTGTGTCATGTCATTTTTACAAAGATTATGGCTTGTGATACTCCTAAGCAAGCTTGGATAAGATGAAGGAGGAGTTTTCAGGTTCGCAAAAGACCAGGCAGCAACAACTAATCAATCTCATAAGAGACTTTGAAAACCTCAAGATGAAAGAGACTGAGATAGTAAAGCAATACTCAAATAGAATCATGGCAGTGGTCAACCAGATCAGGCTACTAAGGGACCAGTTTAGTGACAGTAGAGTTGTAGAGAAGGTGATAACTATTGGGAGATGTGCCCATATTGTAATAAATATGTAACTGTTTTCTATTTATTTGAATGATGAATAAATAAATAAAGTTAATTTCACATTTCACTATTATGTATTTTTTATTTTCTTCCTTTTATATTTTGCATGCATAGAGAATTGTGGCAAGCAAATATTAGCTCATTGATTGTCTAAAGTTCAAACTAAAGATAAGTGGCATTGTAAAGAACGTTTACATTGCAAGAAAGACAACTTATTTTAGTAGATAATCTAAATGAGTTCGTAATCCCATTAAAGAATTAAAGTGAGCATTTGATTCAAATACTAAGAATGATTATTATATCGTCTATAATTCCAATTGGGGAGATGGCTAGTTTTGGCTATCAAAGCAGTTGACTCCATGAGAAGAGACATAGATGTATTCATTGGTAGAATGATACATTGAACTGGACCCAAGCTGAATTAATTTTAAATCCGTTTGTGAATTAATTCACTTGTGATATTCATGGTGTGATTTACCTAAATCTTAAGTTAGTCACTGACCATGCGTATGCAACTCATGTGCTTTGATATAAGTATAGGTTTATGCTCTAAAGATGATTGAGCCCATAGTCGGTATGTTGGGTACATGACTTGCGTATGGCATGGCTTTACTAGCAATAGTGGAATTCATAGCTCTAAAGAGTTAATTATATCCTCTCATTGGCATTGTGTGGATTGATAAATATAGAACATGACCATGGGTTGCTTTTTCTTGAACGAGTAATTTATCACAGTCATTTGTTGACAGTGATCATATTAATCATTAAGAATACATAATGGTCACAATGAGATAAAATAGGATTGTATTGAGTGAACGAATTTAACTAAAAGGAATCAAGGATATCATATGAGGGTAACACACATGACGAGGTCATTGGATAAAGTAGTTCGATGAATTTCTTTCGTAAAAAGTACACAATAAGGAGTTTTCAATCATGGTACTTCTTATGGACTGACTTCGTGATTAAATAATTGCGAACTATCGAAACAATGCTTCTAGACATAATTGCAATCACTAGAGCCTAATTTATGCGAACCCGGTCGCATCATGTTTAGACACAACTCGCCGACCTCAGAATTGGCCTAGACTTGAAGGGCCCAAGTGCAAGATGAAACATCTCATAGACCTGATTGATTATTGGGCCAATGTTTTAAGGACTTTTTAATTTAATATAGTTTTATTTAAATTAATAAGTTTGCATATTTTTTAATTTTAGATTTGCACTTTCTGTGTTCTACATTTAATAAAGTTATGCATTATGTAACTTCCATTCTAGTTAAGTATGCATCACAAATAATGACATGCATTATGTAACTCCCATGTTAGTTTAAGTCTGCATCACCAAATTAAGTCTTGCATTAAGTAACTCATTTGTTCATTTAGTTTACATTTGAAACCATGCATTTAAGCATCTTAGTTTAATAAATGAGTTGCTGGACATTTATTCAACTCATCTTAGTTTAATTAATAAGTGTTTTGTTGAACTTTATTTAATAAGTGTTGCTCTTAATTAATCTAGTTACTAGGATTATTTATTGATGCATGAGTTTAAGTTTATTTATTTATGCTTCTTTAATTAACTAGTTCTTTGGATAATTGATGCATATGTTTAGTTCAATCATTTAAGTTAAGTATTTATTTTTATATGTTTAATTATTGTTTAAATATGTTTAATAAGTTCATTTTAATGTGTTTATTGCAGGTGTCTCTTCAACTTACAATCATTACATTTCAAGGCTTTTACAACTTAATTGAAGTGACTTTTCAAGTGCTTTTTTGGTTACAAAAGAAGGAGTTGTTACAAAGGGAGTTTTATACATCATTTAAGGAGTTTTAAAGAGCATTATAACATCCTTTAAAATTCAGCAGCAACCCTTTATCTACCAACTATTTTTACTCTTTCAAAAGATTAAATCAAGCATTCAAAACACCATTAAGGAGCTGGTGTCTATTTAGTTAGCCAAGGGACAATTCAAGATTCATCTTTCAAGCATTCAAGGGCATTCATTCAGCTAAATTGAAGTGAATTCAATGATGGAGTTATTTGGTTCAAGAATGTCAAGAGACTTGAACTTTATTTCAGCTTTTTATTAGCACATTAAGATGAATACTTGTGACTATTTGGCTACCCTATTCTAGCATTATAAATAAGTGAAATCAGCCTTTGTAAAGGGACTTTTGGAGCTTTGATAAAATTTTATGAAATTTTGTTCTTGTGAGGTTTTCCCTTTCATATTTCGTGTGAGTCTCAAATTGACTTATCTAGTGTGCTAGTGGCGTCAACCGAACTCTTTTCGAACTTATCAACAACTTGGTGTGACGTTCATCCATTCAATGATACCTTCGGTTCTTACGTCGCTAAGTAACAGGTCGAGGTCCATCAACTATTTCCATACTTCCCCTTAAGCCACATAAGTCCCGGGAGATACTCACTATAGTATCAAATTGATCTTGCCGCTTAAGTCCATTTTCCATATCCACCGTTTATCCCAAACTATCTATCTTTATTTTATTTCTTAAATCGAGCCTACTACATTTCACACTAAAACCATCTTTCATCTCCAAACCACTTCTTTAGCTTCCGTATATTTTTTAACCAAACTTACAATTTCAACACACTGAACAATCTCCTCGTCGACGATCGGGAAAACAAGTAAAACGACTCGATTAACCCAGGCTGGATCACATCACTAATTGTATATGTCCGATTAGTTCCTCTGCTAGCTTAACAAAAGCTCGATCGGACTGCATTTGAATCAGAAAAAAATTCTACGACTTTGGGAATTATTTAATTGAGTCAATTTATTTGATATGGAATTAAATTAGGTGGTCGTGAGAATTGTTCAACTAGAGAATTTGATTAAAGAATTTCTTGAAAAATTAATTTGGAAAATCTAAGTGACTTTTGGAAAAATTAATTTTGATAAAGTAAAATTAAATAAATCAAATAAATTAAAATTAATATAATATTTTTGGAAGTTAATTTTCAAGTCGAACAATTGGCCCAATGAGTAATTGAACTTGAAAATTGGACCTAAGATTGTAAATTAGGCTGGGGAGCCCAAAACCGAGACCAAGACCCAAAAATGGGTCGAATTGGGCCCAATATGTGAAACTGAGCCGACGATCCAACCGGTGGCTAGACCGGACCAGTTGGGTCGTCATCGACCCAGACCGAATCGGCTCGAGGTGCCGTAAGGGTGTCGCACTTGCATCACTAGACATGGCGGTATCAGTGGCTGCGACGACGACATTCTGGTGGATGGCGGCGATTGGTCGTTGGTAGTTGAGCAGTAAATAGTTACATTCCTATTGGAATTGTACCAAAAAATTTGATTTCAAATTAATTATTCCAAAATTAATATTATTTTAATATTTTAATATTATATTTACTTTAATACTTATCTTAATAATATTTTATTAATTTAATATTAAAGTGATTAATTTTAATCATAGTTGAACTCTCTAAACTCTTCCCATATAAAGAGAGTCTTGGGTCATTATTTACACACACTTGAATTCAAAAGAAAGTTGTAGAGAAAAAATTCTCTGAAGAGATTATTCTAAAAAATTTTCAGAGATATTTTTTTGATTTACAACTTGACCCAAAAGTTTAGAGAAATTGTAAAATTACCCCATCGGTAATTTTTGAGAAAAATTTTCTAATTCTAAGCGAGCTCACAATCGGCAGATGTGAGCTTGAAGATAGCGGAGAAGACTACTTGGTCGAAGAGCTCATCCTAGACGAATCAAAAAGGTACAATTTTGATTAAGTGTTTACTACTTTAGATATCACAACCAAGATCTTATTTTGGAAAAAAAAATTTACTCTGATTTTTTCCTAAATTTATTTTCGTTGCATTTTCCAAACCCATTTTCCAACAATAACCACACTTATTAAGAGATGAATCAAAGATATTTTCTCTTGAAGACTCGAGAGATCTGTCAATCATCTCACTTTCAAAACTGATCAATACCTTATATGTGCAAGAGCAGAGAAGAGTATCAAGGCAAAAGGAGCATTCTAAACGAACTTTTCAGGCTAAAGATAG
This sequence comes from Gossypium rotundifolium, assembly GCA_025506655.1. NCBI lineage: Eukaryota > Viridiplantae > Streptophyta > Magnoliopsida > Malvales > Malvaceae > Gossypium > Gossypium rotundifolium. The sequence continues at coordinate 112,294,946 of CP106729.1, forward strand.
AGAAAGCTCGAGCTCCTCAAGTTATAAGGGAAAGAAGGGCTAGTCAGAAAAGAAAGAAAAGCCTAAAAGAGACAGTAGAAAAAAGAAATATCCATCATGTTCTCATTGCAAAAGGTCAAGTCATCTAAAGAGGATATGTTGGTTTAGACCTAATGTTCAGTGCAGAAGCTACAAGCAGCTCGACCATGTTGAAAAGGTGTGAAGATTAGAGGGCAATTATAACAACAGCCATAGAAGCAATGTAACACCCCTAAACATGTATCCGTCTTCGGACTAGGGTTAAAGGCATTACCGGACAGATCGAAAACATTTACAGAAATTTCATACAACCGTTCATCAATCTCAATCATAGTGTCCCTTAAATAGGTCATCGAGACCTTAATCATGCTTTATAGTAAGGCCGGGATTAAACCAAACACATACAGAAATTCTCAGAAAATTTAAAACTTTTCTAAGTTTCAGGGGTTACACGGCTGTGTGGCCAGGCCGTGTGCCTCCCATAGCTGCTAGACACACTCGTGTGTCTTCCCCATGGTCGAACCTGACTTTACACAACAACCACTAAGCACGCCCGTGTACCCTAGCCGTGGTCAATCCTGTTTTGGCTCCACGGCCACCAAGCACACCCTTGTACTTTGGCCGTGGTTAATTCTGAAGAAACCACACGGCTACCAGGCATGTCCATGTATCAAGGCCATGTACTCTTAGCTAGCTACTGACTTAGCCCCACGATCACTAGGCACGCCCGTGTGCCACAACCGTGTGGCAAAATAGGCCATTTGTAAGGCCAAAATGACACCCACATTAGGTTCATACCTACAAGCAAATTACCAATACAACTCATGCACATTTAGCAACCAAGAACATATAAAAATAACCCTACAATCTCTACATTGAAATCCAATTCCAATCATGCCAATTTACAATTCTAGAACTTATATAAACACAAGCATAATTCATTCATATACTTAACATAAACTTAACCACTTCATATGCTATCAAACCATACAAAAACCTACATCATATATTACATTCATTAAAGCATATTACCATCACATAACTAGCCAAATCACATGGCTAAGTTCATATCTCATAAACATGTCATATTTAGCTATACACATTTCTAAAAGATACCAAAATGAGCTTGGGTAGTGTGATGACGATCCTCGATGGTCCCGAGCCTTCAGTAGCTTTGACGATCTATAAAATAAAGCAAACACACACAAAGTAAGCTTTCCAAAATCTTAGTAATTCATATACAAATAAACTTAATTTAAAATGCACACAACATACTAAAACAATGACAATAATGGTTCTCATAGCATATACATCTCACATAAAGTATAGCTCAATGGTTTAGCCATAATTTATCACATACTTCAACTCATTACCACATATGCACATAGATCATCTAAGTATAATTTCACATATCATCTCATCATTCCATTGCACATATTCATTTTAGTAAGTCCATATAAATACTTACCTTTCATACACACCTTGTGTACTTATCAAACATACCTAAATCGGATATACATTCACATAATCTTTCATGACTCAGAATTTTCCCGTTGAATCGTTCGGAATCCAATAGGATACTCAAAAGACTCAGAATTGTTGTACAATGCCAACGTCCCAGACGAGGTCTTACATATACTCAGATATCGATGCCACTGTATCGATGCCAACATCCCAGATGTGGCCTTACACGAAATTCTCATATCGATGCCGACGTCTCAGACGTGGTCTTACACAAAATTTTGATATCGATGCCAACGTCCCAGACATGGACTTACACGAAATTCTCATATCAATACCAACGTCCCAGACTTGGTCTTACACGAAATTATCATATCGATGCCAACGTCCCAGACGTGGTCTTACACGAAATTCTCATATTGATGCCAATGTCCCAGACGTGGTCTTACGCGAAATTCTCATATTAATGCCAACGTCCCAGACGTGGTCTTATGCGAAATTCTCATATCGATGCCAATGTCCCAGACGTGGTCTTACACGAAATTCTCATATCGATGCCAGCGTCCCAGACGTGGTCTTACACGAAATTCTCATATCGGACACCTATGTCATGACATATACTATTCTATCTATCCCAAGGTTCAAACGGGACTTCTAGAACTTAAACTACTTTTTGACTTATTCGTAAATTTCGGAGTTCACATACAATCCATTTCAATGGATATTCATAGCAATTCAAATTTCATTTACAAAAATAGTGCAATGCAAATACATTTATTTGTATATCGACTTACCTCGAGTTCGGTTTAACGGAAATGGATACAGCTACTCAATTACTTTCGCCTTCCCGTGATCTAAGTCTGATTTCTTCAGCTCTTGATCTATACATATTCAAATTTAACCATTTTATTCACTAACTCATCCAATTCAATCTAAATACACATATTTAGGGCAATCTGCAAATTAGCCCTCACATTTGCACATTTGATCAAATTAGTCTATTTTTCTCAAAACATCAAATACACAAAATCACTATATATATATATATATATGCTTAACCGAATGCTTATATATCTTATACAAGCCCATATTTTCATCAAATTCACAATTTAGTCTTTCAAATAATTATTTTCTCAATTTAATCCAAAATACTCAAATTCAAAAAACTTCAAATACAAACTATGATAATCAAACACATATCTTTCATTTTTCACTATTAAACATCACAAATCACATGAGTTCATCAAAGTCTCATCTCAAAAACATCATCAATTCTCAAAATTAAGACATGGGTTTTGTAGTATACGAAGCAACGATTGTAAAAACGTAAAAATTATCAAAAACCAAAGTCAAAACTCACATTAATTTAAGCTTGCAAGTGCTGAATAAAACAAAGCTTAAGTTCTTTCTTTTCTTTCAATATTCGGTGGAAGAACATGTAAAATGAGCACTATTTCCAAGCTTTATTATTATTATTATTATAACATATAATATGTTATTTTCATTAACTAAACTATTATATAATATATATAAAACAACATATCTTTCATTATGCCATCCACTACTCTCACTTTTGGAAAATTTTTAACATAAATCCTCCTATTTAAGGAGACACAACAATTAGGCCATTCAATTAAATAAAAGGCCACTTTTACCAATTATGCGATTTAGTCCTTTTATCAAATTAAACAAACAGACAGACAAATTAACTTACAGAATTTTACCACATGCTTAATCACATATCAAAAACATAGAAAATAATATTAAAATATTTTATTGACTCAGATTTGTGGTCCCGAAACCACTGTTTCAACTAGGGTCTAAACCGGACTGTTACAAGCAAGATGCTCAGACACAGATAGCTGAAGTGAATCAAGAAGATTTAATGTTCATTGTCTCATGTCCTACCACCGGTAGAAATGGAAAGCATTGGCTTGTTGATACTGGTTGTACAAGTCATATGACCTCAGATGCAAATATCTTCAAAAACATTATAGAAGTTTCAACTCCAAGATTAAAGTTGGAAATGGCCAATACATTAAAGCAGTAAGAAAATGAGATTTTTGATTAGCACTCCACCAGGTACTAAACTTGTCTCGAATTTTCTTTAGTTCCTAATATAAATTAAAATCTGTTAAATGTTGGTCAGTTGTTCGGGAATGGATATTTTGTATTGCTCAATAACAATAGATGCTTGATTTTTTATCCTAATGGATGCAAACTTATATCAGTAGTTATGTATGACAAAAGCTTTGCTGTAAATTGGAATTTGGCAACTTCTGTAGCCAATTTTAGTTCGCTAGATGAAAAAAATTCAGGCATAGAGAATGAGACATCTTGATTATAGATTTTTAAGTCAAATGTCTAGGAACAATTTAGTTGAGAATTTGTCAAAAATGGTTGATCATGAGGATGTCTGTGAAATTTGTCAGCTAGGAAAGTAGTGTAGATTTCATTTTCCAATCAAGAAAGCTTAGAGACCCAATGAAAAATTGCACTTAGTACATACTGATATTTGTAGACCTGTGAAGACAAGTTTGCTAAATGGAAGTACATACTTTGTCTTGTTTATTCATGACTGTTCAAGGTTCTGTTGGGTATACTTCATGAAGCACAAGTTTGAAGTGGCTAATATCTTTTTTAAATTCAAGGCTATGGTTGAAAATCAAACCAGTTGCAAGCTTAAAATGATTAGGTCAGATAATAGGATAGAATGCACTTCAGAAAGGTTTCCAGTGTTTTGTGAAGATGCTAGAATTCATCATCAGCTCAGCAAAGTTTACACTCCACAGCAAAATAGAGTGTGTGAAAGGAAAAAAAATTGTGATGAACATGGCTCGATGCTTGTTGTTTAAGAGTAAGTTGTCAAATTATTTTTGGGCAGAAACAGTAAACAATGCAGTTTACTTGCTGAATAGAATGTCAACTAAAGTTGTTGGAGGGAAAACTCCATTTAAGGCTTGGTTTAGGTTTAGACTTTCTGTAACAGCCCAGTTTAGACCCTAGTCGGAATAGTGGTTTCGAGACCACAATCCGAGGTTGGAAAAATATTTTAATATTATTTTTAGTGTTTACAATATGTGATTAAGCATGTGTGAAAATTCTGTGTGAAAATTATATCGTTTGTGTGTTAATTTGCGAAAAAAGACTTAATCGCATAAAATGCAAAAACTGTGTGTTCATTGTTAAAGTGCTTAATTGTCATGGCTTATTAAATGAGAAGTCCTTATGTTGTAATTAGACCCTTAATAGTGGGGATGGACAATTATGGACATTAGTTAGTGGATTTTTAATGTTTAAATCAAAGGTTAAAATGGTAAATGGCATATTAATGTTAATATTAATAAAATAAAAAAATAAGCTTCATTATCATCATCCATAATCGAAAATTAAAAAAAAGGGTTCTTGAGCTTTGGAGGTTTCGGCACATACATAACTTGATTGAGGTACGAGTTTTGTTCGATTTTTAATGATTTCTACATTTTTGTGATTGTTGCTTCGTGTTCTAGCTAGCCCATGTCTTAATTTTTGAGTTTGTTGGCGATTTTGTAAGAGGCCATTGATGAATTCTTGAGTTTTGTGATAGTTGATGATGAATAATGGATAATTGTTGATAGATTTTAATGTTTTGTAAAGTGATTTTTGACAAAAATGTCAAAAATGGGCTATATTGTGAAAATGAGAAATTGGAGGACTAAAATTTGAAATAAATGAAATATGTGGGCTTTTATGAACATGGGGAAGATTCGGCCTAAGCATGGTATAATAAATTATGTGAATTTTTTGATTTTATGAAATAAGGACTAAAATGTCAAAATGTGCAAATTTGAGGGCTAATGTAACATCCTAAAATAGGGCCTAAACGGAATAGTGGTTGCGAAACCATGAATCCGAGATAGAAAAGTTTATTTTGATTAATTATTATGATTTACCTAGTAATTAAATATATGTGTTAAAGTATCGATAAGAAATTTTATTGATTGCATGCTTAAATTGCCTATTAGGACTTGTTTGCAAAAGTTGCTAAATAGGGGTTCTAATTTATAGAGTACTTGAATGAAATGGGGGTTTGAAGTAGGAGTCCTTAAATGGTAATTAGACCATTATATTTCCATGGAAAAAAATGGACATACATAGATAAAAATAACTAAAGTTTTAATGAAGGGTATTTTAGTCATTTGGTAATAAAAAGAAATTAAAAGGGAAAAAGATGGGAAAATGTGTTCATCTTCTTCATTTGGATGAAATTTCAGAGCGGACACCATAGCTAGGGTTTCTTCAACTTGTCAAGCTCATAGTAAGTGCATCTAAGCCCCGTTTTTAATGTTCTTTACGTTTTTGGAGTCCCGGAAACTTGATTTAGCTTAATTTAGCAATAATTTAACCTAGGGTTCATATTTGGAAAAATACCGATAGGTGAAATGTGTTTATTTTGATGTTTTATGGTAGAACATGAAGTCTGAAATTATGTTAAGCAACTTTGCTAAGCGATTTTAAGTGAAAACGAGTAAAACGGCTTAATCGGTAAAAATACCTAATGTTCATAAGTACATGTTAGAGTGAGAATTTTATGTTGTCATAGAAGGGAAAAATGATCAGCATGTCATAAAACATAAGAAAAAGGGATATAGTTTAATTTTTGAGCTTTGGGGCAAATGTGTAAATATGTAAAAATTTAGGGGCAAAATCATAATTTTTCCAAAGTTAGAGTTAAGGACTGTTTTAATAAATGTGAGTATTAAATAAGCTAAATTTTCTATTATAGATCAAGAGAAACGAAATCTAGAGTTAGACTAGGGAAAGAAAAAGATAGTGGACTAAATCACTATAGTTGATTATATTTTGTTTCGAGTAAAGTTTGCAGTAAATAAATGCAATATTCTATTATTTACATTTGATACTATTAAATTCTAGCATTTACATATTTATTCTATAAATTTATCATTTAAATACTCAAGCATGAATTGACGGAGAAGCAATCTCAGAAAGTTCCGATTGAACCTTAGGATTGTGTAGGATACAAATGTCATGACATTAGGGTTTCAGGAAATCATGTAAGACCATGTCAAGACATGGCATTGATAAGTTACTATAAGGCATCATGTAAGACCATGCCAAGTAATGGCATTGGTGAGTTTATAAGGCAAAGGCCTCATGTAAGACCATGCCAAGGCATGGCATTGGTGAGTTCATAAGGCAAGGATACCACATAAGACCATGTCAAGACATGGCAATGGTTAAGTTTCAAAAGGAAAGGTACCCATGTATCCTTAGTATTCCAAGTGGTTCAACGGAAAATTCAAAGAGTCTACCAAAGGAAAGGTAAGACAAGTTCATGTTAAAAGGTACAGGTATGAATGCAAAGTTTAAGTATATTGAGTTAAAAGCTTAAATGATCTTGATAAGAAAAGATTAAGATAATTCATTAAGAATGTTGGTATTCATTTACATGCAAACTTACTAAGATTTATGCTTACTTCCATTCATTTCTCTCTTTTTATAGTATTACAAGCCAACTCGAGGATCGCAAGGACGTCGGAGATCGTTACACACTATCAAAGGATTAACACGGTATTTTGTGATCGAACATTTTAAGTTATGGCATGTATAGGGACTTAGTCATTTTATGTGTATGTTCTTATGATATGGCTTAAGATTGGCTTGTAAATGCTTGATAATGATTAGCCATTAAAATTATTAATTAAGAACATGTTTTGGACGTTATGTATGCCTAGATGATAATTATTACAAAGAAATTATGAAAGAGTAAAAATCTATAGGGGAACAGTTTTGGACAGCAACTGTGACGTGATTTTAAAAAATAACTAAGGATAATAGAAATGAATTATGGTTTGAATGAGGTATATAATTAAATCTTATTGAGTCTATTTTTATATGAAAAAAACCGGTGTAGGCAAAAGAATTGTATATTATGAGATAATTGATTTTTAATGCAAAGGGGTCAGAACTGTCAAATTGTGTAACAGGGGAGACTTTAACTAATAAACTGTATTAATTGGCCACACCAAAAATTTTGGAAAAATTATAGTAAGAAGATATATGAGTCTAGTTCAAGGAAAATTTACGGACCTAAATTTCGAGTTTCGTAACTCGAGTTATAGTCAATTTAGTGACCATGACGCAGATGGACAGTTTCATTATAAATAAGGAAATAATTTTAAAAGCAAATTTTATGCCCCGAACTAGTAAGTTAAGTCTAGTAATGCCTCATACTCGACTCTGGTGACGGTCTCGGGTAAGAGGTGTTACAACTAAAATGTAAAATGCTTTAACTATGTGTTGTGAATTGTTTTGGATGAAATGTGATTGAATGAGTTGAGTTTAATATCATATAAATCAAGAAAAGAGATATTCGGATCGAGATCGAGGCAAAGATCAAAGTGCTCGATTGATCGACTTGTTTCGTTATTTCTACGTACGAGGTAAGTTCATGTATAATACGAATTGTTTAAATTATGTTTACATATTATGTAATGAATGGAAATGTGGTAGTTGAGTGAGCAATGTGAATTGTGAGTTTGAAGAGATATGGCACTAAGTGTACGTAAATAGAATCGATACAGTGGTGAACGACACTATGTGTGCGAAATAAAGAAAGCATTGACTATATTGATTGGCACTATGTGTGCAATATCGATTCAAATTCGGTTTAATGTAAAGGCACTAAGTGTGCGATGATATTAAAGCTTCGGCTAAGAAATTGGTATTAAGTGTGCGAGTAAATTAAACGGTTAAAGAAGATCGAACGAATTTGTGGTATTGAGCATTGAGTAGTAAAAGCGATCGTTAATTAAGTGTTGGCACAGGTATGTATGGAATCCATGTGGTTGATGATATCGTATATGGATAAATGGATGATTATGTAAGTAATGACTATGGATGAGATTGTGTATTATTGTGAATTTGAACCATATGATAGTTCATTTTGTATATTGAATTCGATTTGTTCAGTTAAAGGTGTTATATAACGAACATACTAAGCTTTTAAGCTTACTGTGTGAATTTTATCTCTATTTTACAGTGTCATTAAAGCTAGCTCGGATTCGGGGATCGTTAGCAACTCAATCACACTATTGGCCATCTATTTTGGTACTTTTGGAAGTTGTATATTTGGTATATGGCATGTATAGGCTAGTGAATATGGTATGTTTTGAGATGTATAGATTTAGCCATGTGATATGGCTTGATAGTTTAATGATTTTGGTATATGTTTTGGGACATGTAAAAAGGGAGGTTAGTGTGTGTATATGTGGCTTTGTGTAAATGATCTTATGGTATGTTTTGGTGATATAGAGGTAGTATGTTTTATGCTTAACTTGGTAAGGATTAAATGATGAATGGATTATATGATTTTAATGTGAAGTTGATACTTTGGATTGGTATGCTAAGTTGAATTTGTATAGAGAATTGAATGATGATGTTAAGAAGTTAAGTTGTGAATAATTTGGCATGTTTTGGATGCAATTGAGATATGAATTTGGTATGGCTTGATGCTTGTAGGAGTGACCCAAAAATTTAGGTGGCAATTTGGCCTTGCAAATGGCCTATATTTGCCCACATGGTTGAGCACACGAGCGTGTGGCTTGACCGTGTCTCTTAAGTTTGTAATTTGAAACAAGTCAGTCTTGCACATAGGCCAGACACACCAGTGTATGACAGGCCATGTGAATTAAGTCAGTTTGTATTATATGTTGTGAAATGATCGTAAAAGTTCCAAAATGTCTGGTGATGCCTCTTAACCCTATTTCGGTGACGGTTACGGGTTAGGGGTGTTACACCTTCGGTTTCTCACCTAAGAGTGTTTGGTTGCACCAGTTTTGTTCATGTACTAGTGGAGAAAATAAGTAAGCTTAACAGAAGATCATAGTCTAGGATTTTTCTGGGATACAGCTGTGTCAAGAAGGTTTATATGGTTTATAATCCTTTCTCCAAGAAACTAATTATAAGCAGAGATGTAAAGTTCGATGAAGGAAGAATTTTGAAATGGGATGCAACTGAAAATGAAATAATTGAGCAAGGAGAACTTGAACTGGATCTACAACCTACTTATCACCTCCAGACGTACTAACGTCCAGAGTTTGAATATTGTAACTAAAAGATATGTAATCGAGGCAGTGTCCGCAAGTATATGGATCAGGTTGTAATATAGTTTTTAAAACAAAGTAGGTAAGTACTCCGAGAAACATACCCAAGAGAGGCGAATTACTAAATTAATTCTAACATAGATGCAAATAGATCTACTTAGTATTTTAAAAAATATATTATGATAAAACATAAAAGAAAGATTTTCGGATTTATATAAATAATGAAATAGAAATAACAAAATACTAAATAAGCCTATTTATAGAATTAGGATAGGTGTCGTCCTGAACCTTAGATCAACAGATGTCCTCGTGTTTAATTTCCATTGTATGAACCAAAATGCCCTTGACTCATAATTATTCCGCATAGAACCGACGTCGCGACACCTTAACCCCTGTATCGCAACATCAAAGTCAGTATGCATGGTTCAAGGGTAGCTTAAGGGGTGTGTTGCGACATCCCTTGGTTGTGTCACGACTCTAAAGGTAGTATAGCAATTCTACCATTCTGCTCCCTATGTTCGACATCAAACGTCTCTTGTTGCATTACAACAAACAATATGGAGTTTCTATGCCCTTGAATGGTTTCCTACACACTTACTAAGCACGTTAGCTCGCATTTAGGCCTCATTCAGTCCCTAAGGTCAATAAAAACTCAAAATGCATTTTTTATGGAATTTAAATTAAACTAAGAAAGCATAACTAAAGCATATTAAAGTTTCTCGTATTCAAGCTCATCAAGTATGAAAACTAGTTTAATCTACTACACTGAATTATGACAGATCACCTACTAAATACCAACCGAAAATGATGCATTTAATGACCATCAATGAGAGGAACCAAGCCAATTACTGAAGAGGTAGCATAAGAACTTGAATAAAGAGATGCTATGAAGGAATATATTAGTATGATCAACAAGAATGAGACTTGGGAGCTGTTAGATAGACCAGTTCATAAGAAAGTCATTGGGGTTAAATAGGTGTTCAGAACCAAAATGAATCCTGATGGTTCTATCAACAAGTACAAGGCCAGATTAGTTATCAAGGGGTATAGTCATCAATTTGGTGTTGATTTTACTGAGACCTTTGCTACTAAAGTCTATCAGATGTGTAATCTGGCAGTGTTGGAACCAGTTACCTTTGAAGAGGTAGCACAAGAACTTGAATAGAGAGATGCTATGAAGGAAGATATTAGTATGATCAACAAGAATAAGATGTGGGAGTTGGTAGATAGACAGATTCATAATAAATTCATTGGGGTCAAATATGTGTTTAGAACCAAAATGAAACTTGACGGTTCTATCAACAAGTACAAGGCCAGATTGGTTATCAAGGGGTATAGTCAACAATTTGGTGTGGATTTTACTGAGACCTTTTCCCCTGTAGGAAGGTTAGATACCATAAGGCAACTATTAACACTTGCAGCTCAAAAAGTTGGAAAATACATCGAATGCATGTTTAATCAACTTTTTTAAATGGTTATCTGAAGAAAAAGATCTATGTAGATTAGCCTTAATGATTTCTTGTACCAGAATGTGAGTCAAAGGTATACAAACTAAAAAAGGCATTGTATGGTCTAAAGCAAGCCTCCAAGTGCATGGTATGAGAGAGTTGATAATCATCTAGCAGATTTGGGATTCGAGAGAAGTATCGTGAACCTATATTGTATGTGAAGAAGGCTAGGAATAAACACTTCTTATTGTATCTCTGCATATTGATGATCTGCTTGTGATTGGTAGCAATAATAAACCGGTTGATGACTTTAAAAGGCAGATGCAAGTAATCTTTGAAATGTCAGATTTAGGAGAGATGACATACTTTTTTGGTCTGGAAGTGATTAAAACTTGTGAAGTAATTTTTATAAGCCAAAAGGCTTTTGCCATGAAAATTTTAAGAAGATACATCATGGAAAATTGCAAGCCTGCCAATACTCCAATTGCTCAAGGAGAGAAGTTCACCAATAATGAAGATTTTGAAAGAGTGGATAAGACAAGCTATAGAAGTTTGGTTGGATGACTGCTTTACTTGATTGCATCCAGGCCAAACATAATGTTTGCTATAAGTTTGTTGTTGAGTTACATGCATTGAAGCAATATAATCCATTACAAGGTCGCCAAAAGAGTTTTGAGTTATGTAAAAGGAATATTGAGCTATGAAGTGAAGTTTACGAAGTCTGAAAAGCTTAAGTTACTTGGCTACTCAGATAGTGATTGGGCGAGATCTACTGAGGACATGAAGAGTACCTCTAGTTATTTCTTCACTCTAGGGTCAAGTGTTTTTTGCTAGAGCTCAAGGAAGCAACGATCAGGAGCACAACCTACAGCTGAAGCAAAGTATGTTGCAGTCGCTGCAGCTGTCAACAGGCTATTTGGCTAAGAAAGTTGTTGATGGGCATCAAAACCACCAATAATTTCCTACCTTTAACTTAATTAAATAGTAGTATAGAGTAGTAGGGTCGATCCCACAGGGACTGAGATTCCTAATTTTCCTATTTACGACCAAATTTCTAAGTCTAGGCAGTTGTTGTGCCCTCAACTTGTGTGTGCAAAGCTTTAAAATAAATAAAATGGGGGTTTAGTTTATATAGAAAATAAAATAAACAAAAATGAAATAAAATAAAATAAAAACAAAATTATGGTTGCAAAATAACTTAAGGAAATTAAATCAAATTGGTGAATCAAATATATTAATGCTTAGTCTCAGCCTTGGTACACTCCGAAATCGAATCGATCCTTGAAAATAGATTTTCTCTTCCAAACAATAAGTTGGTTATAGCGATCAAGGATGCCCCAACCACTAACTTTTCCTTGTGTAGTTGGTTCCGGTACAACCTGCAAACCAACCATTACCGATTATCTAACCACATAACATGAGTCCATAATTTAAGATCTCGAGAGTCTTGCAATCTAGAAAATCCCAACTTGAATTAATGGCCTTAACCATGTAGGTCTTTTAAATTCGATTATTATCCCCCTTGATGGAAACCAACTAACTTTTTCCAATTGAACACGCCAACTTGTTCACGGGAATTCAAACTCGGCAGACGACCGTCTCATTTTCCCAACTATGCGCCAATACAACTCCCACCCAACGTGCACTTTGAGCTAAAATTGAATCAACTTTAAGGGACTATTATGACTATCCAATATACTAAAGAAAGGTTTTTTTTAGTGCGGGTTCATATCTCACAATTTATTTTTGAAATGATAATCGGGTAAAGCTAAATGAAAATTAGTTGAGCATGAAATTAATCATGCTCTGTGGATTTATGGGAAAGAATTTAATGGTAATGATGAAGGATGGGAAGGAGGAAGGACTTAGGGAGAAATTGAACCAAAAGTGTGAGAAATAAGGAAAAGAAAATGAAATGGAAAATTGCTCACAAACGAAAAGAGAAAATAATTAAATTGTTTTTATTCAATTTCAGTGTGTTTTCCAAAGCCACCATACAAGGTATTCATATAGATTTCATATGCTAAATTTAGCCTAATTCATCTAACAACCAATCACATAAAATCAGATTTTTTCTAAACCTAGCTTTTACAAAGTTAAATAAAAAATTTGATCAGCCATAAATTTCTCAAAATTTTATTTGACCCCCTTTTATTGCTTGTTCTCTAATTTAGCTAGATTTGCTAGTTAACTCGAATTTCGATACTCCAACTGTGCACCTATAAAATTAAACAAAAATTATAGACTCAGTAGCAAAATTACCAAAATTGGGTGTGTTAAACATACAAATTCATCTTATTATAAACTATTGAATGACTTGAACATAAACCAAGAGGAAGCAATAGAGATCAAGTGTAATAATCAATCCACTATTGTAATTGCAAAGAATCCAGTATTCCATGGGAAAATGAAACACTTCAAAATTAAGGATCACTTTGAGAGAGAAGTGGAGCAAGCAAAGGAGGTAACACTGGTTTATTGTAGTTACAAGATCAGTTAGTTGATATACTAACAAAGCCTCTTGGGAAGATGAAGTTTGAGAATTTGAGGTATGATATTGGAGTTCGTAGCATGGAGGTCAATGAGGAGTGTTGCAAGATGGCCAACCATGCATTGGCAAACATACATGGCAAACAGCACAAATGGAGAACACACATGGCGAACAACACAAATGGAAAACAGTCCAGTTGGCGAACACATATGGCAGATAGTCTGAGCATGAGAAGATTGGCGGCCTCTCAATAGGGGAACTGTCATGCGAATAGAATAGTTTTTACACGACAAGCTTGGCGAATTGTTTAAGCACATTGGTGAATAGTTTAATTGCAAGCATATCTACAGACAGCCAAAGTGTGATCTAATTAGCGATAAGGCGAACTGTAGGATGAAGTGCAAGTTGTCTTCCTAGAATAGAAAACCAATGTTTTGGTTTAATATTTTGTTCGATTCTTATATTAAGATACTTAGTTGAGAACAAACTAAGTTGGTAATAAGTTGATGTGTTTAGATATTGATTTCATAATCGGTTTATGTACAAGTTAAGTTTTCTTATTTCTAATATGTTAATTGGATTAGTTGAGTTGTTTGGAAATATATATATATATATATATATATATATGTAACCTTTTGAAAAAAAATGTAAGAGTGTTGAAAATCAGTTCATCTTGCTGGTTCATTGTCTCGTTTTGCTTTCTCTCTTAGTCTCAAAACACCAACATAAAGTAATTATAATGATGATATGGATGGAAGAAGAATGTTGGCCTCAATAGAAATTAACTTCAAGCTGGAGCTGTTAAAAAGAGGTGGATAAATCAATCATATCAGTACAAAGAAAGGATATTTAATGAAAAATCATTGAATAGTAAAATTTGTTGTGACCATGCAAAAAAAAAAAAAAGAGGATTTTTTTTTTCTTCTTTAAGAAGATTGAATTTGTAGATATTTATGAAATCTCTTTGGGACAATACAAATGATATTATTTCATAGTTATATAAATTGTGCAGAAAATTTTGACTATATTATTGTGTTACAAAGTAGAATATACTTTAACCATAATTATTGATTGATAAGTCGAAAGGACACTATATCAATGTTAATAGTTGATTATTTTTTAGAATTTGGTAAATTAGTAAAACTTGTTAAGAGGATTTGTCATGCTGATCCAAATTATTAATTTAATATTTAATTTTAAGCTCAAATCTTGAATATTTCTTGCTTTTATGATGAAAAAACTCAAACTTAACTTTTCTTTGAAAAACATTTATATGATGGTCAAGGGAGAAGTTAAAAATGTTGACAAGGGCTTGAGATATGTATATGAAACAAACATGTTTAAAGTAGGCTTGCAATTCATATAATTTGGGCCCACTTTCAATAAGATATTTTAAAATTTGAATAATTTTGACCACTAAAATTTAGAAAAATAAAATGATTTAAATGTTCAATTTGTATTAAATATTATAATTATTTAAGTTTTTTATCTAATTAATGTTTAAATACTCTTTATACTTAAATATTATAATTATTTAACTTTATTTTACCAAAATAATATTTAGATACTACCTTGTATTTATTTACCAAATTAAAACTAAAAATGTTAGTAAATATATCATAAAATATAAATTTATAAAAAAATTCAAATTTAAAAATACTAAAAAATTTTGGGAGCAAACACAAAATTACCTTTTTAGACATTAATTCTAAGATCAAAATAAAATTTAAAAAAAAACCAAAAGGGCTTAAATGAAGGGAAAAAAATATTTTGGATTAAAATGTGACATAGGGGTAAGAGAGGCCTTAGCTTAACAAGAGATACTTAAATTACAAAAGCTTTGGTGAGAGTTCACCAATTAAAATAGGACACATAACCTGTAAATATTTTCCTTAAATGCCTTTTTGAAGCTCAATCAAGGTAGACAACACCCATACTCTTCAACTTTCACCTTTGTCCTCGTCCTCTCGATCACCATGAATCTTCCCTACAACTCTCAACTAAAGGGAGAATTATCTCACCAATCTCCTTCCTCCTTAATAATTCAATTTAATCTCTTTTAGCTTATTCATTAAATAAAAGAAAACATTTTTATCCTCTTGAAAATTAAAATTAAAATTGAAACTATTTTAATACAAAATTTAACTTATGCTCTCAATTTTTAAAATTTTATCTCAACATCCCATTAAACAATTTGTAGCTCCATCACTAATGTGATGCTCTTGATTGTCAAAAAAAAAAAAGAATTGTTTTTAAGGCGCTTTTACAATAAAAAAAAACTAGAATGAAATAAATATAAAGGTTCGATAAAGTGGATATATGGTGAATTTAAACTCATAATAAATTTGAGAGAGAATTTATGAAAAATTACTAAAGAGGAAATCAAAATTGAATCCTTAATGAATTAGAAGAATAAAATAAAAATAGATGATAGATGGGTAGATGAGGTAGAAAATCTTAGGAAGATCTTCCTCTTATTCCGTCCAAAAAAATGAATTGTCGGAGTGTGGAGGAGATATATAATTATATGTAAATGTTTCAATCACTTTTGGTTATAGCGCTAATCAAGCTCCCACTTTTGAATACAACAAGGAAGAAATTAAAAGCATAAGAAACAATATTGGTGGAAAACACTTGGAGTGTTTAGTGGAGTCATAAAAAACGTATAACACTTTGATCTCAACGGCTCCAAAGAATCTGGTACTCATTTGGAAGAATAAGGGAGGGGCGAAATAAATTAAAGGGGGAGTTTGTGCGGACCGCACCCGTGATTGCCTCGCATTTACCTTGACATGAATCTGCCCTGATTTGCGCTTTCCAACAAGCACACTCACCCTTTTCTTTTCTTTTCTATATGTATTGGTATGAAAAAGGGTTCATGATATTCCGGTGCTTCCTCCTCCTTTTATGGTTCAACCACGACCTAATAAATTACTGGATACGTAAAACAATGTGTGGGGTGGAGAAAAAGTTAACGCCCAAAAAATATCCTTCAAATCCGAACCTCTCAGCAGATTAGGGATAAGGGAAGGGAAGGACCCTTGGCATTAAATCCACCCATCAATCTCAGTAGGAGACATGCATATATCACCTAAGATCTGCAAAGAGGACTACCTGTCCTTTGGAAAGGTTTATTTTGCACGTGCGAAAGTGTGTCAATCAACTTTGAACTCAAATCGTTCTTCTAATATGGACAGAGGAAGCTGCACATTTCCTCTTTTCATGTTCACAAGCCCAAGTTTGAACCCCCTGGGATAAATTATAAAGCCATTTTGTCCTCTTGCATACGTGTAGGGATCATATTCATAGGTGCCCTTGCCTAGGGGGTGTCCGTCCTATTTACTCTCACCTGTCAACACAATCACCATTATCTCCAAGGATTCTGCTTTGCGTTCATGCCTCAAAAAGTAAATTAGAAAAAAGAAGAAACAAGTTTCATGTCTCACTGCTTTTTAGACATTCCTTGCTTCTTCAACTATTTCCTTGAGGTTTTCTCAATTACCTTCTGCTTTTCTGTTCAATAATTTTATTTACAATTATTTTGTTTTTGCTTCATGCCCTCTCGAATAATTTCCTTATCCTATAAAAGTCTAATACTGCCCCTACTCCCTCTATTCTTCAGGCTTCTACGATTTAGTCCCGAATTTAAACCCTCCATTTGTTTGGTTTAAAAAATAGAATTTGAGGTAATACAGACCTACTAATTAAGTTTTGTTTTTCCAAAAGGAGCCTAAAACAATAAAAAAAATGTTACTTTTGTATGCTTAAAGATCAAAATCAAATATTTTTTTGTGTGAAAAAAAAATTACAACTTAGAAATTAAGCATGAAGAAAACTCAAAACATAATTCTTATTCATTAACCGAATTCTTAGTTCTTTATCTCTCCTAAGTTTGACTATCTCATCTGCCATTCCATTCTCGTCTCTTGGAATATGATGAAGGTTCCAATGACTCGGAAGCTTTAACCTTAAAAGAATTCTCGTAATTAAAGCAGAATTGGAACCTTTACGAAATTTTTCATGAATGAAATTGACTATTTCAAGACTGTCTGTCTGAATAAAAACTTTTCGGAAGCCACAAGACAATTTGTAACCCATCAAATGACATTTTTTTAATCTTATATTGTGAAGAATGATTTAGCAGCCGCTTTAGGAATTTATTAATCAATCTACAGAAAAAGGTTTAATTGGAGGTTCCAAATTCCAAATATGATGAAAGAAAGAGACCCTGGCTGGGAGATATGAGACACATTTATCTCACACCACATGTCCTTAGCCCTGTCTTCTCACATATCCCTTTCCAGTTTACTTGTATAATTCTATATACCCCCACCTCATTTTCTACTTCTATTGTAGCTTAAGGTAAATACTTATATGATTTTGTCAAATCTGAAAATTATATATGAATTATGATTTAATGTGTAATTATATATATAAGCTTTAATTTTGTATAATTTTATACATAAAATTTTGATTTGATTCAATTCTTGTAAATTATTAACACAATTGTTGATATAATATCATTTTATGTTTATATATTGGATACATAAATAATTATATTTATCTAATATAAAAATAAATTTATGTATTTATTTCTTTAAATATGTAGGATTAAATTAAAATTAAAGTTTCAAGTAAATATTTGAACCGCAATTAAAATTTCAAGTGTATAATTGCACTAAACTAAAATTCATCTATACAATTGCAAATTAAATCAAAATATGTATAATTTTGATATTTATCCTAAACTCTATCACGATAAGTGGTAAAAGTATTGTGAAGGCCCTTGGACTAGGAATCAAATTGCGTTTTGCTCTCTCTACTCAAAAAGTAGGCAAATTATTCTCTATACATTAGATCAAAGAGCAAATTGGTACTTTCTGTTAAAAATTTAATCTGTTTATACTGTTAAAAACTAGCGTGGTTGACAGAATAACCAAACAGTGACACATGACATATCATATATACGCCATGCTGACGTACATGGGCCAAATTTTAACAGTAGAAATGGATGAAATTTTTAACAAAATGACCAAATTGTTCTTTGATCTAATATATAAAGATTAATTTGCCTAGTTTGTGAGTAGAGAAGGCAAAATGCAATTCAACTCCTACTACAGGAGATACTTTTACCAAAGATAAGTTGATATTCTTAATGACACCTAAATGAACATTTAAACTCTTAATGATGTTTAACTAGTATATTGAGTAACTTCATTTCAAACAAAGAGTTTGTCAAAATTTGAGTGCATAACAATCTAACAAATTAGCTCTAATTGCCAGAAAAAAGAGACCAAATTGAAGTAAACTGTTTGTGGAATTGTATTAGTATAAGCTAACAATTTGTAGTCAAAATATAACATATTTGAATAAAAGAAGTAACTAATTTAATTAGGCATCTCTTGCCTATTAGTTAGGAAAGCAAATTTGAATTCTGTGCTTGCGTTGCGCAACAATACTATCCAAAGATATTTTTGTAGGCCATAAAAGCAAAGTTGGTGGTACTGTTTCGGGCTGACTGTGTCCCATTCTTTACCAACAACAAAGCAAAGCAAGAGTTCCACTTATGGAAGATGGCCTATGCCTTCAATTTATAACCAACGTTAATGTTTTAACATGGATTTCGCCTCGTCAAAGTGGAACAAAATTGGTGGGTTGCCGGGGGGGGCAGGTGTACTTAGGGAGGCTGATAAAAAACTAACTCACCCGGACAGCTGGTGACTGCATTGCCTAGGTAGAACCATCAGAAGTCGTGATAGAACCGTCGTTAGCCGGTAATTGCGGAGGCTTGCCTCTTTGACTTACATACCGTACGTCTCCACTGTCCACATCTCTTGGTTTTTTAAAACCTTCTTATGATATTAAAATAAAAAAACTTTTTTACTTTTTTGAAAGGGCAAAAGGAAAAGCAAGATGACAAAAATATTTTCGGCAACCCCCAAAAAAAAAAAGAAAAAGGTTAATTTCCGGCGGAGACCGTTGATTGCTGTTGGGAATCAAGCGCTCTCTTTTTGACCTTTTAAATAAAATAACCAACTGAAAATGGACATCTTGCACAGTTGATTTTACAAAGGATGCCGTTGTTATTTTCTTGTCATATTGCCTACCGGATGCCGTCAGTGGACTCCTAATTTCAGAAGAGAAAATAAAATGGGGTTGTCGGGTTTGGCGAATCCTACTTACCATTATCAACGATTCCGGTTGATGCTGAGAAGTTCCCTCAATAATTAAAGCAATTATTCAAATTCCCTCTAATATTTAGATTTTAATTCTTCATCCAATCGTCATAAAAACCTCAACCTCAATCCCCACCCCCCTTTCTTTAGCTGGACAAAACAATGGCTTTTAGTTGAGAATTTAGGGTTACTCCATTAATAATGCATCTTTTCTTTATGATTTTTACATCAATTCATTCTCCAAAGGTATGTAAATTTATTTGGGGTCAATAAATTATACCTTAAATTTTATTGTTTATGATAATAACTATAATTTTTTAAAATTTATATATATTATATATGATTTTTTATATTTTTAATTAATATAATATATATAATATAAAAAATAAAAGAGACATGTGGTATATTCTAATAACACCACATGACAAATCAATGTCTGGTTAATTACAGTCAACAATTAATCAACGCCTACCATGGTTAATCAACATCGAACAATAGTCGATCATTGTGATATTTTTTTTATTGGGCAAAAGTGGCCTAACAAAGATTTTTAACCAACACTACAAAATAGATTGATAAAATTAAGTATAAAATTGAGAAAATGAATATATTTTAAGAGATTTAAGTTAATATTTAAAATAATCATATTTAATACAATTCAAAAGAAAATGTTTAAAATAATTAGGGTTAGATATGGGGTAAAATATTCAAAATACCAAAAAAATAACTTATTTATGGAAAAAGGCCAATTTCAAAAATATTTACGGAAAAAGACCGTTTCACCCCAAAACGCGTCCACGTCGGTAGCGTTTTGGGGATATGCCAAACAAAGCGCGCTTTGAAGCGCTTCTTGATGAATCACCAGAAAAGCGAATGGCGTGGACGCGTTTTTGCCCTCTCTCCCCGTCCGATTATAGTACGATATTCTAAGGTTTCTGGGCTAGGGTAAAAATATATATAGGGTTTTGGGAAAAATATATTAGCCCAAAAAATTAATTGAATTTTTTTTACAGTTGTATGTGGCAAAATAATTTTGAAA
Organism: Gossypium rotundifolium; assembly: GCA_025506655.1. Taxonomy (NCBI): domain Eukaryota; kingdom Viridiplantae; phylum Streptophyta; class Magnoliopsida; order Malvales; family Malvaceae; genus Gossypium; species Gossypium rotundifolium. Next base: position 112,315,684 of record CP106729.1, read on the forward strand.
AGACGTTTACGAACAAACGGTGGCCAAAAATGCTTCAAGGAGGATGCTTTGTCAAGAAGAAATCTTGAAAAGAGCTCCCACGTGGTCGCTTCTTTTGCTCTGATGAGTCTGCGAGAAAATTATTTTGAGAAGATGTTTCTGAACAAACAGTTTCCAAAACGCTTCCAGCAGGGTGCATTGTCATTATGAGTACTGAAAAGGGTTCCCACGTGGACGCTCTTTTGCTACAGTAGTCTCCGGGAAAATTATTTTGAGAAGACGTTTTTGAACAAACAGTGGCCAAAACGCTTCCAAGAGCTCCCACGTGGACGCTCTTTTGCTACAGTAGTCTCCGGGAAAATTATTTTGAGAAGACGTTTCTAAACAAATAGTGGCCAAAATGCTTCCAGCAGGGTGCACTGTCAGCATTAGTACTAAAAAGAGCTCCCACGTGGACGCTCTTTTGCTACAGTAGTCTTGGGGAAAATTAGACTATAAATCAGACAAATTTCATTCTCAAGTTGCATAAGGGAAATTGAGGCAAAAGAAAAAAAAACTGAAAATGAGTGAACGTATTAATGCTGTTATTTACTACGATGGTGAGGTTTGTGACACCAAAAATGGTGTTGTTTTCTTATCGGAGAACACAGTGCGACTGAGTTTTAATCGGAACGTCGGTTTGGTAGAACTTCGCAAAAGAATTAGGCGTAAAATATTCGAAACAACGCCAATGAAAGTTTAGTCTATTAAGTATAGATTTTGCGCTTCGGTTGATCCGATGAGATATGACTCATTCGACATCAAAGGTCCTCGGAGCTTTGAGGCAATGGTGGAGACTCATCTTGCCAGTGGATCACCTTATCTCGAGGTATATGTACAATTTTCATCTCCAAGTGATCTTTCTGCGACCTCAACATCTACTATTGTTCAAGGGGAATACACGACCCCAAGCCGACACTCTGTTAGTGGGAGGCAAAACAAGGAAGTGCCCGTGTTCGGTGGTAGTATGAAAACATAACCCCTGCACGACACTCTGTTGGTGGATGAGACATGCATATCCGTCCTTCGATGTCCGATGATAGAAATACGTATTGGGGGACATCATCAACTTCTAGTGGTTGGCAATCCACATATGATTGGGAACGTTACGAAAGATGTTTAAGGAGGGATAATGTACTCCCTACGACATCCACCGACGAGGGGCCCTCGTTTGTTGTAGGTTATGGAGGGTCGAACGATGAATTCGATATGGATCCACCTCGGGAGCCCGGGCCCGATGGTGTAAAAGTTGGATTATTTTCTGAACCGGAGCCTGTTCTAATTGTACCTGAAGATGTTGAGGGCGTACTCGCCTCCAGCCCACATGCATAATGTCGATCTATCTCAAGATGATGCATTGGAGTTTCCTGAGCTACCACACCGGACGTGTGACCGTACAACTTCTTCGTTGGATTCGGACCAATTAGAAGTTGGTAACCAGTTTTCCAACAAGAATACTTTTCTTGCTGCATTGAAATAATACAACATTAGGAATGAGGTTAACTACAACGTGGTTAAATCCAAGCTCGATAAGTACAAGGCGAAGTGTGCAGTGCAAGACGGTACATGTTCATGGAAAATCATGGCCTCGTTAAGGAAAAGGACAGGCTTGTGAGAGATCAAAAAGTACAAAGGTCCACATACATATCTTGCCGGTACAGTACCACTATGTGTTCAATGTTTTTAAATAATACTAATATTATGTAATGTTGCATTATTTAACGTACTTCGTTGACAAGTGTTACACAAGATCATCCGAAGATGGATTCAGACATGTTGGCTGACTTAATAATCCCGACGGTGAAGGCCGATCCCAAGACTACAGTGTCGGCCTTAATTAGCAATATTCGTAGCCAATTGGGGTACACACACTCTTACAGAAAGGCTTGGATAGCCAAGCAGAAGGCGTTAGAAAAGTTGCATGGTCGGTGGAACGCTTCATATAATGAAGTGTGCAGTGGTGTCAAGTGCTGGAGAGATATGTCTCAGGCAACATAACAGACCTTGAAACGGAACCGGCGTACTACAACAATCGTTTCCTCCGTGGATGCGCAGTGTTCAAACATCTGTTCTGGTCATTTAAGCAATGCCGAGATGTCTTTATATACTGCAAGCCATTGGTACAAATTGACGGTACCTTTATGTATGATAGATATACGCATCGGCTATTGCTAGCTGTGGCACAAGTCGGCTGTGGGAGAATCCTTCCAATTGCGTCCGTAATAACACCGGGGGAGTCAGCTGATGACTAGGACTTCTTCCTATCTAGGTTAAAGAGGCATCTCTACCCCCAACCTAATATATGCTTTATATCGGACACATATTGGATAGCCAAGCAGAAGGGTTAAAGAGGCATCTCTACTAGCCACAATAGAGCGCCAGGGAAGCTTGTGGCATCGTACACACCATCGATATTGCCTAAAACATGTTGCATCCAACTACTACGGGCAACATCGATCTAAAAGTCAGCGACGGCAAGTGACCGATATGGGTATGTAATATCTATTAATATAATTTTGTTTGTAATATTCAATTTATTCTCAATTGAAGAGTGGTATGTAATATTCACTATCAACTTATATTGGCACGGTACGAGATCAATAAGGACTGTTTTCAGGAGATGTTTGCGAGTTTGCTCTCAGATAACGAAGAAAGCGCAAACTACCTGTGCAATATTCCTTTCGAACAGTGGACACAAGCATACGACGGCGGCCTACGATATGGTCATATGACCACAAACCTGGCCGAATATATAAATTCTATTCTAAAAGGAACCCGTCATCTGCCGATTATATCGGTTGTGCGAGAGACATATTTTCATTTAGCGGCACTATTTTCGAAGCAAGCAGTGAGTTATAGAGAGCAGATGCAAGGAGGCCATGTATGGAGCCCAAAGGTCTTACAAGAAATAAACAGGAGGAAGGCACGGGCCAACACCATGCACACAGTGTGTCACGATCGCACAGCCTATGGTTTCGTGTCACGGAGTTTGACAGATTGAACCAAGGTATTGTTGGCGGGCAGTATCGTGTACACTTGACAAATAGGACCTACGATTGTAAGATATTTGATGCACTTCGTTACCCATGCGCTCATGTACTTGCGGCTTGTCAGAATCTCCGTCTTGATCCCATGAGCTATGTCGACGAAGTGTATAAATTAAAAAACATGTACAACGTGTGGAGACACGTATTCCCACCAGTCCCAGATGAACGTAAGTGGTCGTCGGTATCGCTTGCACCGTATAAGCTATTGTCGAATAGACAATTGAGGCGTAAACCAAAAGGTCGACCTTTCTCGAGTAGAATACGCAATAATATGGATATCCGAGAAACGAGCAACCAAAGTAGGCTGTGCGGATGGTGTAGAAACCCGGGCATACATCTCGCTCGTGTCCAAATCGGAATAGTTGACCGTGTTCTTAGCTTTTTTGTCTCTTCGTGGCTATGTAATTTCTATTTTTTTGATGAAAACTGTGAACTTTTGTACAAAAACTTTTATTTTATTCAAGTTTTAATTTATTAAAAGAAAAAATCAAATTACAATAAAAATAAACAATTATCATTTTGTTAAATATATAAAACTAAATTACAATAAAAAATTAAACCATTTTATTTTATTCAAGATATTAAAATTAAATTACATTAAAAAAGTAAATTACATTAAAAAATAAATTAGAATAAAAAATAAAAAGCATTATTTTATCAAATATATAAAACTAAAATACAATAAAAAATTAAACTATTTCTATTTTATTAAAGATATTAAAATTAAATTATATTAAAAATTAAATTACATTAAAAAATAAAAATCAAATTACAATAAAAAATAAAAACATTATTTTGTTAAATATATAAAAACTAAATTACAATAAAAAAATTAAACCATTTCTATTTTATTCAAGATATTAAAATTAAATTACATTAAAAAAGTAAATTACATTAAAAAATAAATTACAATAAAAATAAAAAACTATTATTTTATTAAATATATAAAACTAAAGTACAATAAAAAAATTAAACCATTTCTATTTTATTAAAGATATTAAAATTAAATTACATTAAAAATTAAATTACATTAAAAAAAAAATTAAATTACAATAAAAATAAAAAACTATTATTTTATTAAATATATAAAAACTAAAGTACAATAAAAAATTAAAATATTTCTATTTTATTAAAGATATTAAAATTAAATTACATTAAAAAATTAAATTACATGAAAAAATAAAAATAAATTACAATAAAAAATAAAAAATGTTATTTTATCAAATATATAAAACTAAAATACAATAAAAAATTAAACTATTTCTATTTTATTAAATATATTAAAATTAAATTACATTAAAAAATTAAATTACATTAAAAATAAAAATAAAATTATAATAAAAAATTAAAAACTGTTATTTTATTAAATATATAAAACTAAAGTATAATAAAAAATTAAACCATTTCTATTTTATTAAATATATTAAAATTAAATTACATTAAAAAATTAAATTACATTAAAAATCAAATTACAATTAAAAAATAAAAAACTATTATTTTATTAAATATATAAAACTAAAGTACAATAAAAAATTAAACCATTTCTATTTTATTAAAGATATTAAAATTAAATTACATTAAAAAATTAAATTACATTAAAAAATTAAAATACAATAAAAAACTGTTATTTTATTAAATATATAAAAACTAAAGTACAATAAAAAATTAAACAATTTCTATTTTATTAAAGATATTAAAATTAAATTACATTAAAAATAAATTACATTAAAAAATCAAATTACAATAAAAAATAAAAAGCATTATTTTATTAAATATATAAAACTTAAGTACAAAAAAAATTAAACCATTTTATTTTATTAAAGATATTAAAATTAAATTACATTAAAAAATTAAATTACATTAAAAATAAAATCAAATTACAATAAAAAATAAAAAAAGCATTATTTTATTAAATATATAAAAACTAAATTACAATAAAATTAAAATTAAAAAATTATATTACAATTAAAAATAAAAAGTCGGTCAAATCGTTGTTGATCTTGCTTTGAATCGATACACACAGGCGATCAAGCGATTCTGTTGGATTCCTCCTTCGTCTAGCTTTGGTGAGTCGTGGAACCTCGGCGGGGATTCGTTCTCCCAAGACCTGGTGCAGTTATGGGTGTTGCGAGGATGACCCACCTTGATAAAATAAAGACCGGAGGTGTTTGCATAAATCACGGCGAGGTGTCTCGAATCTCGTATGGCGAAGGAGGTGGTAGAAAGAAGTGCTCCCCATTGCGCCTCATGTGATCCTCACGCGACGACGGCTAAAGATCGGTGGTGGTGGGAGTAGTCGGAACGGCTCGAACCCGCCATGCATTCCAACTGGGTGGGATTGGGAAAATGAAACATATATGGGTTAGGAGGATACATATAAGGGGTAGGGTACGCACCTGGCATAAAGGGTAAAAGCTGTGATGTCGGTGTCGTCGGCTGAACTGATGGGCCCGGTGACTGTGTTGGCGCTGTTGATGGCTCCGTCTCATCACCCATTCTTCTTGGATTTAAAGAGCCCCGACGTTCCCTTCGTTCACGAAGTTGCCGTCGCCTCTCTTCTTCCGACAACAGATACGATTTACCATGGATCCTAAACCATGGCATGTATTCCGGTATGCACGCTAACTCAGGAACGATGATCGGTTCTCGGATAGGTAAATAGTCGTACTGGTTCTCCCATCGTCTCGATATGTGCTGACCAAAATCTTGGCCAATCCGTACAATTGCCAGTAAGTCCGCTTTGTGCTCATCATCGAACACCTCGTGGCACGGAATCGTTGTCAAATCCAAATTGTCGCAGAACCCGATCCGATTGGTGCATCTCCACGGTCGATAGGTGATCAATGGGACCTTCACGTGCTAACTGTTCGGATTTTGGAAGAACTCCTCCGAAATTACTGCCCGAATTTTCGAATCCTCGTACGGTGTCCATTGAAACTATATTAACATTACCAAAATATTAGTCATATACATAATACTAGACACTAAATACGGAATACTAAATTATAAATATGAAATTCGAAACTTACTTGTGATTTCGATCATTGGTCCAATAGAAGCCGTATATCTTCAAGCGAGGTAGGTATTCCAACATGACTCGCCGAATGGTTCCATCTAATTAAATAAATTTTTAGCATACAATTGTACTATAAATCTACAAAATAATTGTAAAATATAATATTAAATTTACCTCGTTATCAGTGGGAATGAATATGGGTGGTCGAGTCGAGGTCGTAAAAATGGAAATCGAAACCATGCCATGACTGCAGTAGTGATAGGCAACCTCCGATTTTCGCTTTACTTGGCCGCGCGTCAAGACATCTCCGATACAACCTCGATAGACAATGAGACCCTCAACTCAATTCACCTACCGCTCAAATCAATAAGTTTCAATGACTATCTCGGTGTCTGAGGTTTCTAAAAAGGTCCGGCATCAAATAGCCTCCAATTATCTGAAGAATGTATGCCCGAGCATATCGTATTTTTCTATTTTGGTCGAATCCTCATTCTGCTTCGGGAATGTGTCTCGTAACCAGGCCATCTCGATCCGAGCTCCTTGAATTTTATCCAGAATGAAACCCAGAAGCTCGTAGCATACGGCTCCCCAATCACCAGAAGTTGCGGGCTCGGTGACCACCGACCCATCCACCGGCGATCCCAACTACAACTGCACATCTTCCAGAGTGATGGTACACTCTCCGCATGGAAGATGGAAAGTGTGCGTCTCGGGTTTCCACCTCTCTATCAACGCACTAATCAAAGGCGGCTCCAACTTGAACCCCCGGCCTATCGTGGCCACATGCCAAAAATCCGCTTCTCGCAGTAATTCTCGATCAAGCGGCGATGGGGACCATGCATGTCATGAATATAACATTCCAACACCGATCTATGATTGTTTAAAAATTATAAAATAAAAATTAATTAAAATTGCATAGACCTAAAAATATTAAATAATATTGAAAATTAAAATTAAAACTTACATTTGCAATTGCTCGACGGAGATGTGCTTGTTGTCTAGACGAAGTAATTCCCTAGCCATTTGTAATACGATCGAAAGTTTTAAAAGTTTCAAAAAAATATATTTAAAAAATTAAAAAAGGCTTTTTGTAAATATTAAAGGACTATTTCAAAATTTTATAGAAAGTTTGAAGGACTTAAAGAGAATTTTGAGAGGAATTTGAGAGGAAATTGAGAGAAAAATGAGAAAAAAATGAGTAAGAATTAAAATGTGAAAAAAATAAAAGGTTGGGGTTTTATAGGTTATTTTTTGACCGTTGGGCCCCCAACGGTCAAAAAAATTTGGCCCTTTTTTTTTACCATTGAGGGCTAAAGTGCACCCCCTGAAAATGCCCTTTGTTGACATATCCCAAAAAACGTTGACGTAGACACGTTTTAGGTGAAATGACCTTTTTTTATAAATATTTTTAAAATTGATCTTTCTCCATAAATAATTTATTTTTTGATATTTTTAGGTATTTTACCCTTAGATATGTACTATAATCGGCCTAACCAAGCAGTGTGGCAGCACCTGTAAAAGATGATCCAGGGTTTGCAATTTTCCCATACCTAATACGACAGGAGACGCAAACGGACAGGTCGCAGACTGCAGAAGCCAGATAATTAATTTAAAAATAAAAATAAAAATAAATTGCATTAATTATGGGTGAACAGAGTTCAAAACTTAAACCAAGTAGCCAAGTTTTGCAAAATCCAATTATGTCCACCATTTGTAACCCACAACAGGGTACCCTCTCACATGCTGTGCCCAACAGAGATTTAATGGAGTCGTAATAAACTTCATGCCTTAATTTCAGGGCATTATTCCCAAGTTACAAACAATGCAAGTTTAGTGGAGTTGGAGTGGAGAAGGCATAAAAAGAAAGTCTACAGAAGAGTAAAAATCAGAAATTAATTTTAATCATGTTTAGCAGCAGTTTCCCTGCCACAAAGAACCATTAAAATCCGCACCGACTCTACCCAGTAAAAGACTAAAAGCGCCAGGGACACCCACATGACTTTGTTCTTTCCCTTTCCCTCTCCTCCAATTATTATTAAAAACTACATTCAATACCAATTTTTAACCTCTCTTGCTCTTCCTTCCCTCCACTCCACAATATATAGAGGCTTCAGCTCCTCTTCCAATTCCCAATCCCACTGCTCTTTCTCTCTTCACTTTCATTTCTATCACCTCTTTTAACTCATTACATTTTTTTCCTTTTTCTCTTACTAGACTGCATTTTTTGTGTTCGATCCCAAATGGGTTTCTCTTTTTAGTTTTAGAAACCTGAAGGTAACCCCACTCTGCTGCAGAAAGAGATCTGTTTTTGTTTGAACTTGAAACTTGAATTGTGTCTTTTGATACGTTTGAATGTACATGGAGAAGTTGCTGAGGCTGATTGAAATGACTCCTTTACTACTGCTGCTTTTTCTTCCTTTTGCTTTTGCTGGACATGACTATAACCAAGCTCTGAGCAAGAGCATTCTGTTCTTTGAAGCTCAGAGATCTGGTTACCTTCCTCATAACCAGAGAGTTACGTGGAGAGCCAATTCCGGCTTGAATGACGGCAAGGCCAGTGGGGTAAGTTAAACTTCCACTCTCAACTTGAACTTGTTTTCTCGGTCAAACGTCACTTTTGTTCTTTGACATGCTTCATTTAGAATCGAAAATTATGGTATTGATGGTTGAAGTTGTTTTCACAAATTCTCAAGGTGGATCTGGTTGGAGGGTACTACGATGCAGGGGACAATGTGAAGTTCGGACTGCCCATGGCATTCACCATAACAATGATGTCCTGGAGTATTATAGAGTACGGGAAACAAATGGGTGCAAATGGAGAGCTCGGCCATGCGATGGAAGCAGTCAAGTGGGGCACTGACTACCTCATTAAAGCTCATCCCGATCCTTATGTCCTTTATGGAGAGGTACTCTTCCCGACCTTCTTCCCTCCTCGTGTTTCTTGCCATTCTTAACACTCCATTATTTTGTCACTAATATGTCCAAATCCCATTTTCAAATCTCAAACTTGATAGCAACACTTGGCTACTAATAAAATATTAGTTTGAATTTAATACTGCTAAAACTCAAAAGGACTCTATTAAAAAATAATTAATTTTGGTGAGATCCATTTTAGGTGGGCGATGGTAACAGTGACCACTACTGTTGGCAAAGACCAGAGGACATGACCACCGACCGTCATGCTTACAAGATAGACCCAAGCAACCCGGGGTCGGATCTGGCAGGTGAAACTGCCGCCGCCATGGCTGCCGCCTCAATCGTCTTCCGCCGTTCCAACCCTGCATATTCCACCGAGCTTCTTCGTCATGCCTACCAGGTATACATTTACGCAGTCTCTGTCTTCTGGCGTTGCTGGGACCATTGGACCCGCCGGTGCATGTTAGCTTACACTCTCTACCTTTTTTTATCATAAGGTGATGGAAAAAACGGTTGTTATTACGCACTCTTTTGTCGGCCTCAATTTCGCAACTTGGCGGGCCCAACCCTAGTTTTCATTTAATAAAAACAACCACCTCTGTTAACTTCTTTCTTCTGAAAAAATACTACCACTGTTTTGAGCCAGGAAAAATAAAAACATTTTAACCGTTGTAGTAGCTATATTTTGGGTGAAACGGTGTCCTTCGCTAGATTCTTGTTAATGGTTTAAAATTGATCATGGGTAGAAGAGGTGGGTATAGTTAGATTCTATATTCCTCCATAATTGGCGTGTTTGTTCCATCACCTGCCTATTATAATTTTAAAAATCATTATCGTCTCTATAAATTTGACTTTTTTTATCGTAAATATTTACTATTTTCTATATTAAGCTTTTAAAAATTTATATAAAAATAAAATAATATTTTCTTATAATGGAACGGATTGACTCCAGTGGTTTGATGTTCTAATTTTATGACTCCTGGATAACGCTTACCTTTTGCCCCATCCATCAGGGTAATTAATCTTTTATGACCGTATAGATCTCTTGTACAAGCAAATCTTAACCGTCCATTTATACCCCAAATGGTCGCAATGAGTCATTTCGTTTCTCACGTGCCAACACTGTCGGTGCTCCTCCTGTTTAACTTACATCCCCAAATTACCCTTGCCTCTTTCCTCAAATTGCTTCACCTACCCCATCCATTCTCTTAAACAAAAATTTCAATAATTTTTACAATATAATTCATTTTAATTTTTGTTTTTGTTTTCAGCTATTCGAATTTGCTGATAAATACAGAGGTAAATACGACAGCAGCATCACAGTTGCCCAAAAATACTACCGATCCATCAGTGGCTACAATGTAAGCTTTTCTAAATTTTCTCAAAGCAATCAATTTGAGCAATTTATAGTTTTAATGGCAGAAAATAGCATGTTTACTGGTACGGTTTATTAATTAAGTTGGAATGTTATCGTGTAGGACGAGTTGTTGTGGGCCGCTGCATGGCTGTACCAAGCTAGTAACAATGAGTACTACTTGAACTATCTTGGCAAAAATGGTGATTCTATGGGTGGAACCGGTTGGGCCATGACTGAGTTCGGTTGGGACGTCAAGTACGCTGGGGTTCAGACCCTTGTCGCCAAGGTATTATTTTCAATATCTGAATCTAGTACTTATTGGTTTCTTCAAGCTTCAAAATTTAACCTAGTAGTTTTCGTTTCCCTGTAGTTCTTAATGCAAGGCAAAGCTGGACTCCATGCACCGGTGTTTGAGAGGTACCACCAAAAGGCAGAGTACTTCATGTGCTCATTGATCGGGAAGGGTGGCCGTAATATTCAGAAGACTCCCGGGGGTTTGATTTTCCGACAAAGGTGGAATAATATGCAGTTCGTGACTAGTGCTTCGTTCTTGGCCACCGTGTACTCTGACTATCTCACTTCCTCCAGGGGAAGCTTGAAGTGTGCTGCTGGCAATGTTGCACCATCCGAGCTTCTTTCTTTTGCAAAATCTCAGGTGATCACTCTTCTCTTCATGTATTCAAGTATTATTGAATGGTGACCACTGACAAATTCAGCCTTTATAACAAAATTTCTGATGTTTTTGCAATGTTGAATTATCAGGTGGATTACATTCTTGGAGACAATCCAAGAGCAACAAGTTACATGGTTGGTTATGGGAACAATTTCCCACGACAAGTTCACCACCGAGCTTCTTCAATTGTTTCGTTCAAGGTTGACCCTAAATTTGTTGCATGCCGACAAGGCTATGCCACTTGGTATTCAAGGAAAGCAAGTGATCCTAATGTCCTCACCGGTGCTATTGTCGGAGGACCTGATGCCTATGATAACTTTGCCGATGAAAGGGACAATTATGAGCAAACAGAGCCTGCTACCTACAACAATGCTCCTCTTCTTGGCATATTGGCTAGACTTGGTGGGGGTCATGGCGGTTATAATCAGCTCCTTCCTGGTATGTAAAAGCATATATCTCCCTGTTGAAGTTATACGGTTACAACTTTTTATTCTAACTCTCGCTAATTCCATCAATCCTGATGATCATGACATTGGCTTTTCATGCAGTGGTTGTCCCAGCTCCTAATCCTGTTGTTGCCAAACCAAAGCCGGCGCCAAAACCCAAATTCACTCCAACCCCTGGTATATTCTTTGCTTTTCTTTTAAATGATTTCCCCATAAACATTGTTGGATCTACTCTTAGGAATTAGGACACAACCTGTTCTTGATGAAGGAACGTTTGGTTCTGTTTCTCATTATGGTAGCTATTAAATTTCAAGATCTGATAGTGGGGGAATTTTTTGTTTATTTGCCAGCTACATCGTCTAATCCAATTACCATAGAGCAGAAGATGACAACTTCCTGGAATGCCAAGGGAAAAACCTACTACAGGTATTCCACAATAGTGACCAACAAGTCTTACAAGACACTGAAGGATCTCAAGCTTTCTATATCAAAGCTTTATGGTCCTCTATGGGGTCTCTCCAAGTCTGGCAATTCTTATGGTTTCCCAACATGGCTCAACTCTCTACCTGCTGGAAAGAGCATTGAGTTTGTATACATCCATTCTACTTCTCCTGCTGATGTCTCGGTTTCCAGCTACAATTTGGCTTAAGAATGAAAGGACCAACAACAATGCTATAGCAGAGTTAAAAAATCCACTCTGTTTCCTGGGTTATTGTGGTGCTTAGAGTTGTGCAGTATACCGAATACCTATAAAAAAAAAAGGGTTTTCTTTCTCTTGTTTGGGGATATCCAACTTTACTTGTTGGTTAGGGTTGTAGGTGATATATTAGGTATAAAAAACAATGAAGATAAGAGGAGAAAGGAGTGAAGAGACAAATTAAAAAGAAGAGCTCATCCTCATTCCCCTCTACTTCATTAGTTTTTATATATAATATTATATTAGGTAGAATAGAAGACACATGAAAAAGAGTGAGAATTGAGAAGTTAAACAAACGGCTTCTCAATAGATTGAAAAGGAGTGTTTTTTATTTGTGCTTCAGAGCAGCAAATGTCTGTTTTTTCCATTTTAGTGTTATGCTGTAATCAAAGCTTTGCAGCATTTTATAATTTCCATATAAATACAGTTTGCACAACAATGTGTTTTGTCCAAGATTGAACTACTTTCATGGAAGTTCAGTGTTACCACATAGGAACTTTCCTCTATTATGACGGTATTCTAAAAGACGTGCTTATGCATTTTGTTCAGTTGCATCCGAGAAGTTGATTGGGAAGAGCAGAATCCAATTTCCAACTTTTGTATATACAAAGCAACTTCCTAGAATTACTTTTTCAGAAACACTAGAATTAACGGCAGAGAAGCGTGGGTTTAGAATTTTTGAGCGGTTCCTATTCTTATATTTTGGAGAACAAAATAAACCCAATGTAGGCCAACAAAGAGCAAGCCGACCCAAATAAAATACTATTAGATGGTCTTACACAGGTCTCAGCCTTGTAAGATTAAATGCCTTCTAGCTCTCAAGGAGATCGAACATAGCCATAAAGCTGCAAAAATTAGAGTAGCTCTTGACAAAGGGAAAGCTCCTTTTGACCCGGAAAGAAGATCGAGCCTGGTATCTGAATCATCATGTGAGACACAGTCTGATGATGACATTCCTTTGAAAAAGCTTTACCTTGGAGGCATGGCTTGTACAAAAAGGCTTAACATTCCTCTCTCACCCGAAGCAAAGAAGGCTTCAGAGAAGCAATATGCGTAGCCCGTACATTCTCCATCTAAAGAAGAAGCTGCCTTGCTCAAGAAGAACCAAACAGGTATTTGTTGTTGGCCAAAAAGAACTTCATTGAAGAACCGAGCATCGATGAGCGAAGCTTTGGCATTAGAGGAATTGATGTCATTCTTGAGAAGAATGATCTGCTGCAGTTAGTGACTTATATGTTCAACCTTAAGTGAAGAATGTTGTGTATGAGTTTTATGCAAATTTTCTCAAGACCATAAACAAGCCTAACAATAAACTGTACCACAAGGCTTACATCAGAGGAAAGTGGAGCAGTATCCACGGTCGAAATAGTGATAACTAGGGATCTACTAGCACCAAAGATTTTAAAGACATGGTGATGAACTAAACTCAATCACGCTTTACTAAAGCTGTCCAGTCAACAAACCTCTCTGAATTATACCCTACAGCACGTCTGCCTCCGCTCTCGCCTACTTACTATCACTATTGTTTGGAGAATGGGAACTACAATGTGACGCTACATTTTGCTGAGAGTCAGTTCTCAAGCTATGCAAGCCTTGGAAGGTGATTTTTTGATATCTATATTCAGGTAAAATATCAAAACTGTTTGTGTTAATAGCTTTTCAACAACAATGTGGCACTGGCACTGGCAGGATGAGGTTATGGAGCAATATTTCAATATAGAAGCTGAAGCTAAAGCGGCTCTTGTCCTATAATCCAAAATCATATAATGTTAGTGTAACGAATGGTTCGTTTCTACTGGGCTGGCAAAGGAACTCGAGCAAACCCTGACAGAGGAGCTCATGGCCCTCTCATTTCAGCAATCTCCTTGGAAAATCCAGATTTCAATCAGGCAAAGAAGAACTATGCTGTGCCAATCGTTCGTAGGAGAATTTCTTGTAGTCTTTGCATTGGGTATATTTGATACCACAAGGTAGACGACGCCAACAAAAATAAAAACATATTTTTAAAAAATTATTAATAATTAAAATGTACATACATGAACAAATATTGTTCAATTCATTTTAACTCACAGGAATAATTTCTCCAAATTCATTTTGGATGAATGCAAAACTAAATAACTTTAAACATTATTAATAACTTTAAGGGTCATAGAGTAATTGGATGAAATTTGTAATTATTAGGATAGTAATTACACTCTTGTAATTACAAAGAATTGTAATTCTCTAGATGTGTTTGACTGACATAGTATATTTGGTAGTACAAATTGTAATTACACAATTACATGATTTATATATTAAAAATTTTTATACGATAAAATAATTATGAATGAGTAACAAAAATGAAATCAAACCATCATATGTAATATATTAGTCCAAGAACGTAGTAGATAATACGATTACTAATAAAAATAATAAAAGCAATAAAATCATATGTAATTTTATCTAATTGCTCTAGCATTTCATATTTATTAGGTTATTCTCTTTTAACATTTAACATATACTCCTTAACATCATATGAATATGTATTTATATTATTAAAATTATCAAAATTTCCTTCTTTCATCTTGTTCAAGGTATGAATCATCTCAATTCCACTTATGAATAAGGTTATGAAGTATACAATATGCTAATACAATCTAACCTTTTTTTAATGCTATATTGAAGTGATATTAATACGAGAAATCTTTTTTAAAACAACAAATATCCTCTTAACTACGTTTCAAAGTCTTGAATATCTCAAATTAAAGAGCTCATGAGCTATCCTTTATGCTTATATTTAACTGTATTTTTTCAAATGGTATCATATCTTACGATATGGTGCAAGAAAACCATTTCTATTTTTATAGCTGACATCTACTTTATTATATTGGAGTTCATGATGCTAATAGTTTATACCTTTAATTATAAAATGTATATAAACTTAATTGAGAGAAAAGTTATGGTAGGTTATAATTTTTTTATAATAAGTAAATTAAGTTAAAATAATATAATTTTTGTCAAAATTTTAAAAGTTATATAAATTTCTTTGCCAAAATTTTATTTATAATTTTTTATAAAGTGTCCAATAATTTTCAAAACACTTCTTATAAATAATATAAATTTTTTCAAAATTTTAAAAGTTATTTTTACAAATAAATTATGGCAAAAAATCATAACACTTTTTTTATAAATAAATATTTTATTTTTATAATATATAACATGGACACATAAATAAATTATATCCATATTTTTTTACTATAAATTTTTTTTTTATAAATAAGTATATTATAGCACTTTTTATGACACATTATTTTTATAATATAATTTTAGGATTTATAATATAACTTTAGATTTTTTTACAATAATTATCTCAAACACTCATTAACACCTCAAACCCAACCTAGACATTATGACCATATCTGGAGATGTTACTACAAGTTCATTCGAAAACCCAAAATTTGTTGATTTTGAAAAAGCATCGTTAGCTTTTGTTATGTGAAAACCCGATTTATTCGAGAATATATCTTTCTTAACTAATTTGTGAAACGGTTGTCTGTTTACATTTTCTAAAACGTATAAGTTTCCAAATTTATAATCCTATCCCCATCCACTAAACATCATCTCCGACCATCCTTACACATCATATAAAATATTAAATACTCATCCAACCCTACACACCACTTATTGTCAGTATAACACTTTTTAAAATATTTGTAGATTAGCTGCTAGATCATTAGACGATTTATCGCCATTTATAGAAATAAGTGTCTAAGCCACCATATACGACAAATTATTATACTGCCCACACTTCCTCCAAATATATAAATCTTATCCCAAATGCACATACAAAATATCAGATGCCAGATATGTATATATCATACATGCTCAATATCAAACTCAAGTCATGCTTATCGGATATCAGGACATACATAACATTTTTCAATTCATACATAGCATATTACAGATTTTACTTATCTTATATCATTTCAAACACGCGTATTTATATCTAATTTTACTCTAATGGATAGTCAAAATTTATTTATGATATACCGACCCTACGGAAGGCCTACAATCGATCCAAACGATGTTTACGATCCTAGGAAAAAATTTAGAATTTTAAACCCACACAGTCTGACATATAGCCTCACACCCGCCTGTGTGGCTCACACGACCCAATTGGCCCAGATCTTGTGGCTAAACAGTTTCATACACAGTCTATTACACGGCCTTGTGCAAGACCGTGTGTGGCGTCGACAATACTGATTTCGGTTTTTATCGTTCACTGATATTTGAAATTTTCATTACACACCTGAATATTTTCTAATACGAATCCAACGAAGATATTCTCAAAATCTAAAATAGCCAATTACACAATTGATAACGGTTTACTAAAATTTAAATAACTCGTACATTCACAATTGCTAACAAACGCACTAAGAAAACCGAAAATTAACCTTCCGGCGTTGGATCACTTACCCAAACGATCTCAACAGTCCTCAAAAACACCTAAATTGCTGGTAACACACCGTTCACCTCAGCACCTTCTCCTACCAGAACACAAAACGATTAATCCAAAAACCCCACTTCCAATTAACCTCTAATAAAAATCCAAAAAACCGCGGAATCTTACCTACCCACTATGCGTAAATGAGAATGGCACCCAAAATCAGATATACTCGGGAAGAAAACAAGAGAAAGATTGAAGAGGGAACTAGAAAAAGAGAGAATAAAGAAGAAAAGAACAAACCTCCTGTTTGAAACAAAAGAATCGTGGAAAAAGCAAAAGAAGGAATTTTGGGGAAACATGGGATATTGGACGGTTGAGTAAGAAGGGGAGAGACATTCTCAAGTAAAAATAAAATAGATTTAACCATTTTCTAAAACTTATCAACTAACCAAAGTTTGATTTTAATCCAACCATCAACCCCATGCCAGGCCCAATAAGGAACTAGCAAAAATAATAATTTCACTTGCTCTTCAACGGATTCAAACGTAAGATCGAAAATAAGCTAATATCTTATCATTGAATTAATAGATTTATTCTATTATAAATTGACTGAAAATAAAATTTAAATTGAATAATAGAAATGATCTTAAGAGTAAAAATAACAAAATTTCTAAAATTGAGATTTAAATTCATATCCTTTAATATAACCAAAGTTTAACCACTAAATTAGATATTAATTAATAACAAAATTTAACAAACTTTGAGACGTTACAACTCATACATGTTTATGTCTATAAAATAACTTTTTATATTCACCAACAAAAAAATTTGAATTTAAATAAATTGTATGAGTGCTTAGAAAATCATATGATAATTGAATTTGGGTATAATTATCCACGTAATTACTCTAATTCTCACCCCTCTAAGAATTGGAAATTTTAATTGGGATACTTCAATTATACACAATTGAGTGGGACTTACAAATTATAATGGTTGACTAAACATGTTATCCTTATTTAATTGCAAGTAATTACATCGATACCCAATTATAGGTAGCTTTCCAAACACTACCTAAAATATTTTAAAACTAAAAATAAAAAAAATTCAAAAAATTTTAAAAATTATAAAAGATTAAAATTAATAAAATGTGCATTCAGAATGTACTTAGACAAACTATTTTACGAGTTCAATCTTCAAAACTATAAAAAAATTAGAATTTATAAAAAATATTAATAAATATTAAAATTATATAAAAATTTTAAAATGTGAAAAACTCAAAAAGAAAAACTAAATGTTTTTAAAATTGTTTTAATTTTTATAATTATAAACCTTTCCTCTCCATATTCCCATGCATTGTCAATTTTTTATACATTTTTATTTTTTATACTATAGTCTAAAATTTTTATTTACAATGTTTAGAAATTTTATAATTTTATCTAAAATACTTTTCCTAAAAATATTAGCTTCTCACATAAATATATATAATTATTGACAAGGTCGTAGCTGAATAATCTTTTAAGGAGATCGAATGAAATTTTATTTTTTATAGTCTATATCTTTATAATTTTCAAAAGATTAAATCAATTTTATAATTTTAGGGGGCAAAATATAATTTTACCTTTACTAATTTAAAATTTTTAAAAACTTTAAGGGCTTAAATAGCATTTTTATATTTTAGGAGAGTTGAGCCCATACCAAATTTCTTCTAGATTTGCCACTTGATTATTAACCATATAAAATTGAATTAAAATAATTATATATACACTAAAAATAAGTAATCAATTATTTTTTAGTTTTACATATTTGAAATATTTTTTTGATTTTTTTAATTTTAAATATTTTAGTTTTGCACTCATTCAAAATGAATATAGACACCTTGTTGTCCAGATACTATATGCTTATTTTTATTAAATTTTTTATTTTTAATTTTTTTTAATTTTTTGTTGATGTGACCTACAATATCAGCATGCTGCTACATGCCAGCTTCTGGTGGCTTCTATCATCCACATCAACGCAATTAACAGTTAAATCGATCAATTGACAATTTCTATTAACAAAAAGGGGCTAATTAATTTTTTTGAGTTGTTGATGGCTCAATTGGGTTGGATGCACTTTTTAAATAATGGCTCAATTGATTTTTTCGATTTTTCACGAAAGGTTTTTTTAACCTTCAACCTTTAAAAAGAATATTAACTTCAAGGGAATTTAATTTGATATTGAATTAGCTTTAACTTGAACCAACAAGTAGGGGTGTTAATTGGGTTAGGTTGGGCTGGGCTGGGCTAGCACGAGATTTTCATCCCCATACTTGCCTCGCGACCTGCTGTGGGTATAAAACCCAAAACAATCCCCACCCCACCACCCACGTGGGTCTTCAGACCCACCTAATCCTCTCTATACCTGTCCCGCGACCCCCACTTCATATAATATATTTATAAATATCAGTGAAATAAATATAAACCAAATTTTTTATGAAAAAATACAAAATATCTATCCTCTGGACTTCCACCATATGTGACATTATTCCAACTGTCACCATTTAAAAAAAAAGTGTCGCAACCCTTTAATTGGTAAATAAAATATAACTTCAACACAACTTTAAGAAATTCAAAAAATAAAATCTTTACATAATATCTAAATACAGACAATGCCTCAAATACATCATAAATGTTTTCAAATGCAACACAAGTGCAAAAATTCCAAAAAATCAATTAATACTTGTCCCCGTTGCTTCTGTATCACATTCATATTCTAATTCGTCCATTAATTGTGAGCATTGTATCTTTTAACTTCACCTAAACCTATATATGAGAAATTGTGTTAAGTACTCTCCTTTTCTTTTTTTCTTTTCTTTCTAAATTGGGTGAGAAACTGTGGAGTGCTTTCCTTTTTTTTTCTAAAAAAAATAATAGTGAATGTGAGTTGAGTACTGTTATCAAAATTAAATTTTAATAAATGTTTATTTTTTAAATATACTTATTATATCAAGCGGAGCGCTCGGGGATGGGACGTGTACAAAGTAATAGCCACGGCTATCCCACCACCCATGGCGAGTCTAATTTTTGTCCCCATCCCCGTCCCATCACCTGCAAAACTTGTACCCATCCCGACTCAATTGGGTGTGATGGGCGTCGAAACCACAAAAAATAATTCCTATAAATAACTCTAAATAGTAGTAGAGTGGTAATAGGGTCGATTCCACAGGGATCAGACGTTTATGATCAATTTCTGCATTTATATTGTGAACAGAATGTCGTGTTAAACGGTCGTGGCAAAGGTTGTGCCCATGTCTCCTATCGTACCTACTGACAAATAAATCAGGGGGGTTTAAAAATACTTTAGAAACTAAATAATTGAAACAACATAAATAGATAATTAAAAAAATTGAAAATCAAATTGAAAATTAAATTCAAAAAATTAATTAAATTTAGCTCAGCTTTAGGCACGGATTTTTCTGTCTTTGAATCGATCCTCGTAATTAGATGAACTCTTCTTTTCCAATAAGCTAGTTATAGCTACCAAGGACGCTGTAATGACCCAATTTTGACTGGGCTTTAAAATAAACCAAACTAATTAAAACTAGTTTTTATTTTTTTTTAACAGTCCAGATACAACATTTAAACCCAAATACCCTAAATCACCCGAGCCCACTTACAAACCACAATAGCCTAGATCCCATCTAACCCAACAGACCCAGGCATTCGTGGCCTAAAAGGCCCAAAACACTAAACGAGTCTCAGTCCTAGGGTTTCTCCAGAAACCCTAGGCGCCTCAGCAGGCCAACAGTCGCGCCGCAATAGTAGCGCCCCAGCCTTTGCACTTCCGCCTCGTCCGGCCTTCGATCATGCTTTGATTTGTGCCCGAATCCCTCTTCCACCGTGATCTCTGCTCAACTTGCACAAGAAAGGCAATAACAGCAACAAAGATAGCATCTCTTTTATTTCCTTTTTGTTCTTTCGCGTATAAAACCCATGTAAAAATCTGTAAAAAGGGGGACGGTTACACAAAAAGACAGATATGAATACAAAGAGATTACGAAATAAAAATACAGAAACAATTTACAAAGGTTATTTATTTTGAATATCCATCTTATTTTTTTATTTTTTTCTTCTTTTCAGTTCATGCATATATACATATATTATTTAAAAAAAAAAGATAAGCGTTTACCTTTTAATCGGCGTCGAAAACGGTAGCTTTCGAACTTTTCGATTCTTCCGTCGAGGAGGCACGTCTGACGGTGTGTGTACGGTGGCGTCATCGAGCAAAGGGCCAAGACTGACCTCAAGCCGAATGAGTTGAGAGCATTTCGTAGCCCTCTTATATATATTTTTTAAAACAATGAAGAAAAATGATTTTTTAACTGATTTTTGACTTATATAGATAAATGAAAACGACGCCGTTTTGGGCCATGGGATACGCGCATTGACCCGACCCAGCTTTCAGGATCCGCGTGTTTTTCTTTGAATGGGCTAATTGCCATTTTAGTCCTTCCGCAATTTTACTCGTCTCAATTCAGTTTATTTAGAAACTTTATTTTTTATAAAATTAACCTTAAAAAATATTTTTATTTCAATTAAACCCTGTCTGTTTTAAAGGCTAAAAGATCGGAACGACATCGTTTTAAAAAAGGGCTTAATTTTCATATTAGTCCCTGGGATTTAACGTGTATTTTTAATTCAGTCCTATTAATCTGTTTTAATTAGTATTTGACCCCTGATTCTTTTTATTTATTTTAATTTTATCCTTTTATTATATTTTAATCATTATATAGTATATTAAATTATTTTATTATATTTTACATTATTTTCCTATATTTTATATGTATTATTTTATTGTATATTTAATTATTCCTATATATTATTTTACTTGTTTAATAATCTATATTTTATTTTATATTTTATTATTCGTTATTTATTATTTTATTTTTTCATTACATATTCTTTTATATATACTATATTATATATATATTTACATAGTAGTATATTATATCATATATTATTTTCTAAAAAATTATTTTGTATAAAGTTTATTTATATTTTATAACACGTTTCACAAATATTTTATATATTTCTTAAATTATATATTTATTATCTAGTATTTTTATTGTTTTACATATATTTCTTTATATTTCTTTATTTGTTTATATAATGCCCTTTTATTTATTTACTATTTTATGATTATTATAGTGTAATTATTTTAGTTGTATTTTATATTGTATGCTATTGTATTATAATCGTTTTTTAATATTTGTGTATGATAGTTTATAAATGCGACATTGTTATATGGATTATTGTTCAAAATAAAAAAATATTTTTATAAGTTTACTATGTTTTTAAAATAAGGCAATGTTTTGGTATTTAAAAATCGGGAAATATTGCCCTAACGTACTGGATTGCGGTTTTCCGTTTGGCTAAATAACTAAATACCCTTTTCAAGTTTTATAAATCATGAGATGATTTTGGTTACGAAGGTTCTTAAACATCGTGTCCTAACGTACTGGATGTGATGTTTATATTCTTTCAGAACAAGAAAGTCTCAAATTTTAACCTAAATTGCTTAATTTTTTTTTAAGAAATCATATTTTTGAATACTTTTAAAACTTTAAACATTTGGACATGAATTTATCGATTAGGTACCAATTTATTGGGCGTTATGAGGGTGCTAACCCTTCCTCGTACATAACCGACTCCCGAACCTATTTTCTTATGTTTTCGTAGACCAAAAATATTTTTAAAACGAAACGTTTTACAAGGTGAACCAATCACACCTAAGTAAAAAAAGATTGGTGGCGACTCCCATTTTTGTTTTTAAAGTCGATCCCCATTTTTCAAAACTCAATTTTAAAATGGTTTCGACAACTTGGCTACTCCGTTGGGGCATAAGAGAGTCAGGCCGTAAAATTGATAATTTCATGTCCTTTTGTTTAAATTTAAAATTCTGATTTTAAAAAAATATGATCCTTTTATTGCTTGTGGTTTTAATATATATTTCTGCATTGCACTGCATGACCGTTGTGGTCACACCCTTAAGTGGGAGTGAAAAGCTACTCCTTCGTGAGGTTTTCACCTCCGTGCAGGATAGTGGATCGCTTTCGGGATACATCCGTACTTATGTCTTCGTGAGGTTTTCACCTCCGTGCAGCCATAGGGAAATGTATTCCCTTGAACCGAACTCGGTCCTTATGAGCCTATAATGGGTGAGGATCAAGGAATCGCTGGTTCGGGTACCTCAGCTTTAGAACTAAACCGCATATAGTGAACTCTAAGGGCCTACCCTAGATAGAACCATGTCAAACCCTAGTGGTCACCCTGATAGGTTCTATGTTATTTTTCCTGTGCTAATGGGTTTTCTTTTGTTTTGATTACATCGCATTCACATCATAGAAAAGAGGTGTTGATTTCAAGTTCGATTACTAAATAGAAAATTTGGACATGAGAAAATGGATTTTTTGATAAAGTGGATTATAATACGGTCGTCTGAATATAGTCCAAGTGAATACAATGAGAGAAGATTAATAGTCCGTGAAGGAATACAAGACCTTATCACCCAAGGATTCAAGTTGACAAGACTATTATAAGATTACCACGGCTCGACATTCTTGAAGAAGCTAACAAGTGAACAGGAGTCGTAGTCCAGATCAAGCAAAAGGAGCTAGAAGAGACATCTATTAGAAGTTTGCAAGACTTGACTTTTATGAAGAAGGGATTCATGTTTTCACTTGGACTATGAGGACAAGGCCGTGTATGCGATCCGTTTTGTGTAAAGAAATTTATTTTCTAGTAAAGTTTTTCTAAGGTAACTGAATTTAGAGTCAATGCCTCTCTTTCTTTGCATTTGCATTACATAACATCATATTTTACTTGCTGTATATCTTATTATGTGGTACTAATTTGTTGTGTTTATTTTTGTGCATGTCATTTCATATTTTAAGAGGTATCGATTCATGGTCAGTTTCTAAGTTAGAAAGCTGGTTATGGAGAACGGGTTCCTTGATAAAATGGAAGACAATGCAATTGTTCGTATATAGTTAGAGCATAGGCAATTAGAGAAAGAGGGTATGAATTCGTTTGAGCAAGAGATAAATGGGGCAGCGCTAGAATCCCTAACACCTGTGCCTCCTGATATTGTTCTGATCAAAGCAGAATCGGATGCGAAGAAAATTGTACAACACCCTGTAGCAAGGCGTGATGTTGGAACTAAAGGGCAAAAGGTAACTATACTCATCAATCACTTCAAAGTGAGTGTGAGAAGTACGGATAAACATTTCTACCAGTACAGCGTTTCTCTTTCATATGAAGATGGTCACCTTGTGGACGGTAAGGAAAGCGACTGACAGAATGCATGAAACCTACAAGAACGATTTGGATGGAAAGAATTTCGCCTATGACTGTAAAAAAGGTTTATTTATTATAGGTTGCTACCAAACAATAAGTTTGAGTTTACTATTGTACTTGTGGATGTTGCACCTACCAGAAATAATGGAAATACAAGACCTGATGGCTAGAATAACTCGAATGGATGAGATTAAGAAGACCGTGTTATTTAAGAAATTGGTGGAGACATCTAGGATTGAAAGATGAGTTGTTGTAAACTTCTCAGCTCCTCGTTGTGATCTAAACAATATTGCAAGGGATTTGATTCGTTGTGAGGAAATGAAAGGAATTCGTATTAATTCCCCAAAGAGATAAACTAGAATAGACATCTTTCACTTGTGGTTAGAGTTGAAATTTTTTTTTGATATAGTCTAAACTTTCCGGAGCTCCGCAGTTTCTTTTTTATCTGCTCACTGATAGGAAAAATTTTGATCTTTATAAACCATGGAAGTGGATGTAACATCCCCAAACCCGGCCCACGAGTCTTGATCGGATCTGGTTATGTCACTGCGGAAAATTGTTGAAAATCTTTGTCTTTAGCATAAAACTTGAAAATCTTGTTTATTTCCGGGAAGTAATTCCATTAAAACTATTAAATAATATAAGCTTAGTTTGAATTAAAACTTTATTATGTTTTATTATAATATAAACTATTTGGAAAAGATATATCTAAGTATAATATAAACTTCAATAATCATAAATGAACACTTTAAATAAAAGTGGCCCTTATTACAAAAATAATGAATTCAAGTACTTCAAATTAAAATGCATAAAGAAAATGTTTAAACGTCCTTTGCATGGGCCACCTCATATCCACTCCAACCCGGTCCGATCATTACATTACTGCGATGTTGGATAAATAATTGGGTGAGTCATCTGACTCGGTGTGTAAGTATAACCACTGATATCCACCCACATGCTAGCCACAAATCAACCCAATTATCAAATGCAACATATAAATATAATCATTTAGACATTACCACAATCTGGGCTTGGCCCACATTCAATCCACATTCAAGTACTGGGCTAGGCCCTTTTCTCATTAATCCACTGATTACTGGGCTTGGCCCATTTCCACGTATATGCTCAAAACATACCTATTCATATTTCATATTGGGCTTGGCCCATTTCCATATCAATTCATAACGAAACCATGCAATCATGATACCCAACCCAATCCTAAGGTCCATCCGCTATACACCCCCTTATCCAGCCTACCACACACCAGGGGACTATCGAGTCACCCTCTCCTTTATCTCCAAAAGGCAACCAATGCCATCCACGATGTAGCGTATAGCTAACATCAAACCACGATGGAGCACACAAAGAATCATCAAGCCACGATATGGCATAAAGCCGATATCAATCAAGGTAACCACGCGAACTAAATCGCAAAGATCCACAACGCGACCTCGGTCGGCGCCAATCCATGATGTAGCACAAAGTCGACATCAACCACGCATCAAGTACACCCGTACCTTCTTTCAAAAAACCCACCCATGCACATGTAACATAATATAATGCGGAGATGATGCATGTACATGATATTCACAAATATAGACATGCTCACATAGTTAAAATCAATTATCACATATTAGCCAATTTGCTACTAACCTGGTCGTCATCATACCCTTTTAGGGTATCCATTAAACATATGGCACTGCATTCATTAGTAAACATATAGCACAACAGAGATCATACAAATCCCGAAAACAATGGCTAACTACACACCTTATAACCTGAAGCTCTAAACCCTCGATCCCGACACTATCGTTTAGCGAGACTACCGTTATTTGCCTATCGATTTCTGCTGCACGCCCACACCCCAGTGGCCAATCACGAATCGTCGAGACAGCTCTTTTCTTAAACTTTGGGACAGGGACCTTCCCTTTCCCCTCTTGACTGGCACTTGCATCCATCGACACTTAATCAGAATCACACCATTAATCAACAAGTCATAATCTACTTATTAACGAGTCTAAGTCACTTACTAATATCCTTACCGAAATAATCTGAGATCCCGAAGGCCTTCCTTTCCTTCTGTCGATTTGCCCTATACACCATAGTCAATATAGGTTAACACTAAAGTGCTCATACTATGGCCTAAGGCCCAAATATTACAGTCTCTTACCTTCTTGAGTTGGAACCCTAAATGACCTCCTTTAACGCACCCTAAAGCCCTTTTTCGCTAATCCCTAAGAATACTTTGGCTCTTGAACTTGCAATATAAAAAGGAGAATAAAGCACCTTAGATATTCGGCTATGGTCACCAAGGAAGATCAACCATTCGGCTAACAAAATAGGTACAAACCAAGGTTGAGAGGAAAAGAAATAAAATGTAGAAAAAGTTTAGAAGAATTTTGGTACTGGTGGAGAAGTTTCGGTTTCAAGGAAAAAGGGAAAAAAATTTAAATAAATTGCTTGACTAGAATTTTCGGCACCAGCAATTAAAAGGAGAAAAAGTATGAAAAGGGTGCTCTCCTATTTATAAAATTCGCCACTATCCCGTATGAAGAACCCAAGATTCTACCAACATCTACTAATTCAAACTAATTTGAATTAGCCCAAATCTTTAATTTACTCCCGACCAACCATTTAAACCAATTCAATTTAAACTAAAATAAAACCCATCTTTATCCTATATTACCTCTTCAAAGAAAAATCAAAACAAAACCAACCTTCCAGCCGAATTTGAACACCACCCAATAACTTTGGCTGGCCACCAATTTCTTTTTAATTCAAATCCAAATTCCTATCCTATCTGTACCTTTATCAACTAAAAAGAAATAAAATAAAAGAATAATCTAATAATTATCTCCTCCAGCCGAATTAAAACAAACACTAATCTATCCTTATCCCATTTGAAGCCCCCCATGTGCCGTCCACCTTCACACCAATCCAAAGACAAAAGAAAAACAAATCCACCTACATTTGAGATTCAAACATAGGACACTGGGAAAACCAATGCCAAGTAGCGCCCCAGGCCATCACGCCCAGGCGTTGGTTTGTGACCCAAACGCGCAACTTATTCCTTTAAGCCCTCTCCAACTCCAACGCCAACTTGCAAAATAACTATCAAAATTCTGCCTCCCGCGCCTTGAACTCACGACCTGCTCCAACCCTTTCCAAGTAGCGCCTACCACTCCACCCACCGCCTTTCATGCCCATAAAGCCCCACATTTAACTTTAAACCCTTCTTACTCCAGCCCATAACCGCATATAAAAAAAACACGCCTAAAATGTCTGCGAGCTCTCGAACTAGCGCCTTTCTCCTCCAATAGCTTAAGTGACGACGTTAGCCACTTGACCAACGAGCTCCTTGTGTCATAAATTACTGAAAAAATATACTTAAGGCCTCCCTTGGCCCGCCCTTTTCCACTAAAAATCCAAAATTTTCCAAAGCCTTCCCTTTCATCCAAACATTTCTAAAATCCCTAAAACTCATCCAAGCACTCCCAAAACCTACTAACACTCGAATTACACACAACCCGTGATAGCCCCTAAAACCGTGGTGTTACAATTCTACCCTCCTTAAAATAATTTCGTCCTCGAAATTACTTTACTAACGAACGTCCAGTACAACCTATCTTACCACCTTACGCTTATGTCTGCAGACTCGATCTTACTAAGACTATCATACCTTCCCAACACGTTTCTAAGTTCGCACTCAAAATTCAAAACACTCTCTTAGCATCACGAAAAGGCTAATTCACAAACAAGCAAAGCAATCAAAGCATGCACCAAAGCAAAGGAGCTTACCCGCTATCACATCCTTGGTTGACTCGACTAGAACCATTCCTTCCATGGCTTGAACCACGACCCTCGTCGCCGAGGACAATTCTTAACCAGATGTGCCTTAGATCCACACCAAAGCATTCTTTACTATTTCCCCAACACTCTCTGTGTGAGGTCTTCCACACCGAGCACAAGGACGATTCCGATTCTCACAAGAATCGGCATGTGGACGTCATCGTATTCTCAACTCTCGGTATTTTCTGAGCATCTCCAAACGATGCTGACGGTCCAACCCTTCTCTTATTCTCGTTCCTATTCTTTTCTCGGTTCTCCCTGATAGTCTTCTTAACCTCTTCAGTAATCCGAGCTTTCTCCACTAAAATGGCAAAGTCTCTTTCTGCATGCGGAGCGATCAACTCCATAACTCATCTCGTAGCCCATCTTGAATCGAACACTTCTTTCGTAATCAGTAGCCACGATTCCCTTGGCGTACTGACTTAGTCGCACAAACTCAGCTTCATATTCCGCTACCGACTTATTCCCTTGCACTAGATTTAGAAACGCTTTCCTTTGCGAGTCCAAATAACTGGCTCCTACATACTTCCATTCAAACTTAGCCTTAAAGTATCCCCAATCCAATCGATCCGCCGCAGACACCTTGTTTGACAGTGAGCCACCAACGATAAGCTTCATCGCTAAGCAAGAACAAAGCACCATTTAGCTTTTCTTCATTGGTGCGGTCCAAATCGCCCATGATTCTTTCAGCTGCTTCTAGCCAATACTCGCCACGTTAGGAGCTACTCCGACACTCCTCTAAAGATCTCGGCTCTGATTCGATCTAAGCCTTTCGACACCGACTTCCAGTTCCATTTCCTCTACTAACTCTCGCTACTCGCTCTAGCACTCGCAACATGGCCCGCGATACTGCGTCATCTTCTCCTGTCTGATCTTGCTCCTCCACGTCCCATTCTTTGGCAGACTTCACTTTCGACCCATGGCGGACCTACATTGGTTCCGATCCGCCATTCTACCTCTCTGCGCCCTTAGAACTCATCTCTATCATCTTGATTTATCTGATTAAGAAGTTTTATGCATTAGTAATTGTTCCACTATTTAACCGCGAGCATATTTTATGAATGAAAGATTTTAGAAGTAGTTCTTTCGATCACACAAGGTTCCAGTTCAAATTCGCTATTCTAATTCAGAGAATCACTTTCACACTCATCAATAGAGCCACCTTCATTTCACAATGAAGCCACATTCCTTCCTCAATAGAGGCACCTTCAGTGGTATCTACCACACACATTCACTATTCGGACCTTTCTGCCCGTTTCTACCCCAGGGGTATTTTCGTCATTTTCCTACAGGGGCATTTCCGTAATAAACCAGGGAAATTTTAAAACTTAATAAACCAGAACATTTTGAAATTTCCACATCGGGAGGGCATTTCTGAAAATTTGTCAAATTAGAGATACAATAGAATTTTAGAAACCAGGGGTATTTTAGTAATTTTGTCAACCAGGGTAATTTTGTAAATTTCAAAAGTCGGGTATTATTTTGAAATAAAAATTTGGATACTTTTGCAAAGTGAGAGAATTTTATTAAAGTTGGGGTTAACTCGAAATTTTAAAAGTCGAGGGCATTTTAGTAATTTTCAACACAGGGTATTTTTGTAAATTTTCCCAAATCGGGTATATTGATATTTTGAACACTAGAGATTTTAATATTTTGCAAAGTGAAAATCATTTTAACAAAAGTTGAGTGTAGTGTGGTAATTTTATAATCTGAGGCATTTTGTAATCTTGCCACTAGGGCATTTTGGTAATTTTGGTAAATCGAAAAAACATTTTTTTCAAAAACCAGATTTAGGGTTTACAAACCAAAAGGGTAAATTTAAAAATTGTAAAACCAAGAATTTTAAAACAAAGAAGGCTAATCCTTTCGGGTTTTAAGAATTAGTTTGCTTTATGAACAAGTCCTCTTGGTTAAGGTGAAAGTAGGTACGCACTGTAGGATTCAAGTGGAGAGGAGGTGAGTCACGCTGGACTGCTTAAATACCAAGCTCCCACTGAATACCACTCCTGACATGCGCACACAGTTGCCACACCTTAACACGGTGACTTACTTCACGTGTTTGTTTAGTAACCTTAAGTCTTATGCACATGTTTGAGTAGACTAGCCTTAGGGTTCAACTAATCCTAATTCACTAATCTACGAGCCCAACAAAGCCCATAACAGTTCATATAACAAATTACTTCACAAGTCTCAAGTACTTACAGTGGACTCGGTAGAAGGCAAAGTGCCATGCCGGAAAATCTGAAAAATTTCTTAAAAGCCCATATTTTGAAAAGCCCATTTGAAAATGTTTTGGGCCCAAAACCCTCAAAGCCGAAGTTTTGAACCAAGCTCGATATTAAATCATAACATCCCAAACCCGCCCACGAGTCTTGACCGGATCTCGGTTATGTCACTGCGGAAAATTGTTGAAAATCTTTGTCTTTAGCATAAAACTTGAAAATCTTGTTTATTTAGGAAGTAATTCCATTAAAACTATTAAATAATATAAGCTTAGTTTGAATTAAAACTTTATTATGTTTTATTATAATATAAACTATTTGGAAAAGATATATCT
This sequence comes from Gossypium rotundifolium, assembly GCA_025506655.1. Classification (NCBI taxonomy): domain Eukaryota; kingdom Viridiplantae; phylum Streptophyta; class Magnoliopsida; order Malvales; family Malvaceae; genus Gossypium; species Gossypium rotundifolium. The sequence continues at coordinate 112,346,020 of CP106729.1, forward strand.
AAGTATAATATAAACTTCAATAATCATAAATGAACACTTTAAATAAAAGTGGCCCTTATTACAAAAATAATGAATTCAAGTACTTCAAATTAAAATGCATAAAGAAAATGTTTAAAACGTCCTTTGCATGGGCCACCCTGTATCCACTCCAACCCGGTCCGATCATTACATTACTGCGATGTTGGATAAATAATTGGGTGAGTCATATGACTCGGTGTGTAAGTATAACCACCGATATCCACCCACATGCTAGCCACAAATCAACCCAATTATCAAATGCAACATATAAATATAATCATTTAGACATTACCACAACTGGCTTGGCCCACATTCAATCCACATTCAAGCATCGGGCTAGGCCCTTTTCTCATTAATCCCTCGATTCTTGGGCTTGGCCCATTTCACGTATGTTCTCAAAACATACCTATTCATATTTCATATTGGGCTTGGCCCATTTCCATATCAATTCATAACAAAACCATGCAATCATGATACCCAACCCAATCCTAAGGTCCATCCGCTACACACCCCTTATCCGACCTACCACACACCGGGGACTATCGAGTCACCTCTCCTTTTATCTCCAAAAGGCAACCAATGCCATCCACGATGTAGCGTATAGCTAACATCAAACCACGATGGAGCACACAAACAATCGTCAAGCCACGATATGGCATAAAGCGATATCAATCAAGGTAACCACGCGAACTAAATCGCAAAGATCCACAACGCGACCTCGGTCGGCGCCAATCCACGATGTAGCACAAAGTCGACATCAACCACGCATCAAGTACACCGTACCTTCTTTCAAAAACCCACCCATGCACATGTAACATAATATAATGCGGAGATGATGCATGTACATGATATTCACAAATATAGACATGCTCACATAGTTAAAATCAATCATCACATATTAGCCAATTTGCTACTAACTGGTCGTCATCATACCCTTTTAGGGTATCCATTACACATATGGCACTGCATTCATTAGTAAACATATAGCACAACAGAGATCATACAAATCCCGAAAACAATGGCTAACTACACACTTAATAACCTGAAGCTCTAAACCCTCGATGTTTAGCGAGACTACCGTTATCTGCCTATCGATTTCTGCTGCACGCCCACACCCCAGTGGCCAATCACGAACCATCGAGACAACTCTTTTCTTAAACTTCGGGACAGGGACCTTCCCTTTCCTCTCTTGACTGGCACTTGCATCCATCGACACTTAATCAGAATCACACCATTAATCAACAAGTCATAATCTACTTATTAACGAGTCTAAGTCACTTACTAATATCCTTACCGAAATAATCTGAGATCCCGAAGGCCTTCCTTTGCTTCTGTCGATTTGCCCTATACACCATAGTCAATATAGGTTAACACTAAAGTGCTCATACTATGGCCTAAGGCCCAAATATTATATGTCTCTTACTTTGCTGAGTTGGAACCCTAAATGACCTCCTTTAACGCACCCTAAAGCCCTTTTTCGCTAATCCCCAAGAATACTTTGGCTCTTGAACTTGCAATATAAAAAAGGAGAATAAAGCACCTTAGATATTCGGCTATGGTCACCAAGGAAGATCAACCATTCGGCTAACAAAATAGGTACAAACCGAGGTTGAGAAGAAAAGAAATAAAATATAGAAAAAGTTTAGAAGAATTTCGGTACTGGTGGAGAAGTTTCGGTTTTAAGGAAAAAGGGAAAAAATTTAAATAAATTGCTTGACTAGAATTTTCGCACCAGCAATTAAAAGGAGAAAAAGTATGAAAAGGGTGCTCTCCCTATTTATAAAATTCGCCACTATCCCGTATGAAGAACCCAAGATTCGGCCAACATCTACTAATTCAAACTAATTTGAATTAGCCCAAATCTTTTAATTTACTCCCAGCCAACCATTTAAACCAATTCAATTTAAACTAAAATAAAACCCATCTTTATCCTATATTACCTCTTCAAAGAAAAATCAAAACAAAACCAACCTTCCAAAGAATTTGAACACCACCCAATAACTTTGGGTACCACCAATTTCTTTTTAATTCAAATCCAAATTCTATCCTATCTGTACCTTTATCAACTAAAAAGAAATAAAATAAAAGAATAATCTAATAATTATCTCCTCCAGCCGAATTAAAACAAACACTAATCTATCCTTATCCCATTTGAAGCCCCCCATGTGCCGTCCACCTTCACACCAATCGGCAGCAAAAAGAAAAACAAATCCACCTACAGCCCCCAGGATTCGAACATAGGACCTGGGGAAAACCAGCTGCCAAGTAGCGCCCCAGGCCATCACGCCCAGGCGTTGGTTTGTGACCCAAACGCGCAACTTATTCCTTTAAGCCCTCTCCAACTCCAACGCCAACTTGCAAAATAACTATCAAAATTCTGCCTCCCGCGCCTTGAACTCACGACCTGCTCCAACCCCTTTCCAAGTAGCACCTCTACCACTCCGCCCACCTGCCTTTCATGCCCATAAAGCCCCCACATTTAACTTTAAACCCTTCCTACTCCAGCCCATAACCGCATATAAAAAAAACACGCCCAAAATGCTGCTGCAGGCTCTCGAACTAGCGCCCTTTCTCCCTCCAGCGCCTAAGTGACGCACGTTAGCCACTTGACCAACGAGCTCCTTGTGTCATAAATTACCGAAAAAATATACTTAAGGCCTCCCTTGGCCCGTTTCCCTTTTCCACTAAAAATCCAAAATTTTCCAAAGCCTTCCCCTTTCATCCAAACATTTCTAAAATCCCTAAAACTCATCCAAGCACTCCCAAAAACCTACTAACACTCGAATTACACACAACCTGCATAGCCCCTAAAACTAGGGTGTTACAGTGGAAGAATTTGGTATAATGACTCAGTGTATGACGTTAGCTAGGGAGAATGATCAATACCTTTCTGAAGATCGATGCCAAGCTTGGACAGTCGCTTCACTACCATCGAAGTCGCAATTCTGCAATCGGTTGAGGAAATGAAGGGTAGGATTGAAGAGTTAGCAACAGCATTACACAGTTGTAAACTTTGGATCAAGCTTTTTGAAACAAGAGATGAGTGTCGAAAAGAAGAGCTTCATTATTCTCACGACCAAGTTAGATTACCACGTGAGTTCAGATTCGAGAGGTAGCTGATCAACTATAGACTTTGGCGTCACAGGCTGATGCATTGAGTATGAAGTATAAGCTACAGTCTGATCGTAGTCGAGAGCTAGCTCCATTGCTTGGGAAAATCAAAAGTTTAGAACTTAGGGCGAAAGCATATAGTAGTCCGTTTTATGTAAAGGATTTTGTTTTCTAATAAAGTTTTCTAAAATGAAGTTGAATCAGAATCGATGCTTCTTTGCATTCATGCATTTGCATTACATTGCATCATTTACATTATACTTAACAAAAGGACCTTAATTAGGAAAAAATATTTCAGTTAACCTGGAAAATATAGAGCAAAGATTGGAAAGAGTAGAGCAAATACAAATACAGATATAGGGGCAATTCACTAAGATTTAACAAGACATGCGGGAATTCCAATGACATATCGGAAGAGAGAATGGAGAACGAAGTTTCCAAGCTCTTACGTACTTGGAATGTTTTGAATAATGGGACTGTGGAGGAGATCCCTATATTTTTAGAGCTGATCTAGAGTAATGTTCAAAACATGCTTGTTGTCTTGAGCCTAGAGGCAACAAGAACTCTTTTGTGAAATAGGCTCGTGTCCTAAATTCTTATTTCAATAAAATGCATCTTTTTGAATACATATTCTTTTATTCTTTACATTTCATACTGTACATTTTTACCAATACTCTTTTATTTTTTATTTGTGACCATACTATCAAAATAATCATCCTTAGAATCATTTATTCTTTGGATTTGTTCGCCTTCATACCTAGGTACCCAGATATCAATGTCATGAGTGACGTTGTTATTGACTCCCTTTTTGAACGAGATATGGGTCTAGGGGATCTCAGGACTTTGAAGATGACAAAGATTATGACATATCTTCTGACTTGTTAAGAATGGTTTAACAAGATGAAAAACAGACCTTACTCAACAAAAGGTCAACAGATATTATGAGCCAAGAAAAGGGGTGAAGATTGAAGCCCAGCCCACCATAGAAACAATGTGAGACGTCATTGAGTTATCCAAAGATGTTTTTGCACAATCATATCAGGACATGCCTAGGCTAATAAGACACGGGCTAAACAAGAGGATGGGGCACTGTTGATCTACCACGGAAGGGGATTGCATCAATCATACCGCAAATACGGAATTAAAGAAGACATGATTCATATGCCTACTCCAGTTCTTCACAAATTTTCCATATGTGGGGCATGGATGCGATGGGGCCAATCTCGTCAAAAGCTTTTAGTCAATATCGACTCATCGGTATAGTTATCGTTTACTTCACTAAGAGAGTGGAAGTAGCTTCATATGCCAATATTACAAGGTCGAAGTCATCAAATTAAAAAAAACAAAAATAAATAAAAATATATATAAAGGAAAAAGATCAAATGCTATAAAGGATTGCGTCTAAATAACTGTACAAAGTCAAAGTCTACAGTTTGTCTAAAGATCAGGCAGCATATCATAGTGCAACAAAAGTTGCCAAAAAAATGAAGAAAAAGAAATAAAAGGTGGCTAAGAATTGTAAAGATTGGCATAAGAAGCTATCACTACTCTCTATGAGTATCAAACGTTGGCTAGGACCTTTGTTGGGGCAACACATTTTTCAGCGGAATAGAAACAGTTTTGCCAATTGAATCTAATCGAAGAAGAGGTTAAAAGTTATCCATCATAGTCAGATGATGTGAGCTTATGACAAATAAGTTCATCCAAAAGAATTCCACAAAGGGAACCTGATGTTGAAAAAGATTTTTCCTCTACAAAATGATTTTAAAGGAAAGCATATGCCGAACTGGGAAGGACTTATGTAGAGCCTGTTCTAGATGAGCATTGGTATTGATCGGGATGGATGGCGAAGGCTTGCCTAATCCGGTGAATTCATGTTTGGTCAAGAGATATTTTACCTGAAAGAGGAAAGATCAAGGTGAAAACCAGTAAAGGGCGCCTCAAAAAAAAGAAAGAAAAAAAGAAAAGGAGAGGCCAAGGCGAACACCTGCAAAGGGCGCTTTGAGACCAAAGGGGCTTTGAGTTGAAAACCCGAAAAGGGCGGCTCAATTTTGAATAAAAGTGGGGCATACAGTAGTCTTGCTACGTATGAATTAGCAATAAAGAAGTATGTTACGCCTTGGGGCATCGACAAAGTACTCCGGATCCCCTAAACACATATTGAGTTTAAAATGGTCCTCAAGAAGTTGGAACAAAGAAGCTCAGGCTGTGATATATGGGGCACTTAACATCTATCTTACCCATTTTTGAATTCCTATTCTTTGATTGCTTTATTCTTTTTAAGATACACCCAAATCAATTTTCTTTTATTGTCTGGGTTATCTTTGATTAAATTATCTTTCTAAGCTATGCTCCTGACTAATTTCTTTCTCGTCCATTTTTATGTTCTTTTTCAAGCATTTATTGAAATAACGATCAATGGACTAATAACACTTTCATAAAAGGAGTTTCGCGTATTACTCTAGAAGCTTCTGAATAATATGATGAATCTGAAACATGACTATTGTTCAGAACTCACCAAGCCTAAGGGATTGGAAACATTGAAAAATGATTATCTCTTCGGATTCTTATTGGATAAGACAATTCCGTTGGTGATACCATATCGGAAAATGACAAACAAGGTCAAGCCAAGTGTAAAATGGGTTCAAATTTATACACCTAGGGAATGGTGGAAGACGATATAAGTTCTATACCTCTGAGTGGTAATAGATTGGATGGAAAAAGCCAAATGTTATTACAATAGGAGGCACAAACTTCATGTCCCAAGGTTCGAGTGGAGTGGACTCAGAATTACCATGGGGCAAAACAATTGAGCAAAAAATGATACTTCAAGGGAAACAAAGATGAAACCTTGACGAATAAATGAGTGATAACACCTTGAGCGGGAATCATACTCATATCATTTTTACATTTATATATCATAGCATGTCCAAATTAGGAACATTTGATGCATTTTGATCAAGGCATCCCAATTAGACAGAAGCATATATTCATTCTATAGGTTATGTCCTCTAAAGGATAATGTAGTAAGATTGAAGATTCCAGTCTGACATCCCTGAGATGCAATGAAGCAGATTGGAGACAGTAGATCTGGCAATTCCTAAGCTTGCAAGAAGCCGATCGAAGACATCAATCTGGCAATCCCTGAGCCTACATGGATCAAATTGAAAATAGTAGATCTGACAATTCCTGAGTTTGTAGGAAGCAGATCAAAGACATCAGTCCTATCTCTCTGACCAGCAGTGGAATAGGTCAAAAAATTGTAGATCTTGTCACCCTAGTAGTAGGGAACCAAGATCGAATGACAAATCTTGTCTCCTTAAGCAGTAGTGGAACAGATTTAATCACCAGTCCGACATCCCTGAGTTTGCAGCGGAGTAGATTGGAGACAGCAGATCTGGCAATTCCTGAGCTTGCAGGAAGCCGATCGAAGACATCAATCTGGCAATCCCTGAGCCTACAGGGATCAAATTGAAAATAGCAGATCTAAAAATTCCTAAGTTTGTAGGAAGTAGATCAAAAGACACCAGTCCTATCTCCCTGACCAGCAGTTGAATAGGTCAAAAATTGTAGATCTTGTCACCCTAAGCAGTAGGGAACCAAGATCGAAAGACAAATCTTGTCTCCCTAAGCAATAGTGGAACGGATTTAACCACTAGTCTGACATCCCTAAGTTTGCAGTGGAGCAGATTGAAGATAGCAGATCTGGCAATTCCTGAGCTTGCAGGAAGCCAATCGAAGACAGCAGATTTGGCAATTCCTGAGCTTGCAGGAAGCCGATCACATCAATCTGGTGACCCTTGAGCTTTGCAGGGATCAGATTGAAAATAGCAGATCTGAAAATTCCTGAGTTTGCAGGAAATAGATTTAAGCCACCAGCCCTATCTCCCTGACCAGCAGTGGAATAGGTCAAAGATTGTAGATCTTGTCACCCTAAGCAGTAGGGAACCAAGATCGAACGGCAAATCTTGTCTCCCTAAGAAGTAGTGGAATAGATTTAAGCCACCAGCCCTATCTCCCTGACCAACAGTGGAATAGGTAAAAAATTGTAGATCTTGTCGCCCTAAGCAGTAGAGGACCAAGATCAAACATCAAATCTTGTCTCCTTAAGCAGTAGTGGAATAGATTTAAGCCACCAGCCCTATCTCCCTGACCAGTAGTAGAATAGGTCAAAAATTGTAGATCTTGTTGCCCTAAACAGTAGAGGACCAAGATCGAACATCAAATCTTGTCTCCCTAAGCAGTAGTGGAATAGATTTAACCACCAGTCTGACATCCCTGAGTTTGTAGCGGAACAGACCGAAGATACCAATCTGGCACTCCTGAGCTTTGCAGGAAACAGATTGAAAATGACAGATCTGACGATTCCTGAGTTAGTAGGAAGCAGATCGAAGACATCAGTCTAGTGATCCCTGAGTTTGCAGGGATCAGATTGAAAATATCAGATCTGGTCTCCCTGAGTTTACAGTAGAGCAGATCAAAAGATAGTGGATACTACCTTCATGAAGTTGAAGCTATCAAACTTACTCAAATCAAGATGAGGTTCCAATACCGTTGAAGTTACATTGGGGTTGGAATCATTTGAAGAAGACAAGGATCAAGAAGTCGAGGCTTGACCAAGACCGGTCAAAATTGGTCCTTTTATAGTCTTTGCTCTATTCTCGTTACACGACAATGAGCAAAGAGGGGCAGCTGTAATGACCCAATTTTGACTGGGCTTTAAAATAAACCAAAATAATTAAAACTAGTGTTTATTATTTTTAACAGTCCAGATACAACATTTAAACCCAAATACCCTAACTCACCCGAGCCCACTTACAAACCACAATAGCCCAGATCCCATCTAACCCAACAAACCCAGGCATTCGTGGCCCAAAAGGCCCAAAACACTAAACGAGTCTCAGACCTAGGTTTTCTCCAGAAACCATAGGCGCCTCAGCAGGCCAACAGTCACGCCGCAATAGTAGCGCCCTAACCTTTGCACTTCCGCCTCGTCCGGCCTTCGATCAGGCTTTGATTCGTGCTCGAATCCCTCTGCCACCGTGATCTCTACTCAACCTGCACAAGAAAGGCAAGAGCAGCAACAAAGATAGCATCTCTTTTATTTCCTTTTTGTTCTTTTGGGTATAAAACCCATGTAAAAATCTGTAAAAAAGGGGGCGGTTACACAAAAAGATAGATACGAATACAAAGAGATTACGAAATAAAAATACAGAAATAGTTTATAAAGGTTATTTATTTTGAATATCTGTCTTATTTTTTTATTTTTTATTTTTTTTCTTCTTTTCAGTTCATGCATATATACATATATTATTTAAAAAAAAAAGATAAGCTTTTACCTTTTAATCGGCATTGAAAACGGTAGCTTTCAGACTTTTCGGTTGCCGTTTGAGGAGGCACGTACGACGGCGCGTACGGTGGCGCGTCACCGGAGCAAAGGGCCAAGACTGACCTCAGGCCGAATGAGTTGAAAGCATTTCGTAGCCCTCTTATATTTTTTTTAAAACAACGAAGAAAAATGATTTTTTTAACCAATTTTTGACTTATATAGATAAATGAAAAAGACACCGTTTTGGGCCATGGGATCCGCGTGTTGACCCGACCCGGCTTTCAGGATCCGAGTGTTTTTCTTTGAATGGGCTAATTGTCATTTTAGTCCTTCCGCAGTTTTACTTGTCTCAATTCAGTTTAATTAGAAACTTTATTTTTTATAAAATTAACCCTAAAAAATATTTTTATTTCAATTAAACCCTGTCTGTTTTAAAGGCTAAAAGATCGGAACGGCATCATTTTAAAAAAGGGCTTAATTTCCATATTAGTCCCTAAGATTTAACGTGTATTTTTAATTCAGTCCTATTAATCTGTTTTAATTAGTATTTGACCCCTGATTCTTTTTATTTATTTTATTTTTATCCTTTTATTATATTTTATCATTATATAGTATATTAAATTATTTTATTATATTTTACATTATTTTCCTATATTTTATATGTATTATTTTATTGTATATTTAATTATTCCTATATATTATTTTACTTGTTTAATAATCTATATTTTATTATATATTTTATTATTCGTTATTTATTATTTTATTATTTTCATTACATATTCTTTTATATATACTATATTATATATATATTTTTTACATAGCAAGATATTATATCATATATTATTTTCTAAAAAAATTATTTTTGTATAAAGTTTATTTATATTTTATAACACGTTTCACATATGTTTTATATATTTCTTAAATTATATATTTATTATCTACTATTTTTTTATTGTTTTACATATATTTTTTATATATTTTATTTGTTTATATAATGCCCTTTTATTTATTTACTATTTTATGATTACTATAGTGTAGTTATTTTAGTTGTATTTTATATTGTATGCTATTGTATTACAATCGTTTTTAATATTTGAGTATGATAGTTTATAAATGTGACATTGTTATATGGATTATTGTTCAAAATAAAAATATATTTTTACAAGCTTACTATGTTTTTAAAATAAGGCAATGTTTTGGTATTTAGAAAATCGGGAAATAGTGCCCTAACGTACTAGGTTGCGATTTTTCGTTTGGCTAAATAACTAAATACCCTTTTCAAGTTTTGTAAATCATGAGATGATTTTTGTTACAAAGGTTCTTAAACATCGTGTCCTAACGTACTGGATGTAATGTTTATATTCTTTCGGAATAAGAAAGTCTCAAATTTTAACCTAAATTGCTCAATTTTTTTTAAGAAATCATATTTTTGAATACTTTTAAAACTTCAAACATTTGGACATGACTTTATCGATTAGGTACCAATTTTTTGGGCGTTACGAGGGTGCTAACCCTTCCTCGTACGTAACCGACTCCCGAACCTATTTTCTTATGTTTTTGTAGACCAAAAATGTTTTTAAAATGAAACGTTTTACAAGGTGAACCAATCACACCTAAGTAAAAAAAGATTGGTGGCGACTCCCGTTTTTGTTTTTAAAGTCGATCCCCATTTTTCAAAACTCGATTTTAAAATGGTTTCGACAAACGCCTCGGACACCAACTCTTCCTTGTGTAAGTTAGTTATGGAACGTCCTATAATTAACTCTTACCAATCGAACAACCTACAAAATGTTCGTGATTTAGAACTCAGGCAGCTTTGCATTTTAGAAGAGCTTAGCTCGAAACAATGCCCTCAAGCGCGGGGGACATTTAAATCCGGTTACTACTTCCCTTGACGGAACCAAACAACAATCTCCACTTGGCACGCCAATGTGTTCACAAAAATTGATTAGATAATCGATCCTTTCGGAATCCCAACTGTACGTCTAACCACACTAACTCAAACGACGTCTTTTTTGACTTAGTGTTGATTTGACTTTGTGAGTTGATGAAGTCATACTCTTGATCCGGAGAAATAATAAATATTGGAAAGTAGGGGTTAAATAGCTTGGGTTCGTAACTCATGGGTCTTTGACGGGGTTAACACCGGCTTAAAGCTGAAAGGGGTTTAATGTGGCATGAATTTAATCATGCTTGAAGGTTGTGGAATGTAATTTGACTTTGTGTAAAGGATAATGGAAATTGGAAAGGAAAAGGGGCTGGAAGGCAATTAAACCAATTTTGGAAAAACAAACAATTGGAATTGAAATAGGCAGAATACTTGACGCCAACTTGAAGGAAAAAAATAAATTCTATTCAAAATTGAAATAGGAAAAGACAAAGAGAAAAATAAAACTCCAAATAGGAATAGGAAAGAACTAATTGATTGATGATTTTCAAGAACAACAAGACCCTATTTATATACATGGGATTTACTAAAAATAGCCTAAATTAGTTTAATATAAAATCTAAAATAATAAAAAAATAAAAATAAAAAAACTAAAATAAGATTTTCTATTTTTGGCTTTTTACAAAGTCAAATTATTTGATTTGTCCTTCGCTTCCTCCATCTTTTTGATTTGCCCATTTCCATGATTTTCTTTCAATTTGGCCCTTTCCAGCTTGCTTTTGATCAATTGGATCCCTGACAAAATTTAAATCATAAAAATACTAAATTAGCAAGGATTGATTTAGAAATAAACCGAATTAAACAAAAGAAATCATGCAAATTAACATGTTATCAAATCCCCCTACTTAGCTCATGCATGCCCTCAAGCATGTTGTTCTTTCAAACATTAGAATTGATTCTACAATTTATTAAAAATCGAGTCTCTTTTCTGCATCCATACTCAATATAAAAAACATAGGCAAAAATAATAAATAAATCCTCAGAACATATAGTTTAATCAACAAGTGTCATAAAATTTGAAATATGTGAACTAGATATTAATTTAATATAAAATCTAAAATAATTAAAAATAAAAATAAAAAAACTAAAATAGTATTTTCTATTTTTGGCTTTTTACAAAGTCAAATTATTTAATGTGTCCTTGGCTTCCTCCATCTTTTTGATTTGGCCCCATTTCCATGATTTTTTTTTTTCATTTTGGCCCTTCCCAGCTTGCTTTTGATCAATTGCATCCTTGACAAAATTTAAATCATAAAAATACTAAATTAGCAGGAATTGATTCAGAAATAAAATGAATTAAACAAAAGAAATCATGCAAATTAACATGTTATCAGGGTGTAAAGTGGGGTGAGGCTCCGTGAAACCCGCTCTACTGACGTCCCTACCAACAAGCGAAAGCATTAGATAGTGATGAAGATTGCCTATATGGTTATTTAAAGAGAGAATTAATTTAAATAACTCATTTTTTAATAAATTAGAAATAAAAAGTTTTTTTTGTAAAAGAGAAAATTTTAGGATCAACCAATTAAATTTATACGCATGTCATTTCATATGTATATCAACTAGGATTTTTAATGGTACTATTGTCTAATGTTACATATGTTGCAGTGATTTTACACATTTAATATTTAATTATTATATTTTTAATTGTAGTAATTAGTGTAAAATAATGTTACTTATTTGAATTATTAAATATAATTGGAGTATATTAACTTATCAATTAACATATTATAATAGGAAAATTTTAAATAATAATTAATTTTTAACATAGTCAATGGACAATATAATTTTACTTTATATAATTAATGCAAAGTAATATTATTCAAAATATTAATTAATTAATAGAATTAAATCTAATACTAATTAAGTGATAATTAAAATTCTATTCAAATAATAACTCTATTTTGCATCAATAAAATTAACACAATTTTTGTTTATGTCAAAAATTTTAAACTAATAGTTGTAAATTATAATTTTAATCATCACAAACTTTTCCTATATTTAATGTTTAGAGTTCTATTCAAGTAATAATTTTATTTTAAAACTAGCACAACTTTTTAACTAATAACTATAATCTAAATTCTAATTATTTTAAAGGTGTAATTATCACAACTTCTATTAAAATATAATTATTTTTAAGTGTATAATTATCATAGTTTCTATTTTATTTCAAATTTTTAACTTATAATTATAAAATTAGATATTATAATTATTTTTAAATGTAAATTTAATAATAGGATGACTCTTTACTTGTGCTTTTATATTTAACTAACGTACTTTGCAAGTATATTTACATATTAACCATTTTAAGTTAAGAATAATTAAAATATTTCATTATTTCATAATAAGATATTGCATTTAATGGTAAGTAGTAATTTATTTAATATATTTTTTATATTTATTACATTAGTTGATATTATTTCTAGTTGTTATTTATAATTAATTAATATTATAATAATACTCTATTATATAAAAGAATATATAATTGATATGATTTTATCTATTATCATTCAACTCGAATGTATAGTTTTGTTATATTTACAATATTACTTGATATGATTTAGCTATCAATTAATATTGTAATTAGATAATACTTTTATTTTCACTTATAAAATAAATTATTCATATGTGTCCTTCTTATTGTAACCTATTTGTGAATGCCTCTTTTTATGTTTTTTTGTCTAATAATAGAATTAATTTTAGTTTAAATAATAAATAATTTAAAATAATACGATAGTGCTTATTAATTAATTGAATAGTTCGGATTATAATGAAAGTCCAAAGATAACTCAACACTTATTATGAATTTGAATAATGGTAAGAAAACAACTCTATATTCAAAATTATGTAAAAAATAAATTCTAAAATTAAAAATATTTTGAGAATTTAATTTAATTTGTATGTGTACACTAGTAATAGATAATTTTAATAATAGCTAAAATTTTATCAAATATAACCAAATTAAACTTTTGAATATTGTTCAAAATCAACTTAGATGAGACTATTTCCAATTTTATAATAGTTTATTTTCATAAGTAGAAATTAAATTATTTAATTTTATTACAAAAATTTGAAATAAATTAAAGACAAATTAAAAACTTAACTTTGTAAAAATATTAAAATATAAATATATTTAAAAAATTAAAAATTCAACTTTCTAAAACTAAAACTAAAACTAAAACTAAAACTAAAACTAAAAGGTTACAAATATATTTAAATTTATTATAAAATAAAGAGAGATAAAGAAAATAAAGAACAAAGAAAATATGAGAATCAATAGAGAATGTATTTTATTGATCAATGGGATGATTACAGTGCTTCTTCAAAGTCTCTATTTATAGGCATAAGAAGTAAAAATGAAGTAAAGATCTAATTTTAATAACTATTAAAATTTAAAGTACATCAAAACTTATCTTGATATTAATGGACATCCACTTAATAAGATATTTATATCACTCCCCCTTGGATGTCCATTTATAAATAATGTGCCTCGTTAAAACCTTGTGGGATAAAAAACCTAATGAAGGGAAAATAGTACACAATCTTCTATTACAAGCTGCCTCGTTAAAAACCTTTACCAGGAAAACCCAATGGGACAAAATCTTGGTTAAATGAAAAGAGTACAACTTGTTTTTAGACCACCTCTAATGGCAACATTGCATTACATCTTTGAGTCAATGTATTCCAATCTTGTGTAGTAGTCTTTCAAATGTTGAAGTTGGCAATGCCTTAGTAAAAAATTCTGTTAAATTATCATTAGAACGAATTTGTTGAATATTTATATCACCTCTTTTCTCAAGATCATGGGTGAAGAATAATTTTAGTGAAATATGTTTCTATCACCCTTGATGTAACCACCCTTCAATTGAGCTATTAAATGATGTATTATCTTCGTATAAGATAGTTAGCATCTTTTCCTGTAAAGGTAAATTACATATCTTCTAGATATGTTAGGTCAATAACCTTAGCCAAACACACTCTCGACTTGTCTCATGCATTGCAATTATTTCTGTATGATTTGAAGAAGCGGCAACTAATGTTTGTTTTGTTGAACGTCATGATATGACAGTACCCCCACATGTAAATAAATATCCTATTTGAGATCAACCTTTATGTGGATCCGATAATCATCCAGCATCAGTATAGCCGACTAATAGGGATTTTGAATTATTTGAATAAAATAACCTCATATCAATGGTCCCTCTGAGATATCTAAATACATGTTTAATTTCATTTCAATGTCTACGTGTTGGAGAAGAACTAAATCTTGCTAACAAGTTTACAGTGAAAGCTATATCAGGTCTTGTGTTGTTTGCAAGATACATCAATGCCTCTATGGCACTTTGATATGGTGCTTCAAGACCAAGAAACTCTTCATCATTCTTACAAAGATGAAATTGATCTTTATTTACATATAACGATCACACAACCATCAGAGTACTCAATGGGTGTGCTTTATCCATGTAAAATTTCTTTAATATCTTTTTCCGTATAAGTTGATTGATGAGCATGAATTACATCTTTTAAATACTCGATCTGTAAGCCAAGATAAAACTTTGTTTTTCCAAGATTTTCCATCTCAAATTCTTTTTTTAAACAATTTATTGTATTTTGGAGTTTTCAGGAGTTCCAATAATATTTAGATCATCAACATAAACAACAATTATCACAAAATTTGATAAACAAATGGACAAATTGAATCCTTTTTGTAAACTTCTTTTAACAAGTATTCACTAAGATAATTTTACCATATACGTCTAGCTTGTTTTAATCCATATAAACTTTTCTTTAATCTGATCGAGCAATTTTTTCAAGAAACTCTATATCCTTTTGGGATTTTAAATCCTTTAGGGATTTTCATATAAATTTCACTATCAAGTGTACCACACAAATAGGCTATAACAACATCCATTACATGCATGTCAAGTTTTTTACGTACTGCTAGACTAATAAGATATTTAAACATGATTGCATCCACCAGAAGAGAGTATGTCTCTTCATAATCAATGTCGGGTTTTTATAAAAATCCTTGTGCTACAAGTCATGCTTTATATCTTACAACTTTATTTTTTTCATTTCGTTTTTGTACAAATGCCCATTTATATCCTACCAGCTTTACACTTTTAGGTGTTTGGACTATAGGTCCAAAAACCTCACGTTTAGAAAGTAAATTCAATTATGCTTGCATTGCATCTTTCCATTTTAGCCAATTTTTTTTATTTCTACATTCCTCAATAGATTTAGGCTCAAGATCATCATTTTCTTTTTCTACTTCAATAGCAACATTATATGCAAAATTGTTGCCGAAAACTATATTTTTTTGGTTTCATCTTTTCCTCAAAGTAACATAACTTATTGAGATCTCTTCGTTAAAATCATTTTCGGGTATCTAAATCCCTTCTAGGGTTTTATGATTATGATTAGTTATATCTTTGGCCTTTTCTTGGGAACTTGTCTCCATAATATAATCATCTTTAGTATTTTCTCCTTTCCTTTTACGAGGATTTTTATCTTTGGAACCAACTAGTCTTCTACGCTTCAGGCATGGATTACTTTCTTTTGCACTAACAATTTTCCCTATTGGGATATCAATTCGTATTGGAGCATTTTCAGCTAGTATATGAGATTTTGAAATTCTTTTTAGGTTAGTAAATGAATCTGGTAGTTGATTGGCGATGTTTTGCAAATGTATGATCATTTGAACTTCTTGTTCACATTGATTTGTATGAGGATCTAATTGAGATAATGATGATCTATTCCATATAACTTCTTTTACCAGTTGTATTTTCTCTCCCCCTAATGTTGGGAATATTGTTTCGTTAAATTGACAATTTACAAATCATATAGTAAATAAATCTCTAATTAATGGTTCAACATACTTAATTATAGAAGGAGATTCCTAACCAACATATATTCCCAACCTCCTTTGAGAACCCATCTTTGTTCGCTGTGGTGGAGCAATTGGAACATATACTGCACATGTAACAGCCCGATTTTGGGGCTAGTCAAAATAGTGGTTTAGGAACCACTAATCCGAGACCAGAGAAATTATTTTTAATATTATTATATGTGTTATATCATGATTATATGGGTGCATGAAAATTTTGGAGCATTAATTTTGGCGATTGCATGCTTAATTGCAAAAAAGGGACTAAATTGCATAAAGTGTGAAAGTTTTATTTTAAAAGTTAGAGATGTAAAATAGCTATAGAACTTTAATTGAAGGTTTTAAATGTGCAATTAGGCCTTTTTAAAGGCAATAGTCGGCCATAGGGGAGAAGAGGCTTAATTTGGTCAATGATTGGTAGTGTTAGATGATTAATGAATAAAATAAGAGAAAAATAAAGAAGTTATCATCTTTTCCTATTTTCATTTTTTCTTCCACCAAAAATTCAAGCAAGAATAGGGGTTTTTGAAGCTCAAACTTTCAGCCAAGCTATCCTCTTGCAAGTAAGTGATTTTTTTGGTCTTTTTTGATAATATTTGTACTTTTAGAACCCCTAAAGCTCAAGCTAGCTAAAGAGGGGACTATTTTGCAAAATGGTTGAAAGTTTAGGGATTTATCATGAGAGTTATTATGTTTTTTGCTGAGTTTTTAGGGAAGAAAATGAATTATGGTTGTTAAATAAACAACTTTTGTGAAGGGTGTTTCTATGAAAACACCTAAAAGGACCTTTTTTGTAAGTTATAAATTGAGTAGTAAATGCATGAAATGATTGGTATTGTGAGCTGTTATAAGAGTAATAAATTTTAATCTAGGCTTTCTAAATGAGGAAATTTTATGAAAAACGATTTACGAGCCTAAGGGCAAAATCATAATTTTGCCAAAGTATAAGGACAAAATGATAATTTTTGTCAAAGTAGAAATTTTGAAGTGTCTTGATTTATGTAGTGATTAAATGAGTAAATTTTATTATTATAGATCAAGAAGTACGTGGAATCAACCTTGACCGGAGAAAAGACAAGGTTATAGATTAAATTGCAATCTGACATATTTTGTATCAAAGTAAGTTTATGTGGAAACGATACATCCTTATTACGTATGTTTTTACCTATTAATGCATTGTGTGGATGTAAATGCTTATTGGTGAGATTTGTTGAAAGGATAGAGAGTGAGGAATTTCTTGGATGGACCTTCGAAATAGAAAAATGGGTATGGATAAATATCCGTAAATATGTAATTATTATTGTTGGTGGGCTGTATGGGATACCACCTTGTTGTTTATAAATGATGGGCTATGTGCGATACCATCGTATGTATCATCATTGGTGGGCTGTGTGTGATACCACCGTAAACGTGTAATTATTGGTGGGTTGTGTGCGATACCACCTTGTTAATTGTTAAATGGTGGGCTGTGTGTGAAACCACTGAGTATCCAACTTTATTCCAAAGTGTTCATCGAGAAACTTGTCTAAGTGAAATTACATGTGGCTTTGTGATGATAAATGCAGGGTATAAGTGCAAGTAAATGTGAGCAAGTTTATGATATGTGTTTGGGATGTGGTAAGGTTTGAAATGAGTAAGCATGATTATGAGGATATGAATTGTTTTTACATAGTATGTAATGTTTTTGATTGATTAGCATGTGGTATGATGCTTATTGTTTACATATAGACTTACTAATCTTAAAGCTTACTCCATTCTCTTTTCCCTTGTTTTATAGTGTCGAAGAGCCAGCTCGGGATACGGAGATAATTAGAAGATCACCCACACTATCAGCACATCTTGGTATAATTAGCTTTAGCATTTTGAGTATGGCATGTATAGGGACTAGACTTAGTTGGATGTCATATTGTTTTGGCCAAATGTGTTGGCTCATTCAAAGATGAATTCTTTTGTATAAATCCATAGTTGATGGCTCTCTCTTATTAATCTATGAACTGATGAGGTTATTCATGAATCTGCAAGTTGGATGGTTGATTTACTTGGTTTAATTATGCATGAATGAGTTGATGGTTTGATGTGATTTATGTTTGTATGAGTTGGGGTGGTAAAAAGAGCTTGGCAAATAACCCTGTTCCTATCCACACGGGTAGACATACGGGCATGTGTCTAGGCCATGTGTGACACACGGTCAGCCTCATAGGTGTGTGGTTAGACCGTGTGTGACACATGGTTAGCCTCATGGGCGTGTGGTTAGGCCGTGTGTGCCATACGGTCAGCCTCACGGGCATGTGGTTAGGCCGTGCGTCCCCTTGTATGCTAGGTTTGCAAGTCAGTATGCTTAGTAGTAACCATACGGATGGAGACATGACTGTGTGTCTCCACCGTGTGGAAGACACAACCATAGTACATGGGCATTTGCCCAGGCCGTGTGAAGTCTGCATCTAAATTAGGAATTTAATTTGGCACACGGTCGAAGGACACAGGCTTGTGCCTTGGCCGTGTGACATTAATGCCAATGTTTTTGCACACGGGCTAAGACACGAGCGTGTCGTGGCCGTGTGAGGGACACGGGCGTGTGTCCAGCCGTGTGAAAACCCCTGTAGGTTCGAATTGAGAAATAAATCCACACTGGTGTGGAACACAGGCATGTGATATGCCACATGGGCGTGCCCTTTCCTCCACACGGGCATGCCCTTTCCTCCACACGGGCGTGGACTGTTTGATGAAAATTTTCTAAGTCTTTCTAGAGATCTTTAAAAGAGTTCAATTTGATCCCGAATTATTCCTACTATGTGATTTAAGCCTCGTAGGCTTATTTAAGAGGTGTTATGAAAAGTTTTAAAATTTGAGTGGAAAGTCATGTCTCGGTTTTCTATAATTGTTTGCGTATGAGTCTAGTAATGCCTTGTACCCTGTTTCAGCATCGAATATAGATAAGGGGTGTTACATTTAGTGGTATCAAAGCCATATTTTAGTCGATTCTCGGACTATCGTAGCTTATGTGAAAGTCTAGCTATACATGCCATAAATATATATTGATAGTGTGGTGACTCATGACAATTTTAAACTGTATTTTTGTATAGTAAATTGATCCTGATCGAGCTGCTGCTGATGACGCTGCTAGCAATACACAGCTCTCGCGCCTGTAGAAAGTAGACCGAAGACTTTGGGTCAATGAGAAGAGGCTCGGGAGCCTTTCTCTATATAATGAGTAACTAGTACACTGAGTTTGTACAAGCAAACCCTAATGCTCAACCTCTTCTACCCCTACCTATACCTCAGCCAGTCCCCATGGCTCCTCAAGGTATAGATTTGGTAAGAATGAAAAAACCCCCGGTCGTTAAGATTCGAAAGCAAAGGGCCGAGGAATTTAGAGCCAACATAGATGATGACCCTGAGAGAGTAAAGTTCTGGCTCAAAAATTCTATGAGGGTGTTTGATGAACTTTCTTGCACACCCAAGGAAAGCTTAAAATGTGCTGTGTCATTACTGAGGGACTCGGCATACCTGTAACACCCTTTACCCGTATTCGACACCTGAAGCGGGTACGAGGCATTACCGAACTTAACTTGCTCTATCTTGCAACATTGATTCATAAAATTTTCTCTCAAATTAAAACTTTTCATTCAAAACCTTAATGTCCTTATTATAGGTCTACGAGACCCTAAACTTGTACCTAGAATGATTCGGGACCAAACCTAAAACTTTTGAACACTTAGATAAATTTAACATAAAATAGGGCCACACACCCGTGTGAAGGGAAGAACACGCCCGTTTGGCATATCACATGCCCGTGTTCCATACCCTTGTAGATTTATTTTCCAATTCGAACCTAAAAGGGTTTTCACACGACCGGACACACGCCTGTGTCCTTCACACGGCCACTACACGCCCGTGTCTTAGCCCGTGTGCAAAAACCTTGACATTCTGTTTATGACATCATCACCTCAATAAGGTCACACGACATAGGCACACGCCTGTGTCCTTAGACCGTGTGTCAAATTAAATTCTTAATTTCAAGTGCAGACTTCACACGGCCTATGATGCGAACCCGGTCGCATCATGTTTTGACACAACTCGCCGACCTCAGAATTGGCCTAAACTTGAAGGGCCTAAGTGCAAGATGAAACATCTCATAGACCTGATTGATTATTAGGCCAATGTTTTAAGGACTTTTTAATTTAGTATAGTTTTATTTAAATTAATAAGTTTGCATATTTTTAATTAGATTTGCACTTTGTGTGTTCTGCATTTAATAAAGTTATGCATTATGTAACTCCCATGTTAGTTTAAGTCTGCATCATTAAATTAAGTCTTGCATTAAGTAACTCATTTGTTCATTTGGTTTGCATTTCAAACCATGCATTTAAGCATCTTAGTTTAATAAATGAGTTGCTGGACATTTATTCAACTCATCTTAGTTTAATTAATAAGTGTTTTTGTTGAAATTTATTTAATAAGTGTTGTTCTTAATTAATCTAGTTACTAGGATTATTTATTGATGCATGAGTTTAAGTTTATTTATTTATGCTTCTTTAATTAACTAGTTGTTGGAATAATTGATGCATATGTTTAGTTCATTCATTTAAGTTAAGTATTTATTTTTGATATGTTTAATTAGTGTTTAAATATGTTTAATAAGTTCATTTAATGTGTTTATTACAGGTGTCTCTTCAGCTTACAACCGTTACATTTCAAGGCTGTTACAACTTAATTGAAGTGACTTTTCAAATGCTTTTTTGGTTACAAAAGAAGGGGCCGTTACAAAGGGAGTTTTATACATCATTTAAGGAGTTTTAAAGAGCATTATAACACCCTTTAAAATTCAGCAGTAACCCTTTAATCTACCAGCTATTTTTGCTCTTTCAAAAGATTAAATCAAGCATTCAAAACACCATTAAGGAGCTGTGTCTATTTGGCTAGCCAAGGGATAATTCAAGAGTCATCTTTTAAGCATTCAAGGACATTCATTCAGCTAAATTGAAGTGAATTCAATGATGGAGTTATTTGGTTCACGAATGTCAAAAGACTTGAACTTTATTTTAGCTTTTTATTAGCACATTAAGATGAATACTTGTGACTATTCAGCTACCCCATTCTAGCACTATAAATAGGTGAAATCAACCTTTGTAAAGGGACTTTTGGATCTTTGATTAAATTTTATGAACTATTTTTCTTGTGAGGTTCTCCCTCTCATATTTCGTGTGAGTCTCGAATTGACTAATCTAGCGTGCTAGTGGCATCAACCGAACTCCTTCCGAACTTATCACCAACCTTGGTGTGGCGTTCATCCATCTTTTTATACCTTCAGTTCCTACTTTACTAAGTAACGGGTCGATGTCCATCTTCTATTTACATCATTCACCTTAAGCCATATAAGTCCCAAGGCGTACACGCTATCGTATCGAATCGATCTTGCCGCTTAAGTCCATTTTCCATATCCACCATTTATTCCAAACTATCTATCTTTATTTTATTTCTTAAACCGAGCCTACTACATTTCATACTAAAACCATCTTTCATCTCCAAACCACTTCATTAGCTTCCGTATATTTTTCCACCAAACTTACAATTTTCAACGCATCGAATTTTCTCCTCATCGACAATTGGGCAAACATGTGAATCGACTCGACTAACCCGAGCCGGATCACATCATTTGGTATCAAAGCTAGTAAAACGAGGAGAGCCGACGTTCGTGAAGAATCCATAGTAGGTTTGTATTAAAAAAATTTGAAAAAAATCAAATTTGTATTTTATTTTTCTTGTATTAAATATTTTGTATTTGAAGTGATGAAAAAAAAAAAGAAAACAAAAATTCAAAAAAAAAGAAAAGAAAAAAAAGAACAAAAAATACGAGTATTAAAAAAAGTGTGACTTTTTGTTAGTTTATGTTCTCATTTCTTCTATTCTGTTTCCCAATCATCAAGATTGATTTTTCTACCCCCAATTCTTCTACCCCAAATGCCACTCTCATACCCGAAAATTTCTTTTGTTCAGCCTATCTTACACCAAACGCTTATCCTTTATTAAACCCTTTGAAATCGACCCCGAAGCAAGCAAATAGGTCTTTTGAGACGAAATACAAAATTGTGAGAGAAGAGGTCGAGTGGTAAAAGACAAGAGCGAGAGAGCACACTAGAGTGATAGAAAAAGTCCTTAACGAGTGTAAACACGAGCAGAGTGAAAATTAACTATTTTCTTTCCAAGTGAATTTACGAGGTTTGTGGTGAGGTAATTATTTTTTATTTCTGTTCTTAACATTTTACTTTTTCTTTTTATTAATTCACCATGTCTCGAGACGATTTTTTAGCGTTCGAGTTTCAATACTTGTTGAAAGAAATGGAGAATATGCTCGACCAAAAGATTAAGCCCATTCAACACAAGCGAGAACCTCGAGTAATAACACAACGGAAGCAAACTCTACCAAGTTGAGAGATGGAGTTAAGATCATCACGAAGACACTATTCAAGAAGAGACTCATATCAAGACTCCTATTTAACAAGGCTTCCAAGACAAAGAAAAGAAAGGTTCGAGTGTAAAATTTTTCAAGGTGACGAATGAGAAAGTACGAGTTATCCTTCGTATGTCTCAAAGAAGTCCCTCTCGGAGAAACGTTCATGAAGACTTGATCGAGATACTTACGAGAATACTTTCTCTTTCTTTGAGCAAAACACTCATCTTTTTTATTCCTTTGTAACATCCCCAAGTAGTGATGGAATCGAAAAAGAAATAGAAAAAGAGGAAAAAGAAAAAGAAATTGAAAAAGAGAAAAAAGAAAATGAAGTTGAAAAAGAGAAAGAAAGTGAGAGTGAGAAAAAGAAAAACGAAATTGAGATTGAGCAAAAATGTGAGAGAGAAGAGGAAGTTGAAAAGGAAAAAGAAATGAGAGAAAAAGAGGCAAGTGAACAAGAAAAGGTGAGGAGTGTTTCAATTAACCTGTATGAAATTTGTTCTTGTTTTCCTTTTCAGGTTTCTGAAAAGCCGAGTGACGAGTATCAACTTCAATACCTTCCCAATGAAAGACACTTTCGTATGACCAGCAAAGGTAAAGTTGAAGATGAAATCAACCCACACGAGCCCAAAGGTAAGCGAGGTAAGGAAACTTTAACAACCGAGTCACGACAAATATGTTTGAAAGTTTTCGATAACATTTTCGATGACTTAACTTTTAAAAGATTCCCTTATCTTCATCCGATCAATTGCTGGTTGTGGTTAATGAACTCGTTCCAAAGAAAAGCACAATGAGTTTTTCTTTTGATTTGCCTTATAAAGAAAACTTTGTTGATGTTGTTCGGTCTAATCAACAAACCAAAAATTTGATTTTGCGTAATGACGATTTTTCACAAAAAGTGATTAAAATTTTCGATTGTGATAATTTTGTGCATCAATTATTACCTTGTGAAAAATCCATGATTTGATGCAAATCTGTCTCGAAGAATGTAAAGAGTTTTGATTATATGTATCTGCGGATGAAAAATTCCTTTTGTCTCAGCATGTTTGATTTACTAAAACCTTTGCTACACTTTGGCATAAGTAATCAAAATCATATTTTTAAACCCGAATCTGTTTTGGTTCATTTTGTGGGAAAACCAACAACTTGAATATCGTGCGAATAATTTCCATTTGTTTGATACTTGGTTTTTGAATAAGGTAACAAAATTTTCCAAATTTGTTCTCAATTTAAATTCGTTCCTTAATCCATTTCTGTGGTTGTATGTGAAGTTAACATTTCATTCCGACAAGGTTAACTCAACCACGAAATTTCGACTACACTACCTTCCCGAGGAAAGAAAGTTTTTGTTGGCTAAGAGAGGTACTGTCCAATACGATTTTCGATCACTTGTTTCTAAAGGTGAGCAAGGTAAGATTCAGTTATTCCTTAAACCACCTCAATCAACTCGAATTGATATTTTGCTCACGACTTGAATTTTGAAAAGGTAAAGTACTTTGATGGTGTTAATTGCCATTCTTTGATTGGTAAAAGAATGTTTGTTTTGAATGATGACATCAAGACTTTCGTTTTTGGAAAATGTGATGCCTTTGTTGGAAAATCCATGTTTAAACTTCCTTTGCCAAGATTTCTCCATGTTCTTGATTTTGATCGGAATGTGTGTTTTATGAATTATTATGAGACGTTGATTTGTTTGAACCATGCCCAACTCAAGGTGTTTGAGCGATGCACTTTTGATTTCCAAGATTATATCTTCATAGTACTTTGTGATTCTGGTTTGTTTCCATTAAAGAACATTTTGATTCATTATGAGAAGGTGAGATCAACTTCTATTTTTGATCCCGGTATCGGTTTAAGCATTCCAAGTTTGGATGGGTTGTCGAAAAATTATTTTCTGTTCAAAATTCAAAGTGTCACTAATTTATTCTATTATTGTATAGGTGACAATTTGAAATGGTATCCTACTCAAGAGGGAGGAGGGTTCATGAACAAAGGTGTTTGTGACGATGAAAAATTTTTCGCGAGCAAATGACACTATTTGAGGACAAATTGTCTTCAAGAGGGAGGGTATGATGCGAACCCGATCGCATCATGTTTCGACAAAATTCGCCGACCTCAGAATTGGCCTAAACTTGAAGGGCCGAAGTGCAAGATGAAACATCTCATAGACCTGGTTAATTATTGGGCCCATGTTTTAAGGACTTTTTAATTTAATATAGTTTTATTTAAATTAATAAGTTTGCATATTTTTAATTTTAGATTTGCACTTTGTGTGTTCTGCATTTAATAAAGTTATGCATTATGTAACTCCCATGTTAGTTTAAGTCGCATCATTAAATTAAGTCTTGCATTAAGTAACTCATTTGTTCATTTAGTTTGCATTTGAACCATGCATTTAAGAATCTTAGTTTAATAAATGAGTTCTTTGGACATTTATTCAACTCATCTTAGTTTAATTAATAAGTATTTTGTTGAAATTTATTTAGTAAGTGTTGTTCTTAATTAATCTAGTTACTAGGATTATTTATTGATGCATGAGTTTAAGTTTATTTATTTATGCTTCTTTAATTAACCGATTCTTTGGAATAATTGATGCATATGTTTAGTTCATTCATTTAAGTTAAGTATTTATTTTGATATGTTTAATTAGTGTTTAAATATGTTTAATAAGTTCATTTTAATGTGTTTATTGCAGGTGTCTCTTCAGCTTACAACCGTTGCATTTCAAGACTGTTACAACTTAATTGAAGTGACTTTTCAAGTGCTTTTTTGGTTACAAAAGAAGGAGCTATTACAAAGAGATTTTTATACATCATTTAAGGAGTTTTAAAGAGAATTATAACACCCTTTAAAATTCAGCAGCAACCCTTTCATCTACCAGCTATTTTTGCTCTTTCAAAAGATTAAATCAAGCATTCAAAACACCATTAAGGAGCTGGTATCTATTTGGCTAGCCAATGGACAATTCAAGAGTCATCTTTCAAGCATTCAAGGACATTCATTCACCTAAATTGAAGTGATTTCAATGATGGAGTTATTTGGTTCAATAATGTCAAGAGACTTGAACTTTATTTCAGCTTTTTATTAGCACATTAAGTTGAATACTTGTGACTATTCGGCTACCCTATTCTAGCACTATAAATAGGTGAAATCAGCCTTCATAAAGGGACTTTTGGATCTTTGATTAAATTTTACGAACTATTGTTCTTGTGAGGTTCTCCCTTTCATATTTCGTGTGAGTCTCGAATTGACTTATCTAGCGTGCTAGTGGCGTCAACCAAACTCCTTCCGAACTTATCACCAACCCTGGTGTGGCATTCGTCCATCTTTTTATACCTTCGTTTCCTACTTTGCTAAGTAACATGTTGAGGTCCATCTTCTATTTCCATCATTCATCTTAAGCCATATAAGTCCCGGGGTGATACTCGCTATAGTATCGAGCTGATCTTGCCGCTTAAGTCCATTTTCCATATCCACCATTTATCCCAAACTATCTATCTTTATTTTATTTCTTAAACCGAGCCTACTACATTTCATACTAAAGCTATCTTTCATATCCAAACCACTTTATTAGCTTCCGCATATTTTTCCACCAAACTTACAATTTTCAACGCATCGAATTTTCTCCTCGTCGACGATTGGGTAAACACGTGAATCGACTCGACTAACTTGAGCCGAATCACATCAACCTGGACACATGCCTGTGTCTTAGGCCGTGTCTCTCACACGGTCTAGACACACAACCGTGTCTTTGCCCGTGTGTTTTATATTGAGCATACTGACTTGCCAACCTAGCATGCATTGGGATACACAGCCAATCAACACACCCATGAGGTTGACTATGTGTCACACATGACCTAGACACAAGCCCGTGTGTCTACCTGTGTGGACATGTGAAAGGCTATCTACCAAGCCAAATGCCACCCTACAAAGAAACCATACTTATACCAATTCAATTCAACATATATTATGACCATAAGACACTTCCAAGAACTCAAAATCAAAACATCCATACAAGCAAGCACTTCAAGAATTTCATCATCTTTGAATATATGAACTTGTCAAGTATTGGTCAATTTCTAATGACCATTTACAAAATGAATTGAATAACATTAATAGCCAACACTTTGGCTAACAAATATGACATAAAAAAATGACCAAGCCCTATACATGCCATACTGAAAATAAATATAACTTTGCTATACCAAAAAGACGTTGATAGTGTGATTTCCGAACTCCAATGGTCCATGAATTCCTGAGCTAGCTTGGCAATTCTACAAGGAAAAGGGAAATGAGAGAGGTAAGCATAAAGCTTAGTAAGTTTGTATGAAATAAATAACAACATAAAGGCTCATAATGTCATCCATCCATTGCATTGAATAAAACACAAAGTCTTAAACTTATTGCCATAACTTACTCATGCTTACTCTTACCAATTACATATCATGTCTCATATTGTAAACATTTCTCACGAATTATTCACATGTACTTGTATCACTTCATCACATAGCTTTAGAACTAATCTCATCTCTATTATAAGTTTAGCTATTTACCCATTGAATTCATTTGGAATACTCGAAATTACATATTGTCATCATTCACGTAAATGCCACACCAATGCCACATCCCAGATGTGGTCTTACGTGGGATCACCTCTAGATGCCAATGCCATATCCCAGATATGGTCTTATATGGGATCTCATATCGATTGTCGATGCCATATCCCAGATATGGTCTTATACAATTCTTATTTTTGACGCCGGTGCCATATCTCAGATATGGTCTTATACGGGATCTCAATTCGGTGCAGAGGCCATGTCCTAGACATGGCCTTATACAGGACCTTACCCATCTCAAGTCTTGTTGATATTATTCTCTCATTTATTATAGTCCAACCGGGACTTCAACATTACAATTCTCATCATTTTCTCATTCAGCATCATTACTCAATTTCATAGAAATATTATACATCTTTACAAATATCAAACATTTTAAATCATACTAGCATGACGTTGAGCTTATTACACACAAACTTACCTCGATTTCAAAATAGGCCAAATTATCGATCTAGTCTGATGCCTTGCCTTTCCCTCGGTCAAGGTTAATTCTTCATTCTTCTTGATCTATAATGACAAATTAGCTCATTTAATTATCACATTAATCAACACATTTCAATAATCATACTTTGGCAAAATTACCATTTTGCCCTTATACTTTCACAAAATGACTATTTTACCCCAAGGCTCGTAAATCGATTCTAATTGAATTTCCTCCTTTTACAAGCCTAGGTGAACATTTATTACTCTTATGGCAACCCCCAATACTCATTATTTCACACACTTAGCACATATTTTACAACATTTACAAAAAGGTCCTTTTAGGTGTTTTCATAGTAACACCTTTCACAAGAGTTGTTTATCTAAAAACTAAGACTCATTTTCTTTCATAAAAATGCAGAAAATCACATGGTAAAACTCTAAACTTTCAACCATTTTGCAAAATAGTCTCCTCTTTAGCTAGCTTAAGTTTTAGGGGTTCCAAAAGTACAAATATTATCAAGAAATGATCATAAAAACACTTACTTGTAAGGGTTACCTTGGCTAAAAGTTTGAGCTTCAAAAACTCTTATTTTGCTGCTAATTTTGATGGAGAAGAAGAGAAGAAAAGATGACATCTTTTCTTTCTTTATTTTATTTTATTTCTAGACTATTTATCACCTAATCCACCCACTTGATCAATTTTGACATCTTTTTGTCCCCTATGGTCGGTCAACCATTACTAGAGGGGTCAATTTCACTTTAAGGACCTCAAATTAATATTCTATAGCTATTAGACACCTTTAGCTTGTAAATTAGAACTTTCGCACTTTATGCAATTTAGTCTTTTTTCGCAAATTAAACATGCAATCGTTAAAATTGAAGCACCAAAATTTTTATGCACCTATATAATCATGCTATAACTCGTAAAATAATATTAAAATAATTTTCTTCGACCTCGGATTAGTGGTTCCAAAACCACTGTTTCGACTAGCCGTTAAATTAGGCTATTACAACTCTCCCCCCTTAAGGATTTTCGTCCCCGAAAATCTAACCTGTGAAAAGGTTGGGATATTGGTTTCTCATAGCCTCCTCAGGCTCCTATATAACCTTTTCTACTCCATGTCTTTGCCATAGTACTTTAACAAGGGCTGTACTTTTGTTTCTCAATCGTTTGACTACTCGCGCCAAAATCTTAACCGGCTCTTCACCATAAGTGATATCCGGTTGAATTTCTACCTCTGATGGTACAATCACATGTGAAGGGTCCGAAAGGTATAAGCATAACATAGACACGTGGAAGACATCATGAATCTTTTCCAGCTCAGGTGGCAAAGCCAAACGATAAGCTACTGCCCTTATCCTCTCGGTAATCTCATATGGTCTGATAAAGCGCAGACTCAATTTGCCATTTCGGCCAAATCCGAGGACTTTCTTCCATGGTGATACTTTCAAAAAACATTTTATCACCTACTTGAAACTCAATCTCTTTCCGTTTCAAATTCGAATAGGACTTTAGCCTATCTGAGGCAACTTTTAAAAAATTGCGTATCACCTTTACTTTCTCTTCAGTTTCTCTAACTAAATCGACCCCATGAATCTGATTCTCTCTGAGTTCGGTCCAATACAGCGGCGTTTGGCACTTACGCCCATACAATGCCTCATAAGGCGCCATCTTCAAACTTGACTGGAAGCTGTTATTGTAGGCGAATTCCACCAACGGTACGTATTTCTCCCAATTACCTTGAAATTCCAAAATGCAATATCGAAGCATGTCTTCAAGTATCTGTACTACTCTCTTCGACTACCCGTTGGTTTGCAGATGGAAAGTTGTACTAAAGCTCAAGTTTGTCCCTAAGGCCTCTTGCACCTTTTTCCAAAACCGTGACATAAATCTCGAATCTTTATCCAAAATAATTAACAACGGTACTCTGTGAAGTCTCACTATTTCTATCACATACAAATCTGCCAACTTATCAAGTGAGTAGTCGACCCATACTGGTATGAAATGGACTAACTTCGTGAGTCTATCAACCATGATCCATACAACATCTTTCTTTTTCGGCGTTAACGGTAAACCTGTCACGAAGTCCATAGTAATACGGTCCCATTTCCACTCAGGAATCATAATAGGCTGAAGTAGACCCGAAGGTACTTAATGTTTAGCCTTCACTTGTTGACAAATTAGGCATCTCGATACAAACTCGAAAATTTCTTTCTTTATATTCGGCCACCAATACCATTTCCTCAAGTCATTATACATCTTCGTGCTGCTTGGATGTACAGAGAAACATCCACTATGTGCTTCATGCAGAATCTTCCAAATAAGCTCATCATTTCTGAGTACGCAGACCCTATCCCGAAACATCAAACATCCACCAAAACTTATCTGAAAGTCTGACTCAACATTTGACTCACATTGAACTCTATTATCTTGTAAATCATTGTCGCCTTTCTGAGTTTCACAAATCTCTTGGAGAAACGTTGTTCTAGCCCTCATCTCGGCTAGAATAGAACCATCATCTGACAAATCTATCCGTGTATTCATGGCTCTCAGCGCAAACAAGTATTTCCTACTCAAGGCATCGGCAACCACGTTCGCCTTTCTTGGATGGTAGTCAATCACTAGCTTATAATCCTTTATTAGCTCAACCATCTTCTCTGCCTTAGATTCAACTCCTTTTGAGTCATCAAATACTTTAGGCTCTTATGATCCGTGGTGTCTCAAAATATTTAGTATACAATTGCAGCTAACTCCAAATTATGGGTCGGGTAATTCTTCTTGTATGGCTTTAATTGTTTAGAGGCATATGCTATCACCTTACCCTCTTGCATGAGTACACAACCCAATCCATTCAAGGATGCATCACTGTAAACCACAAATTCTTTTCCTAGTTTGGGTTGTACTAGAACAGGAGCCTCAGTCAACAATGTCTTCAATCTCTCAAGACTCTGTTGGCACTTTTCTGACCACTCAAACTTCACATCTTTTTACAATAGCCTCGTCATGAGAGTAGCTATCATGAAAAATCCCTTAACGAATCATCTATAGTAGCCGGCTAGGCCCAAAAAACTCCTAACATTTGTTACATTCCTTGGTGGTTTCCAATCCATAATTGCTGAGATCTTACTCGGGTCGACTCGGATACCGTCTCCCGAGACAATGTGCCCTAAAAATCTGACTTCCTTAAGCCAAAATTCACTTTTACT
This sequence comes from Gossypium rotundifolium, assembly GCA_025506655.1. NCBI lineage: Eukaryota > Viridiplantae > Streptophyta > Magnoliopsida > Malvales > Malvaceae > Gossypium > Gossypium rotundifolium. The sequence continues at coordinate 112,377,010 of CP106729.1, forward strand.
AAAATTGGCATATAATTGTTTATCTCTCAAAATTTGTAGAACCGTTCTCAAATGCTCGGCATGCTCGTTCTCATCCCAAGAGTAGATCAATATATCATCGATAAATACTACAACAAATTTATCCAAAAATGGCCGAAAGATACAATTCATCAAATCCATGAAAACTGCAGGGGCATTGGTTAAACCGAAATGCATGACCAAAAATTCATAGTGGCCATACCTTGTCTGAAATGAAGTTTTTGACACATCCGAGTCCTTGACTCTCAATTGATAATATCCAGACCTCAAGTCTATCTTGGAAAACACCGTGGCTCCCTTCAATTGATCAAATAAATCATCGATTCTTGGTAACGGGCACTTGTTCTTCACAGTTACCTTGTTGAGTTGTCGATAATCTATACATAACCTCATAGAACCATCTTTCTTCTTCATAAATAATACGGGAGCACCTCACAGAGAATAACTTGGTCTTGCGAAGCCTTTATCTGTTAATTCTTGTAACTGTGTCTTCAGTTCTTTTAGCTCGGTTGGAGCCATTCTGTATGGAGCAATAGAAATAGGGGCAGTACCAGGAGCTAATTCAATCCAAAATTCAATCTCTCTAGCATTCATCACAAAGGCAAGGTAAGCTTCACACCTCTTTCTTAGATATTTTTGAGTCGACAAGGAAGATATCACTACTGGCAATCTGTCTTGCACATCTGATTCAACACGAATTATATCCCCACTTTCACACTTTAACTTAACAAACTTCCTTCCACAATTCACTATCACATCATGAGTAGTTATGTAACATCCCTTGCCTATATTCGAGCCGGAATAGGGATAGAGGCATTACATAGCTAACCATGCTTAAGCATCTAGAATGGGGTTATAAAATTTCACTTAACCCTATCGCCCATGTAACACCTCTTACCCATAATCCATGCTGAAACTGGGCCCAAGGCATTACCGTATTAAAACCATTTGATCACCACTTAGGCTTATCGTGACTACTCTCTCTTAAGTCACCTCATCAACCTCATTCTCGACTTACGAGGCCTTACTCATACATACGAGGCTCTCGAGACTATATCAAAACTTTTTGATTCTTAAAATTTTCTCCATCTAAACAAGGACTACACGCCCGTGTTAGATGGCACACGCCCGTGTGTAGACACACACGCCCATGACCACCAACCGTTTATGAAAACTCAAGCATTCTGCCAATACCCTACAGCTAGAGCACACGCCCGTGCCCACCATCCGTGGTGAACACTGACTACATCACACAGCCTTGAGTCTAAGCACACACTCGTGTGGCTAGCTCGTGGCCTATATTGTTCGAATCTGTCAAAGAGACACGGCCCAGGCATATGCCCGTGGGCTGGCCGTGTGTCACACATGGCCTAGACACATGCCCGTGTGTCTATCCACATGAACAAGAACTAAACTATTTGCCAAGTTCTTTTCACTCCTCATGCATATGCAACATATACTCATCCAACATATCCATAATCAACTCATTATGAATCATAAACTCGCATGGATATCTACATCTTTTCATATAATAAAGTAGCCAACAACTATGGCATTATACAAATAAATTATCTATCTAAAGGCCAACACATCTTAGCCATTTACAATAAAATTCACTAACTTGTCTATCCTCTATACATGCCATATACAAAACACTGAGTCTCATGTACCAGAGTGTGTTGATAGTGTGGGCGATCCTCCGATTGATTCACGTATCTCAATTCAACTCTTTCTATTCCTTACCACATTTCCAACACATCATGAGTCTCATACTCATAATCATCGACATGCACTCCTGCACTCAATATCACATCATTTTATCACACTAATATGTCCACACAGTTATTGTACTCAAAAATACATCCACACGGCTAAACCACACAGCTAAATTACTCAATAATACTTCTACACAACTAATTCACACAGGCTAGATTTCTCGGTGGTTTCGCACTTAGCCCACCACAATCAGGTAATAAGGTAGTGTCGCACATAGCCTACCAAGAGGAAATCATAATGGTTTCACACATAGCCCACTAAATAATATACTTAACTATGGTATCGCGCACAGCCCATAGTTGTTAAGTATTAAGGTGGTATCGCACTTAGTCTACCAACAAATATTATCACTACACATCCATCTACATATCTACTTATTCATTCATTCATGATATATACCACATTCATTCCACTTGAACCACATAGGTTCTCAATCATTCTCAATCATGCTACACACTAGCTAGCATTAAGATTGTGTAAGTATAAATACATTGATTACGTATAAACTTACCTCGGCACTCAAAAGTATAGAGACGTGCAATTTAGTCCACCACATTACTCTTGCCTCAGTTTCGATCCGAGCTTCGTCTTTCTTGATCTATAATGATAAATCAACTCATTCAATACACACATTGACTAAATTGACCCTTATCTCATACTTTAGCAAAATTACTATTTTGCCCTTAATCTTTCTTATATTTATACTTTTGCCCCAAGGCTTGTAAAGTGATTTTCATTCAACTTTCTAGCCTTTCATGCCTAGCCGAATCATTTACTCAACTAAAGAAATCATCAATTCTCACTAAATCGCACATGTATGACCAAACTCAAGACTTTCACAAACAAGTCCCTACAAGCATTTTTCATGGAAATCACTTAGCAAAAGATGTTTCTACTACATCAAGCTTTCATATTCTTCCATAAAGTATCAAAATACATGCATGCCATACATGGGTACATTTTTGAACATCCATCTTAGCTCAACATATAGCTAAAAATAGCTTACTCATGCTACTAGGATTTCAAAAATACGAAGAATATAAAAAACAGAGCTAGAATACACTTACTAGCTAGCTTGAAAAGTTGAAGAGCCCTAACAATGGCTTCCTTCAAATTTCGGCAGCTTGGAGAAGAAGATGAATGAATTTTTTCATCTTTTCCCCATTTTTAATCATTTTATTTACAAATGACCAAAATGCCCTTTTTGTCAAACCTTCAAATTTTAACCCATTCATGCCCAATTTTTCCAATAATTAGAATTTGGAAAAATTGCTATTTAAGGACCTCTATTTGATAACCCAAAGCTATTTCATACAAATAGCTTCTAGAGTCTCACATTTTGTAACTTTTGCAATTTAGTCCTTTTGGACAATTCAATCGCAATTTCAAAAAATTGTTTCATGAAACATGTAACAGTCCAAATACGACCCTAAACGGAATGGTGGTTTCGAAACCACAAATCCGAGCCAAAAAATCTCATAATATTATTTTAATTTCGTGTGTAGTAATTTTGAGTAAAAATGTGTTGAATTGTGCGAATTTTATTGCTTGATGTGCTTGAATTGAGCGAAAGGATCAAATAGATAAAGTATAAAAAAATGGCATTCATTAAATTGAAGGGTTTAATTTAAGTGTTGTTTGAAAGAAAGGGGTTTGCATGTCAAATAACCCATTTTATTTGTAGTGGATGGCATGATGATTAACATGTATATTAAATTCAATTGTTTTTAGTTAGTGGTGTTTTATTAATATTATAATTTGAGTAAAATAAATGAAATAAGAAAAGAAGAAGAAAAGTGTTCATTCTTTCTTCTTGAAGTGGCTAAATTTTTGAAGGAGAAAAAGAGACTTCAAGCTCTCTTCATTTTCGGTTGATGCATGCTCAAATAAGGTTGGTGTTTAAGCTTATTTTTCATTAGATATAACATTTTTGAAATTGTTATCATGCCCCTGAGGCATGCCCGTGTCTTCCACCCGTGGTCGACACTGACTAATTTCACACGCCTATGGCATGCCCATGCCTCTGGTCCGTGTGTAAAACCTCAGCATTCTGACTTATCCATATGACCTATACCCACACCTGTGTACCCCAGCCGTGTAGTGATTTAAAATCCCAAGTGCAAGGTGCAGACTTTACACGGCCTGGGTACACGCCTATGTGCTGTTCATGCCTCCCACATGGTCTAGACCCACGCTCGTGTGTCAACTTATGTGGTCAATTAGCAGGCTATATACCAAGCCGTTGCGACCCTAGAATGCATACATACATACTTCCATTCAAAACATTACAACTCCTATCCCATAAGCAAGTCTAAGAACTCATTCTAACATACACGATAATTAAAGGGACATACATTTCATGAATTCATTTCTATTAAGCAAAAGAGTTTGCCAAGTATCTACCTAACTTATAAGGCCATTTACAAAATGACTTCTACTAACTTACGTAGCCAACACTTTGACTAACAATTACAACTTAACAAAAACCCAAGTCCTATACATGCCATACTCAAAATAAGTCTAAAATTGTTATACCAAAGTTCTGTTGATAGTGCAATTTCTAAACTCCTACGTCCACGATCCTCGAGTTACCTTGGCAATACTACAAGAAAGAAGGGCAATGAAAAGGGGTAAGTGTAAAGTTCAGTAAGTTTGCATGGAAATAAAAAGCAATAATAAGCTCATAAAATATTCAATCCATAGTTTTAGCTAATTGTACGCTAGTCAAGGCTTCTTAACAATACTTACTGACAATTGCCCTTATTTAGCACATACCGTGCCACATATCAAAGCTGATTCTTCGTGACTCATTCATGTGTACTTGTATTCACTCATTCACATGACTTAAATATCATTCACATTTCTACTTCTAGATTCATCTACTTATCCACTATTCACAAGGGATAGTCAAAGACGTGTGTGCATCGTCATTACTGTAAGTATAAAGCCAATGCCACATCCTCGAGGTGGTCTTACATGGAGTCACCTCTAAATGCCAATGCCATATCCCAAATATGGTCTTATATAGGATAACCTCTAAGTGCCAATGCCATATCCCGGATATAGTCTTATATGGAATTTCCTACCATGTATCGATGCCATATCCCAGTACGGTCTTATATGATTTTCATGTTCATTATCGAAGCCATATCCCAGATATAGTCTTATATGGGATCTTAACTCAGTGCCGAGGCCATGTCCCAGACATGGTCTTATACGGGACCTTATCTACTTCATATCATGATGATAGTATTTCTATAATCAATATGGCCCATTAGGACTTTAACATCTCATTCACATTAACTACTCAATTCAGTAGTGCATCATGCATTAATATAATGCCAAGCATTTCTCAACATGCTAATATAAATGTTGCTTAAATCACATACAAACTTACCTCATTTTCAAAATGAGCTAGTTCTTCGGTTCAGTCTGATCGAGGCTAATTCTTGACTCCTCTTGCACTATAATAGCAAATTAGCTCATTTTAATCACTACATTAATATAATCATTTCAAAAATCATGTTTAGGCAAAATTACTATTTTGCCCCTAGACTTTGGCAAAATGACCATTTTTCCCCTAGGCTCGAAAATAAATTCTAATCACATTTCTACCTTCAACAAGCCTAGGTGAATATTTAATGCTCTTAAAGCTATCATCAAAAATCAACATTTCACATATTAATCACAAACTTTATAACCTTTTTATCAAGGTCCAATTAGGTGTTTCCAAGATAACACCTTTCACAAAGGTTGTTCATCTACCAACTAAGACACAATTTCTTCCATAAAAATAAAGCAAATAACAAAGATAGCTCTCATGGTAGAACTCTAAAATTTTCAGAATATTTCACAATAGTCCCCTCATTTGAAAACTTAAGCTTTGGGGGTCTCAAAAGTACAACTATTTTCAAGAAAAGGTCACTAGAACACTTACTTGAATGGATGAGAGCTTGCTGAAATTTTGAGCATTCAAAACCCCATATTTTCTTGCTATTTTCTGTGGAGAAGGATGAGAAAAAATATGGATATCATCTTTTCTTTATTCTAATATTAAACTAACAATTTAGTCCACCAAACACTACCAACTTTGACCAATTTGGTCAATTCTTTCCCCCTATGAAGCCTATGGCCGGCCAAGCCTTTAACAAGGGCTAAATTGCCTTTTAAAGACCCCAAATTAACAATCTATGGCTATTTGACACCTCTAGCTTATAGAATGGAACTTTCGCACTTTATGCAATTTAGTCTTTTTTCTCGATTAAACATGAAATCGCTAAAATTAAAGTGCCAAAATTCTCATGTACATATGCTATCATGTTCTAACTGATAATATAACATGAAAATAAATTTCTCAAATCTCAGATTAGTGTCCCAAGATCACTATTCTAACTAGCCCCTAAATCGGGCTATTACAATTCTCCCCCTTAAGAATTTTTGTCCTCGAAAATCTTACCGGTGAAAAGATTAGGGTATTGGTTTCTCATCGATTCCTCGGGCTCCCATGTAGCCTCTTCTATACCGTGCCTTTTCCATAGCACTTCCACTAGGGCTATGCTTTTTTTCGTAACTACTTGACTTCATGAGCCAAAACTCTAACTGGTTTTTCACCATACATCAAACCTGGTTGTATCTCTACCTCTGTCGGTTCTATGATATGTGAAGGGTTTGGTCGGTATTAGCGTAACATGGATACATGAAAGATGTCATGAATCTTTTCTAGCTCTAGTGGCAAAGCTAACCGATAAGCTACCAGTCCTATCCTTCAGTAATTTCATAAGGTCCGATAAAGCGCGGACTTAATTTGCCCTTTCGGCCAAATCTGAGGACTTTTCTCCAAGGTGATACATTCAAGAACACTTTATCACTGACTTTAAATTCTATCTCTTTCCTTTTTAAATCTGAATAGGACTTTTGTCTATCTGAGGCGACTTTCAAATAGTCATGTATCACTTTTACCTTCTCTTCAGTTTCCTTAATCAAATCAACCTCGTGTATCTGTTTCCCTTTGAGTTCTGACTAATACAAGGTCGTTCGACACTTACGCCCATACAATGCCTCATAAGGCGCCATTTTCAAACTTGATTGAAAGTTGTTGTTGTAGGCGAATTCCACCAATGGTAAGTATTTTTCCCAATTAATGTGAAATTCCAAAACACAGCATCGAAGCATGTCTTCTAGTATCTGAATTACCCTCTTTGACTGCCCGTCAGTTTGTGGATGGAAGGCTGTACTGAAACTCAATTTTGTGCCCAATACTTCTTGCAGCTTTTTCCAAAACTATGACGTGAATCTCGGATCTCTATCTGAAATGATCGACAACGGTACACCATGAAGTCTTACTACCTCAGGCATATACAAGTCTGTCAATTTATCGAGTGAATAGTCGACTCGTACTGGTATAAAGTGGGCTGACTTAGTGAGTCTATCAACCACTACCCATACTACATCTTTTCTTTTGGGAGTCAACGGTAAGCCCGTCACGAAGTCCATAGTAATACGATCCCACTTCCACTCAGGAATCATAATGGACTGAAGTAATCCTGAAGGTACTTGATGTTCAACCTTCACTTGCTGGAAAATCAAGCATTTTGATACAAACTCGGAAATATCTTTCTTCATACCCAACAATCAATACCATTTCTTCAAATCATTGTACATCTTCGTGCTACCTGGGTGTATATTCAAACATCTTCTATGCGCTTCATGCAAGATTTTAAGAATAAGCTCGTCATTCTTGGGTACACAAACTCAATTTCGAAAGGTTAGACATCCATCAAGATTTACCCAAAAGTCTGTCTCAACACTCAACTCACATAAAACTCTCTTGGCTTGCAAGCTGTTATCATCTTTCTGGGCTTCACGAACCTCTTGGAGAAAAAATGGTTTAGCCCTCAACTCGGCTAAAACGGAACCATCATCCAACAAGGTCATCTGAGTACTTATGGCTTTTAGTACGAATAATAATTTTCTTCTCAAAGCATCGGCGACTACATTCACCTTTCCGGATAGTATTCAATTACCAACTCATAATCTTTAATCAGCTCTAACCACCTTCGTTACCTCAAATTCAATTCTTTTTGAGTCATCAAGTATTTTAGGCTTTTGTGATTAGTGAAAATCCGACACCTTTCACCATATAAATGATGTCTCCAAATTTTTAACGCGAACACAATTGCGGCCAACTCTAAATCATGAGTCGGGTAGTTCTTCTCGTGCGGATTCAATTGTCTAAAGGCATATGCAATCACTTTACCCTCTTGCATAAGTATACAGCCCAGTCCGTTCAAGGACGCATTACTATAAACCACAAATTCTCTTCCCGGTTATGGTTGCACCAAAATGGGAGCCTCAGTCAAAAGTGTCTTCAGTTTCTCAAAACTCTTTTGACATTTTTCTGTCCAATTAAACTTTACATCTTTCTACAAAAGTCCCATCATCGGGGTAGCTATCAAGGAAAACCCCTTGACAAAATGCCTATAATAGCCTGCTAGGCCTAGAAAACTTCTCACTTTAGTTACGCTCCTCGACGGTTTCCATTCAACAATTGTCAAAATCTTACTCGGATTGACTCTAATCCCTTCTCCGAGACAATGTGTCAAAAAAATCCCACTTCCTTGTGCCAAAATTCACTCTTACTGAATTTGGCATACAATTGTTTTTCTCTTAAAACTTGTAGAACCATCCTCAAATGCTCCGTATGATTTTTCTCATCCCAAGAGTAGATCAATATGTCGTCGATGAAGACCACTACAAATCTATCCAGGTACGGTCAAAAAATACGATTCATCAAATCCATGAAGATCACGGGGGCATTTATTAAAGCAAAAGGCATGACCAAAAATTCATAGTGGCCATACCTAGTTCTAAATGCGATTTTCGGCACATCCGAATCCTTGACTCTCAGCTGATAGTACCTTAACCTCAAATCTATCTTGGAAAATACTGTAGCTCCCTTTAATTGATCAAATAGATCATTGATCCTCAGAAACGGGTATTTATTCTTCACCGTTACCTTGTTGAGTTGTTGATAGTCTATACATAGTCTCATGGAACCATCTTTCTTCTTCACGAATAGAACGGGAGCACCCCACGGAGAAAAACTCAGCCTTGCAAAACCCTTATCCGTTAATTCTTACAACTGTGCTTTTAGCTCCTTTAGCTTGGTTGGAGCCATTCTATATGGAGCAATAGAAATAGGGGCAGTACCCGAAGCTAATTCAATCCCGAATTCAATCACTCTATCCGGAGGTAGCCTTGGCAACTCTTCCGAGAAAACATCTAGGTAATCGCATACTATGGGTACTGACTCAATTTTCAACTCAGTCTCTTTAGTGTTCATCACAAAGGCAAGATAAGCCTCACACCCCTTCTTTAGGTACCTCTGAGCTAACATGGTTGATATCACTATTGGTGACCTATCCAGCTTATCTGATTCAACACAAATAAGATTACCATTTTCATCTCTCAACTCGATATACTTCTTCCCACAATTCACAATTACTTCATGGGTAACTAAACAATCCATCCCGAGGATGACATCAAACTCATCAAACGGTAATAACATACGATCGACCGGGAAACAATGACCCTTAATCATCAAAGGGTACCCTTTGGAAACTCTATCAACCAACACACACTTGCCTAGGGGATTAGATACTCTTATAATGAATTCGGTAGACTCTATAGGCATGCTCATACTAGAGACTAATTTCATGCATATGTATGAGTGGGTAGATCCAGGGTCAATTAAAGCTATAACATGAGTATTATGGACGGAAAAGATACCCGTGATCACATTGGGGGAAGATTCCTCTTCACGAGCACGAATAGCATATGTCATCACCGGTGCTCTATCTTCGACTCTAGCAGCTTGCTCTTTAGAAGGATTCTTATTTCCCATCTCAATCCTCGGGTATCTCAATGGTCTTCCCCTAGTGGTACTTCTCGATCTTGCATTCTGAGGCTTTTCTTTCTCGTCCACCTCGGGACAATCTCTGATAAAGTGGTCTAAGGACCCACATCTGAAGCAAGCTTTCTCATTAGCTCTACACTCACCAGAGTGGCGTCTGCTATACTGAGGGCATTTCGGTCTACTTGGTCAGACATTGCCCACACTAGTAACTGATATGGTTTGACCTTTTGACCCCGAGAATTACTTACCTTACTTCGGTTGAAAACCCGCTGAAGTGACTGATCGAGTAGTGAAATCCTTCGATTTCTTAGATGAGGATTGGTGAGACTTGTTCAGCTGTCTTTTCCTCGAGTCACGAAACTCGTACTCAGCTCTTCTCTTCTCTTTAGCCAACTTCTCGGCTTTACAGGCTCTATCCACTGACACTACAAACTCCTTTAATTTGAGCACTCCCACATATAGGTGGATATCTTCATTCAATCCATCCTCGAATCTCTTGTACATGATGGCCTTGGTAGACACGCATTTTCATGCATACTTGCTAAGCCTTACAAACTCCCGTTTGTAGTTGATCAGTGACATACAGGCCTTGTTTCAGTTCTAAGAACTCCTTTCTCTTGTGGTCGATGAATCTCTGGCTGATATATTTCTTCCGGTATTCCTCTTGGAAGAATTCCCAACTAACTCTCTCCCTTGGCACCAGCGAAACCAGGGTGTTCCACCATCGATAGGCTAAATCTCTCAGAAGAGACACCACACACTTTAAGCACTCCTCAGGCATGCAAGATAACTTATCGAATACCCGGATGATATTCTCAAGCTAGAATTTCGCTTTCTCTAGGTCATCATCCTTATTCGCTCGAAATTCCTCGGCTCATTGCTTTCGGATCTTATCCACCAGAGGCCTTTCTCTTCCCACCACCTCAACCACTTGAGGAGCTACAAGAGTGGGTTGAGGAATAGGTAGGGGCGGAGGGGGCTAAGCGTTACGATTTGCTCAGATATACTCATTATACCAGTTGCTCATCATCTGGAGAAAGGCTTCTCGAGCCTCTTCCCCCTAACTCAAAGTCTCGGGTCTCTATTAGCTGGCGCGGTCTCTTGAACGAGAGCCGGTGCGTTACTTGTAGCATCATCGGCTGTAGTTTAGTCTGGATCAAAATCCATTTACTACATAAAACACAATTTTATATGTAAGGAGCCATCACACTATTATTACTCAGGCACTCTTACATCGCGCATGCATAGTTAGACTCGTACTTACGCTACGTTAGTCCTAGAACTGACTAAACCGTAGCTCTAATACTAATCAATGTAACACCCTTGCCTGTATTCGAGTTGGAACAGGGATAAAGGCATTACATAGCTAACCATGCTTAAGCATCTAAAATAGGGTTATAAAATTTTGTTTAACCCTATCGCCCGCACATAATCGATCTAGGAGGCCCTAAACATACATCCGAGGAGTATCAGAATCTTTTCAAGAGCTTTCATGAGTTCAAAAAACTTTTTAACAAAATAGAGGCCACACGCCCGTGTAGGCCTAAGGACACGCCCGTATGCCCTTGAGGTATGCCCATGTCTTCCACCCGTGGTCGAACTGACTAATTTCACACGGCTATAGCACGCCTGTAGCCCTGGCCCGTGTGTAAAACCTCAGTATTCTGAATTATCCACACGGCCTATACCTACACCCGTGTACCCCAGCCGTGTGGTGATTTAAAATCCTAAGTGCAAGGTACAGATTTCACACGACCTGGAACACGCCCATGTGCTGGTCGTGCCTCCCACACGGTCTAGACCCACGCCTGTGTGTCAACTTATGTGGTCAATTAGTAGGCTATATACCAAGCCATTGCCACCCTAGAATGCATACATACATACTTCCATTCAAAACATTACAACTCCTATCCCATAAGCAAGTCTAAGAACTCATTCCAACATACAAGATAATTAAAGGGACATACATTTCATGAATTTCATTTTCATTAAGCAAAAGAGTTTGCCAAGTATCTGCCTAACTCATAAGGCCATTTACAAAATGATTTCTACTAACTTACGTAGCCAAAACTTTGACTAACAATTACAACTTAACAAAATACCCAAGTCCTATACATGCCATACTCAAAATAAGTCTAAAATTCTTTTACCAAAGTTCTGTTGATAGTACGATTTCTGAACTCCTATGTCCATGATCCTCGAGTTACCTTAGTAATACTACAAGAAAGAAGGGAAATGAAAAAGGGGTAAGCGTAAAGCTCAGTGAATTTGCATGGAAATAAATAGTAATAATAAGCTCATAAAATATTCCATCCATAGTTTTTGCTAACCGTACACTAGTCAAGGCTTCTTAACAATACTTACTTACAATTGCCCTTATCTAGCACATACCGTGCCACATAGCAAAGTCGATTCTTCGTGACTCATTCATGTGTACTTGTATTCACTCATTCACATGACTTAAATATCATTCACATTTCTACTTCTAGATTCATCTACTTATCCCACTATTCACATGGGATAGTCAAAGACGTGTGTGTATCGTCATTACTGTAAGTATAAAGCCAATTCCACATCCTCGAGGTGGTCTTACATGGAGTCACCTCTAGATGCCAATGCCATATCCCGAATATGGTCTTATATGGGATAACCTCTAGGTGCCAATGCCATATTCGGATATAGTCTTATATGAAATTTCCTACCATGTATCGATGCCATATCCCAGATACGGTCTTATACGATTTTCATGTTCATTACCGAAGCCATATCTCAGATATGGTCTTATATGGGATCTCAACTCGGTGCCAAGGCCATGTCCCGGACATGGCCTTATACGAGACCTTATCTACTTCATATCACGATGATAGCATTTCTATAATCAATATGGCCCATTAGGACTTTAACATCTCATTCAGATTAACTACTCAATTTAGTAGTGCATCATGCATTAATATAATGCCAAGCATTTCTCAACATGCTAATATAAATGTTGCTTAAATCACATACAAACTTACATCATTTTCAAAATGAGCTAGTTCTTCGGTTCAGTCCAAGACTTTAAGACTTTAGACTTTAGTCTTTCAAAATACAGTACTTCCTGGTCTTGCATTCCGAGGTTTCTCTTTCTTACCTGTCTCGGGGCAATCTTTGATAAAATGGTCTAGGGATCCACACTTGAAACAAGCTTTCTCATTTTCTCGACACTCGTCAAAATAACGTCTGCCACACTGTGGACATTCCAGTCTATTCGATTGAGCTTTTCCAACACTAGCAACTGAAGTAGTCTGAGCTTTAGACCCCGGGTACTGTCTACCCTTACTTCTGTTTGAAAACCCAGCTGAACTAGCTGATCGAGTAGTAAACTCTTTTGATTTCTTAGATGAAGATTGAAAAGACTTGCTTAACTGTCTTTTCCTCAAGTCGCGAGACTTGATTTTAGCTCTTCTTTTCTCTTTGACCAGTTCTTCAGCCTTACATGCTCTATCCACTAACACAGTAAATTCCTTCAGTTCTAGGACACCAACAAATAAACGGATATCCTCATTTAACCCATCCTCAAACCTTTTGCACATAATGGCTTCTATCGATACGCACTCTCAAGCGTATTTGCTGAGCCTTACACACTCACGCTCATATTCAGTCATCGTCACTCGACCTTGCTTTAACTCCAAGAACTCATTTTTTTTTTGGTCAATGAACCTTTGACTAATGTACTTCTTGCAAAACTCTTCTTGGAAGAATTCCCAGTTAACTCTCTCCCTTGGCACCACCGACACAAGGGTGTTCCACCACTGATAGGCCGAATCTCTCAATAGAGATACCACACACTTCATGCACTCTTCAAGTGTGCATGACAACTCGTCGAATACTCTGCTGGTATTTTCAAGCCAGAATTTCGCTCTATCTAGATCATCATCTTTACTAGCCCAAATTCTTCAGCTCATTGTTTCCAAATTTTGTCAACCAGAGGCCTTTCTTTTATTACTACCTCTACCACTTAGGGAGCTACAATTATGGGCTGAGGATTAGTAGGGGTGGAGGGGGTTGAGCATTAGGATTTGCTCGTATATACTCAGTGTACCAGTTGCTCATCATATGGAGAAAGGCTTCTCGAGCCTCTTCTCCGACCTAAGGTCTCGGGTCTACTCTCTACTAGGGCGGTCCCTTGTGCAGGAGCCGGCGTATTACTTGCAGCATCATCGGCTGCAGCTCGATCGGGATCCATTTACTATATAAAAATACATTTCATCATCAGGAGTTGTCACACTATTATTATGTAAATACTCATACATATGGCATGTATAGCTAGACTCATACTTACGCTACGTTAGTTTGAGAATCGACTAAACTGTAGCTCTAATACCACTAAATGTAACACCCTTTACTCGTATTCGACATCTGAAGTGGGTATAAGGCATTACTGAATTTAACTTGCTCTATCTTGCAACATCGATTCATAAAATTTTCTCTCAAATTAAAACTTTTCATTCAAGACCTTAATGTCCTTATTATAGGTCTACGAGACCCTAAAAATGTACCAGGATTGATTCGGGACCAAACCTAAAAATTTTGAACACTTAGACAAATTTAACATAAAACAGGACCACACACCCGTGTGAAGGGAAGAACACACCCGTGTGGCATATCACATGCCCATGTAGATTTATTTTCCAATTCGAACCTATAGGGGTTTTTCACATGGTCGTACACAAGCCCGTGTCCCTGGCCCGTGTCCTTCACACGGGCATGACACGCCCGTGTCTTAGCCCGTTTGCAAAAACCTTGGCATTCTGCTTATGACGTCATCACCTCAATAAGGTCACACGGCCAAGGCACACGCCCGTGTCCTTAGACCGTGTGTGGAATTAAATTCCTAATTTCAGGTGTAGACTTTACACGGCCTGGGCACATGCCCGTGTCTCCTATACGGTCAAGACACACGACCGTGTCTCTGCCTGTGTGTTTACTACTAAGCATATTGACTTGCCAACCTAGCATGCATGGGGACACACGGCCAATCAACACACCCATGGGGCTGACCGTGTGTCACACACGACCTAGACACAAGCCCGTGTGTCTACAAGTGTGGACATGTGAAAGGCTATCTACCAAGCCAAATGCCACCCTACAAAGTAACCATACTTATACCAATTCACTTCAACATATATTATGACCATAAGGCACTTCCAAGAACTCAAAATCAAAGCATCCACACAAGTATGCACTTCATGAATTTCATCATCTTTGAATATATGAACTTGTCAAGTATTGGTCAATTTCTAATGACCATTTAAAAAATGAATTGAACAACATTAATAGACAACACTTTGGCTAACAAATATGACATAACAAAATGACCAAGTCCTATACATGCTATAAAATAAATCTAACTTTGATATACTAAAAAGAAGTTGATAGTGTGATTTCTAAACTCCGATGTTCCACGAGTTCCTGAGCTAGCTTGGCAATACTACAAGGAAAAGGGAAACGAGAGAGGTAAGCATAAAGCTTAATAGGTTTGTATGAAATAAATAGCAACATAAAGCCTCATAATGTCTTCCATCCATTGCATTGAATAAAACACAAAGTCTTAAACTCATTGCCATAACTTACTCATGCTTACTCTTACCAATTACATATCATGTCTCATATCATAAACATTTCTCACGAATTACTCACATGTACCTGTATCACTTCATCACATAGCTTTAGCACTAATCTCATCTCTATTATAAGCTTAGCTATTTACCCATTGAATTCATTTGGAATACACAAAATCACATATTATCATCATTCACGTAAATGTGACACCAATGCCACATCCCAGATGTGGTCTTACATGGGATCACCTCTAGATGCCAATGCCATATCCCAGATATGGTCTTATACTAGATCTCATATCGATTGTAGATGCCATATCCCAGATATGGTCTTAAACGATTCTCATTTTCGATGTCGATGCCATATCCTAGATATGGTCTTATACGGGATCTCAATTCAGTGCAGAGGCCATGTCCTAGACATGGTCTTATACGGGACCTTACCCATCTCATGTTTTGTTGATATTATTCACTTATTTATTATAGTCCTACCGGGACTTTAACATTACAATCCTCATCATTTTCTCTTTCAACATCATTACTCAATTTCATAGAAATATTATACATCTTCAAAAATATCAAACATTTTAAATCATACTAGCATGATATTGAACTTATTACACACAAACTTACCTCGATTTCAAAATAGGCCAAATTGTCGATTTAGTTTGATACCTTGCCTTTCCCTCGGTCAAGGTTAATTTTTCATTCTTCTTGATCTATAATGACAAATTAGCTTATTTAATTATCACATTAATCAACATATTTCAATAATCATACTTTGAAAAAATTACCATTTTGCCCTTATACTTTCACAAAATGACTATTTTACCCCTAGACTCGTAAATCGATTCTAATAAAATTTCCTCCTTTTACAAGCCTAGATGAACATTTATTACTCTTATGGAAACCCCCAATACTCATTATTTCACACACATAGCACATATTTTACAACCTTTACAAAAAGGTCCTTTTAGGTGTTTTCATAGTAACACCTTTCACAAGAGTTGTTTATCTAACAATAAGACTCATTTTATTTCATAAAAATGTAGCAAACCACATGGGAAAACTCTAAACTTTCAACCATTTTGCAAAATAGTCCCCTCTTTAGCTAGCTTAAGCTTTAGGGGTTCCAAAAGTACAAATATTATCAAGAAATTATCATCAAAACACTTACTTGTAAGGGGTTAGGTTGGCTAAAAGTTTGAGCTTCAAAAACTCCTATTTTTCTACTAATTTTTGGTGGAGAAGAAGAGAAGAAAAGATGATATCTTTTCTTTCTTTATTTTATTTTATTTTTAGACTATTTATCACCTAATCCACCCACTTGATCAATTTTGACATCTTTTTGTCCCCTATGGCCGGTCAACCATTACTAGAGGGGTCAATTTCACTTTAAGGACCTCCAATTAATTTTCTATAGATATTAGACACCTTTAGCTTTTAAATTAGAACTTTCGTACTTTATGCGATTTTGTCCTTTTTCTCAAATTAAACACATAATCGTTAAAATTGAAGCACCAAAATTTTTATGCACCTATATAATCATGTTATAACTCATAAAATAATGTTAAAATAATTTTCTTTGACCTCAAATTAGTGGTTTTGAAACCACTATTTTGACTAGCCCCTAAATCGGGCTGTTACAATACTGCTGGTTGAAAACACTAACATCGGTAGCTCCAAGGGAGAGAGTGACATGAGACTTCTTCTTAGAAGAGTTTCAAAAGAAGTACATAAGTCAACGATTCATTGATCAAAAACAGAGAGAGTTTCTTGAATTGGAGCAAGGCAAAATGACTGTAGCAGAGTATGAACATGAATTCGTCAGACTTAGTAAGAATGCGCAAGAGTGTGTGTCTACAGAAGATATTATGTGCAAGAGGTTCGAAGATGGGCTAAATGAGGATATCAAGTTGCTAGTTCGGATCTTGGAGTTGAAGGAATTTGTAGTATTGGCCGATAGAGCTTGCAAGGCTGAAGAGTTGAATAAGGAAAAGAGAAAAGCTATGATTGAGGCCCGAGATGCAAGGAAGAGGCCGATGAGTAAGTCATTCCAAAAATGAACCCTCAGGCGACTGCTTCATTGGGTATTCACACCGAGATCGTGGTAACACATATTCGAGCTCGAGAGTTCAAGCCACCTCGATGGCATGCATGGGCAATGCGAAGTCAAATAAACCGAGTGTCCAAATTGTGGTAGACAACATGCTGGGGAGTGTTGGGGAAACAATCAAACTTTCTACAAGTGTGGTTCACCAGACCAGTTCATTCGAAACTGTCCTGAGAAGGATGAGAAAGACATAAAATAAGAAGTAAGAGCGAGCAATATACCTTCGAGGGTTAGACCACAAAGGAACCTGGGGAGTGAGATTGGTAGTAGAAGTGTGCCTAGAGATTCTACTATGAGATCAGAGGGTAGAGCACCTGCAAGGATTTACACCATTCGCTCGAGAAGAGGCATCATCTCCAGATGTGATAACGGGTACTTTTTTTCTTCATGATATCTCTGTTGTTACTTTGATTGATCCGGGGTCTACCCATTCCTCTATTTGCATGAAATTGGTATCTAGCATGAGTATGATTGTTGAGTCTACAGAGTTTGAGATAAAAGTGTCAACCTCGTTAGGCAAACATGTGCTAGTTGACAAAATGTGTAGAAATTGTCCCTTGACAATTAGAGGTCATTGTTTTTCGGCTAACCTCATGTTGTTGCCGTTTGATGAATTTGACCTAATCCTTGGCATGGATTGGTTGACTACTAATAATGTTTTAGTAAGTAGTATGTTAATTAAACTGAGATGTGCAAATGGAGATATCATTCGGGTTGAATAAGGTAAATCAGATAGTTTGCCTATAGTGATTTCATCTATGGTGGCTGAGAAATACATGAAGAAAAGGTATGAGTCTTATCTTGCATTTGTGTTAAATACCCAAGAGTCAGAAGTAAAGATTGAATTAGTGCCTGTGGTATGCAAGTATCTGGACGTGTTTTCGAAAGAGTTACGCGGATTGCCTCTAGCTAGAGAAGTCGTGTTTGGCATTGAGTTAGTTTCGGGTACAGCACCTATTTTGGTTGCCCCATATAGGATGGCACCATTGGAATTAAAAGAGTTGAAGGTTCAGTTGCAAGAGTTAACGGATAAGGGTTTTGCAAGACCGTGATATTCACCGTGGGGTGCTCCAACTTTCTGTAAAAAAGAAAGACGGGTTGATGAGATTGTGTATAGACTACAAACAGCTCAACAAGGTGACAGTGAAGAATAAGTATCCTTTGCCAAGGATAGATGATTTGTTCGACCAATTGAAGGGAGGCACTGTGTTTTCTAAGATAGACTTGAGATCTGGCTATTACTAGTTGAGAGTTAAGGAGCAAGATGTGAAGAAAACTGTATTTCGGATGAGGTATGACCATTACGAGTTCCTTATCATGCCCTTTGGCTTAACTCTTGTGGTATTTATGGATTTAATGAAATTTATCTTCGGACCATACTTAGATAAATTTGTAGTCGTTTTTATTGATGACATACTAATTTATTCTCTGGATGAGAGTGAACATGCAGAGCACTTGAGAACTATTTTGCAGACTCTAAGAGACAAGCAATTGTATGCTAAGTTTAGAACGAGTGAGTTTTAGCTCCGAGAGGTTAGATTCTTAGGACACATTATGTCGGGTGATGGAATTAGAGTTGATCCAAGTAATGTCTCGGCTATTGTTGAGTGGAAACTGCTGAGGAATGTGTCAGAGCTTAGGAGCTTTTTCGGTTTAGTGGGTTACTACAGACGGTTCGTTAAAGGGTTCTCTATGATTGCTACACCGATGACGAGATTGCTGCATAAGGATGTCAAGTTTGAATAGACTGAGAGATGCCAGCAGAGTTTTGAGAAACTGAAAACATTATTGACTGAAGCCCCGGTTTTAGTACAACCAGAGTCAGGAAAGGAGTTTGTAATCTACAGTGACGCGTCAATGAATGGTTTTGGTTGTGTGCTGTTGCAAGAGGGTAAAGTAGTAGCTTATACCTTGAGACAGCTAAAACCGCATGAAAGAAATTATCTGACTCACGATTTGGAGTTGGCTGCTATTGTTTTTACTTTGCAGATTTGGTGTCATTATTTTTATGGTGAAAAGTTTGAATCTTTACCGATCATAAAAGTTTGAAGTACTTAATGAACCAAAAGGATTTGAATTTGCGACAATGGTGGTTGCTCGAATTCTTGAAGGATTATGAGCTAGTAATTAATTACCACTCGGGGAAAGCGAATGTGGTTACCGATGCCTTGAGTAGAAAATCCTTGTATGCTTTGAGAGCTATGAGTACAAGCTTAGCATTGTCTGATGATGGTGCTATATTGGCGGAGATGAGCGCTAGACCATTATTTCTTCAACAGATACGTGAAGCTCAAAAGAATGATAGTGAGATGCAAGTTAAGAGAGCTCAGTGTGAATCGAGAAATAACTCTGATTTTTGTGTTGGTTTAGATGATTGTTTGATGTTTCATGATAGCGTTTGTGTACCTAAAGATGATGAGTTGATTTGGAAAAATTTATATGAGGAGCACAGTGGTTGTTTGTCAGTACATCCGGGCAGCACAAAAATGTATAATTATTTGAAGAAGTTGTATTGGCGACCGGGTATGAAAAGAGATATCTCCAAGTTTGTTATAAAGTGTTTGATCTATCAACAAGTGAAAGCCGAGCATCAAGTACCTTCGGGATTACTTCAGCCAGTGATGGTTCCCAACTGGAAGTGGGACTGAATCACGATAAATTTCGTAACTGGGTTACCTATGACTCTGAAAAAGAAAGATGCTGTGTGGGTCATCGTTGATAGATTAACGAAATCGGCTCAGTTTATACCTGTGTGCCCGATTATTCACTTGACAAGTTGGCTGAGCTGTATATTGTCGAAGTTGTGAGATTACATGGGGTACCTATATCCATTATCTTGGACAGAGATCCAAGGTTTACTCCAAGGTTTTGGAAAAAGTTGCAATAAGCCTTAGGTACGAAATTGAATTTTAGTACTGCGTTCCATCCGCAAACCGATGGCTAATCCAAAAGAGTGATTCAAGTTCTCGAGGATTTGCTCCGATACTGTGTTTTAGAGTTTGAAGGTAGTTGGGAAAAATATCTACCTTTAGTTGAATTTGCCTACAACAACAGTTATCAGTTGAGTATACGGATGGCACTGTATGAAGCATTATATGGTCGTAAGTGCCGAACGCCTTTGTACTGGACCAAACTCAGAGAAAACCAGATTCATGGGGTCGATTTGGTCAGAGGAAGTAAAAGTGATACGCGATTGTTTAAAAGCTACCTCTGATAGACAAAAGTCCTTCTCGGATATGAAACAGAAAGAGATTGAGTTTCAAGTTGGTGATAATGTATTTTTGAAAGTGTCACCATGGAATAAAGTCCTCAGATTTTGTTGAAAGGCAAATTGAGTCCGCGCTTTATCGGACTATATGAGGTTACCGAAAGGATAGGGCCGGTAGCTTATCATTTTGGCATTGCCATCTGAGTTGGAGAAAATTCATGATGTATTCCACGTGTCTATGTTGCATTGATATCGTTCTGACCCATCACATGTGATTTCACCAACAGAGGTTGAGATTTGTTCAAACATGACTTATGGTGAATAATAGGTTAAGATTTTGACACGAAAAGTCAAACAATTGAGAAACAAAAGTATAGCCCTTGTGAAAGTACTATGGAAAAGACATGAGGTAGAAGAGGCTACATGGGAGCCTGAGGAGGCTATGAGAAACCAATATCCTAACCTTTTTACTGGCAAAATTTTTGGGAATGAAAATCTTTAAGAGAGAAGAATTGTAACAGCCCGATTTTGGGGCTAGTCGAAATAGTGGTTTCAAAACCACTAATCCGAGACCAGAGAAATTATATTTAATATGATTATATGTGTTATATCGTGAATATATAGGTGCATGAAAATTTGGTGCATTAATTTTGGTGATTGCATGCAGAATTGCAAAAAAGGGACTAAATCGTATAAAGTGCGAAAGTTTTATTTTACAAGATAGAGGTGTCAAATAGCTATAGAACTTTACTTGGAGGTTCTAAATGTGCAATTATACCTTTTTAAAGGCAATATCTGCCATAGGGGGGACAAGAGGCTTAATTTGGTCAATGTTTGGTAGTGTTAGGTGATTAATGAATAAAATAAGACAAAAATAAAGAAGCTATCATCTTTTCCTATTTTCATTTCTTCTTCCACTGAAAATTCAAGAAAGAATAGGGGTTTTTGAAGCTCAAAATTTCAGCCAAGGTATCCTCTTGCAAGTAAGTGATTTTAGTGGTCTTTCTTGATAATATTTATACTTTTGTAACCCCTAAAGCTTAAGCTAGCTAAAAAGGGGACTATTTTGCAAAATGATTGAAAGTTTAGGGATTTTGTATGAGAGTGCTTATGTTGTTTGCTGAATTTTTAGGGAATAAAATGAATTATGGTTGTTAAATAAACAACTTTTGTGAAAGGTGTTTCCATGAAAACACCTAAAATGACCTTTTTGTAAAGGTTGTAAATTGAGTAGTAAATGCATGAAATATTTGGTATTGTGAGTTGTTATAAGAGTAATAAATGTTCAGCTAGGCTTTTTAAATGAGGAAATTTAATGAAAAAAGATTTACGAGCCTAGGGGCAAAATCATAATTTTGCCTAAGTGTAAGGGTAAAACGGCAATTTTTTTCCAAAGTAGAAATTTTGAAGTGTCTTGATTTACATAGTGGTTAAATGAGTAAATTTTATTATTATAGATCAAGAAGAACGTGGAATCAACCTTGACATGGGAAAAGGCAAGGTTACAGATTAAATTACAAACTGACATATTTTGTATCGAGGTAAGTTTATGTGTAAACGATACATCCTTATTACGTATGTTTTTACCTATTAATGCATTGTGTGGATATAAATGCTTATTGGTGAGATTTTTTGAAAGGATAGAGAGTGAGGAAATTCTTGGATGAACCTTCAGAATAGGAAAATGGGTACAGATAAATATCCGTAAATATGTAATTATTATTGTTGGTGGGCTGTGTGTGATACCACCTTGTTGTTTATTAACGATGGGCTCTGTGCGATACCATCATATGTATCATCATTGGTGGACTGTGTGCGATACCACCGTAAACGTGTAATTATTGGTAGGCTGTGTGCGATACCACCTTGTTAATTGTTAAATGGTGGGCTGTGTGCAAAACCACTAAATATCCAACTTTATTTCGAAGTGTTCATCAAGAAACTTGTCTAAGTGAAATTGCATGTGGCTTTGTGATGATAAGTGCAAGGTATAAGTGCAAGTAAATGTGAGCAATATTTATGATATGTGTTTGGGATGTGGTAAGGTTTGAAATGAGTAAGCATGATTATGAGGATATGAATTGTTTTTACATAGTATGTAATGTTTTTGATTGATTAGCATGTGGTATGATGCTTATTGTTTACATATAGAGTTACTAAGCTTAAAGCTTACTCCCTTGTCTTTTCCCTTTTTTTATAGTGTCGAAGAGCCAGCTCGGTATATAGAGATAATCAGAAGATCACCCACACTATCAGCATATCTTGGTATAGTTAGATTTAGCATTTTGAGTATGGCATGTATAGGGACTAGACTTAATTGGATGTCATATTGTTTTGGCCAAATGTGTTGGCTCATTCAAAGATGAATTCTTTTGTATAAGGCTATAGTTGATGGCTCTCTCTTATTAATCTATGAAATGATGAGGTTATTCATGAATGTGCAAGTTGCATGGTTGATTTACTTGGTTTAATTATGCATGAATGAGTTGATGGTTTGATGTGATTTATGTTTGTATGAGTTGATGTGGTAGAAAGAGCTTGGCAAATAGCCTTGTTCTTGTCCACACGGTCAACCTTATGGGCATGTGGTTAGGCCGTGTGTCCCCTTGCATGCTAGGTTTACAAGTCAGTATGCTCAGTAATAACTACACCGGTGGAGACACGGCCATAGTACATGGGTGTGTGCCCAGGCCGTGTGAAGTCTGCACCTGAATTAGGAATTTAATTTGCCACACGGTCGAAGGACACGGGCGTGTGCCTTGGCCGTGTGAGGGACACGGGCCATGGACACGGGCTTGTGTCCGCCATGTGAAAACCCCTGTAGGTTTGAATTGAGAAATAAATCCACACGGGTGTGGAACACAGGCATATGATATGTCACACAAGCGTGCCCCTTCCTCCACATGGGTGTGTGGACTGTTTGATGAAAATTTTCTAAGTCATTCTAGAGATCTTTAAATGAGTTTGATTTGATCCCGAATCATTCCTACTGTGTGATTTAAGCCTCGTAGGCTTATTTAAGAGGTGTTATGAAAAGTTTTAAAATTTGAGTGGAAAGTCATGTCTCGGTTTTTCATAATTGCTTGCGTATGAGTCTAGTAATGCCTTGTACCTTGTTCCAACGTCAAATACGGGTAATGGGTGTTACAGCACATCCAAAAATTCTAAGATGGGAAATATTTGGCTCTTGACCAAAACCCAATTACAATTGGGAGTATTTATTATAATTTGTTGCCTTGATGCGCATAAATGCTGCTGCATGAAAAATAGTATATCCCCAAGTTGTAACAGGGAGCTTTGTTCTCATAAGCAATGGTCTAGCTATTAGTTGGAGGCATTTGATAAATGATTCAGCTAAACCATTTTGTGTGTGAACATGAGCTACAGGATGTTCAACTTTTATCTCGATTGACATACAATAATCATTGAAAGCTTGAGATGTAAACTCACCAGCATTATCAAGACATATAGTTTTTATTGCATAATTTGGAAATTGTGCTCTTAATTGAATTGTTTGAGCAAGTAGTCTTGCAAATGCCAGGTTGCGAGTTAATAATAAACATACATGTGACCATCTACTAGATGCATCTATCAATATCATAAAATATCTAAAAGGTCCACATGGTGGATGAATAGGCCCACATATATCACCTTGAATACGTTCTAGAAATGCAGGAGATTCAATCCCAATTTTAGCTGGTGATGGTCTAATAATCAGTTTACCTTAAGAACAAGCATCACAAGAGAAATCATTGAATTCAAGAATCTTCTGGTTCTTTAATCGGTGTCCAATCAAATTCTCAATTATTTTTCGCAACATAATAGATCCGGGATGGCCTAACCGATCGTGCCAAATAGTAAAAGTATGTGGTTCTACAAACTTCTGGTTTGTAGTAACATGTTCCTCAATTGCACTAATATGTGTATAATATAAACCTGATGAAAAAGCAGGTAATCTTTCCAAAATATTTTTCTTTCCACATTCAATATTTGTAATATATAGAGATTCAATTTTTTTCATTCATAGTCTCAATATGATATCCATTAATACGAATATCTTTAAAACTCAATAAATTTCTTTGAGACTTAGTGGAAAATAAAGAATCATTAATGACAAATTTTGTACTTTTAGGTAATAAAATAATACCACTTATGGAGCTTTTAATAAGTTTTAAACTACCCGATATTGTATTAATATGAACATTGCTTATTGTTAAATGAGAAAATGTTTTTTATCTTTGAGTATCGTATATGTTGTAACACTATTTGTAAGACACATGTCTCTATTGATTTTGGCTCTAACAAAATTTTGTTGATCATTCATATTCTTCATAAAATAAATAAAATATAGCATTAGAGGCATTTCAAATATTTATTGAATATGTATAACTTGCAAGAAAATAAACATAAAATAACTTAAAAAAAGCCAAAATAACACCAACTTTATTCTTTATGCAAGAAAATGAAACATACTTAAAAACAACTTAAAATGCTAAAATAACACCAACTTTTCTAATGATTCTCAAAGAAATCTGTCACATCAATGCGAGCTATATCATTAAGGTCATGAATTACATCACCCTCCTCTTTTGCCTCCATTTCATCATTTTGGGATATAAAATTTGTCTCAATATTATTTTTCTTCACTTTAATGGATGCTTAATAAAGTTTCACTAAATGTTCAGGCGTACGACAGGTACGTGCCCAATGCCCCTCATACCATATTGATAACATATATTCTCAATAACCTTTGAAGGATTATTTTGACCACCTCTTTCTTGTCCTTCGTTGCTATTCTTTTTTTGGTGGTTAGAAATACCACTATTATGAACACCATGATAACGGTTACTAGTACGTCCTTGACCACGTCCCCTACTACGTCCACGACCACGACCACGACCATGATCGCAACCTCTATATTTTTCATTTCCATATTTATTATGTACTGCATCATTCACTTCAAGAACGAATTCTATGGTTTTTCATCAACAACTTGTTATTTTTTTCAGCCACTAAAAGGTATGAAATCAATTCAGAATACTTTTTAAAATCTTTTTTACGGTATTATTACTGAAAGAGTACATTAGCAGCATGAAAGGTTGAAAAGGTTTTCTTTAACAAATCCTTATCGGTTATGTTCTCTCCACATAATTTCAGTTGAGAACTAATTTTGAAAAGTTCTGAATTGTATTCACCTACAGTCTTAAAATCTTCCAACCGTAAGTGCATCCAATCAAAACGAGCTTTAGGGAGGATCATCCTTTTTTGATAGTCAAATCATTCTTTCAAATTGTTCCACAACTCAAGAGGGTCTTTCATAGTGAGATATTCCACTTTTAATCCTTCATGTAGATGATGACGGATGAAAATAAGTTTTTGCCTTGTCTTGGTTAGATGCTTCTTTATTTGCTACTATAGTATTCCCTAGACCTTTAGCATCTAGGTGAATTTCAGCATCTAACACCCATGACAAATAATTTTTGGCTGAGATGTTTAGGGTAACAAATTCAAGTTTGACAAGATTTGACATTATAATCACAAAAAAAAAAAACTAAAAAAATATTAGTAAAATAATAATAATCAAATTATTTGTCAAATGTAATTATAATAATGTATTTAAGAATGAAAATAGGAAATAGTATAAAACAATTTGTGATATAAGATTTAGGATTACCTTAAATCGATAGAGAAATTAAATTTGATTCCTCCCAAGAACTTTAAGCAAATCGCGGCACAAGTTTGAAAGTCTATTTTTTCGTCAATTTTGGGGTAGCCAAGCAACCAATTGGAATGCTAGGTTAGAAAAATAATGAAAGTAATTCAACAGGGGATTAGAAAGGGATAGAAAGCAATTGAGGTATGGGTTTCAAATTTTGGAGGGGGTTATCAAATGAAAAATTAGGACGAGGTGGGTTTATAAAAAAAAATTTGAGAATTGTGCTAATAACATGTTATAAAATAAATAGAGATAGAGAAAATAAAGAACAAAGAAAATATGAGAATTAATAGAGAATGTATTTTATTGATCAATGAGATGATTATAATACTTCTTCAAAGTCTCTATTTATAGGCATAAGAAGTATAAATGAAGTAGAGATCTAATTCTAATAACTATTAAAATTTAAAGTACATCAAAACTTATCTTAATCTTGATGGACATCCAATGAATAACATATTCATAACAAAATTTTCTATTTTAATATTCTATTTCAATCTATCATTCTTATTACTACCGTCTGTATTTTCTTTTTCAATATATTATCTTCTATCATTATTAAACTTCTCGTACAATTAATTATTTGAAGTTGCAAATATATAAAAAAAAATTTATTATAAATCGAATAATTTATATAATTACAATTATAACAATTCACTTCCTTTTAATTTTTTTGACTCGATTATGATTTTTTGGGTATGGTTGTAATTAAATGTGCTCATAGGTTAGATTAGGTCGAGCTCATGTAAGATATCAAAACCAATTTTCTAAGTCCAGGCTCGACTTGAAAAATTAACTTACTTTTTTTTCAAGCCTGACCCAATTTAAGAAAGGTAAACCTGGACCGGACCGAACCTGTCCATATTTGATTTTTATATTAGTTTTTATTTAAAGATATTTTTTAAAAAATATAATACACTAAATGCACTAAAAAATACAATTTTTTTTCAAACACATTAAAAGTAGATTAAAAATACTACCATAAATATAATAAATATTTTAAAAACACAAATAAATATTTTATTATATTAAATAAAATTTTAAAATTTTATATTCGGATTGGGTTATTTAGTTGGTTAATTTTTATTATTTAGGTTTTGGGTAATGTGTTTAATTGTTATTGGGTTAGTGATTAAATATAAATATATAATTATTATTTAGCATATATAATTAATATAAAATTTTTATAACATAATACATTCGTGCTGGGTCAGGCTCGGGCAAAAAAATCTTGCCTAAGGCCAAGCTTATATAGAAAATGGATCTTAAATTTTACACAAGCTCATTTTTCAGGCCTCATTTTTTAGTCTAAATCTTTTTATTTTTCAGACAAATCTTTAAACATGAGCGGAGGACTTGGCCAGATGTAGTTGATGTATTTGACTTACTCTTTATCCATACAAATAAGTATTTAGCTATCAAACTTAGGCAAATATGGGAAAACAAAAATCATACCGATTAGATTATAGGAACAAATTGTAGTGATATCTTGCATATCGAATAGAAAAAAATAATAGAAATTAAAATTTTAGCAAAATTCAAAAATAAATCTAATAAAAGCGAGTTTAAAATAAATCTAATCTAATATGTAATAAATTATAAATAAATTTGTGATGAATAAATATTATAATATTACCTTGTCATCGTTTAAAATAAATTTTCACAAGTGTCGTCGTAATCTGAATATGAAAATGTTTAAATGTTTAATGTTATTTATAATTATAAATCTTATTTTAATAGTTATACAATTTTAATATTAATTAAATGATAACTAATTTAAATAATTAATTATTAATAATTAATTAATATATTCAATTGTGTAGTTCGAACGAATTAAAAACTCTATTATATAAAAATGAAAAAATTGATTGATATTAATTTTTTATTATTAGTACTTAATATTAATTATTCTTAATACATTGTGTAACACCCTTTAGCCCGTTAGGAAGGCATGGCGTGTACCATTCAGCCAAACAGATGTTGGAAAATGTGTCCATATTGTAGTAAACATGTAATTATTTTCTATATATTTGACTGATAAATAAATAAATAAAGTTAATTTCACATTTTACAATTATGTCTTTTGTATTTCTATATTTTATATTTTGCATGTTTAGCGAAATTGTGACAGACAAATATTAGCTTATTGATTGTTTAATTTCAAATTGAAGAGAAGTGGCATTGTAATAACGTTTACATTGTGAGAAAGACAACTTACTTTAGTAGATAATCTAAGTGAGTCTGTAATCCCGTAAAAGAATCAAAGTGAACATTTGATTTAAATACTGAGAAGGATTATTATGTCGCCTACAATTACAATTGAGGAGATCGCTAGTCTTGGCTATCGAAATAGTTGATTCCACGGGTAGAGACATAGATGTATTCATTGGTAGAATGATACATTGGATTGGACCTAAGATGAATTAATTCTGAATTCATTTGTGAATTAATTCACTTGTGACGTTCATAGTGTGATTAACCTAAATCCTGAGTTAGTCACTGACCATACGTATGCAACTCATGTGCTTTGATATAAGTGGAGGCTTATTCTCTAAAGATGATCAATCCCATAGCCGGTATGTTGGGTACCTGACTTGTGTATGGCATGACTTTACTGGCAACAGTGGAATTCATAGCTCAATAAAGAGTTAATGATATCCTCTCACTGGCATTGTGTGGATTGATAAATATGGAACGTGATTGCGAGTTGCTAGTTCTCGAACGATCAATTTATCACAGCCATTTGTTGGCAGTGATCATATTAATCATTAAGAAGACATAATGGTGACAATGAGATAAAATAAGATTGTATTGAGTGAACGGATTTAACTCAAAGGAATCAAGGATATCAGATGAGGGTAACATACACATGACAAGGTCATTGGACAAAGAAGTTGGATGAACTGCTTACATAAAGAGTATACAATAAGGAGTTTTCAATCATGGTACTTCTTGTGGACTGACTCCAGGGTTAAGTAATTGCAAATTATCAGAACAATGCTTCTGGATATAATTCAATTACTAGAGTCTAATTGTATATGTTCGATTGGTCCCTCTGCTAGCTCAACAAAACCTCGATCGGGCTGCAGTTGAATCAGAAGAAAATTCTATATGACTTTGGAAATAATTTAATTGAGTCGATTTATTCGATGTGGAATTAAATTAAGTAGTTGTGAGAATTGTTTAACTAG
This sequence comes from Gossypium rotundifolium, assembly GCA_025506655.1. Lineage (NCBI taxonomy): Eukaryota > Viridiplantae > Streptophyta > Magnoliopsida > Malvales > Malvaceae > Gossypium > Gossypium rotundifolium. Next base: position 112,406,547 of record CP106729.1, read on the forward strand.
AGAATTTGATTAAAGAATTTTCTTGAAAAAATAATTTGGAAAATCTAAGTGATTTTTGGGAAAGTTAATTTGGATCAAGTAAAAATAAATTAATCACATTAATTAAAATTAATATGATATTTTTGAAAATTAATGTTCAAGTCAGACAATTGGCCAAGTGGGTAATTGAACTTGAAAATTGAACCTAAGATCGTAAATTGGGCCTAGGAGCCCAAAATTGATACCAAGACCTAAAAACTGGTCAAATAGGGCCCGACTTGTAAAACCAGGTCGACGGTCCAACAGGTGGTTAGACCGGACCAATCGCGTTGTCACTGACTCTGATCGTACCAACAGTAACCGAATCGACTTGGGGTGCCGTAAGGGCATCGCACCTGCATCATCAGACACAGCGGTACCAGCGGTTGCAACAGCGGTGTCCCAATGGCTAGTGACGGTTGGTCTTTGGTGGTTGAATAGTGAAAAAATTACACTCCTACTGGGGCTTTACCAAATAATTTGATTTCAAATTAATTATCCCAAAAATAATATTATTCTAATAGTTTAATATTAAATTTAATTTAATACTTATCTTAATAGTATTTTATTAATTTAGTATTAAAGTGATTATATTAATATTAAATTAAATTTAATGTTTATCTTGTAGATAAAATTCTAATATTTTAATAAGATTTAATATTAAATTTAATCTAATATTTATCTTGATAAATGTTATATTAATTTAATATTAAAGTGATTAAGTTTAATAATAGTTGAACTCTCTAAACTCTTCTTATATAAAAAGAGTCTTGGAACACACTTGAATTCAAGAGAAAGTTGTAAAGAGAAAATTGTGAAGAGAAAATTCTTTGAAGAGATTATTTCAGAAAATTTCTAGAGATATTTTTTTGATTTACAACTTTACCTAAAAATTTAGAGAAATTGCGAAATTACCCCCCACTGGTAATTTTTTTGAATTTTTTTTTGATTTGTAGCGAGCCCACACTCGGTGGACGTGAGCTTAAGGATAATGGAGAAGACTACTCGGACGAAGCGCTCATCCTAGACGAATTGAAAAAGTACAATTTTGATTAAGTTTTTATTACTTTAAATATCGCAATCAAGATCTTGTTTTGGAAAAAAAAATAAAATTTTGTTTTCCTTAAATTTATTTTCTTCTGCGTTTTTCAAACCCATTTTTTCCAAAAACAAACCCAACGGACTAGGGCATTACGGATGGATTTAAATCCTTTAGCTTAACTTAAATCTTTGAGAAAATAGTTATGATAGTTTCTTTTTTTTAAATATTATTATTCTTTCTACCCATCTCTAAAGAAAGTAATAGGAGTTATACAAGAAAAATTATATTATCCAACCACTACCTAGTTCATAAAATACAATTCAAGGGAGTTTGGTTTACACTTTCATAGTAAGGGTCAATTCTCTTTTTAAGACAGAACAATACAAACGACGAAATTAATTGCAAAAGTTAAATACAAAACATACGTATACGTCATCCGCCAAAATAGCCATACATGATACAAAATAAACAAGTGGTTCACTTGCAACCACAACTCTGGCATAGTCTCATTCAACTAATTCCTCTTCTACTAGAAATATGCCTGAAGAAGGATAAGTAATGGAGTAAGTTCAATTGAACTTAGTGAGTTACAAAAATGGACACAATAAATTACAAAAATACCGTTATTCAACAAGCATCGATTCTCATAAGAAAAACAGACTTATTCGTGAGACTTTGTCGTACAGTCATGATAAATCAATAATGATATCTACATTTCACTGGCGAAAATACTTTGCCATTTTAAATATAACACACAGTACACGGGCGTTTACTATTCGCCAACTCATGCGTATCTCCCATAATCATGCATGTTTACAAACTATCCTTCCTTGTGCTAGCCTTGGACCCATAATCCAAAATCATAAATCAGTCATATTCATATTCATATCATCCTTATTAAGTTGAACACGTGTTCTCTCGCAAGGCCAGACTGTGATCTGTAAGTCCAGTTTGCAATATAGCTGTCCTACTGGAGGCATAACAAATAGATTTCCTTTCCATATTTTCACATATCACAATTAGTGTAATACTAGGCTCGTGCAACAAGGAGGGTGTTTTTACATCGACAATGGCCATACTCACACATACAACATTGGTTTATTACACACCCATCCAGACACAACACATCAACTCATTTACAATAGAGACAACTTACCGAACACAACCTACGTATCATGGAAGCATCATAAATCAAATGAAGTAAGAAGGAACTCACCAGCAAGCTTTAGAACAGAATCTACTTTATTGGTCATTTACCTCGATTGCTCGAACCTTCACTAGCTTTTTAGGCTAAATAAGAAGCAGTTATAACCATCAAACCATTTATCTAATTTAATCATGTATGCCCTAATGCAAAAACATAAATCCCTTCGACAACCACATAAGGGCTTTCTAGAAATTTCCAATAAGCTGGTACCTAACAAGGGCATTTTGACTAACTATTGAAACCTCATTCGTCTTCTCTAACGAAGATACCTTAAAATTTTCCAAAGACACAAAAAAGAATGTAGAGAAAAACAAAGGTGAAACATGTCGTCTATCGACATCCTTATATAGCACAAACAATGGCGACAAAGCTTAGTGGGAGGGTTAGAAAATCCCGCTATAGCCCTTGGAACTTGAGAATAGAGTTTTCTAAAATTTTGAAACCTAATCATTTACCAAACATAACTACTACCACTAATTAGCTTAATGAGTAGTAAAACGTTGCTTGTACACTAATACAAGTCATCTAAACAAATCATTCAACTACCTAAGCACATCAAGCTGTCATCTACAGAACTCTAGTTCAATCTCAACTAGGTCTTAGCTAAACTCTAACGATACTCACTGAGTCACCGTTTTTGTGCTAAAACACAGAAAACAAATCTATCAATTCGTAAACTAACAAGTTCACCCTAAAGTATCTGGGGTTGGCGGATTGCCTCCCAAAAGAGTCTGCCAAATGGCGAATTCCAGCGAGACGTTCTGCAAAATGGTGTACTGTTGTATTCACGCAATACGCCACCTAGACGCAACAGATAATTCACCAATTCCATCCTTTTTCTACCTTGGCTTACCTAACTATACGCCAAATAACAAATCGATACGATCTACGCCGGGTAGGCTGTTACACATTAAATTTAAATTTAAATTCAACTCAACTATATAGATTAAATGAATAAAAACTCTTTTATTAAATATCAATTTAGTAATATAAAGAAAAATAAAGGGTATTTTCATTGATTCAAACTATTTTCTAAATTTGTGCTTTTTATAAATTATAGATATAGATTAAGGTGTTGGGGTGGATTTTATTGTAGAGAAATACTACAAGTAAATTACAATTTTTTAGTACAAGCACATTGCGCATTTAGTTAAATTTCAAGAGCCAAATATAACATTAACCCTTTATAATATGATGTTTATAACACGATATGAACTTTGTTTATGCATAAAATAATACAACATAATTAAGTTCGTAACTTCGTTTTGAATTCATTAATAGTGCATATATCAAATAAAAATCGAAGGCAAAAGGTAAACATGCCCTTATGCATCCAACAAAATCTATTTTTATAAATGATAAGTGAAGATATAAAGCAACAACTAAGTGTCCATTTAACCCAAAGCAATATTAATTGACAACATTTAAAGCACATATATTGAAGTAAAAAAGGCAACCACTGGCATGAGTGATGATAATGTAGGAGCGACAGGAGGAGGCTCCTCAAACTTATTGCGACATACGGGACATGTGGCATTTAGTTTAAGCCACTGGTCTATACAATCGACATGAAAATAATGGCTACAATTAGGGATAGTTCTTAACGTCTCATTGGCTTGGTATTCGCATAGGCATATGGAGCAGATGTTGTCTCTCGGATTGGGTAGGCATCGGCTTGGACCAAGCAAAGTTGTAGGGTATGTGTCAATAGTTTCTCTATCAAGGCCTTTTGTTGAGCCTGGAGTTGATCGAGGGTGGGTCATGAGGATTTCGGGGTTGGGGTGGTTCTGTCCCTCGGTAAAGTTGAGTTTTACGCAACTTATAATCGCGATGAGGCACATAAGGGATATTCCCAAGCCGAAAACCAAGGCATCTCTAACACTTGATGGAAGCCCTACACAAGAAAAGACGAATGCAAATTAAATTCAAACTATAAGGTTGAGGCTCTAATATATATATATATATATATATTAATTATGAATTTTATCCCTCTACTTTATTAAAATTAAAAAAAAGTTAGTCTTTTATTTTAATTTGTTAGAGTATTGACTTCAAGTCAACCATTAATGGTACATTGTTAAACTATTTTTTCAATTTTGTACGAAAACTAAAATTTGACAAATTAAAGTAAAAGATAAACTTTTCAATTTTCATAAGGTAGAGGGCAAAGTTTAGAATAAATTATATATATATATATATATATATATAAAGGCTTTATTCATTAACTTTTGAACTATACCCATTTTTCATTTTGGTATCTAAATCTTTTTTTTTTTTTGTTCTATTTTGATACTAAACTTTGCTCCATTACCCTTTTGTACCTAAAAGTCAATGATGTTAAAAAAATAGCAAATAAGAACACACCATGCCATCAATGAAATGACACATTGACTGATGATGTGGCATGTTGATTGATGACGTGTTATATTGATCGTGTTGATTGATCGTTAATTGGACAAATCATTAAAAGTTGTAAAAAATATTAAAATTATTAAAATTTATTAAAAACTATAAAATTTGTAAAAAAATTTAAAATATTAAAAATTGATAATTAATAAAATAATTAAAAGTTTATAAAAATTGCAAAAAAAGATTTAAAAGGTAAAAAAATGTGAAAATTATTTTAAAATATTAAAAATGTATACGATTCCCATAATCAGTTTTAGCTAACTTGGTTCACATTCATCCTTGATATTCGAAATGGAATTTGACATCAATCTCAAATTGATTTTTCTTTTATGCTAAGGCAGGCCAAATTTTACAATTTTTTAAAATTTGAAAACACTTTTAATATTTTTATAATTTTTAATAATTTTAAAAATATTTTTTATTTTAAAATTATAATTTTATATATATTTACAAATTTTAATGTTTTTAATATTTTTTACAATTTTAATAATTTTACGACTTTTAAATATTTAAAACAACTTTCACAGTTTTATAATTTAAAAAAAGATTATACTTTTACAATGTTAATGATTTTTTGTCCAAACAATGCTCAATCAATGCAATTAATTATCGGCGAATACCATCATTAATTAAAATGTCATGTTATTGATGACTTGGCGTGTTGTTATTGGCAGCTTTTTTAACATTGTTAGCTTTTAGTAACTAAAACGGATAATGGAGTTACGGTTTAAGTATCAAAATACAATAGAAAAAGAAGTAATTACTAAAGTGGGTATAGTTTAATGGTTAGATCGTGAATAAAATTAAATATAAATATGGATAAAATTTTGACACTCCACTTATTTCTAGAGGAATGTAGTCACTAGTCAGGATATCGAAGGAATATTACCTTAAAAAAAAAAAAAAGATATTGAAGGAATATCCGTGAAGAAGAAAAGTGGTATTATGCACATTTGAAAGATCCAATGTAGTTTGCATTCCATCGGTAAATCCTAATTCTAATACCAAATTGTTCTATATACTCCCCACATCACCCTTCTTAACAAGCTTCCGGCTTCCACTTTACCAATGGAATGCAAAGATGAAAAACCGCTCTTTTAACTCAATTACCATTATTGGTTATTAAACTTCAAAGTTTATGCATGTTTTTTTCTCAGTTTTAACCTTTTTGCATTAAAAAAACACACACATTTAAACGATTAAAGAAAAAGACAGCCTTACTGTTGTTGAGTAGAAGAAGTTAATGAAGCATACCGTGTTTAATAGCACTGTCGCATCCGACCTGCAAGCCTGCACCAACATTCTCGAATAGGCAAGTTCCTTGATGGCTTTCACACCAACGGCAATCAGGTTGGTTCCACCCCAAAGTCATACTGTCCTCCCACCAATCTGTTGACATTGGGACCATAACCTTTGCTATCTCCAAACACACCGACGTCGATGGGGTATAACCATCCGTCAGTATAGCAACGACATAAAAGTTGAACCCACTAAGACATGGAATTTTTATAACTCCAGGATATTGCACCATGGTTGAACAGTTGTAAAAAGTGTAGCTTTGAGTGTTTACTGACATAAAAGGAGAGCCTGAGAGATTAAGACCCTGAAGAAGAATTCTCGGGAGGCAACCTTCCGAGTAGCCGAGTTGCAGTACTTGTTGGGCGTAATCGATATGGAAGACGCTGAAGTTACCGGCATATGGGAAAGTGAGGATGGTTACGTCTTGTGTCGTCTCCTGGAATTGGCAAGAGAGTTTAAAGTCTTGATAGCCGCAGTATTGGGGCTGGTCTATAAGCCTGAAAGGGAAGCGAATAGTTTGAGATCCGCATAGGGTAGAACAAATTTCTAGGCTTATTGATGGTTGAAAAGAAAAGAAAATGATGATGAACAAGAAAGGTTGAATGGAAATTGAATCCATTCTTTTAATAACGTAAAAGAAGTCCATTCATGTAAGTAGTTAGTTTAGAGGATTATAAACAACGTAGAGTTTGTTCTTGCTTTTTTGGCAGATTAAACTTGTAGACCTGTCAGAAGAAACTGAAAAACAATATTTAACTGTCTACTATGTTGTAGTATTGTTTTCACCGACGAAATTTATTCCTTATTTTTTTGTGTTTTCCTAGTCACCCTCAATTGTTTTGGTAGGTATTGATAATGAATAAATAAATAAATAATCATAATGATGGGTTTGGTTTTCACTTTATTTCTTTTACATTGATCCCATACAGAAATTATACACAAAGAAAAATAAGTTAATTAATCATCCGTTATGATGAAGATGAAACAATAGGAGCTAATGTTTGCGGGGTATTACGGCACAAGGGGCATGCAGCATTCAATTTCAGCCACTCATCGATACAAACGGCATGAAAATAATGCTCGCAATCTGGAATAGTCCTTATCATCTCTTCAGCTTGGTATTCACTAAGGCATATTGGGCAGGTATTATCATTAGGCCTCGGTAATCGCCGGCTTTCACTCAGCAATGTTACTGGATACGCCTCGATGGTTTGTCCATCGAGACCTTTGACGGAAGCATCTAATCTTGGGGTGGTCGACAACAGTTCTGGCTGATTTGGATGCCGATTGTTGTAGTCTTCTTCAACCTTGTTGCGGAGGTAAATTACTAAGCCGACGATGAACAACACCGGTATTCCAGCACCAAACATTATACCGTATTTAGCATGTCTTGAAAGACCTAAAAATAAATAATGAAACATTTATCTTCCTTATTTTATTTGATCGTTAAAAAAAAAAAAAATGAAAGACGCAAGTATGAAATTCAACCGCCGCCTGACGTGGTTGTGCAAGCATGAAAGCGATACCTCACCAACAGATTGAGAAGTGAATAGCAATTTTGAAATTTGCTTTCTGTATGTCCCATTTTTATCTTTCCTCACATGTTCCATTAACTAGTAAACCTCACGCAAGTATGTATATTTTTATATCACCATTGAATGTGGGTATTATATATAAATTCCTTTTAGGGTGTACTTAATGATTTTTTTTTATATAATTTTATCAATTTAATTGAATTGTTTGGATAAATGTACTTTAGAAATTAGAAAGAATTTTCAACAATGAAATTTGATCAAATAATTAAATAATAATAGAAAAATAAAAAAATGGCATTATGATTACTATTAGATTTGTAAAAAAATAAAAGATAAAGTAACATTTAGTCCTTAAATTTGATAATTTTTCTCACATTGATTCTTAAACATTTTTTTATTTACTTTAGTCCTAGAACTTCACTATTTTTTCTAATTTGATCTATTAACTTGACTTCTCTTAAAGTGTGATGACATGATACATTTTCATACTGCCACATCATTCTTGAAAAATTTTAAAAATTATAATTCAAAATTTGTCATCACACCTTAATGGAATTCAAGTTCAAGGGCTAATTTAAAATTTATTTCAAATTTTGGGACTAATGTGGACATAAATAAGTTTAGAGATTAAATTGAAAAAATTACCAAGTTTGAGAACTAAATAAAAATGAATAGATATATAACATGATAAAAAATAATAATAATTAGAAATTAAAAAATTGGTATAAAATAACATAATAAATACTAATTTCTTAGTAAAAATCAAAGGCATTTCACAAAATCCATATCTAGAATTGAAAAATCTAGTTTTTATTTTAGCAAATAATAAAAAAATACTTTAAAATTCTCCTTACTAATACTTTTTTTCACTGCAACTATATATGCAATATTTTTAACCAAAATTTCCATAATTTTTCACTGCAAAATAGAAACATACCATTGGTAAAACCACCGGAGCATCCAACATCCAGGCCCGTCTCACTCTTGAACATGCAGTTCCCTGCTCCATTTTCGCACCTCAGGCAATTCGGTTCATTCCATTTCAACATAATACCATTCCCAAGATTCGACCAACCGGTCCAGGAAAACGGAACCAAAACCGTCGCTATCTCTAAACACGACATTGACAATGATGCCGACGAATCGAGTCGGTCCGCCGGTAGAGCCACGACAGAAAAGTTTGTGCCGCTGAGACAAGTGATATACTTTGCTTGATGAAGTTGTGTTGATGCAGCGGCGGAGCAATTGAAAAACGTGAAGCTTCGAGGATATAGCAAATCAAAAGGAGTACTGGATAGCTATGAAGCATGGACACGGACACGCAATACGGTACGATGACTACGATACGGATACTGACACGGTAATTTTAAAAATGAGGACAGGTGCGGAAGGATACGCAATAAAAAATTTTTATTATATATATATTTATGTTAAAATACTCAATGTATAAAATATTGATATTTTTATTAATATATAATTAATTCTTTTTCATTATAAATTTATAATTATATAAAACAATACATTAATTAATTTTTTCACAACATTAATTTTTTCTTTTTTTTTTACACAACATTAATTTTAGGATAGGTTAAGTCCATGAACGAGACGTTTGGGGGTGCAATGATCAGGGTCGTTGAGCCATATATTTTGGAACAAATAGTCGATGTGTACGACATTGAATTCACCGGAAAATGGAAGCGAAAGGACAGTTTGGGCTTGGTCCTTGCATGAGAGATTGAACCGGGGATAGCCACAACGATCGGGTTGGTTGCTGAGACGGAAAGGGAAACGAACCAATTGATTCCCACATGAAACACGGCAAATTTCAACGCTTGCCGATGGCTGAAGAGAGAATAAAAAGACGATGAATAAGATGGTTTCAAATAGAGTCATTTGGTGCTCACCGGAAAACTAAGTAAAAAAACCTTCAATTTTCCTTTTAAGCTTTCTCGAGTTAGCTAGCACTCTGGGTTGGGTAATTTGCGAGATACTCAAGGTTAAATTCTGCTATTAGTCTCTGTACTTTACTCAAGTTGTATATTTAATCCACCTTATTTGATTTGGTCACCTTTTAGTTTATGTACTTTTTTAATTTTTAAAATTTCAATCCTTATTAAGTTATAATTGTTAAATTCATTAAATTCTATCGTTTTTAAAATCTAATATGACAAACATATTATCATTTATATAATGACATGTAAGTTTGTTATTTCTACATATTATTGATTAAAAATGATTAAGTTAATAGATTAATAATTATCATTTACGTCAAAACTAAAATTTTAAAATTTAAAAATATAGAGACTTATAATAATCCAATAAGAAAATATGAACTAAATCTACATTTGTACACATGATACAATACTAATAACTAAATTTAACTAAAAAGTTTACCTACTACTGTTCGGGTTTCAAAATTTAAAAAAATATAAAGATTAAAAGTGATCAAATTAAATCACAAAGAAAATTTCATAAAAGCAAGATTTAACTTTAAAAATACAAGAAAAAGAAAAGTTAGAAGAATTTTATTGTTTACCAGATAATCCAAAGAAAATGAGCTCAAAGATGTCATTTTATGCTTACTCGGAAGGCGACTACATATATATTTTAAAAAAATGATGATAATTTAGTGTGGTCTGATACATTAAAATGTATATGTTAATTTTCAGTATATATATTATTGAGGCATCTGTGACGTTAAATAGAAAGAAACAGAGGAGGTTGACATCTTGGATTATTTTAGAGAATCTTGTGATACATGGAAATGTTAATTTTCAGTATATATATTCTTGTTTGTTTATATTTTTAAATAATATAAATTATGTGATGATACATATATAAATGTAATACTTAATGTCGAACTTATTTTTAAAATTGGTTAAAAATGGGATCGACTTTAAAACGAAAATGGAGTCGTCACCAATTCTTTTTTTACTCAGGTGTGATTGGATCACCTTGCAAAATATTTAAAACATTTGATTTTGGTCCACGAAAAACAAGAAAACGAGTTCGGAAGTCAATTACGTATGAGGAAGGATTAGCACTCTCATAACGCCCAAAAATTAGTACCTAATCGATAAAATCATGTCCAAATGTTTGAAATTTAAAAGTATTTAAAATATTGTTTCTTTTAAAAAAACTTCGAGCAATTTAAGTTAAAATTTGAGATTTCTTAATTCCGAAGGAATATAAACATCACATTCAGCACGTTAGGACACGATATTTTAAAACCTTCGTAATCAAAATTATCTGATGATTTACAAAACTGGTTAAAAGGATATTTAGTTATTTAGCCAAACGGAAAATCGCAACCCAGCACGTTAGGGCACTATTTTCCGAATTTCTAAATACCAAAACATTGCCTTATTTTAAAAAGAACCTTTAGATAAAATATAGTAATTTTGTAAAAATATATTTTTTTATTTTTAACAATAATCCACGTAACAATATTGTATTTATCGAACATAAATATTAAAAGCAATTCTAATTCATTAACATTTAATATAGACAATATAAAATATAACTAAAATAACTATACTAGGTAATTATAAAATAATAAATAAATAAAAGGCATTGTATGAACAAACAAAATATATAAAGCAATATATATAAAACAATTAAAAATACTAAATAAATATAAACTTTTCATGCAAGATTAAATAGTGAAATAATTAATAAAATAAAAGAAGACATATATATAAAATGAATAATTAAACAATGTATAAAAAAATTAAATATATATTAAAAATATGTAGTAAAAATAATATTAAATAAAATAATAAATAATAAAATATATGTATATATATATGTAATATATTAATTATAAAATTATATCCATAATATAAACAATATAAATAAAATAAATTAGATAAATTTCATATAAAATAAAGTTTTATATAATGTAACATAATACTATATAATATATAAAATATAATGTAATAAATAATAAAATAATAATAATATATAAATCATTAAATAAGTAAAATAATATATATGATAATAATTAAATATAAAGATAGTAAAAGTACATATATAAATTTATACTATTAATAGATTAATATACAAATAAAAAAGATAAAAATAATAAAATATTTCAATATAATATTAGAATAATTTAAATTTAAAAAAAGTTTGAAAAATCAACAAAGAAACTCGGATTAAATAACAATAAAATAAATATAAAGGGATCAAATTATAAATAAAAGAAAATAAATGGACTTAATTATAAAACTAAAAAAATGCGGAGGGACTAAAGGGATAAATTTCCATTTTTTGAAAGTGCGCGAATCCTGTTCGGGTCGCCAGGTCAACGCGCGGGTCTTCTTACTCAAAAATGACGCCGTTCTGTTTCCTTTATAAAAGTTAGTTTTATAAAAAAAAAATAAAAAATCATTTAGTCTAGGTGTTTTTTAAAAAAAACTTTGAAAATCCTCTTAATCCTTCATCACTTCGCCTGAGCTCTGTTTGTTGGATTGCTGGGCTACGCGCCACACGCACCTCCGTAGCCAGTGGCTAGAGGCCTAAAACTTCTGTTTTTCCTCGCTTTCAAAAGGTAACTCCTTCCTTTTTACTCTTTTCTTAAAACAGTGGTTACATGCGCAAACGTATATATATAAAAATAAAGATAAATAGAATGAAATATTAAAAAAATCACTTTTGCAAAGTCTGTTTTTATTTATTTCTATTTCTGCGAATATCTCCGTATTTATTTCCCTGTATATTTTTGTATCGTTCTCTCTGTATGTTTGTGTTTTTTTCTCTCTGTATATGCATGGGTATTACAGGTTTTACAAGGGTTTTATAACCCAAAAAACAACAAAAATAAAAGGAAAATATATTTTCCATATTTGCTTCTTTCCTTTTTTGCTGAGATTTGTTTCCTTTTTTCGCAGGTTAATGACGACGATCTCGCGGTGATGGCCAGGCGCGAAGATTACGGCGCTATCGGGGGATTTTGGTGGCTGCGAAGGCGCGACGATCGGGCTCCTACCATTACGGTGAGACGATCAGGCTTCTATTGGGGTGTTCGCTCTTGCGGTGCGATTGTTGGGATCCTGCTGGGGCGCGAAGGCTTACGGCGCCTAGGGTTTTAGAAACCCTAGGCCACTACCGATTCTGTTTAAGAGTTGGGCCATCTTGGGCCGTTCTGGTTTGGATTGAGTTTGTTTGGGTAGTGGGTTAATAGGTTTTGGGCTAGTCTGGTAATAGGGACTGTAAAAATAAACTAAACATTTATTTATATTTATTTTTTCATTTTGATTTTTGGTTTTCAAGGGCTGGGCAAAATGGGTTACTACAGCTGCCCCTCTTTGCTCATTGTTGTGAAACAAAAATAGAGCAAACACTATAAAAAGAACCAATTTTGCCCGGTTTTGGTGGAGCCTTGGCTTCTTAGTCTTCTTCAAATGGCTTCTAACTCCACTGCAACTCTAGGGAGATAAAGCTAAAAATGCTTTTGATCTGCTTCCCGCAACTTCAGAAAGATGAGATCTCCTATCCTCAATCTACTCCACTGTAACTTTAGGGAGACAAGGTTGAAAGTGCTTTCGATCTACTTCCTGCAACTTCAGGAAGATAAGATCTTCTAATTTCAATCTACTTCACTGAAACTTCAGGGAGATAAATTCTTCTATCTTTAATCTACTCCGCTGCAACTTCAGGGAGACAAGACTAAAAATGTCTTTTGATCTGCTTCCTGCAACTTCAGGAAGATAAGATCTTCTGTCTTCAATCTACTCCGCTACAACTTCAGGGAGATAAGGTTGAAAAAATACTTTTGATCTGCTTCTTGCAACTTCAGGAAGATAAGATCTTCTGTCTTTAGTCTACTCCACTACAACTTTAGGGAGACAAGACTAAAAAAGTCTTTAATCTACTTCCTACAACTTCAGGAAGATAAGATCTTCTGTCTTCAATCTACTCCGCTGCAACTTCAGGAAGATAAGGTTGAAAAAATGCTTTTGATATGCTTCCTGCAACTTCAGGAAGATAAAATCTTCTGTCTATAGTCTACTCCACTACAACTTTAGGGAGACAAGACTAAAAAATGTCTTTGATCTGCTTCCTGCAACTTCAAGAAGATAAGATCTTCTGTCTTCAATCTACTCCGCTACAACTTCAGGGAGATAAGGTTGAAAAAATGCTTTTGATCTACTTCTTCCAACTTCAGGAAGATAAGATCTTCTGTCTTTAGTCCACTCCACTACAACTTTAAGGAGACAAGACTAAAAAAATGTCTTTGATCTGCTTCCTGCAACTTCAGGAAGATAAGATCTTCTTTCTTCAATCTACTCACCGCAACTTCGTGGAGATAAGGTTGAAAAATACTTTTGATCCGCTTCGCAACTTCGGAAGATAAGATCTTCTGTCTTTAGTCTACTCCACTACAACTTTAGGGAGACAAGACTAAAAATGTCTTTGATCTGCTTCCTGCAACTTCAGGAAGATAAGATCTCCTATTTTCAATTTCCTTCACTGCAATTTCAGGGTGATAAAATCTACAAAATTACGGATGTTGCTAGACTGTCCATTGAGGGTCATAACCTGTAGACTTGGTTCCATATGTTTATGTCACATGCCTAAAATGTTATGATCAGAATGAATTGAATGTTTCTAGCTACATGTGTTATGAATGACTTAAATATAACATATCGTGAAAATGATTCCTTTTCAAAGGATTAGGATTAGAATGCAATGATCGAAATGATTCAAATGCTCCTAATGAAATTTGCTATGATACAAAAATGTTATGAGTATGCTCCCTGCTCTAGGTGTTATCGCTCATTTATTCTTCATTTTTGTTCATCAATCATGTTCTGCTTGGATCTTGAGAACACAAGGCTTGTACCATCCTACTACAATGAGAATCAAAACTCCTTCAATCTGACCCATTTGCAATTTCCAAGGTATGGGGGTTTATTCCAAATTCAACCCATTCCACCACAATTTAGGGTTTCTTAGTTCATCACACCACCACGAATGTTATGACCTGATAACATAACATCCACCCATCAATTGGACAAAGAATTCAGAGAAATAGTCTCTATCCAGACTTTTTCTTCTCAAATATTTCTATGCTCATGGAAATTCTAAACAATTGTCCTATTTTGGCTCCTTGTTTTATCTAGAAATTTTTAAAGTAATATGTAAAACTTCTTTTTGTGAAATTATTAGTTCGTCAATTATTATTTCAATGCAACACATTTATGAATAATGGGAAACAAATAAATTGATATCAAAAGAAGTTTAAAATTGAATAGAAAATACAAAGGAAATTAACTGAGAACATATCTTTGAGAAGAAAAAGAATCCCAAGTTAATAAAATAAATAGGACAAAAATCAGATGCCCTAGATATTGCCGGTTGAGCTTCTACATACAAGCTTTATGAAGACTGCTTTGAGTTCAACATGTGTTTAGAAGACCCAAAGTATTTTGTTGATGCCCTGATACGTAACATTCTTCCTTTCATTGTTGGTTCAAGTGTAGTAAGATTACTGCGTGTCCATTTAGAATTTGAGCTGCCCTTTTCAGGTTTTTAACTTAAAACCCCTTTGATCTCAAGGCATTCTTTTCGGGTTTTCACATTGGCCTCTCTAATTTTTTTAGAAACTCAAAGCGCCCTTTGCTGGTTTTCACTTTGGCCTCTTCTCCTTTTCAAGCAAAATACTTTTTGACTGAGTCAGAGTTCACAAGATTGGGTAAACTTTTCCCATCCATTTCGGTCAAGATCAGTGCTCCTCCAAAGAAAGTCTTCTTCACCACATATGGTCCCTCCCAATTTGGCATCCATTTTCCTCTGAAATCCTTTTGTATGGGAAGGATCTTTTTTAATACAAGGTCCCCTTCATGAAACTCTCTTGGGCGAACTTTCTTATTGTAGGCTCGCATTATTCATTTTGGTACATCTGACCATGACGAATAGCCCTTAGCCTCTTTTCTTCAATTAAATTCAATTGATCGTATCGAGCCTGAATCCATTCAGCTTCATCCAGTTTTATTTCTGAAAAAACTCGAAGAGAAGGAATTTCTACTTCAATGGGTAGAACAGCTTCCATCCTATAAACCAACGAGAAAGGCATTGCCCCAGTAGAGGTTCTGAAGAATGTCCGATAAGCATAGAGTGCAAATGGTATCTTCTCATGCCAATCTTTATAAGTTTCAGTCATCTTCCCTACTATCTTCTTGATGTTTTTATTGGCAGCTTCCACTGCCCCATTCATTTTTGGATGATATGGAGATGAATTGTGGTGTTTGATCCCAAATTGACTACAAATTTCTGCTATCGAGCTGTTGTTCAAGTTCAACGCGTTGTCTGATATGATCCTCTCAGGCATTCCATATCGATAAATGATCTACTTCTTTAAGAATTAACTAACTGTTGATTTAGTAACATTAGCGTATGAAGCAGCTTCTACCCATTTCGTGAAGTAGTCAATTACTACGAAGATGAATCGATGCCTATTCGAAGCTTTCGGTGAGATTGGCCCAATAACATCCATGCCCCACATGGAAAAGGGTCATGGGGAAGTCATAACATACAAGGGTGACGGAGGCACATGAATTTTGTCTCCATAAATCTGGCACTTATGACATCTCTTAGCATAATTGATACAGTCACCTTTCATAGTGGACCAATAATATCCAAATCTCATTATTTGTCAGGCCATTGTGAATCCATTAGTATGTGTTCCACAAACGCCCTCATGAACTTCTTCTAAAATCTGTTTAGCTTCAACAGCATCAACATATCTCAATAGTATTTGATCTTTTCTCTTTTTGTACAAGATATCCCCATCTAACACATAGTCAGAGGCCAGTCTTCTTAACGTCCTTTTTCCCATTTTCAATGGCATGCTCCGGGTATTCACGATTTTTCACGTATCGTAATACATTTTGATACCAAGGGTGGTCATCTTTTTCCTCCTCTTCCATATTATAAAAATGAGCTGGAACTTCAAAAATACTCATCTGAATGGGTTTTATATCCTCTGGCCTATTTACTTTGATCATAGAAGCCAGGGTCGCCAAAGCATCAGCCATCAGGTTTTCATCATGTGGGAGATAATTGAAGGTAATGTCATCAAATTCCTCAATCAGTCCCAAAACTATTTTTCGATAATCAATCAGTTTGGGATCTCTCATCTCCCATTCACCCTTGAGCTGATAAATCACTAGTGAAGAATCTCCATATACTTCTAACACTCTGATTTTACGTTTTATAGCTGCTCTAATGCCCATAATGCACGCTTCATACTCTTCCATGTTGTTTGTGCAATCAAAATCCAATTTTCTTGTAAATGATAATGATCACTACTATGGGATTCCAAGATTGCCCCAATTCCATTTCCCATAGCATTTGACACTCCATCAAAGTTTAACCTCCACGGACATTCTTCAGTATTTGACACATACATCAGCTCTTCATTTGGGAAATCAAAGCTCAAAGGTTCGTAATCCTCCAAAGCTCTGCTAGCCAAAAATTCTGCTACTGCGCTCCCTTTTATAGCCTTTTGGTTCACATAGACTATATCGAACTCAAACAACAAAATCTGCCACCTAGCCATCATCTCATTCAAAGTAGTGGATTCCATCATATGTTTTAATGGATCAAACTTCGAAATTAACCAAGTAGTATGATATAGCATATACTGACTCAACCTCCTAATTGTCCAAATCAAGGCGCAACACAATTTCTCGATCGACGAATACCTCATTTCACAATCAGTGAACTTTTTACTGAGATAATATATCACCTTTTCTTTTCTTCATGACTCATCGTGTTGACCAAGCACATATCTCATAGAGTTATTGAATACTGACAAATACAGTATTAATGGTCTATTTAGATTAGGCGGAGACAGTACTGGTGCATTTGATAGATACTTTTTGACTTTGTCAAAAGCTTTCTGGCATTCATCGTCCCATACACCCTGGTTGTGCTTCTTGAGAAGACGAAATATGGGATCACATTTTTCAGCTAATTGTGAAATAAATCGAGTAATGTAATTCAGCCTTCTAAGAAAACCTCAGACTTCCTTCTGAGTGCGCAGTGGAGGCAATTCTTGTATCGCTTTGACTTTGCTTGAGTCAACTTCAATTCCTTTCTAACTGACCACAAAACCCAGTAATTTCCCCGACCGAGCTCTAAAAGTACACTTTACCGGATTGAGCTTCAACTAAAATTTTCTCAATCTCAGAAACAACTTCTTCAAAACTTCAATGTGTTCCTTTTCTGTTCGCGATTTGGCAATCATGTCATCAACATATACTTTAATCTCTTTGTGCATCATGTCGTGAAACAATGTTACCATGACCCTTTGATATGTTGCCCCAACATACTTTAATCCGAATGGCATTACCTTATAGCAAAAGGTACCCCACAATGTTATGAAGGTAGTTTTCTCCATATCTTCAGGATGCATCTTGATCTGATTGTATCCTGAAAATTCATCCATGAAGGAAAACAATGAAAATCCTGCTGTATTATCCACCAATGTGTCGATATGCGGCAGAGGGAAATTATCTTTTGGGCTAGCTTTATTTAAGTTCCTATAGTTTACACACATCCGACCTTTCCATCCTTCTTGGGTACAGGAACAATGTTGGCCACCCACTCTGAGTACTTGACCACTTGTAGAAAACCAGCATCAAACTGTTTCTGGACCTCTTCTTTTATTTTCAACACTATATCAGGCCTCATCCTTCAGCGCTTTTACTGAACTGGCTTGCACTCTTCCTTTATGGGAAGGCGATGTACTACAATATCAGTGCTTAATCCGAGAATATCTTGGTATGACCATGCAAAGACGTCTTTGAACTCTCGTAGTAGATCAACAAGATCTTGTTTCGTCTCATTGGCTATGCGCGTCCCGATTTTCACAACCTTTTCTTCTTCCAAGGATATGTTCTCTATTTCTTCCACATGGGGTAGGATCTGTTTCTCCTCTTGTTTTACCATTTTTAACAAATCTGGAGACAAGTCACGATCTCGGTCATCTTAAAAATCCCTAGATTCCTCTAAACACATGTCTTGCTCAAAATAGACCTCTGGATCCGTATTATCATTGCTCATGTCATTGATATCTAGGGACCTGTGATGGGTACCAAAGAATGTATAAAGAACAAATGAATTCGAGGATAACTATTCACATGATATGAATAAAAAATTTGGAATGAAATTAGAAAGTCAAAAGAATGAAAGAATATTTACTCAAGTTAATTATCAAAATGTATTTTATTTAAATATAAACTTCTGAACATGAGCCTATTTCACAAAAGAAATCTTATTGTTCCTAGGCTAAAAAATAACAAAAGCGTTCTAAATATTAGTCTGTATAATTCCTAAAAACTACAGGAAGTTCCTTTGCAGTCCAATTGTCCAAAACGCTTTCAAGTTCATAAGGGCGAATGCCCAACAGGTTTCTCTGTTCATCTTTCTCGTGTATGGTATTGATGTGAGGACTTTCCAATAACCCTCTCTCAGGGTGAATTATCCCTCCGGATACAAAGGTCCAAGATTTGTGAGAGAATGTCATCGGCTCCCACTGGACCTCTTCTCCATTCAAGTGTGCCCTTCTTCTCTCCTGCTTCTTCTCTATTTCCCTTCTTCTTTGTTTAGTATCTGCCTTAAAACCTAAGCCAAAACGATCTCTCTTCTCCTTCATCATCAGTACTTGAATCTCCCCTTAGAGATGTCTCCCCAGTCCTTTTCCTGGTAAGGCTCCTTTCCCCACCATCATTTGTAGACCCATTCTCGTGGTCTTGGATATTTTAGGCACTGGAATTTCATTCCCTTCTAAAATGAATGTTGCATTTACAAATTCTAAAGATCGAAAAGAACACTAAATATCCTCATCATTTGTCTCTACATATGACGCGTTTTTGGTAACAGTCACTATGATGTCTTCCTCCACATTTATAGTGATCAACCGACCATCTGTTACCAGTTTCAGCTTTTGGTGCAAGGATGAGGGCACTGCCCCTGCCGAATGAATCTAGAGTCTTCCTAGTAAATAGTTGTACGAGGGCTTTATATCTATCACCAGAAAGTCCACCTCATATGTGTTTGGCCCAATCTGCAATGGTATGTCAATTCTCCCCATCACCCTTCTCTCGGTGCCTTCAAAAGCTCTCACTATGTTCTGGCACGTCTTCATGTGAGAACTATCTATTGGCAACCTCTTCAGTGTCGACAATAGTAAGACATTCAAGGCTGATCCATTTTCTATCAATACGTTCGGTAGAGTATATCCCCTGCAACGAGTAGTTATGTTAAAGCCTTGGTCAATCCCCTACCCCCAGGTGGAATTTCATCATCACTGAAGGAAATAAAGTTGTCAGCACTTATGTTACTAACTAATCGATCAAGTTTATTGACAGATATGTCTTTAGTAATGTAAGTCTCATTCAGCACTTTCACTAAAGCCTCACGATGTACTTCAGAACTTAAAAGTAAGGCTAGCACTGAAATATGAGCCGGTTGTTTGCACAACTGCTCCACCACACTGTATTCACTGTGCTTTAAGAATTTCAAAAATTCTTTAGCCTCTTCCTCCTTCACAGGTACATTGATAAGGTTATCAAGTCCTTCTTCTGGTTCAATTGATACATCATTTGACTTCGCTGGTTCTGTTATGACGTTTTTCGAGTTGTAGCACCTCCCATTTCGTGTGTAGAATCCCTTTTTTGGACCTCCTTGGAAGTACTAGCTGAGATTTCTATTTTCAGTGTCGCTACGTTACAATTGTAAGTTCATGGCACCATCTTATTGTCCTTATAAGGAAAGGACACAGGTTTCTGAATTACCACTTTAGGCGCGATTTGTGCTTCGCATTCTACATTCCTCGAGGGAGATAATGACCCTCGGATAATTGACTTTTTGACTTGTCAACTCTCTTTCGGTTGCATGTATGTGTCCTCCATCTGAGCCTTCTTCACAAAACTCTAGCTCCTTATTATCCATAAGGCTCTGTACCAATGCCCTAAACCCAACAAATTCTTGGATTTCATGTCCCTCAGCTTCGTGGAACTCATAGTAGTTCTTTGGTTCTTCACTTCTTCCTCCAAGACTTGATTTTATTAGTCCCCTTTTTGCCATTTCCCTCCAAATTATTCTTAACGGGGTCTTCACTTCTAAAATATCCCTCTTAATCCTCCTTACAATATTTTTCCAATCGCGTTTACCCTATTGTCTCCATGATTGGGTAATGGGTTCTCCACACTGGGTGTATCATCAAACTTAAAAACTCCCAACTTAAGAAGCTTCTCAACTACCCTTTTGAATGCATTATGATTTTCTATTGAATGTCCCGTTATTCCCGCATGGTAATCACATTATGCGTTTAAGTCATGCCATTTAGGATATGGGGTTGCAATGGCTGTAGATAATACGGGGCCACTACACGTTCCTCTAATAAAGTATGATATAGCTCCTTATACGTCATTGGGATTGACGTAAATTAGATCTTTTCAGCATTTTTTCTGGGGCTTGATTCTTGTCTTGTCGACCCTTACTGCCGGGCAGTAACTACTTTTGGTTGACTATCAGTAACTGCCTTTGAGTATCCTTTATTTAACATATCCGTATTGTTCACCTCATTATCTTTTTTCCTAGGAGCAGATTTCCTAATGGTTTCTCTCACTTCGATCTTGCCACCCCTTATAGCATTTTCTATCATTTCACCTACCATGACTATATCTGCGAAGCTTTTAGTGGTGCTTCTTATCATATGGGTGATAAAAGGTGCCTTCAGAGTGTTGATAAACAACATAGTGGTTTCCTTTCCTAGGAGAGGTGATTGTACTTGCATGGCAACTTCCCTCCATCTTTGCGCATATTTCCTGAAACTCTCATTTAATTTCTTTTTCATGTTTTGCAACATGATTCGATCAGGCGTCATGTCTGTGGTATGATTATACTGCCTCATGAAGGCTTGGGCCAAGTCCCTCTAAGAGCTAATGTTAGCGCGGCTGAGTTAATTGTACCACTTAGATGCTGCTCCTACCAAACTATCTTGGAAACAATAAATCAACAGTTGATCATTATTCACATAACCAGTCATACGCCTACAGAACATAATGATGTGGGCCTCAGGGCAACTAGTCCCATTGTACTTCTCAAATTCTGGCATCTTGAATTTATGAGGAAGCACCAGATCTGGGACCAAACTCAAATCCTTTGTATCAATACCATGGTGATGGTCGGCATTTTCCAACGCCTTGAATTTTTCTTCCAACGATCTACAACGATCTTTCAACTGTCTTGAAGATACAGTTCTAATTCCTTCTCTCTCTGCTATGTCCAGATCAGGAATAACAAGATTAGCGGGATTATGCCCTGGATTGGATCTTGGATCGACTTGGAAATTTATGGGCACTCTAGTGTCAACTTGCCCTTGCTGAGGCTTAATTGTAACAGATGGCCTTCTGGGATATTCTTCAGCTGTGTTTGCACATGTGGTGGAGTGAATCCCCTAGGGTAATGCTCATTATCTTCAGCATTGACTATGGGACCCTTTCTCTTGTCCATTATCCCACTCATCATTTGGGCCATTTGGGCTATCATATTTTTTTGTGCCTCCAACATCTGATCTCTCATCTCTTGTTGGAGTTTTGCCATTTGCTCTTGCATCTGGTCTTGAATGTCTCTTTGAAATTGTTTCATTCTTTGATCCATCTTTCTTGATTTGGCTCGTGTACCGTAAGGATGTTTAGCTTCCAAATTTTTTTTTCTCTCTCTCTCTCTCCTATAATTCAAACTAATTAGACTCTCTTTATGAATTTGAATGCATATGATGTTATATAATGCAAATGCATGAATGCAAAAAGGCATCGATTTTGATTCAACTTCATTTTAGAAAACTTTATTAGAAAACAAAATCTTTTACATAAAACAGATTACAAATATGTTTTCGCCCTAAGTTCTAAAGTCTTAATTTTCCCTAATAATGAAACTAGCTCTTGACTATGAGCTGACTGTAGCTCATACTTTATGCTCAATACGTCGGCATGCGCTGCCAAAGTCTGTAGATGATCAGCTACCTCTCGAATTTGAACTATGGCTTCCCCCATGAGATAATCTCGGTTTCTGACTTGATCATGCAAATGGTGGAGCTCTTCCTTGAAATGCCCTTCTTTTGTTTCAAGAAGCCCAATTCAAATTTCAATGTCGTGCAGTGCTGATTCTAACTCTTCGATCTTGCCCTTCATTTCCTCAATCTTGTTCAGGCTTGATTTTAACTTAGCTACAGAATTACAGTTTCAATGATGATGAAGAGGCCGTCCCAATTCAGCGACTCTAACTTTTAATTCTTCTTTTTCACCTCGACTTTCTGACAAACTCTTCTCTAAGGCTTCATTTTGCGCTTGTATTTCTTGAAATTTTCTCTTCCAATAATCAGCTTTGGCCTTTTCCTCTTGAATCTCTTGTTGCCATTGTTGCAAAGTCTTCTCCAATCCGGCATTCTTCATCGACAGACGCATCTTCTTATAGTCTGTCTTCAAGCTATCTCGACCTTCTTCTATTTTTCTCTTTTCTTTTTTGACTTTTTTGACCTCAAATTTTTGCATATCCACAGCTAGCCTCAAATACATTTTTTCTTCTTCGAGCTTTTCTATCCTCTTTCTGAGCTTTGAACTTTGCCTTTCGAAATCCTGTTTTATCATCTCCAACTCTGATGGGACTACTCGCAAATATTCTTCAATCGATCGAGCACCTTCTAGGCTTGGCATAGGGAGATTGTCATTGACTCTTCTACTCAACCATTCACTATATTCTGGGGTTGTCATAGGTCCTCGAGTCAATATCTTCATACGGCGAGCCTGCTTCCAAGCCTCAGAGATCTCTCGAATCTTCTTTTTATAATTGTCCTCTTTATACGAGAATACACTTTGAGCTAACCCATACGTCACTAGTACAAACTGTCCTGCTTTGTATTGCCGTAGTACGAGTAGTGGTGC
The DNA here is from genome assembly GCA_025506655.1 of Gossypium rotundifolium. Classification (NCBI taxonomy): domain Eukaryota; kingdom Viridiplantae; phylum Streptophyta; class Magnoliopsida; order Malvales; family Malvaceae; genus Gossypium; species Gossypium rotundifolium. The sequence continues at coordinate 112,430,016 of CP106729.1, forward strand.
ATATCCAATAACTCCCCAGATTCCAGGCAAAGGCACCCAATCAAGATTTCCACACTGATAAAGGACTTCATCAGAAACCAACCAAGGGGCTCTCCACTCAACATCCCCATCTTGAAGATTACATAGAAGCGCTGTCTAATTTTCCTCCAATATATCATCTCTCCGTAACCACTATCTCCTTTAATGGCGAATAATTTTCTGAGAAGATCTAATAGGAAACCTTATCCACCTTCCAAAAATGACTGTGGATCCAAGCCAACAACAGCTGCACACATCCTATGAATATACCTTCGCCAGCTCTCCTACATGCATTCAACAATCAGAACGTCTCAGCCAAGATTGCGGGAATATGTGTGACTTGTTTGTCAAGTCGATGAAAAATATCTGAAACAGCTTCATCCACATATCCCAATGCCCTAGGGAAAATCACTAGCCTGTATATACTCAAAGCAAAAAAACTTCATCTTTTTCTTCATATCAAGATGTACTAAAATCAAATCTTTCAGAACTTTCCAAGGGATGCATTTGCATTCACCTTTCTACTTGATTCTAGCTGTGACCCACTGTTCGCTCATCCCCGTAATACTCATCAACTTTCTCAGAAAAGTCAAAACACTAGCAGCCCTCAAGTAAACTTTATCAACTTGAATCCTAAGACATCGCAACAAAGCTGTATACTCCTCTACCGTAGGCACCAAATCGACCTTTCCGAATGTAAAACAACTATACGCAGGATTCCAATATTGAGTAATAGCTCAAAATAAATGTCTATCTACCTGAATATCCAACAAGTACGACAAGTCCCCATAGTTGCTGTAAAACAACAGCTTGGTCGCGTCACCCCACTAATCCCATATCTCCCTTAACTCTTAAAGATTGCTCTGCGTCACACTGATGCGAGTGTAATCCCATTATTCTGACGTGTGCCCCTCAGCTAGACTATCCCCTTTCTCTAATTGTGTTTGCTCTGACCACTTACGGACAGCTGCATTGTACTCCACTTTATCAAGGAATTCGTTCTCCATAACCAGCTTTCTAACTTAGAAACTGACCGTGAATCGATACCCCTTAATATATGAAATGACATGCACAAAAATAAACACAATAAATTAGTACCGCAGAATAAGATGTAATGCAAGTAAAATATACTAACACCTATCTGGGTAATGACTAAAGTTTGGTATAGCTCTACCTAGGGTAAGTTTTTAGGTTTTCTATATGCGGATTTAGCTCTAAAGTTGAGGTACCTGAACCAACAGATTCCTCAATCCTCACCTATTATAGGCTCATATGGATTGAGTTCGGTTTAGGGGGATATATTTCCCTATGGCTGCACAAAGGCGAAAACCTCACGAAGACATAGGTGCAAATGTATCCCGAAAGCGATTCACTATACTGCACGGAGGTGAAAACCTCATGAAGGAGTAGCTTCTCACTCCCACTTAAGGGTGTGACCACAATGGTCATGCAATGCAATGCAGAGACATGTAAAAATAGAACCACATGAAATAGAAAGATCATAACCTTTTTTTTTAAAAAAAAAACTTTTAAATTTAGACATAAGGACATGAAATTATCAATTTTGCGGCTTGACTCTCTTATTGTTCCCCAGCGGAGTCGCCAAGCTGTCAAACCATTTTTAAAATTGGTTAAAAATGGGGATCGACTTTAAAACGAAAATGGAGTCGCCATCAATCCCTTTTTTACTCAGATGTGATTGAATCACCTTGCAAAATGTTTAAAACATTTGATTTTGGTCCACTAAAAACAAGAAAATGAGTTCGGAAGTCGATTACGTATGAGGAAGGGTTAGCACCATCATAACGCCCAAAAATTGGTACCTAATCGATAAAATCATGCCCAAATGTTTGAAATTTAAAAGTATTTAAAATTATGATTTCTTTTAAAAAACTTCGAGCAATTTAAGTTAAAATTTGAGACTCCTATATATCGAAGGAATATAAACATCACATCCAGCATGTTAGGACACAATATTTTAAAACCTTCGTAATCAAAATTATCTCATGATTTACAAAACTGGTTAAAAGGATATTTAGTTATTTAGCCAAACGAAAATCGTAACCCAGCACGTTAGGGCACTATTTTTCGAATTTCTAAACACCAAAACATTGCCTTATTTTAAAAAGAACCTTTAGATAAAATATAGTAATTTTACAAAAATGTATTTTTATTTTTAACAATAATCCATAAAACAAAATTGCATTTATCGAACATAAATATTAAAATCAATTATAATTCATTAACATTTAATATAGACAATATAAAATAGAACTAAAATAACTACATTAGGGTAATCATAAAATAATAAATAAATAAAAGGCATTGTATGAACAAACAAAATTTATAAAGCAATATATATAAAATAATTAAAAATACTAAATAAATATGAACTTTTCATGCAAGATTACATAGTGAAATAATTAATAAAATAAAAGAAGACATATATATAAAATAAATAATTAAACAACGTAAAAAATATGTAGTAAACATAATATTAAATAAAATAATAAATAATAAATATATATATGTAATATATTAATTATAAAATTATATACATAATATAAACAATATAAATAAAATAAATTAGATAAATTTCATATAAAATAAAGTTTTATATAATGTAACATAATACTATATAATATACAAAATATAATGTAATAAATAATAAAAATAATAATATATAAATCATTAAATAAGTAAAAGAATATATATGATAATCATTAAATATAAAGATAGTATATATATATATATACTATTAATAGATTAATATACAAATAAAAAATAAAAATTTCAATATTATATTAGAATAATTTAAATTTAAAAAAAGTTTGAAAATCAACAAAGAAACTCGGATCAAATAACAAGAAAAATAAATATAAAGAGATCAAATTATAAATAAAAGAAAATAAATGGACTTAATTATAAAATTGGAAAAATGCGGAGGGACTAAAGGGATAAATTTCTATTTTTCGAAAATGCACGGATCCTGTTCGGGTCGCCGGGTCAATGCGCAGGTCCTCTGAATCCTTCGTCCCTTCGCCTGAGCTCTGTTTGTTGGATTGCTGGGCTACGCGCCACACGCGCCTCTGTAGCCGATGGCCGGAGGCCTAAAACTTTCATTTTTCCTCGCTTTCAAAAGGTAACTCCTTCCTTTTTACTCTTTTCTTAAAACAGTGGTTACATGCGCAAACGTATATATATAAAAATAAAGATAAACAGAATGAAATATTAAAAAAATCACCTTTGCAAAGTCCCTGTTTTTATTGATTTCTGTTTCTACGAATATCTCCGTATTTATTTCCCTGTATATTTTTGTATCGTTCTCTCTGTATGTTTGTGTTTTTTTCTCTCTGTATATGTGTGGGTATTACAGGTTTTACAAGGGGTTTTATAACCCAAAAAATAACAAAAATAAAAGGAAAATATATTTTCCATATCTGTTTCTTTCCTTTTTTGCTGCGATTTGTTTCCTTTTTTCGCAGGTTGATGACGACGATCTCGTGGTGATGGTCAGGTACGAAGATTGCGACGCTATCGGGGGATTTTGGTGGCTGCAAAGGCGCGATGATCGGGCTCCTACCATTGCGGCGCGACGATCGGGCTTTTGCTGGGGTGTTCGCTTCTTGCGCGATCGTTGGGATCCTATTTGGTAGGAAGGCTTCTTGCGCCTAGGGTTTTAAAAACCCTAGGTCACTACCGATTTTGTTTAAGAGTTGGGCCATCTTGGGCCGTTCTGGTTTGGTTGAGTCTGTTTGGGTAGTGGGTTAATAGGTTTTGGGCTAGTCTGGTAATAGGGACTGTAAAAATAAACTAAACATTTATTTATATTTAGTTTTTCATTTTGATTTTTAGTTTTCAAGGGCCGGGCAAAATGGGTTACTACACTAAAAGTTATTATTTAAATTTATGTTTATTTAGTGATAAATTGAAATTGACATTTGTTATTTCAAAAATTCTTGTTTACGACTTCAAATATATATCACATTTACATAAATTTCTTACAATTTTGTATAATAAATGAAATTTGAATTTAGTTTTTTTTTTTTTTATCAAAAGGATTTTCAAGATTCCAATTCATACTCTCTTATTTTTATTAAAAAATAAAGTAGTAATTTTATTCAAAACAACAACACTAAAACAAACATAGTTTGTATAATCACAAAGCAAAGGCGAGACAACAAAATGCAAACAAGCAGAAACACGAAACATTAGGAAAGAAAAAAACTAAAGAGGAAGCAGAATAAAAGAAGCAGCCCTGCTTTGGCTAACAAATCAACATCACGATTATTTGTTCCTGAAGTAAATATAACAAACCACTCAATATCACTAAGCCCCGTAGATTTAATGCTATTGATCATGAATCTCAATCTTCCAGGGGCTAAAGGTGGATTACGAATCCACTCCACCGCGCAAGCACTTTCTCTCTCCAATTATAAGGGTAAAATTGCTCCTCCAAGTAGGAAGACTGAAACAACCTCTTTGATCGCAAGCAGCGCTGCTAGAAAAGCATTAGCAAGTTTGATATGTCGAAATTATTTTTAAATTTTTTAAAAAAAATAGGGATCGACTTTTGAAAACGAAAATGTGAGTCGCCACCAATCTCTTTTTACTTAGGTGTGATTGAATCACCTTATAAAATATTTTATTTCAAAATTTTGATTTTGGTTCACGAAATACAAAAAAAAAAAAAAGGTTCGGGAGTCGGTTACGCATGAGGAAGGGTTAGCACCCTCATAGCGCCCAAAAATTGGTACCTAATCGATAAAATCATGTTCGAATGTTGAAAATTTGAAAAATTTTAGAATATGATCCTTTTATTAGAAAGAAAACCAAGATTTACCTATTTCAAAGAAATAAAATACCATACCCAGTAAGTTAGGATGTAGCACCTTATAATTTCGAAACTAGACTCGTCTTTATTTTAGAAAATTCCCATCTCAAGACTCAAAACATCATATCCAGTAAGTTAGGATTCAACGTTTCGAGTTCCCGAGAATAAGTTTTTTAATTTTGAAATTTGTAAATCTCGGTTTTAAAAGAGAAGGGATATCTAATACTTTAAGTTCTACGAGAAAAATCGAAACCCAGTAAGTTAGTGTAACAGCCCAATTTAGACCCTAGTCGAAACAGTGGTTTCGAGACCACGAATCCGAGGTCGTAAAAATATTTTAATGATATTTTCTATGTGAATGATATGTGACATAGTCGGTGTGAAAATTCTGTGTGATAATTTGATTATTCGTGTGTCGAATTAAGAGAAAGGACTTAATTGCATAGTAAGTGAAAGCTATGTGCTGATTTATGAGTACTTAATTAATGTTGGCTTTTTAAGGTGGAGGCCTTATATTGTTAATTGACCATTATTTAGTTAATGGATGGCTAAATGACAAATTAGCCTTAATTTATATTTGTTTTATATGTTTTATAAAAGGGCAAAATTGGTATTTGTTTAAAATGTTACTATAACAAAAACAAAAAGGAATTTGATAGCCATTATCATCTTTTCTTCCAACGAAAGTTGAGAGAAAATAAAGGGTTTGAAGCTTTGAAACTTTCGGCTACTTCAAGCTCCAATTGACCAAGAACGGAGAGGTTCGGATCGAGATCGAGGCAAAGACAAAGTGCTCGATTAATCGACCATAGCGATAGTTCGACGTTCGAGGTAAGTTCGGATATAATATGTGTACTTAGCCGTGTTTAAATGTTGTGAAATGAATGGTTATGATATTATTGATTTATAAATGTTATGTGAGAAATGAATCTATGTGGCACTAAGTGTGCGCATTTGGGAGGGTAATCGAAAAGATTAGCACTTTGTGTGCGAAATAATAGAAGTTTCGGCTTTGTGATTGGCACTGTGTGTGCGATATCGAATCGAGTTCGGTTTTGTATTAAGGCACTGAGTGTGCGATTATAAGAAATGAATAGCACTGTGTGTGCAATGATACGAAAGCTTCGACTTATTGAATTGGCACTGTGTGTGCGGCATCGAGGCAAGTCGAATAAAAGAATAGACACTAAGTGTGCGATTATAATTAACAACTAGCACTGTGTGTGCGAAACAATAAAAGCTACAACTTTAATGAATAGCACTGTGTGTGTGAAACGATAGAAGTTTTGGCTCATCGAAATGGCACTGTGTGTGCGTTACCGATATAAGTTCTGTTTAACATATCGGCTCTAAATGTGTGATGACAAATAGGCTTCGGTTGTCAAATTGGCACTAAGTGTGCAAATTCATTTGAATAATAGCAGAAGTTGAAATAGAGGTAAAATCGAGGAATTGAGTTGTATGAATGGTGAGTAACTACGTGTTGATCGAGGTATGTTTGAATCTATGTGGTTGATGATAGATTTAAGAGTTGAATGAATAGTTAATTAAACATGTGGTTGAGAGTGATATTGTGCTTAGTTGTGTCATTATCTATGTGATGGTTGGATATTATGATTAGTGATTAATTAAGTGTTGGCAAGGTAAGTATGATACCTATGGAATACTATGTGAGTATTGAATAAAGTTGAACTTGTCTACCATTGATAGAATATCTATGTGATGGTTAAATGTGTATATTGACTTGGTTCGTTGAGTTAATAGTTTTATAATTCGAACTTACTAAGCTTTGGAAAGCTTACTGTGTGATTTGTTTCTCTGCTTTGCAGGGTCAGTAGAGCTAGCTCGGATCTGGGATCGTCAGCTTCTTAATCACACTATCGGCATTCTGTTTTGGTACTTTTGAAAAAGATGTATTTAGTAAGAATATGGCATGTATAGGCTAGTAAATTGAATTATGTTTGAGATTATAATTAGCTATGATATGTGGCTAGATATATGATAGGTTTGGCATGAATGAATGTGATATGTGTGATGCACCTTTTGGCATGAATTGTGGATTGATAAATTTGCTATCAACTGGTAACTTTGTGTTGATAAATGCTAATAGGGGTTAGTGAAATTGGGAATGAATTATGCTTGTGATAGAATAAGTATTTGTATTGTATTTAGTATGAATAGAGTTGAATGCATGAGTTGAATGACAATATTGGTATGTTATGGTGATAATATGAGCATGAGATGTTGTGGTTGTATGGCTTGTAGGTTGGACCCTTATGGGTGGTATTTTGACTTTGCAAAGTGGCCTATAATGTCACATGGTTGAAGCACACGGGCATGCCTAAGACCGTGTGTAAATTGGCAGAATGTGGCTTAAATTATACACGGTCTTAGCACGGGCGTGCCTTCAGGTCGTGCGAGAAATGGCAGAATAGGACCACGGACAGGGCACACGGGGGTGTTTAGAAACCGTGGAGGACACACGGTTCCCTCCCACGGGCGTGTTTGGCAGCCGTGTTGATTTAGGCAGTATACTACCACGGGGAGGACACACGGGAGTGTTAAGTAGCTGTGGGTGAGGCACGGCCTACTCCCACGGCCGTGTGTCCCCTGTATTTTAGAAAAGTTTCAAATTTTCGTGAAATTTTATACGTGTTTCGGTTTAGTCCCGACTCAGTTTATAAGCATGCTTAGAGTCTCGATGACTCATTTAAGGGACACTATGATTGTATATGAATGTGTTTGATGATGATTGACTTTGTGTCGTGAATACGATGTAAAATAATCCTATTGTTCGGTAATGCCTCTAAACCCTATTCCGGCGACGGTCTCAGATTAGGGGTGTTACAGTTAGGGCACAATTCTTCTCGAAGTTCCCAAATATCACATATCACCGTATTTTTAAACTATTTGAATAAAATGCTTTTAATTCAAAAGGTATTTTTATAAAAATGGTATGAATAAAACGCAGATGAATATATTACAACATACATATATAATAACAATTCTACCTAACTACTTAATTATTCTAACAATAAATAATAAAAGAATATAACATGAATGAATATAACGAACTATGTTAGCGATAATAAAGATTAAAAGGATATAAATAATTAAACATGGGATAAAAATAAATAACAATAATGAAGATTTTCATGAAATAATGTAATTAAACGAAAAAGGGAAGATATATTTAAACATTAAATAATTATTATAAAAATAAAAAATTTGTAAAACAATTAATATGTAAAAAGTATATATATATATATATATATATATATATATATATAAATGTTATAATAAATATATAATTTAATATATAAAAGATAATACATAATAAATAATATATAATAATTTTAAATAAAGATATTTAAAATATAATATAAATAATATAAGTAAAACATGTTATACAATATAAATAAATTTTATCGATTTTACATGATATTAATATATATAGTAATTGTAATATATAAGATTTTAAAAATATAATATAATAATTAATTTATAAATATAAAATAATAAATAATAATTTTAAAAAATAACACATATAAAATATATATATACACTAATTTTATACAAATAATAAGAATAATATAATATTTTAATATAATAAAATAATTAAATATAGTATTTAAATAAAATAAAATAAAATAAAAAAATAAAGAAAAGAGGGTTAAATAGCAAAAAAAAATAAATAAAAAGGATTAAATTGGAAATACGCGTCATGCTGCGAAATTTTAAAACGGTACCGTTCTGATTTGAGCCTTTTAAGGAGTTCGAGGACTTAATTAAAATAAAAACAAACTTTCGGGGTAATTTAATAAAAATATAAATTTAAATTGGATTAAATTAAAACCGATAAAATTACAAAGGGACTGAAACAACAAATTCCCTATTTTAATAAAACACGCGGATCCTGAGGGTTGGGACGGTCAACGTGCGGATCCTAAAGCCCGAACGACGTCGTTTTATGCTTATCAGTTTAAGCAAAAACGGCATCATTTTTAAGCACTTATATAAGTCATTTTCAGATAAAAAAATATTTGCGCCTTGTTTTTTAAAAAATATTTTGAAAAATTCTCTCGATGCTCTCGTCTGAGCTCTTGATTGTCTCCCCTGTTGACTGCCACCACGCGCCTCACGCGCCACCGCGTATGGTGGCGCACAGGTAAAATCTTCAATTTTTGGCGCCGTTAAAAGGTAATCGCAGCTCTTTTATCTTTTTAATAGTATTTATACAAGAAAAATACAGATTGAAAGAGAAGAAATAAACAAAACAAAATAAAGCGAAAAATTACCTTTGCTGTTAAAGCATTCTTTTTTATTCAATATATTGTCTATGTATTTTGTGAATATTTTCTCTCTGTATTTGTGTATTTTTGTCTGTGTATCTTAGTCTCTCCTTGTGTGTTTTACAGGTTGCTTTAGGGTTTATATAAACCCAAAATAAATCACAAAAAGAAACAAAATCAGTCTTGCTAATTTTTCTGCCATTTTCCTTTTGCTGCTTTTTTCCTTTTCTGTGTAGGTGTCAAAAGCGAGGATTCTGGCGATGATGGCTGTCCGTGCATTGATATCAGAGTGGCTTGCACAGATTGCGGTGCGATTGGTGTGGGTGTCGAGGCTGCTAGGCTGGAGTGCTTGCGGCGTAGTGGAAACCTAGGGTTTCCTGCGTCCACAAGCCATTTGGGCTTCAGTTTAGTTTGGGTCTGGGTCTGAGTCCATTTGGGTGGTGGGTGTAACAAGTTTATAGTTTTAGGTATTGGGTTAAAGTCAGTTGGGCTAATTGGGTAGTAGGTCAGTTCGGGGCTGCTGGTTAGTCTGGGTTTATAATTGGGTTTGGGCTTTAAGCCTTTTTATTGTAAACGGACTATATGGACTTTTATTATTCATATATATATATATTTATTCTGGTTTATTTAAGCCTGGGCAAAATGGGTTATTACAGCTGCCCTTCTTTGCTCATTATTATGTAACAAGAATAGAGCAAAGACTATAAAAGGATCAATTTTGCTCACTTTTGGCGGAGCCTTGGCTTCTTGGTCTTCTTCAAATGGCTTCTAACTCCACTGCAACTCTAGGGAGATAAAGCTAAAAGTTCTTTTGATCTGCTTCTTGCAACTTCAGGAAGATAAGATCTTCTGTCTTCAGTCTACTCCTCTGCAACTTCAGGAAGACAAGACTAAAAGTGCTCTTGGTCTGCTTCTTGCAACTTCAGAAAGATGGGATCTTCTTTTTTCAGTCTACTCCGCTGCAACTTCAAGGAGAAAAGGCTGAAAGGGTCTTTGATCTGCTTCCTACAACTTTTGGAAGATGAGATCTTTTTTCAGTCTACTCCGTTGCAACTTTAGGGAGAAAAGGCTGAAAGGATCTTTGACCTACTTCCTGCAACTTCAGGAAGATGAGATCTTCTATCTTCATCTACTCCGCTACAACTTCAGGGAGATAAAGCTGAAAATGCCTTTGATTTGCTTTCTACAACTTCAGGAAGATAAGACTATCAATGTGTTTGATCTGTTTCCTGCAACTTCAGGAAGATAAGATCTCCTGTCTTCAGTCTACTCGGCTACGACTTCAGGGAGATAAGACTAAAAATGCCTTTGATCTGCTTCCTGCAACTTTAGGAAGATGAGATCTTCTATCTTCAGTCTACTCCGCTGAAACTTCAGGGAGATAAGGCTAAAAGTGTCTTCGATCTGCTTCCTGCAACTTCAGGAAAATAAGATCTTCTGTCTTCAATCTACTCCGTTGCAACTTCAGGGAGATAAGGTTGAAAGTGCTTTTAATCTACTTCCTACAACTTCAGGAAGATAAGATCTTCTATCTTCAGTCTACTCTGCTGCAACTTCAAGGAGACAAGACTGAAAATGCTTTTTGATCTGCTTCCTGCAACTTCAGGAAGATAAGATCTTCTGTTTTTGATTTGCTCCACTGCAACTTTAGGGAGACAAAATCTGATGTCTTCGATCTGCTTCTTGCAACCTCAAGAATGTCAGATCTGCTATCTTTGATCTGCTTCACTGCAACTTCAAGAAGATCAGGTCTGCTATCTTTAATCTCCCCGCTGCAACTTTAGGGAGACAAGGCTAAAAGTGTCTTTGATCTGCTTCCTACAACTTCAGGAAGATAAGATCTGCGAATTCATTGATATTGCTACACCGTCCACTGAGGGACATGTCCTGTAGGCTCGGTTTCATATGTTTATGTCACATGACTTAAGATTCTATTATCAAAATGAATCAAATGCTTCTAACTATATGTGTTATGAGTGACATGAATGTAACATGTCATAAAAATGATTCCTTTTAAAGGACTAGGATGCAATGATTGGAATGAATCAAATGCTCCTAATGAGATTTGCTATGATGCAGAAATGTTATGAGTATGATTCCTACTCTAGATGTTATCACTCATTTGTTCTTCATTTTGTTCATCAATCATGTTCTGCTCAACAAACTTGCCCCAATGTAATTTCTGAGTCAACTCCACTTGAATCTTGAGAACACAAGGCTTGTACTATGTTACCATAATGGGAATTGAAACTTTTCAATCTGACCCATCTGCAGTTTTTAGGGTATAGGGTTTATTTCAAATTCAACCAATTCCACCACAACTTAGGGTTTCTTAGTTCATCACACCACCCCCAAATGATATGATCTGATGACACCACGTCAACTCATTAATTGGACAAAGAATTCAGAGAAATAGTCTCTATCTAGACTCTTCTTTCTCAAATATTTCTATGCACATGGAAATTCTAAACAATTGTCCTGTTTTGGCTTATTGTCTTATCTAGAAATTTCCAAAGTAATATGTAAAACTTCTTTTTATGAAATTATTAGTTCGCTAATCATTATTTCAATGCAACACATTTATGAATAATAGGTAACAAATAAATTGATCTCCAAAAGAGTTAAAATTGAATAAATTATTAAAAATACAAAGGAAATTAACTGAGAACATATCTTTGAGAAGAGAAAGAATCCTAAGATAGCAAAATGAATAGGACAAAAATTAGATGCCCTAGATATCGCCGATTGAACTTCTATATACAAACTCTATGAAGACTACCTTAAGCCCAACATGTGTTTAGAAGACCCAATGTACTTTGTTGATGCCCCGATATGCAACATTCTTCATTTAAATGTTGATTCAAGTGTAGCAAGATGACTGCTTGTCCATTCAGAATTTGAGCTACCCTTTTCGGGTTTTAAACTCAAAACCCCTTTGGTCTCAAGATGCCTTTGCGGGTTTTCACCTTGGCCTCTCTATTTTTTCACTTTTTTTTGTTTTTAGAAACTCAAAGCACCCTTTGCGGGTTTTCACTTTGGCCTCTTCTTCTGTTCAAGAAAAATACTTCTTTACTGAATCCGAGTTCACAGGATTGGGTAAACTTTTCTCATCTATTTCGGTCAAGATCAGTGCTCCTCCAGAGAAAGCCTTCTTCACCATATATGGTCCTTCCCAATTAGGCATCCATTTTCCTCTGAAATCCTTTTGTATGGGAAGAATCTTTTTCAGTACAAGGTCCCATTCATGGAACTCCCTTGGACGAACTTTTTTATCATAGGCTCGCATCATTATTTTTTGTACATTTGACCGTGACAAATAACCCTTAGCCTCTTTTCTTCAATCAAATTCAACTGATCATATCGAGCTTGGATCCATTCAGCTTCATCCAGCTTTATTTTTGACAAAACTCAAAGAGAAGTAATTTCCACTTCAATGGGTAGAACTGCCTCCATTCCATAGACCAACGAGAAAGGCGTTGCCTTAGTAGAGGTTCTGACGGACATTCGATAAGCATAGAGTGCAAATAGAAACTTCTAATGCCAATCCTTATAAGTCTCAATCATCTTTCCCACTATCTTTTTTATGTTTTTGTTAGCCGCTTCTACCACCCCATTCATTTTTGGACGATACGGAGACGAGTTGTGGTGCTTGATCCCAAATTAACTATAAATTTTTGCTATTGTATTATTGTTCAAGTTTAGTGCGTTGTCTGATATGATCCTTTCAGGCATTCCATATCGTCAAATAATCTCCTTCTTCAAGAATCGACTGACTGCTTACTAAGTGGGGCTAGCATAAGAAGCAGCCTCTACCCATTTTGTGAAGTAGTCAATTACTACGAAGATGAATTGATGTCCATTCGAAGCTTTTGGCTAGATTGGTCCAATAACATCCATGCCCCACATGGAAAAAGGCCATGGGGAAGTCATAACATGCAAAGGTGATGGAGGCACATGAATTTTGTCTCCATAAATCTGGCATTTATGACATTTCATAGCATAGCTGATACAATCACCTTCCATGGTGGGCCAATAATATCCAAATCTCATTATCTGTTTGGCCATTGTGAATCCATTAGCGTGTGTTCCACAAACACCTTCACGAACCTCTTCCAGGATTTTCCTAGCTTCCACAGCATCAACGCATCTCAACAATACTTGATCTTTTCTCTTTTTATAGAAGATATCTCCGTATCGTAATACATCCTGATACCAAAGGAAATTATCTTTTTCCTCCTCCTCCACATTATAACAACGAGCTGAAACTTCAAATATACTCATCTTAATAGGTTTCATATCCTCAGATCTATTTACTTTGTCATAGAAGCCAAGGTCGCCAAAGCATCTGCCATCTGATTTTCATCGCACGAGAGATAATTGAAAGTAATGTCATCAAACTCCTCAATCAATCCCAGAACTATTTTTCAGTAATTAATTAGTTTAGGATCTATTATCTCCTACTCTCCCTTAAGTTGATAAATTACTAAGGCAGAATCTCCATATACTTCTAGCACTCTGATCTTACGCTCTAAGGCTGCTCGAATTCCCATGATGCAGGCTTCATATCCTGCCATGTTATTTGTGCAATCAAAATCTAACCTGCATGTGAATGGATAATAATCGCCACTAGGGGATACCAAGATTGCCCCATTCCATTTCCCACAGCATTTGCCACTCCATCGAATTTTAGCTTCCATGAACAATCTTTAGTATTTGCCATATACATTAGCTCCTCATTTGGGAAATCAAAGCTCAAAGGTTCATAATCCTCCAAAGCTCTACTAGCCAAAAATTCTGCTACTGCGCTCCCTTTTATAGCTTTTTGGTTCACATAGACTGTCAAATTCAAACAGCAAAATCTGCCACCTAGCCATCCTCCCATTCAAAGCAGTGGACTCCATCATATATTTTAACGGATCAAGCTTCAAAATTAACCAGGTAGTATGATATAGCATGTACTGCCTCAACCTCCTAGTTGTTTAGATCAAGTCGCAACACAATTTCTCAATCGACGGATATCTCATTTCACAATCAGTGAACTTTTTCTGAGATAATATATCACCTTTTCTTTTCTTCCTGGCTCATCGTGTTGTCCAAGCACGCATCCCATTGAGTTATTGAATACTGACAAATACAATATCAATGGTCTATCTTGATTAGGCGGAGAAAGTACTGGTGCGTTTGAAAGATACTGTTTAACTTTGTCACAAGCTCTCTAGCATTAATCGTCCCATACACCTTGGTTGTGTTTCTTGAGGAGACGAAATATGGGATCACATTTCTCAGTTAATTGTGAAATAAACCGAGCAATGTAATTTAACCTTTCAAGAAAACCTCAAACTTCCTTTTGAGTGCGCGGTGGAGGCAATTCTTGAATAGCTTTGACCTTGCTTGAGTCAACTTCGATTCCTTTCTTCCTGACCACAAAACCCAATAATTTCCCTGACCGAGCTCCAAAAGTATTGTAGCAGTCTAGTTTATACCCTAGTTGAAACAGTGGTTTTGGGACCACAAATTTGAGTTTGTATAATATTTTAATATTATTTTTTGTGTCCTTGTTATGTGATTAAGCATGTGCTAAATTTTCGTAAGTTATTTTGTCCGTCTGTGTGTTTAATTTGACAAAAGGATTGAATTGCATTAAATGTGAAAGTTGTATGCGATTTGTTAAAGTACCAATATGTTGTGGCTTTGTAAAGTTGGAGGCCTTATATGGCAATTAAGCCATTATTGAATTAGTGGATGGTAGAATGTCATAATAACCTTGGTATTAAATTGTCTTATATGTTTAATGGATGGGCAATTTAGTAATTGAATTATTAACATAAATTAGTAAAAGAAACAATTGAAAGATGATAGTTATCATCTTATTCTTGAACCGAAAATTGCAAGGAAAAGAAAGGATTAAGCCAAACTAGGTTTCGGCACTATTGTGGTCAAATTCAAGGTATGTTTTTGAGTCAATTTTCGATAATTTCTACGTTTTTACAATCGTTGCTTAGTCTACTATCAAGCCCATGTCGTAATTTGATTAATTGATGTTGTTCATGAGATATGCCATTGATGTTATGTTGAGCTTTGTGATGATTTATGGTGTTATATGAAAGATTTGAGTTAGATGAACATACTTTGTTCTTGAATTTTTGATGAATTTATCTAATTAGGGATAAATTGAGAAAGTAGTAATTTGAGGGACTAAATTGCAAATTTTTTGATAAATATGGGCTTGTATGAGATGTAGGAACATTCAGCTGGGCATGAGTATGGGTTGATTTTGTGAATTTGATGTTTTAAGAAAAATGAACTAAATTGATAAATTGTGCAAGTATGAGGGTTAATTTGCAAATAGCCCTAAATATATGTGTATGGATTGAATTGAATGAATTAGTGAATAAAAAGGTTAATTTTAAATATGTTTAGATCAAGAACCGAGGAAAACAGACTTAGATTACGGGAAAGCGAAAGTAGCCGAGTAGTCATTTCCATTCCGATAGATTGAATCCGAGGTAAGTCACTATGCAAATAAATGTACTTGTATGAAATTGTAAATGTTCATATGACTAATATTGATAACGAATGCTTATGAGAGGTTATGCATATGAATTCTGAGATAAGTTTGATATAGTGACAATGTTTGAGAAGTCCCTTACGAACCTAGGAATAAATAGGATTAGCTATGTCATGACATAGGTATCTGTTCTGTTTTATCATGTAAGACCACATCTGGGACGTTGGCATTGATTTTAAGTTTCGTGTAAGACCACGTCTGGGAGCTTTACGTGTAAGACCACGTTTGGGATGTTGGCATCGATATGAGCTTTACGTGTAAGACCACGTCTGGGACGTTGGCGTCGATATGAGCTTTACGTGTAAGGCCATGTCTGGGACATCGGCATCGTATTGATTCATGTAAGACACTGTCTAGGACAGTGGCATCGATATCTGAGTGCATGTAAGACCTTGTCTGGGACGTTGGCTTTGTGCAACTATTCCAAGTTTTTTGAGAATCCTAGTAGATTCTTATTGGTTTAATGGGCAAGTCTGTGATACGAATTGTAAATCTGAACTATGATCAAATAAATGAACGAATGTTCGTTTCAGGTACGTTGAATGCACATTAAGTATGTATAAAAGGTAAGCACCTATATGAAATTGATTTGAAGAACAGTATGATTGAATATGAGAAGGTGAATGAGATGCAAGAATGATTATGAAAGAGCTTTGTATATATATTATTATTGAATTGTGAATATGGAAAATGTGGTCACAAGTATATGAACCAAAGCACATTTGTGATAGTATGCTAAGTGTTTGGGATGAGCCAATATATCTACTTGCAATAATATGCATTCTATGCTAAGTTTGTTTGTATATTGACTTACTAAGCTTTTGGAAAACTTACTATATGTGTCTATTTTCTCTGTTTTATAGGTCGTCAAAGCTATTGAAGGCTCGAGATCGTCAAGGATCGTCATCACACTACTAAACTCTTTTTGGTACTCTTTGAAAAATGTATATAGCTAGATATAGCATGTTTAGGCTAGATATGTGTATATGTTTATGAAGTGAACTTAACCATGGTTTTGGCTAGTTTTGAGTTGATAAAATGCTTGAATGAATGAGTTATATAATGCATATTTTTGGTATGGTTGAAGCACTTGAAATGGTCAAGTTTTAAATTAGCAAATGAATGGATTATATTTGTGATGAAATGAGTTTTAGTCTTGAAATTTGTCATAGTTGAAATTGGTATTGAATGCATGGTTTGAATGGTTATTTTGGTATGCTTTTGGTTTCCATATATGCATGATATGATTTGGTAATTGTTGCTTATCGGTATGACCCAATTGGGTGGCATTTTGATGTTGTAAATGACCTATATTATCATACGACCATGGCATACGGGCGTGCCTAGTGACGGTGGGGTAAAGACAGTAGCTAGCTTAAGAGTACACGACTATGGCACACAGGCGTGCCTAGAGGCTGTGTGAAAAAGTCAGTATATGGCCTAGTAGGACACCGCTTTAGCACACGGGGGTGCTTGATAGTCGTGTTGTTTTGGCAGGATCGACCACGGTCAGGGTACACGGGCGTGCTTGGTAACCGTGGTGTGTAATCAGGTTCGACCACGGGGAGGACACATGGGTGTGTCTAGCAGCCGTGGAGGGCAAATGGTTGGATCCCACGGGTGTGTATCCCCTGTATTTTAGAAAAGTTTTTAAGTTTTTGAGAACTTTTGTATGTGTTTTGTTTTAGTCCCGACCCGGGTTATAAGCATGTTTAAGGTCTCGTTGACCTATTTAAGAGACATTATGTGTATGATTGATGAATGAAATGTATGAAATGTTATGGAAGTTTTCGATCTGTCCGGTAGTACTCCCAACCTTAATTCAGCGACGGACTTTAGATAAGGGTGTTACATTTGGTTGGTATCAGAGCTACGATTTAGTCGATTCTCAGGCTAACGTAGCGTGTCATTGTCTAACTATACATGCCATATGTCTTAAATGTGATAGTGTGATGAATCCTGACGTATAAAATGTGATTTTCGTATAGTAATGGATCCCAAAAGAGCCATAGCTGACGACGTAGAAAGTAATGCGCCTACTCCCACGCAAGAAACAGTACCCTCTGATCCGAGACCGGCTACGAGCGGTCAAGAGGGAAAAGCTAAACAAGCTTTCTTCCAGATGATGAGTGAATGATTCACTCAATTTATGAGAAATAACCCGACTGTTTCGCAACCCTCGCCCTCAGTTAATCCCCCTCAGACATCTGGTATACCTTTGACTGCAAATTTGAATCTGTGGAATAAGCCTTTAATTGACAAGATTCGTAAGTATGGGGCCGAATAATTTCAGGCTACTAATGATGATAATGCTGAGAAGGCCGAGTACTGGATTGAAAATACTATCCGAGTATTTGACAAAATGTCTTTGACTCTGAAAGAATGCATAAAGTGTGTTGTATCTTTGCTCAGAGATGCAACTTATCAATGGTGAAAACTCTGATTTCCATTGTTTTGAAAGAGCGAGTTACATGGGACTTCTCTCAGATCGAGTTTCAGAAGAAATATATCAGTGAGAGATTCGTTGATCAGAAATGAAAGGAATTTTTGGAACTTAAATAGGGTCGAATGACTGTTTCTGAGTATGAACGAGAGTTCATGAGACTAAGTCAATATGCCCGAGAGTGTATATCATCTGAAGCTATAATGTGCAAAAGATTTAAAGACGGTCTTAATGAAGATATCGTTTTCTTGTTGGGATTTTAGAAATAAAGGAGTTTGTTGTACTCGTTGACCGAGCATGCAAAGCTGAAGCACCCGGGAAAGATAAAAGAAAAGCTGAGTCTGAAGCTCAAGATGTGAGAAAGAGATTTCAGAGCAAATCATTTCAGTCTGCTTCGAAGAAATTTAGATTATGATCAAATTCGTTCAAGAGATAATGTGGGACATTAGAATAGGAATCGAGCTAGATCGCAAATAAGTTCTAAAACTCCAGCAACTTCAGTGGGCATTTTGGTAATGTCCGGACTGAGAGACCTGAATGTAAATATTGTGGAAAAAGGCATCTGGGAAGCTATAGATTAAACGATAGAGCTTGCTTCAGATGTGGATCGCTTGACCATTTTATCCGTGATTGTCTTGAGTCTGTCGAGCCAAAGATTATTTAGAATCTGAGATCTGATAATGCACCTATGAGCGATAGACCTTCAAAGAATCTAAGAAATGTTAGTGGTAGTCAGAGGACTACGGGAGACACTATTGCAAGATCTGAAGCTAGAGCGCCTGCCAAAGCGTATGCTATCCGAGCTCGTGAGGAAGCTTCATCACCTGATGTTATAATGGGTACTTTTACACTTTATGATACTTCTGTGATTGCATTGATAGACCCTGGTTCTATGCATTCTTATATATGCATGAATTTAGTATACAGAAAGACTTTTCCTGTAGAGTCTACTGATTTGATGTTTTTTCCATTTGATGAGTTCGATATTATTTTGGGTATGGACTGGTTGTCTTTGCATGATGCTGTTGTGAACTGCAAAAGAAAGACTATAGATTTGAGTTGTTCGAATAATGAAATTGTACAGGTTGAATCTAATGATTTGAATGGATTGCCTGCTGTAATATTAGAATTGAAAGCTCAGAGTTATGTAAAAAAAGGATATGAAGCATATTTTGCTTATGTGATTGATTCGAAAGCATCTGGAAAGAAATTTGAGTCAGTACCTCTTGTCTGCGAGTTTTCTGATGTGTACCCTAAAGAGTTACCGGGTTTGCCTCCGATTCGTGAAGTTGAGTTTGGAATTGAATTGATGCCTGGTATGACAACTATTTCGATAGCTCCGTATAGAACGAAACCAACAGAGTTGAGAGAGTTAAAGTTACAGTTGCAAGAATTGACTGTTAGAGGGTTTGCTAGACCGAGTTTTTTGCCTTGGGGTGCTCCTGTCCTGTTTGTGAAAAAGAAAGATGGCACGATGAGAATGTGCATTGATTATCGTTAGTTGAATAAGGTGACCATAAAGAATTAATATCCGTTGCCCAGAATTGATGACTTATTTGATCAGTTAAAAGGAGCTACTGTATTTTTAAAGATTGACCTGAGATCAGGATACTACCAATTGAGAATGAAAGATTCAGATATTCTGAAAACTTCTTTCAGAACGAGGTACGGGCATTATGAGTTTTTAGTTATGCCATTTGGACTAACCAATGCTCTTGCTGTTTTTATGGATCTGATGAACAGAATTTTCAGACCGTACCTAGATTAATTTGTTATTGTATTCATTGACGACATTTTGATTTATTCAAGGGATGAGACTGAGCATGCTGAACATTTGAAAATTGTATTGCAAACTTTGAGAGAAAAGCAATTGTATGCGAAATTCAGCAAATGTGAATTTTGGTTGCATCAGGTTAGTTTTCTGGGACATATTGTGTCAGCTTCTAGGATTCGTGTTGATTCGAGTAAGATTTCTGCTATTCTGAATTGGAAACCTCCGAGAAATGTGTCTGAAGTCCGTAGTTTTCTGGGTTTAGCTGGTTATTATCGCTGATTTGTGAAAGGATTTTCAGTGATAGCTACTTCGTTGACTAGATTACTTTAGAAAAATGTTAGATTTGAATGGTCTGATAAATGTCAGAAAAGTTTTGATCAACTGAAAGCTCTGTTAATAGAAGCTCCAGTGTTAGTACAACCAGAATCGGGCAAAGAATTTGTGACTTACAGTGATGCTTCGTTAAATGGTCTGGGATGTGTTTTGATGCAGGAAGGCAAAGTTGTAGCTTATGCCTCGAGACAGTTGAAGCCTCATGAAAAGAACTATCTGACGCACGACCTTGAGCTAGCTGCGATTGTGTTTGCACTAAAGATTTGGCGCCATTATTTGTATGGTGAGAAATGTCACGTGTTTTCAGATCATAAAATGTGAAATATCTGATGAATCAAAAAGATTTGAACCTGCGTCAGAGAAGATGGCTTGAGTTGTTGAAAGATTACGAGCTTGTGATAGATTATCATCCGGGTAAAGCAAATGTTGTTGCAGATGCACTGAGTCGAAAATCATTGTTTGTACTACATGCTTTGAATACCCAATTAGATTTGGCTGATGATAGTTTTGTTATAGCTGAATTAAAAGCGAAACCATTATTTATACAGCAGATATGTGATGCTAAAAAATCTGATAATAAATTACTAGCGAAACGAGCTCAGTGTGAATTGAATTCCAAATCTGAATTTCAAATTGTTGATGATTGTTTGAGATTTTGGGATCGTATCTATGTTCCGAGAATTCAAAGTTGATTCAGCTGATTCTGAGTGAAGCACACAATAATAGTCTATCTGTTCATCCGGAAGTACTAAAATGTATCATGATTTTAAACGACACTACTGGTGGTCTGGTATGAAACAGGACATTTCTGACTTTGTTTCGAAATGTTTAATTTGTCAGCAAGTGAAAGCTAAACATCAAGTTCCATCAGGTTTGTTACAACTGATTCTGATTCCTGAATGGAAATGAGATAGAATGACGATGGATTTTGTTTCTGGTTTGCCCTTAACTTCGAAAAAGAAAGATGTGATATGGGTCGTAGTTGATAGATTAACGAAAAATGCCCATTTTATATCGGTAAGATCTGATTATTCACTTGACAGATTAGCTGAGCTTTATATTTCTAAGATTGTGAGATTACACGGGGTGCTACTATCTATTGTGTCAGATAGAGATCCAAGGTTTACATCGCGATTCTGGAAGAAATTGCAAGAAACTTCAGGCACGAAATTGCATTTTAGTACAGCTTTTCATCCGCAGACAGATGGTCAATCCGAGCGGATCATTTTTAAAAGATATGTTAAGATGCTGTATACTTGAGTTTAATGGTTCGTGGGGACAGTATCTGCCATTGATCGAATTTGCGTATAATAATAGTTTTCAGTCAAGCATCAAAATGACACCATATGAAGCTTTGTACAGGCATAAATATCGTATACCTCTGTATTGGACCGAGCTCAGTGATAATAAGCTCCTCGGGGTTGATTTGATAAAAGATTCAGAAAAGAAAGTAAAATTGATCCGAGATTGTTCGAAAGCAGCATCTAATCGTCAGAAGTCTTATGCGGACTTGAAACGAAAATATATAGAATTTGAGATCGGCGATAAAGTATTTATGAAAGTGTCACTGTGGAAGAAAGTGCTTGATTCGGACGTAAGGGCAAGTTGAGTCCGAGGTTCATCGGGCCATATGAAATCATAGAACGTGTTAGGCCTGTTGCATATAGATTGCTTTTTCCACCTGAGTTAAAAAAGATCCACAACGTATTTCATGTCTCGATGCTCCGTAGGTATCGATCTAATCTGTCACATGTTATTGTTCCATCTGAAATTGAAATCCAATCTGATATGACATACAAAGATGAACCGATCCGTATCTTAGCTCATGAAGTGAAAGAGTTGAGAAACAAGAAAATTCCGTTAGTGAAAGTATTATGGCATCGTCACGGAATAGAAGAGGCTACGTGGGAGCCTGAAGATTCTATGAGACAACAATATCCGACTCTCTTTAACAATAAGATTTTCGG
This sequence comes from Gossypium rotundifolium, assembly GCA_025506655.1. Lineage (NCBI taxonomy): Eukaryota > Viridiplantae > Streptophyta > Magnoliopsida > Malvales > Malvaceae > Gossypium > Gossypium rotundifolium. The sequence continues at coordinate 112,452,245 of CP106729.1, forward strand.
GGACAAAAATCCCTAATGGGGGAGAATTGTAAAGTCTGGTTTATACCCTAATCGGAACAGTGGTTTTGAGACCATAAATTTGAGTTCGTATAATATTTTAATATTATTTTTCGTGTCCTTGTTATGTGATTAAGCATGTGCTAAATTTTCGTAAGTTAATTTGTCTGTTTGTGTGTTTAATTTGACAAAAGGATTGAATTGCATTAAATATGAAAGTTGTATGCTATTTGTTAAAGTACCAATATGCTGTGGCTTTGTAAAGTTGGATGCCTTATATGGCAATTAAGCCATTATTGAATTTGTGGATGGTAGAATGTCATAATAACCTTGGCATTAAATTGTCTTATATGTTTAATGGATGGGCAATTTAGTAATTGAATTTTTAGCATAAATTAGTAAAAGAAACAATTGAAAGATGATAGTTATCATCTTATTCTTGAACCGAAAATAGCAAGGAAAAGAAAGGATTAAGCCAACCTAGGTTTTGGCACTATTGTGGTCAAATTCAAGGTATGTTTTTGAGTTGGTTTTCGATAATTTCTACGTTTTTGCAATCATTGATTAGTCTACTATCAAGCCCATGTCTCAATTTGATGAATTGATGTTGTTCATGAGATATGTCATTGATGTTATGTTGAGCTTTGTGATGATTTATGGTGTTAAATGAAAGATTTAAGTTAGATGAACATACTTTGTTCTTGAATTTTTGATGAATTTAGCTAATTAGGGATAAATTGAGAAAGTACTAATTTGAGGGACTAAATTGCAAATTTTTTATAAATATGGGCTTGTATGAGATGTAGGAACATTCAGCTAGGCATAAGTATGGATTGATTTTGTGAATTTGATGTTTGAGAAAAATAGACTAAATTGATAAATTATACAAGTCCGAGGGTTAATTTGCAAATAGCCCTAAATATATGTGTATGGATTGAATTGAATGAATTAGTGAATAAAAAGGTTAATTTTGAATATGTTTAGATCAAGAACCGAGGAAAACGGACTTAGATTGCAGGAAAGCGAAAGTAATCGAGTAGCATGAGGGTTAATTTGCAAATAGCCCTAAATATATGTGTATGGATAGAATTGAATGAATTAGTGAATAAAAAGGTTAATTCTGAATATGTTTAGATCAAGAACCGAGGAAAACAGACTTAGATTGCAGGAAAGCGAATGTAACCGAGTAGCCGTTTCCATTCTGATAGATTGAATCCGAGGTAAGTCACTATACAAATAAATGTACTTGTATGAAATTATAAATGTTCATATGACTAATATTGATAACGAATGCTTATGAGAGGTTATGCATATGAATTCTGAGATAAATCTGATATAATGACAATGTCCGAGAAGTCCCGTACGAACCTAGGAATAGATAGGATTAGCTATGTCATGACATAGGTATCTGTTCTGTTTGATTATGTAACACCACGTCTGGTACGTTGGCATTGATTTTAAGTTTCGTGTAAGACCACGTCTAGGACATTGGCATCGATATGAGCTTTACGTGTAAGACCACGTCTGGGACGTTGGCATCGATATGAGCTTTACATGTAAGACCATCTCTGGGACATCGACATCATATTGATTCGTGTAAGATCCTGTCTAGGACAGTGTCATTGATATTTGAGTGCATGAAAGACCTCGTCTAGGACGTTGGCTTTGTGCAACTATTCTGAGTTTTCTAAGCATCCTACTAGATTCCTATTGGTTCAATAGGCAAGTCTGTGATACGAATTGTAAATCCGAGCTATGATCAAATAAGTGAACGAATGTTCGTTTCAAACGTTGAATGCACATTAAGTGTGTATAAAAGGTAAGCACCTATATGACTTTGATTTGACGAAAAGTATGATTGAATATGAGAAGGTGAATGAGATGTAAGAATGATTATGAAAGAGCTTTGTATATATATTATTATTGAGTTGTGAATATGGAAAATGTGGTCACAAGTATTTGAACCAAAGCACATTTGTGATAGTATGCTAAGTGTTTGGGATGTGCCAATATATCTACTTGCAATAATATGCATTCTATGCTAAGTTTGTTTGTGTATTGACTTACTAAGCTTTTGGAAAGCTTACTCTGTGTGTCTGTTTTCTCTGTTTTATATGTCGTCAAAGCTACTGAAGGCTCGGGACCTTCAAGGATTGTCATCACACTACTAAACCCTTTTTGGTACTCTTTGAAAAATGTATATAGCTAGATATGCCATGTATAGGCTAGATATGTGTATATGTTTATGAAGTGAACTTAGCAATGGTTTTTGTTAGTTTTGAGTTGATAAAATGCTTGAATGAATGAGTTATATGATGCATATTTTTGGTATGGTTGAAGCACTTGAAATGGTCAAGTTTTAAATTAGCAAATGAATGGATTAAATTTGTGATGAAATGAGTTTTAGTCTTGAAATTTGTCATAGTTGAAATTGGTATTGAATGCATGGTTTGAATGGTTATTTTGGTATGCTTTTGGTTGCCATATATGCATGATATGATTTGGTAAATGTTGCTTGGCATTTTGGTCTTGCAAATGACCTATAATGTCACACGGCCATGGCACACGGACGTGCCTAGTGACCGTGGGGTAAAGACAGTAGCTAGCTTAAGATTACATGACCATGGCACATGGGCGTGCCTAGAGGCCATGTGAGAAAGTCAGTATATGGCCTAGTAGGACACGGCCTTAGCATATGAGGGTGCTTGATAGTCGTGTTGTTTTGGCAAGATCGACCACGGTCAGGGTACACGGGCGTGCTTAGTGGCCGTGGTGTGTAATCAGGTTCGACCATGGGGAGGACACACGGGTGTATCTAGCAGCCGCGGAGGGCACACGGTTGGATCCCAGTGTGTATCCCCTGTATTTTAGAAAAGTTTTTAAGTTTCTGAGAAGTTTTGTATGTGTTTCATTTTAGTCCTGACCCGGGTTATAAGCATGTTTAAGGTCTCGTTGACCTATTTAAGGGACATTGTGTGTATGATTGATGAATGAAATTTATGAAATGTTATGGAAGTTTTTGATCTGTCTGGTAGTGCTCCTAACCCTAATCCGGCGACGGACTCAGGATAGGGGTGTTACAATGTAACAGCCCGATTTAGGGGCTAGTTAGAATAGTGATCTCGGGATCACTATTTCGAGATCGGAGAAATTATTTTCATGATATATTATTATTTAGAGCATGATAGCATATGAGCATTAAAATTTTAGTATTTTAATTTTAACGTTTTCGTGTTTAATTTGAGAAAAAAAGGACTAAATCGCATAAAGTGCGAAAGTTCCATTCTATATGCTAGGAGTACCAAATGGTTATGGATTGTTAAATGGAGGTATTTAAAAGGAAATTTAGCCTTTGAAAGAGGCTTGGCCGACCATAAGAGAGCATGTGAGACAAAATTTTCAATTAGATTCAAAGTTAGTAGTAGTAGGTGGACTAATTTGACTTTTAATAATAGAATAAGGAGAAAAAAGTTATCATCTTTTTCTCCTATCATCCTCCACTGAAAATTTTCAGCAAATAAAGGGTAGAAACCTTCAAAAATTTCAGCAAACTCTCATCCATTCAAGTAAGTGTTCTAGTGAACTTTTCTTGAAAATAATTGTACTTTTGAGATCCCTAAAGCTTAAGCTTTCAAATGAGGGGACTATTGTGCAATGTTGTGAAAGGTTTAGAGTTTTACCATGAGAGCTACTTTAGTTGTTTGCTACATTTTAAGGAAGAACTTGAGTCTTAGTTGTTAGATGAACAACTTTTAAAAAGGGTGTTAGCATGAGGACACTAAATAGAACCTTAATGAAAAGGTTATGAACTTGTAGTAAGTAAGTGAAATATTGATTATTGATGATAGCTTTAAGAGCATTAAATTTTTGCCTAGGCTTGTTGAAGATAAAAATATGATTAGAATTAATTTTTGAGCCTAGGGGCAAAATAGTCATTTTGCCAAAATCTAGGGGTAAAATGGTAATTTTACCTAAGTAGGACTATTGAGATGCTTATATTAATAAAATGATTAAAATGAGCTAATTTTCTATTATAGAGCAAGAGTAGATGAGAATTCACCTCAATCGTGGAAAGGATAAAGTCGTGGACTAAACCGAAGAACTAACTCATTTTGAAAACGAGGTAAGTTTGTATGATTTCTAAGCTTTATGATCACTATCATTGAATTGTTTAGTATAATATACATTGCTATTTTGTAATGCCTATCGTTTTTGTAAACAAAGAAATTAAACATGAACAAGCCCCGATTGAATATGAATTCCCCAGGATATCCAATATATCACACAAGATATCATGTAAGTCCAAGGCAAGCTTGGCATTGATTAAGATGTCATGTAAGTCCAAGGCAAGCTTGGCATTGATTAAGATATCATGTAAGTCCAAGGATGTAAGTCCAAGGCAAGCTTGGCATTGATCAAGATATCATGTAAGTCCAAGGCAAGCTTGGCATTGATCAAGATATCATATAAGTCCAAGGCAAGCTTGGCACTGAATAAGTTATTAAGGGCAAGACTTCATGTAAGTCCATGTCAAGACATGGCCTTGAAACCAAGATGAGAAATTCCATGTAAGACCATGCCTAAGATATGGCTTTGGTGGCATGTTAAATGGGAAGAGATCTAGTATCCTCGGGTATTCATAGAAGTTCATCGGGCAAACAAGTAAGGTTAATAATGAGGTAACAAGAGGGCTAAGAAAGCAAAGCTAGCATCAAAATGAATTAAATATTACTCATGTTATGAATGAAGAATTAGAGCTCATAATGATTATTGTTTAAGTATGCTGATCAATGTGATCAAGTGACACAGGTATCATGTTTACTTTACAAAAAATGAGTATAGTGAGCATCATGAGACATGTAAGAACCAAGTATGAGTAAGTAAGCTTTAGAGCTGAAATTACGATAATATTGTTATGCTAAATGGTTTTTATTAAACAAGCTTAATGACATGTGCTTTACATGCAAACTTACTAAGATAAATGCTTACGTATTTGATTATTTCTTTCTATGTAGTCTCGCCAAGCTAATTTGTGGATCATCGGAGTCGAAGCTCGTAGCACACTATCAACTCTTATTTTGGTATAGCCAAGTTACTTTACTAGGTATGGCATGTATAGGAAACATTCATTTTGTGGACATGTTTTTAGAAGGGCCTTTGTAAAAGCTATCAAGTTTATTATTCTTTTGTATATGGCTAAGTGATTAGACAAATTTGACTAAGTATTTATGTTTATTGAGATCAATGAAACATGTAGTATTATTCATAAAATTGGGTTGTTATTGCATCGTTTAATTGTGTAGGGATATGATCTTCATTTCAGGGTGGCTAACGGCTTGGTAAATAGCCAATAAATGCCCACATGGTTGGACACACAGGCGTGTGTCAAGGCTGTGTTAACCCTGCACCTTAGTATTATGAATCAGAATAGGCCACGGGTAAATTCCATGGCCGTGTGTATAGGCCGTGTTATACACACGGGTTGGACATGGGCATGTGCCCAGACCGTGCTGATTTAGTCAGTATATCAACGATTATCACACGGTCTAAGCCCATGGGTGTGTCATGGCCGTGTGAAATTAGTCAGTAGCCTCCCACGATTGGAAGACACGGGTGTGTCTAAGCCATACGGAAATAGTCAGTAGCTTCTCACGGTTTGAGGGTATGGGCGTGCTTAAGGGTATACGGGCGTGTTCCAAGTCACACAGGCGTGTGAACCCTGCTTCAAAAATGAATTATTTGATTTAGTTACGAAAGTTTTCAGACACAAGTTTAAGGCCCTGTAGGCCTTTGTAATATATGTGTTGACTAATAAAGTGAAATTTTTAAGTTGGAACGAAATTTTATAGCTCGTAAGTACATGTTCAAGCATAGTAATGTCTCGTATCCAGATCTAGTATTGGTCTTGGGTGCGGGGTGTTACATACAAGTACACTCTGCCGCGTTGAGCTTCAATTAAAATTTTCTCAACCTTAAAAACAACTTTTTCAAAACCTCGATGTGTTCCTTTTCCGTTCGAGATTTAACAATCATATCATCGACGTATACTTCAATCTCTTTGTGCATCATGTCGTGGAACTACATTATCATGGCTCTTTGATATGTTGCCCCAGCATTCTTTAGTCCGAATGGCATTACTTTATAACAAAAAGTACCCCACAGTGTTATGAAAGTAGTTTTCTCCATATCCTCAGGGTGCATTTTGATCTGATTGTATCCTGAAAAGCCATCCATGAAGGAAAACAATGAAAATCCCACCATATTATCCACCAACGTGTCAATATGCGGTAAAGGGAAATTGTATTTCGGCCTAGCTTTATTTAAATCCCTATAATCTACATACATCCGGACCTTTTCGTCCTTCTTAGGGATAGGAACAATGTTGGCAACCCACTCTGAGTACTTGACCACTTGTAGAAAGCCAGTATCAAACTGTTTCTGGACCTCTTCTTTTATTTTCAACACTACATCAGGCCTCATCCTTCGTAGCTTTTCTTTGAATCGGCTTGCACTCTTCTTTTATGGGAAGGCGATGTACTACAACGCGCAGATTTAACCTGCATATCTTGGTACGACCATGCAAAGACATCCTTGAATTCCTGAAGTAACTCAACAAAGTCTTGTTTTATCTCCTCAGCTATGCGCGTCCTAATTTTCACAACCTTCCCTTCCTCTAAGGCTATGTTCTCTACCTCCTCTTCATGTGGTAAAATTTGTTTCTCCTCTTGCTTTACCATTCTTAACAAATCTGGGGATAAATCACAATCTTGGTCACCTTCAAAATCTTGAGATTCCTCTAAACACATGTCTTGTTCAAAGTGGACCTCTGGATTTGTATTATCGTTGCTCACATCATTGATATCTAGGGATCTTTGATGGGTACCAAAGAATGTAAAAAGAACAAATGAATTCGAGGACAACTATTCACATGATATGAATGAGAAATAAAAAAATTTGGAATGAAATTAGAAAGTCAAAAGAATAAAAATGAAAGAATATTTGCTCAAGTTTATTATCAAAATGTATTTTATTGAAATAACAATTTCTGAACATGATCCTATTTCACAAAAGCAATCTTATTGTTCCTAGGCTAAAAACAACAAGAGCATTTTGAATATTACTCTGTATAATCTCTAAAAATTATAGGAAGTTCCTCTGCAATCCAATTATTCAAAATGCTTCCAGGCTCATAAGGGCCCAAAGGTTTCTTTGTTCAATTTCTTCCCCGTGTATGGCATTGATGTGAGGACTTTCCAATAACCCTCTCTCAGGGTGAATTATCCCTCCGGATACAAAAGTCTGGGATATATGGGGGAATGTCATTGATTCCCACTAGACTTCTTCTCCATTCAGTCTTGCCTTTCTTCTCTCCTGCTTCTTCTTTGTTTCTCTTCTTCTCTGTCTAACATCTGGCTTAAAACCCAGGCCAAAATGATCTCTCTTTTCTTTCAGCATCGGCACTTGAACTTCCCCTTGGAGATTTCTGCCCAATCCTTTTCCTGGTAAGGCTCCTTTCCCCACCATCATTTGTAGGCCCATCCTCGTGGTCTTGGATATCTTAGGCATCGAAACTTCATTTCCTTCCAAAATGAATGTTGTGTTGACGAACTCTAAAGACTAGAAAGAACACACAACGGCCTCTTCATTTGTCTCTACATATGGTGCATCATTGGTAACAGTCGCTACGATATCGTCCTCTGCGTTTATAGTAACCAAACGACCATCCATTACCAATTTCAACTTTTGGTGAAGGATGAAGGCACTGCCCCTGCTGAATGAATCTAGGGTCTTCCCTACAAGCAGTTGTAGGAGGGCTTTATATCCATCACCAGAAAGTCCACCTCATATGTGTTTGGTCCGATTTGCAACAGTATGTCGATTTCTCCCATCACTCCTCTCTTGGTGCCATCAAACACTCTCACTATGTTCTGGCATGTCTTCATGTGAGAACTACCTATCAGCAACCTCTTCAATGTCAACAACGGTAAGACATTCAAGGCTGACCCATTATCAATTAGCACGCTTGGTAGAGTATATCCCTTACAACGAGTAGTTATGTGTAGGGCCTTAGTCAATCCCACACCCCAGGTGGAATTTCATTGTCGCTGAAGGAAATAAAGTTATCAGCACTTATATTACTAACCAATCGGTCAAGTTTATTGACAGATATATCTTTGGTAACGTAAGTCTCATTCAGCACTTTCATCAATGCCTCACGATGTACTTTCGAACTTAAAAGTAAGGCTAGCACCGATATGCGAGCTGATTGCTTGCACGGCTCCTCTACCACACTGTATTCACTGTGCTTTAAGAATTTAAAAATTCTTTAGCCTTTTCCTTCTTTACAGGTACATTGATAAGGGTATCAAGTCCTTTCTTTGGTTCAACTGGCACATTCTTTGATTTTACTGGCTCTGTTTTAACATTTACTGAGTCGTAATGCTTCTCATTTCGTATGTAGAATCCCTCTCTTTGAACCTCCTTAGAAGTGCTAACTAAGTTTTCTACTCCTGGTATCATCACATTACAATTGTAATTCCATGGCACCATTTTGTTATCCTTGTAAGGAAATGACACAGGTCTTTGGATTACAAACTTAGGCGCGACTTGTGCTCCGCCTTCTGTATTTCTCGGTCGGGAAATAATGATTCTCGGATAATTGACTTTTTGAGTTGTCAACTCTCCTTCGGTTGCATGTATGTTTCCTCCCTCTGAGCCTTCTTCGTAAAACTCCTGCTCCTTATTGTTCATGAGGCTTTGTACCAATAGTCTGAACTCAGCACATTTCTGGATCTTATGTCCTTCAGCTTTGTGGAACTCACAGTAGTTCCTTGGTTCTTCAGCTCCTTCCTCGAGACTTGATTTTATCAGTCCCCTTCTTACCATTTCCTTCCACACTATCTTTAATGGAGTTTTTACTTCTGAGACATCTTCTTTAATCAGTCTCACAACATTTTCCCCAATCGCATTTATCCCATTGTCTCCATGGTTGGGTAATGGGTTCTCCGCATTGGGTGTATCATCAAACTTGACAATCACCAACTTGATGAGCCTCTCAACTACCTTTTTGAAGGCAATGCAGTTTTCTATTAAATGCCCCGTTATTTCTGCATGATAATCACATTGGGCGTTTGAGTCATACCATTTAGGATATGGGGGTTGTATCGACTGTAAATAATATGGGGACACTACGCATGCATCTAATAAAGTTTGATACAGCTCCTTATATGTCATTAGGATTGGCATAAATTGGATCTTTTCAGTATTTTGTTTGGGGCCTGATTCTTGTCTTGTCGACCCTTATTGCCCGGCAGTAACTACTTTCGGCTGACTAACAGTAAGTACCCTTTGTTGTACGTACTCGCATTGTTCACCTCATTATCCTTTTTTCTAGGAGCAGATCTCCTAGTGGTTTCTCCTGCTTCAATCTTACCCCCCCTTATGGCATTTTCTATCATTAACCCTGCCATCACTATATCCGCGAAGCTTTTAGTGGTGCTTCCTATCATATGGGTGATAAAAGGTGCCTTTAAAGTGTTGATAAACAACATGGTAGTTTCCTTCTCCAAGAGAGGTGGTTGAACCTGCATGGCAACTTCCTTCCATCTTTGTTCGTATTGCCTAAAGCTTTCATTTGATTTCTTTTCCATGTTTTGAAACATGATCCTATCAGGCGTCATGTCTGTGACATGATTGTATTGCTTCATGAAGGCTTGAGCTAAGTCTCTCCATGAGCTAATATTAGCACGGCTAAGTTGATTGTACCACCTAGACGCCGCTCCCGTCAAACTATCTTGGAAAAAATGAATCAAAAATTGATTATTGTTCATGTAGCCAGTCATGCATCTACAGAACATAGTGATGTGGGCTTCAGGGCAACTAGTCGCATTGTACTTCTCAAATTTCAGCATCTTGAATTTATGAGGAAGCACTAGATCCGAGACCAAACTCAAGTCCTTTGCGTCAATACCATGGTGATGGTCGGCATTTTCCAAAGCCTTGAATTTTCTTCCAACCATCTACAGCGATCCTCTAACTGCCTCGATACTTCAGCTCTTATCCCTTTCCTCTCTGCTATATCCAAATCAGGGATAACAGGGTTAGCAGGGTTATCTCCTGGGTTGGATCCTGAGCCCATTTAGAAGTTCATGGGTGGTCTGGTATCAGTTTGCCCCTATTGAGGCCTAATTGTGACAAACGACCTTTGGGGATATTCTTCCGACTGGGCTGGCGCATGTGGTGGGGTAAAACCCGGAGGATTGCCTTCGCTCTCTTCACCAGTAATGGCCATGAGACCCTTTCTTTTGTCCATCATCCCACTCATCATTTGGGCCATTTAAGCCATCATGTTCCTCTGGGCCTCCAACATCTGGTCCCTCATCTCTTGTTGGAGTTTTGCCATTTCTCTTGCATTTGGTCTTGAATATCTCTTTGGAATTGCTCAAATCTTTGGTCCATTTTCTTTGATTTAGCACGTGTACCGTAAGGATGTTCAACTTCTAGATTTTCCTTCTCTTTCTCTTACACACACTCTCTCTTTTTCTCTGTTATAATTTCAACTAATTAGACTCTCTTTATGAATTTGAATGCATATGATGTTATGTAATACAAATGCATGAATGCAAAGAGGCATCGATCCTGATTCAACTTCACTTTAAAAAACTTTATTAGAAAACAAAATCCTTCACATAAAATGAATTACAAATATGCTTTTGCCCTAAGTCCTAAAGTTTTAATTTTCCCTAATAACGAAACTAGCTCTTGACTACGATCTGACTGTAGCTCGTACTTCATGCTCAATATGTCAGCCTATGTTGCCAAAGTCTGTAGGTGATCAGCTACCTCTCGAATCTGAACTATGGCTTCCCCCATGAGATAATCCCGGCTTCTAACTTGATCATGTGAATGGTGGAGCTCTTCCTTCAAACACCCTTCTCTTATTTCAAGAAGCTCTATTTGGAGTTCACAGTTGTGCAATGCTGATTCTAACTCTTTGATCTTGTCCAAACTTGACTTCAAATCAACTGTAGAATTATAGCTTCGATGATGATGAAGAGACCGTCCCAACTCAATGACTTTAGCCTTCAATCCACTTTTCTCTATTTGGCTTTCAACCAAACTCTTTTCTAGGGTTTCATTCTGCATCTGCATCTCTAAGAACTTCTTCTCCCAATGGTCAGCCCTAGTCTTTTCCTCTTGAACTTCTTGTTGCCATTGTTACGAAGTTTTCCCTAATCCAGCATTCTTCATCGATAGACGCATCTTCTTATATTCAGTCTTCAAGCTATCTCGATCTTCCTCAATCTTTCTTTTCTCCTTTCTTACTTTTTCAGCCTCTGATTTCTGAACATCCACATCTAGCTTCAAGTACATATTTTCTTCTTCTAGCTATTCTATCCTCTTTCCGAGCTCTGAATTCCTCCTTTCGAAATCCTATTTTATCATCTCCAATTTCGATGGAACCACTTGTAAAAATTCTTCAATCGATCGAGCGCCTTTTAAGCTTGGCATAGGGATATTGTCATTGACTCTTCTACTCCACCAATCGCTATATTCTGGCATAATCATCGGGCCTACGTCCACTCTCATCATGCGACGAGTCTGGTTCCAAGCATTGGAGATCTCCTTAACCCTTTTCTTGTAGCTCTCTCCTTTATACGAAAACTCACTTTGAGCGAACCCATGTGTAGCCGGTATGAGCTGCCTTGATCTAAATTGTCTCAGTACGAGTAATGGTGCATATCCAATGGCTCCCCAAATTCCAAGTAAAGGGACCCAATCAAAATTCTCGCACCGGTACAGCACCTCATCAGGAACCATCCAGGGAGCTCTTCACTCAAAGTCCTCGTCTTGAATATTGCATAGAAGCGCTATCCGATTTTCTTCTAATATGTCATCTCTCCTCGGAGTAGCCATTATCTCCTTTAATGGGGAATATTTTTTCGAGAATACCCTATAGGAAACCTTATCCACCTTCCAAAAATGACTATGGAACCAAGCCAACAACATCTGCACATCCTATGAATCTGCCCTCGCCAGCTCTCCTACATGTATTCAGTGATCAGAATGTCTCAGCCAATATTGCGGAACATGTGTAACTTGTTTATCAAGTCGATAAAAAATATCTGAGACAACTTCATCCACATATCCCAATGCTCTAGGGAAAATCACTAACCCGTATAAACTCAAAGAAAAAACATATATCTTCTTCATATCAGAATGTACTAAAATCAACTCTTTCAAAACTTTCCAAGGGATGCACTTACACTCACCTTTCTGCTTGATTCTATCTGTGACCCATTGTTCGCTCATCCCAGTAATGCTCATCAACTTTCTCAGAAAGGTCGAAACACTAGTAGCGCTTGAGTAAGCTTTATCAATTTGAATCTTAGGACATCGCAATAGAGCTGTATACTCCTCTACCGTAGGCACCAAATCAACCCTTCCAAAAGTAAAGCAACTATACACAAGATTCCAATATTGAGTAATGGCTCGAAATAAATGCCCATCTACCTGAATGTCCAACAAGTACGGCAAGTCCCCATAGCTGCTATAAAACAACTGCTTGATCTCGTCTCTCCACTGATCCCATATCTCTCTTAATTCCTGAAGATTGTTCTGCGTCACACTGATGCGAGTGTAATCCCATAATTCTGATCTGCGCCCCTCAGCTAGACTATCTCCTTTCTCTAGTTGTGTTTGCTTTGACCACTTACGGACGGCTGCATTGTCCTCCACTTTATCAAGGAATTCGTTTTCCATAACCATCTTTCTAACTTAGAAACTGACCGTGAATCGATACTTCTTAAAATATGAAATGACATGCACAAAAATAAACACAACAAATTAGTTCTGCAGAATAAGATATGAAGCAAGTAAAATATACTAACACCTATCTGGGTAACTACTAAAGTTTGGTATAGCTCTACCTAGGGTAAGTTCTTAGGTTTTCTATATGCGGTTTAGCTTTAAACTTGAGGTACCCAAACCAGCAGATTCCTCGATCCTCACCCATTATAGGCTCATATAGATCGAGTTCAGTTTAGGGGAATACATTTCCCTATGGCTGCACGGAGATGAAAACCTCATGAAGACATAGGTACGGATGTATCCCGAAAGTGATTCACTATCTTGCATTGAGGTGAAAACCTCACGAAGGAGTAGCTTCTCACTCCCACTTAAGGGTGTGACCACAATGGTCATGCAATGCAATGCAGAGACGTTTTATAAAAATAGAACCACATGCAAGAAAAAGGATAATAATTTTTTTTTAAAATCGGATTTTTAAAATTTAGACAAAAGGACATGAAATTATCGATTTTACGGCTTGACTCTCTTATTGGTCCCCAGCGGAGTCGTCAAGCTGTCGAAACCATTTTTAATTTTTTTAAAAAAATAGGGATCGATTTTTGAAAACGAAAATGGGAGTCGCCACAAATCCATTTTTACTTAGGTGTGATTGGATCACCTTATAAAATATTTTATTTCAAAATTTTGATTTTGGTCCACGAAATACAAAAAAAATGGGTTTGGGAGTCGGTTACGCATGAGGAAGGGTTAGCACCCTTATAGCGCCCAAAAATTGGTACCTAATCGATAAAATCATGTTCGAATGTTGAAAATTTGAAAAATTTTAGAATATGATCCTTTTATTAGAAAGAAAACCAAGATTTACCTATTTCAAAGAAATAAAATACCATACCTAGTAAGTTAGGATATAGCATCTCATAATTTCGAAACTAGGCTCGTCTTTATTTTAGAAAATTCCTACCTCAAGACTCAAAACATCATATCTAGTAAGTTAGGATTCAACATTTCGAGTTCCCGAGAATAAGTTTTTTAATTCTGAAATTTGTAAATCTCGGTTTTAAAAGAGAAGGGATATCTAATACTTTAAGTTCTAAAGAAAAATCGAAACCCAGTAAGTTAGGGCACAATTCTTCTCGAAGTTCTCAAATATCACATATCACCGTATTTTTAAAACTATTTGAATAAAATTCTTTTAATTCAAAAGGTATTTTTATAAAAATGGTATGAATAAAACGCAATATGAATATATTACAACATACATATATAATAACAATTCTACCTAACTACAATTATTCTAACAATAAATAATAAAAGAATATAACATGAATGAATATAAAGAACTATGTTAGCGATAATAAAGATTAAAAGGATATAAATAAATAAACATGGGATAAAAATAAATAATAATAATGAAGATTTTTCATGAAATAATGTAATTAAACGAAAAGGGAAGATATATTTAAACATTAAATAATTATTATAAAAATAAAAATTTTGTAAAACAATTAATATGTAAAAAAATTATATATATAAAATGCTATAATAAATATATAATTTAATATATAAAAGATAATACATAATAAATAATATATAATAATTTTAAATAAAGATATTTAAAATATAATATAAATAATATAAGTAAAACGTATTATACAATATAAATAAATTTTATAAGATTTTACATGATATTAATATATATATTATAAAAAAATTTTGTAAAACAATTAATATGTAAAAAAAGTATATATATATATATATATAAATGTTATAATAAATATATAATTTAATATATAAAAGATAATAAATAATAAATAATATATAATAACTTTAAATAAAGATATTTAAAATATAATATAAATAATATAAGTAAAACATGTTATACAATATAAATAAATTTTATAAGATTTTACATGATATTAATATATATAATCTTGTGTAATATATAAGATTTTAAAAATATAATATAATAACTAATGTATAAATATAAAATAATATTTAAACAAATAAAATAATAAATAATAATAATTTTAAAAATAACACATATAATATATATATATACGAATTTTATACAAATAATAAGAATAATATAATATTTTAATTAAATATAGTATTTAAATAAAATAAAATAAAATAAATAAAGGAGGGTTAAATAGCAAAAAATAAAAAAAGAATTAAATTGAAAATACGCGTCATGCTGTAGGGGTTAAGATGGAAATTATGCCAAATTTTAAAACGGCGCCGTTCTGATTTGAGCCTTTTAAGGAGTTCGAGGACTTAATTAAAATAAAAACAAACTTTCAGGGTTAATTTAATAAAAAAATAGAAATTTAAATTGGATTAAATTAAAACTGATAAAATTACAAAGGGTACAGCAAATTCCCCTCTTTAATAAAACACGCGGATCCTGAGGGCTGGGTCGGGTCAACGCACGGATCCTAAAGCCCGAACGACGTCGTTTTATGCTTATCAGTTTAAGCAAAAACGACGTCGTTTTGAAGCACTTATATTAGTCATTTTCAGATAAAAAAAACATTTGCACCTTGTTTTTTTAAATTTTTTTTGAAAAATTCTCTCGATGCTCTCGTCTGAGCTCCTGATTGTCGCCCCTGTTGACTGCCGCCACCCGCCTCACGCGCCACCACGTATGGTGGCGCATAGGTAAAATCTTCGATTTTTGGTGCCGTTAAAAGGTAAATCGCAACTCTGTTATCTTTTTAATAGTGTTTATACAAGAAAAATACAGATCAAAAGAGAAGAAATAAACAAAATAAAATAAAGCGAAAAATTACCTTTGCTGTAAAAGCTTTCTTTTTTATTTAGTATATTGTCTGCGTATTTTGTGAATATTTTCTCTCTGTATTTGTGTATTTTTGTCTGTGTATCTTAGTCTCTCCCTGTGTGTTTTACAGGTTGCTTTATGGTTTATATAAACCCGAAATAAATCACAAAAAGAAACAAAATCAGTCTTGCTAATTTTTCTGCCATTTTCCTTTTGTTGCGCTTTTCCTTTTCTGTGTAGGTGTCAAAAGCGAGGATTCTGGTGACGATGGTTGTCCGTGCGTTGATATCGGAGTGGCTTGCACAGATTGCGGCGCGATTGGTGTGGGTGTCGAGGTGCGTAAATTTGTGGAATGCTTATGACGCAATGGAAACCTAGGGTTTCTGCGTCATAAACCATTTGGGCTTCAGTTTAGTTTGGGTTTGGGTCTGAGTCCGTTTGGGTGGTGGGTGTATCAAGTTTCGAGTTTTAGGTATTGGGTTAAAGTCGGTTGGGCTAATTGGGTAGTAGGTCAGTTCGGGGCTGCTGGTTAGTCTGGGTTTATAATTAGGTTTGGGCTTTAAGCCCTTTTATTGTAAACGGACTTTATGGACTTTTATTATTCATATATATATTTTTTATTCTGGTTTATTTAAGCTCGGGCAAAATGGGTTATTACACGATAGATTTAGAGAAAGAAAATAAAACGTTACCAGTCATGTTGCGAAGAATACCACCAGTACTTGCTAGTCCTGGATTGCCTGAACTAGAACCGTCCATATTAAACTAAATGGGAGGGGAAATCCAATTCAAAAAAGCCTTCACCGATTTCTGTGACCTACTAAAAGTAATTCTAATAGATGCTATAAATATGGCAATGTAGAGGGTTCTTTCGATGGAGAGAGAAATCGTCACAAATAATTGAATAAGATGCATTGAAAGGAGATGGAATGGAAGATGTGTTGGATCTAGTGCCCTAAGTGTAGTATTTTTGTTGATATACAATTGTAATTTTTTTGAACAGATTAGTTAATAAATTTTTTCATGAATTACATTAATACTTTGTATTATTGTCCTCAAATGGTTTTTGCACGCAAAGCAAAATGAAAGAAAATATTGCTCATTGGTTATCTAATATTTAACTAATACTAAGCGGTATTACGTGGTCGGGTCGTAATACGAAAAGATAACTTGTATTAGTAAACGAACCTAAACATGTCCTTAGTCTAACCGAAAATGAGCAAACCGATTAAAAGATTAATATGACATCTATCAAGTCCAATTGAGGAGATGCCTTATCTTAGGCATCAGAGCGGATGACTCCCAGAAGATAGAAACATAGATGTGACTGACTGACTGGACTGATAGTGCATCGGACATGACCCAAACATAATAGATCCTGAATTCGTTTATGATTTTATTCACTCGTGACATTCATAGTATGACATACTTAAATCCTGAGTGGATGGCGGACTATGTATGCGTAACTCGTACACTTTGATGTAAGTAAAAGCCTGAGTTTAAATAGATAAAGAACCAAAAGTTGGTGTGTTAGGTGTATGACTTTTGTAGTATGTAGTGTCATTCACAACAGTAGAATTTCATAGCCCAAAACATAGGTAGATGATATTCTCTCATTGGCATTACATGGTTCATGAAAAGTAAACGTGGCCACAGGTCGTTCGTCTTTGTGATGAATGGCTTGATCACTATTTGATAGTGATTGACTTTTCATGAAGGAAGATGTAATGGTTACCATGAGATAAAATAGGATCATATTTGAAGAACGGATATTATCCTAAAGAGATCAATGATAACCTATGAGGGTAACACACTTATGACAAGATCATTGGACGAGTACTGAGTAGTTGCTTTCGTAATGGTATGTTATTGAGGAAAGCTCAGTCACGATACTATAGTCGAATGACTTCATGACTAAATGAGCTTATAATTAATAGGTGAAAAGCTGGAACTTAATTATAAATTATTTGAGTCTCAACCACATATGTCCAATAGGTTCCTCCACTAGCTAGTTGAAACCATAAATGAATTGCGTGTTTGTATAGAAATGAATGAAATAAATAGAAAAAGAGAAATGAGAAACATGCAGAAATGATAATGGTTTTCTCCGAAATACAGAAATGAAATCATTTGGAAATAAATGTAGGTTTTCAAAAATGAAAATAGAAACTTGCAATCCTATCTATGATTTCTTAAAAAATGATAGAAGACTGAGTTTATTTTTTCGGACTATTTTGAAGCCTGGAAATGAAAATAAATCATTCGGTCATAGTGAACATGTTGAGTTGTGACATATTAAATGAATTTTCTCGAAATTTTATCAGGGGTAAAACCATCAAAGTTTTACCAGGGTAAATTTGGGATGAGAAAATGATTTAATATGTAAATATTAAAACTTATTTTGGGAAATAGAAAAACTGAATCGGGTTGGACCATGTTACAAAGTACTGGGTTAAAAAGGCTAAAAAAACCTCGTAATTGTACTCGATGTGAGAGAGGCCCAAAATCGCTCATAAAACATGAAGGGGGCGGCAACCCTAGTAGAAAAACAAGGGTAAGTCGTTCACCTATATCCTACTCTAAGTAGGATGTTGTTTTTTTATTTAAAATAAAGCTCTACAACTCTACAAGGGTTTTACCTTCTCTTCCTATAAATAGATGGCACGATAGAGCTATTAACACAACTTTTATGAGATTGTTATTCTGCCAAAAAATAGAGAGAACTTATTCTCAAATTATAAACATATTTTTCAGAATAACAATTTTACCGGTTTCTATTAAAGAAGAGAAAATTTTCATTTTCACCTAAAAGAATTTCTTTTTCTAGTTTTGTGTTTTGATTCAATTGGTTTGAGCCCACACTCGAAGCAATTCGTGATACGAGAATGGAGGAGAAGATCGTTTGGTTGAAATCGGAAAACATCAAGGATCCCTTTATCCAAAAACACAGTTACGAATTCAATTAAGATTTATTGCTACAAATATCACAAACTGGATTGGTTTTCAAAATTTTAATTTTTCGTTGTGCAAGAAAATAATTTTCAAATCAGATTTTTTTCCAACAATGTGGTGGTTGATAAGGTAAAGAAAGGGAAATATGGTTGATGATCAGACTTAACAAAAAAGCAAGTTGATAGAATTTAAAAGAGAATCCTTTGACAATTCAAAATATTGAAAATGCCAAAAGTGCCTAAAGTTCATACACCAATTGTGAAAGGCACCTATTTATAGTGTTTCAAGAATATGAGTTACAAAGCTGGTAATTAATGATAGTAATGATAAATATTTTTCAGTTATAATTACTTTAATGATTAAGAAGGGATAGCGAAAGGTCTCATTGGTGATGGTAAATAGTGAAGAAGAATTCACTATGTTTATAAAAGGAGGAAAAAACACTTAACGTTACAAGAAAAGGTTAAGAGGAGAACTCTTAACTACCTCCATATTTGATCCACCAAGCCAAGCTCTCTGAACATCTCAAAAGTGAAGATAACCCAAGAGCCCTACCATATTCCGGGATTACTTTCACTTCTTCTACTTTGGTGAAGCGGTACCACGCGAAACATCTTTCGTGGAACATCTCTTGCAACGCAAGACGATGGTTGTTCTTGGATGAGAGTTGTTCTTGAACAAGATTTGTTCTATGGTGATACTTTCTTGATAAAGCTTGTTCTAAATAATGGCTATTCCAGAAAAGAAAACACCATTGTCCTATTTACAAGTTGTTCCAAACAATGATTTTTTTAAACATAATTATTCTTAAAATGCCATTATTCTAAACAAGAGCTGTTTCAAATTTTAGTTGTTCTCAACAAGTGTTGTTCTCAAATAACAACTATATTGAATGAAAATTATTCTAACTAAAGCCCTATTCTAATCATTGTTATTTTTGAACAATAGTTGCTCTGAACAATAACTATTTTAAACAATAGTTGTTGCTCTAGAATAGATACGCTTAAAAGCATATTTACTTGAAATATAATATTCTTTATCTTTATTTCAAGGAGAGATAAAATGTTAGTAACTAAAGTTGAATATCTACATTTTGCCCTCTATGTGAGGTTTTTAGTAAAAGAAATTTTCATGCAAGAATTGTTTAGTAAAAATAAATAAATAATAATAATTTTATACTTGTAATTCTTGTTAATTCAATATTGTCTTTGTTGCCATTGTTCTACATGAATTTGTTTTGTATGTTGAGTGGTGTTCTGAAAAAAAATTGATAAAATGATAAAGAGATTTCATGAGGAAAAACTAATTAACAAAGTAAGATAGTAAAAGTAAGATAGGATATGGTATGCATACTAAAGAAGTCGAGGGTTTTGTCATGATAAACCTTAAAACAAATAAAACTGCACTATTATCTAAATGGTGGTAGAGATTCGCTAAAGAACCTAACTTTTTGTGGTGCAAATTAATCACTGCAAAATATAGAGTGCAAGTACAACAATGGATTGTTGCAATTGGAAAAAGAATGATCATGTTGAATGTATGGAGATAGATTGTGGATGTCCAATAAGAGGAAGGGGTGGAAAGTTTAGTTGGTGCTAATGGTTACACGTGGTGTCCTAGTAATGGGATAGAAACTTTGTTTTGGCGGGATAGATAGCATGGTGAATGTCTCAAGCACCAATACTGTTGGGTTTTAAATCAAGTTAATCCATAAATAATCAATTTAAATCACAATGAATTGATTCAAACAATAAACAATCGATTCAAACTACCAAAGAAATGAGAAAGAGAGCAAGTATGAGCCAAAGATTGTAGTTTATCTTGTCTGCAATATGATCTACATCATTCTCACTTATTTTTGAAGCAATCAATTTATCTGCTTGTTTTTTAAAAGGAATGAGCCAGTTAGCAATAAAAAACAATATGTTAAATCTATTGTTTCTACTTTGTCCATATTCTCAACCAAGATGGATATTTCTCCTTTCTACTATCTCTCATTGCTTTTCTTTTCTTTCTCAACAAACAACAAAGAATGAAGGCCCTCAAAGATCACAGGATCTAAATAGCATTTGTTGGGGTTTTGCAGCAACAAAAGCAGAGAACAAGACAGAGAACAAAACAACAAAAAGCTTGATATAATTTACTTGCTAAAAAACATGTAGTAAGGAATGAAAAAGTGATTTTCATTTCCATTATCATAGCAATACATGATTTTTATCGACAATCATCTTACCAAACACAACTAACACCACTAATTAGCCTAGTAAGTTGTGAAACATTGCTTGTAGACTCAAACAGGCCAATTAAACAAGTCATTCAACTATCTAAACACATCAAGCTGTCATTAAGCTTATTCATTTTCAATCAAACTAAATTACATTGCAATTAAAACAAAAAATTGTTAATGCAGCATGCATACAAGCTGTATGCACTTATCATAACAACATGGTTAGGCACTTTTCAACAAATACCCAAGGCTTTTTATGCTTGTTGTGGACAAGTATGCAAAGATTGTCAAGTATGCTATAAATGAGAGGTTTTGTAATGGGAAGTGGAGCTCCTTGTACAACTTCAGTGAAACTAGAGGAATCAAAGGGCTCAGCTATTTGGGAAAAATGATGCTCATGGGGTTTTCTCAATAAGAAAAAGTCCCATTGGTTCTAAATCAGTTTTCACTGCCATATGATAACTATGAATTTGATAAATTGTGGTGCTTGAAAATACCATCAAAAGTGCAATGTTTTGTATGGTTGTAGTTCTCAATAAAATCCTATTAGGATATTATTATGAAATATTATCTTTTAGCAATTTGATTCCTAAAGGGATATTATAGGATATTATCTCTTAGAAATTTAATTCCTAATGGAATATTATAGGATATTATTATGTGATATTATCTTTTAGCGATTTGATTTATATGTAACGACTACTATATAGATATATATTCCCTTGAGGTCTATCAATAAAATTCAAGAGATTATCCTATTCTTGTCATGGCATTTGAGCAAGGTTTTGACACAATTTTTTCTTCTCTTTCATCATTCTAAATGGCTGGCGGCAAGACTCCTCCTCCACCACCACCACCACCTTCAAGGGGGCAACACTTCTTAGTTTTACCACTGAGTAATGACTGTCTCTTCTGGCGATGTTCGGTAATAACAATCAACTTCCACTCGGTTGAATGGTAAGTCTAAGAATAATTGGATTCTTGATACGGGGTGTTCAAATCATGTTACGGGTGATCTTATATGTTTGAAGAATGTGAGAGATGTTGTAGCATATTCTGTAGCATGTTACGGGTGCCTTACCATTGCACCCAACATTTATTGGTTTAAAAAATGTACATTTTTAAACACTCAGGCTGCGTTTGGTTTCTAAAACTATATTTTCAATTTTCAATTTTCAATTTTCAATTTTCAGTTTCATTTTCATTTTCATTTTCAGAAAATAGTTCTCATTTAACATGAAAACATATTTGGGAATTATTTTTTCTAACAAAAATAAAATAAAATATTTTACCTTTATATGTATTCGAACTAGGATACTAAATTTAATATTAAAAATTGTTAGAAAAAAAAAAGAATGTTTTGTGTTTATACAAGTTTGAACTAGTGTCAATTAATCTAAAGTTAAAAACTTCATTATTTTCATTTTTACAAAGTATTTTTAATGAAAATAATAAAACAACTTTATATTATTTTCTATTTTCACATATTTTATTTTTATTTTACAAAATTATTTTAAAAATTTCAACCAAACACCAAAAATAAAAATAGCATCTATTTCCTAAAACCAAACAAAACCTTAATTTTTTTAAACGTGAGATACATTTATTTTTCAATTTTTTTATATATTTTGAAGAATATAATTTTATATATTATTATGAATAAAAAATCAAAACTAACCCAAAAAAGGAGAAAAAAAGAAATGCATTATAGTTTCTTGATCTTGCTGGTAATGTATTTTTTATTCCATGACTAGTTTTAAAAAATTAATATACTTATTTTTAAAATTATTTTCCTATAATTCTATAGAATATTTGTCAACCTTTTAATTTTATAAAGTCTAAAAATTTCACTAATAGTATGTCAAATAATCTTTTTAAACATAAAATATTTCATAAATAAATATGTATGACATAGACTGATAACGAATCATTTTAAGGGGGAAATGTGTGAAATTAAATGACAACTAGATAAAAAATTAGAAAGGTAACATGTTTCCTAATAACCCAAATTCATCAACGACAAAAGAAAGAACTCAGGATATATATATTCACAACAGCTGATATACATAATGGCATACAATAGAACTTGTCTACGGAGATAAGAGTGAAGATGACGATGAAGGCGAAGAAGACATAGAGGGGGTAACTTCAGCAGATCCACCAGGCGAATTGCGACACAAAGGGCACGAAGCCTTCATCTTTAGCCACTCGTCTGTGCAATCGGAATGGAAGTAATGACTACACTCTGGTACGGTCCTCAATGTGTCCTTAGGTTGATATTCCGATAAGCAAATGGGGCAAATATTATCGTTCGGCTTGGGAAGACGCCCGCTCTCACCAAGCTTAGTCTTGGGGTAGGACTCAATTGTTGGCCCGTCGAGCCGTGTTATGGTAACAGCCGGTGAAGGGGCGATTGACGTGGAGAATTCGAGACTGGTGAGGTTGCCTCTACGTCCATACCATCTCACTCGGCTACCAATGAACGAAACCAACCCAATTAGGCTCAAGAGTCCTGGAATTCCAATGCCAATGATAATTCCATACTTGGCACCCCTTGGAAGACCGCCTGTAATGGGAAAACCAATATCAGGGTCTAAGCTTTCTGTTTCCAATGCCAGTGATAATTCCATACTAATTTTTTTTTTTCAAATTTGTATTTTTAGAGTCCTAACCCAAATTTTTTTAGTTAATTCAGTAAATTAATTTGATTTATCTTAATATTTTTTAACATATAGTGAGGTAGCATATAGGCATGTCATTTTTTATAGTTTGGATAAATATTATATAATTTCCCTTCATTATGCAAAAAAGAAAAATCCAAATCAAGATATATATATATATTATGTCATCATATGATTTTGAAAATAAGTCACTGTCAAATTATTTGACATAAATAACCAAAAAAAAAAATAGTATCAACCTACTAGGTTGAAATGATTAAATTGGGTGGAAGAAGTATCATAGAGACCCTTTATTGATAGTCAAATTAAATTTTGCCTCTTTCACTTAAAAAAATGAGCAAATTAATCATTCTTGTCAAAAATTTTATCTATTAGTATTGTTAAAAATTGGTGTGACTAATAAATAATCAAATAGTAACACGTTGTGTGCTATACATACTTTATGCTGACGTATATAAACTAATTTTTAATAGTATAAATAGATAAAATTTTTACAAAAAGATCAATTTACTCTTTAATCTAACGTACATGGGATTCATCTACCTATTTTTGAATAAAAAAGAAATACAATCTAATTCCTAATATAAAGACCTCTATGGTACCTTTACAAATTAAATTGTGGTAGAGAGACTAAATCCACAAAAAATACATAGTACAGGGAGCTTTTATAGAATTTAACCTTTTTATAAGAACATATGGAATAAACTATTTCAATGGTTTGTAAGGAGTCTTGGTAACTTGTGTTGGCATTATTTCTGCATTTCAAAATAACTACAGTGACGTTGATATTTTGGATTAAATTAACAAAAGCTGATCGCTCTGTTCTGCATCACCTGTTCCATTTTAAGTTTTACTTGAAAGCTTTTGATACAAAATAAAACGAAGTAAAATCAACACGATTTCATGACATGGATCCAAATTAAGGTTTCTAAAACTTTTTTGACCAAGTAATACTCTATTTTCAAGTGCTATTTAGGTTCCTAGTCACTAAAAACAAATAAACTAAAAGAGTTCACCATTTTCAGAACAGAGCATTCACCAGGCCGCAGTTGAGCAAGCAGTAACTTACCTTGGGTTGGCAGATTAAAACACCCAATTTCCAGAGCATTACTATTCTTGAACCGGCAGTCTCCTCGACCTTGAATACATGATCGACAATCGGGTTTACTCCATTCTAACTGGACGCCGTCCCACCACCCATACCAAACAAATGGAACCGTAAAAGTTGTTATAGGATGACATGCTGACTGCAAAACATCGGTAGAATCCACGAAAATTTCTGCCGGCGCCTGAGAAGCCACAATAGAATAATTCTAATTGCTAAGACATGGGATTGGCCTTAACCCACCTTCGGCAGCTTCGATAGCAGAGCAATTGAAGAAGGTGAAGGTATACCAAAACTCAGATTCGAAAGGAGCTCCTGATATATTGAAGGAGTGCAAGAACCGTTGAGGGAGGCAGAAATTAGGGTCGTTGATCCATATCTGTCGGGCCTCGTAGTCGATGTACCGGACTATGAATTCTCCGGATTCGGGGAGATTAAGGACTAGTTGTTGTGTTTTGTTGCTGCAAGAAAGACCGAAACCCGGATAGCTGCAGCGACCATTGGGGTTGCCGTGAGGGTTGAGCCCGAAAGGAAAGTTAATTTGTGGTCCACCGCCAGGGCATGAAGTGGGACAAGGTTGAGCAGCCGTTGGTTTTAGAAGAAAGAGCAAAAAGAAGATGAAAAGGGACAGAAGTTAGTACAGACATTTTCCGTGGAAGCCTTGTTTCTATTTTTTTAAATTTTTATTTACAGGAAGGGGTGGGGTGGGGTGGGGTAAGGTAGGGTAGAGTCTTTCAAGTTAAGTGAGGTTTTGCATGGAAATTTGGATGGTTTTACTTTAATCTACGCCCCCCAGTTCCAATCAGGTAGATATGTCTCAATGGGAATTGGACACTTGTTATTCTCTCTCCCTCTAAATTTTGGTTAAAATCATTGATTCAACATAGTTACTTGGAAATTTGTAACTTGGCTGATACGCAGCCTCTCTCTCTCTCTCTTTTGTCTTTTTTTTTTTTTTTTTGCCTTATATGTCGAGAAACAATGTAAAAATATTAAGCCTTTCTTTTAAATTTATACCTAATTAAGCCCTGCTATTAACTAAAATAATTATTTGTTTAAATTTATTTTAATTAAGTTTTTGTTATTAATTAAAATAATTAGTTAACGATTTTATTATTGATTAAATTGACTGTTAAAATAAATTACAGACTAATCAAATAATAATATCGACAATTTTTATTTAAATATTTTTAATAAAAATAATTAAAAATAAAAATATTATAAATAATCAGAAAAAATAAAATATATACAATATTAAAATTTTAAAAATATGAAAATTGATATCAACTTATAAAAATTATAAAAAACTAAAATATTATCCAAAATATAATAATTTATAAAAACTATAATATTAATAAAAATAACTAAAATATTTAAAATTTATAAAAACATATTAAAATTCTATAAAAATCATAAAAATTGTAAAAAGTTTTAAAAGTTTTAAAGTTGATATAAACTTATAAAAAATTATAAAAAAAACAAACATAAAAACTTGAACTGGACCGGATCAGTCGATTGGATTGGTTAGATCGAAACTGATAAGAATACCGATTCGGAGAAAGCCATTAGATTGGTTGACCTTGAAACTAGAAGATTGAACCAATTGTTTTAAATTTTTTTAATATATTTTTAAATTTTTAAATTTCATTTAATTGAACTAGTCGGATCAGTCTAACTGACAAATAGGTGGCCTGATCTATTCAACCACCAGTCCGTTTTTGAAAACATTGATCAAAATATTTTATTTTGCTATATGCTAATGGTTGGGTAATGAAATTTTGGTTTGATAAAAAATATTAAAAATAAAAATTGGTTCAACCTCTCGGCTTCCACGTCAGTCGATCTAATGGCTTTTCTTAGACCAATACCCTTATTGATTTCAGGCTAACTAATCTAGTTCAAGTTTTTATGATTTTTTTTATAATTTTTATAAGTTTATATCAATTTTAATATTTTTTATAATTATTTACAATTTTAATAATTCTAATACTTTTTTTAAAAAATTTTAAATATTTTAAATAAGTTTTGTTAATTTTATAATTTGTTTATAATTTATTAGAATTTATTTTTAAAATACATAGTAAAGCACTTAAAAAAAATCTTTAAACCAATTGTATATTTTTCAAACTCCCTTGAAAAACGAAGAGTGCTCTCCATAGAGTCCTAGAGAGAGTGGTAACTGCTGCAGCTTAGGATGGAGGGGAGTGGTGGCAATGAGAGGGAGAGCAGTGAGGAGATCTCATTGTTAGAAGAAGAACTCATTCAATTATCAATTAAAAGATTAGTGGTGGTGCCGAATGTCAAGCCGACTTTGATTTGTTCAGTTTGGACGAAGAAGCCTTTTAATCCAGAAAGTCTGAAGGCACAGTTGAGGAGCATATGGAAAACAAAGAAAAAGTTTGAAATCCAAACAGCAGGGCAGAATCTCTTCTTAATCGTTTTTGACTTAGAAGAAGATCTGGAGATGATCATGGAGGGATGGCCTTGGTTATTTCGAAAATACTTAATTTTGTTTGAAATATTAAGCAATCTGATTGATCAGGATCAAATTCGACTCACTTCTTCGCCGTATTGGATTAAGTTCAGCCCAATTTTACCAAAATTTGACAAGAAAGACTTTATGCATGCTATTGAGAGTACATTCGGAGGAGTTATCAGGTCAGAAATAAATGGTGATATGTGTAGAATTAGGGTTAATTTAGATATTCAGAGCCCACTTAGGAGATTTGTGTCAAGTGAGAATAGCGTTAAATCATGGATTTCTTTTAAATATGAAAAATTGCCAGTTTTCTACTTTGGGTGTGGAAGAATGGATCATAGCCTCAATGATTGTTTGCAGATAAACCCTGTAGAAAAAAATTAAATTAGAGAAGATCCTCCTTTTTCTATTGCATTAAGAACAGAATCAAAAGTGGTGGGGAGAGAGTGTATGAAATTTAGTGCTTTTGCAAAAAGGATGGGTTCGCAGCATACTTACACAGGAAAGTTCAAAGGAACAGCCCGGTTTGAACAAGGAGACTGAACCTATTGTTATGAAAGGAGTAATACAAGGAGGAATGATACTGGAGAATTAGATGGAAGGATTTGAAGAACAGGGAGAAAATTACAATATGGTGAAGATGGGGAAGTCGATTGGAGATAATAATAAAATAGAAAGAGTTGCACAAATCACCAAAAAATCAAGCTGGAAAAGGTTTGATGCATAAATCAGGTAGAGCGCAAGAAGCTTATAAGTGTGACGGGTAAAAGAAAATTTTTAAAAGAAGAGGACGGCATGGATTGCTCAGGCACGACAAACAGAGAGGTAGCAAAAAGGCTAAAAAATAAAGATCTGGCTGGCAAAGGAGGGGAATGTATGGAGATTAAACTTGTTGATGAGGGACAATTTATTGTTCCAAATAATTTGGGATCGATGGCTGCCAATGAGCAAGCCGACCGCGCACAATGAAAAACATATGCTGGAATGTCCGTGGGTTGGGGAGCCCACGGGCGGTGAGGAGGTTGCGACATATAATTAAACAGCAAAATCCCCAAATGGTCTTCTTAATGGAGACAAAGTTAGATCAAAAGCGTATGGAAAGGGTCAGAAAAAGTTGTGGTTTTACTAACAGAATTGATATTGAAGCAGAGGGGTCTCGGGGTCGATTATGTTTAACATGGAAAGGAGACATCGAGATATCCATAAAGAGTTTCTCTAAATGGAATATAGATACAATAGTGAAGGAAGAGGGCGTTCAAGAAGAGTGAAGGTTCACGGGATTCTATGGATTGCCATATTTAAAAGATAAGAGTGTTGCTTGGGACTTGCTCAGACGACTAGGCCAAGAAAGTAATCAACCTTGGCTTGTTGCAGGAGATTTCAACGAAATTATGTATTGTTTTGAGAAAAAGGGCAGAGTGCCAAGGGACCAAAGGAGGATGGATGAATTCAGGGATACTTTAGAGGAATGTCAATTAATGGATATTGGGTACTCGGGAACCTGGTTCACATGGGAAAGAGGAAATCTTCTAGAGACAAACATTCGAGAGAGATTGGATAGAGGAGTTGCAAACGAAAAATGGATAACATTATTTCCAATGGGTAATATTCAACATCTTCCCCACTTAATGTCAGATCATTGTCCTCTCCTTATATGTACAGATCACGCAATCGAATACTCAGGAAACCAGAGATTTCATTTTGAAGTCTGGTGGGCATTGAAGGAGTCCACTAAACAAGTTATCAAGAAAGCCTGAGAGTCCTATGCAGAATCATTAATGGAGAAAATAGAAAAGCTACAGAGTAGACTAAAGATGTGGGCACGTTTTAACAGAAACAAGAAGGAGGGTCGGAAGAAGAGGCTAACAAAAGAACTTGAAATTTTGTTGAACGAAGAAAGAGACGACGAGACAATGGCAAGGATTATTGACACCAAAATTTACTTAAACATGGAGATTGATAAAGAGAAAATGTATTGGGAGCAAAGAGCGAGAGCAAACTGGCTTCAGCTTGGAGATAAGAATTCAGCCTATTTCCACAAATGTGCAACAGTTCGTAGACGAGCTAACTCAATCACCAAATTAGTAACAGATGATGGGAAGGATATCACCGAAGGATCAGAAATAAATGAGACAGCAACGCCGTTTTTCAAAGAGCTTTTTACATCAAAGGGAGTCGCGAACCTAGGCAAGGTGTTGGAAGGTATTGAAGAAAGCATTTCTAATGAGATAAAGACATATTTATTATCGCCATTCAGAGAAGAAGAAATTTGGATAGCTTTGAAGGGATGGGACCCACAAAGGCACCAGGACCGGATGGATTCATTGTTCTTCCTGAGGTACTGACATATAGTAGGTAAGGATGTTTCAGAGTATTGCCTAGGATTTTTGAATGAAAATAAGGGGGTAGAAGCATCAAATAGTACAGATATAGTGCTCATTCCAAAATTTCCAAATCCCTCAACTCTGGTAAATTTTAGGCCTATCAGTTTACGTTCAGTAATTTATAAAATCGTAGCAAAAACAATTGCTAATAGATTGTAAGGTGTAATTGGAAATTGTATTGATAAGGTCCAGAGCCCATTTTTCCCAGGAATACTGATTTCAGATAATGTGCTTTTAGCATATGAAATTTTGCATACGTTTAGGCAAAAACGAATAGGGAAAAAAGGGTATATGGCGGTAAAGCTCGACATGAGTAAGGCTTATGATAGGGTGGAGTGGGATTTTGTAAAATAGGTGATGCTTAAGATGGGGTTTGCTAGAAAATGGGTGGATCTAATAATGAAATGTATTACTATAGCTTCTTATGCGGTTATTGTAACACCCCTTACCCGAGACTGTTGCCGAAGCTGAACATGAGGCATTACTAGACTTAACTACTAATTCGGGGCATAAAAATTGAAACTATCCATCTGCGTCATGTTGACTAAATTGACTATAACTCAAGTTAAGAAACTCAAAATTTAGATCTGTAAATTTTCCTTGAAACTAGACTCATATATCTTCTTACTATAATTTTTACAAAATTTTTCATGTGGCCCATTAGTAAAGTTTAATCATTAAATTTTCCCCTGTTTCACTATTCAATGGTTCTGAACTATCATTACAAAAACTCAGTTATCTCATGGTACAGAATTAAAATAATCTTCTCATTTATTCCAATAAAAAATAGACTCATTAAGCATTCTAAGCATGTAAACTATGCTCCATGATTATTTTTTTTAAAATTTTTAATAATTTTTCCAAGATAGAACAGGGGATCACGAAGTCATTCAGAACCAATCTCGCTAAAATTTAAATATCTCATAATATAAAATTTCTTTGCCTACTATGTTTATTTAATATAAAAATAGACACAGTAAGATTTAATTCAATATCTTATTCACATTCTAATTGCATTTATCCTATTTTTGGTGACTTTTCAAAATCACATCACTACTGCTAACCAAAATCTGTTTCATTGCAAAATATGGTTAACTAGTTTATAACATCTTTACTCCATTTCATTTAAACTCTATATATTAACCATACTTATATATACTAAAACTAAATTAACCAAAACCACAATCAAACATAATCATCAAGCCAGAATATAAATTCCAAGATTAACAAGATGGACAAGCCATTTTCGCATAGCTTATACAAATATAAACAACTTCAAAACCAAACATAGTATTTCTAGCCTATACATGCCATATATGTTCATAGTTTCAAACATTTAAAATACCGAAATAGTGATCGATAGTGTGATGATGTTCCAAAACGATGTTTCAAACTTTTAACACTTAGTTCTTATTATCCGATTTCGTACACTTAGTACTCGGATGTTAAATTTGCACACTTAGTGCATAACAACTGATTTTGCACACTTAGTGCTCGGTATTAAAAGTTCTCATTTATACATGTATATACTATAACAGTTCGAATTTGACCCTAATCGGAACGGTGGTTTCTGGACCACGAATCTGAGTTTGAAATATATTTAAATATTATATTTTGTGTTTATTATATGTGAATTAATGTGTGTGAAAGTTTCGTATAAAAATTTGATCGTTGGTGTGTTCAATTTAACAAAAAGGATTAAATCGCGTAAAGTGTAAAAATTGCATACCATAGTGTAAAGTGCTAGAATGATGATGGCTTTTTAATATGAGGTATTAAATGGATAAATAACCCATTTTTTAAGTTAGTGGGTGGCATATGTCATAACTAACCTTAAGTTATATATTAGTTTTATTTTATTTGAAAGGTTAATTTAGTAATTAAACAATTACTTACTTTATATGTTAAAATATCATAAAATTAAAGCCATCATCTTTTTGGTTCATCCTTGGCTGAATTTTGGAGAAAGAAGGAAGCTTTGAAATCCTTTGATTTTCGGCAATTCTAGGCTTAAATTCAAGGTGAGTTTTTAGTCGGTTTTCGTTAATTTTTACGTTTTTGAGATCGTTGCTTCGAACCGTAGCTGACCCATGTTAGGATTTTTAAAAATAAGCATGCTTGATGTTCAGCCATTGTTATATTCTTGTGATTTTTGATGTTTTATGATTTTATATTAAAGATATGTTAAAGATTAGTATGTTTTGTATTGGAAGATTTGGTGAAATTGTGATTTAGGGCTAATTTGTAAAAGTAAATTTTTAGAGGGGCTTATTTGCAAAATAAATGAAAGAAATGGACTTGTATAGTGCCTATTCATATTTGGTCCTTGAGTAGTATTGAGAAATTTGGTGTATTTTGTGTTTTATGCAAATAGGACTAAATTGTAAAAGTATGAAACATTAGGGGTAAAATGGTAATTTGCCCATTTATGTGCTTTGGGACTAAATTGAAATGAAATGTACTTGAATGAGTTTATTTTTGATATGTTTAGATCAAGAACAAAGAAAAACAAATTTGGATCGGGGAAAGACGAAAGTTGTCGAATAGTAGGTTTAAGTGGTCCGTTGATAATCAAGGTAAGTCCCTAAGCAAGTATGTGTTAAAGAATTATTTGTGAACATATCATATGATAATATTTGATGATTTTTAGTATAAATCTATATGATGGCCGAATGTAGTAGTATGTATTATTGGATTGACTCTATCTTGTTTTTAGTAATATGAATAACTAAGTTCGGTTGATATGTGGAAGAAATACGAAATATACGAAATGTTATGAATTTAGCACAAAGTAATGTGAAATGAATGTTTAGCAATGTTGATATTCGGGCTTAAAGCCTAGCAGGCCTTGTGCCGGTGAATTATATCGGGCTTATTGCCTAGCAGGCTAAATGCCGGTGTTTATATCTCGGACCTCTGGTCTAGCAGGCTTAATGCCGGTGTATATTTCAGGCTTTGATGCCTAGCAGGCTTAATGCCGGTGATACGTTATAAACAAAGAACTTGTGAATTATACAAAGTGAAACATAATTTACTGCAAGGAGCTAAAAGCTCAGGTAAGTATATGCTTTTGGTGTTTACAAGGAGCAAGGTAAGTTGTTGTACTATGATTCGAATTAAGTATGATGGGATATGGTTGGTGGTTCAATTTGAATTTGGATAAAAGCTATTAAGCTTACTATTGTTGTGTGCAAACACTTTATATTAGAAGTTGAGTTAAATAAGTTATTTGGAAATTCGGCTATAAGTGAAAAATGTTAAGAGTGAAAGTAATTGGATGTGTTTTTATTTGTGTATAAATGAGTTTATGTGATTGGTATGAGTGTGTACTCATTTAACTTGAATTATGCGAATATTTGCAATATATATATCCTTTATATTTTGATGAATTATATGTTATGTTAATAAAGAACAACTACTTTGGTTAATGAATTAATAGCATTTGGAAATGGTTGATTCACATGTTGAAATGTTTATATTTAATGCTATGTGTTTAAAGATTAAAGTTTATAATGCTTAAACATTTTACAGTGAAAATAAGATTTGTTTGAGACTTACTAAGCTATTAAGCTTACTCTATGTACGCTCATTATTGATTTTATAGATTTTGGATTCAGCTGATGGCTCACAGGATCGTCAAAGAAGTCAACCACACTATCATCTCTTTTTGGTACCTTCCAGTTAGTTGATTTCGAATTAAAGGCATGTATAGGCTAGATAAACGTTTGAATGATGTTCTATTATATATATATATATATATATATATATGTATAGCCATGCGAAAATGGCTTGATCGTTTTGTTTAAGATGGTTTTATTTGTTCTTGGCTATGAGTATGGTATGTTGGTTTCAATATTTCGGCTATGGTCTGTTTCTTTTAGTGAAATATATTTAATATGCATTCGACATAATTGCTCATTTATGATATTAATGTTCGAGTTAATTTAGTCATGTATTTTTGGCATTAGGTTAATAGTTGAATTTCATTTGAAGGTCAATCTTTTATGTATTGGGTCATAATTCGAACTGTGGTAAAGCATGCGCCATGGTCGTATTCTTGAGATGGTTGGTTTAGATAAATTTTAAATAATGAAAATATTAAAGTTGTTTAACTTTGTAATTAATTTATTTGGGAATTGCTTTTAGGGTACGGTTTGGTATATATATAAAGTGAGAAATGGCTACAAGCTATATATATGTGTTTCGGTTGTGAAATTTGATCATTTGGTTCGGCTTTCAAAGTGCATATGTATATTTGGTTTGTTAATGGATATGATGTGGTGGATGGCACAATTCATAAGTATAATGTATTAAAGATTCCTTATGACCGAATAGGTAATCAATTTATGGGTTGAATGTGCATATTTTAACTATGCTATTAGGTCATTCGTAAGAAGCGAATTATTAATTGTATATGTGTTCAAGATGTTTTAAAGGAAAATTTATTATCATAGTTTATGTACCTGATCTTGTATTGAATCAAATTGGTAGAGTATATGATAAATTTGGTATATGTACTTTGGATTGATTATAAAGTAAGTGAACTTAATATGCTATGAATTGATCTTTATATTTATAATTATACAATGTGTACAAAGTGATATGTTTGACATCCAGCTTATAAAATATTAGTTTAAAGTTGTGTTTTTTTGTTGGTAATGCCTCATAACCTTAGTCTGGCGATGAAGACGGGTTAAGGGGTGTTACATTTGATTGGTATCAAAGCTTACGGTTTAGTCGGTTCTAGGACTACCATAGCGCGTGTGAGTCTAGCTATACATGCCTTTATTGTATATTTGATAGTGTGGTGACTTCTAACATTTCAAACTGTGTTTTATATAGTAAATGGATTCTGATCCTGACAGAGCTATAGCAGATGATGTAGAGAGTGTAGCACCTGATCGCGCATGCGGATCAGTGTCGGTAGACTCTCGACCAGTTTCGGGTAGCCATGAGGAAGAGGCTAAACAAGACTTCTACCAGATGATGAACGAATGGTTTACCTAGTTTATTCATACTAATCCGGGTGTACAACACCTCCACCCCCGAATAATCCAACTCCGGTACCTTCAGCACCCCCGATGATAGATCCGATGAGATTTAGTAGGCCGCCCGTTGATAAAATCAGGAAATATGGGGCCGAAGAATTCAAAGTTAATGATGATGATGACGTAGAGCGAGATGAGATGTGGCTTGATAACACTATTCGGGTACTTGATGAACTATCCTGTACTCCTGATGAATGCCTAAAGTGTGATATATCACTACTTCGAGACACTACATATCACTGGTAGAATACACTAGTATCAGTGGTTCCGAAAGAAAAAGTGACTTGGGATTTCTTCCAGAGTGAGTTCCGTAAGAAATATATCAGTCAGAGATTCATTGATCAGAAACGGAAAGAATTTCTAGAACTAAAATAGGGTCGCATGACTGTGATTGAATATGAGCGAAAATTTGTCAGGTTGAGCCGATATGCCCGAGAGTGTGTAACAACTGAAGCCATTATGTGCAAAAGATTTGAAGACGGTCTGAATGAAGACATAAAGTTGCTTGTGGGCATTCTTGAGATCAAAGAGTTTGTAGTACTTGTCGAGCGAGCTTGTAAAGCTGAAGACCTCGGAAAAGAGAAAAGAATGGATGAAATAGAAGTTAGAGACACTCGTAAAAGATTATCAAGTAAGATTTTCCATTCAGCACTTAAGAAGTTTAAAGATGACTTCGGTCGACATAAAGCTACTTTAGACCTGTCTAGATGAGATCGACCTCCAGTGAGTTCCCGAGCCACTTCTATGGCTAGTGTTGGTAATGTTCAGCAAAACCAGGCTGAGTACAAGCATTGTGGAAAATGGCATTCTGGGAGTTGTAGATTTCGTGATCGTTCCTGCTTTAAATGTGGATCATCGGACCATTTTATTAGAGAGTGCCCGATGCTAGCCGAGCAAAATACAACTCAGAACACTAAACCTAGCAACGTGTCAGCACGAGGTAGACCACCCAGACATTCAGGAAATGTAGGTGGCAATCAGAGAGGGACAAAGGACACTGCAATTCGATCAGAGGCTCAAGCACCAGCTAGAGCTTATGCTATACGTGCTAGAGAGGATGCTTCTTTCCTAGATATTGTTACCAGTATTTTCACACTCTATGATACTACTGTAATTGCATTAATTGATCCTGATTCGACTTATTCATATGTGTGTGAAACTATGGTGGCCAGTACAACTCTGTCTGTTGAGTCTACTGAGTTTTTGATTCGTGTGTCCAACCCCTTAGGTCGATGTGTACTTGTTGATAAAATGTGTAAAGGTTGTCCGTTGATGATTCGGGACTCCTG
Organism: Gossypium rotundifolium; assembly: GCA_025506655.1. Classification (NCBI taxonomy): domain Eukaryota; kingdom Viridiplantae; phylum Streptophyta; class Magnoliopsida; order Malvales; family Malvaceae; genus Gossypium; species Gossypium rotundifolium. Next base: position 112,487,996 of record CP106729.1, read on the forward strand.
CTTTCCAGCTGATTTAATGTTGTTACCTTTCGATGAGTTTGATATAATTTTGGGAATGGATTGTCTAACTTTGCATGATGTTGTGGTGAATTGCAAAAGAAAGATTATTGATTTGAGATGTCAGAATGGTGAAATCATTCGGGTTGAATCTAATGATCTAAGTGGATTACCTACAGTAATATCCTCAATGTTGGCCCGAAAGTATGTGAGAAAGGGATGCAAAGCTTATTTGGCTTATGTGTTGGATAGTAAGGTGTCTGAAAAACAAATCGAATCTGTACCAATTGTGTGTGAATACTCAGATGTGTTCTCTGAAGAATTACTGGGTTTACCACCAGTACGAGAGATTGAGTTTGGCATTGAATTAGTACCGAGGACGACTTCGATTTCGATAGCTCCATATCGGATGGCACGTACTGAGTTGCAAGAGTTGAAAGCACAGTTGCAAGAATTAATAGATAGAGGCTTTGCACGCCCGAGTTTTTCTCCCTGGGGTGCGCCGGTTCTGTTTGTGAAAAAGAAAGATAGGACTATGCGAATGTGTAATGATTATCAGCAGTTAAATAAAGTGACAATAAAGAATAGATACCCGTTACCTCGAATTGATGACTTGTTTGATCAGTTGAAAGGGGCTTCAATGTTTTCGAAGATAGATCTGGGATCGGGCTATTATCAGTTACGAGTCAGAGATTCTGATGTGCCAAAGACTACATTCCAAACGAGGTACGGACATTTTGAGTTTTTGGTTATGCCTTTTGGACTTACAAATGCACTTGCTATTTTTATGGATTTGATGAATCGGGTTTTTAGACAGTATTTAGACCGATTTGTAGTAGTGTTTATTGATGATATACTGATCTACTCCAAAGATGAAACCGAACATGCCGAGCATTTGAGATTAGTGCTACATACCTTGCGACATCAACAGTGGTATGCAAAGTTTAGTAAGTGTGAATTTTGGATGAATGAAGTCAGCTTTTTGGGTCATGTTGTTTCAGCGTCAGGTATTCGGGTTGATCTGAACAAAATATCAGCTATACTTGATTGGAAACCACCAAAGAATGTTTCTGAAATTCAGAGCTTTCTGGGACTTACTGGTTATTACAGAAGACTCGTGAAAGATTTTTCTATAATAGCTACCCCGTTAACAAAGCTATTACAGAAAGATGTTAGATTTGAATGGTCAGAAAAGTGTCAGAAAAGTTCCAATCAGTTGAAAGCTCTTTTGACCAAAGCTCCAGTGTTAGTTCAGCCGGAATCGGGTAAAGAATTTATTGTTTATAGTGATGCTTCTTTGAATGGTTTGGGTTGCGTTTTGATGCAGGAAGGCAAAGTCATAGCCTACGATTCGAGACAATTGAAGCCTCACAAAAAAAATTATCCGACTCACGATCTGGAATTAGCAGCCATCATTTTCGCATTGAAAATTTGGCGTCATTACTTGTTCGATGAGAAATGTCATGTTTATTTAGATCACAAAAGTCCAAAGTATTTAATGACTCAGAAAGACTTGAACTTAAGACAACGCAGATGGTTAGAACTGTTGAAAGACTATGAATTGGTAATTGACTACCATCCGAAAAAAGGCAACATTGTTGCGGATGCCTTAAGTCAAAAATCATTGTTTGCTCTTCGTGCGTTGAACGTACATATGGCTATGTCTGGTGATGGTTTGATCATAGCCGAGTTGAAAGATAGATCGATGTTTATTCAGCAAATTTGTGATGTACAAAGACTTGACAAAGACTTGATTTCTAAACGAGTTCAGTGTGAAAGTAATGCAGAGTCAGAGTTTCGAATTGATGAAAATGATTGTTTGAACTTCAAAGGCCGAATATGTGTTCTGAGGAATGTAGATTAGATTCAGATGATTTTGAACGAGGCTTATAATAGTCAATTATTGATACATCCGGGTAGCACGAAAATGTATAATGATTTGAAACAGTTCTATTGGTGGCCTAGCGTGAAAAGGGATATATCTGAATTTGTTTCGAAGTGTTTAATATGTCAGCAAGTAAAAGTTGAGCATCAAGTGCCTTCTAGATTACTTCAGCCAATCATGATACCTGAATGGAAATGGGATAGAATTACTATAGACTTTGTATCCGGTTTGCCTACGACACCAAGCAAGAAAGATGCAGTCTGGGTTATTCTGGATAGACTGACTAAATCAGCTCACTTTGTGTCAATTCGTACAGGCTATTCGCTAGATAAACTTGCTGAATTGTATATGTCACAGATTGTGAGGTTACATGGTGTGCTGAGTTCCATTGTTTCAGACAGAGACTCGAGATTCACATCACGGTTTTGGAAGAAGTTGCAAGATACTTTAGGTACTAAACTTCACTTTAGTACAACCTTTCATCCATGAGATAGATAGTCGGTCAAAGCGAACTATTCGAATCTTTGGAGGACATGTTGAGATGTTGCGTCCTTGAGTTTGAAGGTACGTGGGAAGGATACTTACCTTTGATTGAATTTGCCTATAATAATAGTTTTCAATCTAGTATCAAAATGGCACCATACGAAGCTCTTTATGGCGCAAATGTCATACACCGTTGTATTGGACTGAGCTTAGTGAAAGTAAGATTCACGGAGTTGATTTGATTAAAGAGACTGAGCAGAAAGTGGTCATGTCGGAGATACTTTGAAAGTCGCCGGATCGACAAAAGTCCTATGCTGATTTAAAACGTAAAGATGTTGAGTTTCAAGTCGGAGACCGAGTGTTTTTGAAAGTTTCCCTGTGGAAGAAAGTAATTCGATTTGGTCAAAAAGGCAAACTAAGTCTGAGATTCATCGGACCGTATGAAATCATTGAACGTATCGGACCTGTTGCTTATAGGTTGAAGTTGCCTTCTGAACTAGAAAAGATACACAATGTGTTTCATGTTTCGATGCTCCGTAGATACAGATCAGATCCATCACATGTGATTTCTCTGTCTAAAATTGAAATCCGATCCGATATGACGTACGAGCAGGAACCGATTTGTATTTTAGCCCGGGAAATAAAAAAGTGGAGAAACAAGAAAATACAGTTAGTGAAAGTGCTATGGAATCGTCATGGACTTGAATAGGTTATGTGGGAGCCTGAGGATTCAATGAGACAACAATATCCGACTTTGTTTAACGGTAAGATTTTCGGGGACGAAAATCCCTAAGGGTGGAGAGTTGTAACCGTCCGAATTTAACCCTAATCGAAATAGTGGTTTTGGGACCACGAATCCGAGTTTGAAATATATTTAAATATTATATTTTGTGTTTATTATATGTGAATTAATGTGTGTGAAAGTTTCGTAGAAAAATTTGATCGTTTGTGTGTTCAATTTAACAAAAAGGATTAAATCGCGTAAAGTGTAAAAATTGCATACCATAGTGTAAAGTGCTAGAATGATGATGGCTTTTTAATATGAGGTATTAAATGGATAAATAACCCATTTTTAAGTTAGTGGGTGGCATATGTCATAACTAACCTTAAGTTATATATTAGTTTTATTTTATTTGAAAGGTTAATTTAGTAATTAAACAATTACTTACTTTATATGTTAAAATATCATAAAAATAAAGCCATCATCTTTTTAGTTCATCCTTGGCCGAATGTTGGAGAAAGAAGGAAGCTTTGAAATCCTTTGATTTTTGACAATTCTAGGCTTAAATTCAAGGTGAGTTTTTAGTCGGTTTTCGTTAATTTTTATATTTTTGAGATCGTTGCTTCGAACCGTAGCTGACCCATGTTAGAATTTTTAAAAATAAGCATGCTAGATGTTCGGCCATTGTTATATTCTTGTGATTTTTGATGTTTTATGATTTTATATTAAAGATATGTTAAAGATTAGTATGTTTTGTGTTGGAAGATTTGGTGAAATTGTGTATTTAGGGCTAATTTGTAAAAGGAAATTTTTAGAGGGGCTTATTTGCAAAATAAATGAAAGAAATGGACTTGTATAGTTCCTATGCATATTCGGTCCTTGAGTAGTATTGAGAAATTTGGTGTATTTTGTGTTTTATGCAAATAGGACTAAATTGTAAAAGTGTGAAACAATAGGGGTAAAATGGTAATTTGCCCATTTATGTGCTTTGGGACTAAATTGAAATGAAATGTACTTGAATGAGTTTATTTTTGATATGTTTAGATCAAGAACAAAGAAAAACGGATTTGGATCGGGGAAAGATGAAGGTTGTCGAATAGTCGGTTTAAGTGGTCCGTTGATAATCAAGGTAAGTCCCTAAGCAAGTATGTGTTAAAGAATTATTTGTGAACATATCATATGATAATATTTGAAGATTTTTAGTATAAATCTATATGATGGCTGAATGTAGTAGTATGTATTATTGGATTGACTCTATCTTGTTTTTAGTAATATGAATAACTAAGTTCGATTGATATGTGGAAGAAATACAAAATATACGAAATGTTATGAATTTAGCACAAAGTAATGTGAAATGAATGTTTAGCAATGTTGATATTCAGGCTTAAAGCCTAGCAAGCCTTGTGCCGGTGAATTATATCGGGCTTATTGCCTAGCAGGCTAAATGTCGGTGTTTATATCTTGGACCTCTGGTCTAGCAGGCTTAATGCCGGTGTATATTTCAGGCTTTGATGCCTAGTAGGCTTAATGCCAGTGATACGTTATAAACAAAGAACTTGTGACTTATACAAAGTGAAACATAATTTACTGCAAGGAGCTAAAAGCTCAGGTAAGTATATGCTTTTGGTGTTTACAAGGAGCAAGGTAAGTTGTTGTACTATGATTCGAATTAAGTATGATGGGATATGGTTGGTGGTTCAATTTGAATTTGGATAAAAGCTATTAAGCTTACTATTTTTGTGTGCAAACACTTTATATTAGAAGTTAAGTTAAATAAGTTATTTGGAAATCGGCTATAAGTGAAAAATGTTAAGAGTGAAAGTAATTGGCTGTGTTTTCATTTGTGTATAAATGAGTTTATGTGATTGGTATGAGTGTGTACTAATTTGACTTGAATTATGCGAATATTTGCAATATATATATCCTTTGTATTTTGATGAATTATATGTTATGTTAATAAAGTACAACTACTTTGGTTAATGAATTAATTGCATTTGGCATTGGTTGATTCACATGTTGAAATGTTTATATTTAATGCTATGGTTTAAAGATTAAAGTTTATAATGCTTAAACGTTTTACAGTGAAAATAAGATTTGCTTGAGACTTACTAAGCTATTAAGTTTACTCTGTGTACGCTCATTGTTGATTTTATAGATTTTGGATTCAGCTGATGGCTCACAGGATCGTCAAAGAAGTCAACCACACTATCATCTCTTTTTGGTACCTTCCAGTTAGTTGATTTCGAATTAAAGGCATGTATAGGCTAGATAAACGTTTGAATGATGTTCTATATATATATATATATATGTATAGCCATGTGAAAATGGCTTGATCGTTTTGTTTAAGTTGGTTTTATTTGTTCTTGGCTATGAGTATGGTATGTTGGTTTCAATATTTCACTATAGTGCATTTCTTTTAGTGAAATATATTTAATATGCATTCAACATAATTGCTCATTTATGATATTAATGTTCGAGTTAATTTAGTCATGTATTTTTGGCATTAGGTTAATAGTTGAATTTCATTTGAAGGTCAATCTTTTATGTATTGGGTCATAATTCGAACTGTGGTAAAGCATGCGTCATGGTCGTATTCTTGAGATGGTTGGTTTAGATAAATTTTAAGTAATGAAAATATTAAATTTGCTTAACTTTGTAATTAATTTATTTGGGAATTGCTTTTAGGGTACTGTTTGGTATATATATAAAGTGAGAAATGGATACAAGCTATATATATGTGTTTCGGTTATGAAATTTGATCATTTGGTTCGGCTTTCAAAGTGCATATGTATATTTGGTTTGTTAATGGATATGATGTGGTGGATGGCACAATTCATAAGTATAATGTATTAAAGGTTCCTTATGATGAATAGGTAATCAATTTATGGGTTGAATGTGCATATTTTAACTATGCTATTAGGTCATTTGTAATAAGCGAATTATTAATTGTATATGTGTTCAAGATGTTTTAAAGGAAAATTTATTATCATAGTTTATGTACCTAATCTTGTATTGAATCAAATTGGTAGAGTATATGATAAATTTGGTATATGTACTTTGGATTGATTATAAAGTGAACTTGATATGCTATGAATTGATCTTTATATTTATAATTATACAATGTGTGCAAAGTGATATGTTTGACATCCAGCTTATAAAATATTAGTTTAAAGTTGTGTTTTTTTGTTGGTAATGCCTCATAACCTTAGTCTGGCGACGAAGACGGGTTAAGGGGTGTTACATATACAACTTAGCTTATTTCCTCACCAAATCAACCTCACATTCGGCTATTTATTGACATATAAATATATCAAATAATCGGCTATGTTCATATTTCAAATTCATATCACTCATGACTATTTCATTAACATGTCTATGTATCACATTCGGCTATCTTTATCTTTAATTCAAATATCACACATTTGACATTACACCATAGTACATATTTAACTCTATTAAAATTATAAAGAACCTTTCTTTTTAATTAAAATTTAATTCAACTCAATTGCTTAAAAACTTACCTCGAAAATCGACGGATTAGGTTTTACCGACTATTCGTTCAACTTCGCTTTTCCCCGATCCAATCTTGATTCTTTTTGTTCTTGATCTAAATAATTTCAAATTAAGCTCATTCAAAAATATTTTCATTCAATTTAATCCAAAAACACATAAATGGGCAAATTACCATTTTCCCCTAACATTTCACATTTTTACAATTTAGTCCATATTGCATAAAACACAAAATACTCAAAATTGGACTAAGCTTCTTAAGGGCCGAATATTCCTAGCCTTAATTCAATCTCAAGCAATTCATTTGTTCTCACATTTTGACCCCTTCAATTTAAAAAATTCACAATTTAATCCTATTTAAACATTTCCAACAAAATGTCTTAATTAAACTTATCAATCTAACATCATATATTTATTTTCCATTACTAAACACAAATTTCATCAAACTATCAACAATGGCATTTCATGAATACTTCATCAAATTCAAAAATTCAAGCTTGGGCTAGCTAGTATTCAAAGCAACGATCTCAAAAACATAAAAATTATCAAAAACCGAACTCAATTACATCCTTAATTAAGCATGCAATGGCCGAAAGTTTTGAGAGCTCAAGCTCTTTCTTTCTTCTTTAGTTTCAGCAAATGAGGAAGACAAGATGATAAATAAAATGTTCTTCCACTTATTTAATGCTTTATTACTATTATATTATTATATTATAATTTGTAACATTATAACATAAAATAAAAATATATAATAAATAAATCCCAAACACTATTTCATACAAAGTTTGGCCGGCCACTAAGCTTAATTATGGATAAATTATCATACCAATACTTTAATTTATAAAACCATCATCAATTTAGTACTTACCCATTTAACCACTAAATTTTTTTTATGCGATTAAGCCCCTTTTTACAATTAAGCACCAAAATGACCAAATTTTAATACGAAAATTTTGCACACATCAATTCACACATAATAAACATGAAAAATAATATTAAACTATTTTTCTAAGTTAGATTCGTGGTCCCAAAACCACCATTCTGATTAGGGTCAAAATAGAGCTATTATAGTTATCACTAATGGAAGGGGGTAGTACTTTTCAACCCACAAGGGGTCTTCGACAAGGTGACCCATTAAGCCCGTTTCTTTTTCTTATATGTAGCGAAGGCCTTTCATCTCTGATGAGAACAACAAAGAAAAATGGTTTGATTAGAGGACCAAAGGCGAGTAGAAGAGGGCCAGAGATATCTCATTTACTTTTCGCAGATGATTGCATAATGTTTGGCGAAGCAACATATAAGGGAGCAAGGATTATGAAAGATATCTTACAAGAGTATGAAAGATGCTCAGGGAAATGTGTTAATTTTAAAAAATCTACAATCTTTTACAACTCTAATACAAATAGAGAGAAAAGAGAAGAAGTGTCAACAGTGTTAGGGGTAAGGAGCTCTACAAGCCCGGAGAAATATTTAGAACTTCCAAATATGGTGGGAAGACGGAAAAAATAGGCTTTTCATAATCTATTGGAAAGAATAGCTATGCAGATCAAAGGATGGAGCACCAGGTTACTATGTCAATAGGGAAAAGAAATTTTCATAAAATCAGTGTTACAGGTAATACCCACTTATGCTATGTCTTGTTTTCTTTTTCCTAAAGCCTTATGCGAGATGATAGAGAGTAAGCTTTCTAAGTACAGTTGGCAAAAAGGAGTTGGTAAATGATGAATACATTGGTGTCAGTGGAAGTTTTTATGCCGGTTGAAAGAAGAAGGTGGTTTGGGGTTTAGAAGTATGGCTCAGTTCAACATCGCACTCTTGGCAAAACAAGGGTGGAGATTGTTAAACTTTTCGAATTCACTAGTAGCGAAAGTTTTCAAAGTAAATTATTTTCCAGAAAGCGATTTTCTTAATTTGAGTTTGGGAAACTCTTGCTCTTATGTTTGGCGAAGCATCTGGACGACTAAGGGTACATTGGAGAAAGGTTTGCTTTGGAAAGTACGGGCACGAGTATTTCAGTTAATGAAGATGCATGAATTCCAAATTATGTTAATATTAGATTAAGTTCTGGAAGTGATAATTTGCAATTTGATAAATTTTTGGAGTTAATTAATAGCGTGATAGAGACTGGAATAGAGATTTTATTGTCAATACCTTCCAAGAAGAAACAATTGATCTGATTCTTCGAATTCCTTTGGTGCTGGAACCTCATGAGGACTTTCTTGTATGGAGTGGCAAACCATCGGGTGAGTTTTCAGTCCGGAGCACTTATAAACTATTACAAAGTATTGATCCTACAGCTTATGCTTTACAAAACATCTATAAGGAATTTTATAGAAAACTATGGCGGATTGATCTACCTTCAAAGATTAAACTACTAATTTGGAAAATTTCCTGGAACTATATACCTACTAGGGTAAATCTGTCATTTAGGAAATTGGCAAGTAATACTTTGTGTCCTCGGTATGGTGGAAGGGAATAAACAATGAATCATCTTTTTTGTGAATGTCCTAAGTCACAAACAGTATGGAGAGAATTATTAGATCCAATATTTATTCTGTTCCCAAACGTAAATTTTATTGAATGGCTTACCAAGGTCTTTGCTCTTCTCCCTTTGGAAAAGTGCAGAATCTACTGTGGAGTGCTCTGGGCTATCTGGGGGGACAGAAATTCCGTATACATGACAAAAAAGGTAGATCAAGTTAGGAAATTGTAAACTTTGTTCATGGTTATCTTAAAGAACTAGATGGAATTAAAAAAAGAAAACCAGAAACTACCTAAATCAGAAACAAAATGGAGTCCCCCACCTGGACAGATAGTGAAAATAAATTTCAACGGGGCGTTTGATGAGAGAAGAAACCAATCAGCATAAGGTGTGGTTGTCAGAGATAGGAATGGTCGCGTTCTTATCACAAATACAGATCTTCACAATGGAGTGGCTTCTGCTTTTGCTGCTGAAGCAATTGCATATCGTCGAGCAACCCAAATAGTCCTCAAAATAAATAGTAAAGATACCATTATTGAAAGAGATTCGCTGTCAATTATAAAGAAATACAAGAGTACAGATTTTGACAAATCACTGGTAGGGACTTACATACATGATATTCATAGAATGAATGAAAAAGCCAGGAATATAAGGTTCGAATTTATTCCAAGAACAGAAAATAATCTTGCCCATATGCTAGCAACAGAATCTCTGAGAAGGAGGGAAGAGATTTACCTTGGGTAAGACATAATTCCAACGTGTCTTCATGCATGATTTCCTAAAAAGAGTCTTGAATAAAATGATCAATAGCATCAATAAAATAATAGGAATCATCTTGCTCTCTAGAATATCGCATAGCATCATAAATTTTAAAAATAATTTCCTCGTCACCTACTTTTAGCACAAGTTTACCATCACCTACATCAATAATAGCCCTAGCAGTAGCTAAAAATGGGCGTCCTAAAATTAAAGGCACCTTAATGTCCTTATCCATGTCAAGCACAGCAAAAACAACATGGAATATGAATTTATCAACTTTAACCAAAACATCTTCAATAATTCCCCTAGGATATTTAATAGATTTATCAGCTAATTGAATACTCATCCCAGTGGGTTTTGGTTCCCCGAGACCAAGTTGCTTGAACATTTTATAAGGCATTAAATTAATACTGGCACCTAGATCAGCTAATGCTTTCTCAATATTTAAACTACCAATTAAATAGGGAATAGTGAAACTTCTCGGATCTTTCAATTTAGTTAGTAGCTTATTTTGGAGAATAGCTAAACATTCCTCGTTAAGCTCCATGGTCGATAGCTCTTCAAACTTTCTTTTATTTGTTAAAAGCTCTTTTAGGAATATTGCGTATGTCGGCATCTGTGAAATAGCTTCAACAAAAGGTAAGTTAAAATGTAACTGTTTAAAAAGTTCAAGAAATTTACCATATTGTGCGTCTATGTGGTCTTTTTTCAACTTTGCCAGATATGGGATTGGTGGTTTATACTCTTTAAGTACCGGTGTTACATTCTCTTTTACTTCCTCACCCTTTTCCTTATTAGTTTCTTGTGGCATCTTCTTTTCGGTTTCAACCAACACCTTTCCATTCCTTAGTGTAACTGCCTTCACATGCTCTTTTGGGTTAAGTTCGGTGTTACTAGGTAAATTACCTAGTTGCCTTTCGGAAACTAGTTTAGCCAGCTGTCCAATTTGATTCTTAAGCTATTGAATTGATGCTTGCTGATTTTTCAATGCTGTTTCAGTATTCTGAAAATGAGTCTCTGACACTGAAATAAACTTTGCTAGCATATCTTCAAGTTTTAGCTTTTTCTCTTGCTGGTATGGTGATTGAAAGCCGGAAGGGGTTGTTGTCTCTGATTTCCTTGTCCACCCCATGAAATGTTGGGGTGGTTCCTCCAACCTAGATTGTAAGTATTACTATAAGGGTTATTTTGAGGTCTAGAATTGTTACCTATATAGTTTATCTGTTCACTTTCTATGCCAAGGTTGTAAGGTGGGTATTCTATATTGCTCATTCCTCCTCCATTCGTATCGCACTGGTTAACTGGATGTACCTGCGAAGAACTACACAAACCATCAATTTTCTTTCTTAAAAGCTCTACCTGGTTTGATAGCATAGTCACTACGTCGAGGTTGAAAACACTGGCTGCCTTCGTTGGCTTTGTCTTCGTAACTTGCCATCGATAATTATTCAGTGACATCTCTTCAATGAATTCGTAGGTAGCCTCAGGTGTTTTGTTGTTTAGTGTACCACCGAGTTGTATCAATCAACTACCTAGTTGAGGGGTTCACACCATTGTAAAAGGTTTGAACTTGTAACCATAATGGTAACCCATGGTGAGGGCACCTTCTCAGTAGATCCTTGTATCTCTCCCATCCATCGTAAAGTGTTTCTAAGTCCATCTGCACAAAAGAAAAGATATCATTCCTCAACTTAGCCATTTTAGCTAGCGAAAAATATTTAAGTAAAATTTTTTCGGTCATTTGTTCCCATGTAGTGATTGATCCTCGTGATAATGAGTCCAACCACTGTTTGGATTTATTCCTCAATGAGAAGGGAAACAATCGAAGGTGAATAGCATCCTCAGAAATGCCATTTATTTTGAAAGTGTCGCAGAATTCCAGAAAATTTGCCAAGTGATTGTTTGGATCCTCATCCTATAAACCATCAAACTGAACAAATCGTTGAATCATCTGAATAGTGTTAGGTTTCAATTCAAAATTATTTGCAGCAACAGAAGGTCTAACAAGACTTGATTCAGTTCCTGTTAAATTAGGTTTAGCATAATCATACATAGTACAAGGAGCAGTATTTTGATTCACCGGGTTTGCGGCAACCACAGGAGGTAGCGGATTATTATCAGTCATCTCTTCGGTAGTATGTGTTTCTTCCTCTTGCTCTTCCTGTATGTATTGTAGACTTCGCCTTATTTCTCTTCGGTTTCTGCAAGTGGTACCTTCTATATCACTGTCAAAAAGTAATGGTCCTGACGGGTTTTAGTCATAAACTAAAAGTTCCTGCCAGAAGCAAAGAAAGAAAAATTAGATAAGTAAAAACAAATAAAAAGTAAAATTAAATTGCAGTAAAATAAGAATGGCTAAAGTAATAAAAATTTAGCTTTCCTAATATCTTAGTCCCTAGCAACGGTGCCAAAACATAGTGTGGTCTCAAACTAACTACGATCACAATGAAGGCAAGCGCACCTATCGTTCAATAGTATAGTTATGGTAAGACTGGTAATATCGTATCCACAAGGACCAAGAGTACTAGTAATTACTATTTTCTTATTATCTAGCCTAAGAATTAGAATGATTTCTCTTAAACTAAAACTTAAATTAAAAATACGATAGAGAACGAATTGGAAAAATACTTTAAACAACTTTATGAGATAGGCAATACCTAAGGAAGAATTGACCTAGACGTCACTTATTACTTTTGATCCATAGATTTATTCACTTGACTTAATCCGTAGAAATCCCTGATTTATGTTAATATCTCTTTCAAGACTAAAAATAACTAACTCTAGGTTGATTAATTGAAATTTCTTTCTAATTAAAACCCCTGTTGTCACATTAACTCGATCTATGGATTCCCTTATTAGATTTGACTCTAATCCGAAAGATTTTCATCGCCCTATTTCTAGGGTTGCAATCAACTCCTCTTAATTGTGTTGATCTACTCTTAAATAGGGACTTTTGCTCCTCTGAATATGCACATTCGACTTGAATCAATAACCTGAATTATCAAAGCAAGAATAAAAAATCACAATTAAGAATAAGAACAAGTATTTATCTTATAAATCAAATAATAATAAGATCTGTCTTAGGTTTCATCCCCTTAGGTATCTAAGGGATTTAGTTCATACTGATAAAAGGAAACATCTTAAAATTAGGAAAGCAACAAAACATAAGAAAACCTAAAAATTTCTAAAGAACTTCATGGGAGATCTTTAGTCTTGATGGAGATCCTTCTTCGAGCTGCTTTCGATGGCTGTCTTCGAGTCTTTTCTGCTTTCTACTCGGCCTCCTCTTTTAGGTTGCCTCCTAGGGTGTTTATATAGGCTTTGGAACACCTTTCTTAGCCCAAAAGTGACCTATTCTAAATAGAATTAAACTTTGATACGGCAGGGACACGGCAGTGTTTGATTCCTTTGACCGTGCTCGCTTCTGCTCGCCACACACGGTCGTGTGGTCTGCCCGTGTACGTTGATCTAGGCCGTGTTCAATTCTGCTCGTAACACAAGGCCGTGTTTGATAGCCTAGGCCGTGTTGATTTCCTAGGTAGGCCCATTTTGTCATGTTTTATCCCGTTTCTTGTTCTTTTCGAATCTCTTAGCTCTCCTGAGTGTAAAACATGATATTAAGGGATTAGGAGCATCGAATTCATCAAATATAATGAAAATTCATACAAAAATAAGCCAAGAATGGGGTTAAAATATGTATAATTATGGTTTATCAGTGGTTTCGCGCATAGCCCACTAATAGTTAATAATAGGTTGGTATCGCACATAGCCCACCAACAAGAATAATTATGGTGGTTTTGTACATAGCCCACCAAATATCAATATAAGCGATGGTATTACACACAGCCCATCATGAATAAATAGTAAGGTGGTATCCCACACAGCCCACCAAAAGGGATATTTACGGTGGTATCTCATACATCCCACCAAATAGTTATTACGATATTTTTCAGCATTTACATATTTATCCCGAGGTTCATACGAGAATTTATCACTATCTATCAAATCCAATCAATCACACTAACAATTGATCTCATTCATACAATGGACCAATAAGTAACAACATATGAATTAAAGATGTACCGTTTACACATAAACTTACCTCGGTGCAAAATGTATTAGTCGACGACTTAGTCCGTAACCTTGCCTTTTCCTCGGTCAAGGTTGTTTCCATGCTCTTCTTGATCTATAATAATAAAATTCACTCATTCAATCACTTTATAATACATGATACATCAAAATTTCTACTTGGGCAAAAATGACCATTTTGCCCTCATACTTTGGCAAAATTACTATTTTGCCACTAGGCTCATAAATCATTTTTCACCATATTTTCTTATTAAACAAGCCTAGCTGAACATTTATTTCTCTTACAACAACTCACAAAACCAATTATTTCATGCATTTATTACTCATTTACAACCTTTACAAATAAGTCCTATTTAGGTGTTTTCATGGTAACACCTTTCACAAAAGTTGTTCCTCAACCTACTAACATTCATTTTCTTCCATAAAAACTCAGCAAACAACATGAACACTCTCATGGAAAGTCCTTAAACTTTCAACCATTTTGCAAATTAGTCCCCTCATTAGCTAGCTTAAGCTTTGAGGGTTCCAAAAGTAAAAAAAAAAATCAAAAAAGACCCCTAAAATCACTTACTTGCAAGAGAAAAGCTTGGCTGCAAGTTTGAAATCCAAAATCCTCTAATTTCTCTTCAATTTTTGGTGGAGAAGAAGCATGAATAGTTAAAGATGATATCTCTTTTATTTATCTTATTTTATTCATTTTTTATCACCTAATTTCACCAAAATTTGACCAAAATTAATGCCCTTGTCTCCTTGTCTCTATGGTCGGACAACACACCCTTAATTCCCTAATTACACTTTAAGGACCTCCAATTTAATATTCTAAGGCTATTAGACACCTCTACCTTGTATAATAGAACTTTCGCACTTTATGCGAATTAGTCCTTTTTCATAATTAAGCATGAAATCACCAAAATTAATGTACCAAAATTTTCATACATCCTTATAAACATGATCTAACACATAAAATAATATCAAAATAATTTTCTTCAACCTCGAATTAGGGGTCTCAAAACCACTGTTCTGACTAGCCCCAAAATCGGGCTATTACGCTAAAGGTGATGGCCGGCCAAGGGGACAAGAGCATTAAATTGGTCAATATTTGGTGGCATTAGGTGACTAAATGAATAAAATAAGATAAAATAAAAAAATGCTATCATCTTTTTCATTTCTCTTCTTCTTCCACCGATTTTTACATTCAAGAAGAGCCTTGGGGAGCTTGAAATTTCAGTAACTTATTCTCCTTTCTAGTAAGTGTTTTTAGTGGTTTTTCTTGATAATATTTGTACTTTTCGAACCCCTAAAGCTTGAGCTAGCTAAAGAGAGGACTATTTTGCAAAATGATTGAAAGTTTAGGGATTTTCCATGTGAGTGCTTATGTTGTTTGCTGAGTTTTTAGGGAAGAAAATGAATTATGGTGTTAAATAAACAACTTTTGTGAAAGGTGTTTCCATGAAAACACCTAAGAGGACCTATTTGTAAAGGTTATAAATGCATGAAATGATTGGTATTGTGAATTGTTATAAGAGTAATAAATGTTCAGTTAGGCTTGTCTAATGAGGAAATGTGATGAAAAATGATTTACGAGCCTAGGGGCAAAATTGTAATTTTGCCAAAGTATAAAGGCAAAACGATCATTTTTGCCAAAGTAGAAATTTTGAAGTGTTTTGATTTATGTAGTGATTAAATGAGTAAATTTTATTATTTTAGATCAAGAAGAATGCGGAAACAACTTTGACCAGGGAAAAGGCAAGGTTTCGGGCTAAGTCGCAAATTAACATATTTTGCACCGATGTAAGTTTATGTGTAAACGATACATCCCTATTACGTATATTTCAACTATTAACGCATTGTGTGGATGTAATTGATTATTGGTGAGAATTATTGAAATAGTAAAAATTGTGAAAACTCTCGGATGAACATGCGGAAAAGAAATATAGGTATTGATGAATATCTATAATATGTAAATTTTGGTGGGCTATGTGCGATACCACCTTGTCATTTATTAACGATGGGCTATGTGCGATACCATCATAATTATTATCATTTTGGTGGGCTGTGTGCGATACCACTATAACTATCATTAATGGTGGGATGTGTGCGAAACCACCAGGTATCTTATATCATTTGGAAGGGTTCATCAAGAAATTTGTCTAAGTGAAATTACATGTGGCTTTATGGTGATAAGTGCAGGGCATAAGTGCAAGTAAATGTGAGCATTGTATATGATATGTGGTTGGGATATGATAAGAGTTGAGATGAGTAAGCATGATTATGAGAATATGAATTGTTCTTACATAGTATGTAATGTCTTTTTTTGATTGATTAGCATATTGTATGATGCTTATTGTTTACATATAGACTTACTAAGCTTAAAGCTTACTCTTTTCTCTTTTCCCTTGTTTTATAGTGTCGAAGAGCCAGCTCAGGATACGGAGATAAGCAAAGGATGACCCATACTATCAGCACATCTTGGGATAGTTAGACTTAGCATTTTGAGTATGGCATGTATATGGATTAGGCTTAGTTGGATGTCGTATTGTTTTAGCCAAATGTGTTGCCCCATTCAAAGATGAACTTTTTGTATAAGGCCATAGTTGGTGGCTCTTTCTTATTAATCTATGAAAAGATGAGGTAATTCATGAAAGTGCAAGATGCATGATTGGTTTACTTAGTTTAAATATGCATGAATAGGTTGAAGGTTTGATGTGAATTATGTTTGTATGAGTTGGGGTGATAAAAAGAGCTTGCCAAATAGCCTTGATCTTATCCACACGGATAGACACACGAGCGTGTGTCTAGGCCGCATGTGACACCCGGTCAACCTTATGGGCGTGTGGTTAGGCCATGTATCCCCTTGCATGCTAGGTTTACAAGTTAGTATGCTTAGTAGTAAACACCTGGGCAAAGACACGGCGTGTGTCTCGACCATGTGGAAGACACGACCATGGACATGGGCATGTGTCCAGGCCTTGTGAAGTCTACACCTAAATTTAGGAATTTAATTCACCACACGGCTGAAGGACACGGGCGTGTGCCTTGGCCGTGTAACATTTATGGGGTGATGACGTCAGAAACAGAATGCCAAGGTTTTTGCACACGGGCTAAGACACGGGCATGTCGAGGCCGCGTGAGGGACATAGGCCTGGGATACGTACGTGTGACCGGCTATGTGAAATCCCCTGTAGGTTCAAATTGAGAAATAGTTCCACACGGGTGTGGAACACGGGCATTTGATATGCCACATGAGCGTGTCCTTTCCTCTACACGGGCGTGTGTACTATTTGATGAAAATATTTCTAAGTCTTTCTAGAGAGCTCTAAAGAGGTTCGATTTGATCCCGATTCATTCCTAATGTATGAGTTAGGCCTCCTAGGCTTGTTTAAGAGGTGTTATGAATAGTTTTAATTTGGAGTGGAAAGTCATGTCTTGATATTGCATAATTGATTGTGTATAAGTCTAGTACTACCTCGTACCCTGTTCCGGCGTTGAATACGGGTAAGAGGTGTTACATTTAGTGGCATCGGAACTATGGTTTAGTCAGTTCTCAAACTACCATAGTGTGTGTGTGAGTCTAGCTATACACAGCAATAAATATATTGATAGTGTGGTGACTCCTGACTATTTTAAATTGTGCTTTCATATAGTAAATAGATCCTGACCGAGCTACTGCTGATGACATTGCTAGTAATGCGTCGACTCCCGCGCAAGGGACAACGCTTGTAGAAAGTAGACCTGAGACTTTGGGTCAAGGAGAAGAGGCTCGAGAAGCTTTTCTCCATATGATGAGTAATTAGTACACTGAGTTTGTACGAGCAAACCCTAATGCTCAACCTCCACCTCCTCCTATACCTCAGCCAGTCCCCGTGGCTCCTCAAGGTATAGATTTGGTGAGAATGACCAAACTTCCAGTCGATGAGATTCGAAAACAAGGGGCCGAGGAATTTAGAGCTAATATAGATGATGACCCTTGGAAAGCATAGTTCTGGCTTGAGAACTCTATTCGAGTATTCGATGAACTCTCTTGCACGCTTGAGGAGAGCTTAAAATGTATCGTGTCATTACTAAGGGACTCAGCATATCAGCTGGTGGGAAACACTGACATCTGTAGTACCAAGGGAAAAAGTGACATGGGACTTCTTCCTAGAAGAGTTCTGAAAGAAGTACATAAGTTAGCGATTTTTTGACCAGAAATGGAAAGAGTTTCTTGAATTGAAGTAAGGCAAGATGTCTGTGGTAGAGTATGAGCGCGAATTTGTTAGGCTTAGCAAGTATGCTCAAGAGTGTGTGTCTACGGAAGCTACTATGTGCAAGAGGTTCGAAGATGGGCTGAATGAGGATATCAGATTGTTGGTTGGGATATTGGAATTGAAAGAATTTGTGATGTTGGTCGATAGAGATTGTAAGGATGAAGAGTTGAATAAGAAAAAAGGAAAAGCTATGATTAAGGCCCGAGATGCAAGGAAGAGGCCGATGAGTAAATCGTCCAAACTCAATCAAAGAGGTCCAAGGAAATGAACCCTTAGACGACTACTTCAGTTGGGTATTCACATCGAGATCGATGTAATACATATTCGGGCTCGAGAGTTCAAGCCACCTCGATGGCAAGCGTGGGCAATGTAAAGTCAAACAAATCAGAGTGTCTGAATTATGGTAGACAACATACTGAGGAATGTTGGGGAAACAATTGTACTTGCTACAACTGTGGTTTACCAGACCACTTCATTCGGAATTGTCTAGAGAGGGATGATAAAGATAGAAAACAAGAATTAAGAGCGAGCAATGTACCTTCGAGGGGTAGACCACAAAGGAACCTAGGGAGTGGGACTAGTAGTAGAAGTGTGCCTAGAGATTCTGCTGTGAGATCAGAGAGTAGAGCACCTGCAAGGACTTATGCCATTCGCGCTCGCGAAGAGGCATCATCTCCTGATGTGATAACAAGTACTTTTTCTCTTCATGATATCTCTATTATTGCTTTGATTGATCCGGGGTCTACCCATTCTTATATTTGTGTGAAATTGGTATCTAGAATGAGTATGATTGTTGAGTCTACGGAAATTGTGATAAAAGTGTCAAATCCGTTAGGCAAACATGTGTTAGTTGACAAAGTGTGTAGAGATTGTCCTTTGACAATTAGAGTTCATTATTTTCTGGCTAATCTCATGTTGTTACTGTTTGATGAATTTGACCTGATTCTTGGTATGGATTGGTTGACTACTCATAATTTTTTAGTAAACTATGGTAGTAAGTTTATTAAACTGAGATGTGTAAATGGAGGTATCATTCGAGTTTAATCAGGTAAATCGGATTGTTTCCCTGTAGTAATTTCATCTATGGTAGCTGAGAAATACACGAGAGAAGGGTATGAGTCCTATCTCGCCTTTGTGTTGAATACTCAAGAGTCAGAGGTAAAGGTTGAATCAATGGCTGTGACGTGCGAGTATCCGATGTGTTTCTGAAAGAGTTACCCGAATTGCCTCCAGTTAGAGAGGTCGAGTTTGGCATTGATTTTGTTTTAGGTACAGCACCTATTTTGGTTATCCCGTATAGGATGGCACCATTATAGTTAAAAGAGTTGATGGTTCAATTGCAAGAGTTAACGGGGAAGGGTTTTGCAAGACCGAGCTATTCACCGTGGGGTGCTCCGGTACTTTTTGTGAAGAAGAAAGACGGGTCAATGAGATTGTGTATAGACTACAGACAACTTAACTAGGTGACAGTGAAGAATAAGTATCATTTTCCAAGGATCGATGATTTGTTTAACCAACTAAAGGGAGCTACAGTGTTTTCTAAGATAGACCTGAGGTCTGGTTATTACTAGTTGAGGGTTAAGGAGCAAGATGTGCCAAAAGCTGCATTTTGAACGAGGTATGGCCATTATGAGTTCCTTGTCATGCCATTTGGCTTAACAAATGCTACTGCGATCTTTATAGATTTAGTGAACCGTATCTTTCGACGGTATTTGGATAAGTTTGTAGTTGTTTTTATCAACGACATACTAATTTATTCCCGGGATGAGAGTGAGCACGCAGAGCACTTGAGAATTATTTTGCAGACTCTAACAGATAAGCAGTTATATGCTAATTTTAGCAAGAGTGAGTTTTGGCTCCGAGAGGTTGGATTATTAGGACACATTATGTCGGGTGATGGAATTAGAGTTGATCTAAGTAAGATTTTGGCTATTGTGGAGTGGAAACTGCCAAGGAATGTGTCAAAAATTAGGAGCTTTTTGGGTTTAGCGGGTTACTACAAATGGTTCATTAAAGGGTTCTCCATAATTGCTACACCAATGACGAGATTGTTACATAAAGATGTTAAATTTGAATGGACTGAGAGGTGCCAACAAAGTTTTGAGAAACTGAAAGCTTTGTTGACTAACGCTCTAGCGTTCATACAACCTGAGTAGGGGAAGGAGTTTGTGGTCTACAGTGATGCGTCATTAAATGGTCTTGGTTGTGTATTGATGCAGGAGGGTAAAGTAGTAGCTTTTACCTTAAGACAGCTAAAACTGCATGAGAAGAATTATCTAACTCACGATTTGGAGTTGGCTACTATCGTTTTCACTTTGAAGATTTGGCGTCATTATTTGTATGGTGAAAAGTGCCGAATCTTTACTGATCATAAAAGTTTGAAGTACCTGATGAACCAAAAGGATTTGAATTTGCGACAACGACGGTGGCTCGAATTATTAAAGGATTATGAGCTAGTAATCGATTACCATCCAAGAAAAATGAATGTGGTTACGGATGTCTTGAGCAGAAAGTCCATGTATGCTTTGAGGGCCATGAGTACGAGCTTAGCATTGTCTGATGATGGTTCTGTATTGGCCGAGTTAAGAGCTAGACCATTATTTCTTCAGCAGATACGTGAAGCTCAAAAGAATGATAGTGAGTGCAAGTTAGGAGAGCTCAGTGCGAGTTGGGAAATAACTCTGATTTTTGGGTTGGTTCAGACGATTGTTTGATGTTTCATGATAGAGTTTGTGTACCTAAAGATGATGAATTAATTCTGAAGATTTTACATGAGGCACACAATGGTTGCTTGTCAGTACATCCAGGCATCACAAAAATGTATAATGATTTGAAGAAGTTGTATTGGTGGCCGGGTATGAAAAGAGATATCTCCGAGTTTGTTACTAAGTGTTTGATCTGTCAACAAGTAAAAGCTGAGAATCAAGTACCTTCGGGATTACTTCAGCCAGTGATGGTTCCTGAGTGGAAGTGGGATCGAATCATGATGGATTTCGTAACGGGGTAACCTATGACTCCAAAAAAGAAATATGATGTGTAGGTTATTGTTGATAGATTAATGAAATCAGATCACTTTATACTAGTGTGTGTGGATTACTCACTTGACAAGTTGGCTGAGTTGTATATTGCTAAGGTTGTGAGATTACATGGGGTGCTTATATCCATTATCTCAGATAGAGATCCAAGGTTTACTTCAAGGTTTTGGAAAAAGTTACAAGAAGCCTTGGGTACGAAATTGAATTTTAGTACTGTGTTCCATCCGCAAATTGATGGCCAGTCTAAAAGGGTGATTCAAGTTCTTGAGGATATGCTCTGATGCTGTGTTTTAGAATTCGAAGGTAGTTGGGAAAAATATCTACCTTTGGTTGAGTTTGCCTACAACAATAGTTATCAGTCGAGTATACGGATGGCACCGTACAAAGCCTTATATGGTCGCAAATGTCGGACTCGTATATATTGGACTGGGTTTAGTGAAAAGTGAATTCACGGGATTGATCTAGTTAGAGAAACTGAGGAGAAAGTGAAAGTGATCCGGGATAGTATGAAAGCTACTTCAGACTGAAAAAAGTCATACGCAGATTTAAAGAGGAAAGAAATTGAATTTCAAGTGGGCGATAAAGTATTCCTGAAAGTATCCCCGTGGAAGAAAATATTGAGATTTGGTCGAAAGGCTAAATTGAGTCTGCGATTCATAGGGCCGTATGAGGTTATTGAGAGGATTGGACCAGTAGCTTACCGGTTGGCCTTACCAGTAGAGTTAGAGAGAATACACGTGTTTCATGTGTCGATGTTGCGACGATATCATTCCGATCCTTCGTATGTGATTCCTCCGACCAAAATTGAGATACGACCAGATTGACTTATAAAGAGGAAGCAAATAAGATTTTGACTCGAGACATTAAACAATTGAGGAACAAAAGTATAGCCTTAGTGAAAGTGTTTTGCCAAAAACAAGGTGTAGAAGAGGCCACGTGGGAACCGGAAAAAGCCATGAGAGAACAGTACCCAAACCTCTTTACCGGTAAGATTTTCGGGGATGAAACTCTTTAAAGTGGGA
This sequence comes from Gossypium rotundifolium, assembly GCA_025506655.1. Classification (NCBI taxonomy): domain Eukaryota; kingdom Viridiplantae; phylum Streptophyta; class Magnoliopsida; order Malvales; family Malvaceae; genus Gossypium; species Gossypium rotundifolium. The sequence goes on from CP106729.1 coordinate 112,510,226, forward strand.
GAGTTGTAACAACCCGATTTTGGGACTGATCAGAATAGTGGTTTCGAAACCACTAATTCGAGGTTGGATAAATTAGTTTTAATATTATTTTATTTGTTATGGCATAATTGTATGGGTGCATGAAAATTTTGGTGCATTAATTTTAGTGATTGCATGTTTAATTGTGAAAAAGGACTAAATCGCATAAAGTGTAAAAGTTTTATTTTACAAGCTAGAGGTGTCTAATAGCTATGGAATATTAAATTGGAGGTCCTTAAAGTGCAATTAGGCCTTCCTAAAGGTGATGGCCGACCAAAGGGGACAAGAGCATTAAATTGGTCAATATTTGGTGGCATTAGGTGACTAAATGAATAAATTAAGATAAAATAAAGAAAACGCTATCATCTTTTTCATTTCTCTTCTTCTTCCACCGATTTTTACACTCAAGAAGGGCCTTGGGGAGCTTGAAATTTCAGCAACTTATTCTCCTTGCTAGTAAGTGATTTTAGTGGTTTTTCTTGATAATATTCGTACTTTTGGAACCCCTAAAGCTTAAGCTAGCTAAAGAGGGGACTATTTTGCAAAATGATTGAAAGTTTAGGGATTTTCCATGTGAGTGCTTATGTTGTTTGCTGAGTGTTTAGGGAAGAAAATGAATTATGGTTGTTAAATAAACAACTTTTGTGAAAGGTGTTTCCATGAAAACACCTAAGAGGACCTATTTCTAAAGGTTGTAAATTGAGTAGTAAATGCATGAAATGATTGGTATTGTGAATTTTTATGAGAGTAATAAATGTTCAGTTAGGCTTGTTTAATGAGGAAATGTGATGAAAAACGATTTACGAGCTTAGGGCAAAATTATAATTTTGCCAAAGTATAAGGGCAAAATGGTTATTTTTGCAAAAGTAGAAATTTTGAAGTGTTTTGATTTATGTAGTGATTAAATGAGTAAATTTTATTATTTTAGATCAAGAAGAACACAGACACAACCTTGACTGGGGAAAAGGCAAGGTTTCGGACTAAGCCACAAATTAACATATTTTGCACCGAGGTAAGTTTATGTGTAAACGATACATCCCTATTACGTATGTTTTAACTATTAATGCATTGTGTGGATGTAATTGATTATTGGTGAGAATTATTGAAATAGTAGAAATTGTGAAAACTCTCAGATGAACCTGCGAAAAAGAAATATGGGTACTGATGAATATATATAATATGTAGATTTTGGTGGGCTGTGTGCGATACCACCTTGTTATTTATTAATGATGGGCTATGTGCGATAACATCGTAATTATTATCATTTTGGTGCACTGTGTGCAATACCACTGTAATTATCATTAATGGTGGGTTGTGTGCGAAACCACCGGATATCTTATATCATTCCGAATGGTTCATCGAGGAATTTGTCTAAGTGAAATTACATGTGGATGTGTGGTGATAAGTGCAGGGAATAAGTGCAAGTAAATGTGAGCATTGTATATGATATGTGGTTGGGATGTGGTAAGAGTTGAGATGAGTAAACATGACTATGAGAATATGAATTGTTCTTACATAGTATGTAATGTCTTTTTTTGATTGATTAGCATATGGTATGATGCTTATTGTTTACATATAGACTTACTAAGCTTAAAGTTTACTCCTTTCTCTTTTCCTTTGTTTTATAGTGTCGAAGAGCCAGCTCGGGATACGAAGATAAGCAAAGGATGACCCACACAATCAGCACATCTTGGTATAGTTAGACTTAGCATTTTGAGTATGGCATGTATAGGGATTATGCTTAGTTGGATGTCGTATTGTTTTGGCCAAATGTGTTGGCTCATTAAAAAATGAACTCTTTTTTATAAGGCCATAGTTGGTGGCTCTTTCTTATTAATCTATGAAAAGATGAGGTTATTCATGAATGTGCAAGATGCATGATTGGTTTACTTAGTTTAAATATGCATGAATGGGTTGAAGGTTTAATGTGAATTATGTTTGTATGGGTTGGGGTGATAGAAAGAGCTTGGCAAATGGCCCTGATCTTATCCACATAGATAGACACACGGGCGTGTGTCTAGGCCGTGTGTGACACACGGTCAATCTCATGGGCATGTGGTTAGGCTGTGTGTCCCCTTGCATGCTAGGTTTACAAGTTAGTATGCTCAGTAGTAAACACACGGGCAGAGACACGGCCGTGTGTCTCGACCATATGGAAGACACGGCCATGGACATGTGCGTGTGCCCTGGCCGTGTGAAGTTTGCACCTGAATTTAGGAATTTAATTCGCCACATGGCCGAAGGACACAGGCATGTGCCTTGGCCGTGTGACATTTAATGGGTATTGACATCAAAAACAGAATGCCAAAGTTTTTGCACACGGGCTAAGACACGAGCGTGTCGAGGCCGTGTGAGGGACATGGGCTAAGGACACGGGCGTGTGTCTGGCTGTGTGAAAGCCCCTGTAGGTTCGAATTGAGAAATAGTTCCACACGGGTGTGGAACATGGGCATGTGATGTGCCACACGGGTGTGTCCCTTCCTCTACACGGGCGTGTCCCTTCCTCTACACGGGCGTGTGGACTGTTTGATGTAAATTTTTCTAAGTCTTTCTAGAGAGCTCCAAAGAGGTTCAATTTGATCCCGAGTCATTCCTATTGTATGAGTTACGCCTCGTAGGCTTGTTTAAGATGTGTTATGAAAAGTTTTATTTTGGAATGGAAAGTCATGTCTCGGTATTGTATAATTGATTGTGTATAAGTCTAGTAATGCCTCGTACCTGTTCCGACGTTGAATACGGGTAAGGGGTGTTACAGTTGCGAACATAACGAATACTATTGCGGTCACTGCAGGTATCGCGGCCGTGAATTTCTTTTCAATTCGCATAACTTATTGTAAAGCATAATAATTATAATTATAATTATAAAAAAGTCATTTTTAATTATGTTTAGAGGATTTTCTAACACTTATGAACTTTTATTAATATGAGAAAACAATTTTTACAATCATTAATTATTCTTATTTTTATTTACGAATTTTCTAAGAACATTATATTAACTAACAAAAAGTAAAAAAAGGAAATATTAAATGTTTATCATATTTAATAAGTTTCAAAGTTTTATAGATAAAATAATTGAAAATTCATATATGAGAGAGGTCTTCAATATTTCTTAATGACTTTGAAGATGGTGAAGATATCAAAACATTTTATCTTTGCAAAAGGAAAAGAGGAATAGATAAATGTATAGATTCTCATTAATTATTCCTATTTCCTACCAGTTATTCTCATTCTTATTCTACTTTCATATATAGTTTTACATGCTTCAATTCTTAATTATTTTTTCATAAAATATAGTCCATTCATTTATCTAAAAATATATTTTAAATGTTTTAATATCATTAAAATAAAAAACATTAACAAAAGTTTTCTTTAAAAAAATACCTTACATACAGTGGTAGTGGTACGATTTAGTTTTCACCAATTAGTGGATTGATGAGGAGGATCAGATCCTTCACCTTCACTTTGAGAGTGTTCTTCATTTGGTTCTCTTAGCCTTTGTCCAAAAATATATAAAAAAAAACACAAATATTTTCACCTTAGTTTTCATATAATTGATATGGAGGATATATTTGAGGAGGAGGATACATGAGAGGTGGAGGTGGGTGATACATTGGTGGTGGAGGATGCATTTGAGGTTGATATGACACATCATAATTAGGAAATGGTGGATAATAACCATATGGTTGTGGATAACCATGTGAAGGTTGAAAATATGAAGGTTGTTCTGGTGGATAAAAACCTTGGGTGCTAGTAGATGAATCACTATACCCATGGTTACTAGAACTTGATCTCTTACCAGATGAAGAGCCTACAGAAGTATGCTTCTTGCCTTTTACTTTTGATGGAGCTCTAGGTTCACTTCTATCTCTCCTAGGTTTCGGAAACATATTTCCATCAAATTATGATCTATCACGGAAATATCCACTAGTGGTACCAACCCCATATTCTCCTCCATACTGACTAAAAGACCTAATTTCACCTCTATCACCACTATGTCCATCATCGTCATCAATTGGACTTAAACCATCACCATCGGGTCCATCGCCACTCTGACTTGGCGTTGCACTAGCAATTGAATTAAACAAATTTTGTTGTTGAGATTGATCAATATTCATTTCATCATCAGAGGTATCCACAAGCAACACATCGGCATTTTCACTATCTAACAATGATTTCTCTTTCTCTTGAAGCCATTCTGACAGTGGATCAACATCTTCAAAGATATGATTAAGGTTGATAAGATTAAAACTAGCATTTATATCATCAATGCTCAATATTTTTTGATGCCTTATCTGAAGCCTCATATTATAGTAGGTAAACACTAGTTTCTCAAGGTTTTTTATACTTCAACCTATTTTTTGCCTGGGTGTGAATATAACTAAATAGGGGTGAGCGTTCGATTGAGTCGAATCGAAACGAATGAAAAAATTTCGAGTTAATTAAGCTGACGAATCATATTTTATCATCCTAATTTGATTTGAAATTTTCTCAAATCGAGTCGAGTGAGATGGAATTCGAATCGAATCGAATCGAATCGAATATATTTTTTCGAGTTAAATTTTAAAAAATAAATATGCGTCCCTGTAACCATTGTCACCAATCGTAATAAAATTTATTCACCTTAACCAAATTTTTTATTAACTTTCATCACCAAATAATTTATTTATTAATCTTTTATATACTGGGTTAGCTTCTTTGCTTGTTTAGTTGTTTCAATTATCTTGATTCTTGTCACTATGTATTTTGGAATTAAAAATATATTAAATGTAAAATGTGAATTTTTTAATAAAAGCTATTTTAAAGATAAAATGTGAAATTGATACCAATATAAAATTTTAACACGAATATTTTATGGCGTAATTAATAATTCAATTTTAATATAAATATTCAATATGACTAAACAATTCAATAATACAAATAATATAAAATGTAAAATTTAATTTAATAATATAAATAGTGGATATAAATAAAATTATTACTATTTAGTGATTTTTTGGATAATTTTGATTTTTATTTGAGAGTAAAGGGTGAGAAGTAAAAGTTTAGGGGAAAATAAAAAGTTTTGGAGAATAAAAGTTTGAGGGAAAGTAAATAGGGGGAGTAAAATTTTGAAGGGAAAATATTAAAAAAAATTGGAGGGGATGGGTTTGGGGTAGATGGGAGGTGAGATGGGAAGGGAGTAAAAGTTTTAGGGGAAAAGTGGGAGGGAGTAAAAATTTTGGGGAAAATAAAAATTTTTGAGGGGTTTTGGGAGTAAAATTTTGAGAAAAAGTAAATGGGAGAGTAAAATTCTGGTGGAAAATGGATTTTGGTTAGATTGGGGGGTTGGGACGGGAGGGGAGTAAAAGTTTTAGGGGGAAAGTGGGAAGGAGTAAAAGTTTTGAGGGAAAAGTAAAAATGTTTGGGAATTTGGGGTAAAATTGTAAAATATTATAATTTGATATTCGAATTATTCGAATAATTCGAGTTATTCGAATAATTCGAGTTATTCGAATTGAAAACTCAACTCGATTCGAACTCAAAATTTGAAAAAAAAAATCAAGTTGACTCGAATAACTCGATTTGTTTAACTCGAAATTCGATTTTTTTCAATTTTTTGAGTCTAATCGAGTTTTGCTCACCCCTATAACTAAATATGCTCCAATTTCGTTTGCGATTTGATGCAAAAGTTGTTTGACTAAGCACTTTAATTGCTAATTTTTGAAACTTAAGAACACATGTGCCGTATATTATCCACCATTTACCTGCATAATATTATTTAAATTTCAAAATAACTTCAAAATGTACAATATATTTAAATAATATAAATTAAATTTAATATTTACCCAGACTCATTTGCTTCCAAGCTCTTCGTGCTTGTGGAGTACCGAATGTCTCATGTTTATCTCTAAATAGTAACAACGACATAAATAAAAGATAGAGTACAAATGAAAAAAATAATTCTATTTCAAATTATGTAACTAAGTTGCAAATAATAGTACTTAAATCTAACTTGATTAACCATTTTGACTTGAGTATTAAGAGAAGGTTCTAATCTTTCAATTACTAATGTTTTACTTTCTAATGTTTCTTTTAGTACATTCTCAGAATGCTTGTAACACCCCACACCCGGCCCAAACACTACAACCGGATCTGATATGTCACCAAGAAAAATTTTATCGAAACATGTCGCATTTTCGGAAAAGCCCAAATATGTTTTATATAGAATATGCTTAAGTAAAGTAAAATCCAAACTTAAACACATGCCTTTTTAATTAAAATAAAAAGCTTAAACGACTTAACGTAATAGAAGCCCATAATAAAACATAATAGCCCATGGCCTTATTACAACGAGGTTTGAAGTCCACTAATTAAAAATATAAAATAAAACTTGAGTCTCTTTTTGCCAAATCTACATATTCTTCTGCATGGCCACCTTGTGTTCCTCTCCACCCAGTCCGAATCACTAGGTATCACTGAAATGTTAATTAAATGGTGAGTCATGAGACCAGTGTGCAACCTTCATGCACCACTAGAGTTTGGGCCTTAAGCCCTTAAACAAAATAAACAATGTAATAATCATAATAAAATTAATAGCAATTAATATGCAAGGCCCAACCTGCTTGCCTAGGTTTCCATCTGCTACACACCCTGTACTCTACCGCTCACACCATTGGGGATTTCTACAATCGACACACCACTACACACCATGATGGCGGTCATGCTACTCATCCACATATGATGGTCAAGCCCTTATAACATATAATGGCCAAGCTCAGATAACATTTAATGGTCAAGCTCAGATAATGATTCACGGCATTAGCCGCTACACATGTAACGTATAACTTCCTCCTTTCATCAACCCAACCCATGCAATCACATATAAGCATTTTACTTATAACATTTAAAAAGATTATTTACTAACACTGGGATCCGCTTTTTCCTCCTTGGCTTGCATCAATAAACCGAGATTTGGCATTTATCAAAACATAAAAAAAACACATGAACATACAATAATAGGCAGATCTAGATGGTGGGGAGGTATTACACACCTGGTTACTGTGAAAATCTATTATCCCTAACGTAGAGCCTTATTTGTCGAATCTCGAATATCCCTAAGACAACGTCACCTTCCTACCTTCGGCTTTTCCACCAAATCGGAACAAGAGACTTTTAATGAGACAGATTCGGCTACTAAAAGCAGAGATGGAAAATCGATAGGCCTTAAATAAGTGTTTCGGGTTAGATTTGAATGAAAAGAAAGAGTGAAATCGCATAGAATAAAATCCCAAAACTTACCAAATTACTAAGGAGTATGTGGCTTATGGTGCACCTTCGGGAAACAGAAACCTCCCTTGTAGGTTCAGCTATGTGAGATGAGAGTATGAATCAAATGGAATTCAGCTTTTAGAAAAAGAAAAAGAGAAACAGTAGGAAAGGCTTGGAAATTTCGGCAGAGAATGAGAGAAAAATAGGGTTTCAAAATACCGAAATTGAAGAATACTACTCCTATTTATAGAGAAATTTCGGCATATCATCCACACATAGAGTTGGAATTTTGGCCAACTCTTCCCTTCTCCTGATAGCCTTTATCTCACCTGATAACCCAATCCTTATCTCCTCAAAAAAATAGCCCTCATCTTTCTCTTCATTATCTTCCTATTTATCAAGAAATAAAAAATTAAAATCCCTATTTTGTAGCTAGTGTGCCGTCCACTCTTAGGGCTTGTAAGTGCCGAATTTTCGTCTTAAAATTTGGGCTCTAAGTGGCCATACTAGGCCCAAACTCCTCCCTTATGATGCCACCTTATGCCCACTTAAAGCTTCTCAAATCTCGGGCCACAAGCCAAGCTTGTCACTTAATTAACTATCTACTTAAATTATAAGCTAACACCATGTATTAGCCACCTAACCCATATTTTTAAAGCCCAATATATCACTTTAAAATACCCGAGTAATCGATTTAAACCCTAATCCACATATTTAATCAAAAGTCACCCGATCCTTAGAATCTCAATTTAACATATTAAACTATCACCTTAATGCGCAGCCCACGTTTAGGATGTTACGCTTCTACCCCCTTAAAATAAATTTCAGCCTCAAAATTTACCTGATCAGAAAAGATGGGGATATTGCTGTCGCATAACCTCCTTCGGTTCCCACGTCGCCTCTTCTGCGCCGTGGTTTCTCCACAAGACTTTGACCAAAGGAATGAACTTCCTTCTCAACACTTTTACGCCTCGATCTAAAATTCATCTGGTTCCTCCTCAAAAGATAAACCGCCTTACTTCAATTTCTTCCACTGGCACTATGTGCGATGGATCAGATCAATAACGTCTCAGCATCGAGACATGGAACACTTCATGTACTGCTCCAACTCTAAAGGCAACTCCAAATGATAAGCCACTGGGCCCACACGTTCTAACACCCGATAAGGCCTAATAAACCGAGGACTTAGCTTACCCTTTTGTCTAAACCTCATTACCTTTTTCCATGGAGAAACCTTCAAGAAGACTTGATCTCCTATAGCAAATTCTACCTCCTTCCGCTTAAGATCCGCATAAGACTTCTGCCGATCAGATGCTTCATTCAATCGAGCCTGTATTAACTTAACTTTCTATTTCCAAAACTAGTTCAGGACCCAATACCTGACGTTCACCTAACTCCATCCAACAAGTTGGGGTACGACATCTCCTTCCATATAATGCTTCATACAGCGCCATTTGAATACTAGCTTGATAGCTATTATTGTACGCGAATTCAGCCAAGGGTAAATGCTCCTCCCAACTACCCCTAAAATTGATGATGCAACCCCTTAGCATATCCTTCAAGATCTGAATTACCCTCTCAGACTGACCATCGAACTGTGGGTGAAAAGAGGTACTGAAGTCTAACCTTGTTCCCATTGCTTGATGAAGAGCCCTCCAAAATCGTGAAGTGAACCTAGGGTCTCTATCCGATATGATCGACACCGCACACCATGTAATCTTACAACCTCAGCCACGTACAACTTAGCCAACTTTTGCAAAGAGTAGTCGACCTGAATTGGTATGAAGTGAGCAGACTTCGTCAGCCGATCCATAATTACCCAAATTGCATCTTTCTTGGTGGGTGTAAGGGGTAACCCACTAACAAAATCCATTGTGATTCGCTCCCATTTCCATTGCGGGATCTTTATCAGCTGCAACAATCGCGAAGGCAGCTGAAGTTCCGCCTTCACCTGCTGACAGGTCAAACACTTTCCCACATATTCTGTAACTTCTCGCTTCAAACCTGACCACCGTAATCGTTCTCGCAAATCTCGATACATCTTAACTCCTCCGGGATGCACAAGACAGGGCTACTATGCGATTCCGAATAATCATCGCTTTAGCTCCTCATCTTTTGGCATACAAACCTTCCCATGAAAACACAAAACTCCATCATTGTTCGATCAGTAATCCTCTACTTCACCCTCCTGCACTTGTCGGATTTGAATACTCAAGACATCATCCAAAAGTTGCTTCTACTTGATTAGACTCGTCCACATAGGTCTTACTTGTAGTTCAGCTACCAGGCTACCATCCTCATACAAACTAAGATGAGCGAACATCACCCTTAGGTCTGCTATCACCTTTCTACTCAACGCATCTGCCATCACATTCGCCTTACCGGGATGGTATTCAATCGAGCAATCATAGTCCTTCAAGAGTTCGATCCACCTACGTTGTCGTAAATTTAACTCCTTCTGAGTAAGGAGATACTTCAAACTTTTATGGTCGGTGTAAATTACTAACTTTTCCCTGTACAGGTAGTGCCTCCAAATCTTCAAAGCAAACACTACCGCAGCCAATTCCAAGTCATGCATAGGGTAGTTCAACTCATGAGGTCTCAACTATCAAGACGCATATATCACAACTTTTCCATCTTGTATCAACATACACCCTAAACCTGTGTGTGACGCATCACAATAGATGATAAATTCTTTTCCTGCCTCTGGCTGAATTAACACTGGCGCTTCCATCAAAATTCTCTTCAGCTTCTCAAAGCTCTCCTGTTGTTTGTCAGTCCACACAAAAGATACTCCTTTCCTCAACAATTTAGTTAATGGTGTCGCTATTGAAGAGAACCCCTCAACGAACCTTCGGTAATATCCTGCTAATCCTAGGAAACTTCAAATTTCTGCCCCAGTTTTCGGTGGCTTCCAATTTAACACAGCTTTGACTTTCCGAGGGTCTACCCAAATCCCCTCTGTGGAAACTACATGCCCTAGAAAAGTCACCTCCTTCAGCTATAACTCACACTTCATCGAACTTTGCGCATTTGCTTTCCCTCGAATTTGCAAAGACCACTCGAAGATGTGCATCATGCTCCTCCTCAGACTTGGAATAAACCAATATATCGTTGATAAACACTACGACAAACCGATCAAGGTATGGCTAAAATATCCGATTCATCATATCCATAAATGCTGCTGGCACGTTCGTCAAGCTGAATGGCATTATTAAGAACTCGTAATGACCATAGCGTGTTCGAAATGCCATTTTATGAATGTCTCCATCCTTCACCTTTAACTGATGATATCCCGACCTGGGATCAATCTTAGAAAAGATCGAAGCTCCTTTGAGCTGGTCGAATAAATCATCGATTCTTGGTAATGGATACTTACTTTTAATCGTCAACTTATTCAGTTGACGATAATCTACGCACATACGCATGGATCCATCATTCTTCTTCACGAATAGGACCGGTGCTCCCCATGGAGACACATTCGATCGAATAAACCCACGATCCAACAGTTCCTGAATCTGAGCTTTGAGCTCCACCAGTTCCTTCGGTGCCATTCGATAAGGAGCAATTGATACCAGAGCTGTACCCGGGAGTAGTTCTATTCCAAATTCCACCTCGCGATCTGGGGGTAATCTTGGCAACTCCTCCGGAAAGACGTTTGCGAAATACTTGACTGTTCAAACCTCATCGACAGTCACCTCTTTAGCATCCAAAGCACTAATAAAAGATAAAAAGGCGTTACATCCCTTCCGAATCATCTTTACAGCTTTCAAGGCCGACACTACGTTGGACAAATAATTCCTTCTTTCTCCTAACACAACCATCTCCCCCTTTGGGGTACTTAACACCATGCGCTTAGTCCCACAATCCAATTTAGCACGATGCTTTGATAACCAATCCATTCCTAGGATAAGATCGAACTCTCCGAATGGAAATTCCATTAAGTCTACCGGAAACACTACCCCTTGAGTCTCTAAAGGTATATCCCTAAACAGCTTGTTCACTACCCTAGATTGTCCTAAGGACTAACCACGATCATCTTCCTAGTAGTTGTTTCGGGATCTATACTTAAGGTCTCGGATATCGAACATGCAATATAGGAGTGGGTTGACCCAATATCAATCAAAGCAAGAAAAGGGTTGTCACTATAAGAAACATACGGTTATGACATCCGGCAAGGCCACCATCCTCCCCGTCGATTTAACCGCATAAACTAGACCCTACCGCCTAGCCTCTACATTACTGCACCTCCGCCGGTGCTCTACGACCTCGACCAGCCCCATTTCCTCCTCTACCGCACCATGACCCCTTGGTCCAGGTGATCACCTCTCCTCACTTGATCAAGACGTCATTACCATTTGGTGCCTCGATCCATCTGAGGACGGTCCTTAATCGGTGTTCTGTGGATCCACATTTAAAACACCCACTTGTCTTCACTCTGCATTCCCGATGATGCGCCTTACCACATGTAGAACATGTCTGGTTCTGACTCGTCAGAGCACGAACTGGCCCATCAGCCCTAGGCCTCTTCTGGAAATTCCCCGATGCTCTTGATGGCCCAAAACTCCTCTTATTCTTACCCCGATCCTTATCCCTTTCTTGCCTCTCAACCCGTTTCACTTCTTAACCTATTTTAACCTTATCTACCAAAACAACAAAAACCCTTTCCCGTTGCGGTGCTATCAGAACCCTTAACTCATTTCTCAGCCCATCCTCAAATCGAACACAACGTTCATACTCCGTTGCTACCATTCCTCGAGCGTAACGGCTCAAGCACGTAAACTCAAATTTCATATTCGCCACGACTTACTTCCTGCACTGTGTTCAAGAATACCTTCCTTTGGGCTTCTATATAGCTGGCCCCGACATACTTCCCCTGAAATGACTCCTTAAAGAAGTCCCAGTCAATTCGGTCTGCGGCAGTGCCTTCTTTCACCGTGAGCCACCACTGGTAGGCTTCATCTCGGAGGAGAGACACAACCCCTTTCAACTTTTCCTCTACCGTGAAGTCTAAGTCATCCATTATGCATTCAGTCGCTTCCATCCAGTACTCACTGTGTTAAGAGCTACCCTAGAAACTCCCCTAAACACTTCTGCTCCATTGGCCTTAAGCCGATTCGCCTGATTTTCTGCCCCGTGCCCATGCCTACTCTAGCAACCCTCTCTAAAACCCTCAACATCGCTTGAGATACAACATCATCTCCGGGAGCCTCATCCCGAAATTCTCTTTCTACAGTCGAAAGTTCCGGCATCTCGTTTCTCGACCTGTGGCCAGACCCTACTAGCTCTGATGCGGTCATTCTACCCTTACCGCGTCCACGCGGCGGACGTCCTCGATCCTTTAAACTCATTCCTCCGATTGACGTTTATCTGATTAAGAATTTTATGGATTATTAGTTTTCTTCCACTAGTTAACCACTAACAGTCTTATGAATAATAGTTTTAAAAGTGGTTCTTTCGAATTCGCATTCACAATACAGTCTCAATTTAAATCATCAACATTCATGAACTCGCGTTCATTACAGAAAAGTGTTGTCGTTGTTGCTATTGTTGTTGTTTCTACTACCTAGGGGTATTTTCATAATTTTGTCCTACAGAGGTATTTTCGTAATTTTTTTTCAAAATAAGGTCCTTAGTGATTTTGTGGAGTATGGGTATTTTGGTAATTTTTTTAATTCTGGGGGTATTTTAAAATTTTGAAAATTTGGGGTACTTTGGTAATTTTGAAATCTGAGGGTATTTTGATAATTTTGGAAATTCGGGGTGTTTCGGTAATTTTGGAAATCCAGGGGTATTTTGGTAATTTTGGAAATCTGGGGGTATTTTAATAATTTTGGAAATTCAGGGGTATTTTTGTAATTTTGGAAATTAGGGTCATTTTGGTCATTTCGCAAAATAAGGATAATTTTTCAAACGTTGATGGTTTTTTTTTTTGAAACAGGGTTGATTGGAATTTATTTTTTTTTTTTTATAAAACAAAGGTATTTTGAAAATTTTACAAAACTTGGGGTTTTTTTTTTTAAGAAAAAGGTGGCTGGTCCCTTTTGGGTTTTAATCATAGGGTTTAGCCCATCAACCAGCCCTCGTAACTAGGGTGAATAGTCACTACGCACCAGGTAGGATTCTAGTGAAGAGGAGGTGAGTCGCTAGGACTGCTTAAATACCAAGCTCTCCCTAAATCCACTCCTAGACATGCGTATGCCTATTGCTACACCCTAACTCGACTAAGGTGAACAGACACTACACACCAAGTAGGATTCCAGCGAAGAGGAGGTGAGTTACTAAGATCGCTTAAATACTGTGCTCTTGGGATCCTTCCTAGACATGCGATGGCAGCATTACACACCTCAGCCTTACGGCTCGTTAACGGGTTTGTTTAGTGAAATTAAGTTTTATGAATTTTAAGAAGTGGTTTAAGCTAAGCCTAGAGTCCATCAAGTTCTAATTCTAGCTTAGTCTACGTCCCACTAGGCCCACTAAGCCCACATATATAAATATCACACAATGGTTCGGAGTACTTACCTGGCGGACTTGGGCTAGAGACGCAAGTGCCATGCTGAGCTAACAGACCTATTATTATTTAAAAACATGTATATTTCAAAAGCCTATCTTTAGAAAATGTTTTGAGCCCAAAAACCCCTAGAGCCTAGTTTTGAACCGGGCTCTGATACCAATTTGTAACACCCCACACCCGGCCCAAACACTACAACCGGATCTGGTATGTCACCAAGAAAAATTTTATCGAAACATGTCGCATTTTCGAAAAAGCCCAAATATGTTTTATATAGAATATGCTTAAGTAAAGTAAAATCCAAACTTAAATACATGCCTTTTTAATTAAAATAAAAAGCTTAAACGACTTAACGTAATAGAAGCCCATAATAAAACATAATAGCCCATGGCCTTATTACAACGAGGTTTGAAGTCCATTAATTAAAAATATAAAATAAAACTTGAGTCTCTTTTTGCCAAATCTACATATTCTTCTACATGGCCACCTTATTCTCTCCGGCCGGTCCGAATCACTAGGTATCACCTGAAATGTTAATTAAAGGGTGAGTCGCGAGACTCGATGTGCAACCCTCATGCACCACTAAAGTTTGTGCCTTAAGCCCTTAAACAAAATAAGCAGTGTAATAATCATAATAAAATTAATAGCAATTAATATGCAAGGCCCAACCCATTTGGCTAGGTTTCCATCCGCTACACACCCCGCACTCAACCGCTCACACCATTGGGGATTTCTACAATTGACCCACACGACTACACACCATGATGGCGGTCATGTCGCTCATCCACATATGATGGCCAAGCCCTTATAACATATAATGGTCAAGCTCAGATAACATTTAATGGTCAAGTCAGATAATAACATTCAGATTAGCCGTTACACATGTAACGATAACTTCCTCCTTTCATCAACCCAACCCATGCAATCACATACAAGCATTTTACTTATAACATTTAAGCAGATTATTTACTAACACAGGGATCCTCTTTTCCCTCATTGGGCTTGCATCAATAAACCGAGATTTCAGATTTATCAAAACATAAAAAAATGCATGAACATACAATAATAGATGATCTAGATGGTGGGGAGGTATTACACACCGGTTATCTGCGAAAATCTATTATCCCTAACGTAGAGCCTTATTTGTCGAATCCCAAAATCCCTAAGACAACGTCACCTTCCTACCTTGGCTTTTCCACCAAATCGCACAGAGACTTTAAGGAGATGATTCAAGCTACTAAAAGCGAGAGGGAAAATCGACAGCCTTAAATAAGTGTTTGGGATAGATTTGAATAAAAAGAAAGAGTGAAATCGCATAGAATAAAATACCGAAACTTACCAAATTACTAAGGAGTATGTGGCTTATGGTGCACCTTCGGGAAATAGAAACCTCCATTGTAGGTTCGGCTATGTGAGATGAGAGTATGAATCAAATGGAATTCGGCTTTTAGAAAAAGGAAAAGAGAAACTATAGAAAAGGCTTGGAAATTTCGACAGAGAATGAGAGAAAATAGGGTTTGAATCGAAATTGAAGAATACTACTCCCTATTTATAGAGAAATTTGGCATATCATCCACACACGAGTTGGAATTTCACCACTCTTCCCTTCTCCCGATAGCCTTTATCTCACCCGATAACCCAATCCTTATCTCCTCAAAAAATAGCCCTCATCTTTCTCTTCATTATCTTCCTATTTATCAAGAAATAAAAGAATTAAAATCCCTATTTTGTAGCTAGTGTGTCGTCCACTCCTAGGGCTTGTAAGTGCCGAATTTTGGTCTTAAAATTTGGGCTCTAAATGGCCATACTAGGCCCAAACTCCTCCCCCTTATGATGCCACCTATGCCCACTTAAAGCTCCTCAAATCCTCGGCCACAGCCCAAATTTTGTCACTTAATTAACTATCTACTTAAATTATAAGCTAACACCATGTATTAGCCACCTAATCCATATATTTAAAGCCCAATATATCACTTTAAAATACCTAGAGCACTAATTTAAACCCTAATCCACATATTTAATCAAAAAGTCAGTCCGATCCTTAGAATCTCAATTTAACATATTAAACTATCACCTTAATGCGCAAGCCCACGTTTAGGATGTTACAATGCTCCACCCCAAATTGAAATTGAGGATTAAGAAAATAACCTAAGTATAATTTATAAGAATATCCTCAAATAATAATAATCTAAAGCTTAAAATAATAAAATATAAAAATTGTTCTTAATTATATGAAACATTTTATCTTACCAGCTGAATGCAAGTCAGAATGCATAAAATTCCATCTATTGTCAATAATCTTTTCGTTCTCGGTGAAATATCAACAATCTTGTTGAATTGCTCATTTAGATCTATCAACAGCCTCATAAATAAAGCCCACTATTGGTTTTTCATCACCATCCACAAGTCTCAATACTTTTACTAGGGGCTCGTAAACTTTTATGACGTCATTGGCTTTTTTCCAAAATCTTTTCCCAAAACAATTTTTTGGCTTCATAAGTAGGCCCTGACTTTTGCTGTCCCCATTTTCATTCTTTAAATTCCTATATATTCATAAGAAAAATTTTAAAATAATATAATTTAAATTATTTGGAACTAATAAAATCATTAAATGTTGCTATATTTAAGTAAATATATTAACTAATTATAAAATACTGACCTTTGAATTAAACATTTCTCTCAGACCTTGCTTTTGCTTTGTTATCTCTTCAAGTTGAATGAATTGAGTTGCAAATCAAGTAAGTGTGGGTCGAAGTATTTGCTTCCCTTGTGTATACTTCTTCATCAAATCAACAATCCAAATGTGATTCTATATAAAACAAGTCACTTTCTTTGCCTTATTTAACACTTTTGCTACAATGGGCTTTTTCCCAATATCTTCAAGGCATAAATCTAAACAGTGAGCTGCACATGAGGTCCAATATAGATTCTTTCTTTTCAACATCAATTTTTTTCCAGCGATTTTCTTTGTTGCCTCATTATCAATATTTGGACAATGTAACTTTCTCCAATTTCTTCTACAACTGAATCTAATAAACTATAGTAGAATTCAACATCTCTACTATGAACACTCGAGACATCCACAGATTTTCAAAAGATGGTTCCTTTACTGCAAAAAAAGGGAAATTAATGATGTGCATTTGATTGAAATTTTTGGTGTAACAGCCCGATTTAGGGGCTAGTCAGAATAGTGATCTTGACAGCACTAATCCGAGGTTAGAGAAAATTATTTTCATGTTAGTTTATGTGTTATAACATGTTAATAAGGATGCATAGAAAATTTGGTGCTTTAATTTTAGCGATTTCAGGCCTAATCGCTAGAAAGGACTAAATCACTTAAAGTGCGAAAGTTCTATTATACAAGGTAGAGGTACCTATTAGCCATAGAAAATTAAAGTAGGGGTATTTAAAGTGCAATTAGGCCATTAATAAGAGGTTGGCCAGCCATGTGGACAAGGGAGACAAGAGCATTTATGTTTGGTCAATAGTTGGTGATGTTAGTTAACAAAATGAATAAAATAAGATGATAAAAGAAAAGGCTATCATCTTTTCATTTTCTTCTCTTCTCCCACCAAAAATACAAGCAAGAATGGGGGTTTTTGAAGCTCAAACTTTCAGCCAAGCAATTCTTTTGCAAGTAAGTGATTTTGATGGTTTTAGTTGATAATTTTTGTAGTTTTGGAGTCCCCAAAGCTTAAGCTAACTAATGAGGAGACTAGATTGAAATATGGTTGAAAGTCTAGGGACTTTCCATGATAGATTTTATGTTGGTTGTTGAGTTTTTATGGAAGAAAATGAATGTTAGGAAGACGAGAAACAATTTTTGTGAAAGGTGTTATCATGAAAACACCTAATTGGGACTAAGATGCAAATGTTATAGTTTGTTCATTAATGCATGAAATAGTTGGAACTATGGATAGTTGTAAGAGGATTAAATGTTCAGCTAGGCTTGTTTAATAAGAAGTTGTAATGAAAAGTGATTTACGAGTCTAGGGGTAAAATCGTAATTTTGCTAAAGTATAAGGGCAAAATAGTCATTTTTCCAAAGTGTAATTTATGATGTGTTATGATTAATAAGTGATTAAATGAGTAAATTCTATTGTTCTAAATCAAAGAAAATGAGATTCGGACCTAGAATAGGAGAAAAGAGACATATGGACAAATAGGTCCTTTTCTACCCTTTCGATATTGAGGTAAATTCGTGTGCAAATGCTGTAATTATGTGCGGGTTATTTAATATTCTAATGCTATATGGAATGTATATTTACTCTATGAATGTATTAAATATGTTTTGACAAGATGTCAAGAGAATTGAATCTAAGAATAGTGGAAAATGTGAATAGCATGATATGATGATAGTTAAGGTCCCGTATAAAACCATATTGGAATATGGCCTTGGTGTGAGATATCGAATAAGACCATGTCAGTGACATGGCATCGATATGACATTTCATGTAAGGCCCTATAGGGGGCTTAATATCGATGAGATGTTATGTGTATGAGATTCAAGAGTGTTATTTAATAATTTGAGTGATTCAACAAGTATGTTGAAAATGAGAAAGTACGTGGTTGTACCACGAGAGGTACAAGTATGTGTTAGAGTTAAATTAAGGTGAATTTGGTATGTGAGGAACCCATAGTGGTTTAAGTGTAAACGATGAATTTTATATGCACATTATTGTTATTGATTGGTGCATGGCATGATTGAGAACATGTACGTTTCAAGTGGAATGAATTTGATTGTTATTGTATAGTTTCGTTTGAATGATGAAATAGTGGTGTAAACGTGTAGTAATTATCTATTTGGTGGGCTATGTGCGATACCACTGTAACTATCTATTTGGTGGGCTATGTGTGATACCACCGTAACTATCTAATTGGTGGGCTGTAACACCCCAAACCCAGCCCAAACACCACGACCGGATCTGGTATGTCACTAAGGAAATTTTTGTAAAACAAATCGTGTTGTCAGAAAGCCCAAATGTAATTTATATAAAATATGCCTTTATGAATAAAACCCAAACTTAATTACATGCCTTAGTTTAATTAAAATAAATGTTTGAATAACTAAAAATAATAAAAACCCATAACAAAACAGAATATAAACCGTGGCCCATGGCCTTATTACATTGAAGTTTAAAATCCATTAATCAAAATACGATATAAAACAATTAACTTGAGTCTTTTGCCAAATCCACATATTCTTACGCATGGCCACCTATGTTCCTCTCCACCCGTCGGAGCACTAGGTATCACTTGAAATGTTAATTAAAAGGGTGAGTCGGGAGACTCGGTGTGCAACCCTCATGCACCACTAGATTTTTGGGCCTTAGGCAGTTAGACAAAATAAATAGTTTAATACTCATAATAAAATTAACAACAAATAATATGCAAGGCCCAACCTGCTTGCCTAGGTTTCCATCCGCCACACGCCCCGCATCAACCGCTCACACCATTGGGGACTTCTACAATTGACCCACACTGCTACGCGCCAAGATGGCGATCATCTTGCTCATCCACATATGATGGCCGAAGCCCTTATAACATATAATGGCCGAAGCCCGTATAACAATTCACGGCAATAGCCGCCACATCAGATCACGATAAAACCGCTACACATATAATGTATAACTTCCTTCTTTCATCAACCCAACCCATGCAATCACATACAAGCATTTTACTTATAACATTTAAACAGATTATTTACTAACCTGGTGATCCGCTTTTACCCTCCTTGGGCTTTCATCAATAAACCAAGATGTTGGCAATTATCAAAACATATAAATCTTATGATCATGCATTTTATGATTAGATCTAGATGGTGGGGAAGTATTACACACCTGATTTGCATACTAAGGCTTTTGCTATATCTACGTTACTATCACTTGAAACAACTACTATTGGCCCACGATCTGACTTTGATTTTGGCCCACACCCCGTTGGCCAATCTCGCACTACCAAAACAGATCGCTTCTTGAATTTGGGCGATGGTTTTACAGATCCAACCTTCTCTGCTTGACTGTTAGTTGGGTCCATATCAATCCCTTAATCACTAAACCAAATAACGATGAGATTTAACTCATTAGTTAAATGTAACCTTTAAAACGAACACTTACCTAGTTAGCCGAATCCCAAATATCCTTTAGAAATTGTCACCACCAATCTTCCTACATTCGGCCATTTCCCAAATATTAAACAAATCAAAAATCACAACCATTCTAACCCATATGCCATTCGGCTAAATGGAAAGAATCATGGAAGACCATTTGACCATACTTACCACTTCTTACCTTTGATTTTTCCACTAAATCGGCTTTAATGGGATAGTTTCGGCTTCTAAGAGTAAAGAGTATAGTCGAAAGGACCTTGGAACAATGGTTTAGATTAGGAGTTTGATAAAAATAAGGGAATCACAGAAAAGGAAAAATCTCGAAACTTACCGGATTACTAAGGAGTATATGGCTTACAGTGCACCTTCGGGAAAACAGAGATCTCACTTGTAGATTTGGCTATGGGAGATGAGGGTATGAACAAAGGAATTCGGCTCTTAGAAAAAGAAAAAGAGAAACCATAGAGAAGGCTTGGAAATTTCGGCAGAGAATGAGAGAAGAATAGGGTTTCAAGATACTGAAATTGAAGAATACTACTCCCTATTTATAGAGAAATTTCGACATACCCACACACACAGAGTTGGAATTTTGGCCAACTCTCCCCTCCTAGAGTTGGATTTTTAGCCAACTTTTCTCTCATCTGATAGCTTTTAACTCTCCTGATAACTCAATCCTTATCTTACCTTTAGGAAAGCGCACCTTAAAACCAACTCCTCCTTATTAATTATCAGCTTTTTAACACTTAAAATAAAAGAAATAACTCCTAAAAGGTAGTCTAATTGCCGTCCACCCCCTTCCCATTTAAGTGCCGAATTTGACCCATCTTTTAAGGCCCAATCGGCCATACAAGGGCCCAATTTCTTCCCCCCTTATGGCACCACTTTATGCCCACTTAATGCACTTTAATTCTTTGGGCCACAAGCCCAGCTTGTCACTTAATTATCCATCTTCTTAAATTATAATCTAACACCATTTATTAGCCACCTAACCCAATTTTTTTTAAAGCCCAAAATATCACTTAAACTACTCAGAACATTAATTTAAACTCTAATCCATATATTTAATAAAAAAGTCAGCCCAACCTTTACAATCCCAACTTATCATATTAGACTATCATATAAATGAGTAGGCCCACTTTGAGGATGTTACAGTTCTACCCCCTTAAAGAAATTTTGTCCTCGAAATTTCCAACTAACTAGAAATCATACTATTTAAGTCTCACCACTAGACTTTTGTCACAAGACTCTAATTCTAAAGCCAAAATAAACACTTAGTATATTATGGTAGGGTACGCACCATTATTCGTGATCCTGAGTGTCTCCGTCCCCTTGGCGATGTGCTGCATAGACCAAAGCTGGCTGCCTTACCTCAATATAACCTGCACCTCTGCCTGGTGCTTCACGACCACCTCTTGTGCCATTGCCACTTCTGGCTTGACCACGACCCCTTGATCCAGGCTGACCACCTCTCC
Source organism: Gossypium rotundifolium (assembly GCA_025506655.1). Taxonomy (NCBI): domain Eukaryota; kingdom Viridiplantae; phylum Streptophyta; class Magnoliopsida; order Malvales; family Malvaceae; genus Gossypium; species Gossypium rotundifolium. The sequence continues at coordinate 112,531,584 of CP106729.1, forward strand.
TAGCCTGATCAAAACTTGACCATTGGTCGTCCCGATCCATTTGAGGACAGTCCCTCATCAAATGTTCTGTGGACCCACACCTGAAGCATCCACCAATTTTCACTCTGCACTCCCCATAATGGGTTCTCCCACATATAGAACATGCTTGACTCTGGCCCGATGGAGCACGAGCTGGCCCATTGGTTCTAGGCCTCTTCTGAAAATTCCCAGATGCTCCCGATGGCCCAAAACTTCTCTTATTCTCACCCCAATCCTTATCCCTTTCCTGTCTCTCAGCCCGTTTCACTTCCTCAGCTATTTTGACTTTATCCACTAGAATCGCAAAAATTCTCTCTCGCTGTGGTGCAATCAGAATCCTTAACTCATTCCGTAGGCCATCCTCGAATCGAACGTATCGTTCGTACTCCGTTCCTACCATTCCTCGAGTGTAACGACTCAGGCGTAGAAACTCAGCCTCATACTCAGCCACAGACTTACTCCCCTGCACCAAATTTAGGAATGCTTTCCTTTGAGCATCCATATAACTAGCCCCAATGTACTTTCCCTGGAACGACTCCTTAAAGAGATCCCAGTCAATTAGGTCCGCGGCCGTACCCTCTTTCACCGTAAGCCACCATTGGTAGGCCTCGTCTCTAAGAAGAGACACGACCCCCTTCAGCTTTTCCTCCACCGTGAAGTCTAAGTCATCCATTATACGTTCCACTGCCTCCAACCAATATTCAGCGAAACTCGAGGATATGCCAGAGACTCCCCTAAATACTTCGGCCCCATTGCTCCTCAACCTTTCAGGCACATATTTTTGGGCTCCTCTGCCTATACCAGCCTCAGCCACTCTTTCTAAAACCCTCAGTACAGCCTGGGACACCACGTCCTCTCCTCCTGTCTGGTCTTGAAATTCCACCTCAGCAGCTGGTGGAACCGGTATCTCACTTTCGGACCCATGACCCGATCCTACGGGTTCTGACACGGTCATCCTACCTCTATCGCGTCCACGTGGCAGACGTCTTCGACCTCTTGTACTCATTCTTCTAGTTCGTGTTTATCTGATTTAAAAATTTTATGAGTCATTAATTATTTCCACTAATTATCCCCGAACAGTCTTATGAAACATAGTTTAAAAGTGATTCTTTCGAATTCGAACCTATCTACAGTTTTCAGTTTTCCTATTCTAGGAATTATGCACACACAACGTTCATACAAGTAACATTCATTACCTAAGGGTGTTTTCGTCATTTCAATACCGAGGGGTATTTTCGTAATTTTATCCTACAGGGGTATTTTCGTAATTTTCCAAAATAAGGTTCCGAGTGATTTGGCGAAATAAGGGTATTTTGGTAATTTTCCAACTCGAGGTATTTTAGTAATTTCACAAATCTGGGGGTATGTCGATAATTTTGCAAATCTGGGGTTATTTTGGTAATTTATAAAATCTGGGATATTTGTAAATTTTGAAGTCCTGGGGTGTTTCAAATAATTTTGCCAATCGTGGGTATTTTGGTCATTTTACAAATTAAGGGTGTTTTGGTCATTTACAACTCAGGGATATTTTGATGTTGTTGTTGTTGTTTTTGTTTCCTATGGAAAGATTCTACTGACTTTGTAAATCGGGGTATTTCTGCCAACCATAGGTATTTTTTTTAAAGTAAAGATATTCTAAAAATTTTTTGTGAGAAAAATAGGTGGCTGGTCCCTTTCGGGTTTTAATTGTAGTTTTGGCCTGTCAACACGTACTCGTAACTAGGGTGAATAGTCACTACGCACCAGGTAGGATTCTAGTGGAAAGGAGGTGAGTCACTAGGACTGCTTAAGAACCAAGCTTTCCCTGAATCCACTCCTAAACATGTATATGCCTATTACCACACCCTGTCATGGCTAAAGTGAACAATCACTATGCACTAGGTGAGATTCCTGCGAAGAGGAGGTGAGTCACTCGGACTGTTTAAATACCAAGCTCTTCTGGATCTTCTCCTAGACATGCATATGCTTGTTACCACACTTTAGTCTTGTGACTTGTTTACATGTTTTGTTTAATGAAGTTAAGTCTTATGGATTTTAAGAATTTGTTTGTCTAAGCCTAGAGTCCATCAAGTTCTAACCTAAATAGTCTACGTCCCATAAGCCCGTTAAGCCCACATTTATATTACACAATGGTTTAGAGTACTTACCTGGCAAACTTGGCCGGAGACGCAGATGCCATACTGAGCTAATAAACATTTACTAATAAAAATCCATGTTTTAAAAACCCATTTTTAGAAAATCTTTTGGGCCTAAAATCCCAAAGCCGAGTTTTGAATCGAGCTCTGATACCAATTTGTAACACCCCAAACCTGGCCCAAACTCCACGACCGGATCTGGTATGTCACTAAGGAAATTTTTGTAAAACAAATCGTGTTGTCAGAAAGCCCAAATGTAATTTATATAAAATATGCCTTTATGAATAAAACCCAAACTTAATTACATACCTTAGTTTAATTAAAATAAATGTTTGAATAACTAAAAATAATAAAAGCCCATAACAAAACAGAATATAAACCAGTTGCCCATGGCCTTATTACATTGAAGTTTAAAATCCATTAATCAAAATACGATATAAAATAATTAACTTGAGTCATTTTGCCAAATCCACATATTCTTCTGCATGGCCACCTTGCGTTCCTCTCCAGCCCGGTCTGGAGCACTAGGTATGACTTGAAATGTTAATTAAAAGGGTGAGTTGCGAGACTCGATTAATGCGGCCCTCATGCACCACTAGATTTTTGGGCCTTAGGCCCGTTAGACAAAATAAACAGTTTAATACTCATAATAAAAATTAACAACAAATAATATGCAAGGCCCAACCCGTTTGCCTAGGTTTCCATCTGCTACACGCCTCCGTACCAACCGTTCACACCATTGAGGATTTCTACAATCGACCCACACCGCTACACGCCAAGATGGCACTCATGCTGCTCATCCACATATGATGGTCGCAGCCCTTATAACATATAATGGCCGAAGCCCGTATAACAATTCACGGCAATAGCCTCTACATCAGATCACGGTAAAATTGCTACACATATAACGCATAACTTCCTCCTTTCATCAACCCAACCCATGCAATCACATACAAGAATTTTACTTATAACATTTAAATAGATTATTTACTAACCTGGTGATCCGCTTTTACCCTCCTTGGGCTTTCATCAATAAATCGAGATGTTGGAAATTATCAAAACATATAAATCTTATGATCATGCATTTTATGATTAGATCTAGATGGTGGGGAAGTATTACACACCTGATTTGCGTACTAAGGCGTTTGCTATATCTACGTTACTATCACTTGAAACAACTACTATTGGCCCACGATCTGACTTTGATTTTGGCCCACACCCTGTTGGCCAATCTCGCACTACCGAAATAGATCACTTCTTGAATTTGGGCAACAGTTTTACAGATCCAACCTTCTCTACTTGACTATTAGTTGAGTCCATATCAATCCCTTAACCACTAAACCAAATAACGATGAGATCTAACTCATTAGTTAAATGTAACCTTTAAAACGAACACTTACCTAGTTAGCCGAATCCCGAATATCCTTTAGAAATTGTCACCACCAACCTTCCTACAATCGACCATTTCCCAAATATTAAATGAATCAAAAATCACAACCATTCTAACCCATATGCCATTCGACTAAATGGAAAAAATCATGGAAGACCATTCGGCCATACTTACCACTTCTTACCTTTAATTTTTCCACCAAATCGGCTTTAATAGGATAGTTTCGGCTTCTAGGAGTAAAGAGTATAGTCGAAAGGACCTTGGAACAATGGTTTAGATTAAGAGTTTGATAAAAATAAGGGAATCACAGAAAAGGAAAAATCTTGAAACTTACCGGATTACTAAGGAGTATACGACTTACAGTGCACCTTCGGGAAAACAGAGATCTCACTTGTAGATTCGGCTATGGGAGATGAGGGTATGAACAAAGGAATTCGGCTCTTAGAAAAGAAAAGAGAAAGCGTAGAGAAGGCTTGAAAATTTGACAGAGAATGAGAGAAGAATAGGGTTTCAAGATACCAAATTGAAGAATACTACTCCTATTTATAGAAAATTTCAGATACCCACACACACGAGTTGGAATTTGACCAACTCTCCTCCCAGAGTTGGATTTTCGCCAACTCTCTTTGTCATCGATAGCTTTTAACTCTCGATAACTCAATCCTTATCTTACCTTTAGGAGAGCCCACCTTAAAACTAACTCCTCCTTATTAATTATCAGCTTTTTAACACTTAAAATAAAAGAAATAACTCTTAAAAGGTAGTCTAATTGCCGTCCACCCCCTTCCCATTTAAGTGCTGAATTTGACCCATCTTTTAAGGCCCAATCGGCCATACAAGGGCCCAATTTCCTCCCCCTTATGGCGCCACCTTATGCCCACTTAATGCACTTTAATTCTTTGGGCCACAAGCCCAGCTTGTCACTTAATTATCCATCTTCTTAAATTATAAGCTAACATCATTTATTAGCCACCTAACCCAATTTTTTTTAATGCCCAAAATATCACTTAAACTAATCAGAACGTTAATTTAAACTCTAATCCATATATTTAATCAAAAAGTCAGCACAACCTTTACAATCCCAACTTATCATATTAGACTATCATATAAATGAGTAGGCCCACTTTGAGGATGTTACATGGGCTATGTGCGATACCACCCTATTAAAGATTGATGGTTGGCTAAGTGCGAAACCACCGAGTGATTTGGCATTAGAGTTGGCTTAGTGATAAATTATGATGTGTTGTGTCATGAAAAATTGTGGTGATAAGTGCAGAGAATGTATGTTAATGGATGGGAACATTAAGCTCGAGATACGGTTAGAGTGTGGTAAGAGACAGAATGAGTAAGCATTATGAATGATTAAATGGGTAACCATGAGTTTAAGAGTAAAACTCATTATAATACCTTGTGGTTGAGTATAATCAATGAATATCAATAATTGATTATTATTGCATATGAACTTACTAAGCATTACTGCTTACTCCTTTTCTTTTCCCATCTCTTATAAGTTAGCTTAACTAGCTCTGGTTGGAGATCGCTAAAGATGTTTTCACACTATCGAGTGGAAACTGGGAATGAAGTTTCAAGTCCTTATGAGTTATGGCTTGTATATGAATCTTATTTAAAGTTGATTTAGTCATAGTTGATATAGCCAAATGTGTTGGTCGCAGAGAGTTTATAGTTCGGTTGTGTATAGCCATAGATGATGGCTTAAGTCAATTGTAATTATACCAGAAATAGTTCTCCCTCGTGTATGGGATGAGGACTTCATTTTATAGTTTAAATGTGATAATTCAAGAGTTATAATTTATAATATGTGAAGTTTATGTGATGTGTATGAATGTATGCAAGTGAGGGTGGCTAAATGGCTTGGAAAATAGCCTTACAATTGTTCACACGGGTAGACAGATGGGCATGTGTCTAGGTCACGTGTGACATACAGTTAGTCCATGTATGTGTGTCCAAGCCCTGTGAAGTCTGCACCTTGAAATTAAAATTTGAATCGCCACACGGTTGAAGCACACGGGCGTGCCCAGCTGTGTGGATTAATCAGAGGTGACCACGGGCAAGCCATATGGGCGTGTGTCTAGGTCATGTGATTCAAGTCAGTGTCGACCATGAGCATGTGAGATGATACACGAGCGTGTCATCTTTCCCCATGGGCGTGTGGCCCACATTTAGGTAAAATTTTCTTAAGTGTGTAAATGTTTCCAAATTATCTCTGAAACTTTTTGGAAACGTGTTTAGGACATCGTAGGTCCATTGTAAGAATGATAGACATATGAATTGAAAAGTTTTAACCTGAAATGAGTTTGATAGCCCAAAGTTGTATAATTGTGCTAGTTAAGTATGGTAATGCCTCGTACCCGGTTTGACATAGAATACGGGTAAGGGGTGTTACATTTAGTGGTATTAGAGCTATGGTTTAATCGGTTCTCAGACTAACCTAGCGTGAGTAAGAGTCTAGCTATACATACCATATGTGGATCGTGATAGTGTGATACCTCCTGGCTTTAACGAAATTGTTTTGTTAAGATAGAGATGATTCCCAACCGAGCAAATTTCAATAATGTTGTAAGTGATAATAAGGCAATTGAAATGTGCTTGTGCATTGATGAAATTCAGAGAGGTATGAATAAAAGTTTATGACATGTGTATGATAATGTATGAAATGAGATAATTCTAAGTTGAGGAATGAAATAAGAGTTATAAAGTGATAAGCTTATCTATGTTGGTTGATATGCATACGGTGTTATATACTCAACCTATTAGGTTGTGTGAATATGGTGAGTAAACTTACCCAGTGAATGGGATATGTGTGTATGTACAACTGATCGAATAATGTATGATAACATGTCTACATAGTTGAATCTCGCGTGCAACTATTTATTAGAGGATGTATAATGTTTTGCTTCGTGACTATGTTATGAAGCCACATGTATTATAGTGTGGGAGTTAAACTGGGAAGTTTGATTAAGTAGAATGCATGAGATGAGTACAGTCATTCAATGATAAATTGATGAGAAAGACCATTGTTGGACCATGACAATGCATGTGATCCTATATAAGACCATGTCTGGGACATGGCATTGGCAACGATACATGATCCCGTGCAAGACCATATTTGGGATATGGCATCGGCATTAAATAGTGATCCCGTGTGAGACCACGTCTAGGACCTGGCCTTGGTACGAAATTGTGTAAGACCATGTTTGGAGCATGGCATCGACGTACGATCTCGTGTAAGACCATATCTAGGATATGGCATCGGCATCGACATGAGTTTCCATGTAAGACCTTATCTAAGATATGGCATTGGTATTGATATGAAATTTCGTGTAAAACTATAGCGAGGCTATGCCATCGTGACAACATGTAAGGTTATAGCTGAGCTATGATGTTGTGATACGAGTAAGACCATAATTGGACTATGGAAACCAAGTAAACGACGTACTCAAACCCATAAGACATTCCCTGATTGATAAGTGATGGTAAGAGAAATTAGCATTTATTGTTGAGTACTCGAGTAGACATTAATATGAAATTTGAGTAAGTGAAGTCACTATTCAAAATTATGGGTGATAGAAACAATTGTAGCCTGAGTAAACGTGAAAACTCGCTTGGAGCGAGTTGTGTGACTACGATGATTTTTCATTAATGATGAATGTTAAATTATGTGTATGTAGTCACGAGAGTTAAGTTAGGGGCTCTACGACCTCACCTCCTTACCACTATTGAATTATGATGAGATTTTATAAGAGTCAAGTTGAGTAAGTTCATGAGTATGAGATGAAAGAGTTCAGTGGTGAAACAATTAATAATGTATATAGAGATAAAGGTAGTTAGAGGTGAAAATAGTTTTGAGAAGATTATTTGAATGCTTTGAAGATTGTACTGATTATGCAATGTTACGAGCAAAGAGGAAGTTGACCTCAGCTAATTGACTCAATTGAGTAGGAAGCCTAAGGTGTACTTATCGAGATCTTCCTAATTTGAAATTCATTAACGAAGGAGTAATAGAGAGGTTTATGATGACAGAAATGGTTAGAGAAACAATATTCAAACTGCTAAAATGTTTGATCATGACAACCATAGTTGTATGGGTTATAATGATCTCTTTGAGTATTATGTATAAATATCTGCCTCCCTTTAGGGGTGATGTGGTTGTTCTTTTTATGAAATTGTGATCGTGTGAGAATGTTAGATGATTGTAAAATTAGACAAAATGGTTGTCAATTTGGTTAATTGAAATTAACATTCATTTATCTCTTTGTAACCTTATTCTGGTACTTTGAGAAGGAAGTCGGTGATGAAACTTTATGTGAGATTTCTCTTATATTTTCACTGATCATGATTATCTTTAAAGTGTGTGTTCTTTGAGTTGTGATAGCTACATCTACTATGGTTGCGCTTTTGAGTTGATCATAGAATGGTGATAATTCTAGTATAAGAAGTGAAATCACAAGTTTCACATTGTGCGATTGGTTTTTAGGTAAGCAGAATAGGGTTAATGTATTCGATTGAGATGTCCCTGCTATCTTGAGATAAGACGATAGTAAAGGTTTTAGATTAGCATATCAAGAGAAACTCAAACGAGAGTATGTTCGAAATATATTCTCAATGTGGAGAAAAGAGTAAAGTGATGTATGGAGATATGATTCGAGTTATGTGTATATTTACGGATGAATTGATAAGGAGGATAAAATTTTATGAGTACATGAGTAGGGAGCATGATATAGAAGTATGCTCATTGAAATTTTATCGGGATGGTAAAGTTGAAAGCTATTGAGGGTACTATTAATTGAAAAGTGTTTTAATACCAGTGTGTAAGAGAATAGTTTACATTTTTGGGTGATTAGAGTTACGTCAAAAGGACTTTTCAAATTGGTGATCCTGAGACAATCACTTTTGTGTCTGAGTTGTGAAATTGAGATTATAATATGATTTGTGGAAAAACGTCATGTGTTTTCTGAATCCTAATAAGATAGAGTTTCTAATGCTGCAGAAAAATTTGAATGTGAGTAAATGAAAACGGCTTGAACTATTACAATGATGTGTATAGTTATTGAAATACTTCTCAGATAATAGACATAGTGCAGATGTCTGAATGGAAGATCCTTGTTAAGCAATGCGAGTTAGTTACTCGATGGACCTTAGTTGCTAATATCCTAGTTTCAATGAGGTTAATGACCAGAGCGAGTTTTCCTTTCGAAACAAAGGAGTTCAGAAGTGAGATAGTGGATGGTATTTTAAATAAGTTTTGAGTGAGTTTGGCTAAGATGTTAAAATTCAAATCGGATAAGATTTCCATTGTTGATGTTACCTTGATATGGAAATTGTATGTTGATGAATTCAGAGCTTATATAGAAGTTTTGGAATGAGATTTAGTAATAGCATGTCCACTCATGCAAGACTAAGAAAAAGTGCAGTTATATACATAAATGTTTTGAGAATTGAGTACATTTCACGATATGATTGAATTTATGATTAGAAGTAGTCGACCGCTAAAAGCTGAATTTTCAGAGTGTGCAAGTTAGGACTATTACAGTCGATGAATATCCTAGTGAGAAAGTGTGATAAAATATAATAGATTTCAAATTTGGAGTGTCTTGATTTCTAAGGAGGGGGATGTCATCCAAAATTTAGTGAAGTATGCGATAAAGATCCGAATGATCTTTTTGGCATGTGCAGAGTTCACAGTTGTCAGATTACTAAATATATGTGCCCGGGAGGAAGAGTAATCTAGGTCTCAAAGTTGTGCTTCTACCTTGTGAACTGCAACATAAAGGTTGTTGGCGAGAGAAACTTGAGGATAAATCGAATTGTGATTTTGAAGAGTTGGTGGAAATGTTCCAGGAATGTTAAGAGCAACTTCTCCTGGTAAGATTTTCGGGGACAATAATCCCTGAGGGGAGAATTGTAACAGCCCGATTTAAGGGCTAGTCGGAATAACGATCTCAAGATCACAAATTCGAGGTTAGAGAAAATTATTTTCATGTTATTTTATGTGTTGTAACATGTTAATAAGGATGCATGGAAATTTTGGTGCTTTAATTTTAACGATTTCAGGCCTAATCGCTAAAAAGGACTAAATCGCATAAAGTGTAAAAGTTCTATTATACAAGGTAGAGGTACCTATTAGACATAGAATGTTAAAGTGGGGGTATTCAAAGTGAAATTAGGCCATTAATAAGAGGTTGGCCGGCCATGTGGACAAGGGAGACAAGAGCATTTATGTTTGGTCAATAGTTGGTGATGTTAATCGACAAAATGAATAAAATAAAATGATAAAAGAAAAGGCTATCATCTTTTCATTTTCTTCTCTTCTCCCACCGAAAATACAAACAAGAATGGGGGTTCTTGTAGCTCAAACTTTCCGCCAAGCAATCCTCTTGCAAGTAAGTGATTTTGATGGTTTTAGTTGATAATTTTTGTAGTTTTGGAGTCCCCAAAGCTTAAGAAAACTAATGAGAATACTAAATTGCAATATGGTTGAAAGTATAGGGACTTTCTGGGAGAGATTTTATGTTGGTTGTTGAGTTTTTATGGAAGACAATGAATGTTAGGAAGATGAGAAACAATTTTTGTGAAAGGTGTTGTCATGAAAACACCAAATTGGGACAAGATGCAAATGTTATAGTTTGTTCATTAATACATGAAATAGTTGGAATTATGAATAGTTGTAAGAGGATTAAATGTTCAGCTAGGCTTGTTTAATAAGAAATTGTGATGAAAAGTGATTTACGAGCTTAGGGGCAAAATTATAATTTTGCCAAAGTATAAGGGTAAAATAGTCATTTTTCCAAAGTGTAGTTTATGATGTGTTATGATTAATAAGTGATTAAATGAGTAAATTCTATTATTCTAGATCAAAGAAAAAGAGATTCGGACCTAGAACGGGAGAAAAGAGACATATGGACAAATAGGTCCCTTTCTACCATTTCGATATTGAGGCAAGTTCGTGTGCAAATGTTGCAATTATGCGCGGGTTATTTAATATTCCAATGTTGTATGGAATGTATATTTACTCTATGAATGTATTAAATATGTTTTGACAAGATGTCAAGAGAATTGAATCTAAGAATTGTGGAAAATGTGAATAGCATGATATGATGATAGTTAAGGTCCCGTATAAGACCATATTGGAATATGGCCTTGGTGTGAGATATCGAATAAGACCATGTCAGGGACATGGCATCGATATGGTATTTCAGTAAGGCCCTATAGAGGGCATGATATCGATGAGATGTTATGTGTATGAGATTCAAGAGTGTTATTTAACAATTTGAGTGATTCAACAGGTATGTTGAAAATGAGAAAGTATGTGGTTGTGCCACGAGAGGTACATGTATGTGTTAGAGTTAAATTAAGGTGAATTTAGTATATGAGGTATTAAGGTGAATTCAGTAAATGAAGAACCCATAGTGGTTTAAGTGTAAACGATGTATTTTATATGCACATTGTTGTTATTGATTGGTGCATGGCATGATTGAGAAGATGTACGTTTCAAGTGGAATGAATTTGATTGTTATTGTATAGTTTCGTATGAATAACGGAATAGTGGTGTAAAGGTGTAGTAATTATCTATTTGGTGGGCTATGTGCGATACCACTGTAACTATCTATTTGGTGGGCTATGTGCAATACCACCGTAACTATCTATTTGGTGGGCTATGTGCGATACCACTGTAACTATCTATTTGGTGGGCTATGTGCAATACCACCGTAACAATATATTTGGTGGGCTATGTGCGATACCATCTTAACTATCCATTTGGTGGGCTATGTGCAATACCATCTTAACTATCCATTTGGTGGGCTATGTGCGATACCACCTTATTAAAGATTGATGGTGGGCTAAGTGCGAAACCACTGAGTGATTTGGCATTGAAGTTGGCTTAGTGATAAATTATGATGTGTTGTGTCTTGAGGAATTGTGGTGATAAGTGCATAGAATGCATGTTAATGGATGGGAACATTAAGCTCGAGATATGTTTAGAGTGTGGTAAGAGACGGAATGAGTAAGCATTATGAATGATTGAATGGGTAACCATGAGTTTAAGAGTAAAACACGTTATAATACCTTGTGGTTGAGTATAATCAATGAATATTAATAATTGATTATTATTGCATATGAACTTACTAAGCATTACTGCTTATTCTTTCTCTTTTCCCATCTCTTATAGGTTAGCTTAACTAGATCTGGTTGGAGACCGTCGAAGATATTTTCACACTATCGAGCAGACACTTAGAATGAAGTTTCAAGTCCTTATGAGTTATGGTATGTATAGGAATCTTATTTAAATTTGATTAAGTCATAGTTGATATAGCCAAATGTGTTGGCCGCAGAGAGTTTATGGTTCGGTTGTGTATAGCCATAGATGATGGCTTAAGTCAATTATAATTATACTAGAAATAGTTCTCCCTCGTATATGGGATGAGGACTTCATTTTATAGTTTAAATGTGATAATTCAAGAGTTATAATTGATAATATGTGAAGTTTATGTGATGGTGCATGAATGTATGTAAGTGGGGGTGGCTAAATGGCTTGGAAAATAGCCTTATAATTGTCCACACGGGTAGACACACGGGTATATGTCTAGGTCGTGTGTGACATACGGCTAGTCCATAGGCATGTGTCCAGGCCGTGTGGATTAATCAGAGGTGATCACGGGCCAGCCATATAGGCGTGTGTCCAGGTTGTGTGATTCAAGTCAGTGTCGACCACGGGCGTAGAACATGGGCGTGTGAGATGATACACGGGCATGTCATCTTCCCCCACGTGCGTGTGGCCCCTATTTAGGTAAAATTTTCTTAAGTGCATAAAAGTTTCCAAATTATCTCCGAAACCTTTTAGAAACTTGTTTAGGAAATTGTAGGTCCATTATAAGGACGATAGACATATGAATGGAAAAGTTTTAATCTGAAATGAGTTTGATAGCCCAAAGTTGTATAATTGTGCTAGTTAAGTATGGTAATGCCTCGTACCCAGTTCCGGCATAAAATACGGGTAAGGGGTGTTACATTTGGTCCAACCATCACATATTAGAGTTGCACCCATTTATTTCCAATGAGTCTTTAGTCTATTTACCCAATCACTAACTTTTTGATACTCTGACTTCAAATACACATCTTAAACCTCATAAGGTGTTGGGAGCTTTACACCTTGTCCAGCTTCTATTGACACTTGAATTAAGTTATACAACCATGGAAAGCTTGCTAATTGAAAAGGAAGTCGTTCATATATTAAAAATTTAGATACCGCTTCACCTATCTTCATGCGTAAAGTCTTTAAAAAAGAGTCACTGATCTTTGGTTACTTTGAGCTTTTGCTTCTAGCCAATTCAGGTATAGCTCTCCGTAAGGTAAACTCAGACTCACTTGGGATGGATTTACTTGTTTTTTCTCCATGATATTCTCCAGTAGATCCATGAAAAGATTGCCCTTCTTCATAAATGTTACTCCAACCATTAGTACTTTGTTTGAATTCTTCCCTTCTATGCCACTCGTGTTGTGATTGGATACTTTCTCAAGTTGCTTGCCTTATAGTAGAAACCTCATCAATGAATTCATCGTGTTCATCCTCCTCTATTCTTAATTGGGTTAAGAATTCATCTGTTCTCCTTTTTAATCTATTTTCTTTGTGTTGCTTTCTTTCAGTATATTCATCGTACTTTCTCTAATGACACATGATAATAAAATAAAAATAATTCACACTTTATATTATTATTAATTATGTATAATCTTTATTGATAAATTTACAATAACATTTAAAAATAATAATAAATTATCACATGCCAGTAACATTAAGGCATGGTGCAACATTGTCGGTTTTATGAGCAATGTGCTCTTTAAATCGTGTTATTCCTCCTTTCAAAACTTTACCACAAAGTTTACGTACGACATTTCCTTTCATATTTGGCACTGGAGTTCCAAAGTGCCAACCTATATAATTACTTGGTGCACCCTCCAATTGTAATATTCGGAAATTAGGGCTTGTGCATTATTGCTTAATTGTATGAAGTAGCATGCCTATGTGTGTGGTGAATGTGTTATATGAAATTTGAGAACTTTAGAGTGTAGATGAATGCCTTAGAAATATTGTATTTTAAGCCTTAAAGGGGGATCTAGGCAAATAAGGCCTTAAGAACAATTGTAAGGAAAATTTGACAGACAAATGGGCTTGTTAAAGTGGCAAGGAGGTGCCACTTAAAGCCCTAGGAAGTGATGCCACAAGCTGTGTAATAGGGCCTAGGTTCGAGCAGCAAGGGAAGCAAGGGGGAGTTTTATTTTGCTGCAAGGATGAGCAGTAGTGGACGGCATGTGGACTCTAGAAGGAGGAGGTATAGATGGGGTTGGAGTGTTGAGGATTCGGCTAAGGAGGAGGGGATCAAGGGATAAGGTAGAGAGGGAAGAGAGGTGGCCGAATATGGGACTCCCTTAAGGTGATTTTTGGCAAAGTTAGAAGGGGATGAGTAGCCAAATTTTGTTAAGGGGTTTTATGCCGAAATTTATCCTTTCTCTTTACTCTTTTCTTTCTTTCTCTTTTGATCACAATTGCCGAAACTTCTAAGCCTCACACTCTCCCTCTCCATATCTTAATAAAGTCCACAATACCATTCTTTCTTTTCTTCCATTTGTTAAAGCCGAATATCCCTCTCTCAAAAATTCCATCCTTTGCCAATTCTTCCTAAAGTCTCATACTTCTCCTTTTCTTTCTCTTGTTGAAGCCGAATCTCCCTAGTGTTCATCAAGCCGAAACCTATTCTCTTTGGGATCTAGAAGCCGATTGTACATGAAAACCCCCAAAAGTCGAAACCTGTTGATCACTATCTAGTCTACATAGCTGAATATCTCAGTAGTGTCAGGCAGTAGTGCAGTCAATTTCAATATTAAGGGCAAGATCAAATATTATTCGATTTTCAAACCTTTCTCTTTTTTAGCCGAAAATCTAGAAACTAATCCCATTAATGTTCTTTGGCCGAAACTATGAAGGATCTTTCGGGATTTCTCTTGTAGCCAACTTCTAGGGGAGACCATTTGGGATTTGGTTATCCAAGGTAAGTAAAGTGTAATATTAGGCCAAGGGCCATCTTCATAGTTTCTACATGTTAAGCCGATTCTAACCATTGATAAGTAGGGATTTCGACAACTTAAGGAGCAAGTGATCGTTTCGGGATTTAGATCCACAAGGTAAGTGGATATGCATATTCGGCCTTAGGCCATTCCGTCTAGTAATGATTGACCGATTTTAATTTGGGTGTTAGGAAGGAGTACAATCGATTTTGGTAAACTTTGGGATTCAGTGAAAGTGATAGTAACCAGGTGTGTAGCCCTACACAAATTCTTAATAAGATTTACGGTATTAACTTGATATGTGTATTAATAAGAATGTGAATGATATGGCTAAAGGTACCATTCAATGGTACGACATATTTAGGTACGTTATTCTCTAAAGATCTGTTAATAGTTTTATAAACTATGAATGTGACATATATGAGAATTTGTTACGAATATGAATAAGGCATATTTGTATGGCATAGGGGCATATGGGTGATTATGAAAAGGGGAAGTGATCTGGTGGTTTATACCATAATAATCTGGTGACTCATGTCACATAATCTGAATGTGGTGACTTATGTCACAAAATATTATATCTGGTGACTTTGTCACAACTATCTGGTGGCCATGCCACAATTTATAAGGGCGATGTGCAAGTCATCTGCAGCGACTACCTTCGATGGTGTGTAGCGGATGGAGGGTCGATTTAGTAATCCCCACGGTGTGATGGCAGGTACGGGTGATGTGTAGAGGATGGTTTCTAGGTATGGGTTGGGTTTGCATCATTGCCTATACTTGTTTTGTATGATTTGACATGCCTAAATCGATTGAGAATTTGTGTTGATTGTTACACATTGAGTCTGTTGACTCACCCCGTTGTGGGATATCTTTTCAGGTGACACTCAGTAATGGACCGGGTCGACAGGAGCTTAATGGTGGCCATGCACAGCTCAGAGTTATTTTATTTTTGATGTTTTCTTTATTTAAGTATTTTGGATTTATTTTGGGGTTTTGCTTTGATGTAATTATGGCCATTACGATTCACTGTTTTAAGTATGTGTTTAAATTTGGGTTATTATGATAAGACTATCATTAAATTAGGACTAAATAACTTTTCTTAAAAATGCAAACAAACATTTAAATGTTTTGACACCTAAACAACATCATTTTTAATTTGAACTCAACACAAATCAACTGTTCTTCAAAAACACACAAATTTTTCCAAAGTTCAAATAAGTTTTGAATGGTTTTACTCAAGAAGCATGCCAGATCCGGTCAGGGCTTATGGGCCGGGTTTGGGGTGTTTCACAAATCCTTTAGTCAGGAACTCTTTATGTGGTGGCATGTTTTATTTTTATTTATATACAACATAAAATTATATTTAGAAATATAAGCAATTCATTTCTTATATTATCAACAATGTAATACAAAAAAAAAAAAAGGAAACATCACTAACACTGAAAAATTAAATTTATTGCATAATCCATAATTTATTTTAAAAAAACACACACCATAACCCATTATTACCCGGTCACCCAAAATCCAAAAAATAAAAATTCAAATAAAAAGTTCCCCAAATCCCTCAAGCCCTAAGCCCCAATCCCTTTCTTTTTATTCTTTTTTTTTTTAAAATATAGCTGAAACTTTTTATTAGAGAAAAGAAACCTTAAAAATAATTACGAAGCAATACAATCTAGCATAATCTAACCTACTAGCTAACAACTTACCTCACCAACTAACTCTAACTAACTGCTCCATAACAGACTAAGCTACTGCATTAACCATAATATTTGTGATTGGGGTTAAAGAAATAGCTATGTGCATTTTATAGGTTTTTTAAATGCAAAGCTTCAGTGTTAGTATTCATTATAACTTTTTGCTAAAAATAGTTTAGGGTTAGATAAATTGAATTTCTTTTGAATGAATATACTATTTAGTGAGGAAAAAGGTGCATACTGTCGTATTGTTATTGAAGTATGTATTTTAGTTGTAGGATGGTTTGAGGGGCTTTTAGAAGATAGTTGTTGGATATAGAGAATGGGCAGTAGTGGGAATTCTAGATACCAAGAAACAAAAATTAAAACAGACCCCAAACCCAACAAAAACCAAATAGGAATCCACAAGCCCAAAATGGGTTGTAAGGAAAAACTCAAAAGCCTCAACCCTTAGAAGTCATCAATAAATGCATAACCTTCTGAAAGGAATAACAAAAATGTTGGGAACCCCTAAGATATTTTCAAAACCCATTCAAAGCACTAATCCATATACTTCCAAAACTTTTACCCTTCTCCAAAACGATTTCTCATCCCTAACCCAAAGAACATCTCTGTAGATTCAAGATACTAATACCCTTTCTTCGCTCTTATCTCTATCAACTGCTTATCGGGCACACTCCATGTTACAACAAAAGTTGCATGTTACAACAAAAAGAAGCAAGAATAAGAAAAAAAATTCATTTACTTACTTGAAAATTATGAATTTCTGAAAGTGCAAGTGAGATTTTGTTTAGAGATTTTTGTGATTGTGTTGTGATTTGGTTTTGTTTGGAGTTTGGACAGTGAAATATGAGAATTTCATATTTTTCTATTGCTTTTGGACTACTTTTTTCTATTGATTTTGGATTGCTTTTTCTTTTTATTATTATTGAAAATTATCTGATTTTGTAGGTGAAAAATATAATCCCTTTTATCTCATTATATTTTTTTTGATTTTTTAAAAGGATTTGAATTTTTTTTAATTTTATTGTAACGGAACAATAATGGGAATAGCAGCCCGTTATTGCCGTAATTGGCAGTTATCCATTAAATTGTAGCCACGATCCACCGCTATTGGTGTGATTCCGTTTCACACCGCTATTTTCAGTAGTAGTAGTTTTGGATGGTGCCATTACCGCTATATAGCGGTTGCTATTCAGCTACTCAATTTCTATTTAAATCCCTGGTTTTTAAGGCTTATAAATAGAAGTCTGAACATTTCATTTCAAACTTTTTTTTTAAATCTTTTTTCAAACTTGAGAAGTCTAAAAATTCTCTATGCAACTTTTTTTTTTTTTTTGCAATCTCTAACACCATAACTCTTACCTTTCTCAGCCCCTATTGCTTCCATCACCACAGCCTGCCACTACCTGTTTTTTAAAGCTTGCTCTGATTTTCCATCACCATATGATCAACTAATGCCTTTATTGAATAAGTTGGTTTTGGCAACATCAAACTTCGTGTGCCAGGTTAGGTATATTACACTCATTTTGATGATTGATTGGTGATGGTGCCAACTTGGTGCCATTAAGGTGGCCTATAAGACAATAACCATTGAGAAGCATTACAAATTGTGTCTTTCAAGTGGAAAAATTCATATTTCCATGTAGTTTAATTGGAAGTTGTGTAGCAAGATTGAATTGAATTATAATACTCGTGGTAGTTGAATTTGATGGATCTACAAAATTTACAATGGCTGGATTAGTGTTGTTTTTAAAGGGATCCATGAAGGATATTTGTTGTTGTTTATCCATGAGGTAGTACAAGGGGAAAAAATAAAAATGGGATCAAGCTCTTGAGAGGTTTAGATGATTTGACACTATATAGAGTTTTGATAAAAGATAACAGTGAGTTGTGTATGTAACATCTCAAAAATTAGAGGTTAGTGATTTTTGCATAATTGTAAGTTGTGCTTACTCTGTGGGTTATTTGAGGATTTTTAGGGGCTTTAGGGAGGCCAGGGTTCGAGGCCAAGCTCTGGAAAAATTTTTGTTTTTGGGCTCTTTAGTGGAGAGGGCTATTAGAGGCAGGGCTTATATAAATTAAAGTGTGTTTTACTAACACAAGTGAGCACATGGTGGAGTGATGGTGGTGTCAATAGTAGAGCAAGGGGAGAAGGGGTTCGAATCCTACAGTTGGCAAATAAAAAGCTTTTATTTTGTGTCAGGTGAGTGGAAGAGTGGAGTTTGGTTAGAACTCTACAAGGTGGATGGGAGACTTGGTCAATCAACTTTGAATGAGAGGTGGAGAGCAAATTGAGGAGGAAAAAGGGGAGAGAATCGTGGAAGTGAGGGGTGTGGAAGAGTTGGCCGAATGTGGGGAAGTGGATGGAGAGTTTCGGCCAAAAGACTTGGCATTTTGAAAGGTGCACATTCGGTTGTGTCAAGGGGGTGCCAAATTCTTCTTTGTATTGTCGATGGAAAAAAAATTGTCATTTTAGCATTTTGTGACATTTCAAGTCATTTTCTCCCCACTGTGAACCTCTGCCGAACTCACTCTACTGCTTTTTTTCCTTCATTCATCGTTCTCTTTTCTTTCCTTTGCAAGTTGTCGAAAGTACTCTCCTTCACTTTTCTTTCTCTTTCAATTCTTCTTATCGAAAATTGGTCCTAATCCCTCTCTGTTCTTCCTAGGCTTCTTCCCTACTCTTTCTCTCCATAGCCGAATTTGGCTCCTTTGTTTTACTGCTAAGTGCTGAATCGTTCCATCTTTAATTCGTTGCTGCTACTCATAGTTGTTGAGTCTTCCTTTCCGTTCGGCTTTTCTCTAATCAAAGGTATTGGTTTCTTTTTCTCTCATCTTTTTCCCCTCTCTCTTTGCTATGTCAAAACCAAAATTCCTAACTCAATTTCTCTTTGCCTAGGCCGATTTTATTAGGAATCAAGCTTACCTTCTTCTCTGTTCATTCAACATTTGGGTATCGGGGAGTATTTGGTAAGTGTAACTATGGGCAAATAAGGGGTGGATGGTTTCTTGTTATTAGTTTGTGAGTTCCTTAGGGCCTAAAGGCCGTTTCTTTATTGTCTTGGAACAACATTGCTAACCTGTGCTTTTCATTAGGGACTCGATTTCGTAATCAAAAGGAGTAAACCATATACTCTGGCATAGCAAGGAGTTGTCATCGTTTTTGTAAGTGAAAGCAATGGGTAAAGTGTTTCTGTATCTTGGAGTATCAAGGATAAAGACTAAATGTTAGTCAATTATGATCTGAGGTGCTTCGGGAAGTGCTGAGTACCGCAATCCATAAGCAGGTGTGTAATCTCACACCGTCATTTGTAATGATATGATGTTCTTTGATTTCAGCGTAAATTGATATGCCAAAAAGTCAGAGCATCGGCAACCGGGGCACTCGAGCGTGTGAACGCTCATAGTGACAAACCGAGCCACTAATGATGGTAGTAGACAGTTGAGAGTGTCACGAACACTCTCGTGAATCTGAGGCCGAAATGGGCCTTGTCGAGCCGAAATGGGCTAAGTGGGCCCAATGGGCCAACCACCCACACGGGTAAAACTGAAGGAGAGGTGACCGAATAATTGGTGTGACTGCAAAGTTCGTAAAATTGAGACCGAGAACATGCTAAACAGGCCACATAAGCGTGTGGGCCCGTTCGGCCCAAAATTGGGCTTTAGGCCCAACTACACTGTTTTGACCAAAAAGGGTCCCGAGTCGCTCGAGGCGATGGAAAGGCCGTAGATGGCTAAATTACCAAAATACCTCTAGAGGGTAAATTATCGAAATACCTCTAGAGGGTAAATTACCGAAATACCCTTAGTGGATGAATTACCGAAATACCTATAGTGGGTGAATTATCGAAATACCCCTAAGAGGTGAGAATTATCGTTATACCCTGGATTGTGGGTAAATATTATGTATGTGATTTTATTTTCTATATTTGTAATACATTGCATTCATATCATGTTGCATGGTTTGGGTTTGATGTTTGAGGAAGTACAGCTCTGGTGGCTCTACCACATACCGTTTTAGTGGCTATGCCACATATCGTTTTAGTGGCTTAGCCACATATACCGTGATTAGCAGCTTGACTGCAATATTGATGCATTTGGCGGGGTGGGTTGACTTGATCCCCACATGGTGCGATCGGTTGGTACGGGTGGTGTGATGGTTGGATTGGGTTGGGCTGCATTTTTATTTACTTTATCATGTTTATAGGGCTTAGGTCCAGATCGACACTGTAAGGGCTCAGGCCCAGATTATGAACGTTGTAGGGGATTACATACTGAGTTCTTGAAACTCACCCTTTTCTTTTAACCGTGCAGGTAATCCCCAGCGTTAGAGGATTTGGAGCTGCGGAGGACTCGGAGGTGGCCATACATCGGAATTGCTTCTTACGAAACTGAGTAAATTTAGTTTTTAATTTATTTTACATTATTATTCTGGGTTATTATTTTTTGTAATAAGGCCATTGGAGATTTTTTCTAGATTTTCGTATGGTAATTTTGCTAGTTAAAAATTGATAATCAGTTAATGACAAATTTTTATCCAGTATCAATCGTTTTCAAAATAACACGTTTCCGCAATTCTTTGAGTCAGATTTCAGAAATAAACAAAGTTTTCAAAAAAAAATAATAACATATTTGCAAGAAGACTTTTTAAGCAAACCTTGTTTTCACAAGCAACAAAGTTTGGAGTTTCAAAAAGGATACAAAGTTTTTAATGAACGCATAGCTTTCTATCAACCTTTTGATGTGACATGCTAGATCCGGACATAATGTCTAGGCCGAGTTTGGGGTGTTACAGTGTATTTTATTAAAGTAATTACTAGATTAAATACATAAAAGTTCAAACACTTCTAAGAATGAAAATAGCTAACAGAAGCTAAGTTATTAGTTTTAAAAACTAGTAGACTTATTCAAAAGTAATAATAGAAAGATCATATTATACTAATGAAGTGTATAAGGGTAGAAATTATCAATACTATCTAACCAAAATTTAATTGTGAAATCTAGCATAAAGAATTGAAGAAAAAAAATGAATATGGTTAATCTAGTGCCTTCTATTTCATACTCTACTGATGGAAGTGTTTGGAAAGTCACTTGGAGCTTACAAGTTTTGAGTGAGATTAAGATATTTTTTCTAAAAATTATTTGTTAATGTTATTCTTATTACTTTGAATCTTTGGAAAAAGGATATGTTGCCTGCTAGAGTCCTAATTGAAAAGTATGTTATAAGGATGTTGAAATAGTTGAACACTTGATTCTTGGGTGTGAATTTGTCTGAGACATATGGTACGAAGCTTGCCAATAACTACAAATTAAAAAAGAAAATATCACTTTGACATATGAATATATGAAGTTGGAAAAAATAAGGACATGATGTTTAGGATTGCTTTTACCTATTGGATGATATGAAGCTTATGTAACACATTATATCTGGTCCAATCACCGTCTCGAGCTATAAGGTATTACAACTATTAAAACTTTAACATAATTCATATTTCAAATCAAACATAATCAAAATAATTCATCAATAATCATTTTCATGCTTTTCAAACAAGTTGAGACCTAAATCGAGCTTGCTGAACATTTGAAACAATCTGAGATCAAGTCTGCATTAAATTGAAACTTCTACGAAATTTTAAGCAAAAAGTAAAAAACATGGGTCATATGGCCGTGTAGCCAGGCCGTTAACTATTAGAACTTTAACTAACTCACGGTGCTGCTTACACAAGCTTCAGAGTCTCTACAATACATGCTGGATCTCAAGCCACCGTTATGGTCTGTGTCACCGGTACATAGTACCTGCTAAATAATCACCGGCTCAAGGCCTACTAAATAATCACTGGCTCATAGCTTGCTAAGTAATCACCGGCTCAAGGCTTGTTAAATAATCATCAGCTTAAGGCCTGCTATTCAGGTACATCACATACTCACTATATTCATTTATTATTTATTTTCTAATCATTCACTAGATAATAACAACGTTAAATCTAATTATAATAAAGTATGTAATAAGTAAAAATCATTATAAACATGGGAATAGTATTATGAACTTACCTCAACAAAAAAAAATTGTAAAAACGAAGCCGACGACTAATTCGACACATTAACTTCCTCGATTTAGATCGATTTGGTTTGTTTCTTGATCTTAATAGTAACTTAATACAATTAAACAGTTCAAACAACTCAAAATATTTAATTTAAACTTGTAATCCATATATTATGAAATTACAAAATTACCCCTAATATTTTACCTCTTATGCAATTTAGTCTCTAAACTCGAAATTTGTAATTTACCATTTTTTTTTAACATCAACCAAGCTAGCCGAATTTCTCTTGTTCACATATCAACCCATAATCATCAAAATTTTACATTAAATCCCATATACTTTTGAATAGTTTAATCCTTTAACATTAAAATTACTAAAAATTACTTGACAAAATATTTCTATTTAACAACCAAGCTTAACAATCTATCATAAAACTTCAAAAACATATCAAATTCATCTATGGCATAATCTATAACATTTAACAATTTTACAAATTGACCCCTGGGTTAGCTAGATTAAGTAATACGAGCTCGAAAACATAAAAATTACTAAAAATGGGGCAAAATTACTCACCATGCATGAAGAATAAAGCATGGCCAAATCCTTAGGTTTCTTTTTCATGGAGAATTCGACTGCTAATTCCATTTGGTGAAGATGACATTATTTTCATCTTTGTTTAAACATAATTTATTATTTAATTACCAATTTACCCTTATAAAATTAACTTATAAAATGACAAAACCATGCCCATTATTGTCCACTATCAATATACATGTTTTAATTACCCACTAAGTCCTTTAATTTAAAATTTTATAGTCATTTAACTCCTTTAGCTTATAGAATTCAACTTTTACATCTTTTACGATTTAGTCTTTTTGTTTAATTAACTATTTAAACGTTAAAATTTCTTAAACAAATTTTAATATAACTCTAATAAAACTTTTTAAATATTTAATAAAATATTTACAGGCTCAATTTATAAAATGAGGTTCGGAAACCTCATTTTCTAAAACCACTTGACTTTAATGATTTACCACTTAAACCTAATTATTCATTCAAATAACATAAATTATCAAATCAAAATGTATTATAATATTATATTTGACATTAATAAAATATTTACGAATTCACTCGTCGATCTTATGGCTCCGAAATCACTGTTTCTAACGCCACTGAGAAACAAGTTGTTACAGCTTAAATATAAAGCCTTGATGTAATCGAAACCTGTTGACATGTAAAGTAAAATCAAAAGAACTGAAGCTACTTCCAAGAATACATTGATGCTCAAGAGATTCACTACATTAGTTATTAGAAACAGAAGTAAGTGAAAAAGTCCTTATGGGCTAAGCCTCTTGAAGAGTGGATCAAAGTTAATTGTGATGGAACCTCTGACTCCAAGTCAAAGTGTGAAGGGATTGGTGCAATATATAGGGATTTTGTGGCACAGTTTCTTGCTAGTTTTGGTGAGAAAATTACTACTCATGCACCGGTGGTTGTTGATTCCATGGAATTTTGTAAAAGGACTGAGATAGCTTTTTAGAAGAAATGGGATAAGGTCATCTTTGAATATGATGCACAACCAGTAATGTTTATATTCAAAAGAGAAAAGTAAAAAAAATAAAAGATGGAAATATGATACATTCTCAACAAGTTGGGCAAATTGATTTTGTAAATTTAGTCTATCAAATTCCAAACGATCATAAGATCAAGTAGCAAATAAGATAATCCAGGCCAAGAAAGAGATTACTCTATTGATTGGATCAGACAATCACTGCGGTATTCATCTTGGACAAGGATGATTTGCCTGCCCCTCTTTCCTTTTAATCATTGTGAGCCTAGTTATTAATGTTTGAGTAAACTTGATCTTATCTCTCTAATCCTAGCTAGGTATAAGTTTGTCATGCCTGTAATGGTGACATGTTTATCAAGCAATATAACTATAAATTATTTGTTAGCCAATACAAAACCTTATTATTAAACCTAAAAATGGCTTTTTAATAAAATAAAATGAAATAAACAAAAGTTTAAATAACATGGGTTGAAAGCTATTTATCAAAATAATTTATTTTATTAAGTATTTAATAAGCTTGATATAATCTAACGAATTTTTTAATAAAAATAATAGTAAAAATTTAATTAAATACAAAAATGAGATTATGAATAATTAAATATGAAAATGGGGTTGGGAACAATTAATTTATTTCAAGTTGCCTGTTTGTACAATTGGGGTTCAACAGTATTAGCAATGTTGTACTATGAGCTTTGTTGGATGACAAAACCCGATACACAAGTTATAGGTGGGTGTCTGATACTATTGTAGTCCTATGCGTTGTATAGGATGCCATTTCTGGCATCACTGAGTCACCAACAATATGCGTTACCACTTGTAAATAGATACAAAAAATTTAAAACTTCGATCAAGAATTATTATTTCTTTCATGAAAATGTAATCTAAAAAGTTTGCTTTCTTTTCAAATGGTTTACTTGCTTGGGGATAGGGAAGTTCGAAAACCTCGTTATCTACAGACAAATGATTGAGGCATACGCCGGGGAGGAGGTAATTTTTTTTCAAAATAAAATTATATTCATGTCATGTAATTACTTTAGTTATGCTATTTTACTCATGTCATTATAACCTGTTGGATCTGGTGCACTAAGTTTAGTATTTTTGTCTATGTACACTTGTAATTTTTTTTGAACAGATTGGTTAATAAAATAATTCATGGATTACAGTAATATACTTTGTATAATTTTCATCACGTGGTTTTTGCATGTAAAGAAAAATAGAAACAAATATTAGCTCACTGGTTGTTTAATGTTTAAATAATACTAAGCGGTATTACGTGGTTGGATCGTAATATGAAAAGATAGCTTATGTTAGTAGATGAACCTAAAAATGTCCTTAGTCTAATCACAAATGAGCAAACCGATTGAAAGACTAATATGTCGTCTCTTAAGTCCAAGTTGTAACTCCTAGTTACCATTATTGACCAGAAATTGGGGAAAGCTAGGATTAAATTGAAAGGACTAGTAAAATTTTGAACTCCATTGGGAAATTCAAAAGTATTATTGACTAAATTGCAATTAATTGGATTCCAATTCAAATTCAATTAGATTGGAACAGATCGGCTCCAAAGTGAGAGATAAAATGATTAAGAATGGATGGTGGAAATAACAGGTGAGGATTGTGCCCGTGTATATATATATATGCATAAGTGTAGAATTTTTTTCTCAATTTTGTTTATAAATCTTCTCCTCTTAATGGTCACTAAACTAACTATAACTACGAAAAAGGCAAGCACACCTATCGAACAATAGTATAGCTATGGTGAGAAGGGAATATCGTATCCACGAGGAATAAAAGTACTAGTAATTACTATTTTTCTATTATTTAGCTGCTAAATTAAAGGAATTATTTTTAATCTAAAATTAAATAAACTAATTACTAAGAACAACAGAGAGTGTATTGGGAAAATAAACGAAGATAGCCAATGAGATAGACAATACCAAGGAAAGAATCCATCTAGACTTCACTTATTAATCTGAATCTGAATTAAATGATTTATTCACTTACTCTTTGATACGTAGAAATCCCCAAATTATGTTAATATCTCTTTCGAGAGTAAGAACAACTGACTCTAGGTTGATTAATTGAAATCTCTTTCTAATTAAAACCCCTATTGTCTCATTAACTTGATCTATGGATTCCCCTATTAGATTTGAATCTAATCCGATAGATTTATGTCGTCCTATTTCTAGAATTGCATGCAACTCCACTCAATTATGCTATATCTACTCTTAAACAGGGACTTTTGCTCCATTGAAATAAGCACATTAAACTTGAATCAATATCTCAGAAATATTAAAACAAGAAATAAGAATACATAATTGAGAACAAGAATCAAGTATTTATCATGTAATTCAGAAATCAAATAATAAGATCCATCATAGGTTTCATCTTCCCTAGGTATCTAGGGAATTTAGTTTATAATTTGGAATCAAACCATCTCAAATTTAGGATAACAACAAGACATAAAGAAACCCAATAAAACTTCTAAGGAAATTGAATAGAGATCTTTAATCTTGAAGGATATCTACTTTTGAGTTGAATCTGGTGGCGTTCTTCCAATCTTTTCTTCGTTCTTCTCTGTGTGCTCCCTCAAGTCCTCTTCTAATATGTATTTATAAACTTTAGAATTCTCAGAAACCTTAAAAATTGGGTTTTTCTGCATAAAAAGGAAGCAGGGTGCAAAATCGACACGGGCTGGCACATGGGCGTGTGGTCAACCGGTGTGGCTCACACGGTCTTGTGCCCAGCTCGTGTGGAAATGTCCAGGCCGTGTGGATCTTGAAAACAACTTTTTTTTGTCTGATTTTGGCCCATTTTTTGCTACTTTCACTCCTCTATGCTCACCTAAGTATAGAAACATGAATTTAAAGGATTAGGAGCATCAAATTCACTAAGTTACATAATAAATCATCCAAAAATGCGACAAGAATGGGATTAAAATCATGTTACTTTTATGGTTTATCACCTCTCCATAATATCAACTTCCTTAGTCGTCCTAAAGAAGAAGAAGATACATATGAAGAAAGTTTTGCATGTCATAGGAGAGAAGTGAATTTAAGCTTGGTGGTGGAGAAATTGAGGAACTGATAAGCTTTCTTATCTCTATGCTTCTGTATAATTTAAGGTTCTGGGTTTCTAATGACTGACCACCATTAGATTAATCAATGAATGGTTTTCATGCTTAGCTGTCAGGACAAAGAAGAGTCTGGAAACTCAGACTAGCTAAATTGACAAGGATAAGGAAGCAAAGTGAGTTTTTACGCCATGCCTTACGACTGATAGACGTGGTTGTGCGATATTGTTAATTATGTGTTGATTGTTTAGCAGTAGATAGTTGTTGACCGATTATCTGGCGTGTTGTATGGTATGCATGATTATTGTATGCATGGTATAAGAGAGAATCATTGGTGGGATAGACAAAGTTAGGATTGGGTAAAAGGGGTGATTTTTGTTAAATACCGTCATATGGTGTTGCTAAGTGAAAATCGTGATGTGTGAAGCACTAGGTCTTGTAGAGGGGACACTGCGGTGTTCAAACAACAAGGTTAGGAATGATGAAATAGAGGAACGGAATGATGAATAGGAAATCGTAATCCCGTTAAAATTCTGCATCTGGGATTATTGGGAGCAAACCATGATGTGCGAAGCTCTAGGCCTTGCAGAAGGGACACTTTGATGTCTAAGCATTGAGGTAAAATGTGAAAAGAAATGATGTTGACTAGTCCTTCAGGGCGACATTGTGACAATGATATTTAAGTTCCATAGAGTATAACACCCCTTACCCGTATTCAACGCTGAAACAGGGTACGAGGCATTACTAGACTTATATGTAAACAATTATGCTATACCGAAACATGACTTTCCACCCCAATTTAAAAATTTCATAACAACTCTTGAACAAGCCTACGAGGCCTCAATCACACTTTAGGAATGGTTCGGGATCAAATCGAACTCTTTTAAAGGTCACTAGAAAGACTTCGAAAATTTTCACTAAATAATCCACACGCCCGTGTGGAGGAAGAGACACACCCGTGTGGCATATCACATACCCGTGTTCCACACCCGTGTGGATTTATTTTTTTCAATTCGAACCTACAGGGATTTTCACACGGCTAGACACATGCCCATGTCCCCGTCCCGTGTCCCTCACAAGGCCTCAACATGCCCGTGTCTTAGCCCATCTACAAAAACCTTGGCATTCTATTTTTGACGTCATCACCCCATAAATGTCACACGGCCAAGGCACACGTCCGTGTCCTTCGACCATGTGGTGAATTAAATTCTTAATTTCAGGTGTAGACTTCACACGGCTTGGGCACACGCCCATGTCCATGGCCGTGCCTTCCACATGGCTAAGACACACGGCCGTGTCTCTGCCTGTGTGTTTACTACTGAGCATATTGACTTGCAAACCTAGCATGCAAGGGGACACACGGCCTAACCACACGCCCATGAGGCTGACTGTGTGTCACACATAGCCTAGACACACGCCCGTGTGTCTACCCGTGTGGACCAGAACAAGGCTATTTGCCAAGCTCTTTCTATCACCCCAACTCATACAAACATAAACCACATCAAACCTTCAACCCATTCATGCATAAATAAACTAAGTAAACTAATCATGCAACTTGCACATTCATGAATAACCTCATCTTCTCATAGATTCATAAGAAAGTGCCATTAACTATAGCCTTGTACAAAAGAGTTCATCTTAGAATGAGCCAACACATTTGGCCAAAACAATATGACATTCAACTAATTCTAGTCCCTATACATGCCATACTCAAAATACTAAGTCTAACTATACCAAGATGTGCTGATAGTGTGGGTGATCCTTTGCTTATTTTCGTATCCCAAGCTGGCTCTTCGACACTATAAAATAAGGGAAAAGAGAAGGGAGTAAGCTTTAAGCTTAGTAAGTCTATATGTAAACAATAATCACCATACCATATGCTAATTAATCGAAAACATTACATACTATGTAAGAACAATTCATATTCTCATAATCATGCTTACTCATCTCAACTCTTACCACATTCCAACCACATACCATATACATTGCTCACATTTACTTGTACTTATGCCTTACACTTATCACCAAAAACCACATGTAATACCACTTAGACAAATCTCTCGATGGTCCCTTCAGAATGATACAAGATACTCGGTGGTTTCGCACACAGCCCACCATTAATCAATAATAGGTGATATCACACACAGCCCACCAATAATAATAGTTACGGTGTTATTGCATACAGCCCACCAAAATGATAATATTTACGATGGTATTGCACATAGCCCATCATTAATAAATAACAAGGTGGTATCACACATAGCCCACCAAAATTTACATATTACGGATATTCATCCGTACTAATATTTCTTTTCGAAGGTTCATCCGAGAGTTTTCATATTTTCTACTATTTCAATAATTCTCACCAATAATCAATTACACCCACAAAATGCATTAATAGTTAAAACATATGTAATAGGGATGTATCGTTTACACATAAACTTACCTTGGTGCAAAATATGTTAATTTACGGCTTAGTCCGAAACTTGCCTTTTCCTTGATAAAGGTTGTTTTCGCATTCTTCTTGATCTATAATAATAAAATTTACTCACTTAATCACTATATAAATCAAAGCACTTCAAAATTTGTACTTTGGAAAAAATAACCGTTTTGCCCTTATACTTTGGCAAAATTAGGATTTTGCCCTTAGTCTCGTAAATCATTTTTCATCAAATTTCCTCATTAAACAAGCCTAGTTGAACATTTATTAGTCTTATAACAATTCACAATACCAATCATTTCATGCATTTACTACTCAATTTACAACCTTTACAAATAGGTCCCATTTATGTGTTTTCATGGAAACACTTTTCACAAATATTATGTATTTAACACTCAAGATTCATTTTCTTTCATAAAAACTCAGGAAAAAACATAAGAACTCTTATGGAAACACCCTAAACTTTCAATCATTTTACAAATTAGTCCCCTCTCTGGCTAGCTTAAGCTTTAGGGGTTCCAAAAGTAGAAAAATCATCAAATAAAACCACCAAAATCACTTACTTGTAAGAGGATAAGTTGCTGAAATTTCTAAGCTATCAAAACCCCCTTTTTACTAGTATTTTAGGTAGAAGATGAGGAAGATGATATGTGTTATCATCTTTCTTCTTATTTTATTTTAATTTATTAATTAAGTAACCAAAACCTCACCTAACCAATTGACCATGTCAATTCTTGTCCCTATGGTCGGCCACCACATTTAATAAGGCCTAATTGCACACTAGGGTCCTCCAATTAAAATTCTATAGCTATTTAACACCTTTAGCTTGTAAAATAGAACTTTCGCACTTTATGCGATTTAGTCTTTTTTCAAAATTAAGCATACAATCTCTAAAATAATACACCAAAATTTTCATACATCCATGTAATCATGATATATCACATATAAAATTATTAAAACTAATTTCTTCGGCCTCAAATTAGTGGTTTCGAAACCACTATTCTGACTAGCCCCAAAATCAGGCTGTTACATAGAGCATCACCGTGATGACGGTCAGTAGGCTCTATAGGGTGATATCCTGATAACAATAAGGTCCTTTAGGGTGACAGCTCAAATGAGGTCTAACATGCAAGACCATATCTTGGTTATGGCAACGAAGGTAGTTCATCAGGTTAGTAAACACGGGTAATCCACTAAGACGTAAAATATGGGGATCATAATTGGAAAGTTTGCGGTTCATGAAGGATGTTAAGGGTAAAAGTAGAGTTCGCGGTGTGATTGGAGCGATAAGTCACAAGAAGAAATGAGTTTGGTGTGTAAAAGGAATATAGACCACCAGGAATAATGAGTAATGCCAAAGTTATGTCTCAACCCCAGATATTTTTGATGAACCTATATTTTTTAAACCTTTTCTCTTAAAAATGCTCTATAGAATAGATGTCAGGCCACAAACATTGACGGTTAGTTAGAAACAACTTGATGGTTTTAAAAATGAATTTGAGTGAATAGTAAAGAGATGATTTTATATAGCATGTGTAAACTCTTACAAAAATGTGTGTAGAATGAAAAATATGAGTGAAAAAAAGCATTGAGAGGGTTAAAGCAAAGAAAATGAATAAAAAGCATGGTTTAACACCATAACCCGTATCCAGAACAGGGTTACGAAGCATTACCAGAGTTTACAGAATAATTACAATTATTTCCCATCATTTACTATTCATGTCTGAAACTAATCATATTGTCCCTTGAATGGGCCTTCGAGGCCTAATATAAACATTAGAATCAATTCGGGACTAAATCGAGAACTTATAAAAATTTTTGTGAAATTTTAAAATTTTTCCTAGGTGCAGGGCTCACACGCCCGTGTGGCTATGGGACACGCCCGTGTGACCCTATGGCATGCTCGTGCATCAAGCCGTGTCCTACCCCGTGTAACTCTCTAACTTGTGTCACACGGCCAGCCACACGCCCATATGTTAGGCCGTGTGGTTAATTTAATTTTTCAAAACTAGGTGCAGGTTTCACACGGCCAAGACACATGCCCGTGTTCTAGGCCGTGCCTTCCAAACGGCTAAGACATACGCCCGTATCTCTACCCGTGTGCTCAATTCTGAGCATTCTGTTTCTAAAATTTAAGATGCAGGGGACACACAACTAGACCACACGCCCGTGTGCTAGGCCGTGTGTCACACACGGTCAAGACACACACTCGTGTCTACCCATGTGAACGAAAATAAGCTATTTTCCAAGCCACATTTCTCACCCTTTTAGCCTTATCATGCATGAAAACTTAAACATAATCTTTTGGCTATATAAACATTCAACCAATGTGCCTTTAAGCACCACAATTTATTTCCATATCAATTATATTCTCATATTTATCTAAATACAAGGTTCACAATTGTACATTTTGTATCATATATGTTAATTTATTTCATTCATCCTTATGTCTTTGTAATCTGTCAATTAATCATTTTCAATCATATACTATGATATAATGTTTTTATACATAAACATCAAAACATGTCCATAACTAGCCATTCTAATGGCTAATTATTGTCAAATATTTACATGCCATTGTTGGCCAATTTAACCTATACATGCCATTATAACCCTAATTGTTTTAACTTATACACCAAATTGAGTTGATGGATAGTGTGAGTGATCTCCGTCGAGCTTCCAATCAAACGAGCTTTTGATTTACTATAAGACAAGGAAAATAAAACGGAGTAAGCATATAATGCTTAGTAAGTTCGTATAACTTGCTAATTAACTTACCAACCATTCTTATTCAAGCTAAACTATCAAGGTATAACCAAACCATTTGGTTATAAGACCTAACACATATTCTCAATACCCATGTTAATTGTAACACCCCTAAACCGTATCTGTCGCCAGAATAGGGTTTCAGAGCATTACCAAAACATTCAGAACATTTATCGATTAATTTAGGTAAGTTACTATTCATTCACCAAGGTCATTCATAATGTCCCTTAAATGGACCATCAAGGCCCAATACGAGTATTAGAATCAAGTCGGGACTAAATTGGGAACTTAGGGAATTTTTTGCAAAATTTTATAATTTTCCAACGTGTAGGGCTCACAAGCCCGTGTGGTCCAAGGGACACACCCGTGCTGCAGGCCATGTTCAAAATCATGTGCTAGGTCGTGTGGTTATTTAATTTAATTCGAATTAGGTGTAGGTTTCACACGGCCAAGACACACGCCCGTGTCACCCACACGACTGAGACACACACCTGTGTCTCTGCTTGTGTGCTCAATTCTGAGCATTTTATTTTCTCAAATTTAAGGTGCAGGGGACACACGGCCTGGCTACATGCCCATCGAGTAGGCCGTGTGTCACACACAGTTTAGACACACGCCCATGGGGTAGGCCATGTGTCACACACGGCTTAGACACACGTCCATAGGGTAGGCCGTGTGGACAAAATAAAACCATTCTTAGCTTCATTTCTTACCCCAATCTTTACCATTAGTCTACACCACATCTTGCATTCATAACCCAACAAATCCAAGCATTTTATTCAAGTTAATTCTATCATTTAACCTGATATATCATCACATACAATTACTAACCATTTCAAGCATTCTAATCAAGCATATTCCATCCATCATCATGGCATATCATTTCATGCATACATGTTTACAATCTTACCTTGGTTATGTCCTCATGTTAGAAATAATTTGATCAACTACTTAACATATATGTAGCTACCATAATATGACATTACAAGTATATCAAAACAATCATAACTAGGCATTCCAATGGCTAGAATACAAACATCGTTTATGTTTACATGCCAATATGGCCAACATATCCTATACATGCCATTACAACTGCAATTGAATTACCATACTATACCGACATGGGCCGATGGATAGTGTGAGTGATCTCGCCAAGCTTCCAATCCAACAAGCTCCTGATTTACTCTAAAATGGGGAAAAGAAAATAGAGTAAGCATAAAATGCTTAGTAAGTTCATATAACATGGTACTTAACTTACCATTCATCCTATTTTGAGGTAACTATGTAAGGCATATTCACTTAATTTGACCTCAAGCCCTACACATATCCTCATTGTCGTTGTTAGTCATAAATTCTATAATAACATCAAAAACAAGTATGAGCTCAACAACAATCAAGTTTCCATGCTAATATATGCCTTCCACAACATGTATAAATCACATTGTTATAGCTCAAGTATATTTTCATATAACTCATCTCGAGTTTAGATTATTTTACATCAAAAATTTATTCATAATACTCGTAATATCAATGTCATATGAGTAGTGGTACATTCAAAGTGTACAAGTCTATAACCAAGGATGAACATTTTCATATAATAACTTCCATGTACAAATATCACCTTTTCATACTTTCATACATCTCTTGTCATATATCATCATTTTGTTGTATTTCATGTAATATTCTCTTCATATCATATTTCTGTATCATATATATATATATATATATATCATTCTATGTTAATTTGTCTTAAATTCATATTTTCCCTTGTCATAACTTTTCCCGTTGAATTTATTTAAATTATCGATGGATACACAAGCAGTACACTCGAGGTGGACAAATCAAGATCCGTCAATTTATATTCAGTGGTACCTATAAGGTACTATTTCAAAGAGTACACTCTCGAGCCATGCATGTATTCAACGGGATTACCAGTCCAGGCTAAATCCCTTTTTACGACATATGCTCTAAGGAGCTCAATCTGGATTACCCATCTAGGCTAATCCAATCCATAACATATGCTCGAGAGGACTTCTATTAGGATTACTTGTCCAGGCTAAATCCTTTTTATGATGACGTTAATAGGATTATTCGTCTGAGCTAAATCTCGTCCATAACAAATACAGGACCTCATTCATTTCTGGAAATCACGTATCCATCGATTTTCCATTTATTCAACCAGGACTTAACATTTTCAAGCATTTTTTTGGTATGTTCTTATTTTATACATCTATAACATCCATATAATTCAAATTGTAACAGCTTAATTTTGGGCCTAGTCAAAATAGTGGTTTCGAGACCAAAAATATTACACAGAAAAGTTAATTTTTATTATATTTTTATGGTCTACAATTTCACGAAATGATTTCGTGAAAATTTGGCTCGAAAATTTTGATGTTTGGGCACTCAATTTAGTCAACAGGACTAAAGTGTAAAAAAGTGCAAAAGTTGAGTTCTACATGTTAGAGGCATCTAATTGCTATGGGATTTTAAGTTAGAGGTCCTTATATGATAATTAGACCATTTCTTAAGATAGTGGACAAAAATGGACATGGTGAGATAAAATTTTAAAGTTTTGGCAAAAAGGGCATTTTGGTCATTTGGTTAATAAAAGAATAAAAAGGGAAAATAAAGCCAAAATTTGCTCATCTTTCTTCTACCTTGGCCGAATTTCATAAGGGCTCCATATCTAGGGTTTTTCCACATTTCAAGCTTGATAGTAAGTGCATCCTAGCCCCGTTTTTAATGCTCTTTACATTTTTGAAGTCCTCGTAATCCGGTTTATCTATTTATACCATTATTTTGAAGCAGGGTTCGTGTTTAAAAATTTAACCATGTGTGACATGCATGTATTTTGATGTTTTATGGAAGGTATTGATTGTTTAAGGTGTGATAAACAACTTTTACTAAGTGATTTTTAGTGAAAATGTATAAAAAGGACTTATTTGTAAAAAGTTATAAAATGGGTAGTAAAAATCTAATTTGATGAAAAATGTGGGTTGTTATGAGCATGATTTAGGTTCAACTAGGCTTGGATTCAAGGAAAATGGATACATATCATTTTACGAGCCTAGGGACAAAAATAAAAATATGTCAAAGTTTAGGGGCAAAAGTATAATTTTTCATAATAGGATTTTGGACTGAATTGAGTAATGTGGATAATAAATAATTTAAATTTACTATTATAGATCAAGAAAGATGAGGTTTGAACCTTGATCGGGGGACAAACAAGGTTATTGATGATTAGGTTCATTTCTACTATTTTTGTACCGATGTAAGTTCGTATGTAAATAATGCATTATTATTTATGCTTTAATTGTGTTATTATTGTATGATTTGTGATTTACTCTTTGAATGAGTTCGAAAAAGTTTGACAAGTGAGAAAAAAATCCCAGTTGAACCTTAGGAATTTTTAGGATACAAATGAAACACCCCAAACCCGGCCCACAAGCCCTGACAGGATCTGGCATGCTCCTTGAGTAAAACGTAGTTAAATCTTGTTATGTCATCTTGAAATACTGGGTGGTTTTGAAGAAAATTGATTTGGGTTATTCTCAAGTTAAAAACCATGTTGTAATTTAATTTTGTATTAAAACGTTATCTTCATATTTCAGAAATTACAAGTTTAAAGAAATGCCGAATTTTAGAGCTTATCATTAAGTTGAAAATCGTAGGTGTTTATGTGTCAAAATATTTGAAGTTGTTTTACGAAAAATTGTTTAACCACTTGTCTAACGTTGATTGTACCAGAACAAAAAAATTAAAATGCATAAATAAAACAATTAAATAATAATGGCCTTATTACAACAAAAACAAAACCCGAATAAAACCGAAAGCATAATAAGAAAGCGTAAAAATCTTTGAAATGAGCATGGCCACCACTAAGTCCTCACGACCGCTCCATTTACTGAGTATCACCTGCAAAATGTTAGCCCACGAAGGGTGAGTCAACAGACTCAGTGTGTAACAACCAACACAGACTCCCAAACAATCGAGACATATTAAATCACATAAAACAAATATAGACAATGATGTAACCCAAACCCACCTAGATATCCAACCTCTACATATCACCCGTACCTGCCAATCACACCGTGGGGATTACTAAATCGACCCTCCATCCGCTACACACCATCAAAGGCAGTCACTGCAGTCAACTGCACATCGCCCTTATAATCGTGGCATAGCCACCAGATAATGTGACAGAGTCACAGGATTCATAATAGGTGGCATAAGTCACCGGATAATGTGGTAAAAACCACCGGAACACTTCCCCTTTATCATTATCACCCATATGCTCATGCATCATACAAAACATACAAATATCATGCAATTTACCTCACCCCATGTCCATAAGAAATTTCACATTTTCTCATATCCATGTTTATAAGCATTATTAACGAGTATTAAGGGGTAACATACCTGAATACACTGCACCATTGAATGGTACCCTTAGCCATATTCATTCATTGCCTTATTAACATATACATAACAATATTACTACTAATCGAAAATTGAGGGTGGGTTACACACCTGGTTACTAACGCGATTACCGAATCCCGAAAATCGATCTAACGCACTAGATCCCCTTTCCTACATTCGGCCAACACTAAGATCATTAGCAAAGAGGCCATTTGTCCAAACAAACAAATCCCGGAAGGTTAGCGAACAACCATAAACCTTACCTATATTGGCCACCGAATCTCGAAGATCTACTGAATCAGGTTGTACTCCTCCCCAAAAACCATAGTTAGTGTAACACCCCCAACCCGGCCCAAACATTACGACTGAATTTGGTATGCTATAGAGAAAAACTTTTTGAAAATCCTTTTAAGCCGATTTAAATTTTGATAAAAGTTATTGTTTTGTTTTAAAACAGTTGAAGTGTAAGAAGAAACTATTACTTAAAGTAGTTTAAAACTTTATTAAGTCAGCTTGTTACCGATTTCAGAGGTACCCGACGGCACAATAAAACATTTTGCGTATTGGTTTTGAGAAAGCATGTGTATTCGTTTTCAAGTTATTAAGTTGTTAAACAAATTATCCAAAACAGATAAAATAACCAAACCAAAATATAATCCTAGGAGGCCTTATTACAACTTAAATAAAATAAACCCATAGTAAAATAAAAATAGTTCAAAATCCACCTAGTCCACATTTTCATCACATGGCCACCTCGAGTCCATCCGGCTCCTTATCCGCAGCTACGAGTCACCTGAAAATGTTAAAGGAAAAAGGTGAGTCATCAAGACCCAATGTGTAACCCTTTTTCCGGTTTAATGCAACATAATACACAAGTCATAATTAATTTAATATGCACCCAACCTAGCCATCCAAACGCCTTTCTACTACAGGTGGTGCCAAACCTTTGGTGGTGCCAAACCACTGGTGACGTATAGTCACGAAATCCGTCATATTGTGGTGCCAAACTACTGGTGACCCGAAGTCACAAATCAAATGATGGGGCCAACCCATCGTGTGATACCAAATCACTGGCGTCAATCCCGTATCTTAAAGTGGGGCCAACCCACGGTGGTGCTAAGCCACAGGGACGAGACGCTATGAGGTGCCAAACCTGGAGGTGCCAAACCTCTGGTGACCGTAGTCACATTGTGATACCAAATCCTGGTGTAAAATCGACACGAATATCACCGCCCCTCCTCTCATCAACCCACATCAATAAATTATATAATGAGTTTATGCCAACATATATATATTTAAATCACATATATCAAATATGCCATGCTTCCCAAAAGCATCAATAGTAAACTTCATAATGTCGGGAACTTACGAACCATCGCTTATCCGTTATGGTTTTAAACTCAAATCTACACAAATCGATTAGCATACACATAATACTTTGTACGTTAATTAATTATACGATGTGTATGTACACACGATATTAACGAAAGCCTTAAATTAGAAGAACCAAATCGGCTACCCATAATATCCTTGCCTTATATTCGCCATGCATGAGGGTTAGTACCAAGGCCATTCGCCAAACCAAAATTATTTGCAAAGGGTTCCTTGTGAACCGAAACCTTACTGAATGCCTTTGAATACTAGCCACCACACTCTAAGCGCTTTTGCTTCCCTAAATCAGTAATCACATGTTAATAGCCTCATCAATAGTTTTTGGCTTAATCGAATACTAAAATAAAAATGATTCCTTACCACCTTACCAAAACCGATTGCTAGAGGAGAGGAGTTTGGATTGATCACTTAAAATCTCAAGTACCTAGATCGAATCGATTAAAGAAGAGAAATAGTTAGCCATCACGAACGCCATATCTCGGTTCTTCCATTCATCTAAAACGACAAGGAATCAAGAGAGAAAAGAAATAGCCATTCGGCTATAAGCACTTACTTCACCAACCGATTGGAGAAAAGATAGAGGAGAGCACCTTAGTTTGAGATTTGGCCAAGGCTACACAAAATAGAAGAAGAAAAATTTGGCACACCAAGGATGTAGGTTCGGCTAAGAAAGAAAGAAAATAATGGACAAAAGGGATAGAAGTTTCGGCCAAAGATCAAAAGAAGAAAAAGAAAATGGAAATGGAGGTATCGATTTTTGAGAGAAAGGTTGAAGAAGAAAGAAAAGATGCTAGTGAAAATTATGAAGAAAAAGGCTAAGGAAATTTGGCACTCCCTATCACCTTGCAGTCCACTCCTCCCTAAGGAAATTCCAAATTTTGGCAATTTCCACAAATCACTCAAATCCATAAATTTGAGATATTCCAAATTTAATCACATCCCTAAATTTTCACTTTGCCAACTTTTCAAGATTAACCAAATAAAATCCATTAAAACCAAATAATATTCTCATACTTTCCTTATTAAACCAAAGTTTAAAATTGAGAATTTCCCTCCCTTATTGCCGTCCAAAAAAATATAGATCAAAAAGGGAAAATTCGTGACTCGAACATAGGTTCTCCCTTGCTCCTTGTGGCGTCAACTCTAGCACCTAAGTGGCCTTCCTTTTGCCACTTTTCCAAGTCATTTTTAATGACAATAATTCCCTCATTTAACCTTGTAACTCCTACTTACTAAGGCTCTCTTTCTTTAAAGCTTCATAAATAAATTTTCTACTATCCGAGCCTACTCAAGACCCTTAATTAAGTCTTATAACACCACAAATAATATCACAGAAATTCAAACACAAGCAAAATAATTCAATCACAAATAACCCCTATTTTAGGATGTTATAGTTCTACCCCCTTAAAATAATTTCGACCCCGAAATTACCTGATCAGAAGAGATGGGGGTATTGCTGCCGCATCACATCCTCGGGTTCCCATGTCGCTTCCTCCATACCATGGTTTCGCCATAGTACTTTCACCAAGGGTACTGACTTCCTACGCAGAACCTTGACATCACGATCTAAGATCTGAACTGGCTCCTCCTCGAAAGATAATTTTAAGTTAACCTCAATCTCTGCCACTGGCACAACGTGTGATGGATCGGACCGATATCGTCTAAGCATTGACATATGGAAGACGTCGTGAATCTGACACAACTCTGCCGATAGCTCGAGCTGATAAGCTACCGGTCTCACTCGCTTTAACACTGTATATGGCCCAATGAACCTAGGGCTTA
Source organism: Gossypium rotundifolium (assembly GCA_025506655.1). NCBI lineage: Eukaryota > Viridiplantae > Streptophyta > Magnoliopsida > Malvales > Malvaceae > Gossypium > Gossypium rotundifolium. The sequence continues at coordinate 112,571,398 of CP106729.1, forward strand.
GCTTCCCTTTTTTCCCAAATCGCAACACCTTCTTCCAAGGCGACACCTTCAGAAAAACTTTATCTCCCACAGCATATTCCATTTCCTTGCGCTTGAGATCGGCATAGGACTTCTGCCTATCCGCGCTTCCTTGAGACGAGCAGAATTACCTTAACTTTGTCCTCAATTTCAGTCACCAACTCGGACCCAAAACCTGTCGTTCACCCAACTCCGTCCAACACGTAGGAGTACGGCATTTTCGTCCATACAGTGCTTCATATAGAGCCATCTGAATGCTTGCTTGATAACTATTGTTATAAGCGAATTCCGCCAATGGTAGATTCTCCTCCCAACTACCATAGAAATCCAAAACACAACCTCTGAACATATCTTCTAAGATCTGAATCACTCTCTCCAATTGTCCGTCGGTTTGCAGATGAAAAGCTGTGCTGAAATCCAATCTCGTTCCCAAGGCTTGATGCAAAACTCTCCAAAACCTTGACGTAAACCTCGGATCTCTATCCGAGATAATCGATACTGGCACACCATGCAATCTCACTATCTCGGCTACATATAACTTTGTTAGCTTCTGAAGCGAATAATCTACCCTTACGGGTATGAAATGCGCTGACTTAGTTAGTCGATCCACAATCACCCAAACTGAGTTCTTCTTGCTAGGCGTGAGGGGTAATCCACTGACAAAGTCCATCGTGATCCTCTCTCATTTCCACTGAGGGATCTTCACCGGTTGGATAACCCTGATGGCAACTGATGTTCAGCTTTAACTTGCTGACACGTCAGACACTTTCCCACGAATTCAGTTACCTCACGCTTCAACCTGTGCCACGTAAGCTGTTTAGTAAATCTCCATACATCTTGCTACCTCCAGGATGCATAGCGTATGGGCTGCTATGTGCATCTTGGAGAATCTTCCGCCTCAATTCCACATCCTTCGGCATACAAGCTCGCCCTTGAAAACATAGCACACCATCACCAGACAAACTGCACCCTTCCAAACCACCATCTTGAACTTGCAACCTCCTCGCATTCAAACTGTCATCCACCAACTGCTTTTCCTTAATCTCCTTGATCTAAGTCGGTTTAACTTGCAGTTCTGCCAAAAGACTTCCATCGTCATATAGACTGAGGTGAGCAAACATCGCTCTTAAGTCCGTCACGACCTTAAGGCTCAACGCATCAGCCACTACGTTAGCCTTACCCAGATGGTACTCAATTGAACAGTCGTAGTCCTTTAACAATTCAATCCACCGACGCTGCCTCAAATTCAAATCCTTCTGAGTCAAGAGATACCTCAGACTTTTATGATCCATGTAGACTATCGACTTCTCCCCATACAAGTAATGCCGCCATATCTTTAAAGGGAAGACTACTGCCGCTAACTCCAAGTCGTGCGTTGGATAGTTAACCTCATGCGATCTTAGCTGACTGGACGCATAGGCCACTACCTTCCCTTCTTGCATCAACACACATCCCAACCCCGTATGGGACGCATCACGAAGGCAGTAAATAACTTCCCACTGGTACGTGCGAATCGAGCTTCGTCGAATCTTCCTTAGCTTATCAAAACTTTCCTGCTGCTTCTCCGACCATACAAACGGAACTCTCTTTCTTAATAACTTAATTAGTGGGGCTACGATTAAAGAGAACCCTTCCACAAATCTTCGATAGTATCCTGCCACTGACTTAGGCAGTTTCCACTCCAATACCGCTTTAACCTTGCAAGGGTCCACTCTAATCCCTTCTGTTGACACCACGTGACCTAAGAAAGCCACCTCCCTAAGCCAAAATTTGAACTTACTGAATTTGGCATATAACTACTTCTCCCTCAGTACTTGTAGAACTATACGCAGATGCATGTCATGTTCCTCCTCCATCTTTGAGTAAACCAATATGTCGTCTATGAACACCATGACAAATTGATCCAAGTACTGCTGAAACACCCTATTCATTAAGTCCATGAATGCTGCCGGTGCATTGGTCAACCCAAATGGCATCACCAAAAACTCGTAATGCCCATACCTTGTACGGAATGCCGTCTTGTGCACATCAACCTCCTTCACCTTGAGTTGATGATAACCCGACCTAAGATCTATCTTCGAGAATACCGATGCACCCTTCAGTTGGTCAAACAAGTCATCAATCCGAGGCAACGGATACCTATTCTTGATCGTTAACTTGTTCAATTGGCGGTAGTCGATACACATCCACATTGAACCGTCCTTCTTCTTGACAAACAGCACAGGTGCTCCCCACGGAGATATACTTGGTCGGATAAATCCTCGGTCCAAGAGCTCCTGAATTTGAGCCTTCAGTTCCACCAATTCTTTTGGTGCCATTTGGTACGGTGCTATAGACACAGGCGCCGTTTTGGGCAATAAGTCTATGCCAAACTCAACTTCCGATCTGGAGGTAGACACGGAAGTTCTTACAGGAACACATCAGTGAATTCCCTACCGTTCGGACCTTCTCAACTCATCGACTCCTTAGCCTCAAGGCACATATTGAACCAAAATGCCTCACACCTTTTCTCGACCATTTTCTCGCCTTCAATGTCGACACCACGTTGGATAGGTAATTTATTCTATTACCTATCATGACTACTTCATCACCCTCAGCCACCTTTAGAACCATGCGCTTAGCAGCGCAATCCAACTTCGCCTAATGCTTAACCAACCAGTCCATGCCAAGAATTAGGTCGAACTCCCCAAACGGCAGTTCCATTAGGTCAGCCACAAACACTACCCCTTAGAGTTCTAGGGGTACATCTCTATATAGTTTGTTTACAACTACAGAGTTACCTAGAGGGCTAATTACTGTCATCTCCCTAGAAGTAGTCTCGAAGTCTATATTCATGGTCTCTACCACACTACTAGCAACGTATGAATGCATTGAACCCACATCAATTAATGCGACATATGGAAGACCAAAAATTAGGAACGTACCGGTTATAACGTCCGGTGCGTCACCTTCCTCGCGACGCCTCGCTGCGTACACCAAACCAGGTTACCTTGCTTTTGTGTTGCCTGCCCCTCTTCCCGAATTCTCGCGACCTCGATTAGAACCATTGCCTTCTCTACTATTACCACGACCCCTCTGTGGTGGTCCTACATTTCTAGCCTGAGCACGATTTTGACCCTCTGGCTGATTCTTAGCCAACTTCCGAGGACAATCCCTTACACGGTGATCCAAAGATCCACATTCAAAGCATCCCCTTTCACCAGTCCAACAACCTCTCCAATGTGACTTCCCACAGCGGTTGCACTGAGTTGGTCTCTGATTAGTAGCCATGGGTCTTTTTGCCTGATTCGGTCCATCCTGCCTAGCCCTCTTCTGAGCATTACTACCCGATCCAGACGATCCAAAGCCTCTTTTCTGCTTGTTTCTATCATAATTCTGTCTCACAGATGCCTTGACCCCTTCGACTACTTTAGCCTTTTCCACCAAAACAGTAAACTCACGCTCCTGCTGTGGAGCAATCAGCAACCTTAACTCATCCCTAAGTCCGTCTTCAAAGTGAACACAACGATCATGCTCCGTTGACACAATTCCCTGAGCATAGCGGCTCAGCCTCAAGAATTTCGCTTCATATTCCGACACAGACTTATTCCCTTGTACCAACCCCAGAAAAGCTTTCCTTTGTGCATCAATGTAACTAGTGCCCACATACTTCTTCTGATAAGAAATTTTGAAATACTCCCAAGTAAGATCGTTTGTCGTAGCACCATCTCGAACCGTGAGCCACCATCGATATGACTCATCCTTGAGAAGCGACACTGCCCCTTTCAGTTTCTCCTCATTCGTCAGATCTATCTCATTCATGATTCTTTCGATCGATTCCAGCCAATACTCAGCTGTATTGGGTGCTACACCGGACACACCTAGGAAAAATTCAGCTCCGTTAGCTTGGAGTCTCTTAGGTACCGACTTTCGAGCTCCTCCGCCTCCACCCATTCCAGCTACCCTTTCCAGAACCCGCGGTATTGCTTGTGACACTGCGTCATCTCCCGTCTGATCCTGCTCTCCAACTCCAAAGGTTGGGGGTGATGGTGGTGGTGGTACCTCATTCTCAAATTCCTGACCCAACTGACAGGTTCTGACACGGTCATCCTGCCGCTTCCGCGTCCACGACGGCCACGTCTTCTAGAGCTCATTCTAACTATCGCTTTAATCTGATTAGGAGATTTTTATGGGTTAGTACATGTTTCACTTGATTATCCGCGAAGAAATTTTATGAAGAGTTTAATAGAGATTCTTTCAATCAAACAAAGTTTTAAGTCTTCTATCCTAGTTTACACAGAAAAGTACATCCATTCCCTAATACCTTTCATACCTATGCACTCTTCGGGCATTTCTGTCCGTTTTAACCCATGGGTATTTTCGTTATTTTCCTACAGGGTATTTTTGTAATAAATCAAGATAATTTTAAAACTTTAATAAATCAAAACATTTTGTAATTTCTAAAATTGATGGGTATTTTTGAGAATTTCTCAATTTAAAGGTATGGTGAAATTTTGAAAACCAGGGGTATTTTAGTAATTTTGTCAGTCGGGGGTAATTTTGTAAATTTCCAAAGTCAGGATATTATTTTGAAATACAAAATTTTTTAATACTTATGCGAAATAAAAATTTGATCAAAATCAGGGTAATACGGTAATTTTTAAAAACCAAGGGCATTTTCGTAATTTTGCCACTAGGGCATTTCGGTAATTTTGGTAAGTTGAAGAATATTTTGAAAATTTCCCGAAAGTAAATTTTTGCTGTTATTGATAGGAGTATCATAACAATTTTTAAAACTTAAAGCTTTCATAAAACAGGGTTAATCCCTTTCGGGTTTTATTTAACGTGTTTAGCCTATGATCGAGTCCTCTTGGTTAGGGTGAACCGAAGCTACACACCAGGTAAGAATCCCGCGAAGAGGAGGTGAGTCACGAGGACTGCTTAAATACCAAGCTCTTCTGGATCCAATCCTAGACATGCGCACCAAGGTTACCACACCCAAACTCGGCGACTTGGTCACAGGTTGGTTTAATTAGGCCATTAAAATCTTATGAGTTTTGTTGGGGTGGACTAGTCCTAAGGTTCAACACCTATCACACTAACTACGTTCCCTATCTACCCTTCTACAATAATAATCCATACAAAAAGTTAGAGGTGCTTACAGGCGGATTAGTTGGGAGACTCGGTGCCATGTTTATTCAAAACCAAAATATTTCAAATAGGCTACTAAAAACATTTTTGGGCCTTGGGCCCCACAAATAGAGTTTTGAACTGGCTCGATACCAATTGTAACACCCCAAACCCGCCCAAACATTACGATCGAATTTGGTATGTTATAGAGAAAAACTTTTTGAAAATCCTTTTAAGCCGATTTAAATTTTGATAAAAGTTATTGTTTTGTTTTAAAAGCAGTTGAAGTGTAAGAAGAAACTATTACTTAAAGTAGTTTAAAACTTTATTAAGTCACTTGTTACCGATTTCAGAGGTACCGTGACAAGCACAATAAAACATTTTGCGTATTGGTTTTGAGAAAGCATGTGTATTCGTTTTCAAGTTATTAAATTGTTAAACAAATTATCCAAAAGCAGATAAAATAACCAAACCAAAATATAATCCTAGGAGGCCTTATTACAACTTAAATAAAATAAACCCATAGTAAAATAAAAATAGTTCAAAATCCACCTAGTCCACATTTTCATCACATGGCTACCTCGAGTCCATCCGGCTCCTTATCCATGACTCTGAGTCACCGAAAATGTTAAAGGAAAAAGGTGAGTCATCAAGACCCAATGTGTAACCCTTTTCCCCGGTTTAATGCAACATAATACACAAGTCATAATTAATTTAATATGCACCCAACCTAGCCATCCAAATGCCTTTCTCTACCCCGGGTGGTGCCAAACCACTGGTGGTGCCAAACCACTGGTGACGTATAGTCACGAAATCCGTCATATTGTGGTGCCAAACCACTGGTGACCCGAAGTCACAAATCAAATGATGGGGCCAACCTATCGTGTGATACCAAATCACTGGCGTCAATCCCGTATCTCAAAGTGGGGCCAACCCACGGTGGTGCTAAGCCACGAGGGGCGAGGCGCTATGAGGTGCCAAACCTGCGGAGGTGCCAAACTTACGGTGACCGTAGTCACATTGTGATACAAAATCACGGTGTAAAATCGACACGAATATCACGCCCCTCCTCTCATCAACCCACATCAATAAATTATATAACTGAGTTTATGCCAACATATATATATTTAAATCACAAATATCAAATATGCCATGCTTCCCAAAAGCATCAATAGTAAACTTCATAATGTCAGGAACTTACCTGAACCATCGCTTATACCGTTATGGTATTAAACTCAAATCTACACAAATCCGATTAGCATACACATAATACTTTGCACGTTAATTAATTATACAGTGTGTATGTACACACCTGATATTAACGAAAGCCTTAAATCCCGAAGAACCAAATCGGCTACCCACAATATCCTTGCCCTATATTCGGCCATGCATGAGGGTTAGTACCAAGGCCATTCGGCCAAACCAAAAATTATTTGCAAAGGGTTCCTTGTGAACCCGAAACCTTACCCGAATGCCTTTGAATACTAGCCACCACACTCCAAGCGCTTTTGCTTCCCTAAATCAGTAATCACATGTTAATAGCCTCATCAATAGTTTTTGCTTAATTGAATACTAAAATAAAAATGATTCCTTACCACCTTACCAAAACCGATTGCTAGAGGAGAGGAGTTTGGATTGATCACTTAAAATCTCGAAGTACCTAGATCGAATCGGTTAAAGAAGAAAAATAGTTAGCCATCACGAACGCCATATCTCGGTTCTTCCATTCATCTAAAACGACAAGGAATCAAGAGAGAAAAGAAATACCATTTGGCTATAAGCACTTACTTCACCAACCGATTGGAGAAAAGATAGAGGAGAGCACCTTAGTTTGAGATTCAGCCAAGGCTACACAAAATAGAAGAAGAAAAATTTGGCACACCAAGGATGTAGGTTCGGCTAAGAAAGAAAGAAAATAATGGACAAAAGGGATAGAATTTTCGGCCAAAGATCAAAAGAAGAAAAAGAAAATGGAAATGGAGGTATCGGTTTTTGAGAGAAAGGTTGAAGAAGAAAGAAAAAGATGCTAGCCGAAAATTATGAAGAAAAAGGCTAAGGAAATTTGGCACTCCCCCTATCAACTTGCCGCCCACTCCTCCCTAAGGAAATTCCAAATTTTGGCAATTTCCACAAATCACTCAAATCCATAAATTTGAGATATTCCAAATTTAATCACATCCCTAAATTTTCTCTTTGCCAACTTTTCAAGATTAACCAAATAAAATCCATTAAAACCAAATAATATTCTCATACTTTTCTTATTAAACCAAAGTTTAAAATTGAGAATTTCCCTCCCTTATTGTCGTCCAAAAAAATATAGATCAAAAAGGGAAAATTCGTGACTCGAACATAGGTTCTCCTTTGCTCCTTGTGGCGTCAACTCTAGCACCTAAGTGGCCTTCCTTTTGCCACTTTTCCAAGTCATTTTTAATGACAATAATTCCCTCATTTAACCTTGTAACTCCTACTTACTAAGGCTCTCTTTCTTTAAAGCTTCATAAATAAATTTTCTACTATCCGAGCCTACTCAAGACCCTTAATTAAGTCTTATAACACCACAAATAATATCACAGAAATTCAGACACAAGCAAAATAATTCAATCACAAATAACCCCTATTTTAGGATGTTACAGTTAGAATCGGCAACCCTCAATAGGTAATATGGCCTTTGGTCGAATATTACAACTCCCTTACCTTGCTTGTTCAAATCCCGAAAACGTCACTTGCCCTTGGAAGTTGTCGAAATCCTACATAACTTATGTGGGTTTGACAATGCGTAAAATCTCTGAGGAATGGCTCTTGGCGAATGATATGCCTTGCTTACCTTGGATATCCAAAATCTGAAGATCTCCCTTAAATAAATCGGCTACAAGAATCTCGAAAGATCTCCTTCATGGTTTGGCCAAAAGAAAATAAGAAGGATTAGACTCTTAGATTTTGGCTAACCAAAAGAAAAAGGAAAAGAAACCGAATGGCAGTTAACCCTTACCACAATGTTGATTGCACCCTTGCTTGGAAACACAAAGATATTCGGCTTTCAGCAAAGGAGATGAGAAGTGTGAAGCTTAATGAGATTTGGCTATGGTGAAATTGAGAGAGAGGGGTTTCGGCCTAAAATTAAAAGAGAAGAAAAGGGAAAGAGGGGTCACACGATTCGGCTATGGCTTTCAATGATGATGGAGTAATCGGCCACAAGAAAAAGAAAAGGTATAGGATTGAGGTTGAGAGAAAGAAAAGAAGAGTAGGAGGTGATTAGGAGATTTCGACACACACCCCCTACTACAACCCCAAAATCGATTATGCATCTCCCAGAGTCCCACATTCGGCCACCTCTTCCTCTCTCATCCAAATCCCCCCTTTTCCTCCGACTTAGTCGAATCTTTGAGTTGTTGACCCAATCTACACTTCATCCATTCAGAGTCCTTGTGCCGTCCACCACTGCACCTCCTTGCCGAAAAATAAAAGCTCCAAAATGCTTCCCTTGCTGCTCGAACCTGGGTCCCTTCACACTTCCTGTGGCGTCACCTCCCAGGCCCTAAGTGGCGTCTCTTTGCCACTTTACCGGGGCTTTACTTGTGTCATAACCCTCACCCACCTCTACTTCAGGCCTAGCTCCCTTAGTTCCCTTTTTAGGTTTAAAAATCAAATATTTTTCTAAGGCTTGTACCTACATCCCAAGGTTCCCGAAACCCCCAAAACACATTCAAAACACACACAAGCATGCTACCACATACATTTAAGTGAAAATGCATAACCCCTAAATCTTGGATATTACAGTTCTACCCCCTTAAAATAATTTTGACCTCGAAATTACCTGGCTAAAATAAGTGAGGGTATTGTTGTCGCATTACTTCCTCTGGCTCCCACGAAGCTCCTCCGATCCATGGTTACGCCATAACACTTTGACTAGAGGAACTGATTTCCTCCGAAGCACCTTCATATCCCATTCCAGAATCTAAATTGGCTCTTCCTCATAGGACAAATCTGGTCTTAGCTCCACCTCCTCAACCGGTATTACATGAGATGGATCCGATCAGTAATGCCGTAGCATCGAAATGTGGAATACATCGTGCATCTGCTTCAACTCCGAAGGCAACTCTAACTGATATGCCACTGGTCCAACCCGCTTCAAAACCCGATAAGGTCCTATAAACCTGGGACTTAACTTTCCCTTGTGACCAAATCTCATCACCTTCTTCCATAGCGAAACTTTTAAAAACACTTAATCTCCTTCTGCAAACTCTATCTCCTTCCGCTTAAGATTTCCATATGACTTCTGCCTGTCAGATGCCTCCTTCAACCGTGCCAGAATTACCTTAACCTTTTCTTCTGCTTCTGCCACCATATCTGGACCTAAAACATGACGTTCCCCCAATTTTGTCCAACACGTAGGAGTACGACACCTCCGTCCATATAGCACTTCGTACGGTGCCATTCGAATACTTGCTTGATAGCTATTATTGTACGCAAATTCTGCTAAAGGCAAGAACTCCTCCCAACTTCCTCTGAAATCTATCATGCAACCACTCAACATATCCTCTAGCACTTGAATTACCTACTCAGATTGGCCGTCCGACTGCGGATGGAATGCCGTACTGAAGTCCAACTTGGTGCCCAATGCTTGATATAGTGCTTTCCAAAATCGAGACGTAAACCTCGGATATAATCGACACCGGCACTCCGTGTAGCCTCACGATTTTTGCTACATACAATTTTTCCAATCTCTGCAGGGAATAGTCCACCCGCACTGGTATGAAATGTGCAGACTTCGTCAACCGATCTACTATCACCCATACCGAGTCCTTCTTAGTAGGCGTAAGGGGAAGCCCACTAACGAAGTCCATGGTAATTCTCTCCTACTTCCATTTCGAAATCTTTATCGGCTGAAGCAATCCTGACGGTAGTTGGTGTTCAGCCTTGACTTGCTGACACGTTAAGCACTTCCCTACAAATTCTGTAACTTCCCGCTTAAGACCAGGCCACCAAAACTGATCCCGTAAATCCCTATATAACTTACTTCCTCTAGGATGCATAGCATAAGGGCTACTATGCGATTCCTGAAGAATTTTCTGCCTTAATTCCTCATCCTTCGGCATACAGACCTTGCCTCGAAAACACTGAGACTCCATCACCATTTACACCATAGTCTTCCAACTCCCCATTTTGTACTTGTAGCGACTTAGCAATCGAGTTCACCATCTACCAATTGTTTCTCCTTTACGACTTAGCCATGTTGGCTTCACTTGCAACTCCGCTAACAAACTTCCATCCTCATAAAGGCTAAGATGTGCAAACATCGCCTCGAGATCAAACACCACTTTTCGACTTAGGGCATCCGCCACCACATTTGCCTTGCGAGTGATACTCTATTGAACAATCGTAGTCTTTCAACAACTCCACCCACATTCACTGTCTCAAATTCAGCTCCTTCTGAGTCAGCAGATACTTCAGACTCTTATGATCCGTGTAAATCACTGACTTTTCTCCATATAAATAGTGCCTCCACACTTTGAGAGCGAACACTACCGTAGCCAACTTCAGATCATGCGTCGAATAGTTAACCTCATGTGGACTCAACTGTCGAGACACATAAGCGACCACTTTCCCTTCTTACATAAGGACACATCCCAATCCTGTATGGGAAGCATCATAATACACCACGAAGTCTTTCCTTGCTTCCGGCTGAATCAAAACCAGAGCCTCTGTCAATACTCTTTTAAGCTTTTCAAAACTCTCCTCAGCAGTCAGGTCCAAATCGTCCATAATTCGCTCCGTCGCCTCTAACCAATACTCAGCTGTATTGGGTGCCACACCAGATACACCTCGGAATACCTCCACTCCATTGGCTCGGAGTCACTCGGGTACAGATTTTTGAGCTCCCATACCTCCACCTGCTCCAGCCACCCTCTCAAGAACTCGCATGACATTGCCTCACGATCTGCATCATCCCCGTCGATCTCGATATTCAACACCAAGTGGTGGTGGTGGTGGCATCTCATTCTCGGACCCTTGACCGGACCTAACGGGTTTCGATACGGTCATTCTGCCTCTACCACGCCCTCGTACATTACTACCACGTCCCCTAGAACTCATGCCTATGATCACGATTTAATCTGCTTTAAAAAGTTTTATGCATCAGTTTTTGTTCCACTGATTACCCACGAACAAGTTTTATGTAAAGAAGTTTAATGGTAGTTCTTTCGATCATTTCAGGGTTTTCGTTTCAAATCTTCTACCCTAATTTAGAGAATCACATTCATTTAATAGTATCTACTACACACACTCACCACTCGAACATTTTCGTCCGTTTTAACCCGTGGTATTTTAAGTAATTTGTCTATAGGGGTATTTTCACAATTTTCCAAATCGGGGTATCTTGATATTTTACAAAATAGGGGTTTTGGTATTTTTACAAAATAGGAATATTTTGATAAAAGTTGAGGTAGTATGGCAATTTTATAAAGCGAGGTATTTTAGTGATTTTATAAACCTAGGGTATTTGGTAATTTTGTAAACAGGGATATTTGAAATTTTTTCAAAATCTAAAATAGTTTTTACAAGTCAAAGGGTAATTCGGTGATTTTAAAACTAAGGTTTTATAAAATAGTGTAGCTAGTCCCTTTCGGGTTTTAATTATTGAATTTAGCTTGTGAATAAGTCCTCTTGGTTAGGGTGGACCGTCACTCACGCACTGTAGGATTCGAGCGAAGAGGAGGTGAGTCACTAGGACTACTTAAATACCAAGCTCCCCAGAATCCAATCCTAGACATGCACAGTGAGTTGCCACACCCTTAACTCGTGACTCACTCACTGTGTTTGTTTGATTAGGCTTTAAATTTTATGTAATTACGTGTTGGAGTAAGCTAATCCTAGGGTTCAATAGCTCCTAATCTACTAATGTACGATCCCGTAATACCCACATACAAATCACACAGTGGTTAGGGGTACTTACTTGGTGGACTTCGGGCCGGAGACTTAGGTGCCATGCTTGAAAACCTGCTCATCCTTTAGTAAAACTCAATTTTTAAAAAACGTTTTGAGCCCAAAAGCCCTCAAGGCTGAGTTTTGAACCGGGCTCTGATACATGGTCCACAAGCCCTGACTGGATCTGGCATGCTCCTTGAGTAAAACGTAGTTAAATCTTGTTATGACATCTTGAAATACTAGGTGGTTTTGAAGAAAATTAATTTGGGTTATTCTTAAGTTAAAAACCGTGTTGTAATTTAATTTTGTATTAAAACGTTATCTTCATATTTCAGAAATTACAAGTTTAAAGAAATGCCGAATTTTAGAGCTTATCATTAAGTTGAAAATCGTAGGTGTTTATGTGTCAAAACATTTGAAGTTGTTTTACGAAAAATTGTTTAACCACTTGTCTAACGTTGATCGTACCAGAATAAAAAAATTAAAACGCATAAATAAAACAGTTAAATAATAATGGCCTTATTACAACAAAAATAAAACCGAATAAAACCGAAAACATAATAAGAAAACGTGAAAATCTTTGAAATGAGCATGGCCACCACTAAGTCCTGCCGACCGATCCATTTCTCGAGTATCACACGCAAAATGTTAGCCCACGAAGGGTGAGCCAGCAGACTCGATGTGTAACAACCAACACAGACTCCCAAGCGATCAAGACATATTAAATCATGTAAAACAAATATAGACAATGATGCAACCCAAACCCACCTAGATATCCAACCTCTACACATCACCCGTACCTACCAATCACACCGTGGGGATTACTAAATCGACCCTCCATCCGCTACACACCATCGAAGGCAGTCGCTGCAGTCAACTACACATCGCCCTTATAATCATGGCATAGCCACCAGATAATGTGATAGAGTCACTGGATTCATAATAGGTGGTATAAGTCACCGGATAATATGGTAAAAACCACCGGAACACTTCCCCTTTATCATTATCACCCATATGCTCATGCATCATACAAAACATACAAATATCATGCAATTTTCCTCACCCCATGTCCATAATGAAATTTCACATTTTCTCATATCCATGTTTATAAGCATTATTAACGAGTATTAAGGGGTAACATACCTGAATACACTGCACCATTGAATGGTACCCTTAGCCATATTCATTCATTGCCTTATTAACATATATATAACAATATTACTACTAATCGGGAATTGAGGGTGGGTTACACACCTGGTTACTAACGCGATTACCGAATCCAAAAATCCCGATCTAACGCACTAGATCCCCTTTCCTACATTCGGCCAACACTAAGATCATTAGCAAAGAGGCAATTCGACCAAACAAACAAATCTCGAAAGGTTAATGCACAACCATAATCCTTACCTAGATCGGCCATCGAATCTCGAAGATCTACCGAATCAGGTTATACTCCTCCCTAAAAACCATAGTTAGAATTGGCAACCCTCAATAGGTAATATGGCCTTTGGCCGAATATTACAACTCCCTTACCTTACTTGTTCAAATCCCGGAAACGTCACTTTCCCTTGGAAGTTGTCGAAATCCCTACATAACTTATGTCAGTTTCGGCTTAATGCGTAAAATCTACAAGAATGGCCCTTAGCTGAATGATATACCTTACTTACCTTGGATATCCAAAATCCTGAAAGATCTCCCTTAAACCGTCAGCTACAAGATTCTCGAAAGATCTCCTTCATGGTTCGGCCAAAAGAAAATAAGAGGGATTAGACTCCTAGATTTCGGCTAACCAAAAGAAAAAGAAAAAGAAACCGAATGGCAGTTAACCCTTACCACAATGTTGATTGCACCCTTGCTTGAAAACACAGAGATATTCGGCTTTCAGCAAAGGAGATGAGAAGTGTGAAGCTTAAAGAGATTCAACTATGGTGAAATTGAGAGAGGGGTTTCGGCCTAAAATTAAAAGAGAAGAAAAGGGAAAGAGGGGTCACACGATTCAACTATGGCTTTCAATGATGATGGAGTAATCGGCCAAAAGAAAAAGAAAAGGTATAGGATTGAGGTTGAGAGAAAGAAAGGAAGAGTATGAGGTGATTAGGAGATTTCGGCACACATCCCCTACTACAACCCCAAAATCGATTATGCATCTCCCAGAGTCCCACATTCGGCCACCTCTTCCTCTCTCATCCAAATCACCCCTTTTCCTCCTACTTAGCCGAATCTTTGAGCTGTTGACCCAATCTACACTTTATCCATTTAGAGTCCTTATGCTGTCCACCACTGCACCTCCTTTCCAAAAAATAAAAGCTCCAAAATTCTTCCCTTGCTGCTCGAACCTGGGTCCCTTTACACTTCCTGTGGCGTCACCTCCCAGTCCCTAAGTGGCGTCTCTTTGCCACTTTACCAGGGCTTTACTTGTGTCATAACCCTCACGCACCTCTACTTCAGGCCTAGCTCCCTTAGTTCCCTTTTTAGGCTTAAAAATCAAATATTTTTCTAAGGCTTCTACCTACATCCCAAGGTTCCCGAAGCCCCCAAAACACATTCAAAACACACACAACTATGCTACCACATATATTTAAGTGAAAATGCATAACCCCTAAATCCCAGATATTACAACAAATGTCATGACATTAGGGTTAGTTGAGATTTCGTGTAAGGCCATATCTGGGATATGGCATTGGTATGGTACTATGTGTGTGAGATTTCTCGAGTATCCTTTAGTATTCTAAGTGGTTCAACGAGAAACTTAACGACAAAGTTTGAATTGTAAAAGACTATGTTATGATGTGAAATATTATGGTAAGTTGCAAGTTGGTACAGGTATGTACATAAAACTCATGCTTAATGAGCTCAATATGTGATGAAACCTCGGATTGGTTCGATTGAGTAAGTTATGATGTTAATATTTTAATAACATCTATGCTAAGCTTGATTATGAATTCACAATGACATTTAGGTTAATTTACTTTATGTTAAATATATGTTAAAGTGTGTATGATGCTTATTATTTGCATAGGAACTTACTAAGCTTTAAAGCTTATTCCCTTTCTCTTTCTCTTGTCTTATAGTGTCACCAAGCTAGCTCAGGGATTGAAGACGGTCGAAGATTCATTCACACTATCAAGTTATCATTTTGGGTACTTATGATTTCAATATTTTGTGTTATGGAATGTATAGGGACTTGGTCTTTTGTTATGTGTCATAATTGATTTGGCCATAAGTGATGGCTTCAATAGTTGATCATTCATTTTGTAAATGGCCATTTGATATTGGCTAATATTAGTTAAGTTTATAAATATATATGATGATGTTTTCATAAAGGTGGGAAATTGTATGGTTTGAGATGCTAAGTACGTGATAAATGATAGTATGTAAATGATATGTGGATGCCTTGTGTATGGCTAATTGGATTGAAAGTATATGCTTGGATTGGTTCTATGTTTTGTTGTGTAGGTTGGTGCATGGAAGGGTGGAAAAAGGGCCTGGTAAATAGCCTTATATTTGTCCACACAGGTTGATCCATAGGCATGTGTTTCAGCTGTGTGTCCCCTGCACCTTAATTGTTGCAAAATAGAATGCTCAGTAATAAGCACACGGGCAGAGATAGGGGTGTGTGTCTCAGCCGTGTGGCCGGCACGGCCTCGAAAAATGGGTGTGTGCCCTGGCTGTGTGAAGTCTGTACCTATTTTATGAAAATTTATGAAAATTTAATCGATCACATGGCCTAAGCACATGAGCGTGTGACTTGGGCATGTGACCATAATTTGATGATGATGTCATAAATAGAAAGCTCCCTAATTTGAACACAACTGAAGCATTGGCGTGTCTTAGGGTCACACGGGCGTGTCCCAAACCCACACGGGCATGTGACCCCTTTTACATGAATTTTTTTCTAATTTTTACAAAAGTTTCCAAAGTTCTCGATTTAGTCCCGAACCACTTTCGATGCATGTTTTGGGTATCGTAAGCTCGTTTTAGGGACGATATGAATGTTTTTGAAAAGTTTTAAATTTGAGTAGAAATTCATGTCTCAGTTTTGAATGTTTGCTTGTGAATAAATCTGGTAATGCCTCGTACCCTATTCCAGCATCGAATACGGGTAAGGGGTGTTACACAAATGATCACATTCCACACCCATTCCAAGCATAAAGGTAACATTTTCATTGTTTACCATTTTTCATCTATCGGGCATTATCATTTAATTTGAACATTTTTATTTATCGGGCTTGATCGGATATGTAATCATTTCATATATATATAATCATTTATATATATATATATATATATATATATATATATAACATTCATAGAATTTACATAATCACAATCAAAACAAGTATGTAAATATACATATTTTAGTTACACGAACTTACCTCGACATTGTTCGTATAAGTAAAATCCACTAATCCAAAATTTTCCTCTTTCATCATCCTAGCTCCGAATTTGGTCTATCCAGGTCTAAATTAGTAAATTTAACATCAATTTATCATATTTCACATTCAAGTGGACTCAATTTTTACTCTAGGTAAAATTACTATTTTGCCCTAACTTTTCCATAAAATCTAATTTCATCCATAGGCTCAAAAAATGAAACTTGTATAAATTACTCCCTATTCCAAGTCTAACCAAAGCCCCATTACAAATTTTACAGCACATGTATTCAAAAAAATTTAGAATTTTCCATCAAATTTTACAACTTTTCATTTTAGTCCCTAAATTATGTTTTCATAAAAAATCACTTTGTAAAAGTTGTTTATCTATCAATAATCTTTCAATTTCTACCATAAATTTCTAATTTCCAGCATATACATCCATGACCCATTTTTCATACCTTGATAACTTTTCAAATTAATCCCCCAAATAGAGAGATTAAGCTATCTCGATTCCAAAAATATCAAAAATTACTAAAAATGGGACAAGGAAACTTATCCAATTTGGCCATGAAAGTCTCTTTTCTCTCTCCTAGGGTTTCCATGTTTTATTTTGGGGAAGAAGATGAGAAAATAAGATGATATATATTTTATTATCTTCTAATTAATTAAAATTTTCACTTTCCAACTTAGTCTTTGCCCTTTTTCTAAATTTCCATGGATGAGTCACTAAGAAAAATCTACATACTTTTCTTTAACGATCTAATTACCATATAAGGACCTTAATTTTTGAATTTCATAGCTATTTAATCCTTATAGCTACTAGAATTCAACTTTCACGTTTTATGCGATTTAGTCCTTCTCGTAATTAAGCACTCAATCAATAAAATTTTCGTACCAAAATTTTCACATGTCATGTATATCATAATACGGACCATATAATAAAATAAAAATAAATTTTATTTTTGGCTCGAATTTATGGTCCCGAAACCACTGTTTCGATTTCACTGAAATTTGGGATGTTTCATTAATCACATATTTCATATAAACATCAAGAAACGCATATATGAGCCCAACAATACTCAAATTCTCATACACATATGTTTTTCCACAACATGTATTCACATAACATATACAAATTATTTCCATGTATCTTAAATTTATTTCATATTAATTCATCTCGAGTTCCGGTATATTTCATGTCAGAGCTTTACTCAATAATCAATTGAAATTTTGATAATTACTCAAGTAATACACTCAATGAGTACAAATCTATTCTCATATATGAACGTATTCATCAAGCCATTTTATGTTAATATATAAACATCTCATACTTCTATATTTCATTTCATGTAATGTCTTTTCACATTTTTCAGGTAGATACATGTAAAAATCCTCTTTTTTTTTGTCATATCAGTATTTTTTACCCGTTGAATTATTGAAAACATCGATGGATACACAGGTAGGACACTCTAGGTGTACAATTCTATATTCCATCAATTCATACTCAGTAGTACCTTGTAGGTATACTTTCGAGCCGCGGATCATACAGTAGAATTACCAGTCCAGGCTAAATTATAGCTGTAACATATACTCTAAGGGCTTTGTCGGATTACCACTCCAGGCTAAATCCTTTATATGACAAAGAATTCCCTATAGAGTCCAATCTAGCTTACCAGTCCAGGTTAAATCCAGTCAATTAGGATTACTAGTCCAGGCTAAATCCTAATTGAAACATATGCTCAAGAGGCTCATTTCGAATTACCCGTCCAGGCTAAATCCTTTTATTAATGAGATCAATGGATTACTTGTCCGAGCTAAATCCTTCTGCAACACATGCAAGAACTCATTTCATATCGAGAATCACTTTTATCCATTGACTTTCATTTATTCAAATAGGATTTAACATTTATTAGGAAATTGTCGGGTATATATTCAATCACATATATTTATACATATATATAATTCAAATTTTCACATTCAACTCAAGTAAATAAAATAACATTTTTATCACTTATCACTTTACGGGTATTATCATTTATTGGGCTTTATCGGATATGTAATCATTTCATATATATATATATATATATATTTATACAATCACATACACAATTCAATTTAAGCATAGAAACATTCATAGCTAAGTTATACGAATTTACCTCGATAAATGTTTGTATACATAAAGTCTATGTAACACCCCAAACCCAGCCTAGAAGTTAGGCCCGAATATGGCATGTCACATCAAAAGGTTGTATAAACCTTACGATCTTTAAAAACCTTTCCTCAATTTAAAAACTTTCTCTCAATGAAAAACCTCGAGTTTCGTCGCTTAAGAAATAAAATTTGCTTAAAGTTATTTTTCCTTGCAAACATAATAATGTTTTCAAAACATTATTTGTAGTAGAAGATTGACTTTAAAAGTTGCAGAAATGTGATATTTGAAAACGACAGTTATCATTTTTTAAAAACCCATGTTATATTGTTTAGCAGTTCATAACTGAAAGAATTACCAATGAAAGTTAAAAGAAAATCCCGAAGGCCATATTACAAAAATTAATAACCCAAAATAAAATAATCTAAAATAATTTCAAACCAAAATTACTAAGTTACATTTATTAACAACTCAGCGTATGGCCACCTCAAGAGTCCTCCATGACTCCAAATCCTCTAAGGTGGGGATTACCTGCAAGGTTAAAGCAAAAGGGTGAGTTACAAGAACTCAGTATGTAATTCCCCTAGTCGGTCATTAACTAGGCCCGAGCCCATACCAAAGCGGTGGGCCATCTGAGCGGTGAGCCAAGCCCATCTGTATAGACCGAGTGAAGCCCATACAAAAGCAGATTGAGCCGAAGCCCAATTCAGTAACATTTTGGGGCCTTAGCCCTATAAGCATGATAATACAGATAATGTAGTGTAATGTAATGTAATGTAACCCAACCCAATCCAACCAATCACACCCCCGTACCAACCAATCGTCACCTGTGGGGATCAAGTCAACCCACCCCGCCAATCACACCAATAATGCAGACGAGCTGCTAATCACAATATTTGTTGCTGAGCCACCAGAGTCATGGTGTATATATATATATATGTGGCATAGCCACTAAAATAGTATGTGGCAGAGCGACCAGGCTACACTTCTCTTCAGTCATTAACTCGCCCCATGCAATATGATAAAATGTCATGTATCAACGTATAAAAGTGTAAACAAAAACATACACACGATATTCAATCACAATTAAGGGTATAACTGTCATTTTCACCCCCTCGGGGGTATTTCAATAATCTCGCATCCTAGGGGTATTTTGGTGATTTACCCTCCAAGGGTATTTCGGTAATTTTGCAAACTAGGGGTATTTCAGTAATTTCGCAAACCACGGGTATTTCGGTAATTTCGTAAACCAAAGGTATTTTGGTAATTTTTCCAACCCCTCAGAAGGTCTACAGTTTCCTCGAGCGACTCAAGTATTCTAAACAGAGGTAATGATGCGAATTCATTCTCGGCCCAAATGGGCCCACACACTCGTGTGGCCCATTTAGCCCAAATCTAGCCACAGATATGAGATTCACCTAGACCAGTTCACTATCTACTACACAATCATACAATTTATTCATATGGGCCTCGGGCCCATTGGGCCCACTTGGCCCATTTCGACCCAAACAGCCTGAACCCACAAGAACACTTATGATGGCCTCAACTATCACGTCAAAGCCCCCACACGTGTGCTTGCACGCTCGTGTGGCTACCAATGCTCCTGTGCCCTAACGCCAACCAAGGTATGTTTACTTTCCTCATAGACAGCTCCATATATAGCTAGCTTCTCACCTTCCCTCTTGCTAGCTTTCCGATGTGGGATCCCTTCTTCAGTAGAGTTTAAATCCAACACAAACTTTGTCCATCCAATTCGCAAAATAAATACTCCCCTGCTTATCATGAGATTCGAAACCCAAGCTCCCTTACACCTTTAATGAAGCCTTGCCACTAGACCACTCACTTCCTTATGTCTAACATCATACGCAACTAAATATAAACCTATGGCCAAAGTCTAAGTTCCTTTTGTATCTATGAAATATAAACCTATGGCCAAAGTCTAAGTTCCTTGTGTCTAATTAATTGATGAATATATGTAAGTAGGTGAATTTAGTTTGGATAATTATATATAACTATGAAAGTTACAAATATTTTGTATCTATGAAATCGATAGAGAGTATTGTAGTGTTTCACTTGGAACGGTGTTAAAGTTATTTAAGAATGAAATGAATTTAATTATGTATTTGAGAATGAAGAAAATATTACTGAATGCACATTCGTGCTCTGAATGCACTTTAGTACCTCGGTATTGCATCATTGACGCCCTTGAAAATGGAGTATTGAGCTATTGTATAAATTGAGTTTAATTAATTTAAAGTAAAAGTTATACTATGACCTTACTAGGCTATGAAAGCTTATGGTGTCTCTTATGTTTTTTTGTAGATAATCGTTGTTGACTGTTTGGAAGGATCAACCATAAAGCTCACACTATCTAGTCATTTGTGGTAGCTTTTGCATCTATTTTTGGGCTGTAGCATGTGTATATAGGTTTTGTTTGTAAGTTATTAATGATAATGGTAATGGATAGTTAAGAAGATTTGTTAGCTTCTTTTGAGTATGTTTTGTAATGTTGGAATACAAAATCTTATGTATGAATGAAAAATCCTAATGTTTGTTTGGTAAACTTTCTAGCATGTTCAAAAGGTAATAATATAGTTAGTTTTGGGAGCGTAAATTGAAATTGGTATTAGACAAAGTCTTGTTAGGTGTAAGCGGAAAAATATATAGGATTTTTCCCATATAATTTATCACCTTTTACTTAAATTTGTTGTTAAAATTAAGTAATTGTTTAATAAATTAATGAAATATGTGAAAATATGAAATTAGGACATAGAAATTATTAAAATGTGATTTTATGCTTTATTATATAGTTTTCAAGCATAAAATGGCTTATTTTATATTAAATTGAGCATATTATATTTTTAAAGACATGAAGTGGGCCATGCATGATTAAATTAAATAATAAAATATAAAATTATATTCAAATATTCATTTTTAGACATTTCATTAATAATTTGGGTTGTAATTAATTATTTAAATTGGATAGATTTTATTCT
This sequence comes from Gossypium rotundifolium, assembly GCA_025506655.1. Taxonomy (NCBI): domain Eukaryota; kingdom Viridiplantae; phylum Streptophyta; class Magnoliopsida; order Malvales; family Malvaceae; genus Gossypium; species Gossypium rotundifolium. Next base: position 112,592,970 of record CP106729.1, read on the forward strand.
TTGGTCCTCTAATTTATTGATTTATTTTGGACAGGTCTGATAGCTTTATTGGATTACAAAATCATCCAAATTGGAGACTAAGTCAACCTAATTTTCGGCTACACTTGGCTATCCACATAAACCACTTTTTGGTTTAATTGCACAAGGTCCTTGCAATGTTGAAAACATTAGAGATTTGCACTTTGCTAAGTCTCAGTCCTGGGTTGTTGTGGCTTTTAAATTGAGCAAAAATTAGCTCAATTTTCTCAATTCATGGCCAGCCACCCTTTGAAGATGCTTGAAGAGATGAAACCTCCTATTTTTAGCAAACTATCCCCCTCTCCTCACCTATAAATAAAACCACGTCATTCATTCATTCATTATCCCTCATCCTTCATCATTCTCTCTTCTCTACCAATTCTCTTAGCATTTTCCATTCACCACGCCTGGCATCATCTCTTCATAGAGATTTTAGCAATTATGCCTCTTAAAGAGCCCTTGGTCGGCCACCTTGGAGAGCCATCAGCAAAGGAGCAAGGCAAAGAAGCAAAAGAGCCTCATCGATCAAAGTCTTGGGTGACAGCCACTTTGATTTAGGTTTAATCTTTCCTTTCTTTAATTTAATCTGAAAATGTTTTCTATGTGTTCTTTGTTCTTGTTTACAACAATGTTAGCTTAATTTTATTTCAGCTAGGATGATTACTTTGATTAAATAATATTTATTTGATTCATGCTTATAATGTTTGTGCCTCAATTGATCATGTTTTCAATTAAAATCAAGTCTATATTTCGTTCATACGTGATTGAAATGCACCTGAATTAGCTAAGTGATCCTGACCAGACGACTGCTAGTGGACACATAATTGAAATGTGCATGCTTAATTTAGATCCTAACTCGATTAAATTGCTGGTTGCATAACAACTCTGACCAAGCTTTGTTATCTGCATAGTTTTTAGATTTGTGTGATTAAACTATTTCAAACCTAACACGTCCCTATTACCTCACACGAATGCTAAGAAACCTTTAGTAAATAAGAATCTGTAAAATGCGTATTTACTAAGTAAAGGATTATGAAATGACCTATGTGGTTTCCAAACTCATGAAAAATCGATTTGCCATGGAATTTTTTTTCCGAATGTTATTAAGCATGTTGATAATAAATTGAATTTAATTATAGTAATTGTCCTAGTTTGTTTATGTTATAATTGTTGCAAATTGTGTTTAATTTTGCTAAAATCTATTTCATTCATATAGTGATAATTTGCATTAGGGATCATTGCATTTAGTTTAATATATTTAATTTTAATCATCACTTCTCAATCATATTGTGTTTTTATTTACCAAGTTGTTAGTATAATTTTACAAGTTAAGTGACCTAGCACAAATACAATCCCTATGGAGACAATAACTCAATACTTACTTATTACTTGATAATGACTGTGTACACTTGCACAAACCTACGCGTTACAAGTTTTTGGCACCGTTGCCGGGGATTGTTAATTGTTGCCACAGTTTTTTTTTTGTGGAATTATTTACTTCCAAATTGGTTTATTTCTAAAATTATTAACTTATTCTTTTTAATTTTGTGATTTTATTTTGAGGTGTTTATGAGCATAGATAGGATTATCGATTTACTCCCTATAGACCCTAAAATTGAGCAAACTTTCAGACAAAGAAGACGTGAACGAACAACTCAAAGACAAGTCGAGATGGACCTTGGAAATCAGAATCAAGACCAAGGTAATCAAGTTGATCGTGTACAAAATCCCATTCTCATTGCCGATGATAGGGATCGATGCATCAGACAATATGCTGTGCCACTTTTCAGTGAGTTAAATCCAGGAATTAGAAGGCCAGATATTGAGGCAACCTAATTTGAATTTAAACTAGTGATGTTTCAAATGCTACAAACGGTGGGCCAATTCAGTGGTATACCCACAGAAGATCCACATCTCCACCTTCGATTGTTTATGGAGGTGAGTGATTCATTCAAGATAGCCAGTGTGACTGAAGACGCACTGAGGTTGAAGTTGTTTCCATACTTATTGCGAGATTGAGCACGAGCATGGCTCAATTCATTTGCCACCAAGTTCCACATCTATATGGCAAGAATTAGTAGAGAGATTTTTGGTTAAGTATTTCCCGCCTAGCAAAAATGCTAAGTTGAGGAATGAGATCACAACTTTCCAACAATTAGATGACGAGTCTTTGTATGAGGCTTGGGAGCGATTCAAGGAGTTACTTCTTAAGTGTCCTCATCACGGGATTCCTTATTGTATCCAGTTGGAGACATTCTATAATGGTTTCAATGCACATACAAGATTGATGGTAGATGCTTCTGTGAATGGTGCATTTTTTTCTAAGTCTTATAATGAGGCATATGAGATCATTGAGAGGATCGCGAGTAATAACTATCAATGGCCAACAAATTAAACAGCTTTAGGAAGACGTGTAGCCGGAGTTCATGAAGTTGACGCCCTCACTTCGTTATCATCTCAGGTATCGTCTATTTCTTCTATGATAAAACAGTTTACTGCTAATAGTGCTAATTATTTTGCAGCTTAGCCATCAAGTCCGTTTCAAGTAGTTTCTTGTGTGTACTGTGGAAAAGGTCATTCTTTTGAGAATTGTCCATCAAATCCTGAGTTAGTGTACTATGTGGGGAACCAATATCAAAATAGGAGTGGACAAGGGCCCCGATCCAACTTCTACAATCCTTCATGGAGTAATCATCCTAACTTTTCTTGGAGCAACCAAGGAAATGGACCGAACAACAACTTCTTGCACCATAGACCTAACCAATCTCAAGGGTTTAATTAGTAAGCTCCAAAACCACCTCAAGCTGAGGCATAAAATAGTTTGGAGAACTTATTGATAGCGTACATGGCAAAGAATGACGCTTTGATCCAAAGCCAAGCAACAACATTTAAAAATTTAGAAAACCAAATGCGTCAATTAGCTATGAGCTTCGTAATAGACCGCAAGGAACCTTGCCGAGTGATACTGAGAATCTAAGAAATTTGGGTAAAGAACATATCAAGGCAGTGGCATTGCGAAGTGGTAAAATTTTGGAACCCCAATTAATTGATGTCGAAGATAAGCCTATTGAGAAGAATCAACCAGTTGTTGAAATTCCTACACCAAAAGAGTCAAAATCTACAAAGACTGGCAAGGTAAATCCTAACTTAGTGAATTCAGATACATCTTCTTTGGATGCAGATTTACCTACTCAAAAGAGTTGCCCGATTCAACCTAAAGTTCCATCACCTCCATATCCGTAAAGATTGCAGCAACACAAGCAGAAACATAAGGTGCAATTCAAGAAATTTTTGGATGGTCTGAAGCAGTTACACATCAATATTTCGTCGGTGGAGGTTTTAGAACAAATGCTAAATTATGTGAAGTTTATGAAATATACGCTGTCCAAGAAGAAACGACTGAGTGAGTATGAGACTGTTGCCTTGACAAAGGAGTGCAGTGCATTCTTGCAGAACAAACTGCCATCAAAATTGAAGGACTCAAGAAGCTCTACTATACCCTATAACATTGGTGAATCTTGCTGTGGTAAAGCTTTGTGTGATTTAGGAGCGAGTATCAACTTGATGCCTAAGTCTATTTTCAAGATGCTAGGGATAGGTGAAGTAAGACCTACAACTGTGACACTTCAACTAGCGGATCGATCTTTAGCATATCCCGAAGGAAAGATCGAGAATGTTTTGGTAAGAGTCAATCAGTTTATTTTTCCTGTTGGTTTCATTGTCTTAGATTTTGAAGTAGATAAAGAAGTGTCAATCATCCTGGGGAAACCTTTCTTAGCCACGGAAAGAACGTTAATTGATGTATAGAAAGGTGAACTCACTATGCGAGTTCAAGACGATCAGGTAACCTTTAACATTCTTAAAGCGATGAAATTTCCCGATTCGATAGAAGAATGTTTAATTATGGAAGAGATAGAAACCTTGGTTTCTATGGAAAGTAATTTTGAAAAGATCCATTAGAGAAATCCTTAGATCATGACCCTTTGGAGGATGAAGAAGGTAAAGAAAACATGGCTTTGATGGAAGCCAATCCGAGGAATTTTATTCAATCCACACGGTTTGAACCGTTAGAGTTAGAAGTCAGAGAATTTGTGCAACCAAAGTTGTAAATTGAAGAACCACCTAACCTCGAACTAAAGGTACTTCCTTTCCATTTGAAACACATGTATTTAGGTGATTGGTCCACTTTGCCTGTGATTATTTCAGCAGAACTGATGAAAGATCAAGAGGAAAAACTAATTGCTATTCTAAAGAAATTTAATAAAACATTTGGTTGGACCATAGCTGATATTCGAGGTATAAGCCCTTCTTTTTGCATGCATAAAATTATTTTAGAAGAATGTGAAAGTGCTCGAATTGATGGGCAAAGGAGGATCAATCCTATTATGAAAGAAGTTGTGAGAAAAGAAGTGACCAAATGGTTAGATGCATGAATCATCTATCCTATTTCAGATAGTTCGTGGGTAAGTCCGGTGTCGTGTGTGCCGAAGAAAGGTGGAATCATGATTGTTGAAAATGAGCGTAACGAGTTGATTCTAATGAGAACTGTTACTGGTTGGGGAATTTGTATTGATTACAAAAAATTGAATAAAGCCACTCAAAAGGATCATTTTTCGTTGCCTTTTATGGGTCAGATGTTAGATCCACTGATAGGTAATGAATTTTATTGTTTTTTAGATGGCTATTCGGGATATAACCAAATAGTTGTAGCCTCAGAGAAGCAACATAAAACAACCTTTACTTGTCCATACAATACATTTGCTTTTAGGTGAATGCCTTTGGTTTATGCAATGCACCTGCAACATTTCAACGATGCATGATAGCAATATTCACTGATATGGTTGAAAATTTTGTTGAGGTTTTCATGGATGATTTTTTTGTTTTTGGTAACACTTATGATATTTGTTTGACTAAATTGGCTAAGGAACTGAAGAGATGCGAAGAGACGAATCTTGTCCTTAACTGGGAAAAATGTCATTTTATGGTTAAGGAAGGGATTGTCTTAGGGCATAAAATCTCAAAAAGAGGAATTGAAGTCGATAAAGCAAAGGTGGATACAATTGAAAGATTATCGACCCCAATTAATGTGAAAGGAGTCAGAAGTTTCTCAGGCCATGCCAGTATTTACCGAAGGTATATCAAAGATTTCTCAAAAATTTCTAAACTGTTGTGTTCGTTGTTAGAGAAAGATACAGTGTTTGATTTCAACAAAGTATGTTTGGAAGCTTTTGAAGATCTAAAAAAAGGGTTAATTTCATCCCCAATAATCATTACACCTAGTTGGAGCTTGCTTTTTGAGTTGATGTACGATGCAAGTGATTATGTCATTGGAGCTGTGATGGATCAAAGAAGAAACAAAGTGTTTCACCCTATTTACTATGCAAGTAGAACTTTTACGGGAGCCCAAATCAATTATACGGTAACTGAAAAGGACTTTTTCTATAGTATTTTCTTTTGACAAATTTTGCTCATATCTTATAGGTACCAAAGTTACAATATTTACTGACCATGCGGCCATTAAATACTTTCTCACGAAGAAAGATGCGAAACTGAGGCTAATTCGTTGGATACTTTTACTCCAAGAAATTGACCTTGAGATCCAAGACAGAAAAGGTATCGAAAATGAAATAGCTGATCATCTGTCAAGGTTGGAGCAAGATGAGGTAACTTGGTCATGTGTGCCTGTCAACGAGAATTTCCCAGATGAACACTTATTTGAGGTATGTCGAATTCATGAAACACATTGGTTTGCTGATTTTGCCAATTATCTTTCATGGGGAATAATTCCTTGAGAAATGACATACCAACAAAGGAAAAAATTCCTCCATGATAGTCTGTATTATTTTTGGGAGGATCCCTTTTTGTTTAAACAGTGTACAGATAATATAATCCGAAAGTGTGTAGCTGAAAGTGAGATTGCTGAGATCTTGTACCATTGCCATTCATCTCCAAGTGGGGGACATTTTGGTGGTTCACATACTGCAGCAAAGATTTTCAAGTAGGTTTCTTTTGGCCTATGTTATTTAAAGATGCTTATGCTTATGTGAAGAACTATGATAAATGCCAAAGGATCGAAAATATATCAAGGAGGAATGAGATGCCTATAAAAAACATTTTGTAGATTGAATTATTCGATGTATGGGGCATTGACCTCTTAGGACATGGGCGTGTGCCCTGGCCGTGTTAAGTCTACACATTAAATGTGGAATTTAATTCGACACACGGTCTAAGGACATGGGCGTATGCCTGGGCCATGTGGCCTTAGTAAAGTGATGATGTCATAAATAGAATGCTAAGATTTTAGCACACGGGCTAAGACACGGGTGTGTCGAGGCCGTGTGAGGGACACGGGCGTGTGTCTGGCCGTGTGAAATAAGTCAGTGTCGACCACGGATGGTGAACACGGACATGTCTTAGGGGCACACGGGCGTGTCCCTAGATCAACACGGGCGTGTGGCCCCTATTTTGATGAAAAGTTTTCCAAGTTCGTAAAAGTTCCCGGTTAAATCCCGAAACCTTTCGGAGGTATGTTTAGGGCCTCATAGGCCGAGATTGAGCAAGAGATGGGCTTAAATGAAATTTTATAGCTCAATGTGATATATTTTAGCGAAATGAGTTAGGTAATACCTCAAACCCGGTTCGGCTTCGAATACGGGTAAGGGGTGTTACATTTATTAGTATCAGAGCTACGATTTAGTTAATTCTAGGACAAATGTAGTGTAAGTATGAGTCTAGCTATACATGCCATATGTAAGAGTATTTGTGTAATGATAGTGTGATGGCTCTTAACATTTAAAATAATGTTTTATATAGTATATGGATTCTGATCCAGACCGAATTACAGCCGATGATATTGCGAGTAATGCATCGACTCCTGCTCAAGGGACCACGTCAGTAAATAGTAGACCCGATACCTTGGGTCAGGGAGAAGAGGCCTGAAAAGCCTTTCTCCGTATGATGAGCAACTGGTATACTGAGTATACCCGAGAAAATCCTAATGCTCAACCCCCTCCACCCCCACCTATTCCTCAACCTGCTCCTGTAGCTCCTCAAGTGGTTGAGGTAGTGAGAAGAGAAAGGCCTCCGGTTGATAAGATCTGGAAGCAAGGAGCCGAAAAATTTCAGGCTAGTAAAGATGATGATCCAGAGAGAGCGAAATTCTGGCTCGAGAATACCATCGACGTATTCGATGAGTTATCCTGCACGCCTGAGGAGTGCTTAAACTGTGCAGTATCCCACTTAAGAGATTCAGCCTATCGGTGGTGGAATACCCTGGTGTCGGTGGTACCAAGGGAGAGAGTTAGCTGGGAATTCTTCCAAGAGGAATTTCAAAAGAAGTATATCAGCCAGAGGTTCATCGAGCACAAGAGAAAAGAGTTCTTGGAATTGAAGCAAGGACGTATGTCAGTGACTAACTACGAATGGGGGTTCGTAAGGCTTAGCAAGTATGCCCGAGAGTGTGTGTCTACCGAGGCCATCATGTGCAAGAGATTTGAGGACGGGTTAAATGAAGATATCCGTTTATACGTGGGAGTCCTAAAACTAAAGGAATTTGTAGTGTTGGTAGATAGAGCCTATAAGGCTAAAGAGTTGGCTAAGGAGAAAAAAAGAGCTAAGAATGAATTTCGTAACTTGAGGAAAAGACAACTGAATAAGTCACTCCAATCCTCATCTAAGAAATCGATGGATTTCACTGCTCGATCAATCACCTCAGCTGGGTTTTCAAACCGAAGCAAGGGTAAATAATTTTTGGGGTCTAAAGGGCAGACCACATCAGTTGCTAGTGTGGACAACGTTGGACCAAGTAGACCAGAATGTCTGTAGGTACCATTTTGGTGAGTGCCAAGCAAATGAGAAAGCTTGTTTCAGATGTGGGTCCTTAGACCACTTTATCAGATATTGCCCCGAGGTGGGGAGAAAGAGAAGTCTCAAAATGCAAGACCGGGAAGTACTGCTAGGGGAAGACCACAATGAAACCCAGAAAATGAAATGGGTAACAAGAGTTCGTCCAGAGAGCAAGCTGCAAGAGTCAAGGGTAGAGCACCGGCGAGAATATATGCCATTTGTGCTCGTGAAGAGGCATCTTCCCCCGATGTAATCACGGGTACATTTTCTTTTTCTGATACTCGTGTTATAGCTTTAATTGATCCGGGATCTACTCACTCATATATATGCATGAAATTAGTCTCTAGCATGAGCATGTGTATAGAATCTACTGAATTCGTAATAAGAGTGTCTAATCCCCTAGGCAAGTATGTGTTGGTTGATAGAGTATGTAAAGGTTGCCCTTTGATGATTAAGGGTTGTTGTTTTCCGGTTGATCTTATGCTATTACCGCTTGATGAGTTTGATGTCATCCTTGAGATGGATTGGTTAGTTACTCATGGTGTAATTGTGAATTATGGAAAGAAACATATTGAGTTGAAAAATGAAAATGGGGATTTTATTCGTGTTGAATCAGATAATCAAGATAGATCACCAGTAGTGATATCATCCTTGTCAACTCAGAGGTATTAAGGAAGGGTTATGAGGCTTACCTTGCCTTTATGTTGAACACTAAAGAGATTGATTTGAAAATGGAGTCGATACCCATAGTATGTGAGTACCTAGATGTTTTCTCAGAAGAGTTGCCAGGGCTACCTCCGGTTAGAGGGATTGAATTTGGGATTGAGTTAACTCCAGGTACTGCCCCTATTTCTATTGCTCCATATAGAATGGCTCCAACCGAGCTAAAAGAGTTGAAAGCCCAGTTACAAGAACTAACAGATAAAGGTTTCGCAAGGTCGAGTTTTTCTCCGTAGGGTGCTCCCATCTTATTTGTGAAGAAGAAAGATGGTTCTATGAGATTATGCATTGATTATCAGTAGCTCAACAAGGTAACTGTGAAGAACAAGTACCCATTGCCAAGGATCGATGATTTATTTGATCAATTGAAGGGGGCCACGGTATTTTCTAAGATAGATTTGAGGTCCGGGTACTATCAGCTGAGAGTTAAGGACTTGGATGTACTGAAAACCGCATTTAGGACTAGGTATGGCCACTATGAATTTTTGGTCATGCCTTTTGGCCTAACGAATGCCCCTGCGATCTTCCTGGATTTGATGAATCGCATTTTTTGACCATATTTGGATAAATTTGTCGTGGTCTTCATCGACGACATACTGATCTACTCTTAAGATGAGAACGAACATGTCGAGCATTTGAGTATGATTCTGCAAGTCTTGAGAGAAAAACAATTATATGCCAAGTTCAGTAAGAGTGAATTTTGGCTCAATGAGTGGGATTTTGAAGCACATTATCTCGGGAGATGGAATTAAAGTAGACCCGAGCAAGATTTTAAAATTGTTGATTGGAAACCACCGAGGAGCATAACTAAAGTAAGGGTTTTTCTAGGCCTAGCTGACTATTATAGGCGTTTTTTCAAGGGGTTTTCCATAATAGCTACCCCGATGACGAGATTATTGCAAAAAGATGTGAAGTTTGATTGGACAGAAAAGTTTCAATAGAGTTTTGAGAAATTGAAGACACTGTTGACTGAGGCTCCTATTTTGGTGCAACCTTTACCGAAAAGTGAATTCGTGGTTTACAGTGATGCATCCCTGAACGGACTGGGTTGTGTACTTATGCAAGAGGGTAAGGTAATTGCATATGCCTCTAGGCAATTAAAGCCGCACGATAAGAATTACCCAACTCATGATTTAGAGTTGGCTGTAATTTTTTCGCATTGAAGATTTGGAGACACCATTTTTATGGTGAAAGGTGTCGGATTTTCACCAATCACAAAAGTCTAAAATATTTGTTGACTAAAAAAAATTGAATTTGAGGTAAAAAAGGTGGTTGGAGCTGATTAATGATTATGAGTTAGTGATTGACTACCATCTGGGAGAGGCGAATGTAGTCGCTGATGCCTTGAGCAAAAAATCATTATTCACGCTGAGAGCCATGAATACTCAGATTGCTTTATTGGATGATGGTTCTATTTTAGCCGAGTTAAGGGCTAGACCATTATTCCTCCAAGAGATTTGTGAAGCTCAGAAAGAAGATAATGGCTTACAAGCCAAAAGAGTTTTATGTGAGTCAAATGTTGAGTTAGATTTTCGAGTAAATCTTGATGGATGTTTGATGTTTCGAGATAGGGTCTGCATACCCAGGAATGATGAACTTATTCGTAGGATTTTGAATGAAGCACATAGCGGATGTTTAATTGTGCACCGGGTAGCACGAAGATGTACAATGACTTGAGAAAATGGTATTAGTGGCCTAGTAAAGATATTTTCGAGTTTGTATCAAAATGTCTGATTTGTCAGCAAGTGAAGGCTGAACAACAAGTACCTTCGGGTTTACTTCAGCCCATTATGGTTCCTGAGTGGAAATGGACCGTATTACCATGGACTTCATGACAAGCTTACCGATGACTCCGAAGAAGAAAGATGCGGTATGGGTAGTGGTTGATAGACTCACAAAGTCAGCTCATTTCATACAAGTGCGAGTCGATTATTCGCTTGATAAATTGGTGAACTTGTACGTGGCAGAGATAGTAAGACTTCATGGTGTACCGTTTTCGATCATTTCGGATAGAGATTCGATATTCACGTCACGATTTTGGAAAAAGTTGCAAAAGGCCTTGGGCAAAAGTTGAGTTTTAGTACAGCCTTCCATCCATAAACTGACGGACAGTCGGAAAGGGTAATTCAGATACTTGAAGACATGCTTCGATGTTGATGGAATTCACCTACAACAACAGTTTCCAGGCAAGTTTGAAGATGGCGCCTTATACGGCATTGTATTGACATAAGTGCTGAACGCCCTTGTATTGGTCAGATGTAACATCCTTACCTGTAATCTCCGCCAGAATTAGGCACGAGGCATTACCGTACAAAACTACTTGATCGCCACTTAGGCTCAACTCGACTACTCTCCTTAATTCATTACAACAATCTCATTTTCGACTTACGAGACCTTACTCGTACATACGAGGGCCTCGAGGCTATATCAAAAACTCCTACGATCTATAAAATTTCTTTCTTAACTAAACAGGGAGTACACACCCGTGTTAGAAGACACACATGCCCGTGTGTAGTCTCACACCCCCATGTGCCCAAATCGTGCCTCAAAACCTCATCATTCTGCCAAAGTCCCACGGCTAGGGCACACGACTATATGAAATAAGACATGCCCGTGTACCCTCAAGACATGCCCGTGTCTTCCACCCGTGGTCGACACTGACAAATTTCACACGACCTGGACACGCCCGTGTGGTTAGTCCGTGGTCTATCCTGACATAAAATGCTAACATGCAGGGGACACACGGCCAGGTTGCACGCCCGTGGGCTGACCGTGTGTCACACATAGCCTAGACACACGCCCGTGTGCCTATCCATGTGGACAGAACGAGGTTGTTTGCCAAGTTCTTTACATTCCCCAAGCTCATACCACATAACTTTATTCATCATACTAATAAACAATTCATGATTTCAATATAAACTCCCATAAGTAACTCATAATTTTATAAATGATAAGGTGAGCCATCAACCTTGGTAATTTACAAAATAATTGTCTTAACAAGAACCAATACATCTTTGGCCAAAATAAAAAAATAACCTAACTAGTCTAGCCCCTATACATACCATACACAAAATCACTAAGTCTAAATATACCGAGGTGAGTAGATAGTGTGGGCGGACTCATGGTTATCGACGTATTCCACTCGACTCTTTAGCTCTATAAAACAAGGGAAAGAAAGGGGAGTAAGCTTTAAGCTTAGTAAGTTTATAGGTAAACAATATAACATTCTAACATGTATTCAACAATTTCATAGCTTTATATACTAAGCAAGAAAAAATCTACATTCATGACCATGCTCACTCATTTCCTCCATTCACACATTCCAACCATATCACTAGCATAATGCATACATTCATTGACAGGTTCCCCTACACTTAGCATCACAATGTTACAATATACAGCACATCACAATCTCTTAGTCTATTACTTAGAGTAAATTTATTTGATGGTTCCGCACTTAGCCCACCATTAGTTTTTATTGGGGTAGTAACGCACTTAGCCCACCAAAAGGTTGTTACGGTGGTATCGCACATAGCCCATCAAATGATAAGTAGATGATGGTACCGCACAAAGCCCATCGTAAATAAGCAATAAGGTGGTATCACACTTAGCCCACCAAAAGATAAATAGACGATGGTATCGCATAAAGCCCATCATAATTAAGCAATAAGGTGGTATCGCACTTAGCCCACCATCAAGTGTTGTCTTTACACTTTTATACGACTATTCCTTCATTCATACAATAATTACTAAATGACTACCACATTCAATCCACTTGAATCATATATGTTCTCAATCATGTCATAAACCAATTAGCAGCACAATGTATATAAGTAAATTGTATTATTTACACAGAAACTTACCTCGATCAAAACGTGTTAACTGGCGATTTACTCAATCATCTTGCCTTTCCCAAGGTCAAGGTTGATTCCGCGCTCTTCTTGATCTATAACAATGAAATTCAGTCGTTTAGATCATTCTATGATCATAATACATCAATTTCTACACTTGGGAAAAATGACCATTTTGCCCTTGTACATTGGCAAAATTACGATTTTGCCCCTAGGCTCATAATTTATTTTTCAACACATTTTGTCATTAAACAAGCCTAGCTGAACATTTATTTCTCTTACAGCTACTCAAAATTCCAACTATTTCATGCATTTATGACACAATCTCATTCTTTGCATTTATGACACAATCTAATTCTTTGCATTTAAGTCCTACTTAGGTGTTTTCATGCAAACGTCTTTCATAAAAGTTGTTTCTCATCTCCCTAACTTTCATTTTCTCCCATAACATCATAAATACTCCCATGGAAAGTCCCTAGACTTTCAACCATATTGCAAATTGGTCCCTTCATTAGCTAGCTTAAGTTTTGGGGACTCTAAAAATACAAAAATCATCAATTAAAACCACCTAAATCACTTACTATTAAGGAGATAGCTTGGCTGAAAGTTTAAACCCCAAAAGCTCTATTTTCTCTTTAATTTTTGGTGGGAAGAAGGAGGATGAATAGTGAAAGATGATAGCATCTTTTGCTCATCTTATTTTATTTATTAGCCACCTTACATCATCAAATTTGACCAAAATTTAATGCACTTGTCCCCCAAGCTTCGTATGGACGGCCAACACCATCAATATGGCCTAATTGCACTTTAAAATCCTCCAAATTACATTCTATAGCTATTAGGTACCTTTATCTTATAAAATAGAACTTTCGTATCTTATGCGATTTAGTCTTTTTTTACAATTAAGCATGCTATTACTAGAATTAAAGCACCAAAATTTCCATATAGCCATATATTAATACCATAATACATAAAATAATACTAAAATAATTTTCCTCAACCTCGGTTTAGTGGCCCAAGACCACTGTTCTGACTAGTCCCAAAATCGGGTTATTACAACTCTCCCCCTTTAGGGATTTTCGCCCTCGAAAATCTTACCGGTAAAGAGGTTTGGATATTTCTCTCTCATGGCTTCTTCTAGTTCCCACGTAGCCTCTTCTACATCATGTCTTTGCCACAACACTTTTACTAATTCTATGTTCTTATTCCTCAACTATTTCACTTCTCGAGCTAAGATTTTAATCGGCTCTTCCTCATATGTCATATTCGGTCGTATCTCAACTTCTATTAGAGGAATCACATGCGAAGGATCGGAGCGATAACACCTTAACATTAATACATGAAACACGTTGTGGATTTTCTCTAACTCTGTCGGTAAAGCCAACCGGTATGCCACTAGCCCAATCCTTTCGGTAGTCTCATACGGCCCCATGAATCTCGGACTCAATTTACCCTTTCGACCAAATCTCAATATTTTCTTCCACGGGGACACTTTCAAAAATACTTTGTCGCCCACTTGAAACTCAATTTCTTTTCTTTTCAAATCCGTGTATGACTTTTGTCTGTCTGAAGCAGCTTTCAGACTATCCCGAATAACCTTCACCTTCCCTTCAGTCTCTTTAACTAAATCAACCCCATGAATTTGTTTCTCACTCAGCTCGGTCCAATAAAAGGGAGTCCGACACTTACGACCATATAAGGCTTCATATGGTGCCATCCGTATGTTCAACTGATAACTATTGTTGTATGCGAATTCAACCAAGGGTAGGTATCTTTCCCAACTACCTCCGAATTCTAACACACAGCATAGGAGCATATCTTCAAGAACTTGAATTACTCTCTCAGATTGACCATCAGTTTGAGGATGGAATGCAATGCTAAAGTTCAATCTTGTACCCAAGGCCTCCTGCAACTTCTTCCAAAACCTCAAAGTAAATCTCGGGTCTCTGTCCGAGATAATAGATACAGGCACTCCATGTAACCTTACTACCTCCACAATATACAACTCAGCTAACCTTTCCAGCGAATAATCAATATGCACCGGTATAAAGTGAACCGACTTCGTTAATCTATCAACAATAACCCATACAACATCTTTCTTATTCGGAGTCATAGGCAACCCCATCACGAAGTCCATGGTGACCCGATCCCACTTCCACTCGGGAACCATCACTGGTTGAAATAATCTCGAAGGCACTTGATGTTCAGCTTTCACTTGTTCAAAAATCAGACATTTTGTTACATACTACAAGATATCTCTTTTCATTCCCAGCCACCAATAAAATTTCTTCAGATCATTGTACATTTTGTACTGCCCGGGTGTACTGACAAATAACTATTATGTGCCTTTTGTAAATTTTTTCAGATTAACTCGTCATCTTTGGGTACACAAATTCTATCATGGAACATTAAGAAACCATCCGAACTTACCCTAAATTTAGAATCAGCTCTTGACTCACACTTAGCTCTTTTAGCTAGTATCTCGCTATCATTCCTTTGAGCTTCACATATTTGTTGAACAAATAGTGGTCTAGCTCACAACTCGGTCAGTATAGCACCATCATCGGATAATTACAAACTCGTGTTCATAGCTCTCAAAGCATACAAGGATTTTTTACTTAAAGTATCCGCAACTACATTCGCTTTCCCCGGATGATAATCGATCACTAGCTCGTAGTCATTCAATAATTCAAGCCATCGTCGTTGCCGTAAATTTAACTCCTTTTAATTCATCAAGTACCTCAAACTCTTATGATCCGTGAAGATTCGGCACTTCTCACCGTATAAGTAATGTCACCAAATCTTCAACGTGAAAATAATCGCGGCCAACTACAAATCATGAGTCGAGTAATTCTTCTCATGTAGTTTTAAGCTGTCTCGATGAGTAAGTGATTACCCTCTTACATCAACACACAACCGAGACCATTTAATGATACGTCACTGTAGACCACAAACTCTTTTCCCGACTCAGGTTGTACCAAAACTGGTGCCTCTATCAACAATGTTTTCTATCTCTTGAAACTCTATTGGCATTTTTCAATCCATTCAAACTTAACATCCTTGTGCAATAGTTTTGTCATTAGAGTAGCAGCATAGAGAATCCTTTCAGAATCGCCTATAGTACCTCGCTAAACCCAAAAATCTTCTGACTTCTGACACGTTCCTCGTCTATTTCCACTCCACAATAGCTGAGACCTTTCCCGGATCAACTTTAATACCCTCACCCGACACAATGTGTCCTAAGAATCCAACGTCTCGAAGCCAAAACTCGCTCTTACTAAATTTATCATATAACTGCTTGTATCTCAAAATCTATAAGACAATCCTCAGATGCTCCGCATGATCACTCTCATCTCGAGAGTAAACCAATATGTTATCAATAAAAATAACTACGAACTTGTTCAAATATAGTCGGAAGACACGATTCATTAAGTCCATAAAAATCATAGGAGCATCCGTTAAACTGAATGGCATGACCAGAAACTCATAATGGTCATACCTCCTCTGAAATGCCATTTTCGAAACATCTTGCTCCTTAACCCTCAACTGGTAATAACTGGATCTCAGGTCAATCTTGGATAACACCGTAGCTCCCTTCAGTTGATCAAATAGATCATCTATCCTTGGTAAAGGATACTTGTTCTTCACAGTTACTTTGTTGAGCTGTCTGTAGTCTATACACGATCTTATCGCCTCATCCTTCTTTTTTACAAAAAGTACTGGAGCACCTCACGGTGAATAACTCGGTCTTGCAAAACCCTTATCCGTTAACTCTTGCAACTGAACCTTCAGTTCTTTCAAATTTAGTGGGGGCATCCTATACGGAGCAAAGGAAATAGGTGCCGTTCCCGGAACCAACTCAATTCCAAACTCGACCTCTCTAACCGGGGCAATCGGGTAACTCTTCTGGGAATACATCCAAATACTCACATACAACCGGTACTGTTTCAATCTTCGCTTTAGACTCTTGGGTGTTCAGTACAAAAATGAGATATGACTCACATCCTTTTCTCAAATATTTCTTAGCCACCAAGGAAGAGATCATCATCAGTAAATTATCTGACTCACCTGATTCAACTCGAATATCATCTCCATTTTCACATTTCAATTCATTGAATTTACTACCACAATTCACTAAAACACTATGGGTATTCAACCAATCCATACCAAGAATCAGATCAAAATCATCAAACGGCAACAATATAAGGTTTGCCGGAAAATAATGACCCCTAATTGTCAAGGGACAGTTCCTACAAACCATGTCCACTAACACATGTTTTCCTAACGGGTTGGACACCTTTACCACAAATTTAGTAGACTCAATAGTCATATTCAAACTAGATGCCAATCTCATACAAATATAAGAATGGGTCGACCCTCGGTTAATCAAAGCAATAACAAAGGTTTCATGAAGATAAAAAGTACCCGTTATTACATCTGGCGATGATGCCTCTTCTCGAGCGCGATTAGCATAGGTTATTGCTAGCGCTCAGCCCTCTGACCTCACAGTAGAGTCTCGTGATACACCTCTACCACTAGTCCCACCTCCCGGGTTCTTTTGTGGCCTGACTCCAGAGGATACATTGCTTGATCTCACCTCTTACTTTTTCTCTTTACATCTCTTTCAGGGCAGTTTCGGATGAAATGGTCGGGGGAACCACATTTGTAACAATTTTGATTGTTTCCCCAACACTCTCCAATGTGATGTCTACCACAACTTGGGCACTCCGATCTGGACTTTGGATTGCCCACACTTGCCATCGAGGTGGCCTGAACTCTTGAACCTAAGTAATTGTTGCCTTGCTCCCTTTACGAATTCCCGACTGATGCAGTCGCCCGAGGCTTCACTTTCTTGGACATCTTATATTGAGCTTGGTGAGATTTACTCATCGGTCTTTTTCTCGTGTCCCGGGCCTCACTCACGGCCTTTCTCTTTTTCTTACTTAATTTTTCGGCCTTACTGGCCCTATCCACCAATACCACAAACTTCTTTACCTCTAAAATCCCGACTAAGAGTCTGACATCTTCATTCAACCCATCTTCAAATCTCTTGCATAGGATAGCTTCCGTGGACACACATTCTTGTGCGTACTTACTGAGCTGAACAAATTCACGCTCATATTCCGCCACAGTCATTTTTTCTTGTTTCAACTCAAGAAATTCCTTTCGCTTCTGATCCACAAACCGTTGACTTATATACTTCTTTCAGAACTCCTCCAAAAAGAAGTCCCACGTTACCCTCTCCTTAGGAACCACTGAGGTCAACGTTTTCCACTAATGGAATGCCGAGTCCCTCAGCAAAGACACAACGCACTTTAAGCTTTCCTCAAGTGTACAGGAGAGTTCATCAAAAACCCTCATTGAGTTCTCAAGCCAGAACTCCGCCCCCACGGGGTCATCATCTATATTAGATCGAAAATCTTCAACCCTTGCTTCTAAATTTTTTCTATCGGGGGCTTAGTTGTCCTCGCTATTTCTACAACTTGGGGAGCCACAGGTACGGGCTGAGGTAAAGGAGGAGGTGGAGGAGGTTGAGCATTGGGGTTTGCTTGTACATACTCAGTGTACAGTTACTCATCATTTGAAGAAAGGCTTCCCGAGCCCCTTCTCATTGACCCCTAGTCTCGAGTTCACTCTGTAAATGCGCGGTCTCTTGCGAGGGAGCCATCACATTACTAGCTGCGTCATCAGCAGCCGACTGATCGGGATCCATATACTACATAGAACAAATTTAAAATCATCAAAAGTCATCACACTATCATCATACGCTTATGGCATATATAGCTAGACTCCTACACACGTTACGGTAGTCCTAGAATCGACTAAACTATAGTTATGATACCACTAAATGTACTATCTCATACTTGTAATCCCCGCTGAAATCGGGTACAAGGGGTTACCGTACAAAACTACTTGATCGCCACTTAGGCTCAACGCAACTACTCTACTTGAGTCACTACAACAACCTCATTTTTGACTTACGAGACCTCACTCATACATGCGAGGGCTCTCGAGGCTATATCAAAAACTCCTACGATCCATAAAATTTTTTTCTTAACTAAATAGGGAGTACACGCCCGTGTTAAAAGATACATACGCCCGTGTGTAGTCTCACACGCCCATGTGCCAAACCGTGCCTAAAAACCTCATCATTCTTCCAAAGTCCCATGGCTAGGGCAGACGCTCATGTGGAATAAGACACGCCCGTGTACCCTCAAGACATACCCGTGTCTTTTACCCGTGGTCGACACTGACAAATTTCACACAGCCTAGACACGTCCGTGTGGTTAGTCCATGGTCTATCCTGACTTAAAATGCTAACATGCAGGGGACACACGGCCAGGTTGCACGCCCATGGACTGACCGTGTGTCACATATGGCCTAGACACATGCCCATGTGCCTACTCATGTGGACTAGAACGAGGCTATTTGCCAAGTTCTTTACATTCCCCTAGCTCATACCACATAACTTTATTCATCATACTAATAAATAATTCATGATTTCAACATAAACTCCCATAAGTAACTCATAATTTCATAAATGATAAGGTGAGCCATCAACCTTGGCAATTTACAAAATAATTGTCTTAACAAGAACCAATACATCTTTGGCCAAACTAACAAAATAATCTAACTAGTTTAGCCCCTATACATGCCATACACAAAATCACTAAGTCTAAATATACCGAGGTGAGCAGATAGTGTGGACGGACTCCTGGTTATCGACGTATTCCGGCTCAACTCTTTAGCTCTATAAAACAAGGGAAAGAAAGGGGAGTAAGCTTTTAGCTTAGTAAGTTTATAGGTAAACAATATAACATTTTAACATGTATTCAACAATTTCATATACTAAGCAAGAAACAATCTACATTCATGATCATGCTTACTCATTTCCTCCATTCACACATTCCAACCATATCACTAGAATAATGCATACATTCATTGACAGGTTCCCCTGCACTTAGCATCACAATGTTACAATATACAGCATATCACAATATCTTAGTCTAGTACTTAGAGTCAATTTATTTGATGCTTTCGCACTTAGCCCACCATTAGTTTTTATTGGGGTGGTAACGCACTTAGCCCACCAAAAGGTTGGTTATGGTGGTATCGCACATAGCCTACCAAATGATAAGTAAATGATGGTATCGCACAAAGCCCATCGTAAATGAGCAATAAGGTGGTATCACACTTAGCCCACCAAAACATAAATAGTCGATGGTATCGCACAAAGCCTATCGTAATTAAGCAATAAGGTGGTATCGCATTTAGCCCACCATCAAGTGTTGCTTTTACACTTTTATACGACTATTCCTTCATTCATACAATAATTATTTAATGACTACCACATTCAATCCATTTTAATCATATATGTTCTCAATCATGTCATAAACCAATTAGCAGCACAATGTATATAAGTAAATTGTATTATTTACACATAAACTTACCTCGATGCAAAACATGTTAACTGGCGATTTACTCAATCATCTTGCCTTTCCCAGGGTCAAGGTTGATTCCGCGCTCTTCTTGATCTATAACAATGAAATTCATTCGTTTAGATCATTCTATGATCATAATACATCAATTTCTACACTTGGGAAAAATGTCTATTTTGCCCTTATACATTAGCAAAATTATGATTTTGCCCTTAGGCTCATAATTTATTTTTCAACACATTTTCTCATTAAACAAGCCTAGCTAAACATTTATTTCTCCTACAACTACTCAAAATTCCAACTATTTCATGCATTTATGATACAATCTCACTCTTTGCATTTAAGTCCTACTTAGGTGTTTTCATGCAAACGTCTAAAAGTTGTTTCTCATTTCCCTGACTTTCATTTTCTCCCATAAAAACTCAGTTAACATCATAAATACTCCCATGGAAAGTCCCTAGACTTTCAAACATATTGCAAATTGGTCCACTCATTAGCTAGCTTAAGCTTTGGGGACTCCAAAAATACAAAAATCATCAATTAAAACCACCCAAATCACTTACTAGTAAGGAGATAGCTTGGCTGAAAGTTTAAACCCCCAAAAGCTCTATTTTCTTTTCAATTTTTGGTGGGAAGAAAGAGGGTGAATAGTGAAAGGTGATAACATCTTTTACTCATCTTATTTTATTTATTAGCCACCTTACATCATCAAATTTAACCAAAATTTAATGCACTTGTCCCCCTAGCTTTGTATGGGCTGCCAACACCCTCAATATGACCTAATTACACTTTAAAATCCTCCAAATTACATTCTATAGCTATTAGGTACCTTTATCTTATAAAATAGAACTTTTGCATCTTATGCGATTTAGTCTTTTTTCACAATTAAGCATGCTATTGCTAGAATTAAAGCACCAAAATTTCCATGTAGCCATATATTAATACCATAATATATAAAATAATAATAAAATAATTTTACTCAACCTCGGTTTAGTGGCCCCGAGACCACTATTTCGACTAGTCCCAAAATCAGGCTGTTACATCAGAACTCAGAGAGAAACAGATACACAGGGTTGATTTGATCAGGGAAACTGAAGAGAAGGTAAAAGTAATACGTGACTATCTAAAGGTTGCCTCAGATAGGCAAAAGTCCTATTCAGAATTAAAAAGGAAAGAGATTGAATTTGAAGTCGATGATAAAGTGTTCTTGAAAGTATCACCTTGGAGAAAAGTCCTCAGATTTGGCTAGAAGGGCAAATTGAGTCGGTGATTTATCGGACCTTATGAAGTTTTCGAGAGGATAGGGTCGGTAGCTTATCGGTTGGCTTTACCACCTAAGCTAGAAAAGATTCATGATGCCTTTCACGTGCCCATGTTACGCCGATACCGTTCAGACCCTTCACATGTCATAGTACCAACAAAGGTAGAGATACAACCGGACTTGACTTATGGTGAAGAGCCAATTAAAATTTTGGCGCGAGAGGTCAAACAGTTAAGAAACAAAAATAGCCCTTGTAAAAGTGTTGTGGAAAAGGCACGGAATAGTAGAGGTTACATGGGAGCCTGAGGAAACTATGAGAAACCAATATCTCAACCTTTTCGCCGATAAGATTTTCGGGGACGAAAATCCTTAAGGGGGAGAATTGTAATAGCCCGAATTAAGGGCTAGTCAGAATAATGATCTCAGGGTCACTAATCCGAGGTTAGAGAAAATCATTTTCATGATATTTTATGAGTTAGAGCATGATTATATTAGCGCACGAAAATTTTGGTGCTTTAATTTTATCAATTTCTTGCTTAATCGCGAAAATAGACTAAATCGCATAAAGTGCGAAAGTTCCATTCTATTGGCTAAAGGTGCCAAATAACCATGGATTGTAAATTGGACGTCTTTAAAAGGAAATTAGCCCTTTGATAGTTAGTTGACCGGCCATAGGAGATGATAGGAGACAAAGATGGACAAAATTGGTCAAAGTTGGTAATAGTTGGTGACTAATTTGACTAGTATTAATAAAATAAAGAAAGAAAAGATATCATCTTTTCTCTCCATACTTCTCCATAAAAAATAATAAAAATAGGGGTTTTGAAAGATCAAATTTTAGTAAGCTCTCCTCCATCCTAGTAAGTGATTTTAATGGCTTTTCTTGAAGATAGTTGTACTTTTGAGACCCCTAAAGCTTACGCTTTCTAAAGAGGGGACTATCTTGCATTATGGTGAAAAGTATAGGGATTTTTCATGTGAACTTTTAAGTTGCTTACAGCATTTTTATGGGAGAAAATGAGTCTTGGTTGTTAGATGAACAACTTGTGTGAAAGGTGTTGCTATAAAAACACCTAACTGGACCTTGTAGTAAAGGTTATAAAAATGGTAGTAAATGTGTGAAAAGTTGATTTTTGATAATAGCCAAAAGAGTATTAAATGTTCACCTAGGCTTGTTGAAGGTAGCAATACGATTAGAATTAATTTTCGAGCCTAGGGGAAAAATGGTCATTTTGTCAAAGTCTAGGGGCAAAATAGTTATTTTGCCAAAGCATGATTATTAAATGCTTTTATTTATGTGATGATTAAAATGAGCTAAATTTGCTATTATAGAGCAAGAAGAACCAAGAATTCACCTCGATCGGGGAAAGAACAAAATCTCGAATTAGACCGACGAGCTAGCTTATTTCGAGATCGAGGTAAGTTTGTATGTGATAGATTCAACATTTATGTTAGCATGTTGACAATGCTTGGTATTATATTGATGCATGATACTCTACTGAATTGAGTAACTGATGTTGAAAAAGATGTTGAAGTCCTAGAGGACTATAACCAATATGTAAAATTACTATCATCGAGGTATGAAATGGATAAGGTCCCGTATAAGACCATGTCTGGGACATGGCCTTGACATCGAGTTGAGATCCCGTATAAGACCATATCTGGGATATGGATTCGGTAATGAATACGAAAATCGTATAAGACCATATCCAGGATATGGCATCGACATTTAGAGGTGACTCCATGTAAGACCACCTCTGGGATGTGGCATTGGCCTCGTACTTATATTAATGACGATATTATGCGTTTTTTAGTATCCCTAGTGATTAATGGGATAAGTAGATGAGTTTGGAAGTAGGAATGAGATTAGTACTAAAGTCATATGAATGAGTGAATATAGGTACCCGTAAGTAATTCACGACGGAACATTTCGATATGTGACACGGTATGTGTTATATAAGGGGAAGTATGAGTAAGTTGGCTAGAAGCCTAATACGTTGTGTATGTTTAATTAATGCCATGGATGGATTTTATCATGAGCTCATTGTTGCTATCTATTTCCATGCAAACTTACTAAGCTTTATACTTGCCCCTTTTCATTACCCATTTTCCTTGTATTATTGCCAAGATAACTCGAGGAACGTGGAACGTTGGAGTTCAGAAATCACACTATCGACATCACTTTGGTATAAAAATTTAGACTTATTTTGGGTATCACATGTATAGGACTTGGGTATTTTGTTAGGTCATAATTGTTAGTCAAAGTGTTGGTTATGTATGTTATTGAATTAATTTTGTAAATGGTCTTACAAGTTAGGCCGATACTTGGCAAATTCTTCTGCTTAATGAAGATGAATTTCATGAAGTGTATGCCCTTGTGTATGTTTTGATTTTTTTTTATTTTTTAGAGATACCTTTGGTCATTTTATAGAATGGAATGTTTTGGTATGAGTATAATTTCTTGATAGGGTGGCAAATGGCTTGGTAGATAGCCATTTAATTGTCCACACGAGTAGACACACGAGCATGTGTATATGTAACAGTCTGGTTTAGACCTTAGTCGGAACAGTGGTTTCGGAACCACAAATCTGAGTCAGTAAAACATTTTGATATTATTTTTGGTGCCTTTGATATGTGATTAAGCATGTGTTAAAGTTCCGTAAGTTAATTTGTCCATCTATGTGTGCAATTTGATAAAAGGATTTAATTGCATTGAATGCAAAATGTGCATGCTTTATGAAAGGACACCTATTTGAGATGGCTTTTAAGTGGGGAGGCCTTATGTGGCAATTAAACCACTATTTAGATAATGGATGGATAAAAGTCAAATATGCCCTTGTGTTATGTATGTTTCTCATATTATTATTAAACGTTAGTTTTGTACATTAATAATTTTTTGTACATTAATAATTATGTTTAAAATAGTAAAACAAAACATGAAATGGCAATCATCATCTTCATTTACCACCGAATATTGAAAGAAAAGAAAGAACTTGAGCTTTGAAGCATTCGACTTTTATCTTCTTTCATTGAGGTATGAGTTTTGTTCGGTTTTTGATAATTTCTACATTTTTGTAATCGTTGCTTCGAATGCTTCAAAACCCATGTTTTAATTTTGAGAATTAGTGATGTTCATGAGATGTGCCATTGATGAAATGGTGAGATTTGTAATGAGTTTAGGTGTTGAATGAAAAATATGTGTTAAATGAACATGCTTTGTTCTTGAACTTTTGATGAATTTAGCTAATTAGGGCTAAATTGTGAAAATAGCATTTTGAGGGACTAAATTATGAAATAAATGAAATGTTCAGATTTGTATGAGATACATGAGCATTCGGCTAAGCATGGGTTTATAGTGATTTTGTTTATTTGATGTCTTGAGAAAAATGGACTAAATTGATAAAATGTGCAAATGTGAGGGCTAAATTACAAATTGCCCTAAATGTGTGTTCATGGATTGAATTGAATGAATGAGTGAATAAATGGATTACATTTGAATATGCCCTGCTTAAGGTGTCATCGTTCATTGTTCATCAGGGTAATATGCTACCCTCTTGTTCGGCTGGTATTCTTGACAGAAAACTCGAGAAAACAAATATCTTGCTCAACAAACTTGCCCCACTGTAACTTCAAGGTTCATCTCATTGTGACTTAGGGGTATAGGATTCGAATCTCTTCCCATCTATCCCACTGCGACCTTGAAATGTAGGATTTGTTTCTTCTTCAATCCATCGCATTGCTATTCAAAGGTACAGGACTTGTATCATTTTCCATCTATCCCATTATAACTCAGGGGTAGAGGACTGTAACTTCTTCAATCAACTGATCGCTTACCAGGTGATCATATGCATGGACGATACTTGCATGGACGCAGAATATCATTTCTTCTTACGAATGATTCCCCTTTTACACTTGGGTTAACCTTGCCCATTTTCATCGAGATTGTATCACCAACTATTTTTAACAGAAAATCCAAAGAGATAGCCTCAATTTAGACTCTTCCTTAAGCTTGGTGAGTTTTAAACAATAGTCCTATTTCGAGTTCTTGTATTATTCAAAAATTTCCAGAGTAATATGCAAAACTCATTTTATGAAAATATTATTAGTCCACTAATCATTATTTCAATGCGAAATGCTTAAAAAAGATCATAACTATGGACAAGAAGGAAATTGGTTAGGAGTATAACTCGAAACAAATAAGTTAAGCAAAGATAGTAATCGCAATCAAGAAGGAAATTTATTGTGAACATATTTTGAAAAGAATAATATAATCACAAATAACAAATTTAAAATAGGTAAAATGGAAACTAGGTGCCCCAGATATCGCAGCCTGAGCTTCTCTGTTCAAACTTCTCAAGGACCATTTTAAGCTCAATAAGTGTTTAGGGGATCTGGAGTACTTTGTCGTTGCCCCAAGACGTAGCACACTTCTTCATTGTTAATTCAGGCCTATCAAGACTCTTGTATGCCCCCCTTTGATCAAAATTTGAGCAGCCCTTTTCGGGTTTTCAACTCAAATCCCCTTTGGTCTCAAAGCGCCCTTTACGGGTTTTTACCTTGGCCTCTCCTTTTTCTTCTTTTTTTTCCACTGAAAATTTCTTTTTTTTTCTCTTTTTTTTTAAAAAAAACCTTCGAAATTTTGTTTCTGATTTCTTCGGATTGGGCAGGTCCCTGCCATCCATTTTGGTCAATGTTTCAAGAATAGACTTTTTCTGCTACATAAAGTTTTTTCTAATTTGGCCTCTATTTTTCTCTGAAATCCTTTTGTATATGAAGGATATTCTTCAATGTCAGGTCCCCCTTTGGGAATTTTCTAGGATGACCCTCTTTGTCGCAAACCCGCGTCATCTGACTGTAGCGGATAGCTATTAACTTTTCCTCACAAATTTGATTTATCGCATCAGAATTGGATCTATTATGCCTCACCCAACTTCAGTTCTGATAAAACTTGAAAAAGGGAATTTTGACTTCAATGGATGAAACCAATGAGAAACGTGTTGCCCCGATGACAGTCCTGGCTAACGTTTGATAAGCATAGAGGGTAAATAGTAACTTCTGTATGCCAACCCTTACAAGTCTCGGTCTTTTTATGATCTCTTGTTTTTTCTTTTGGTTGCTTTTGCTGCACTGATATGTGGCACCTGATCTTTGAACAGACCGCAGACTTTTGACCTTGTGCGGTTAAATGTGATCTTTTTGACTTTTTTTGTCAGTATTATTTCTTTCTTTTTTTTTTCTTTGTTTCGATGACTATCAACTTTGTAATATTGGCATATGAAGTGACTTTTACCATCTTAGTGAAGTAACCGACTTTCATGAAAGTGAATCGATGTTGGCCAGAAGCGTTTGATGAGACTGTCTTGATAACATCCATGCCCCACATGTAGGAATTCTTATTGAGCTAGGCATTAATCTTCATCTCCTTCATTGGCTCACGACGTAGGATCTGTTTTTCATCCAGTATTAACAAATCAGAAGATATGTTGCAATTTCTGTCATCTTCAAAGTCCTGAGATCCCTTAGACCCATATTTCATTCAAAAAGGGAGTCCGTAACAGCATCGCCCATGTCATTGATATCTGGGGACCCATTGTGGGTACGAAGGTAAATTCCAGAAAAATGATTCTAAGAATGATTATTCGTATGGTATGGTTATGAATAAAAATGAAAGAGTATTCTAACAACCAAAGAATGTATAGTATAAAATGTAAAGAATAAAAGATATTTGCTTAAAAGATGCATCTCATTGAAATAAGAATTCTGGACATAAGCCTATTTCACAAGAGGATCCTTATTGCTTCTAGGCTGAAAGCGATAAGTGCGTTTCGAATATTACTCTAGATTAGCCTTAAAAAATACATGTCCCTTCCACAGTCCTATTGCTCAAGACACTCTCGGGTTCATATTTCTGCATTTGACGTGTCATCTAATTTCACAATGCCCATGCCGATGAATTTTTCCAACAATTTCTTGAAAGCAAGGCAATTTTCTATCGAATGCCCTATGACCCCCGCGTGGTATTCACACTGGCATTTGGGTCATACCATTTTGGATATGGGGGTTGCATCAGTTTTGGGTAATGAGGAGCCACTTTATGTGCATCGAATAGGGTTTGATATAACTCCTTATACGTCATTGGAATAGGTGTGAATTGGGGTTTCTCTGAGTTCAGTCTTGAATTGAGCTCTTCTTTTGGGGAGACTAGATAACTGGTAACTACCCTCCTTAACTGGTTTACTATAAACGGCTTCGAATAGCCCTTGTTATACCCACTCATATTATTCGCATCCCTGTCCTTCCTCTTAGGGCCTTTGAAGTCCACTCACCCCTTTCCTTTGTTTCTGTCAGTATAACCGGTTTGGCTCAATCATCCTCCGGGTTAAAACCTGAACCTATTGGGAAGTTGAACAAGGCTGAAGCATCAGTCTGACATTGGGGTTTAATAATGACTGGTGCCCCTTGCGGGGACATGTCTGGTTGGGCTGAGACACTCATTAGAGAATAAACAATGTCCTTATCATCATCCACACTGTCGACCACTGGGCCACTCCTTTTTTCAAGCCCTCCGATTAGTAATTGAGTTAATTGGTGCATCATATTCATTTGATTTTGCATATCCTACTGGATTTCGGCCAATTGCTCCTACATTTGTATTTGCCTTTGCTCTAATCTCTCCAACCTTCGTTCCATGTCTTCTAGGTTAGCTGAAATAATTTCAACTAATTAGGGACCTTATGTGAAAATGCAATGCAAATGATGTAATGCAAATGCATGAAATGAATGCAAGAAGAAAAAGAGACGTTGATTCTGAATTCAATTTCATTAGAAGAACTTCTCTAGAAAATAGATTTCTTTACATAAAACGGATTACGCATGCGGCTTTGTCCTCATAGTCCAAGTGAAGACATCGATCTTCTCCTTCATATCCGGACGCTGAAGTCGAATCCTTCAAATCCTCCCAAAAGATATCTCTTTTATTTCCACTTGGCTTGATTCGGGTTCTGGTTCGCTGCTCACTTATCCCTTGCGATATTGATTAGCTTCTTTAAGAAAATTGAGGCATGACGGCTCTTGCACAATTCTTGTCAATTTAAATCTTTTGGGTAAGGTTTTGCATTCCTCCACGGACTATCAACTTTCTTCTATTGTGTTTACTCAGACCATGTCCGGACAACCGTATTATAATCCACTTTATTAAGAAATTCGTTTCCTTATGACAAATTCCTCTATTTAGCAATCGAATTACTAATCGACATCTCCTTTCTATAATGATGCAATGCAATGCAATGCAGTGCAAAGTAATGCAAGCATAAACACAAAACACGGTAGCACAAGAAAAATAAACAACCAAAATAGATTACCTAAATGAGTGACCATTAGGGTTTGGCGCGGCTCTACTTAAGGTGGGCTCCTAGGTCTCTCTATATATGGTTTGGTTCTAAAGAGGGGGTACCTGAACCAGCAGATTCCTCAATCCTCACCCGTTATAGGCTCATATGGATCGAGTTCTGTTCAGGGGAATACATTTTCCTATGCCCATGCAAAGGTGAAAACCTCACGAAGACATAGGTATGGATGTATTTCGGAAGCAGTCCACTAACTCGTGCGGAGGTGAAAACCTCAGAAAGCTTAGTTTCTCACACCCACTCAAAGGTGCGACCACAACGGTCATGTAATGCAAATGCAAGTATTATAAGACTCGACATTATTGCAGTTACAACACGAACAAATGCTTTAAAGGAAACATGATTTTCTAAAACAATTTTTCAAGTTTTCAATCAAAGGACAAGAATTAACCAATCTATGGCCTGACTCTCAACCAGTCCCCAGTGGAGTCGCCAAGCTGTCGAAACCATTTTTTTATCGGGTTTTGAAAAACAGGAATCGAATTTAAAAAGTATGGAGTCGCCACTAATCCTTTTTGTTTATGTGTGATTGGGTCACCTATAAAATAAATTTTGGTCTACGAATTTCCAGAAGAAAACGGGTTCGGGAGTCGGTTACGTGTGAGGAAGGATTAGCACCCTCGCAACGCCCAAAATTGGTACCAAATTGATTAACTAATGTCCTAATGTTGAAAAGTTTGAAATGGTTTTGAAATTTTATTCTTTTTTAATTTTAAATAGCTTGATTGAATATTGAGATTCCCTTGTTCCAAAGGAATAGAGTATAACATCTAGCACGATTGGACACGACAATCTGAGTCCTCGAATTCAAGCTTATCCCCAAAATTCTCCAAGAACATGTATTGAAATTTTGAAAGGGTATTTGGTTATTTGGACAAACAAAAAACCACACCCAGCACGATTGGGCACGATTTCTTTGAATCTCCAAACGCACAAATATTACCTTATTTTGAAAATATGTATAAAATTTGAAATGATATCGTTTATTCGGTCAAACAAAAAACCACACCCAGCACGATTGGGCACGATTTCTTCGAATTTCCAAACGCACGAATATCACTTTATTTTAAAAGTTTTAAGTAAAAATGATTTTAAAGTTTGAATAGTGTCGAAACATGATGTTTTTAAGTGAATACAGTATGATGGCATAATAACATACCATATGGAGCAATTATTTACAAACGAAATATAATGCCATTGAATCTCAAGCAACAAATAAATATAAAACGAGAATTAAAACGCACATAATGGTAATAATTATCAAACATTGGATCAATGATAAGCAAAATAATAAGAATAATAAAATACATACATCAACACTATTACAAAATCAATAGAATAATCTTAATACCAATTATACAATTCTTTAAAACAAGAAACGTAAAAATATTTGAAGTTAAACATTTATAAAAAAATATACAAATGATATATAAAAGTAATTGGAATAAATAAATACATAATTTAGAATAGGGTCTTTGAAAGAAATAAATTATACATAATAGATATATATATATATATACAATATAATATAAATCAATAGTATATACATAAAAATAATTTAATATAATTATATGTATATAAAAATATATATGTATAAAATTAATGAAAATAACACATATAAATAGAAATAAATAATATCTAAAACAAATTAAAATAATTAATATTAAATATTAATTAAAAGGCTAGTTAAATAAATCAAAAACAAATAATTAGATAAATAATCAAAGGATTGCATTAAAATTAGAACAAAATTACAGGGCTAAAAGATAAGAAATTACAAATGAAATAAAAAGGATTAAAATACAATACGCGTAAATTAAGAAAGATTAAAAGCGTAATTTACCCAAATTAATAAATGATGCGTTTAAAGAGGGTTAAAATTAAAATGGCGCAAAATTTAAGGGCAAAATTTAAAAAAAAATAAAACTTAATTAAAAAAGGATAAAATGTGGAGGGATTAAAATGGAAATTAGCCCATCCAAAGAAAAATACCGATCTTGGTCGCATCTCGGGTGGGTCACTAGGTGTAGATTAATACGGTGTCGTTTAGAGGCTATTCTTATAAGCCTAAACGGCATCGTTTTTTCCTAACAGATTTAAAAACCACTTTAAATAGTTTAGGTCCCATCTACCCCTTTTGAAACTAAAACCCTAAATCCCTTTCTCGTTTTCACTTCCAGCCGCAGAGGAGAGAAGGAAGATCCGGCCACTTCACGCCATGATAATCGGCGATCAGTAGTCGGTTCGAAACCACCCAACGGTTCTCCTTCAAACCCGGCCCGACCTTAGCCTCGACGGCCTCTTTTATTTTGACTTCGACGAAACAAGAGCCCGTCGATTCAACTTTCGCAGGTAGGTTCTCCCCTTTTTTTCAATTTTGCATATATCAAAAGAAGAAAAAGATACAAAATTTATTCTCAGAAAAAAAAAGAAACAATCGAGAAGATGAAATCAAAAAGCAACCTTTTTTGAATGTCTCTTGTTGATTTTTTTTATATTGTTGTACTATATGCGCGTGTAAAATCGTGTCCCTTACAGTGGTTGATTTCGGGCTTTTTAAAGCCGAAATCAAAAATAAAAAAATGAAAAATACAACTGTTTTCTTTTTGTTTCTATTCTATTCGCCCCTCATTTGAAATAGGTACGGAGGCTGTTGCGGATGTGGCATCGTACGGAGGCCGTACGCGCAGACGTGGCATCGTGCGCGTGTGAGGACCGAAGTAGTCCAAACGTTTGGCTGGGTTGCGGCGCTGATGGTTCCAAAAAGCTCCCCTAGGTTTTCTTTGTTTGCCGAAATTGCTTGGGCCATTTGGGCTCTTCGGATTGGGCTTAAAATTTTGGTTTAGTCTGTTGGGCTAGTTTGGGTTAATTGGGTAATGAATTTGGGCCACTGTTTTGTAACAGACTGTATTTATTGGACTTTATTAATATTTGGTTTTGGTTTTAATCTTTGGGTTTTAATAAACTGGTTAATTGGGCCCGGGCATAAATTGGGTTTTACATCAGCAAAAGCTGAAAACCTACTGTCGACGCCACACGGGGGTGTGGTCGCCCGTGTGATAGGCTGTGTGCAAGACTGTAAGTCACCACACGGCTGTGTGATCGATGAGCCAGGCCGTGTCTAGGTGACACAGCCGTGTGATGGCCGAGCGAGGCGTGTGCAAGATACAGGCTTCACTAATTGGGCTGTGTGGGCCACACGAGCATGTGGGATTCTGGGCCAGGTCGTGTGATCCACATGGCCAAGGCCAATTTGGACCACATAGGCCACACGGGCAGACCACATGGGCATGTGAGCCCATTTTCATGAAATGTTCTGAAAGGTTGCACAGGTCGCCCAAGTCGACTGTGAACCTAATGAAGGGTTGGTGAGCAGTACTTAGACCCGTAGCTATGTGATCTAATTATGTGAAATCTATATTGAACATGTTACACTTAGCATGTATACTAATTTGAATGTATGGACTGTTATTTGCATAAAAGCATGTCATATTATGTATGTTACATTGCATCGGGGTGGGTTGATGATATTTGGAAGAAGTATCTGAAAGGCTCTTAATCCTGTTATCTAGTAGCTCAGCTGCAACTCTTTCTGATTATGTGCCGCATTAGGTACAGCATGGTGTGTAGGGATGGGTGGGTTGATTTTATCCCCACATGGTGTGTAAGGTTGGACGGAGTTGGTGTGTAGAGGCTGGTAGGTAGCATTCTGCTATTCTGTTTTTATCTGCATATTATGTCTGAAATGGGCTAAGGCCCTAAAATATATTTGATTCTGCATCTGAATGGGCTAAGGTCCACATTGTTTCTGTAATGGGTTCTGACCCTAACTGTGAATTTATGTCTGTTATATGATATTACTGTGTGTATGTTTTCTGTGGGGATTACATACTGAGTTTGCGAAAACTCACCTTTTCTGTTTAATTTATTCAAGTGATCCCCAATAGTAGACGGGTCGGTGTAGCGGAGGACTCGGCAGTGACCACGGTTCTGGACCTTTACAGTTTTTAATTTTATTCATAGTTTTGATTATCTGGGAAAAGTTTATGTAATGGCCTTTACGAATTTTCGTTTAAATTTGAGATTTTTATTTTATAACTGCTAGCAGTAGGATAAGACGCGAGTTTTCCAAATAAACAAATATTTTATCAAAATATTCATGAATAACCAAACTTATTTAAATGCTTCCGTGAATTGGAACTAATTTGCAAAATGGACAACGTTTTGAGAATGGATAATGATGGAACCAAATGACACGTTTTGAAAGTTTTATAAGACAACGGAAAAGGGTTTTATTATAACTAGGTTTTCCAAAGCACTATCATGTGACATCGCTAGATTCGCCATAACATCTAATTTGGGTTTGGGGTGTTACAATATCCATCATGGGTAAAATTTTAGACCTTGATTATTTCTTAAATTAGTGGTAGAAATAGATAGATTATGTTACAAGGATTTCAAAAACATAAAAATCATTAAAAACGGGGCTAGAATGGACTTACAATCGAGTTTGGAAGCTTGAAAAACCCTAGCCATGGTTTCTTCTTGGTACATTCGGCCATGGAGTAGAAGATGAGCAAAATTGGCTTTTAGTTTGGCTTTTTAATTAATTTAATTACCAAATTACTAAAATGCCCTTAATGAAAAACTTTAGAAACATACCAAACCATGTCCATTTTGTCCACCAACTTAACCAATGGTGGAATTACCATTTAAGGACCTCTAATTTAAAATTTCATAGCAATTGGACACCTTTAACATATAGAATTCAAGTTTTACACTTTTTACAATTTAGTCCTTTTCACAAAATTGAGTGCCCAAATGTCAAAATTTTGAATGAAATTTTCACAAAATCATTCCATAAAATTGCAGACCATAGAAATATAATAAAATGAATTTTATTTCATCGGATTTGTGGTCCCAAAACCACTGTTCTAACTAGACCCGAAATCGAGCTGCTACAACTTTCCCCTTTAGGAATTTTCATCCCTAAAAATTTTACCGGAATATAAATTCGATCCCTACCACTACAACAAAATATGTTTATAACGGTGTTTTTAGCGGCGCTTAGACAAAAAACGCAACTATAGATCGAACATTAGCGGCATTTTTCAAGAAATGCCTATATAGATCGAGCATTTGCGGTGCTTTTTTTTTAAAAACGCCGCTATAGGTCTACCATTAGCTGCACTTTTTTAAAATCGCAAAAAAAAGCACTGTATTGTCGTTTAATGTTGAGCTTAAGGAAATTAGCGGCGCTTTTGAAAATCGCCACTATAGATTGAGCATTAGCGGCGCTTTTTGGAAAACGCCGCAAAAAAATTAAGCATAACGCCATCGCTTTATGTTAAGCTTAAGGAAATTAGCGCTTTTGAAAAACTCTTATAGATAGGTGAGCATTAGCGGCGCTTTCTAAAAAATGCCGCTATAGATCAAGCATTAGTCGTTTATTATAAAATGCATAAAGGTTTAGCATTAGTGGCGTTTATGATGAAAACGCATAAAAAACATTTTATTTTAAACTAAATGTCGCCATTTTGCTCCCTATCTAATTATTATTTAACTTGTTCATTTATATTAATTAAAATACAATTTATTTTTAATTCAATATTTTTAATTTATATATTAAATAATTTCTTATATAATTGTAAAAGAGATAATATTAATATGAATATATTAAATTATAATTATAATTTAAATTATTTAAGAGATATGAGATAAACTTTATATGTATTAAAATTAAAAAGTTGGTAACCCATGCATCTCTAGAGAAACAAAATTAATTAGTAAATTGAAAATGTTGTTTAAATTCTTCAAAATATTGAAAGAATATATAATATTTAAATTTTATCTAATTAATTTAGGGTTTAAAGTTTAGAGTTAATGGTTTAAGGGTTTGGGGTTTATGGGATGGGGTTTTGAGTTTAGGGTTCCAAGATTTATGGGTTATGGTTTATGGTTTAGAGTGTGTGTTTTAGGATTTGGGGTTTAGGATTATAAGATTTAGGGTAGATCAAATGAAGATGGGAGTGAAGGAGAGGCCAATGCTACTAAAGAACGGTTTGGTCAATAAATTAGTTAATCGATGTCAATCGAAACTGAGCTATTTTTAATCAAGCCTTTTTCACCATTATTTGTAAGGTTCTTAGATTGTCATATTTTTAATCGGAACTGAGCTATTTTTAATCAAGCTTTTTTTTCTTATAGTTTTGTAAATGAAATTTTTGTTTTTTTAATTTAATTGGAATTGAAAAAAAATTTTTATATTAATTACAAATGTTAATTTAGATACAATTTAGATTTATTTAATTGGTTTTAATAGTATAAAGAATAAATTGATTTATTTAATAAATTTAAAAAATTAAATTTTATACTAATTAAGAATAAATTTGAAACTCAACAAATTAACATTATACTTTGACTCATTTGCTTTATACTAATTAAGAATAAATTTGAAGCTCAACAAATTAACATTATAATTGACTAGATTTTCAATTTTTGGGATTATTAAATTATTAAATAATAAAGGTGATAGGTTGTAGCGGCAAAAGCGGTGCCGTTTTGTTTAATTTTTAGTATCGTTTTTGATGAAATGTCACAATAAATTAATTTATTTTAATCAAAAGCGGTGTCATTAATTTAATTTTTTAATGACATTTTATTAAAAACACCGTAACAGATCGGAATTTAGTGGCATTATTCAAAAACGCCACAAAATATTATTTTATTTTAATTAAAACGACATCATTTTGTAGATATTTTAATAACGTTTTCTATTAAACACCGTAATATGTAGGTATTTAGCAATGCTATTTGATCAACGCCGCAAAGCTTAATTTGTTTTAGGCAAAACATTGCCGTTTTGCTCTCCCCATCTTCCCCAACCATTAAACCCGATGAACTTAATCATTTTCCCCTTCTTCTGAAATCCCTAAATTTCACCCAAAATTTGCAGCCCAGCCATTTTATGTCAAGATTTTTTCCCCAACCTTTTCTCCCTATTATTTTTTCCCCTCGAAATCCCTAAGTTCCACCCGAAATCAGCAGCCCAACTATTTTTCCCCAAATCGGCAGCCTTGAAACCGGTATTTAAGTTTTTGTTCTCGGCAGCCTTGATTTGTTCTTGTGTCAGAAAATAGAACAAAAAAGATGTAAGCTCATTTTTAGTGTTCTAATAACTTCTCCAGTTACTGGGTTGCTGCATTTTTTTTATTGTTCATCTCCTGTTTTTTTTTCTTTTTATTGTTTGTGTCTGTTTATATTACTTTTCTTTATTAATCAGATCATTCTCCTCATACTTCTCTTATAATTCTTTAATTTTGCTTCTTCTTCTTTTTAAAAATATAACCTACTCAAATTACTTGTTCTAGATTTTGAGAGGGTTTACAAGGTGCAATCTTTTACTTCCGTGAGTACAAATTCCCACAGTGATATTTTCGACAAGTAAGTTACTTTGCATTGTAAATTTGTTTATATTTCTTTTTGTTAATTGAATTCCCATCTTGGATTAAGAATTCTGAATTCTGAATTTGAGTTAGTCATATGGTTCATGTGCTTGCGATTATGGGATGCATAGTCTTTATCATTTTTGTTTAAATTTTTGTTTCTGTTGATGTTCTGTTTTAATATTCACCCCATGATTGCTATTTTTAAGAATATGGCAAAACTCTCATCACGGTTATACTTAAATTGGCATGAAATGCTCACTTCTACTGAACTTGGAGGGAAAGAAATAAGAAATTGTTTAGAAATCGAAGTAAAACAGAATTAGAGTTGCTTGTCTTACATGTACTGTAAATATTACTCTTTGTATAGCTTGAGATATTAAGAGTTAGGAATTAAACGTTTACAGATGATGTATTCTTTTTCTCCATAAATTCTGCCTTTTCTGGTTTAATGAAATTAAAGCTTATAAAAAGAACAACAAAGAATAAGTAGAATAATTTTGCTATAATTTTCAATGTCAACTACGTGAAGTATATGAGTTTACAAAAGCAATATTTATTTTGATGAATATGAAATGGTAATATTGATATTCAGATTTTATTTTTTTTTATTTTTTTTGAAGTTTAATTTCCTCTCTTTTCTATGATTTGCAGTTATGGAAAAGTTAAATGGTATTTAAATATAGCATCCCATTTTCTTTTAATTTAATTAAAATTTTATTGAAATAAAGGAGGTTTCCTATTTTTCCTGCTTAATTCCCTCAATTAAGGAAAAAAAAGATGTAGAGGACTATAATGTCTCGTATATCATTTTGATGTTTTAATCCTTCATTTATTTAAGAGCTGTATATCATCGACAACTTCATAAGATTTTTAAATATTATGCCATTGAAAACTGATGTTTCTATAAAATATAAAAAGTATAGTTAAAGACAGTTATCATAATTTCAATATTGGTGATTGTTAATTTCACTCATGATGTAGGATTTGCCGTCCAGTTTTCTGTTTTCTGCCATCCAGTTTGCTTAGCTTCAATACACATTGTCTTAGGTAAGACAGTTCTACTTCCTTTCTTACTAGTTACTACTGTTATGATCGGTTTAATTTTTGCGTTTTTATTTATTTTTCTATTGGCCTTTAGAGCACCCCATCCCTTCCCATCCCATTGTATAGGGGAGGTATCTCAATTACAGATGTATGACCCAATTTTACCCCAACCAAAGCCCAAACAACAAACCAAACCAAAATCAAACCAAACCCAATTAACCAAGCCCAAGTAACCCTAACCCAACTAGACCACTAAACCGACCACTAACTCCACCACCCCACTAAACCGACCACTAACTCCACCACTCCACCACTCCACTAACTCCACCACCCCACTAAACCGACCACTAACTCCACCACCCCACTAAATCGACCACTAACTCCACCATCCCACTAACTCTATCACCCCACTTGCATGCATAAGTTGTAGAATTTGGCTATAAAAGCTATTCAAAACCATTGTAAAAGGGGAGGTTTTTTTTTCTTCTATTTTTTGGATGAATTTACGAATACGAGAAAATTCAAAATATTCAAGGTGTTCTTTTCATTTTGTTCTTTTATTCATTTTTTACACTTGTTTTCAAGAATAAGCGAAAATACTGGAAAAAGAGGTAGAAGCGTACCCATTTGAGATCGTCGAAAAAAGAAGCTTTTTAGTTTATGGCAGTATCCTGTGATGTTTGCATGTTGACTTGCTTCGGAGGGTGGGGATATTTTCCCTTTAGCCCTCCTTGTTACTCGCAAGTTCTAATTGGTCCATCTTTTTAATTTTATTTACGATTTTGCCTCAAATGCTTATTTTAAATTCAATTTAGTCCCTATTCGCTTTACTTTCAAATCAATTATCTCTAAATATATATTATTGTACTTCTTGTTTTAATGTGGCCATTACCATTATTGTTTTTAATATTTTTTCCCTTTTACTTTATTATTATTACTAGGTTCGTTGGCATTATTAGCATCATTTTATTATTGCCACTATTTTACATGTATTATTATTATAAAATCATTTTTATATTACTATTTATTATTCTTATTTTTCATTACTATTTTTTTATCACTATTATTACATATATATTATTACTACAATTATACTTATTCTAATTACATTTATTTTTACTACTACCATTATTTTTATTATTACCACTATTAATTCTAATATTATTACTATTATTTTCTTATTGATATTTTTATTTTGCTTTTTTCAAAATTTATAAAAAAGGGTTTCATAAAGGTAATATTTCGTGTTTGGAAGTTAGAAATTGTGCCCAATCGTCTTTGGGCTTGATTTTTCGTTAAATCTGGATCACTAAATATTCTTTAAAGATTTTGATCATGTTTTTGAAAATAAGGCAATGTTTCGTGTTTGGAAGTTCGAGATTCGTGCCCAATCGTCTTTGGGTCTCGATTTTCTATTCAATCAAACAACTAAATATCCTTCAAAGATTCTTTATCGTGTTTTCTTAAATAAGGCAATATTTCATGTTTGGAAATTCGAGGATCGTGCCCAATCGTCTTTGGGTTTCGACTTTTCGTTTGACCAAATAAGCGGAATACCCTTTTTAAATCGAATGCATGGATTTTGGAAATCATGGAACAATCTTAGTATTGAGGGTTTGAAACATCGTGTCCTATCGTCTTTGGATGTGGTATTTCATCTTTTCGAACAAGAGAGTTTCGATATCCAATGCGAGTTATCCAAACATTTTAAAGATTCATATTTTAAAATATTTTCTAATTTTCGATATTAAGGACATTAATCAATCAACACGGTACCAATTTTGGGCGTTCGAGGTGCTAATCCTTCCTCGTGCATGTGAGCTCCAGAGGCAGTTTTCTTAAAATTAGTAGACCACATTTCTAAAGTGACCCAATCACACTTCAAAAATGATTGGTGGCGACTCAGTTTTTCTTTTCAAAGTCTACCGTTTTCCAACAAAAAATGGTTTTGACGACTTGGCGACTCCTTTGGGGACCAATGAGAGAGTCAAGTAGTAAAATTGGTTGATTAATGTCCTTTTTATCGAGAATAAATTTTTGATTTCATTTTCATTTGCATGAGTGCGTGTCGCGTCATATATCTCGCTTTGGTTTGAGACACATAGAATATTTTGCATTCATATTGCATGACCGTTGGGGTCACATCCTTAAGTGGGAGCAAAAATCTATGCCTCGTGAGGTTTTCACCTCCGCATGGGCTAGGGACCGCTTCCGGATACATTCGTACTTATGGTTTCGTGAGGTTTTCACCTCGCATGGCCATAGGAAATGTATTCCACAACTGAACTTCGATCCGTATGAGCCTATAATGGGTGAGGATTGAGGAATCTGTTTGATTCGTGTACCCTTTCTTTAGAATTAAACCACATGTAGAAACCTAAGGGCCTACCTAGGTAGAACCATGTCAAACCCTAGTGGTCACCCCGATAGGTTCTATGTTATTTATTTTCTTGTACTAACGAGTTTTATTACATTTTGATTGCATTGCATTCACATCATAGAAAAGAGGTGTTGATTTCAAATTCGATTACTAAATAGAAAAGTTGGTCATAAGAAAATGGATTTTTGATAAAGTGGATTATAATACGGTCATCCGAATATAGTCCAAGTGAATACAACGAGAAGACTTATAATCAAGTGAAGGAATACAAGACCTTATCACCCAGGATTCAAGTTGACAAGAATATTCAAAGATTATTACGTCTCGGCGGTTTTGAAGAAGCTAACAAGTGAGCAAGGAGTAGCGGTGGGATCAAGCAAAAGGAGGTAGAAGAAGTATCTATTAGAATTTTACAAGACTTGACTTTTGCGAAGAAGGGATTCATGTTTTCACTTGGACTATAAGGACAAGGTAGTGTATGCGATCCGTTTTGTGTAAAGAAATTTATTTTCTAGTAAAGTTTTCTAATGTAGCGAATTCAAAGTCAATGCCTCTTATTTTTGCATTCATTCATTTACATTGCATTTCATGCATTTGCATAGCATCACATCGCATCATGTGCATTTAATATCATAAAGAACCTATTAACTAGAGGTCATATTATAGTTATCTGGAAGACCGCTATTACACTCGGAAAAAGACGAGAGCAATGGATCAAAGGATAGAAAAGTTGGAGCAAATGCGAAAGAGATGCAAGACCAACTACGAGCTCGAGATGCAGAAGCGATTAGCCAAGATCAACAGGATATGAGGGATCAAATGTGGAATCCCGGAGAAGCATGATGAGCCAACTAACACGATTGTTGACTGGAGGGCTGGAAGCGAAAAAAGGTCTATGGTCGATCTTTGGAGAAGATAATGAAGATTTTGCTTGCCTCCAGGGCTGGCCGAAACAAGTTCCCAAGTGCAACCACCAAGAGTATCGGTCAATATCAAACCTCGGACCAATCCGGTTGCTCAAGACTGGGAAACTTCCCGTGAGCTCGAGCTCAACCGAAGTCAATTTGGTAAAACCAATAGTCCGGACTTGATGAGGTGGCGAAGAGGAGGAGGTAAAAGTAGAGTTTCAAAAGAGTTGAAGATCGATGCAAATGGCTGAGGAGAAGTTTCGAGCATTGGAAAGTCTTGATTACCAATGCGAAGTGGATCTTAAGAAGTGAGTCTAGTCCAGATTTAGTACTTCCTCCAAAGTTCAAGATGCGAGTTTGAAAAGTACAACGGACTAGGCGCCACGAGGCCCATATCACGATGTTACGTCGGAGAATGACGGGATATGTCAACAACGACCAGCTTGTTGATCCATTGCTTCGAGGATAGTCGATTGAAATTTTGACAAAATGGTACAACCAGTTGAGTTGTACCCAAATCAAATCGTGGAGAGATTTGGCGCGAGCTTTCATTAAGCATTACGGCCATGTGGCCGATATAGCACTGACGGGATCACGTTGCAAAACATGGAGAAAAGTCAAGTGAAAGCTTGAAAATACGCCCAAAGATGGAGGGAGGTCATTACGCAGTCCAAACCACCATTACTAGAAAAGGAAATGACCATGCTCTTCATCAATACCACAAGGCACCTTTCATTAACCACATGTTGGGAGGCACGACTAAGAGTTTAGCGGACATGGTGATGTCGGCGAGATGATAGAAACATAATCGGTGTGGGAAGATAGAAAGCGGAGAGAGCACAAGAAGAAGCGTAGAAGAAAAGGGAAGTGAAGTGGGGAATATAAGCTCGGGTTATCCTAAACTTGTTACTATTACCCAACCGAGAATCTATGGTGTGGGCGGTGAGTCAAACCAAGACAAGAGCCCAATATGAGGCAAAGGACCGAGAAATTTCAATTTACTCTATCTGGGTGACGTATAAGGAGTTGTATAAAACTTTATTAGGCAGCGTAGTAGCCCCATCTCTCACTCCAATTGCAACCCCATATCCTAAATGGTATAATGCAAGCACTCAATGTGAATACCATGCGGGGATAGTGGGGCACCGATAGAAGCTGCTTTCCTTTCAAAAAGCTAGTCGAGAGGCTCATCAAAATGGGCATTGTGGAGTTCAATGATCGCTGTTGCTTGGAAATCAGTTACCTAGTCACATTGATAATGGGATGAATGTAATAATCGAGGCGCAGAAAAAGAATCAAGTGGAGCGTTGCGAAATAAGAACCCGATGAGAGAGGTGCGGAGAAGAATGGTGGAAAGAGGTTTAATTAGACAAGACGTAAGGGGCAAATCCCAGGATACGAGGAACTATTGTGAGTTCCATAACAAGGAAGGCCATGAGATCCAACAGTGCAGCGAATTCAGAGCCCTAGTACAAGGGTTAATGGATAATAAAGAGTTGGAGTTTTTTGACTTTGCGGGAGGGGAAAATATATGTACCATAGGAAGAGAGTCAGTAAAGAAGGACGCCGAGGTCAAATGGGGATCAATTACTTTTCCACACATCTCCAAGGTATAGATATCGGAAAGAATTATTCCTCCTAAAGCGGGATGACAAATGAAGAAAGCAGTAGAAGACATGTTAAAAGCCTTGATCATCAAAGCCGTATTAGGAGAGATCGAATGAAGGAAACCTAGGAGGCGTTCATCCCTACGAGCTGAAAGTGTTTTGAATAAGCTGGGTGTGAAGAAAACTCCGTAGTTTTTAGAGCTAACACAGAGTAATGTTCAAAACACACTTGTTGTTTTAAGCCTAGAAACAATAAGAATCTTTTGTGAAATAGGCTCATGTTCAAACATCTTTATTGTCAATAAAATGCATGTTTGTGTTTCATGTCGAGCAAATATTTTCTCATTTTTTTTCCCATGTCATACTATATATTCTTTTGTTCTTTGGAATGTTTTTCATT
This sequence comes from Gossypium rotundifolium, assembly GCA_025506655.1. NCBI lineage: Eukaryota > Viridiplantae > Streptophyta > Magnoliopsida > Malvales > Malvaceae > Gossypium > Gossypium rotundifolium. The sequence goes on from CP106729.1 coordinate 112,635,297, forward strand.
TTCATCCATTATTATAAATAATCATCTTGAGCCGTTTATTCCTTGAATTTACCTTCGTACCTCGATAGGTACCCAGATATCGGGACATGAGCAACATTATGCGAGACTCACTCTTTGAGTGAAATATGGGTCTAAAAGGATCTGAATATTTTGAAGATGTCGGAGAGTACAACTTACCCATTGATCATTAAGGATGGGAAAGCAAAATAAAATAGACTCTATCGTACAAAGGGTCAGTGGACATTGTGAGTCGGGGAAAGGAGTAAAGATCGGAACCTTGCGAATCAAACAAAGCAAGACGCCATCGAGTTATTCAAAGAATTCAAAGATGTTTTGCATGACCGCATCAAGATATGTCTAGCACGCGAGGAGGCTACCATGAAAGAGAGATTTTGTCGGTGTTAGTAAATGCCAAATTGAAGACATGACTTATATGCTTTTTCTATCGTGGGGCATAAATGTTATGGGGATGATTTCGTCAAAGTATCTAGTTGGCGCCTATTCATTTTCGTGATTGTCAACTATTCCACTTAAGAGAGTGAGGTTTGGTTCCTATGACAAAGTTCTGAGGTCAATCATCAAGTTCAATTTCAACTTGAGTTCAAGTTCAAATTTAAAAAAAAACAAAAAAAAAAAAAGAAAGAAGAAAGAAAGAAGAAAAGAAAGAAAGAAACCATCCAAAAAGATTTTGAAAGATGATGGACCATTTACACTCTATGCTTCCGAATGTTGGCGAGAACTTCCACCGGCAACACCCTTCTCATTGGTTTATGGATGGATCTGATCTTGCCCATCTAAGTTAAAATTCTTACTCTTTAGATTTTGTCGAGGCGAAGTTGGACGAAAGCAGAATGGGTTCACTCTCTGTATGGTATTTGGCCCGATCGAGAAATGGCTAAGAGCTATTCACCATGGTCAAGCTGTACGAAGCGAATGATCTTGAGCTTACAATAAGAAAATGCGCCTTGAGTATTCCATGAAGGAGACTTGGTATTGAAACAGATCTTCCATATGCAAAAGGACTTGGGAAAGTGGATGCCTAATTGGGAATGACCTTATGTTGTAAAGAAGGCCTTTTACGGACGAGCTTTGATGCTAGCCGAGATGGACGAGAAAAGTCCGCCAAATTCAATTAATGAGACTCGATCGGAAGTACTTCGTTTAAAAGTGGGCCAAGATGAAAACCCACAAGGGCATCTTGAATCCAAAAAAAAAAACGGAGAGGCAAGGTGAAAACCCGCAGGGCACTTTGAGACCAAAGGGCTTTGAGTTGAAAACCGAAAAGGCGACTCAAGTTGTGATCAAATCATGATGGGGCATCTGATGGTTTTGCCACGCTTGAATTGACAATGAGGAAGTATGTTACATCTTGGGGCATCGACAAAGTACTCTGAATCCCCTAAACACATATTGAGCTTAAATGGTCCTGAAGAAGTTTGAACAAAGAAGCTCAGTCGGCGATATCTGGGGCACCTAATTGCCATCTTACCCATTCTTAATTTGCTCGTTCCAAAATACACTACCAATAAATTTCCTCATTGATTGCATTTGCATTCTTATTTGTTTGAGCTATGCTCTAATTAATTTCTTTCTTGTCCATTATTATGATCTTCTCCAAGTATTTTTCATTGAAATAATGATTTTTGAACTAATAATGCTTTCACAAAAGAAGTTTTGCGTATTACTCTGAAAGTCTCTAAATAATACAAGAATCCGGAATAGGACAATTATTTAGAACTAACCAGGCTTAAAGGGCTCAGAGACTTGAGATAAGGGACTAAGCAGTGACGACATCTTGATTAGTTGTTAGAGGTACCGGTGAGCAGAGAAGACATCGTCGGGGTCACCTTAATAAGCGACAAGCAATAACATTCAAATGTTAAAATGGATCATTCTCATGACATTTTGCATCCATTCATAACATTCATAATACATATGGTTAGGAGCATTCTTCATGACATCCTAATCATTTGGCATAAACATATACACCATAAAATCAATTCTGAGATAGGTTTCCATGGGACAATGTAGCAAATTGATGGGAGTTCTGAAAATATCGGACCTTATCCCGGCGAAAGGCGAGTGGAGCAGTCAAAACATTGAGCCTCAATTCCCTAGCGGTAGGGTAGCAGTTAAAATAGCAGATCTTATCCCACCGAGCGAGTGGAGCAGATCGAGAATGACGAGCCTTAATTCCCTAGCGGTAGGGTAAGCAGCCGAAAACATCGACCTTATCCCACCGGCGAGTGGAGCAGTCGAAAACATTGAGCCTCAATTCCCTAGCGAGTAGGGTAGCGGGCCAAAAATAGCGAGATCTTATCCTTTGGAAAGGAGTGGAGCAGATCAAAGTCGATGAGCCTTAATTCCCTAGCGGTAGGGTAACGGGTAGAAAATAGCAGACCTTATCCCACCGGAGGGAGTGGGCAGTCGAAAACATTGAGCCTCAATTCCCTAGCGGTAGGGTAACAGCCAAAAATAGCAGATCTTATCCCACGGCGAGGAGTGGAGCGGATCGAAGGCGATGAGCCTTAATTCCCTAGCGGTAGGGTAATAGGCTAAAAAGCGGATCTTATCCCACCGGCGAGGAGTGGAGCAGATCGAAGGCGATGAGCCTTAATTCCCTAGCGGTAGGGTAACAGTTAAAAGCTTATCTTATCCCTTGGCGAGAGTGGAATAGATCGAAGACGATGAGCCTTAATTCCCAAAGCAAGTAGGGTAACAGGCTAAAGCGAGATCTTATCCCGGCGGAAGTGAGTGGCGGATCGAAGGCGATGAGCCTTAATTCCCTAGCGGTAGGGTAACAAGCTAAAGAAGATCTTATCCCACCGGCGAGTGGAGCAGATCGAAGACGATGAGCCTTAATTCCCTAGCGGTAGGGTAACAGGCTAAAGAAGCGATCTTATTCCAGCGGCGAGTGGAACGGATCGAAGACGATGAGCCTTAATTCCTAGCGATAGGGTAACAGGCTAAAAGCGAGATCTTATCCCACCGGCGAGTGGAGCAGATCGAAGGCGGTGAGCCTTAATTCCTAGCGGTAGGGTAACAGGCTAAAAGCAGATCTTATCCTTTGGCGAGGAGTGGAGCAGATCGAAGGCGATGAGCCTTAATTCCTTAGCGATGGGGTAACAGGCTAAAAGCGAGATCTTATCCCTCGGCGAGAGTGGAGCAGATCAAAGACGATGAGCCTTAATTCCCTAGCGGTAGGGTAACAGTGAAAATTATAGATTTTATCTCCAGCGGCGAGGAGTGGAATAGATCGGAACAAAATTTCTATACCACGAAGATGCAATGGGTCAAAGCAAGGCTACGAAGAGAAGAAGCACCAAGAAATCAAGACTCAGCAAAATGGGGCAAAATTGGCTCCTTTAGAATCTTTGCTTTGTTCTAGTTATACGACTGACAAGCAAAGAGGCATTGTATGACCCAATTTTACCCCAACCAAAGCCCAAACAACAAACCAAACCAAAATCAAACCAAACCCAATTAACCAAGCCCAAGTAACCCTAACCCAACTAGACCACTAAGCAGACCACTAACTCCACCACCCCACTAAACCGACCACTAACTCCACCACTCCACCACTCCACTAACTCTACCACCCACTAAACAGACCACTAACTCCACCACCCCACTAAATCGACCACTAACTCCACCATCCCACTAACTCTATCACCCCACTTGCATGCATAAGTTGTAGAATTTGGCTATAAAAGCTATTCAAAACCATTGTAAAAGGGGAGGTTTTTTTTTCTTCTATTTTTCGGATAGTTACGAATACACGAGAAAATTCAAAATATTCAAGGTGTTCTTTTCATTTTGTTCTTTTTATTCATTTTTTTACACTTGTTTTCAAGAATAAACGCGAAAATACGGAAAAAGAGGTAGAAGCGTACCCATTTTGAGATCGTCGAAAAAAGAAGCTTTTTAGTTTAATGCATGCAGTACCTTCTTGATCAGTTGACTTCGTTTGGAGGTGGGGATATTTTCCTTTAGCCCTCCTTGTTACTCGCAAGTTCTAATTGGTCCATCTTTTTAATTTTATTTCGATTTTGCCTCAAATGCTTATTTTAAATTCAATTTAGTCCCTATTACGCTTTACTTTCAAATCAATTATCTCTAAATATATATTATTGTACTTCTTTGTTTTAATGTGGCCATTACCATTATTGTTTTTAATATTTTTTTCCTTTTACTTTATTATTATTACTAGGTTCGTTGGCATTATTAGCATCATTTTATTATTGCCACTATTTTACATGTATTATTATTATAAAATCATTTTTATATTACTATTTATTATTCTTATTTTTCATTACTATTTTTTTATCACTATTATTACATATATATTATTACTACAATTATACTTATTCTAATTACATTTATTTTACTACTACCATTATTTTTTATTATTACCACTATTAATTCTAATATTATTACTATTATTTTCTTATTGATATTTTTATTTTTGCTTTTTTCAAAATTTATAAAAAAGGGTTTCATAAAGGTAATATTTCGTGTTTGGAAGTTAGAAATTGTGCCCAATCGTCTTTGAGCTTCGATTTTTCGTTAAATGCAGATCACTAAATATTCTTTAAAGATTTTGATCATGTTTTTGAAAATAAGGCAATGTTTCGTGTTTGGAAGTTCGAGATTCGTGCCCAATCGTCTTTGGGTCTCGATTTTCTATTAAATCAAACAACTAAATATCCTTCAAAGATTCTTTATCGTGTTTTCTTAAATAAGGCAATATTTCATGTTTGGAAATTGAGGATCGTGCCCAATCGTCTTTGGGTTTCGACTTTTCGTTTGACCAAATAGCGGAATACCCTTTTTAAATCGAATGCATGGATTTTGGAAATCATGGAACAATCTTAGTATTGAGGGTTTGAAACATCGTGTCTATCGTCTTTGGATGTGGTATTTCATCTTTTCGAACAAGAGAGTTTCGATATCCAATGCGAGTTATCCAAACATTTTAAAGATTCATATTTTAAAATATTTTCTAATTTTCGATATTAAGGACATTAATCAATCAACACGGTACCAATTTTGGGCGTTGCGAGGTGCTAATCCTTCCTCGTATGTGAATCAGACTCCGAGCCCGTTTTCTTAAAATTAGTAGACCACATTTCTAAAGTGACCCAATCACACTTCAAAAATGATTGGTGGCGACTCAGTTTTTCTTTTCAAAGTCGGCGGTTTTCCAACAAAAAATGGTTTCGACAACAGAGATTAGCTTAAATTAATCCTCTATTAGCAAATGGATTAATTTAATACTTATAACCAAATTGGAATAGAGTTGGTATTTAATGTTTAAATAAATATTTTTATTATTTAACGAAGTTCATATTTTTAAAGTTTTATGGTTCTCTAAATGAAATCTTTTGTTTGGAATTGAGCGTAATTGAAGAAATAATATTCAATACAATTTCTTATAAAGTAAATGTTAACTCATTACAATTTAGATGTATATGATTTTTTAATAATATAGGGACTAAATTGATTCACTTTATAATAGAGGACTAATTCTATCTAATCCTATAATCTAAAGACCTCCCAAGTACTTTAACCATATTAAATATGGAACCTTCCATTATTATTCATTTTGGAACATGTTTTTTCCTACTCTATTAGCTAGCTCGAGCTCATATCTAATCAATCTTTGGCATTGTAGATGGCTGGAGAAAAGAGTTAGCCAAATCCACAATCGATTATGAAAACTCGCTTCTCGCTCTAGATTTGTGGTGTCTCACCCAAACAAGGCTCGTTATCTTCTTTAAATGTTACTATTAATGTCCTTAATCATTGATGTTATTTTGTGATACTTTTAGTGTGCTATGTTTACTTGTACTCATGTATCTGTATGGATCATATCTTGTCGATATAGGTATATATATTCCTTTTTTTTTTTTAAGTTTTTCATGTGTTTGGAGAGTTATTATATCTTTGTATAGGTATATATATATTGTCCTTAGTCTCTTTGATGTTTGGCATTTTATGTTTTAATTGTATTCATTTGGCTTTGCAATTGAATATTCTTATTGTGCTCCATATTTTTATTATCGTGGTACTAGACTGCTATATTATATTAGCTTTGATCATATTCATTCTATCTGAATTTTAAGTTTTGAGAACTCATTTTGTCTTCTATATGTTGTTCTTTATTTTTGGATTGTTTGTTTCCTTTGTTTAATATTATAGCTTTTGTGTTATTATCTATTTCTTTTAAATCTTTGCTTAGCGAATACTAATTGCCTAAACAAAAGCATCCATATGTAAATTGTTTCTTGCATCTATGTTGGCTTGATTTGAGTTCTAGGAACCATGTGGGAGTTGTGGCGCATGTAGAGTTTATTTGGTAGTTTTTACGGATGGTAATAACATGTCTTTTAATTCGTTGTGAGTTGTGACATTACATTTCTTAGTTTTCTCAAAAATCATACTCTAGTTTAAAAAAAAAAAAAATCTAATTGGGATGCTTGTTAATATTGATAGTAATTGAAGAATTGGAGAATTTCAACCGATTTGCTAATTGCCTTAACATGTTAGAACTATCTATTTGGCTTAGTACTAACGATCAATGTTACTGAGTTGGTCAACTTTGAATGCTATCAAGAGGCTTGTGGAAGTTGATACCCTCAAGATGGAGAACATTCCAAACCGAAGGTTTGTATCTCTTTCTTACTATGTCGTCTCGGTGGATTTCGATTTCTAAACTATAAAATTTCTTTGCAGGAGGTCAATGGAATCAAGGTTCTTTAACTGAAGCTGTAGGCGCTGACAATTAGGGTATAAAATTGTACCAATTATGGTTATGATGTATTAAAATGTAAAAGATCATCTAACCACGTGTTTTCCTTATGTGATTAAGTTCATTGATCATGTTATTGGTATCAACGATACCTCGATCGCGATTCATTATCGTCTTGTTCATGAATTTTATTTTAATACATCTTCAAATTAAATTATACATTTTAAATTGGATTTGTGGCGTTTTACAATATTTTAATTTTTTATTTTTATGATCTTTAGCGGCGTTTTTTGAAAGCGATGCTAAAAGTCATGATCTTTAAGCGGTATTTTTGGGAAAAGTGTTGTTAAAGAACATTACTTTAGCGGCATTTGTGGGAAAGCGTAGTTAAATGTCATGTTCTTTAGCGGCGTTTTTCACATAACGTCGCACAATTTAATGACATCGTCTATAGAGGCGTTTTTGCGGTGCTAGTTTTAGCGGCTTATAAAGGCTTAAAAAATACCGTTAAAAGTACATTTTGTTTGAGGCACGTAAACCCTACATCTTGTGACCTTTGCCAAAGAGCTCTCACTAAGGTTATGCTTTTATTTTCCAACTTTTTAGTCTCTCATGTCAAAATTCCGATTGATTCTTCGATATACAACACATTGGCTGAATCATAATCCCTATCGGAGAATTCATACTCAGAGAGTCCAATCGATACCATCGCAACATAGAAACACAAAACACATTTTGAATCTTTTTCCAAGGCAATACTTTCGTAAGCATGCTATCGCTGAACGGGAGTTTCATGTCTTTATGTTTTAAATTCACATACGTTTTTTGAAAATCTGAAGTGGATTCTAAACTGCCACGAATCACTTTTACTTTCTGTACAATTTCTGATCAGATAGTCTCTGAAACATATAACTCAACTAATCTATCATGTTACATACCCAATCACCAGAACATCTATTTCAAATAACTGTACATTTCATTACTCCCTGAATGAACAAACTAGTTACTACTAAGCTTCGTACAAAATTTTCTGCATAAGCTCTAAATTACTCAGTGCACAAATTCTATCTCGGAATAATGATATGATCATTAAGTTTGACACGAAATCCGTAATTAAAAGTCGTCTCACATTTGTACTTGTTTAGTTTACCACTCACTATCACATTACGAGCTTCTCATATTTGTAATAAAAACATTGCTTTAGCTTCTAATTTAGCTAGATTGCATCAGTCATCAAATAAGATTAATCATGTATCCAATACTCACAAAATAATCAAACGTTTTCCATTCAAGCATTTGCAACTATATATGCTTTTCCAAAGGTTAATCGATAACTGCTCACAATCTTTCAATAGTTCAAGCCATCTATGCTGCTTTAAATTTAGATCCTTCTGTGACATTAGATACTTTAAACTCTTGGGATTAGGAAACATATGACATTTTTCGTCGGGCAATTGGTATCATCAAATTCTCAACACAGACATAAAAGGTGGCCTACTCTAAATCACCCGTCGGACAGTTCCTTTCATGTGACTTTAACCGTCTGAAAGCATAAACTATCACTTTACATTCTCGTATTAAAACACATTTAATTCGTTAAATAGTGCATCACTAAAAATCACAAATTCTTTACTCAATTCAAACAGAACCCAGAACCAGTGTTTCGGTTAATAACACCTTCATCAATTTTCAACTTTGCTAACACTCAACAGACCATTCAATCTTTCATAAATGTGATAACTTTATCAATCAAAACAACTTTAACTCATAATAACATCATCCAATTAGAATGATCTAATAGGTGCGTCCTTGTATCACACCCTTTTTGAATATAAATTCTTCCTTCAAAGCGTTAGTCAATTTACCAATGAATGTACAAGATTTTATCTTCTTACCTAAGGATAAACTAAATGCATATAACTCAAATTACCTTTCAACTAACCATTTCGCTTAGATAAAAACAATCGAGTCGATCTCAACTATCAAATAATATCATATCAAAATACTCCATTCTTCAAGTCATTAAAACAACTCAAACATACAATCTTTCAAAATTTCCTCACAAGCTAGTCAAAAGATCTTTACAACTGCATTAGCTCAAGCAAACAAAATATCTTGTTTAACTCATTGACCTTCATCAAGCTTACCTGAGAGAAGAAAACCATCATACAATTTGAGATTGAGCTTCCACTATCTATACCTTTGCCGATGTCAATTCCTTTCATGAAGATTAGAGAAAAATCGATACCAGAATCACCACGTTCCTATGATCGAACTAGGAATACACTCATAATAGACATAGTTAACACAAGCCAAAGAACATACTATAAAGATGAGGCATGATTGATAATTTATGAAATAAGGATGATAAGAAAACCGAGATAAAAAAATCTAAGATGCTATATCATACTAGAAGTCCGAGAACATAACTCATAAGAAAGTAATAAAGATCTTGATGATTCCTCAAAGAAAACCAGAAGAAAAACAATGCTTATTCGCTCTGGAATCAATTGTAACAAAGATAATATATTTTCCAAATATATATATAAAACAAAACAACATTATTGCAGAAGACATAGGTACGGATGTATTTCGGAAGCAGTCCACTAACCCGTGCGGAGGTGAAAACCTCACGAAAGCTTAGTTTCTCACTCCCACTCAAAGGTGCGACCACAACGGTCATGTAATGCAAATGCAAGTATTATAAGACTCGACATTATTGCAGTTACAACACGAACAAATGCTTTAAAGGAAACATGATTTTCTAAAACAATTTTTCAAGTTTTCAATCAAAGGACAAGAATTAACCAATCTATGGCCTGACTCTCAACCAGTCCCCAGTGGAGTCGCCAAGCTGTCGAAACCATTTTTTTATCGGGTTTTGAAAAACAGGAATCGAATTTAAAAAGTATGGAGTCGCCACTAATCCTTTTTGTTTATGTGTGATTGGGTCACCTATAAAATAAATTTTGGTCTCAATTTCCGTAAGAAAAGCGGGTTCGGAATTGATTACGTGTGAGGAAGGATTAGCACCTCATAACGCCCAAAATTGGTACCAAATTGATTAACTAATGTCCTAATGTTGAAAAGTTTGAAATGGTTTTGAAATTTTATTCTTTTTAATTTTAAATAGCTTGATTGAATATTGAGATTCCTTGTTCCAAAGGAATAGAGTATAACATCTAGCACGATTGGACACGACAATAACTGAGTCCTCAATTCAAGCTTATCCCAAAATTCTCCAAGAACATGTATTGAAATTTTGAAAGGGTATTTGGTTATTTGGACAAACAAAAACCACACCCAAAGACGATTAGGCACGATTTCTTTGAATCTCCAACGCACAAATATTACCTTATTTTGAAAATATGTATAAAATTTGAAATGATATCGTTTATTCGGTCAAACAAAAAACCACACCCAGCACGATTGGGCACGATTTCTTCGAATTTCCAAACGCACGAATATCACTTTATTTTAAAAGTTTTAAGTAAAAATGATTTTAAAGTTTGAATAGTGTCGAAACATGATGTTTTTAAGTGAATATAGTATGATGGCATAATAACATACCATATGGAGCAATTATTTACAAACGAAATATAATGCCATTGAATCTCAAGCAACAAATAAATATAAAGCGAGAATTAAAACACACATAATGGTAATAATTATCAAACATTGGATCAATGATAAGCAAAATAATAAGAATAATAAAATACATACATCAACACTATTACAAAATCAATAGAATAATCTTAATACCAATTATACAATTCTTTAAAACAAGAAACGTAAAAATATTTGAAGTTAAACATTTATAAAAAATATACAAATGATATATAAAGGTAATTGGAATAAATAAATACATAATTTAGAATAGGGTCTTTGAAAGAAATAAATTATACATAATAGATATATATATATATACAATATAATATAAATCAATAGTATATACATAAAATAATTTAATATAATTATATGTATATAAAAAATATATATGTATAAAATTAATGAAAATAACACATATAAATAGAAATAAATAATATCTAAAACAAATTAAAATAATTAATATTAAATATTAATTAAAAAGGCTAGTTAAATAAATCAAAAACAAATAATTAGATAAATAATCAAAGGACTGCATTAAAATTAGAACAAAATTACAGGGCTAAAAGATAAGAAATTACAAATGAAATAAAAAGAATTAAAATACAATACGCGTAAATTAAGAAAGATTAAAAGCGCAATTTACCCAAATTAATAAATGATGCGTTTAAAGAGGGTTAAAATTAAAATGGCGCAAAATTTAAGGGCAAAATTTAAAAAAAATAAAACTTAATTAAAAAAAGGATAAAATGTGGAGGGATTAAAATGGAAATTAGCCCATCCAAAGAAAAAACACTGATCTTGGTCGCATCTGGGTCGGGTCACTAGGTGTAGATTAATACGGTGTCGTTTAGAGGCTATTGTTATAAGCCTAAACGGCATCGTTTTTCTAACAGATTTAAAAACCACTTTAAATAGTTTAGGTCCCATCTACCCCTTTTGAAACTAAAACCCTAAATCCCTTTCTCGTTTTCACTTCCAGCCGCAGAGGAGAGAAGGAAGATCCGGCCACTTCACGCCATGATAATCGGCGATCAGTAGTCGGTTCGAAACCACCCAACGGTTCTCCTTCAAACCCGGCCCGACCTTAGCCTCGACGGCCTCTTTTATTTTGACTTCGACGAAACAAGAGCCCGTCGATTCAACTTTCAGTAGGTTCTCCCTTTTTTCAATTTTGCATATATCAAAAGAAGAAAAAGATACAAAAATTTATTCTCAGAAGAAAAAAAGAAACAATTGAGAAGATGAAATCAAAAAGCAACCTTTTTTGAATGTCTCTTGTTGATTTTTTTTATATTGTTGTACTATATGCGCGTGTAAAATCGTGTCCCTTACAGTGGTTGATTTCGGGCTTTTTAAAGCCGAAATCAAAAATAAAAAAATGAAAAATACAACTGTTTTCTTTTTGTTTCTATTCTATTCGCCCCTCATTTGAAAGCAGTGCACGGAGGTTATGCGGATGTGGCATCGTCTGAGGCCGACGCAGCATGACGTGGCATCGTCTTGGCGATGTGAGGACCGAAGTAGTCCAAACGTTTGGCTGGGTTGCGGCGCTGGTGGTTCCAAAAAGCTCCCCTAGGTTTTCTTTGTTTGTCGAAATTGCTTGGGCCATTTGGGCTCTTCGGATTGGGCTTAAAATTTTGGTTTAGTCTGTTGGGCTAGTTTGGGTTAATTGGGTAATGAATTTGGGCCACTGTTTTGTAACTGACTGTATTTATTGGACTTTATTAATATTTGGTTTTGGTTTTAATCTTTGGGTTTTAATAAATCGGTTAATTGGGCCGGGCATAAATTGGGTTTACATCGCAAAAAGTGAAAACCTCATGTCGACGCCACACGGGGTGTGGTCGCCGTGTGATAGGTGTGTGCAAGATCAGAAGTCACCACACTACAGTGTGTGATCGATGAGCCGGGCCGTGTCTAGGTGACACAGTAGTGTGATGGCCGAGCGAGGCGTGTGCAAGATACAGGCTTCACCAATTGGGCCGTGTGGGCCACACGAGCATGTGGGATTCTGGGCCAGGTCGTGTGATCCACATGGCCAAGGCCAATTTGGACCACATAGGCCACACGGGCAGACCACATGGGCATGTGAGCCCATTTTCATGAAATGTTTCGAAGGTTGCACAGTCGCCCAAGTCATTGTGAACCTAATGAAGGGTTGGTGAGCGAGACTTAGACCCGTAGCTATGTGATCTAATTATGTGAAATCTATATTGAACATGTTACACTTAGCATGTATCTTGATTTGAATGTATGGATCGTTATTTGCATAAAAGCATGTCATATTATGTATGTTACATTGCATCGGGGTGGGTTGATGATATTTGGAAGAAGTATCTGAAAGGCTCTTAATCCTGTTATCTAGTAGCTCAGTTGCAACTCTTTCTGATTATGTGCCGCATTAGGTACAGCATGGTGTGTAGGGATGGGTGGGTTGATTTTATCCCACATGGTGTGTAAGGTTGACGGAGTTGGTGTGTAGAGGTGGTAGGTAGCATTTCGCTATTCTGCTTTTATATCGCATATTATGTCCGAAATGGGCTAAGGCCCTAAAATATATTTGATTCGCATCTGAATGGGCTAAGGTCCACATCGTTTCTGTAATGGGTTCTGACCCTAACTGTGAATTTATGTCTGTTATATGATATTACTGTGTGTATGTTTTCTGTGGGGATTACATACCGAGTTTGAAAACTCACCTTTTACATTTAATTTATTCAAGTGATCCCCAATAGTAGGCGAATTCGGTGTAGCGGAGGACTCGGCGGTGACTACACGGTTACGGACCTTCTGCTTTTTAATTTTATTCATAGTTTTGATTATCTGGAAAAGTTTATGTAATGGCCTTTACGAATTTTTGTTTAAATTTGAGATTTTTATTTTATAACTGCTAGCAGTAGGATAAGACGCGAGTTTTCCAAATAAACAAATATTTTATCAAAATATTCATGAATAACCAAACTTATTTAAATGCTTCCGTGAATTGGAACTAATTTGCAAAATGGACAACGTTTTGAGAATGGATAATGATGGAACCAAATGACACGTTTTGAAAGTTTTATAAGACAACGGAAAAGGGTTTTATTATAACTAGGTTTTCCAAAGCACTATCATGTGACATCGCTAGATTCGGCCATAACATCTAGGCTGGGTTTGGAGTGTTACAATATCCATCATGGGTAAAATTTTAGACCTTGATTATTTCTTAAATTAGTGGTAGAAATAGATAGATTATGTTACAAGGATTTCAAAAACATAAAAATCATTAAAAACGGGGCTAGAATGGACTTACAATCGAGTTTGGAAGCTTGAAAAACCCTAGCCATGGTTTCTTCTTGGTACATTCGGCCATGGAGTAGAAGATGAGCAAAAATTGGCTTTTAGTTTGGCTTTTTAATTAATTTAATTACCAAATTACTAAAATGCCCTTAATGAAAAACTTTAGAAACATACCAAACCATGTCCATTTTGTCCACCAACTTAACCAATGGTGGAATTGCCATTTAAGGACCTCTAATTTAAAATTTCATAGCAATTGGACACCTTTAACATATAGAATTTAAGTTTTACACTTTTTACAATTTAGTCCTTTTCACTAAATTGAGTGCCCAAATGTCAAAATTTTCGAACGAAATTTTCACAAAATCATTCCATAAAATTGCAGACCATAAAAATATAATAAAAATGAATTTTATTTCATCGGATTTGTGGTCCCAAAACCACTGTTCTAACTAGACCTGAAATCGAGCTGCTACAACTCTCCCCCTTTAGGAATTTTCATCCCTAAAAATTTTACCGGAATATAAATTCGATCCCTACCACTACAACAAAATATGTTTATAACGGTGTTTTTAGCGGCGCTTAGACAAAAAACGCAACTATAGATCGAACATTAGCGGCATTTTTCAAGAAATGCCTATATAGATCGAGCATTTGCGGTGCTTTTTTTTAAAAACGCGCTATAGGTCTACCATTAGCTGCACTTTTTTAAAATCGCTGCAAAGAAAAGCACAACGCTGTCGTTTAATGTTGAGCTTAAGGAAATTAGCGGCGCTTTTTGAAAATCGCCACTATAGATTGAGCATTAGCGGCGCTTTTTGAAAAACGCCGCAAAAAAATTAAGCATAACGCCATCGTTTTATGTTAAGCTTAAGGAAATTAGCAGCGCTTTTTGAAAAACACTGTTATAGACTGAGTATTAGCGGCGCTTTCTGAAAAATGCCGCTATAGATCAAGCATTAGTGCATTTATTATAAAAATGCCGCAAAAGGTTTAGCATTAGTGGCGTTTATGATGAAAACGCGCAAAAAACATTTTATTTTAAACTAAATGTCGCCATTTTGCTCCCTATCTAATTATTATTTAACTTGTTCATTTATATTAATTAAAATACAATTTATTTTTAATTCAATATTTTTAATTTATATATTAAATAATTTCTTATATAATTGTAAAAGAGATAATATTAATATGAATATATTAAATTATAATTATAATTTAAATTATTTAAGAGATAATGAGATAAACTTTATATGTATTAAAATTAAAAAGTTGGTAACCCATGCATCTCTAGAGAAACAAAATTAATTAGTAAATTGAAAATGTTGTTTAAATTCTTCAAAATATTGAAAGAATATATAATATTTAAATTTTATCTAATTAATTTAGAGTTTAAAGTTTAGAGTTAATGGTTTAAGGGTTTGGGGTTTATGGGATGGGGTTTTGAGTTTAGGGTTCCAAGATTTATGGGTTATGGTTTATGGTTTAGAGTGTGTGTTTTAGGATTTGGGGTTTAGGATTATAAGATTTAGGGTAGATCAAATGAAGATGGGAGTGAAGGAGAGGCCAATGCTACTAAAGAACGGTTTGGTCAGTAAATTAGTTAATCGATGTCAATCTAAACCGAGCTATTTTTAATCAAGCCTTTTCACCATTATTTGTAAGGTTCTTAGATTGTCATATTTTTAATCGGAATCGAGCTATTTTAATCAAGCTTTTTTTCTTATAGTTTTGTAAATGAAATTTTGTTTTTTAATTTAATTGGAATTGAAAAAAAATTTTTATATTAATTACAAATGTTAATTTAGATACAATTTAGATTTATTTAATTGGTTTTAATAGTATAAAGAATAAATTGATTTATTTAATAAATTTAAAAAATTAAATTTTATACTAATTAAGAATAAATTTGAAACTCAACAAATTAACATTATACTTTGACTCATTTGCTTTATACTAATTAAGAATAAATTTGAAGCTCAACAAATTAACATTATAATTCGACTAGATTTTCAATTTTTTGGGATTATTAAATTATTAAATAATAAAGGTGATAGGCTGTAGCGGCAAAACGGTGCCGTTTTGTTTAATTTTTTAGTATCGTTTTTGATGAAATGTCACAATAAATTAATTTATTTTAATCAAAACGGTGTCATTAATTTAATTTTTTAATGACATTTTATTAAAAACACCGTAACAGATCGGAATTTAGTGGCATTATTCAAAAGCATACAAAATATTATTTTATTTTAATTAAAACGACATCATTTTGTAGATATTTTAATAACGTTTTCTATTAAACACCGTAATATGTAGGTATTTAGCAATGCTATTTGATCAACGCCGCAAAGCTTAATTTGTTTTAGGCAAAACATTGCCGTTTTGCTCTCCCATCTTCCCCAACCATTAAACCCGATGAACTTAATCATTTTCCCTTCTTCTGAAATCCTAAATTTCACCCAAAATTTGCAGCCCAACCATTCTATGTCAAGATTTTTCCCCAACCTTTTCTCCCTATTATTTTTTCCCCTCGAAATCCCTAAGTTCCACCCGAAATCAGCAGCCCAACTATTTTTCCCCAAATCGGCAGCCTTGAAACCGGTATTTAAGTTTTTGTTCTCGGCAGCCTTGATTTGTTCTTGTGTCAGAAAATAGAACAAAAAAGATGTAAGCTCATTTTTAGTGTTCTAATAACTTCTCCAGTTACTGGGTTGCTGCATTTTTTTTATTGTTCATCTCCTGTTTTTTTTTTTTCTATTGTTTGTGTCTGTTTATATTACTTTTCTTTATTAATCAGATCATTCTCCTCATACTTCTCTTATAATTCTTTAATTTTGCTTCTTCTTCTTTTTAAAAATATAACCTACTCAAATTACTTGTTCTAGATTTTGAGAGGGTTTACAAGGTGCAATCTTTTACTTCCGTGAGTACAAATTCCACAGTGATATTTTCGACAAGTAAGTTACTTTGCATTGTAAATTTGTTTATATTTCTTTTGTTAATTGAATTCCATCTTGGATTAAGAATTCTGAATTCTGAATTTGAGTTAGTCATATGGTTCATGTGCTTGCGATTATGGGATGCATAGTCTTTATCATTTTGTTTAAATTTTGTTTCTGTTGATGTTCTGTTTTAATATTCACCCCATGATTGCTATTTTTAAGAATATGGCAAAACTCTCATCACGGTTATACTTAAATTGGCATGAAATGCTCACTTCTACTGAACTTGGAGGGAAAGAAATAAGAAATTGTTTAGAAATCGAAGTAAAACAGAATTAGAGTTGCTTGTCTTACATGTACTGTAAATATTACTCTTTGTATAGCTTGAGATATTAAGAGTTAGGAATTAAACGTTTACAGATGATGTATTCTTTTTCTCCATAAATTCTGCCTTTTCTGGTTTAATGAAATTAAAGCTTATAAAAAGAACAACAAAGAATAAGTAGAATAATTTTGCTATAATTTTCAATGTCAACTACGTGAAGTATATGAGTTTTCAAAAGCAATATTTATTTTGATGAATATGAAATGGTAATATTGATATTCAGATTTGATTTTTTTTTTTTTTTGAAGTTTAATTTCCTCTCTTTTCTATGATTTGCAGTTATGGAAAAGTTAAATGGTATTTAAATATAGCATCCCATTTTCTTTTAATTTAATTAAAATTTTATTGAAATAAAAGGAGGTTTCCTATTTTTCCTGCTTAATTCCCTCAATTAAGGAAAAAAAAAGATGTAGAGGACTATAATGTCTCGTATATCATTTTGATGTTTTAATCCTTCATTTATTTAAGAGCTGTATATCATCGACAACTTCATAAGATTTTTAAATATTATGCCATTGAAAACTGATGTTTCTATAAAATATAAAAAGTATAGTTAAAGACAGTTATCATAATTTCAATATTGGTGATTGTTAATTTCACTCATGATGTA
Source organism: Gossypium rotundifolium (assembly GCA_025506655.1). Classification (NCBI taxonomy): domain Eukaryota; kingdom Viridiplantae; phylum Streptophyta; class Magnoliopsida; order Malvales; family Malvaceae; genus Gossypium; species Gossypium rotundifolium. Next base: position 112,652,873 of record CP106729.1, read on the forward strand.
GGATTTGCCGTCCAGTTTTCTGTTTTCTGCCATCCAGTTTGCTTAGCTTCAATACACATTGTCTTAGGTAAGACAGTTCTACTTCCTTTCTTACTAGTTACTACTGTTATGATCGGTTTAATTTTTGCGTTTTTATTTATTTTTCTATTGGCCTTTAGAGCACCCCATCCCTTCCCATCCCATTGTATAGGGGAGGTATCTCAATTACAGAGATTAGCTTAAATTAATCCCTCTATTAGCAAATGAATTAATTTAATACTTATAACCAAATTGGAATAGAGTTGGTATTTAATGTTTAAATAAATATTTTTATTATTTAACGAAGTTCATATTTTTAAAGTTTTATGGTTCTCTAAATGAAATCTTTTGTTTGGAATTGAACTGTAATTGAAGAAATAATATTCAATACAATTTCTTATAAAGTAAATGTTAACTCTGTTACAATTTAGATGTATATGATTTTTAATAATATAGGGACTAAATTGATTCACTTTATAATAGAGGGACTAATTCTATCTAATCCCTATAATCTAAAGACCTCCCAAGTACTTTAACCATATTAAATATGGAACCTTCCATTATTATTCATTTTGGAACATGTTTTTTTTCCTACTCTATTAGCTAGCTCGAGCTCATATCTAATCAATCTTTGGCATTGTAGATGAAACTGGAGAAAAAGAGTTAGCCAAATCCACAATCAGTTATGAAAACTCTGCTTCCTGCTCTAGATTTGTGGCTGTCTCACCCAAACAAGGCTCGTTATCTTCTTTAAATGTTACTATTAATGTCCTTAATCATTGATGTTATTTTGTGATACTTTTAGTGTGCTATGTTTACTTGTACTCATGTATCTGTATGGATACGCATACTGTCCGATATAGGTATATATATTCCTTTTTTTTTTTTTTAAGTTTTTCATGTGTTTGGAGAGTTATTATATACTGTATAGGTATATATATATTGTCCTTAGTCTCTTTGATGTTTGGCATTTTATGTTTTAATTGTATTCATTTGGCTTTGCAATTGAATATTCTTATTGTGCTCCATATTTTTTATTATCGTGGTACTAGACTGCTATATTATATTAGCTTTGATCATATTCATTCTATCTGAATTTTAAGTTTTGAGAACTCATTTTGTCTTCTATATGTTGTTCTTTATTTTTGGATTGTTTGTTTCCCTTTGTTTAATATTATAGCTTTTGTGTTATTATCTATTTCTTTTAAATCTTTGCTTAGCAGAATACTAATTGCCTAAACAAAAAGCATCCATATGTAAATTGTTTACTGCATCTATGTTGGCTTGATTTGAGTTCTAGGAACCATGTGGGAGTTGTGACGCATGTAGAGTTTATTTGGTAGTTTTTCTGGATGGTAATAACATGTCTTTTTAATTCGTTGTGAGTTGTGACATTCTGTTTCTTAGTTTTCTCAAAAAATCTGTACTCTAGTTTAAAAAAAAAAAAATCTAATTGGGATGCTTGTTAATATTGATAGTAATTGAAGAATTGGAGAATTTCAACCGATTTGCTAATTGCCTTAACATGTTAGAACTATCTATTTGGCTTAGTACTAACAGTCAATGTTACAGGTGGGTCAACCTGAATGCTATCAAGAGGCTTGTGGAAGTTGATACCCTCAAGATGGAGAACATTCCAAACCCGAAGGTTTGTATCTCTTTCTTACTATGTCGTCTCTGGTGGATTTCTGATTTCTAAACTATAAAATTTGCTGCAGGAGGTCAATGGAATCAAGGTTCTTTAACTGAAGCTCAGTAGCACTTTCTAAACAATTAGGGTATAAAATTGTATCAATTATGGTTATGATGTATTAAAATGTAAAAAGATCTGTCTAACCACGTGTTTTCCTTATGTGATTAAGTTCATTGATCATGTTATTGGTATCAACGTACCTCGATCGCGATTCATTATACGTCTTGTTCATGAATTTTTATTTTAATACATCTTCAAATTAAATTATACATTTTTAAATTGGATTTGTGGCGTTTTTACAATATTTTAATTTTTTTTATTTTTTATGATCTTTAGCGGCGTTTTTTGAGAAAGCGATGCTAAAAGTCATGATCTTTAGCGGTATTTTTGGGAAAAGTGCCGTTAAAGAACATTACTTTTAGCGGCATTTGTGGGGAAAGCGCCGTTAAATGTCATGTTCTTTAGCGGCGTTTTTTCACATAACGTCGCACAATTTAGCGGCATCGTCTATAGAGACGTTTTTTGCGGTGCTAGTTTTAGCGGCGCTATAAAGGCTTAAAAAATAATCGTTAAAAGTCTGTTTTGTTTCAGTGCACGTAAACCCCTCTATCTCGTGACACTGCCAAAGAGCTCTCACTAAGGTTATGCTTTTATTTTCCAACTTTTTAGTCTCTCATGTCAAAATTTCGATTGATTCTTCGATATACAACACATTGGCTGAATCATAATCCCTATCGGAGAATTCATACTCAGAGAGTCCAATCGATACCATCGCAACATAGAAACACAAAACACATTTTGAATCTTTTTCCAAGGCAATACTTTCGTAAGCATGCTATCGCTGAACGGGAGTTTCATATCTTTATGTTTTAAATTCACATACGTTTTTTGAAAATCTGAAGTGGATTCTAAACTGCCACGAATCACTTTTACTTTTCAGACAATTTACGATCGATAGTCTCAAACATATAACTCAACTAATCTATCATGTTACATACCCAATCACCAGAACATCTATTTCAAATAACTGTACATTTCATTACTCCCTGAATGAACAAACTAGTTACTACTAAGCTTCGTACAAAATTTTCTGCATAAGCTCTAAATTACTCAGTGCACAAATTCTATCTCGGAATAATGATAACAGTCATTAAGTTTGACCTGAAATCCAGAATTAAAAGTCGTCTCACGCTGTACTTGTTTAGTTTACCACTCACTATCACATTCTGAGCTTCTCATATTTGTAATAAAAACATTGCTTTAGCTTCTAATTTAGCTAGATTCAGACCGTCATCAAATAAGATTAATCATGTATCCAATACTCACAAAATAATCAAACGTTTTCCATTCAAGCATTTGCAACTATATATGCTTTTCCAAAGGTTAATCGATAACTGCTCACAATCTTTCAATAGTTCAAGCCATCTATGCTGCTTTAAATTTAGATCCTTCTGTGACATTAGATACTTTAAACTCTTGGGATTAGGAAACATATGACATTTTTCGTCGGGCAATTGGTATCATCAAATTCTCAACACAGACATAAAAGGTGGCCTACTCTAAATCACCCGTCGGACAGTTCCTTTCATGTGACTTTAACCGTCTGAAAGCATAAACTATCACTTTACATTCTCGTATTAAAACACATTTAATTCGTTAAATAGTGCATCACTAAAAAATCACAAATTCTTTACTCAATTCAAACAGAACCCAGAACCAGTGTTTCGGTTAATAACACCTTCATCAATTTTCAACTTTGCTAACACTCAACAGACCATTCAATCTTTCATAAATGTGATAACTTTATCAATCAAAACAACTTTAACTCATAATAACATCATCCAATTAGAACTGATCTAATAGGTACGTCCTTGTATCACACCCTTTTTGAATATAAATTCTTCCTTCAAACTGTTCGTCAATTTACCAATGAATGTACAAGATTTTATCTTCTTACCTAAGGATAAACTAAATGCATATAACTCAAATTACCTTTCAACTAACCAGCTCGCTTAGATAAAAACAACTGAGTCGATCTCAACTATCAAATAATATCATATCAAAATACTCCATTCTTCAAGCTGTTAAAACAACTCAAACATACAATCTTTCAAAATTTCCTCACAAGCTAGTCAAAAGATCTTTACAACTGCATTAGCTCAAGCAAACAAAATATCTTGTTTAACTCATTGACCTTCATCAAGCTTACCTGAGAGAAGAAAACCATCATACAATTTGAGATTGAGCTTCCACTATCTATACCTTTGCCGATGTCAATTCCTTTCATGAAGATTAGAGAAAAATCGATACCAGAATCACCACGTTCCTATGATCGAACTAGGAATACACTCATAATAGACATAGTTAACACAAGCCAAAGAACATACTATAAAGATGAGGCATGATTGATAATTTATGAAATAAGGATGATAAGAAAACCGAGATAAAAAAATCTAAGATGCTATATCATACTAGAAGTCCGAGAACATAACTCATAAGAAAGTAATAAAGATCTTGATGATTCCTCAAAGAAAACCAGAAGAAAAACAATGCTTATTCGCTCTGGAATCAATTGTAACAAAGATAATATATTTTCCAAATATATATATAAAACAAAACAACATCCAATAGAAATAGAAGAATAGCCTCACATAAATTTTCACCATCAACTTTTATTCCAAACATAATAGAATGAACCCCAAAGAGAGATAAGATATGCTGATCATCAACCAACCAGACCAACAGTGCTCTCATCTAACATTATAATTAGCTCGCATTCTCATACGATAAGAATTTCATCAGAAAACGAACAATCACATATATATATCTCTGAGGATAAATGAATATATAAAATACCTAGGAGAGATCATCATAATCTATTCAATCACAACTGTTACACTAAGACATCTTTACAATTCAAATATCATTTCTCTGACTAATTTTTCCATCACTAATCCCGTATTATTCCAATTACTAACAAAAATCAATCCGGAAGAAACTCAAACAAATACATACTTTAGACATCATCCCTGAATGAGTCGATTAACCGAGATTAACATTTTCCTTAATCGTGATGTTGCAAAATCTGGATGATCTTTAGAATAACCTGGCATATTTTCCAAGACTGTATTCACTTGCCAAACTATTCTCAACTCTAACCACATTATTAGTTATTCTGCCACTGAACTCCTTAGTCTCTCACTTGTAAGCTCATTTAACTTAAATCTCGTGAAATTTCGTTATAAAATACCACATTGGTAAGGGGGTGAGGTCGTGAAGCCTCTAACTCGACTCTCATAAATACACACATATAGTTTAGCATTCATCATCAATAGAATATCTTCACAATCATATAACTCACTTCATGCTAATTAACATACATATTTATGTTACACGATCTTTTCGATTATCTTTATTCAAACAAGTGTACTTAAACATACATTCCATAAATTTGAGTAAGTTTACTTATCATATTCACTTAATCAAACAAATTAGGCAAATAATATCCTATAAATGCCAAATAAACATAGATGCTCTTATCACAATACAAACTTTCATTTCATTTCACCTTTCCATATTTTAAGAATAATTCCCATTGAATTATTGTAATTTCAATGGATTCTCGGGTAGTATACCTAAGGTATGCATGTCAACAATTCATCAATTCATACTCAAAAGTGCCCTTTTGGTATATATTCATAGAGCACACCCTCGAGCTACATATGATATAATAGGATTGCCATTCTAGGCTACATCCTTTCAGTAACGTATGCTCTAAAGGCTTACTCTGGATTACCCGTTCGGGCTAAATCCATTTCATAACATATGCTCGAGAGGGCTTCATTCAAGATTACCTTTCCGGGCTAAATCCTTTTTGCAACATTTAAAACATTTTATCCGTTTCATAAAATCACCATAATCCATCAAAATACAACGTCCAACCAGAACAATGACATTTTATCCATATTTCTCAACTTATGGTTATTTCATTTTGTACATAATCACATACATATCATGAACTCTTATTCATACCTTTTCAAGTTTCGACTCATCACAAACACATTTTCAAATATCTTAGTATCACTTTCAGTGTTTTTGAAAATAGCTCGATTGGAAAGCATCTCTGTCTCAACAAAACAATTTCATCAGAGTCAGGAGATATCACACTATCACAAATAGTAATATGACATGTATAGCTAGACTCACATACGCTACGTTAGTCTGAGAATCAACTAAATCATAGCTCTGATACCACTAAATGTAACACCTCTTACCCGTATTCAATGCCAGAATAGGGTACAAGGCATTACCGGACATAAGCACAAGCAAACATACAAAACCGAGACTTAAATTTCCATTCAAATTAAAACTTTTCATGCACATCCATATCGTCCCTAAAACGAGCCTACGAGGCTCAATACATGCTTTGGAAGTGGTTCGGCACAAAATCGAGAACTTTAGAAAATTTTACAAAACATAGAAAACTTTCTATGTTACAGGGCTCACACGCCCGTGTGGTCCAAGGGACACGCCTGTGTGATCCTGGGACACGCCCATGCTTCAGACCGTGTTCAAATTATGCCACACGACTGTGCCACATGCCTGTGTGCTAGGCTATGTAGCACACACGGCTGAGACACACGCCTGTGTCTCTGCCCGTGTGCTCAATTTTGGACATTCTGTTTTGCAACAATTAAGGTGCAGGGGACACACGACCGGAACACATGCCCGTGGGGTAGACCGTGTGTCACATACGACCTAGACACATGCCCGTGTGTCTACCTGTGTGGGCAAAATAAAGGCTATTTACCAAGCCATTTGCCACCCTTGTTCATTCATACACTTACACCAATTCAAAGACATAAAATAATACATACTTAGGCAACCAAAACATCCACATTCATGGTTAAAACATACCAACTTTATATCTTTTCCTAACATATTCACTATATTTATTAAGCCCTAAATCAAACATACAAATTTCACATTCATTAGGCTTCATTCAACTACTTTCTAGTTACCAAATTAGACCCAGATTCCCCATCTCATCAATAGGTCGCATTTCCAAAAGTTTACACAATTATGTCATAAATCACATTTCCAAACATTTCACATTCACCAAGCATACCATGCCATGTTAGCCAATATAAGCCAACTTACATGGCCAAATAGCAAAACAAGCCCTTGACGATTACAAGCCATTACATATGGCCAAATTAATCATGACACATTAATAAATTGACCTAGTCCCTATACATGCCATAGACTTAAAATATTTAAATTCATTTATACCCAAAATAACAGCTTGATAGTCTGATAGAATCTCTGGCAATTTCAACCCCCAAGCTAGTTCAATAACCCTATAAGACATTGGAAAGGAAGGGGGTAAGCTATATATATAGCTTAGAAAGCCCGTACGAAAATAATAAGCAACTCTTACCATTCTTTTATTGAGTCCAACAATATAAACATAGGATAATAATAATTGCTTTAAATCTCATAGTTATAAATTTTCATTCGGTCATAATGTTTACTCTATCAACTTAGAAGCATAATTTAACATATCTTGGCTTTAGCCTAACAACCATAATTTCTCCTTTGTATCAGATTACAGTAAATAACGAATCATTTCAAACTTCATAGTAACCATGCACATTAATTATGAGTATTTACATTTCAAGCATATACTTTAACATCTTTCAATTGCCTAAACTCTTATCTTTCCATTTTCTCATATCCAATAAATCACAATTTGTGTGAATAAAACATGCCGCATCATAACTCAATTTGGCCCGAAAGCCAATCACATAAATCGTTAAACGAGTTTACCATGAATTTTATACATTATAAGTATATACTAATAATCACAAGGTTTTCACAAAATCATTCTCGTGGAAATCATGAACTCACAATTTCAGGAAATCAATGCTTATTGTAACGCCCTAAACCTATCCTAAAAGTTAGGCCCGAGTTTGGCATGTCACATTGAAGTGTTTTAGCGAAAACTTTATTTTCATTGAAAACCCTTCTAGAGAAAAGTAAATCCAGTTTGCTTTCAAATCGAGGTGTAGCTAAAACCATTCCCTTGTTACTATGTAAAAAAAAAATTTCCTTTGACAGTGGAAGCTCGTTCTTAAAACATAATTATTTCCAAAAACTTGAAATATGCTTAAAGGAAATAAATCCAGGTTTCGTTTCAAAATTTCAATGCATAGTGGAAGTAATGGAATAATAACTAGAGGGAAAACCTTATTACAATTCGAAATAAAATAACTTAAAATAAACCACTTAAAATCTAGAATTTGATATTAAGAAAAACAGGTCTAATTGTCTTGCTAGTTGGCCACCTCTGAGTCCCTCCATTCGTCGAACCGCCTACTGAGGATCACCTGAGAAAAATAAAAGAGGGAGTGAGTTTTTAGAAACTCAGTTTGTACGACCCTCGTCAAACAAATAGCATACATATCATATTATTAACATAATAACATCATACATGCAATGTAATGCAAACCCTCCCCCAATAATCCATCCGGTACATATCATCTCTGTCTCGCCGAAACACATCTGTGGGGATTTCTAAATCGACCCACCCATCCGATACACATCAAGGGTAACCCGTTTGCGGTACTACCTATCGTTGCAACAAAGCTGCTTATCATATAATGGGCTTAAAAAGCCATTAATGGATTCACAATTGTCAAGCAACCATGCGATCCTCATATAATTCCTCCGTTCCATAATTTCCACCCATATGCATCCTAAACAGAATATCATATGAATGCAGAAAATATACGAGTAACATCCATAAAGCTTACATTCAACACTTAGGGGCATTTTAGTTATTTTCACCCTTAGGGGCATTTCGGTCATTTATCATTATTATGGGTATATTACTTACCTTGGCCCGTTATCAAGTCCTTGTTGGCTAAAGTGAACAGATACTATGCACCAGGTAGGAATTTAGAGAAAAGGAGGTGGGTCACTAGGACCGCTTAAGTACCAAGTTGTCCCTAGATCCAATCCTAGACATGCATATATCCATTGCCACACCTTAACCTTATGACTTGTCCACGGTCACAGTTAGTTAATTATTTAAGTTTTATGCAAGGTTAAGCAATTTACCAAATACGAAGCCCAAGACCTCTTACAAAGCCCAAACAAATTCACATACGTTCATATGGCCCACCAGGCCCATTCTCATTCGTATGGCCCATTAGGCCCAAATCACATTCATATGGCCCATCTGGCCTAAATCAATTTCAATCCATGTAACCAACATGACCAGTTCATCACTTATTACCAAACCATCAAATTCACCTATTTTGAGCCTAAGGCCCATCGGGCCCATTTTACCCATTCTGGCCCGATTGGCCTAAACACGGCCCAAGTCCATGAGATCGCTCACGGGGCCTCTGATAACGTATTGATTTTCCCTTACGAGTGTTCGCGCACTCGCAAGACTACCATAGACAAAACTTTTGGCTTTTTGGCTTTTCGGCTTTTGCCGATCTAATGTGTGTGTAGTGTATGTACACACCTGGTAAATGAGACATGTTACATTATCCTCAGCCTTGAACCTACAACCAATACCAACCTCCAATCAATCACACACTTAACTACAATATTTACCAAAAATCGAAGCCTTACCATAACCTTACCATGTACCACCAGTCCTAATAGCCCTTCCTTAGCTACGATTTACGAATATCCCCTAGATCTGCACCCACACATATACTATCAAAATCAAGAGACTCATATTCCACACAAGTCACCTCTATAAGCCATATTTACATTCAGCCACTTACTAATCCACAACTGAGACGAGTACACTTACCACTTGCTAGCGATCCTTACCACACTTGCAATCTTTGAACCCTACCCTTGTTAATATAGGGTTAACGACAAGAAAGAGTTAGATATCCCTCCAGCTTTTACCAAAAAATACTAAAGGAAGTTGACTAAGTACTTACCTAAGAAGCAATCGGCCCAAGAGGTATTCGGCTTTTAAGATTAGTATAGTAAAAGGGGTTATTCGGCACAAATAAAAAAAAAAAAGAAGAGAAGAAGGGGTCAACTAAAACCAAAGGTGAACTAAAAAAAATTTGAGAAGAAAAAGTATGAAGGATTCGGCTTCTGAGTACTTAGAGAGAAAAAATGTTTTAGCAACTCAAAAGTGAGGAATTAGGCTAGAGGGAAAAATAAAATTTTGGCATTACCCTAGAATTCCCAAATCGACACCTATTTATAGCCAATAGCCGAATTTTCTATCCTCAAAATCCCAATTCGGCTCCACCTCTTCCACATCTCATCTCGTTGTTCTCCCTGATAACTTCCCAATCCTTTTCCTAAATTTTCTTTTCTGATCACTCTCCTTAAAGTCCATCATCACACCACTTCCAACCTTCTAGAAGGCCAAAATTAAACTCATAAAAAAAATACAAAGCTAGGATTCGAACCTAGGATCTACTTGCTATCCCATAACGCCACCTTCCTATACCCTAAGTGGTGTCACTTAGCCACTCCACCATAAGCTTCTTTGTGTAATTTTTCTTCCTAATTTATCTAAAAGCCCAACTACTCACTGCCTTGGTTCCTTTAATAGTTAATTAAAAATTCCTTCTCCTCAAAGTTTGAACCCAGAACTTCTTCAACACCCCTAGACACTCCAAGTTTATTAAACCCTTAAGCCATCATGTCATTTGTCATTTTTTGCTTTAAAAAAAATTATGAGACCCAAAGCCCAAAGCCCAATAGGCCTAATACTTCTAGGCCCAAATTCGAGGCGTTACACTTATAAACTTTACGTACATACCTGTACTGATTCGTAATTACGTACATAATCTTTCTCTTCTTTGACATACTTGTTAAATTTTTCGTTGAACCATTTGGAATACTAAAGGATACTCGGGAATCTCGTACGTACAGTATCGTACCAATGCCATATCCCAAATATGGTCTTACATGTAATCTCGTATCGATGCCACTAGCCTAGCTATGGTCTTACACAAAGTTTCATATCGATGCCATATCCCAGATATGGTCTTACACGAAGTCTCATATTGATGCCATATGTCAGATATGCTCTTACACGTAATCTGAGTAATCTTAATGTCATGACGTTTGTATCCTATCTATTCCTAATGTTCAACCAGGATTTTTCTCTGTATCAAATCTCTGTTGGACATTTCTGTAGTATCATACTCAATAGCATTCACAATAGTATTTACCACAATTATATTAATCAAGCATTTATACACATATGATTTAATGCTTATTAAACATACGAACTTACCTCGACATAAAAATGACAACAAGGAATAAATCGTCAAATACTCGTTTTCCCCCGTTCTAACTCCGAACCTCATTTTTCTTGATCTATAATATCACATTTAACTTGTTCAATCATTATACTATTCAAAATCAGCCCAAAATCACATTATGGAAAAAATTACATTTTTGCCCCTAAAGTTTGACATTTTTACAATTTAGTCCCTAGGCTCGGAAAATGAATTTCATTAAATTTCTTCAAAACCCAAGCCTAGCTGAACCCTTTTCATACTCATAACAGCCTACAGTTCTCATTTATTCACATTTTTCTACTCATTTTATAACTTTTACAAATAAGTCATTTTTGACATTTTTTTTCGAAAATCACTTAGTAAAAGTCGTTTATCATACAACAAAATACATTTTCTACCATTAGACATCAAAATACACAAATATCTATCATGGGTAGAATTTTAGACCTTGATTATTTCTTAAATTAGTGGTAGAAATAGATAGATCATGTTACAAGGATTTCAAAAACATAAAAATCATTAAAAACGGGGCTAGAACGGACTTACAATCGAGCTTGGAAGCTTGAAAAACCCTAGCCATGGTTTTTTATTGGTACATTCGGCCATGGGGTAGAAGATGAGAAAAAATTGGCTTTTAATTTGGGTTTTTAAATCATTTAATTACTAAATTACTAAAATGCCCTTAATGAAAAACTTTAGGAACATACCAAACCATGTCCATTTTTGTCCACCAACTTAAAAAATGATCTAATTACCATTAAGGACCTCTAATTTAAAATTTCATAGTTATTGGACACCTTTAACATATAGAATTCAAGTTTTACACTTTTTCAATTTAGTCCTTTTGACTAAATTGAGTGCCCAAACGTCAAAATTTTCAAACAAAATTTTCACAAGATCATTCCATAAAACTGTAGACCATAAAAAATATAATAAAAATAAATTTTACTGCGTCAGATTTGTGGTCTCGAAATCACTGTTCCGACTAGACTGAAAATTGGGCTGATACATACACACTAAGACGCGACAACTAGTCGCTATGTCGTAACACGAAGGGTTCGATGTTGTAACATAGGGAGAAACATAGAGGAATTATGAGATTGCCTTCAGTGTTGCGACACAGCTTAAGGGTGTCACGACATAGCCCTGAAGACATCCTAAAAAAGAGTGTACTGACTTCTATGTCGTGAAACAGGTCTTGATGTGTCGCGACATTGACTTTGGGTAGGAATTAATATGATCCAGGGGGCGTTTTGGTCCACAAAATCACATTTAAAGTTTGGGAATGTTAGCTAACCTAGGGTTAAGGAAGATAGCTACTTCAATTTTATAAATAGGCTCATTTGGCACATGTTATGGACACTAATTACTTAGCTTAAAATCTCTCTTTTTAATTCTAGTTTAGTTTTTCTATATTTTTAGGTTTTAGATTTATTTCAATTTTTTCTTTGTTTTATCTTAGGAAATCTGGTTTGTGGATGTTATCAGACTTTGTGGATTCACTCTTGTTCTTAATACAAATCAAGCTTTTCCCTAAAGTTTATAATTTTGATTCATTTATTATGTTTATGTTTTATATCGATTTTACATTGTTTACGAAAACCATGAGGAACTAATGGATTGACTATTTTGTAGGGTTACTTAATAGATTAGTTGTTCGGGTAGGGGAGAACCTAAACCCTAAGCTTGACGACCCTAGGAAGTTATCAATATGGGAATTAATCCAAAATTGGTATGGCCTATCTGTGAACACCTTAACCCCTAGTCGGTTTAGACTGTGAGGTCGGAAGATAAGTAGTATTTGCTGACTCGTTATTCTAGTGGACATATTGGAAGATCCTTCTAGGGTATCGACTAGTTGATTCACGAGGAGCCCGAAGTGATAGTTGTAACTATATTACAACCTGACCCCCATAAATCAGATCTGATCAATTTTACTTTTCAAATTCCCAGTGTTATTTTATTTTCTTCTTATTATTATAAACCCCATAAATCCCTATTATTTATATTTTTGTAATCTAACCTATTTCAAGTACTAATTAGATCTTTTTGTGTTCAGGTTGAAATTGATATATTACTAGTCTTTTTTGGGTACAATCTTCAGCGTACTCACCTACTCCTTGAGCCAAAATTTGTTTTTACTGAACTTAGCATACAATTGATTTTCTCGTAGAATCTGTAAAACTGTCCGTAGGTGCTCAACATGCTCATTCTCATCCCGAGAATAAATCAATATGTCGTCAATGAAAACAACTACAAACTTATCGAGGTAGGGTCTAAAGATGCGTTCATTAAGTCCATGAATACCGCAAGAGCATTGGTCAAACCAAATGGCATAACTAAGAATTCATAATTCCCATATCTTGTTCGAAAAGCTGTCTTGGACACATCTGAATCCTTTACTCTTAACTGATAATACCCTGATTTCAAGTCTATTTTGGAGAACACATTAGCTCCTTTCAATTGATCGAACAAATCATCGATCCTAGGTAATGGGTACTTGTTCTTCACTGTCACTTTATTAAGTTGACGGTAATCTATGCACATTCTCATGGTGCCATCTTTCTTTTTCACAAATAAAACTAGAGCACCTCAGGGAGAACAACTCGACCTAACAAAGCCTTTATCTGTCAACTCTTGCAACTGTATCTTCAGCTTTTTCAACTCTGTTGGAGCCATTCTGTAAAGAGCAATAGATATCGGTACAGTACCGGGAGCTAGCTCAATATTGAACTCAACCTCCCTAACTGGTGGTAGTCTTGGTAATTGCTTAGGAAAAACATCCACGTACTCACATACTATTGGTATTGACTCAATCTTTAGCTATGTTTCTTTATCATTCATCACAAAGGCCAGGTATGCTTCATACCCTTTTCTTAAGTATCTCTGTGCCATCATATGAGAAATCACTACCGGCGACCTACTCTGTTTATCAGATTCTATATGAAGAGTGTCTCTATTCTCACATCTCATCTCAATGTATTTCTTCCCATAATTAACTATTACATCATGGGTGGTCAACCATTCCATACCAAGAATGATGTTAAACTCATCAAATGGTAGCAACATAAGATTTGCTGTAAAATAATAACCTCTAATCATTAGTGGACAATCTTTACATACTTTATCAACTACAACACTTTTCCTAAAGGATTAGACACTTTAATCAAAATTTCTACAGACTCTATAGGCCTATTCATACTGGATACTAGTTTCATACAAATATAAGAGAGTGTGGATTCGAGATCTATTAAAGCAATAATTTTGATATCATAAAGAGAAAAGGTACCGGTGATAACATCAGGAGAAGATGCCTCTTCGCGAGCGCAAATGGCATAAGTCCTAGCAGGTGCCCTACCCTCGGGTCTCGTGCACTGCTCTCTAGGGTTACCTCTTTCACTTGCGCTACTCCCCAAGATTTTCTGCGGTCTACCTCTGACCATACCCTTAGATCTCGGGTTCTGAGTTCTCTCTTCTTTCGTCATCTCAGGACAATCTTTTATAAAGTGATCATGGGAACCACATCTAAAATAAGCATTTTCATGCATTTGACATTCACCGAGATGGCGTCTGCCATACTGTGGGCATTCAGGTCTATCAGATCAAACGTTCCCACACTAACAACTGAAGTAGTCTGTGCTTTATTCCCCAATTCTGCTTATTCTTGTCCTTCCTTGAAAACCCAATGGAAGTAGCCGATCGGGTAGGGAAATCTCTTGAATTCTTAGATGAAGGTTGGAATGACTTATTCCACTGTCTCTTTCTAGAGTCACGAGACTCCATTTCAGATTTTCTCTTCTCTTTTATTAATTCTTTGGCCTTACAAGCCCTTTCTACTAACACCACAAATTCATTTACTTCGAGGATAGCAACAAATAACTTGATATCATCATTTAGTCCATCTTCAAATCTCTTACTCGTGATGGCTTCAGTGGACACGCATTCTCGAGCGTATTTGCTGAGTCGCACAAACTCTCGCTCATAATCAGCCACTGACATCTTGCCTTGTTTCATTCTAGGAATTCCTTCCTTTTACGGTCCACGGATCTTTGGTGATATACTTTTTCTTGAACTCTTCTTGGAAAAATTCCCATGTGACCTTTTCCCTTGGTACTACCGACACAAGGGTGTTCCACCATTGATAGGCAACATCTCTTAAAAGAGAAACTACACACTTTATACATTCCTCAGGTGTGCATGACAACTCATTAAATACCCTGATAGTATTTTCTATCCAGAACTTAGCCTTTTCCGGATCATCATCTTTTCTAGCCCGGAATTCTTCTGCCCCATGTTTCCTGATCCTATCAATTGGAGGTTTGTCTCCTCTTACCACCTCTACTACTTGAGGGAATACGGGGATAGGTTGTGGAACAGGCAGGGGTGGAGGGGGTTATACATTCGGGCTCGTACGAACGAATTCTGTATACCACGTATTCATCATATGGAGGAAGGCTTTTCTAGCCCCTTCTCCTCCTCCTTGACTCACCGTAATGGGTCATTCTCATTCTCATTAGGCACCATTCCTTCAGCAGGAGCCGGAGCGTTACTTTCTACATCATCCGCCTCAGCTCTTTTGGGATCCATTTACTATATGTATAAACATAATTTAAGTCATCAAGAGTCGTCAAACTATCATTATAAAAACATTCTTATGTATGGCATGTATAGCTAGACTCGTGCTCGTGCTACGTTAGTCCTAGAATCGACTAAATCATAGATCTGATAGCACTAAATGTAACACCCCATACCCAAGTCCGATGCTAAGACTGGATACTAGACATTACCATGCTTGAACTCATTTAAAACATGTACTTACAGGCTATAAAATTTTGTTCTGAATTAAAAACTTCTCTTTCTTAGTCTAATCATACATTTCATGGGCCTATGAGGCCTTAAACACGTATCTGAAAACTTTTGGAACTCAAATGAAAACTTTTCCTTAAAATAGGGGTCACACGCCCATGTAACTTGGGACACACCCGTGTACCCCTAACACATGCCCGTGTCTTCCACCCGTGTTCGACACTGACTAATTACACACGGCTTTAACATGCCCGTGGATGTAAACCGTGTGCTATTCCTTGATATGCTGACTTGTTTACATGGTTTGGGGCACAAGCCCATGTTTTGACCATGTATCACACACGGCCTAAACAAATGACCGTGGGATTTGACCGTGGCCTATTCTGACTTAAAACACTAAAGTGCAGGGTACGCATGGCCTAGACACACGCCCGTGTGTCTAACTGTGTAGGCACTTAGAGGCCATTTACCAAGCCTTTTTGCCACCCTAAAATCAAGACCAAATGCTCAATTCAATACATTTTCTATAAACATTACTACATGCTTCATTGATCTCAATAAACATACATACTTAGTCAATTTTGGCCAATCACTTAGCCATATACAAAAGAATAATAAATTTAATAGCAAACACTTTGGCTCTTCTTAGAACATATTCCCAAAATGAAATGCTTCCTATACATGCCATACTTAGTAAAATAACTTGGCTATACCAAAATAGTGATTGATAGTGTGCTCCGAGCTCCGATGACGATGATCCACGAGATTGGCTTGGCGGAACTACATAGAAAGAAAGAATAAAAGACATAAGCATTTAACTTAGTAAGTTTGCATATAATGCACATAGCAACATACTTGATTACTATAATCCATTTGACATAAACAATGGTATCATAGATTTCAGCTATAAAGCTTACTTACTCATACTGATTCTTACATATCTCATGATACTTACTAGTCTCATCCCCGTGGGATAAATAAGGTACCTGTGTCACTTGATCACATTGATCAGTATACTTTAACATGATAATCATAATCTTTCCTTCATCATTCATAACATGAATAATACTCATTTCTAACTTGATAATACCTTTGCTTACTTATCTTTCTTGTCATTTAATTTTAACTTTACTCCCGATGAATTTCTGTGAATAACCGAGGATACTAAATCTCATCCCACATATCTTGATGCCAAAACCATATCCTAGATACGGTCTTACATGGAATATCTCATCTTGGTTTCAAGGCCATGTCTTGACATGGACTTATATGATGTCTTTTTTGTTCTCACCAATGCCATGCCTTGGCTTGGACTTACATGGGATTTCTTTCTCTTGATAGCTTTTCAATGCCAAGCTTGCCTTGGGCTTACATGATATCTGTTCAATACCAAGCTTGCCTTGGACTTACATGATATCTGTTCAATGCCAAGCTTGCCTTGGACTTACATGATAACTTGCTTGATTGGCGATGCCATGCCTTGGCTTGGTCTTATACGGACTTACTTATCTCATGTGGTAGATCGAGTATCCTAGGAAATTCATCTTCAATCGGGACTTGCTCATACTTAATCTCGTTGATTTCTTTGTTTAACATAACATTAAACATTCCATAAAAATAGTGTACATTACACTAAGTAGTTCAATGATAAAAATCATAAAGCTTAGAAGTCATACAAACTTATCTCAATATACAAAATGTATGTAGATATGTAATTTAGTCCTTGACTTTGTTCTTGCCTCGGTTCTGATCCGGACTTCATTTTTCTTAATCTATAATAATAATTCAACTCATTTAATAATGAAATTGACAAAATTAGACCTTAACAAATACTTTGGCAAAATTACTATTTTACCCCTAAACTTTCTCATATTTACACTTTTCCCCCAAGGCTCGTAAAATAATTCTCATTAAACTTTCTTAAACTTCATGCTTAGTTGATTCATTTTCTCTACTATAACAATCATCAATTCTCACTATTTCTAGTATGTATGACCAATTTTCATAACTATTACAATTTAGTCCATACTATCATTTTTCATGAAATTCACTTAGCAAAAGATGTTTATCTAACATCAAACTCTCATAAACTTCCATAAAACATCATTTAACATGCATGTTATTTATGGGTAAATTTTTGAACATGCATCCTAGCTCATTTTATAGCTAAAAATAGCTAATTCATAATACGGGAACTTCAAAAATACGAAGAATATTAAAAACGGGCTAAGATGAACTTACTAGCAAGCTTGAAAAAAAATGAAGAACCCTAGCTATGGAGTCTCCAAATTTTCGGCAATGTGAGGAAGAAGAAGAATAGATTTTTATCATCTTTTTTCCTATTTTAATCATTTATTAGACAAATAACTAAAATGCCATTCTCTTTAAAAATTTCTATTTTACTAACTCATGTCCAATTTTGTCCAAAAATTATAATTTGGGCAAATTGCTACTTGAGGACTTTTAATTGATATTCAAAAGCTATTTCATACAAAAACTTCTAGAAACTCATATTTTGTAACTTTTGCAATTTAGTCCTTTTTGGACCATTTAACCTCAATTTAACAAAATTGCTTCATGAAACTTTCACACTAACATGCAAACATGGCATAAACCTTAAAAACTCATAAATTCACCTTGGATTTGTGGCCTTGCACCACTATTCTGACTAGGCCCTAAATCAGGTTGTTACACTTCTCCCCCCTTAGGGATTTTAGTCCTCGAAAATCTTACCGAAAAATAAGTTCGGGTACTGGTTTCTCATGCTCTTTTCTGATTCCCATGTAGCTTCCTCTATCCCATGTCTTTGCCACAATAATTTCACTAGAGAAATACTTTTATTTCTTAGCTACTTGACTTCTCGAGCTAAAATCTTGATTGGTTCTTCATCATAAGTCATATCGGGATAAATCTCTATCTCTGACAGGGTAATTACATGTGAAGGATCTTATCGGTAGCGTCTTAAAATTGACACGTAAAACACATCATGTATCTTTTCTAACTCTGATGGCAAAGCCAATCTGTAAGCTACCGGCCTAACTTTTTCGGTAATCTCAAACGGTCCAATAAAACATGGACTTAACTTGCCTTTCCGGCCAAATCTGAGAACTTTTCTCTAGGGTGACACTTTCAAGAAAACTTTATTCCCGACTTGATATTCTATCTCTCTTCTCTTTAGGTCCGAATAAGATTTTTGTCTGTCTGATGTAGCTTTTAAACATTCTCGTATTACTTTCACTTTCTCTTTAGCTTCTCTAACCAAATCAACCCCGTGAATTTGGTTTTCTTTGAGTTCAGTCCAAAATAAAGGCGTTCTGCACTTACGCCCATATAGAGCCTCATAAGGCGCCATCTTTAAGCTCAACTGAAAGCTATTATTATAGGCAAATTCTACCAATGGGAGAAACTTTTCCCAACTGCTTCAGAATTCTAGAATACAGCATCTAAGCATAACCTCAAGTACTTGAATTAATCTCTCTGACTGACCATCAGTTTGAGGATGAAAAGCTGTGCTAAAACTCAATTTTGTACCCAAGGCTTCTTGCAACTTCTTCCAAAATCTGGAAGTGAATCTCGAATCTCTATCCTATATGATTGATAAAGGAACTCCATGAAGTCTTACTATTTTAGAAACATACATGTTTGCCAGCTTGTCGAGTGAGTAGTCAACTCGTACATGTAAAAAATGAGCTGACCTCGTAAGTCTATCAACTACAACCCATATAGCATCTTTCTTGCTTAGTGATAACGGTAATCCCGTTACAAAATCCATAATGATACGGTCCCATTTCCACTTGGGTATCATAATTGGTTGAGGCAAACCCGAAGGTACTTGGTGTTCATCCTTTACCTGCTGACAAATCAAACATCTTGAAACAAACTCTGAATTATCTTTCTTCATTCTCAGCCACCAATACAATTACTTCAAGTCATTATACATCTTGGTACTACCCGGATGAACAGATAAACATCCATTATGTGCCTCATACAAAATTCTCTAAATAAGCTCATCTTTTCTCGGTACACAAACTTTATCTTTAAACATCAAGTATCCATTAGAATTAATCCGAAAGTCAGATTCAACATCTGACTCACACTGAGTTCTCTTGGCTTGCAACTCTTTATCTTCTTGTTGAGCTTCAGTGATCTCTTGAAGGAACATTGGTCTAGCTTTTAATTCAGCTAGAATAGAACCATCGTTAGATAAGGTCATCCGTGAATTCATTGCCCTTAATGCAAAAAGGGACTTCTTGCTCAACACATCGGCGACCACATTTGCCTTTCCTGGATGGTAGTCAATGGCCAAATCATAGTCCTTTATCAACTCTAACCATCTCCATTGCCTTAAGTTCAACTCTTTCTGCATCATCAAATACTTCAGACTTTTGTGATTAGTAAATATTCGACATCTTTCACCATATAAATGGTGTCTCCAAATCTTCAAAGCGAAGACTATGGTAGCCAACTCTAAATCATGTGTTGGATAATTCTTCCTATGAGGCTTCAACTGTCTTGAGGCATACGCAATCACCTTGCCTTCTTGCATGAGTACACAGCCTAATCCATTTAAGGATGCATCACTGTAAATCACAAATTCTTTCCCTGTCTCAGGTTGTACTAAAACTGGAGCTGCTGTCAACATTGCTTTCAATTTCTCAAAACTTTGTTGGCATCTTTCTGTCCACTCAAACTTCACATTTTTCTGTAACAATTTAGTCATAGGGGTTGCGATCATAGAAAACCCCTTGACAAATCTTCGGTAATAGCCAGCTAGGCCTAAAAAACTCCTAATCTCAGAGATATTACTCAGTGGTTTCCAGTCCATTATAGCCAAAATCTTGCTTGGATCCACTCAGACTCCATCTCTAGAGACAATATATCCCAGAAATCTTACTTCCTTGAGCCAAAACTCACTTTTACTGAACTTGGCATACAACTGATTTTCTCGTAGAATCTGTAAAACTGTCCGTAGGTGCTCAACATGCTCATTCTCATCCCGAGAATAAATCAATATGTCGTCAATGAAAATGACTACAAACTTGTCAAGGTAGGGTCTAAAGATTCTGTTCATTTAGTCCATGAATACCGCAGGAGCATTGGTCAAACCAAAGAGCATAACTAAGAATTCATAATGCCCATATCTTGTTCGAAAAGCTGTCTTGGACACAACTGAATCCTTTACTTTTAACTGATAAGACCCTGATCTCAAGTCTATTTTAGAGAACACATTAGCTCCTTTCAATTGATCGAACAAATCATCGATCCTAGGCAATGGGTACTTGTTCTTCACTGTCACTTTATTAAGTTGACGGTAATCTATGCACAATCTCATGGTGCCATCTTTCTTTTTCACAAATAAAACTAGAGCACCCTAGGGAGAATAACTCGACCTAACAAAGCCTTTATCTGTCAACTCTTGCAACTGTATCTTCTGCTCTTTCAACTCTATTGGAGCCATTCTGTAAGGATCTTTAGATATCACAACCAATTATGATACCCGAGTGGAAATGGGACCGTATCACTATGGATTTTGTAATGGGATTGCCATTATTACCAAGCAAGAAAGGTGCTATATGGGTTGTAGTTGATAGACTCATGAAGTCAGGTCATTTCTTACCTGTACGAGTTGACTACTCACTCAACAAGCTGGCAAACTTGTACATTTCTGAAATAGTAAGACTTCATGGAGTTCCTTTGTCAATCATATCAGATAGAGATCCGAGATTCACTTCCAGATTTTGGAAGAAGTTGCAAGAAGCCTTGGGTACAAAATTGAGTTTTAGCACAGCTTTTCATCCTCAAACTGACGGTCAGTCGGAGAGATTAATTCAAGTACTCGAGGATATGCTTAGATGTTGTATTCTAGAATTTCGAAGTAGTTGGGAAAAGTTTCTCCCATTGGTAGAATTTGCCTATAATAATAACTTTCAGTCGAGCTTAAATATGGCACCTTATGAGGCTCTATATGGGCGTAAGTGTAGAACGCCTTTATTTTTTATTGAACTCAAAGAAAACCAAATTCACGGTGTTGATTTGGTTAGAGAAGTTGAAGAGAAAGTGAAAGTAATATGAGAATGTTTAAAAGCTGCATCAGGCAGACAGAAACCTTATTTGGACCTAAAGAGAAGAGAGATAGAATATCTAGTCGGGGATAAAGTTTTCTTAAAAGTGTCACCCTAGAGAAAAGTTCTCTGATTTGGCCAGAAAGGCAAGTTAAGTCTACTTTTTATTGGGCCATTTGTGATTACCGAAAAAGTTGGGCCGGTAGCTTACAGATTGACTTTGCCATTAGAGTTAGAAAAGATACATGATGTGTTTCACGTGTCAATGTTAAGACGCTACTGATCATATCCTTCACATGTAATTACCCCGTCAGAGATAGAGATTCATCTTGACATGACTTATCATGAAGAACCAATCAAGATTTTAGCTCGGGAAGTCAACCAGCTAAAAATAAAAGTATTTCTCTAGTGAAAGTATTATGGAAAAGGCATGGGATAGAGAAAGCTACATGGGAATCAGAAAAGAGCATGAGAAACCAGTACCCGAACTTATTTGCTGGTAAGATTTTCGAGGACGAAAATCCCTAAGAGAGGAGAAGTGTAACAGTCTGATTTAGGGCCTAGTCGAAATAGTAGTGCGAGGCCACGAATTCGAGGTGAATTTATGAGTTTTTACGGTTTATGCCATGTTTTCATGTTAGTGTGAAAGTTTCATGAAGCAATTTTGTTTAATTGAGGTTGAATGGTCTAAAAAGGACTAAACTGCAAAAGTTTCAAAATATGAGTTTCTAGAAGCTTTTTGTATGAAATAGCTTTAGAATATCAATTAAAAGTCCTTAAGTAGCAATTTTCCCAAATTATAATTTTTAGACAAAATTGGACATGAGTTAGTAAAATAGAAATTTTTAAAGAGAATAGCATTTTAGTCATTTGTATAACAAGTGATTAAAATAGGAAAAAGATGATAAAAATCTATTCATCTTCTTCCTCACATTGCCGAAAATTTGGAGACTCTATAGCTAGGGTTCTTAATTTTTTTCAAGCTTGCTAGTAAGTTCATCTTAGCCCGTTTTTAATATTCTTCGTATTTTTGAAGTTCTGTATTATGAATTAGCTATTTTTAGCTATAAAATGAGCTAGGATGCATGTTCAAAAATTTACCCATTAATAACATGCATGTTAAATGATGTTTTATGGAAGTTTATGAGAGTTTGATGTTAGATAAACATCGTTTGCCAAGTGAATTTCATGAAAAATGATAGTATGGACTAAATTGTAATAGTTATGAAAATTGGTCATACATACTGGAAATAGTGAGAACTGATGATTTTTATAGTAGAGAAAATGAATTAGCTAAGCATGAAGTTTAAGAAAGTTTAATGAGAATTATTTTACGAGCCTTGGGGAAAACTATAAATATGAGAAAGTTTAGGGGCAAAATAGTAATTTTACCAAAGTATGTGTTAAGGGCTAATTTAGTCTATGTGATTATTAAATGAGTTGAATTATTATTATTGATCAAGAAAAATGAAGCCCGGATCGGAATCGAGGTAAGAACGAAGTCGAGGACTAAATTGCATATCTACATACATTTTGTCTATTGAGGTAAGTTTGTATGATTTCTAAGCTTTATGATTTTTATCATTGAATTGATTAGTATAATGTACACTATTTTTATGGAATGTTTAATGTTATGTTAAACAAAGAAATCAATGAGATTAAGTATGAGGAAGTCCCGATTGAAGATGAATTTCCCAGGATACTCGATCTACCACATGAGATAAGTAAGTCCGTATAAGACCAAGCCAAGGCATGGCATCGCCAATCAAGCAAGTTATCATGTAAGTCCAAGGCAAGCTTGGAATTGAACAGATATCATGTAAGTCCAAGGTAAGCTTGGCATTGAACATATATCATGTAAGTCCAAGGCAAGCTTGGCATTGAACAGATATCATGTAAGTCCAAGGCAAGCTTGGCATTGAAAAGCTATCAAGAGAAAGAAATCCCATGTAAGTCCAAGCCAAGGTATGACATTGGTGAGAACAAGAAAGACTTCATATAAGTCCATGTCAAGACATGGCCTTCAAACCAAGATGAGATATTCCATGTAAGACTGTATCTAGGATATGGTTTTGGCATCAAGATATGCGGGATGAGATTTAGAATCCTCGGTTATTCACAGAAATTCATCGGGCAAATGAGTAAAGTTAAAATTAAATGACAAGAAAGATAAGTAAGCAAAGCTATTATCAAGTTGGAAATGAGTATTATTCATGTTATGAATGATGAAGGAAAAATTATGATTATCATGTTAAAGTATACTAATCAATGTGATCAAGTGACACATGTACCTTATTTATCCCACGAGGATGAGACTAGTAAGTATCATGAGATATGTAAGAATCAGTATGAGTAAGTAAGCTTTATAGCTGAAATCTATGATACCATTGTTTATGTCAAATGATTTATATTAATCAAGTATGTTGCTATGTGCATTATATGCAAACTTACTAAGCTAAATGCTTATATCTTTTATTCTTTTTTTCTATGTAGTTCTGCCAAGCCAATCTCGTGGATCATCATCATCAAAGCTCGGAGCACACTATCAATCACTATTTTGGTATAGCCAAGTTATCTTACTAAGTATGGCATGTATAGGAAGCATTTCATTTTGAGAATATGTTCTAAGAAGAGCCAAAGTGTTTGCTATTAAGTTTATTATTCTTTTGTATATGGCTAAGTGATTGGCCAAAATTGATTAAGTATGTATGTTTATTGAGATCAATGAAGCATGTAGTAATGTTTATAAAAAAAATGTATTGAATTGAGCATGTGTTTGGTCTTGATTTCAGGGTGGCAAAAAGGCTTGGTAAATGGCCTCTAAGTGCTTACACGGTTAGACACACGGGCGTGTGTCTAGGCTGTGCGTACCCTACACTTTAGTGTTTTAAGTCAGAATAGGATACGGCCAAATCCCACGGTCGTTTCTTTAGGCTGTGTGTGATACACGGTCAGAACGTGGGCGTGTGCCCCAAACCGTGTAAACAAGTCAGTATATCAAGGTATAGCTCACGGTTTACATCCATAGGCGTGTTAAGGCCGTGTGTAATTAGTCAGTGTTGAACACGGGTGGAAGACACAGGCATGTGTTAGGGGTACAGGCGTGTCCCAAGTCACATGGGCGTGTGACCCCTGTTTTAAGGAAAAGTTTTCATTTGAGTTCCAAAAGTTTCCAAATACGTGTTTAAGGTCTCCTAGGCCCATGAAATGTATGACTAGACTAAGAAAGAGAAGTTTTTGATTCGGAACAAAATTTTATAGCCCGTAAGTACATGTTTTAAGTGAGTTCAAGCGTGGTAATGTCTCGTATCAAGTCTTAGCATCGGACTCGGGTATGGGGTGTTACAATTTTAGTGTAAAATAGGTAATAGGTGAATAACTTAGGTACCAACTTGAAAAAATGAGAATAGTTCAGGTACTAATTTATGGCTTAAGTCCTTTTTAAGATAGATTTAACGGTTTGACTAATGGTTTGACTAACAAAGGTACCAACTTGGGGAAAAAAGTAGTTTAGGTATGAAGATAAGGAAAAAGCTATAGTTTATGTACCAATTTGTGGATTAAGTCGTTAATAAATAAATCACTACAAATTAATGCACAAATTTCATGTTTGCAGAATAAACTCAAAAAAGAGAAGGATAGATTAACAGTAACTACAACACAGGAATAATTTAGAAACAAACCAAATATGCATCAACTTGATCAAATTGTTAAAATTTGCATCCTAGCTTCGCCATCATCAAATCAACCTAAGGATGGACACCAATTACCCAAGAAAAAATTACCAAAAGCTCTAAGGGACCTACTTCATTAGTGATGCACAAAAGACTAAGTCTCATATGGTCTATCCTCCTCCTCATAACCTCGGATCCATCACCATCACTATGATCTATCATGATAAAAATTTTAGAGGATGGTTCTAAATAGATCTAGTGGCACCTTATATTTTCAAATCTCACATATACGTAGAACATAAGTAAAAATTAAAAGGACAAGTAAAAGTAAAACCACATGTACTTTCAAAGAATACAGAGTGGAAAAAACAAAAACCACAAAAATTGTGGACAAATAAAACCACAAAAATGGACAAAATAAAACCACAAAATCGTGGACAAAAATTAAAAACAACATAAAACTAAGAAAAAATGTTGAAGAAACCACAACTAGCAACTAGCTCAAAGGTTGGCCCTGTTGCCGACTAAGCAAAGACTTAATTTGAAAAAGTTAAAGGGCTAAGATTTCCAATGAGAAAAAGAAAATAAAATTTATTGAAATTAAATTAAATATTTTCTATATAAAATTATTAGGAGTTGAATGAAAATAATAATAATTGTGTGATATCTCAAGTATTTTGGTAAAGACTTATCTACATAACTAAATAACATTAAAACAAAGTATTTTTAAAGTAAAAAATTATTTTAAAAATATTAATATATTATTTTAATGATTAATTTTATTTATTTATACTAAAATATCATATATTACATAAATATACAAACTAAAAAGTGATTGGGTATAATGGTAAGGTACATTGCACTTTCAAGGAGGGAATCAAGATTCGAATTTTAGAAACAACATTATTAAAATGAAAAACTATAAACCTCAAATATAAATCATAAAACCGATATGAAAAATACCAAATTCTTTTTCCAAATACCTCGAAAGAAAAAATTAAACTTGAGTGACACCATCTTTATAAGAGTAACTTCAATAAACTTTATTACTTTTTCCTATGAACAATGTAAGATAAGTAGTATTGTTGGGGATTGATCCATATAAACAACGAAATAGAAGAAGGTAGAGAAAATAGAACACAAATTTTACATGGAAAAACCCCACCAAAGAGGGTGAAAAACCATGGACAAAGGGAACTTCACTTTAAAATGAAAAAAAAAAACCAAAATGGGAGCACAAGATGGAGAAACAAACAAACCCGAACCCAAAAATACAAAATTTTCTCGAATTCCCACAAACTCTCTCTTAATTTTGTTGTTGTTATTCTAAGCTATCTAGGGTTTCTAAAAGGCCTATTTATAGGTTTAATTTCATGTGAAAATATAACTAAAATAGACTTTAACTGGAATAAGAAGCCTGGTTAAATAGGGAACACGTCACCATATCGTGTTCGGCTGCGTCGGGATGCCATGCATTGTGTTTTCGGGACGATGGGTTCTTCTTGTTGGGATGTCAGTGTTGTGTCGTCATGACATTGGTTCTTCCTTGTCATGACATCGCCATCTATTTTATCCGAAATACGAGGCACACTCTAAAAATTTTCACCTTGACTTGTATTTTTGAAATGCCTTCTTTTTCAAATGCTTACCAGTTCTAAGTAATACTTGAACTTGGAAATTGGAAGACTTTTTGTCATCATGTCTACTAGGTGTTTACTATGCCGGTTTTATAAATCTGAACATCTCCTTGAGCGATCACCTTTCAAACAAAATGGTACCAAATATATATGTATATTTTCTTTCGTGGTGCATTTGATCTTTGGTGAGGTGTGTACTTTGGGAATCAAAATATATAACAATCTTGTCATTTTTGTCAACTAACTCCTTGAATAGACCTCTCAACCAAATGACTTTTTTTTACAGCTTCTGTGATTTTCATATATTCAGCTTTGGTAGTCGATAAAGCCTTAGTGGCTTGAAGGTTGGCTTTCCAACTACTATTGCAATTTTTGAAGGCGAACGAATAACTTGTAAGAGATCTTTTGTCTAAGACTCTGACATAATCCAAATCTACATATCCAACTAGAATTTCTTAATATCTTTTGAATCCAAACAAGTATTGGATGCCCCCTTCAAATATCTTAATATCTTTTGAAGTTTTGGCCATATATCTACTTAACACACTAATAACATGTAAAATATCAGCACGAGTACAAACCATTGCATACATTAAACTTCTAACTGCACTAAACATAAAAAATTGATGACATGTGCATTTCTTTGTCTTTGGTTTGTGGTGAGTCTGAAGCCGAAAGTCTAAAGTGTGCAGCTAAATGAGTAATAATTGATTTATAATCTTGCATTCTAAACCACTTGAAAATCCTTTCAATGTATCTCTTTTGTGATAGAATTAACTTTCTAAAGTGTCGATCTCTCAAAATTTTCATCCCTAAAATTTTCTTGGTTGCACCAAGATCTTTCATCTCGAACTTAGAATTAAGCATGGTTTTTAATCGATCAATTTTGGAAAGATCCTTAGCCACAATTAACACATCATCAACATAAAGTAGCAAGTATATAAATGATCCATCATCAAGACAATGCACGTATACACATCTATCATACTTACTTCGTACATAACTGATGCTTAACATGAAGGAGTTCAAATTCTTTTACCGTTGTTGAGGAGACTGCTTCAGGTCGCATAATAATTTCTAAAGAAAGAAAAACATGATCTTCCTTGCCTTCTATCCTGAAGCCTTCAGGTTGTTGCATATAAATGTCCTCATCCAAATCCCCATGAAAGAATGCAGTATTTACATTTAATTGCTCTAACTCAAGATTGTATGATACAACAAGAGCTAATAGTGCCCAAATTGACATATGTTTCACAAATGAAGAGAAAACATCATGAAGTCAAATCCCTCCACTTGACTGTAGTCCTTTGCCACCAATCTTGCCTTATATCTAGCGTCATCTCGACCCGATCCTTCCTTCGTTTTAAAAACCCAATTGCAACAAACTATTTTCATTTTGATAGGTAGTTTAATATGCTACCACGTCTCGTTCTTTTGAAGAGACTCCACCTCTTCTTCCATGGAAACAAGCCACTTGCTAGAATTACAAGCCCAAACTACCTCTAAATAATTTGCAGGGTTGATTGAATCGATACACTTCACAACACTTATAGAATATGCCACTAGATTTCCTTCATAGTATTTTTGCGGTGGTTTGATCTCTCGCCTTTTCTATCCTGCGCTAATCTTATAGTTTATAAGTTGAGATGTAAAGGTCTGATTGGGATGGAGTGGCTTCGAAAACCTTCTGTTGCATTAAAGAAATGTCACTTTCATTATTTTTGTGTGACGTCGTGACATGATGGTTCTCCTCATCACTGCGTCGCCCATGTTCATCATGATGTTACAACGTCGTGCTCCGTGACACTATGATGTCACCATCTGTTTTTGTTTTTGGCTCCACTTTGCTCGAAACACTTGGCTTTTCGATGTTGTTTTCTTTTGGTGAACCCTTTTTTTGACATAATCATCGATGTTTCATCAAATATAAGATCTCTATTGATGATGATCTTACTCATTTCTGAGCACCACAACTTGTAACCTTTTATCCCAGTACCAAAATCCAAAAAAATACACTTCATCGCCTTTGGTTCAAGCTTTCCCTAACTAGCTCGAACGTAAACAAGAAAACCAAACACTCTAAGGTTAGAATAATTAGGAGGATTACCCGGCTAGATCTCTTCCAAAACCTTTCCATCCAATGATTGATGTGGAGATCGGTTCATTAAATAGTTTGCAAGATTAACTACTTCGACCCCAAAATCCTTTTCTAAACTTGCATTTGAAATCAAACATTGTAGCAGCCCGATTTTGACCCTAATCAGAACAGTGATTTCGGGACCACAAATTCGAGTCAATAAAATATTTTTATATTATATTTGGTGTCTATGGTTTATGAGTGAGCATGTGCAAAAGTTCCGTGAATTAATTTGCTCGCTTATGTGTTTAATTTAAAGAAAAGGGTTAAATCGCATAAGTGGTAAAAGTAGTCTTTTATTTAATTGAGTGGTTTAATTGATTTGTCTTCTTTTATATGTGGACTTAGGTTGTAAATTAACCAATTATCATGTTAGTGGACGGCACTATGCTTTTATAATGCATTTTTGTATTTGTTTTTATAAGTTAAGTTTATATTAATATATGTATTATATTATAAACTTAATATAATAAAAACATAAAAGAAAAAGTGGCATGTTCATCTTTTATTTTTCTTATTTTGATCGAAACTAAAGAAGAAAATAAAGAACTTAAGCTCTCAAGATATTCAGCCCTTGCATGCTTGATTAAGGTATGTAATTGAGTTCGGTTTTTGATAATTTTTACGTTTTTGAGGTCGTTGCTTCGAATACTATCCGACCCATGTTAGAATTTCTGATTTTGATGCATGTGTGGTGTTCAGCCATTGATGAAAACTTGTGTTTTGTGATGGTTGATGACTATATATTAAATATATGTTTTAGATTAACATGTTTTATATTGAAAATTTTGATGATTTTGAGTAATTAGGACTAACTTGTGAAATTTGTAAATTGAAGGGTCAAAATATGAAATAAATGGATTTTATGGACTTGCATATACATGAATAGCATTCGGCTCTAAAAGAGTATGTTCAAATTTTGGGTATTTTGTGTTTTGTGCAATAGGGACTAAATTGTAAAAATTGTAAATGTCAGTGGTAAAATGGTAATTTTTATAATTATGTGTTTTTGGATTAAATTGAATGAAAATATATTTAAATGAGCTTAATTTGAAATTATTTAGATCAAGAACAAAAAGAATCAGGATTGGATCAGGGAAAGTTAAACGAATAGTCGGGAAACCTAATCCGTCAATTTCCTAGGTAAATTTTTAAGCAATTGGGTTGAATTGAATTTTAATCTATATTAAGATGTATATGTTAAATAGAAGGAGGCATATTAAATTACTTAAGGCTAAATGTGACATTGGATAAGTTATGTGCTAGCCGAATGTAAGGTTGATTTATATATGAGCTTCGATGTATTTGAGTTGAATGAGTACTTATTGATTGAGAAGTAGTTAAATGTGGAATTTGTAATAGGTGATGGTTGTATTTGAATATGTGACTATACATATTTATTGAGTATGGTCGAATGTGATGGTAATTCATAGGAAGAATGGGTTGGTTCGAACATGTGCAAATATGTATGTTCATAGGTATAAAATGTGATTATATATGTCTATATGAAAGAGGAGGAGATCGGGTTAATGAGCACTATGTAACACCCCAAACCCGGTCTATGCGTTAAGACCTAATTTGACATGTCACGTGAATTGAACATACGTATAGTCTTTTAAAGATTCAAAGAAAACAGATTTTTAAAAGAAATTTTGAAAAGGTGTTTATTGAAAACCGATGTTGATTGTTAAATCTAATAATTTAAGACGTAAAAATTTATAATTTAAAAACCTAAGAAAAATTTATTTAATGTTCCGAGAATTTAAGAGAGTTCGAAGAAATTTTTGAAAACAAAGATTTTAAAAGAATTGTTACAAAGAAACTTTCGAGTTAAATTATTTAAGAATGAAAACCCTTTTTTTCACGTTTATTTACTAAAACGTTTATTTCTATTTTAGAAAAATAAAATCCCACTTAAGTACTTTAAAGCATATCATAGAATCCATCCATAGGTAAAACATCCATAAAATTTAACCAGAGGCCTTATTACAACATAACTTAAATAGAAAATATTAAAATTACTTTAAAGAAATTCAAAATTTAAATAACCCATTATTTGTAGTATGGCCTCCACTGAGTCGCCCCCGGCCCAAGCCTCCGTCACTAATCATTACCTGAGAAGGGTAAAGAAAATGGGGTGAGTTACTTAGAACTCAGTGTGTAACTCACTTACCATAGTCCACTGGGCCAAAACCATTTAAGCATTTATATGGGCCTGAGCCCATTACAAATATAACAATTTAACATGTATACAATGCATGTGATATGCAATTCCCAAAACCAAACCTAAATTTCCATCCGCTACACACCACCCATACCAACCAAAGACACTGTGGGGAGCTTTAGTCACCCACCCCGCCAACACACCAAACTGGGCATTAAGCCATATATCAAACTGGGCATAAAGCCATATATCAAACTGGGCATAAAGCCATATATCAAACTGGGCATAAGGCTATATATCAAATCGTGCACAAGCCACCAGAATTTTGTAGCAAAGCTACCTGAACTTCTCTTCATCAAAATTCCAACCCATGCAAATCATGTATGTAACATGCATAATAATTTATTCATATAATAATTCTAACATAAGGCCCATTATAAAAATTATTACAATCTGGCCCATATCACATTTTAGCCCATCTTACAATTTGGCCTATTTCATCTCATATCCCACTTGGCCAATTTATCAAATAACACATATGGCCCATTTATCAAATATCACATATGGCCCAAAATATCACATATGGCCCAAAATATCACATATGACCCAAAATATCACATATGGCCCATTTATCACTTTTTATCGTTTTAGCCCATTAAGGGCGATTTCGAAATTTTCACGATCTTAATACCGATTTCATGATTTTAACAATAAAGTGTTAATAATACCATATTTTTGATTTCACTAACTGCGATTTTTAATCCAACGTTTACTACGGTATAGTCATCTAACCCATGAGATACAGTGTGAGATTACACACCGATTATGGTGAGCACTACACTTTCCTGATCGTCGACACCTAGAAATGTTATAACGCTCGATTAGAACACTTAACACTTCAAATAAATCT
Source organism: Gossypium rotundifolium (assembly GCA_025506655.1). Classification (NCBI taxonomy): domain Eukaryota; kingdom Viridiplantae; phylum Streptophyta; class Magnoliopsida; order Malvales; family Malvaceae; genus Gossypium; species Gossypium rotundifolium. The sequence goes on from CP106729.1 coordinate 112,685,273, forward strand.
ATTCTAAGATAAGCGGTCTAGATTTTTACCCTCGAAATTTTGAACAACTACTATTTGTCGGTTCTCCCCGGTTGACAGTTCACAACCCGGTGGAAAATCCCGGATCGTCTGTGCCTCATGACTACGAACAACCTTGAATAACTAATTTTCACCGGATGAGGGTCCACAACCCGGTGGAAAATCTCGGATTGCCAAAACAGCCCTTCGCTTGAATCTAGAGGGAATAGTGAATCCGTCCCTCTTTCGATCACTATTTACCACCTTTTTTGACCCTATCTTGTTTGCCTCCAATGACACAAGAATATTAGTCCAACTATTATTTCGAAAATTAAGACGATTGGTTTAAAGAAGCGAAATCGGCTTACCACGAAATCCTTACGTTCAAAGGATGAAAATCAAGCGATAGCGTCCCTAAAGTAACATCGATTAGTAAACCCCATCATTAACGAAATAATGAGTAATATGGAATCCTTGATAAAAACCCTTGCCTTAAAACTTTGGACCGAATCCTAGCGATTTATGATGATTTCGGACACTCCAAATTTCGGCCTTCCACTGAGTTTCTAAGATAGAGAAAATATTTGAGTGAGTCATGGTATGATGATGATATCGATCTAAAAAGACCATCCCATACCAACATGAAATTTCGGCACAAAGGAAAAGGGGAAAATAAAAATACTAAAGATTATACTAGCCACTTACCGAGTGATCAAAGTGTGAGAAGAAAAGAATGAAATGATTTGAGAAGAAGATAAGTGTGGTGAAAAATTAGGCTATGAAATAAAATTATAAGACAATTAAGTGTTTCGGTTTTGGTTCATTTCAAGAATAGAAGATGAACAAAAAGAGAGATTTGAGGCTAGAGAGCATTCGGCAATGGAGGAAGAAAAGAAAAGAGAAAATGGCCTTCAAGGTTTTGGTGTTTTCGGCACTAGGGGAAATAACTTGAGAGAATAGGTAAATTAAGACCAAAATGGTCAAAATGGAATGACCAAAAGAAAAACAAAAGATAGTTACCTAATGCTCAATGTGAATTCGGCTAGGGAGAGGAAAGATGGAGAGAAAATGCTTTTGAGAAAAACACAAAATGACCAAATGCCAAATGACCAACTAGCTACCAACCTTACCAAAGCCTTCAACAAAATTTGGTCACCCCCTAGCCCCCAAAACCGTCCAAATACATGGACACCAAGGTCAAAGTTTGGCCATTCCAAACTTTCCAAAACACATTCCTTATAATGTGCCTTGTGTTCCCCCTACATGCCTTATTCCCATTATTCCCTACCTTAAGTTTGCACTTGCCTTTTCTCTTAGCCACATTACCATAAAAAAAAAGTCCAACCTACCATAATTGCTAGCTTGACCGACATTATGAAGATGGAAAGTAAGAAAAATAAAATTCTCATGCATAACAAGGGATTTGAACCTCCTCCATCAAGCAACACTCATGGCGCCATAATCCCTTTACTACTTGCTCATCTTATGCTAACTTTTGCCACTTAATTTCCTTAAACATCAAGGTTACTTGTTCCACTTCAATAAAGTACTATTTACCAAAATTTATTCCAAAATCCAATTAAATCCCGAGCCTTCTCGATACTATTTAAACACACACATTGAATGATTTCATTAGCTAAGCACCAAAATTATGCAACATATCGATTCTCAATTTTTTTAAGATGTTACAATTCTACCCCTTAAAGAAAATTTCGTCCTCGAAATTTACCTGGTTAAAAGAGGTGAGGATATTGTTGCTGAATTGCATCCTCAGGCTCACACGTAGCTTCCTCCGCTCCGTGATTATGCCATAGAACCTTAACCAACGGTATTGACTTCTTTCTTAGCACCTTAACATCACGATCTAAGATCTTCACTGGTTCCTCCTCGAAAGACAAGTCAGGCCATAACTCAACCTCCTCTACTGGTACTATATGAGACGGACCCGATCGGTAATGCCTTAACATTGAGACGTGAAAAACGTTATGTATCTGACTCAACTTCAGAGGTAACTCAAGCTGATAAGCCAGTGATCGTACACGCTTCAACACACGATACGGTCCGATGAACCTAGGGCTCAACTTGCCCTTCCTTCCAAACCTAAAGATCCTCTTCCAAGGTGAGACCTTTAGAAAGACCTAATCTCCCACCGCAAACTCAATATCCTTATGCTTCAGATCCATATATGATTTCTGTCTATCTGAAGCTTCCTTTAACCGAGCCCGAATTACCTTTACCTTTTCTTTCGTTTCGGATATCAGCTCAGAACCCAATAACTATCGTTCGCCCAATTCAGTCCAACAAGTAGGAGTATGACACCTATGACCATACAATGCCTCGTAGGGTGCCATCTGAATGCTGGACTGATAGCTATTGTTATACGCAAACTCTGCCAATGGTAGAAAATCCTCCCAACTACCTTTGAAGTCAATCACACAACCCCTTAACATGTCTTCCAAAATCTGGATTACTCTTTCCGACTGACCATCTGACTGAGGATGAAAATTTTATGCTAAAATTTAACTTTGTTCCCAGAGCCTCATGCAAAGCTTTCCAAAACCGTGATGTAAACCTAGGGTCCCTGTCCTATATAATAGACACTGGTACCCCATGCAACCTCACGATCTCCACTACATACAACTTAGCCAACTTCTGCAGTGAGAAATCCGTACGAACTGGTAGAAAATGGGCAGTCTTCGTCAATCGATCCACTATTACCCAGACAAAATCTTTCTTAGTAGGTGTTAAGGGTAACCCACTAACAAAATCCATCGTTATTTGTTCCCACTTCCATAATGGAATCTTCACCGGTTGTAGCAATCCCAGCGGCAATTGATGTTCGCCTTCACTTGCTGACACGTCAAGCACCTACTTACAAAATCCGTAACCTCTCGCTTCAACCCTGGCCACCAATACTGCTCTCGTAGATCTCGATACATTTTATTTCCTCTGGGGTGCATAGCATAAGGGCTACTATGCGCCTCTTGCAGAATCATTTGTCTCAAATCTGAATCCATGGGCATACAAACTTTTCCACGGAAACACAGCACTCCATCCTTACTCATTCTAAAATCCCCTATTACACCACTTTCAACTTGTTGAACTAAGGGACCCAACTTTTCATCTGATAATTTCTTTTCCTTAATCTGACCCAACCACACAGGCTTCACCTGAATTTCGGCTAGAAGACTACCATCTTCATACAGACTGAGATGAGCGAACATCGCTCTCAAATCGATATTACCTTACGACTCAACGCGTCTGCTACCACATTAGCCATTTCAGGATGATACTCGATTGTGCAGTCATAATCCTTTAACAGCTTCACCCACCTCCGTTGTCTTAAGTTCAACTCCTTTTGGGTAAGGAGGTACTTAAGACTCTTATGGTCTGTATAAATGATCGACTTCTCAACATAGAGATAATGCCTCCAAATTTTTAAAGCAAAAATCACCGCAACCAATTCCAAGTCATAAGCCACCACTTTTCCACCTTGCATCAACACACATCCCAACCCCGTGTGTGACGCATCACAGTAAACAATAAACTCTTTTCCTGCCTCAGGTTGAATCAGTACTGGCGCTTTCGTCAAAATCTTCTTCAATTTCTCAAAACTCTCTTGTTGTTTATCTGCCCACACAAACGATACTCCCTTTCGTAACAATTTAGTTAGGGGTGCAGCAATCAACGAAAACCCCTCAACCAAGCATCTATAATAGCCAGCCAAACCTAAGAAACTCGAATCTCAGCCACTAACTTCGGTGGTTTCCAATCCAACAAAGCCTCTACCTTCCGAGGATCAATTCTGATTCCTTCGGCTGGCACAACATGTCCCAAGAAAGTCACTTCCTTCAGCCAAAATTCACACTTACTGAATTTGGCATAAAGTTACTTTTCTCGCAGTATTTGCAATACTATGCGCAAATGTGAGTCATGCTCTTCTTCATTCCTCGAGTATACTAAGATATCATCTATGAACACCACTACAAATCGGTCTAAGTAGGGTTGAAAGACTCGGTTCATCATGTCCATAAATGCAGCTGGTGCATTGGTCAAACCAAACAGCATCACCAAAAATTCATAATGTCCATAACGAGTTCGAAATGTCGTCTTATGAATATCTGCCTCCTTAACCATGAGTTGGTGATAACCCGATCTCAAATCAATCTTGGAGAAAACTGAAGCTCCTCTCAACTGATCAAACAGGTCGTCAATTCTTAGTAATAGATACCTATTTTTGATTGTCAACTTATTCAACTGCCTATAATCAATGCACAAACGCATCGACCCATCCTTCTTCTTGACGAATAAGACCGGTGCTCCCCACAGAGACACACTTGGTCGAATAAATCCCTGATCCAACAATTCTTGAATTTGAGCCTTAAGCTCCGCTAACTCCTTCGGCGCCATCCTATAAGGAGCAATGGACACCGGAGCAGTTCCGGGCAAAAGCTCAATGCCAAATTCTACTTCCATGGTCTGGAGGTAAACCCGGAAGTTCTTCGAAAAAGACATCTGAAAATTCTTTCACCGTTCTAAAACCTTCCACCGATAATTCCTTGGCATCCAAAGCACTAATGAAGGCTAGGAACGCTCTATACCCTTTTTGCATCAACTTTTCTACCTTTAAAGTAGATACCACATTTGCTAAATAATTTCTCCGTTCGCCTATCATCACAACGTCCTTATCTTCCAAAGTCCTTATCGACATCCGCTTTGCAGCACAATCCAAATGCGCACGGTGCTTCACCAACCAATCCATGCCCAAAATAAGGTCGAACTCGTTGAAAGGCAGTTCCATCAAATCCGCCAAAAATACTTCTCTTTGAATTTCTAAAGGCACGTCTCTATACAATTTATTCACGATCATAGACTATCTTAAATGACTAATTACTGTCATCTCTCTATCGAAAATCTTAGATCTAATATTCAGATTTCCTGATATAGCACTAGCAATATACGAATGGGTAGACCCGATATCTATCAAAGCAGTAACAGGTACATCAAAGATGAAGAACGTACCGGTTATTACATCAGGTGCATCGCCATCCTCCCGACGCTTGACTATATAGACTAACCCCAGCTGTCTTGCCTCCGCGTTACCTCTAAAGCCATTACCTCTACCCGGTGCACCTTGACCTCGTCCAGTGCCATTACCACCCCGACCTAGTCCACGGCCCCTCGGTGGCTGCTAAGCCCCTCTAATTGGCTATGCATCAAGGTTACGAGCTTCTTGAGTCAGAGCAGTCCATCGAGGACAATTCTTAAGCTGGTGGTCCTTAGAACGACATTTGAAACACCTATCGGTTCTTTTCCAGCATTCACCTGGGTGTCGTCTTCTACAGTCAGCACACAGTTGAATCTGATTGGTAGCCATAGGTGCTCTAGCTTGAGCTAGCTCATCATTCTAAGGCCTCTTTTGGAACCTTTTAGTAGAACCAGAGTACTTAAAGTCCCTCTTGCCTCTGCCTCTTTCCCGGTTCTGACGTTCGGAGTTCTTAGCCTCTTCAGCTATTTTGGCTTTCTCCACAAGTGTGGCAAAAGTCCTTACTTGTTGTGGGGCTATCAGTACCCGCAACTCATCATTCAGCCCATCCTCAAAATGTACACAGCGTTCATGATCAGTTGGCACTATTGTCCGAGCATAATGACTCAAGCGTAGAAATTCTACCTCGTAAGTGGCCACCGTCTTATTTTCTTGAACCAGATTAAGGAATTCCTTCCTTCGGGCATCCACATAGCTTTCCCGACATACTTTCCTTGGAATGCAGTTTTGAAGAAATCCCAAGTAACATGTTCAGCTTGAGTGCCTTCTCGAACAGTAAGCCACCATTGATACGCCTCGTCCCTCAACAAGGACACCGCTCCTCTCAGTTTTTGCTCGGCAGTGTACTCTAAATCATCCATGGTTCGCTCCACTGCCTCGAGCCAATACTCCGCTACATTTGGAGCTACACCTGAGACACCCCTAAAAACCTCGACACCACTTGACTTAAGTCATTTCGATATTGATCCACGAGCTATTGGCCCAGTTCTAGCCCTAGTAACCCTTTCTAGGACTCACAACATTGCTTGGGTCAAAGCAATGTCCTTTCTCATATGGTCATGGGATCCATTTCTCGACACAGGTGATGCCGGTGCATCCATTTCTGGCATATGTCCCGATGCCTCAGACACAGCTCTAGCACCTCGGCCTCTACCATGACCACGTCTACCACGTCTACGTCTTCTAGCGCTCATATTGACTAATTCGACTTAATCTGATTACAAGTTTTATGAATCAGAATACTATTTCAGTGTTTATTAATGATATTTTATGAGATATAAGAGATATAGTTGTTTTCGCAATCACATTCTATAGTCTCAATCTCTACAGTTTCAACACCTAAAACTAGAAGTTCTAGAGTGTTCCTATGATCATATCACAATAATAATCATTTAGTATACGAATACTTACTTGACTTGGTGCCGGATGCTCGTGATGCCATACTACCTTTAAATCATAAATTCTATAAATTCAAAACAGTTTTAAACGAAAATTATTGTTGAACCCAAACCACAGTCGAGTTTTGAAACTGCTCTGATACCATAAAATGTAACACTCCAAACCCGATCTATGCGTTAAGACCTGATTTGAGATGTCACATGAATTGAACATACGTATAGTCTTTTAAAGATTCAAAGAAAATAGATTTTTAAAAGAAATTTTGAAAAGGTGTTTATTAAAAACCGAAGTTGATTGTTAAATCTAATAATTTAAGACGTAAAAATTTATAATTTAAAAACCTAAGAAAAATTTATTTAATGTTCCGAGAATTTAAGAGAGTTCGAAGAAATTTTTGAAAACAAAGATTTTAAAAGAATTGTTACAAAGAAACTTTCGAGTTAAATTATTTAAGAATGAAAACCCTTTTTTTTCACGTTTATTTACGGAAAACGTTTATTTCTATTTAAGAAAAATAAAATCCCACTTAAGTACTTTAAAACATATCATAGAATCCATCCATAGGTAAAACATCCATAAAATTTAACCAGAGGCCTTATTACAACATAACTTAAATATAAAATATTAAAAGTATTTTAAAGAAATCTGAAATTTAAATAACCCATTATTCGTAGTATGGCCTCCACTGAGTTGCCCCCGGCCCAAGCCTCCGTTATTGATCATTACCAGAGAAGGGTAAAGAAAACGGGGTGAGTTACTTCGAACTCAGTGTGTAACTCACTTACCAAAGTCCACTGGGCCAAAACCATTTAAGCATTTATTTGGGCCTGAGCCCATTACAAATATAACAATTTAACATGTATACAATGCATGTGATATGCAATTCCCAAAACCAAACCTAAATTTCCATCCGCTACACACCACCCGCACCAACCAAAGACACACTGTGGGGAGCTTTAGTCACCCACCCCGCCAACACACCAAACTGGGCATTAAGCCATATATCAAACTGGGCATAAAGCCATATATCAAACTGGGCAAAAAGCCATATATCAAACTGGGCATAAAGCCATATATCAAATCGTGGACAAGCCACCAGAATTTTGTAGCAAAGCTACCAGAACTTCTCTTCATCAAAATTCCAACCCATGCAAATCATGTATGTAACATGCATAATAATTTATTCATATAATCATTCCAACATAAGGCCCATTATAAAAATTATTACAATCTGGCCCATATAATCATTCCTACCTTAAGTTTGCACTTGCCTTTTCTCTTAGTCACCTTACCAATAAAAAAAATAAAGTCCAACCTACCATAATTGCTAGCTTGGCTGACACTATGAAGATGGAAAGCAAGAAAAATAAAATTCTCATGCATAACAAGGGATTCGAACCTCCTCCCTCAAGAAACACTCATGGCGCCATAATCCCCTTTTACTACTTGCTCATCTTATGCTAACTTTTGCCACTTAATTTCTTTAAACATCAAGGTTACTTGTTCCACTTCAATAAAGTACTATTTACCAAAATTTATTCCAAAATCCAATTAAATCTCGAGCCTTCTCGAGACTATTAAAACACACACATTGAATCATTTCATTAGCTAAGAACCAAAATTATGCAACATATCAATTCTCAATTTTTTTAGGATGTTACACACTATGTGTACGAACTTATACACAGAGTACTAAGTGCACGAAATCGGTCATTTGGCATTAAGTGTCCAAAATATGATGTAATGGCACTAAGTGTGTGATACATTACAAGAAATTGGAACTATGTGTGCGCTTTATCAAAGTCACGGCACTAAGTGTGCGATACGTTACATAATTTACACTAAGGGTACGGGTTTATAGATCCTCCAAGGAAATCAACTAGTGAATTGTGATAAACGAGACGAAATAAATAAGTAAGTGATTCATGATAGTTGTATTAATTGGTGCTAATGAGGTAAGTTATTCTTGTTTAAGAAATTAAAGAAATGAAATGTGATTATTAGACTTTGAGTATGTATAGAGATGAAATAATTATGTTTATTATCAAATGAAATCTAAAGGGTGTGCATGAATATTTGATTTTGAGACTTTTAAGTATGGTAGTTACTGAATGGTGTTACGATGTATATTTACGGTTATAAGTTCATTGATGCTCATGTTAGATTGATTTAATTGTAAAATGTTTAATTGTATAATTTACCATTGCTTATAACTTACTAAGCTATGTTAGCTTACTGCGTGTGTGTTCATTTGACTATTTTATGGCTTTTGAAGTCTAAGATCGAGCTCGAGGATCATCATCAAAGTCAACCGCACTATCACCTAACTTTGGTATCTTACAAGTTGTAACTCTCTTGAAATTTATGGCATGTATAAGCTATGTCACTTTTGATTTGTTTTTGAATGGTGTGTATATGTATAAATGCCATGCAAAAATGGCTATACTTCTATGCTTGAGTATGGTTTAGTCATGCTTGATTATGGTGTCGTTAGTTTGGGTATGTTCGAATATATTATAAGCTTAACTTAGAAGTTTATTTCATATTATGTTATATGTGATATTTGAGTCTATGAATTTGATTTGAATAAGGTATATAGTGCATTTTGGTTGATGGATATACTTTTGCTTATTTTTGTATGCACTTACGAGACAAGTCATGGGAGAATTAGGTCATACTCTATGTATGTGATTATTGAATGTGATATATTAATGATCAAATTGAAGTATACTCACTTGTTAATATTCAGGCATGGCATTGATTTAGTTTGGAGTTTATATTTTTCATTGGATGCTTATATGTATTCGGACATGAGGTTTGAAGGGTTAAATTATTGTTGTGAGCATTTAGTTAGGGTGCGCATGTGATTGAATAAATATAGTTATTTGATTGGTATAAATTGAATATGGGTAAACATTCATACTCGACTATAGTATTCAAAATGACCAAATGAATAATGTTTTTTCTATTTGAATGAAATTAGTTTTTATATGATGTTAATGATATTATTTGTGGTAGGTTTGTTAATGATTTAATATTAAAAATGAAAGTACATGTTTTATCGTGATATCATGAATTAATTATGTATTAATTAAGGTAATAATATTTATATTAGTGTGTCGACTTGTGGTTAGACGAGTAATGCCTTGTAACCCTAATCTGACAAGGATATGGGTTAGGGGTGTTACATTTGATTGGTATCAGAGCTACGGTTTAGTCTGTTCTCGGACTAACATAGTGCGTGTGAGTTTAGCTATACATGCCATAATTTATAATGTGATAGTGTGAATGACTTTTGATAGTGAAATGTGTTTTCTTCTTTTATATAGTAAATGGATCATGATCTTGAGCGAGCCATAGCTGACGATGTCGAGAGTGTGAAGCCTGCTCCCACGCAAGGGACCGCACCAGATGAATCTCGAATAGCTTCGAGTAATCCTGATAAGGGGGCTAAATAAGCCTTCTTTAGCATAATGAATGATTGGTTCAACCAATATATCTGGACAACAATTCTCAAATCTGAATACTCCACTTGTAGTATTGGTGGTACCGCCAACCATTAATCCTGAGAGAATAAATAAGCCTCCTGTCTACAGAATCAGAAAACATGGGGCTCAAGAGTTTAGAGCTAAAGATGATGATGATGTTGAAAGAGCTAAATTTTGGCTCGATAACACAATTAGTGTTTTCGATGAATTATCTTACACACCTGATGAGTGTCTGAAATGTGCTATATCCTTGTTACGAGATTTTGCCTACTATTAGTGGAATCCTCTCGTATCGGTTGTTCCAAAAGAACGAGTTACTTGGGACTTCTTTTAGACAGATTTTTGTAAGAAATACATCAGCCAGTGATTCATAGATTTGAAACACAAGGAATTTCTCGAGCTTAAATAGGGTCGTATGACCGTATCTGAGTATGAAGCAAGTTTGTGAGACTTAGCCGATACGCCCGTGAGTGTGTTTCATCTGAGGCTACTATGTGCAGAAGATTTGAAGAAGGGTTAAACAAAGATATAAAACTACTGGTTGGCATACTTGAAATAAATGAGTTCATGGTACTTGTTGAGCGAGCTTATAAAGTCGAAGAGCTGGGGAAAGAAAAATGAAAAGTTGAGTTTGACGCTAGAGATTTTCGTAAGAAATCAGCGGTAAAATTCCACAAAGGTCATCAAATAAGTTCAAAAATGACAGTAGCTGATCCAAAGCTAATACAGGGATCTCTATACGAGAACGATCACCAGTGAGTTCACGAATTACTTCAATTGTTAGTGTTGGCAATGCTCGACCGAATAAGCCCGAGTGTCAACAGTGTGGTAGATGGCATTTTGGTGAATGTTGGGGTAAATCTAACAACGAACTTGCTACAAGTGTGGTTCCTATGATCATTTTATTCGGGATTGCCCGAGGATAGCTGAAAAGACAATGCTCAGAGTGCAAGATCGAGCAGTACTGCAGCTAGAGGTAGACCACCTCGTAATGTGAGAGGTAGGAGCGGCACTCAGAGAGGGACTTCAGATACAACTATTCAATCAGAGGCTCGTGTACCAGCTAGAGCCTATGCCATTCGTGCCCGAGAGGAGGCTTCATCTCCATATGTTATCAGTGATATATTCACTCTCTTTAATACTAGTGTAATTGCTCTGATTGATCCCGGTTCATCCCATTCCTATGTGTGTGAAACATTAGTATCCAGTAAGACTCTACCTGTTGAGTCAACTGAGTTTGTGATTTGAGTTTCAAACCCCATGGGCCGGTGTGTGCTAGTTGATAGAATGTGCAAGAATTACTTTTTGATGATTCAAGATTCATATTTTTCGGATGATTTGATGTTACTACCATTTGATGAGTTTGATATTATCCTCGGTATGGGTTAACTGTGCACGATGCAGTAGTGAATTATAGATGAAAGACTATTGATCTACGGTGTCAGAATAATGAGATAATTTGAATTGCATCTGCAGATTTGAATGGGCTACCAGCAGTGATATCTTAGATGTTGGCTCGACAGTATTTGAGAAAGGGTTGCGAAGCTTACTTTGCTTATGTGATCGATAGTAAAATGATCGAAAAGAAGATTGAATCTATACTAGTTGTATGTGAGTATCTAGATCTATTCCCAGAGGAATTACCGGGATTGCCACTTGTTCAGGAGGTAGAGTTTGGTATTGAGTTAGTGCCAGGGACGACTCCGATCTCGATAACTCTATATAGAATGGCACCGACTGAATTAAAAGAGTTGAAAGCTCAGTTGCAAGAATTGACAAATCAAGGTTTTGCTCAACCGAGTTTTTCTCCTTGGGGTGTGCCAGTTCTATTTGTGGAAAAGAAGGACTGAACTTTGATAATGTGCATCGACTACCAACAACTCAATAAAGTGACCATAAAGAATAAATATCTGTTGCCTTGTATTGATGATTTATTTGATTAGTTAAAGGGAGCCTCAGTATTTTTGAAGATCGATCTGAGATCATGTTATTATCAGCTGTGAGTTAGAGACTCAGATGTACCTAAAATCGCTTTTCAGATGAGATACGACCATTACGAGTTTTTGGTGATGCCGTTCGAACTCACTAATGCCCCTGCTATTTTCATGGATTTGATGACTCGAGTATTCATACCATAGCTGGATTGGTTTGTAGTTGTATTCATAGATGATATTTTAATCTATTCGCATAATGAAACTGAGCATGCTGAACACTTGAGACTTGTGTTATAGATTTTGCAGGATAAGAAGTTGTACGTGAAATTCAGCAAATGTGAGTTTTGGTTGAATGAATTCAGTTTCCTGGGGCATGTTGTTTCAGCATCAGGCATTCGAATTGACCCTAGTAAAATCTCGGCTATACTTGATTGAAAACCCCCGCGAAATATTTCTGAAGTTCAGAGTTTTTTTGGGACTTGCCGGGTACTATAGACGCTTTGTGAAAGGTTTTTTATGATTGCAGCTCTGATGACAAAGCTGGTACATAAAAGCGTTAAATTTGAGTGGTCAGAGAGGTGTCAGAAGAGTTTTGATCCGCTAAAAACCTTGTTAACGAAAGCTCCAGTGCTTGTTCAACCAGAATCGGGTAAAGAGTTCGTTATCTTCAGCGATGCATCTTTAAATGGATTGCATTGTGTCTTGATGCAGGAGGGTAAAGTTGTAGCCTACGCCTCGAGACAGTTGAAACCGCACGAAAAGAACTATCCGACACACGATCTTGAGTTGGTTGCCATAGTTTTTGCTTTGAAAATATGGCGTCACTATCTATTCGGTGAAAAATGTCATGTCTATTCTGATCACAAGAGTCTAAAATATTTAATGACTCAGAAGGATCTGAATTTGAGACAGCGACGATGGTTGGAACTGTTAAAAGATTACGAGCTTGTGATTGATTATCACCTGGGGAAAGCTAATGTAGTTACTGATGCACTAAGCCAAAAATCATTATTTGCTCTACGTGCAATGAATGTGGACATAGCTATGACTGATGATGGTGCAATTATTGTAGAATTGAAAGTGAAACCATTGTTCATTCAATAGATTTGCGAAGCTCAAAAGGTTGATAATGACTTATTAGCAAAAAGGAGTCATTGTGGTTCGAGTACTGATTCAGAGTTTCAGTTAGATGCTGAAGGATGCTTACGGTTTAGAAATTGAATATTTGTACCTAAGAATCCTGAGTTGATTCAAATGATTTGTAATGAAGCTCATAATAATAGATTGTCAATCCACCCAGGTAGTACGAAGATGTTTAATGACTTGAGCAGCATTACTGGTGGCATTGTATGAAACGAGATATTTCAGAATTTGTGTCAAAATTTTTGATATGTCAACAAGTAAAAGCCGAGCACGGTACCATCGGGATTACTTCAACCAATTATGATACCTGAATGGAAGTGGGATCGAGTCACGATGGATTTTATATCTGGATTACCATTGACACCGAGCAAGAAAGACTCAATCTGGGTTATTGTTGATAGATTGACGAAATCAGCCCATTATTCTGGTACGTACAAATTTCTCGCTTGACAAGTTAGCTGAATTGTACATTTCTTAGATTGTATGATTGTACGATTACACGGAGTACCTACTTCTATTGTTTCAGATAGAGATCCAAAGTTTACATTGTGGTTTTGGAAGAAACTGCAAGATACTCTAGGTACTAAATTGCACTTCAGTACTGCTTTTCACCCTCAGTCGGATGGTCAATCAGAACGTGTTATTCAAATACTCGAGGATATGTTGAGAAGTTGTGTTCTTGAGTTTAAGGGTACATGGGAATGATACATGCTTTTGATTGAATTTGTGTACAATAACAGCTTTCAATCGAGTGTAAAAATGGCACTTATGAAGCTTTGTACGGTCGTAAATGTCGTACACCTTTATATTGGACCGAGCTAAGTGAAAGCAAGATACATGGGGTTGATTTAATCAAAGAGACTGAGTAGAAAGTAAAAGTGATCCAAGAAAGTTTGAAAGCCGCATCAGATCGTCAGAAATCATACGCGGACTTGAAACGTAAAGATGTAGAGTTTCAGGTGGGTGACTGAGTATTTTTGAAAGTCTCACCGTGGAAGAAGATACTTAGATTTGGTCATAAAGGAAAGTTGAGTCCGAGATTTATTGGGCCATACGATGTTATTGAGCGTATCGAGCCGGTTGCGTACAGGCTGATGTTGCCATCTGAGTTAGACAAGATTCACAATGTTTTTCATGTATTGATGCTTTGACGATACAGATTCGATCCTTCTCAAGTGATTAGCTCGTAAAAGATTGAGATCAGCCTAACTTGACTTATGAGGAAGAACCGATTCACATTTTAGCACGTGAAGTGAAAGAGTTACGCAATAAGAAAATCTCGTTGGTTAAAGTTATGTGGCATAAGCATGGGGTTGAGGGCAACTTGGGAACTTGAATATTCAATGAAAGAACGCTACCCACATTTATTCATCGGTAATATTTTCGGAGACAAAAATCCCTTAGGGGGAGTTGTAACAGCCTGATTTTGACCCTAATCAGAATAGTGGTTTAGGACCACAAATCCTAGTCAATAAAACATTTTTATATTATATTTGGTGTCTATGATTTATGAGTGAGCATATGAAAAAATTTCGTGAATTAATTTGCTCGTTTGTGTGTTTAATTTAAAGAAAAGGGTTAAATCGCATAAGTCGTAAAAGTAGTCTTTTATTTAATTGAGTGGTTTAATTGATTTGTCTTCTTTTAAATGTGGACTTAGGTTGTAAATTAACCAATTATCAAGTTAGTGGACGGCACTATGCTTTTATAATGCATTTTTGTATTTGTTTTTATAAGTTAAGTTTATATTAATATATGTATTATATTATAAACTTAATATAATAAAAACATAAAAGAATAAGTGGCATGTTCATCAATTATTTTTCTTATTTTGACCAAAACTAAAGAAGAAAAGAAAGAACTTAAGCTCTTAAGATATTCGGCCCTTTCATGCTTGATTAAGGTATGTAATTGAGTTCGATTTTTGATAATTTTTACATTTTTGAGATCGTTGCTTCGAATACTATCCAACCCATGTTAGAATTTCTAATTTTGATGCATAAGTGGTGTTTGGCATTGATGAAAACTTGTTTTTTGTGATGGTTCATGACTATATATTAAAGATATGTTTTAGATTAACATGTTTTATATTGAAAATTTTGATGATTTTGAGTAATTAGGACTAAATTGTGAAATTTGTAAATTCAAGGGTCAAAATATGAAATAAATGGATTGTATAGACTTGTATGGACATGAATAGCATTCCTCTCTAAAAGAGTATGTTCAAATTTTGTGTATTTTGTGTTTTGTGTAATATAGACTAAATTGTAAAAATTATAAATGTCAGGGGTAAAATGGTAATTTTCATAATTATGTGTTTTTGAATTACATTGAATGAAAATATATTTGAATGAGCTTAATTTGAAATTATTTAGATTAAGAACAAAAAGAATCGGGATTGGATCGGGGAAAAGCAAAGTTGAACGAATAGCCGGGAAACCTAATCCGTCGATTTCTGAGGTAAGTTTTTAAGCAATTGGGTTGAATTGAATTTTAATCTATATTAAGATGTATATGTTAAATAGAAGGAAGCATATTAAATTACTTAAGACCGAATGTCACATTGGATAAGTTATGTGCTGGCCGAATGTAAGGTTGACTTCTATATGAGCTTTGATGTATTTGAGTTGAATGAGTACTTATTGATTGAGAAGTAGTTAAATGTGGAATTTGTAATAGGCGATGGTTGTATTTGAATACGTGACTATACATATTTATTGAGTATGTCCGAATGTAGTGGTAATTCATAGGAAGAATGGGTTGGTTAGAACATGTGCATATATGTATGTTCATATGTATAAAATATGATTATATATGTCTATATGAAAGAGGAAGAGATCGGGTTGATGAGCACTATGTGTGCGAACTTATACACTGAGCACTAAGTGTGCGAAATCGGTCATTTGGCACTAAGTGTGTGGAATATGATGTAATGGCACTAAGTGTACGATACTTTACAAGAAATTGGCACTATGTGTGCACTTTATCAAAGTAACGGCACTAAGTGTGCGATACATTACATAATTTGCACTAAGGGTACGGGTTTACGGATCCTCCAAGGAAATTAACTAGTGAATTGTGATAAACGAGACGAAATAAATAAGTGATTCATGATAGTTGTATTAATTGGTGCTAATGAGGTAAGTTATTCTTGTTTAAGAAATTAAAGAAATGAAATGCAATTATTAGACTTTGAGTATGTGTCGAGATGAAATAATTATGTTTAGCATCAAATGAAATCTAATAGGAATGCATGAATATTTGGTTTTGAGACTTTTAAGTATGGTAGTTACTGAATGGTGTTACAATGTATATTTACGGTTATAAGTTCATTGATGTTCATGTTAGATTGATTTAATTGTAAAATGTTTAATTGTATAATTTACCATTTCTTATAACTTACTAAGCTATGTTAGCTTACTGAGTGTGTGTTCATTTGACTATTTTATAGATTTTGAAGTCTAAGCTCGAGCTTAGGGATCATCGTCAAAGTCAACCGCACTATCACCTAACTTTGGTGCCTTATAAGCTGTAACTCTTTTGAAATTTATGGCATGTATAGGCTATGTCACTTTTGATTTGTTTTTGAATGGTGTGTATATGTATAAATGGCTATACTTCTATGCTTGAGTATGGTTTAGTCATGCTTGATTATGGTGTTGTTAGTTTGGGTATGTTCGGATATATTATAAGCTTAACTTAGAAGTTTATTTCATATTATGTTATGTGTGATATTTGAGTATATGAATTTGGTTTGAATAAGGTATACAGTGCATTTTGGCTGATGGATATACTTTTGCTTATTTTTGTATGCACTTACAAGGCAAGTCATAGGAGGATTAGGTCATACTCTATGTATGTGATTATTGAATGTGATATATTAATGATCAAATTGAAGTATACTCACTTGTTAATATTCGGTCATGGCATTGATTTAGTTTGGAGTTTATATTTTTCATTTGATGCTTATATGTATTCGGACATGAGGTTTGAAGGGTTAAATTATTGTTGTGAGCATTTAGTTAGGGTGCGCATGTGATTGAATAAATATAGTTATTTGATTGGTATAAATTGAATATGGGTAAACATTCATACTCGGCTATAGTATTCAAAATGACCAAATGAATAGTGTTTTTGCTATTTGAATGAAATTAGTTTTTATATGATGTTAATGATATTATTTGTGGTAGGTTTGATAATGATTTAATATTTAAAAATGAAAGTACATGTTTGATCGTGATATCATGAATTAATTATGCATTAATTAAGGTAATAATATTTATATTAGTATGTCGACTTGTGGTTAGATGAGTAATGCCTCGTAACCCTAATCCGGTGATGGATACGGGTTAGGGGTGTTACATACATTGGGCTTAATCAAGTAATGTTCTGTTCATCCATTTGGCAACACCATTCTGCTGCGGGGTACCGACAATTGTGTGGTTTCTTTCAATTCTTTTCTATTTGCAAAAATCATTACATTCGATTGAACACAACTCGAGCCCATTATCTGTTTTGAACCACTTTACGTACTTTCCAGCCTGTTTCTCTAGTAGGGTATTCCACTGCTTAAAGATCTCGAAGACTTTATTCTTGTGTTTTAGGAAATATACCAAAAATTTTCTGGAGTGGTCATCTATAAAAGTTAGAAGATATCTGCTACCTCCTTTGGAGACGACTGGAGTCGGACCCCATAAATCAGAATGAATATAGTTAAGGGTCCCTTTAGACCTGTGCACTACCATATCGAAGTTGACTTGAGCTTGCTTCCTATAAATGCAATGCTCGCAGAAATCTAAGTTTCCAACTCCAGTTCCTGTGAGAAGACCTTTTTTCCTAAAATCGATAATACCTTTTTCACTCATATGACCAAATTTCATGTGCCACAACTAGTTGATTCAAAATTCGTAAAGAGGGAATTTTCACATGTTGTCACGACGTCAGAAAAGTCCTCATCGTGACCTGGTGACAATCTCAGCTCTACTTCTGTAATTACTATCGAACAAGAAACTATTGCACCATGCAAATTGTATAGGCTACCGATTTTCTGTCCTCTCATCAAAACAAGAGCTCTACGAGATATCTTTAAGTAATTTAACTCAATGACGATCATGCAACCATTCGAGTCTAGAATACCCAAAAAGATGAGATTGTTCTTTAAATTAGGTACATTCTTGACATCTGATGACATTCTGATTATCCCATCAATCATCCTAATCTAAATGGTATTAATTCAATCTATTTTACAGGGTGAATTCTTTCCCATAATCACAACTCCACCTTTAACCAAACTGTATGGGGAGAACCAGTACCTATTAGGACACATATAGTAGGAACACCCTGAATCCAAGATCCATTCGGATGTGAACTTTGACCTTTCGGTCATTGACATCAGCAACAAATCTTCACTTCTGTCCTTAGCTACACTAGCATTTGTTACATCAGCTTTCTACTTACATATCTCGTCGTTTTCGGTGCCCTTCTTATTTTTATTCTGAAGTTTGTAACATTCTTACTTAATGTGATCCATCTTTTTTTGCAATAGCTACATTTCTTGTTGCAATTTCTTGATTTCAATCTCACCCTAGATCTTCTCTGACCCGAATCCTTAAATCTTCCTCTAGCAACCAATATCGAGACTTGCCCATCTAAATTGTTCTTCAAGCCTAACTTGTTGTCAAGTTTATATTTACCTAATAAGTTTCCTTTCACATCCTTAAACGAGAGTCTCTCTCTGCCATAAATCAGGGTTTACTTAAAAGTTTTATATAAAGGGGCCAAAGAACAAAGTAATAACTTAAAAATAACATAGCTTGATCTTCATCATCTTTGTTGGCCTTGACATTCTTCACGTCATTAAGAAGAGTAACAAATTCACTTGTGTGAGTCCTAATAGACTTACATTCTATTATACAAAATTTGCATACTCATTGTTTCAACACCAAGCGATTTGTTAAAGACTTTGTCATATGAAGGGCTTCAATTTCCTCCATAAGGTTGTTGCCAATTACTCCGTAAGTACCTCATGCAATACATCATTCGTGAGGCACAAGTAAATTTTTTATAGTGCTTTCTCCTCATGCTCCTCCCATTCTATCTGCTTCGCATCTATGTGCCTTTAGCCTATAATGACCTTTTCCAGACTGTTCTGAACTAGAATTGTCATCATCGAACTTTCCACAAGCTAAATTTTGTGATCCCATCAAACTTCCCAATATCGTACCATATTTCCATCTCTGAATAGGTTGACTATAGAGATCAAACCAAACTCTGATACCAGTTTGTTACGGATTGACCCGTATAAACAACGAAATAGAAAAAGGTACAGAAAATTGAACACAAATTTACGTGGAAAAACATCTCCAAAGATGATAGAAAAACCACAGGCAAAGAAAACTTCACTTAAAAATGAAAAAACACGAAAAGGGAGTACATGATGGAGAAACAAACAAACCTGAACCCAAAAATATAAAATTTTCTCGAAATTCCCACAAACTGTAACAACCCAAACCTGGCAGAGTAGGTTTGACCCAAATTCGACGTGCCACATTAGCCACCAATGTGGCTCTCCATTAACTCACAATAGTGAGTTATTACACAACTTAATTACACCATGGAATATGCTAAGTTATTACATAATAGTGGAATGAACTCATATATATTTATAACACATGCGAGCTTACAAAAGAAATAAAGGAATGATTAGTCTACCAAATAGTAGAAAGACTTAAAAGTTTGCATGAAAGATGCAAATAGAGCAGTCTTAGGGTTCATACAACAAGACAACATATAAGTTCACAGTATAGAAAAAAAACATAAGTTTTGTAGCGCTCTAAAAATCTTGAAACCCTAATTTTTGTGTATTAAAGTTAGTATGTATTTGTAGCACGTAGAATATTAATATTAAAGTATTATCGAGATTATTTGAAGCCTTAGAGATAGGGGAGACCATAGGGAAAAATTTATTTTTCTTACTTTAGTGGGCCTTAGTCTCAGGCATTAGGCCTCTTAAGCAAATTAAGAGAAAATAGGGCACAAATGGGATTGTGGTCCAATGGAAAGTGGCGTCACTTGGGAGCTATGAGGTGGCGTGTTTGTAAGCTGAAGAGGTCCAAGGTTCGAGCTTTAGAAGTGTACTTTTGGAGTGTTTTATTTTTCATAGGTGGACGGCAAGAGTTGTGTTGGTTTTAAATTCTTGTCGTGGAGAGTTTGAAGTAAGCAGGTGTGATGGATGTGGAGGAAATTTTGGATAAGATTAAGGTGTTATCAGGGAGAAAAATTAGGAGATGAGGAAAGGTGAGGAGTTGGTGTCGAATATGACTTTGAGGGATGGCATATTCGGCTTGTGGCTATAAGAGGAGAGAGCCGAATGTTTTGCAAGGTTATTTGAGTTGCCTTTTTTTTATTTTTCTTTATTTCTCCCCCTCAATCAGTTTTTCCCATTATCGAATTCACCTATAGCCGGATTCTCTTCTTTGCCAATTTACCATCATTCTTCTTTGCCAAATCCTCCATACCCTATCTTCTCAAATTCCCTTTCTCGTTCACCTTTGGTTCTAGCCGATCACTTCTTCTCTTCTTCTCCCTATTGATGCTGAATAGTCACTGTCACCATACTAATCCCTAAAGCCGAAAACTTCTTGGGCCGATTGCTTCTTGGGTAAGTACTTAGCCAATTTTCCTTTAGTATGTTCAGGTAAAAGCTAGAGAGGGCTATCTAACTATCCTGTCGTTAATTCTATGATAACAAGGATAGGGTTCAAAATCGTAAGCGTGGTAAGGATCGTTAGCAAAGAGGTAAGTGCACTCGTCTCGGTTGTAGTTTAGTATGTGGCCGAATGTAATATGGCTTATAGGTGTGACTTATGCGGAATATGAGACACTTGTTTTTGATGATACACGTTTGGGTGCAAATCTAGAGGACAATCGCAAATACTAGTGAAGGAAGGGCTACTAGAACGTGTGGCACACGGAAAGGGTACGGTGAGGTTTTGGTTTTTGATAAAGTGTGTATTAAACCATGATTAATTGTTAAGTAATGTCGATTGTAGGTTTCGTGATTAAGGGGTTTACAGCACGCGTGGTTACAAGGTGTGTACAAAAACTACACACACGATATCGACAATGCTGCAAAGCCGAAAGGCCAGAAGTGGCTAAATGGGCCCGGTGGGCCCTGAGGTTAAGTTTGATGAAATGGATTAATTTAATTATATGAATTGGGTTAGGCGTGTATGTTACATGATCTAGAACTATTTTGGGCCTAATAGGACATATGATTGAGATTTGGGCCTATTGGGCCGTAAAGATGTGATGTGGCCATAATGGTTTATATGAACGTGAAATGGGGTTGATGGGTTTATGGGGACGTAGACAAGTATGATAGGGTTTAATGGACTTTAGGCTTAGTTCTGAACAACTCATAAACCGCATAAGACTTTCTAATAATTAAACATGTCCGTGAACAAGTCACTGGGTTAGAGTGTGGCAACGGACATATGCATGTCTAGGATTGGATCTAGGGAGAGCTTGGTACTTAAGTGGCCCTAGTGGCCCACCTCCTCTTCTCTGGAATCCTACCTGGTGCATAGTATCTGTTCACTCCAGCCGTAAGGACTTGTTAATGGGCCAAAGTTCATAACTAAAACCCGAGAGGGACCAAATACCCTTAGATTTATAAAATTACTAAAATACCCTCAGTTTGAAAATTACCAAAATATCCTTAGATTTGCAAAATCACTAAAATAGCCCGAATTGTGAAATTACCAGAATACCCTTGATTTGCAGAATTACCAAAACAACCCTGATTTACAAAATTTCCAAAATACCTCTGTTTTTCAACATTACCTAATACCGCTGTAGAGTAGATTTTTGAAAATACCATTGGGTTATGAAATAACGAAAATACCCCTATATGATAAGTATGAGTTTTGTGAATGTTACTCATGTGCATGTTGCATTCATACGATATTCTTTTTAGGTTACATATGGGTGGGAATTATGGTACAGAGGAATAATTTGAGGATCGCATAATTGCTTGACGATCATGGATCCACCGGTGGCTTGAAGCCTATTATATGATTAGCAGCTTTGCTGCAACGTTGAGTAGTGCCGCTGTGAGTGCTACCTTTGGTGTGTAGAGGATAGGTGGGTCGATTTAGAAATCCCCATAGGTGTGTATTGGTTGGAAGGGAAATGTTGTGTGTAGCGGATGGATTTTTGGGGAAGGTTTTGCATTACCTTGTTTTGCATATGATATGATATGATATGATATGAGGTCAGGCCAAGACCACCGATTTTGATAGGGCTTAGGCCCAATATGGATATTTGTATGTTGATTTGATTGCCAAGGGTTGTACACACTAAGTTTTGAAACTCACACCCTTTTTATTTAATGTTTCAGGTGATCCTCAGTAGACGGCCCGATGTGGGAGAGGACTTGAAGATGGCCACACTACGAGATGTTTAAATTCTTATTTATTTGTTTCAAAAAACATGGTTTTAATTGCTTATTTTAGTTGGATGTAATAAGGCCTTGTACTCCGATTTGACTTTGGATTTTGGGTTTGCTGTTTTCAACTGTTTACTTAAATATTAAACCTAAGTAAATTTTGTATGTTTAAACTTGGTTTCTGAAATGCTAAAAATAATAAAATGGGCTTTTATCATTACTTAACAAGACTCAATGATTTTGGGCTTTTGGGCTTTAAAATTTTAATTAGTAAAATTATTTTGAATTTTGCCTTTAATGTGACATTTTGGATTCGGGCCTAACTCCTAGGTCGAGTTTGGGGTGTTACATTTAGTGGTATCAAAGCCCGATTGCAAAGCTCAGGTTGTGAAATGGGCCTTAAATTTTGGGTTTTTCAAACAAGTAGATTAAAAAGTTTTCGCAGGATTCTTGAAGTGTGGTTCATCGAGTCCTCGACGTCGAGCCAAGTAAGTTTTCAGTACTACATTTGCTTAAATTACTGAACTGTGTAGATAATGGGCTACTTAAAAATAGGCTTTTAGAGACTAAAGCCTGTAGGAAACTTAAGCTTGTAGTGGATTCTTGACCGCGGAATAACTTTAAAAAAAAATTTTGTTACTTACATAAGACATGTGCCCTAAACAAGTGGAACCATGTACTAAATTCATAAAATTTCTAATCCAGAAATATGTACGCAACGATGAGCGCTAGAAGAGGTGCAAGAGGTCACAGCTGAGGCCGTGGAAGTGCTAGGGCTGGGTCATCTGAGTCAGGCTATATGCCCAACGTTGGAGTAGAGGAGGCTCTAGCCTCACCGGTAGCTAAAAGGGGACCATAAGAACGGGCTATTGCTACAAAAGATGCAGTATCACAGGCTATGTTAAGGATCTTTGAAAGAGTCATTGGGCCAAATAGTGGTACGGAAGTCGTGGGTCAATCGCGAAGCGACTCCGAGCTAATGGGTGAAGAGTTTCAAAGGAGTAGCGGGGTGGTCCCGAATGTGGCAGAGTATTGGTTGGAAGCTACTGAAAGAATAATGGATGACCTAGATTGCACGGTAGAAAATAAGTTAAAGGGGGCGATATCCCTACTTAGGGAGGAAGCCTATTAGTGGTGGTTGACCCGAAAAGAGGGCAACCAACCGGAGCAGATCACTTGAAAGTTCTTCAAATCAACATTTCAGGGGAAGTACATAGGAGCGGCCTATGTGGATGCCCAAATGAAGGAGTTTTTGAGTTTGACTCAGGAGATAAGCCAATAGTAGAGTACGAGGCTGAGTTTTTGTGCCTCAGTCGATATGCCAAGGGGATAGTAGCAATAGAGTATGAAAGATACGTATAGTTTGAGGATGGATTAAGGGATAACCTTAGGGTGCTTATAGCTCCATAGAGGGAGCAGGATTTTATGATTTTGGTGGAGAAAGTAAAAATAGCAGAGGAGGTAAAGAGCACGGAGTGTCACAATTGAGAGAAAGAGAAGGGCAAGAACAAGCAGAATATGGAACCTATAGGAGCCGAACAGAGGCCCATGAGGAGGGCCAGAGTGAATGGGCCGGTTAGAGTTGTGGCCCTTATTGTTGCTGCTAATAACGGAATACCACTTTGTGCTGAGTGTGAGAGAAGGCATTCGGGCGAATGTTAGAGGAGGATGGGATCATGTTTGGGCTGTGGATCTATGGAGCATAGGGTTAGGCAGTGCCCGAGAAGGCTAGATCAGGAGCGAGCCGATGGTAGAGGTAATTTTTAGCCTCAGAGGGGTAGTCAACAACCACCAAGGGGCTGTGGTCAAGCTAGAGGTGGCAATGGCGCAGGACGAGAAAGTGGAGCACCTGGCAAAGGTGCAGGTCAGGTAGAGGGAAGATAGTCAACGTTGGTTTATGCTGCTCATCGCAGAGAGAAAGTGATGCACCAGATGTGATAACGGGTACGTTCCTTATTTTTGAGCTGCCTTATCTTGCGCTAATTGATGTGGGGTTGACACATTCGTACATTGCATGCGATAGGATTGAAACTGTAGGGGTTGAGTTTGAAATTATTGAGAATGAAATGAATGTGTTAAGACCTTTAGGGCAGTCGGTGAAAGTTAGTAAGCTGTTTAGAATGCACCATTTGTAGTTCAAGGAGTTATTTTCCTAGCGGACTTGATGGAATTACCGTTTGGTGAGTTCAACCTCATCTTAGGCATGGATTGGTTGACGAGGCACCAAGCAACTCTAGATTGTTCTATGAAGCGGATGGTATTAAGAACTGTGGAAGGTGATGAAGTGGCAGTGATCGGGGAGCAACATGATTATTTGTCGAACGTGATCTCATCTTTAAAGGTAGAAAGGTTGGTGAGGAAGGGCTGTGAAGCTTATTTAGCTTATATCAGTGATTTGGAATCTAAGAGTATTACTGTCAAGAATTTGAAAACAGTAAAAAAATTCCTTGATGTTTTTCCGGAGGAATTGCCAGGATTACCTCCCAGTAGAGAGGTGGAGTTTGAGATAGAGTTGTTATCTGGTATAGATCCAGTGTCCATCACACCTTATAGGATGGCACCGAAGGAGCTAGTGGAGTTGAAGGCCTAGATTCAGGAGTTGTTGGACCGCGGATTTATTAAACCAAGTGTGTCTCCATGGGGAGCACCGGTATTATTCGTAATGAAGAAGGATGGGTCCATGAGGATGTGCGTCGATTACAGGCAGTTGAACAAGTTAACCATTAAGAATAAGTACCCTCTGCCTAGGATAGATGACCTTTTCGATCAACTTAGGGGAGCCTCAGTTTTCTCGAAGATCGATTTGCGTTCAGGGTACCATCAACTGAGGGTTAAGGAAGCCGATGCGTATAAGACAGCTTTTAGAACTCGTTATGGACATTACGAGTTTTTGGTAATGTCGTTTGGGCTAACAAACGCACCTGCTAGTTTTATGGATCTCATGAAATAGGTTTTTTAATCGTATCTATACCAGTTCGTAGTAGTCTTTATAAATGACATCTTGGTATACTCGAGAACGGAGGGTGATCACGACGCACACTTAAGGATTGTGTTGCAAGTTCTAAGGGAGAAGCAACTGTATGCCAAGTTTAGCAAGTACGAATTCTGGCTAAGGGAAGTCACTTTCTTAGGACATGTGGTCTCTGCTGAGGGAATTAGAGTTGACCCCGAAAGGTGGAAGCGGTGTTGGATTGGAAACGACCTAAGACGGTGTCAAAAATTCAGAGTTTTCTAGGCTTGGCAGGGTACTATAGGAGGTTTGTTTAAGGGTTTTCCCTAATCGCGACACCTTTGACCAAGCTACTATGGAATGGGGTGTCGTTTGTATGGACAGATAAACAGCAGGAAAGTTTCGAGCAGCTTAAGAAGGTGTTAACGGAGGCATCTATTTTAATTCAGCTAGAGCACGGGAAGGAGTTTACGGTTTATAGCGATGCGTCACACGTGGGTTTGGGTTGTGTTTTGATGCAGGAAGGGAAGGTGGTCGCATATGCGTCACGTTAACTTAAGACTCATGAAAGAAATTATCCAACCCATGATTTGGAGTTGACAGCAGTCCTATTCGCACTTAATATTTGGAGGCACTATTTATATGGAGATAAGTGCACCATCTATACGGATCACAAGAGTTTGAAGTACCTTTTAACTCAGAAGGAGTTGAACTTGAGACAGCGCAGATGGATTGAACTATTAAAGGATTATAAATGCATGATCAAATATCACCCCGGCAAAGCAAATGTGGTGGCAATGCGCTAAGCCATAGGGCTATGTTGGACCTGAGGGTAATGTTTGCTCGGATAAGTTTGTATGGCGACGGGAGTTTGTTAGCCAAGTTGCAAGTGAAGCCATAGTGGGTTGAGCAGATTAAAAGAAACAGTCATTTGATGAGACTTTGGATTCTTGATTCAAGAAAATTGAGAAGGGGGAAATGTCAGATTTTGGGATAAATAGTTACGGGGTGTTGTGTTTTCGTGGTAGAATTTGTGTACCAAGGGACGGAGAACTAAGGAAGTCTATACTACAGGAAGCGCATAGTAGTTCTTATGCTATGCACCCCGGAGGTAACAAGATATACCGAGATTTACGAGAGCTTTATTGATGGCCGAGATTAAAACACGAGGTTATGGAGTTTGTGGGAAAATGTTTGGTATGTCAGCAAGTGAAAGAGGAACATCAGTTGTCATTAGGATTACTTCAACCGATTAATATCCCATAATGGAAGTGGGAGCGGGTTACTATAGATTTTGTTAGTGGGCTACCCTTGATGCCTGCTAAAAAGGACTCGATGTGGGTCATTGTGGAGCGGTTAACCAAGTTTGCCCATTTTATACCAGTCCGCATTGACTACTCATTATAGAAGTTGGCAAGTTGTATGTGGTGGAGATTGTGAGGTTGAATAGAGTTCCGGTCTCTATTATATCCGATAGAGATCCACGTTTTACATCTCGCTTTGGGAAGAAGCTGCATGAAATGCTATGTACGAGGTTGGATTTTAGTACAGTATTTTACCCTCAGACTGATGGTCAGTCAGAAAGGGTAATTCAAGTTTTGGAGAATATGCTGAGAGGGTGTGTAATTGAGTTTCGAGGTAGTTGGGAGGACTACTTACCATTAGATGAATTTGTGTATAACAATAGTTACCAGGAAAGTATTGGAATGGCACCATATGAAGCACTGTATGGATGAAGATGTCGTACTCCGACTTGTTGGACTGAGTTGGAGGAGCAACGAGTTTTGGGTCCGAGTTGGTAGCAGACATCGAAGATAAGGTAAAGTTGATTCGGGATCAACTAAAGGAGGCAGCGGATAGGCAGAAGTCACCTCAAACAGAGAGAGATCGAATATGTTGTGGGGGACATGGTTTTTCTCAAGGTTTCCCCTTGGAAGAAGGTGTTAAGATTTGGTCGGAAGGGCAAGTTAAGCCCAAGGTTCATTGGGCCTTACTGAGTGTTGAAGTGAATTGGGCCAGTTGCCTATTAGCTGGAATTGCCTTCTGAACTGAACCAAATACACGATGTGTTCCATGTGTCAATGTTAAGGCGTTATCGCTCAGATTCTTCTCACATCGTGTCAGTCGAAGAGATCGAGGTTAGACAAGGCCTAACTTTTGAAGAGGAGCCAGTTCAGATAATTGATCAAGATGTTAAGGTACTAAGAAGGAAATCTGTCCCTTTAGTCAAAGTGCTTTGGCATAACCATAATGCCAAGGAGGCTACTTGGGAACCTGAGGAGGCAATGCGTCGACAATACCTTCACTTGTTTCAATTAGGTAAATTTTGAGGCCGAAATTTTTTGAGAGGGGTAGATTTGTAACGCCCCAAAAATCTCGAAACTCTAATTTTTGTGCATTGAAGTTAGTATGTATGTGTAGCACTTAGAATATTAATATTAAGGTATTATCGGGATTATTTGAAGCCTTAGAGATAGGGGAGACCATAGGGAAAATTTTTATTTTTCTTGCTTTAGTGGACCCTAGTCTCAGGCATGAGGCCTCTTAAGCAGATTAAGAGAAAATAGGACACAAACGGGTTTGTGGTCCAGTGGAAAGTGGTGTCACTTGGGAGCTATGAGGTGGCGTATTTGTAAGCTGAAAAGGTCCAAGAGCTTTAGGAGTGCACTTTTGAGTGTTTTATTTTGCATAGGTGGACGGCAAGAGTTGTGTTGGTTTTGAACTCATGCTTTGGAGAGTTTGAAGTAAGCAGGTGTGATGGATGTGGAGGAAATTTCGGATAAGATTAAGGTGTTATCAGGGAGAAAAATCAGGAGATGAGGAAAGGGGAAGAGTTGGTACCGAATAGGACTTTGGGGCATGGCAGATTCGGCTTGTGGCTATAAGAGGAGAGAGACGAATGTTTTGCAAGGTTCTTTGAGTTGCCATTATTTTTATTTTTCTTTCTTTCTCTCCCTCAATCGGTTTCTCCCATTACCGAATTCACCTATAGTCAAATTCTCTTCTTTGCCAATTTACCATCATTCTTCTTTGTCGAATCCTTTATACCCTCTCTTCTCAAATTCCATTTCTTGTTCACCTTTGGTTTTAGCTGATCACTTCTTCTCTTCTTCTCCCTATTGGTGCCGAATAGTCCCGTCACCATACTAATCTCTAAAGCCAAAAACTTCTTGGGCCGATTGCTTCTTGGGTAAGTACTTAGCCAATTTTCCTTTAGTATGTTCGGTAAAAGCCGAAAGGCTATCTAACTGTCCTATCATTAATTCTGTGATAACAAGGATAGGTTTCAAAGATCGCAAGCATGGTAAGGATCGTTAGCAAAGAGGTAAGTGCACTCGTCTCGATTGTGGTTTAGTAAGTGGCCGAATGTAATATGGCTTATAGGGGTGGCTTATGTGGAATATGAGTCACTTGTTTTTGATGATACACGTTTGGGTGCAAATCTAGAGGATAATTGCAAATATTAGAGAAGGAAGGGCTACTAGAACGTGTGGCACACAGTACGGTGAGGTTTCGATTTCTGATAAAGTGTGTATTAAGCCATGATTAATCGTTAAGTGATGTCGATTGTAGGTTTCGTGATTAAGGGGTTTGCAACATGCGTGGTTACCAGGTGTGTACAAACACTACATGATCTGGAATTGTTTTGGGCCTAATAGGCCATATGATTGAGATTTGGGCCTAGTGGGCCGTAAAGATGTGATGTGGCCATAATGGGTTATATGAACGTGAAATGGGCTTGATGGGCTTTATGGGGACGTAATGTAACACCCCTCACTCGTATCCAACACCAAAATAGGGTTTGAGGCATTATCGGACTTAAAATTTACAATCATACAAAACCGGGTTACCAAATTACGCCCAAAGTTTAAAACTTTTCAAACACATGCATTTGACATTGTCAACTATTTAATCACTTATACCACATAGCAAGACATTAACACATACCATGGACAAATAGGCTTACAAGCCAAAATCATTATAAGCCACATCTCATGGCTATAATCAACAAATCAATATAAGCCAATACATTTGGCTAATCATAACAACATCCATCATCGAAAAACTAAGTCCCTATACATGCCACTCACTTAAAAACATTTAACATGCACATGCCAATACTCCTAGGATAATGGCTCGATAGTGTGATGCTGTCTCCGACGATCTCCAACCCTGAGCTGACCTAACAAAACTAAAAGAAATGGAAAGGAGGGAGTAAGCTTTATGCTTAGTAAGCTCGCATGAAAATAATAAGCAATACGATAACATACTATTTTCATATTCTTTCTATTTATTCAAATTCTAGTTAAGATGTTTTCTTGAGTCATAGTAATTAAATATATTATATCTAGAGCTACGGAACTCCAAATTAAGATCCATTAATTTTTTCTGAAACTAAACGCATTTATCTTCTTACCATAAAATTTTCAGAATTTTTGGCTTAGCCAATTAATACAGTTTATTCATTAAAGTTTCCCCTATTTCACTATTCAACTATTCTGACCTCTCTTCACTATAAATCAATTTTCACTTTGTACAAAATTTATATGGCATCCTTGTTTTGTTCATTTGAAACTATACTTATTCAGGATTTCAGGCATATAAATTATATCTCATAATTATTTTTGTACAAATTTTGATGATTTTTCAAATGCAGAACAGGGGATCACGTAATCATTCTGAACCAGTCTAACAGAAGTTCCAATATCTCAAAATATACGAATCATTTGCTTGCTATATTTATTTTATATGAAAATAGACTCAATAAGATTTAAATCAATATCTCATCAAACTTATAATTTAATTTCTACTATTTTTGGTGATTTTTCAAATTTACATCACTGTTACTGTCCAAAGCAGTTCTATTGTAAATTTTTGCTCTCTTTCACTTTAGTTGTGTTCATCACTTGCTTATACCAATCTTTCCAATTTCCGATTACATATTGAACATATTGTTCATACATACATTTTCCACATTTCTCAATTGGTCACATTCACACTTGCACTTATTCATAACATGATCATATTCAATTACACTTAGTCATCACACAATCATATGCATTTTCTCTTAGTCAATTTCCCGTTGAACTCATCGTAATGATAATAGATACACGGTGGCCTACACATGGTACCACCCTTGTAGCCGAAGCTATCTGGTACACATAGTAACCTGCACTTAGTACTATACATGTGACCAAAACCATTTCGTAACTCTCTTGTACACATAGTTGAGCTCAACATTAACAATCATTCGATCTCTTTCATTTGATTCACTCCTTTTGTATTACTTATTACCAAATTAGGAAACGTCTTACGAATTTGAGTACGTCGTTGCTCAATGCCACGTTTCACAACTCAGTATGGTTTTCCTCATTGAAATACCATACCTACATTTCACAACTCGGTATGGAAATACCATACCTACATTTCTTAACTCAGTATGGTTAATACCATACCTACATTTCATATCTCAGTATGGATGATACCATACCTACATTTCGCACTTTGCCATGGATTAACCATGGTCTTATCCGTCAATTCATCACATGTCACGATACGAACGTACTCAATTCTGCGTTTTTCCTAATTTGAATTACCGCATTTATTCTTCCATTTTATCATAATTTTCACAATCCCACAGCAAATTCATATTTAACAACGCATTATATCATTCAATCATTCACCAATAAACATGTAAACTCAACCATATGAACTTACTTGCCAAAATATCGTCAGGTACAGCTGTGTAGCAACTCATACAACCCATGTAATATTAATTTAACATTCAATTCATGTAACATTAATTTTGCCATTCAATTTCACATAACACAACAAACATCACATTTTTCATATCATACATCAACTTCTCCTAAACATATTAAATCATACAATTTATGCCCTATCAATAGAAATTTACAATTCAAGCAAGATGTTGCATTATTATTAACACACGAACTTACCTCGAATGCCAAAATGACCATTTTACCAACTTTCTCGATTTTCGATTTTCCTCCAATTCTAGGTCCAAACCTCATTTTTCGGAATCTAAAACATCACATTTCACTTATTTAATTAATATACTACTCAAAACAGTCCCTAACTTAACTTTGGTAAAATGACAATTTTGCCCCTAAACTTTTGCATAATTACAATTTTGCACCTAGGCTCGAAAATTAAACTTTATTCGTTTTTCTTATGTTTTATGACATGCTGAACATTTTTCCCTTCTATAGCAACTTCAAATTCTTGCTATAACACATACTTATAAACAATAACAACTTGTACCGATTAACTCGTTTTACTCGTTTTCACCGAAAATCATTTAGTAAACATCGTTCTCCTAACCTCAAACATCCATATTCTACCATTAGATATCAAAATACATGCTTATCTAGCATGGGTATATTTTTTAAACTTTGATTACACTTCAAACTAATGGTAAAAATAGACAAATTAAGCTTTGATGATCTCAAAAATATGAAAATCATTAAAAACGGGACAAAAATCGTACCTATATAAGCCATAGAAGCTTGGTCGAATGGAGCTCACCCATGGCTGCTCTTTTTCTTCTCACATTCGGCTGGAGAAGAAGAAAAGAATGGTGTTTTATTTTATTTTATTTTATTATTATTTTTGTCTTATTATACCATTTAACTTAACTTCCAAATTTGCCCTTTTTCTTTTCAACTAACTTCAAAAATACCAAACAAATATCCTCAGCTACTTATAAGTGGACTAATTTCTTCATAAAGACCTAAACTTTAAAAACCCATCACAATTACACCCTTTATCATCTAGAACATGCACTTCGCCCCTATAACAATTTAATCCTACTAACCAAATTAAACACTTTTTCGATAAAATTTTGAACGAAATTTCCACACAACAATTTAATCACATTATAGACCTCAAATTGATAATCCAAGCTATTTCATACTTAAAGCTTCTAGGACCTCATATTTTGCAACTTATTACAATTTAATCCCAATAATAAAATTGGGCACTTTATCGATAAAAATTACTTAACAAAATTTGCACACCATCACCCAACATATCATAGACTCTAAAACAATCATAAATTAAATATTTTTATTTTTATTTATTATTATTTTTTTACTTCGAGTTTGTGGTCTTGAAACCACTATTCCGACTAGGCCCTATTTTGGGCTATTACACGTAAACAATTATGCTAGGGTTTATTGGACTTTAGGCTTAGTTCTGAACAACTCTTAAACCGCATAAGACTTTCTAATAATAAAACATGTCCGTGAACAAGTCGCTGGGTTAGAGTGTGGCAACGGACATATGCATGTCTAGGATTTGATCTAGGGAGAGCTTGGTACTTAAGTGGCCGTAGCGACCCGCCTCCTCTTCTCTGGAATCCTACCTGGTGCATAGTGTCTGTTCACTCTAGCCGTAAGGACTTGTTAATGGGCCAAAGTTCATAACTAAAACCCGAGAGGGACCAAATGCCCCTAGATTTGTAAAATTACTAAAATACCCCTAGTTTGAAAATTACCAAAATACCCTTAGATTTGTAAAATCACTAAAATAGCCCGAATTGTGAAATTACCAGAATACCCTTAATTTGCAGAATTACCAAAATAACCCTGATTTACAAAATTTACAAAATACCTCTATTTTTCAACATTATCTGAATACCCCTATAGAGTAGATTTACGTAAATACCCTTGGGTTGTGAAATGACGAAAATATCCCTATGTGATGAGTATGAGTTTTGTGGGTTGCATTCATACGATATTCTGTTTAGGTTGCATATGGGTGGGAATTATGGTACGGAGGAATAATTTGAGGATCGCATAGTCGCTTGATGACCGTGGATCCACCGGAGGCTTTAAGCCCATTATATGATTAGCAGTTTTGCTGCAACGTTGAGTAGTGCCGCTGTGAGTGCTACCTTTGGTGTGTAGAGGATGGGTGGGTCAATTTAGAAATCCCCACAGGTGTGTATTGGTTGTAAGGGAAATGGTGTGTGTAGCGGATGGATTTTTGGGGAGGGTTTTGCATTACCTTGTTTTGCATATGATATGATATGATATGATATGACATGATATGATATGATATGATATGATATGATATGATATGATATGATATGATATGATATGATATGATATGATATAATATGATATGATATGAGGTCATTGTGGGATAAGGCCAAGACCACCAATTTTGATAGGGCTTAGGCCCAATGTGAATATTTGTATGTTGATTTGATTTCCAAGGGTTGTACACACTGAGTTTTGAATCACATCCTTTTTATTTAATGTTTCAGGTGATCCTCAGCAGACGGCCTGACGTGGGAGAGGGCTTAGAGATGGCCACATTACGAGATGTTTAAATTCTTATTTATTTGTTTCAAAAAAACATGGTTTTAATTACTTTATTTTAGTTGGATGTAATAAGGCCTTGTACTCCGATTTGACATTGGATTTTGGGTTTTCTATTTTCAACTGTTTACTTAAATATTAAACCTAAGTAAATTTCATATGTTTAAACTTGGTTTCAAATGCTTAAAATAAAATGGGCTTTTATCATTACTTAACAAGACTTAAGGATTTTGGGCTTTAAATTGGTAATTACTAAAATAATTTTGAATTGTGCCTTTAATGTGACATTTCGAATTTGGGCCTAACTCCTAGGCTGGGTTTGGGGTGTTACAAGTTTGCTACAGAACAACAGTTCACATAAAATGTAAAAATTAAGTTCACAAAGGTATACAAGTTAGCAAGATCACAAGGTTCGCACATAAAAAGATTACACAAACAAAGAAATCATGCATGCATGGGTTTTCATTATTTGATAGAGTTCACATAAATACATGGTTTCACACATATATATGGGTTTGCTAAGTAGAATGACTATCTCTACCAAGGGTACGCATGTAATTTTTAGGTAAAAAAATAGTACTTATTAATAAATCTTAATCGCATATTAAAACAAAAGGAAATACCCGTAACATTCATGCATGAATAAACATCAAATTTAAAAGAAATTATTTCAATAACAGAGTCAACTAATGATAAATCTAAACCCATATAAAAAATAACCCCATCACCTAATTCATAGGTTCGCCAGTATTTGTTTAGGGATGAGCCTTGCCAAGTCATCTACCTTGCCACTGCCATCCACGATCTACTTACCTACGAAGTAAGAAAGGAGTGGATGAGTTTATCGAGAACTTAGTGAATAATTAGGAATCAAAAGAGTATGTTTAAAATATAGTGTTTAAAACAGAAGGAAGACTTAGTCTGAAAATCATTTTTGCGTGTTGGATTTGCGATAAAGATTGTGAGACTCAGTTCACAGATCCTGTTTGTCAAAAAAACATAAGTTTGTAAAATAGTTTCACATGTATTTACTAAAAATCTGAAATCGAAAACTTATCTTGTGCTTGTTTGAAAACGAAACTTGTATAGCATGGAGCATGCTCACAAACTTGTCTTATCAAAATGACTAAGAAACACAAAATATGTTCTCGCACTTAACACACTTATCAAAATCTTGCCTCGTTGGATATGTGGATCTCCTTTTAATGCCTCAGAATGACTCAAAGAGTATTTATAACATGTCCCATAAGTGCAGCGTGAAATAGTACACTCTCTTGTACACCAACATGTCTTAGTGAATGGAGCATAACTCGACACTCCCATATCTCTCCATATGTCCCAGGGCCTCAATGCTCGAAATCACAAAACTTATAGGTGAGTACTCACAATCCTTTGGTATACCAATATATCCAACATAAGGTTCACAAAGTAGCATGCACAAAGACTTATCACAGAAAGCTCATATAGGGAGCTTGCTTGAAAACACTTTCTCATAGAGCTTGCGCCAAAGTTCTTAAAAACACAATTTATAAAATCGTACTTTAAGAACATATCTTAAATTTTAGGCTAGCTTAGGAGCACACGTAAAACATATCTTTAAAATCATAGCTTAAGAAAATATCTTGAAAATAGAGTTTAAGAACTTGAAAATAGAGGTTGAAGAAAACTTACTTTTGGAACTTAGTTTAAAAAAAAATTTCTCAAAAATCATAATAGTTCGCACATGGGATACAAACCATAAATATTTATGCTGAGAAAACATATCAGTTAGCACACTTATGTTGATTTTTAACGACTCACCGATAAAACTGATAATTAAACAAACTTGGCTTTGCCTTTATCCTTGCTGGTATAGTTTGACTTGTTTGCAATATACATAAACACACATATTACTAAGCAGATAGAACTTATAGAATTTACACATGCAAGCAAACTTAGCTTTTTGGACAATCAACCCTAATAGGACAGACTCTTACTTTGGTTGCTACGAACTTGGTTCAAAACATAGACTTGATAAAAAAAAATATTCGACGAGTGAATTCTCATGGAATAAGGGTCATATTTATAGACCTAAGTGTCTTGGAAATCTTATGATACCCTACTTCACTTGGGGAATGTGTTACTCTCACGAAAAGTATTTCTAGATACACCATATATTTATTTCTTAATTTGAGTCTGACTTAATCTTTGACTGGAGAATCCCTAATTCACAACTCAACTGGCGAACCCCCAGTTCGCAACTTACCTAGCAAACCCTAGCTCACCAAATACACTGGTGAACCCTAGCTCAACAAACATACTGGCGAACCTACATGCAATGAATCTGGCAAACACCTTTAGCTCATCTTTTCGCGTACATTGCTTCGCCGAAACACTTGGTGAACTCCTTGTTGATACCTTTTTGGGGAACTCCCAAGTTAGCTGAAGTGCTCTTGAACCCCTAGTTAACCGAAACACTGACAAACTGCCACTTGCAAAGCCAAAACTTCAGGCCTGATCTCGGGATGTGACACAGACTCTCTCTTAATTTTGTTGTTATTATTCTAAACAATCTAGGGCTTCTAAAAGTCCTATTTTTATAATTAATTTCATGTGAAAATATGACAAAAACATCCCTAGAATAATCAAAGTTAGATTGGGACAAGTTAATAGATTTTAACTAGGAGAAGAAGCTCGGTTAAGTGGGGAACACGTAGCCACATCATGACACCATGTTTGACTCGTCAGGACGCCATGTATCGCGTCGTCGTGACATCAGCTCTTCCTCGTCACAACATCACCTTCTGTTTCATCCGAAATGTGAGACACACTCCACAAGTATCATTCAAAAGTCATGTCAACAATTATTCTTTGGTATATATTTTTTATCTATCCATAATCTATATACCTATAGTTTCTCTCATGATCGGAGGTGTTGTTATAGAGCCTTTAGATAAGTTATGATGTCATTTAGTCATACTCACTTATTGAACATATGCATAAAATAAATGCCATTGAAAGATGGTATTTTGGATAAAGTAGCTCATTGACTCTACGTTGGGGAAGCTTGATTAACTTGGTGAGGTGAGATAGTTACCTTTTATATATCTATATTTATTACATATATAAGAAAGGTTTATTTATATCGATGTAAAATTAAATAGTTTTATATTATTTTGTAATTTTTGTTATTAATATTTTAATAATCCAATCGTTATATTTTATTCTACATTCATGTAAATCATGTATATTAAATTTGATATATATTAAAAACTATATACACTTATTTTATGTAAAAAAATCAATAGTATATATATATATATATATATATATATATATATATATATTTTATATCAATATGATTGAAATATTTGATCGATTCAAAAATTAACAAGCATGAAAAGTATAAATATCTTAATAAATTTAATAATTAAATTATTAAAATATTAATTATATAAAAATACGAAAAATTATAAAATCACTTAAATTTTATTCCGAGAAATTGAATCTCTTGTATTCTATATAAACACATATATGACAATCTCTTATATTTGAAAAAAAATTGACGGGCTATTTTTTCGTAATATTTTTAAGGGGTGTTATTTAGTATATTGTTAGTGGAAAGAAAATTTCCAAACATAGTTAAGATTATTATTCTAGCTCTCCCTTGTCTTCGATGGTTAGGTGCTTCACATTTAAACCTAAAAAAGGTTGGAGAGCCGGTAAGAATGAATAGTTAAGATTATTATATGTGTTTATTTAATTTTAAATTTTTAAATAGTTTTTAATAGACACTTATTATCATATAGCAACTTATGTTAACCAATGGCAAAACGACAAGAACAATAGAACCTGTGAGAGTTCTTTTCTTTTATCGTCCAAACTAAATATTATTATGTCATTTCCCTTGTCTTTTTCTAAGAAACTTTGCTTTTTTTAGGCACTAAAATGTAGACACTTGGGGTGGTTGTCCCAATTAATTTATATTTTATCTTAACGGTTTCATGCCGGATGTACTCAAATACTAAACATTTTGGTGTTTTCAAATTACAAAACCATCAATTAATTTGGCCAAAAAAAGCCCCTCAATTAATTAGCTTAATTAGTTGAATTCCCTGTTTGTTTGTTTTTTTCATGGACCGGTCTTTGATCTCTTAATTGTGAGTATATATTCTTAAGTTGCTGAAAAATATATAAATGGTAATTTACTGTATAAGGGAGTGCACACTCCTTGATTACAAAAGTTGTTTAAGATAATTTTTATATTTATCATGTTGATAATTTATTGAATGATATTTATAATGTTTATAATTTATTGAATAGTATTTATGAGCAACATTGATTATGTGGATGATATCTAGCCCATCAATGAAGATTATATCACTTGGGGAAACACGTTTTAGAGATTAGATCGAACTAAATCACCCTACTTAATCTCTTGGATCGTAGATATTGGATTGAATTAGGACACTGATCTTGGCTGCCAAGAGTTCATGTTTACCTTATTCATTATTATTATGTTGTATTCAACTTATTATATTGTTATTTTATACAGACCGATATAGATCTTCTTACGTAAGCAAGTCTCTAAGTATTCTATATAATTGAGAGAAATGTATAAGTTTATTTACTTAGAATTGAAAGCACTAAATCTGTTCAAATAAGGAACTATATTTTGTGAGTGCATATTGATAATAAAACCTCTTGTGTTGTGGTATTACTTGTTAAATTCATAGAGTGAATTTAGTGGTGAGGGTTTTAGTCTTCAAAGATACAAGTGGGGAAATTGTCACAAGTTTGTGATAGATAGAGGATCATTGTGTAAGAGTTTGAAGATAGTGAATATTTCTCATTGAGCTAGGCTTCGCAGACATGGGAAAATTGAATTGTGTAAACAAACTTTGTGTCCCTTGTTTTTTTTTTTTTTTTTTTGCACACAGTGCTTGAAGGAGTGTCCACTCCCTTGTCACTCCTTCTAAGCACCTAACTTGTTGCTCAACAACTGTTTCCTTTCAACAATTGGTATCAAAGCTTACCACATTAATTAGCTAGTGGAGATCCTTAGTGTTGATAGATTCAAGCTATGAAATGTTCATCTACTTTAAGACCTCCAATGCTACTGTAACACCCGTTACCCGTATCCGTCGCTAGAATAGGGTTACAAGGTATTACCGATTAATTCAAAACATATAGCATACATTCTTATAAATCATTCAACACAATCACATTGTCACTTAAAAGGGCCTACGAGGCCTTAAACATGCTTTAGAAATGGTTCGGACTAAACTGATAACATACGAAAATTTTGAAAAAATTAGAAATATTTCAACCATACAGGGGTCACACGCCTATGTGAACAGGCCGTGTGCCTCACACGGCTCCATACATGCCTGTGTCTCAAGCCGTGTGGAAACAGGGCATACATACTAACTTGGGTCACACAGCCAACCACAGGCCCGTGTGTCTAGCCCGTGTGCCCTTCAAAGTGGCCACACACGCCCGTGTGCCAGGCCATGTGCTAGGCCGTGTCAAACCTGTAGGGTATACTGACTTATGTAACACAGTCGGTCACACGCACGTGTGTGAAACCGTGTGGAGCATACTAACTTCAATTCAATTTCAAAACTAAGGGGCACACGACCGAGTAACATGACCGTGTGTCGTACACGACCAAGACACACGCCCATGTCTCTGCCTGTGTAGACAAAAATAGACCATTTGCAAGGCCAATTTGCCACCCCAACTAATGCTCACTTAAACAACCAAAATGGTACCATTTAATCATACAAATAACTAGCCACAATCATCAACCAAATGCACCATTCATATTATATCCATTTCAACCAAATTCAATATTCAATTCAATGCCATTTACCTAATCAAATACTTATCAATTTAACTTCTAAAATCATACTTCATCAAAGCATTTCTCAAGCATTTATACTCCACAAATCAATTAACCATTTAAGCAACTATAAAACCATAACCATATTCATTCCAAACATGCCAAAATAAGCCATCACTCATGGCTATATGTACAAACTAAAACATATATATTTACAAGCCATTTCTAATAGCGAAACACACATCAAAATTTACATCATTTACAAGCCAACTCTCATGGCTATAACCACAACCAAAATACCACATGTAGCCTATACATGCCATATACCATCAATGTATAACTCAAAAGTACCAACTTAGATGTTTGATAGTGCCATGATATCCTCGACGACTCCCGGATCCGAGTTAGCCTTGATTCACTATAAAACATAGGAAAATAAAGCAAAGTAAGCTTCATAGCTTAGTAAGCTCGTATGTGAATAACTTAATTCATCGAATAAATGCAAATTGACCAATTACACATGGCAAAAACATATACACATTAACTACACACCTTTCTCACGTCTCAAAACATGATCAATTACAATCTCATCGAACTTTCACTATTTAATACTCGAATAGGTTCTATACATACCTATATAGCCTCGTACTAACCTCTTTCTCAATCACATCATTCATTTACTCGTTGAACCATTCAGAATAGAAATCGAATATTCAATGATCTCAATCGATAAGTGCCTATACCATGGCCCGTAGCCAAATCAAGGAAACTTATCCCCGGAGTACCTATACCATGGCCCGTAGTCAAATCAAGGTAACTCATCTCCAAAATACCTATACCATGGCCCAAAGCCAAATCAAGGTATAACTCGTACCCGAAGTGCCGATATCGTGGCCCAAAGCCAGTACAATAACCTAATGACATGTCACTAACATCCTAACTATTCCTAAGGTTCAATTGGGATTTCACACTTGTCGAATCATCGTCGAACTATCCATGGAGTCGTATTCATAATTCAAACATTATCCGTTATCTCGTAATCACAGTTTATGCAATATCAAAGCAATGACATACATTTATAATGAAATTACCACATACGAACTTACCTCATATTCGTAATTGACGGATCGGGTCGACTATTTCATAACCTTGCTTTTCCCCCGATCTAAATCCGAATTCTTTCTTTCTTGATCTATATGAATTCAAAATTAACTTATTTATTCAACCATTCATTCAATTTGGTCCAAAACTTACATTTAGGCCTATTTTCACATTAGCCCCTAAACTTTTGCATTTAATCATTTTAGTCCTTATTTCGCAAATACACAAAACTTATAGAATTCAAAAAAACCCATGCTTGGTCGAATTACACATAGGTCCCTAGCAGTCCAGAACATTCACTTATTTCACATTTCGACCACTCAGTTTGCACATTTCACAATTTAATCCCTATTATGCATTTTCATCAAAAATCACTTAACAAAATATGTAAAACTATCATCAAGCTTTCATATTTCAACAATAAACATCAAAGAACTCATAGATTCAATAATGGCAACTCTCAAAATCTTTAACAGTTTCAAAATTAAAGGTACGGGCTAGCTAGATTGAGCTGCAACGATTACAAAAACATAGAAATTATTAAAAACTGAGATAAAACCGTACCTTAATCAAGCTAGGAGTTGGCCGAATGCAAAACCTAAAGAATAGTTTTATTTTCCTTCAAATTTTCAGCAATAAAGATGAAGAAAGATGAATAAAATGGCTTTGTTTTATTTAATCAACAATAATAACCATTTTACTAATTTAACCTTTGTAATATAACTTAAAAATCACTTAATGCTCGTCCATCTTTGTCCATTCAAAATTAAAATAGTCTAATTACCATTTAAGGACCTTAAATTTAATAAACCATAGCTATTTAACACTTTTTACTAATAGAACAACACTTTTGCATTTTACGCGGTTTAGTCCTTTTTATCAAATTAACCATTCAAACAGTAAAATTACTTCACCAAATTTTCACACATACAAGCTATCATGT
This sequence comes from Gossypium rotundifolium, assembly GCA_025506655.1. Classification (NCBI taxonomy): domain Eukaryota; kingdom Viridiplantae; phylum Streptophyta; class Magnoliopsida; order Malvales; family Malvaceae; genus Gossypium; species Gossypium rotundifolium. The sequence continues at coordinate 112,726,894 of CP106729.1, forward strand.
TGTAAACACATAAAATAATATTAAAATAATTTTTTGACATCGATTTGGTGGTTTTGAAACCACTGTTCTAATTTAGCTAAAACCAGGCTGTTACAACTCTCCTCCCTTAGGGATTTTGTCCCTGAAAATCTTACCAGTGAATAGGTTCTGGTATTATTTTCTCATAGCATCTTGGGTTCCCAAATAGCTTTTCCAACCCCATGTCGATGCCATAATACTTTCACTAATGCTATTTTCTTATTTCTCAGCTCTTGGATCTCACGAGCTAAAATTCAAATCGATTTTTCAGCATATGACATATCAGATTGAATTTCAACCTCGATCGGGGAAATGACATGTGAAGGGTCAGATCAGTATCGTCGAAGCATCGACACATGAAACACATTATGTATTTTCTCTAACTCAGATGGTAAAGATAATCAATATGCCATTGGCCCAACTCGCTCAGTAATCTCATACGGTCCAATGAATCGTGGACTCAATTTCCCTTTTCGACCAAACCGCAATATCTTTTTCCACGGTGACACTTTCAAAAACACTTTATCCCCGATCTGGAACTCAATGTCTTTCTGTTTCAAGTCTGCATAAGATTTCTGTCGATCCGAAGCTACCTTCAAGCTATCGCAAATTAGTTTCACTTTTTCTTCAGTGTCTCTGATCAGATCAACCCCGTGAATCTTATTTTTGCTAAGCTCATTCCAGTACAACGGTGTTCTACATTTAAGACCGTATAGAGCTTCGTACGGTGCCATCTTTATACTTGATTGAAAGCTATTATTGTAAGCAAATTCAATCAGTTGTAGATATTTCTCCCAGCTACCTTCAAACTCAAGAATGCAACAACGCAACATATCCTCAAGTATCTGAATAACTCGTTCAGATTGACCATTTGTTTGCAGGTGAAACGCAGTGCTAAAATGAAACTTTGAACCTAAAGCTTCTTCCAAAATTGCGAAATAAATCATGGATCTCTATCTGAAACAATAGATAGGGGAACACCATGTAATCTCACAATTTCAAAAATATACAACTCAGCTAATTTATCAAGTGAGAAATCTGTACGTGCCGGAATGAAATGAGTTGATTTTGTCAATCTATCAACAACAACCCAGATTGCATCATTCTTTTTCGAAGATAAGGGCAAACCCAATACGAAATCCATTATTACTCTATCCCACTTCCACTTAGGAATCATAATAGGCTGTAATAAACCTAACGACACTTGATGCTCAGCTTTAACTTACTAACAAATCAAACATTTCGAAACAAATTTTGAGATATCTTGTTTCATGCCATACCACCAATAAAGCTGTTTCAAATCGTTATATATTTTTGTGCTTCTTGGATGTATTGATAAACAACTACTATGTGCTTTGTTTAGAATCTTTCGAATGAGCTCAAAATTTCTTGGTACACATATTCTATCATGAAACATCAAACAGTCATCAGGCCCTATTCAAAACTCTGAATCAGAAATCGACTCACACTGAGCTCATTTTGCTTGCAATTAATTATCAAATTTTTTATCCTCACAAATCTATTGTAGAAATAATGGTCTCACTTTCAACTCGGTTACTATCGAACCGTCATCAGACAAAGCTAATTGTGTGTTCAAAGCACATAAAGCAAATAATGATTTTTTTCTCAAAGCATCAGCAAGTACGTTCGCTTTCCCCAGATGATAATCAATCTCTAATTCATAGTCTTTTAGTAATTCTAGCCATCTTTGTCGCAAATTCAAATCTTTCTGAGTCATCAAATATTTCAAGCTTTTGTAGTCGGTATAAATATGGCATTTCTCACCAAACAAGTAATGATGCCAAATTTTCAATGCGAGCACTATCGCGGCTAACTCTAGATCGTACGTCGGATAATTCTTTTCGTGTAGCTTCAACTGTCTAGAGGCATAAGCTACAACTTTGCCTTCCTACATCAAAACATAACCCTAGCCATTTAACGATGCATCACTGAAAACTACGAATTCTTTACCTGACTCAGGCTGAACTAACACTGGTGCCTCTATCAATAATGCTTTCAACTGCTCGAAGCTCTGCTGACACTTTTTTTACTACTAAAATTTAACATCTTTTTGAAACAATCGTGTCATCGAAGTCATAACCATCGAGAAGCCTTTCAAAAATAGTCTATAATAGTCAGCTAGTCCCAGAAAACTACAGGCTTCAAATACATTTCTCGGAGGCTTTCAATCTATAATTGCAAAAATTTTGCTCAGGTCAACTCGGATACCCTCGGCTGAAACTATATGTCCCAGAAAACCAACCTCTCGTAACCAAAACTCATATTTGCTAAACTTTGTAAACAACTATTTATATTTAAAAGTTTGTAACATGATTCTCAAATGCTTGGCATGCTCAGATTCATCATGAGAGTAAATCAAAATGTCATTAATAAACATAACTACAAATCGGTCTAAGTAGGACCTGAATACCCAGTTCATCAAGTTCATAAAAATATGAAGTGTATTTGTTAGTCCGAAAGGCATAACAAGAAATTCGTAGTGTCCGTACCTTGTTCTAAATGCAGTCTTTGGCACATGTGAGTCTTTAACTCGCAACTGGTAATAACCTGATCTCAAATCAATTTTTGAAAATACTGTTGCCCATTTTAACTGATCAAACAAACCATCTATTCGTGGCAAAGGGTATTTATTCTTAATTGTCACTTTGTTGAGTTGTCAATAGTCTATACGCATTCTCATCGTGTCATCTTTCTTTTACCAAATAACATCAGTGCACCCCAGGGAGAGAAACTCGGTCTAGCAAAACTTCTATCTGTCAACTCTTGCAACTGAGCTTTCAATTCTTTTAACTTTGTCGGATCCATTCTATACGGAGCTATCAATGTCGGCGTTGTTCCCAATACTAATTCAATACCAAACTCAAACTCTCTGATAGGTGGTAAACCCGGTAACTCTTCGAGAAATACATCTAGATACTTGCATACAATTGGCACTAATTCAATCTTTGTTTCTGTCATTTTCGTATCAAGTACATAAGCAAGATAAGCTTCACACCCCTTTCTCACAAATCTTTGAGCTAACTTAGACGAGATCACAACTGGCAAACTATTCAGATCATCAGATTCAATTCTAATAGTCTCATTATTCTGACATTTCAATTCTATTGTCTTTTGTCTACAATTCATTATAGCATCATGCATCGTTAACCAATCCATACCCAAGATCACATCAAATTCATCGAATGGCAACAACATCAGATTAGCCAAAAAACAGAAATCTTGATTCATTAATGGAGAATTCTTGCAGACTTTGTCAACCAAAACACATTTGTCTAAGGGGTTCGATACTCTAATCACAAATTCAGTAGACTCTACAGGCAAAGTCTTACTAGATACTAAATTCATACATATATAAGAATGAGTTGATCCTAGATCTATCAATTCCATCACATTAGTATCATAGAAAGTGAAAGTACCGGTGATAACATCTGGAGATGACGCTTCTTCACGAGCTTGAATAGCGTAGGCTCTAGCAGGTGCTTTGGCCTTAGATCTCACAGCTGAATCCTTTGTCGCCCCTCTACTACCACTTACATTTTCGACAATTCTAGGTGGTCTACCTCTATTCGACGTGTTACTTGGTCTCACATTCTAAACTTTATCTTTCTCATCCAGCTCAGGGCAACCTCGAATGAAATGATCTAGCGAACCACATTTGTAACAAGCTTTATTTTTTTATTCTAGCATTCTCAAAAATGTCGTCTCCCACACTACTGACACTCGGGTTTGTTATCTCTCACACTGCCAACACTCGATACTGATGTAGCTTGAGCTATAGAACTTGAGTATGGTTTTCTACGATCTCTATTCGAATATTTGTTTGAAACATTTGGGCAAACGTACGAATCTCTGGATTTCTTTGCTGAAGATTGATACGGCTTACTCATTGATCTTTTTCTCGAGTCTCTAGCTTCTGAATCTCATTTTCTCTTTTCTTTGCTAAGATCCTTGGCTTTATAAGCCCTTTCCACCAGAACGACAAATTCTTTCAACTCTAGAATTCTGACTAGTAGTTTTATATCTTCGTTCAACCCGTCAACGAACCGCTTACACATAATCTCTTCGGTAGAAACATACCCTTTGACATATTTACTCAACCGTACAAATTCTATTTCATACTCGGTTACAGTCATTCGAACTTGTCTTAATTCTAGAAACTCTTTGTGCTTTTGATGGAGAAATCTTTGACTAATGTATTTCTTTCGAAATTCGGATTGAAAGAACTCCCAAGTAACTCGTTCTTTCATAACCACAGATACCAACGTGTTCCACCATTGATACGCGGTGTCTCTTAGTAAAGATATAGCACATTTAATACATTCATCAAGAGTACAAGACAATTCATTGAATACTCAAATCGTATTTTTGAGCCAAAACTTAGCTCTCTCAGCATCATCATCAGCAGTAGCCCGAAACTCTTCAACCCCATATTTACGAATCGTATCTACTGGCAGCTTGTTCAACCGTATCGGATCTATAACTTGAGGAACAATAGGATTTGTTGAGGAATAGGTGGGGGTGGAGGTTGTTTAGCAGCCAGATTCGTTTGGACATATTAGGTGAACCATTTGTTCATCATTTGGAAAAAAGCTTCTTTAGCCTCACCTCCTTGACTACTCGACAAAGGTCTAGAATCAGATGGCATTGTCCCTTGTGTTGGATCATGCGCATTACTCTCTGCGTCATCAGCTACAGCTCGTTCGAGATCCATTACTATACGAAAACACAATTTAAGCTGTTAGGAATCATCACACTATCGCAGAGTATATATGGCATGTATAGCAAGGCTTTTACACATACTACATTAGTCCTAAAATCGACTAAATCGTATCTCTGATGCCAATAAAATTTAACACCCTTAACCCTTATCCGTCACAAGAATAGGGTTACGAGGTATTACCAATCAGTTTACAACATATCGCATACATTTTCATAAATCATTCAACACAATCACATTATCCCTTAAAAGGGCTTACGAGGCCTTAAATATGCTTTAGAAATGGTTCGAGACTAAACCGATAACATACGAAAATTTTAGAAAACTTAAAAATATTTCAACCATACAGAGGTCACACGCTCATGTGAACAGGCCGTGTGCCTCACATGGCTCCAGACACGTTCGTGTTTTAGGCCGTGTGGAAATAGGACATACATACAGATTTGGGTCACACGACCAACCACACGCCCATGTGCCCTTCAAAGTGGCCACACACCCGTGTGCCAGGCCATGTACTAGGCCGTACCAAACCTGTAGGGTATATTGACTTCTGTAACATGGCCAAGTCACAAGCTCGTGTGCTAGACCGTGTACCAAATAGGGGGTATATTGACTTGTATCACATGGCCAGTCACACGCCGTGTGTGAGACCGTGTGGAGCATACTGCTTCAATTCAATTTCAAAACCAGGGGACACACGATCGTGTAACATGTCCATGTGTCGCACATGGCCGAGACACACGCCCGTGTGGACAAAAATAGATCATTTGCAAGGCTAATTTGCCACCCCAACTTGTGCTCACTTAAACAACCAAAATGGTACAATTTTATCAAACAATTAAACAACCAAAATCTTCAACCAAATAAACCATTCCTACTATATTCATTTCAACCAAATTCAATATTCAATTCAATGCCATTTACCTAATCAAATACTTATAAATTTAACTTCTAAAATCATGCTTCATCAAAGCATTTCTCAAGCATTTATACTTCACAAATCAATTAACCATTTAAGTAACTATAAAACCATAACCATATTCATACCAAATATGCCAAAATAAGCCATCATTCATGGCTATATGTACAAACTAAAACATATATATTTACAAGCCATTTCTAATAGCCAAACACACATCAAAATTTACATCATTTACAAGACAACTCTCATGGCTATAAGCACAACCAAAATACCACATCTAGTCTATACATGCCATATACCATCAATGTATAACTCAAAAGTACCAACTTAGATGTTTGATAGTTCCATGATATTCCCGACGACTCCCAGATCTGAGCTAGCCTTGATTCACTATAAAACATAGGAAAATAACACAAAGTAAGCTTCATAGCTTAGTAAGCTCGTATGTGAATAACTTAATTCATCAAATAAATGTAAATTAACCAATTACACATGACAAAACCATATAGCATTAACTACAAACCTTTCTCATGTCTCAAAACATGATCAATTACAATCTTATCAAACTTTCACTATTTAATACTCGAATAGGTTATGTACATACCTGTATAGCCTCGTACTAACCTCTTGCTCAATCACATCATTCATTTACGCTTTGAACCATTCAGAATAGAAATCGAATATTCAATGATCTCAATCGATAAGTACGTATACCATGGCCCATAGCCAAATCAAGGTAACTTATCCTCGGAGTACCTATACCTTAGACCGTAGCCAAATCAAGGTAACTCATCTCCAAAATACCTATACCATGGCCCGAAGCCAAATCAAGGTATAACTCGCACCCAAAGTGCTGATATCGTTGCCCGAAGCCAACAAAATAACCTAATGACATGTCACTAGCATCCTAACTATTCCTATGGTTCAACTGGGATTTCACGCTTGTCGAATCATCGTCGAACGTATCCATAGAGTCGTATTCAGAATTCAAACATTATAAGTAATCTCATTATCATAGTTTATGCAATATCAAAGCAATAAACATACATTTATAATGAAATTACCACATACAAACTTACCTCGTATTTGTAATTGATGGATTGGGTCGACTACTCGATAACCTTGCTTTTCCCCCGATCTAAATCCAAATTCTTTCTTTCTTGATCTATATGAATTAAAAATTAACTTATTTATTCAACCATTCATTCAATTTAGTCTAAAACATACATTTAGGCCTATTTGCACATTAGCTCCTAAACTTTCGCATTTAATCAATTTAGTCCCTATTTCACAAATACACAAAATTTATACAATTCAACAAAACCCATGCTTGGCCGAATTACACATAGGTCCCTAGCAGTCAAAAACTTTCATTTATTTCACATTTTATCCACTCAATTTGTACATTTCCCAATTTAATCCCTATTATACATTTTCATCAAAAATCACTTAACAAAACATGTAAAACTATCATCAACCTTTCATATTTCAACAATAAACATCAAAGAACTCATAGATTCAACAATGAAAACTCTCAAAATCTTTAACAGTTTCAAAATTAAAGGTACGGGCTAGCTAGATTGAGCTGCAACAATTACAAAAATATAAAAATCATTAAAAATCGAGCTAAAACCGTACCTTAATCAAGCTAGGCGTTGGCCAAATGCAAAACCTAAAGAATAGGTTTATTTTCCTTCAAATTTTCGGCAATAAAGATGAAGAAAGATGAATAAAATGGCTTTGTTTTATTTAATCAACAATAACAACCATTTTACTATTTTAACCGTTGTAATATAACTTAAAAATCACTTAATGCTTGTCCATCTTTGTCCACTCACAATTAAAATGGTCTAGTTACCATTTAAGGACCTTAACTTTAATAAACCATAGTTATTTAACACATTTTACTAATAGAGTAACACTTTTGCATTTTACGCGGTTTAGTCCTTTTTATCAAATTAACCATTCAAATAGTAAAATTACTTCATGAAATTTTCACACATACAAGCTATCATGCTGTAAACACATAAAATAATATTAAAATAATTTTTTGACATCGTTTTGGTGGTTTTGAAATCACTATTCTGATTTAACTAAAATCAGGCTGTTACAGCTACAAATTGATAATTATGCTTATTGGAAAGCACGCATGAAGGCTTATATAAAATCCATTGATGAGAAGGCATGACGTGCAATTCTTGCAGGATGGGAGCCTCTTATAATTGATTCTAAAAGTGAGAGAGTAGCAAAGCTTGAAGCTCAATGGACTACTATATACATAAACTCCAAAGTCTTATATGCCATATTTTGTTGAGTAGAATTACAGGAATTCAAAAGGATTTCCAAATGCATTGTTGTTAAGTTTGTTTGGGATATATTGTAGATTGCTCATGAAAGTACCTTCGCTATTAAACAATTAAAGATGCAAAGGCTAACATCAAGACTTAAGAGCCTAAGGATGCAAGAATAAGAAATAATTGGAGAGTTTTATGCAAAGCTGTGTGATTTATTGAATCAAGCATCTGCTCTAGGAGAGAAATACTCCAATACCAAACTAGTTAGAAAGGTGTTGATGTCTCTTTCGAAGAGATTTTCTATTAAGGACACAATTATTGAGGAGGAGGATGATCTTGAGAGGTTGGTTATCAATGAACTCATTAGCACCTTATAGAATTTATGAATTTCGATAAGGCTAAATGCAACAAAGTAAAGAGATATAGATATACTACTTTCCAAGAGGGTGAAAGAGTGCCAACTTCCTAAGATGCTGCAATTGAGAAACTCCAGGAACATATTGCCTAACTTATACAAAACTTTAACAAAGTATTCAAAAACCAGTGAAGGAGAACGAAGTAGTTTGAAGCTAGCAAAAATGTTTCCAGAAATAGATCCAACGGGTGGTAATCAAAGAGGAATCTGAAAAAGGTAAGAAGAAAGAAGTCCAGTGCTATGAATTTCAAGGCTATGGTCATATCCAACCTGAGTGTGCTAACACTCTAAAAAGGGAAAAAAACAATCACTTTGTGTGACTTGGAGTGAGGAAGATTCATCCAATGGAATTGATTCAGAAAAAGATAATAATTTTATTATTTTCGCTACTAGTACTGTAGATGATGAAGATTCCAATGGAGACTCTAATATTAGTTCGAATGAAGAATTTTCGAATACATACAAAGTGATATTGGAAAGTGTGGGAAAGTATGTGAAATTAACTCTCAAGTGTTATAGAACAATAAATAATTAAAGCATGAGAATGCTATGTTGGTTAAATAGATTGCGGTAAAAGAGTCTCTTCTTATAAAGGAGCTTCTCAACCTTGTGAAGGCAAATAAGGAAGTTGTTGATAAAAAAACTTATGCTTAAAAGTTTAATATTCGCAACAACAAACTTGATGAGATCTTAGCAATTGAGAAGAGAGATCTAGACAGTATGTAACACCCTATAACCAGCCTAATCGTCAACTCGAATATCAAGATGTCACACCACCGTCACACATTGTATACATTACAAATGGTCTTGTTAATTAGCAAACGCTATCTATTTTAGCATCCGAGCGAGGTTTGAGTCATATATATATATATATATATATATATCCTAAACATCACTTAAACATGTTAATCATACACCAAATGAACTTATAACATAAATTAAAAATGCATTAGGACCACATAGAATAATTTCGAGACAAATTACATAGTTATCGATATTGGAACTGTAGTATCGATAATCTCTTTATATGGTATCGATACTAATTGAAAATTGGTGCCAAATCAATATTTTGTTTCTTGCCTGAAATCAAAACACAAGAAAAATATCAATATATTTTTAAAAGTATCAATTTTATTACCCTGAGTATTTATACTCGTAGATATGGTATCGATAAAAAAATACGATACTGACTTCCTGCACATCGAAATATCATAGAGGTATCATTTTTGAAACTCGAATATTGATACTTATGTTCAAGACCACAAATACAACATAATTAAGTATTTAATCCATTCAAACAAATATCTAATCAACATGCATCACTGACCTCTTTAAACCAATGTCAAAACGACCAAAATAACAGTTCAAAGCATCAAAAACATGTCCGAGCAAGAATCAACTTATCAAGGTCCAAGCCTATAATTCCTATGAACAATTAAGCTATAAGGTATTTAAAACATCATGGCAATATCATGCAACATTTCTACCATATTATTCAACATCCATTGATCATACATATAGTTCATGACACTTCAACATAGAAGATATTCAAACCAAAACAATACCAATGAAATAATTATGACATCCATTCAAAGTGCTACAAAACTAAACCCATAAAATATCAGGAGGACCACAATAATAATCAATCAAAGTCTAACCACATTGACTTATCCCCACAATTCAAAGAATAATATTAATACCACCTATGCAAATATTAAAGCCTAATTTGGATCACTTCCTTAGTATCCCCGCACCATTCACACCACAAATGCTGAATATCTGCAATGGTTAAAGAGAGTGGGTGAGCTTAAACAAGATCAGTGAATGCTAGAGTAACCATAAAGTATACACAATATCAAAAGTTAAATAAGAGCATACTACGACACGTTCACAACCATATTCTAAAGAAGTCACAATAACATATTTACACTTCATTAAATCATAAAACTAACATATGCTCTCACGTACAACTTCACTCAACTTAAATACAAATAATTCATTTTACAATAATTCATCAAGACAAAACATCATATATGTGTTTAATAACTCACAAGTCTAGATTATACCTTCACATGCATTCACAAGTTAAATAAAAACGACCCAAACCACAATTACATACACAATTTACTATGAGAACATATTAACATTTTCATGAAACTTAAACCAACTCATTTAGCATATTATTCACATGTTATTGCATCCATCTCACATCGTTTTATCACAATATATAAGATTATATGTAAACGATAATTTGAAACTTGAGGCTATGAAACATAAATGTGGGCTCTATCACCACACATCGGATATCTCCAACACACCATTTGACTAATAGATTTGAACATATCCCAAAAAGTGAAGCATAAAGCTAGCAGTCTCCAATACACCAAATATGTCCTATTGAATGGAGCTTAGCTCACATTCTCTTATCTCTCTAACCTGTCCCAGGGCCTCAATGCCTAAAAATACAATACATATAGGTGAGTATTCACAATCCTATGGCATGCCAACTATATCCAACGATTTCAAGAGATCACAAGGCCAAAATATCCAAAAATACACATTTTTAATTACTGATTTAATGTACATCATCTCTGTTCATATTCATCAATTTACATCACAACTTGTACAAAATGCATACTTATTGGATTCACATTTAATTATACTTTAAGTGCCACAAAAATGCTCATTGAGCCATCACATATCTGACAACATATGTGTGCATTAAAATCAGTACATCATATATCACATACAAGTATTCTCACATATTACTTGTCATAATAATATCACATTCCACAATTCAACACAATATACTTACTAAAACTTCGTTCCCTTTCGCTATATATTGACATTATTAGCATACCATTAACACTATCATTTGACATATATATCATGCCCACAAAAAAACACAATTAACAATAGCCATCACACACATCTCATGTCACAATATTGCATCATATTACTCAATCCAAAATTATTCACATAATCATACATTTTGCCAAAATAAATCAATGAGAAATAGAAAGGTTACACTCATAACTTAGAAGGGGTTTACGCTATTCCGAAGCTCCCAATTAACACTATGAATCTTGTCTACAAGTAGCGATTCTAATTCTCACCGATCATGTTTTTGCCTAATTGCCAAAAGCTTAAACTAGCTTTTCCTTGCCTTTCGCCTTACTCGTAGAAGGCTCCAACGATTCCAATGCTTCACACATAATAACCATACAATATACACAATTAATAATCTGCCAAAGACTCACTTCAAACAATCAAAACACAAGCCTAAGCTAAATTCTCTTGTAATTGAAATCTTCAACATAACAAACTTGAAATCCAAATATCTCAGTCTATACTTAATGAGATTAGTGAATGCTCCTCTTATGTCATTTCTACGACTGTAGCTCGAAGGTTGATTAGTAGAGGCTGCGAAGCCTTCTTAGCTCATGTGGTGGATACAAGGATTCAAAGTCCGACATTGGAGGACCTACGGGCTGTGAAGGAGTTTCCAGATGTTTTTCCTAAGGAGTTGCCAAGATTACCCCTAAACAGAGAGTTAGAATTTGGGATCGAGGTGTTTCTTGGTACAGCTCCAGTATCCATTGCCTCATACTGCATGGCACCGACTGAGTTGAAAGAATTGAAGACTCAGTTGCTAGAGTTGCTTGAGTGCAGTTTTATACACCCTAGTGTGTCGCCATAGGGAGCACCAGTGTTATTCGTCAGAAAGAAGGATGGGTCAATGAGATTGTGCATTGATTATTGTCAGCTCAATAAGGTGACAGTGAAGAACAAATACCCACTTCCGAGGATTGATGACCTATTTGACCAGTTGAGAGGTGCTTGTGTGTTCTCTAAGATTGATTTAAGATCGGAGTATCATCACTTGAATGTAAAGGAGGGGGATATCCCGAAGATAGCTTTTAGGACTAGATATGGCCATTATGAGTTCTTGGTGATACCATTTAGGCTCACAAATGCTCTTGCAGCCTTCATGGATTTAATGAACCGTATTTTTTAGCCATACTTAGATCAAATTGTGGTGTTTTCATTGATGATATATTGGTGTATTCGCAATCTAAGGATGAGCATGATCACTATCTCCAAGTTGTGCTTTAGACCCTTCAAGAGAGACAACTTTTTGCCAAATTTAGTAAGTGTGAATTTTGGCTTTCTGAGGTGGCCTTTTTGGGTTACATTGTCGTGACAGATGGTATCTGAGTGGATCCTTAGAAGATTTAGGCAGTGGTGGATTGGAAGCAACTGCATAATATTTCTAAAGTTCGTAGATTTTAGGCCTCGTCAGGTATTATAGACAGTTTGTTAAAGATTTTTCGATGATTGTTGCTCCGTTGACCAATTTGCTGCATAAGGGAGCTCCATTTGAGTGGAATGAGAAGCACCAATAGAGTTTTGATTAGCTTAAGACAATTCTGACGGAGGCACCAATTTTGACCTAGCCGGAGTTAGGTAAGGACTATGTAGTGTTAATGTAACACTCTAAACCCGGCCCATTCACTACGACCGAATTTGAAATGCCATTGCGAAAAACGTTTGAAACAAATTTGAACTTAAGGATAAAACATGAACATTTTGTTAAGTTTAGAAAACAGTGTTCATTAAAATTCTTAAGTAAGGTGTGGTGTTTATAAAAATATCTTGATTAAAACTTTAGTATATATAGATTTAAATAATAAAAAAATCATTTGCAAATAATTCCTCAATTGTCAATCCATAAACTTAATGAAAAACACTTAAACAGACTTTAAATACTTTTAGAGTCCTTATTACAATAATTGAATAATCAAAGTACTGAAATTATAAATGCTTAATTAATTAAAAATATCTTTGTGCATGAAAATCTGCTTCTGCATGGCCACCTTTGTATCCACTCCAACCCGGTCCAAGCTTTACGCATCACCTGAAAGGTTTAAAATATTGGGTGAGTCAAACCAACTCAGTGCATAGTCATTTCACATATCTCCACATATGGGCTTGGCCCATATCCACACAGTCCATACACATAAATATGCAATTATGAAGCCCAACCCAACCTAAGTCCATCCATTACACCTACCTTAGCAGACTCCCTGCCCAAGGCCGTGGCTAATCCACCACCAATCACATCGTGATCCACATATCCTACCTTGGCAGACTTGCTGCTCAAGGCCGTGGCTGAGCCACCGATCTCGTAGAGATCCTACATATCAATCAGTCCATGGTGATGCACATAGCTATCAACCGTCGAGATGGGCACCTAGCTAACACCTCCCTTGACGTAGCACCTAGCCAACATCAAGCGCTAATGTAGCACAAGGCTAACATTAGACCACGTACATAATGTACACCCTTTCCTTCAATATTCATGTCCCAAGTCCCATGCATATATGTGTATCATGTCAGATTAACAATCAGAGTAAATATTTATCACATGCTCACCACAAATATCACACATATATCATAGGCAAAATAGAGCACTAACCTGATTAATCGATTACCCACTACGGGTATCCACCATCTTAGCCATTATTTCCGACTAACATACACATCATAATCAAACATACATAACAACATACAATAACAGGAGAATAGTGCGATAACTACGCACCTGATTATTTAGCGAGATCCCGATCTATTGAATCTAACACAATCTAAATCCCGAAACCGCTCCTTGTCTTAGAAGTTGTCGAACTCCCTTGTGCATTTTAAATCCCAAAATTCACCGAATAACTAGGGAACACGCAGCCTATGGTGTACCTTCGGGAAAAGAACTTCTCCTTCCTTGTAATCTACACTTAGTAAGCCCCGAAAGATCTCCTTATTTGAAGAAATCGATTGCACCCTCACTTCAACCTTCAGAGATTCGGCTATGGCCTTGATCTTAGCAAGCTTTCGGCTTTTAGAATATTGAGAGGAGAAGAATGAAGAAGAAAAGAATAGGGGTTGCAGAGAAAATTCGGCAGAGGTTATCAAAGAAGAGTAAATAATGTTGAATGGCCTCTCTATTCCTTTTATAGCCGAATTTACTAGGCTAGAGTCCCTTACTTGGCCACTACTCTTCTTAATTTGATAACTTTATCTCATTAATAATAATAATAATCCTTCTATTATCTCTTCTTTATCCATTAAAATAAAAGGAATTAATCCACAATTATCTCTTGAGAATAATCTAAAATAATCCCATTATTTATCCCTATTTAGCCAAAATTTAAAGAGAATAAAACTCCTCTTTTTAAAAGCTTGTGCCGTCCAATTCACTTCTTCCGGAAGCAAAATAAAATTTCTTTTATTTGCTTCCCATGTGACTCGAACTCAGGCCCAACACCCTTGTATGTGGCGTCATTTCCAAAGGCCCTAAGTGACATCTTCAGGCCACTTTTCCAAGCCTGTTTGTGTGTCAAATTTCACATACATTTTCTCTTAAGGCCACCTTGCCTTAGTTTCCCCTTTTTAAACTTTAAAACTTAACATTTCCTTACATTTCCTAAAGCTCCTCAGATCACATCCAACACACCCACTGAGCCTACTATTTCATGAATTACGCACGAACGCATAACCCCTAATCTAGGATGTTACAGTTAAGTGATTCGTCCTTGAGTGGACTTGGTTGTGTTCTCATGCAAGAAGGTAAGGTAGTCGCTTATGCATCTAGGCAGCTTAAGTCACATGAGTGTAACTACCCTACCCATGATTTGGAGTTAGCAGTAGTGATTTTTGCATTGAAGATTTGGAGGCACTATCTCTTTGGGGAGAAGTGTTATATCTATACCGACCACAAGAGTCTTACGTATCTGCTCACCTAGAAGGAGCTAAATTTAAGGGAACGTATATGGATTGAGCTACTTAAGTACTATGACAGCGTCATTAACTACCATCTAGGTAAAGCTAATGTGGTAGCAAATGCATTGAGTCATAAATTAGTGGCAGCGTTGCGAGGGATGTTTGCAAATTTGAGCATGTTAGAGTACGGTGGTTTCTTAGCTGAGCTTCAGGTTGAAACGATGTTGGTGCTAGAGGTAAAAGAGGTGCAGAAGTCTGATGATAGTTTGGTTACAAGAGCAGATAGGGTGAGACAAGGAGAAGCATCAAGCTTCGAATTACAAGATGGTGATGTATTGTATTTTAGAGGGAGACTTTATGTTCCAGCAGGTGAACTAAGGGATAAGATCCTTCGTGAGGCACATAGTAGTCCGTTTACTATGCACTCAAGTAGTAACAAGATGTATTAGGAGCTTCATCTATTTTATTGGTGGCCAAGGATGACGAGAGATGTGTCAGAGTTTATGACCCGATGCTTAGCTTGTTAGTAGGTGAAGGCAGAAAATCATGTTCCTTCAGGTCTTCTTCAGCCTATCTAGATTTCGCAGTGGAAATGGTATTGAGTCAGTATGGATTTTGTGACTGGGTTACCTATGTCTCGGTCCAGACACGATGCAATTTGGGTAATCGTGGACAGATTGATGAAGACTGCACATTTCCTACCAGTGTGCATGGACTTCACTCTCGAGAAGTTGGCCAAATTGTATATTGTTGAGATATTACGGCTTCACGGGGTGCCAGCTTCGATTATTTCAGACAGAGATCCGCGTTTCACTTCAAGATTTTTGAGAGCCCTTAATGAGGCGTTGGGTACCTGCTTGCACTTTAGTACAGCTTTTCATCCGCAGACTGATGGTTAGTTACAGCTAGTCATACAAATTCTCGAGGATATGCTTCATTATTGTATCATTGAATTTTAGGGAGGTTGGGAGGAGCACCTTCCCTTAGTCGAGTTCGCATACAATAATAGTTATTAGTCTAGCATTCAGATGGCTCCTTTTGAGGCATTATATGGTCGTAAGTGCAGGACTCCTTTGTGTTGGACAGAACTTAATGAGAGGAAGATGGTTGGTCCGGAGTTGGTCAGGGAGACTGAGGATAAGGTTCGGATAATCCAAGACAATCTAAGAGTCGTTTTCAATCGTCAAAAGTTATATGCAAATTTGAAGCGCAAAGAGATAGAGTTTGCAGTGGGCGACAAGGTCTTCCTTAAGGTTTCACCTTGGAAGAAATTTTTACGCTTCAGACACAAAGGGAAAATTGAGTCCCAGGTTCATTGAACCTTATGAAGTTCTAGAGAGAGTTGGACCAGAGGCATATCGGTTAACTTTGCCACCAGAGTTAAAGTGTATTCATAATGTGTTCCACGTGCTTATGCTTAGGAGGTATCGTTCTGATCCTTCCCATATCTTACCGCTTGAGCATATTGAAGTGAGCCCAAACTTGTCATATGAAGAAGAACCGATTCAAATTTTGGCCCAAAATATTAAAGAACTTAGGAACAAGAAGATCCCCTTAGTAAAGGTCCTGTGGAGGAATCACGGAGTTGAGGAGGCGACATGGGAGCTAGAGGAGTCCATGAAATTACAGTATCCGCACCTTTTTTATTCAGGTAAATTTCAACGACGAAATTTCTTTTAAGGAGGGGAGAGTCGTAATGGCCCCAAATTCTCGAGTCAACATTCGAGTGTTGACCTGGGTTGGCGATGGATAAATTTATTTTTGAATTGGGTTTTGTTGGAATTAATTTGGGTGAATTTTGGACCTTTTTATAAGAAATTAAGGATGTTGGAAAGCTTGTGTGAAGTAGGGGGAAGATGGATGGCTAATATGGTGATTTTACCATTTAAATAAAAATTTAATATGGTGATTTTACCATTTTTGAATAAAAATTTTCTCCCAATTAATGATAAAAGATGGTTTG
Source organism: Gossypium rotundifolium (assembly GCA_025506655.1). Taxonomy (NCBI): domain Eukaryota; kingdom Viridiplantae; phylum Streptophyta; class Magnoliopsida; order Malvales; family Malvaceae; genus Gossypium; species Gossypium rotundifolium. The sequence continues at coordinate 112,744,021 of CP106729.1, forward strand.
GTAGATTGAGATATGGGATAAAGTGGATTTGTCCCTATTTTTCCCTATATTATAATCACCCTATTGTTTTTTTCTTTTTTCATTTCTTCATTTTTTTCTTCTTTTCTCCATCTATTTTTCCTTAGCAAGTCATGTAGAGGGAGCGAGATTTGAGTGAGTTCTCACCATCTTTTTTCATCTTTCAATTCTCAAAGAAGGTAAGGGTCTTGATCTATTTTTTTTTTTTTAAAAGTTCCATGGAAGAAAAATAATATATATCTATGTTCATCAAGGATGAAGGTCGAGGTTTTTGGGTGTTTGGAAGGGTTTGAGTTTGAGGAAGTCTCTACACATCTTCTCATATTTTATTTATTTATTTATTTAAAGTGTGCATTTTTACATCCTATCAACTCTTATTTTTATTTTTATTTTTGTGGGAAATCTTATGTGTTACATGGTTATTAGTTAAAGATGGTGGTGAATCTTCTAAAGCTAAGGGTAAAGGCAAAGTGGTGGAGAGCTAGGCAAGAAACTTTGTTGGTGTTCTTCCATCAAGGTGGTACCCTCTAACTCTCCTATACTTCTTGATAAGTCATAAATATGATGCTTGTATGATAATGCATGCATGTTATATGTCTTTGGGTGGAAATTTTGTTTGGATGATTTAAAATGAAGCTAAAATCTTAGTTGTGAAATCTGCTAGAAACAGATTATTACATGAACAGTAAGTTTGAAAATTCACCATAAATTCTGTAAAAATAATTAAGAAGTTATCTATATATTTTTGGAACCATGAGTCAGTCTAGTTTCGTTTAGATCAAACGGAGATCGATTTAGATTTGTATTTTAAAATATATGAATTTTTGTGTGTTGAAAGGTCATAAAAATCTGGTAGCAGAATTCTTGTAAAACAGATTTAGCAGTGGCTTTGAAAAATCACCAAAAATTTCACAAGATAAAAGAGGAAGTAAGCCATATACCTATATAACCGTGCAGAAGTCTAGTTTCGTTTAAAACAAACGGTGCTCAATTTAGAGTTATATATTAAAAGTTATTAATTTTTGGATGAGGAAAGGTCAGAATATCAAAGTAGCAGACTGTCACATCTCATTAGTTAATATTTTAGCTGGAATGATAAGCAAGTTGAAATGAGTATGAGACTCGAATGTCATGGTTGTATTTTTGTGATTATATGTTTGATGCTTTGTTTGCACTTAGCCTTCGGGCTCTAACCTAACTAGCGGCCATGAGTGGCGCTCGGGATAACCCTACGGACACCCGAGATTATTTGACTAGCTGCCATGAGTGGCGCAGGACTATCCGTATACCTAATTATTTAAGCAATATGTGCAATCTAACAAGTTTGACAAGTTTGATATGCAAGCAATTTGGTTTTGTAGATTTAATGACTCATGATTTAATTATTCGATACTCATGTCATGTTTTTATGTATACATTTGATTTGCATGCTTATATTTATGAATTGCTTGAAGTATGGTCGAATTGTTTCATACCACTGAGCCTGTAAAGCTCAGCTTTCGAATTGTCTTAATGTTCAGATTTGTAGACTTTTGCTCGTGTCCAAAGAACATCATTGACGAGAGACTCCTAGCATCACGTATTCAGAGTACAGTACCTTATCTATTAGTGGGCATTGTATTCCTAAGGCCTTACTTGTATTTTTTTATAGGTCTGTAACTCATTTATCATTTTTGTTATTTTGACTATTTTGATATACGATGATATTGGAGCTCCACATATTTTGTATAACTACTTTTATTACTATTTTTAGTATAACTATGTATGGTATTTTCTCTTATACTAAATGTATTTCAATATTTTAAAATTATTTAAAAATTTTGCTGGGTTACTTCGGTGACCTGATGTAGCACCTTAGTATTCTAGTACTCCGTATTCAAGATTAGGGTGTTACACATTAGGTACACATAACCATATCTAGAATAATCATCTAAAATGTTGCATAATAATCGTAACCACCTCGCACATTGACGTTCATGGGGCCACAAACATCAATGTGCACAAGTTCTAATGATTTCACAACCTTCGTTTCTTTTGCATTAAAAGATTACTTAGTCATCTTGCTTTCTATGGAAGATTCACACTGTGGAAGAACAACTTTCTTAAGTGAACTTAAGGTGTCATCTTTCACAAGTCTAGTGGTTCTTTTTTAGTTAATATAACAAAGTCTCAAATGTCAAAGGTATGCCTCATTAGAGTGAGAAGTCTTATGTCTTTTATTTGTCAATTCAGTTCCAAGCAATGTGTACATATTTGGTTTGAAAAAATAGAGATTACTTGACATCCATCCATTATAGATAAGAGTACGATTTCTAAAAATTACTATACTATTATTAAAAGTCACGGTCAAACCGTCTTTAAATAAACATACAACAGAAATTAAGTTTCTTTTGGAACTAGGTACATATAAAACGTCTTTCAAAATAAAGATGTACATCTCCCACTATTTCAACTACCAGACTTGTCCCATCTTTGGTCCTCAATGAGAGACTCTAATCTCTAAGATCTTGCATTTTCTTCAACCTCTTTAGAGAAACACAAACATGTTTAGTGGCTTCGGAATCAATGACCCAATGGTCTATTGAATCATTCACGAAACAAATTTCAATCACAAAGAGTTCTATACCTTTTCCCTTAGTGGCTAGGTCACTAAACTAGTTGTGTAATGTGGTTTTTATGGTGCGGAGGTAGCAAAGTGAGGAGTGAGAAAAAAATATTTACCTATGGTGGGTGATTAGCTTCAAGAAAATTGTACGAGTTACTTAATGGAACAAATTCTATGGTGAAAATGAAGAAAAAAATTATAGAAATTAAGCCAAAAGAAACTAGTAAGATCAAGCATTTAATTTGATTCTGGAAACATGATTTATTGAGGAATTTAATAGTAAACCTGAATTTGTTCATGAAGAAGTTTGATATAAAGAAAAACCTCTTCAAGGACTGAAGCAGTATGAGTATGCAATCATATATTCAACCAAACTTAGTTCTTTATTTTCCAAAAGATAAAAAGATAATTAATTTTAATGGAGAAAAATCTCTATCGCTCCTCACTCCATCGCTTTGTGCCATAAAAATCACCTTACAGGATTGCTTTAGTGATGGGGCAGAGGATGAGCGGCAATAAAGATTGGTAGTTTTTATAGTGGGTGTTGGGGCAATTATGAGGATTGATAGTTTTTATATTGTAAATAAATTAAAAAATTATTTTAAATTAATTATAATGTAATCTCTAGCTTTTGTCAAAAAAAAAAAAAAAAAACATCAAGACGGTATTTTAAAAGACTAAATTGGAGGAGGTCATTTTATTATATATATGATTTGAAACCTTAACAGCATAAATACAAATGGGAGAGACCAACCAACTGGTCGAAACAAATAAATCACCAATAAAATTAGCTACGGAAGATGAAGCCAAGATTTGGTCAACCGATCTTACAAGAAATTAAAGGCGTTCGTCCATATATAAATTTATATATTTGATTCTTTCGAAATGATATATAATGTTTTTGCATTATTCGTGATCTAAACGCAAATATTTAATTATAGTAAATCAAACATGACAATTGATCTTGATCATGATATTCTTTGAGGCCATGAATTAATCTCCTAATTGAGACAGATAGACCCTAGTCGCCTCCCACATTTTACACTATCATCTAATATTTTCTTCTTGTCGTATTTGTACTCAAAACCCATCTTCACCAATTTGCTGGAGTCATATGCAATGCCTTTCTTTTCTTCTCCCATGAACCTGTCCATTGAAATCAATCAAATAAAATTTCTTTCTTTTTCTATTCCAGCAAATTATGCATGCAAAACAGCACATACTTCAATACTTACTCTTCTGGCATCTGGTATTGCGACTCGTTTTCTCGAAAATATGTTGCCATTTCTCTGATGGTTGGGTTAGCTGCTACACAAAGGTATCTTCCTCTCATGGAGGGTTTCTCCATGCAGAAGATATGCGCATCGCAGGCGTCTTCGATATGCACCACGGGAACTGATCCCATTACCTCTTCCATCAATTCTAGTCCCTCGAAAGTTTGTGGTTTGCCAATAATTTGCGAAAACATCACTTCCACGCTTAAAGGCACGTACGGCAGTAGAGTCTCTCCTCCCACAAGGCCACAGGCTAGAGTTACAACTTCTAATAGCTTGTCATCTCCAGGATTTTCGTTATATCTTAGTGCCTCTTTCTCCGCTAAGGTTTTCGATATGGTATATGCCTAACAGCAATTAATACGGTCATTTGGACTTGTTTTTGGCAATTGGAAATGGAAAGAATGAGAGTGAAAGAGAGAGAATACCCGCGTATATTCAAAGCCATGGGTAAATATAATATCAGATGGAGTCCAATTGGATTCATTTACGCAAGATTTGAGGTTGAATCCATCTTTTGTCAATGGAGAGGATGCCAGCACCGACGCAGTGTAGATAAGCCGTTTAACGCTTTGCGATTCGATACAGGACTCAGCGATTCTCCTCACTCCTGAAATAGCTGCTTCAACGATTTCCTTTGAAATAAAAGACAGGAAAATCTTAGATGACTGTTGTAACAATTAAGCTGCTATGGCATCTATAATTGATGAATAAATTAACTGAGAGCTATAAGAACTTCCAGCAGTTTGCTGTGGAGTAGCGACGTGAAACACAAATTCACACCCTTGGATAGCGTATCTAAACTCGTAGGGTTTGTATATATCAGCTTGGAACAAAACCAGTCTGGTGTCTGCACCAGGGAGGGACTTTAAAAGCCCAACTTTTAATTGGTCATCTGCAATTCAATATCAAATTTTGCTATCAGAAATTTCATTAACTTCAGCGGGGAGAAGGCACAAAGCTGAATTAAAATGAAGAAGAAAAAGAGGGAATGGGTTAGAGGATTTACCCAAGTTTCGTAGGGTTGCATGGACAGTGTAGCCTTTCTCTAAGAGCTTCTTCACAAGCCAAGAACCTATATATCCAGCACCTCCTGTAACGCAGACCTTGGTTAAAGCTTGCTTCCCCATTTCGATCTCTTAATTTCTTTTGGGCTCCCTTACTTAGAAGATTACAGCATATGTGCCAAGTCCTTACCATAATATATAAAGAGAGGCAGTCCCACCACAACCAGTACTGCAATTGTCAAACGAGAAACCAACAGATGAATTATCAAATGTCAAGATGCGCGTTATCCACGCAGGAGTTGGTAGGGTGTCTCTTTCACAAAAGCAAAGTAGAATATTTTCCTATGGTGTTAGTTTGTGGAAAATACAGCGAAAGAATTATGATATTATTATTGGAATAGGATTACATTGGTTCGAATGTACTAAAATAAATTATTCTCTTATTTGAAGATGAGTCGAGAAAAGTTATAGATAATTATAGGTATTATATAAAAAACATAGATAATAAAATTAATATTATAAAAAAAGCGTAAAACATTTTACAATGTAACCAGCGTGTTTTTCAAGACAAACAAAAACTGTTTTTACCTTCATTCATCTCAGAGCAACACATCCTCCATTCATCTCACAGTCAGCATCTCTCCTTGCTTCTCTAATTAGGTGAATTTTCTTTTTCATTTTTTCTTTGAATTGTTTCTCTCCCTGCTTCAGTTGAAATTTCTTCCATAAACTTCCGTTTCTTCTTTCATTCTTCGATCAACTCATTTCCCAGATGGTTCATCATCTTCTTTTATTAACTCATTGCTAATGAACGTGGATCCCATTAGATACCCTCTAGCCTTATTTGTATTGCTTTCTCAATAATTTTATGTACTATACATGTCAAAGTATGTAAATAAGAGGTTGTTAGTCTGTTAACAAAGTCTGGTATATTGTTAGTGGATTAGTTAGCAACAGTTAGGTAATTCTTTGTTATTATATAAGTTCTACTCTTTGTAGTGTGAAGGAAATTAACAATGAGTACAAAATAGTTCAGTCTTTCAGTATTTTCTTATACCTCAGTATTTCTATTTCTATCTTTTATTCAATTTTATAGAGTTACTTACATGGTATCAGTCGCCGTGATTTTGGAGACCGATTCTCAATTTGCTTTCATAACTACCACCGCTTCTCCTGACTCCGCCTCTATCGAGCATGGCTATCTGGCGTTCACTGGTGCTCGGATCGTCACCTCCTTCCCTCGCCATGACACTGTTAAACTGGTTGATGGCAATTTTCTTCGGTGGCAGCAGCATGTTCGCCTGATTATTGAAGGTTACGAACTGACCAAATTTTTGGAGGGCACGTTACCTGCTCCGCGGCGTTTTGTGCAGTCGCCGGAGGGATCTCTCGTTCCAAATCCGGATGCCTCGGCATTTATTCAACAGGATCGGTTGCTTGCATCGTGGTTACTCTCCACCATTAATCCTTCTCTGTTACCTTCATTCACAGATGCTCGAACGGCTTGTGACGTTTGGAACATGGCCACTCAACTATTTGCTGCAGTTACAGGTGCGAAATTATCTTGCATACGTCACGATCTACATTCTATCAAGAAAGGTAACCTTTCAATCACCGAATATGTAGCCAAAATTCAAGATATATGTGCCTTGATCGAGCCCTCTGGATCTCAGACCTCGGAGGCAGAAAAAGTTGAAGTTGTTCTTGCAGGCTTACCTCCGGATTTTGATGCTGTCCTTACCTTAGCATCCTTCTCCACCAAAACTCTGCCATTTTAATGTCTAATGGATCTGTTGTTGGAATATGAGACGCGTCAAAACCATGCGATTCAAGAGCTTCCTATTCAGGCCAACCTTGTGGAGTCCATTCCAGCCTCATCGATGGTGGATCCTGGTCGTGGTGGCCGCTCGTTGTCCGGCAGTCGTGGCAGAGGTTTTCAGAACCGCACTCAATGTCAGATTTGCGGCCAATTTAGGCATTTAGCCCAACGGTGTTGTTACCGTTTTGATCGCGATTATGGAGACGTGCTTGCTCTTAACACAGCTCCAGCCATGGCGCCATTTGGAAGTGCTGGTCATGGACCGTGCAATGACACATTTGGCGCGCCTGGATGGTGATCAGATCGTGGTGCTCAGGTATCGTTTGGTGGCTGTAGTGGTTCGGTATCTTTCAGTGGTCCTTGGTGGTCTATCGGCCCTTCGGTTGTGACCCAATGGCGTGCCCGTCTGGCCTTGCGTGGGGGAATTTGCAACATGGCGTGTATGTGACATTTTAACCTTCTACTAGGGTTTCCAATCCCTTCTCCACAAATACTAATGATGCAGGCCACACGGTTGGGCCCACTGGTGTACTAGCCCCACATGGTGCTAATTTTGTGTCATCAATGCTACCAATTATGGATCCTCAAATTGGGCCACATGATTTTGGGTACTATGGTGCGTCTAGGCCAAATAGTTCAAGCCATGGTTGTGGGCCTTATATTAGGCCGAATAATGTTGACCCAATTGCTGGCCAGCATAATGGGCCGAGTGCAAATCTTGTTGGGCTTGAGGCCACTGGTAATACTCTCGTACAAAATCGTGGTGTGTCGTGGCGAACTAAACCGAGGGCATGGGTTCATGATGTTGATGCCTCATTTTGCATTGATTGCCTCGTATTCCTGATTTTAATGCCTCTGATTTTTTGACCACCCCTGGGTCCACTGTCAATACCAATCAATATAGGTATAATTTTGATAATGAAATTTCTTGTGTTCCTATGCCTGTAGGGACCATGTCTTGGTGTCCTGACTCAAGGGCTACACACCATGTCTGTCGAGAGGACACGGCTTTGCACAGGTCCACGCCATACTCAGGTACATCTTCTCTTCTTATGGATGATGGAACACCTACAAAAATTTCATGTGTTGAGAATTCTAATTTATATACACTGAGTAAAGTACTTCATCTATCTAATGTTCTGTGCGTGCCAAATATCTGGAAGAATTTTTTGTCAGTATCTAAGTTTGCCAAGGACAATAATGTGTTTTCTGAATTTCATCCATCATATTGTTTTGTTAAGGACATCTTAACTTGGGAAATTTTGCTGCGAGGCCACATTCATGACGGGCTCTACTATTTTTCACCGGCTACTTCTGACTCCTCTGTTAGTGATCCGCCTGTCCTCAACACTAGTTTTTAGCCCTCTGGTGATGGTGATTGTAACGCCTCAAATTTCTTTAATTCCAGCTTATATGATTTTGAAGCACAAAAATATCTTTATGTGTTTTTGAAATTAATTGACACAAATATCTGTCTGCTTTAGTGGTTATGTGTTCTAGGTGTGTGTGAGAGGTCTAAAGTTCAAGTCACAACTAGGGTAAATTTTGGCATTTTTTATGAATAAAGCTCTCACCGGGTTCGGTAGGCTTTTAAGTTGTTGTTGGTAGAATTATATCAAAATGGGCCTGCTAGTCTGGTGGTTAAGTGGTGTGTTAGGGTGCTAAAGGTCTTGAGTTTGAATCCCTGTGGGTACAAGGGAATTATTTTTGCTGCCGAAATTCCCCTTTTGTTTTCCTCTTCCCCAATCTCCTTTGTTTCCTAATACACCTTTTTCGCTTCTCCTGCAAGGCTAATTGCGTTATGTAGTAGGTGGTAAGTTTCATTTTTCTAATCTTGTTATTCTCTGGTTAAGTGATTAAAAGGTGTGCTATTGCTATTTAGGAGGAGGCTGTGTGGCTGGAAATCGCTTTTTGTCGATCTTATTCAGAGTCGTGTTCGTTCGATACCGGTAAGCCGACTTTACGATGTGGGGATTAATCGATTTAGACTTGTTTTTGGTTTCTAAGAGATGAAGTATTTTGATTATAGGTGCTGGCGATCTTAGGGTTACGAAAATAGCGAAAATGATACAGGTGTGTACCCGAAAACACAGAAAACGAGAATCGACAAAAAGCTAAAAAACGATTCTATAAACGCCACACGGTCGTGTAGTAGGCCGTGTGCAAGGCTGTGAGCCACAACACGACCGTGTGATCGACGAGTTAGGCCGTGTGCAAGTGACACGCCCGTGTGATGGCCGGGCAAGGCCATGTGGGACACAGGGTGAACCACACGGGCGTGTGGAATTCTGGGCCAGCCGTGTTATCCACACGGCCAAGGCCAATTTGGGTCGTGTGGGCCACACAAGCGTGTGGGCCCACATGGGCAGGCCACATGAGCGTGTGAGCCCATTTTTCTGAAATGATCTATAAGGTTGCACGGGTCACCCAAGTAGACTGTGGACCTAGTGTAGGATCGGTAAGCATTGCTTAGACCTCTCTTTATGTGATCTAATTATAAGGTTGCATGGGTCACCCAAGTAGACTGTGGACCTAGTGTAGGATCGGTAAGCATTGTTTGTCTCTTTGTTTACTCGGTTTCGTTGTTTACTTCGAGTCTTACCTATTGAGAAACTGGGTGAATGTTAAAGTATGTAAATAAGAGGTTGTTAGTATGTTAACAAAGTCTGGTATGTTGTTTGTGGATTAGTTAGCAACAGTTAAGTAATTTTTTGTTGTTATATAAGTTCTACTCTTTGTACTGTGACGGAAATTAACGATGAATACATAACAGTTCAGTCTTTCAGTATTTTCTTTACCTCAGTATTTCTATCTTTTATTCAATTTTATAGAGTTACTTACAATACATTATAAGAATTGAGCAAATAAAAAATATGCTACAACAAAATACATTGTCTGTTGTTTGCTTCGAGTTTGTACCAAAAGGTGTGAGTTTACCTAAAGCGGTTTTTTCACCCTTTATATTTACTAAAAGAACCATAATACCTGGCAGTTTATTGCCCTTTCCATATGCCCAACACTTTGGATTATATAAAGTGAATAATTAACCATCACTGATTAGCTAGATTAATCAATTATAACAAGTTGCAGAGATGTTTAATTTATTTATTTATTCATTAATATTATATATGGAATTAATTAATAATAATAAATGTTTCATTTATTTATTTATTCATTAATATTATATATGGAATTAATTAATAATCAAACATTAATTTCTTGATCAATTAAGGCCTGCATAGAGTAATTGAATGAAAATATAATTAGTAATATAGTGATTATATTCTCGTGTAGTTATAAAAATTGTAATTTTTAAATGTGTTTAGTTGACATAGTGTAATTGCAACGTAATTATATATATCATGTTTGGTAGTATAAATTGTGATTATATAGTTACATAATTTATATTTTATAAAAATATTAATTACTATAAAAATTTATTTTTATGATAAAATAATTTATAAATAAGTAACAAAATTAAAATCAAATCATTATATGTATTATGTTAATCTAAAAAGTAGTTGATAATACGATTACTAATAAAAGTAAAAAGAAAATACACATCATATACAATTTTATCTAATTGATCTAGCACATATTTTTTGGGTTATTCCCTCTTTAATATTTAATATATGCTCATTATCATTATTTGTTAGTCCTTGACCGAGTTCATCATCATATAAATTTGAATCTACATCACTAAAATTATCTACGTCTCCTTCCGTATACTCAACAAAGTATAGATCATCTCAATTTCACCTTTGATTCATGTTATGAAATATGTAACATGCTAGTAGGATCCAATATCGTTTTTTTCTGCTATAATAAGGTGATGTTAATATGAAAAATATGTTTTTATAGTAACAAATGTCTTCTTAACCACATTTCGAAACATTAAATGTCTCAAATTAAAGAGTTCACGAGCTATTTATGGTGCTTTTGTCTGACATCATTCTCTCAAATTGTATCATACCCCACGATACGGTGCAAGAAAATATTTTGTATTTGCATAATTATCATCAACTTTAGAATTACCATCGACCTTATAATATTTGAGTTTATAGTCCAAATAATCTTAGCTTTAATTATAAAAACTTAAATAAAATTAATTTAGAGAAATACTTGTACTAGGTTATATCCCTTTTAAAATACGTAAATTAAATAAAAATAATATAAATTTTATAATAAATAACCTTTATAGAAAAATGTTTTATAAATTGTCTAATATTTTTCTTAACACTTCTTATAAATAAAATGTTCTTTTTTTTTTTCATAACTTTCAAAGATACTTTTTATAAATAAGTCATGATTAAAAACTATAACATTTTTTATGAATAAGTATATTATTTTGATAGCATATAACACATCAATAAGTTACCCTTATACTTTTTGGCATAATTTTTTTATAAATAAATATATTATAACACTTTTATAACATGTTAATTACTTTTAATAATAAACTTTTTAGTCATAAATTTAAAATTTTCTAGGATTTAAATAATATAATTTTTTATTGTAACTTTATAAAATACATAAATAATTTTATAATATATATTTTTAAGATGTATAGTGTAAGAAGTTTTTTACCATAATCATCCTAAATATTCATATATAACCATTCCAAATATTTTTAAGTTGTATAAAATAAATTTTTAAATTAGATTAGAGGAAGATTACCTATGTAATTACTTCAATTCTCATTTTCTGCCATACGAATTGGAAAGTGTAATTAGGATGCTCCAATTATACGCAATTCGATGAGACACACCAATTATAATGGTTACCTAAACATGTTATCATCATGTAATTACAAGTAATTTTATCCAAATCCAATTATTAGGTGGCTTTCCAAACACTACCTACAAATTTTTTTTCTAGTTAATATTATGTTGGTTTAATTGAAAATAGGAGAAATGATTGAATGAAATAGTGACGCCACATCATCTGTATCCCTTTCCAATAGATTTATGCCACATCAGCATTTTTATCCTGAATTTCAATATTTTTATCCTGAAAAAAATTAAACCCAAATTAAAATCCTGAAATTCAGGATAAAATGCTAAAATTTAGGATAAAAATACTGATGTGGCATAAATTTATTGGAAATGGATACATATGACGTGGCGTCACTGTTTCATTCAATCCTTTCTTTTGAAAATAGTTTTGGAAAATTATTTCAAGAAAATTTTTTCAAACAACAAAAAGTATTTTAGAGTGAATCATCCAAACACTAAAAATCAAAAATTTTCTAAAAGATATCATATTTTCTAGAAAATCAACTATTTTCTAAAATTATTTTCGTTAAATATTTTACATAGATACTAAAATATAATTAGATTATATTAATAGATGTTACATGTATTAGTAAGACTCAATACACTTAAAATAGAGAATTTAAGTTTGAATTTTCAAGATGAAATTATTAAGAGGTATACCCCGTATTCTGTAAACGGTCTTACGTTTGGATTGAGAGACGTGGCTATGTAAATTGAAGGGGCTAAAGAAAGATAAAGAGATGGAAAGTAATTAATTAAACTGTGGATTTTTCTTATAGAATAGTGAGCGCAAAATGTAAATAATTAAAAATAGTTATATCATAATATAAACATTATATATTAATTTTTAAATATATCTACTAACCATTAGCAACACACTAACAAAATTAAATCTCGTCATTTGGTAATTAAAATTATTTAAACTCAGACTTAATTCAATACATAGAATTCTAGGTTTTTATATCAAGCTAATGATGAAATTGACTGATATAAACATCCTATATCTTATTTTATATTATATTTTATTTAATTTTAACTTGACAATATGTAACACCTCAATTTTGGCAAATTGAGGTGTTACATTGAAAACAAGCTTAAACTTAGTTCGTACTTTTATTGAGGTTTCGATGTATGCTCACTGAAATGGGGGCGTTAGCCCAAAATTTTAAATGACAAAAACATCAAATTAAGAATACGCTATATAATATAAAACATAATTGAAAACAAACTTTTGATGAAAGCCTTGCAGAAGCAGACAGGTTTATATAAAACATAAGGTGAGTTATTTCCTACACAAATGTTTCAAATGCATCACCGACAGTTAAATATCATTTAAAACAGTTTAACGTATATTACTAAAAGATGATTTCATAAACCATAATTCACAAAGGTTTAACCTATACTTCAAGAGTACGTAAACATTCTCCTAAAATAGTGATTTGGTGAAAGATGTATTATTACAAATATTGGTTATAAAATAGAGTTACACGCCACCCGCCGAAAATGAAAGTATATGCATGTTACAAAAAAAACATATGTGAGGCTCACAATAGAGGCCACTAACTTCTGGCTAAGTCCCTTCCACGAGCCCTCAACACCATGGTAAAACCTGGAAAAGGGAAACAAATGGGGTAAGTTCGAAGGAACTTAGTGAGCTCCAAAACTAATCATGCTCAAACTTCTAATCAGATTCCAACAACTGGGGTAACTCAACATATATTTTTAAATAATAATAGAAATAGCAATCGAGCCAGTAATGAAACAAAGAACAATACAAATTCACAAATTCATTATGCATGAACATGTCAATGCAATATTTTCAAAGAAGTACCTACCCAACTCCGCTACACACCATAGTAAGAGTTCCTCAGAACTCATCTATCCAATAACACATTAGTTTGTGGACAAGCCACCAGTAATTGTAGATATACTGCCAAAAATATGTGGACAAGCCACTAGTATTGTATATAAATTGCCAAAATATGTGGACAAGTCATCAATATTGTAGAAAAATTTCCAGTACTTCATCCTTTTCATAATCGTCCCAACCCCAGTGCGATGCAGTATGAAATACAATATTGATAACATAATCAGTATAGTAGGTAATATTTTAACATGTGATTAGATTTATCAGAAATAGTGGGCATGTTTTCAACATGCATTTCAGATACATCAGATACAATAAACATGATTTAACATGTTACCAGTGGCAGATGGAAAATAATGATAGTAACAGTGACAGTATTAATAAACATGTAATCGATTTTAACAGGAGCAGTGGACATGCTTTATCACCACAAGACATGCGACACAATACACAATCATTTAATATCATTGTACACATAATCGACAAAATAGATTTCATAGATCATGGATAATTACTTTTACCAACCCTATTAAAGGTTTATTTCTCATTTGATCACTTCACCAAGAGTACTTATGCATTCTTGATCTTTCGCAATTCATTGTAGCAGACTAAACCATTTTTCTTACTTAAGGAGCCCGTATAAAAGAAATTTAGTTTTGTGTTCACTTAGTTTTAATTTTTAGTTAGTAAAAATAAAAAAGTGTAACTCGAGCCATTTATATTACCTTAGAGGCCAAAATAGGCCTAAAGTAAGGCTAACGTATTCGGTGAGTATGCAAGACATCATTCAGAGGCATATTAACACAAGACTGGTCACGATGTTGCAAAACAAAGTGTAGATGTCGCAACATAGTGAGCAAAACAATCAAAAGGAGCAAATTGCCTTTAGTGTCGCGACATAGAAAAAGGGTGTCGCAATTATAACACCCCTAACTCGTATCCATCTCCGGAATAGGATTTCGAAGCATTACCGAACTTATCAATTAAACAATCATACAATTCTCATATCCAAACAAATATCATTCAAAAACAATCACATAGTCCCTAATATGAGCCCTTGAGGCCAAAAACAAGCATTAGAAATGGTTCGGGACTAAACCGAGAACTTAGGAAAATTTTGGAAAAACATAGAAAATTTTCAAAGTACAGGGGACACACGCCCGTGTGGCCCGGCCGTGTGGACAAAAATAGGCTATGTTTCAAGCCACATTTCTCACCCAAATTTTTCATCAACCTAAACATATCAAATGGCATATGACCTTAACATCAATAAGCATTTAAACCAATCACAACCAAGTCTAAATCATGCTATACCAATACCAACAACAACATTGCTCATAAACATCACAATTGACCATTCAAATTCATACCAACTTCACATCCAAAAATCTTCTAAATGATCAAACTCACCTATTAGACTTTGTGCCTAAATCAACTTGCATACCACATTCTCAAATTCAATCATTTTGTACTCGAAATACCGATTCACAACAAAGCATTCACATAACAAATATAAACCAAATATCAAACGCCATTTACATATATATATACATAACCAAGTATACCAAAATAAGCCAAATTACATGGCCAAACACATAACCAAAACGTACATTATTTACTAGCCAAATTAGTTTGCTATATACATTACAAACATATAAGCCATATTAACCACAATACCTATGCATGCCATATAACCAAGTACACAAGTTCAAAAGTACCAAAACGACGGTTGGATAGTGTGATGAGATCTCTGACAACTCCCAATCCAAGCAAGCTTCGAAATCACTATAAAACATGAAAAAGTAAACAGAGTAAGCTATTAAGCTTAGTAAGTTCGTATAGCAATAAACTCAACTTACCATATGAACACAATTTAAGTAATCAAACATATCATAATATAACTCATATTGATCCACAAACCTACCACATATTCATTTACAATGTTAGATATGAAATTCACAAGTTTCATATACTCAAAGTTTATATGATTCACATACATACCTGTTATGATACGTATCAATCATTTATTCTTTCATACCATCAATATACCCGTTAAACCATTTGGAACAATATCGGATACTTGGGGATCTCACACCTTAAGTGCCAATACATGGTTGAAACCATCTCAATCTCATATCTCATATGTAAATGCTCATCTCGAGCTATCACCAGGTCTACTCACAAAAGCTGATGGTCAAGACATAGCTACACGGTGCTGCTCACACAAGCTGATGAGTAATTGCAACACATACCGAAAAACTCAGCCATCGGTAGAAGATACGGACGAGCACCCAAAACACAATAACCCCTAATGACATGTCATTTGTATCCTATCTATTCTTAAGGTTCAACCGGGTTCTCGCCAAATTTGTGTCGAATATTTTCGTGAAGTCGTATTCATCAATAATGCAATAATAAAGCATTTAAAACACAATTACATTAATACTTATTAACAAACGAACTTACCTCGATCACAAAAATGACGGAATAGGATCGACTAATCCAATACTTTATCTTTTCCTCGATCTAGTTCCGTACGAGGCTTAACTTGATCTAAATAATCAAATTCAATCCATTTAGTATTCATTCTATTCAATTCAACCCAAAATACATATTTTGCAAATTTACACTTTTACCCCTAATATTTTAACTTCTTTATAATTTAGTCCCTAGCTCATAAAAATGCAAATTCATGCAATTTAACCCACACCCATGCTAGCCGAATTATATATATACACATAGTAGCCCATAGTTTTCATTTTACATTTCTCAATTTAATCTCTAATTTGCAATTTCATTCAGAATCACTTAACAAATGTTGTTTATCTAACAACAACCATTTATTTTCTACCATTAAACTTCAAAACACATACCCATTCATCAATGGTAAAACCCTATACTTTTAATAGTTTCACAAATTAGTCCCTGGGCTAGCTAGATTAAGTTACAACGACTCCAAAAACATAGAAATCATTAAAAACGAATCAAAATTCACTCACCAATTGAGCTTGCAAGCTTAGCCGAACCTAACATGCATCTTGGTGTTCTTCATCTTTTATTTTCGGTGGTGGATGATGGAAAAAGATGATAGCCATATTTTATTTTACTTAATTTTACTTTTATTTATTAATTTACAAAATTAACCTTGACATTAACCTTTAAAAACATCTACTTAATGCCCATAAATGTCCACTCACTATAAAAATGGTCTAATTACCTCATAAGGACCTCCACTTTAAGTTTCCATAGCTATTAGGCACCTTTAGCTATTAGAAATCCAGTTTTGTACTTTACGCGATTTAGTCATTTTTATCGAATTAAGCATGCAAATGATTAAATTTCTTAACGAAATTTTTGTATGACTCAATTAATATGCTGTAGACACTAAAATAATAATAAAATAAATGTTTTGACCTCATATTTGTGGTCTCAAAATCACTGTTCTGATTTCACTAAAAATGGGCTATTACAAGAACATAGCCCTGTAATCAAGCCTTAGCCTGTAAACTACCATCAGTGTCGTAACACAAGATAAAGGGTGTCACGAGACCACCTTGATGAGAGGAATTAATGAACCAAGGACATTTTGGTCCGCACAAAAAATGTAATGCAAAAACGTCAGTCGATTTAGGTCAATGGACGACAACCAACCCTCAGCCTATAAATAGACAACTCTAAACACTTCATAAACAATTTTCGTTCAAGTTTTACGTTACGATTTTCAATTAGCTTTATTTTTAGTTTCTCTTTAGTTATCTTATACTTAGGTTTATTTTCATTTGTAATTCTATTCTAGCTCTTATTTTCATTTTCCGTGGAACTCAATTTGTGGATTCATCAACTCTTTGTGGATTGTTGTTTGCACAATTATGAATATATATCAGTATTCTTCTTAAAATCTATTCTTGATCCATTATTTATGTTTATCTTTTCAATCAAGTTTATGATGTTTATTAGATACACGGGGAACTAATCCTTTAAAGGGAGATTAACGAGTGGACATGGGAGTGATTAACTTCTATGTAGTGTTTCTCAGGGGATCAACTGGTTGGGGTAGGAAGAACTTAAAACCCTAGGCCTGACAACCTTAGATGTCATATAGGTGGGAATAAACCCAAAGTTGGTACTGCATAACCGTGAAAACCTTACCCCAATCTGGTCTGGGCTATGAGGTCAAGAGACAAGTAGTTCTTATCGACTCATTAGGTTAGTGGAAGATCGAAAGATCCTACTAGGTTAATGACTAGTTGATTGGATAGAACCCAAAATAGGGGTTAGTTATGACCACCAAAATGAGTTAGTCTTCTGTCCTTAGATTAGTCTTCTGTCCTTAGAATTAATAAAATCTAAAATTTATTTTTCCTTCTTTATTTTTATGTTTTTAATTATTTCTATAAAACATAATTTTCATCACCTTCAGTCTCATCGTAATATAGTTTAATTAGATTATTAATTACAAATATTAATGTACATTTTAGAATTAGTTTAATCTCGCCTCCCTTGGGTACAATCCTCGAAGTACTCCAATACTTCGTTGTATAAATATAATTACAACCTGACTTGTATACTTGCAAAAATCGCCTAGCAATAATATTTGATTGAAAGAATTAGACTTTAGACGTTAGTATGTCTAGAGATAGTCAAGTTGTTCGCGTCGTTGCCAGGGAGGCAACACCACTAGATTAGTTTTTAATTATTTATGTTTAATAGGATAGGTAGGAAGTTTTTAAATTATAGATATGATTTTAAATTTTAGTTGTTTTATTTTTCTCCATTAACATTTTTTTCTTTTTCTTTGTGGCTTCAGTGCTTGACTCGAAGTAGGGCAACACCTATAGATCTAATTGTTGATATAGAAAGAATTATCAATAGAAATCGTCGACAACAACAACAACAACAGATGTAGAATAACCCACCTACTACTGTTAATCTACCACATGATAATTCACTCTTCGACGAACCTAACTTAAAGAATATACCACCACCACCGCCATCGCAATTACCTATAGAACAACAAATGGCTCGAGAGGAACACCTTTGAGATATTACGCACTACCAACCCTCGATGCAATACAAGGCAACTTCGCAAGGCCGACCATAACGCAAATAATTTTAAGATAAAGCTGAAAATGATCTAGAAGATACAAAACAACCTACAGTTCAAAGGGACTATGAAGGAGGACCCAAAACAACATTTAAAATAATTTATCCAATTTTGTGAGACTTTTAAGTTTAATGGGGTCATTAATGATACTATTCATCTTTGGCTGTTCCCTTTCTCCTTAATAAATAGTGCTTTCTCTTGGGTAGACTTGTAGGTACCAAGATCCATAATGACATGGAATGAACTTGCAGAAAAGTTCTTGTATAAGTTCTTTCCTATCATCAATATGTTTCAATTGAGGAGGGAAATTTTCACATTTAAGCAATTAAAATGAGAAATTTTTCACGAAGCTTGGGAGCGACTCAATTCGTTAGAACAAAAATGCCTAAACCATGGTTTACCTGACTGATTACAGTTGTAGATGTTCTATAATGGACTGGATGCACAAGGAAAATTAGGACTGGATATAGCCACAAGAGGAGCCTTGATAAACTGACCATACGAGGATGCGTATGATTTCATAGAAAACATGGTGATGAATTCCTGCCAGTGGCCAAATGAGCGGTTTACTTATGGCTAGAGACCATCTACGGTTAAGCTGCCCATAAAGAAGACAAGTGTAACACCCCAAACTCGGCCCATGCGTTAAGGCCAGATTTGACATGTCACATGAGAAAAATACATTTAAGTCTTTTTCATTCATACGTAAAAAGAGGTATTGCTTCGTTAAAATCAAGAAAAAAAGTTTGATTTGAAATATTTGATAAAATACTACTGACCTCAAAGATTGATTGATAAATAGATAAATTTGAACTAATGCTCTTATAAAACCGTGACTTTTGAAAACAACGTTTGAAAATTCGAAAGACAATTTCTATGTTAAAAATATTTGTAAAAGTTTATTTTGAAATCCATTTATTAATCGATTTTGGAAAACCTTTATTTAATTTTTTTAGAAAATTCCCTTTTAAAACAATTTAAGCAAAATAATAAGTATATCAAACATAAAGAAAATAATAAAATACTCTAGAGGTCTTATTACAACATAAAACCCAAAATAGTAAAGTGAACGAAAATAGAAATCTAAAGTTCAATATGAACCATTTCTAAAGTATGGCCTCCATCGAGACATCCATGGTCCAAGTCCATGTCACTGAGCATTACCTACAAGGGTTAAGAGAAAAGGGGGGTGAGTTACAAGAACTCAGTGTGTAACCCACTTACCGTTGTCCACTGGGCCAAAATCCCATTAAGCAATTATTTGGGCCTAAGCCCATTTACAATAATAATAATGTATTAAGTATAACATGTGTATGAAATGTAATTCCCAAACCAAACCTAGTATTCCATCCGCTACACACCACCCGTACCAACCAACACACTATGGGGATCAAGTCAACCCACCCCGCTAACACACCAATCGCGGGCATTAAGCCGTTTATAAAAAATTACTTGTGGACAAGCCACCAAAATAACAGAATTTACTTGGCATTGCCACTATACAGATTTGTGGTAGAGCCACCAGAATTATGTGGCAGAGCCACCAGAACTTCTCTTCAACATTATCCCATCCCATGCAAATCATGTATATAATGCATAACATATCACAATATAACCACAATAATTTATTCGGATATTTATTACAAAATTATGGCCTATTATAACAATTTATCAATTAGGCCCATTAATAAAAATATCAGATCATCCCATTTAGCAAAACATCAGATCGACCCATTTAGCAAAATATCAGATCGGCCCATTTAGCAAAAATATCAAATTGGTCCATCTAGCCATAATATCAGATTGGCCCACTATTCAATATGTCCATTTGGCCTATTAAGGCAATCTATCAAATCGGTCCATCAAGGCATTTTCATAATTCGGTAATTTACCCATTAAGGGTAATTCGGTAATTTCGCAATCTAGACTTAACTATTAATTTGGGCATAACAATTTAAATTTCCATCTGTCATACTAACTAAATTGACTATAACTTGAGTTAGGAATCTCGAAATATAAATCTGTAAATTTTTCTTGAAACTAGACTCATATATCTTCTTACTAGAATTTTTTCAGAATTTTTGGCTTAACCAATTAGTATAGTTTATTCCTTAAAGTTTCCCTTGTTTCACTATCCAACGATTTTGACCTCTCTTACCCAAAATTCAAATACCTAACTGTACGGTTTTCATATGTTGCTCCCACTTGTTTCTATTTAAAATAGACTCACTAAGGAATCTATACATATAAATTATAACTCATAGTTCACTTTTTACAATTTTAATCAATTTTTCCAAGACAGTATAGGGAACCACGAAGTCAATCAGAACTAGTCTCACTAAAATTAAAATATCTTAGAATATAAATTTCTTTTTCCTTCTTCGTTTCTTCCATATCAGAATAGACACAGTAAGTTTAAATTCAATATCTTATTCACTTTATCTCCTATTTTTTGTGATATTTCAAATACACATCACTATTTCTAACTGGAACTATTTTATTACAAAATATGGTTACTACTACGAATATACGCACTCCCGAGTGATCATGGATGTCGGTTTACAGTTTTATTCGATATTTCGATCGAATCACAAAACATATCATACAAAATTTCAGAGAGATGTGAGATTACACACCATTTCAAACATGTTTTCGGAAGGTATGGGATTACACACCTTGATTACGAGTTGTGCTTTCTACCGATTTCAACACCACGAATGTGATCTCCCTCAATGCACCAAGAATCGATCCTACCCTTTGGCTACTAAAATCTCGTCCTAACAATATTTGGTGAGTGAAAGAGTTGTTAGCAAATATCCCACCTTTGGCCAAAACAAATCTTATAACAACGTTCTTACCCCACTTGCTTGACGAGTCGACGATAACAATTTGGTTAATACAAATCACTTGTGCTCCTTCACCTTGTTGAAAGTCCTGAGCCTAGGGGTAAGCGTTCGATCGAATCGAATCGAATCGAATCAAATGAAAAAATTTTGAGTTAATCGAGTTGACGAATCATATTTTATCATCCTAATTTGATTTGAAATTTTCTTGAATCGAGTCGAATGAGATGGAATTCGAATTGAATCGAATCAAATATATTTGTTCGAGTTAAATTTTAAAAAATAATTTTGGGTCCTTGTAACCACTATCACCCATCGTAATAAAATTTGTCCACCTTAATCAAATTTTTATTAACTTTCATCACCTCATAATTTATTTATTAATCTTTTATATCTGAGTTAGCTTCTTTGCTTGCTTAGTTGTTTCAATTATCTTGATTCTTGTCACTATGTATTTTGGAATTAAAATATATATTAAATGTAAAATGTGATTTTTAATAAAAGTTATTTTAAAGATAAAATGTGAAATTGATACCAATATAAAATTTTAATACTGAATATTTTATGGCATAATTAATAATTCAATTTTAATATAAATATTCAATATGACTAAACAATTCAATAATATAAATAATATAAAATGTGAAATTTAATTTAATAATATAAATAGTAGATATAAATAAAATTATTACTATTTATGTTTAGTGATTTTTTTGGATAATTTTGATTTTTATTTGAGAGTAAAAGGTGAGAAGTAAAAGTTTAGGGGAAAATAAAAAGTTTTAGGAATAAAAGTTTGAGGAAAGTAAATAGGGAGTAAAATTTTGGAAGGAAAATATAAAAAAAATTTGGGGGAGGGATGGGTTTGGGGTAGATGGGAGGTGGGATGGGAAGGGAGTAAAAGTTTTAGGGGAAAAGTGGGAGGAGTAAAATTTAGGGGAAATAAAAAGTTTTGAGGGTTTTTAGGAGTAAAATTTTGAGAAAAAGTAAATGAGAGAGTAAAATTTTGGTGGGAAATGGATTTTGGGTAGATTGGAGGGTTGGGATGGGAGGAGAATAAAAGTTTAGGGGGAAAAGTGGAAAGGAGTAAAAATTTTGAGGGAAAAGTAAAAAGGTTTGGGAGTTTGGGGTAAAAATGTAAAATATTAAATTTTAATATTCGAATTATTCGAATTATTTGAGTTATTCGAATTTGAAAACTTAACTCGATTCGAATTCAAAATTTGAAAAAAAATTTGAGTTAACTCGAATAACTCGAATAATTCGATTCGTTTAACTCGAAATTTAAATTTTTTTTCGATTTTTTCGAGTCGAATCGAGTTTTGCTCACCCCTACCTGAGCCCAACGATGGCCATATCACAGAAAAGAATGTAACTCAGACCCAATGAGGGAGAGAAAGAAGAACACACGATTATTAATGAAGAACTCGAATGAAACAAAGTTATTGACAAAGAGAGAACTACTACTTACCTATTGTACTTATGGCTACGGGCGAATCAAATGTGATAGATTCGGCCTTCCCAATTAGAACACGATTGATCAAAGGAGTGAGTCATAACTCAAATGAAAAAGAAAGATAAATGAAGAGATGAAAGATTTTGACTATGGAGGAATAATGGGCAAAATATTCGGCTATGGTGAAAAGGGATTAGAAAAGAAGAGATGCTTGAAGGATTTTCTGGAAAGAAAAGAAAGAAGAAGAAGAAGAATGTTTGACTAGCTTCGATTTTCAAGAAAGATGAGTGAACAAATTTTTGGTCTCAATGTTTGTGTACATTCGGCAAGAAGAAAGAAAGGAAAAGAATATGCACCCCCAACGTTTGTAGATTTGGCAAGGAGGAGAATGAAATTTAGAGAAAATGGCACACTTGATGCTAAAAGAATTTGACCAAAACAAGCACTAAAGCTTTACCAAAACACCAAGGAAATTTTGGCTACCTCTCTTACCCACAAAACCGTCCACATACATGGCCTTAATGGTCAAAATTGGCCAACCATACTTTCCATAAAACTCTCCCTTTTGTGCCAACATGCCCCCCATACTTGCCTTTTCTTTTGATTTCTTTCCCTAACCTCAACTTTTCCTCATTTCTTTAGCCACCTTACCAAAAATAAAGAAGTCCACCTTGCCATATATACACCTTGGCTGACACTTAGGGAAAGAATGCAAAAATAAAAGTCAAAATTTGCACACAATGGGATTTGAACCTCTTCCCTCAAAGTACATCATGTGGCGCCATAACCCTTTTACCATAAGCTCATTTATGCTAGCTATTTACTCATTTAATTCCATAAGCTTTGAGATCACTTACTATCACTCCTTAATAGGCTTAAACACAAAATTTTACTAAGGCCCAACTGGAACCCGAAACTTCATAGAAACCTTGTAACTTTCCAACATTACTTTCTTAATAAGTCCAACTTGAATTAATGCCATTCTCTTGTTCTCAAAATTTTAAACACTCCTACGCCCAAGGCCCAATGGGCCCAATCCTACTAAGCCCAATTGCGGGATGTTACAGATCCTCTAAATTCTTCCAAAGTATTTTGTTGTAAATTAAAAATTATATTATAATTTGCCTTGTACACTTGTAGACACTGCACATATGATATATATGTAATTGCAATTTTCTAAGCTCCGGTGCACGTACATTGGGGCACGATCAGTTGTCTAATGTTTAACTAATACTAAGCAATATTACGTGGTCGGATTATAATACAAAAATATAGCTTGTATTAGTAGATGAACCTAAAAATTTCTTTGTCTAATTGAAAATGAGCAAATCTATTAAAAGACTAATATATCATCCATCAAGTCTAATTGTGGAGATACTTCTTCTTGAGAATCGGAGTTGATGACTCTCAGAAGATAGATACATATATGTAACTGATTGGATTGACAGTACGTCAGGCAATATCCAAGTAGGATAAATCCTAAATCCGTTTATGTATTTATTTACCCGTGATGTTCATAGTGTGGCATATCTTAATCCTAAGTGGATAATGGACTATGTACATGTGACTCGTATACTTTGAATTAAGTGAACGCCTGAGTTAAAATAAAGAAGGAAACAAAAGATGGTGCGTTGGGTATATGACTTCTGCAATATATAACATCATTTACAATAGTGGAATTCATAAACCATGAAATGTGTGAATGATATCTTCTCATTGGCATTAGATGATAGATGAAAAGTAAATATGGCCACAGGTTGTTTGTGTTTGTGATAAATGACTTAATTACTATGTGATAGTAATTGTCTTTTCATGAAGGAAGATGTAATGATTACAATGAGATAAAATTTGACCATATTGGGAGAAAAAATTTATCTCAAAGATATTAAGGATACCCTATGAGGGTAATACACTTACGACAAGGTCATTGGATGAGAATTGATCAAGTAGCTTCCGTAACGGTATGTAATTAGAGAGAGCTCAGACATGATACTATAGTGGAATAACTTTGTGACTAAATGAGTTTATAATTAATAGGTGAAAAGCTGGAGCTTAATTATAAATCATTTAGATAAATGAATTTCATATAGAATCAAATGAATAGAAATGGACGGATTTCATAAATTTAGAGAAATTGGTTACATTCTGAAATGAATATGTATTATCTCTAAGTATGGAAATGAGTTGAAATTTAATTTAAGTTTTCAATTATTATTTAATCAAGTAATTAAAGCTTCAAAATGAAGTTAAATTAATTTTTATTTTGAATCCATTGAATATTGAAATTAAATATATTTTCTCATAGATTCTTTTACGGTAAAGTTGTCATGACTTTAATGGAATTATAATTGGATTGATATAATTATTTAATTTAAAAGTTAATTTATCTGATTAAATTAATTAATAAATAGTATTTATTTTGGGAAATAGAAAACATGTATTTGGTTGGATTAAATTATAAAATCCTTGGTTAAAAATCTTAGGAGCACATAGAATTGAATCCAATATAGATGAGGCCCAAAAACCCCTCATAATACATATGATGGGTGACAACCTTAGTATATGTAACTAAGGTGTTCCGTCCCACTCTATAACACCCTAAAATAGGGCCTAGGAGTTTCGAGGGTATTTTAAGAATTTTAGCCAATATGTGCTTGGAATTTTGTAAGGTTGTATTCGATAATGTTTTCGACAGTGGCTATTAGGAAATAATGTTAATTTTTGAAAATGGGTTTTAAATATCTTGAATTTTTAAAATAGGACTAATTTGTAAAATAGTCAAAATTAAGAGGTTTTATGAGGAAATTTACCCAGAGTTTTAAATTGAACCTAATAAACCCCATTCCCAGTTCTGTTTCACGATAGTTGCTCTCCAAAGTTTACTATTATCTCCCCTTGCTATTCCCTTGATCTTTCAATTGAATTTTTATTCCCAAACCATAACAATTTGATTTCCTATCATTCCCAAGTCCATTACCTTCATAAATCCCCAAGAAAGCACCCAAAAATCTCACCTATTTCATCATCTTCATATAAAGTTGGTTTCTCGGGTTTGTGTCGAAAACTCTATTTTTCTTCCATCAAAGGTAACCATTCACCTTCCTGTTAGTTTTTAATGTTATCTAGATTTTAAAATTGTTTCGAACTTTCGTTAAGGATTTCTCGGGTTTTAATGAATTTTCGTTATTATGACCAAAACTTATCGAAAAATTTTGATAACTTGAAACATGTAGTTTTGTGTAGTTTAAACATTAAGAGTTAGTCATAGATGAATTTATAGATGAATGAAACTCGTTTCGCATGAAAATATTAAGTGTAGATCGAGTTATTTGAATTTTAAGTTTGTCATGTTAAAGGTTTCGGTTAGAAGAGAATGTAGCTTAGGCTTATGTTTGTGATTGTTTAGGCTAAATTGTTGACTGATTGTTGATTAAAAATTTGTGCGGTTTGTCTTGTTGAAGTGTCAGAGTCAATAAGACCTTCAACGAGTAGAGACAAAGGCAAACAAAAACTTATATGAGCTTTCAGCTTTTCAGTAAAAGCGTATTGTTAGTGAGTGTTTTTGGAATCATTTCTCATAGATGATTCATTGTGTAATTGGAAATTTAGATGTAGCCTAAACCCCTACTCTAAATTTTGAGTGTAAGTGTTCTCACACCTATGATAAAATGTGAAATATGTTTGCTTGTGAACTTGTGAAATTATGAACATATATGAGATGCTATGATATATGGTATGAGCTTGTGATGACCGTTTTGAAAGTGAATATAAGGGTAGGTTATTCATGCCATGTGACAATAAATATGTGGATTTTTTTTCATGCTATATGACAAAGATTATATTGTGCTACTAATGTGAATAAGCAGCGAATATGTGTGGAAAATCAATAAGTAAATGTGTGATAATAATGTGGATATTTTATCCTTATAACCTTATGAGACCATTGGATATAGTTGGCATATCATAGGATTGTGAGTACTCACCTTTATGTTGTGATATATGTGGGGCGTTGAGGCTCAGGGACAGTTTCAGAGAGATAAGAGAATGCGAGCTAAGTTCTATTCCTCGGGATATGTATGTGTGGTGTGTTGGAGATTGTTAGCTTCACTTTTGGGATATGTTCAACTCTATGAATCATTTTATTTGTTGGAGAGTGTTGATTTTATCCTTCACTTTTGGGACATGTTTGTTACATCCTGGAATTAGGGGTTCTACATTTTATGTGTTTCTTTGTGTTTGGTTTGTTCTGTGTGTTAATTTGGTGTGTTCAAGGGTTCTGGGAAGGCTCGGGGTCAAGTTAGAGCCTTGGTAAAAATTTTGTTTTTAGGCACTTTAGGGAGAGCTGGTTGAGGCAGGTCTTAAGGGTAATTTCTTGTGTTTATTGACACAAGAAGAAGTGTGGTAGAGTGGAAAGAAGACGCTACTTAAGGTGCAAGGGTGTGGCGTCACAAGGGAGCAACAGTAGGGAAGGAGTTCGAATCCTACAAGCCTCACTATGAACTTTGTTTTTGGCACCAGGATGGAGGGAAGATGGATTCGGCAAAGACTCTTCAAGGGTGAGTGTTGAATGAGTCAAGGCATTTGAATGGGTGGTCATGAGGTGTTGGTGGCATTTGAATTGGTCATACTTATTCAAATGAATGAAGCGGAGTGAAAGTAGGAGCCGAATAAGGGATTTGATGGCTAATGGGGTGGTTGGCCGATTGTGGGGAGAGTGGGGGGAGAGCGTTTCGGTTATTGGGTGTAAGGGGGGTGTGTGCCATCTTGCCTTTTGGTAAAAGAGAAGAAACTGAAACCATTAGATAAGCTTTCCTCTTCTTTGCAATTCGGTCATTTTGTGTCATTCTCTGTTACCAAAATCGTAACACTTCATTCTTTTTCTTTCCATCTTTTGCTTCCTTCTTTTCTAAAGCTCTCGTAGATAGCCGAATACTCCTCTTCTCTCATTTGGAAGCCTACCCCTATTGGCTATACCTTAGCCGAACCTCTCTTCCATCATCTCCTCTCTTGCTAAGCCAAAACCTTCCTTCTCCTCTACCATTTTCTTTCCTAGCTGAATCATCTCTCAAACTTAACTCTTCTGTTGGCCGAATCCCAGTTGCTTATTCTCTCTTTTCTTTGTAGTTCTTTTGTTCTAGTGTTGGAAACCGAAACTCTTACTTTTTTTATTCTTGTTTGGTTCCTCCATAGCAGAACGTGGAAGTATTTTCTAACATTACTGCCAGAACTGAATTTCCTTAGTCTCACTCGACTTTTCTCTATTCAAGGTAAGGATTCTTTTCTTTTCTTTATTTTCTAATAGACTTTCCCTTCATTCTTTCTCTCTAAGAGGAAGCCGAATCTCCTCTTGTATCAACTAAATCTGTTCCTTCTATGCTATGCTTTTAGCCGTATCTTAGAAAGCAGGGTGCTTGTCAACTGTTGACGCTCCCTGCTAGTTAGAGCGTTGACATAGAGAGTTTAGTTTTACGCGTTATTAGGTGTGTATACTCACACTTTACTGGTTAATTAATTCTTGTTAATAACTATGTTGGTTGAAAGCCGAAACGACTGCTTTGATAGTCGAGATACCCTCGTGGGAAGGTTGGAGACACTGGGTAAGTTCTGCTATATCGATACTTTCGGGTTAATGTAACTATACGTCATACATTCAAAGTATTTTGCATCCATTTCAGTATGTTAATATGTGCATGGGCTTGGGTTATGATGAAAAGGGGAAGTGTTATTTAGGCACTGTCACAGTGGTTTGGTACCACAGTGGGTTGGCCCCACATATCACATTCAGTGACTATGTCTCAGTGGTTTGGTACCACGTATATATGATTCAGTGACTCGTCCTAGTGGCTTGGCCCCATATATATCTATTCGGGATTGTCACAGTGGTTTGGTACCACGGTAGGTTGGCCCCACACACATTATTAGTGACTTTGTCACAGTGATCTGGTATCACGGTGGTCTGGAACCACAGTGGCTGGGTGCAACGGGAGTTTGGCTGATTTAGGTGATGTAGAGGGTGGAAAATTTGGCTGGGCTGGGCTGCATTGCATACATGTTTATATATGTTGTATTGTGTGGGATAAGGCCGATGGGCATTCGTGGGCTTGAAGCCCAGACTGCGTTTAAATGGGTATTTACACACTGAGTCTCAGTGACTCACCCCTTTGGTTAATTTTGCAGGTAATCACTAGCTCACGGACTTGGAGCCAAGGCAGACTCGAGGTGGCCATGCAGTATTTTCTAGTAATTTTGTCTTGTTTATTTTAAATTTCACTATTAAGTTTGGGTTTTGGTGTTGTGATAAGGCCACTTTAAATTTAATTTGGGTTTTGATATAATGTTGATATTGCATGTTTAATAAACTATAGAAGATGGAGTTTTTCTAAGATTAAAAAAATATATATAAAACTTTGAACAAATGGTTTTCAAATGGTTAACGAAAGATAGGTAACAAGCAACAAATTGATTTCGAGTTTTTACTTAAAAAAAAATGTAACATCGTTTTCAACTGACAAGTTTAATGAAATTTCTTAAATTTGATTTTTGACAAATAAACCTGACTCCGTAATTTGGTCCAAGTTAAACAATTAGTTTAAATTTTCTCTAAAGGTACAATAACGAAACGTAGAGTTTTTTTTTCCAACTCATGATATTTAGTCAGTTTTTCCAAATTTCCTTTCCTATAGCATACCAGACTTGGTTGTAGCGTATTGACCGAGTTTGGGGTATTCCAATTGTGGTATCAGAGCTAGTTTCAAAAACTCAGCTATGAGTATGAGGTTCAAAAATGTTTTTAAAAGTTGGTTTGAAAATGAAACACCCCAAACCCGGCCCACGAGCATTGACCGGATCTGGTATGTTCCTTGAGTAAAAACTTTTCAAATCCTGTTTGTTGATTTGGAAAATTTGGATGGTTTTGAAGAACATTTGATTTGTGTTGGGTTCAGCTTGGAAACGGTGTTGTTTATGTGTCAAAACATTTAAATGTTTGTTTACATTTTTAAGAAAATTTATTTAGTCTCAATTTAATAATAACCTTATCATAATAAACCAATTTTAAACACTTACTTAAAACAGTTAATAATAATGGCCATAATTACATCAGAAACAAATCCTGAATAAATCCAAAATACTTAAGTATAGAAAGTATAAAATAAAATAAACGCTGAGCTGAGCATGGCCACCACTAAGCTCCTTCCAACCCAGTCCATTACTGAGTGTCACCTGAAACATATCCTACAACAGGGTGAGTCAAACAGACTTAGTGTATAACCACCATCACTAAGTCCCAACAGTTTAGGCATATCAGTTCATACATGTACATATAGCAGAAATATAGAAAATGATGCAATCCCGAACCCAAACCTATATAACCATCTGCTACAATCACCCATACCAACCATCATATCGTGGGGACTACTAAGTCGACCCTCCATCCGCTACACATCATCGAAGGCAGTCGCTGCAGACGACTTGCACATTGCCCTTATAAATTCGTGGCATAGCCACCAGATAATATTTTGTGACGTAAGTCACCATATTCGATTTCGTGACATGAGTCACCACATTCAGATATTGTGGTATAAACCACCAGATCACTTCCCCTTTTCATATCACCCATATGCCCCATGTCATACAAATCATGCCAATAGCTTATCTTATGCCTTATTCACATTCGTTACAGTTTCACATGTGTGCCATAACAAATATTCATAATATTATAACCACAGTAGTAGTAGGTTAACGTACCTGAGTACTTTGTACCATTGCATGGTACCCTTAGCCACATTTTACATATTCTTATTAACACATTTATTAAAACATTACCATAAATCTATTAAGACTTAGGGTTAGGGCTACACACCTGATTTACTTAACGAGTTCACTGAAATCCCGAAAATCCCGATCTAATGCTTTAGATCCTTAGTTCCTACATTCGGCCAATCACTTAGTGTTTTAGCAAAAAGCCTTTCGACTAAATAATCAAATCCCGAAAGATTATTGCAACCAAAATCCTTACCTTGCTTATTTGATTACTAATCAAATCCGAAACTTTGTGATGTTCCTCTTGCAATCGGCTAGACACTAAATCACTTAACTAGTTAGTTTTGGCTTTTTGAATAAATCTGAAATAGATCTGAAACACCAAATATGGCCTTGGTCGAATATCATGAGTACTTACCTTGCGATTCTAAATCCCGAAAGTGGTTTCTTGCTTTGAAGTTGTCTAAATCCCTACTTGTCAATTGTTAGAATCGGCTTTAATACATGGAAACTATGAAGATGGCCCTTGGCCGAATATTCACTTACCTTGTTTGACTAGATCCCGAATTTAACCCTTGCTCTTGATGATGCCGAAATCCCTATAGATATATGTTAGATTCGGTTCTAACACTTAAATACAATAGAATGGCCTTTGGCCTAAAACCACACTCGCTTACCTTAGATCTTGAAATCCCGTAAACCTCCTCCCTTATAGTCGACAATAGCAGAATCCCGAAACCCTCCTTCAGAGTTTTGGCCAAAGTACATTAATAGGATTAGTTCTTAAGTTTTGGCTAAAAGAAAAAGAAAGGAAACCGGATAGCATTTGATCTTACCCTTGCTAGCACTCCTTGCCTGACACCACTGAGATATTCGACTATAGGCTAGATGTTTGATCAATCAGGTTTCGACTTTTGGTGTTTGGTGAATAATCGGCTATGGCTAGGAAAAGACTTACTTTCGACTTTTGATTAACGGGGAAGATTGTGAAAAAGAAGAAATAGAATGGTATAGAGGCTCAATAATGTTTCGGTTTGAGTGAGAGAGAAGAAAAAGAATGATCTTAGAAGAAGAAAAGAAAAGGAAAAGTGTGGGTGAGGCTAATGATGCATTCGGCCTAGGGGATTTTGGTGACCGAATTTTGTCACCCAAGGAGTCCCTTGGCCGGCCAACTCTCCCTCTATCCAGTCAATCCCCCTTTTCACTCTACCTTAGCCGAATCTTTAAGTTTTTAGCCTGATCTACACTTCATCTTTGAAGTGTCCTTGTGCCGTCCACTACCTCTCCTCCTTGCAGCAAAATAAAACTCTTTTATTTGCTTCCCACGTTGTTCAAACCTAGGCCCTTGCACCCTGCTTGTGGCGTCACATACTGAGTCCCTAAGTGGTGCCTCCAAGCCACTTAAACAAGCCCATTTTTGTGTCATATTTCCCCTACTAATTTTCTTAAGGCCTCATTTGCCTAGCTCCCCCTTAAAGGCTTAAAATACAATATTTCTAAGGCATACATCTACACTCTAAAGTTCTCAAATTTCATAAAACACATTCACCACACACATAGGCATGCTACTTTATACAATTTAAGCAATAATGAACAAGCCCTAATTCTCAGATATTACAGTTCTACCCCCTTAAAATAATTTCGACCTCGAAATTACCTAGCTAGACTAGGTGGGGGAATTGTTGTCGCATTGCTTTTTTCGGCTCCCACGAAGCTTCTTCCGATCCATGGTTACGCCACAACACTTTGACCAGAGGGACCGACTTCCTCTGAAGCACCTTCACATCTCGTTCCAGAATCTGAATCGGCTCTTCCTCATAGGACAGATCTGGTCTCAGCTCCACCTCCTCAACCAGTATTATATGAGTTGGATCCGATCGGTAGCGACGTAGCATAGAAACATGGAACACGTCGTGCATCTACTTCAACCCTGGTGGCAACTCTAACTAGTATGCCACTGGTCTAACTCGCTTTAATACCCGATAAGGTCCTATAAACCTTGGGCTTAACTTCCCTTTGCGACCAAATCTCATCACCTTCTTCCAAGGTGAAACTTTGAGAAACACTTGATCTCCCACAACAAATTCTATGTCCTTCCGTTTGAGATCTGCATACGACTTCTGCCTATCAGATGCCTCCTTCAACCGTGTCTGAATTACCCTAACCTTTTCCTCCGATTCTGCCATAATTTTTGGACCAAAAATCTGACGTTCTCCCAATTCCGTCCAACATGTGGGAGTGTGACACTTTCGTCCATACAGTGCTTCGTACGGTGCCATCCGAATACTTGCCTGATAGCTGTTGTTGTACACAAATTCTGCTAAAGGTAAATATTCTTCCCAACTTCCTCTGAAGTCTATCACTGACTCCTCAACATATCCTCCAACACTTGATCACTCGTTCGATCGCCTTGTCCGATTGTGGATGAAAAGCCATCATCAAGTCCAATCGGTGCCTAAAGCTTGATGTAGCGCCTTCAAAATCGAGATGTGAACCTTGGATCCCTATCCGAGATAATCGACACTGGCACTCCGTGCAACCTCACAATCTCAGCTACATATAACCTTGCCAATTTTTATAGGGAATAGTTAACTCGCACGGGAATGAAATGTGCAGACTTTGTCAATTGGTCCACTATCACCAATACTGAGTCCTTTTTAGTAGGCATAAGGGGAAGCCCACTAACAAAGTCCATGGTAATTCTCTCCCACTTTCCACTGTGGAATCTGTATTGGCTGAAGCAACCCTGATGGAACTTGGTGTTCAGCCTTAACTTGTTGACACGTTAAGCACTTTCCTACAAATTCGATAACTTTTCGCTTAAGATCAGGCCACCAAAACTGTTCCCTTAGATCTTTGTACAACTTACTACCTCCAGGATGCATAACATAAGGGCTACTATGCGATTCCTGAAGAATTCTCCGCCTTAACTCCTCGTTCTTTGGCATACAGACCTTACCCTTGAAACACAATACTCCATCGCCATTAATACTATAATCCTTCAACTCCCCGCTCTGCACTTGCCGAAGCTTAGTACTTAGATCATCATCCGCCAACTGACCCTCTTTCACCTCATTCAGCCATGTCGGCTTAACTTGCAATTCTGCCAATAAGCTTCCGTCGTCATACAAGCTAAGATGTACAAACATCGCCCTCAGATCCGACACTACTTTCTGACTTAGGGCATCTGCCACAACATTCGCCTTGCCCGGGTGATACTCTATGGAACAATCGTAGTCCTTCAATAATTCCACCTACCTTCGCTGTCTCAGGTTCAACTCTTTCTGAGTCAGCAGATACTTAAAGCTTTTGTGGTCTGTGTAGATCACTGACTTCTCTCCATAAAGATAATGCCTCCATACCTTAAGAGAAAAGACCATTGCCGCCAACTTCAAATCGTGCGTCGGGTAGTTAACCTCGTGTGGCCTTAATTGTCGAGACGCATAAGCAACTGCCTTCCCGTCTTGCATCAATACGCATCCCAAACATGTGTGAGAAGCGTCACAATACACCATGAATTCTTTCCCTGCCTCAGACTGAATCAGAATGGAGCTTCCGTCAAAAACCTCTTAAGCTTTTCAAAGCTTTCTTGTTGCTTATCTGACCATACGAAAGGTACCTCCTTCCTTAGCAACTTCATCAAAGGAGTGGCTATTGATGAGAACCCTTCTACGAACCTTCTGTAATAGCCTGCTAAACCCAAGAAGCTACGAACTTTCGCCATAGACTTAGGTGGTTTCCAATCCAACACTGCCTCAATCTTTCGAGGATCCACCCTTCTCCCTTCTGCAGACACCACATATCCTAAGAATGTAACTTCCTTCAGCCAAAATTCACACTTACTGAACTTGGCATATAGCTTTTCCTCCCTTAACACTTGCAACACGACTCGGAGGTGCTCATCATGTTCTTACTCAAACTTCGAATACACCAAAATATCGTCTATGAACACAACAACGAACCGGTCTAGATAGGGTTAAAAAACCCGATTTATCATGTCCATGAACGCGGCTGGGGTGTTTGACAATCCGAACGGCATTACCAAGAACTCATAATGCCCATACCTTGTCTAAAAAGCTGTCTTATGGATATCAGCCTCCTTCACCTTAAGCTGATGATATCCAGACCTTAGATCTATCTTCGAAAATACTGCGACCCCCTTAAGCTGATCGAACAAGTCATCTATTCTTGGCAAAGGGTACTTGCTCTTGATGGCCAGCTTATTCAACTGATGGTAATCTATACATATGTGCATAGTTTCGTCCTTCTTCTTCACAAACAAGACCGGTGCTCCCCATGGAGACACACTGGGTCGGATAAACCCACGGTCAATCAACTCTTGGATCTGAGTCTTGAGCTCAACCAACTCCTTTGGTGCCATTCTGTATGGGGCAATAGACACAGGAGCTATACCCGACAGCAAGTCAATTTCGAAGTCCACCTCCCTGTCCGGGGGTATTCCAGGTAATTCCTCCAGAAAGACATCCACAAATTCTCTTACGGTTCTAACTCCACTAACTCCCCCTTCCTTTGCATCCAACGCACTAACAAAGGTCAAAAATACCTTACAGCCTTTCCGAATCATCTTATCAGCCTTTAAAGCAGAAACTACATTAGACAAGTAGTTTCTTCTTTGTCCTATCATAATTATCGCCTTATCCTCTGGCGTCCTTAACTCTATTCGCTTAGCTGCGCAATCTAATACAGCTCAATGTTCCACTAGCCAGTCCATGCCAAGGATGAGATCAAATTCTCCGAAGGGTAGCTCCATCAAATCGGCAGGAAATACCACTCCCTGAAGCTCTAGAGGTATACTCCAAAATATCTTATTCACCACTACAGTTTGTCCTAATGGGCTCACTACAGTCATCTCCCTATTAGACAGTTCAGAGGCTATGCCTAGTGTTTCAACTACTCTACATGCAACATAAGAGTGGGTAAAGCCAACATCTATCAAAGCAATGTAAGGTTTGCCAAATATAAAAAACGTACCGGTTATGACGTCTGGTGCGTCTCCATCCTCCCTCCGATGAACTGCATATACCAGACCCGACTGTCTTGTCTTCGCATTATTACCACCTCTGCCTGGTGTTCCACGTCCTCTTTCAGCATCATTACCTCTCCCAGCCAAACCACGACCCCACGGTGGCTGCTGTCCTCCTCTTCCATCCTGATTAGGACCCTGACTTACTGGTCGACTCTCGTCTATCTTCATTGGACAGTCCTTAATCATGTGATCCTTAGACTCGCACTTAAAGCATCCTCCCGTTTTCTTCCAACACTCTTCTAGGTGCATTTTCCCACACTGAGCATAAGTACGATACTACCCTCTTATCCCAGCCTGCTGACCTCACGGCCCATCAACTTTAGGCCTCTTTTGCACATTCCCAGATGACCCTGCTGATCCAAAGCCTCTCTTCTGCCTATTTTGATCCGTGTTTTGCCTCACAGAGTCCTTAATTCCTTCGACTACCTTAGCCTTCTCTACCAATACAGCAAATTCCCGCTCTTCCTGTAGGGCTATCAATAACCTCAGATCATCCCTCAGTCTGTCCTCAAACTAGGCACACCGCTCATGCTCCGTTGACACAATACCTCGAGCATAACGACTCAGCCTTAGAAATTCTACCTCGTACTTTGCTACGGACTTATTTCCCTGGACCAGCCTCAAAAATGCCTTCCTCTGCGCATCAACATAACTAGTTCCAATGTATTTCTTCTGATATGCCGCCTTAAAATATTCCCAAGTAAGATCATCAGCGGCAGCACCATCCCGAGCTGTGAGCCACCATTGGTATGACTCATCACGGAGTAGCGACACTACCCCTTTAGTTTCTCCTCGACAGTCAGGTCCAAATCGTCCATAATCCGTTCCGTCATCTCTAACCAATACTCAGCTATATTGGGCACCACACCCGATACTCCATGGAAAAACTCAGCTCCATTGGCTCGAAGTCGCTCAGGTACTAACTTTTGAGCTCCCATGCCTCCACCTGCTCCAACCACCCTTTCCAGGGCTCGCAGCATTGCCTGTGATACTGCATCATCCCCCATCTGATCCTAATATTCCACATTAGTGGCTGGTGGTGGTGGCATTTCATTTTCGGACCCTTATCCGGACCTAACGGGCTTCGACACGGTCATTCGACCTCTACCACGGCCACGCACGTTACGACCACGTCCCCTAGAATTCATACTTTCGAATCGCATTTATCTGATTAAAGAATTTTATGAATTAGTTTTGTTCCACTGATTTATCACGAATAGTATTATGTGTAATAGTTCTAAGGAGTAGTTCTTTCGAATTCATACACACACAGTCTCAAATTCATTCAGTCAATCATGAA
The DNA here is from genome assembly GCA_025506655.1 of Gossypium rotundifolium. Taxonomy (NCBI): domain Eukaryota; kingdom Viridiplantae; phylum Streptophyta; class Magnoliopsida; order Malvales; family Malvaceae; genus Gossypium; species Gossypium rotundifolium. The sequence goes on from CP106729.1 coordinate 112,780,897, forward strand.
CTTGCGTTCATTACAGAAAAGTGTTGTAGTTGTTATTTTTGTTGTTTTCCACTACCTGGGGGTATTTTCGAAATTTTTATCCTATAGGGGTATTTTGGTAATTTTTTCAAATTAGGGTATTTGAAAATTTCACAAAGTAGAGATTTTTGGTGTATATATATATATTTTCCAAAATTGAAATACTTGGTAAGAAAATACCAAGGGTAAAATTATAATTTTATAAACTGAGGGTATTTTTGTAATTTTTTTCAAATCAGGGGCATTTCGGTAATTTTTTTCGCAAAATATGGTTCCTGGTGACTTTCAAAATAAGGGTATTTTAGAAATTTTAATTTTGAGGATACTTTGGTAACTTTCCACACTGAAGGTATTTTGGTCATTTGTACAGGTTAGGGGTAATTTGGTCAATTTACAAATCAAGGGTATTTTGGTCATTTTTTTAAAAAAAATGAGGGTACTTTTGGAATTTTAAAATCACGGTTTATCTTTAGAATTTCACAAAACAAGGTGACGGGTCCCTTTCGGGTTTTAGTTATTGAGTTTAGCTTCATGTCGAGTCCTCTTGATTAGGGTGACCGTCACTACGCACTGTGTAGGATTCGAGTGGTGAGGAGGTGAGTCACTAGGACTGCTTAAATACCAAGCTCCCACTGAATCCAATCCTAGACATGCGCACAACGGTTGCCACACCCTTAACTCGGCGACCTAGACACAGGTTTGTTTGGTTAGACTTTAAATTTTATGTGACTTGGTGTTGAAGTAGGCTAATCCTAGTGTTTAATTTCTAATTTACTAATCTACGTCCCTATAAGTCCCACATACAAATCACAAAAGAGTTAGGAGTACTTACCTGGTGGACTTCGGGCCGGAGACTTAGGTGCCATGCCGGAAAACCTGCTCATTTCACAAAAATTTTCACAAAATTCATTTGGGCTTGATTTTGAAAACGTTATGGGCTTTAAAACCCAAGGTCGAGAGTTTAAAATTGGGCTCTGATACCAAAACTGAAACACCCCAAACCCGGCCCACGAGCCTTGACTGGATCTAGTATGTTCCTTGAGTAAAAGCTTTTCAAATCCTGTTTGTTGATTTGGAAATTTGGATGGTTTTGAAGAACATTTGATTTGTGTTGGGTTTAGCTTGGAAACGGTGTTTTTTATGTGTCAAAACATTTAAATGTTTGTTTACATTTTTAAGAAAATTTATTTAGTCTCAATTTAATTATAACCTTATCATAATAAACCAATTTTAAACACTTACTTAAAACAGTTAATAATAATGGCCATAATTACATCAAAAACAAATCCCGAATAAATCCAAATACTTAAGTATAGAAAGTCTAAAATAAAATAAACGCTGAGCTGAGGATGGCCACCACTAAGCTCCTGCCAACCCGGTCCATTACTGAGTGTCACCTAAAACATATCCCACAACGGGGTGAGTCAAACGGACTCAGTGTATAACCACCATCACTAAGTCCCAACAGTTTAGGCATATCAGTTCATACATGTACATATAGCAGAAATATAGATAATGATGCAATCCCGAACCCAACCTATATAATCATCCGCTACACATCACCCGTACCAACCATCACACCGTGGGGACTACTAAGTTGACCCTCCATCCACTACACATCATCGAAGGCAGTCACTGCAGACGACTTGCACATTGCCCTTATAAATTCGTGGCATAGCCACCAGATAATATTTTGTGACGTAAGTCACCATATTCAGATTTCGTGACATGAGTCACCACATTCAGATATTGTGGTATAAACCACCAGATCACTTCCCCTTTTCATATCACCCATATGCCCCATGTCATACAAATCATGCCAATAGCTTATCTTATGCCTTATTCACATTCGTTACAGTTTCACATGTGTGCCATAACAAATATTCATAATATTACAACCACAGTAGTAGTAGGTTAACGTACTTGAGTACTTTGTACCATTGCATGGTACCCTTAGCCACATTTTACATATTCTTATTAACACATTTATTAAAACATTACCATAAATCTATTAAGACTTAGGGTTAGGGCTACACACCTGATTTACTTAACGAGTTCACTGAAATCCCAAAAATCCTGATCTAATGCTTTAGATCCTTAGTTCCTACATTCGGCCAATCACTTAGTGTTTTAGCAAAAAGCCTTTCGGCTAAATAATCAAATCCCAAAGGATTATTGCAACCAAAATCCTTACCTTGCTGCTTATTTGATTACTAATCAAATCCCGAAACTTTGTGATGTTCCCTCTTGCAATCGGCTAGACACTAAATCACTTAACTAGTTAGTTTTTGGCTTTTTGAATAAATACGAAATAGATCTGAAACACCAAATATAGCCTTGGTCGAATATCATGAGTATTTACCTTGCGATTCTAAATCCCGAAAGTGGTTTCTTGCTTTGAAGTTGTCGAAATCCCTACTTGTCAATTGTTAGAATCGGCTTTAATACATGGAAACTATGAAGATGGCCCTTGGCCGAATATTCACTTACCTTGTTTGACTAGATCCCAAATTTAACCCTTGCTCTTGATGATGCCGAAATCCCTACAGATATATGTTAGATTCGGTTCTAACACTTAAACACAATAGAATGGCCTTTGGCCTAAAACCACACTCGCTTACCTTAGAACTTGAAATCCCGTAAACCTCCTCCCTTGTAGTCGACAATAGCAGAATCCCGAAACCCTCCTTCAGAGTTTTGACCAAAGTACATTAATAGGATTAGTTCTTAAGTTTGGCTAAAAGAAAAAGAAAGGAAATCGGATAGCATTTGATCTTACCCTTACTACAGAAATCGACAGCATTCCTTGCCTGACACCACTGAGATATTCGACTATAGGCTAGATGTTTTATCAATCAGGTTTCGGCTTTTGGTGTTTGGTGAACAATCGACTATGGCTAGGAAAAGACTTACTTTTAGCTTTTGATTAACGGTAAAGATTATGAAAAATAAGAAATAGAATGGTATAGAGGCTTCAATAATGTTTCGATTTGAGTGAGAGAGAAGAAAAAGAATGATCTTAGAAGAAGAAAAGAAAAGGAAAAATATAGGTGAGGCTAATGATGCATTCGGCCTGGGGATTTTGGTGGTGAATTTTGTCACCCAAGGAGTCCCTTGGCCTACCAACTCTCCTCTCTCCATTCAATCCCCTTTTCACTCTACCTTAGCCAAATCTTTAAGTTTTAGCCCGATCTACACTTCATCTTTGAAGTGTCCTTGTGCTGTCCACTACCTGTCCTCCTTGCAGCAAAATAAAACTCTTTTATTTGCTTCCACGTTGCTCGAACCTAGGCCCTTGCACCCTGCTTGTGGCGTCACATACTGAGTCCCTAAGTGGCGCCTCCAAGGCACTTAAACAAGCCCATTTTTGTGTCATATTTCCCCTACTAATTTTCTTAAGGCCTCATTTGCCTAGCTCCCCCTTAAAGGCTTAAAATACAATATTTTTAAGGCATACATCTACACTCTAAAGTTCTCAAATTTCATAAAACACATTCACCACACACATAGGTATCCTACTTCATACAATTTAAGCAATAATGCACAAGCCCTAATTCTCGGATATTACAAAAATGGTTTAAAAAATACATGTTTTCTAAAAGCATGGCACCTGAGTCTTGGCACCAATCCGCACTGTAAGTTCTCTAGTTACTACTTAATTTTTATGAGATATTATGATAATTAGTATTGAGAAATACAACTCTAAGAATAGAGACCTTTAGAAATATTTCTTCCAAAAATCTACTTCTAAGTGCTATTTCATAAGATTGCTCGGTAATAATCAGTGGGAGAAATACTAATTCATAAAACTTTTAATCAAATTAAGTCGAATCGGTAGTCATGAGCACTAGGGAACATGGACGTGGTATGCGTGACCATGGTAGAGGTCGGGGTGTTGAAGCTGAACCCTCGGAGTTAGAGCATGGGTCGGAATGTGATTTGCCAGCATCGCCAGTTACGGAAATAGGATTTCAGGATCAAACTGGTGGAGACGATGCTATGTCTCAGGCTATGTTGCATATTTTAGAGAGAGTTGCTGGTGCGAGTACGGGATCGGTGGCTCAAAAATCTGTGTTTGAACGACTCTGAGCCAATGGGGCTAAAATGTTTAGGGGCGTCTCTGGTGTGGCTCCTAACGTAGCTGAGTACTGGCTAGAAGCTATTAAGCGTATCATGGATGATCTTAGCTGTACTACAGAAGAGAAGTTGAAAGAAGTGGTGTCTTTCCTCCGAGATGAGGCGTACCAATGGTGGCTCACAGTTAGAGATGGTACATCAGTAGACTGCATTACCTGGTACTTCTTTAAGTCGGTATTCCAGGGGAAGTATATTGGGTCGAGCTATATGGATGTTCAATGGAAGGCATTTCTAAATTTGGTCCAGGGGAATAAATCAGTGGCTGAGTATGAGGTGAAATTCTTACGTTTAAGTCATTATGCCCGGGGTATCATTGCAACAGATCACGATCTTGTGTTCGATTTGAGGATGGTCTGAGGGACGAGTTGCGAGTACTGATACCTCCACAACGGGAAAGAAAGTTTGCTATTTTGGTTGAGAAGGATAAGATAGCCGAAGAGGTAAAGCGATCTGAAAAGCAGAATCAGGATAAGGGCAAGGGTAAGAATAAAAGGAATTTTAGGTCATCAAGATCTACTGGCAATTTTTAAAAAAGGCCTAGGTTCGATGGGTCGAGATGAGATGCTAAGCCTGTTGCTATAGGTCGATCTCAACTGTGTGCTTGATGTGGGAAGTTTCATTCGGGAGAGTGTTGGCTAGGTGGTAGAGGATGTTTCAGGTGTGGATCTATAGATCATCGGGTAAGGGACTGTCTGCAAGAGCCAAACAGAGCGCGGCCAGTAGGTCAGAGTTATGCTCAGCTTGGAAGAGGTGGTCAGCAACCTCAGAGAGGTCATGGTCCAGCTAGAGGAGGAAATGGTTTTGGTCGGGGACGTGGAGCACTAGACAGGGGTGCTGAGAACGCAGATGCGAGACAACTTGGGTTGGTTTATACAGCAAGACACCGAGAGGAGGGCGATGCACTGGACGTCATAACCGGTACGTTCCTTATTTTTGGCTTGCCCTTTACTAAACTGATTAATATTGGGTCAATACATTCTTATGTTGCTAGTACTATGTCTAGAACTCTGAAAATAAAATCTGAGATAGCTTCTAAAGAGATGACTGTGATTAGCCCTTTAGGACAATCTGTAGTGGTGAACAAACTCTTTAGGAGTGTGCCTTTAGAAGTACAAGGGTTAGTCTTCCCGGTTGATTTGATGGAACTACCGTTCAGTGAGTTTGACTTGATCTTAGGCATGGACTGGTTGGTTAGGTATCGATCAAACTTGGATTGTACTGCTAAGTGCATGGTGTTGAAGACTACTGAAGATAATGAGGTGTTACTAATAGGCGAAAGAAGGAATTATTGTCCAATGTGGTGTCTACTCTTAAGGCCAAAAAGATGGTGAGAAAAGGATGTGAGGCTTTCCTAGCTTTTGTCAGTGCGATGGAAGCCAAGAAATTGTCGGTAAAAGATGTTAGAATAGTGAAGGAATACTCTGGTGTTTTTCCAGAAGAGCTTCCAAGGCTACCTCCAGATCGCGAGGTAGAGTTCGGTATCGATCTTCTTTCTAGAATAGCTCCGGTGTCCACTGCCCCATATAGGATGGCACCGAAGGAGCTAGTAGAACTTAAAGCCCAAATTCAGGAACTGTTGGATCGGGGTTTTATTTGACCAAGTGTGTCACCATAGGGAGCACCGGTGTTATTTATTAAGAAAAAGGACGGGTCGATGCGGATGTGCATTAACTACTGGCAATTGAACAAGTTAACGATTAGGAACAAGTACCCGTTGCCAAGGATTGATGATTTGTTTGATCAACTGTGAGGCGCTTCGGTCTTTTCAAAGATAAACTTGAGATCAGGATATCATTAGCTTAAGGTCAAGAAAACGAATATTCATAAGACAACTTTTCAAACTCATTATGGTCACTACGAGTTCTTAGTGATGCTTCGAGTTGATGAATGTACCAGCTACATTTATGGATATGATGAACCGAGCATCTAACCTTATCTGGATCGATTTGCTGTAGTGTTCATAGAAGACATCTTGGTTTATTCAAGAACGAAAGAGGAGCATGATTCGCATCTTCGGGTAGTTCTGTAGAATTTGAGAGAAAAGCAGTTGTATGCCAAATTTGATAAGTGTGAATTTTGTTTGAAAGAAGTTGCCTTTCTGGGACATGTTGTGTCTGCTGAGGGGATTAGGGTTGATCCCCGAAAAATTGAAGCCCTGTTGGACTGGAAGCCGCCTAAGTCTGTGGCAGAAATTTGAAGTTTTCTTGGGTTAGCTGGGTATTACAGAAGGTTTGTCGAATGATTCTCATTAATCGCTGCATCGCTAACCAAGTTATTATGGAAAGGGGTACCGTTTGTCTGGTTAGATAAGCAGCAGGAAAGCTTTGAGAAGTTTAAGAGGATTTTGACTGAGGCACCAGTGTTGATTCAACCTGAGGTTGGGAAAGAGTTTATCGTCTATTGTGATGCATTTAACATAGGGTTGGGATGTGTGTTGATGCAAGAAAGGAAGGTAGTAGTATATGCATCTAGGCAATTGAGACCACATGAGGTGAACTATCCGACACATGATCTTGAGTTAGCTGCGGTAGTGTTTGCTCTGAAGATTTAGATACACTATCTGTATGGAGAGAAGTCTATTATCTACACCGATCAAAAGAGCCTGAAATATCTCCTTACCTAGAAGGAGTTGAATTTAAGGCAGCGAAGGTGGATTGAGTTGTTGAAGGATTATGACTGCTCAATTGAGTACCACCCAGGTAAAGCTAACGTAGTGGCAGATGCATTGAGCCGTAAGGTAATATCGAACTTGAGGGCAATGTTTGTTCATCTCAGCTTGTACGACGATGGAAGTTTGCTAGTTGAACTTCAAGTGAAGCCTTCTTAGGTTAGTCAGATTAGAGAGAAGCAGTTATCAGGTGAATCGCTAAGTTCTAAATTTCAGCTAGTGGTAGGTGGTGAGATAGTAGATTTTAGTGTGAACAATGATGGAGTATTGTGCTTTCGTGGAAAGGCTTGTATGCCAAAGAATTTCGAGTTAAGGCAGAAGATTTTGCATGAAGTGCATAGTAATCTATACGCTATGCATCTTGGTGGAATTAAAATGTATCGAGAATTGCATGAACAGTTTTGGTGGCCGGGTTTGAAGCAAGAGGTGACCGAGTTTGTGAGCAAGTGCTTGACGTGTCATCAGGTGAAGGTGGAGCATCGTGGTTGCTACAGCCAGTGAAGATTCCACTGTGGAAGTGGGAAAGGATAACGATGGACTTTGTTAGTGGGCTACCTCTTACGCCTACTAAGAAAGATTTAGTATGGGTGATTGTCGATTGGTTGACGAAGTCCACTCATTTCATACCGGTTTGTGTTGACTACTCATTACAGAAGTTGGCCAAGCTATATATAGCAGAGATTGTCAGGTTGCATAGGGTACCAGTGTCTATCATATCAGAAAGAGACCCTAGGTTTACATCACGATTCTGGAAGGCGTTGCATCAAGTGTTGGATACGAGACTGGATTTCAGCACAGCGTTTCATCCACAGACTGATGGTCAGTCTGAAAGGGTAATTCAGATCTTAGAAGACATGTTGAGAGGCTGCGTTATCGATTTCAGGGGTAGTTGGGAGGATTTCTTACCGCTGGTGGAATTCACATACAACAATAGCTATCAATCCAGTATCCAGATGGCACCTTATGAAGCATTGTTTGGTCGTAAGTGTCGTACTCCTACTTACTGGACAGAGTTGGGTGAGCAACAATTGTTGGGTCAGGAATTGGTTTTAGAGATAGAGAAAAAGGTTAAGTTAATTTGAGCTTGATTGAAGGAAGCTTTCGACAGGAAGAAATCTTATGTAGATCTGAAGCGTAAGGATATAGAGTTCTCAGTGGGGGATCAGGTTTTTCTAAAAGTTTTAGCCTGGAAGAAAGTTTTCAGGTTTGGACGGAAGGGCAAGTTGAGCCCTAGGTTCATCGGGCCCTATCGAGTGTTAAAGCATGTAGGACTAGTAGCTTATCAGCTGGAGTTACCTCTAGAATTGAGGCAGATACATGATGTATTCCATGTCTCGATGCTAAGGCATTATCGTTCGGATCCATCTCACATAGTGCCAGTGGAGGAAATTAAAGTGAGACCTGATTTAACTTTTGAAATGGAACCAGTTCAGATCTTAGACCGTGATGTTAAAGTATTGTGGAGGAAGACAGTTTTGTTGGTTAAAGTTTTGTGGTAGAATCACAGTTCTAAAGAGGCCACGTAGGACTTGGAGGATGTGATGCGACAACAATACCCTCACCTCTTTTGACCAGGTAAATTTTGAGGCCAAAATTTCTTTAAGGGGGTAGAACTGTAACATCTTGGAATTAGAGGTTCTGCATTTTATGTGTTTCTTTGTGTTTGGTTTGTTTTGCGTGTTAATTTGGTGTGTTTGGGGGTTCTGGGAAGGTTCGAGGTCAAGTTAGAGCCTTGGTAAAAATTTTATTTTTAGGTACTTTAGGGGAGAGCTAGTTGAGGCATGTCTTAAGGGTAATTCCTTGTGTTTGTTGACACAAGAAGAAGTGTGGTAGAGTGGCAAGAAGATGCCACTTAAGGTGCAGGGGTGTGGCGGCACAAGGGAGCAGCAGTAGGGAAGGAGTTCGAATCCCATAAGCCTCACTATGAACTTTATTTTTTGGCACTAGGATGGAGGGAAGGTGGATTCGGCAGGGACTCTTCAAGGATGAGTGTTGAATGAGTCAATGCATTTGAATGGGTGGTCATGAGGTGTTGGTGGCATTTGAATTGGTCAAACTGATTCAAATGAATGAAGGGGGGTGAAAGTAGGAGCTGAACAAGGGATTTGGTGGCTAATGGGGTGGTTGGCCGATTGTGGGGAGAGTGGGGGGAGAGCATTTCGGTTATTGGGTGTAAGGGGATGTGTGCCGTCTTGCCTTTTGGTAAAAGAGAAAAAACTGAAACCATTAGAGAAGCTTTCCTCTTCTTTGCAATTCGGTCATTTTATGTCATTCTTTGTTACCAAAACCGTAACACTGCATTCTTTTCTTTCCATCTTTTGCTTCCTTCTTCTCTAAAGCTCTCATAGATATCTGAATACTCCTCTTCTCTCATTTGGAAGCCTACCCTTATTAGCTATACCTTAGTCGAACCTCTCTTCCTAGCCAAATCATCTCTTAAACTTAACTCTTCTGTTAGCCGAATCCCAGTTGCTCATTCTCTCTTTTCTCCGCATTTCTTTTGTTCTAGTGTTGGAAATCGAAACTCTTACTTTTGTTATTCTTGTTTGGTTCCTCCATAGCAGAACGTGGAAGTATTTTCTAACATTACTGCTAGAGTCAAATTTCCTTGGTCCCACTCGGCTTTTCTCTGTTCAAGGTAAGGATTCTTTTCTTTTTCATTTTTTTTTCTAATAGACTTTCCCTTCATTCTTTCTTTCTAAGAGGAAGCCGAATCTCCCCTTGTATCAACTAAATATGTTCCTTCCATGCTATGCTTTTAGACGTATCTCAGAAAGAAAGGTGCTTGTCGACTACTGAAGGTCCCTCTCCGATCGAATTTTATTTTTTCAAGGTAATAGAAAATTCTATCACTCTTCTCTGTGTTTTCGGTTCTATGTGGGGTCATAGCCGAAAAGGCTATTATTGTTTCTTAATGAAGTTGCGGCTAACCCCTTTTACTTTCTCTCAACTTGGTGTGATTGCTCTGGAATAAGGTGATTAATCGAATCTCTTCAGCCGACTATTGGGGTCTCCCTTAGACCATAGCCAATCTCATGTGGTGCGACTTCTTGATAACCAACGTAAGGGATTATCTTCTCAGACCCATAGCCTCCGCTCCAAAATTTAAAAGACGTGCTGTGTCAGCGGTTCAAGATTTTTCGCCGGGTTGTGGTATAGAGCCAACGTCTGCTTGGGTTAGGCAGATAGCCGTTGTCCCTGCTAGTGAGAGCATCGACGTAGAGAGTTTAGTTTTACGCGTTATCAGGTGTGTATACTCACAGTTTACTGGTTAATTAATTCTTGTTAATAACTATGTTGGCTGAAAGCCGAAATGAATGTTTTGATAGTCGAGATACCCTCGTGGGTAAGGTTGGCGACAACGGGTAAGTTCCGCTATATTGATACTTTTGGGTTAATGTAAATATACGTCATACATTCAAAGTATGTTGCATTCATTTCAGTATGTTAATATGTGCATGGGCTTGGGTTATGATGAAAAGGGGAAGTGTTATTTAGGGACTGTCACAGTGGTTTGGTACCACAATGGGTTGGCCCCACATATCCCATTTAGTTACTATGTCTCAGTGGTCTGGTACCACGGTGGTTTGACACCACGTATATATGATTCAGTGACTCATCCTAGTGGTTTGGTACCATAGTGGATTGGCCCCACACATATCTATTCAGGATTGTTACAGTGGTTTGGTACCACGGTGGGTTGGCCCCACACACATTATTAGTGACTCTGTCACAGTGATCTGGTATCACCGTGGTCTGGAACCACAGTGGCTGGGTGCCACGAGCATTTGGCTGATTCGGGTGATATAGATGGTGGAAAATTAGGCTGGGCTAGGCTGCATTGCATACATGTTTATACATGTTGTATTGTGTGGGTTAAGGCCAATGGGCATTCATGGGCTTGAAGCCCAGACTTCATTTAAATGGGCATTTACACACTGAGTCTCGGTGACTCACCCTTCTGCTTAATTTTATAGGTAATCACTAGTTTGCGGACTTGGAGCCGAGGCGGACTCGAGGTGGCCATGCAATATTTTCTAGTAATTTCGTCTTCTTTATTTTAAATTTCACTATTAAGTTTGGGTTTTGGTGTTGTAATAAGGCCACTTTAACTTTAATTTGGGTTTTGATATAATGTCATATTGCATGTTTAATAAACTATAGAAGATAGAGTTTTTCTAAGATTAAAAAAATATATATAAAACTTTGAACAAATGGTTTTCAAATGGTTAACGAAAGATAGGTAACAAGCAACAAATTGATTCAGAGTTTTTACTTAAAAAAAATCGCAATATCGTTTTCAACTAACAAGTTTAATGAAATTTCTTAAATTTGATTTTTGACAAATAAACCTTACTTCGTAATTTGGTCCAAGTTAAACAATTACTTTAAATTTTCTCTAAAGGTACAATAACGAAACGCAGAGTTTTTTTTCCAACTCATGATATTTAGTCAGTTTTTCCGAACTTCCTTTCCTATAGCATACCAGACTTGGTCGTAGCGTATTGACCGAGTTTGGGGTGTTACAATGTTTGACTCTATGAGTCATTTGGTGTGTTGGAGATCCGTGTATCCGATGTGTGATTATAGACCTCACTTTCATGTTTCATAGCCTCAAGTGCCAAATTATCTTAAAATGTATATATGTGTAATGTGATGTATGTCTAAATGAGTATGTGGTTGCTATGTAAATTGTCATTTAAATGTGATGTTAATGTTGTAATAATGTGATGTGAGATGGATGCTGATGGACTCGAAACTAACTATTATTTTGACAAAGGCAAGCGCACCTACCGAAAGCAGTAGTATAGCTATGGTGAGTCCAAAATATCGTATCCTCAAGGACCAAGAGTACTTAGTAATAACTATCTTTTTATTATCTAGCCTAATAATTAAAGGGGATTTATTTTTAATCAAAAATTTAACTAACTTATGAACTTAATAGGGAGTAAACTGGGAAAATACTTTGGACAACTTATATGAGATGGACGACACCTAAGGAAGAATCCACCTAGACTTCACTTATTACTTTTTATTCATGTGATTTATTCACTTGACTTAATCATAGAAATCCCTGAATTATATTAATACCTCTTTCGAGGCTACTAATAACTGACTCTAGGTTGATTAGTTGAAATCTCTTTCTAATTAAAACCCTATTGTTGCATTAATTCGATCTATGGATTCCCATAGTAGGTTTGACCCTAATTCAGCAGATTTTCGTCGCCCTATTTCTAGGGTTGCAATCAACTCTGCTTAATTGTGTTGGTCTACTCTTAAACAGGGATTTTTTCTCCACTGAATAAGCACATTCGACTTGAATCAATAACCTGGATTATCAAAACAAGAATAAAACTCACAATTAAAAATAAGCACAAGTATTTATCTCATAAATCAAATAATAATAAGATCTGTCATAGGTTTCATCCCTTAGGTTTTTAAGGGATTTAGTTCATACTAGAAGAGGAAAACATCATAAAAGAGGAAAAACAAAAAAACATAAGAAAACCCCAAAACTTCTAAAGAACTTGATGGGAAATCCTCAGTCTTGATGGAAATCATTCTCCTAAGCTATTCCTAACGACTGTCTTGAAGTATTTTCTCCTTCTATTCGGCGTCTATTCGACGTCCTATTGAACTCCCTTTTAAGTTGCCTCCTAAGGTGTTTATATAGGGTTTGGAATGCCTCTATTAGCCCACAAGTAGCTTATTTCAAATGAAACTCTTCTTCGCTGCGGCAGGGACACGTCCGTGTGACACGTCCGTGGTGAACTCCTTCGGCCGTGTTCGATCCTGCTCACCACACACGGCCGTGTGATCTGCCCGTGGTCGATAGTCCAGGCCGTGTGATCTGATGTAGGCCCATTTTGTTCTTTTTTGGCCCGTTTCTCGTTCTTTTTGACTCCCTAAGCTCTCCTGAGTATAAAATATGAAATTAAGAGATTAGAAGCATCGAATTCATCAAATCTAATGAATATTCATCCAAAATTAAGCCAAGCATGGTGTTAAAATATGTGTAAATTACGGTTTATCAGATGCTAAAACATGTGAATAATATGCTAAATGGGTCGATTTAAGTTTCATGAAAATGTTAGTATGTTCTTATAGTAAATTGTGAATGTATTTATGGTTTGGATTGTTTCCATTTAACTTGTGAATGCATGTGAATATATCATCTAGACTTGTGGGTTGTTAGAGCATGTATACGTTGTTTAGTCTTGATGAATTATTGTTAAATGAATTATATATAAGCAAGTTGAGTGTAATTGCATGTAGGAGTATATGTTAGTTTTATGATTTAATGAAATATAAATATGATATTTTGACTTGATTAGAATATGGTTGTGAACATATTCTAGTATGCTATTGTTTAACCTTTGAAATTGTGTGTACATTGTGGTTATTTTGAGCATTCATTGAGCTTTTAAGCTCACCCACTCCTCTTAAACCATTGCATATTAGTTACCTGCTGGTGTGAGCAGTGTGGTTTCCAAAGGGTGATCGAAGCAAGTCCTTTTCCATTATCTCGTAAGTGTCATTGTCATTTGATTACGTTTTGAGAATAAGGCAATATGGTAGACTTCTACTAATTTTTGTCATGATGTTTTTGGATGCTTCCATAGTCTAATCGTTCTTAGGATTATAAGATTTGTTTCATAATATGTTGATTATTGCTCGGACTTACTTATGATGTTTAAGGCTGTTAATACAGCTGTTTTGATGTTTATTTGATGATGATATGATAGCATGATGAATTGGTACAAGTGAGAATGACTTATGTGCTCAAAATATTGTATTTTTTGGTCTGAAGCAGAGGTATCGATATTCATGTTGTAAAAATGATATCTCTGTGATTTTGAAATGTGTAGGAAGTCAAAATCTTAATTTGGTATTGATACCCTATCACGAGTATTGATACTCGGGGTAAATATATTAATACTCTATGATAGGTATCGATAATTTTTTTACAGTCTAATTTTAATGCGAGAAAAAAATGTTGATTTGGTACCAATTTTCTATACAGTATTGATACCGTGCAAGGAAAAAATCGATACCCATGTTCTAATATCAATACCTACGTGATTGTCTTGGAAATTTTGCTTAGTGATCCTAATGCATGTTCAATTATTACTATAAGTTTATTTAAAGTATGTTTGGCATGTACTAATGATGAATGATATATGTTTAACTAAAAATTTATAAGATCACTTATAAAGAGGATGATTTCTTAAGAATGTGACAATTGACTATGAGTGTGACATGATACGGTGGTGTGCCATCCTAATATTTGGGCTTGGCAACTAGGTCGGGTATAGGGTGTTACACACTTTCCTAGTTAAACTAGGATACTTGTTTTTCTATTAAATAAGTATTATTTGTGTTCTACTAATTCAACCATAATTATTATATCTTTTCCTATAAATAGATGACACTGGAAGAGCTAAAAATACCCAACTTTGAGATATTGTTATTCTGCCCGAAAATAGTGACAAATTTACTTTCCAAGTATGAAGTATATTTTTTGAGAATAACAATTCTACTGGTTTCCATTGAGAAAAAAAATATTTTCCTACTAAAAGTAAGAGATTGTCTCTAGTTCTTTGTTTGATTCGTAATTCTTCGAGTCCACACTCGAAGTGATTCATAGTTCAAGAATAGCGGAGAATGTCTTTAAGTTGAAAGCCGAGAACTTCTAGGATCCATATCGGTCAAAGTACAAGTATATTTTAGGAAAAGTTTATTGCTGTAAGTATCACAATCTGGCTCAATTTTCAAAAAATTAATTTTTCTTGTGTCAAAAAATAATTTTTAAACTAGATTTTTTCTAACAATTGGTATCAAAGACAGGTTGTGCTATGTTTATAGTATAAATTGACACCAAAGCTTCTCTTTTCTTCATGTTTGGTTAATTTTGATAAGATATGACATTTTCATAATTATTAACATGTTTTGGGTTATGTATGTGAATGAATGTATTGTATTATTTTATTGTTTATAAGATAAAATAATATTGTCCATGTTGTAATTCCTAGAAACTAAAGTTGCTATAATTATATATTTTTAATATTTTTATGAGATAAGTAATTAAATTGTAGACTATCATCTCTGCGTATGATTTTTCAAGTCATTTGTGATTTGGGGAGAATAAAAGACTCGGATATTTCGCTTTCAACTAGAAATCCAAAGTAAGCTTTAAGGTAATGACTGTAATTACTTATTTATTTACTTTTTTGGGATAGATTCATGGAAACTTTGGCTAGTTAGAGTTATTTAATTTTATGTTTTTTTTTTGTGATAGCATGGGGATATTTAAATTGACTACAAAGTATGTTCGTGTATATGAGTGATAAACATGTCATATAGTTTCGGAAAACAATGTCATATGTACCTGTCATCACATCTTTAATCATTCATGATTGAAACTGGTAATACAAACCTGCATGTTTTTAAAAGATCGGCTAGCAGAAGGTCCTTAAATAAGACCTATGACCTCCATCAATTGTCTCTTGTGATGGCAAAACAAATTATTGGTCCCAAAGTAGGTATTTTCATGTGGATTTCAATAAGGATATTTTCTTAAAAGAGATAACTTTCTTGTGATAGCATATAATAATTTTTCGGCCCTAAGGTAGATATTATCATGTGGAATTCACCAAAGAAGCTTTTCTTTTCTTTTTTTATAAATGACAATTAGTCATATATATTACTCGTTGAGATTGTCTCAATATAACTCATTCGTGGTATATAGAATGATAGATATTGAGTTGATGGTTATACACTTAAGATCATCTTAGTTAAGTAACATCCCAAGAAAATTGAGTGGGAGAAGGTCCCTAAACATGGTCTACGCCTCTATCAATGGTCTTTTGCGATGGCATGACAAACTGTCAACCCCAAGGTAGGTATTGCCATGTGGATTTCACTGAGGAGATTTCCTTAGAAGAGATATTTTTTTGTGATAGCATATGATAGTTTTTTAGCTCTAAGGTAGGTATTATCATAAGGAATTCAAAGAAGAGGCTTTTTTTTTTTTTTATAATGGACAATTAGCCATACATAATACTCATTGAGATAGTCCAAATATGACTCATTTGTGGTACATGGAATGATAGATGTTGAGTTGATGGTAATACACTCAAGATCATTCTAGTTAAGTAACTTCCCAATAAAATTGAGTGGTAGAAGATCCTTAAACAAGAGCTACGCCTCCATTAATGGTCTCTTGTGATGGCATGAAAAATTGTTGGCCCCAAGGTGTTTTGTATGCCCAAAGACCAATAATAAGATGATTGTAATCAAATACTCATTTTGTAACAACCCCAATATTTGTATAACTATTTCCATGTACTGGTGACACACAATGTCTATCTGCTTCAGTGGTTATGTGTTCTAGGTGTGTGTGAGAGGTCCCAAGTTTAAGCCTTGACTTGGGAAAATTTTGGTATTTTTATGAATAAAGCCCTATCTCTAGTTAGTAGGCTTATAAGTAAAAGTGTTTAAGTAATTAGCAGAATGGGCCTGCTGGTCTAGTGGATAAGTGAAGTATTGGTGAGATGGAGGTCATGAGTTCGAACCTCTGCGCAAACAAGGGATTTATTTTGCTGCCTATGCCATGTGAGAGTTTGAGATGGACTAGGAATCTAGGTGGTGGTTTTCGTGGGAGTTTGATGGAGAGAATTAAGGGATTTGATTTTTTCCCAAAACTGTCATCTTCCTGATGTCTCCTCTCCACCTTTTCTACTATTTTCTTTTTCTCTCTTTTCTTTTTTCTATAGCCAAAATTCCATTTTACTGTCGTTTCCTTTACACTATTACCTCATTCTACAAACTCCAATTTTTTGCCTCTTTCCCTTAGATATCGTTCATCTCTACATTTAATGTGTATTTGGTAAGTCTAGGGGTACATTTTGTTTTGTTTTGGATGAATTAATGGAGTATTAAGTGGTTTTTTTCTCATTAAGGGACAATCTAGGAGCTATGGGCTACTTTTCGGCTTTTTAGCAACGAAAATCAGCATGGCTCGTTAAGGTAAGGTTGTTGGTAAGTTTTTGGGAATTTCCTTTTCATAACAACTCGGATTAAGTGATTGAAATTGGGATTTCAATTATCGAATATAGGTTTCAGAGTGATCGAGAGTGGTTATGCATCGAAATCAAACTAGGTGTGTACCCAAAAATGCAGAAAACAAGGTTTTGCTGAAAGCCAAAAACCTTACTGTCGACGCCACATGGGCGTGTGGTCACCCGTGTGGTAGGCTGTATGCAAGACTGTAAGTCACCACATGGCTGTGTGATCGATGAGCCAAGCCGTGTGCAGGTGACATAGCCATGTGATGGCTGAGCGAGGTCGTGTGCGAGACATAGGCTCAACCAATTGGGCCGTGTGGGCCACACGGGTGTGTGGGCCCACATGGGTGAACCACACGGGCGTATGGGATTCTGGGCCAGGCCGTGTGATCCACACGGCCAAGGTCAATTTGGGCTGCGTGGGTCACACGGGCAGACCACATGGGCGTGTAAGCCCCTTTTCATGAAATATTCTGAAAGGTTGCACGGGTCACCCAAGTCGACTGTGAACCTAATGAAGGGTCGGTAAGCAGTACTTAGACCCATAGCTATGTGATCTGATTATGTGAAATCTGTACTGATCATGTTACACTTAGCATGTATATTGATTTGAATGTATGGACTGTTATTTGCATAAAAGCATGTCATATTGTGTAAGTTGCATTGTATCGGGGTGGGTTGATGATATTTTGAGGAAGCATCTGAAAGGCTCTTAAGCCTGTTATCCAGCAGCTAAGCTAAAACTTTCTGATTATGTGTCGCATTCGGTAGAACATGGTGTAGGGATGGGTGGGTTGATTTTATCCCCACATGGTGTGGAGGGTTGGATGGAGTTGGTGTGTAGAGGCTGGTGGGTAGAATTCTGCTGTTCTGTTTTGATCTACATGTTATGTCTGAAATGGGCTAAGGCCCTAGAATATCTAATTCTGCATCTAAGTGGGCTAAGGTCTACACCATTTCTATAATGGGTTCAGACCCGAACTGTGAATTTATGTCTATTATCTGATATTACTGTGTGTATGTTTTCTGTGGGGATTACACACCGAGTTTGCGAAAACTCACCCTTTTCTGTTTAATCTGTTCAGGTAATCTCCAGCGGTAGAAGGGTCGATGCAGCGGAGTACTCGGCGGTGACCACGGTTCTGGACCTTTACCGTTTTTAAATTTATTCATAGTTTTGATTATATCTGGGAAAAGTTTATGTAATATGGCCTTTACAAATTTTCGTTTAAATTTGGGATTTTTTTTATAACTGCTAGTAGTAGGATAAGACGTGAGTTTTCCAAATAAACAAATGTTTTATCAAAATATTCACAAATACGCAAACTTATTTAAATGCTTCTGCGAACTGGAACTATTTTGGAAAATGGACAACGTTTTGAGAATGGATAATGATGGAGTCAAATGACATGTTTTGAAAGT
Source organism: Gossypium rotundifolium (assembly GCA_025506655.1). NCBI lineage: Eukaryota > Viridiplantae > Streptophyta > Magnoliopsida > Malvales > Malvaceae > Gossypium > Gossypium rotundifolium. Next base: position 112,799,209 of record CP106729.1, read on the forward strand.
TTTATAAGACAATGGAAAAGGGTTTTATTATAACTAGGTTTTCCAAAGCACTATCATGTGACATTGCCAGATTCAGCCATAACATCTAGGCCGGGTTTGGGGTGTTTCACATTTTACCTTGTTGATTAATATAAGGTATTGCCATTATTATTTCAGTTTCTTTTTCTATGTATATAACTAAACTGAATTGTAATAAATTCCTAAGAAAATATTATTATTCTTAAAAGGTCCTTAGTCAAGTATTATTGTGGGCTTGGACAACAATATTGCATTAAGACTAATATGTAGTTGATTGATGAAAAAAGTTGTCATTGACATAAGGATGTCAAAATCAATACATGAGTATGTGTTAGAGAACAACATATTGGACTAACCCACTATGATTATGTTTCTTGGATTATTATATAATAGTCACAATATTACTCATAGTGATAACTATGTATATGATCCTCATACTTGAGAACATCATTGTTCCAACATTGTGAGTCGTATATTTTGATACATTCAAAATGTCTACGGTAACAAGTTTTAATATAAAGACTGATGTTGGATATAACACAATCCATGTGGTGAGATATTGCAACAGCCTATTTTCAGTAAAATCAGCACAGTGGTTTCGGGACTATGAATCCGAGTTAGAAAGAAAATTTATTTTAGTATTATTGCATGGTCTATATTATGATAGGGATAACATATGGAAATTTCGTTAAGAAAATTTTTACTGATTACATGCTTAGTTGTGGAGAGGACCAAATTGCATAAAATGCAAAAGTTGAATTCTAGTAGCTATAAGTATCAAATAGTTATGGAATTCAAAACTTGAGGTCCTTATATGACAATTAGACCATTAAATAAAGTTAGTAGATATTTATGGTGATTCATCCATGGAAATTTAATTAAAGAAAATGATGAAATTGGAAAATTGAAAAATTTAAAGATGATAATTAAATTAAAAGACAAAAATATCATATTATTATCATCTTCTTCCCCTGTAACACCCCTTACCCGTATTTGAAGCCAGAATCGGGTTTGAGGCATTACCTAACTTATCTTGCTTAAACATGAAGCATTGGGCTATAAAATTTCATTTAAACCCATTTCTTTCTCATTCTCAGCCTACGAGGCTCTAAACATACCTCCGAGAGGTTTTGGAATTTAACCGGAACTTTTACGAACTTGAAAAACTTTTCATCAAAACATGGGCCACACGCCCGTGTTGACCTAACGACACGCCCGTGTGCCCCAAAGAAATGCCCGTGTCCTCCACCCGTGGTCGACACTAACTTATTTCACATGGCCGGACACACGCCTCACACGGCCTCGACACTCCCGTGTCTTAGCCCGTGTGCCAAAACATTGGCATTTTGTTTATGACGTCAACACCTCATTATGGCCACACGGCCAAGGCATGCGCCCATGTCCTTAGACCGTTTGTCGAATTAAATTCCACATTTAATGTGTAGACTTCACACGGCCTAGGCACACGCCCATGTCCTAGGCCGTGCCTCCTACACGGCTGAGACACACAGCCGTGTCTCTACCCGTGTGTTTACTATAGGGCATACTGACTTGCAATTCTAGCATGCAAGGGGACACACGGTCGATCAACATGCCCTTAGGGCTAACTGTGCGTCACACACGGCCTAGACACATGCCCGTGTGCCTACCCGTGTAGACCAATTCAAGGCTATTTTCCAAGCCACTTAGCCACTCTCACTTGTACACATTCACTCATCATCACATAGCATTTTCACATCATCAATCATAACTCTTAGGTTATCACATTTGAATCATAAAAATGAAGTCTTCATCCTATACACGAAGAAGAACTATTTCTAGCACGATTACAATCGACTTGAGCCATCATCTATGGCTATACACGACTGTTCCATAACTCGTTTAGGAAAACACATTTGGCACTTTAACTTTGACTTAATCAACTCATAAAGACTTGAAACCTCATACCCAAATAATTGTTCGATAGTGTGGAAGCATCTCCGACGGTTTCCAACCCGAGCTAGTAAAGTTAACCTATAAGAGATAAGAAAGGAAGAGGAGTAAGTAATAATGATTAGTAAGTTCATAATGCATATAATAATCAACTATTGACATTCATTAATCATCCTCAACCACACAAGTGTTATAAAGAGGTTTACTCTTAAGCTCATGATTTCACATTCAATCATTCACAATACTTATTCATTTCGTTTCTTACAACATTCGAACCATATCACGAGCTTAATGCTCACATTCATTAACATACAACCCTGCACTTAACATCACCTAGTCACATGATACAACACATCATAGTTTCTCCATAAACCATTCATAATACCAATCACTCGGTGGTATCACACTTAGCCCACCAACAATCTTTAATAGGATGGTATCACACATAGCCCACCATTTGATACTAAACACGATGGTATCACACACAGCCCATCGGTAACAAATAATAATGTGGTAACGAACACAGCCCACCATTAATAATATTGGCGATGGTGTCGCACACAACCCATCATTGACAATTTATAAGGTGGTATCGTATATAGTCCACCATTATTAAGCGTCCATAGATATTTATCCATATACATTTCCCTATTTCAAATGTTCATCTGGGAACATCCTCACACACTATCATTCTTAATTAGATTTCTACCATGATCGTTAGTATTCACAAAATATATTCATAATTATAACGTATGCAATTAGGAAGCATCGTTTACTCATAACTCACAATGATTTCCTCATATACTGAATTCACTACAAGTGAGTTCTGGGCACATACCTATACCTCTCATAGTGTATCCACATACTTTCTCATTTTCAACATTCCTGTTGAATTATTCAAAATACTAAAGAATACTCTTGAATTTCATACATAAAATTTCAAATCAACATCATACCCTCGATTGGGTCTTTCATGAAATATCATATCGATGCCACGTCCCCGACATGGTCTTATACGAAATATCACACGGAGGCCATATGCCCATATGGTCTTACACGGGACCTTAATTATCATCATATCATGCTATTTGCATTCCCACTAGTCTTAGATTAAATTAAGACTTTCATTTCTTGACATCCCGTCAAAATGTATTTAATGTATACATGGAGGTAATAAAAAATTCATACAGCATTGAAATATTAAATACTTCACTTAGAGTTGTATAATTTAGCACATGAACTTGCCTCGATATCGAAAAGGGTAAAAAAGGACTTATTTGACCATATTTCTCTTTTCTTTCGTTCTAGGTCCGAATCTCATTTTCTATGATCTAGAAAAATAGAATTTACTCATTTAATCACCATACTAATCAACACATTTTAAAAATTATACTTTGGTAAAATTACCATTTTGCCCTTAGACTTTAGAAAATTACAATTTTGCCCCGGGCTCGTAAATAAAATTTCATCCAACTTCTTTACCAATCAAGCCTAGTTGATTCATATTCCCTTTTATATCAACTCAAGATTTCAACTATTTCATGCATTTATTACCAATTTGCAACATTTACAACTTAGTCCCAATTAGGTGTTTTCATGACAACACCTTTCACAAAAGTTGTTTCTCATCTTCCTAACACTAATTTTCTTCCATAAAAACTTAGTAAACAACATAAAATCTCTCATTTAAAGTCCTTAGACTTTCAACCATATTGCAAATTAGTCCCCTCATTAGCTAGCTTAAGCTTCGGGGACTCCAAAAGTACAAAAATTATCAACTAAAACCATCAAAATCACTTACTTATAGAGAAGATGAGTTGCTGACATTTTTAAGTTTTCAAAACCCTCTCTTTTTTGGTATTATCAGTTGGAGAAGAAAAGAAAATGAAAAGATGATAGCCTTTACTTATTTCATCTTATTTTGTTCATTTAGTCAACTAATGTCACCAAGCCTTGTCAAATTTTTAATTCCTTGTCCCCTTGTCCGTCCATCACTTATAGGAAGGCATAATTTCACTTTAAAGACCTCTAATTTACATTCTATAGCTATTTGGAACCTCTAGAAAATAAAATAGAACTTTTGCACTTTATGCGATTTAGTCCTTTTTCGCGATTATGTAATATCCAGGATTTAGGGCTTGTGCATTATTGCTTAATTGTATGAAGTAGCATGCCTGTGTGTGTTTGAATGTGTTGAATGAATTTTTGAGAACTTCAGAGTGTAGGTAAATGCCCTAGAGAATATCAAATTTTAAGTATTAAAGGGGAGCTAAGCTTGATAGGCCTTAAGAGGAATTGTAGGGGAAATTAGACATCAAAATGGGCTTGTTAAAGTGGCAAGGAAGCGCCACTTAGGGCCTTGGTAAGTGACGCCACAAGCAGTTCAAAGGGGGCCTAGGTTCGAGTGGCAAGGGAAGCAAAGGGGAGTTTTATTTTGTTGCAAGGAGGAGAGGTAGTGGACGGCATGTGGACTCTAGAAGGAGGAGGTATAGATGGGGTTGGAGAGTTGAGGATTCGACTAAGGTAGAGGGGATCAAGGGATAAGGGAGAGAGGGGACCAAGTGGTCGAATATGGGACTCTAGGGGAGGGGTATATTTAGTTTTGGGAGTGTTGTAAGAGTAGGTGCCGAAATTGTTTTTTTAGAGGGTGTCCATCTTTTTTCTTTCTCCTTTAGTCTCCTTGTCAAAATTGTCAGTCAAGAGAATTCTTTCTTTTTCCTCTCATTTATAACAAAGCCGAAACCTCTCTACCATTGTTCACCATTGTCGAATTGCTCAATCATCAACCTCTTCTTCTCTTCTTTTCTCTCACGGTTCTTTCAAAAGCCGAAAAAATCTTTTAGCCATAGCCGATTTGTTCACTTGTCACAGAAGCCGAAAGTGGCACATAGTTCTTTTCTTCTTCTTTCAGTTGTCTATTCGTGTTAGCACCTTTTCCTGAAGCTATTCTTTTTTTGTCATTCTCAAAAGTCGATTCTCTAAGGGAGGTGCTGTCGACTACTTTCTCTTGATATCTTCAAACGTGTGTTGGTGGTAAGTATTTCCTTCCTTAGCAATCGGTTTGGGTTCTTTTTCATGGGTGTGCCGAAACCAAGTGGTTAAGCCTTGGTTTTAGGGATGGCCGAATATTCATAGTGCCATAATATGTGTTTCTTTTATATGTAGCCAACGTGAAGGAGCATTAAAGGGGTCTCTTGGATTCGACTACTCAAGGTAAGGGCATAGTGTTCGGCCATAGGCCACTTTCATAAGTTTTTGTAATAAAGCCGATTATGACATTTACTAAATAGGGATTTTGACAACTTCGGGAGCAAGTGATAGTTTTAGTATTTAGATAAGCAAGGTAAGTGGGTTATGATATTCGGCCTTAGGCCATTCTGTCTATTAATGTTAGCCGATTCTGACATTGTTTTTTAGGAAGGAGTGTAATCGGTTTCAATAGACTTTTTGTAACACCCCAAACCCGACCCATGAGTCCTCGACCGGATCTGGTATGTCACGGAGTAAAATAATTTGTTTCATTTTGAAACAATGGTGAAAACTTGATAAAATTTGGCTAAGGTATGAAAATTTTGTTTGAAAACTTAGTTGGGCTTTTTATAAATATAGTTGGGTTGACAAACCCTTTTTTGAAAACGGTTGATCATGTAGTATTTTGAAATCGTCAAAGTTATGGTTGACTTGGTTTAATTTTTGTTACCGATGGTAACATCTTTGAAAACTCGTAGATTTTATTAAGTTAAAAAAAATACTTTTAACCGGTTCACTTAACATTTAAAAACTTCATTTGTAACATAACATAAGTAAAATAAATATAACATCCAAATAATAAATAGCGGCCTTATTACAATCACGAAATAAAAGACTTAGAAAATAAATCATATTAACTATAACAAAATAATTTCAAATCCAACGATAAGCATGGTCCTCGAGTCCCCTCGGCTCCATCTCCGCGATCTACTAAATGCGGAAAATAGTAAGGGAAGGGCGAGTCACCAAGACTCAGTGTGTAAATCCCCCCCACCCGGAATGTAACTCATACACAAGATATTAATTAACATGCAAATATGCAACCCAACCTAACCATCCATACTCCTTAACTACCTCGTGTGGTCAAAACCACTGATGACTTAGAGTCACAAATTAAATGATGGGGCCAACCCATCGTATGGTCAAAACCACTGATGACCATAGGTCACAATATATCAAAGTGTGGTCAAAACCATTGGTGGTACCAAACCACGGGACTTAGTCGCAAATTATCAATCGGTGTGGTCAAAACCATCGATGACCATAGGTCACAAATAATCGATGGGGCCAACCCATCTTGTGGTCAAAACCATCGACGACGATCCATAAAATCATCCCCTCCTCTCATCAATCCCACCATCATCATGCTTACATATCAATATCACATATCATGCATTTAACAGCATATGATGTCATGCAAAACATATATCAATAGATCACGTACAGGGGACTTACCCGAAATCCATGTTTAAGCCCTCAAGCATATCATAGATCACTACCAAAATTTATACACAAGGTAATAATATAGCAAGTTTATTAATAAAGTGTGTAAAGAGTTTACACACCTGTTTCTACTGAAATTCCTAGATCCCGAAGTTTCCAATCCTTAGTGCTAGATCTTGACCCTATATTCGCCCAATCATCAATGTTAGTACCATAGGCCTATTCGGCCATATCCACTCAATACCAAAGGTTCTTACCTTAAACGGATTTGGTTTCCAAACAAATCCTGAAAATGTCACTTGATTTGTCGAGATCCCTACCAAAACACTAGTTAGAATCCGCTTGCTCAATTATATTTCAACATGGCTTATGGCCGCATGTTATAGCTTACCCACCATGCTTACCTTAAATCCCGGAAGACCTCTCAATTCTCCTTAATGTTGGCTTCTAAGAAGGGTTACAAATCCAAGTCCCCTGAATAGATTTGATCATACAAGAACACATGATTAAGCCTCATGGTTTGACTAGCCATACAAGAATAAAGATTGAACACAAAGAGAGTCCCTTACCACACCATGAAAATCGCAAAGACCTTATTGGGGATGTGAGATTTGGCCTAAGCACAAGATGGAGGCTGGAATTTGAGAAGAAGAAAGGTGTATTGGCTAAGAAGAAACAAGAGAAGTGGAAATTTTGAACAATTTTGACAAAGAATCGGGGAGAATTCGGAGCACAATGAAGAGAGAAAAGAAGAAAAGAACTTGATGGATTTTTGGGCACTTCTTTGCTATAACAAAATCAAATATGGACAGCCCCCAAGGAGTCCAATATTCGGCAAACACCCTCTTGTTGGTGATAAATTCCAGCCTTTAATTATAAAAATTAAGCAAGGTTTATCTTACTTTAATCTCCTATCCTCTCTTCATACAATTTGAATGAAAATAAACTTGCTAATGCTACTCCCTTCCAATCGAATAAGTGCAAAAAAATAAGCCTTATCTCTTATCATTTAAAGAGTCCAAATAGCAGCCACCACTCTCCCATACATGCCAGCAGCAAAAATAAAACCCATATGCTGCTTCTTAGGTTCGAACCAGTGACCTCATACTGTAGCCTTCCCTTAAGCGCCCCATGCCATCTTTCCCATTTGACTTTCATGTCAAATAACCCCCCTCATTTAATTATAAGGCCTTCATACCTGGTCCCCTTCCTTTTAACGCCAAAAGCCCAAAAAAATAAAATGTTCCTTGCGTCCCTTATGTCTCGAACCCGAGACCTGCCGCTTCTAAACTCTTAAGTGGCGCCTCAAGACACTCCACCATCCTGGACTTTCATGCTCAAACCTTGCCCGAAAATTCTTTAAAGCCTTCCTTAACCCTAATGCCCAGAAAGCCCAAAAGGAGAAAAAATTTCCCCCTTGTTATTGCCGAGACTCAAACCTCCTCCCTAGCAACCCCCTTAGATGTACCAAGCCAATTGTTCCAAGCCCTTTCTTTGTGTCATATTTCACCCAAATTTCCCCTTAACCCCTATCTAACCTAGCTCCCTTCTTTAAAACACTTAGAAAGAAATTTTTAATTCCAAATCCGACCTAATTCGGGGTTATGACTAGACCCTTAAAACATGTCTAGCAATCAAAATATTTATTTCTTCAAGCACACATGGGAAATTATTTAAATTACAAACAACCCCTAATTTAGGGTGTTACAGTTCTACCCCCTTAAAAAGAATTTCGGCCTCGAAATTACTTGGATCAAGAGTGGGGTATTGCTACGCCATCACATCCTCGGGTTCCCATGTGGCTTCCTCCGTACCATGGTTCCGCCATAACACCTTTACCAAAAGCACTGACTTCCTCCTCAGAACCTTGTAATCTCGATCCAGGATTTGTATTGGCTCCTCCTCGAAAGATAAATCCGGGCTCACCTCAATTTCTGCTACCAGCACTACGTGTGAGGGATCCGATCGATAGCGCCTCAGCATTGAAATATGGAAGACATCATGTATCTGGCTCAGTTCTGCTGGCAACTCAAGCTGGTAAGCTACCGGTCCCATGCGTTTCAACACCGTGTATGGTCCGATGAACCTTGGGCTTAGCTTGCCTTCCGACCAAACCTTAGCACCTTCTTCCAAGGTGATACCTTCAAGAAGACCTTATCACCCACAGCATACTTAACCTCTCTACGCTTAAGATCGGCGTAGGATTTCTGCCTGTCCGACGCCTCCTTAAGACGAGCCTGAATTACTTTAACCTTATCCTCCGTCTCTGCCACTAACCCTGGACCCAACATCCGATGTTCTCCTAGTTCCGTCCAACATGTAGGGGTACGGCATTTTCGACCATACAGCGCCTTATACGGTGCCATCTGAATGCTCGCTTGATAACTATTGTTATAAGCGAACTCTGCCAACGGTAGGTACTCCTTCCAACTACCACGAAAATCCAACACACAACCCCTCAACATGTCTTCCAACACTTGGATCACCCTCTCAGATTGTCCATCAGACTGCAGATGAAAAGCCGTGCTGAAATTCAACCTCGTGCCTAACTCCTGATGTAGAGCCTTCCAGAATCTCGACGTAAACTGAGGATCTCGGTCTGAGATAATGGACACAGGTACCCCATGCAACCGTACTATCTACGCAATGTACAACTTGGCTAATTTTTGAAGCGAGTAGTCGACCCTTACCGGTATGAAATGAGCCGACTTAGTCAACCGGTCTACTACCACCCACACTGCATCTTTCTTACTAGGCGTAAGGGGAAGCCCACTTACAAAATCCATAGTAATCTCCTCCTATTTCCACTGGGGAATCTTTACTGGCTATAATAGCCCCGATGGTAATTGATACTCAGCCTTCACTTGCTGGCATGTCAAACACTTGCCCACTAACTCGGTCACCTCTCGCTTCAAGCCCGGCCACCAAAACTGCTCCTTTGAGTTGACCGAACAGATCGTCTATCCTGGGCAAAGGGTACCGATTCTTTATCGTCAACTTGTTCAACTGTTGGTAGTCTATGCACATCCTCATTGTCCCATCCTTTTTCTTGACAAAAAGCACTGGAGCTCCCCACGGTGATACACTTGGTCGGATGAACCCTCTATCCAACAATTCCTGAATCTGCGCCTTCAACTCCACCAATTCTTTCGGTGCCATTTGATACGGAGCTATAAATACTGGCGCAGTTCCGGGTAACAGATCTATCCTAAATTCAACCTCATGGTCCGGAGGTAGACCCAGAAGTTCCTCTGGAAACACATCCACATAGTCACTTATCGTCCGAACATCTCCCACAGCAACATCCTTAGCTTCCAAGGCACAGACCTGAACCACATAAGCTTCACAACCCTTCCTAACCATTCTCTCCGCCTTCAAAGCAGAAACCAAGTTAGATAGGTAATCCTTCTTTACCTATCATCACCACCTCTTCTCCTTCCTTGTCTTTTACTACCATGCGCTTAGTCGCAATCGAGCTAGCCTCGATACTTCACCAGCCAATCCATCCCAAGAATTAGGTCAAACTCCCAGAACGGTAGTTCCATCAAATCAGCCAAGAACACGACCCCTTGGAGTTCTAGGGGTACGTCCCTATAAAGTTTACTTACTTCTATGGAGTGACCTAGGGGGCTTAATATAGTCATCTTCCTAGAAGCAAGCTCAGAGTCTAGATGCAAGGTTTCCACTACACTACTAGCAATGTAAGAGTGGGTTGAGCCAATGTCTATCAAGGTATTATAAGGCACACCAAAGATCAAGAACATACTGGTTATGACGTCTGGTGCATCGCCCTCCTCTTGATGCCTCGCGGCATAACCAAACCAGGTTGTCTAGCCTTAGTACCACCGGTATTTCCCCTCGGTGCCCCACGACCTCTGCCAGCACCATTACCTCCTCTTCCTGCACCACGACCCCTCTGAGGCTGTTGGTTATCCCTCCTGTTTGGTGCACGATCCTGACCTTCCGTTCTCAGCCTAGCTACCTTCTTCGGACAGTCTCTAACACAATGCTCCATAGACCCACATTCGAAGCATCCACGATTACCGTTCCAACACTCTCCCTTGTGAGACTTTCCACACCTATCACACCGTGGCGGCCATTGAGGATTGACAGCAGTAGCAGGCCTAGCAGCTTGGTCCGACCCACCAAACCTTGTCCTCTTTTACTGATTACCCGAAAACTTTAAAGGTCCCAAGCTCCTCTTATTCCAATTCCTATCTTGGTTCCGTCTAACCGACTGCCTTACCCTTTCAACAACCTTAGATTTCTCCACTAGGACAACAAACTCCCGTTCCTGTTGTGGAGCTATCATCATTCTTAACTCATCTCTCAGGCCATCTTCAAATCTGACACAACGCTCATGCTCGGTACCCACAATACCACGAGCATACCTACTTAACCGGAGGAACTCGGCCTCATATTCTGCCACCGTCTTGTTGCCTTGAACCAGGTTCAAGAAAGCCTTTCGCTGTGCATCCACGTAGCTAGTTCCGATGTACTTCTTCTGGTAGGCATCCCTGAAGAATTCCCAAGTGAGATTTTCTGCCATCGTTCCATCTCTCATAGTGAGCCACCACTGGTATGACTCATCCCGAAGCAGAGAGATGATACCCTTTAACTTCTCCTCAGCCGTAAAATCTAAGTCATCCATGATTCTTTCTGTTGCTTCCAACCAGTACTCCGCTGCACTGGGTGCCACTCCAGAAACTCCTCTAAACACCTCAGCTCCGTTAGTCTTGAGTCGTTCAACCCGATTTACGGGGCTCAGACTCAAGACCGACCTCAAGAACTCGTTCCAACACTCGTAGCACCGCCTGGGATACTACGTCGTTACCGCTAGTCTGGTCTTGGAACTCAATTTCTGCCGCCGGCAGATCCAGCATCTCATTTTCGGACCCATGACTGGACCTTGCTGGTTCAGACAAGGTCATCCTACCCCTACCATGGCCACGGGGCGGACGTCCACGACCTCTTGAACTCATTCTATCGATTGCGTTTATCTGCTTAAAAATTTTATTCATTAGTATTTCACTTGGTTATCCGCGAAGAAATTTTATGATATGAGTCTTAGGAGTGGTTCTTTCGTAAACATTCAAGCACACAGTCTTTCATTCATTCATTTAAAGAGACGTTGTGGTTTTCATTGTGATCGTTTTTCCACTACTCGAGGGTATTTTCGTAATTTGCCCTACAGGGGTATTTTTGTAATTTTTCAAAAATGAAAATTTTCGGATGATTTTGTCAAAAAGCATTTTGGAACTCTTAAATTCCCGAGGTATTTTGAAAAATTTTGAAATCTGGGGGTATGTCAGTAATTTTGGGCCTCAGGGGCATTTTGGTAATTTTTCACAAATCGGGGCGAATTTGTAAAATTTTTAGAATTCAGGGATATTTCAAAGGTTGTAAAACTTTGAGGGCTCTTTTTGATAATTGTACTTTCCAAAGCAGTGATGTTGCAAAAATTTTTTTGAAGATCAGGGTCATTCTGGTAATTTTGTTGGTTAGGGGCAATTTTGTAATTTTCTAAAATCATGACGTTTTTAAAATTTAAGGTTTTTGGGAACGTTTTTTATGTGATGAAATTTTTGATTTAAACTGTGGGTATTTTGGGAATATCATAAATCAAGGGCATTTTTGTAATTTTACCCCTAAGGGTATTTTAGTAATTTCTCACATAATCAGGGAATTTTCACAAAATGATTTCCAAAAATTGGGTTCTAAGTGATTTCACAAAAGAAGGATATTTTGAAAATTTCTATTTGAAAAATTTTCATATGGAGGGTATTTTGGTAATTTACAAGCCAGGGGTATTTTGGTCATTTTTCAGACTGAGGAGTATTTTGGTCTTTTTTTTTTAAAAGCTAAAGTTTTATTTATTTCCGAGATCAAAACGGCTAGTCCCTTTCGGGTTTTAATTATCAAGTTTAGCCTGTGAGCACGTCGTCTCAACTAGGATGAACAGATTACTACGCACTGTGTAGGATTCAAGTGAGTAGGAGGTGAGTCACGAGGATCGCTTAAATACTGTGCCCCCACCGAATCCAATCCTAGACATGCGATAACGATTGCGCATCCTCGCTCAGTGACAACTCACAGGGTTGGTTTAGGTAATTATTAAATCTTATGCATGTTTGTTGGGGTATGCTAACCCTAGGGTTCAACAGTTTCTACTCTAGTAGTCTACGTTCCCAATTTACCCTTCTACCCCTCATCAAATATTCACAAAAATGGACAGAAGTACTTACCTGGGCGGATTGGTGCTGGAGACTCGGTGCCATGCTGTTCAAGCCAAAACAGTTTCTCAAAACATCATAATAAGGCCTACTAACAAAAACAAAACATTTTGGGCCTTGGCCCCCCACAGCCGAGTTTTGAACCGGGCTCTAATACCAAAAATATAACACCCCAAACTCGGCCCATGAGTCCTGACCGGATCTGGTATGTCACGGAGTAAAATAATTTGTTTCATTTTGAAACAATTGTGAAAACTTGATAAAATTTGGCTAAGGTATGAAAATTTTGTTTGAAAACTTAGTTGGGCTTTTTATAAATATAGTTGGGTTGATAAACCCTTTTTTGAAAACGGTTGATCATGTAGTATTTTGAAATCATCAAAGTTATGGTTGACTTGGTTTAATTTTTGTTACCCGATGGTAATATCTTTGAAAACTCGTAGATTTTATTAAGTTAAAAAAAATACTTTTAACCGGTTCACTTAACATTTAAAAACTTCATTTGTAACACAACATAAGTAAAATAAAATAACATCCAAATAATAAATAGCAGCCTTATTACAATCCCGAAATAAAAAGACTTAGAAAATAAATCATATTAACTATAACAAAATAATTTCAAATCCAACGATAAGCATGGCCGCCTCGAGTCCCCTCCGGCTCCATCTCCGCGATCTACTCGTCTGCAAAATAGTAAGGGAAAGGTTGAGTCACCAAGACTCAGTGTGTAAATCCCCCCACCCGGAATGTAACTCATACACAAGATATTAATTAACATGCAAATATACAACCCAACCTAACCATCCTTACTCCTTAACTACCCCGTGTGGTCAAAACCACTGATGACTTAGAGTCACAAATTAAATGATGGGGCCAACCCATCGTGTGGTCAAAACCACTGATGACCATAGGTCACAATATATCGAAGTGTGGTCAAAACCACTGGTGGTACCAAACCACTGGGACTTAGTCGCAAATTATCAATCGGTGTGGTCAAAACCACTGATGACCATAGGTCACAAATAATCTGATGGGGCCAACCCATCTTATGGTCAAAACCACTGATGACAGTCCATAAAATCATCCCCCTCCTCTCATCAATCCCACCATCATCATGCTTACATATCAATATCTCATATCATGCATTTAACAGCATATGATGGCATGCAAAACATATATCAATAGATCACGTACAGGGGACTTACCCGGAATCCATGTTTAAGCCCTCAAGCATATCATAGATCACTACCAAAATTTATACACAAGGCAATAATATAGCAAGTTTATTAATAAAGTGTGTAAAGAGTTTACACACCTGTTTCTACCGAAATTCCTAGATCCCGAAGTTTCCAATCCTTAGTGCTAGATCTTGACCCTATATTCGGCCAATCATCAATGGTAGTACCATAGGCCTATTCGGCCATATCCACTCAATACCAAAGGTTCTTACCTTAAACAGACTTGGTTTCCAAACAAATCCTAAAAACGTCATTTGATTTGTTGAGATCCCTACCAAAACACTAGTTAGAATCGGCTTGCTCAATTATATTTCAACAAGGCTTATGGTCGCATGTCATAGCTTACCCACCATGCTTACCTTAAATCCCGGAAGACCTCTCAATTCTCCTTAATGTTGGCTTCTAAGAAGGGTTACAAATCCAAGTCCCTGAATAGATTTGATCATACAAGAACACATGATTAAGCCTCATGGTTTCGGCTAGCCATACAAGAACAAAGATTGAACACAAAGAGAGTCCCTTACCACACCATGAAAATCAACAGCACCTTATTGGGGATGTGAGATTCACCAAAGCACAAGATGGAGGGCTGTAATTTGAGAAGAAGAAAGGGTGTATTTGGCTAAGAAGAAATAAGAGAAGCTGGAAATTTTTGAACAATTTTGACTAAGAATCAAAGGAGAATTCGGCAGCACAATGAAGAGAGAAAAAGAAGAAAAGAACTTGATGGATTTTTGGGCAATTCTTTGCTATAACAAAATCAAATATGGATAGCCCCCAAGGAGTCCAATATTCGGCAAACACCCTCTTGTTGGTGATAAATTCTAACCTTTAATTATAAAAATTAAGCAAGGTTTATCTTACTTTAATCTCCTATCCTCTCTTCATACAATTTGAATGAAAATAAACTTGCTAATGCTACTCCCTTCCAGCCGAATAAGTGCAAAAAAATAAGCCTTATCTCTTATCATTTAAAGAGTCCAAATAGCAGCCACCACTCTCCCATACACGCCAGCAGCAAAAATAAAACCCATATGCTGCTTCTTAGGTTCGAACCAGCGACCTCATGCCGCAGCCTTCCCTTAAATGCCCCATGCCATCTTTCCCATTTGACTTTCATGTCAAATAACCCCCTCATTTAATTATAAGGCCTTCATACCTGGTCCCCTTCCTTTTAACGCCAAAAGCCCAAGAAAAATAAAATGTTCCTTGCATCCCTTATGTCTCGAACCCGAGACCTGCCACTTCTAAACTCTTAAGTGGTGCCCCAAGCCACTCCACCATCCTGGACTTTCATGCTCAAACCTTGCCCGAAAATTTTTAAAGCCTTCCTTAACCCTAACGCCCAGAAAGCCCAAAAGGAAAAAAACACTTCCCCCTTGTTATTGCCGAGACTCGAACCTCCTCCCTAGCAACCCCCTTAGATGCACCAAGCCAATTGTGCCAAGCCCTTTCTTTGTGTCATATTTCACCCAAATTTCCCTTAACCCCTATCTAACCTAGCTCCCTTCTTTAAAACACTTAGAAAGAAATTTTTAATTTCAAATCTGACCTAATTCGGGGTTATGACTAGACCATTAAAACATGTCTAGCAATCAAAATATTTATTTCTTCAAGCACACATGGGAAATTATTTAAATTACAAACAACCCCTAATTTAGGGTGTTACACTTTTAGGATTCAGTGAAAGCGTTAGTAACCAGGTGTGTAGCCCACACTAGTTCTTGATAGATTTATGGTATTAGTTTAATATGTGTGTTAATAAGAATGTGAAAGATGTGGTTAAAGGTACCATTCAATGGTACGACATATTCAGGTACTTTATTCTCTAAAGATCTGTTAATGGTATTATAAACATTGAACGTGACATATATAAAAATTTGTTACAAATATGAATAAGGCATATGGCATGATATTCGCATGATTTGTATGACACATGGGGCATATGGGTGATTATGAAAAGGGAAGTGATCCGTGGTTTTTTTACCACAATATCCGTGACTCATGTCACATAATCAATGTGGTGACTTATGTCACAAAATGTTATCCGTGGCTTTGTCACAATTATCCGTGGCTATGCCACAATTTATAAGGGCGATGTGTAAGTCGTCTGCAGCGACTGCCTTCGATGGTGTGTAGCGGATGGAGGGTCGATTTAGTAATCCCCACGGTGTGATGGCAGGTACGGGTGATGTGTAGAGGATGGTTATCTAGGTTTGGGTTCGGGATTGCATCATTGTTTATATATGTTCTATATATGATTTGTATGCCTAAATCGTTGGGAATTTGTGTTGGTTGTTGCACATTGAGTCTATTGACTCACCCCGTTGTGGGATATCTTTTCAGGTGACACTCAAGAATGGACCGGTCGGCGGGGAGCTTAGTGGTGGCCATGCTCAGCTCAGAGTTATTTTATTTTCGTTGGTTTTTATATTTAAGTATTTTGGAATTTATTTCAGGTTTTGTTATGATGTAATATGGCCATTATTATTAACTGTTTAAGCATGCATTTAATTTGGTTTATCATGATACGATTATTATCAAATCAAAGGTTAAACAAATTTTCTTAAAATAAATTTTAAATGTTTTGACATTCTAAACACAACCGATTTTCAATCTGTTGTTAAACTCTAAAAACCCGACAATACTTTTAACTTATTGATTTCAAGTACAAATAAAAATACTATTTTGATAAGATCGAGCTTACATGGATTACACCTTTTTCAAATTTGAACTCGACACAAATCAAATTATCATCCAAACCACCCAGATTTTCCAAAGTAACAAATAAGTTTTCAATTGTTTTACTCAAGAAACATGCCAGATTCGATCAGGGCTTGTGGGCCGGGTTTGGGGTGTTTCAGATTAGGCATGAAATTGCTAAAATTAAGGCACCAAAATTTTCATGCATCTTTATGAAAATGTTATAACACATAAAATAACATGAAAATAATTTTTTCTGACCTCGAATTAGTGATCCCGAGATCATTGTTTTGACTAGCCCCTAACTCGGGCTGTTACGTCCCCAAAATTCCATGGAAACCATAAGAAAGAGAAAAGAATTCAAGCAAGCTTAATTAGGTAAGCAATCTTGTCCCATTTTTAGTAATTTTTACATTTTCGAGATCGTAATAACCTAATCTATCTATTTTGAGGATCAATTTGTAAAGATGTTAAAGTATTGAAATTTTACCATGGATGGATATGCTGAAATTTTGAAATTTTTGGTAGAAATTGAAAGGTTGTTGATAGATAAAAAACTTTTGTAAAGTGAATTTTCATGAAATTGTGATTTAGGGACTAAATTGTAAATATGTAAAATTCATGTAAAATTTCTAATTTTTTTAAAAATACATGAGCTGTAAATGTTATATGAAAATTCAGCTAGGCTTGGAATAAGGATTAAATTGCATGAATTTTATTTTTCGAGCCTAGGGACGAAATTTGAATTAATGAAAAATATAGAGGCAAAATGGTACTTTTGCCTAAGATATGAATTGGATTGATTTGAATGTGAAATGTAATAAATTGATGATTAAATTCATTTATATAGATCCGAAAATACCAAATAAAGAGTTAGATCGAGGGAAAGAAAAAGTTTCAGATTAGTAGATTTTCATATACGAACAAGTATTAAGGTAAGTTCGTGTAACTAAATTGTGTATATTTTAATGTTTAAATTAAATGTTTTATATATGAATTATATTATTGCCATGTATATGAAATTGATTGAATATCTGATAATGCTCGGAAAATGTTAAGTTCCATTTGGAAAAAAGAAAATCGATGGATGCAAGTTTCCCATATTGGTTAAAGTCCTGCATATGTTACGGACACACCACTGCTCGAAAGAGCGTCCTATTATTAGCCTTCTCAAGATTCATGTATAAGGTTCTTGCGAGTTTCCCACTATAGTTCTTCCGAGCGTCCCCGATAGGTTGTGATCCTACATTTGTTGTGGACACACCTTAGCTCTTATGAGCATCCCGAATATAGGCTCTTCGTGAGCTTCCCGTTAATTGGCTCTTTGTGAGCTTCCCGACAGTGCTCACTTGAACTTCCCTATATATGGCAATTCGGAGCTTCCTGTTACATGGCTCTTTGTGAGCTTCCCGCTATGGTTCTTTGTGAACTTCCCGATTATGGCTCTTATGAACTTCTCGTCGTATAGCCCGAATAAGCTCCTAGATACATGGCTCCCATGAGCTTTCCGTGGTAAGGCTCGAGAGTGTGCTTCCTGGTTATGTGCTCTAATGAGCACCCCTATATACGAATTGATGATTTATTGATAAGTACACCTTGTGTGTACTACCCGAGTATCTATCGATATTTCAATAATTTAACAGACAGAACTCTTGATGTAAGAAAATATGAGAATTAAAAGAGTTATATCTTGAATATCCCAAAAATACCTGGAAATGGTTGCATGATGAGCTTATCTTTGTTTTATTGATATTTATGCAAAATTTCATGACTAACTTGTTTGATGAGAGCATGTGATACAAATACGAAAGACCCTCGAATCGCTACTTCAGACATTGATACAAAACAAGAGATCCCTCTCACAGTACTCAACATTTTTCCATACGAAACGGTCGAGGTAACTCACTCTAATCTCGGCACTTTCAAGGTAAATATCACTCGACTCAAACCATACAATGTTAATAGAATTGATAATGAGAAAGAGGAGCCTCGACTCTACGAACCACCATGAAAACACGAATGAAAGGTAGTCGAGCTTAAGACTTGAAACGAGCGCTTCTCGAGAGGCAACTCGAGCAATAACCCTACTAATTAATTTAGTTTATTTCTTTTCATGTTTAGGCATAGGTTTTCCATACCCACACGGCCTCACACACGGCCGTGGCCGTGGCCGTGTGGGCACTACAGGTAGATAGATGGGCATGGCCATAACGTGTGCAAATAGGACAAAATTTTCCCCAAACACGGGCTGCGGTAGAACACCACGGTCGTGCGACGCAGACGTGGTCGACACTGATTAAACTACACGGGCAGAAAAAACTCCATGGGAGAAATGAACAAGCCACAACGCGACCATGTGATATGGACGTGTGACCTAACATGCCCATGACACATGGGCGTGGGATGTACCAGATCTTGGATTTCTATTTAAAACCCCCTTCTCAATTGATCCCCAATTTCCTCTTCTTCCATACCCCTTGAAGCTTTCCCCTATAATTTCCTTCATTTTCCCTTCCCCTCACTCTTTATCTACACCGTTGTCACCATGTCGAAGAAGCGAAAGGATCCGAGCACAATTTCCTAGTGCGAAATCGATCTCCATAAGTTTATGTCGGCCACTTCGTTAACTCAACAGGACAAGGACCTTTGAGTCCATTTACTTTTTCTTATTCTTTTCTCTTCTTTTTATTTTCCTTCTCTTTATCTCTCTTGTGTTAAATCTATATTATTATATTTTGATTTTGTTTATTTAGGTTCTTCAGGCTGCTTGGGAATCACAACACCATGACCCTAGTAACCACCGCCACCGACACCTCCTCCTCTAACTCGGCCCGAATTTCCCCTGTTTCTTTTCTTTGACTCCACTCAAACTTCAGGAATTTTCACTTCTCTCCCTTCCTTATGATTTTCTTATTATATTGTGAATATCTATCTTTATACATTGAGGGCAATGTACATCTTAAGTGTGGGGGGTGAATTTCAAAATTTTCTAACTTTTTACTTTATTCTCAAATCCCTGAATGATATCTTGTCTTAAGTAATTTTCTCGTATTACTAATTAGAATGAAACTTCTGTTGATTTATGATTTTTATTGATATGTTTTGGATTAAGTCATAGTTAATTGTGCATTGATAATATAAACTTTAAGATATTAGAGAATCAGGCATGATAAGTCTATTTTCAGAATTAAAATTTCTAGGTTATTTCCCTAAATCTAAATGTTAATTTGAAACTTTAAATTTCCAAGGTTGACATCAAAAGCCATAATTTTTGTGAGATTTTCAGCCTTTAGAGCATATAAACTTTAAGATATTGGAGAATCAGGCATGATAAGTATATTTTTGGAATTAAATTTTCTAGGTTATTTCCCTAAATCTAAATGTTACTTTGAAATTTGAAATTTCCAAGGTTGACATCAAAAACCATAATTTTTGTGAGATTTTGAGCCTTTAGACCATATATCTTTCCGTGCTAACATTTTTTATTATGAGTGTGTCAATATTGATTTTTTATTCTAGAACTTGCTTCGATTATATAGGTCGAGGCCACACCTTTGATTTGATACACTAAGATGATAAAGGCACCTAGGATTTAACCCACCTACTCCATAAAAAGCCTACTTTCGTAATTAACCCCTAGTGAACCACTTTTTAGCCTAATCAACCGTTTCTTGATTTACCACTAATACTAACCCGGAACCCCATTATTAACTTATTTATCCCATTTTCTTGACTTCCCTTATGTCGAGATTTGATTTGATCGGTTGCCTAATTATAGTAGTTGAATTCATCTTTTATTATGTGCTTATTCTTAAAAAAAAAAGTTTGAAAATTTATTTATCATTAGTTTTATGTTCTATGAGCTTAAACAGTTAAATTCACATCTTTAGAAGAAGCTCGAGTTATTGATGTAATTATTCATTATCAGGTTATTGTTTCTAGTTAGGTAATTTGTCAATTCAATCTCAATTCATACCTTTTATTTCAACCTATATCCACACCTTTAACCCAAGCCCCATTACAACCCTTTAAAGACCTTTTGATTTGTGTATCATCTCATTTATAGTGGTGGAGATTTGATTTCATGCAAGCCTATGGGATTAACTTTTCATATTTGACTTATGAGTGCTTATCTTTTACCCTAAGCACTTTGAGTAACTTGAGTGAATCATTAGTGAGGAGTTCAATCCTTGTCGGTTTTGGATCAAAGGTAATTATTTAGATAAGGGGAAACACCTATATTTTTCGTACTACAAAAATATATGACTTTTATTGTTTGAATCTTTAGGACTCTTTGAGTTAAATTATCCATGTATACATTATCTATGAATTATGATGAGACACTGTTGATGAGGATTATGAATTGAAGAAAGTTAATTTTAATTGTGAGTTGAGAATTTTGCTTGAAGACAAGCAAAAACTTAAGTGTGGGAGTATTTGATAAACTGTAATATATACATATTTTAATCCCATATTTGGCATACTTTTGGATGATTTAACCCTAGAATGATGGAATTTGATGCTTCTAATCCATTAATTTCATGTTTTATACTCAAGAGAGCATAGGAGGATGAAAAGAACGAGAAACGGCCAAAAAAAGGGCCTACATTAGAAATCACACGGCCTAGAATATCGACCACGAGCAGATCACACAACTGTGTGTGGCAAGCAGAGTCGAACACGGCCTGGAGTTCACCACACGACCGTGCCACTTTAGCAGATTAGAACACGACTGGGCTCGATTCACACGGGCGTGTCACACGGGCGTGTCCCTGCCGTAGCAAAGAAGAATTTCATTTGGATTAGGATACTTTCGGGACAAGAAAGGCATCTCAAAGCCTATATAAACACCCTAGGAGGCAACTTGAACGGGGAGGTTGACAGGACGTCGAATAGACGCCGAGTAGAAGGAGAAAATACTCCAAGACAACCACTAGGAACAACTTAGGAGAAGAATTTCCATCAAGATTGAGGACATCCCATCAAGTTCTTTAGAAGTTTTTGGGTTTTCTTATGTTTTGTTGTTTTTCCTCTTTTATGATGTTTTCCTCTTCTAGTATGAACTAAATCCCTTAGATACCTAAAAGGATGAAACCTATGACAGATCTTATTATTATTTGATTTATGAGATAAATACTTGTGTTTATTCTTAATTGTGAGTTTTATTCTTGTTTCGATAATTCAGGTTATTGATTCAAGTCAAATGTGCTTATTCAGTGGAGCAAAAGTCCCTGTTTAAGAGTAGATCAACACAATGAAGCGAAGTTGATTGCAACCCTAGAAATAGGGCGACTAAAATCTACCGGATTAGGGTCAAACCTAATAAGGGAATCTATAGATCGAGTTAATGCGACAATAGGGGTTTTAATTAGAAAGAGATTTCAATTAATCAACCTAAAGTCAATTGTTAGTAGCCTCGAAAGAGGTATTAATATAATTCAAGGATTTCTACAGATTAACTCAAGTGAATAAATCGCATGAATGAAAAGTAATAAGTGAAGTCTAGGTGGATTCTTCCTTAGGTGTCGTCCATCTCATATAAGTTGTCCAAAGTATTTTCCCAGTTTACTCCTTGTCAAGTTTATAAGTTAGTTAAATTTTAGATTAAAAGCAAATCCCCTTAATTATTAGGCTAGATAATAAAAAGATAGTTATTATTAAGTACTCTTGGTCCTTGAGGATACGATATTCTAGACTCACCATAGCTATATTACTGTTCAATAGGTGCGCTTGCCTTTGTCGAAATAATAGTTGTTTCGAGCTTCCATCAGCATGTGTCTAGGCAATTGGTCACAATGTTATGGAAACATGTTTGTATCCTTAATTTAAATAATTATAATTGGTAAGTTAAATTCTTGTTATACAAACTTATTAAGCATAATAAGCTTACTCTATTTTACTTCCTCTGTTTTATAGTGCTCAGAAGCTCGTGAAGTTGTAACTTGGTCGGAGATACATCATTATCCCTTGAACTTCTCGATATATAAAATAAGAAAAAAATTGGTATTGGTTTAATGGCATGTATAAGCTAAATAGGCATAATGATCAAATGTTTTGGTTGTAACTAGCCATTGGAATGGCTAGTGTTAATCATATTTTGATGTAGTTATATAAGGCCATATCATGCTTGATGTGTGTATTGAAATGATTGAATGATGGGAGATACATAAATATATTATTGGTTGCATAAATGGGTAAAGTATACTCATATATTTATATGGTCAATCAGGTAAGATCAAATATTTGGTTAAATGGACTGTTATGACATGAATTGAACTTGAAATTGACTTGAATTGAATGCTAAATTGTAACTTGTAATGGTACAAAAATTTGTTGGATATGTTGATTTTAGGTTGGGTGAGAAATAAGGTTGGGAAATGGCCTTATTTTGTCCACACAGGGAGAGACACGGGCGTGTGTGACACACGGCCATGCGCATGGGCGTGTTGTTTGGTCATCTATCCCATGTATCTTAATAATTGAGAAACAGAATGCTCAAAATTGGTCATGCGGGCAGAGACATGGGCGTGTGTCTTAGCCCTGTAAAACCTGCACTTGATTTTTGAAAATTAAATTGTCCACATGGCCTAGCACACGGGTGTGTGGCTGGCCATGTGACCGAAGTCAGAGAGTTACACGGGTATGAATTCGGGCTGGGACATGGCGTGTGCCTCACATCGAATGCCATCACGGCCTAGGACATGGACTTGTCATTTGGCCGTGTGCATTTTCATCAAAAAGCACTTAACAAAACTTGTAAAGCTATCATCAAGCTTTCATATTTCAACATTAAACATCAAAGAACACATAGATTCAACAATGCCAACTCTCAAAATCTTTAACAGTTTCGAAATTAAAGGTACTGGCTAGCTAGATTGAGCAGCAACGATTACAAAAACATAGAAATCATCAAAAACGGGCTTAAAATTGAGCAATGCAGTGACTGAACCCTAAATAGCTTCCATGGCTACTTCTTTCCTTGAATTTTTGGTTAAGAAAGATGATAATGGATGAAATTTTGTTTTATATTTCTTACTTAATCATTAATTACTAAATGAAAAAATTAACCTTATTACTAATTCAAAATTTCAATAATGTCATGCCATTATCATCCTTTATCATAATAATTGTCTATTTACCACTTAAGGACCTTAAATTTAAGGTTCTATAGCTATTAGACACCTTTAGCTAATAGAATGACACTTTTGCATTTTACGCGATTTAGTCCTTTTTTACCAAATTGACCATTCAAACAATAAAATTAGCTGACGAAATTTTCACACATATCAAATAATATGCTGTAAATACTAAAAATAATATTAAAATAATTTTATAACATCATATTTGTGGTTCGAAAACCACTGTTTCGATTTGACCAAAAATGGCTGCTACAACTCTCCCCCTTAGGGATTTTCGTCCCCAAAAATCTTACCAGTGAATAGGTTCGGGTATTGTTTTCTCATAGCATCCTCGGGTTCCCATGAAGCTTCTTCAACCCCATGTCGATGCCATAATAGTTTCACTAATGCAATTTTCTTATTTCTTAGCTCTTTGATCTCATAAGCTAAAATTCGAATCGGTTCTTCAGCATATGACATATCAGACTGAATTTCAACCTCGGTCGGGGAAATGACATGTGAAGGTCGGATCGGTATCGTCGAAGCATCGACACATGAAACACATTATGAATTTTCTCTAATTCAGATGGTAAAGATAGTCGATATGCCACTGGCCCAACTCGATCAGTAATCTCATACAGTCTGATGAATCCGGACTCAATTTCCCTTTTCGACCAAACTGCAATATCTTTTTCCATGACGATACTTTCAAAAACACTTTATCCCCTCTAGAAATCGATATCTTTCCGTTTCAAGTCTACATACGATTTCTGTCGGTCCAAAGCTGCTTTCAAACTATCGCGAATTACTTTCACTTTTTCTTCAGTCTCTCTGATTAGATCAACCCCGTGAATCTTATTTTCCCTAAGCTCAGCCCAGTACAATGATGTTCTACATTTACGACCGTATAGAGCTTCGTACAGTGCCATCTTTATACGCAATTGAAAGCTATTATTGTAAGAAAATTCAATCAGTGGTAGATATTTCTCCCACCTACCTACAAACTCAAGAATCCAACAACGCAACATATCCTCAAGTATCTGAGTAACTCGTTTGTATTGACCATCCTTTTGCGGGTGAAACGCAGTGCTAAAATGCAACTTTGAACCCAAATCTTCTTGCAATTTCTTCCAAAATCGCGAAGTAAATCTTGGATCTCTATCCGAAACAATAGATAGGGGAACACCATGTAGTCTCACAATTTTAAAAATATACAACTCAGCTAATTTGTCGAGCGAGAAATCTTTACGCACCTGAATGAAATGAGCTTATTTCATCAATCTGTCAACAACAACCCATATCGCATCTTTCTTTTTCGGAGTTAAGGGCAAACCCGATACAAAATCCATTGTTACTCTATCCCATTTCCACTTAGGAATCATAATAGGCTATAATAAACCTAACGGCACTTGATGCTCATCTTTGACTTGCTGACAAATCAAACATTTTGAAACAAATTCTAAGATATCTCGTTTCATGTCGTGCCACCAATAAAGTTGTTTCAAATCGTTATACATTTTCATGCTTCTTGGATGTACTGATAAATAACGACCGTGTGCTTCATTTAAAATCTTCCGAATGAGCTCAGAATTTCTTGGCACACATATTCTATCAAGAAACATCAAACAATCATCAGGCCTTATTTGAAACTCTGAATCAGAAGTTGACTCACACTGAGCTCTTTTTGCTTACAATTCATTATCAAATTTTTAAGCCTAAAAAATTTGCTGTAGACATAACGGTCTCGCTTTCAACTCGACTACTATCGAATCGTTGGAAAACAAAGCTAATTATGTGCTCAAAGCACGTAAAGTAAATAAGGACTTTCGGCTCAAAGCATCAGCAACTACGTTCGCTTTCCTTGGATGATAATCAATCACTAATTCATAGTCTTTTAGTAATTCTAGCCATCTCCGCTATCGCAAACTCAAATCTTTCTGAGTCATCAAATATTTTAAGCATTTATGGTCGGTATAAATGTGGCATTTCTCACAAAACAAGGAATGACACCAAATTTTCAATGCGAACACTATCGCGGCTAACTCTAGTTTGTGCGTTGGATAATTATTTTCCTGCGACTTCAACTGTCTCGAGGCATAAGCTAGAACTTTGCCTTCCTGCATCAAAACACAACCCAGGCCATTTAACGATGCATCACTAAAAACTACAAATTCTTTACCCGACTCAGACTAAACTAACACTGGTGTCTCTGTCAATAATTCTTTCAATTGCTCGAAGCTCTACTGACACTTTTCTGACCACTCAATTTTAACATCTTTTTGAAGCAATTGTGTCATCAAAGTTGCAATCATCGAGAAGCATTTCACAAATCGTCTATAATAGGCGACTAGTCCCAGAAAACTACAGACTTTAGATACATTTCTCGGAGGCTTCAAGTCTATAATCGCAAACAACTACGAATCAGTCTAATTACGGCCTGAAAATTCGATTCATGAAGTCCATAAAAATAGCAGGTGCATTTGTTAGTCTGAAAGGCATAACAGGAAATTCGTAGTGTTCGTACTTTGTTCTAAATGCAGCCTTTGGCACATATGAGTCTTTAACTCACAATTGGTAATAACCTGATCTCAAATCAATTTTCGAAAACACTATTGCCCCTTTTAATTGATCAAACAAATCATCTATTCGAGGAAAAGGGTATTTATTCATTATCATCACTTTGTTCAGCTATCGATAGTCTACACACATTCTCATCGTGCCATCTTTCTTTTTCACAAATAACACCAGTTCAACCCAGGGAGAGAAACTCGGTCTACCAAAACCTTTATCTGTCAACTCTTGCAAATGAGCTTTCAATTCTTTTAAATCTATCAGAGCCATTCTGTACAGAGCTATCGATGTCGACTTTGTTCCCGGTACTAATTTAATAGCAAACTCAACCTCTCTGATAGGTGGTAAACCCGTAACTCTTCAGGAAATACATCTAGATACTCGCACACAACTGGTACTAATTCAATCTTTGTTTCTGTCACTTTCGTATCAAGTACATAAGCAAGATAAGCTTCACACCCCTTTCTCATAAATCTCCGAGCTAACATAGACGAGATCACAACTGGAAAACTATTCAGATCTTCAGATTCAATTCTAATAGTCTCATTATTCTGACATTTCAGTTTAATTGTCTTTCATCTACAATTCACTATAGCATCATGCATCATTAGCCAATCCATTCCCAAAATCACATCAAATCATCGAATGACAACAACATTAGATTAGCCGGAAAATAAAAATTCGATTCATTAACGGACAATTCTTGTAGACTTTGTCAACCAAAACACATTTGCCTAAGGGGTTCGATACTCTAATCACAAATTCAGTAGACTCTACAGGTAAAGTCTTACTAGATATTAATTTCATACATATATAAGAATGAGTTGATCCTGGATCTATCAATGCAATCACATTAGTATCATAGAGAGTGAAAGTACCGGTGATAACATCTAGAGATGACGCTTCTTTGTGAGCGCGAATAGCATAGGCTCTAGCAGGTGCTCTAGCCTCAGATCTCACAGCAGTATTTGTGTCGCACCTCTACCACCACTCACATCTCCAACATTACAAAATGGTCTTCCTCTCGCAGTCGTGTTTCTTTGTCTTGCACTCTGAGATTTATCTTTCTCATCTAACTCAGGACAATTTCTAATGAAGTGTTCATGCGAACCACATCTAAAATAAGCTTTTTCTTTTAGTCTACACTCTCCAAAATGTCACTTTCCACATCGTCCACATTCAGGTTTGCTCTGTCTAACATTACCCACACTTGCCACTGACATAGCTGAAGTTTCTGAACTCGTAAATTGTTTCCCACAATCTCTATTAGAGTACTCCACTGGTGCATTTGATCGACTATACGAATCTTGGGATTTGTTTGATGAAGAGTGATAAGGTTTATTCATCAATCTCTTTTTTGAATCTCTAGCTTTCGAATCAGCCTTTCTC
Organism: Gossypium rotundifolium; assembly: GCA_025506655.1. Taxonomy (NCBI): domain Eukaryota; kingdom Viridiplantae; phylum Streptophyta; class Magnoliopsida; order Malvales; family Malvaceae; genus Gossypium; species Gossypium rotundifolium. Next base: position 112,826,884 of record CP106729.1, read on the forward strand.
TTTTCTTTACCCAGTTCTTTAGCTTTGCAAGCATGTTCGACTAACACAATGAATTCTTTTAAATCCGCCCATCAACAAACCGCTTGCATATTATCTCTTCGGTAGAAACATATTCTCGAGCATACTTTCTCAACCATACAAATTCATTTTCATATTCAGTTACTGTCATACGGCCCTGTTTCTATTCTAGAAATTCTTTATGCTTTTGGTCAAGGAATCGTTGACTGATGTATTTTTTTCAGAACTCGGTCTAAAATAATTCTCAGATCACTCGCTCTTTTGACACTATTGACACTAAAGTATTCCACCATTGATACGCAGAGTCTCTCAGAAGAGAAATAGCACACTTTAAGCATTCAGCTGGCGTACACAAACGTTCATCAAACACTCAAATAGTATTTTCAAGCCAAAACTCGACTCTCTCAGGGTTATCATCGACATTAGCCCTGAACTCTTCAGCCTCGTGTTTGATCTTATCAACTGGAGGCTTATTCAATCTTAAAAGCTCGACTCCTTGAGGAGCTACAAGTACAGTTTGGGGAATAAGAGGGGGTAGAGGTTGTTGAACAGCTAGATTTGTCCAGCCATATTGAGTGAGCCACTCATTCATCATCTGGAAAAAGGCTTCTTTAGCCTTACCTCCGTGACTACTCGAAATGGGTCTAGATTTGAAAGGCGCTGTCCCTTGAGCGGGAGCTGACGCATTACTCTCAACATCACCTACTATAGCTCGTTCGAGATTCATTACTATACGAAAAAATAGTTTATAATGTCAAGATTCATCACACTATCACAAGTTATATATATGGCATGTATAGCTAGACTCTCATACATGCTATGTTAGTCCTAGAATCGACTATACCAAAGCTCTGATACTAATAAATGTAACACCCCTCACCTGTATTCAACGCCGAAATAGGGTTACAGAGCATTATCGAATTTAAAACATTTATAATCATACATTTCATATACAATTTGTCATATCAAATTCAATTCAATCACAACCAATGATAGTGTCCCTTAAACGAGCCTACACAGCTTTAAACATGTATTAGAAATAATTAGGGACTAAACCGGTAACTCAGAACATTTGTAGAAACTTAGAAAAATTTCAACCATATAGGGGTCACACGCCCGTGTAAACAACACACGGCTCCAGACACGCCTGTGTCTCAGGCCGTGTGGAAACAAGGCATACATACTGACTTGGGTCACACATCCAACCACACGCCCATGTGTCCAGCCTGTGTGCCCTTCAAAGAGGTGACACACGCCCATGTGCCAGGCCGTGTCAAACCTGCAGGGTATACAAGCTTATTCAACATGACCAAGTCACATGCCTGTGTGCTAGGCTGTGTGCCAATTACAGGGTATACTGACTTGTACCACACGGCCAGTCACACGCCCATGTGTGAGACCGTGTGAAGCATATTGACTTCAATTCAATTTCAACACCAGGGGACACACGGCCATATAACATGACTGTGTGTCACACACGGTTGAGACACACACCCATGTCTCTACTCGTGTAACACCCTAAACCCTGCCTAGACGTTACGATCAAATCTGACGTGTCACATTGAAGTGATTTTCCAAATTTGGACTTGTTGATAAAAATCCTTATTTAAGTTAAAACCCATTTAGTTTTTATTGCTTGAGAAAATTTGGCAAAATAAGTTATTACAATCTAAAACCAGCTTATCAAAATGATTTCCATTTTTATTACTGCTGATTTCTTAAACTGAATAAAACTGCAGAAGCTTCTCAAAATAAAAACCTTAAAGTTTAAAAAATGTGTGTTTTTCTTAAAAATAGTTGTTATTTTGAAAACCCTTTTGTATCCGTTTGGCAGTTTAAAACATGAAATCCAAGCCCAATTAAAAATTAAATCTACCAATGGCCTTATTACATAATCAATAGCCCAATATGAAACTTAAATTAAATAACTAAGTCTAAAGCAGAACATCAGCGATCACATGGCCACCTCCGAGTCCCTCGCAGCTCCAAATCATCTAAGGCTGGGGATTATCTGTATAGTTAAAAAGAAAGGGTGAGTTTGTGAAAACTCAGTGTGTAATCCTTCTCGGTCGATCAAGAATAATATATGCGAGAATGATCTAGGCACAGGCCCTATTCAAGAATGCAGAGTGGGTTTTAGCCCATTACAGATCAGTGTGGGCCTAAGCCCAATGCAGTATCAGTACGGTGCAAATATGCAACCCACCTTACCCCAATCCAGCCAACACACCACCCGTACCAACCAACACACCATGTGGGGATAAAATCGAGCCACCCACCCAAAGACACCAATATTACAAAGATAGCCGCCAAGAATAATAACGCAGAGATCCGCCAATAATAAAGATATGTGGCAACGCCACCAAGAATGTGATGAATGTGGTAGAGTCACCAATACAATACTTCCTCCATATCACAATCCCCACTCCATGCAGTGTGTCATGTCATAAATAGTTCATGTATGCAAAATGTCCTACTCAGTATAGTATTACAAATAACATACACTCATCAGTCAACCTACCTCTAGGGGTAACATGTCATTTCCATCTATTAGGGGTATAATATTAATTTTACCCTTTAGGGGTATTTTGGGGTCTCAGTGTAGATGATGACCTCTCCAAAGGTCTACAGTCGCCCGAGCGACACAGATAATTTAAATGGTCATAACAGTGTAAATGGGCCTAAAGCCCAAATTCAGTCACGTCTTTGCGAACTATATAGCCCAGTCCAATATTTGTCACTTATCGTGGATTTTATTCGTGTGAGGCCCACGAGCCCATTGGGTCCATAAGACCCATTTTAGCCAAACGAAGCCCAAATTGGTCCAAGAGCACAAGAATGCTCATGGTGGCCTCTACAGTCTATCGCCCATAATCTGTGGCTCGGTTTACCACACAAGCAGTCACATGCTCGTGAGGCCTCAAATGTCAAAGTTTTGACTTTTCAACTTTTGACGATTCACAGAAAAGAGGGGTGTGACTACACACCTGTTTACGAAATCGCTCCAAGTTCCACGAGCAGCCGACCTAGATTCAAACATGACCCACGTTAGTCCTTTAATCACTAGGGTAAAACACCCTCTTATGGACACTTAATCAAAACCACCATCCTTACCTTGCTTGAATGAGGCGACTTTGGTCCTCCAAAATCGCTAACCAGAAGTGATCACACGCCTTTATGGTTTATCTGTACCACAACACCGGTTTTTAAACCAAGATAGGCCATATAAGTGGCCTCATTTCATAAATATCAAACTTGCATAACATAGGGATATTCGGCCTATGCACAGAAAGGCCAAGATGACGCTTTTACCTTAACAAAACAATGAACGAAAAGGTTTTGATTGCTTCAGTCACTTGCACCCCTTCACTCCACTGAAGCCCCTGGCACCCAACCAACCGCCACATCGTAAGGAAGACAAGAATCGCAAAAGAACACATGGGAAGAAGAACTCAGCTTTCGGAAAAGATAGAAGAAAACAAATTGAACACATAAAGAAACAACAAAGAATCAAAGGAGGGAACTTATGAGTACCTACCGATTCTTCAGAACTCTTACAAGACTAAAACTATAACACCACTATAGAGTATAGAGACAGTCGGCCAAAACCCATGATTTTCTCCTTGAATCTCTCCCCTTATCCCTCCTTGAATCTCTCCATGACCAGTTCAAACACCATTCAAGTTCTATTCAAACTCCCCTTAGCTGTGTTTCAGTCCAACTCTACTACCTACCCAGCTCATGCAGCAAAATAAGTACCCCATTGTGCAACCCATGACTTGAACTTCATTCCTTACAGTTGCACAACACGCCACCTTGCCACAAGACTACATGCTCTTTTTGTGTCATAAAACATGCATTAATATTTATAAGGCCTATATGCCAGTGTCCAGATTCATCTAAAAGCAAATTTTAAAAATTCTGCAAAAGCTAAGACTTAAACCCAAGCTTTTAAACACTTCCATACACACCCAAATCACTTAGCCAATAAAGCAAACAAGTAATTTGTGTCAGATCATACAAAATTAAAGACCCTATATTTTTGGGGCGTTACAGCCCGTGTGGACAAAAATAGGCTATTTACCAAGCGAATTTGCCACCAATCTTTGCATATACCTATATAGCCCAAATGGTACCAATTCAAGATACAAATGTGCAGCCAAAAGTCATAACTAATGCACAAATCATACCATGTCTAATTCTATCATTTCAATACTCAATTCAATTCCATTTACCTATTCAAATACCTATCAATTCAACCTACTTTACTAAACATAATACATCTAATTCATCATCCAAAACCAATCCATATTAAACATATCTCAACCAAATAAATACCTCATACCATAATAAACATTTGAGTATCATAATTCAACATCAACCATAACACATGGCAATATACACAAAAAACCACATAATTTCCATAAGCTACCTCGTATAGCTCAAATACATTTCCATCAAACACACCAAAATGACCAAAGCCTATACATGCCATAAACCATATATACAAAACTCAAAAGTACCAAAATACATGTCCGATAGTGCGATGAAGTTCCTGATGATCCCCGGTTCCGAGCTAGCTTCGATATACTATAAAACATAGAAGAAATAAACAAAGTAGGCTATAAAGCTTAGTAAGTTCGTATGTATATATGAAATAATCAACTTCATTCATTAACAATTCCAAATAGATACATAATTGTCAATTAAAACCTCAATCAATGAGATAACATATAGTTTAACTAAAAAGCAACTCATAAGTTCTCATCTTCTTTTAATTCATTATTCGAAAAGTTTTCTCTACATACCTATACTGATACATATCTATTTTCACCAATTCGCTTATCGAATCACTTCGAGTTTATAAATTCTTACGATATAAGTACGTCAATTTTTTGATTCCATAGTCCAACTATGGTCTTACACATACATTGCCAAGGCCTTGACGTGGTCTTACATTCACATGCCATAACCCAGTTATCGTCTTATTGCCCGATCTGCCATATTCCAACTATGGTCTTATTTAGTAACTCATCCACTTAAACTGTATATTTAAATCAAATTCATCACATTTAGCCATAGAATAAATAGAATCTCAATACCATCCATCAATTGAATAAATACACATTTAAGTTCAATTATACGAACTTACTCATATACGAAAATGATGGATCGAGTCGACTACTCGATAACCTTACTTTTTCCTCGATCTAAATTTGAATTCTTTCTTTCTTGATCTATATGAATTCAAAATTAACTTATTCAATCACGTATTCTTTCAATTTATTCCATATCACACTTTAAAGCATTTTTACACTTTTACCCCAAGTACTTCACAACTTTTACAATTTAGTCCTTATTACACAATATCACAAATTGATGCAATTTCATCCAATCATATGCTAGCCGAATTTCTCTAATACACATATCAACCCACATTTTTCATTTATTTGCATATTTAATGACATATTTTCACATTTTCTTAATTTAATCCCTATTATGCATTTTCATCAAAAATCACTTAACAAAACATGTAAAGCTATCATCAAGCTTTCATATTTCAACGTTAAACATCAAAGAACACATAGATTTAACAATGTCAACTCTCAAAATCTTTAACAGTTTCAAAATTAAAGGTACGAGCTAGCTAGATTGACATGCAACGATTACAATAACATAAAAATCATCAAAAACGGATCAAAAACAGACTTACAATTGAGCAATGCAATGATCGAACCCTAAATAGGTTCCATGGCTTCTTCTTTCCTTGAATTTTTGGTTAAGAAAGATGATAATGGATTAAATTTTATTTTATTTTACTTATTTATTCATTTAATTACTAAATGATAAAATTAACCTTAGTACTAATTCAAAATTTCAATAATGCCATGTGTAAAATTTTCCTATGTAATTTATCACCTTTTCACTTAAATCCATTGTTAAAACTAAGTAATTGTTTAATAAATTAATGAAATATGTGAAATGTGATTTTATGCTTTATTATATAGTTTTCATGCAATAAATGGCTTATTTTATATTAATTTGAATATATAATATTTTTAAGACATAAAGTGGGCCATGAATGATTAAATTAAATAATAAAATATAAAATTATATTTAATAATTCATTTTAAAATATTTCATTAATAATTTGGGTTTTAATTAATAATTAAATTGGATAAATTTTATTCTTTGGTCCTTTAACTTGTTGATTTATTCTGGACAGGTCTGATAGCTTTGTTGGATTACAAAACCGTCCAAATTGGAGACCAAGTCAACCCAATATTCAGCTACACATGGTTGTCCATTTAAACAATTGTTTGGTTTAATTACACAAGGTCCTTATAGTGTTGAAGAAATTAGAGATTTTCCCGAAGATTTACGATTGACCAAGTCTCAGTCCTGAGTTGTGTGGCATCCAAAATTGCTTAAAAATCAAGAAAAAATCAAGTCAAAAGCCATGAAGCACTGCCGTCCAAAATTTCAAAAGATTCGAAGAGGTTAACATCCACTATTTTTTAGCAAACTATCCCCCTCTCCTCACCTATAAATAAGACCCTCTCATTCCCTCATTCATCATCCCTCAATCATTCCTCATTCATTCTCACCATTCATCATTCTCTCCTCTCTCCAAATTCTCTTAATCTTTTGTATTCCCACGCCTAGTATCATCTCTTCAAAGGTATTTTAGCAATTAAGCCTCTTAAAGAACCCTTGGTTGGCTACCTTGGAGAGCCATCAGCAACGAAGGAGCCTCGTCAGTCAAAGTCTTGGGTAACAGCCACTCTAAATTGGGTTTAATATTTCTTTTCTTTAATTTAATATAAATATGTTTGCTATGTGTTCTTTGTTCTTGTTTACAACAATGTTACTTAATTTTATTTAAGCTAGGATGATTGTTTTGATTAAATAATATTTATTTGATTCATACTTATAATGTTTGTTCCTCAATCGATCATGTTTTCAATTAAAATAAAGTCTGTATTTGTTCATACGTGATTGAAATGCACCTGAATTAGCTGAGCGATCCTGACTAGATGACGGCTAATGGACACATAATTGAAATGTGCATGCTCAATTCAGATCCTGACTCGATTAAATTGTAGGTTGCATAACAACTCTGACCAAGCTGTTATCTGCATAGTTTTTAGATTTATGTTATTAAACTGTTTCAAACCTAACATGTCCCTATTACCTCACACAAATGTTAAGAAGCCCTTAGTAAATAAGGATCAGTAAAATGCGTATTTACTAAGTAAAGGATTCCGAAAGGACCTAATGTGGTTTCCAAACTCATGAAAGATTGAGTTGCTATGGAATGTTTTTCCAAATGTTATTAAGCATGTTGATAATAAATTGAGTTTAACTAAAGTAATTGTCCTAGTTTATTTATGTTATAATTGTTGCAAATTGTGTTTAATTTTGCTAGAATCTATTTCACTCATATAGTTTGCATATTTAGGATAGTTTGCATTAGGGATCATTACATTTAGTTTAATATATTTTAATCACCACTTCTCAACTATATTGTGTTTTTATTTGCCAAATTGTTAATATAATTTTACAAATTAAGTGACTTAGCACAAATACAATCTCTATGAAGATGATAACTCGATACTTTCTTATTACTTGATAACGACTGTGTACACTTGCACAAACCTAAGCGTTACAAGTTTTTAGCGCCGTTGCCGGGGATTGTCAACTGTTGCCATAATCATTTTTTCATGAAATTATTTATTTTCAATTTGACTTATTTCTAACACTACTAACTTATTCTTTTTAACTTTTTTGATTTTTTTTTAAGTGTTTATGAGCATAGATCGCATTATCGATTTACTCCCTGTAGACCCTAAAATTAAGCAAACTTTCAGAAAAAGAAGATGTGAAAGAATAGCTCAAAGACAAGTCGAGATGGACCTTGGAAATCAGAATCAAGACCAAGGTAATGAAGCCGATCATGTATGAAATCCCATCCTCATTGCCGATGATAGGGATCAATGCATCAAACAATATGCTGTGCCACTTTTCAATCAGTTAAATCCAGAAATTAGAAGGCCAGATATTGAGGCAACCCAATTTGAATTGAAATAAGTGGTGTTTCAAATTCTGCAAACGGTGGGCCAATTTAGTGGTATGCCCACGAAAGATCCACATCTCGACCTTCGATTGTTTATGGAGGTGGGTGATTCATTCAAGATAGCCTGTGTGACTGAAGACGCACTAAGATTGAAGTTCTTTTTGTACTCGTTGTAAAATCAAACACGAGCATGGCTCAATTTATTGCCACCAAGTTTCATATCTACATGGCAAGAATTAGTAGAGAGATTTTTGGTTAAGTATTTCCCACCTAGCAAAAATGTGAAGTTGAGGAACGAGATCACAACTTTCCAACATTTGGATGACGAGTCTTTGTATGAGGCTTGAGAGTGATTCAATGAGTTACTTCGTAAGTGTCCTCATCATGGGATTCCTCATTGTATCCAGTTGGAGACATTCTATAATGGTCTCAATGCACATACAAGATTGATGGTAGATGCTTCCACGAATGGTGCAATTTTGTCTAAGTCTTATAATAAGGCTTATGAGATCATTGAGAGGATCGCGAGTAATAAATATCAATGGCCAACAAATCAAACAACTTCAAGAAGATGTGTAGTGGATTTCATGAAGTTGACACCTTCACTTTGTTATCAGCTCAGGTATCGTCTATTTCTTCTATGTTAAAATAGTTTACCGCTAATAGTGCTAATAATTTTACAGCTCAGCCACCAAGTCCGTTTGAAGTAGTTTCCTGTGTGTACTACAAGGAAGGTCACTCTTTTGAGAATTGTCTATCAAATCCCTAGTCAGTGTACTATGTGGGGAACCAATATCAAAATAGGAGTGGACAAGGACCCCAGTCCAACGTCTACAATCCTTCATGGCATAATCATCCTAACATTTCTTGGAGCAACCAAGGAAATAGACCGAACAACAACTTATTGCAGAAAAGACCCAACCAATCTAAAGGGTTTAATTAGCAAGCTCCAAAACCACCTCAAGCTGAGGCATCAAACAGTTTGGAGAACTTGCTGAAAGCGTACATGGCAAAAATGACGCTTTGATCCAAAGCCAAGCAGCAACACTGAAAAATTTGGAAAACCAAATGGGTTAGTTAGCTATAGAGCTACGTAATAGACTGCAAGGAACCTCGCCAAGTGATACTGAGAATCCAAGAAATTTGGGTAAAGAATATATCAGGGCAGTGGCATTGCGAAATGGTAAAATTCTGGAACCCCGATTGATTGATGTCGAAGATAAGCCTGTTGAGAAGAATTAACCAACTTTTGAAGTTCCTACACCAAAGGAATCAAAATTTGCAAAGTCTAACAAGGTAAACCCTGACTTAGTGAATTCATATATTTTAACATCTTCTTTGGATGGAGATTTACCTACTCAAAAAAATTGTCCAGTTCAACTGAAAGTTCCATCACCTCCATATCCTCAAAGATTGCAGCAACATAAGCAGAATTAAGAGGTGCAATTCAAGAAGTTTTTAGATGTTCTGAATCAGTTACACATCAATATTCCATTGGTGGAGGCTTTAGAACAAATGCCAAATTATGTAAAGTTTATGAAGGATATACTATCCAAGAAGAAAGAATGAGTGTTGCCTTGACAAAGGAGTGCAGTGTGTTCCTACACAACAAATTGCCACCGAAATTGAAAGACCCATGAAGCTTTACTATACCCTATAACATTGATGAATCTTACTGTGGTAAAGCTTTGTATGACTTAGGAGCGAGTATCAACTTGATGCCTAAGTTTATTTTCAAGATGTTAGGGATAGGTGAAGTAAGACCTACAACTGTGGTGCTTCAGCTAACGGATCGATCTTTAGCATATCCCGAAAGGTAACAAGTTGTGGCAACGAAAAAGGGATTAAGGAAGGAATGGATTAAAAGGAGAAACCAAAGCAGTGAAAAGAGAAAATTTCAATAGGCAGTCAGTAGTAATAAAAGAAGACAATGAAAGTCAGCAAGGGAGGAGGAGGGGAGAAGGTTGCCGTAGGGGAGAACAAAGCCAAAAGGGAACAAAAGAAAAAGCAGAGAATCACCTAGCCAATTTCGGCAAAGGAAAAGAGCATGATGATGAACTGTAGACTTGAGGGGAGGGGAAAATAGCGTCAAAAAGATTGAGAAAAGTATAGGGAACCAATTTTTTTTTGAAAAAGATGACAATAATCAAAATACAATCCCCTATTTTCCACCTAAAATTTGGCCACAACAATCCCACACTCCTCAAACACTCCAACCGCCCACTAGCATCAGAATTCTACTGGTATACAAACGCTTACACAGCATCCAGCAAAATAAAACACTCCCATTCATCGCCAGGACTCGAACTCAAGACCCCTAGCATATTAACACTCCACTTAACCACCAGACCAACAGGCCCATTCTGACATGTTTTTCCAATATTTATTTATAAGCCTACTGGCTAAAGATAGGGGTTTATTCAATTAAAAACAAAATTTCCCCAAGCTAAGGCTTGAACCCAAGACTTCTTAGGCACACCCAAAACACTTAACCACTGAAGCAGATACACAGTTGTGTCACAAACATACGAGAATAATTATAAGGGATTTTTGGGGCGTTACATGTTCAATTTCTTAATTTCCCAAAATGCCTTATGTTCAAGTTCAACAGGCAAATGGCAAGGCTTCCCATAGATGAGCTTGAAAGGTGACATTCCTAATGGTGTCTTGAATGTAGTGTGATATGACCACAAAGCTTCATCCAATCTGGATAACCAATCTTTGTGGATCGAATTTGTAACAGCACGATTTAGGGGTAAGTCAGAACAATGATCTTAGAATCAATAATTTGAGGTTATAGAAAATTATTTTCATGTTATTTTATGTTTTATAACATGTTTATAAGGTTGCGTGAAAATTTTGGTGTCTTAATTTTAGCAAATTCTAGCTAAATTGGGGAAAAAGACTAAATCGCATAAAGTGCAAAAGTTTTATTTTATTTGCTAGAAGCACCAAAGAGCCATGGGTTGTAGATTGGAGGCCCCAAATGTGCAATTTGGCCTTGTTAAGTGTGTTGGCCTGCCATAATATGCAAAAGGGGGACAAGAGCATTAATTATGATTGAAGTGGGTGATATTAGTTGGAAAAAAAGGGAGAGAAATAAAATAAGATGAAATAAATAAGGAGCTATCATCTTTTTATTTCTTCTCTCTTTCCACCGAAAATATCAGCCATGGGAGGGGTTTGAAAGCTTCAAATTTTTAGTAAGCTTTACTCCATTCAAGTAAGTGATTTTGATGATCTTTCTTGATAATTTTTGTACTTTTAGAGTCCCCAAAGCTTAAGCTAGCTAATGAGGGGACTAATTTGCAACATGGTTGAGAGTCTAGGGACTTGCCATGAGAGACTTTATGCTAGTTGTTGAGTTTTTATGGAAGAAAATGAATGTTAGGAAGATGAGAAACAACTTTTGTGAAAGGTGTTGTCATGAAAATACCTAATTGGGACTACAATGCAAAAGTTGTAATTTGTTCATTAAGGCATAAAATAGTTGGAATTGTGAGTAGTTGTAAGAGGATAAAATGTTCAGCTAAGTTTTTTAATGAGAAAATGTGATGAAAATTCATTTACGAGCCTAGGGGCAAAATCGTAATTTTGCCAAAGTGTAGGGGCAAAATAGTCATTTTTGGCTAAAGTGTAGTTTATGGTGAATTATGAATTATAAGTGATTAAATCAATAAATTTTATTTTTCTAGATCAAAGAAAATGAGATTCGAACCTAGAACAGGTGAAAAGAGAAATGTGGGCAAAAAGTCCCTTTCGGCCATTTCGACATCGAGGTAAGTTCATGTGTGAATGTGGAAATTATGTATAAGTTAATTTAGTATTCCAATGTTGTATGGAATGTATACCTACTCGATGATTGTATGAAATATCTTTCAATGAGATGTCAAGAGAATTGAAATTGGGAGTAATGGGAAATGGATATAGCATTATATAATGATAGTTATAGTTTCGTGTAAGACCCTATTGAAATATGGTCTCAGTGTAAGAATTCGTATAAGACCATGTTAGTGACATGGCATCAACATGTTAATGTATGTAAGACCCTATTGGGGTATGATGTCAATGAGAACTATGTGTATGAAACTCAAGATGGTTATTTAATAATTTGAATGATTCAACGGATATGTTGATTGTATGTGATTGTACCACGAGAAGCACAAGTATGTGTTAGAACTGAATTGATATGAATTCAATATATGATGAACCCTAGTGGGATATGTATAATTAATGCACCTTAGTTGCATGAGATAGATTTGTTAATGCATTATGTGAATACGAATGAGAATCGTAAAAAGTTAAGCAAGAATGATAGTGAGTGAGGATGTTTACGGATGAACATTTGAATTAGAGAAATGCATGAGGATAGATATTTGTAAGTGTATAATATCGGTGGGCTGTGTGCGATACCACCTAATATATTATTATTAGTTGATGGGCTGTGTGTGATACCATCAACCATATTACTATCGGTGGGCTGTGTGCGATACCACCTGATTAATTAGAAATCGATGGGCTGTGTGCGATACCATCGCTTATGAATGATTGGTGAGCTAAGTGCGAAATCATCATAGGTATAAATGAATGGTGGGCTGTGTGCGATATCACCCTATAAGAGATTCAATGGTGGGCTAAGTGCGTAACCACTGAGAGATTAGTAATATGAGTGGCTTATTGAAAATGCTTGTTGTGTTGTTTTTATATAATCATGTAGTGATCAGTGCAGGAATGTATGTTAATTAAATGGGCATTTGGCTTGTAGCACGGTTAGAACGCGATAAGAGATGGAGTGAGTAAGCGTTAAGAATGGTTGAGTAAGTAGCCATGTGTTAATGAGAAAAAATTGTTGAAATACCTTGTAATTGTGTATATTTAATGAATAGCAGTGCTTATCAGTTATATGCAGATGAACTTACTAAGCATTATTACTTACTCCTTTCCCTTTTTCATCTCTTATAGGTTAATTTAGCTAGCTCGGGTTGGAGATTGCTGGAGATGTTTTCACACTATCGATCAAACACTTGGTATGAGGTTTCAAGTTCTTATGAGTCATGGCGTGTATAGGGCTAGTACTTAAGGTTGATTAAGTCATTGTTAATGTAGGCATATTGTGTTGGCCTAAGAAAACTTATGTTTTGTTAGTATATAGCCATAGATGAGGGCCTAAGTTATTTGTAATTACATGGGAAATAGTTCTCCCTAGTATATGGGATAAAGAATTTATTTTTTTTATGATTAAATGTCTTTAATTTAAGAGTAATTTTGATGTTATGTGTAGTTATGTGATGAGGTATGAAATGTATTGAATCGAGCATGAATTTGATCTTGATTTCAGGGTGGCATTTGGCTTGGTAAATAGCCTCTAAGTGCCCACACGGATGGACACACGGGCGTGTGTCTAGGCCGTGTGCACCCTGTACCTTTGTATTTTAAGTAAGAATAGACCATGGGTGAATCCCACGGCCGTTCATTTGGTCCGTGTGTAGTACACAGACAGATGACACTGGCGTGCCAAGGCCGTGCGAGTATAGTCAGTACCTCCACACGAGTTGAAGACACAGGCGTGTCAAGGCTGTGTGAGTATAGTCAGTAACTCCCCACGGTTGGAGTACATGGGTGTGTCTAGGGGTACACGGGCGTGCCCCAAACCACATGGGTGTGTGACCTCTACTTCCAAGAAAGGTTTTTCGATTAAGTTCTGAAAGTTTTCAAACGTTAGTTTAAGGCCTTGTAAGCCCATGAGATGTATGAATTGTTTGAGAGAGAAAGGTTCTTAATCGGGAACAAAATTTTATGGCCTGTAATTCCATGATTAAGTAAGTTCTAGTACAGTAATGTCTAGTATCCGGTCTAGGCCTCGGACTCGGGTATAGGGTGTTACATTTAGTGGTATCAGAGCATGGTTTAGTCAATTCTCAGACTAACCTAGCGTGAGTAAGAGTCTAGCTATACATGCCATAGGTGGACCATGATAGTGTGATATCTCTCGGCTCTAACGCAATTGTTTCGTTAAGACATAGATGGTTCGCAACCGAGCTAAATCCAATAATGTTGTAAGTGATAATGAGGTAATTGAAATGTTCTTGTGCATTGATGAGTTTCAAAAAAAAAAAAGAGGTATGAATAGAAGTATATGACATGTGTGTGATAATACACGAAATAAGAATTATAAAATGATATGCTTCTCTGTATTGGCTTGATGTGCTTAAGGTGTTGTGTATTCAACCTATTGGGTCAGGTGCATATAGTGAGTAAATTTACCCAGAGAATGGGGTATATGTGTATGTACGATTGTTTGAATGATGTATGATCAATATGACCACATAGTTGAATCTCATGTGTGACTGTTAAAGTAGAAGATGTATGATGTTTTATTTCGTGACTCTGTGTGAGACCACGCGTGTTATGGTGTGAGAGTTAAATTGGGAAGTTTGACTAAGTAGAATGCAGGGATGAGTATGGTCGTTCAATTATAAAATGATGAATAAGACCATGGTTGGACCATGGCGGTATATGTGATCCCATATAATACCATGTCTGGGACATGGCATTGGCATCGATGCATGATCCCGTATAAGACCATATCTAGGATATGGAATCGGCATCAATATGAGTTTCCATGTAAGACCGTATTTGGGATATGGCATTGGTGTTGATATGAGATTTCGTGTAAGACCATAGCGAGGCTATGGCATCGTGACGACATGTAAAGTAATAGCTGGGCTATAATGTTGTGATATGGGTAAGACCATAGTTGGACTATGGCAATCAAGTAAACGACGTACTCAAACCCGTAAGACATTCTCTAATTGACAAGTGACGGTAAGAGAAAGTAGAGTTAAATGTTGAGTACTCAAGAAGATAGTAACGTGAAACTTGAGTAATTAAAATCACTATTCAAAAGTATGAGGGATAGAAACAAATGTAGCATGATGAATGTAAAAACTCACTTGGGACGAGTTGTGTGACTATGATGATATTTCATTGATGATGAAATTTTAAATCATATGTATGTAGTCACGAGAGTCAAGTCAAGGGGCTCTGTGACCCCACCCTCCTTACCATTGTCGAATTATGATGAGATGTTATGAGAGTCAAATTGAGTAAGTTTGTATGTAATTAACACAGTATTTATGTTAGCATTCTGGGAATGCATTGTATCACATTGATACATGACACTCTGTTAGATAGAGTAATTATTGTTGAACATGGGGTTTAAGTCCTAGAGGACTATAATGAAAATGCTATCATTAAGATATGAAATAGATAAGGTCTCGTATAAGACCATGTTCGAGGCATAGACTCGGCACCAAGTTATGATTCCTATAAGACCACATCCAGAATGTGGCTTCGGTAATGGATATGAGAATCGTATGAGACCATATTTGGAATATGGCATCGATACCTGATGCGAAAACCCATATAAGACCTTAACCGGGTTATGGCATTGGTATTTAGAGGTAACTCCATATAAGACCACCTCGGGAGTGTGGCATTGGTTTCGTGCCTACATGAATTGTAACATCCTAAATTTTTGGGCCTATGCGTTTAATGGTGAATATGTGGAATGAGTTAATTTAAGTGTTAGGGGCAAAAAATTTTAAGTTTTAAGGAGCCCAAATCTTCTAATTTAAGTTAGTTAAATTTGGCATTAGGGATTAGGGAAGTGGACGCACAAGGCTATTTTTTTGGGAATTTTATTATATTTATTCTATGTGGATAATAAGCAGATAAAGGCTATTATTTAGGGATTTAGTCTTTAAGGATAATAAGCAGATAAAGACTATTTTGAGGAGATAATAGATTAAGATAAGGGAAAAGGGATAGGAGCTATCATGTGTGGCAGTGTTGGCTGAAAATCAATCTCTGCTAAAGGGAGGAATCGGTTTTCTATATAAAGAGGGGGTGTGCTGAAATTTTGGAAGCCTTTCTTTTATTTTCTTTTCTCATCTTCTTCCTCTCAAAAGCCAAAAACCACTATTTTCTTCACCCTTTCTTCCTCTCTAAAATTTCCTGGTTGGTCGAATCTTTTAACCTCTATTGTTATTTTTCTTCTAATCCCTAAAAGCCAAAATCACATCTCTATTATTCTATTCTTCTCCTTAATATTCATTGGCCAAATCTCTCTTAGCCATCTCTTCAATTCTTAAATCTACTAAAAACCGAAATTCTTAGATCTCACCTCCTGAAGTTGCCGAATTTTCTTCAGTAAAGTCTGCTTGTGCCAAATCTGAAGAAAACAATAGAGGAGTCCAACATTTAGATCTCTAAGTCAAAGATCAGTAACACTCAAGTCGTGTTATTTTCGGGATTTCGAGGAGAGGCCCTATTTTCACATCTTTTCAAATTTTTGAACAAAGTTGTAGATCGGGATAACAAGAATATCACTAAGAATATTGGATTTTGCGATATCAGGTGTGTAACACTTCCACACCATCTAGATCTGTTTGTTAATACATGTTTATAAGTTTTATATGTTCTGATAAATGTCGAAATTCTGGCATAATGATTGAAAACCAAAGAGGGTAAAGCAAATCACCAGGTTAGTGATCCCTGTCATTCTAAGTGAATGTTCTGATTAAATGAGATGTGTACACTGACTTTCTGTGATTGCATGGGTTGGATTTGATGAAAGGAGGAAGTTATACGTTGTAGCAGTTTTTACCGTGATCTGTTGTAGCGGTTTTACCATGATCTATTGTAGCGGTTTTACCGTGATCATTGTAGCGGCTTTTGCCGTGATCATTGTAGTGGCTACTACCATGATCGACGATGAAAGACGACTACCATCCGTGTGTAGCGGTGTGGGTTAATTGTAGAAATCCTCAATGGTGTGAATGGTGATGCAGGCGTGTAGCGGATGGAAACTTAGGATTTGGGGTTGGGCTTGCATATTATTTTATTATGTATATTAATTCGATTATTTTAGTTTTATGGGGCTAAGGCCCAAATCTAATGGTGCATGAGGGTTGCACACTGAGTCTCGCGACTCAACCAATTAATTAACATTTTAGGTAGCATTTAGTGCATCGGATCGGGCTGGAGAGGAGCGCAAGGTGGCCATGCAAAAGAACATTTGGATCCAGCAAAAAGACTCTAGTTATTATTTTATATTCTTATTTAATGGATTTTAAATCTCGTTGTAATAAGGCCATGGGCCACAGTTTTATATTTTGTTTTATTATGGGCTTTTATTACTTTTAGTTATTTAAATTTTATTTTTAATTGAACTAAGGCATGTATTTAAATTTGGGTTTTTAATTCATAAAGGCATATTTTATTTAAAACTATAAATTATAAATATTTCCTGAATAAAAGGTTAAACTTTACCAAAATGTTTTTCTGAAAAAGCGACATGTTTTACAAAATTTCTTTAGTGACATACCTGATCCGGTTGTAGTGTTTGGGCTTGGTTTAGGGTGTTACATGAATGACGATGAATATGCATCTTTGATTATCTCCAGTAATCAGTGGGACAGATAGATGAGTCTAGAGGTAGAAAGGAGAATTGTACTAAAGTCATGTGAATGAGTAAATACAGGCACACTTGAATGAATCACGAAGAAATGAGTACGATGTGTGGCATAGTATGTGCTTAATAAAGGGAAGTATGAGTAAATTGGCTTGAAGCCTGTGACCTGTGCATGGTTGATTAATACCATGAATGAATTATAATGATTCCCTTGGATATTATGTATTAATACTTGTTTCCCTTCCAAGGTGATGTGGATGTTCTTTTCAGGAAATTGTGATTGTGTGAGAATGTTAGCTGATTGAGAAATCAGACTAAGCAGTTGTTGATTTAGTTAATTGAAATCAACATTTATTTATCTCCTCGTAACCCTATTCGAGTGCTTGGAGGGAGAAGTTGGGAATGATTCTAGTATAAAAAGTGAAATCAAGAGTTTCGCATTGTATGATGAATTTTCAATCAAGCCGAATAGAGTTAACGAATTTGATAGAGATGTCCCTGCTATCATGAGATATGACGATAGTAAAGGTTTTAGATTAGCATGGCAAAAGAAACTCAGATGAGAATGGGCTTAAGGTATGTTATCAGTATGGAGAAAAAAAAAGATTAATGTATTGAGATATGATTCAAGTTCTGTGTATATTTGCGCGTGAATCAGTGAAGAGAATAAAATTCTTTGTGCACGAGAGTAGAGAGCATCATATAAGGATATGCTCATCGAAATGTTCAAATCGTGCTGGTTAGTTGAAAGCTATAGAAGGAACTATTAATTGAAAGTTCTAATACTGAGTTCAGTCTAAATCGAGAAAAAGAGTTGATCGGTTAGTGATCAAGAGACGATCACTTTTGTGTCTGTGTTGTGAGTTAGGTGTTATGAAATGATTCATGGGAAACTTGATGTGTACTTTCTAAATTTTAATGAATAGTGGAAAGGGCTTGAGCTATTACAATGAAGAGTACATTTATTGTAATACTTCTCAGATAGTAGACAAAGTATAGGTGTTGAATGAAAGATCCATGTTAAGTAAATCAAGTTAGTTACTCTGTGGATCTTAGTTGGTAATATCCTAGTTTCAACAAGGTTAACGACTAGAACGAGTCTTCCTTTTAGAGTAAAGGAGTTCAAAAAAAAAAAATGAAAATGAGGTAGTAAATGGTATTTTAAATAAGCTCTGAATGAGTTTATTTAAGATGATAAAATCCAGGTTGGATAAGATTTCCATTGTTGATGTTTCCTTGACATAGAAGCTGAATGATGATAAATCCAAAACTTATGCAGAAGTTTTGGTATGAGATTTAGTAGTAGCATATCTACTGATGCAAGAATAAGGAAGTCCAGTTATGTACGTAAATGTTTTGACACTAGAATACATTTTACGATATGATTGAGTTTATGGTCAGAAGTAATTGACCACTAAAAGCTGAGTTTTTTTTTTAAAAAAGTGTATAAGTCAAGAGTATTAAAGTTGGTGAATACTTTAATGAGGAAGTGAGATAAAACCTTATTGATTTCAAATTTGGCTTGACAAAATTCCCAAGAAGGGGAATGTCATTCGAATTGTCATAAATCGACTGGTAAGGATCTGAATGATCATTTGGATGTGTACAGAGTTCCAAATTAGTGGATTGGATTACTGAGTATATGCTTTGGAGGAAGAAATACCTAGGTCGCAAGTGATGCTTCGACCTTGTGAATGATAGCTTAAAGGTTGTTGACAAGAGAACTTGAGGATAAGTGGATTTGTTATTTTGAAGAGCTTATGGAAACGATTTAAGGAGGTGAGTAGCAACTCCTCCTAATAAGATTTTTAGGGACGAAAATCCCTAAGGGAGGGAGAATTGTAACAGCCCGATTTAGGGGTTAGTCAGAATAGTGATCCCAAAATCACTAATTCAAGGTTATAGAAAATTATTTTCATGTTATTTTACGTGTTATAACATGTTTATAACGGTGCATGAAAATTTTGGTGTCCTAATTTTAGCAAATTCTAGCTAAATTGGGGAAAAAGACTAAATCGCATAAAAGTGCGAAAGTTCTATTTTATTTTCTAGAAGCACCAAAGAGCCATGGGTTGTAGATTGGAGACCCCAAATGTGCAATTTGGCCTTGTTAAGTGTTTTGGTCGGCCATAATATGCAAAAGGGGGACAAGAGCATTAATTATGATTGAAGTGGGTGATATTAGTTGAAAAAAAAAAGAGAGAAATAAAATAAGATGAAATAAATAAGAAGCTATCATCTTTTTATTTCTTCTCTCTTTCCACCAAAAATATTAGCCATGGGAGGGGTTTGAAAGCTTCAAATTTTTAGCAAGCTTTACTCCATTCAAGTAAGTGATTTTGATGAACTTTCTTGATAATTTTTGTACTTTTGGAGTCCCCAAAGCTTAAGCTAGCTAATGGGGGGACTAATTTGAAACATGGTTGAGAGTCTAGGGACTTGCCATGAGAGAATTTATGCTAGTTGTTGAGTTTTTATGGATGAAAATGAAGTTAGGAAGATGAAAAACAACTTTTGTGAAAGGTGTTGTCATGAAAATACCTAATTGGGACTAAAATGCAAAAGTTGTAATTTGTTCATTAAGGCATGAAATAGTTGGAATTTTGAGTAGTTGTAAGAGGATTAAATGTTCGACTAAGTTTGTTTAACAAGAAAATGTGACGAAAATTCATTTACAAGCCTAAGGGCAAAATCGTAATTTTGCCAAAGTGTAGGAGCAAAATAGTCATTTTTGCGTAAAGTGTAGTTTATGGTGAATTATGAATTATAAGTGATTAAATCAGTAAATTTTATTTTTCTAGATCAAAGAAAATGAGATTTGAACCTAGAACGGGTGAAAAGAGAAATGTGGGTAAAAAGTCCCTTTCGGCCATTTCGACATCGTGGTAAGTTCATGTGTGAATGTGGCAATTATGTATAAGTTAATTTAGTATTCCAATGTTGTATGGAATGTATACCTACTCGATGATTGTATGAAATATCTTTCAATGAGATGTCAAGAGAATTGAATTTGGGAGTAATAGGAAATGGATATAGCATTATATGATGATAGTTATAGTTTTGTGTAAGACCCTATTAGAATATGGTCTTGGTGTAAGAATTCGTACAAGACCATGTCAGTGACATGGCATCGACATGTTAATGTATGTAAGACCCTATTGGAGTATGATGTCAATGAGAACTATGTGTATGAAACTCAAGATAGTTATTTAATAATTTGAATGATTCAATGGATATGTTGAATGTATGTGATTGTACCACGAGAAGCACAAGTATGTGTTAGAACTGAATTGATATGAATTCAATATATGATGAGACCTAATGGGATATGTATAATTAATGCACCTTAGTTGCATGAGATAGATTTGTTAATGAATTGTGTGAATGCAAATGAGAATCGTAGAAAGTTAAGCAAGAATGATAGTGAGTGGGGATGTTTACAGATGAACATTTGAATTAGAGACATGTATGAGAATAGATATTTGTGAATGTATAATATTGGTGGGCTGTGTGCGATACCACCTGATAAATTATTATTAGTTGATGGGTTGTGTGTGATACCATCAACCATATTACTATCGGTGGTTTGTGTGTGATACCACCTGATTAATTAGAAATCGATGGGCTGTGTGCGATACCATCGCTTATGAATGATTGGTGAGCTAAGTGCGAAATCACCATAGGTATAAATGAATGGTGGGCTGTGTGCGATACCACCCTATAAGAGATTCAATGGTGGGCTAAGTGCGTAACCACCGAGAGATTAGTAGTATGAGTGACTTATTGAAAATGCTTGATCTGTTGTTTTTATATGATCATGTGGTGATCAGTGTAGGAATGTATGTTAACTAAATGGGCATTTGGCTTGTGTTACGGTTAGAACACGGTAAGAGATGGAGTGAGTAAGCCTTAAGAATGGTTGAGTAAGCCATGTGTTAATGAGAAAAACTTGTTTAAATGCCTTGTAATTGTGTATATTTAATGAATATCAATGCTTATCAGTTATATGCAGATGAACTTACTAAGCATTATTGCTTACTCCTTTCCCTTTTTCATCTCTTATAGGTTAACTTACTAAGCTGAAATGCTGGTTATACGGCATTAGTAGCCACACGAGCGTGCGAGCACACGTGTGGGGCTTCGACGCGATAGTTGAGGCCATCAGTAGTATTCTTGTGGGTTGGGGCTGCTTGGGCCGCGATGGACGAAGTGGGCCCAATGGGCCCGTGGGCCCAATTAGAATAAATTGTATGATGATATAGTATATAGTGAACTAGACTAGGTGGAACCTATATACGTGGCTAGATTTGTGTTAGGTGGGCCACACGAGCATGTGGGCCCGAATGGGCCAAAATCAGATTTTAGGCCCAATAGTCTGGTGACGATCGGAAATGGTAGCCGAGTCGCTCAGGGTAACATTAGACCTCCGGGAAGGCCATTGCAGGTATGAAATTAAGAAAATACCCTTGGTGGGTAAATTACGAAAATACCCTTGATAGGTAAAATTACTGTTATACCCTTAGAGGTTGGTTAGCTTGATTATGTTGTATATCATTATTCTGATTATGATGGTAATTCGTTTCATCCGTTATCTGATATATGATTTGCATACATGTCATACTGCATACATGAATTATTATAACATGTTGCATATGCATGGGATCGAGAAGTTACAATGAAAAGGGGAAGTGTTCCGGTGGTTTTACCACATTATTTGGTGACTCATGTCACAATATTATGATTCGGTGATGTTGTCACATTATCCGGTGGCTATGCCACGTATTAAGGGCGATGAGCAGTTGACTGCAGCGACTACCTTTGAGGGTGTGTAGCGGTTGGAGGGTCAATTTAGTAATCCCCTGGTGTGTAATGGTTGGTACGGGGTGTGTAGAGGATGGATTCTAGGTTGGGTTGGGTAACATATTTGCATCATCATGTGTGGTATGTGGATTGTGTGGTTTGTGCCAAGCCCATTTGGGAAACATGTGGTTTAATTGCATTGCACTAGTTATTGATATGTCATGGCATTGGGCTAATATATTACTGCGGGCTTAGGCCCGGTTATCGTGGTAAAGGGAATTGCACACTGAGTCTCGATGACTCACCCCTTTGTTTAAATTTTACAGGTAATCATTAGATCGCGAATTTGGGAGCGGTGGCAGACTCGGGATAACAATGCTCAATATTTCAGTTTTATTTTAATATTTATCATGGGAGTTGTTTTACTATAAGTTTGGTTTACAGTTTTGTAATAAGGCCTCTACAACTTTAATTTTGGTATTTTGGTTGGTTTCACTTTTAATTTGACTACTGACTACTATTATTAAATGTTCAATATGGGAATTTCCTAAACCCTTAATAACCATTTTCCAAAATATTAATAAACTGTTTCTTATTCAAAATTACTTAAACTTGACTTTTCACAACAAATATAACGAACACGAAATTTTTAACGAACACCCAATTTTTAGACATTCCTTTCATGTGACATGCCAGATCCGGTCGTAACGTTTAGGCCGGGTTTGGGGTGTTACATATAAGCTTGCTCTCGAGCTATCCTGGGACTTCTCACACAAGCTATCAGTCGAGACGTAACTACGCGGTGCTGCTCACAAAAACTGTCATGTATCCACAACATATGCTAGTATACCCATCCACCGGTAGGACGTATAGGACCAGCACCCGGGACACATAAATCACATAATCACATGGGTTCCTAATGACATGTCAATTGTATCCTAATCTATTCCTAAGGTTTAACTGGGATTTCTCTCTTGCTGGATCTTTGTCGAATATACTCATAGAATCAATCATACATTTCATGCAATATCAAAACATTAAAATACAAACATAACATTGCATTATTTACATACGAACTTAACTCGGCATAAAAATGGCAAAAAGGACTAAATCGTCAAATACTTGTTTTTCCCCGTTCTAAGTCTGAACCTCATTTTTTCTTGATCTATAATATCAAATTTAACTTATTCAATCATTATACTATTCAATTTAGAGCAAAATCACATTATGTTAAAAATTACATTTTACCCCTAAACTTTTAACAATTTATATTTTAGTCCCTAGGCTTGTAAAATGATTTTCATTCAATTTCTTCAAAATCCAAGCCTAGCTGAACCATTTTCATACTTATAATATCCCTTAATTTTATTTATTCACATTTTTACACCATATTTTATAACTTTTACAAATAGGTCATTTTTTTACATTTTTACCGAAAATCACTTAGCAAAAGTCGTTTAACAATCAGCAAACATGCATTTTCTACCATCAAACATCAAAATACATACATGTTCAACATGGGTAAAATTTTAGACTTTGACATCTCTTTAAATTAAAGGTAGAAATAGATAGATCGAGTTACAACGTCTTTAAAAATGTAAAGAGCATTAAAAACGGGACTAAAACAGACTTACAATCAAGCTTAGAAGCTTGTAAAACCCTAGCCATGTCTTCTCCATGTAAAATCCGGCCATGGGAGGAAGATGGACAAGATTTTGGCTTTATTTGGCTTTTTAAGACATTTTAATTACCAAATTACTAAAATGCCCTTAATGAAAAACTTTAGAAACATACCAAACCATGTCCATTTTTGTCCACCAACTTAACCAATGGTCTAATTACCATTTGAAGACCTCTAAATTTAAAATTTCATAGCAATTGGACACCTTTAGCATATAAAATTCAAGTTTTGCACTTTTTTGTAATTTAGTCCTTTTAACTAAATTGAGTGCCCAAACATCAAAATTTTCGAATGAGATTTTCACGAAATCATTCCATAAAACTATATACAACAAAAATATAATAAAAATAATTTTTTTGCGTCAGATTTGTGGTCCCGTAACCACTATTTCGACTAGACCCAAAATCTGGTTGTTACAACTCTCCCCCTTTAGGAATTTTCGTCCTCGAAAATCTTACCGGAATATAAATTTTATCCCCGCGTAGACTTCTCTATCTCGTGACACTGCCAAATAACTCTCACTAAATTTATGCATTTATTTCCCAACTTTTTAATCTCTAGTGTCAAAATTTCGATCGATTCTTCGTTATACAACACATCGGCTGAATCTTAATCCCTATTGGAGAATTCATACTCAAAGAGTACAATCGATACCATCACAAAATAGATACACAAAACATATTTTGAATATTTTTCCAAGGCTATACTTTCAGAAGCATGCTATCGCTGAACGGGAATTTCATATCCTCATGTTTCAAATTCATATACGTTTTCTAACAATCTACAGTGGATTCTAAACTACCATGAATAACTGTTACTTTCTGTACGATTTTTGATCGGATAGTCTCTGAAACATATAACTCAACTAATCTATCATGTTGCATACCCGATAACCAGAACATCTATTTCAAATAACTGTACATTTTATCACTCCCTAAATGAACAAACGAGCTACTATTGAGCTTCGTACAAAATTTTCTGGATAAGCTTTGAATTACTCAGTGTGCAAATTCTATCTCAGAATAATGATAACAGTCATCAGCTTCGACCTAAAATTTAGAATCAAAAGTTGTCTCACACTGTACTCGTTTAGTTTACCACTCACTATCACATTCCTGAGGTTCTCAATCTTGCAACGAAAACATCGCTTTAGCTTTCTAATTTAGCTAAATTTAGACTTCCATCAAAAAAGATTAATCATGTAACCAACACTCACAAAATGAACAAAGGTTTTCCATTCAAGTATCTTGAACTATATCTACTCCCCCAAAGGTTAATCGTTAATTATTCACAATCTTTCAATAGTTCAGGCCATCAATGTTGTCGTAATTTTAGATTTTTCTGTAACATTAGATACTTTAAACTCTTGGGTTCAGGAAACATATGAATTTTTTATGTCAAACAAACGATGTCATCAATTTCTCAACACAGACATACTAGTGGCCGACTCTAAGTCACTTATCGAACAATTCTTTTAATGAGACTTTAACTGTCTGAAAGCATAAATTGTCACTTTACATTCTTGTATTAAAACACATTCCAATCCGTTCGATAGTGTACCAGCTGAAAAATCATGAATTCTTTACTGATTTCAAATAGAACCCAGAACTAGTGTTTCGGTTAGTAACACCTTCAACTGTTTTCAACTTTGCTAACATGCAACAGACCATTCAAACTTTCACAAATGTGATAACTTTATCAATCAGAACAGCTTTAACTCATAACAACATCATTTGATTAGAACAAATGTAATAGGTATATCTCCGTATCGTACCTTTTAGAATATGAATTCTTCCTTCAAATTGTCCGTCTATTCACCCATGAATGTACAAGATTTTATTTTCTTACCTTAGGATAAACTTAAATGCATATAACTCAAATTACCTTTCAACTGACCAGGTCGCTTAGTTAAAAACAACGGAGTTGATTTCAACTATCAAATAACAACATATCAAAATACTCCCTTCTTCATGCTGTTAAACAACTCAAACATACAATCTTTTATAATTCTTTTAACATGTTAGTCAAAGATCTTTACAACTGCATTAGCTCAAAGAAACAAAATATCTTGATTGAACTCATTGACCTTAATCAAACTTACCTAAGGAAAGAAAACCATCGTACAATTTGAGCTTGAGCTTCCATTATCTATACCTTTACCAATGTTAATTCCTTTCACAAAAATTAGAGAAATCCTAATACCAGAATCACCATGTTCCTATGATCGAACCAAAAATACAACCATAATAGTCATAGTTATCACAAGCCAAAGAACACACTTTAATGACAAACCATGATTTATAATTTACGAAATAAGGCTAATAAGAAAACTGAGATAAAGAAATCCAAGATACAATACCACACCAAAAGTCCAAGAACATAACTCATAAGAAAATAATAAAGATCTTGATGATTCCTCAGAGAAAACCAGAAGAAAAACAATGCTTACACGCTCTGGAATCAATTGTAACAGAGATAAGATATTTTCAAAATATATATAAAACAAAACAACATCCAGTAGAAACAGAAGAATAGCCTCACATAAATTTTCACCAACTTTTATTCCAAACATTATAAAATAGAATCCCACAGAGAGAGATAAGAAGTGCTGCTCATCAACCAACCAGATCAACAGTGCTCTCATCTAACATTCTAAGCAGCTACCATTCTCATACGATAAGAATTTCATCAGAAAATGAACAATCACATATATCTCTGAGGATAAATGAATACATAAAATACCCAGGAGAGATCATCATAATCTATTCAATTACAACTAATACATTCAGACATCTTTATGATTCAAATATCATTTCTCTGACTAATTCTATCATCAGTAATCCCATATTATTCCTATAACACCCCAAACCTGGTCTAGAAGTTAGGCCCAAATTTGGTGTGTCACATTGAAGTGTTTTTTGAAAACCATGTTTTCGTTGAAAACCCTTCTTAATATTTAAAAACTTCTTCCATTTAAACTTGTGTAAAGCCTCAGCTTGCGTTCGTTTATTTTCAAAATAGGGTTCATTGAAAAGGTTGTTCACTTTTGAAACGTTATTGGTTTCCATCAAAATCTCCTTCAACTATGGAAGCTTTAAAATTACTGTGTAAACGTGATAACCGAAAACAATTATTATAACGTAGTGTTTTGAAAATAGTAATCATTTTGGAAAAACCATAATTTACTTCTAACATATATAAATTAAAATAAAACCTAAAATAAAATTTAAAATCTGGAAACTTTCAGAGGCCTTATTACAAACCAAACCAAAATAAAGTACTTATGAATAACTTAATAGAAAAATAGAAGCAGTTGTGTGGCCATCTCTGAGTCCCTCACAGCCCGATCCGTCTAAGGCTGGGGATTATCTGCACAGTTAAAAATGGGGTGAGTTTACGAAAACTCAGTGTGTAATCCCCTAACATAAAAACAGTCAGTCAGATAAACAGTGTAAGAGGCCCATTTTGCCTAGGCTTGTAACAAACAAAAGCCAGAAATAAATAATAAAAATAAATTAACCAATGTTTTTTTAAACAGTCCATTTACAAAACCAATAGCCCAATCCACTAGCCCAAAACCCAATTACACCCTAGACCAAACTACAGACCCACTACCCTACACGAACTAATGACCCATTAACCCAGACCCAATCAAGCCCAAAACAAAGACAACCCGAACAGTTTCAGAGTTTGGAGACCTAGGGTTTCTGGAAAACCCTAGGCGCCGCAGCCTTGACACCAGAATTGTGGTCGCGCCGCAATCCTTGTGAACTGCGCTCCATCACCACCGAGATCTCTGCCTCTCACCTGCAAACAGGGAAGAAAGAGCAACAAAAATGGCAAAATGGGACATAATTTTTGTATTTCCTTTTTATTTTCTGGGTTATAAAACCCCAAAAGAATCTGTAACACGGATACACAGGGAGAATACAAAAAAATATATACAGAGAATACACAAAAAAAAAAAGAATGAAATAAAAACCTAGAACAGAGGTGATTTTTTATTCATTTTTTAATTCTTCGATTCATGCGTTTTTACATACAAAATACTTCAAAAAATGAAAAAAATATGAGTATACCTTTTGATTCTTACAGAAAGAATAAAGTTTTCGGCCTTCGGTGGCCGTATTCGATAGCGTTAACGACGGCGCGTGAGGCGCATGGGGACAATAGCCTGGACGTCCATTGACCGTACCCAAATAGGCGAAGGGAGAATTTCAGAGAATTCTCCTTTTTTTTTTTTTAAAAAAACTAACATAAATGATTTTTTTTATTTAAAATGGCTTATATAGGGCTATAGAAACGACGTCGTTTTTGTTTCTGCTTAATCCAATAAGCATAAAACGAAATCATTTTAAAGGGGGGATTTGCCCGTTGACCTAAAAACCCAGGGAGGATCCGCGCATTTTTTTGTAAATGGGTTATTTGCTGCTTTAGCCCTTCCGCATTTTCATTTATTTTAAATTAAGTTTTTTTTTTTAATTTCAAATTTGTCTTGGTGTTTTACTTGACAGTCTATTTTAGTCCCTGAATAAAACGCAACATATAGCACTCCAAGGATATTTCCCTTTTACCCCCTCAATTTTTTAGAGCATTATAATTAAGTCCGTTTATTTCTTTTTATTTATAATTTAACCCTATTATATTTATTTTTATTGTTATTTGATCCTGGTTTCTTTATTTATTTTTAAACCTTTTTATTTTTTAAAATTATTCTAATATTATATAGAAATATTTTATCATATTAAATTTTTATATTTTTATTATTATTTGTATATTAATAGTATAAATTAGTATATATATTATCTTTATATATATAATTACTACTATGTATTATTTTATTTGGTTTAATATTATTTATATTATATATTTTATTTCATAATTTGTATATTAGTTATATGTTATATATTTTTAAAGTTTTATTATTATATTATGTATTATCTCTAAAATCTTATTTTGTATAAAATTTATTTATATTGTTTACTAATTGTTTTTATTATGTATAATCATTTATATATATATATTAAATTATTAAATTAGGTATTTTCTTTTTTATATACTTTAATTTTTTCATTTAAAATATTTTTATACATAAAATCATTTTATAAATCGTTTTTTTTTTAATATTCATTCAATGTCTAAATATGTCATTCCCTTTTCGTTTGATTTTGTTATTTCATGAAGATCTTAATTATTACTATTTATTTTATCTCATGTTTATTTATTTATGTCCTTTTAATTGTTATTATTGGTTAACATAGTTCTTTATATATTCGTTAGTGTTATATCCTTTTATTATTTATAGTTAGTATAATTTGTAGTTATGTAGAATTGCTACCAAATATGTATGTGGTAATGTATTCATGCAATATTTTACTTAAACCATTTTTATAAAAACACCATTTAAATTGACACATGTTATTCAAATAATTTAAAAAATATGGTGATATCTAATATTTGGGACTTTGAGAAAAATTGTGTACTAACTCACTGAGTTTCGATTTTAATCGTTGAACTTAAAATATTAAGTATCCCTTTTCTTTTAAAACTGAAACTTACAAATTTCAAATCAAAAAAACTTATTCTCGAAAATTCAAAACGTTGTATCCTAACTTACTGGATATGATGTAACATCCTAAAAATGGGGTTATTTGTATTTTGCATTATTTTGCTTGTGTTGAATGGCTGAGATAATATTTATGGAATGATAAGATTTAATTAAGGGCTTTGAGTTGTGTCGGAATAGTAGAAAATATTATTATTAAGCTTTAAAAAGGTGAGGAGCCCTAGCAGGTAGGGGTTATAAGAATTAATAAGGGATTTGTTGTCATAAAATGAGCCTAGATTAAGTGGCAGAGGGAGGGCCACTTGGGAGCTACTTGTAACGCCATGGTGAGCAAGGCAGAGCCTTGGTTCGAGTCACGAAGATCCCCTTTTTGGCATTATGTTTGGACGGCACATGTGGGAGAGTCTTCCTCCCTTTAAACTCTTTTATAATTATTAAAAGATAATATGAGCTTTTAAAAGGGATTTTTATTTATTCTTATTCTAAGGATAATAGGAGATAAATGAGGATATTACATGGATTATTAAGAGATTATTACTTATTATTAGAAATTAAATCAAATTAGTTTGAATTAAACTAAATGGGTGGCCTAGAGTGAATTGAGGAGTTGGAAGAATTTTGACTCCTTGTTGGAGTGGAGTGGACGGCATGGGGTCTTGGTGATGGGGGAATGCCGAATTCTTCTTAGCCATTTACTTGACAATTTCGGCTAGCATTTTTTTCCATTTACCACTTCTTTTTCTTTTCTTCTTCAAGACCGATCACCCCTCCCTCTCATTCTTCTTTTATTTTCTTTCTTCATAAAAGTCTTTTGGCCGAAACTCCCCACTCCTCCCTTCTCCTAATTCTTCCTTCTCTACTTTTACCCACATTAGCCGAATCATCTACTCTCTTTACCTTTCTTCTTCTTTTTCTCACTAAAAGTCCAGCCTTATTTAATAATAAAATCAATCATAGCCGAATTTGATCCCTATCAAGGTGCCGAATTTCTTTCTCCTTTTTTTTAAACACCTAGGCCGAATATTGTACAAGGGGGAGGCTTTCTTTTAATCACTTTTGGGAAGGTGCTTCAGGATTTTGAGATCGTCAAACTAAGTTTTCATTCGTGACCAATCAAGTGGTAAGTGGTGGTAAGAATCGATTTTCATGGATTTAATTTGCAAGTATTTAAAAGTCGAAGGCTATTAGCTTTATTTACTAACCAATGATAATTGGTGAAGCGGTCGAGAATCGGGTGTTGTGATTAGTATCCAAAAGCATAAGGGTAAGGATTCGGGTTCAAAAGGAGAACCCTTTAAATTGTTTGATTTGGCCGAATATACTAACTCATGTTTTGGCCGAATATAGGGGCAGTAGATCTAGTGTGACCGACTCCTCCATTTGGGATTTAGATTATCCGTGGGTGACAGGTGTGTACATACACACTTATAGCAATTAATAACTGTGCTAGATATTTATTGTATGTAAATTTGCTTGATGTAGATACGGATGTAGTACCTTAATGGTACAAGCGAGGATTTCGGGTAAGTCTCTTTTAATATGAGATTATTATTATGCTTTTGGGAAGCATGGTTTTATGATACATGTGATAAATGTATGAGATCCGATCATGATTACTTGACTTTTGTGGGTTAAATGGCGGAGGGGCGGTGATATTGTGCCGAGCGGGCACCGGTGTTTTGGTAACACTGCTGTGACTACGGTCACCAGAGGTTTGGTACCTCCAGAGGTTTGGTACCTCATCGCGTCTCGTCCACGTGGCTTAGCACCACCGTGGGTTGGCCCCACTTTGAGATATGGGATTGGCGCCGGTGATTTGGCATCACACGATGGGTTGGCCCCATCAATCGATTGTGTCTATGGACACGGAGGTTTAGCACCTCCGGTGATTTGGCATCACATCTGTGACTATATGTCACCAGTGGTTTGGCACCACCAAGTGGTTTGGTACCACAAGGGGTAGATTGAGGCGTTTGGTTGGCTAGGTTGGGTACATTGTCTTGTGCATATTAATTGTTATAATCATGTATGAGATTGGTTTAAACCGGGAAGGGTTACATATTGAGTCTTGGTGACTCACCTTCTCCATTATTTTTTTCCGGTGATGCATAGATCGCGGATATGGAGCCGGAGGGACTCGAGGTGGCCATGCAGTGGACTTGAATTAAATGAACTTTAAACTTAGTCATTTTATTTTATTATTGGTTTATTTTATTTTGGATGTAATAAGGCCTCCATATACTTTATCTTTGTTATTTCTCATATGTTGGATATTTTGTTTTTTAACTATAAACTTGAGTCACACGTTTTCCAAATTAACACGAAAATGTTTTATCGTGCGGTAGCACATTTGAAATTTGTATAATAACTTGACTTAAATAAATTTCCGAATTTAATCTAAGTATGATTTTAGTAAGATAACCAAAAACGAGAAGTTTTCAACAAAACTTAAATTGGACTTTAAAATGGGTTTCAAAAAGCTTCTCTCCGTAACGACCCATATTCGGTCCTATTGTTTGGGCCGGGTTTGGGCTGTTACAAATTGGTATCAGAGCCCAGTTCAATACTCGGCTGTGGGGGCCCAAGGCCCAAAAATGTTTTGGTAGGCCTTTTTGAAGTATTTTTGGGTTTTTGAACGGCATGGCCCGAGTCTCCGGCACCTATCCGCCCAGGTAAGTACTTCTGAAC
The DNA here is from genome assembly GCA_025506655.1 of Gossypium rotundifolium. Taxonomy (NCBI): domain Eukaryota; kingdom Viridiplantae; phylum Streptophyta; class Magnoliopsida; order Malvales; family Malvaceae; genus Gossypium; species Gossypium rotundifolium. The sequence goes on from CP106729.1 coordinate 112,859,189, forward strand.
CTCTTTGTGAATTATTTTCTGTAGAAGGGTAGGAAGCATGGAACGTAGAATAGACTTATAGGAGTTTGAACTCTAGGATTAGACTACTCAAACATAGACAGAGCATAAGACTTAATGAACTCAACCAACCTATGACCAAGTCACTGAGCTAGGGTGTGGTAACCCCTGTACGCATGTCTAGGATTGGATCCGGAAGAGCCTGGTATTTAAGCAGTCCGAGTGACTCACCACCTCTTCGCAGTATCTGGTGCGTAGCTTGGGTTCACCCTAACTCAGAGGGCTCGATGGTGTGGTAACCTCATGCGCATGTCTAGAAAGGTTCGGTGGGAGCTTGGTATTTACGCGATCTGCGTGACTCACCTCCTCTCCACACGAATCCACGCACTGGTGCATAGCTTTGGTTCACCACGACCAAGAGGGCTCGGTCATAGGCTAAACACAACGACTAAAACCCGAAAGGGAACTAACCATGTTTTTGTAAAAGAAGAAAACAACAAAACCCTAATTTCTTCAAAAAAAACCTTTAAAATCACTCTTTCAAATATAAGAACCACCATTTTTACAATGTTTCTCGAAAAAGTTGATTTGTGAAAATTACAAAAAATGCCCTTAGGGGTGAAATTACTAAAATACCCTTGACTCATAAAATGTCAAATCAATGGTTTTGCCCAAAAATTTCCTTATTTTAGAAATATCCAAAAACTCTACTTTGCAAATCATTAATGAAATACTTTGGTTTGGAAAATTCCAAAAATGCCCTCAACTTGTAAAATTACCAAAACGACCCTGAGTACAAAATTTTTGCAACATCATCGTTCTAAGAAAGGAAAACACTCAAAAGGGACCCTCAGAGTTTTACAACTGTTAAAATACCCCGGATTTGTTAAAAATTTCAAAATTACCTCGATTGACAAAAATTACCAAAATACCCCTGGTTTCCAAAATGAGGCCATATCAATAAATTTTACAAAATTTTCAGTAATACCCTCCAGTTTTGGGAATTTCAAAGTGACCTGCTTTATCAAAGTTTGAAATCTCTCAAATTTTATTACAAAAATACCCCAGAGGAAAATGACGAAAATACCCCTAGGTTAGAAACAGGACTGAAATGTCCGAGGAGTGAATAGGTATGGAAAGTGCTAGGGAATGAATGTGGCCTTTTGTGTGAACTAGGGTAGAATATTTAAAACATTGATTGATTGAAAGAATCCTTATTAAACTTATCATAAAATTTTTCGGGTAATCAAGCGGAACAAATTACTAATCCATAAAATTTTCTTAATCGATTAAAAGCGCGTTAGGTAGAATGAGTTCTAGAGGGCGTGGCCGGCGTGGGCGTGGTAGGGAAGAATGACCATATCTGAACCCGTTAGGTCGGGACATGGTTGAAAAATGAGGTACCATTGCCACCACCACCTCTAGCTTTTGGGCGGAGGAGCAAGATCGAGCGAGGAGGAGGCGATCGCATGAGTTGTGTTGCGGGTTCTCGAGTTGGTGGTGGGGCTGGTGGAAATCTGGGAGCTCAAAAATCCATCCAAGGTGAGGTGTTCAGGGTGTGTCGGGAGTGGCACCTAGTCGTGAGAATCTTGGTTGGAGTCAACAGAAAGGATCATGGATGATCTTGACCCTAACGAACGAGGAGAAGCTGAAGGGAGCTATGTCACTGATGAAGGATGAGGCATATCAGTGGTGGCTCACCATTTGAGATGGCGCCACGGCAGAGGATCTTACATGGGATTACTTTAGGGCTGCTTTCCAGAAAAAGTATGTGGGTACTAGCTACACCGACGCTCAGAGGAAAGCTTTTCTGGGGTTAGTATAGGGAACTAAGTCCGTGTCGGAGTATGAGGCAAAGTTCTTAAGGTTATGCGAGAGGCATTGTGGCTACGGAACATGAGCGCTGTGTCCGCTTTGAGGATGGGCTGAGAGATGATTTGAGGCTGCTAATTGCTCCGTAGTAGGTTCGTGAGTTTTCGTCTCTAGTAGAAAAGGCTAAGGTAGCCGAGGGTATTAAGGCAACGGTGAGGCAAAACTATGATAGGCTCAAGCAGAAGAGAGGTTTTGGGCCATCGGGGCCAAGTGGTAATGATCAGAAAAAGGCTAGGCAGAGTGGGCCAAATCAGGCAGCAAGGCCCGTAGCTACTAATCAGAGACCGGCTCAGTGCAGTCGCTGTGGGAAGTCCCATTGGGGAGGTTGTTGGATCGGTGAGAGAGGTTGCTTTGAGTGTGGGTCTCTGGAACACCGTGTGAGGGATTGTCCCCGGAAGTGAGCTCGAAATCAGTCGGAGGGGTAGAACCGTACTCAGGATAGGAATGCAGGACCACAGAGAGGTCGTGGTAATGGTAGAGGGGGAAATGGTGCTAATCGTGGTCGTGGAACTCGAGGCGGAGGCACGAGCAATATAGAGGCAAAGCGGCTGGCTTAGTCTATCACGGTGAGGCGTCATGAGGAGAGGTAACGCACCGGATGTCATAACCGGTACGTTTCTAATTTTCGATCTTCCTTATTATGCATTAATTGATGTGGGTTCTACGCATTCATACGTAGCGAGTAGTGTGGTAGAGACTTTGAACCTAGACTCGAGGCGCCGCTAGGGAGATGGCTGTAATTAGCCCTTTAGGCCATTACGTAGTTGTGAACAAGCTTTTAGGGATGTACCCTAGAACTCCAAGGGTCGTGTTTATGGTCGATCGATGGAACTACCATTTGGGGAGTTCGATTTGATCCTTGGAATGGGCTGGTTGGTTAAGTACCGAGCAAGGTTGGATTCTTGTTGCTAAGCGCATGGTTCTAAGATGGTAGAAGGGATGAAGTGGTCATGATCGTGTCGAAGAAATTACATCTAATGTGGTGTCGGCCTTGAAGGTGAAAAGATGGTTAGGAAAGGTGTGAGGCATTTATAGTTTGAATTTATGCCTTGGAGGCTAAGGAGTCGTGATTGAAAAAGTCCGAATAGTAGGGAATTTCTTGATGTATTCCCGGAGGAACTTCAGGTTTGCCTCGAGATCGGAAGTCGAATTTGGTATAGATTTGCTACAGGCAGCACCGTATCTATAGCACCGTGTCGAATGGCACCAAAGGAATTGGTGGAGTGAAGGCTCAAATTCGAGGAGCTCTTGGACGGAGGGTTTATTCGACCTAGTATATCTCCGTGGGGAGCGCCTGTGTTGTTTGTCAAGAAGAAGGACGGTTCTATACGGATGTGCATCGACTACCGTCAGTTAAACAAGTTAACGATAAAAAACAAGTACCCATTACCTCGGATCGATGACTTGTTTGACCAACTGAAGGGTGCATCGGTGTTTTTGAAGATAGACCTTAGGTCGGGTTACCATCACTTAAGGTGAAGGAGGCCGATGTTCATAAGACGGCATTTCAAACTCGGTATGGGCATTACGAGTTCCTAGTGATGCCATTCGGGTTGACCAATGCACCGGTGGCATTTATGGATTTAATGAATAGGGTATTCCAACAGTATTTGGACCAATTTGTCGTGGTGTTCATAGATGACATATTGGTTTACTCAAAAACGGAGGAGGAACACGACAAGCATTTGCGGATAGTTACGCAAATCTTGAGGAGAAAGCAGTTGTATGCCAAATTGATGAAGTGCAAATTTTGGCTAAGGAGGTGGCTTTCTTAGGTCACGTAGTGTCGGTGGAAGGATTAGAGTGGATCCCACAAGATTGAAGCGGTGTTGGAGTGGAAACCACCTAAGTCGGTGGCGAGATCTGAAGTTTTACGGGTTTAGCGAGGTATTATCGAAGGTTTGTGGAAGGTTCTCTCGATCGCGTGTAGTTGACTAAGTTGCTAAGGAAAGGAGTACCATTTGTTTGGTCAAAAGCGAAGAAAGTTTTGATAAGTTGAGAAAGATTACGATGGAAGCTCGGTCTTGAAATACTGACTGAGCGGGGAAGTTATTCACGGTCTATTGTGATGCATCTCACACTGGCTTGGGATATGTGTTGATGCAGGATGGGAAGGTAGTAGCCTATGCGTCCCGTCAGCTAAGACCGCATGAGGTTAACTACCCAACTCACGACCTAGAGTTAGCAGCAGTCATCTTCGCTTTGAAGATATGGAGACATTACCTTTATGGGGAGAAGTCGATAGTCTACACGGATCAAAAGAGTCTAAGGTATCTCTTGACCCAAAAAGACTTGAATTTAAGGCAGCGTCGATGGATTGAACTGTTAAAGGACTACGGCTGTTCCATCGAATATCATCCGGGTAAGGCTAACGTGGTGGCTGACGCGTTGAGCAGGAAGGTGGTGTCAGATTTAAGAGCGATGTTTGCTCGCTTGAGTCTATATGACGATGGAAGTCTTTTGGCAGAACTTCAGGTGAAGCCCACCTGGATTGAGGAGATTAGGGAAAAGCAGTTAGTGGATGAAGGGTTGAGTGCTAAAAAGATGCAAGTTCAGGATGGTGGTTTGGAGGGGTACGGATTGATCGGTGATGGTGTATTATGTTTCCAAGGACGGCCCTGTATGCCGAAGGATGTGGAATTGAGACAAAGAATTCTCCAAGATGCTCATAGCAGCCCATACGCTATACATCCGGGAGGCGACAAAATGTCTGAGATTTGCGAGACATTACGGTGGCCGGGTTGAAGCGTGAAGTGACTGAGTTCGTAGGAAGGTGTTTGACATGTCAGCAGGTTAAGGCTGAACATCAGTTGCCATCAGGGCTACTTCAACCGGTAAAGATTCCTCAATGGAAGTGGGAGCGGATCACAATGGATTTCGTCAGTGGTCTACCCCTCACGCCCAGCAAGAAAGATGCAGTTTGGGTAATCGTAGACCGCCTGACTAAATCAGCTCACTTCGTACCGGTGAGAATGGATTACTCACTCCAGAAGCTAGCAAAGTTGTATGTGGCCGAGATAGTCAGATTGCATGGTGTGCCCGTATCAATTATTTCAGATAGGGACCCAAGGTTCACTTGAGGTTTTGGAAAGCATTGCATCAAGCTTTGGGAACACGTTTGGATTTGATCTGACTTTCCATCCACAATCGGACAGGCGGTCAGAAAGGTCATCTGATCTTAGAGGATATCTTTGAGGGTTGCGTCTTGGAATTCGAGGTAGTTGGGAGGAATTTTACCATTAGCGAGTTCGCCTACAATAATAGTTACCAAGCGAGTATTCAGATGGCACCATCTGAAGCCTTGTATGGACGGAAGTGCGAACTCCGACGTGTTGGACGAGTTGGGTGAGCGACAAGTGTTGGGCCCGAGTTGGTTGCGAAGCGGAGGACAAAGTTAAGGTGATTCGAGGCTCGTCTTAAGGAAGCGTCGGATGAGCGAAGTCCTATCTTGATCTTAAGCGCAAAGAAATGGAGTATCTTGATAGGAGATAAGGTCTTCCTGAAGGTGTCACCTTGGAAGAAGGTACTAAGATTGGGCAGAAAGGGAAGCTAAGCCCAAGGTTCATTGGCCCATATACTGTATTGAAGCGAGTAGGACCGGTAGCTTATCATTTCGAGCTGCGGCGAGTTAAGTCGATTCATGACGTTTTCCATGTGTCGATGCTTAGGCGGTATCGGTCAGATCCATCACACGTGGTGCCTGTGACTGAAATCGAGGTCAACTTGGACTTATCTTTTGAGGAAGAATCGGTGCGGATCTTGGATAGAGATGTGAAGGTTCTGCGTAGGAAGTCAGTGCCCTTGGTGAAAGTGCTATGGCGGAACCATGGTGCGAGAGGAAGCTACGTGGGAACCGAGGATGTGATCTGGCGACAATACCCCACCTCTTTCGATCGGGTAATTTCGAGGACGAAATTCTTTTAAGGGGTAGAACTGTAACATCCTAAAAATGGGGTTATTTGTATTTGCATTATTTTGCTTGTGTTGAATGGCTGAGATAATATTTATGGAATGATAAGATTTAATTAAGGGCTTTGAGTTGTGTCGGAATAGTAGAAAATATTATTATTAAGCTTTAAAAAGGTGAGGAGCCCTAGCAGGTAGGGGTTATAAGAATTAATAAAGGATTTGTTGTCATAAATGAGCCTAGATTAAGTGGCGGAGGAGGGCCACTTGGGAGCTACTGTAACGCCATGGTGAGCAAGCGAGCCTTGGTTCGAGTCACGAAGATCCCCTTTTTGGCATTATGTTTGGACGGCACATGTGGGAGAGTCTTCCTCCCTTTAAACTCTTTTATAATTATTAAAAGATAATATGAGCTTTTAAAAGGGATTTTTATTTATTCTTATTCTAAGGATAATAGGAGATAAATGAGGATATTACATGGATTATTAAGAGATTATTACTTATTATTAGAAATTAAATCAAATTAGTTTGAATTAAACTAAATGGGTGGCCTAGAGTGAATTGAGGAGTTGAAAGAATTTTTGACTCCTTGTTGGAGTGGAGTGGACGGCATGGGGTCTTGGTGATGGGGGAATGCCGAATTCTTCTTAGCCATTTACTTGACAATTTTGGCTAGCATTTTTTTCCATTTACCACTTCTTTTTCTTTTCTTCTTCAAGACCGATCACCCCTCCCTCTCATTCTTCTTTTATTTTCTTTCTTCATAAAAGTCTTTTGGCCGAAACTCCCCACTCCTCCCTTCTCCTAATTCTTCCTTCTCTACTTTTACCCACATTAGCCAAATCATCTACTCTCTTTACCTTTCTTCTTCTTTTTCTCACTAAAAGTCCAGCCTTATTTAATAATAAAATCAATCATACCGAATTTGATCCCTATCAAGGTGCCAAATTTCTTTCTCTTTTTTTTAAACACCTAGGTCGAATATTGTACAAGGGGGAGGCTTTCTTTTAATCACTTTTGGGAAGGTGCTTCGGGATTTTGAGATCGTCAAACTAAGTTTTCATTCGTGACCAATCAAGTGGTAAGTGGTGGTAAGAATCGATTTTCATGGATTTAATTTGCAAGTATTTAAAAGCCGAAGGCTATTAGCTTTATTTACTAACCGATGATAATTGGTGAAGCAGATTCGGGAATCGGGTGTTGTGATTAGTATCCAAAAGCGTAAGGGTAAGGATTCGGGTTCAAAAGGAGAACCCTTTAAATTGTTTGATTTGGCCGAATATACTAACTCATGTTTTGGCCGAATATAGGGGCAGTAGATCTAGTGTGACCGACTCCTCCATTCGGGATTTAGATTATCCGTGGGTGACAGGTGTGTACATACACACTTATAGCAATTAATAACTGTGCTAGATATTTGTCGTATGTAAATTTGCTTGATGTAGATACGGATGTAGTACCTTAATGGTACAAGCAAGGATTTCGGGTAAGTCTCTTTTAATATGAGATTATTATTATGCTTTTGGGAAGCATGGTTTTATGATACATGTGATAAATGTATGAGATCTGATCATGATTACTTGACTTTTGTGGGTTAAATGGCGAGAGGCGGTGATATTGTGCCGAGCGGGCACCAGTGTTTTGGTAACACTGCTGTGACTACGGTCACGGAGGTTTGGTACCTCCGGAGGTTTGGTACCTCATCGCGTCTCGTCCACGTGGCTTAGCACCACCGTGGGTTGGCCCCACTTTGAGATATGGGATTGGCGCGGTGATTTGGCATCACACGATGGGTTGGCCCCATCAATCGATTGTGTCTATGGACACGGAGGTTTAGCACCTCCGGTGATTTGGCATCACATCGTGACTATATGTCACCAGTGGTTTGGCACCACCGGTGGTTTGGTACCACAAGGGTAGATTGAGGCGTTTGGTTGGCTAGGTTGGGTACATTGTCTTGTGCATATTAATTGTTATAATCTATGTATGAGATTGGTTTAAACCGGAGAAGGGTTACATCTTGAGTCTTGGTGACTCACCTTCTCCATTATTTTTTCGGTGATGCATAGATCGCGGATATGGAGCCGGAGGGACTCGAGGTGGCCATGCAGTGGACTTGAATTAAATGAACTTTAAACTTAGTCATTTTATTTTATTATTGGTTTATTTTATTTTGGATGTAATAAGGCCTCCATATACTTTATCTTTGTTATTTCTCATATGTTGGATATTTTGTTTTTTAACTATAAATTTGAGTCACACGTTTTCCAAATTAACACGAAAAATGTTTTATCGTGCCAGCGGGCACATTTGAAATTTGTATAATAACTTGACTTAAATAAATTTTGAATTTAATCTAAGTATGATTTTAGTAAGATAACCAAAAACGAGAAGTTTTCAACAAAACTTAAATTGGACTTTAAAATGGGTTTCAAAAAGCTTCTCTCCGTAACGACCCATAGTCGGTCCTATTGTTTGGGCCGGGTTTGGGCTGTTACATATGATGTTTTGTGTTTGGGATAAGAATTTTCTACAAATAAAGGTGAGCCTAACTTCGAAGTCGTAAGATGTTATATCCTAACTTACTGGATATAATATTTTTTCTCTTTGAAATATGTAAGTCTTGGTTTTCTTTCTAATAAAAGGATCAAATTTAAAAAAAATTCAAATTTTTAACATTCGGACATGATTTTATCGATTAGGTACCAATTTTTAGGCGCTATGAGGGTGCTAACCCTTCCTCATACGTAACTAACTCCCGAACCTATTTTCTTATATTTTGTGGACCAAAATCAATTTTTTGAAATAAAACGTTTTACGAGGTGATCCAATTACACCTAAATAAAAAGGGATTGGTGGCGACTCCATTTTCGTTTTTTTTAAAGTCGATCCCTATTTTTATAAAAACTTTTAAAAATGGTTTCAACAGCTTGGCAACTCCACTAGGGACCAATAAGAGAGTCAAGCCATAAAATCGATAATTTCATGTCCTTTTGTCCGAATTTAAAATTCTGATTTAAAAAAAAAAACATGATCCTTTTATTGCATGTGGTTCTAATTTTTAACATATCTCTCTGCATTGCACTGCATGACCGTTGTGTTCGCACCCTTAAATGGGAGCGAGAAGCTATGCCTTCGTGAGGTTTTCACCTCCGCATAGGCTAGTGGATTGCTTTCGGAATACATCTGTACCTATGTCTTCATGAACTTTTCACTTTCCATGGCCATAGGGAAATGTATTCCTCTGAACTGAACTCGGTCCATATTAGCCTATAATGGGTGAGGATCGAGGAATCTGCTGGTTCGAGTACCTCAACTTTAGAGCTGAACCACATATAGAAAACCTAAGGGCTCACCCTAAGTAGAACTATACCAAGACTTAGTGGTTATCCAGATATGTGTTTATTTTACTTGCTTTATATTTTATTCCATGGTACTAACTTCTTGTGTTTTAATTTTTATGCATATCATTTCATTTTAAAGAGGTATCGATTCACAGTCAATTTCTAAGTTAGAAAGCTGGTTATGGAGAACGAATTCCTTGATAAAGTGGAGAACATGCAGTGAAATCGCATATGGTCGAACAAGCATAATTAGAGAAAGGGAACGACTTAGGCGACGGCATGCGTATCTCAACTATGGGATTTTACTCATATTAGTATTACGTAAAATGATTTCCAAGAGCTAAAAGAGATATGGACTCAATGAGATGATGACGCTAAGCAGTTGTTTTATCACAATTATGGAGAATTACCCTATTTACTTGACATTAAGGTAGATAAGCATCTGTTCCGAGCTATGACTCAGTTTTGGAATTCTGCTTATAGTTGTTTCACTTTCGAGAATGTAGATTTAATGTCCATGGTAGAGGAATATACGGCCTTACTTCATTGTTCGAGGATCCAAGTCGACAGAGTTTATTCTAGGGCTGCTAATGTTCTAACTTTTGTGAAGAAGTTAATGAATATCACATGGATGAGTGAATAGTGGGTTGCAGCCAGAATTCAAAAGAAAGGAGAAGGCAAATGCATTACTTAGGAGAGTTTGAGGGATTTGGTCCTAACACATCCAGATGTAAAGAAGAAGATTGACGTCCTAGCCTTGTGTATTTGCAGTTTGGTAATCTTCCCTGAAGCTCTAAGACATGTAGACGAAGCAGTTACTGATTTATTCGATCGGCTTAACAAAGGAGTCACACCTATACCTGTGATCTTAAACGAGACGTTCAGATCTTTAAACGCATGTAGGAGAGCAGGTGAATGTAGATTCATTAGATGTGTGCAATGCTATTTCTGGAAAGTGGAGATAGTTTCTTATCGGGTTTCCTCAGAGAACTATTCTCCGTTAAAAGAGATGGTGGCGACACCGAGGAGAGAGAAAATGTTTGAAGAGAATTGGATGGCGCTCCTTCAAAACCTTCGAGAGGAAGACGTCGAGTGGAGAGCCCCTTGGATGATTCCAGATGAAATTCTTTATTGATGTGGGAGTTTTGACTGGGTTCCTTTACTTGGAATTTGGGGAGCCGTTGGGTACGCTCCTTTGCTCATACTAAGGCAATATGGATCAAGACAGTTCATACTTGCAACATATGGGCTGGCTTAGTATGAGTTCTCATATAAAGGGGAAAATTATAAGAAGAGGGTTAAGGAGATTTCTAGTGCTTGGAATCAGATTCGCAAAATGAAGAGATTATCCACAGGCCCAATGAAGACCTCAGAATACAGTGGATGGAGGACCAGAAGGATTAATGATAACATCCCCAAGCTGAATCTAGAAGGTGTCCGAACAAGAAAAGAATACTTGTAAGCGGTCCCATTAGAATTAGAGATTATAAAGCAAGATTTCGAGAAGATGAGTTCCGAGCTTAGGAAGACGACGGAAAAATTGGAAGAAGAAAAGATGTACTTGAGGCTAGATGTAGATGTTCAGAAATCAAAGGCTGAAAAGTTAAGAAAAAGGAAGAAAAGGGTCGAGGAAGATCTGAATGACCTAAAGAAAAGTATAAGAAGTTACGTCTATCGATGAAGAATGCTAGATTGGGAAAGACTTTGCAACAGTGGCAATAAGAGGTTCAAAAGGAAAAAGCCAAAGCCGACCATTGGGAGAAGAAGTTCCAGGAGATGCAAATGTAAAATAAGGCCTTAGAAAGGAGCTTGGCAGAAAGCCAAAAGGAGAAAAGTGGATTAAAAGCTAAGGTGGCCGAACTGGGACGGTCTCTTCACTACTATCGAAGCCGTAATTCTATAATCGAGTTAAAGTTAAGTCTGAACAAGATGGAGGAAATTAAGGGTAAGATTGAAGGGTTAGAATCAGCATTGCATAGTTGTGAACTTCGGATCGAGCTTCTTGAAACAAGAGAAGGGCATTGGAAAAAGAGCTTCATCATTCTCATGATCAAGTTAGAAGTCGGATTATCTCATGAGTGAAGCAATAGTTGAGATCCGAGAGGTAGCTGATCACCTACAAACTTTGACAGTACAGGCTGATACGTTGAGCATGAAGTATGAGCTATAGTCAGATTGTAGTCAAGAGCTAGTTTCATTATTTGGGAAAATTAAAACTTTGGGCCTTAAAGCGAAAGCATATTTGAAGTCGTTTTATGTAAAGGATTTTGTTTTCTAATAAAGTTTTCTGAAATGAAGTTGAATCTAAATAGAGGCTTTCTTTTTTACATTTATGCATTTGCATTTCATTGTATCATTAGCATTAGATTTTACAAAAGGACCCTAATTAGGTAAAAATATTTCAGTTAACTTGGAAAACATGGAACAAAGGTTGGAGAGAATAGAGCAAATGCAAATACAGATGTAGGGGTAATTGACCAAGATTCAACAAGAAATGGGAACAAATGCTAGAATTCCAAAGGAATATGATATGCCAGCTAACCCAATTACTAGCCGGAGGACTTGACAAAAGGAGTGGCCCAGTGGTCAACAGTGTGGATAATGATGAAGGCATTGTTTATTCCCCAATAGGTATCCTGACTCAACCAGACATGCATTCGCATAGGGTACCCGTCATTATTGGACCCCAATGTCAGACGGATACTTCGACCCTATTGAACTTGGGTTCGGGTTTTAACCCTGATGATGATCGAGCCAAAGCGGTTGTGCTGGCAGAAACAAAAAAAGAGAATGTACTTTAAAATCCCTAAAGAAAAAGGAAAATAAAGCAAATAGTACGAGAATGTATAACAAGGGTCATTTAGAGTCGATTTCAGTAAGCCAGCCAAGGACGATAACTACTAGCCATCAGGTCTCCCCAAGGCAAGATCCCAATTCAAGACCGAACTCAGAGAAACCTCAGTTTGCATCCCTTCCAATCATGTATAAGGAGTTGTACCGAATTTTGTTTGACACATTTGTCATATCCCCTTTTTATATAGAGCCAATATGACCCCCATACCGAAATGGTACGACGTAAATGGCCAATACAAATACCATGGAGGAATCACAGGGCATTTCGATCGAGAACTGCGTCGCCTTTAAAAAGATAATTGAAAGATTCCTCAGATTGGGTATCATAAAATTCGATGATCCCTCTGGTGCAGAAATTTTGTTACCCAACTTTTCTGTTAAAGGTGTAAACATCGTGAGTTCTATAATAGATATGGGCATGAGATCCAAGAAAGCATCGAGCTTAGGGCCTTAGTACAAGGCCTGATGGATAATAAATTGAAGAGATCAAAGACCCTGTGGGAACATTGAGGAATCTAAACACTAATAACATATCTGAATCGAGGAATAAAAGTTTCCAAGCCCTTACATACTCGGGAAGATTTTAAACAATGGAACTGTGGAAGGGATCCTTATATTTTTAGAGCGGATATGGAGTAATATTTAAAACACGCTTGTTGCCTTAAGCCTAGAGACAATAAGAACCCTTTTGTGGAATAGGCTTGTGTCTGAAATTTTTATTTTAATAAAATGCATCTTTTTGAGCAAATATTATTTTATTTTTTCATTTCATACTGTACAAACAATTTTTTTTGTGTTTGTTTTTTGGACTTTCTTACAAATATTCTTTCATTCTTTATTCATGACCATACAAATAATCATTCTTTGAATCATTTATTCTTTGAAATCTTTCTTCGAACCTACAATAAGGTCTCCAGATATCAACGATGTGAGCAACGCTGCTATTGACTCAGAGTCTCCTTTCGAGTAAGATATGTGTCTAGAGGAATCTTAGGACTTTGAAAATGATAGAGATTGTGACCTATCTTCTGATTTGTTAAGAATGGTAGAACATGATGAAAATAGATCCTACTTTACATAGAGTCAGTGAACATTACGAGCCTAAAAAAGGGGTGAAGATCGAAGCCCTGCTCACCATAGAGATAAGGTAAGACATCATTGAGTTATTTTCAAAAATTCAAAGATGTTTTTGCACAATCATATCAAGACAAATCTAGGAAAATCTTAAAAGAGATCCACAAGGGTGTTTAAAGAACATGATAATGGCTCTACAATAGCCAGGCTAATCATGAGTACTGGTATGATGTATTTAAGAAGACAAGATTCATGTGTCTTCTTCATTTCTTCACAAATTTTCAATATGTGGGGCATGGATGTGATGGGGCCAATCTCGTCAAAAGCTTTTTGTAACACCCCTGACCCATATCCGTCACGGACTTGGGTTACGAGGCATTACCGACCAAAACACATCTCAGACAATCATAATTCACATGTTTTAAAAACTTCACCAGTCAATCATATATAACATTCGAATAATCAAAGTTTCAGACGACTTCAAAATTTATATGCGCATACATATTCACATGCAAACATATATTAATACATTTCATATATCTATATGTTTCATCAAATATCAATGTACCATTTCTTACTCGGTCCATGCTCATTCAAAACTATATGAGCCACATTACACAACATAAATATTTCTTACCCATGCAACCTTGATATTAGTCAATATGAGCGAATATAATTGGTACATTAATTTAAGTTGAAACATACCCGTTCATAATTATAAGACCATTAGTATGTGACCATATCAATTTAAATCATTTCGATGCACAATCATAATTAAAAATGCGCTCAAATCACATACTAACTTATCCTACTCAAATAACAAATGCATAACCAAAACATCAACCGAAGTTTTAACCACAATCATGCTCATCATTAACCATTTACTATATACTAAAGTAACCATCAACTTAACCGTTAATTCACATCCATTTGACTAATATACCAACCACCATTTTGGTTCCAATAGATAAGTTCATAATATACCTAGTTTACTAACATTTTCTTACACATACACGGCATACAAGACATATACACTTATTCCTATATAACACACATACAAAGTGACTTTAAGAGTAAATCAATTATACATCTTTTCTTATTACATATTTTATGTATATAAGACCATATTCATTTGTGTTATTTTGAACATTTATATTAAACCATACATGCCTAATTCACATACTATGATCATGTATATATGATTAAGCATAGCTAAATATACCCATACATTAAACCACCTACTAGTTATCCCACAATAACCGAAAGTCAATTACATGAACATATACATAAACACCACTTAATCAATTTATATGTCATTTGTCATAAATCATCAAGCATTAATCATCTACCATATAGTCTAAGTTAAAATCATAAATCCTCAATCACATAAACGAATACAAATCATATTGTCTAATCAAAACACCATTCATGCACGTCATATAGCATATTTACCAAAATGAGTCTAAACCATAATTAACCACAATAAAACTCAAGCATAAAAATCTAGCCATTTTCGCATGGCTATAATTATAGAAGTTAGGAAATCATTCAACCATTAATCTAGCTTATACATGCCTTCAATTCAAAATCAACTAACTGGATTGTACCAAAAAGGGATGATAGTGTGGTTGACTTCACTAACGATCCTTCAAGCCTGTAGCTTGACCAAGATCTATAAAACAAACAGCGAAAACACACAAAGTAAGCTCACTGGCTTAGTAAGTCTTAAGCACATATAATATTGTATATAAATATTTCTATACATATATATATATAATACACTTCGCCAAATACTAATGTCACATTTGTATTAATTATTGTTTCTATGTCATCATGTACATATACACTATCAACTTCACATATAAACAATGTATATACATATTAATAAAAGGATTCAACATTATAAAATATAGTACTTGTGCAATTGACCATTTCAACACATCGAATTTGGTTCAAAAGAATAAGAACTTTACTCACTTCAATCCTTATAAACATAATATGCCAACTCTTACCCGAGCTTTTAACACCAAACATTAAATATAACTTACCTTATTCGATTCTCAAATTTCCCATTTATATCAATTCAACGGCATTAAGCCTACTAGGCACGAAGCTCGAATATGTCACAGGCTCGAAGCACGCTAGGCACGGCTTCGAATATGTCACCAAGCACTAAGCACGCTGAAGCACGAAGCCCGAATATGTCACCCAAGCACTAAGCACGCTAGGCATCAAAGCACGATAAGTAACAAGCACAAGGCACGCTAGGCATCAAAGCACGATAAGTAACACGGCACAAGGCACGCTAGGCATCAAAGCACGATAAGTAACACAAGCACAAGGCTCGCTAGGCTAATAGCAGAAATATCAACATTTTAACATTCCAATGCACATTTCAATAATACCATATCCAATTTAATCACTTAAATTTCATAATTCATCACATTTCAAACTCATCTAACTTGTTCACATTTTCTAAATAAAATCATTACATCATTGTATACTCGCATATCATATCGATTATACACCTTTACAAGGTATTAACAAAACATATCCAATTCGATATACTACCTTTACATTCGGCTATCACATAAAACATGCCCAAATTTATCAAACATTGTCATTAAACACATTCATAATTCATTCTTTAATATAATCTAGCTTAAGGACTTACCTCGACTTTCGACGGACAACGTTAACCGGCTAGTCGACAACTTTCGTTTTTCCTCGATCCAAGCTCATTTTTCTTTGTTCTTGATCTAGAACATATTAAATTCAGCTCATTCAAGTACATTTCAACTCAATTTAGTCCCAAAACACATAAACATGCAAATTACCATTTTGCCCCTAAGATTTCACATTTTTACTATTTAGTCCTAATTGTACAAAACATAAAATACACAAAATTTGCTAAGACTATGTAAGGGCTGAATATTCACAAGGGCCTTATGAGTCCATTTCTTTCACTTATTTTGCAAATAAGCCCCTTTAAAAATTTACTTTTACAAATTAGCCCTAAATACTAAAATTCACTAAAATTTCTAATACAAAACATATCAATCCTTAACATATCTTTAATTTAAAATCATCAAACATCAAAAACCTCAAGAATTCATCCATGGTCGAACCTCATGAACACATGATTTTCAAAAATTCAAGCATGGGTCGGGTAATATTCGAAGCAACGATCTCAAAAACGTAAAAATTATCTAAAACCGGCTAAGGACTCACCTTCAATTTTTAGCTTCAAGGTGCCGAATTTTCAAGAACTTTGAACCCTTCTTCTCATGCAAACATTCGGCCAAACAAAGATGAATGAAAAAAATGTCTTTTGTTTTGTTTTACTTTAACATATATTAAATTATTATTAAATTACCTAACTAACCTTTATAATAAAATAACCAAACATTATATCTTAAGGACAAACTTGTCCATGACCAGCCACTAACTCATAAAAAGGGTTATTTACCCTTTTAATACTTCATATTATAAAGCAATGCTCAAATTAGCACATTTCACTTTAGTATGCCACTTTTACCTTTTACGATTAAGTCATTTTATCAAATTCAACACTTAAACAATAAAATCTTTCTCTGAAACTTTCACACATAAATTCATATATAATAAACACTAAATATAATATTTAAATATTTCTCGGGCTCGGATTCGTGGTCCCGAAACCACCGTTCCGATTAGGGTCAAATTCGATCTGTTACACTTTTAGCCAATATCGATTCATTGTCATAGTCGTCGTTTACTTCACTAAGACGGTGGAAGTAGCTTCATATGCCAATGTTACAAGGTCGAAGTCGTTAATTTAAAAAAAAAATCAGGCGGTGACAAAGAATGCCAAAAGGGACAATGTCAAAAGTTTGTAGTCTGTTCAAAGATCAGACACCATATCATAGAGCAACTAAGGCAGCCAAAAAGAAAAAAAAAAAAAGGATTGTAGAAAAGGTGATCGCGACTTGTAAAGATTGCCATAGAGAAGTTACTATTTATCTTCTATGATTATCGAACGTTGGCCATGATTTTTGCCAGGGCAACATCTTACGCATTGTTTTATGGAATGGAAGCATTGTTTCCAATTGAACCTAATCGACTAAAAGGTTAAAAGTTATCCATCACGGTCAGATGATGCAAGCTTACGACAAATATGTTTATCCTAGAGAATTCCATGAGGGGAACATGACCTTTCTTTTACAAAAGGATTTCAGAGAAAAGCAGATGCCAAACTAGGAAGGACCTTATGTTGTAAAGAAAGCCTGTTTTGAAGGAGAATTGATATTAACCAAGACGAATGGCGAAGACTTGCCTAATCCAAAAAATTCAGGTTTAGTCAATAAGGATTTTACCTGAGAAGAGAAGGGCCAAGGTGAAAACCCACAAAGGGTGCCTTGAGCTCAAATTCATTCAAAAAAATTTCAAAAAAAAAGAAGAAGAAGAAGAAAGAAAAAAAAAAAGAAAAAGGAGAGGCCAAGGGAAAACCCACAAAGAGCGCTTTGAGACCAAAGGGGTTTTGAGCCAAAAACCCGAAAAGGGCGGCTCAAATCTTTATCAAAGATAGGGCATGTGGTAGTATTGCTATGACTGAATTAACAGTAAGGAAGTATGATACGTCTTAGGGCATTGACAAAGTACTCGGATCCTCTAAACACGTATTGAGCTCAAAAGGGTCTTCAAGAAGTTTGTACAGAAAAGCTCATGCTGTGGTATCTGGGGCACCTAGCTTCTATCTTACCCATTTTTGAGTTTGTTATCTTTGATTTCTTTATTCTTTTAAAGATACACCCCAATCAATTTTCTTTTATGGCCTTGGCTATAGTTGATTACTTTATTCTTTTCAAAATACACCTCAATCAATGTTCTTTCATTGCTTTGGTTATCTTTGATTAACTTCTTTGTTTCGAGCTATACTCCTAATTAATTTCTTTCTCGTCCATTGTTATGATCTTTCTTAAGCATTTTATATTGAAATAAAGATTAATGGACTAATAATACTTTCACAAAAGGAGTTTCGCATATTACTCTGGAAGCTTCTATATCATACAAGAAACTGAAACAAGATAATTATTTAAAAATTTTCGTGTGTAAGGATTGGAAATACTTGAGAAAAAGTCTAGATTGAGACTATTTCTTTGAATTTTCTATCCAAATGGTGATTGGACAAAATAATGAGTTGAGCATATCAATCTAAAAAGAGGATCATTTTGCAAAGCATTTTCATTGGGTCATAACATTTGGGGAATGGTATGACGGACCAAATTGATGGTAAAGGATTCAAAACCCTTGAATTACAGTGGAATGGATTGAAGTTGAAATAGATTCTATACCCTTAAATTGCAATAAGAATGGATTAAAAAGTTTCAAATTTTATAAATCATGGTAGGATGGTTTGAATATGGTACAAGCCTTGTCTCCCAAGGCTCAAGTTGAGTGGGCCCTAAAATTACCATGGGGTAAATTATTTGAGAAAAATATGATTTATACTTCGAGAGGAACAAAAATGAAACCTTGAGGAGTGATGTGTAACACCCTAAAAATCCGAGTGTTTATATATTGCATGAATTGGTGTTTAGATTTTAAAGGAAAATTTCCTACTTTTATTTTCGTGCTTATTGAAGTCCTAAAGAATAGTATAGCATAATTTGGATAAGGAATAAATTTAATATTTGAGAATTTATTGAAGAGAAGCAAGTGTCATTAATACTTAAGTAAAATTAAGTGTTAATGAGTGACATAAGTTGAGTACATGGCATGGTGGAGTTGGCGCATGGGTTATAGCATGAGGGGAGAGGTTCGAATCCCTTGTTTAGCATCTAGATGAATTTTTATTTTTAATTTTCTGCACATGTATAGCAAGTGTCGGCCAAGAGCATATATGGTAAGTGTTGACCATGTTATTTTTGGTTAGTGTATCAAAGGATTAAGGAAATAGATAACTTATGGCATGGAATCAAAAACTTAAGGAAAGATAGGGGGACATAAGGCACATATCAAGGGAAAATTTTGGAAACAAAATCATGGCCAATTGACCATGTCTTTGGACGGCAACTTGGTATAGGGAGGGAGCAAAATTTTAGTGTTAGTTTGGCTAAGAAATTAATTTTTCTCTTTGGTCATTCCTTGCACCTTGTGCAGAATTTTTGTTTTCTCTTCTCAACTTTTCATCTTGGCCGAATTGTGCATTTGATAAAGCTCAAGTTTTGTGATCATTTGGTCATTTTTTTTTATTATTTCTTTAGCCATTGCTTTGTGTCTTTTCTTTGAGTGCCGAAATCAACTATACCAAAAGAACCATCCTTTCTCTTTTCTTTTACCATGGTAGAATGTACTAGCTCCTAAAATCCATCTTTTCTTCTCTTCTCATTGAAATCAAACAACATCATCATCATCTCTTCTTTCATATTTTAATTCTTTTCATTCAAAGATTCTTCATCAAACTCTCTCATGGCTGAATGCTAGAGTGCCCTTAGTCGAATCTTTATTTCTTTTTCTTTGATCATACATAGCCGAAATCTTCATCCATCACAAATACCTTTCTCAACCCTTTCTTTTCAATCGTGGAAATAGGCAAGGGATTCTTTTCATTTTCGATTAATTAATAGTATTATGGCGAATATTGATGGTATTATGAAGGACCATTTGGATCGAAATAAGCGTTAGTTCTAATAACGTTTCATTCATTATAATAAAGTGCAATAACGGAAGATCAGAACTCAAGTGATCGGGAGAATCGTAGAAACGTTGGAATCGATTTATTGTGGTAAGGAAATCACATCTTTTTAAAGCCTCTAGTACTATTTTGATATTATTTTAGATTTAACTAATATCCCTTTGGATCTTGAAGACTTTCAAAATAGGGAAGAAAAGGGCGGTGGTTAGTCACGTTAAGAGGCGGATCTGTAAATCCCCATTTAAATGAAGAGCGATTTGACGGTCAGGGATTTTCCTTTGGGTTGCGGACCATCTTAGAAGGAGTCAATTATTCAAGTGGTACGAACTTCCGAGCCATTATCGTTGGTGGATTCTCGGTGATTAACGAATCAATAAGCGAGGAGAAGCCGAAAATCAAGTGATTCAAAATCAAGAGGGTAAGATTTTGGATCTATTATCGATTAAGAATATTTATACGAAATAGTATTCTAACGGATCAAAATATGTTTTAGGTGCCGAGGAGCAAGAAGGATTAGTACTCTTGGTATCGAGGTGTGTAACTTCACACTTTTTCTCGGGTTGGATGTCAATTTCGATATGGAAGTAAAATCGTAAAAACGACTAGATCGGTAAAAACGTAAAAACTGATATTTTGACGAAAATACGTAAAAACGACTAAATCGTGAAAATTACGAAAACACCCTCGAGAAATTACTTGTTATTATGTAAATTGTATGTTTCGTGAAAATGGGCCAAAATACTCTAGTTTGATAAATTGGGCCAAAATACTCTAGTTCGATAAATTGGGCCAAAATACTCTAGTTCGATAAATTGGGCCAAAATACTCTAGTTCGTTAAATTGGGCCAAAATACTCTAGTTTGATAAATGGGCCAAAGCCCACTAAAATACTAAATGGGCAATTTGCTAAATTATAGTTTTTTTTTTTATGGCCCAAATGAAATGTTTAATGATAAACCCACCGATGTTATGGATTAATTGAAAAAAAATTGTTATATGACTATATTTTGTTATACACGCATAATTACATGGGGTGGGGTATATGAAGAGAAGAATGGCGATTGCCAAAAATCTAGTTCGGTGGCTCTGCCACAAATATGGCTTATTGCCTCTAGTTCGGTGGCTCTGCCACAAATATGGCTTATTGCCTCTAGTTCGGTGGCTTTGCCACAATTATAAAAAGGCTTAATGCCTACGATTGGTGTGTTGGCGGGGTGGGTTGACTTGATCCCCACAGGTGTGATGGTTGGTACGGGGGTGTTAGCGGATGGATATTAGGTTTGGTTTGGGAAATTCATTTTACATGCATTTTTAACTTATTTTATTTCATTTTATGATATATTGTTGAATTCTGTAATTGGGCTCAAGCCCAGCATAATATCTTGATGATCTGGCCCAATAATGGTGGTAAGTGAGTTGCACACTGAGTTCTAAGTAACTCACCCCCTTTAATTTTTCTATCTCAGGTAATGGAAATTGACGTGGACTTGGGCGAGGATGACTTCGTGGAGGCCATCTTGCAAAACATGGGTTATTTAAACTCGAACTTTTAATAAGTATTTTTACTATTTTGGGTTATTGTAATAAGGGCCTCTATAAATAATTTATGGATTTTATGTGTGTTTGGTTTTAAACTATACTTTGGACTTTTAAATATGGGCTATGATTATATGATGTTTTTAATAAAATAAATTTGGGTTTTCAAGTATATGAAATTCTTTTATAAATATTTTATTATTGTTAACTCTTTAATAAATTACCTAAAGGTTTTGATAATACAATGATTTTCAACTAATGTTTTCTAATATTTATCAAATTCAAATGCCCTTCTAATTTTATTAAATCAGTAAATAATATTGTAGCTTTCAACTTATTGAAGATTTAAAATAGCTCGATTCATGTAACAAACCAAATCTAGTCTCAATGCATAGACCGGGTTTGGGGTGTTACACTTAGTGGTATCAGAGCCAATTTCAAAAACTCGGCTGTGGTTTGGGTTCGCAAATAATTTCTGTATGAAATCTTTCAATTATATTTTAAAGATCAGTATGGCACCACAAGCATCCGGCAACAAGTCAAGTAAGTATTTATTGCTTAATAATTACTATGATATAATCATAGGAACACTCTAGAACTTCTAGTTTTAGATGTGAAAAACCATAGAGATTGAGACTATAGGATATGTTGCGAAAAAACAACTTTATATCTCAAATCTCATAAAATATCGTTAATAAACACGAAACAAATTTTTGATTCATAAAACTTGTAATCGATAAAAGCGAACAAGCTATCATGAGCACTAGAGGGCGTGGTCGTGGGCCGCGGTAGGCGTGGCCGTGGTAGAGGCCGAGGTGCTACGATGAAGCACCAAATCATATCTGGGAAGTAGACCTTTTCGTCAATTGAAAGTGAGACGGGATCACGCGATCACATGGAAGAAGATAATGCATTGACTCAAGCAATCTGCGAGTCTTGGAAAAGGTTCTTTGGAACTAGAATTGGGCCAACAACTCGTGGGTCAATTTCAGAGCGACTTAAGTCAAATAATGCAGAAGTTTTTAGAGGAGTCTCTAGTGTAGCTCCGAATGTGGCTGAATACTGGCTCGAAGCTATGGAACGGATTATGGATGATATGGAATGTACTGTCGAACAAAAACTGAGAGGAGCTGTATCTTTGTTAAGAGATGAGGCGTATCAGTGGTGGCTCACTGTTCGTGAGGGCACCGAAGCTGCACTGATTATTTGGGAATTCTTTAAAGCTGCCTTCCAAGGAAAATACATTGGAGCGAGTTATGTAGACGTCGAAGGAAAGAATTTCGAATCTTGTCCAAGGAAGTAAGACCGTGGCGATATGAAGTGAGTTTTACGTCCGAGCCGTTATGCGAACAATTGTAGTAATGATCATAAACGTTGTATGCGTTTGAGGATGGACTTAATGATGAGTGAGGGTTCGATTGCTCCACAAGAAGTTAGAAATTTTTCGACTCTTGTGGAGAAGGCCAAAATAGCGAAGAGGCTAAGAATTGAACAGTAGAACCGAGAAAGATTCCAAACAAGAGAGAGACCTGAAGTCCGGTTCTTCAAAGAGATTCGGAAGAAACCTCGGAATGATGAATCGGTTCAAGGTAGAACCCGGTAGCAAATAATCGAAGTCGAGATTGCGAGTGTGGGAAAAGACATTTTGGAGAATGTTGAAGGAAAACGGGTGCATGCTACAAATGCGGTTCAATGGATCATCAGTACAAAAATTGTCCTCGACGTATGGATACGACTCAAGAAGTTCGTAATAATGATGCACAGCCGGCCAGAGGTAATCAGCAGCCACCGAGAGGTCGTGGACCAGGTCGTGGTGGTAATGGGGCTGGACGTGGTCAAGGTGCACCGGGTCGAGGCAATGGTCCTAGAGGAAATGCAGATGCAAGACAGCCTGGACTGGTCTATGCAGTTAGACGCCGTGAGGACGGCAATGCACCAGATGTGATAACTGGTACGTTCTTCATTTTTGATGTACCTGTTATTGCCTTAATAGATATTGGCTCTACCCATTCATATGTATCTAGTGCCATATCTGGAAACCTGAAATTAGAATCTGAAATTACCGATAGTGAGATGCGGTGATTAGTCCTTTAGGGACGATCGGAATTGTTAATAAAATATTTAAAGACGTGCCTTGAAAATTCAAGAGGAGATATTCTTAGCAAACTTGATGGAACTACCTTTCGGTGAGTTCGATCTCATTCAGGCATGGATTGGTGGTTAAACATTGAGCGTAATTGGATTGTCTTTGAAAACGAATGTCGATAAGAACCTTGGATGATAAGGAAGTCATAATGATTAGCGGCGAAGGAACTATTTGGCAAATGTGGTATTTGCATTAAAGGCGGAGAAGTTGGTGCGGAAAGGATATGGAGCATTCCTAACCTTTATCGTGCTTTGGATGCTAAAGAGTTATCTGTGGATGATGTGAGGACGGTGAAGGAATTTCTCGATGTATTTCGAAGAACTTCCGGTATACCTCGGATCGGAAGTAGAATTTGGCATTGAGCTTTTGCACGGGATGACTCCGGTGTCCATTGCTCCTTATAGAATGGCACCAGAAGGAGTTGGTGAGCTCAAAGCTCAAATTCAAGAATTCTTGGATCGGGATTTATTCGACCAAGTGTGTCTCCGTGGGGAGCACCAGTTATGTTCGTCAAGAAGAAGGATGGATCTATGCGTATGTGCATTGACTACAGACAATTGAATAAATTGATGATCAAGAATCGGTATCCTCTGCCGAGAATTGACGACCTGTTTGATCAATTAAAGGGAGCTTCAGTTTTCTCCAAAATTGATTTAAGGTCGGGTTATCACCAGCTCAAGGTGAAAGAAGCGGACATTTATAAAATGGCATTTCGGACACGTTACGGACACTATGAGTTTGTAGTGATGCCGTTTGGACTAACCAATACACCAGCTGCATTTATGGACATGATGAACCGAGTCTTTCAACCATATTTAGACCGGTTCGTGGTAGTGTTCATAGATGACATATTGGTTTATTCGAGAAATGAGGAGGAACATGACCAGCATTTGCGGATAGTATTACAGCTACTTCGTGATAAACAATTGTATGCCAAATTTAGTAAATGCGAATTTTGGCTAAAGGAAGTGACTTTCCTTGGTCATGTAGTATCAGTCGAAGGAATAAGGGTGGATCCTCGAAAAATTTAGGCTATTCTGGATTGGAAACCACCAACATCGGTAGCTGAAATTCGGAGTTTCTTGGGTTTGGCTGGATATTATAGGCGTTTTGTAGAGGGTTTTCGTTGATTCTGCACCCTAACTAAAGCATTGCGAAAGGGAGCTCCGTATATTTAGACTAAAAGCAAGAAGAGAGTTTCGAGAAATTGAAGAAGATCCGACTAAGCTCAATTTTGATTCAAATTGGAGGTCGAAAAGAATTCACTTTATTTATTGTGATCGTCTCACACGGGTTTGGGTTGTGTGTTGATGCAAAATGGAAAGGTGGTGGCCTATGCTTCTCGTCAATTGAGACCACACGAAGTAAACTACCCTACGCATGATTTGGAGTTAGGCTGCTTTGTTGTCTTTGCTCTAAAGATTTGGAGGCACTATCTCTATGGTGAGAAATCTATAATCTACACGGATCACAAGAGTCTTAAATACCTCCTTACCCAAAAGGAGTTAAATTTGAGACAAAGAAGATGGGTAGAATTATTAAAGGATTATGATTTCTCAATCGAATATCATCCCGAAAGGCTAACGTGGTAGGCGACGCGTTAAGTCGTAAGAGCGATTCGATTTGAGAGCATTGTTTGCCCATTTGAGTCTCAGACGAGGATGGCGGTTTGTTAGCGAACTTTAGATAAAGCCTCGTGGTGGAACAAATCAAGGAAAAATAGACATCAGATGAGAAGTTGGGACCTTTACTTCGGCAAGTTAAAAATGGTGGAATTGAGGATTTTGGAATAAACACGGAGGGTGTGTTGTGCTTTCGAGGAAGAGTATGTATGCCTAAGGATTCAGATCTGAGGCAACTGATTCTACGGGAGGCGCATAGTAGCCCTTATGCTATACATCCCGGAGGAAATAAGATGTATCGAGATCTCCGTGAACAGTATTGGTGGCCAGGGTTGAAGCGTGAGATTTCAGAATTTGTGGGAAAATGTTTGACTTGTCAGCAAGTGAAGGCAAAACATCAATTACCGTCTGGGTTGTTACAACTGATAAAGATTCCTCTTTGGAAATGGGAGCGGATAACCATGGATTTTGTTAGTGGGTTACCGTTAACACCTACTAAGAAAAATTCTATGTGGGTAATTGTTGATCGTTTGTGAAGACCGCTCATTTCTGCCGAACAGACGGATTATTCATTGCGAAGTTGGCGAAACTATATGTATCCGAAATTGCGAGGTTGCATGGGGTTTTGTATCTATTATATCGGATAGGGACCCTAGGTTTACATCACGATTCGAAAGCTCGCATGAAGCCTTGGGGACAAAGTTGAATTTTAGACGGCTTTTCATCCTCGGTCGATGGTCATCGAGAGGTAATTCAGATATTGGAAGATATGTTAAGGGGATGTGTAATCGACTTTAGGGGTAGTTGGGAGGATTATCTACCTTGGCGTAATTAGCGATATAACAACGACTATCGATCTAGCATTCAGATGGCACCTTACGAGGCATTGTATGGTCGTAAGTGTCGTCCTCCTATTTGTTGGTGAGTTGGGCGAAAAGAGATGTTAGGTCTGAGATGATATCCGAGAGATGAGGATAAGATAAAAGTTATTCGAGCACGGTTGAAAGAAGCCTCAGATAGATAGAAGTCATATGCAGACCTGAAGCGAAAGGATATCGAGTATGATGTGGGGGATCAGGTTTTCTTGAAGGCATCTCCTTGGAAAAAGATCTTGATTCGGAAGGAAGGGCAAGCTAAGTCCTAGATACATTGGACCTTATCGTGTCTTTGAAGCGTGTTGGTCCGATGGCTTATCGATTGAGTTACCTCCTAATTGGATCAAATTCATAATGTTTTCATGTTTCCATGTTGAGGCGTTATAGATCGGATCCTTCGCACATTATACCGAGAGAAGAATTGGAGCTGAATTGATTTGTCTTTTGAAGAAGAACCGGTGGAAATCTTAGACCGAGATGTCAAGGTGCTAAAAAGAAAACCGTGCCGTTGGTCAAAGTTCTATGGCGTAACCATGGAGTGGAGGAAGCTACGTGGGGGCGAGGATGCAATTCGGCAACAATACCCTTACCTCTTTTCAATCGAGTAAATTTCGAGGACGAAATTTTCTTTAAGAAAGGTAGAGTTGTAACACCTAAAAATCCGAGTGTTTATATATTGCATGAATTGGTGTTTAGATTTTAAAGGAAAATTTCCTACTTTTATTTTCGTCCTTATTGAAGTCCTAAAGAATAGTATAGCATAATTTGGATAAGGAATAAATTTAATATTTGAGAATTTATTGAAGAGAAGCAAGTGTCATTAATACTTAAGTAAAATTAAGTGTTAATGAGTGACATAAGTTGAGTACATGGCATGGTGGAGTTGGCGCATGGGCTATAGCATGAGGGGAGAGGTTCAATCCCTTGTTTAGCATCTAGATGAATTTTTATTTTAATTTTACGCACATGTATAGCAAGTGTCGGCCAAGAGCATATATGGTAAGTGTTGACCATGTTATTTTTGGTTAGTGTATCAAAGGATTAAGGAAATAGATAACTTATGGCATGGAATCAAAACTTAAGGAAAGATAGGGGGACATAAGGCACATATCAAGGAAAATTTTGGAAACAAAATCATGGCCAATTGACCATGTCTTTGGACTGACAACTTGGTATAGGGAGGAGCAAAATTTTAGTGTTAGTTTGGCTAAGAAATTAATTTTCTCTTTGGTCATTCCTTGGACCTTGTGCAGAATTTTTGTTTTCTCTTCTCAACTTTTCATCTTGGCCGAATTGTGCATTTGGTAAAGCTCAAGTTTTGTGATCATTTGGTCATTTTTTTATTATTTCTTTAGCCATTGCTTTGTGTCTTTTCTTTGAGTGCGAAATCAACTATACCAAAAGAACCATCCTTTCTCTTTTATTTTACCATGGTAGAATGTACTAGCTCCTAAAATCCATCTTTTCTTCTCTTCTCATTGAAATCAAACAACATCATCATCATCTCTTCTTTCATATTTTAATTCTTTTCATTCAAAGTTTCTCCATCAAACTCTCTCATGGCGAATGCTAGAGTGCCCTTAGCCGAATATTTATTTCTTTTCTTTGATCATACATAGCCAAATCTTCATCCATCACAAACACCTTTCTCAACCCTTTCTTTTCAATCGTGGAAATAGGTAAGGATTCTTTTTCATTTTCGATTAATTAATAGTATTATGGCGAATATTGATGGTATTATGAAGGACCATTTGGATCGAAATAAATGTTCGTTCTAATAACGTTTCATTCGTTATTATAAAGTGCAATAACGAAGATCGAAACTCAAGTGATCGGAGAATCGTAGAAACGTTGGAATCGATTTATTGTGGTAAGGAAATCACATCTTTTAAAGCCTCTAGTACTATTTTGATATTATTTTAGATTTAACTAATATCCCTTTGGATCTTGAAGACTTTCAAAATAGGGAAGAAAAGGGGTGGTTAGTCACGTTAAGAGGCGGATCTGTAAATCCCCATTTAAGCGAAGAGCGATTTGGCATCAGGGATTTTCCACCGGGTTGCGGACCATCTTAGAAGGGAGTCAATTATTCAAGTGGTACGAACTTCCGAGCCATTATCGTTGGTGGATTCTCGCGATTAACGAATCAATAAGCGAGGAGAAGCCGAAAATCGAAGTGATTCAAAATCAAGAGGGTAAGATTTTGGATCTATTATCGATTAAGAATATTTATCTGAAATAGTATTCTAACGGATCGAAATATGTTTTAGGTCGAGGAGGCGAGAAGGATTAGTACTCTCGGTATCGAGGTGTGTAACTTCACACTTTTTCTCGGGTTGGATGTCAATTTCGGTATGGAAGTAAAATCGTAAAAACGACTAGATCGGTAAAAACGTAAAAACTGATATTTTGACGAAAATACGTAAAAACGACTAAATCGTGAAAATTACGAAAATGCCCTCGAGAAATTACTTGTTATTATGTAAATTGTATGTTTCGTGAAAATGGGCCAAAATACTCTAGTTCGATAAATTGGGCCAAAATACTTTAGTTCGATAAATTGGGCCAAAATACTCTAGTTCGATAAATTGGGCCAAAATACTCTAGTTCGTTAAATTGGGCCAAAATACTCTAGTTTGATAAATGGGCCAAAGCCCACTAAAATACTAAATGGGCAAATTGCTAAATTATAGTTTTTTTTTATGGGCCAAATGAAATGTTTAATGATAAACCCACCGATGTTATGGATTAATTGAAAAAAAATTGTTATATGACTATATTTTGTTATACACGCATAATTACATGGGGTGGGGTATATGAAGAGAAGAATGGCCAGTTGCCAAAAATCTAGTTCGGTGGCTCTGCCACAAATATGGCTTATTGCCTCTAGTTCGGTGGCTCTGCCACAAATATGGCTTATTGCCTCTAGTTCGGTGGCTTTGCCACAATTATAAAAAGGCTTAATGCCTACAATTGGTGTGTTGGCGGGGTGGTTTGACTTGATCCCCACAGGTGTGATGGTTGGTACGGGGGTGTTAGCGGATGGATATTAGGTTTGGTTTGGGAAATTCATTTTACATGCATTTTTAACTTATTTTATTTCATTTTATGATATATTGTTGAATTTCGTAATTGGGCTCAAGCCCAAGATAATATCTTGATGATCGGCCCAATAATGGTGGTAAGTGAGTTGCTGCTGAGTTCTAAGTAACTCACCCCTTTAATTTTTCCATCTCGGTAATGGAAATTGACGTGGACTTGGCCGAGGATGACTTCGTGGAGGCCATCTTGCAAAACATGGGTTATTTAAACTCGAACTTTTTAATAAGTATTTTACTATTTTGGGTTATTGTAATAAGGGCCTCTATAAATAATTTATGGATTTTATGTGTGTTTGGTTTTAAACTATACTTTGGACTTTTAAATATGGGCTATGATTATATGATGTTTTTAATAAAATAAATTTGGGTTTTCAAGTATATGAAATTCTTTTATAAATATTTTATTATTGTTAACTCTTTAATAAATTACCTAAAGGCTTTTGATAATACAATGATTTTCAACTAATGTTTTCTAATATTTATCAAATTCAAATACCCTTCTAATTTTATTAAATCCTATAAATAATATTGTAGCTTTAAACTTATTGAAGATTTAAAAATAGCTCGATTCATGTAACAAACCAAATCTAGTCTCAATGCATAGACCGGGTTTGGGGTGTTACATGATGACACTTTAAATAGGAATAATTCTCATGACATTTTGCATAACACATTCAGTTAAGAGCATTTGATTCATTTCGATCATAACATCCTAATCATTTTGCATAAGCATATACCCATTCTACAGGCTATGTCCCTTAGAGGACAATGTAGAAGGGTAGACTGAAAATACCAGTCTGGCATTCCTGAGTTTGCAGGAAGCAGATTGAAGATAGCAGTCTGCCATTCCTAAGTTTTCAGGAAGCAGATTGAAGATACCAGTCTGACATTCTTGAGTTTACAGGAAGCAGATTGAAGATACCAGTCTGGAATTCCTGGGTTTGCAGGAAGCAGATTGAAGATAGCAGTCTGGCATTCATGAGTTTGCAGGAAGCATATTGAAGATAGCAGTATGGCATTCCTGAGTTTGCAGGAAGCAGATTGAAGATAGCAGATCTCCTGAGTTTGTAGGAAGCAGATTGAAGATAGCAGTCTGGCATTCCTAAGTTTGCAGGAAGCAGATTGAAGATAGTAGACTAGTATCCCTGAGTTTGCAGAGGATCAGATTGAAGATACTAGTCTGGCATTCCTGAGTTTGCAGGAAGCGGATTGAAGATGGCAGTCTGGCATTCTTGAGTTTGCAGGAAGCAGATTAAAGATAACGATCGGCATTCTTGAGTTTTGAGAAGTAGATTGAAGATAGCGGATCCGCATCCCCGAGTTCTGATGGAGTAGATTGAAGATACCATTCTGGCATTCCTGAGTTTGCAGGAAGTAGATTGAAGATAGCAGTCTGGCATTCCTGAGTTTGCAGGAAGCAGATTGAAGATACCAGTCTGGCATTCCTGAGTTTATAGGAAGCAGATTGAAGATAGAAGATTTGGCATTCCTGAAGTTGCAGGAAGCAGGTCGAAGACATCAGATCTTGTCTCCCTAAGTTTACAGTGGAGCAGATTTAAAGATAGCGTATACTGTATTCCTAAAGTTGTAATGAAGCAGATTGAAGCCATTAGACTTATTGAAATCAAGATGAAGTCCCAACACCGTTGAAGTTGCAGTGGAGTTGGAGGCCATTTGAAGAAGACGAGGACCAAGAAGTTGAGGCTCGGCCAAGACCGGACAAAATTGGTCCTTTTATATTCTTTGCTCCATTCTCATTTCACAACAATGAGCAAAGAGGGGCAGCTGTAAGAGGCCCATTTTGCTCGGGCTTGTAACAAACAAAAGCCAGAAATAAATAATAAAAATAAATAAACCAATGTTTTTTTAAACATTCCATTTACAAAACCAATAGCCCAATCCACTAGCCCAAAACCCAATTACACCCCAGACCAAACTACAGACCCACTACCCTACACGGACTAATGACCCATTAACCCAGACCCAATAAAGCCTAAAACAAAGACGGCCTGAATAGTTTCAGAGTTTGGAGACCTAGTGTTTCTGGAAAACCCTAGACGCTGCAGCCTTGACACCAGAATTGTGGTCGCGCCGTAATCCTCACAAACTGCGCTCTATCACCGCCGAGATCTCCGCCTCTCACATGCAAATAGGGAAGAAAGAGCAGCAAAAATGGAAAAACGAGACATGATTTTTGTATTTCTTTTTTATTTTCTGGGTTATAAAACCCCAAAAGAATCTGTAACACGGATACACAGGGAGAATACAAAAATAAAATATAGAGAGAATACACAAAAAAAAACGAAATAAAAACCAAGAACAGAGCTGATTTTTTTATTCATTTTTTTATTCTTCGATTCATGCATTTTTACATACAAAACACTTCAAAAAATGAAAAAAATATGAGTATACCTTTTGATTCTTACAAAATTAATGAAGTTTTCGGCCTCTGGTGGCCGTATCCTGCAGCGTTAACGACGGTGCGTGGGGACAATAGCCTGGAGGTCCGATGACCGGACCCAAATAGGCGAAGCGAGAATTTCAGAGAATTCTCCTTAGTTTTTTTTTAAACTCTTACATAAATGAGTTTTTTATTTAAAGTGGCTTATATAGGGCTATAGAAACGATGTCGTTTCTGCTTAATCCAATAGGAATAAAACGACATCATTTTAAAGGGGGATCCGCACATTGACCCGAAAACCCAGGGAGGATCCGTGTATTTTTTTGTAAATGGGTTATTTTCTTGTAACACCCCAAACTCGGCCCATGCGTTAAGGCCAGATCTGACATGTCACATGAGAAAAAGTATTTTAAGATCTTTTCATTCGTACGTAAATAAGTATTGATTTGGTGAAATCAAGTAAAGCAATTTTCAATTGAAGTATTTGATAAAATATTACTAACCTTGAAGATTGATTGATAAACAAATAAGTTTGAATTAATGATTTTACAAAACCATGACTTTTGAAAATGACGTTGATAATTTTGAAAGAAAATTCAAGTTGATTTATTTGTCCATATTTATTATGAAATCCATTTGTTAATTAATTTTTGACAACTGTTATTGATGATTTTAGAAAAATCCCCATTTAAAACATTTCAAGCAAAATATTAAGGACGTTTAAACGTAAAGCAAAATAAAACATATCCCAGAGGCCTTATTACAACATTTAACCCAAAATAGTAAAGTAATAAAATAAACGAGGAAAAAGTGTAAAGTCTAAATAAACCATTTCTGAAGTATGGCCTCCACCGAGTCATCCATGGCCCAAGTTCACGTCACTGAGTATTACCTAAAAGGAATAAGGAAATGGGGTGAGTTACTAGAACTCAGTGTATAATCCCCTTACCATCGGTCACTGGGCCTAAACCCATTTAGCAAAAACTTGGGATTGAGCCCATAAAGCATAATCTCGGGCTGAAGCCCGTTTACAAAATAGAACATATACATTTATATAAACTAAACAATGTATGTAACCCAACCCATCCTAATAATCCATCCGCTACACACCACCCGTACCATCCCATCACACCTATGGGGATCAAGTCAACCTACCCCGCCAAACACACCAATCGTAGGCATTTTGCCATTTATAACATATTATGATTTGGCAAGAATCATAGTGAATCATATTAACAAACATTTTTGTGGCAGTGCCACCGGAACTTCTCTTCATCATATTTTCCCATCCCATGCATAATCATGCCAATGCATCATACATAGCAATCATGGTATTTACAAATAATTAATTCAGAGATTTATTACAAAAATTTCACCCATTGTAACACTTGCAAATCAACCTATTAAGGAAATATATCAATTCGGCCCATTAAGGCTATATATATCAAATCGACCCATTAAGGCAATTTTGTAATTTGGCCTAATAGGGCACTTTCGTTATTTTACCTTTTAGGGGTATTTTCGTAATTTTTAGTGTTAATACCAATTTTGTCAACTTAATTAAAATAGTGAAATTTAGGCAAGTTTTCCCGATTTACACTATTTTACGATTTAAAACATAGCGACTTATTTTCTAATATGATATCAATCTTTAACCATGAAAAGGTGTGAGATTACACACCTGATTACGGTAAGTATTAAGCTTTCTTGATCCTCGACATCTAAGATATCGTAACACTCGATTAATCAATATACGTGATTTTAATAATTAAACTCTAAAATAAACGACCTAAAGTGTTTACCCTCAAAATCGTGAACAACCACGATTTGACAATTTTCTTCGGATGACGGTCCATAACTCGGTGGAAAATCCCGAACTGCTGATGCCGAGCCTTCGTTTGAATTTAGGAGTAGGTATCGCAAATCCGCTCCTTTTTCAATCTCCAATCGCTATCCCTTTTTATTCGATATTGCTTGTCTCCATTGAAAACAAATATTAGTCAAAACTAATATTACGTTGATATGAACGATTGATTAAGGAGAAAGGTCGGCTTACCACTAGATCCGTATGATCACAAGATGATAGATCGAGCGATTTAATCCCTAAAACATGTAGTCAATTAGCCAACCTTCAATCCGATTAACACAATAACCAATGGAGTTATCGAATGGACTATGAAAGAACTTATTTACCTTAAACAATGATAATCTCGTTTCTCACGATCGTCCTATGACTAAAGATGATTAAGTGATCTTGTGGTATTCGGCCTCCCACTATACCACTACGAAGAAGAAAATGATCTCATTTGAGAGAGTAGAATAAAATGATGGTCTAGGTTAATATGACCATCCCAAACCAAGACATAAATTCGGCATTAAGGGAAAGAAAGAAAAAAATAAATAAAAGGTTTGAAAAGAACCACTTACCAATTAATCAAAGGAGTGAGTGATAAGTCGAATGAAAAAGAAATATTAATGAAGAGATGAACGATTTCGGCTATGGGGGAAAAATGGGCAAAATATTCGGCTATGGTGGTAAGGATTAGAGAAGAAGAAGAAATGTTTGAAGAATTTTGTGAAAAAGAAAAGGAAGAGAAAGAAGAGTGTTTGACTAGTTTCGGTTTAAGAGAAAATGAGTGAACAATTTTAGTCACAATGGTTTGGTACTTTCAGCATACAAGAAGGAAAAAAAAGAAACAAAATGCACACTCAAGGCTTGAAGATTCGGCAAGGAGGAGCAGGAATTTGGAGGGAAAAGAAAACAACACAAAGATTACAAGTAGGAATTTTGGCCAAAACAAACACCAAAACTTTTACCAAAAGACAAAGAAAAAATTCGGCTAAGCCCTTCCTATGCCACAACCGTGTAGTATTTTTGACATTAAGGTCAAAATTTTGGCCAACCAAACTTTCCAAAACAATTCCCTTGAAAAAGACCACTTGACCCCCTATCTTACCTTTTTCTTATGATTCCTTTCCTTATCTTCACCCCTTTCCTTGTTTCCTTAGCCATCATACCATAATTAAAAAGTCCACCCTTGCCTTAAATACTTCCTTGACCGACACTTAGAGAAAGAATGCAAAAATAATAGTAAAAAATTGTACATTATGAGATTTGAACCTCCTCCCTCAAAGTCCATCATGTGGCGCCATATCCTTTTTACCAATTGCTCATTTATGCAAGCACTTAACTCATTTATTTCTATAAGTCTTGAAGCTATTTACCATCTCTCCTTAATAGACTTAAACACTAAAATTTTTACTGGAGCCCAAATAAACCCGAGCCTTCTCAAAACCCCTAACATACACTATTAAAATTTTATCTAGCTTAACACAAGCAATAATGCAACAATTAAAATTCTAATTTTTTTTGGGATGTTACAATTCTACCCCTTAAAGAAAATTTCGTCCTCGAAATTTACCTGATTAAAAGAGGTGAGGATATTGCTGCCGAATCACGTCCTTAGGCTCCCATGTAACTTCCTCCGCTCCGTGATTGCGCCATAATACTTTGACTAACGGTACCGACTTTTTTCTCAGCACCTTAACGTCATGATCTAAAATTTACACTGGCTCCTCTTCGAAAGACAAGTCAGGTCTTATCTCAACTTCCTCTACCGGCACTATATGAGACGGATCTGATCGATAATGCCTTCACATTGAGACATGAAATACACTATGTATCTGACTCAACTCCGATGGTAGTTCAAGCTGATAAGCCACTGGCCCAACACGTTTCAATACTCGGTACAGTCCGATGAACCTAGGGCTCAATTTGCCCTTCCATCCAAATCTAAAGATCTTCTTCCAAGGTGAGACCTTTAGAAAAATCTGATCTCCCACTGCAAACTCAATATCCTTACACTTCAAATCTGCATATGATTTTTGTCTATTTGAAGCTTCCTTTAACCGAGCCTAAATTACCTTTACTTTTTCTTCCATCTCGATATCAACTTAGGACCCAATAACTGGCGCACCCCCAACTCAGTCCAGCAAGTAGGAGTTCGACACCTACGACCATACAACGCCTCGTAGGGTGCCATCTGGATGCTGGATTGGTAGCTGTTGTTGTATGCAAACCCAGCCAACGGTAAGAAATCCTCCCAACTACCACTGAAGTTGATCACATAGCCCCTTAACATGTGTTCCAGAATTTGGATTACTCTCTCTGACTGACCATCTGACTGCGAATAAAATGTCGTGCTAAAATTTAACCTTGTTCCCCAAGCTTCATGTAAAGCTTTCCAAATCTGTGATGTAAACCTAAGGTCCCTGTCCGATATAATAGACACTGGTACCCCATGTAACCTCACGATCTCTGCAATATACAACTTGGCCAACTTCTTCAATGAGTAATCCATACGTACAGGTAGGAAATGAGCAGTCTTGGTCAACCGATCCACTATTACCTAGACAAAATCTTTCTTAGTAGGCGATAAGGGTAACCTACTAACAAAATCCATCGTTATCCTTTCTCATTTCCATAATGGAATTTTCACCGGTTGTAGCAATCCCGACGGCAATTGATGTTCTGCCTTCACTTGCTGACATGTCAAGCACTTACTCACGAAATCAGTAGCCTCCCGTTTCAACCTTGGCCACCAATATTGCTCACAGAGGTCTCGATACATCTTATTTCCCCCGGGGTACATAGCATAAGGGCTACTATGCGCCTCACACTGAATCATTTGTCTCAATTTTGAATCTTTGGGCATACAAATTCTTTCGCGGAAACACAATACTCCATCACTATTCCATCCAAAATCCCCTATCACACCACCTTCCACTTGCTGAAGTAAAGAACCCAACCTTTCATCTAATAACTACTTTTCCTTAATCTGGCTTACCCACGCAAGCTTCACCTGAAGTTCAACTAATAGGCTACCTTCTTCATGCAGGCTAAGGTGAGTGAACATCACTCTCAAATTCGATATCACTTTTCGACTTAACGTATCAGCCACCACATTAGCCTTCCCAAGATGATACTCAATTGAGAAGTCATAATCTTTCAACAGTTTTATCCACCTTCGTTGTCTTAAATTCAACTCCTTCTGGGTAAGGAGGTACTTCAGACTCTTATCATCCGTGTAGGTAATTGACTTCTCACTGTACAGATAGTGTCTCCAAATATTTAGAGCAAACACCACTGCCGCCAACTCTAAATCATGAGTGGGATAATTCATTTCGTGTGACCTTAACTGACAAGATGCATAAGCCACCACTTTTCCACCTTGTATCAACACACATCCCAAGCCTGTGTGTGACGTATCACAATAAACAATAAACTCTTTTCTAGCCTCAGGTTGAATCAATACTGGCACTTCTGTCAGAATCTTTTTCAATTTCTCAAAGCTCTCTTGCTGATGATCTGACCACACAAATGGTACTCCTTTGCACAACAGTTTAGTTAGGGGTGCAGCAATCAACGAAAACCCCTCAACAAAACGTCTATAATAATAAGCCAATCCTAGGAAACTCTGAATTTCAGCCACTGACTTTGGTGGTTTCCAATCCAACACAGCCTCTACCTTCCGGAGATCAACTCTAATTCCTTCGGCAGACACAACATGCCCTAAAAAGGTCACTTCCTTCAACCAAAATTTACACTTACTAAATTTGGCATAAAGCTGCTTTTCCCGTAATATCTGCAGTACTACCCGCAGATGTGAATCATGTTCTTCTTCATTCTTCAAGTATACCAAGATGTCATCTATGAACACCACCATAAACCGATCTAAATAGGGTTGGAAGACCCGGTTCATCATGTCCATAAATGTAGCTGGTGTATTAGTCAACCCAAACTGCATCACCAAGAACTCATAATGCCCATAACGAGTTTGAAATGCAGTCTTATGAATATCCGTCTTCTTGACCTTAAGTTGGTGATAACCCGATCTCAAATCTATCTTTGAGAAAATTGAAGCTCCTCATAGTTGATCAAATAGGTCATCGATTCTCGGTAACGGATACCGATTCTTGATCGTCAACTTATTTAACTGTCTATAATCGATACACATACGCATCGAACCATCCTTCTTCTTGACGAACAAGGTCGGCGCTCCCCATGGTGACACACTCGGTCGAATGAATCCCTGATCCAACAACTCCTAAATTTGAGCTTTAAGCTCCATTAACTCCTTCGGCACCATTCTATAAGGAGCAATGGACACCGAAGCCGCTCCTGGCAGCAGCTCAATGCCAAACTCTACCTCCCGATCCGGAGGCAATCCTAGAAGTTCCTCAGAAAAAATGTCTGAAAACTCTTTCGCCATTCTAACACTTTCCATCTAAAATTCCTTGGCATCCAAAGCACTAAAGAAGGCTAGGAATGCTCCACACCCCTTTCGCACCAACTTTTCTTCCTTTAAAGCAGATACCACATTAGACAGGTAGTTTCTTCTTTCACCTATCATCAATATTTCCTTATCCTCCGAAGTTCTTAGCAACATCTATTTTGTAGCACAATCCAAATTTACGCGGTGTTTTACCAACCAGTCCATGCCCAAGGTAATGTCGAACTCGCCGAATGGCAGTTCCATCAATTTCGCTAAAAATATTTCTCCCTGAATTTTTAAAGGCACATTCTTAAACAACTTATTTACTATCACTGACTGTCCTAGAAGACTAATTACAGTTGTTTCTCTAGCAATAATCTCGGATTCAATGTTCAAATTTCCAGATACAGTACAAGCAACATACAAATGAGTGGATCTGATATCTATCAAAGTAGTAACAGGTACTTTAGATATGAAGAACGTACCGATTATTACATCAGGTGCATCGCCATCCTCTCAACATTTGACCGCATAGACCAACCCTGGCTGTCTCACCTCCTGTTACCCCTATTACTAGTACCTCTACCCGGAGCACCCTGACCTCGTCCTACTCCATTACCACCTCGACCTGGCCCACGGCCTCTCAGTGGCTGTTGAGTGCCTCTAGCTAGCTGTGCATCAAAGTTACGAACATCCTAAGTCTGAGCAGTCTGTCGAGGGAAATCTCTAAGCCTATGGTCCTTGGAACCACATTTGACACAACCACCGGTTCTCTTCCAACATTCACCTGGGTGTCGTTTCCCGCAATCCGCACATGGCTGTAACTGATTGGTAGCAGTTGGTACTCTAGCTCGAACTAGCTCATCATTCTTAGGCCTCTTCTGAAATCCTCTAGCAGAACCTCGAGTACCCCGAGTCTCTCTTATTCCTGCCTCTATCTCTATCTCGGTGTTGCCTCTCCGAGTGTTTAACCTCTTCAGCAATCTTGGCTTTCTCCACCAGTAGGGAAAAATTCTTTTCTTTTTGTGGAGCTATCAGTACCCGCAGCTCATCACGCAACCCATCCTCAAAATGCACATAGCGTTCGTAGTCAGTCGGTACTATTCCTCGGGCATACCGACTCAGACGTAGAAATTCTGCCTCGTATACTGCCACAGTCTTACCTCCTTGGACCAGATTTAGGAATTCCTTCCTTTGGACATCCACATAGCTAGCCCCGACATACTTTCCCTGGAATGCCGTCTTAAAGAAATCCCAAGTAATACGATCGGCAGTACAATCCAGATCGTTCATTGATACGCTTCGTCTCTCAACAGTGAGCCACCATTGATACGCTTTGTCTCTCAACAATGACACAACTCCTTTTAATTTTTGCTCAGTGGTACAATCTAGATCGTTCATGATCCGCTCCACAGCCTCAAGCCAGTTCTTCGCTACATTTGGGGCCACACCTTGGATACCCCTAAAAACCTCAGCAACATTCGATCTAAGTCACTCTGAAATTGACCCACGTGCTACTATCCCAATTCTTACCCCAACAACCTTTTCCAGAACTCGTAACATTGCTTGGGATACAACGCCTTCCTCTCTCATATGATTATATGACCCAGCTTCAGTCACAGGTGACGCAGGTGCATCCATTTCAGGCATATGCCTTGACGCCTCAGACACAACTCTAGCGCCTCGGCCTCTACCATAGCCACGTCTATCGCGTCCACGTCCTCTAGTGCTCATACTGACTAAGTTGTTTTAATCTGATTACAAGTCTTATGGATCAGTATTTTATTCGATATTTATTAATCCATATCTTATGAAGTACAAGAAGTAAAGTTGTTTTCACAAACGCATCATATAGTCTCAATCTCTATGGTTTCAATACCTTAAACTAAAAAGTCTAGAGTATTCCAACAGTCATATCATAACAATCATAATCATACAATGATAACATATACTTACTTGGCTTGGTGTCGGATACCCGTGATGTCATACTTATTTTAAAACATATATTTTTAGTTTAAAATTCGAATAGCGTTGGAAAACGTTTTTAAACCTAAACCACAGCCGAGTTTTGAAATTGGGCTCTGATACCATAAAATGTAACACCCCAAGCCCGGCCCATGCATTAAGGCCAGATCTGACATGTCACGTGAGAAAAAAGTATTTTAACATCTTTTCATTCGTACGTAAATAAGTATTGATTTGGTAAAATCAAGTAAAATAATTTTCAATTGAAGTATTTGATAAATATTACTAACCTCGAAGATTGATTGATAAATAAATAAGTTTGAATTAATGATTTTACAAAATCGTGACTTTTGAAAATGACGTTGATAATTTCGAAAGAAAATCCATGTTAATTTATTTGTCCATATTTATTACGAAATCCATTTGTTAATCAATTTTTAAAAACCATTATTAATGATTTCAGAAAAATCCCCATTTAAAACATTTCAAGAAAAATATTAAATACGTTTAAACGCAAAGCAAAATAAAACATATCCCAGGGGCTTTATTACAACATTTAACCCAAAATAGTAAAGTAATAAAATAAACGAGGAAAATTGTAAAGTCTAAATAAACCATTTCTAAAGTATGGCCTCCACCGAGTCATCCATGGCCAAAGTTCACGTCACTGAGTATTACCTGAAAGGAATAAATAAACAGGGTGAGTTACTAAAACTCAGTGTATAATCCCCTTATCATCGGTCACTGGGCCTGAACCCATTTAGCAAAAACTTGGGCCTGAGCCAATAAAGCATAATCTCGGGCTGAAGCCCATTTACAAAACAAAACATATACATTTATATAAAATAAACAATGTATGTAACCCAACCCATCCTAATAATCCATCCGCTACACACCACCCGTACCATCCCATCACACCTATGGGGATCAAGTCAACCCACCCCGCCAAACACACCAATCACAAGCATTTTTCCATTTACAACATATTATGATTTGGCCAGAAACATAATGAATCATATTAAGAAACATTTTTGTGGCAGTACCACTGGAACATCTCTTCATCATATTTTTCCATCCCATGCATAATCATGTCAATGCATCTTACATAACAATCATGGTATTTACAAATAATTAATTCAGAGATTTATTACAAAAATTTCGGCCCATTGTAACACTTGCAAATCAGCCCATTAAGGCAATATATCAAGTCATCCCATTAAGGCTATATATATGTCAAATCGGCCCATTAAGGCTATATATACCAAATCGGCCCATTAAGGCAATTTCGTAATTTGGCCCAATAGGGCATTTTTGTAATTTTACCCTTTAGGGGTATTTTCGTAATTTTCACAGTGTTAATATCAATTTTGTCAACTTAATCAAAATAGTGAAATTTAGGCAAGCTTTCTTGGTTTGCACCATTTTACGATTTAAAACATAGTGACTTATTTTCCAATATGATATCAATCTTTAACCACGAAAAATGGTGTGAGATTACACACTCGATTACGGTAAGTATTAGGCTTTCTTAATCTTCAACACCTAAGATATTGTAACACTCGATTAATCGACATACATGATTTTAATAATCAAACTCTAAAATAAATGATCTAAAGTGTTTACCCTCGAAATCGCGAACAACCACGATTTGATGGTTTTCTCCAGATGACGGTCCACAACCCGGTGGAAAATCTCGAACCATCGATACCGCCCTTCGTTTGAATTTAGGAGTAGGTATCGCAAATTCGCTCCTTTTTTGATCTCCAATCGCTATCCCTTTCGACTTGATGTTGCTTGTCTCCATTGAAAACAAATATTAGTCAAAACTAATATTACGTTGATATGAACGATTGATTAAGGAGAAAGGTCAGCTTACCACTAGATCCGTATGATCACAAGACGATAGATCGAGTGATTTAATCCCTAAAACATGTAGTCGATTAGCCAACCTTAAATCTGATTAACACAATAACCAATGGAGTTATCGAATGGACTATGAAAGAACTTCCTTACCTTAAACAATGATAATCTCGTTTCTCACGATCGTCCTATGACTAGAGATGATTAAGCGATGTTGTGGTATTCAGCCTCCCACTATACCACTACGAAGAAGAAAATGATCTCATTTGAGAGAGTAGAATAAAATGATGGTCTCGGTTAATATGACCATCCCA
The DNA here is from genome assembly GCA_025506655.1 of Gossypium rotundifolium. NCBI lineage: Eukaryota > Viridiplantae > Streptophyta > Magnoliopsida > Malvales > Malvaceae > Gossypium > Gossypium rotundifolium. The sequence continues at coordinate 112,901,006 of CP106729.1, forward strand.
AGCCAAGGCATAAATTTGGCATTAAGGGAAAGAAAGAAAAAGATAAAAGGTTTGAAAAGAACCACTTACCAATTGATCAAAAGAGTGAGTGATAACTCGAATGAAAAAGAAATATTAATGAAGAGATGAACGATTTCGGCTATAGGGGAAAAATGGGAAAAATATTCGGCTATGGTGGTAAGGATTAGAGAAGAAGAAGAAATGTTTGAAGAATTTTGTGAAAAAGAAAAGGAAGAGGAAGAAAAGTGTTTGACTAGTTTCGGTTTAAGAGAAAATGAGTGAACAATTTTGGTCACAATGGTTTGGTACTTTCGACATACAAGAAGGAAAAGAAGAAACAAAATGCACACTCAGGGCTTGAAGATTTGGCAAGGAGGAGAAGGAATTTGGAGAGAAAAGAAAATAACACAAAGGTTGCAAGTAGAAATTTTGGCCAAAACAAACACCAAAACTTTTACCAAAAGACAAAGAAAAAAATTCGGCTAAGCCCTTCCTATGCCAAAACCGTGTAGTATTTTTGACATTAAGGTCAAAATTTTGGCCAACCAAACTTTCCAAAACAATTTCCTTGAAAAAGGTCACTTGTCCCCCTATCTTACCTTTTTCTTGTGATTTCTTTCCTTACCTTCACCCCTTTCCTTGTTTCCTTAGCCATCATACCATAATTAAAAAGTCCACCCTTGCCTTAAATACTTCCTTGACCGACACTTAGAGAAAGAATGCAAAAATAATAGTTAAAAAATTGTACATTATGGGATTTGAACCTTCTCCCTCAAAGTCCATCATGTGGCGCCATATCCTTTTTACCAATTACTCATTTATACAAGTACTTAACTCATTTATTTCTATAAGTCTTAAAGCTACTTACCATCTCTCCTTAATAGACTTAAACACTAAAATTTTACTAGAGCCCAAATAAATCCGAGCCTTCTCAAAACCTCTAACATACACCATTAAAATTTTATCTAGCTTAACACAAGCAATAATGCAACAATTAAAATTCCATTTTTTTTTTTGGGATGTTACATTGCTGCTTTAGCCCTTCCGCATTTTCATTTATTTTAAATTAAGTTTTTTTTTTTAATTTCAAAATTTTCTTGGTGTTTTACTTGATAGTCTATTTTAGCCCCTAAATAAAACGCAACGTATAGCGCTCCAGGATATTTCCCTTTTACCCCCTCAATTTTTTAGCGCATTATAATTAAGTCCATTTATTTCTTTTTATTTATAATTTAACCCTATTATATTTATTTTTATTGTTATTTGATCCTGGTTTCTTTTTTTAAACCTTTTATTTTTTAATTATTCTAATATTATATAGAAATTTTATCATATTAAAATTTTTATATTTTTATTATTATTTGTATATTAATAGTATAAATTAGTATATATATATATATATATTATTATCTTTATATATATAATTACTACTATGTATTATTTTATTTGGTTTAATATTATTTACATTATATAACATATTTTATTTATATTGTTTATATTGTATATATGTAATTTTATGTTTGGTATATTATATATATGTTTTCATATAAAATTATTATATATTGTTTACTAATTGTTTTTTATGTATAATCATATATATATATATATATTAAATTATTAAATTAGGTATTTTCTTATTTTTTATATACTTTAATTTTTTTCATTTAAAATATTTTTATACATAAAATCATTTTATAAATCGTCATTTTTTAATATTAGTTCAATGTCTAAATATGTCATTCCTTTTCGTTTGATTTTGTTATTTCATAAAGATCTTAATTATTACTATTTATTTTATCTCATGTTTATTTTTTAATATCCGTTCAATGTCTAAATATGTCTAAATCGTTATTATTGCTTAACATAGTTCTTTATATATTCATTCGTGTTATATCCTTTTATTATTTATTGTTAGTATAATTTGTAGTTATGTAGAATTGCTAGCAAATATGTATGTGGTAATGTATTCATGCAATGTTTTACTTAAACCATTTTTATAAAACATCATTTAAATAGACACATGTTATTCAAATAGTTTTAAAAAATACGGTGATATCTAATATTTGGGACTTCAAGAAAAATTGTGCCCTAACTCACTGGGTTTCGATTTTTATCGTTGAACTTAAAATATTAAGTATCCCTTTTCTTTTAAAACTAAAACTTACAAGTTTCAAATCAAAAAAACTTATTCTCGAAAATTCAAAACGTTGTATCTTAATTTACTGGATATGATGTTTTGTGTTTCGAGATAAGAATTTTCTACAAATAAAGGCGAGCCTAACTTCAAAGCCGTAAGATGTTATATCCTAACTTACTGGATATAATATTTTATCTCTTTGAAATAGGTAAGTCTTGGTTTTCTTTCTAATAAAAGGATCAAATTTAAAAAAATTCAAATTTCTAACATCCGGACATGATTTTATCGATTAGGTACCAATTTTTAGGCATTTTGAGGGTTCTAACCCTTCCTCATACGTAACCGACTCCCGAACCTATTTTCTTATATTTTGTGGACCAAAATCAATGTTTTGAAATTAAACGTTTTACAAGGTGATCCAATCATACCTAAGTAAAAAGGGATGGGTGGCGACTCCATTTCCGTTTTTTTAAAAGTTGATCCATATTTTTATAAAAACTTTTAAAAATGGTTTCGACAAACAGAATACAGAAGCAGTCTGGGCCTGAGCCCTATTCAGTCACAGTACAATTTTAGTGGGCCTAAGCCCATTCCATATCGTTTGGGTCTCGGCCCATAATAGAATCATTTCGGCCTAGCCCATATCAGTATCGGATCTCATAAACAGAAATGCAATAGTGTAAGAATGTACCCCACCCCAATCCATCTAGCACACCACTCGTACCAACCAACACACCATGTGGGGATAAAATCGACCCACCCAGCCAGCATACCAATGTTAGCACCTATTACGGCACTAACCGATATCGAAGCAGAGCTGCCAGAATATAAGTAGCTTAAAGTCATTGGTAGGTCCACAGTCATCTTGGGCAATCCGTGTGACCCTAACAATCAAATCGATGGGTCCACAATCATCTTGGGTGACCCTGCGACCCTAACAATCAAATTGGTGGGTCCACAGTCTCTCGGGAGACTCGTACGAACCTAACAATCAAATCAATGGGTCTACAGTCATCTCGGGCGACCCGTGCAACCCTAACAGATCAATCACTTCCTCCAATTCCAAAATCCCAATCCCAATCCCATTCAGTATGTCATGTATGCAAAGCACATATATACAAATCACATGGCATACTCTAGAAAGACAGACAAATCATAGCTCAAGTCAGTCAAAACATAGCATAAAACAATCATTTACCCACGAGGGTAAAATAGTCATTTTACCCTATAAGGGTATTTTGGTAATCCTACCCTTCAGAGGTATTTTGGTAATTCTACCCTATAGGGGTATTTTAGTAATTTTATAAATCAGGTATTTTAATAATTTTTCAAATCGAGAGTATTTTGATAATTTTACAAACTGGGGGTATTTTGATAATTTTACAAAGCGATGGTATTTCGATAATTTTATAAACTAGGGGTATTTTAGTAATTTTGCAAATCGAGGGTATTTGGGTAATTTTGAAAATCAAGGGTATTTCGATAATTTTACAAATTGGGTGTATTTTGATAATTTCAAAAGTTAGGGGTATTTCGATAATTTTACAAATCGAGGGTATTTCGATAATTTTACGAACCGAGTGTATTTCAGTAATTTTGCAAATCGAGGGTATTTCAATAATTTTGCAAATCAAAGGTATTTTAGTAATTTTACAAACTGAGGGTATTTTAGTAATTTTACAAATCGGGGTCTCAGCGACCCAACAGAAGGTCCACCGTCGCCTCGAGCGACTCACAACGGTGTAAATAGGCCTAAGGCCCATTACTAGACCCAAGTGGGCCCACATGCTTGTGTGTCCCATTTAGCCCAAATCAATTACAGCTATGCAAATGCCATAGCCCAGTTCATTATTAGTCACTTACCGTAGATTTTATCTGTGTGGAGCCTATGAGTCCATTGGGCCCACACGACCCATTTTAGCCCATCGAGGCCCAGAACGACTTATGCCACGAGAACACTCGCAATGGCCTTAACAATCTAACGCCCATGTTTGTGGGCTCTATCCACCATACAGGGATTCACACACCCATGTGGCCTCAATAGCTATATTTTTTATTTTTCGGCATTTTGGCTTTTGTCGTTCTACAACTTGAGCAGTGTGTGTACACACCTTTAGCTTATCAGCCGACTATCAAGGACAGGGTAACAATACACACCTGATCACGTAGAGTACTAAGAATTCCCGTGCATTGGAACCTATTCAAACATAACAACAGTTAATCACTTATAAACAGAGTTAAAAGAACATTAACCAAACCCCCTAGTCGAAGGATCGACTACCACTTGCCTTAACTCGGTCGATCAACTGTGATTAGCCAACTTGAACCAGCATTTGGTGCAGCCACCCTTCCGCATCTTGGCAGAAAGTCCCGAATAGTCGACACAGCATGCCTCTTAAACTTGGGAGCAGGGACTACGAGTCAATTTCCAGTAGGCACTCTTCCTGATCCCCCCTCAGACTGGCTATCACTTGCCTCCATGATAATCTCTTGATTGCCTAAACCCACAAGTTAAACATATATTAATCTACAACAAGCACAACACCCCAGAATAAGGAAAGTGGTATTCGGCCCAAACCAAAAATACAATCTAACTTACCTTAGATATTCAATCGAAAGATAAAAGGCAGATTCGAATGCTCCAATGATACTTGAAAACTCTTCTACACCTTGAGAAGTTTTAGAAATCGAAAGAATACGTATGGAAAGATACAAGGTCAATTCGACAAGGTTTAAGAAGAAAGAAGCAAAGCTTGGCAACAAAATAAGACCAACAAATAAACACCTATTCGGCCAAAATAGTAACTCAGTACAACAAAATAAGGGAAAAGGAGTTTGGGAAAGGGAAAGGTGGTGTATTCGGCTAAGAGAGCACAAATTGAAGAAGAGAATGAGAGAAGAAAAAATAGGAGAGTTGTTCACCAAACTGACTAACCACTATTGATTGAAACAAAAAGAGAGTTGTCGAATAATACGCAACAACCAATGCCAACCCGAATGAACCAAAAAGAGAAAAGAAAAGGGAATTTCGGCAAATGCATATACCACAATTTTCCCTAGTTGAAATTCTTATGCTTTTCCCTTTTCAAATTCGACACAAACTCCCTTCCAAATCAAACTCCTTAATTCTCTCCTTATATCTCTCCACATATCACTCCTATGATCATTCCACAATCTTCTCCACAACAACCTCATCCATCAGAATTTGAATGCAACACAAACTCCAGTCGTCCCAACTGCAAAATAAATATCCCATTATGCTATGCCAACACTCGAACCTCAGACCTCAAGGTTACTCCACATGCCACCTTGCCACTAGACCACAAGCTCTTTCGTGACTTAAAACATGCACAAATATTTATAAAGCATATGTGCTAGTGTCCAGATTTTTTTAAGAGCAAAATATAAAAATTCTGCAAGAGCTAAGACTTGAACCCAGGCTCCCTTACAACCTTAATGACGCCACAACCACTAGGCCACATGGTTCCTTATGTCATATTTTTATCACAATAATTTAAAAGGCATACATCCAAGCATCCAGAGTTTTATTCACTTAAAACCAAAATTTTTGCTAAAGCCTAAGTTTGAACCCAAGACTTTTCCAACTCCTCTCAGGACCCTTAACCACTTGAGCAGACATTTAATTGTGTCAATTCCTTGCACAATTAAATACCTATTTACAGCCTCCTTACAGACCCATACTCAAGGCCCAATACTTCTAGGCCTAAATTCGGGGCGTTATAATTCCATTCACTAACGAAAATCAATCCGGAGGAATTTCCAGCAAATACATACTTTAGACATCATACCTGAATGAGTCAACTAGCTGAGATTAACTTTTTCCTTAACCATGACATTGAAAATCTGAATGATCTTTAGAATAACCTGGCATCTTTTCCAGAACTGTATTCAGTTGCCAAACTATTCTTAACTTTGACCACATCATTAGTTATTCTACTACTGAACTCTCTAGTCTCTTACTTGTGAGCTCATTCAACTTAAATCTCGTGAAATTTCGTTATAAAATACCACATTGGTAAGGGGGTGAGGTCGTAAAGCCTCTAACTCGACTCTCATAAATACACATATAACTTAGCATTCATCATCAACATAATATCTTCACAATCATATAATTCACTTTAGGCTAATTAACATACATACTTATGCTACACAAACTTTCTGATTATCTTTATTCAAACAAGTGTACTTAAACATACATTCCATAAATTTTGAGTAAGTGTACTTATCGCATTCACTTAATCAAAAAAATTAGGCACATAACATCATATAAATGCCAAATAAACATAGATGAGCTTATCACAATATAAACTTTCATTTCATTTCACCTATCATATTTCAAGAATAATTCCCATTGAACTATTGTAATTTCGATGGATACTCGAGTAGTATACTCAAGGTATGCATGTCAAAAATCTGTCAATTCATATTCAAAAGTGCCCTTTTAGCATATATTCATAGAGCACACTCTCAAGCCACATATGATATAACAGGATTGCCAGTCCAGGCTAAATCCTTTTAGTAACGTATGCTCTAAAGGGCTTACTCTGGATTACCCGTCTGGGCTAAATCCATTTCATAACATATGCTCGAGAGGGCTTAATTCAGGATTACCCTTTCAGGCTAAATCCTTTCAACATTTAAAAATTTTATCCATTTTCATAAAATCACCATAATCCATCAAAATACAATGTTCAACTAGAACAATGACATGTTATCCATATTTCTCAGCTTTTGGTTATTTCATTTTGTACATCATCACATACATATCATGACTCTTATTCATACCGTTCCAAGTTTCGACTCATCACAAACACATTTTCAAATATCTTAGTATCACTTTCAGCATTTTTGAAATTAGCTCGGTTGGAAAGTATCTCTACCTCAACAAAATAATTTCATCAGAGTCGAGAGATAACACACTATCACATGTAGTAATATGGCATGTTTAGCTAGACTCCATACGCTACGTTAGTTCGAGAATCGACTAAATTGTAGCTCTGATACCACTAAATATAATACCCCATGCTCGTATTCAATGCCAGAACAAGTACGAGGCATTACCGGACATAAGCACAAGCAAACATACATTTTCTTGTCATAAATTTCTATTCAAATTAAAACTTTTCATACACATTCATATCGTCCCTAAAACGAGCCTACGAGGCTCAATACATGCTTTGGAAGTGGTTTAGGACTAAACCGAAAACTTTAGAAAATTTTACAAAACCTAAAATATTTTTCATGTTACAGGGCTCATAGGCTCGTGTGGTCTAAGGACATACGTGTGACCCCTAGACACGCCCGGGCTACAGGCCATGTTCAAAATAGAGTGCTCTCTAACTTGTGCCACATGGCCGTGTAACATGCCCGTATGCTAGGCCGTGTAACACACACGACTGAGAGGCATGCTCGTGTCTCTGCCCGTGTCCTCAATTCTGGACATTCTATTTTGCAACAATTAAGGTGCAGGGGACACACGGCCGTAACACATGCCCGTGGGTAGACCGTATGTCACACACGGCCTAGACACACGCCCGTGTGTCCACCCGTGTGGACAAAAACAAGGCTATTTACCAAGCCATTTTGCCACCCTCACTTGCACACATCTACACAATATCACATGGCACAAATTCAAGCATATAAGAGCAACCAAACCACCACAACCAAGACAATAACATGTCATCCTCATGCCATTATTTATCATGCTTAAAACATCATACTTAGCCCATTAAAACATACTAATTTCATATTCACAAGAGGGCATTAACATATGAATAAACTTATAACCATATAAGCCATCATTCATGGCTATAAACAATTACAAACCAACACATATGGCCAACTTAATAATGACACATACAAAAAATTGATCTAGTCCTTATATATGCTATAGACTTAAAATGTTTGAATTAATTTATACTCGAAATGATAGCCTGATAGTGTGATAGGTTCTCCGGTGATCTCTAACCTGAGCTGGCTCGATGACACTATAAAGCATTGGAAAGGAAGGGCGTAAGCAATATTATATAGCTTAGTAAGTCCGTACGAAAATAATAAGCAACTCTTATAAATCTTTTATCAAATCCAACAATTTAAACACAAGATAATAAAATTACTATAAATCTCATAGTTATAATTCTTATTTAATCATAATATTTACTCTATCAACTTATAAGCATAATTTAACATATCTTGGCATTAGCCTAACAACCATAATCTCTCCTTTGTAACATATTACAGCAAATAACAAATCATCTCAAACCTCATAGTAAACATGCACATTAATTATGTGTATTTACATTTCAAGCATATACTTTAACAACTTTAAATTGCCTAATTTGTTATCTTCCCATTTTCTCATATCCAATAAATCACAATTTACATGAATAAAACATACAACATCATAACTCAATTTGGCCCAAAGGAAAATCACAAAATCGTCAATCGAATTTACCATGTATTTCATACATCACAAGTATAGACTAATAATCACAAGGTTTTCACAAAATCATTCTCATGGGAATCATGAACTCACAATTTCATAAAGTCAATGCTTATAAACTTTACATAAATACGTGTACCAACTCGTAACATAATCACATAGTTTCTCATCTTTGACATACCCGTTGAACCACTTGGAATAATATCAGATACATAGAAATCTTTGCACATAAGTGCCACATATGTAGCCAATGCTACCACAAATCTCATAACACATATAAGCTCACTCTCGAGCTATCCTTGGACCTGCTCACACAAGCTGTCAGTCGAGACGTAGCTACGCGGTGCTGCTCACACAAGCTGTCAGGTATCTGCAACATATGCTGGTATACCCATCCACCAGTAAGACGTACAGGACCAGCACCCGAGACACATAAATCACATAATCACATGGGTTCCTAGTGACATGTCACTTATATTCTAATCTATTCCTAAGGTTCAACCGAGATTTTTCTCTTACCGGAACATCGTCAGATATACTCATATAATCAATCATACATTTCATGCAATATCAAAACATTAAAATACAAACATAACATTGCATTATTTACATACGAACTTAGCTCGACAAAAAAACGGCAAAAAGGAGTAAATCGTCAAATACTTATTTTTCCCATTCTAGGTCCGAACCTCATTTTTTCTTGATATATAATATCACATTTAACTTATTCAATCATTATACTATTCAATTTAGCCCAAAATCACATTATGGAAAAAATTACATTTTTGCCCCTAAACTTTTTACAATTTACATTTTAGTCCCTAGGCTTGTAAAATGATTGTCATTCAATTTCTTCAAAACCCAAGCCTAGCTGAACCATTTTCATACTTATAATAGGCCAAAATTTTCATTTATTCACATTTTTACACCATATTTTATAACTTTTACAAATAGGTCTTTTTTGACATTTTTACCGAAAATCACTTAGCAAAAGTCATTTAAAAATCAACAAACATGCATTTTCTACCATCAAACATCAAAATACATACATGTTCAACATGGGTAAAATTTTATACTTTGACATCTCTTTAAACTAGTGGTAGAAATAGATAGATCGAGTTACAACGTCTTCAAAAATGTAAAGAGGATTAAAAACGGGGCTAAAATGGACTTACAATCGAGCTTGAAAGCTTGAAAAACCCTATCCATGTATTCTACATTTAAAATTCGACCATGGGAGGAAGATGGACAAGATTTTGGCTTTATTTGGCTTTTTAATTCATTTTAATTACAAAATTACTAAAATACCCTTAATGAAAAAACTTTAGAAACATACCAAACCATGTCCATTTTTGTCCACCAACTTAACAAATGGTCTAATTAGCATTTAAGGACCTCTAATTTAAAATTTCATAGCAATTGGAAACCTTTAGCATATAGAATTCAAGTTTTGCACTTTTTTACAATTTAGTCCTTTTAACTAAATTGAGTGCCCAAACATCAAAATTTTCGAACGATATTTTTAAGAAATCGTTCCATAAAATTGTAGACCACAAAAATATAATAAAAATAATTTTTTTGCTTTGTATTTGTGGTCCTAAAACCACTGTTCCGACTAGACCTAAAATCGAGCTGTTACACTTCTCATAGTTATGGAATAACCTAAAGAAGTGAATAGAATAATACAACACATTTATTTTATCATTACAACACTTCTTATAACATCCTAGAATTTGAATTTTATGTGTTACATTAAATTGGTGATTTAGCGTGTTAGATTATTAATTTTTGCTCGATGATGAGGTCCTGAGAAGGCTTGGGATTTATTTCGACCTAGTGAAAATTTTTAGTTTATAGTACTTTAAAGAGAGGGAGACAGTGAACTCATGGTATATGGAAAATTATAAGTAAGTAGCTATCATAATTGAGCTATTGGTTAAGAGGTTATGTGCCACATGTATGGTCTTGACGGGAAAGGTTCGAATCTCTTAGTATGCATTTTGTGAATATTAATTTTTGCTCTTCCATAGCAAGTGTCAGCCAAGCATCATATTTTTGGTATGTTGGACTTTTATTTTATGGTATGATGGCTAAAAGAAATGGTAAGAGTGAACTAAAGGAAAAGAATCATATGGAAAATGCATGTAAAGGGGAGGCATAAGGCATGAAACAAGGGAGATGTTTTGGAAACTTTGGGGTGGCTAAACTTTGACTTTTTGGCCAATGTAAATGGACAATTTTGGGGCTATAAGGGGTTGGCCGAATATTGGTAAGGATTAGGAGCTAGTTGGCCAAAAATGCTTTAGCAAATTAGTGCATTATTTTTCTTTTCTCTCCACAACTTCTCTCCCTAGCCGAATTTGAGCAATAGGTAAGTATTTGTTTCTTTTGGTCATTTCATTTTTGACCATTTCATATCATCTTTTCTCCCTAAACTCTATTCCTCTTTGTGCTGAAATCATATAGTCTTTGAGTGACATTTTTTTTGTCTTCCATTTGGCCGATTATACACCAACCGCAAGACCCTTTCTTTGTTCATCTTCCATCATTGAAAATTGATACATAAACTCTCCCTTTCTTCTAATTCTTTTTCTCTTTTCTTCCTTCTTGCAAAGAACTTTTAAACATTTTTTTCCTCTCTTCCAAAATCTTTCATCATGGCCGAATGTTAATAACCATCTTCTTAGCCGAATCTTCCATTTCTCAAATAATTCTTCTCAATCATTTCTTCTATTCAAACTTTGGACAATTGGTAAGAATCCTCTTCAACTCTTTATATTTCTTTTTCTTATTGTCGAATCCATATATTAGTTTGGGAAGGTCTTTTTGATTGAAATCATCATCTCTCTCTTAGACAAATCTTTTTTCGTCTTTATAGTGAAATAGAGGAAGGCCTAATTACCATTTCCTCGAAGTTATTTCGTAATCACTAGAATTCAGATCAAAAACCTTCAAGGTAAGAGTTCTTCACAGATTTCATGATCATCCTTTATTTATTAAGATGATTAACAATATGGACAGGAGTAACGGATTATTTTATATAGGGATTTATTCGTGGATCACTCAGAATTTCATGGTAAGCCTATCTATACCATTTTGTTAAGTCCATACTTTAATAGTGTAATATCTTGGATTTTATGGCTTGTGCATTTTTGCTTAATTGTATGAAGTAGCATGCCTATGTGTGTTTGAATGTGTCTTGTGAATTTTGAGAACATTAGAGAGAAGGAAAATGCCTTAGAAAATATTTGTATTTTAAGCCTTAAAGGGGGAGCTAGGCAAATAAGGCCTTAAGAAATATTATAAGGGAAATTGGACATGGAAATGGGCTTGGTAAAGTGGCAAGGAAGTGACACCACAAGCTGTGTAATAGGGCCTAGGTTCGAGCAGCAAGGGACGCAAATAGGAGTTTTATTTTTGTAGCTAAGATGGGCAGTGGTGGACGGCATGGGGAGACTGATTGGATGAGCTTTAGATATGGTCTAATTCCTTTTAAAATTTGGCTAAGGGCATAGGATAATGTTGGATTATTTCAATTATTTTGAATGGGTGATAAAGAGAAAAATAAGGAGGAAAAAGTGGGATTTGAGAAGGGGTGTGTCTTTGGCGGACAAAGGACTCTTTTGGTGGTATTTTCGGCCAAGGGGAGGAGAGTGAGGCCATTTGTTTTCTTTTCTTTCCAATTGAACCTCTGCCAAAATTCTTTTCCTCTGTTGACTAAAAATCGAAAGCAACTCTTTTCTTCTTCTTTTATTTTGCCAAAGCCGAAAGCTCCTTTCTCTCTTTCTAATCTTGTTGAGGCTGAATCTCCATCATCAATCTTTTCTTCTCCTTTTGCACATTCAATCAAAGTCGAATACACAAGAGACCCTTAACCGATTGTTCACTTTTGCCTAAGTCGAATCCTCTATTTGATGGCCATAGTCGAATGCTCCTCTACCCCTTTTTGGTGTCGACTTGATCATTTAAGCAAGAGTCGAATCTCTCTATTTCAAGCTAGGATATTCGATTGAGTTGGTAAGGATCTTTCTTGGCCGAACTCTTGTTCTTTACTTTCTCTAACTTACGATAAATTAAGGCACTAATCTCTTTTAATATTCTTTAGCTGAATCTATGAAGGAGGTTTCGGGATTCGCCTATAGTTGACTATAAGAGAAGATCTTCGGGATTTTAAGAATCCAAGGTAAGCCATATGTGGTATTCGACCAAGGGCCATTTTCATAGATTTGTACAAAAAGGTTGACCTTGGTATGTACCATGTAGGATTTTGACATCTTCATAGTCAAGTGACTATTTTTGGGATTTGGAATCACAAGGTAAGTGAATGTGAATATTCGGCCATATTGGTCATTATGTTAGCCGAATCTAACTATAGTTATTTAGGGGCAGTTGACAGTGGTGTACAAGGATTTTCGGGATTTCAGTGAACTCGTTAAGTAAATTAGGTGTGTAGCCCCACACTAAATCTTAATAGATTTATGGTAATGTTTTAATATATGTGTTAATGAAAGTATGTGAGCGTGGCTAAAGGTACCATACAATGGTACGGAACATTCAGGTACATAATCTTTAATATTACGTCAATAAATATTATGAACATGTGAAATAGGGTACATAAGTGAATATTGATAAGAATGTGAAATAAGGCATAAAGCATGATATTTGTATGATTTGTATGACATGGGGCATATGGGTGTTATTTTAAGGGAAGTGATCGGTGGTTTTACCACGAAATCAGTGACTCATGTCACGTGTCGAATGTGGTGACTTATGTCACAAAATATTATCTGGTGGATATGCCACAATTTATAAGGCGATGTGCGATCGTCTGCAGTGGCGCCTTCGATGATATGTAACGGATGGAGGGTCGACTTAGTAGTCCCCACGGTGTGATGGTTGGTATGGGTGATGTGTAGCGGATGGTTATCTAGGTTTGGGTTGGGATTGCATCATTATCTATAATTGCTATATATATATGTATGGTGATATGCCTAAATCGTTGGGACTTTGTGTTGGTGGTTATACTTTGAGTCCGTTTGACTCACCCATTGTGGGATATCTTTCCGGTGACACTCGATAAATAGGCCAGAATTCGGCGGGAGCTTAGTGGTGGCCATGCTCAACTCGAGTTATTTTATTTTCGTTGTTTTTATATTTAAGTATTTTGGATTTATTTGGGTTTTGCTATGATGTAATATGGCCATTATTGTTAATTGTTTTAAATATCGTTTAATTCGGTTTATCATGATCGATCATTATCAAATCAAAGGTTAAACAAATTTTCTTAAAAATCAAATTTTAGATGTTTTGACACCTAATCACAATCGATCTTCAATTTCTTTGTTAAATTCTAAAAACCAACAATACTTTTAACTTATTGTTTACAAAAACAACACCGTTTTCAATTTAGACTCAATACAAATCAAATGTTCTTCAAAATCACCCAATTTTTTTCTAAAGAATAAACAAGTTTTGAAATGTTTTACTCAAAAAGCATGCCAGATTCGGTCAGGGCTCATGGGTCACGTTTGGGGTGTTTCAGTTTGGCATCAGAGCCCGGTTCAAAACTCAGCCTTGAGGGCTTTTTGGGCCCAAAATGTTTTCTTTCTTTTAAAATTGAATTTTACTAAGAAATGAGCAAGTTTTACGGCATGGCTTTGAGTCTCATTTCGAAGTCCACCAGGTAAGTACTCCTAACTCTATTGTGATTTGTATGTGGGGCTTATAGAGTGCGTAGATTAGTAAATTAGGAATTAAACCTAGGGTTAGCCTACTTCAACACCAAAACACATAAAACTTAAAGTCTAACCAAACAAACACGTATGCGAGTCACCAAGTTAAAGGTGTGGCAATCGTTATGCATGTCTAGGATTGGATTCGGGGAGCTTGGTATTTAAGCGATCCTAGTGACTCACCTCCTCACCACTCGAATCCTACCTGGTGCGTAGTGATGGTTCACCCTAACCAAGAGGACTTAGTCACAGGCTAAACTCAATAACTAAAACCCGAAAGGGACCCGTCACCTTGTTTTGTGAAATTCTAAAGACAAACTGTGATTTTAAAATTCCAAAGTACCCTTGATTTAAAAAAAATGATCAGAATACCCCTGATTTGTAAATTGACCAAATTACCCTTAACCTGTACAAATGACCAAAATACCCTCAGTATGGAAAGATGTTGAAATACCCCGAATTAAAAATTTCCAAAAATACCATTGTCTTGAAAAGTCACCAGGAACCATATTTTGCGAAAAAAAAGAAAATTACCGAAATGCCCCTAGTTTGGAAAATTACAAAAAATACCCTCAGTTTATAAAATTACCATTTTACCCTTGAAATCTTCTTACCAAGTATTTCAATTTTATAAAAGTACCAAAAATCTCTACTTTGCGAAATTTTCAAATACCCTAATTTAAAAAAAATACCAAAATACCACTGTAGGATAAAATTACGGAAATACCCTTGGGTAGTGGAAAATAACAACAATGACAACTACAACACTTCTCTGTGATGAACGTAAGTTCATGAGTATAATGATTGAATGAATGAATTTGAGACTATGCATGTGCATAAACTCGAAAGAACTACTCCTTAGACTTATTAAATATAAGACTGTCGCGATAAATCAGTGAAACAATAACTAATTCATAAAATTCTTTAACCAGATAAACGTAATTTAGAAGTATGAATTCTAGGGACGTGGTCGTAGTGTGCGTGGCCGTGGAAGAGGCCGAATGACCGTGTCGAAACACTGTTAGGTGCGGCCAAGGGTCCAAAATGAAATGCCACCACCACCGGTACCGATGTGGAATATCGAGGATCGAGACGGGGATGATCTGATATCCTGGCGATCTTTGCGAGTTTTGGAAAAGGGTGGTGGGCGGTGGAGGCATGGGAGCTCAAAATTCGATTACTGGCGACTTCGTGCTAATGGAGTTGAGTTTTTAGTGGAGTATCGGTGTGGCACCCAATCTGGTGAGTATTGGTTAGAGGCGACGGAGGCGGATTATGGACGATTTGGACTGTATCGAGGAGAAACTAAAAGGGTAGTGTCCTACTCGTGATGAGTCATACCAATGGTGGCTCACGATTCGGGATGGTCTTGCCATCGATGATCTTACTTGGGAATATTTTAAGGCGGCATATCGGAAGAAGTATATTGGAACTAGTTATGTTGATGTGAGAGGAAGGCATTTTTGAGGTGGTCGAGGGAATAAGTCCGTAGCAGTCTGAGGTAGAATTTCTAAGGTTGAGCCGATATGCTTGAGGTATAGTGGCTCTGAACATAAGCGATGTGTCCGGTTTGAAGAATGGCGGCGATGACTTGAGGTTGTTAATAGCTCCACGGCAGGGCGAGAGTTTCTTGTGTTGGTGGAGAAGGCTAAGGTAGCGAAGGGATTAAGGACTCGTGAGACGAGAATCTGAGATAGGAACAGGCAAAAGAGAGGTTTTGGATCAGCAGGGTCATCTAGGAATGTGCAAAAGAGGCCTAGAGTTGATGGGCCACGAGGTCGGCCAGGTCACACTGGGAGGACGAAGACTGTACTTGCGGCCAGTGTGGAAAGATGCACTTGGGGAAGTGTTGGAAGAAGACGGGAAGATGTTTCAAGTGTCGGTCCAAGGACCACATGATTAAGGACTATCCTATGAAAATAGAAGGGGGCCGACCAGTAAGTTAGGGTCCTAATCAGGCTGGTAGAGGAGGACGATAGCCACCACGAGGTCATGGTTAATTTGGCGAGAGGTAATGGTTACAGTAGAGGATGGGGAACAGGACGAGAGGTGTTGGTATCTGAGAGGCAAGACAAATGGTCGATGTATACTGATCTCGGAGGAGGATAGAGATGCATCGAGACGTCATAAGCAGATGCGTTCCTTATAGCTGACAAGCCTTACTTTGCTCTAATTGATGTTGGCTCTACCCACTCTTATATTGCATATAGAGCAGTTAAAACACTAGGCATAGCCTTTGAATTGTCTAATAGGGAGATGACTGTAGTGAGCCCATTAGGACAAACTATAGTGGTGAAAAAGATATTTTGGAGTATACCTCTAGAGCTTCAGGGAGTGGTATTTCCTACCAATTTGATGGAGCTACCCTTCTGAGAATTTGATCTCATCCTTGGCATAGGCGGCTAGTGGAACATCGGTGTGTTGGATTCTGCAATAGCGAATGGAGTTAAGGGGGCGGAGGATAAGGTGATAATTATGATAGGAGAAAGAAGAAACTACTTGTCTAATGTAGTTTTTACTTTAAAGGCGATAAGATGATTCGGAAGGGTGCAAGGCATTTTGGCCTTGGTTAGTCGTTGGATGCAAAGGAAGGGGAGTTGGTGGAGTTAGAGCGGTGGGAGAATTTGTTGATGTTTTTGGAGGAGTTACCTAGAATACCCCGGATAAGGAAGTGGAGTTGAAATTGACTTCTTGTAGATGCGACTCCGTGTCAATTGCCCGTCTGCAGAATGGCACCAAAGGAGTTGGTTGAGCTCAAGGCTCGGATCAAGGGTTGCTTGATCGTGGGTTTATTCGACCAGTGTGTCTCCATGCGAACCGGTCTTGTTTGTAAAGAAGAAGGATGAAACTATGCACATGTGCATAGATTATCGTCGATTGAATAAGTGACTATCAAGAACAAGTACCCTTTGCCAGAATAGGCGACTTGTTCGATCGACTTAAAGGGGCATGATATTTTCAAAGATAGATCTAAGGTCTAGATATCATCAACTTAAGGTGAAGGAGGCTGATATCCATAAGAAGCTTTTCGGACAAGATACGGGCATTATGAGTTCTTGGAATGCCGTTCGGATAGACAAACACCCCAGTCGCGTTCATGGACATGATGAACTGGGTCTTCCAACCCTAGCTGGACCAGTTCATTATTGTGTTCATAGACGATATTTTGGTGTATTCGAAGTTTGAGGAAGAACATGATGAGCACCTCCGAGTCGTGTTGCAAGTGTTAAGGGAGAAAAAGTTATATGCCAAATTCAGCAAGTGTGAATTTTGGCTGAAGGAAGTTATGTTTTTAGGACATGTGGTGTCTGTAGAAGGGATAAGGGTGGATCCTTGGAAGATTGAGGCAGTATTAGATTGGAAACCACCTAAGTTCGTGGCGAAAGTTCATAGTTTCTTGGGTTTAGCAGGCTATTATAAAAGGTTCGTAGAAGGGTTCTCATCAATAGCCGCACCGTTGACGAAGTTGTTGAGAAATGAGGTACTTTTCGTATGGACTGATAAGCAGCAAGAAAGTTTCGAGAAGCTTAAGAAGATATTGACAGAAGCTCCGATTTTGATTCAGCCTGAGGCAGGGAAGGACTATGTGGTATACTGTGATGCTTCTTACACAGGATTGGGATGTGTTCTTATGCAGGACGGGAAGGTAGTCCCTTATGCATCTAGACAATTAAGGCAACATGAGGTTAACTACTCGACGTACAATTTGGAATTGGCAGCAGTGGTCTTTGCTCTTAAAGTGTGGAGGCACTACTTATATGGAGAAAAGTCAGTGATCTACACAAATCACAAGAGCCTGAAGTATTTGCTGACTCAGAAAGAGCTGAACCTGAGACAACGAAGGTGGGTAGAGTTATTGAAGGACTATGATTGTTCCATAGAGTATCACCCGGGCAAGGCAAACGTTGTGGTAGATGCCCTAAGTTGAAAAGTAGTGTCGGAGTTAAGGGCGATGTTTGCACACCTTAACTTGTATGACAACGGAAGTTTATTGGCAGAATTACAAGTTAAGCTGACATGGTTGAATGAGGTGAAAGAGGGACAGTTGGCAGATGATGATTTTAGTGCTAAGCTATGGCAAGTGTAGAATGGGGAGTTGAAGGATTATGGTATTAATGGCGATGGAGTATTGTGTTTCAAGGGTAGGATCTGTATGCCAAAGAACGAGGAGTTAAGGTGGAGAATTCTTTGGGAATTGCATAGTAGCCCTTATGCTATGCATCTTGGAGGTAGTAAGTTGTACAAAGATCTAAGAGAACAGTTTTGGTGGTCTGGTCTTAAGCGGGAAGTTACAGAGTTTGTAGGAAAGTGCCTAACGTGTCAGCAAGTCAAGGCTGAACACCAAGTTCCGTCAGGGTTGCTTCAACCAATTAAGATTCTGCAATGAAAGTGGGAGAGAATTACCATGGACTTCGTTAGTGGGCTTCCCCTTACGCCTACTAAGAAGGACTCGGTATGGGTGATCGTGGACCGGTTGACAAAGTTCGCACATTTCATACCGGTGCGGGTTGACTATTCTCTACAGAAATTGGCAAAGTTGTATGTAGCCGAGATTGTGAGGCTGCACGGAGTGTCGGTGTCGATTATCTCATATAGGGATCTGAGGCTTACGTCTCGGTTCTGGAAAGCGCTACATCAAGCTTTGGGCACCAGCTAGACTTGATCTGACATTCCATCCATGATCAGACGGCCAATCTGAGCGAGTGATCAAGTGTTAGAAGATATGTTGAGGGCGTGTGATAGACTTGAGAGGAAGTTGGGAAGAATATTTGCCTTGGTGAATTTGCGTATAACAACGACTATCAGGAAAGTATTCGGATGGCACCATACGAAGCACGATATCGATAGAAGTGTCGCACTCCCACGTGTTGGACGGAATTGGGAGAACGTTAGATTTTGGGTCCAAAAATTGTGGCAGAATCGAAAGAAAAGGTTAAGGTAATTGAGACCACGGTTGAAGGAGGCATCGGCGGCGAAGTCATATCTGAGATCTTAAGCGAAGGAGATCGAGTTTGTTGTGAGAGATTATGTGTTTCTTAAAGTTTAGCCATGGAAGAAGGTGATGAGATTTGGTGCAAAGGAAGTTAAGTCCAAGGTTTATAGGACCTTATCGGGTATCAAAGCGAGTTGGACGGTGGCATACCAGTTAGAGTTGCCACGAGTTAAAGCAGATGCAGACGTGTTCCATGTTTGATGCTACGTCGCTACTGATCGGATCCATCTCATGTAGTACCGGTTGAAGAGGTGGAGCTAAGGCGGTTGTGCTATGAGGAAGAGCCGATTCAAATTTTGGAGCGAGATGTGAAAGTGTTACGGAGGAAATCGGTTCCTCTAGTCAAAGTGTTATGGCGTAATCATGGATCGGAAGAAGCTTCGTGGGAGCTGGAAGAAGCAATGCAACAGCAATACCCTCACTTATTTTAGCCAGGTAATTTTGAGGTCAAAATTATTTTAAGGGGGTAGAACTGTAATATTCGGGATGTTATGGCTTGTGCATTTTTGCTTAATTGTATAAAGTTGCATGCCTATGTGTGTTTGAATGTCTTGTGAATTTTGAGAACATTAGAGAGTAGGAAAATGCCTTAGAAAATATTTGTATTTTAAGCCTTAAAGGGGGAGCTAGGCAAATAAGGCTTTAAGAAATATTGTAAGGGAAATTGGACATGGAAATGGGCTTGGTAAAGTGGCAAGGAGGTGCCACTTAAAACCTTAGTAAGTTACGCCACAAGCTGTGTAATAGGGCCTAGGTTCAAGCAGCAAGGGACGTAAATAGGAGTTTTATTTTTGCAGCTAAGATGGGCAGTGGTGGATGGCATGGGGAGACTGATTGGATGAGCTTTAGATATGGTCTAATTCCTTTTAAAATTCAGCTAAGGACATAGGATAATGTTGGATTATTTCAATTATTTTGAATGGGTGATAAAGAGAAAAATAAGGAGGAAAAAGTGGGATTTGAGAAGGGGGTGTGTGTTGGCCGGCCAAAGGACTCTTTTGGTGGTATTTTCGACCAAGGGGAGAAGAGTGAGGCCATTTGTTTTCTTTTCTTTCCAATTGAGCCTCTGCCGAAATTCTTTTTCTCTGTTGACTAAAAAGCAAAAGCAACTCTTTTCTTCTTCTTTTATTTTGCCAAAGCCGAAAGCTCCTTTTTCTCTTTTCAATCTTGTTGAGGCTGAATCTCCATCATCAATCTTTTCTTCTCCTTTTGCAAATTCAATCAAAGCCGAATACACAAGAGACCCTTAACCGATTGTTCACTTTTGCCTAAGTCGAATCCTCTATTTGGTGGCCATAGTCGAATGCTTCTCTACCCCTTTTTGGTGTCGACTTGATCATTTAAGCAGGAGCCGAATCTCTCTGTTTCAAGCTAGGATATTTGATTGAGTTGGTAAGAATCTTTCTTGGCCGAACTCTTGTTCTTTTCTTTCTCTAACTGACGATAAATTAAGGCACTAATCTCTTTTAATGTTCTTTGGCTGAAACTATGAAGGAGGTTTCGGGATTCGCCTATAGTCGTCTATAAGAGAAGATCTTCGGGATTTTAAGAATCTAAGGTAAGCCATATGTGGTATTCGGCCAAGGGCCATTTTCATAGATTTTTACAAAAAGGTTGACCCTGGTATGTACCATGTAGGATTTCAACATCTTCATAGTCAAGTGACTATTTTGGGATTTGGAATGCATAAGGTAAGTGAATGTGAATATTGAGCCATATTGGTCATTATGTTAGCGAATCTAACTATGGTTATTTAGGCGATCGACATGGTGTACAAGGATTTTGGGATTTGATGAACTCGTTAAGTAAATCGGTGTGTAGCCCACACTAAATCTTAATAGATTTATGGTAATGTTTTAATATATTTGTTAATAAAAGTATGTGAGCGTGGCTAAAGGTACCATACAATGGTACGGAACATTCAGGTACATAATCTTTAATATTACGTCAATAAATGTTATGAACATGTGAAATATGGCACATAAGTGAATATTGATAAGAATGTGAAATAAGGCATAAAGCATGATATTTGTATGATTTGTATGACATGGGGCATATGGGTGTTATTTTAAGGGGAAGTGATCTGGTGGTTTTTACCACGAAATCTGGTGACTCATGTCACGTAATCTGAATGTGGTGACTTATGTCACAAAATATTATCTGGTGGCTATGCCACAATTTATAAGGCGATGTGCGATTAAATGCAGCAATGACGCCTTCGATGATGTGTAGCGAATGGGGGTCGACTTAGTAGTCCCCACGGTGTGATGGTTGGTACAGGTGATGTGTAGCAGATGGCTATCTAGGTTTGGGTTCGGGATTGCATCATTATCTATAATTGATATATATATATATGTATGAACTGATATGCCTAAATCATTGGGATTTTGTGTTGGTGGTTATACACTGAGTTCGTTTGACTCACCCGTTGTGGGATATCTTTTGGTGACACTCGATAAATGGGCCAAGGTAAGGCGGGAGCTTAGTGGTGGCCATGCTCATTTCGAGTTATTTTATTTTCGTTGTTTTATATTTAAGTATTTTGGATCTATTCCGGGTTTTGCTATGATGTAATATGGCCATTATTGTTAACCGTTTTAAGTATGCGTTTAATTCGGTTTATCATGATACGATCATTATCAAATCAAAGGTTAAACAATTTTTTCCTTAAAAATCAAATTTTAGATGTTTTGACACCTAATCACAATCGATCTTCAATTTGCTGTTAAATTCTAAAAACCCGGCAATACTTTTAACTTATTGTTTACAAAAACAACACCGTTTTCAATTTAGACTCAATGCAAATCAAACGTTCTTCAAAGTCACCCAAATTTTTTTTCCAAAGTAACAAACAAGTTTTGAAATATTTTACTCAAAAAGCATGCCAGATCCGGTCAGGGCTCGTGGGTCGGGTTTGGGGTGTTTCAAATAGATTATTGATTTATTGAAGATTTAACGAATGGAGGCTCGTAGTAATGTGTTGAAAGGGAAATTTAGTGGTGATCTCAAAAGGAATGGATTGACAATCCCAACTCCTAAATTCAAACGTAAGGCCGTTTCGACAATTCGAGACTTTCCACTGGGTTGTGGACCCTCTTCTGGTGAAAATCAATTATTCGAGGTTATTCGTAGCTCTAGGCCATTAGCTGTTCGGGGTTTTCCAACGGGTTGTGAACCGTCATCCGGAGAGAACCGGTAAATAGTAGTTATTCGAGATTCTGAGGGTAAAAATCTAGACCGCTTATCTTAGAATGGATTTATTATAAGTATTAATGATCTAATCGAGCGTTAAAATATTTTTAGGTGTTGACGATCAGGAAAGTGTAGTGTTTACCGTAATCAGGTGTGTAATCTCACACCATATTTCATGGGATAGATATTTATATTGTAACTAATGGTAAATCGCTTGATTTAGTCACTTGTTAGTGAAATCGAGTAAGATGGCGTAATTATCATTATTTTGGTAGAAACTATAAAAAATCGGTATTAAGATTGTGATAAATGGGCCAAATGTGATAGTGCTAAATGGGCCAAATGTGATATGTGCTAAATGGGCCAAATGTGATATGTGCTAAATGGGCCAAATGTGATATGTACTAAATGGGCCAAATGTGATATGTGATAAATGGGCCAAATGTGATATGTGATAAATAGGCCATATTGTTCGTAATAATTATATGAATGGAATATTGTAATTGGATATGCATATTATATACATGATTTGCATGGGTTGGGATTTTGATGAAGAGAAGTTCTGGTAGCTTTGCTACAAATTACCGGTGACTCTGCCACAATAAATTATAGTTGGCTCTGCCATAATTTGATATATGGCTTAATGCCCAGTTTGGTGTGTTGGCGGGGTGGGTGACTAAAGCTCCCCACAGGTGTGTTGGTTTGTACGGGTGGTGTGTAGCGGATGGAAAACTAGGTTGGTTGGGAAATTGCATAACACATGCATGTTATATATGATATTATGTTATGATTGTAAATGGGCTTTGGCCCGATAAATGTTTAATTGAATTTTAGCCCGGTGACAATGGTAAGTGAGTTACACCTGAGCTCAAGTAACTCACCCATTTCTCTACCCTCCTCGGTAATGATCGGTGATGGAGGCTTGGTAGGGGCGACTCAATGGAGGCCATACTACGAATAATGGGTTATTTAAATTTGATTTCTTTTAAGTACTTTTTATTATTTTTGCTATTTTGTAATAAGGCCTCTGGTTAAATTTTTATGGATGTTTTACTTGTGGATTTATTTTATAATATGCTTTAAATACTTAATTGGGATTATTTTACTAAAAATAGAAATAAACATTTTCTTAAATAAGCGTATGAAAAAGGGTTTCATTCTTAAATAGTTTTAACTCATTAATTTTTACGTAACAATATTTTTAAATTTTTGTTTTCAAATTACTTTCGAATTCTTTAAATTTTCTCAAAATATTAAAACAATTTTTCCTAAGTTTCAATTTATAAATTTTTACGACCCAAATTATTAGATTTAGTAATCAAACTTAGTTTCAATAACCCCACATTAAAATGTTTTTAAAAATCTGTTTTCTTTAAATCTTTAAAAGATTAGGTGTATGTTCATTTAGTGTGACATGTCAAATTTGGTCTTAAGGCATAGACCGTGTTTGGGGTGTTACATTTATGGTATGAGAGCTGGTTCAAAACTCAGATGTGGAGTGGGTTCAACAACATTTATTGTTCAAAACTGTTTGAATTATGTTTTTAAATGTAGTATGACACCACGAGTATCCAGCATCAAGTCAAGTAAGTGTATTGAAATTTAATGATTATTATTGTGATATGACTATAGGAACACTCTAGAACTTTTAGTTTTAGATGTTGAAACTATAGAGATTGAGACTATAGGATGCGTTTACGAAAACAACTCTACCTCTTATATCTCATAAAATATCGTTAATAAAACACTGAAATAGAATACTAATTCATAAAACATGTAATCAGATTGAAATGAAATAGTCAATATGAACACTAGAGGATGTGGACGTGGTAGACGTGGCCATGGTAGAGGCCGAGGTACTAGAGTTGTGTCTGAGGCATCGGGGTATATGCCGGATATGGACGTGCCGGCATCACCTGTGTCAAAAAATGGATCACATGACCGTATGAGAGAAGACATTACTCTGTCTCAAGCAATGTTACAAGTTTTGGAAAGGGTTGTCGGGGTTAGATCGGGACCAATAGCTCGTGGATCAATATTGGAGCAACTAAGATCAAATGGTGCTGAGACTTTTAGGGGTATCTCAGGAGTAGCCCCAAATGTTGTAGAATATTGGCTTGAGGCTATGGAGCGGATTATGGATGACCTAGAGTGTACTGCCAAGTAGAAACTAAGAGGAGCTATGTCCTTGTTGAAGGACGAGGCGTATCATTGGTGGCTTACTGTTCGAGAAGGAACTCAGGCTGAACGTGTTACTTGGGATTTCTTCAAAACTGTATTCCAAGGAATTATGTCGGGGCAAGCTATGTGGATGCCCGGAGGAAGGAATTCTTTAATCTGGTTCAAGGAAGTAAGACTATGGCAGCATATGAAGCAGAATTTCTACGTTTGAGTCGTTATGCTTGGACTATAGTGCCAACTGACTATGAACGTTGTGTGCATTTTGAAGACGGATTGAATGATGAGTTGTGGGTACTAATTGCCCCGCAACAAGAAAGGACTTTTGCCACGCTTGTGGAGAAAGCCAAAATAGCTGAGGAGGCTAAGAGCTCGGAGTGACAAAATCGAGAAAAAGATAGAGGCAGGAAAAAGAAGGACTTTAAGTACTCGGGTTCTTCTAAAAGGTTCCAAAAGAGGCCCAGGAATGATGAATCAGCTCAAACTAGAGCACCTGCTGCTACCAATCAGATTCAACTATGTGCTTATTGTGGAAGACGACACTTTGGTGAATGTTAGAAAAGAACCGGTGGGTGTTTCAAATGTGGTTCTAAGGACCATCAGCTTAAGAATTGTCCTCAACGGACTACTCTGACTCAAGAAGCTCGTAATCCCGATACACAACCAGCTAGAGGCGCTCAGCAGCCACCGAGAGGCCGTAGGCCAGGTTGAGGTGGTAATGGAGATGGTCGTGGTCAAGGTGCACTAGGTAGAGGTAATGGTTTTAGAGGCAACGCAGAGACGAGACAGCCAGGGTTAGTTTATGCGGTCAGACACCGTGAGGATGGCGATGCACCTGATGTGATAACTGGTATGTTTTTTATCTTTGATGTACCTATTACTGCTTTGATAGATATCGGATCTACCCATTCGTATGTTGCTAGTGCTATATCTGGAAATCTGAATATTAGATCTGAGATTACTGATAGAGAGATGACGGTAATTAGCCCTTTAGGACGGTCTGTGGTAGTGAATAAACTGTATAGAGACGTGCATCTAGAATTTCGAAGAGAAATGTTTTTGATGGATTTGATGGAGCTGCCTTTTGGTGAGTTCGATCTTATTTTGGGCCTGGATTGGTTGGTAAAGCACAGTGCGCACTTGGATTGTGCTGTAAAGTGGATGTCGATAAGGACTTTAGAAGATAAGGAAGTGGTAATGATAGGCGAACAGAGAAACTACTTAGCAAATGTGATATTTGCTTTAAAGGAAGAAAAATTGGTACGGAAAGGGTGTGGAGCATTCCTAGCCTTCATTTTTGCTTTGGATGCCAAGGAATTAAAGGTGGAAGATGTTAGAACGGTGAAAGAATATTCATATGTCTTTCTCGAGGAACTTCCAGGTTTACCTCCAGACAGGGAAGTAGAGTTTGGCATTGAGCTTTTGCCCGGAACGGCTCCGGTATCCATTGCTCCTTATAGGATGGCGCCAAAGAAGTTAGCAGAGCTTAAGGCTTAAATTTTGGAGTTGTTGGATAGGGGATTCATACGACCGAGTGTGTCACCATAGGGAGCACTGGTCTTGTTCGTTAAAAAGAAGGATGGGTCGATGCGTATGTGTATTGATTATAGGCAGTTGAATAAGCTGACAATCAAGAATAGGTACCCATTGTCGAGAATCGATGATATGTTCGACCAACTGCGAGGAGCTTCAGTTTTCTCGAAGATAGATTTGAGATTGGGTTATCACCAACTTAAGGTTAAGGAGGCAGATATTCATAAGACGGCGTTTCGAACCCGTTATGGACACTATGAGTTTTTGGTGATGCCATTTGGATTGACCAATGCACCAGCTGCATTTATGCATATGATGAACCGGGTCTTCCAACCTACCTAGACTGGTTTGTGGTGGTGTTCATAGATGATATTTTAGTATACTCGAGGAATTAAAAAGAGCATGATTCACATCTGCGGATAGCATTGCAATTATTGCGGGAAAAGTAACTTTTTGCCAAATTAAGGAAGTGTGAATTTTGGTTAAAGGAAGTGACCTTTTTGGGGCATGTTGTGTCGGTCGAAGGAATAAGAGTTGATCCTCGGAAGGTAGAGGGTGTGTTGGATTGGAAACCACCGAAGTCAGTGGCTGAAATTCAGAGTTTCCTAGGATTGGCTGGTTATTATAGACATTTTGTTGAAGGGTTTTCGTTGATTGCTGCACCCCTAACTAAACTATCGCAAAAGGGAGTACCGCTTGTGTGGATAGGGAAACAACAAGAAAGTTTTGAGAAATTGAAGAATATTTTGTGAAGCGGTCTTCGATTCAACTTTGAAATTTGGAAAAGAGTTTATTGTTTACTGCGATGCGTCACACACAGGCTTGGGATGTGTGTTGATGCAAGGTGAAAAGGTGGTGGCTTATGCATCTCGTCAGTTAAGGACGCATAAGGTAAATTATCCCACTCATGATTTGGAGTTGGCGCGGTGGTTTTTGCTTTAAAAATTTTGAGGCACTATCTCTACGGGGAGAAGTCGATTATTTATACAGACCATAAGAGTCTAAAGTACCTCCTTAGTCAAAAGGAGTTGATCTTAAGACAGTGGAGGTGGATAGAGCTGTTGAAGGATTACAACTTCTCAATCGAGTATCACCATGGAAAGGCTAATGTGGTGGCAGATGCATTGAGTCGTAAGGTAATATCGGAGTTAAGAGCAATGTTCGCTCATCTCAGTTTGTATGAAGATGGAAATACATTAGCGAACTTGATGATGGCTGATGTGGTTAGATCAGATCAAGAAAAAGTAGTCTTTAGATGAAAAACTGGGTTCCTTACTTCAGCAAGTGGAAGGTGGTGTGATAAAGGATTTTGGATTGAATAATGACGGAGTACTATATTTTCGCGGAAGAATCTGTATGCCCAAAGATTCAGAATTAAGACAAATGATTCTGCGAGAGGCGCATAGTAGCCCTTATACTATGTACCCCGGGGAAATAAAATGTATCGAGACCTTCGTGATCAATATTGGTGGCTAGGGTTGAAACGGGAAATTACAAATCTTGTGAGTAAGTGCTTAACGTGTCAACAAGTTAAGGCAGAACATCAATTATCATCGGGATTATTACAACCGATGAAGATTTCATTATGGAAATGGGAACGGATAACGATGGACTTTGTTAGTGGGTTGCCCTTATCATCTACTAAGAAAGATTCCATCTGGGTAATAGTGGATCAGTTGACGAAGACTGCTCATTTTCTATCGGTTCGTACGGATTACTCACTACAGAAGTTGCCTAAGTTGTCTGTAATGGAGATCGTGAGGTTGCATGAAGTACCAGTGTCTATTATATCGGACAGGGACCCTAAATTTACATCACGGTTTTGGAAGGCTTTACATGAGGCTTTAGGAACAAAGTTAAATTTCAGCACGACTTTTCATCCTCAGTTAGATGGTTAGTCGGAAAGAGTAATCCATATTTTAGAAGACATGTTAAGGGGTTGTGTGATTGACTTCAGAGGTAGCTGGGAGGATTTTCTACCTTTAGCAGAGTTTGCATATAACAATAGTTATCAATCCAGTATCTAAATGGCACCCTTTGAAGCATTGTATGGCCGTAGGTGTCGTACTCCTACTTGTTGGATTGAATTGGGGGAACGATAGTTATTGGGTCCTAAATTGATATCAGAGACGAAAGAAAAAGTAAAGGTGATTCAGGCACAATTAAAGGAAGCTTCGGATAGACAAAAGTCGTATGTGGATCTGAAGCATAAGGACATTGAGTTTGCGGTGGGAGATCAAGTTTTTTTAAAGGTCTCACCTTGGAAGAAGATCTTCAGATTTGGAAGGAAGGGCAAGTTGAGCCCCCGATTTATTGGACCATATCGTGTGTTGAAACGTGTTGGGCCAATAGCTTACCAGCTTGAGTTACCTCCGGAGTTGAGTCAGATTCATAGTGTTTTCCATGTCTCTATGTTGAGGTGTTATCGATCGGATCTGTCTCACATAGTACTAGTAGAGGAAGTTGAGTTAAGACCTGACTTGTCTTTTGAGGAGGAACTAGTACAAATTTTAGATTGAGATGCAAAGTTGCTAAGAAAGAAGTCAGTACCGTTGGTTAAGATTCTTTGGCGTAATCACGGAGCGGAGGAAGCTACATGGGAACTGAGGAGACAATTCGGCAGAAATATACTCAACTCTTTTAACTAGGTAAATTTTGGGGACGAAATTTCTTTAAGGGGGATAGAATTGTAACATCCTAGAATTTGAATTTTATGTGTTACATTAAATTGGTGATTTAGCGTGTTAGATTATTAATTTTTACTTGATGATGAGGTCTTGAGAAGGCTTGGGATTTATTTGGACCTAGTGAAAATTTTTAGTTTATAATACATTAAAGAGAGGGAGACAGTGAACTCATGGTATATGGAAAATTATGAGTAAGTAGCTATCATAATTGAGCTATTGGTTAAGAGGTTATGCGCCACATGTATGGTCTTGAGGGGAGAGGTTCGAATCTCTTAGTATGCATTTTTGTGAATATTAATTTTTGCTCTTCCCTAGCAAGTGTCGGCCAAGCATCATATTTTTGGTATGTTGGACTTTTATTTTATGGTATGATGGCTAAGAGAAATGGTAAGAGTGAACTCAAGGAAAAGAATCATATGGAAAAGGCATGTAAGAGGGCATAAGGGATGAAACAAGGGAGATGTTTTGGAAACTTTGGGGTGGCTAAACTTTGACTTTTTGGCCAATGTACATGGACGGTTTTAGGGCTAGAAGGGGTTGGTCGAATATTGGTAAGGATTAGGAGCTAGTTGGCCAAAAATGCTTTAGCAAATTAGTGCATTATTTTTCTTTTCTCTCCACAACTTCTCTCCCTAGCCGAATTTGAGCAATAGGTAAGTTGTTGCTTCTTTTGGTCATTTCATTTTTGACCATTTTGATATCATCTTTTCTCCCTAAACTTTATTCCTCTTTGTGCCAAAATCATATAGTCTTTGAGTGACATTTTCTCTGTCTTCCATTTGGCCAATTATACACCAACCGCAAGACCCTTTCTTTGTTCATCTTCCATCATTGAAAACCGATACATAAATTCTCCTTTCTTCTAATTCTTTTTCTCCTTTCTTCCTTCTTGCAAAGAACTTTTAAACATTTTTTTTTCTCTCTTCCAAAATCTTTCACCATGGCTGAATGTTAATAACCATGTTCTTAGCAGAATCTTCCATTTCTCAAATATTTCTTCTCAATCATTTCTTCTATTCAAACTTTGGACAATTGGTAAGAATCCTCTTCAATTCTTTATTTTTCTTTTTCTTATTGCCGAATCCATATATTAGCTTGGGAGGGTCTTTTTGACAGAAATCATCATCTCTCTATTAGATAAATCCTTTTTCGTCTTTATAGTGAAATAGAGGAAGGCCAAATTACCATTTCCTCGAAGTTATTTCGTAATCACTAGAATTCGGATCAAAAACCTTCAAGGTAAGAGTTCTTCACGGATTTCATGATCATCCTTTATTTATTAAGATGATTAACAGTATGGAAAGGAGTAACCGATTATTTTATATAGGGATTTATTCGTGGATCACTCAGAATTTTGTGGTAAGCCTATCTATACCATTTTGTTAAGTCCATACTTTAATAGATTATTGATTTATTAAAGATCTAACGAATGGAGGCTCGTAGTAATGTGTTGAACGGGAAATTTAGTGGTGATCTCAAAACGAGTGGATTAACGATCCCAACTTCTAAATTCAAATGTAGGGCCGTTTCGACAATTCGAGATTTTCCACCAGGTTGTTGACCCTCTTCTGGTGAAAATCAATTATTTGAGGTTATTCGCAGTTCTGAGCCATTAGCTGATCGGGTTTTTCCAACTGGTTGTGAATCGCCATCCGGAGAGAACCGGTAAATAGTAGTTATTCGAGATTTTGAGGGTAAAAATCTAGACTGCTTATCTTAGAATGGATTTATTATAAGTGTTAATGATATAATCGAGCGTTAAAATATTTTTAGGTGTTGACGATCAAGAAAGTGTAGTGCTTACCATAATAAGGTGTGTAATCTCACACCATATTTCATGGGATAGATATTTATATTGTGACTAATGGTAAATCGCTTGATTTAGTCACTTGTTAGTGAAATTGGGTAAGATGGCGTAATTATCATTATTTTGGTAGAAACTATAAAAAATCGGTATTAAGATTGTGATAAATGGGCCAAATGTGATATGTGCTAAATGGGCCAAATGTGTTATATGCTAAATGGGACAGATGTGATATGTGCTAAATGGGCCAAATGTGATATGTGCTAAATGGGCGAAATGTGATATGTGATAAATGGGCCAAATGTGATATGTGATAAACGGGCCAAATGTGATATGTGATAAATAGGCCATATTGTTTGTAATAATTATATGAATGGAATACTGTAATTGGATATGCATATTATATACATGATTTGCTTGGGTTGGGATTTTGATGAAGAGAAGTTTTTGTAGCTTTGCTACAAATTACCAGTGGCCCTGCCACAATAAATTACCGGTGGCTCTGCCACAATAAATTACTGGTGGCTCTGCCACAATGGCTCTGCCAAAATTTGATATAAGGCTTAATGCCCAGTTTGGTGCGTTGGTGAGGTGTGTGACTAAAGCTCCCCACAGGTGTGTTGGTTGGTACGGGTGGTGTGTAGCGGATGGAAAACTAGGTTGGTTGTAACATCCTAAAATTGGGGTTTTTGTGATTGAATTAAATTGCTTGTGATTGGATTGCTGTGGTGTTATTCATGGCATAATGGGACTTAATTATGAATCTTGAGTAGGCTCGAGTAGTAGGAGAATTCTATTTGTAAGCTTTAAAGATAGGGAGCCTTAGTAAGTAGGGGTTACAAGTTAAATGAGGGACATTAGACACTAAAAAGGCCTTGGAAAAGTGGCAAAAGGGAGGCCACTTAGGAGCTGGAATTGACGCCACAAGGGGAGCAAGGGAGCCAATGTTCGAGTTGCGGAATTCCCCTTTCTACTCTTTATTTTGGACGGCAAGAGAGAGAGAGAAATGCTCAACTTTGATTTCAGGATAATAAGGATAATAATGATTTTAATTGGATTTTATTTGATTAATTTTAAAAGGGTGGCAAGGAGGAAAAGTAGGCATTTGTTTAATTCAAATTCTTTTGAGATAATTTTAAACTATTGGCCAAGAGTAATTCAAGGTGTTGGCTGAAATTTGAACTCCTTGTTGAAGGGGAGTGGACGGCAAGGAGACTAGGTGATAGGAGGAGTGCGAATTCTCTTTAGGCATACTCTCCATCTTTTGTCTTTCTCCATTTGCAAGTAGCGAAATTCCCAAATTCTTCCATCTTTGATTTTTCTCCTTTCTCAATCTCTCAAAATCGAAAACCATTCTCTTTTCTTAGACCTTGGCGAATCCTCTACACTCTCATCTTCAATCTATTTCTTTCCTTTTCTTCTCAAAACCGCAACCCCTATCTCCCTTTTCTCATTATTTTCTTTCCCTATTAGCGAATCTACTTCCTATCTTGGTGTCCAAAATCTCTTTTCCTCCTATTAAACTCACCTTGGTAGAATATTGGGGAAGCATAAGACTCTTTGGGATTTTTTGTCCAATCGATTGGGAAGGTAAGTAATAGCGAAACTCTCCTCTCTTCTTTCTCTTTGTCGACTTGGTTGAAGGGAAAAGCGAAATATATTGGTGGCTAATCGGTGTTAAAACCAATTACATCTAGGTGCTCGAGTTTTGAGGTATTCAAACCAAGCCTTCATTAAATCGACAATCGGGTGGTAAGTGGTGGTAAGGATCTACTTTAATAGACTATACTTTTAATGATCGAAAAGCGAAGGCTATTAATATGGGTATGTGATTGCCGATTATAGGAAGCGAAACACTTGGTGTGGTGGCTAGTATTCAAAGGGCGTGTAGGTAAGGTTTGGGTTCATCGTAACCCTTTGGGTATATTTTGGTTGGGCGAATGGTCAATGGCACTAACATGGGTAATGGCGAATATAGGGCAAGAAGATCTTGTGTGACCGATTGACTCTTGAGGATTTAGAGCTATCGTTAGAACGGTGTGTACATACACACTTTATAACTCAGAATCGTGCTAAATGCATTGTGTGTGCTAAAGCTGAATTGGCGTAGATTTGGATTTAATACCATCATGATATAAGCAAGGAATCGGTAAGTCCTTGTTGTTATGAGTTTTCTTTATGATGCTTTTGGGAAGCATGACATATTTGGTATATGTGGCATATAAATATGTGGTGATGATAAATTCGATGTATGTTGTTAAATAAACATGTGGGCATGATTCTGTTATATGCATATCATTGATTGATGTGGGTTGAATGAGAGGAGGAAAGTGATATTCGTGTTGGCGGACACGGTGGTTTGGTACCACATTTCATGACTACGGTCACGGAGGTTTGGCACCTCATAGCGTCTTGTCGAGTGGCTTAGCACCACGATGGGTTGGCCCCACGATGATATTATGGGATTGGCGCTTGATGATTTGGTATCACATGGGTTGGCCCCACAACTTGTTATTGTGAGTTGGTCACGGTGGTTTAGCACCACCGATGGTTTGGCACCACAATATTGATGGATATCGTGACTTTAAGTCACCAGTGGTTTGGTACCACACGTGGTAGAGAAAGGTGTTTTGGATGGCTAGGTTGGGTGCATGTTAAACTTAGTGCATGTTAAACTTGATTGTGATTTGTGTGTATGATGTTGCATTAAACCAAGAAAAGGGTTACACATTGAGTCTTGGTGACTCACCTTTTCCTTTAATATTTTTCAGGTGACTCGTAGATCGCGGATGAGGAGCCGAATGGACTCAAGGTGGCCATGCAGAGAAAATATGGATTAAATGGATTTTGAATTATTTTATTTTATTTTGGTTTTATTTGTTCAGTTGTAATAAGGCCTCCTAAGATTATTTTTTTTATATTATTTTACATGTTTGGATAATTTGTTTAAATCACTTAGTGACTTTAAAATGATTACACAAATTTTCTTAAATTCAAACATAAAATATTTTTACGTGCAATCGAATTTCATCCGAAATCGGTAACAATCTAACATAATATATTTTTAAGCGAACTAAGTATTGTTTTCTTTATACACCTTAAGCATTTTTTAAAACAAGGTAATATCTTTTACCTTAAATTGAATTGGCTAAAGGATTTTTCAAAATGTTTTCCTCTGTAACAATCCAAATTCGGTAGTAATGTTTGGTAGGGTGCAGAATGTTACAAAATTAATATCGAGCCAGTTCAAAGCTCATTTGTGAGGGCCCAAGGCCCAAAATATTACAGTAGGCCTTTAAAAGCGTTTTTGGTTTTGAGCGACATGCACCGAAGTCTCGGCACCAATCCATACAGTAAGTACTTGACTTACGTGTGGATTATTATTTGTATAAGGGTAGGTATGGAGCGTAGTTAGTATGATAAGTGTTAAAACCACAGTGCGCATGTCTAGGATTGGATCCGGAGAGCTTGGTATTTAAGCGGTCCTCGTGACTCACCTCCTCTTCGCAGAATCATACAGTGCGTGGCTTCGATTCACCCTAACCAAGAGGACTCGGTCATAGGCTAAACACAATAACTAAAACCGAAAGGGATTAGCCATGTTTCATGAAAACTCTAGCTTTAAAATCATTAAAGTACTCCTTTTAATAGCGACAAAATTTATTTTGGAAAATTTTCAAAATATTTTCAACTTACCAAAATTACCAAAATGCCCTAGTGGCAAAATTACGAAAATGCCTTTGGTTTCTAAAATTACCGTATTACCCATTTCAATAAAATTTTCTTACTTTGCAAAAGCATCCAACATTAGTATTTCAAAATAATACCACGACTTTGAAATTTACAAAATTACCACGATTGACAAAATTACCAAAATACCCCTGGTTTCCAAAATTCTGCCATACCTTTAAATTGAAAATTTTTTGAAAATACTCTTTAGTTTTAGGAATTACAAAATGTCTTGATTTACTAAAGTTTTCAAAATTTCCTCAGTTTATTACAAAAATACCCCTGTAGGAAAATGAAAAAAAAACCCCTAGGATAGAAACGGACAGAAATGCCCGAAGAGTGAGTGAGTATGAAAGGTATTAGGGAATGGATGTGTTTTTCTGTGTGAACTAGGATAGAGGACTTAAAACTTTGATTGATCGAAAGAATCCCTATTGAACTTTCTTCATAAAATTTCTTCATGGATAACCAAGTGAAACAGTTACTAATCCATAAAATTTCTTAATCAGATTAAGGTGCAATAGTTAGAATGAGCTCTAGAGGACGTGGCCGTCGTGGACACGGTAGGGGCAGGATAACCGTGTCAGAACCCGTTAGGTCGGGTCAGGGATCTGAGAATGAGGTACCACCGCCACCACCACCCCCAACTTTTAGAGTGAGGAGGCAAGGATTAGCCGGGAGGTGAGGCGAGATCGCAAGGTGTGTGGCGAGTCCTTGAGATGGTGGTGGGGTAAGTGGAGGTATGGGAGCTCAAAATCATGCCGGCGACTCGATCCAACGAATTTGAGGTATTCGGGGTGTATCGGGAGTGGCACCTAGTGCGACAGAATATTGGTTAGAATCGATTGAGAGGATCATGGATGATCTCGATCTGACAAGTGAGGAGAAGCTGAAAGGAGCGGTGTCGCTTCTAAAGGATGAGTCATATCGGTGGTGGCTCACGGTTCGGGATGGTGCCACGACAGATGACCTTACTTGGGAGTATTTCAAAGTCGCTTATCGGAAGAAGTATGTGGGCACCGGCTACATTGATCTGTGAGAGGAAAGCCTTTACGGGGTTGGTACAAGAAAATAAGACTATGTCGAGTATGAAGTGAAATTTTGAGGTGAGCCACTATGCTCGGGAATTGTGTCAGCGAGCATGAGCAGTGTGTCTGCTTTGAAGATGGACTTAGGGATGATTTGAAATCGCTAATTGCTCCACGGCGGAGGCGTGAGTTTTCTGTCTTGGTGGAAAAGGCTAAAGTAGCCGAAGGGGTCAAGAAGTCCGTAAGACAGAACTATGATAGGAACAAGCAGAAAAAAGGCTTTAGATCGTTCGGATCGGGTAGTAATGCACAGAAAAGGGCTCGGCAAAGTGGGCCGAATCAGGCAGGAAGGCCCATGGCTACTAATCAGAGACTAGGTCAGTGCAATCACTGTAGGAAATCACATTGGGGAGGATGTTGGATTGGTGAAAGAGGATGCTTTGAATGTGGATCGTTGGATCACCGTGTAAGAGATTATCCTCGGAAGTTAGCTATGAACCAGCCAGAGGGTCAGAACCGTGCTCAGGCTAGAAATGTAGGACCACCACAGAGCGGTCGTGGTAATGGTAGAGGAGGCAATGGTTCTAGTCGAGGTCGCGGAACTCAGGCGGAGGTGCAAGCAACACAGAGGCAAAGCGACTGGTTTAGTCTATGCGACAAGGCGTCGAGAGGAGGGTGCCTTGGGACGTCATAATCGATGCGTTCTTAATTTTGGTCTTCCATATGTTGCATTAATTGATGTGGGTTCGACACATTCATCGTTGCTAGTAGTGTGGTAGAGACTATGAACCTAGACTTTGAGGCCGCTTCTAGAGATGATGATAATTAGCCCTCTAGGTCACTCTGTAGTTGTAAACAAGCTATATAGGGATGTACCCTTAGAACTCAAGGGTAGTGTTTGTGGTCGATCGATGGAGCGCCATTTGGGGAGTTCGATTTGATTCTTGGAATGGGTGGTTGGTTAAGTATCGAGGCAAAATTTGGATTATTTGCTAAGTGCATGGTTCTAAAGATGGTGAGGGTAATGAAGTGGTCATGATAGGTAATAGAAGGGATTACCTATCTAACATGGTGTCTGCGTTGAAGGCGGAGAAGATGGTCGGGAAAGGGTGTGAGGCATTTTGGTTCGAATATGTGCCTTGGAGGCTAAGGAGTCGTGATTGAGAAGGTGCGAATGGTAGGGAATTGATGTGTTTCGGAAGAACTACAGGTGCGCCTCGGATCGGGAAGTTGAATTCGGTATAGACTTGTTACGAGCGGTGCTGTGTCTATAGCACCATACCGAATGGCACCAAAGGAATTGGTGGGTGAAGGCTCAAATTCAGGAACTCTTGGACCGAGGATTTATCTGACCAAGTATATCTCCGTGGGGAGCACCTGTGCCGTTTGTCAAGAAAAAGGATGGTTCAATGCGGATGTGTATCGACTACCGTCAGCTAAACAAGTTAACGATCAAAAACAAGTATCCGTTGCCCCGGATTGATAACTTGTTTGACCAACTGAAGGGTGCATCGGTTTTCTCGAAGATAGACCTTAGGTTGGGTTATCATCAACTTAAGGTGAAGGACGGTGATGTTCACAAGACAGCATTCCGTACTTGGTATGGGCATTATGAGTTTCTAGTGATGCCATTTGGGTTGACCAACGCACTGCGGCGTTCATGGACTTAATGAATAGGGTGTTTAGCGATACTTGGATCAATTTGTCGTGGTGTTTATAGGCGACATATTGGTTTATTCAAAACGGAGGAGGAGCATGACATGCATTTGCGTATAGTTCTACAAATCGAGGAGAAGCGATTATATGCCAAATTCGGTAAATGTGAATTTTGGCTTAGGAGGTGGCTTTCTTAGGTCACGTGGTGTTGGTGGAAGGATTAGAGTGGACCTCGCAAGGTTGAGCGGTGTTGGATTGGAAACCGCCTAAGTCGATGGTAAAAATTGAAGTTTTTGGGTGCTAGAAGGTACTATCGAAGATTTGTGGAAGGTTCTCTTTAATCGCAGCACCACTAACTAAGTTATTAAGAAAAGGAGTTCCATTTGTATGGTCGAGAAAGCAATGAGGAAAGTTTTGATAAGCTACGGAAGATTACGAAGGAAGCTCCGGTTACGATACTGACTGAGGTAGGGAAGTTGTTCTGAGTTCTTTGTGATCGTCCCATCTGAGGTTGGGATGTGTATTGATGCGGGAAGGAAGGTAGTGGCCTATGCATCCCGTCAGCTAAGACCGCATGAGGTTAACTATCCAACTCACGACTTGGAGTTAGCAGTAGTGGTCTTCGCTTTGAAGATATGGAGGCATTACTTGTATGGGAGAAGTCGATAGTCTACACGGATCACAAAAGTCGAGGTATCTTTTAACTCGGAAGGATTTGAACTTGAGGCGTGACGATGGATTGAGTGTTGAAGGACTCGACTATTCAATTGAGTACCATCAAGGCAAAGCTAACGTGGTGGTGACGCATTAAGTTGGAAGGTCATGGCAGACTTAAGGCGATGTTTGCTCATTTGAGTCTATATGAAGATGGAAGTCTTTTGGCGAAGCGCAAGTTAAGCCGACTTGGATCGTGGAGATTAAGGAAAAACAATTAGTAGATGAAAGTGCAATGCGGAGATTGCAAGTTCAAAATGGTGGTTTAGAAGGGTATAGCTTGTCAGATGATGGAGTATTATGCTTTCAAGGCGAGCTTGTATGTCGAAAGATGTGGATTTGAGGCGAGAGAATTCTTGAGGATGCATAGCGGCCCATCGCTATGCATCAGGGAGGTAGCAAGATGTATGGGGATTTGCGAGAGCAGTTTTGGTGGCACAGGTTGAAGCGAGGTGGTGAATTTGTGGGAAAGTGTCGACATGTCGGTGAGTTAAGTGAACATCAATTGCCATCGGGTTTACTTTAACGGTGAAGATCCCTCGGTGGAAATGGAAGAGGATCACGATGGATTTTGTCGTGGACTACCCTCACGCCTAGTAAAAGAACTTCGGTTTGGGTAATTGTGGATCGACTAACCAAGTCGGCGTATTTCATACCGATGAGGTAGATTATTAAGCTTGAAGCTAGCAAAGTTATATGTAGCTGAAATAGTAAGATTG
Source organism: Gossypium rotundifolium (assembly GCA_025506655.1). NCBI lineage: Eukaryota > Viridiplantae > Streptophyta > Magnoliopsida > Malvales > Malvaceae > Gossypium > Gossypium rotundifolium. Next base: position 112,939,571 of record CP106729.1, read on the forward strand.
CATGGTGTGCCAGTATCGATTATCTTGGATAGGGATCCGAGGTTTACGTTAAGGTTTTGGAGAGCTTTGCATCAGGCTTTGGGAACGAGATTGGACTTGACATAGCTTTTCACTGCATAAGCGATGGACAATCGAAAAGAGTGATTCAGATCTTAGAAGATATCTTTGAGGGTTTGTAATGCGGATTTTAGTGGCGGTTGGGAAGAGTATCTACTGTTGGCGAATTCGCTTATAACAATAGTTATCAGCGAGTATTGAGATAACACCATATGAAGCCTTGTATGGACAAAATGCCGTACTCCTACATGTTGGGCGAGTTGGGTGAGCGACAAATTTTGGGTCGAGTTGGTAACATAAACTGAAGATAAAGTTAAGGTGATTCGGGCTCATCTCAAGGAAGCGTCAGATAGGCAGAAATCTTATGCTGATCTTAAGCGTAAGGAAATGGAATATGCAGTAGGAGATAAAGTCTTTCTGAAGGTGTCACCTTGGAAAAAGGTATTGAGATTTGGGCGAAAAGGGAAGCTAAGCCCAAGGTTTATCGGGCCATATACAGTAGTGAAGCGAGTGGGACCGGTGGCTTATCAGCTCGAACTGCCGGCAGAGTTGAGTCAAATTCATGATGTCTTCCATGTATCAATGCTTAGGCGATATCGGTCAGATCCATCACACGTTGTGCCAGTAGTAGAAATTGAAGTAAACTCGGATTTGCCTTTCGAGGAGGAACCAATCCAGATCTTAGATCGAGATGTCAAGGTTCTACGTAGGAAGTCAGTACCTTTGGTGAAAGTGCCATGGCGAAGCCATGGTGGAGAAGCTTCGTGGGAACCGAGGATGTGATGCAACGACAATACCCCACCTCTTACGATCGGGTAACCGAGGTAGAAATTATTTTAAGGGGTAGGCGTAACATCCTAAAATTGGGGTTATTTGTGATTGAATTAAATTGCTTGTGATTGGATTGTTGTGGTGTTATTAGGTGGTATAATGGGACTTAATTATGAATCTTGAGTAGGCTCGAGTAGTAGGAGAATTCCATTTGTAAGCTTTAAAGATAGGGAGCCTTAGTAAGTAGGGGTTACAAGTTAAATGAGGAACATTAGACACTAAAAGGCCTTGGAAAAGTGGCAAAAGGAGGCCACTTAGGAGCTGGAATTGCGCCACAAGGGGAGCAAGGAGCCAATGTTAGAGTTCTTGAATTCTCCTTTCTACTCTTTATTTTAGATGACAAGAGAGAGAGAAATGCTCAATTTTGATTTCGGGATAATAAGGATAATAATGATTTTAATTGGATTTTATTTGATTAATTTTAAAAGGGTGGCAAGGAGGAAAAGTAGGCATTTGTTTAATTCAAATTCTTTTGAGATAATTTTAAACTATTGGCCAAGAGTGATTCAAGGTGTTGGTGAAATTTGAACTCCTTGTTGAAGGGGAGTGGAATGACAAGGAGACTAGGTGATAGGAGGGAGTGCGAATTCTCTTTAGGCATACTCTCCATCTTTTGTCTTTCTCCATTTGCAAGTAGCGAAATTCTCAAACTCTTCCATATTTGATTTTCTCTCCTTTCTCAATCTCTCAAAATCGAAAACTATTCTCTTTTCTTAGACCTTGGCCGAATCCTCTACAGTCTCATCTTCAATCTATTTCTTTCCTTTTCTTCTCAAAACCAAAACCCCTATCTCCCTTTTCTCATTATTTTCTTTCCCTATTGGTCGAATCTACTTCCTATCTTGGTGTCCAAAATCTCTTTTCCTCCTATTAAACTCACCTTGGTGAATATTAGGGAAGCATAAGACTCTTGAGATTTTTTGTCAATCGATTGGGAAGGTAAGTAATAGCGAAAAACTCCTCTCTTCTTTCTCTTTGTCGACTTGGTTGAAGGGAAAAATGAAATATATTGGTGGCTAATCGATGTTAAAACCAATTACATCTAGGTGCTCAGGATTTTGAGGTATTCAAACCAAGCCTTCATTAAATCGACAATCGGGTGGTAAGTGGTGGTAAGGATCTACTTTAATAGACTATACTTTTAATGATCGAAAAGTCGAAGGCTATTAATATGGGTATGTGATTGCGATTATAGGAAGCGAAACACTTGGTGTGGTGGCTAGTATTCAAAGGGCGTGTAGGTAAGGTTTGGGTTCATCGTAACCCTTTGGGTATATTTTGGTTGGGCGAATGGTCAATGGCACTAACATGGGTAATGGCGAATATAGGGCAAGAAGATCTTGTGTGACCGATTGACTCTTGAGGATTTAGAGCTATCGTTAGAACGGTGTGTACATACACACTTTATAACTCATAAGCGTGCTAAATGCATTGTGTGTGCTAAAGCCGAATTGAGTAGATTTAGATTTAATACCATCATGGTATAAAAAGGAATCGAGTAAGTCCTTGTTGTTATGAGTTTTCTTTATGATGCTTTTGGGAAGCATGACATATTTGGTATATGTGGCATATAAATATGTGGTGATGATAAATTCGATGTATGTTGTTAAATAAACATGTGGGCATGATTCTGTTATATGCATATCATTGATTGATGTGGGTTGAATGAGAGGAGGAAAGTGATATTCGTGTCGACGGACACGGTGGTTTGGTACCACATTTCATGACTACGGTCACGGAGGTTTGGCACCTCATAGCGTCTTGTCGGTGGCTTAGCACCACGGTGGGTTGGCCCCAGATGATATTATGGGATTGGCGCCGGTGATTTGGTATCACACGTGGGTTGGCCCCACAACTTGTTATTTGTGACTTGGTCACGGTGGTTTAGCACCACCGGTGGTTTGGCACCACAATATTGATGGATATCGTGACTTTAAGTCACCGGTGGTTTTGTACCACGGGGTAGAAAGGCCGCTTAGGAGTGGAATTGGCGCCACAAGGGGAGCAAGGAGCAGGTGTTCGAGTTCGGAATTCCCTTTCTACTCTTTATTTTGAATGCAAGAGAGAGAGAAATGCTCAATTTTGATTTCAGGATAATAAGGATAATAATGATTTTAATTGGATTTTATTTGATTAATTTTAAAAGGGTGGCAAGGATGAAAAGTAGGCATTTGTTTAATTCAAATTCTTTTGAGATAATTTTAAACTATTGGCCAAGAGTGATTCAAGGTGTTGGCTGAAATTTGAACTCCTTGTTGAAGGGGAGTGGACGGCAAGGAGACTAGGTGATAGGAGGGGAGTGCCGAATTCTCTTTAGGCATACTCTCCATCTTTTTGTCTTTCTCCATTTGCAAGTAGCCGAAATTCCCAAACTCTTCCATCTTTGATTTTCTCTCCTTTCTCAATCTCTCAAAATCGAAAACCATTCTCGTTTTCTTAGACCTTGGTCGAATCCTCTACACTCTCATCTTCAATCTATTTCTTTCCTTTTCTTCTCAAAACCAAAACCCTATCTCCCTTTTCTTATTATTTTCTTTCCTATTAGCGAATCTACTTCCTATCTTGGTGACCAAAATCTCTTTTCCTCCTATTAAACTCACCTTGGTAGAATATTAGGGAAGCATAAGACTCTTGAGTTTCTTTGTCCAATCGATTGGGAAGGTAAGTAATAGCGAAACTCTCCTCTCTTCTTTCTCTTTGTCGACTTGGTTGAAGGGAAAAGCGAAATATATTGGTGGCTAATCGATTGTTAAAACCGATTACATCTAGGTGCTCAAGGATTTTGAGGTATTCAAACCAAGCCTTCATTAAATCGACAATCGGGTGGTAAGTGGTGGTAAGGATCTACTTTAATAGACTATACTTTTAATGATCAAAAGCGAAGGCTATTAATATGGGTATGTGATTCTGATTATAGGAAGCGAAACACTTGGTGTGGTGGCTAGTATTCAATGGGCGTGTAGGTAAGGTTTGGGTTCATCGTAACCCTTTGGGTATATTTTGGTTGGGCGAATGGTCAATGGCACTAACATGGGTAATGGCCAAATATAGGGGCAAGAAGATCTTGTGTGACCGATTGACTCTTGAGGATTTAGAGCTATCGTTAGAACGGTGTGTACATACACACTTTATAACTCATAAGCGTGCTAAATGCATTGTGTGTGCTAAACCGAATTAGCGTAGATTTGGATTTAATACCATCATGGTATAAGCAAGGAATCGAGTAAGTCCTTGTTGTTATGAGTTTTCTTTATGATGCTTTTGGGAAGCATGACATATTTGGTATATGTGGCATATAAATATGTGGTGATGATAAATTGATGTATTTTGTTAAATAAACATGTGGGCATGATTCTGTTATATGCATATCATTGATTGATGTGGGTTGAATGAGAGGAGGGGAAGTGATATTCGTGTCGCGGACACGGTGGTTTGGTACCACATTTCGTGACTACGGTCACGGAGGTTTGGCACCTCATAGCGTCTTGTCCGGTGGCTTAGCACCACGATGGGTTGGCCCCAGATGATATTATGGGATTGGCGCTTGGTGATTTGGTATCACACATGGGCTGGCCCCACAACTTGTTATTGTGACTTGGGTTACGGTGGTTTGGCACCACCGGTGGTTTGGCACCACAATATTGATGGATATCGTGACTTTAAGTCACCAGTGGTTTGGCACCACCAATGGTTTGGTACCACACGGGGTAGAGAAAGGTGTTTTGGATGGCTAGGTTGGGTGCATGTTAAACTTAGTGCATGTTAAACTTGATTGTGATTTGTGTGTATGATGTTGCATTAAACCGGGAAAAGGGTTACACATTGAGTCTTGGTGACTCACCTTTTCCTTTAATATTTTCAGGTGACTCGTAGATCGTGGATGAGGAGCCGGATGGACTCGAGGTGGCCATGCAGAGAAAATATGGATTAAATGGGTTTTGAATTGTTTTAGTTTATTTTGGTTTTATTTGTTCAGTTGTAATAAGGCCTCCTAAGATTATTTTTTATATTATTTTACATGTTTGGATAATTTGTTTAAATCACTTAGTGACTTTAAAATGATTACACAAATTTTCTTACATTCAAGCGTAAAATGTTTTTACGTGCCATCAATTACATCGAAATCGGTAACAATCGACTTAATATATTTTTAAGCGAACTAAGTATTGTTTTCTTTATCTGACTCAAGCTGTTTTTAAAACAAGACAATATCTTTTACCTTAAATTGAATTGGCTAAAGGATTTTTCAAAATGTTTTCCTCTGTAACAAACCAAATTCTACCGTAATGTTTGGGCGAGTGAAGTGTTACATTGGTTGAAATTGCATAACACATGCATGTTATATATGATATTATGTTATGATTGTAAATGGGCTTTGGCCCAATAAATGCTAATTGAATTTTTAGCCCGATGACAATGGTAAGTGAGTTACACATTGAGTTCTAAGTAACTCACCCGTTTTCTTTACCCTCCTCGGTAATGATCAGTGATGGAGGCTTGGGTAGGGACTACTCGATGGAGGCCATACTACGAATAATGGGTTATTTAAATTTGGATTTCTTTTTAAGTACTTTTTATTATTTTTGCTATTTTGTAATAAGGCCTCGGTTAAATTTTTATGGATGTTTTACTTGTGGATTTATTTTATAATATGCTTTAAATACTTAATTGGGGTTATTTTACTAAAAATAGAAATAAATGTTTTTCTTAAATAAGCGTCTGAAAAGTGTTTATTCTTAAATAGTTTTAACTCGGTAATTTTTACGTAACAATATTTTTAAATTTTTGTTTTCAAATTACTTTCGAATTCTTTAAATTTTCTCAAAATATTAAATCAATTTTTCCTAAGTTTCAATTTATAAATTTTACGACCCAAATTATTAGATTTAGTAATCAAACTTAGTTTCAATAACTCCACGTTAAAATGTTTTTAAAAATCTATTTTCTTTAAATCTTTAAAATAAAATTGTCAACCAAGGTTTCTGTGGTTCTATTTTTAATAAATGGAAAAATAAAATTAAATAATTTTCACCACAAGGCATTCCTTGGGTCTTCAACTGCCATCACGTCTTTTTCTCGTCATGGACTCTTTTTCGAAAAATTACATTTAAGTGCTATGTCCGTTTTTGGCTCACAAGAATTCTATAAATTAAAAAAAATATATAGCCCTACGTGGAGATGATAGTCCATGGTCTATTTCCTAAGAACCACAACTTCGACAAAAAATATTTATATAATAAATATATAATATCACATCCATTCTCATATATAACTTAAAACATGCATAAGATCTAAAGAATTTTACTTTCTATGTAACCAAATCATTCAAGAAGAAGAGAAAATTATTTTCATTATCTGTTTATACTTATAGATAGAACATAACCTGGCTCTGATATCAATTGTTGAAAAAACATATTTGGAAATGCAACAAAAAATAAATTTAAGGAAAAACCAGAGTTTTAAAAAAAAAATTCAAAACAAGATCTTGGTTATGATAGCTAAAGTCATAAACACTTCATCAAATTTGTACCTTTCTGATTCATCTAGGATGAGCAATTCGATCGAGTACTCTTCTCCGCTATTCTCAAGTTCACTTCTATTGAGTGTGGGCTCGTTTCAAATCAGAAAAATTTTCACAGAAATTACCAATGGGGTAATTTTGAATTTTTTCTAAACTTTTAGGTCATGATGTAAATCAGAAAAATATCTTTAGAAATTTTCTGGAATAATCTCTTTTGAGAATTTTCTCTCTACAACTTTCTTTTGAGTTCAAGTGTCTAAATAATGACACAAGGCTCTCTTCATACAAGAAGAATTTAGAGAGTTTAACTATGATTAAACTTATTCACTTTAACATTAAATTAATATAATATTTATCAAGATAAATATTAGATTAAATTTAATATTAAATCTTATTAAAATAATAGAAGGTTTATCTACAAGATAAGAATTAAATTAAATTTAATATTAAGATAATCACTTTAATATTAAATTAATAAAATACTATTAAAATAGGTATTTAATTTAATTTAATATTAAACTATTTAAATAATATTATTTTTTAGAATAATAAATCTGAAATTAAATTCTCTGGTAGAGTCATCGTAGGAGTATAACTCTTCCACTACCCAAATTTGGCCACCAAGGCGCATTTGTTGTAGCCATCGCAAGTGTCGTAATACGATGATGTAGGTTCGACAACCTTATGACACCTCAAGCTAGTTCAGCTGCTGTCGAATCAGTCTGGGACAATGACGACCCGACCGATCAGGTCTAGTCACCAGTTGGACCATCGACCCTGTTCCACATACCGGGCCCGACTCGACCAATTTTGGGTCTTAGTCTCAATTTTGGGCTCTCAGGCCCAATTTACGATCTAAGGTCCAATTTTCAAGTTCAATTTTTCATTGGGCCAATTGTCTAACTTGAAAATTAACTTCCAAAATGTAACACCCCAAACTCGGCCTAGACGTTGTGACGAATCTAGCGTGTCAAATCAAAGTGTTGTCTAGAAACTACGTGTTCATTTAAAACCCTTCTACAATTTAAAACTTTCTACCGCTTAAAAATCTTGATTTTTGTTGCTTATTAACAAAACAAGAATTGCTCAAAGATATTCCCTTGAAAAAATATTATTATTTTTTAAAAGCTTGTTTCTTCTTGAAGTCGATTTAAGCGATTCTTGAAAATGTGATATTTTGAAAACAGTAGTTATTGTTTTAAAAACACGTGTTTAATAAACTAGTAGTTTGTAATTAAAAGAAATACCAAATAAAAGTTAAAAAGGAAATCCCAATAGCCTTATTACAAAAATATTATTAACCCAATAATTAAAATAAAGTAAAAATAGATTCGCGAAGTACAGCTTTAAAGCCTGTCGGACATATGGTCACCTCCGAGTCCCTTGCAGCTCTAAATCCTCTAAGGTTGGGGATTACCTGCACAGTTAAAGAAAAAGGGGTGAGTTGCGAGAACTCAATGTGTAATCCCCTATTACGATCACAGTCTGGGCCTAAGCTCTATTCAGTAACAGTCTGGGCCTAAGCCCCAAAATCATATCAATGCAATGGACATGTAACCCAATCCATAACCACCAACTCTCCACCCATACCAACCACCTCTCCATGTGGGGACCATGTCGACCCACCCAGCCAACTCTCCAATGATGCAGCCTAGCTACTAACAACGGTATACGTGGCTGAGCCACTAGAATAAAAAAACGTGGCGATGCCACTATAATGGTACTTCCTCCAAATAAGAAAAAAAATCTCACCCCAATGCAGTATGTCATGTCATAGCTAATCCATGTATATAGTGCAGCTCAATCATAATCAATCATACATTTATTACACATACCATACTGGAACTATCACTAAGGGTACAACAGTCATTTAGACGGTTGGGGGTAAAACGGTCATTTCACCCTGTGAGGACCCATCGGGGGTATTTCGGTAACTTTACCCATAGAGGGTATTTCAGTAATTGTACCCGTGAAGGGTATTTCGATAATTTCACCCATAAAGGGTATTTTGGTAATTTTAACCCTATAATGGCCTTTCCGAAGGCCCACTGTCACCTCGAGCGACATAGATACCCTTTTTGATCAAAACGATGCAATTGGGCCTAAAGCCCAAATTCGGCCCATGTGGACCCACACACTCGTATGGCCCATTTAGTTTATTTTCGGCTACGATTCTGCGAACCTCGCGGCCACATATATTATTCGGCACTTACCATGGATTTTGCCCTTATGGGCCCGTTAGCCCATTAGGCCCACTCAGCCCACGTCTGCTCAACAAGGCCCATTATAGCCTCAGTCCCACGGGAGAGTTCGTGACACTCCCAACAGTCTATCGCCAACACTTATGGCTTGGTTTATCTTTATGAGAGCTCACACGCTCTGTAACACCCCAAACTCGGCCCAAACATTACAATCGGATCTGGTATGTCACTAGAAAATTTCTGTAAAACATGTCGTAATTTCAGAAAATATTTTTCTTATGTTTAATCTTTTATTCGGGAAAAATGAATAGTTGACTGTTTAGATAAAATATGCCTTTATGAATTAAAAGCTCAAGTTTAAATTAGGGCCTTAGTTAGATTAACATGAACAATTTTAAATAACTAAAAGTAATAAAGCCCATAATAAAACAAAATATAAAACTAGTGGCCCATGGCCTTATTACAAAATGTTCAAAACCCACCGATTTAAATATTAAAAAACTAAACAATGAGAAATCCTTTGCTGAATCCCGGGACTCTCTCGCATAGCCACCTCGCGCTTCTCTCCAGCCCGGTCCGATGCACTAGGTGCTACCTGAAAATGTTAATTAATTGGTTGAGTCGCGAGACTCAGTGTGCAACCCTCATGCACCATTAGGTTTGGGCCTTAGCCCCACAGGTCGGAATAATCAGATTGATATACATACAAAAATTATGCAAGCCCAACCCAAAGCCTATGTTTCCATCTGCTACACGCCACCCGTACCAGCCATTCACACCATTGGGGATTTCTACAATCAACCCACACCGCTACACGCCTTGATGGCAGTCATGCTGCTCATCATCAGATCATGGCCATAGCCACTACAATAGGTCACGGCAAAAGCCGCTACAATAGGTCACGGTAAAAACCACTACAACAGATCACGGCAAAAGCCGCTACAACATATAACTTCCTCCTTTAATCAAACCCAACCCATGCAATCACAGAAAAATCAATATACCTCTAGCATATAATCAGAACGTTCACTGACCTGGAGATTTGCTTTTACCCTCTTTGGGCTTCCATCATTATGCCGGGATTTCGACATTTATCAAAACATATAAAACTTATAAACATGTATTTAACGAGCAGATCTAGATGGTGGGGAAGTGTTACACACCTAATATCGCGAAATCCCCTATTCTTAATCGATATCCTTGTTATCTCGATCTACAACTTTGCTCAAAAAGCCAGAAAGATGTGAAAATAGGGACTCCCCTATATTCGGCCATGGTTAGTGTTCTACCCGATTTCAAATATTTAAAAATAAACCAATCTCCTTACCTTGAAATCCTGAAAGTAACACGACTTGAGTGTTACTGATCCTTGACTTAGAGATCTAAGCGTTAGACTCCTCTTCAGATCCCAAAAATACCGAAAATAAGAGAAAATGATAGATTAGTCACTAAATAGCCATTCAATTAGAGACTATGAAAAGTCGAAAAAGATTTGAACCCACGAATCAATACTTACCTACAATTCCTTTCAAATTTCGGCACAACCATACACCACAGAGAGGATTCGGCTCTTAGAGATGAAGACTCGACTATGAAAGGAAATAGAGTTGTAGTTTGACTTTTCAAAGAACTAAAAATTGAAGAGATGGCCAAGAGAAATCCGGCCAATGAATATTAGGGAAAAGAAAATATGAATGGCAAGGTTTCGGCAACTACTAAGGCTTTAGGGGTTTCGATTTTTGACAAAAAAAGAAAAAGAAGAAGAAAAGATTCGAAAGAGAAGAACTAGAGGCTATTCTTAGAGAAAAATAAATGAAAATTCGGCACATACACCTTAAGCCAAAACTGAATGCCCCTTTCTTTTCAAATTCTTCAAAGTTTCGACTAGCATTAAACAGTTAAAGATGGCTTCTATCTTTGATCTATTATCTCCTCAAAAATAGCCATTATCTACTTATTATCCACACAATAAAATATCTCAAATTTAGCCTTGTGCCGTCCCACCTAACTCCCATGACTGCCAATTTTGACCCAATTTCTTGGGCTCCATGTGGCCAAATTTCGGCCTCTTCCCTTGCCTATTGACACTAAACATAGCCCTTCTCCATTGCGCCCCTAGCTGCTGAGCCACAAGCCCAGTATATCAATTAAATCACCCAAAACACTATTTTAAACCCTAGAGTGTCTAAACCAAATATTTAATCAAGGCCTCAGCCCAAACCTCAAATTCTCAATTTAACATATTAAACGAACACCATATAAAAAAATGTACAGGCCCATAAATTTGGGGTGTTACAATTCTACACCCTTAAAATAAATTTCGACCTCAAAATTTACCTGATTAGAAAAGATGGGGATACTATTGTCACATAACATCCTCTGGCTCCCACGTCGCCTCTTCAGTGTTGTGATTCCGCCACAAAACTTTGACCAAAGGGACAGACTTCCTTCTTAACACCTTTACGTCTCGATCCAAGATTTGCACTGGCTCCTCCTCAAAAAACAAATTTGGCATTACTTCAATCTCTTCTACCGGCACTATGTGTGATGGATCAGAACTACAACGTCTCAGCATTGAGACGTGGAACACGTCATGTATCTGTTCCAACTCTGAAGGCAACTCCAATCAATAAGCCACTGGGCCTATATGTTCCAATACCCGATAAGGCCCAATAAACCGTGGACTTAACTTACCCTTCCGACCAAACCTCATTACCTTCTTCCATGGAGATACCTTAAAAAAGACTTGGTCTCCTACCACAAATTCCACCTCCTTCCGCTTTAGGTGCATTTAAGACTTCTGCCAATCAGATGCTTCCTTCAACCGAGCCCGTATTAACTTAAGTTTCTCCTCTATTTTCGAAACTAATTTTGGACCCAACACTTGACGTTCACCTAACTCCGTCCAACAAGTTGGGGCACGACATCTCCTCCCATATAACACCTTATAAGGTGCCATCTGAATGCTAGCTTGATAACTATTGTTATATGCGAATTCCCCCAAAAGTAGATACTCCTTCCAACTACCCCTAAAATCAATGATGCAACCCCTTAGCATATCTTCCAAGATCTGAATTACCCTTTCAGACTGACTATCAGTCTGTGGGTGAAAAGCAGTACTAAAGTCAGTACTAAAGTCTAACCTTGTTCCCATGGCCTGATGACGTAAACCTAGGGTCTCTATCTGATATGATCAACACTGGTGCGCCATGCAATCTCACCTCCTCAGCCACATACAACTTAGCCAACTTTTGCAAAGAAAAATCGACCCGAACCGGTATGAAGTGAGCCGACTTGGTCAAACGATCCACAATCACCCAAATCGAATCCTTCTTAGTGGGCGTAAGGGGTAACCCACTAACAAAATCCATCGTGATCCTTTCCCACTTCTACTGCGGAATCTTGACCTGCTGCAACAACCTCAAAGGCAACTGGTGCTCTGTTTTTACCTGTTGGCACGTCAAGCACTTACCCACGAATTTTGATACCTCTCACTTCAGACCTGGCCACCAAAATTGCTCCCACAAATTCTGATACATCTTAACTCCTCCAGGATGCATAACATATGGGCTAGTATGCGCCTCCTGAAGAATCATCTTCCTTAACTCCACATCCTTCGGCATACAGACTCTCTCCCGGAAAGACAAAACTCCATCACCATTTAAGCTATAGTCCCCTACTTCACCATTTTACACTTTTCGAATTTGAGTACTCAAAACATCATCCAGAAGTTGCTTCTCCTTAATCTGACTTGTCCACATAGGTCTTACTTGAAGTTCAGCTATCAAACTGCCATCCTCATACAGGCTAAGATGAGCAAACATCGCCCTTAAATCTGCTATTTCCTTTCTACTTAACGCATCCGCCACCATGTTAGCCTTGCCTGGGTGGTACTCAATCGAACAGTCATAGACCTTTAATAGCTCAATCCACCTTCTCTGCCTTAGGTTCAACTCCTTCTGAGTGAGGAGATACCTCAAGCTCTTATGGTCAGTGTAAATAACTGACTTCTCTCCATACAAGTAGTGTCTCCAAATCTTCAGAGCAAACACTACTGCCGCCAACTCTAGATCATGCGTAGGATAGTTCAACTCATGCGGTCTTAAGCGTAGAGGACACGCCACCACCTTTCCATCTTGCATCAACACACACCTTAAACACATGTGTGACGCATCACGATGAGCAGTAAATTCTTTTTCGCCTCTGGTGAATTAACACGGTGCTTACATAGAATTCTCTTCAACTTCCCAAAGCTCTCCTGTTGTTTTTCAATCCATACAAATGATACTCCCTTCCTTAACAACTTAGTTAAGGGTGCCGCTATTGATGAGAACCCTTCAACAAACCTTCTGTAATACCCTGCCAAACCCAAGAAACTTCAAACTTTCGCCACCGATTTTGGCAATTTCCAATCCAATACGACTTCTATCTTCCGAGGGTCCACCCTAATTCCCTCTGCAAAAACTACTTGCCCTAAGAAGGTCACTTCTTTCAGCCAGAATTCACACTTACTGAACTTTGCGAACAACTGCTTCCCCCTTAGAGTTCGCAACACCAGACGAAGATGTTTGTCATGTTCCCCCTCAAACTTAGAATAAACCAGGATATCATCGATAAACACCACAACGAATCGATCAAGGTATGGTTGAAACACCCTATTCATCATACCCATGAATGTCGCTGGTGCGTTCGTCAACCCGAACGGCATCACCAAGAACTCATAATGACCATAGCGTGTTTGAAACGCCGTCTTATAAATGTCCCCTTCCTTCACCTTTAACTGATGGTACCCCGACCTTAGATCAATCTTCAAAAAAATTAAAACTCCTTTAAGCTGATCAAACAGGTCGTCGATTCTTGGAAATGGGTACTTGTTCTTAATCGTCAACTTATTCAGTTGACGATAGTCCATGCACATACACATGGATCGTCCTTCTTTTTCACGAATAGGACTAGCGCTCCCCATGGAGACACACTCGGTCGAATAAACCCTCGATCTAATAGTTCCTGAATCTGAGCCTTGAGCTCTACCAGCTCCTTCGGTGCCATTCTATAGGGAGCAATGGACACCAGAGCTGTACTCGGGAGTAGATCTATTCCAAACTCCACTTCGCGATCCGGGGGTAATCCTGAAAACTCCTCTGGAAAGACATCCACGAAATCCCTGACTGTTTGAACCTCATCGACAGTCACCTCCTTAGCATCCAAAGTACTGATAAAGGCTAGAAATGTGCTACATCCCTTCCAAATCATCTTAACAGCTTTCAATACCGATACTACGTTGGATAGGTAGTTCATTCTTTTTCCTAACACAACCACCTCCCCGCCTTCTAGGGCACTCAACACCATACGCTTAGCTCTACAATCCAACTTAGCTCGATGCTTAGTCAGCCAATCCATTCCTAGGATAAGGTCAAACTCTCCAAATGGTAACTCCATTAAATTGTCAGGAACACTACCCCTTGAGTCTCTAAAGGTACATCCCTAAACAGTTTGTCCACTACCCCAGATTGCCCTAGAGGACTAACCACTGTCATCTTCCTAATAGTTGTTTTAGAGTTTAAACTTAGGGTCTCAAATACTGAACATGCAACATAAGAATGGGTTGACCCAATATCAATTAAGGCAAGAAATGGGTTATCAACAATAAGAAACATACTGGTTATAACATCCGGTGCGTCACCATCCTCCGTCGACAAGTTGCATAAACTAGGCTCGGCTGCCTTACGTCTACATTACTTACATTCTTACCAGCTGTTCAACGACCCTGACCAGACCCATTTCCTCCTCTGGCTGCACCACGACCCCCTGGTCTAGGCTACTCACCTCTCTTAGTCTGGTCAGAACCTCGGCCCGTTGGCTGTACCCGATCCATCTGAGGACAGTCCTTAATCAGGTGTTCCGTGGATCCACACCTAAAACATCCACCGATTTTCATTCTGCACTCCCTATAATGTGCCCTCCCATATGAAGGACATGATCGATTCTGGCCCGTCGGAGCACGAGCTGGCCCCTCAGTCTTAGGCCTTTTCTAAAAATTCCCCAATGCTCTTGATGGCCCAAAACTTCTCTTATTCCTACCCTGATCCTTATCCCTTTTTTATCTCTCAGCCCATTTCACCTCCTCAACTATCTAACCTTATCCACCAATATAGCAAAAACTCTCTCTCGTTGCGATGCTATCAGAACCCTTAACACATTCCGCAACCCATCCTCAAACCGAATACAACGTTCATACTCTGTTGCTACCATTCCTCGAGCGTAGCGGCTCAAGCTCAGAAACTTTGCCTCATATTCAGCCACAGACTTACTTTCCTGCACCAAGTTCAGGAATGCCTTTCTTTGTGTATCCATATAGCTGGCCCCAACATACTTTCCCTAGAACGACTCCTTAAAGAAGTCCCAGTCAATCCGGTCTGCAGCAGTACCTTTTTCACCGTGAGCCACCACTGATAGGCCTCGTCTCAAAGGAGAGACACGACCCCTTTCAATTTCTCCCCCACTATGAAGTCTAGGTCATCCATTATACGTTCCACTACCTCCAACCAATATTCAGCAGAACTTGGGGCTATACCAGAGACTCCTCTAAATACTTCTGCCCCGTTGTTTCTAAGTCTCTCTGGTACTGATTTTCGGGCTCTTGTGCCCAAACCAGCCTCATCCACTCTCTCTAACACTCTTAGTACCGCCTGAGACACCACATCCTCTCCGCCCATCTGATCTTGAAATTCTTCCTCCACGGCTGGCAATTTTGGCATCTCGTTTCCTGACCCGTGGCCAGACCCCACTGGCTCTGACATGGTCATGCTACCCCTACCACGACCACGCGGCGGACATCCTCGACCCTTTATGCTCATTCTTCCAACTCGTGTTTATCTGATTAGAAATTTTATGAGTTATTACTTCTTTCCACTGATTATCCACAAACAATTTTATGAAAAAGTAGGTTGATAATGGTTCTTTCAATTTCGGATTCTATCTACCAGTTCAATTCTCAAGTCTACTACCCTAATGCAGAGAATCTCATACATTCACCATCAGCATACAAAGGCATTCTCAAACTTACGTTCATCACCTAGGGGTATTTTCGTCATTTCACTACCTAAGGGTATTTTCGTAATTTTATCCTACAGGGGTATTTTCGTAATTTTCCAACATAGGGTTCCTTGGTGATTTCATGAAATAAGGGTATTTTGGTAATTTTGCAATCTGAGGGTATTTTGGTAATTTGGGAATTTGGGGTATTTCGATAATTTTGAAATCCAGGGTATTTCGGTCATTTTGCACATCAAGGGTCGTTTGGTAAGTTTACAAATCAAGAGTGTTTTCAAAATTTTACAAAACCTAAGAGAGTAACTTGGAGAATTTGATTTCAAAAGAGAAATATAGTAGTGTTCAGGTGTTTTTGAGTGGTTGTCATGTTGTGTGAGTTGGTTTTTTTTTCAGAAAAAAATTTGTTGATTTCATAAATCGGGGTATATTTACAAATCTTGGTATATATTTTTTTTCAAAATAAGAGTATTTTCACAATTTTGTAGAAACAAAGTGGCTGGTCCCTTTCAGGTTTTAATTATAAGGTTTAGCCTGTCAACAAGTCCTCATGATTAGGGTGAACGGTCACTACGCACTGTAAGATTCAGTGAAGAGGAGGTGAGTTGCTAGGGCTGCTTAAATACCAAGCTCTCCTAAATCCACTCCTAGACATGCGTATGCAGTTTGCCACACCCTATCTCGGCTAAGGTGAATAGTCACTACACACCTGTAAGGTTCAGTGAAGAAGAGGTGAGTCACTAGGGCTTAAGTACTGTGCTCTTGGGACCCAATCCGAGACATGCGTATGTCATTGCCACACCCTAGTCTTGCGACTCGTTCACAGGTTTGTTTAGTGAGTTTAAGTCTTATGAGATTTAAGAAGTAGTTTAAGTTAAGCCTAAGGTCCATCAGATTCTAACTAAAATAATCTATGTTCCATAAGCCCATCAAGCCCACATATTTAAATCACACAATGGTTTAGAGTACTTACAGCAGACTTGGTCAAGACACAGTGCCATCTTGAAAAACCCATCCTGTAACATTTATAAAGCATGCATACTTCAAAATCCTATTTTTAGAAAACGTCTCGAGCCCAAAACCCTAGAGCCAAGTTTTGAACCGGGCTCTGATACCAATTTGAAACACCCCAAATCTAGCCCAAACATTACAACCAGATCTGGTATGTCACTAGAAAAATTCTGTAAAACATGTCGTAATTTCAGAAAATATTTTTCTTATGTTTAATCTTTTATTCGGGAAAAATGAATAGTTGACAGTTTAGATAAAATATGCCTTTATGAATTCAAAGCTCAAGTTTAAATTCAGGCCTTAGTTCGATTAACATGAACAATTTTAAATAACTAAAAGTAATAAAAGCCCATAATAAAACAAAATATAAAACTAGTGGCCCATGGCCTTATTACAAAAATGTTCAAAACCCACTGATTTAAATATTAAAAAAGCTAAACAATGAGAAATCCTTTGCTGAATCCCGGGACTCTCTCGCATAGCCACCTCGCGCTTCTCTCCAGCCCGGTCCGATGCACTAGGTGCTACCTGAAAATGTTAATTAATTGGTTGAGTCGCGAGACTCAATGTGCAACCCTCATGCACCATTAGGTTTGGGCCTTAGCCCCACAGGTCGGAATAATCAGATTGATATACATACAAAAATTATGCAAGCCCAACCCAAAGCCTATGTTTCCATCTGCTACACGCCACCCATACCAACCATTCACACCATTGGGGATTTCTAAAATCAACCCACACCGCTACACGCCTTGATGGCAGTCGTGCTGCTCATCATCAGATCATGGCCATAGCCACTACAACATGTCACGGTAAAAGCCGCTACAACAGGTCACGGTAAAAACCACTACAACAGATCACGGCAAAAGCCGCTACAACATATAATTTTCTCCTTTAATCAAACCCAACCTATGCAATCAGAGAAAAATCAATATACCTATATCATATAATCAGGACGTTCACTGACCTGGAGATTTGCTTTTACCCACTTTGGGCTTCCATCATTAAGCTGGGATTTCGACATTTATCAAAACATATAAAACTTATAAACATGTATTTAACAAGCAGATCTAGATGGTGGGGAAGTGTTACACACCTGATATCTCGAAATCCCCTATTCTTAATCGACATCCTTGTTATCTCGATCTATAACTTTGCTCAAAAATCCAGAAAGATGTGAAAATAGGGACTCCCCTATATTCAGCCATGGTTAGTGTTCTACCCGATTTCATATATTTAAAAATAAACTAATCTCCTTACCTTGAAATCCCAAAAGTAACACGACTTGAGTGTTACTGATCCTTGGCTTAGAGATCTAAGCGCTAGACTCCTCTTCAAATCCCAAAAATACCGAAAATAAGATAAAATGATAGATTAGTCACTGAATAGCCATTCGGCTAGAGACTATGAAAAGCCGAAAAAGATTTGAATCCCACGAATCAATACTTACCTACAATTCCTTTCAAATTTCGGCACAACCATACACTACGGAGAGGATTCGGCTCTTAGAGATGAAGACTCGGCTATGAAAGGAAATAGAGTTGTAGTTTCAGCTTTTCAAAGAACTAAAAATTGAAGAGATGGACAAGAGAGATTCGGCCAATGAATATTAGGGAAAAAAAAGGTGAATGGAAAGGTTTCGGCAACTACTGAGGCTTTAGGGGTTTCGATTTCTGATAGAAAAGAAAAAGAAGAAGAAAAGATTCGAAAGAGAAGAACTAGAGGCTATTCTCATAGAAAAATAAATGAATATTCGGCACATACACCTTAAGCCAAAACCGAATGCCCCTTTCTTTTCAAATTCTTCAAAGTTTCGGCTAGCATTAAACACTTAAAGATGGCTCATATCTTTGATCTATTATCTCCTCAAAAATAGCCTTTATCTGCTTATTATCCACACAATAAAATCTTTCAAATTTAGCCTTGTGCCGTCCCACCTAACTCCCCTGACTGCCAAATTTTTGACCCAATTTCTTGGGCTCCATGTGGCCAAATTTGGGCCTCTTCCCTTGCCTATTGACGCCAAACATAGCCCTTCTCCATTGTGCCCCTAGCTGCTGAGCCACAAGCCTAGTATATCAATTAAATCACCCAAAACACTATTTTAAACCCTAAAGTGTCTAAACCAAATATTTAATCAAGGCCTCAGCCCAAACCTTAAATTCTCAATTTAACATATTAAACGAACACCACATAAAAAAATGCACATGCCCATAAATTTAGGGTGTTACATGCTTGAGTGATCTCAAATGTCGATATTCTGGCTTTCTGGCATTTCGGCTTTTAGCCGATTCAGAGATCATCCCATTAACAGAACAAAAAGGGGTGTGAGATTACACACCTTGATTACGAGTTGTATTTTGAAATGCTTCCAAGCCACCTATGATAACGACCATCCATTAGTTGGTCTCAACCTTTGGTAACCTAAAATACTGAAATACTTTACTTAACTAGCTTTTCTTACCATGTGACACGATCTCCCACAGCACAATGGTAATCGGCCCTATTTCTTGGCTACTTGAAAACGGTCCCTAACAATATATGATGAACAAAAGAGAGTTAGCAGCCATCCCACATTCGGCCCCCTATAGAAAAGAGGGAGACCAAAGTTTACTCATGAAGTCACAAGAATACCCACTAGCAACGAATTAAGAAAGCATTTGACTTCCTGCGCCCTTACCAATACCAGTGAATGACGACAATTGTTAGTTGTTTGGCAATAGGATCCAGCCCCAACCACCAAGGACAAAAAGATTCGGATAAAGAGATTATGATGATTAGGCTTACAAGATTCAGCCAGCAGAAAGAGGACCAAAGATTTAAGAAGAAATGATGTTCGGCTAAAGGGAAATCGAAAAGGGAGAAGTGTTGCAATAAGGCCCAGAGTAAAAGAAGAGAAAACGGATGAAATGTGAAGAGAGTTAGAAGGAAAAGTAAGATTCAGCCACACAAGTGGGAGGTAAAACGAGTGACAAAAGTTTATGATAGGCTACTAGCAAGAAGAGGAGAATAAAAGAAAGGTGCACAAAAGGTATAGAAAAGTGCACAAAATGCTTTACAGAAGGAAAAACCAGAAAAAAATAAAAATGAGAGCTTCAAAAGAAAAAAGGGGTTTCGATTTCTACCCACACTCAAAGCTGCCGAAAATGCTTCCAAAATACCAACCCCTAGCCGAAATCCCCTACTTAGCTACACTCCCACATTCAACCAACTTCCCCACACCTATGACTTCCTTGATTTCCTCCCCTACACCCTCATAGAAACGCTCCCATCCATCCATTTGAAACATTTGACCAAGTCTCTAACCCTTCTTGTAGAGTTTGATCCAAACTCTACTTCCTCCATTCTCAAGGCACAAAATAAAAGTCTCCAATTGCAATTTGTGGGATTCGAACCCCACTCCCCCATGCTACTTTATTGACGCCACAGCCACAAGTCACATGCTCATCTTGTGTCATTTTAACGCATACCATTTTACTTAAGCCCTACTGCCAACAGCCCTCTCCACTTAAGGGCCAAAAATTAAATTTTTTTCCCAAGCTCAGACTCGAACCTAGGCCTCCTTAGAACCCCCAAATACACTCAAATAGCTAGCTGCTCAAGCACAACATGAAATCCAGCAAAAATTACGGCCCCTAACTTTTGAGACGTTACAACTCTACCCCCTTAAAGAAATTTCAGCCTCAAAATTTACTTGATCAGAAGAGGTGAGGGTATTGCTAGCGCATTGCCTCTTCTGGCTCCCATGTTGCTTCCTCCGAACCGTGATTATGCCAAATCACCTTAACTAACGGAACATATTTTCTTCTTAACACTTTAACATCTTGGTCCAGTACCTGCATCGGTTCTTCCTCAAAGGTCAGATTAGGTCTCACCTCGATCTCCTCCACTGGCACTATATAAAAAGGATCAGAACGATATCTCCTCAGCATAGCAACGTGGAACACATTATGTATACGATCTAACTTAGGAGGCAGCTTTAGTTGATAACCCACACATTTAAATACCTGGTAAGGTCCGATGAATCTAGGGCTCAACTTGCCTTTTCGCCCAAATCTCAGAATCTTCTTTCATGGGGAGACTTTTAAGAAAACATAATCTCCCACTGTGAACTCAATCTCTTTACGCTTCAAATTAGCATACAACTTCTGCCTATCAGATGCTTCTTTTAACTGATTACGGATCAATTTCACCTTCTCCTCGGTTTCAGAAACTAACTCTAGACCCAATAGCCACCGCTTACCCAATTCTGTCCAACAAGTAGGAATACGACACCTACGACCATATAATGCCTCGTACGGTTCCATCTGAATACTGGATTGATAGATGTTGTTGTAAGCGAATTTTGCTAATGGAAAATAGTCTTCCCAACTGCCTTTGAAATCAATCACACAGCTTCTTAGCATGTCTTCCAAAATCTGGATTACCCTCTCCGACTGCCCATCAGTCTGAGGATGAAATGCCATGCTGAAATCTTACCTCATACCCAAAGCTTCGTCTAACACTTTTCAGAATCGAGATGTTAATCTAGGGTCCCTATCCGAAATGATAGACACTGGTACTCCATATAACCTTACAATTTTCGCCACATATAACTTGGCCAACTTCTGCAACAAGTAATCAGTGCGAACCAGTATGAAGTGGGCAGACTTAGTCAGTCGGTCAATAATTACCCATACCGAATCTTTCTTAGTAGGTGTCAAGGGCAGCCCACTAACAAAGTCCATGGTTACCTTCTCTAACTTCCAGAGTGGAATTTTAATAGGTTGCAGCAATCCAGAAGGCAATTGATGCTCAGCCTTCACTTGCTGGCATGTCAAACACTTACTTACAAAATCGGTAACCTCACGCTTAAGTCCTGGCCATCGGTATAGTTCACGTAGATCTCGGTATAACTTGTTTCCACCAGGATGCATAGCGTATAGGCTACTATGCGCCTCCCGCAGCATAGACTGCTTTAACTGAGAATCCCTCAGTACACAAAATTTCCCACGGAAACATAATACTCCTTCACCATTCAGCCCAAAAATCCACAATCTCCCCCTTATTCACCAGTTGAAAGCGAGGAACCAATGATTCATCTAGCAACTGCTTCCCTTTATTTTAACCAATCCAAGTCGATTTTACTTGAAGTTCATCTAACAAACTACCATCCTCAAACAGGCTGAGAAGAGCAAACATTGCTCTTAGATCAGATACAACCTTACGGCTCAATGTATCTGCTACCACGTTAGCTTTCCCCGGATGGTACTCAATCGAGCAATCATAATCCTTAAGCAGCTTTATCCATCTTCGTTGCCTAAGGTTCAACACCTTATGAGTAAGGAGGTACTTGAGACTTTTATGGTCGGTATAAATGATGGACTTTTCCCGTACAGGTAGTGTCTCCAAATCTATAGTGCGATACCATCGCAGCTAATTCCAAGTTATGAGTGGGGTAATTCACCTCGTGCGGCCTAAGCTGACGAAACACATATGCCACCACCCTACCCTCCTGCACCAATAAACAACCTAAACCCGTGTGCGACACATCACAGTAGACAATAAATTCCTTTCCAGCCTCTGGCTGTATTAATGTCGGAGCTTCAGTCAGAATCTTCTTCAGCTTTTCAAAACTCTCCTGTTGTTTATTAGTCCAAACAAACAGTACTCCTTTATGCAGTAACTTAGTTAAGGGTACAGTAATTAGGGAAAACCCCTCAACGAATCGTCTGTAATACCCAGCCAGACCCAAAAAACTTTGAATCTCAAGTACCGACTTCGGTGGCTTCCAATCTAATACGGACTCAACTTTTCGGGGATCAACCCTAATCCCTTCAGCAGACACGACATGCCTAAAAAATGTCACCTCTCGTAGGCAAAACTCACACTTGTTGAATTTGGTATAAAGCTGCTTTTCTCTCAATATTTGCAGAACAACCCAGATGTGAATCATGCTCCTTCTCGTTTTTGAATACACCAGAATATCATCTATAAACACTACCATAAATCGGTCCAAACAGGGTTGGAAAACCCGGTTCATCATATCCATGAAAGTAGCTGGTGCATTCGTTAACCCAAACAACATGATCAGAAACTCGTAGTGTCCATAACAAGTCCTGAATGTTGTCTTGTACACATCTGCCTCTTTAACCCTTAGCTGATGGTATCTCGATCTAAGATTTATCTTAGAGAAAATCGAAGCTACTCACAGTTGGTCAAGCAGATCGTGTATCCTTGGTAACGGGTGCTTATTCTTAATCGTCAGTTTATTCAGTTGACGATAATCAATACACATACACATAGACACATCCTTCTTATTCACAAACAATACCAGTGCTCCCCACGAAGAAACACTCAGTCGGATGAATCCTCTATCTAGTAGCTCTTGGATCTAAGCCTTTAATTCTACCAGCTCCTTCGGTGCCATCCTATAATGGGCGATGGACACCGGAGCCAGTCCTGGTAGGAGCTCAATGCCGAATTCAACCTCACATTTGGAGGCAACCTCGGAAACTCTTCAGGAAATACATCTGGAAACTCCTTTACTATTTTGACATCTCCAATAGATAAACCCTTAACATTAGATGTACTGACATAAGCTAGGAACACTCACAACCTTTGCGAACTAGCTTCTCGGGCCTTAATGCTGAGATTACATTAGATAAATAATCCCTTTGCTCCCCTATGATGACCACCTCCTCAACCTCCGAAAACTTTAATACCATGAGCTTAGCAACACAATCCAAATTCGTAAGGTGTTTCACTAACCAATCCATGCCTAAAATAAGATCGAACTCACCAAACAGCAGTTCCATCAAATCCACCGGAAAGACAAACCCTTGGACCTCAGGGGCACATCTCTAAACATTTTATTCACCCTAACCGATTGTCCCAGTGGACTAATCACTGACATATCCCTATCAGTAATTTCGAACTGTATACCCAAAGTTCCAGACACAGTACATGCAACATACGAGTGCGTAGATCCAATATCAATTAAAGCGGTATATGTTACATTATGAATAAGGAACGTACCAGTTATGACGCCAGGTGCGTCACCATCCTCTCGGGGCTGAGCATCATAAACCAACACTGGCTGTCTAGCCTCTTTGTTACCAGCACCTCTGCCCGGTGCTCCATGACCTCGTCCTAACCCATTTCCCCCTCTGGGTGAACCACGGCCTCTCGATGGCTGCTGACCACCTCTCCCTGGCTGCACATAGCCTAACCTACTGCTTGTATCTGCACAGGCCCCTGAGGACAGTTTCTAAACTGATGATCCTTGGGCCCACATTTGAAACACCCCCAATTCTTTTCCATCACTCTCCCAAATGAGATCTCTCACACTCAACGCAAGGTTGCAGTAGACCAGCAACAACTGGAACCCCAGCTCGGTGGCCCATCAAACTTAGGCCCCTTCCTTGGCCCACTAGAAAAACTTGAAGGCCCAAAATACCTCTTAACTCTGCCCCTTTCCTTCTCACGATTTTGACGCTCAGTGCGTTACACATCCTCGGTAATCTTTGCCTTTTCAATCAGGGTAGCGAAGTCTCTTTCCCTCTACGGGGCTATCAGTACCCACAACTCATCCCGGGGACCATCTTCAAATAGCACGCAGCGCTTATAATCAATCGTAACTATTCCCTTAAGCCAGACTCAAGAATTTCTTCCTCCTGGCATCCACATAACTCGCCCTAACATATTTTTCTTAGAAAAGCGTCTTAAAGAAGTCTCATGTCAAACGGTCGGCCTGTGTGCCTTTTTTCATAGTAAGCCACCATTGATATGCCTTATCCCGTAGTAAAGACACTGCCCTTTTCAGTTTTTGCTCCACCGTACAATCGATATCATTCATTATTTGCTCGACAGCCTCCAACCAATACTCTACTACATTCAGAGCTACACCGGAGTCATTCAGAGATTGACCCTCGGCCCACTGACCCCGTACTTGCTCCAGCAACCCTTTTCAGAACCTGTAACATCGCTTGGGGTAGGGCATCATCCCCATCGGCCCGGTCATGAGACCCCGTCTCGGTCACTGGTGAGGCTGGTGCTTCCCTGTCAAGCATGTGTCCTGATGCTGATGATCCAAACTTAGTACCACGGCCTCTACCGCGACCACGTGTACCCCTTTCGCGACCTCTTGTGCTCATATCGATGTAGCGTACTTATTTGATTTGAGAGGTTTATGCATCAGCTTATAGTTCTCATAATTATTAAAAAATATTTTATGAAAAGCAGTAATTAGGGTTGTTCTTGCAAATCGAATTTACTACATTTCAGTCTCCTATAGTCTTAGTTTCCCTAACTAAGGAGTTTCAGTGTACTACTACTATCTCTAGCAGTTTTCTAAGAATAGCCATTTCAGTATACTGCAGAGTACAGTGCTTGAAAACTTACAGATTTTATGCCGGAGACTCGGTGTGCCACACTTTCAATAACATCATTTCTTTCCAACCCAAATTTAAACAAATTAAGAAAAAAATTTCAACACCCATCCTACAGCCGAGTTTTGTAATCTAGCTCTGATACCACTAAATATAACACCCCAAACCCGACCTAGAGTTGTGACCGAATCTAGCGTGTCACATCAAAGTATTGTCTGGAAACTACGTGTTCATTTAAAACCCTTCTACAATTTAAAACTTTCTACCACTTAAAAATCCCAATTTTTGTTGCTTATTAACAAAACAAGAATTGCTCAAAGATATTCCCTTGAAAAAA
The DNA here is from genome assembly GCA_025506655.1 of Gossypium rotundifolium. Classification (NCBI taxonomy): domain Eukaryota; kingdom Viridiplantae; phylum Streptophyta; class Magnoliopsida; order Malvales; family Malvaceae; genus Gossypium; species Gossypium rotundifolium. Next base: position 112,964,948 of record CP106729.1, read on the forward strand.
TATTATTATTTTTTAAAACCTTATTTTCTGTAGAAGTCTGATTTAAACACTTGCGAAAACGTGATATTTTGAAAACAGTAGTTATTGTATGTTTAATAAACTAGCAGTTTGTAATTAAAAGAAATACCAAATAAAAGTTAAAAAGGAAATCCTAATGGCCTTATTACAAAAAAATTATTAACCCAATAATTAAAATAAAGTAAAAATAGAGTCGATAAGTTCAGTTTTAAAGCCTGTCGGATGTCTGGCCACCTCCGAGTCCCTCGCAGCTCCAAATCCTATAAGGCTAAGGATTACCTGCATAGTTAAAGAAAATGGGGTGAGTTGCGAGGACTCAGTGTGTAATCCCCTATTACGATCACAGTCTGGGCTTAAGCCCTATTCGGTAATAGTCGGCCTAAGCCCCAAAATCATATCAATACAATGGACATGTAACCCAACCCATACCACCAACTCTCCACCCATACCAACCATCTCTCCATGTAGGGACCATGTCGACCCACCCAGCCAACTCTCCAATGATGCAGCCTAGCAGCTAACAACGGTATCCATGGCTGAGCCACTAAAATCAGAATACCTGGCTATGCCACTATAATGGTACTTCCTCCAAATCAGAAAAAATGTCACCCCAATGCAGTATGTCATGTCATAGCTAATCCATGTATACAGTGCATCTCAATCATAATCAATCATACGGTTATTACACATAACATACTGGTACTATCACTAAGGGTATAACGGTCATTTAGACGGTTAGGGGTAAAACGGTCATTTCACCTGGTAAAGGCATATCGGTAATTTTACCCATCGAGGGTATTTCGATAATTTTACCTATAAAGGGTATTTCGGTAATTGTACCCATTAAGGGTATTTCGGTAATTTTACTCGTAAAGGGTATTTCAGTAATTTTACCCCTATAATGGCCTTTTCGAAGGCCCACTGTCGCCTCGAGCGAACGGATATTCTTTTTGATCAAAATGGTACAATTGGGCCTAAAACCCAATTTTGACCCATACGGGCCCACACACTCGTGTGGCCCATTCAGTCCATTTTCGGCTACGATTCTACGAACCTCGCGGCCACATCTATTATTCGACACTTACCATGGATTTTTCCCCTGTGGGCCCGTTAGCCCATTGGGCCCACTCAGCCCACGTCAGCTCAATAAAGGCCTATTACAGCCTCATCCCACGGGAGAGTTCGCGACACTCCCAATAGTCTATCGCCAACACTTGTTGTAACACCCTTAACCCATGTCCATCGCCGGATTAGGGTTATAAGGCATTACCAAACTAAACTCACTTCCAAATAGACACTTAATTGAAATCAAGCACAAGCAATGCGATCATTACTATATTAAAACATTACAAATGTCCAAATCACATAACTTAAGCCTTCATGTCATATATATATATATATATATATAAACCATGTCCCAACTTATGTCATTTAATAACATATATCAGACATAAATCGAAACTCATATGACATAAGTTGATTTTCATTCATATTACTATAATACATATGCATATTAAACCAACCAAACCATTATACCATTTAATAATCAATTGCTTATACAAACATATTAATATTACAAAGCCAAATTCACTTTAACATAACATTATTTATTCATAATAACTCATCAAGCATATGTCATTTACATAGCAACCATGTTTCACTTATAACAAGCCAAGTTCAAATTTACTAAAACCAACGCATAACCTATATATATATATATATATATATATACCAAATGAGCACCTTCCATATATGATATACACCATAACCAATTCAAAACAACCATTAGCATTATAATGCAAGTCATTATATCAAAATGTAAGACTTAAAGTTAACCAAAAGGAATAAGCCTTTTTCGCAAGGCTAAACTATGCTTATATATATAATCAAAGTTCATTAATTTAACAACTTAGTCTAACCTATACATGCCTTTTTTATTCAAAAACCAAAATGTATGTAATATATATATATATATATATATATATACCAAAAAGTTGATAGTATGGATGATTCTTCTGACAATCCTTTGAGTCCGTAGCTTGATCCAAAAACCTATAAGAAATAATATTAATCATACACAGAGTGAGCTTGCTAGCTCAGTAAGCCTCAAGTAAATATTAATGTAATAAACATACATCAAAATATATCAATCTCCATACTACGACATGGAATATAATCATTTCAATATAACTTATATATTGCCGAATACTAGTATTACACTTCACTTAATTAATAATACTTTATCACCATGTACTTAGACATAATCAACTTCAGTGGTTATCATGTGTATTTGAATAACCCAAGTCAAGTGAACATGTTAATATTTTGGTCTCATATTTTTTTTTTTTTTTTTTTTTTTACACACATATACACATATTACCAAATTCCTTTACCATTGCTTTTCACATCTATAACCGAATATCCAAGTAACATGAATATATGAATATGCTTCATTCTTACATATATAAATAGATCATACATATCAAAAATAAGCTCGAATTCGTGAACTAAATACCTTTTTGAATTATCAATTCATCACATCACATTTAACTTAACAATAATAAACTTTCTTACCTTACTCCTTACCAATGCAATAAACTACTCTTTACCCGAGTTTATAGCACATAGCATTATATATATCTCAACTTGTTTGAATCTTAGATTCACTGATTAAAGCATATCACCGGCGTTAAGCCTGCTAAGCATTAAAGCTTGAATTACACACCGGCATTAAGCCTGCTAGGAAATAAGCCCAAAATATATCACCGGCACGAAGCCTGCTAGGCATAAAGCCTGAAATATATCACCGGCACGAAGCCTGCTGGGCATAAAGCCCGAAATATATCACCGACACGAGGCCTGCTAGGCTCGAAGCCGAGTAACACACCGGCACAAGGCCTGCTAGGCTCGAAGCCCGATCTATTTATCAAATCAATTCATCAACTTATATTCCTTAACACTTACATCACTATCAATTCATATACATAAACCACATTCACATATCATATCAAATGTACTAATTCACATTGCATTTCAGCATATCCAATCCAATATAGAACATTTACATTCGGCTATCACCTATTTCCTTACTCAAATTAATCAAATAATATCATTGAAAATATTCATATTTATCTCTTTAATATACTTTAACTTAAGAACTTACCTCGACTGTCGACGGACAACTTAGACCGGCTATTCGAGAACTTTCGTCTTTCCCAGATCTAATTCCGTTTTTATTTGTTCTTGATCTAAAACACATTAAATTCAGCTCATTCAAGTACATTTCACTTCAATTTAGTCCCAAAACACATAAACATGCAAATTACCATTTTACCCCTAAGGTTTCACATTTTTACTATTTAGTCCTAATTGCACAAAACACAAAATACACACAATTTGCCAAGACTATACAAGGGTCGAATATTCCTAGGGACTTTACAAGCCCTCTCATTTCATTTATTTTGCAAAAAGTCCCTCTAAAATTTTATTTTTATAAAATAGCCCTAAATACAAAATTTTACCAAAATTTCTAATACAAAACTTGTAAATCTTTAACACATCTTTAATCTAAAACCATCAAATATCAAAACCATTTAAACATGTTAATGGCCGAATCCTATATACATACAAATTTCAAAAATTCAAGCATGGGTCGGGTAATATACGAAGCATCGATCTCAAAAACGTAAAAATTATCAAAAACCGATAAAAAACTAACCTTGAATCAAAGCTTGAAGTAGCCGAAATTTAAATAAGGTCTTCTCTCTTTTCTTTAACACATTCGGCCATAAAAGGAAATAAGATGATAATGGCTTTTCTCATGTTTTATTTAACATATATTATAACATTTAATTAATTACCTATTTAACCTTATAACATAAAATTATATAATATAAAACTAAAGGTTAATCTTGTCATATAGCATCCGCTAACTTAAAAATGGGTTATCTACCCATTTAACACCTCATATTAAAAAGCCATCATCATTCTAGCACTTTACACTATAGCTTGCAACTTTTACACTTTACGCAATTTAATCCTTTTTGTTTAATCTAACACGCAAACGATTAATTTTTTCCACGAAACTTTCACACACCTTATTTCACATATAATAAACACAAAAATAATATTTAAATACTTCTCAGACTCGGATTCGTGGTCCCAAATCACCGTTCCGATTAGGGTCAAATTCGGACTGTTACAACTCACCCCCTTAGGGATTTTCGTCCCCGAAAATCTTATCGTTAAACAAAGTTGGATATTGTTGCCTCATTGAATCCTCAGGCTCCCATGTAGCCTCTTCAACTCCGTGCCGATTCCATAAAGCTTTCACTAATGGAATTCTCTTGCTTCTCAATTCTTTCATTTCTCGAGCTAGAATACGAATTGGTTCTTCATCTTAAGTCATATCGGGTCAGATTTCAACCTCTGACGGAGTGATCACATGTGACGAATCTGATCTGTACTTACGAAGCATCGAAACGTGAAATATGTCATGTATCATTTCTAATTCAGTGGGCAACTTCAATCTATAAGCAACAGGCCCAATATGTTCAGTGATTTCATAAGGTCCGATGAATCTCAGACTAAGTTTGTCTTTTCAACCAAATCGAAGTAATTTCTTCCACGGGGAAACTTTCAAAAACACTTGATCTCCAACTTAAAACTCAATGTCTTTACGTTTCAAAACAGCATAAGACTTTTGCCGATTCGAGGCAGCTTTCAAAGTATCTCTGATCACAACCACTTTCTGTTCAGTCTCTTTAATCAAATCAACCCCGTGTATCTTGCTTTCACTAAGCTCATTCCAATACAATGGTGTACGACACTTGTGGCCATAAAGAGCTTCATAAGGTGCCATTTTGATACTCGATTGAAAACTGTTATTATAAGCAAATTCAATCAAAGGTAAGTATCTTTCCCACGTACCTCCAAACTCGAGGACGCAACATCTCAACATGTCCTCAAGTATCTGAATAGTTCGCTCGGTGATCAAATCCATCTGCGGATGAAAGGCTGTGCTAAAGTGAAGTTTAGTACCTAAAACATCTTGCAGTTTCTTCCAAAATCGCGATGTGAACCTCGGATCTCTATCTGAAATAATGGAACTTGGCACACCATGCAATCTCACAATCTGTGATACATACAACTCAGCAAGTTTATCAAGTGAATAGTCTGTACGAATTGGCACAAAATGAGCTGATTTGGTCAGTCTATCCACTATAACCCAAACTGCATCTTTCTTACTCGGTGTCGTAGGCAATCCGGATACAAAATCCATAGTGATTCTATCCCATTTCCATTCAAGTATCATGATCGGCTGAAGTAACCCTGAAGGCACTTGATGTTCTGCTTTTACTTGCTGACAAACTAAGCACTTCGAGACAAATTCAGATATATCCCGTTTCATGCCAGGCCACCAATAGAACTGTTTCAAATCATTATACATTTTCGTGCTACTTGGATGTATGGATAATCGACTATCATGAGCCTCGCTCAAAATCATCTGAATCAAGTCCACATTCTTCAGAAAACATATTCGGCCTTTGAAATTCAAACAATCATTTGTATCAATTCGAAACTCTGACTCTGCATCATTTTCATATTGAACTCGTCTAGCAATCAAGTCTTTGTCAATTCTTTGCGCATCACAAATTTGTTGAATAAACATCGGTCTTGCTTTTAACTCGGCTATGATCGAACCATCACCAGTCACAACCATATGTGCGTTCAACGCACAAAGAGCAAACAATGATTTCTGACTTAGGGCATCCGCAACAACATTGGCTTTTCCCGGATGGTAATCAATTACTAATTCATAGTCTTTCAACAGTTCTAACCATCTGCATTGTCTCAAGTTCAAATCTTTTTGAGTCATCAAGTACTTCAGACTTTTGTGATCCGAGTAAACATGACATTTTTCACCGTATAAGTAATGACGCCAAATTTTCAATGCGAACACAATAGCTGTGAGTTCTAAGTCATGTGTCGGGTAATTTCTTTCATGCGGCTTCAATTGTCTTGAAGCGTAGGCTACGACTTTGCCTTCCTGCATCAAAACGCAGCCCAAACCATTCAAAGAAGCATCAGAATAAATAACAAATTCTTTACCCGATTCAGGCTGAATTAACATTGGAGCTTCGGTCAAAAGGGCTTTCAACTGATCGAAGCTTTTCTGACACTTTTTCGACCACTCGAACTTGACATCTTTCTGCAATAGCTTTGTCAACAAGGTAGCTATTATAGAAAAACCTTTCACAAATCATCGGTAATAACCCGCAAGTCCCAGAAAGCTTCGAATTTCAGAAACATTCTTTGGTGGTTTCTAATCAAGAATAGCCGATATTTTGTTTGGGTCAACACGAATACCTGATGCTGAAACAACGTGACCCAAAAAGCTAACTTCCTTCATCCAGAATTCACACTTACTAAACTTTGCATACAACTGTTTATCTCGCAAAGTTTGTAGCACTAATCTCAAATGCTCGGCATGCTCAATTTCATATTTGGAATAGATCAGTATATCATCAATAAACACTACTACAAATCGATCCAAAAACTGTCTGAGAATTCGATTCATCAAATCCATAAAAATAGCAGGTGCATTAGTAAGTCCAAAAGGCATAACTCAAAACTCAAAATGTTCGTACCTCGTCCAAATGCGTCTTTGGCACATCTCAGATATCTCGACTCAGAATCGATAATAATCCGATCTCAAATCTATCTTTGAAAATATCAAGCCCTTTCAACCGGTCAAACAAGTCATCAATCCGAGGTAACGGATACTTATTCTTTATAGTCACCTTATTCAGCTGCCGATAATCAATACACATTCGCATCGTTCCATCTTTCTTTTCACAAAATAATCGGTGCACCCCAAAGAGAGAAACTCGGGCGTGCAAAACCCTTATCTGTCAATTCTTGCAACTGTGCTTTCAACTCTTTCAACTCAGTAGGTGCCATTCGATACGGAGCTATCGAGATTGGAGTCGTCCCCAGTATTAATTCAATCCCAAACTCAATCTCTCGTACCGGTGGTAAACCTAGTAATTTTTCAGGAAACACATCTGGGTATTCACCGACGACCGGTACAGATTCAATCTGTTTTTCAGACACTTTATTTCCCAGTACATAGGCTAAATAAGCTTCGCATCCTTTTCTCACATACTTTTGGGCTAGCATTGATGATATTACTGTGGGTAACCCGTTTAAATCATTAGTTTCAACTCGGATGCTCTCACCATTCTGACATCTCAAATCAATAATCTTCCTTTTGCAATTAACCACTCATAGTGCAAAGTTAACCAGTCCATTCCCAAAATTATATCGAACTCGTCGAAAGGCAACAACATTAAATCGCTGGAAGACAGGAATCCCGAATCATCAACGGGGCAACCTTTACACACTTTATCGACAAGTACACATCGACCCAAGGGGTTGGACACACAGATCACAAACTCATTAGATTCAACAGGTAGAGTCTTACTGGATACTAGAATTTCCCGTACATATGAATGACTCGACCCAGGGTCAATCAGTGCAATCACATTAGTATCATAAAGTGTGAAAGTACCGGTAATAACGTCTGGGGAAGAAGTATCCTCTCTGGCATGTATAGCATAAGCTCTAGCTGGTGCTCGAGCCTCTGATCGAACTGCAGTGTCCCTTATTCCTCTCTGACTACCACCTATATTCCCTGAATGTCTGGGTGGTCTACCTCTTGCTGACGCGTTGCTCGGTTTAGTGTTTTGAGTCTTATTTTACTTGGCTAGTTTCAGGCACTCTCGAATGAAATGATCTGACGATCCGTATTTAAAACATGCTTGCACTCAATCCGATCCTGTTGAACATTGCCAACACTAGCCATCGAAGTGGCTTGAGAACTCACTGGAGGTTGATCTCGTCTAGACAGGTCAAGAGTAGTCTTATGTCGGTTGAAGTCATCTCTGAACTTCTTAGATGTTGAATAGAAAGTTTTACTCAACGATCTTTTACGAGTGTCTCTAGCTTCTGTCTCAATCTTTCTTTTCTTTTTTTCGAGCTCTTCAGCTTTGCAAGCTCGCTCGACCAGTACCACAAACTCTTTAATCTCAAGAATGCCCACAAGTAACTTTATGTCTTCATTTAGACCATCTTCAAATCTTCTGCACATAATGGCTTCAGAAGAAACACACTCTCTAGCATATCTGCTGAGTTTGACAAATTTTCGCTCATATTCTGTCACGGTCATTCACCCTGTTTCAGTTCAAGAAATTCTTTACGTTTTTGATCAATGAATCTCTGACTAATATATTTCTTTCGAAACTCAATCTGGAAGAAGTCCCAAGTCACTTTTTCTTTCGGAACTATGGATACTAGTGTTTTCCACCAGTGGTAGCGAGTCCCGAAGTAAAGATATAGCACACTTTAAGCATTCCTTTGAAGTACAGGATAACTCATCAAGTAACTAAATAGTATTATCAAGCCACATCTCGGCTCGCTCAGCGTCATCGTCATCATTAGCTTTGAATTCTTCGTCCCCATATTTCCTGATTTTATCAACAGGAGGCTTACTAGATCTCATTGGATCTATCATCGGGGGTGCTGAATGTACCGAGTTGGATTATTCGGGGGTGGAGGTTGTTGTACAGCCTGGTTATTCTAAACAAACTGGGTAAGCCATTCATTCATCATCTGGTAGAAGGCTTGTTTAGCCTCCCCCTCGTGGTTACCCGTAACTAGTCAAGAGTCTACTGGCACCGATCCTTGTGCGCGATCAGGTGCTACACTTTCTACATCATCAACTACGGCTCTATCAGGATCGGAGTCCATTTACTATATAAAACATATTTCAGAATATCAAAAGTCACCATACTATCAAATATATATAACAAAGGCATGTATAGCTAGACTCTCACGCACTACAGTAGCCCTAGAATCGACTAAACCATAGCTCTGATACCAATAAAATGTAACACCCTTAACCCATGTCCATCGCCGGATTAAGGTTATAAGGCATTACCGAACTAAACTCACTTCCAAATAGACACTTAATTGAAATCAAGCACAAGCAATGCGATCATTACTATATTAAAACATTACAAATGTCCAAATCACATAACTTAAGCCTTCATGTCATATATATATATATATATATATTTAAACCATGTCCCAACTTATGTCATTTAATAACATATATCGGACATAAATCAAAACTCATATGACATAAGCTGATTTTCATTCATATTACTATAATACATATGCATATTAAACCAACCAAACCATTATACCATTTAATAATCAATTGCTTATACAAACATATTAATATTACAAAGCCAAATTCACTTTAACATAACATTATTTATTCATAATAACTTATCAAGCATATGTCATTTACATAGCAACCATGTTTCACTTATAACAAGCCAATTCCAAATTTACTAAAACTAACGATAACCTATATATATATATATATATATACCAAATGAGCACCTTCCATATATGATATACACCATAACCAATTCAAAACAACCATTAGCATTATAATGCAAGTCATTATATCAAAATGTAAGACTTAAAGTTAACCAAAAGGAATAAGCCTTTTTCGCAAGGCTAAACTATGCTTATATATATAAAATCAAAGTTCATTAATTTAACAACTTAGTCTAACCTATACATGCCTTTTTGATTCAAAAACCAAATATGTATGTATATATATATATATATATACCAAAAAGTTGATAGTATGGATGATTCTTCTGACGATCCTTTGAGTCCATAGCTTGATCCAAAAACCTATAAGAAATAACATTAAACATACACAGAGTGAGCTTGCTAGCTCAGTAAGCCTCAAGTAAATATTAATGTAATAAACATACATCAAAATATATCAATCTCCATACTACGACATGGAATATAATCATTTCAATATAACTTATATATTACCGAATACTAGTATAACACTTCACTTAATTAATAATACTTTATCACCATGTACTTAGACATAATCAACCGATTGGTTATCATGTGTATTTGAATAACCCAAGTCAAGTGAACATGTTAATATTTTGGTCTCATATTTCTTTTTTTTTTTTTTTTTACACATATACACATATTACCAAATGCCTTTACCATTGCTTTTCACATCTATAACTGAATATCCAAGTAACATGAATATATGAATATGCTTCATTCTTACATATATAAATAGATTATACATATCAAAAATAAGCTCGAAGTCGTGAACTAAATACCTTTTTGAATTATCAATTCATCACATCACATTTAACTTAACAATAATAAACTTTCTTACCTTACTCCTTACCAATGCAATAAACTACTATTTACCCGAGTTTATAGCACATAGCATTATATATATCTCAACTTGTTTGATTCTTGGATTCACTGATTAAAGCATATCACCGGCGTTAAGCCTGCTAAGCATTAAAGTTTGAATTACACACCGGCATTAAGCCTGCTAGGCAATAAGCCCGAAATATATCACCGGCACGAAGCCTGCTAGGCATAAAGCCCGAAATATATCACTGGCATGAAGCCTACTAGGCTTTAAGCCCGAAATATATCACCCAAGCACAAGGCTCATTAGGCTCAAGTCTGAGTAACACACCAAGACAAGGCCTGCTAGGCTCGAAGCCCGATCTATTTATCAAATCAATTCATCAACTTATATTCCTTAACACTTATATCCTTACTCAAATTAATCAAATAATATCATTGAAAATATTCATATTTATCTCTTTAATATACTTTAACTTAAGAACTTACCTCGACTGTCAATGGACAACTTAGAACGGCTATTCGAGAACTTTCGTCTTTCCCCGATCCAATTCCGTTTTTCTTTGCTCTTGATCTAAAACACATTAAATTCAGCTCATTCAAGTACATTTCACTTCAATTTAGTCCCAAAACACATAAACATGCAAATTACCATTTTACCCCTAAGGTTTCACATTTTTACTATTTAGTCCTAATTGCACAAAACACAAAATACACACAATTTGCCAAGACTATACAAGATCCGAATATTCCTAGGGACTTTACAAGCCCTCTCATTTCATTTATTTTGCAAAAAGTCCCTCTAAAATTTTATTTTTATAAAATAGCCCTAAATACAAAATTTCACCAAAATTTCTAATACAAAACTTGTAAATCTTTAACACATCTTTAATCTAAAACCATCAAATATCAAAACCATTTAAACATGTTAATGGTCAATCCTATATACATACAAATTTCAAAAATTCAAGCATGGGTTAGGGTAATATCTGAAGCATCGATCTCAAAAACGTAAAATTGTCAAAACCAATAAAAACTAACCTTGAATCAAAGCTTGAAGTAGCCAAACTTAAACAAGGTTTTCTCCTTTTCTTTAACACATTCGCCATGAAAGGAAATAAGTTGATAATGGCTTTTCTCATGTTTTATTTAACATATATTATAACATTTAATTAATTACCTATTTAACCTTATAACATAAAATTATATAATATAAAACTAAAGGTTAATCTTGTCATATAGCATCCACTAACTTAAAAATGGGTTATTTACCCATTTAACACCTCATATTAAAAAGCCATCATCATTCTAGCACTTTATACTATAGCTTGCAACTTTTACACTTTACGCAATTTAATCCTTTTTGTTTAATCTAACACGCAAACGATTAAATTTTTCCACGAAACTTTCACACACCTTATTTCACATATAATAAACACAAAATATAACATTTAAATATTTCTCAGACTCAGATTCGTGGTCCCGAAACCACCGTTTTGATTAGGGTCAAATTCGAACTGTTACACTTGTGGCTCAGTTTATTTTTACGAGCGCTTGCACGCTCGAGTGATCTTAGATGCCGATATTCTAGCTTTTTGGCATTTCGGCTTTTAGTTGATTCACAGATCATCGCATTAACAGAACAAACAGGGGTGTGAGATTACACACCTTGATTATGAGTTGTATTTTGAAATGCTTCCAAGCCACCTATGATAACGACCATCCATTAGTTAGTCTCAACCTTTGGTAACCCAAAATACTGAAATACTTTACTTAACTAGCTTTACACGATCTCCCATAGCACAACTATAATCAACCCTATTTCTTGGCTACTGGAAAATGGTCCCTAACAATATATGATGAACAAGAGAGAGTTAGCAGCCATCCCACATTCGTCCCCCACAGAGAAAAGAGGGAGATCGAAGTTTACTCATGAAGTCACAAGAATACCCACTAGCAACGAATTAAGAAAGCATTTGACTTACTCCCCTTATCAATACTAGTGAACGACGACAATCATTAGTTGTTTAACAATAGGATCCAGCCCCAATCACCAAGGACAAAAAATTCGGGATAAAGAAGTTATGACGATTAGGCTTACAAGATTTGACCAGCAGAAAGAGGACCAAAGCTTTAAGAAGAAATGATGTTCGGCTAAAGGGAAATCGAAAAGGGAGAAGTGTAGTTATACGGCCTAGAGGAAAAGAAGAGAAAACGGATGAAGTGTGAAGAGAGTTGGGAAGAAGAGTAAGATTCTACCAAACAAGTGGGAGCTAAAACGAGTGACAAAAGTTTATGATAGGCTACTAGCAAGAAGAGGAGAATAAAAGAAAGATGCACGAAAGGTATAGAAAAGTGCACAAAATGCTTCAGAGAAGGAAAAACCCGAAAAGAACAAAATGGAGAGCTTCAAAAGAAAAAAGGGTTTCGATTTCTACCCACACTCAAAGTTGCCGAAAATGCTTCCAAAATGCCACCCGCTAGCCGAAATCTCCCACTTAGCCACACTCTCACATTCGGCCAACTTCCCACACCTATCACTTCCTTAATTTCCTCCCCCACACCCTCCTAGAAACGCTCCCATCCATCCATTTGAAACTTTTGACCAAGTCTCCAACTCTCCTTGTAGAGTTTGATCCGAACTCTACTTTCTCCAATCTCAAGGCACAAAATAAAAGTCTCCAATTACAATTTGTGGGATTCGAACCCCACTCCCCATGCTACTTCATTGACGCCACAACCACAAGTCACATGTTCATCTTGTGTCATCTTAACGCACACCATTTTACTTAAGCCCTACTGCCAACAACCCTCTCCACTTAAGGGCCAAAAACTAAAATTTTTCCCAAGCTCAAACTCTAACCTAGGCCTCTTTAGAACCCTCAAATACACTCAAATAGCTAGCCGTTCAAGCACAACATGAAATCTAGCAAAAATTACGGCCCCTAACTTTTGGGACGTTACACAAAAAGATCATATTAATTTTAATTGATTTGATTAATTTAATTTTACTGGATAAAATTTAATTTATCCAAAAATCACTTAAATTTTCCAAATTAATTTTTCAAGAAAATTCTTTAATCAAATTCTCTAGTTGAACAAATTTTTCAACCATCTAATTATTCCACATCGAATAAATCGCTCAATTAAATTATTCCCAAAGTCGTAGAATTTTCTTCTGATTCAAATGTAGTCTGACTGAGCTTTTGTTGAGCTAGCAGAGGGACCAATCGGACATATACAATTAGGCTCTAGTCATTGCAACTATGCCTTGAAGCATCGTCCTGATAATTTGCAATTACTTAATCATGGAGTAAGTCCACAAGAAGTACCATGATTGAAAACTCCTTATTGCATACTCTTTACAAAAGCAATTCATCAAACTGCTTTGTCTAATGATCTCGTCATGTGTGTGTTACCCTCATATGATATCCTTGATTCCTTTGAGTTAAATTCATTCACTCAATATAATCCTATTTTATCTCATTGTTACCATTGTGTCTTTTTAATGATTAATATGATCACTGTCAACAAATGACTATGATAAATTGCTCGCTCGAGAACAAGCAACCCGTGGCCACGTTCTATATTTATCAATCCACACAATGTCAATGAGAGGATATCATTAACTCTTTAATTGAGTTATGAATTCCACTGTTTCTAGTAAAGTCATGCCATACATAAGTCATGTACCCAGCATACCGGCTATGGGCTCGATCATCTTTAGAGCATAAGCCTCCACTTATTCAAAACACGTGAGTTGCATACGCATGGTCAGTGACTAACTCAAGATTTACCTATACCATGAACTTCACAAGTGAATGAGGGTAAATAAAAATGAAGTAGAAGAACCCAGATTCCAAATGAACAAATTCAAACTTAAAAAGGATCTTTTTTCTCGAAGAATGAGGGGCAAAAAGATTGATCAAGAAAGATCTCTTGTTCTTATTATATGATCGTGTAATTAGATCCGCAGATGTTTGTTAAAAAAATCTTCTCTTTTAAGAATAATCAAAAATGGAAAGTGTTCAATTGGAACACGAAAACGTGACTGAATTTTTCCTAGTTACTCTTCGAGATAGAGTGGAAGAAATGAGGAGATTCTCAAACAAGGAAAAGTACCTAATGACTTCGAAATAATTAAACAAGGAGCTGTATAAGGTGAGAATCCCATGTATGGTCCTGTAAAGTGGTAGTAAGGGTGACTTATTGTCAACTTTTCCACTAACACCCCCAAAAACCAAACTCTGCCTTACGTAAAGTTGCCAGAGTAAGATTAATCTCTGGGTTTGAAATCACTGCTTATATACTTGGTATTGGCCATAATTCACTAGAACCTTGCTCCGATAGCCAAGACTAGTCATCTCCCCAATTGGAATTGTAGAAGACATAATAATCCTTCTCAGTATTTGAATCAAATGCTTACTTTGATTCTTTTATGAGATTACGTGCTCATTTAGATTATCTACTAAAGTAAGTTGTATTTCTTGCAATGTAAACATTATTTACAATGTCACTTATCTTCAATTAGAACTTTAGACAATCAATGAGCTAATATTTGCTTGTCAGAATTTCGCTATTGTAACAACCCGTTTTTAGGTCAAATTAGAACAGTGGTTTTGGGACCACAAATTCGAGGCCAGTATATTTATTTTATTATTTTATTAAATTTTGCAGCATGGTAGTATTATTGTGTGAAAGTTTCGTAAAGAAATTTTATTGTTTGAATGTTTAATTCGGTAAAAAAGACTAAATCGTGTAAAGTGTAAATGTTGAAATCTAATTGTTAAATGCACTAAATGACTATGAATATTAATGTGGAGGTCCTTAAGTTTTAAATGGACCATTATTAAGGTGAGTAGACCATTATGGACAACCATTAAGTGACTTTGATAGTTTTATACTAAGGTTAATTTTGGAAATTTATAATTAATGATAAATTAAATGAAACAAAAACATGCATATCATCATTTTTAGTCCATCTTCACTGAAATTAAAAGAGAAAGAAGCCATAGGAGAGCATTTAGGGTTCAGTCATTTCATGCTTAAAATGTAAGTCCATTTTTACTCGGTTTTTAATGATTTCTACATTTTTGAGATCGTTGCTTTGTATTCTAGCTAGCCCGTACCTTAAAATTTGAAACTGTTAAAGATTTTAAGAGTTTCCATTGATGACTTTGTGTTATTTTGTGTTTGAAGATGAAATATGGATTTTTGATGATAGATTTTCATGTTTTGTAAAGTGATTTTTGACAAAAATGTCAAAAAGGGATTAATTTGTGAAAATGTAAAATTATGTGGGTAAAAGTAGGAATAAATTGAAAATATGGGCTACTAGTAACATGTAGTATATTCGGCTAGCATGGAATTGTACTAAATTGCATGAATTTGCAATTTTATGTGATAAGGACTAAATTGTAAAAATGTGAAAGTTTAGGGGAAATGTGTAAAATAGCCCTAATATGTGTTTTGGACTAAATTGAATAAATGGTTGATTAAATAAGTTAATTTTGAATATACTTAGATTAAGAAAAGAGGAATCCATAATTGGATCAGGGGAAAGGCAAGATTATCGAGTAATTAACTCATTTCGCCGTTTTCATAATCGAGGTAAGTTCGTATAATTGGAATCAAACTTTAAACACTTGTATTTATTTCAAATGTATGTATATAATTGAGTAATTGATATACTTGGAATACAAATGCTTAATTGATATAAACTAATGATTACCGAGCTAGTTTGAACCGTATGAATTCGTAAGATACGAGTGACATGTCACTAGGGTTACCATTTTGGTTGAGCCCTGACATTTGTTGCAGACTCACCACAGCTCGAATGAGCTTACCGATATATCAGCTCATTAAAGCTTACTATTTTCAGCTCGTCAGAGATTACCATTTCAGCTCAATAGATCTAACTGTCCATTAGCTCAGGAGGAGCTTAATGATCATAGCTCGAAAGAGCGAAAATGATGATGAATTGATGGATTACTGATGTATATCACCCGAGTATCCTTTGAATTTCTAATGGATTCAATGAGCATAAATATTGTTTATACAGATAAGTATTGTTATTGAATGAATTATTATTATATGATTGAGAGTGAAATGTTGAATATGATGTACATGATATATGAATTTAGTATGATACAATGTATTGAGTATTGAGATTGAAATAATGGATGATTACATGTATTTATGTGACTAACTTGTTGATGAATGCTTGTGTTAGGCATTTGGAAATTTAATTGAGTTTACCTTACTTGCTGTCTTGATTATGTATGAATGGTAAGTTTAATTTTGAATTATACGGGCTTACTAAGCTACAAAGCTTACTCTATTTCTTTTTCATGTATTGTAGAGGTTCGATAGCTCACTCGATTCGGATAAAGTCAGAGTTAAGCATCATACTATCCAGTTGTCGATTGGTACTTATGAATTTATGGATATATGTAAATATGGCATGTATAGGCTAGTTTTAAGATGATAGTTATGGTTACTTGAACTAGAAATTTTGGTACATGTGATTTGGCTTAATTTGGTATGATATTTTGGTTTTGCTTAATTATTCAAATATGGTATGTTTTGGCTAGTAATAGATGGAATGGAAATATGCAAATGTTATTTTGATATGTGGTTAGTATGTGAATGGAAAATACATGTTATTTATTAGGCATTTGAATGCTATGTTGAAATGGTATAAAATGTGTATGAAATGTCATGGATTGGCTGCCAATTGAGTTGTGAAGTGTTGTAATTTATGCTTGTATATGCATGTAAAAATAGGGTGGAAAAATGGCTTTATAAATGGCCTATTTTTGTCCACACGGGCAGAGACATGGGCGTGTGTCTCAGCCGTGTGCGACACACGGTTATGTTGCACGACCGTGTGTCCCCTGGTGTTGGAATTAAATTGAAGTTAGTATGCTCCACATGGTCTCACACACGGGCGTGTGACTGGCCGTGTGGTACAAGTCAGTATACCCCCTAAATGGCACACGGGCGTGTGACTTGGCCATGTTGCATAAGTCAGTATACCCTACAGGTTTGGCACGGCCTAATAGATAGCCTGGCACACAGGCGTGTGTGGCCATTTCGAAGGGCACACGGGTTAGACACACGGGCGTGTGGTCGGCCGTGTAACCCAAGTCAGTATGTATGCCCTATTTTCACACGGCCTGAGACACAGGCATGTCTGGAGCAGTGTGAGGCACACGACCAGTTCACATGGGCGTGTGACCCCTGTATGAATGAAAAATTTTTAATTTTTTCAAAAATTTTGTATGTTATCAGTTTAGTCTCGAACCACTTCCAAAGCATGTTTAAGGCCTCTTAGGCTCTTATAAGGGACAATGCGATTGTGTTGAATGGTATTTGAGTATGAATGCAAAAATGTATGAGTATTGTATGTTAAATGATGTGTATTGATTGGTAATACCTCGTAACCTTACTCCTGCGATGGATACGGGTTAGGGGTGTTACAGCTATAAAAGATATAAATACAAAAGACATAATAGTGAAATGTGAAATTAACTTTATTTATTTATTTATCGTTCAAATAAATAGAAAATAATTACATGTTTACTACAATATGGACACATTTCCTAATAGCTAGGGCAGATCTCCAAGAGGTTCCATCCGCCGTTAAGGCATGCCCTATAATGCCACTGATGATTTGGTTACCGTTTTGGTGGGAAGGAGAGATGAACCCCTGTAGCTCTTTATACCACTTGTTAGCTATGTGTAGGACTATGGTCTTCCTCGGCAACTGTTGTCATAGGTGAGTCTTCTGGTAGAGACTTGATTCCCTATAGGGCTTACTCTAATCTTGCTACTACAGACTCTTCCCATCTCTTAGGCCCGTTACAGTCCTCTCAGCCTGGGAACATGGACATGTAGGCTTTAACGGAGAGGGTACAAGAGGCCGTTGAAGTGGCTGACGCAAGGGCATAGATTGGTAGTAGTAGTTGTAAGACGACTCTAAGGGCTGAAGGGAGATCGCAAAGCACTAGATAGAGTAGTGGTACAAGATTGATCCGCCGAAGGCAAGGAAATGAGCCAGTTAATCTAAAGAGGGAATTTACTCTACCAACCATCCCTTCCCAACACGAGACACAATCAAAGTCTGCCACTCTTGCGAACGTAACTCCTATTGCCTCTCCTCTTCCTGTAGAGCCTAGGTTCAGCATGGTTTGCTCAATACCACCTTCCTCTCCCCTTGGCTCATTATCTAGATTTTAATAACAAATGGGTTGTTTTCTCACATGCCCTTAAGCTAATAACCTCTTAAGACCCTCACCAATTCCTAATTTTAATTCCCACTCTAACCATTTGGCACTTAATTTTGATTTTCTTACAAAATAGTCCTTACCTCAATTATCTAACTTCTAAATTCTAACTAAATTAATGCAATTTTAATAATGAAAATTTAATTATATCGAGTTATAAAAATAACTTGCTACTTGTTTTCGAAAAACCTCTCAATTAGACTTCCTAAAACAAATTGAATTCTCGATTTCTAAAACTATACGAAATTTTCATCATCGAAAAATTTCAAGCCGTTAAATCAAGACCAAAGGAATTACATTTGGTCCGTTAGTATTTTAAACCTTATTGGTTTGAAATGCAATAGTATAATGAGTTTCTTTTAAATGATGAGTTAAATTTTCATCTTTTTAGCGTCTTTTGTTTTTTTCGCTTGTAAATATTCTCAAATTAGTGTTTTTTAAAATAGTTTTAAAACTTTAAATATATTTTTAGAATTATCTAAATCATAAGTATCAACTTGGGAGAATATACCCAAATTAGGGACCAAACATGTATTTAAACCAAAAGAAAAAAAAAAGAATTAAATTGCTTTAAAAATTATAAGGACTAGATGTAGAGCTTCTCCTAAAATGATGCTATAAGGTAACACACCATCTTGTCATTATACCATTAATGATTAATGACGGTTTAGTAATCTAAATGTAATAAATCAATAACGATAGTGAACATATTGTAATTTTCAATAACATTAGTAATCACATTGTAATTTTGTAAAGTTAGTGATAAAAATGTAATTTGAATTATTCCTAATTCCCAATACAACCGTATACATACATGAAGAAGATAACGGAATGGGTTTTAGTTTACAGTGTGAACCATACTCCAGTTTACAGTTCAACCGTCACTCCATTGTCTTTTCTTGAAAACTGATAGAAAATTTTAATTTTCAACAATCTATCAACCAAAAAGTAATAGCAATTAAAAGTAGAAGAACCAGAAAATTAAAAAATGTCTGCTTTTCATGTCTCAAAGTTAATCATTACTTCGCAAGCCTCAGCAACTCATCCAAAATTCCCCCCTTTTTCTGTTTTCAGAAAGTCTCTATCATTCCCTCACTCTGTTTCTCAGTGCCAAAGGAAAATTGCAACCTTTGTTTCTTCAAAATCATCAGAAGCTGGGGAGTTGCCGACCGCTGAAGATGAGTGGCTCAGCAGACTCCCGGATAAGAACAAGCCACTTTACTCTCACAGCTTGCCTTGCATTGAAGCATGGCTTAGGAGCTTAGGGTTTTATCAAAGCAGAGAGGACCGTGCTGTTTGGTTGATTGAAAAACCTGATTGGCATGCCCAGTTATCGCTTGATGTCACTGATCTTTATATAAGGTAAATTTATGGCCTCTTTTAGGATTTTTAAGCGATTTTCTTTGTCTAGTTTTATTTTTCCATTTTAATTTGAGATGGGTATGTTTATTTAGTTGATCGTTGATTGAGTTTAAAGACTTTCTTCTGTTAAACGTAAAGTTATCTGGTGTCTTCTTTTTCTTTTCCCGCTAAAGGTTGACGTTGTTTAGTTTCTATTTTGGAGCAAACATTCTGTTACTTCTAATGACTACCATAAGATAACATATAATTTCTAAATTTCAGGTATTGCATCCATGTATAGAATAAGAAGGTTTCATTTAATCTTGTTGTGATTAATGTGAAATACTAGCAATAGGGGTTGATAATGACAAATTTTAGTTGACTTGACCAAGTTCTATTTGGTTAAACAGAGCAGGCATTCAAAAAGTAGTGATTAAGGATAGGGATAAAGTTTGGAAGGTTTGGCCATTTCTACTTTCTACAAGTGTTAGCAGGATATCATAGTCATTGGTGCAAGGATGCTGGTCATGCTTCCCGCTTGCGGATCAACCTTAGCATTAGACTTAGGAAGCAAAATACTATGAATGTTAATCCCCTTCTTACAGTTCTTTCTTGCACAATATCTCGTTTTTGCATAAATTAAGAGTGGAATAGAAGTCCATAATCTAAGAGAAAAAAAGATATGTGGAAAATTGATGCTCTTGGTTAGAGAGAATGAGCAAAAGATTTTGGATGTTAACTATAGGTCCTCTTTTAGAGGAGGCTTAAGTCCCTCTAGACCTTGGCTGATATATACATATCATTGGTTCTTAGGTTGAATCAAGCCTTATCTTCCTCTGAGACGAACTGCTAAAGGAGTCATTTCTGTTTAGTGAAATTCATTAAGACCTTTAAACACAATTGACCTTGCTGCATTTGATCGCTTGATGATCCTGGTGTAATTTAATTAAATGCCCTCAAACATTATATATATATGTGGGGGGGTTGGAAGGGAAATGAATAAAAATAAGTGAAAAGTGTTATACATCATTCTTCCCAACCTCATCCGAAATTTTATCTATGATTGGGCTGAGAAGATTGTATCATGTGCGGCAGGTACTTGAAGAGTGGACCTGGAAATCTCGAAAGAGACGTGGAAAGGAGATTTAGTTATGCATTGAGTAGAGAGGATATTGAAAATGCAATACTTGGGGGACCATAAAGACCTATAATTAGTTCCTCTTTATGTTTTAGATGTCAATTACTTTATCCACTTGCTAAACTTTGAGGATATCAGAGCACTGCAAATTTCCAATCTTATGCGTTTTATCCTTTTCTGGTTATTTTTCCACCCATTTTTTTCATACCCGTCTTGCTGTGATGACATAGTGATCTTTTCCTAGTTTCTTGGATTGAGCTAAGCAAGTTAACGGCATTTTACGAGTAAATTGTCATGGATTTCAGATTGAAAGATACATAGCCCGTTGTTATTATGATGCTTATTTTCCAATTTTCCGAATATGTGCCACTGTGATAACAGTACAATCTGCAAACTGTGCACGAATAGTCTTTTGTAAAATCAAGTCAGTTGCATTATCAATGGATGCAGCTGCTTCATCAAGCACCAAGATTCAACTTCTCATGCTCCAATTTGATCCATCTTGCACAACTGCACGACCACTTGGTCACCATAAAAGGGTAGGATCCTTCAGTATTATTCCAATCTTGTGCCCTCCTTGAAATATGCAACTAATGACTCAAAGAACTAATGGTGCATCAGGCCAATATGTGATCTGTTCCGAGTAAGTTTTCTCAGTATTAAGACTGGTGCTATATAATAGAAGTTAACTCTATAATGCATAAGCAAAGAAATATGATACCAGCGAATCACAGATATCCACTTTATCCACAGCAAGCCAATCGGATGGAGGGGGATTCTCCTCTATCAATTCAGGGGTCTCGCTTGTTATATACATGTATTGATTAAGCCTTTCTAGTAATTTGCTATGGTGCATTGGTTTTGAACTGGAAATACAGGGGACAAATTCATATGGAATTATCCGGTAGCTTAATATTGTTCGAAGACTTTTGTCTCTTAAAAAGAATTTTCTTTTTGTGTGAGATAGTTGAAGAGTGACAGTTTCTTATGCTAACCAGAAGTCTCAGTAGGAAGCAAACCAATGCAGGGTGATGACGTTTTGCTTGACAAAGTGAAAAGAAAATTAAATGGTAGAAAGTAATAGGATAGAATTTTGTTGTTTTTTTTTCGTAATTATGCTTGCTATGAAAGATAGAAGAAAACTGGATGAAATATTTATTTTCCTTCTCTCGCTTGGTAGGGTAGAAAGTAGAAAGAGTAAAATAAAATAATCATTTTTATTGACGTTTATTAAGATTATTTTTTTCAATAAGAATTTTCCATACAAAAGTTTATTATAATATTTAAAAATAAAAAATAATATATATATATATAAATATAAATTATGTTTTTTGATGTATAATATTTACTGAAAATTTTAAATCATATTATTCACCCATAAAATTTCCTAAAGTGACTTGACAAAGTGAACTCGTTGCCAACTAAGGCTCACTCTCCACCTCTTGGAAAAAAGTTCCCTAAAGTGCCTTCTTCTAGATTCTCAGTGCCCTCTATCTAACTCAACATAGCCTCTATTTGATTACCCTGTCTAATGGTTGTTCTAGCTTAGGCCTAGAGTCCAATGGTGGTGAAGGTTGTGAACTAGATTGAGAAGTTGATGGCTTTGCATTATGGATCTTAGAGGTAATGATTTCTTCCGAGGCTAATTTTGATTTCTTCTCTTGTATGTATCATCGTCCTTCCTTATACTTAAGATTACTTACAGCCAATTTCTTAATTTTAATTTCTTTCATAGCCTTGACATATGTCACATAGACTCATATCCTATCTTGCCACTTTCAAAATGTGATCTTAAGCTCTCGAATTGTGTAACTCTCTACATATACATCTTCAATATGAACAATCGTACTTCATGATATGGAGTGACTCTTATCAAGACTAGGGTAAGGCATCTTTTTCGTAGATCTTCCCTCTAAATGAATGGTTGACTAGACTTGTGAACACGCAAAGAAGTGACATGAGGTTAGGAATTCAGTATATGGAAATGTTGAGTTAAATGATACTCTATATTACTCATAGTAGCTCTAAGAGATTGATCATCCTTTGCTAACCTACTTTGTCTCACCTCTAATGGTAACTCAAACCCTATGAATTCATTTCTATTTTGAGTTATGGGTCTAATGGGTGCACTTGAGAGTTTATCAAAAGCTTCATTATTGTGGTGCATTAGGTAAAGGTATTTATATCTTGAATAATTGTCTACGAAGGTTATGTTGTAACACCCTACACATTGCCCGAACATTGAGCCCAAATATTAGGATGCCACACCACTGTCCCATCATTAACATAGCCAAAACATCTCATCAAACATGCGATTAATGTCAAAATATTAACCTTAAACATATATAGAGTTCCTAAGTCACGAATACTCGAGTAGCATTAAATTAAGCCAAACAAACATCAAACGAGCTTATTCCACAATTGCAACATGCATTTGAACCACTCGGCAAAATTTCAAATCAAATTGCGTAGGTATCAATACTAAATCAAATGTATCAACAATTCTCGTAGATGGTATCGATACCACCCAAAAAATCAGTACCAAATTAGCATTCTGTTTCTTGCCTAAAATCAAAACACAAGAAATTATTTGTACATTTAAAAAATTATCAATGTTTTTACCCCGAGTATCAATATTCGTGATATGGTATCGATACCAAATTGAGTTATTGACTTCCTGCACATTCGAAATATCAAGGAGGTATCGATTTTAAAACTCAAATATTATTACCTCTACTCCAAGCAACAAAAACACAACATATTAAGGCATTTAGTCTATTCAAACTTGTATCAAATCAATATGCATCTATTAATTTATCAACATTCGTCAAAACAACTATAATAGAAGTCTAAAACATCGTAAATATGTCTGAACAAGCAATCAATATACCAAGCTTGATATTCATAAATCCTAAGAGCAATAAAGTCATGTAAACATCCAAAACATCATGGCATCAATTAGCTAAAAGTCTACCACATTGTCTTTATTTCCCCCAAAACATAAACGAATAAATAAACACCTATGAAATAATGTTAAAGTCTTGCTTGGATCATTCCCTCTGAACCACACCGCTCACACTAGAACACAACTAATCTACAATGGTTTTAAAAAGGAGTCAATCAGCTTAATTAAGCTCATTGAATGTCCAAACAATCACAACGTACACACAATATCAAAGGTTAAACAAGAGCATGCTACAACACTTTCACAACCATATTCTAAACAAGTCACAATAACATATTCATGCTTCATTAAATCATAAAACTAGCATATACTCTCACGTATAACTATATTAAACTCATATTTAAATAATTCATTTTACAATAATTCATCAAGACTAACAACGTATACATGATTTAATATTCACAAGTCTAGCTAATATTTTCACATGCATTCACAAGTTAAATGAAAATGACCCAAACCATAATTACATACAAAATTTACTACGAGAACGTACTAACATTTTCATGAAACTTAAATAAACTCATTTAGCATATTATTTACATGTTTATGCATCCATCTCACATCGTATTATCACAATAAATAAGATCACATTTAAACGATAATTTGGAACTTGAGGCTATGAAACACAAAAGTGGGTTTTATCACTACAAATCGGATACACAGATCTCCAACACACCAAATGAGTTGTAGAGTCGAACATATCTCAAAAGCGTAGCATCTAGCTAACACTCTCCAACACACCAACATTTCCTAGTAGAGCTTGGCTCACATTCCCTTATCTTTCCAAACTATCCCGAGGCCTCAATACCCAAATCACAAAACACAAGGATGAGTACTCACAATCCTATGACATGCCAACTATATCTAACAGTTCAAGAGATCAAAAGGCCAAAATACCACAATTACACAATTTTAATTACTGATCACGTCATCTCTATTCACATTCATCAATTTACATCACAAACTTGTACAAAATGCATGCTTATTGAATTCACATTTAATTGCACTTTAAGTGCCACAATAATGCTCATTGAGCCATCATATATTCGACCACATATGTGTGCATTAAAATCAATAAATCATATATCACATACAAGTATTCTCACATATTACCTGTCATCGTAATAATATCACATTCCACAATTCAACACATATGTACTTACCGACATACTCCTCACTTCTGCTGCATATTTGAATTATTAGCATATCTTTATCATTGTCATTTGGCATATGTATCATACCTACAACACAACACAATTCACAATAGCCATCACATACATCTCATGTCACAATATCGCATCATAATATTCAATCCACAATTATTCACATAATCACATATTTTGTCAAAATAAATCAAGGAGAATAAAAAGCTTGCACTCGGAACTTAGGGTAGGGGCTTACGATATTCCTAAGCTCCCAATTAACACTATGAATCGTGTCTTCTAGCAGCAATTCCAAACACTCGTCAGTCACGCTCTTGCTTAGTCGTCGAAAACTCAAACTAGCTTTTCCTTTCCTTTTGCCTAACTCATAGAAGACCATAATGAATCTGAAGCTTCAAACAAGTAAATCACACAACAACACAATCAACATTCAGCCAAAGACTCACCTCAATCAACCAAAAAAACAAGCCTAAGATAGATTCTCTTGAAATTGAAACTTTCGACATAGTAAACTTGAAACTCAATTATCTCAATCTCTACTTATTTCCTTTGTCTAAAACTGATTTTACTCATCTAATTATTCATATACGACTGATTTTCAACCTTCAAACTACACAAAATTTCCCAAATTCGTGATTCCAAAATTTCAACATAAAATAGGCATTTTTCATGAAAACTCAATAAAACCTTAAAATCTTTTAACGGAACTTTAGAGAAAATAGAAACTTTCTGATCTTGTCAAAACAAGTTGAAAAACACTTTAAAACATCAATTTTATTCAAAATCCTAAATTTCACCATTAATGACCAATTTTTTTTACTTTTATTCAAATATTTCGATTCAATGAACAAAGACTCAATTTAAAAGGCTAGATATCATTAAAGACCAATAGGAATACGAAAAATTACCTTAGTTGATGAAGAATCAAACGTTTGATCAAAAATCTAAAAAATCCAAAAGTTAAGCAATAGAGAAATTTATGGTGTTTGGGAATCAAAATTGAACGAATAGGGTCAACAAGAAAAAGATAGAGAAGATGTATCGTGACTTAGATGGAGGGAGAGATAGGGTATTTTTAAAAATTTGGTATATTTACCTTAATGGTACTCCTAATTCAAACCCTTTTACAAAATAGTCCTTATTTTAAAATTAAAGATCTTTTCAACCTTATTTTCAAAAATTGACTTGATTTTCAAAAAGATATAGTCGAAAATAATTTCAGGTTACCACACTTCAAAATTTTTCGAACCTACTCTGAGCCAAAAATCCTAATTTACCCTCCAAATTTCTATGCTTAATTTTGGGGTGTGACAATATTCATACCTTTTTTAGCGACTAATATTCATTTAGCCCTTGTACCTTTAGAACCAAAATGTCTCTTAATCATTTTTCCCTTCCAATAAATATTTACATTGTGAAAGCTTTATCTCTTTAAGCGAAGTTAAAGGACTATCTTTCAAATGTCTAGTGATTCTTTTTTAGTTAATATGATCAAGCTTTAGATGTAAAAAAATAAGCCTCATTTGAAAGAGAAGTTTTAAGTTTCTTATTTACAACTTTAGTTTCAAGAAGTGAGTACATCTTTGATTTGATGAATTAGAGATTATTATCAGTCTATCTGTTACAGATAAAAGACTTATTTTTATGAACTTCTTTATTAAATGTTACGAAATAACTATTATTAAATAAACATGTTATAGAAATCAAATTCATCCTAAAATTAAGAACTGAAGTAACATTTTTCAACATAATAAATTGAAAATTATCAAAATGAAGATGTACATTTTCGACTACTTCCACCATCATAATGCTTTCATCTCTAGTTTGCGACGAGAGGTTTCTATCATGCAGACATTTTGTTTCCTTGAACCCTTGCAAAGAAACAAAAATATTATTAGTGGCTCTAGAATCAATGACTAAAATTTCTTTTGAATCCTCTACTAAATAAGTTTCAACAATAAAGAGTTCATTACCTTTCTTTGCCTTGGATGCTAAGTAGTCCTTGTATTATTTGTAATTTGCCTTGAAATTCCCTTTTCTTTCTACCAAAGAAGGATCTATACTTAAATACATCCATAGGATTTTTAACCTTCTTTCTATCCACTTTGGGTGAAATTGAAGATTTAGCCACCTTTTTTCCCTTAGCTCACTTCTTCTTATCCTTTAGTTAAAATGTTGTCATTGCTAGGTTGGATTCTTCCTTTACTTGTATAGGGTGTTCATCATTCAACATCAACTCATAAAATGAATTTCTTTCATGAGGTATGCCAAATTCAATTACTTGTTTCCTAAGTTATAAGTGCACCTAATGCCTGCAAAGTCCTTACATTGGGTTTTGAATACCATTTGGATTCGGGTATTGTTGTCAACCTCAACCCTAGTATCCTTTGTTTCTACAAAAATATAATAAGCATATGACCTTTCACAGGAGTTCCAAATTGTTTTTAGAGTTCATCAAGTTGGATTTTGTGGACTATCAAGTCAAAATAGTTCGGCCTCTAAACATGTGCTCCAAGTTTTCCATTGTCTCTTTAGTAGTTCTATAACTCTCATATTACTTTTACAAAGTACTACTTATACTTGCAAGTATTTAGCAACAAGCTTTTTTAGTAGCCTTTTTCCATCGAGTTAGGCCTCACATCGTGATTTCAGTGGGCATGGTTCATAAAGCTCAAAGTTATGTTTATTGTAGCGTAACACAATTTCCAAGTTTTGTTTCTAGCCTTTAAAGTTGTTGCTAGTAAATTTGTTTTTGCTGAGAATATTGATTAAAGGTGTTGGTCTCTCTTTCAAGCTAAAAAATAAAATAACAAAAAATAGTATTCTATGTAAGAAACCAATATTATATTTAATTCTTTAGTAACTTTTATCACTACAAATAATTTGCTATATACCAACACTTACTTTTACTGACAGTCCAATCCATAAATATAAGTAGGTCTATACCAACATATTACTTATTTGTTGGTAAATGATGAACCTATACCAACACGTCCAATTATTGTAGGTATATGAGTATCTATATTGATAGATCATATTAATTGTTAGTATATGTCTTAAATATATGGCGATTTTATTAGTACCATCAATATAGGATGTATTCTAAAAGGTTAAAATATGTCTTAAGTCACTATACTTTTAATAAAACAAAATATTAGTCCATGTATTTTTTTCTAGGCATTTGGTCCCTCTACTTTTCAAAAAATTCAAGTTCAACTATTAACACTATTAAACTTATTTTGTTAAGTCTAGGTTAATTACAAAGTCATTTCTGTAGTTACAAGGCTACTAAGTAAATATTGTTTTTTTCAAAATGTTACGCCAACAAATTTAACAAAAAAATAAATAGTGTTAACAATTTGACTTAAATTTTGAAATCTAAAAATTACAAAGACTAAATTCCAAATATGTAAAAAGAAAAGATAGAAAATATTTTACCTAAAACAGCTACAGGGATTGAAGATCAAATTTCCTCTTTTTCCCTTTGCTCTTTTTCACGTGAAGGTCATAGAAGGCTTTTGGTTCTTCCTTTCTTCAATGCTTCATGTGGGTCTAACCACTTTCCCTTCTTTATTTTTTTTATTTCTTCTCTCCCTTCTCACATTTTTTTTATTTCACTATTTTCTCTTATTCTTCTTCTCCATTTGCCCTAGTCATCACCTTCACTCCACCATACAGTCAGTCATTTCCAATGTCCCTCGGGCAAACTGAGACCACTGGATTGTAGCACTCTTCCTCCCCAATCTATTATGAGAATCAACTTGAAATATTGATGTGTCATATTTCAATATGTCAAATTAAGCTTTTTAAGCACTTAAAGAGCTTGTTTCCGAGCAAATTGGTTATCTTATATTTTTTTTTGTAGGTTAGATTTCATTTTCAATTGCAATTTTTAGCTTATTTTATGTTTCTTTGAATAAAAATGTCAATTACATGTCTCGATAAAATTAAATGTGGTTAAGACATTTTCAAGGACTTAGTGGAGAAAAATAAAGAAGCGTGAGTAAAAAGCAGTAATGTTGCAACCTTAGGTGAATGATGTTGCAACTTGGAGTATTCTGACCCCAAGGTCGCGATATCACATATGAATGTTACGATGTTGCTTGCTTTCCATCAGCCAAGGAGCCTACCATCAACGTTGCAACGTTCAACCTTCAATGTTGCAACATTGAGTCTCTGAAGTCAAGGTTGCGACATTGCTCTATGAATGTCATAACATTAGCCCCTGACTTGGAGTTTAAGAATCGAGCCAAGTCAAGCAAGGTCTATAACACCCCAAACCCGGCCTATACATTACGATCAGATTTGGCATGTCACATGGAATGGTTGTTAAAGAATTTTCACGTTCGTTAAAAACTCCAAGTTCTGTTGTTTGTAAGGGTTAGCATTTGCTTTTATGACTATCAAAATTAAGAACAACATTACTATTGTTATTTAGAGATATTATTATTGCCGTTATGATTTTCCAAAAACTTGTTTAAAACAGAATTTAGATTCATTGAATTTTTGGAAAGGTGATACTTTGAAAATTGTTTCCGAAGTTTGAGAGAAACTAAAGTTTATAGGTTTTAAATTGTTTGTTAACATTTTAGGAAAAAATAGTTATTAATATTTTAGAAAAATCTCGTATCGCATATTTAATAGAAAATAATAACTGAATTAAAAACTAAAACCAAAATAGATCTCAAAGGCCTTATCACAAAACATAAACCCCATTTTAAAGTAAAATTTAAAGTAAAATAAAACTAAATTTACTAAAGTAGCGATGTATGGCCCCTCTGAGTCCACATCGGCTCCAAATCCTCAATGCTGGGTATTACCTAAAAGATTAAAGCAGAGGGGGTGAGTTACGAGAACTTAGTGTGAAATTCCCCATTCAGACAAAACTGGGCCTAAGCCCGCAGAAGCAAGTTGGGCCTTAGCCCATACAGAAGTACAATGGCTCGAAGCCCATACGGAAACAAACTGGGCCTTAGCCCTATTAGCATGATAACATAGATAATACATGCAATGCAAGCCAGCCCATCCTAATATTCCATCCGCTACACACCACCCGTATCTAACCTAACACACCTGTGGGGATTTCTACAATCAACCCTCCATCCGCTACACACCTCGATGGTAGTCACGCTGCTCATTGCCGAAATTGTGGCAGAGCCACCAGATTATCGAAATATACGTGGCATAGCCACTGGAAAAAATGTGAGAGAGTCACCGAAATACACTTCCCCAATCATCAAAATCATCCCAAACCCAGGCAACATACTATGGCATAATATTTAATGCATGCATGAACGTCCCAATATAGCAGATAAACAGATTACATAGTCATGCCAAATCTACCCGAGGGGTATAATCGTAAATTTACTCACTCGGCTATTTCCAAACTTACCCGTTAAGGGTATTTCGATTTTTAACCAATCCACAAAATATTATACTGAAAAAAAATAAGGGTGTAAGATTACACACTTGATTACGTGGAGATCTAGACACTCCCGATCGGCGTCACCTAAGATAATACATCGCACAATTAGCTTATAGCCAACACAATGGGAGGTCTATAACCCACATATAAACAAACGATTTGCTAACACTTACCCTCACTATCACGAACCACTACGATTTGCTTATCCGAATTGGATGTCAACTCCCTTCCACAACCCGACGGGAAATCCCGAATCGCTGACACCCTACATCGTTTGAACTTAGGAGCAGAGGCTACAAGTCCACTCTCCTTAGGCTCCCTTGTCGATACTCCCTTAGAACGGCTGCATCCATGAAGAGAGTCTCAATCAGCAAAATACCACAGTGAAAGAATGGTGTTTGTCTAACAAGAAGGTTCAGTTATGGCAGAGTAAAATGAAAAAGAGAATAGTCGTAAAGAAACCAGAGAGCACTCCTTACCTTGATTACCAAAGCCGCTCGGTTCTATCCTCTTGACTGAGTTCCTAACACGATTGATGAACCAAACAACCAAAGTTAACAACAACCACATTTGATCAACAAAGAAAAACTCATAAAAATGAATAACACTGCTTACCCCTAGCTTCGGCAAGAACAAGTTCTTGATCAATCGAAAACTGAACCCTTACACCCTATAGAGATGATAACCAACACCACACAAGGTCGAGGTAATGAGTGTTTGGCTTATGGTATCACTAGAGAAGGAAAACAATAGGAAAGAAATATATCACACATTCTGCCACAGGAGAAAGAAATAATATGGAAAGAAAAGAAAAGAGACACAACTCGGTATTGAAGGCTTACCTATTCGGCCACTACCTAGAGAAGGGAAAAGAGAAGAAAAATCAACGAATAGAAGGACCCATTACCTTACAACTAGCAAAAATCGAATGAAGAGAGGACCTTCGGCAGTTAAAAGAGATCCTAGAACTTTGCTTCTTGATGTTTGGCTAATAGCAAAAGATGAAGAAACAGATTCAATTTGACACAAGGGGAGGTTTGGCTAGCAGAAGAAAATAAGTAAGAGAAGAAAGAAAAAAAATAATGAAGAAGCAAAGAAGAAGACACAAGATTCGACTACTTGAAGGAAAAGAGGTCGGAGAGGGATTCATACAGGTGTTTAGCGATTAACAAGAAAGGAAGAGTGTCTGAAACAAAAAAGAATAGGGAAGAAGTAATCACAAGAATATTTGAGGTTTTGCAAATGAAATATGCCACGAGATGCTCGAAATATTTGAGTAGCAAATGCCAAAAAATGCAAAAAAAAAAAAGAAAGAGGAAACACTAAGATGCACTAGAGAATTTCGGCACACACCCTCCTCACTAGACCGAATATGCTACCCAACACCCC
The DNA here is from genome assembly GCA_025506655.1 of Gossypium rotundifolium. NCBI lineage: Eukaryota > Viridiplantae > Streptophyta > Magnoliopsida > Malvales > Malvaceae > Gossypium > Gossypium rotundifolium. The sequence continues at coordinate 112,996,950 of CP106729.1, forward strand.
CTAACCGAATTTTCACCCCCTCCCTAGTTCCCATTTTCGGCCAACTATCACCACACTCCCAAATCCCCCTTGATTCACTCCCCCATTCACTCTCCATCCATCATTTGAAATCACCCAACCACTTTGACCCATTCAAACGCCATAAACTCCTCTCCTCCTTCCATTTTGAATTCTTTGACCCATTCAACAACCACCCCATCAGAGTCCCACACCAACACCACCTCTTCTCCATCTTGGGCACAAAAATAATTGCCATATTTTGCAATATGTGGGATTCAAACTCCTTCCCCCTTGCTATGCCAAAGATGCCACCACCACTCCACCAAGTGCTCCTTTATGTTATCAAACACAATTAATTATTCTTAAGGCCTGCTTCCACTAGCTCTCCCACCTTAAGTGCCCAAAAAGCAAAATTTTACCCAGGCCTAGGCTCGACCCCGAGCCATCCCAAGGCCCCCGAACACACATAATTGACAAGCTTAGCCAGCCAAACACATATAATAGTGCAAAATGCCGAACCCCTAATTTTAGGATGTTACAAGGTCACAAAAATCACCTATCAATGTTGAGACCAAAAGCCTTTTTTGGTGAGAATGTCACGACATAGGGCATCGAGGTCGCAACATTGAAGCTAACACAACCAAATTCAAAAGGGCAATATAAAGGAATCATGGGTCAAAGTTACCTTCATTAAGTTTATTAACAAGGATATTTTTGTAATTAATGTACTAAACATATTTTGCCTATAGATACCACATTATATTAACTATTTAGAGGTGGCTAAGCTAAATAGAGATTAGAGTAGAGATGAGGGCAGAGCATATTTTTATTTTACTTTTCATATTTTTATATTAGGTTTTATCTTTTCTTTTCTTTTAGAATAAATTTTATTTTTTTGTTTTATTTCTTCTATTTTTTGAAGACTTTGTAATTAGAGATGGATCAAGCTTTTGGTTTCCATTGGTTCCACATCTAAATAAGCATTTTTCTACATTCACTTTTATATTTTTGCATACCAATTGTTTGATGAAATGCCTATTTGGTTGTTAACCTTTGTCTAGTGCTAAATTGTTTTGTTGGTTGATTGATGAGTTGGTTTCCTAACTATTAGAGATTATGTGACTCGAACCCTGTCACTTGTTGAAGAAGTAAATACAGTAGAAAAATAAGGGATCTGTGAGGGCAAAAGGTCGAAGGCCATACGGGGTTGCGAGGGCAGGGCCCTCACGATGCGGACCATACAACATAAGTTGAATCCATATAAAAATTTTCTTCTTCTATTTGACTTTGATTAGAACATGGTTTTTCAGCCCTTAAATAGATGTAGTTGAAACTCCTTTTGTATCATTCATTTTTTAACATTAGTGAATTTCTCCTCTGCCCATGGTTTTCCCCAAAAGGGTTTTCGCGTAAAATCTATGTTCTTATTTTTCTTATCTTATTGCTTTTCGATCATTTTACAACCATTATTGATGCTTTTTATAACAAACTAGTATCAGAGCTTTTGGGGTTTCTTGTCTCAATCGTGATAATGCTTTCATTAAAGTATGATATTTCATTGTTGGATCGCAACACCAAATTTGCGTTGTGGTAGGTAAAGATGTAGGCAGTTCTTGCACAAATGGATTTGACGGATGCTTTACTAGGGGTAGATAAGATGCCTTCGACATTAATGATTGAAGAGAAGCAGCGTAAGGATTGAAATGCTCTAACGCAATTACATTTGCATCTATCAAATGATATTCTACAGGACGTGTTGAAGGAGAAGACCACTACTACATTATGGGCAAAGCTGGAGCAGCTATTCATGTTGAAAACCCTAACTAGCAAGTTGTATCTAATGCAGCGTATTTATTCTTATTGTTTGGAAGAAGGTACGCCTTTGGTTGAACACTTATGTAACACCTTATACCCGGCCTGGTCGCCAAGCCCAAATACGGGATGCCACACCACCGTCTCGTCTCATGTACATCAAATAGAAAAATAGGTTTAAGCAAACCGTTCGTTAATCGATCATACATTCAGTCAAAATCATGCATAAGGGCTAATTAGAAAACTTTTAGAAAAATGTTCGTAGGTATTAATACTAACATTAAGGTATTGATAATTTCTTTAAGTGGTATCGATAACACCTAGAAAAATGATACCAAATGAACATATTATTTATTTGCCACATTCTCGTTTGTTAAAAATTATCGATACTTGCTAAAAATTATTGATACTTTAGTGTCGAGAATTGATACTCGAGATAAGGTATCGATACCAAATCCCTATTCTATCTTCCTGTTCATTTTATTAACAGAGGTATTGATTTTTAAAGCCAACTATCGTACCTCTACTACTGAAGCCAAAAATGCAGCGTAAAAGAGCAAATAATTCAATTGTTATAGTCTCTAAGCAACATGCTTCAAGTACTTTATTTGTTTCATCATTCAATGGTTAAATTTATCAGTCCAAAATGTCAAATCATCCAAACAAAAATCGTCATGCCAACATCAATTTCTATTATTCTTGTATATAATAACATGAAGACCTTATAAACCAAACCAAAATGTTTAGAACTCAACATAGTCATAATAATTCTACCGTATTTCTGTTTCCCCAATACGAATAAAATAATAAAGCACCTACGATGAATAACCAGTCTTCCTTGAATCACTCCCTCGGAAACCACATCGTCCACACCGTGTCGTCACTAATCTACATATGTTGAAACGAATGGGTGAGCTTTAACAAGCTCAGTGAATGCAATGAGTTTCCACTACGCAAAAATGTCATCATACAACATAGCCGATCATTTACTCACAAGAACCTTATTCTTAAGTCTAACATCATATAGTATTAAATCATGCATCATCTAATAGTTCACTCTCACAACGCATACATACTCATTCAAGCATAGAACATATTTCACACGATTACATAAATTATGATGAAATGGCACTTGGGATATGAAACATACATTGAGCTCTATCATCACACATCAGATACATGGATCTCCATTACATCACATAGACTCATAGAGTCAAACATGTCCCAAAAGTGAAGAATTTAGCTAACACTCTTCTTATTTCCCCTCACATGTCCCGTTGAATGGAACTTAGCTCTCATTCCCTTATCCTTCAAATATGTTCCAAGGCCTCAATGCCAAAAGCCACTATACATATAAGTGAGTACTCACAATCCTATGGCAAGCCAACTATATCCAACGGTTCCAAAATCACAAGGCCAAAATATTTAAAAACAAAAAATATTACTTCTCAATTATTCATGCACTATCACTGTCGACTATCATATTTTGCAAAAAACTAACATAGTCATATAACATATAAATTCATGAATATAATTGCACTTCAAACAATAGCCACTATATCCACATACCACCTTTCATGCATAATACATAACCACAAAATCACAAGATAATTATGGATTCAGGTAAACTTACACTCAGAACTTAGAGTAGGGGTTTAGGCTACATCTAAATTCCTAATCAACACATGACTCGTGTATACGAGTAGCAATTCCATACACTCACCACTTTATGCTTTTATCGAAAAGTTGAAAGTTCTACTAACTCTTCCCTAGCTCGTAGCAAGCTCTATCGAATCCAGTGCTTTACACACAAAAATCATACATTAACCAAAATCAAATAATAACAAAAAATTCACTCAAACCAATTAGAACACAAGCTTTAAGCTAAGTTCCTATGTAACTTAAACTATTAACATAACAAACTTTAAATACTAATATCTCGAGCTATACTCAACCTTTTTGCCTAAAATAAAAATTTTCATCTAATTAATCATCTATACCTAATTCACAACCTTCAAATTGGACAAATCTACTCAATTTATGGTATCCACATTTTTCGACATCTTTTAGGCAATTTTCACAAAATTCATTAAAACATGAGAAATCATTAACGAAACTTCAAGGTAAGTTTCAAAACCTTCTAATCATACTAAAACAAGTTGAAAAGCACTTTGAAACCATATTTTTATGCAAAATCCCGAAATCCACCATTATTGGCTCAATTTTCGTCTTTTACTTAAAACATGCGATTTGAGGGCTAATAATTCAGTTTTAGAGTCTAAATAACATTAAAAACCAATGGATACATGATTGGTAACTTTTTTTTTTTGAAAGAATGAATTAGTTTTGACGTAAATCTAAAAAAAACCCACGTTTGGAGAAGATGATGAAATCTATGAAGTTTTAGGTATTTTTCTTGAAGATTTATGATGGTAAATGACTTAGGAATGATAGGAAATCAAGGTATTGTGGTTTGGAAATAAAAAATCGAAAGAAATAGCAAGGGAAAAGCAAAGGGTGGCAAACACAATGAAGGGGAAAAGAAATTGACGTGAAAACATGTTGATGGGGAAGAAATATGTTCAATTTTATAAACTGGTTAAATTGCCACATAAATGTACATTATTTTGACTATGTTACAAATCAATTATTTCTCTAAAATTAAGGGTTTCTAGAACACTTTTTCAAAAATTGATTTGACAGCTAAGATGCCATGTTGAAAATATTATTGAGTACCAACCTTACAAAATTTCGAGCTCATATTGGCCAAAATTCCTAAAATATCCCTAAAATTCCTAGGCCTTATTTTGGGGTGTTACAACTCTCCCATCTAAAAAGACTTTCGTCCTCAAAATTACCTGAGCAAAACAAATACAGATAAGTAGCCTCTTCTACTTTGTGGTTGCACCACAAAACTTTAACCAATGGAACGCTTTTGTTTCGTAATGCTTTCACTTCATAATCTAAAATCTCTATTGGTTCCTCATCAAAAGTGAATTTAGCTTGAACCTTTGTCTCCTCTAGTGGCACAATATGCGATGGATCTGAACGATACTTTCGAAGCATGGACACATGGAAAACATCATGAATTCGCTCAAGCTTTGGCGGCAACTTGAGACGATAAGCTACCGAACCTACCTTCTTAATGACTTCATAAGGTCCAATGTATCTTGGAATCAATTTACCCTTTCTACCAAATTTCAAAACTTTATTCCCCGGTGAAACCTTCAAAAATACCTTATTGTCAACTTGAAACTTGATATTTCAATGCTTCAAATTTGCATAAGATTTCTGCTTGTTAGACGATGCTTTCAAATGATCACAAATTATTTTTACCTTCTCTTCAGTCTCATGAACTAAATCTAGCCCAACAACTTGCCTCTCATCTAATTCCGTCCAACACAAAGGAGTTCTACACTTCCTACCACACAACGCCTCAAAAGGTGCCATGCGAATACTCACTTGGAAATTGTTGTTGCAAGCGAACTCTACTAAGGGCAGATATCGCTCCCAACTGCCACTAAACTCGATCACACAACTTCACAACATGTCTTCTAGAACTTGAATTACCCTTTCAGATTGGCTATCAATTTGGGGGTGATAACACGTATTGAAAGTAAGCTTTGACCCCAAAGCTTCTTGTAAATTCTTCCAAAACCTTAAAGTAAACCATGGATCCCTATAAAAAATAATCAAAACTGGAACCCCATGAAGGCGAACAATCTCAGCAATATACAACTCTGCCAACTTTTGCAATGAACAATTAGTTCGCACAGCTAAGAACTGCGCATTCTTTGAAAACTGATCAACTATAACCCATACCGAATCTTTCCACGACGGAGTTGAAGGCAAACCCAAAACAAAATCCATAGTAATCATTTTCCACTTCCATTCAAGAACCACAATAGGTTGCAACAAACCCAAAGGAAATTGATGTTCAGCCTTCAGCTTTTGACAAACCAAACTTCGAGTCACGAAATCTATAACATAACGCTTTAAACTAGGCCACCAATAAACTTTTCTAAGATCATGATACATCTTTCCACTACCGGGATGCATAGTGTAAGGGCTACTATGCGTCTCGATAAAAATCACTTGCCTTAATTCCTCATCGTTCAGCACACACAACCTTCTTCGAAAATTTAATATACCATTATCATCAATAACAAAATCCCCCTTAATGCCTTTCTCAACCCGTCGAATCCTCTATTAATTCCCCATCTAAAAACTACTTCTCCTTAATTTGTTGTGACAAAGTCGACCTCACTTGTAGTTCAACTAGCAATCCACCATCACTACCCAAATTTAAGCGTGCAAACATAGCTCTCAACTTTGACATTGACTTCCTACTTAAAAAATCATCAACTACATTTGGCTTCCTAGGATGATACTCTATTTTACAATCATAATCCTTTAATAGCTTAATACAACCCTTTGCCTTAAATTCAACTCCTTTTGGGTGAGGAGGTACTTAAGGCTCTTATGATCCATGTAGATCATACACTTCTCTCCATAAAAATAATGACGCCAAATCTTGAGTGCAAAAACCAGATCAGCTAACTCTAAGTCATGAGTAGGATAGTTTCGTTCATGCATCTTCAATTGCCTTAAAGCGGGCTGATAATAAATTAAAAGTTGCTCCTACTACTCAGCCTAAATCCTTAAGCATTGTACAAGGACGTGCTGTAGGGGTAACCCATTATCTTCTGGGTGGAATTGCCATAATATGGGCATTCTTCTTAGCAAGAATTATTGTAGTAGGATAATGGCTAGGAGGATTTGAAAGGCATTATGGCATTAAGATTTCCAAGGTTTAGCCAAGGATTAGCTCAGGATCCCACTACTCGTCATATTTGGTTTGGTATTGCTACCGTGCATGACTTCAAGAGTCATGATGATATTATTGAGGAACGTCTTTATCAGAATATTTTTACTTCTCACTTCAGGCAATTAGCAATAATTTTTCGTGGACTTCGTAAACTGTTTCATGTAGCTTGGTAGGAAATTTTGAGGCATGGGTACAGGATCCTTTACATGTAAGGCCGATTGCTCATGCAATTTGGGATCCTCATTTTGGTCAACCAACGGTGGAAGCTTTTATTAGAAGGGGCGCTCTTGGTCCACAACTTTACCCTATTGCATCAAAACGCAACCAAGTCCCGAATACGAAGCACCACTATAAACTAAAAAATCTTTTCCAAGCTCCGGTTGAATCAATACTAGCGCTTTAGTCAAAATAGCTTTAAGCTCATCAAAACTCTTCTGCTTAGCATCAGTCCATTCAAACATCATATCTTTTCGAAGTAGTTTCGTTAAAGTGTAGCAATAAGGAAAACCTTTCAATGAATGTATGATAGTAACCAACTAAGCCTAAAAAACTCTGAACTTTAGTAACACTCCTAGGCGGCTTCCATTCCAAAATCACCTCTATCTTCTTAGGATCTACTCGAATCCCTTCTGTCAAAACAATATGACCTAAGAACACCACTTTCTTAAGCTAGAATTCACACTTACTCAACTTCGCATACAACTACTTATCCCGCAGAATCTACCGAACAACCCTTAGGTGCTCGTCATGACCCTCCTCAGAACTAGAATACACCAAGATATCATCTATGAAAAAAACTATAAATTGGTCCAAGAGCGAATGAAACACACAATTTAATCAATGAACACGGTAAGAGCATTAGTTAACCCAAACTGTAACACCCCTAACCCGTATCCGTCGTCAGAATAGGGTTACGGAGCGTTACCAAAACTTTTAGAATAATTTTAGATAGTTCATTTAAATTACTATTCATTAACCGAGATTATTGATATCGTCCCCTAAATGGACCCTCGAGGCCCAATACAAGCATTAGAATCGAGTCGGGACTTAATTGGAAACTCTAAGAATTTTTCGCGAAATTACAAAAAGTTTTCTAAGTTACAGGGCTCACATGCCCATGTGGTCCGAGGGACACGTCCGTGTGACCCTAGGACACACCCGTGCTACAGGCCGTGTTCAATGCCGTATAACTCTCTGACTTGTGCACACGGCCATGCCACACGCTTGTGTGCTAGGCCATGTGGTTAATTAAATTCTTTTGAAATTAGGTGTAGGTTTCACATGGCCAAGACACAGGCCCGTGTTCCAGGCCGTGTAGCACACACGGCTGAGACACACGCCCGTGTCTTTGCCCATGTGCTCAATTTTGAGCATTCTATTTCTCAAAATTTAGGTGCAGGAGACACATGACCTAACCACACGCCTATGTACCAGGCCGTGTGTCACACATGGTCTAGACACATGCCCGTGTGGACAAAATAAAGCCAGTTCTAGCTTCATTTCTCAACCAAAATCACACCAATATCCTGCACTAATACTCACATCCAAATACCAACCATTTCAAGAATTCAAATTAAGCAAATGCTATCATTCCACAAGGCATATCGTGTTTATATTCTTACCTTGATTTAATCTAGGCATTAGCATCTTTATCACATTCACTTAAATCACTTGTATGATTAACATAACAACCAACTTCATAATGCCAAAATAGACCATTACTAGCCATTAATATGTCTAGGATACAAAACATCATTATCAAGCCAATTAAGGCCAAGTTAACCTATACATGCTATTATACCAAAATAATTTGCTATATATATATATACCCAAAATAAACTAGTGGATAGTGTGATGATGCTCCAATGATCTCCAACCTTTGCGAGCTTTCGAGTAATATAAAATAGGAGTGAAACACCCCACACCCGGCCCACGAGCCTGAACCAGATCTGGTATGTTCCTCAAGTAAACCGGTTTCAAAATTCTTTTGTTACTTAGAGAAAACTTGTGTGATTTTGAAAAAAGATTGGTTTGGGTTGGGCTTGTCTTTGAAAACCAATTTATCCAACATTAAAATCCATTTATTTAAAGTGACAAAACATTTAGGTTTTATTTTAAAATGTATTTGCTTGATCTTTACTTAATAAAATCCGTAAACATAATAATTAAAAGTAAAAAGAAATAAAGAAATCCAACTTGGGCCTTATGGCCTTATTACATCAAGTAAAACCCAATAATAAAATTAAATGTACTAAAAAGAAATAAAGTCCAAAATAAATAAAATCTTCAAATTGATGCATGGCCACCTCAAGGTCTACCGTCCCGGTCAAAATCCAATTGTTCATTACACGAAAATAGTTCCCACTAACGGGTGAGTCAACAGACTCAATGTGCACACAAGACTAACATTCAACAAATCGGCATACATGTTCATATCAAATTCATAATCATATAAAGATAAATGATGATGCAACCCAACCCAAGCCTAAAGATCCATCCGCTACACACACCACGCATACACGCCATTCACACCGTGGGACTACTAAGTCAACCCTCCATCCGCTACTCTCCATCGAAGGCATTCGCCCATATACGTTGTGTCATTAGACACTATAATCAAATTTATACGTTGTGTCATTAGACACTATTGTAACCGAAGTTACCAAAATTTTGCAATGTGACCGTAGTCAACATATTTCATTGGTGAGACCGAAGTCAACACCTTCGTTGGTGAGACCGAAGTCAACACCTGTATTTCGTTGGTGAGACCCAAGTCAACACCTATATTTCGTTGGTGAGACCGAAGTCAACACCTTCGTTGGTGAGACCGAAGTCAACACCTACTCTTCCCCTTTCACATAAATCCCGAATGCCCCAAATATATATATTATGCATAACTTACTTAATTTCATAATTATATACATATATTCGCATGTTATAAAATAACATATTTCACAATCCTATCCGAAGTAGGAAACGTACCTGGGTACTTTTTGCCACATTTGTGGTACTTAGCCACATTCACATTCTTATACATATTCATATATTAAATAATAGCCATATGAAATATTGAAGGTTAGTAAGGGTACACACCGATTTGTTTAGCGATTCCTTGAGATTAGAAAAGCTAGATCTAAAGTTTAGATCCTTAGTCCCTACATTTGATTCATCCTTTATTACTTAGCATAAATTCTATTTGGCTATGATATCCAAATCCTAGTAGGATTTGTAAAAAGACTTACCTTTGATGCCAATTTGGTGTTTATTCAAATCAAAACTTGGTTTTCCTTCACTTGATATTCGCCAACCTTGAATCTCAATATGGGTTAGTTTTCACTTTTAATAATTAAAGAACCGATCTAGATAATCATACAAGCTTTGGCGAATACTTTTAGGTACTTACCTTGTGGATCTTAAATCCCAAATTCATCGAATAACTAGGAACACGTGGCCTATGGTGTACCTTCGGAAAAGAATTTCTTCTTCCATGATTCGGTCAAGATTAATAATCGAAATTAGTCTCTAAATTTCAATAAGTCTAGAATATAAAAGAATGGAAAACTAAACTTGGATCTTACCCTTATTTGAAGGAATCGATTGCACCGTCACTTTAACCTTCAGAGATTCGGCTTAGAGACTTGATGAACAATCGGTTATGATTCCCTTATGTATTTGGTTTCAAAGATGAAAGAAGAGAGGAATAATAGGCTTAGAAGGAAATCGGCTAGGAGGCTAAAAGAAAAGAAGAAAAGAATGGATGCTCAAGAAGAATATTTGGCGGAGGAAAGAGAGGAGAATGAATAATGAATGGCCCTAGTCCCTCCTTTTAGAGGCAATTTACTAGGCCAAGAATCCTTTACTTGGCCACCACTCTTCCTTATTTTCCTAATTAAAGAATAATTCTTCATTTATCCACCTATTTAGTCGAATTTTAAAGAGAATTAAACTCTTCCCTTAAGAGTCCTTATGATCTTCTAATTAGCCAGAGTTTTAAAGAGAATGAAACTCCTCTTTTGCAAGCTTGTGCCATCCACCTCTTGGGCTTCTAGAAGCAAAATAAAACTTATTTTATTTGCTTCTTATGTGACTCGAACTCAAGCCCAAAACCTTTTGCATGTGGGCCATTTTCTAAGGCCTTAGGTGGCATCTTCAGGCCACTTTTCCAAGTCCGTTATTGGGTCAAATTTCATGTACTTTATATTTTAGGGTCACTTGGCCTAAGTTCCCCTTGGGCTCTAAAATTCGACATTAGGGGTCATTTTAAGTTTCCAAAATTTTCGCATGCTCAGATTTTCCAAGTTTCCAAAATGTTTAGTTTCCTATTTTGGCTTGGTTTCCAAAATGTTTAGTTTCCTCTTTTGGCTTGGTTTCCAAAATGTTCACTTTCCTAATTTACTTCGGTTTCCAAAATGGTCACTTTCCTATTTTAGTTTAGTTTCCAAAACTTAACATTTCTAAAGCATTTCCTTACATTTCCATACATCTCCTTACATTTCCACACATTTCCATACATTTCCATACATTTCCTTACATTTCCATATATTTCCATACATTTCCATACATTTCCTTACATTTCCTTACATTTCCTTTCATTTCCTTACATTTCCTTTTATTTCCTTTCATTTCCTTTCATTTCCTTTCATTTCCTTTCATTTCCTTACATTTTCCTTATATTTCCTTACATTTCCTACGTTTCTTTACATTTCCTTACATTTCCTTTCATTTTCTTTCATCTTAGGGTTCTTGAAACTCTTGAACACATCCAACACACCCATCGATCCCACTATCTCATGAATTATGCACGAACGCATAACCCCTAATCTAGGATGTTCAGCTTCTACCCCTTAAAAATAATTTCGTCCTCGAAATTACTTACTATCGCTCATCCGCATGCAGTCTAACTCACCACACTACGCTATTGTCTGCAAGACTCGATCTTAAAGAACTATCATACTTTCTAGGCACATTCTCTAAGTTCACGTTCCTTAGAACTCATTTCTAACGTCACGATTTAATTAAAAGTTTTATGAATTAGTCCTTGTTTTACTTGATTACCCATGAAGAAGTTTTATGGAAAGAATTTTTAGAAGTGGTTCTTTCGATTCATACATGCACACATCTTTTCATTCATTCACACATCCATCAAACAATTATGAACCTTAGTTCATTCGGAGAAACGTTGTAGTTTTTTTCATTTGTTGTTTTTCCACTACCCGGGGTATTTTCGTAATTTATCCTACTGTGGGTATTTTCGTAATTTGTCAAAATAAGGTTCCTTGGTGATTTTGTCACAAGGTATTTTTGGTCCTTTTAAGTTCTGGTATTTTGGAAAATTTTTGAAACCAGGGTATTTGTAAATTTTAGACATTCGGGGTATTTTGGTAATTTTTCCACAAATCGGGGTAAATTGTAAAATTTTAATAAATCGGGATATTTCGAAGTTGCAAAACTTTGAGGGTTCTTTTGAGAAATTTATTTTCCAAAGACGATGAAGTTGCAAAATTTTGGAAATCGGGTCATTTTAGAAATTTTGGTAAGTTAGGGCAATTTTGTAATTTTCCAAAAGTCACGGTATTTTGATAGTTTGCAAATTAGGGTTTTGGACTTTTATAACATAATGACATTTTGGTAAAGTTTGTTGAGTAGTTGAACATTTTATAACCGGGGCATTTTGTAATTTTACCACTAGGGGTATGTTCGTAATTTTGTAAGTTGGAAATTTTTCGGAGAAAATTGTGTATAAGAAATAGTTTTTGTGAATTAAGGAAAAAATGATTTAAGAATTTTAATAGTAAGGTTTCGAAACATGGCTAGTTCCCTTTCGGGTTTTAGTCATTATGTTTAGCCTATGACCGAGCCCTCTTGGTCAGGGTGAACCAAAGCTACGCACCAGGCAGGATTCGAGTGGAGAGGAGGTGAGTCACGCGGACTGCTTAAATACCAAGCTCCCACCGAAACCATTCCTAGACATGCGCACAGAGGTTGCCACACTACTGGCTCAGTGACTTAGCCATAGGTTTGTTCAGTGCATTAAGTCTTATGTGGTTTTGAGTGGTCTAATCCTAGGGTTCAAGTTCCTATCATTCTATTCTACGTTCCATGCCTTTTCTACCCTTAAGCAGTTCACGAATCATACATATAGTTAGGGTACTTACGGTGGATCTTGGTTTGAGACTTAGGTGCCATGCCGGAAAACACCTTATTTTTCAAAGATAATCATTTGGCTCGCTTTGAAAGCGTTTGGGCCTTAGCCCCACAGCCGAGAGTTTAAAAGCTGGCTCGATACAAATCGAAACACTCCCACACCCTACCACGAGCCCGAACCAGGATCCGTATGTTCCTCAAGTAAACCGGTTTCAAAATTCTTTTGTTACTTAGAGAAAAACTTGTGTGATTTTGAAAAAAGATTGGTTTGGGTTGGGCTTGTCTTTGAAAACCAATTTATCCAACATTAAAATCCATTTATTTAAAGTGACAAAACATTTAGGTTTTATTTTAAAATGTATTTGCTTGATCTTTACTTAATAAAAATCCGTAAACATAATAATTAAAAGTAAAAAGAAATAAAGAAATCCAACTTGGGCCTTATGGCCTTATTACATCAAGTAAAACCCAATAATAAAATTAAATGTACTAAAAAGAAATAAAGTCCAAAATAAATAAAATCTACGAATTGATGCATGGCCACCTCAAGGTCTACCATCCCGATTCATCCTTGTTCATTACCCGAAAATAGTTCCCTAACGGGTGAGTCAACAGACTCAATGTGCACATAGTACTAACATTCAACAAATCGGGCATACATGTTCATATCAAATTCATAATCATATAAAGATAAATGATGATGCAACCCAACCCAAGCCTAAAGATCCATCCGCTACACACCACCGCACACGCCATTCACAGTAGGGACTACTAAGTCAACCCTTCATCCGCTACTCTCCATCGAAGGCATTCGCCCATATCGTTGTGTCATTAGACACTATAATCAAATTATATGTTGTGTCATTAGACACTATTGTAACCGAAGTTACCAAAATTTTGCAATGTGACCGTAGTCAACATATTTAGTTGGTGAGACCAAGTCAACACCTTCGTTGGTGAGACCAAGTCAACACTGTATTTCGTTGGTGAGACCAAGTCAACACCTATATTTAGTTGGTGAGACCAAGTCAACACCTTCGTTGGTGAGACCAAGTCAACACCTACTCTTCCCTTTCACATAAATCCGAATGCCCCAAATATATATATTATGCATAACTTACTTAATTTCATAATTATATACATATATTCGCATGTTATAAAATAACATATTTCACAATCCTATCCAAGTAGGAAACGACAGGTACTTTTGCCACATTTGTGGTACTTAGCCACATTCACATTCTTATACATATTCATATATTAAATAATAGCCATATGAAATATTGAAGGTTAGTAAGGGTACACACCGATTTGTTTAGCGATTCCTTGAGATTAGAAAAGCTAGATCTAAAGTTTAGATCCTTAGTCCCTACATTTGATTCATCCTTTATTACTTAGCATAAATTCTATTTGGCTATGATATCCAAATCCTAGTAGGATTTGTAAAAAGACTTACCTTTGATGCCGATTTGGTGTTTATTCAAATCTCAAAACTTGGTTTTCCTTCACTTGATATTCGCCAACCTTGAATCTCAATATGGGTTAGTTTTGACTTTTTAATAATTAAAGAACTGATCTAGATAATCATACAAGCTTTGGTAGAATACTTTTAGGTACTTACCTTGTGGATCTTAAATCCCAAATTCATCGAATAACTAGGAACACGTGGCCTATGGTGTACCTTCGGAAAAGAATTTCTTCTTCCATGATTTGGTCAAGATTAATAATCAAAATTAGTCTCTAAATTTCAATAAGTCTAGAATATAAAAGAATGGAAAACTAAACTTGGATCTTACCATTATTTGAAGGAATCGATTGCACCTTCACTTCAACCTTGAGATTTGGCTTAGAGACTTGATGAACAATCGGTTATGATTCCCTTATGTATTTGGTTTCAAAGATGAAAGAAGAGAGGAATAATAGGCTTAGAAGGAAATCGGCTAGGAGGCTAAAAGAAAAGAAGAAAAGAATGGATGCTCAAGAAGAATATTTGGCGGAGGAAAAGGGAGGAGAATGAATAATGAATGGCCCTAGTCCCTCCTTTTATAGTCGAATTTACTAGGCCAAGAATCCTTTACTTGGCCACCACTCTTCCTTATTTTCCTAATTAAAGAATAATTCTTCATTTATCCACCTATTTAGCGAATTTTAAAGAGAATTAAACTCTTCCTTAAGAGTCCTTATGATCTTCTAATTAGCGAGTTTTAAAGAGAATGAAACTCCTCTTTTGCAAGCTTGTGCCGTCCACCTCTTGGCTTCTAGAAGCAAAATAAAACTTATTTTATTTGCTTCTTATGTGACTCGAACTCAAGCCCAAAACCTTTTGCATGTGGGCCATTTTCTAAGGCCTTAGGTGGCATCTTGAGCCACTTTTCCAAGTCCGTTATTGGGTCAAATTTCATGTACGTTATATTTTAGGGTCACTTGGCCCTAAGTTCCCCTAGGCTCTAAAATTCGACATTCAGGGTCATTTTAAGTTTCCAAAAATTTTCGCATGGCTCAGATTTTCCAAGTTTCCAAAATGTTTAGTTTCCTATTTTGGCTTGGTTTCAAATGTTTAGTTTCCTCTTTTGGCTTGGTTTCCAAAATGTTCACTTTTCTAATTTACTTGGTTTCAAAATGGTCACTTTCCTATTTTAGTTTAGTTTCCAAAACTTAACATTTCTAAAGCATTTCCTTACATTTCCATACATCTCCTTACATTTCCACACATTTCCATACATTTCCATACATTTCCTTACATTTCCATATATTTCCATACATTTCCATACATTTCCTTACATTTCCTTACATTTCCTTTCATTTCCTTACATTTCCTTTTATTTCCTTTCATTTCCTTTCATTTCCTTTTATTTCCTTTCATTTCCTTACATTTTCCTTATATTTCCTTACATTTTCCTACATTTCTTTACATTTCCTTACATTTCCTTTCATTTTCTTTCATCTTAGGGTTCTTGAAACTCTTCAGAACACATCCAACACACCCACTGATCCCACTATCTCATGAATTATGCACGAATGCATAACCCCTAATCTAGGATGTTACAAGGAGAAAATAAAATAGAGCAAGCATTACATGCTTGTAAGTTCGTATAACAAAAAACTAAACTTACTGATCCTGTTTATTAAATATAAGCATACAATAACATGTTTTCCATCAACTAGGCAAAATTGCCTAAATACAAACATTCAATCAAACATGCTAGTCACAAAATTATCATATACATCAAGTAAACATAGATGAGCTCATCATGTCATATTCTTTCAAGACATTATCATTCCATCTCATAATCCTCTCATTTTGCCAAGAGTTTTATCCATTGAACCATTGAAGTTTAGATGGATGCTCAAGTGGTACACTCGAGGTGAACAATTCAATAACCCGTCAATTCTTTTTCAAGAGTACACATTAGGCCACTTAATCAAGGAACAGACTCTCGAGCCACATATCGTATAATAGGATTACCAATCCAGGCTAAATCCTAATTGTAACGTGTACTCGAGAGCTATTATATCAGGATTATCTGTCCAGGCTAAATCTTTTCTATAATGAGGTCAATAGAATTACTTGTCCATGATAAATATGTCAGCAACAAATGCAAGACCTCATGCATATCGGGAAAACACATATATTCATCGGAATTCAATATTCAAATGGAACTTAACTTTTTTAACCATTTAAAGTAAGTATCCATTCTTATATCATAACATCCAAACAATTCACATAAATAATAATCACATTTCATACAACACAACATTTAATTTAACATAATCACATGCTCGATTAAGTTACACGAACTTACCTCGACACTTGTTCGCGTATAAAAACTACTAATCTGAAACCTTTTCTTTTCCTCGGTCTAACCTCAAATTTGTGTTGTCCGGATCTATATAAATAACTTTAATCATCAATTTCACACATTTCATATTTATTTGGACTCAATTTATGTCCTAGGAAAAATTACCATTTTACCCCTAACTTTTCCATAAATTCCAATTTCGTCCCTAGGCTCCGAAAATGAAATTTGTGCAATTTACTCCCTATTCCAAGCTTAACAAAAATTCCATCACAAAATTTACAGAACATGTATTCATAAAAATTTAGAATTTTTCATCAAATTTCACAACTTTACATTTTAGTCCCTAAATCATGTTTTCATCAAAAATCACTTTGTAAAAGTTGTTTATCTATCAACAACCTTTCATTTTCTACCATAAATTTATAATTTTTAGCATATACATTGATAACTCTTCAAATTGATCTCCTAAATAAATAAATTAAACTATCCCGGTTTCAAAAATATCAAAATTACTAGAAACGGGACAAGAAAACTTACCCAATTAAGCCATAGAAGTTACTTCTCTCTCTCCTAGGGTTTTCATGTATTTTAGGTTGAAGATGAAAAAAAAATAAGATGATATCTTTTATCATCTTTTAATTAATTTAAATATTTTTTAATTTTCAATTTAGTCCTTACCCTTTTTCTAAATTTCCATGGATGAGTCACCAAAATATATACATACTTTTCTTCAATGGTCTAATTACCATTTAAGGACTTCAAGTTTTAAATTTCATAGCTATTTAATCCTTATTGCTACTAGAATTCAACTTTTGCATTTTATGCGATTTAGTCATTCTCGAAATTAAGCACATAATCAGTAAAATTTTCTTATCAGAATTTTCACATGACATTTCGAACATATTATGGACCATGTAATAAAATAAAAATAAATTTTATTTTCGGATCGAATTTGTGGTCCCGAAACCACTGTTCTGATTTGACTGAAAAATGGGCTGTTACACAAACGACATCACCAAGAATTCATAATGCTCATACCTAGTCTTTAAAGTAGTTTTCAATAGATCAGTCTCCTTCACTCTTAACTGACAATATCCAGATCTAATATCAATCTTCGAAAACACCCTTGCACCTCGAAACTGATCTAACAAGTCATCAATTCACATCCTCATCGTACCATCATTTTTCTTCACAAGTAGAACTAGTACACCCCACAGAGATACACTCGGTCGAATGAACTATAATATCCTGAAATAGGGGTTATTTGTGATTGAATTGTTTTGCATAAGTGTAGTTGTTGTGTTGTTGTCTGAGGTGTTCTAGAGGCTAGTTATAAGCCAAAGGTAGGCCCGAGCTGTAGGAAAAATTTTTGTTTTTCAGTGTTAGTTAAAGGGAGCTGAAGGAGCTAGGGGTTAAGTATAATTTGTGGGGGATTTAACCACAAGATTGGGCTTGGAAAAGTGGAAAGGAGGCGCCACTTAGGGCCCTGTGATTGACGCCACATGTAGGGAAGGGAGAACTCAGGTTCGAGCAGCAGAAATTTCATTTTCTGCTTACCATTTTGATGCCAAGGGGGGAAAAGTTGTGCTCAGCACAAACTCTGTCAAATAAGCATTGAACAAGTCAAACTCATTTGAATGATTGGCCAGGAGTGATTCAGGGAATTTTGACAAAATCTGAACTCTTGATGGAAGAGGAGTGTTCGGTTTGGGAAGCTAAGGAGAGGAGAGTGCCGAATTTCCTTAGGCACTTGGCCGAATCTCCACTTGAACTCCCTCTCATCTTTTATTTTTCTTTGAAGCCGAAAGTAACCCTCTTCTCTTCCTTTTCTTTTCTTTCTCTCAAGTGTTTGACCGAACCTTTCTTTCTCCCATCTCTCTTTCTCTTTCTTTTCATAACTACTCCAAACCATATCTTTCTCTTCACTTCTTTTGCCGAAACCCCTTAGTCCCTTCTCTTTGAACCCAAGGCCGAACACCATTCATATATATTCTTTTTCTTTTTTTTTTTTTTGGTGTTAGCCGAATATTGATTGCTTTTCTCTTCCATCCACCATACTCCGTGCCGAAATCTCCTTGGTATCTTCTTGTCTTATATTGGCCGAATAGCAACAAGGGTGGATCATCTTTGGGTTCTTTTCTAATCGGTTTTGAGGAAAGGTAAGTGTCTTGGCCGAATTTCATTATTTCTTTTCTCTCCTTTCTGTCGACTTTGGTGGGTACAAAAGCCAAATTTTGGTATTTGTTATCAATATTTCTAACCATCTATAGGAAACGATTTCTCCTAGATTCTTCGGGACTTGGGAAGCAGTGGATCTAAGCCATTCTTTCTCTGTCAAGCGATTCATTAAGTCAGTGGTAAGGGTTATGCTGATTCAATCTTTCCATTAGATGTTTGAAAAGTCGAAGTGTTTTGAGACTAAGCTTTATTGTTGGCCGAATGAAGAGTGAATCAGTCTCGCATATTTTGGTATTGTGATTTGTTTCGTGAGGTAGAAAGGTAAGGGTGGAGTTGTTTACGCATAATCTCACCCTTCGGGATTTATTGGTATGGCCGAATGGCCTTGTTAATGGTTTCATGGTTGGACCGAATGTAGGGCAAGGAGATCTAGTGTGGGAGATCGGGTCTTCGGGATTTAGTGCTTGCATTAGTAACAGGTGTGTAACTTACACACTTTATAACTAAGTAAATATATTGATAACCTGAATATGTTAAAAGTTAGAAATTGTGTGGATCTTAATATGATACCGTAAGGGTATGAGCAAGGATTCGGGTAAGTCCGTTTCGATATGATTTGCTATATGATGCTTAATACCATGATCTGTGATATATTGCTATATGATTCATAATAAAGCATGATGGCATGATTTGCATAAGTTTTGCATTGTGATGGGTGATATGAAAGGAGGGGGAAGATTTGATATCCGTGTATTTGGGACACCAGAGGTTTGGCACCTCCAGTGGTTTGGTACCACATATTATTTTGTGTCTTTGGGACACTAGAGGTTTGGCACCTCATTGCGACTCGTCCGAGTGGCTTAGCACCACAGTGGGCTGGCCCCACAGTTGATTTATCAGGATTGTCGCTAGTGATTTGGTATCACACGTGGGTTGGCCCCACACTTGGATTATTGATATTTCCTAACTTTGGGTCATCAGTGGTTTGGCACCACATTTTTATTGGATATTGTGACTTTGGGTCACGGTGGTTTAGCACCACCGGTGGTTTGGTACCACACGGGGTAGAAACGGAGTATGGATGGCTAGATTTGGGTGCATTATATGTATTGCTTGGTTATGATTTGTGTAAGTATGTTGCTTTATCCGAGAGGAGGATTTATGCACTGAGTCTTGGTGACTCACCTTCTCCCTTATCTTTTCAGGTGATTCGTAGATCGCGGATGAGGAGCCGGATGGACTCGAGGTGGCCCATGCATTAAAACATTTGGTTTTACTTGGATTTTTAAATTGGGTATTATTTCATATTTTGTCTTTATTATTTGGGCTTGTAATAAGGCCTTCTAAATTATGTTTTGAATTATTTATATGTTTTGGATTTGATTTCAAACATGGTTAAGTAAGTTACTTGATTAATTTAATAACATGAGCGCAAGGTTTCCTAAACTACAAAACGCAATGGTTTTCAAAACTTTACCATCGGGTAATACAAATCACTTGGTAATAAATGACAACTCAAATGGTTTCGACCACTTACATGGTTTTAAATTTTAAGTTCTACACTCAAATGCAATCGGTTTTTAACTAATCATGCACCTGGTTTCTACAAACATAGAACAACAAAGGGTTTTCTCTAGTTTTCAATCGGTGACTTGATTTTCTTCAACACGTTTTACCTCTGTGGCATGCTAGATTCGGTCGTGGTGTGTTGATCGGGTTTGGGGTGTTACATTTTTGGTATCAGAGCTAATTTAAAGGCTCGGCTATGGGCTCGGGGCCCAAAACATTTTAAAGTAAGGTTTTTAAATGTTCTTGGTTGGAAATACATGGGTTGAACAGCATGGCACCGAGTCTCCGGCACCAATCCGCCCAGGTAAGTACTTCTGACTATTGTGTGATTTATATATAGGGGAAATGGGTATTTTAGGATCGTAGATTAGTAAAATAGGAATTATTGAACCCTAGGAATAGCTTACCCCAAGGAAGTACATAAGACTTAATGATCCACTAAACAAACACGTGAGTACGCCATCGAGCTAAGGGTGTGGCAACGTTGTGCACATGTCTAGGATTGGACTCGGGGAGCTTGGTATTTAAGCAGCCCTAGTGACTCACCTCCTCTCCACTGAATCCTACAGTGCGAGGACTGTTCACCCCAGCTAAGACGGCTTATTCACAAAGCTAAACTTCATAACTAAAACTCGAAAGGGACTCAGCTGTTTTATTTTGAAACGCTTTAAAACCTTGGTTTTGAAATGGCCTGATAACCTTGATTTAAGAAATGACCAAAATACCCCTGATTTGAAAAAATGACCAAATTACCCCTGACTTGTAAAATTACCAAAATGCCCTCAGCATGGGAAAATTTTCGAAGTACCCTCGAATTGAAAATTTTCAAAATACCTTTACTTTGTAAAATCACCTTGAACCATATTTTAAAAAAAATTTTGAAAATACCCCTGGTTTATAAAATTACCAAAACGCCCCAATTTTTTTTTGGAATTTTTGAAATATCTATGATTTGTAAAGGTTTTCAAATTAACTTTGTTTTATTACTAAAATACCCTGATAGGCTAATTACGAAAAAAACCTCCGAGTAGTAAAATGACGAGAATACCCTTACAGGTGGAGTGAGGGTAGGAAATTGAACTCAAAACTGTGTGATGATCGAAAGAACCACTACCAAATTCCTTTACATAAACCTTATTCGTGGGTAATCAGTGAAACAGAAGCTAATTCATAAAAATCTCTTAAACAAATAAATCGCAACCATAGACATTAATTTTAGGGGACGTGGTCGTAATGTGCGTGGCCGTGGTAGAGGCCAAATGACCGTGTCGGAGCCCGTTAAGTCTGGTCAAGGGTCCGAAAATGAAATGCCACCACCACCAGCCACTGTTGTGGAATATCAGGATCAGACGGTGGATGATGCAGTATCACAGGCGATGCTGCGGGTTTTGGAAAGGGTGGCTGGAGCAGGTGGAGGCATGGGAGCTCGAAAGTCGGTACCTGAGCGACTCCGAGCTAATGGAGCTGAGTTTTTTCGTGGTGTATCTGGTGTGAAGCCCAGTACAGCTGAGTATTGGTTAGAGGCAACAGAGCGAATCATGGATGACCTAGATCTGACTGCTGAGGAAAAACTGAAAGGGATAGTGTTACTTCTTCGGGATGAGTCTTACCAGTGGTGGCTCACGGTTTGGGATAGTGCAGCAGCGGATGATCTTACTTGGGACTATTTTAAGGCAGCTTATCAAAAGAAGTATGTCAGGACTAGCTATATTGATGCGCAGCGAAAGGCGTTTCTGAGCTTGGTTTAGGGGAGTAAGTCTATCTCGGAGTACGAGGCAAAATTTTTAAGGTTGAGCCGGTACGCTAGGGGCATCATTGCTACAGAACATGAACGATGTGTTAGGTTTGAGGATGGATTGAGAGATGAGCTGAGGTTGCTGATCGCTCCACAGCAGGAGCGAGAGTTTACTGTGCTGGTGGAAAAGGCCAAGGTAGCTGAAGGGGTAAAAGAGTCTGTAAGACAGAATCTGGATAGAAATAGACACAAGAGAGGTTTTGGATCTTCGGGGTCATGCTCAGTTCAGAAATGATGGACCACCACCGCAGAGGGGTCGTGGTACCGGTAGGGGAGGTAATGGCTCTGGTAGAGGCCGCGGAGCACCAGGCAGAGGTGTAGGCAACCTTGAAACAAGACAGCCCGGGTTGGTATATGCAGCGAGATGTCGAGAGGAGGGCGACGCACCGGACGTCATAACCGGTACGTTCTTAATCTTTAGATTATCGTATATTACTTTGATTGATGTGGGTTCGATGCATTCGTATGTTGCTAGTAGTATAATAGAGACCATGAACCTAGACTTTGAAATTACTTCTAGGGAGATGACAGTAATAAGCCCTTTAGGTCAATCTGTAGAAGTAAATAAGTTGTATAGGGATGTACCTCTAGAACTCCAAGGGGTAGTGTTCGTAGCTGATCTGATGGAACTGCCGTTTGGGGAGTTTGATCTGATTCTTGGGATGGACTGGCTGGTAAAGTACCAAGCAAATTTGGATTGCACGGCTAAGCGCATGGTTTTGAAAACGGCTAAGGGGGAAGAAGTGGTGATGATAGGTAATAGAAGAGATTATCTATCCAACGTGGTATCGGCATTGAAGGCTGAGAAGATGGTCAGGAAGGATTGTGAGGCGATTTTGGTTTGGGTGCGCGCTTTAGAGGCTGAGGAGGTTGCTGTAGAGGGTGTCCGAATAGTAAAGGAATTTGCTGACGTATTTCCAGAGGAACTTTTGCATCTGCCTGTGGATCGAGAAGTGGAATTCGGTATAGACCAGTTACCCAAAACTGCGCCAATGTTTATAGCCCTGTATAGAATGGCGCTGAAGGACTTGGTAGAGCTGAAGGCCCAAATTCAGGAGTTGTTGGACTGAGGTTTCATCTGACCGAGTATATCTCCTTAGGGAGCACCTGTGCTCTTTGTTAAGAAGAAGGACGGTACAATGCGGATGTGTATAGATTACAACCAGTTGAATAAGTTGACAATCAAGAACAAGTATCCGTTGCCTCAGATTGACGACTTGTTTGATCAACTTAAGGGTGCATCAATTTTCTCGAAGATAGATCTTAGGTCGGGGTACCGTCAACTCAAAGTAAAGGAGGCGGACGTTCATAAGACGGCATTTTGCACTCGGTATGGGCATTACGAGTTTCTGGTAAAACCTTCGGGTTAACTAATACACCGGTGGCATTCATGGACTTGATGAATCGGGTGTTTCAGTCATACTTGGACCAGTTTGTCGTAGTATTCATAGACGACATATTGGTGTACTCCAAGACTGAGGAGGATCATGATATACACTTGTGGGTGGTATTGCAAATTCTGAGGGAGAAGAAGCTCTTTGCCAAGTTCAGTAAGTGCGAATTCTGGCTTAGGGAAGTAACTTTCTTAGGTCACGTAGTGTTCGCTGAAGGGATTAGAGTGGACCCTCGCAAGATTGAGGCGGTGTTGGAGTGGAAACTGCCGAGGTCGGTCGCAGAAATTCAGAGTTTTCTAGGTCTGACGGGGTATTATCGAAGATTTGTGGATAAATTTTCTCTGATTGCGGCACTGTTGACCAAGCTATTGAGGAAAGGAGTTCCATTTGTGTGGTCAGAGAAACAGCAGGAGAGTTTCGACAAGTTGAGGAAGATTTTGACGGAAGCTTCGGTTCTGGTACAGCCTGAGACAGGAAAGGTATTCACGGTCTATTGTGATGCATCACATACTGGCTTGGGATGTGTGCTGATGCAGGAAGGAAAAGAAGTGGCATATGCGTCTCGACAGCTGAGACTGCATGAGGTTAACTATCCGACACATGACTTGGAGTTAGCTGTAGTGGTTTTCGCTCTAAAAATATGGAGACACTATTTGTACGGAGAGAAGTCGGTAGTTTACATAGATCACAAGAGTCTGAAGTATCTTCTGACTCAGAAGGATTTGAACTTGAGACAGAGCAGATGAATTGAGATGTTGAAGGACTACGATTGCTCGATTGAGTATCATCCGGGCAAGGCTAACGTGGTGGCAGACGCGTTGAGCCGTCAGGTTGTAGCGGACTTAAGAGCGATGTTTGCTCGTCTTAGCTTGTATGATGATGGGAGTCTTTTGGCGGAATTGCAGGTTAAAGCTGACTTGGGTTGAGCAGATCAAGGAGAAACAGTTGGTGGATGAGGGCTTGAATGCTCTGGGGTTGCAAGTTCAAGATGGTGGTATAGAGGGTTATAGTGTGTCCAGTGATAGAGTATTGTATTTCCAAGGGAGAGCTTGTATGTCGAAGGATGTCGAGTTAAGGCAGAGGATTCTTCAGGATGTACATAGCAGCCCATACGCTATGCATCTGGAGGCGACAAAATGTACCAGATTTGCGACGATTACGGTGGCTGGTGAAGCGGAAGTGAATGAGTTTGTGGGTAAATGTCTAACGTGTCAGCAGGTCAAAGCTGAGCATCAGCTGCCGTCAGGTTTATTCAGTCGGTAAAGATTCCTCAATGGAAGTGAGAAAGGATTACCATGGACTTTGTCACGGCTACCCTCACGCCTAGTAAGAAAGACTCATCGGGTGATTGTGGATCGCTTGACCAAATCACTCATTTCATACCGATGAGGGTTGATTATCCACTTCAAAAGTTAGCTAAGTTGTATGTGGCCGAGATAGTGAGGTTGCATGGTGTGCCAATATCAATTATCTCGGATAGGGATCCAAGGTTCACGTCAAGGTTCTGGAGAGCTTTGCATCAGGCTTTGGGAACGAGGTTGGATTTCAGCACAGTTTTTCACCCGTAGTCTGACAGGCAGTCGGAAAGGGTTATACAAATCCTAGAGGATATGCTAAGGGTTGTGTTTTGGACTTGAGGCGGTGGGAGGAATTTCTACCATTAGGCGAGTTCGCATACAACAATAGTTATCGTGCAAGTATTAAGATGGCACTATATGAGGCGTTGTATGGTAGGAAGTGTCGCACACCCACCGGGCCGGATGTAATTGGGTGGCGTCGGATGTTGGGACCAGAGTTGGTTGTAGAGATCGAGGATAAGGTTAAGATGATTCAGGCTCGTCTGAAGGAAGCTTCGGACAGGCAAAAGTCATATGCTGATCTCAAGCGGAGGGATATAGAGTTTGCCTTGGGTGACAGAGTCTTTTTGAAGATCTCGCCATGGAAGAAAGTGTTGAGGTTTGGTAGGAAAGGAAAGTTAAGTCCAAGGTTTATTGGCCCGTATAAGGTGTTGAGACGAGTGGGACCAGTAGCCTATCAGCTTGAGTTACCAGCAGAGCTGAGTCAGATACATGATGTGTTCCATGTCTCCATGCTCAAGCACTATCGTTCAGATCCATCGCATGTTGTAGCAGTGGAGGAAATTGAGGTAAGTCTTGATTTGACCATAGAGGAGGAACCAGTGCAGATTCTAGATTGAGATGTGAAGGTTTTGTGCAAGAAGTCGGTCCCATTAGTGAAAGTGCTGTGGCAGAATCATGGCATGGAAGGGGCTACGTGGGAACTAGAGGATGTGATGAGACAACAATACCCCCAACTCTTTTGACTAGGTAATTTCGAGGTCGAAATTATTTTTAAGGGGGTAGAACTGTAATATCCTGAAATAGGGGTTATTTGTGATTGAATTACTTTGCATAAGTGTGGTTGTTGTGTTGTTGTCTGAGGTGTTCTAGAGGCTAGTTATAAGCCAAAGGTAGGCCCGAGCTGTAGGAAAAATTTTTGTTTTTAGTGTTAGTTAAAGGGAGCTGAAGGAGCTAGGGGTTAAGTATAATTCGTGGGGGATTTAAGCACAAGATTGGGCTTGGAAAAGTGGCAAGGAGGCGTCACTTAGGGCCCTGTGATTGATGCCACATGTAGGGAAGGGAGAACTCAGGTTCGAGCAGCAGAAATTCCATTTTCTGCTTACCATTTTGATGCCAAGGGGAAGAGTTGTGCTCAGCACAAACTCTGTCAGATAAGCATTGAACAAGTCAAACTCATTTGAATGATTGGCCAGGAGTGATTCAAGGAATTTTGACAAAATTTGAACTCTTGATGGAAGAGGAGTGTTTGGTTTGGGAAGCTAAGGAGAGGAGAGTGCCGAATTTCCTTAGGTACTTGGCTGAATCTCCACTTGAACTCCCTCTCATCTTTTATTTTTCTTTGAAGCCGAAAGTAACCCTCTTCTCTTCTTTTTCTTTTCTTCCTCTCAAGTGTTTGACCGAACCTTTCTTTCTCCCATCTCTCTTTCTCTTTCTTTTCATAACTACTCCAAACCATATCTTCCTCTTCACTTCTTTTGCCGAAACCCCTTAGTCCCTTCTCTTTGAACCCAAGGCTGAACACTATTCATATCTATTCCTTTTCTTTTCTTTTCTTTTTTGGTGTTAGCAGAATATTGATTGCTTTTCTCTTCCATCCACCATACTCTATGCTGAAATCTCCTTGGTTTCTTCTTGTCTTATTTTGGCCGAATAGCAACAAGGGTGGATCATCTTTGGGTTCTTTTCTAATCGATTTTGAGGAAAGGTAAGTGTCTTGGCGAATTTCATTATTTCTTTCTCTCCTTTCGTCGACTCGGTGGGTGCAAAAGCTAATTTTGGCATTTGTTATCAATATTTCTAACCATCTATAGGAACCGATTTCTCCTAGATTCTTGAGGACTTGGGAAGAAGTGGATCGAGCCATTCTTTCTCTGTCAAGCAATTCATTAAGTCGATTGGTAAGGGTTATCTTGATTCAATCTTTCCATTAGATGTTTGAAAAGCTGAAGGCTTTTGAGACTAAGCTTTATTGTTGGCCGAATGTAGGGGGAATCAGTCTCGCATATTTTGGTATTGTGATTTATTTCGTGAGGCAGAAAGGTAAGGGTGGAGTTGTTTGCGCATAATCTCACCCTTCGGGATTTATTGGTATGGCCGAATGGCCTTGTTAATGGTTTTGTGGTTGGGCAGAATGTAGGGCAATGAGATCTAGTGTGGGAGATCGGGTCTTCGGGATTTAGTGCTTGCATTAGTAACAGGTGTGTAACTTACACACTTTATAACTAAGTAAATATATTGATAACCTGAATATGTTAAAAGTCAGAAATTGTGTGGATCTTGATATGATACCGTAAGGGTATGAGCAAGGATTCGGGTAAGTCCGTTTCGATATGATTTGCTATATGATGCTTAATACCATCATCTGTGATATATTGCTATATGATTCATAATAAAGCATGATGGCATGATTTGCATAAGTTTTGCATTGTGATGGGTGATATGAGAGGAGGGGGAAGATTTGATATCCGTGTCTTTGGGACACCAGAGGTTTGGCACCTCCAGTGGTTTGGTACCATAGATTATTTTGTGTCTTTGGAACACTAGAGGTTTGGCACCTCATAGCGACTCGTCTGAGTGGCTTAGCACCACTGATGGTCGCCCCACGCTTGATTTATCGGGATTGTCGCTAGTGATTTGGTATCACACGTGGGTTGGCCCCACACTTGGATTATTGATATTTCCTAACTTTGGGTCATCAGTGGTTTGGCACCACATTTTTATTGGATATTGTGACTTTGGGTCACCAGTGGTTTGGCACCACCAGTGGTTTGGTACCACACGGGGTAGAAACGGAGTATGGATGGCTAGATTTGGGTGCATTATATGTATTGCTTGGTTATGATTTGTGTAAGTATGTTGCTTTATCCGAGAGGAGGATTTATGCACTGAGTCTTGGTGACTCACCTTCTCCCTTATCTTTTCAGGTGATTCGTAGATCGCGGATGAGGAGCCGGATGGACTCGAGGTGGCCCATGCATTAAAACATTTGGTTTTACTTGGATTTTTAAATTGGGTATTATTTCATATTTTGTCTTTATTATTTGGGCTTGTAATAAGGCCTTCTAAATTATGTTTTGAATTATTTATATGTTTTGGATTTGATTTCAAACATGGTTAAGTAAGTTACTTGATTAATTTAATAACATGAGCACAAGGTTTCCTAAACTACAAAACGCAATGGTTTTCAAAACTTTACCATCGGGTAATACAAATCACTTGGTAATAAATGACAACTCAAATGGCTTCACCACTTACATGGTTTTAAATTTTAAGTTCTACACTCAAATGCAATCGGTTTTAACTAATCATGCACTGGTTTTTACAAACATAGAACAACAAAGGGTTTTCTAGTTTTCAATCGGTGACTTGATTTTCTTCAACACGCTTTCACCCTCGTGGCATGCCGATTCGATCGTGGTGTGTTGACCGGGTTTGGGGTGTTGCATTTTTGGTATCAGAGACAAGTTTAAAGGCTCGGCTGTGGGCTCAGGGCCCAAAACATTTTAAAGTAAGGTTTTTAAATGTTCTTGGTTGGAAATACATGGGTTGAACAGCATGGCACCGAGTCTCCGGCACCAATCCGCCCAGGTAATTACTTCTGACTGTTGTGTGATTTATATGTGGGGGAAATGGGTATTTCAGGATCGTAGATTAGTAAAATAGGAATTATTGAACCCTAGGAATAGCTTACCCCAACGGAAGTACATAAGGCTTAATGATCCACTAAACAAACCTGTGAGTACGTCACTGAGCTAAGGGTGTGGCAACTGTTGTGTGCATGTCTAGGATTGGACTCGTGGGGAGCTTGGTATTTAAGCATCCTAGTGACTCACCTCCTCTCCACTGAATCCTACAGTGCGTAGTGACTGCTCACCCCAGCCTAAAAGACGGCTTATTCACAAAGCTAAACTTCATAACTAAAACTCGAAAGGACCAATTTTTTATTTTGAAACGCTTTAAAACCTTGGTTTTGAAATGGCCACATTAACCTTGATTTAAGAAATGACCAAAATACCCCCGATTTGAAAAAATGACCAAATTACCCCTAACTTGTAAAATTACCAAAATGCCCTCAGTATGGGAAAATTTTCGAAGTACCCTCGAATTGAAAATTTTCAAAATACCTTTACTTTGCAAAATCACCTTGAACCATATTTAAAAAATTTTTTTTCGAAAATACCCCTGGTTTATTAAATTACCAAAACGCCCTAATTTTTTTTTTGGAATTTTTGAAATATCTATGATTTGTAAAGGTTTTCAAATTAACTTTGTTTTATTACTAAAATACCCTGATAGGTTAATTACGAAAAAAACCTTCGAGTAGTAAAATGACGAGAATACCCTTACAGGTGGAGTGAGGGTAGGAAATTGAACTGAAAACTGTGTGATGATCGAAAGAACCACTACCAAATTCCTTTACATAAAACTTATTCGTGGGTAATCATTGAAACAGAAGCTAATTCATAAAAATCTCTTAAACAGATAAATCGCAACCATAGACATGAATTTTAGGGGACATGGTCGTAATGTGCGTGGCCGTGGTAGAGGCCAAATGACCGTGTCGGAGCCCGTTAAGTCTGGTCAAGGGTCCGAAAATGAAATGCCACCACCACCAGCCACTGTTGTGGAATATCGAGGATTAGACGGTGGATGATGCGAGATCACTGAGCGATCTTTGCGGGTTTTGGAAAGGGTGGTGGAGCGGTGGAGCATGGGAGCTCGAAAGTCGATTACTGGTGACTCGAGCTAATGGAGTGAGTTTTTTCGTTGTGTATTCGGTGTGGCACCCAATACTGGTGAGTATTGGTTAGAGGCAGCAGAATCTAATCATGGATGACCTAGATCCGACTCTTGAGGAAAAGCGAAAGGGATAGTGTTACTTCTTGGGATGAGTCTTACCGGTGGTGGCTCACGGTTTGGGATAAAGAATGGATGATCTTACTTGGGACTATTTTAAAAATGACTTATCAAAAGAAGTATGTCGGGACTAGCTATATTGATGCTTGCTTGTTGAAAGGCGTTCGAGCTTGGTTTAGGGAGTAAGTCTATCTCGAGTACGAGGCAAAATTTTAAGGTTGAGCCAGACGCTAGGGGCATCATTACTACAGAACATGAACGATGTGTTAGGTTTGAGGATGGATTGAGAGATGAGCTGAGGTTGCTGATCGCTCCACAGCAGGAACGAGAGTTTACTTGCTGGTGGAAAAGGCCAAGGTAGCTGAAGGGGTAAAGGAGTCGTAAAGATGAATCTAGATAGAAATAGACACAAGAGAGGTTTTGGATCTTCGGGGTCATGCTCAGTTCAGAAATGATGGACCACCACCACAGAGGGGTCGTGGCACCGGTAGGGGAGGTAATGGCTCTGGTAGAGGCCGCGGAGCACCAGGCAGAGGTGTAGGCAACCTTGAAACAAGACAGCCCGGGTTGGTATATGCAGCGAGATGTCGAGAGAGAGGCTTAATGCCGGACGTCATAACTTAGACGTTCTTAATCTTTGGATTATCGTATATTACTTTGATTGATGTGGGTTCGATGCATTCGTATGTTGCTAGTAGTATAATAGAGACCATGAACCTAGACTTTGAAATTACTTCTAGGGAGATGACAGTAATAAGCCCTTTAGGTCAATCTGTAGAAGTAAATAAGTTGTATAGGGATGTACCTCTAGAACTCCAAGGGGTAGTGTTCGTAGCTGATCTGATGGAACTGCCGTTTGGGGAGTTTGATCTGATTCTTGGGATGGACTGGCTGGTAAAGTACCAAGCAAATTTGGATTGCACGGCTAAGCGCATGGTTTTGAAAATGGCTAAGGGGGAAGAAGTGGTGATGATAAGTAATAGAAGAGATTATCTATCCAACGTGGTATCGGCATTGAAGGCTGAGAAGATGGTCAGGAAGGATTGTGAGGCGATTTTGGTTCGGGTGTGTGCTTTAGAGGCTAAGGAGGTTGCTGTAGAGGGTGTCCGAACAGTAAAGGAATTTGCTAACGTATTTCGGAGGAACTTTAATGTCTTGATTGACTGCTAAAGTGGCTTCATGAATGGCTATAATGCTATGTTATGTTGCGTACTGTGATCATAGTGCAGATTGGATATTTGATTTGTCCTCAGTTGAGCTTTCTACTGACAATTGCATAAAGTATTTGTCATTATTGGCACTATTGGTCAGAATAATCGTTCATGATTAAGTTGATCGTACATTGTATTTCCTATGCTTAGAGCATTTAGTCTTGATTGCACTGAATTCTGGACTATTTATCTATTATTTCAAGGTTACTCATTTTTTCATTTGCTCATATTTATTTCCTTACTTTGGCTTTTTGCATATCAATTTCATTTCATTATTTATTTTCACTAATTTTATATTCCTTTCAATTATTTCTTTCCTGTTAGCATTTTCATTGTTCTTATGCTAATTCTGTTGTTCCATCATATCACTCATTCGCATTCAACATTGTACTATCAATCTATTTCTAGTTATCTGCTTTAATACTTAATTTTATCATTCTTATATCTCTAGTTTCCTATTAATATTTATAACATGTCAGTTCTACATTTAATTTCACATGTTCTAAGTTTCACATAAGTACAGTGTCATATTTCAATCTTCATACTTAGCATATCTTTATACTTCTTTTTCATTAAATTCGTTAGTCCTTAATTGGTATGTAATGGGTTCAATTCAATGTTATTCTATTAAGTTAATTATTTATTACATGTTAAGTATTCCTAATTATCAGTTTAATTACATTGCTAAATTTCTATCTTCAATCAAGTTCAATTATTATCTCATTGTAATTCAGGTAACAGTCAATCTTTCAATATTATCAAATCGTACATTTAGTGAACATCATATTTAGCATGTCATTAGGATTATCAATCAGTTCATCATACATTACTAAATTCATATATAAATTTTAAACTACACATTTATTAATTATAAGTCAATATACACTTTCGGCATTATAGTACAACTTCATTCCTATATCTCAATTATACCATGTATTATCAAATCTCAACATTCATTATAACATTAGTATATCATTCTACTCAAATTTAGCATTCACATACTTATTATTCAAAAAATTTATTTATCCTTATCTTAGAGATTGCCTGATTTATCCATTCATAACAAGTTCATACAAATCTAATCATGCATTCAATATTCAAATCAACTTTAATTCAATTTACATTTGCAGATATTTATTGTAATTAGTTACAATTACGTATTACATCATACTAATTATTAATATACATTAATCTTCAGTTAATTAACTATATTTGCACTTCAATTAAACTTGATAACTAATATTCAACCATAATTTGTCAACCATCTATATTAGAACTAATTTAGTAATTTCAATTTACAATTAAATTCTATTAACATCATTTATAATGTTAAATTTTACATCAACTCACATTTACATAATTTTAATACTCTACATTACATGATACTTTGCAAATTTAATTATCAACATTACATCGTCTACATTCAAATTTCATTGATACTTTTCATAAAATTAATTTCATGAATTTTCCAGTTCTCTATTATTGCATGTATAATAAAATAATTATATAATTCTTTTCATACACTTATGTACTAAATTTAAAGTCCTTAGAACTACATTTTAATATTTCAAATATATCCTTTCAATGAATTTTATGCTAATCTTAAAACGCATTAATCAAATTCCATCACAAATCTTATTATTTTCAAAATTAGCACATATTATAATTTACATTTAATTTCAATTGTACTTTAAATTTCATCAATGATATGTATAATTTTAATTTAACATTTATATTTACATAATTAATTTATAATTAGAACTATTAATATTTTAATCCATTACTATGAATACTTATAGTTATCAATTCTACGAATCAGCGAAAATCAATACAATTTTAAATGAAACTTCCTCAACCCATTTAAGATTAATAATCAACATAAATGTCATTATATTATCAAATAACTTTATCGAATTGTTTGAATGAAATTCTGAATGGTTACTAAATTTCATTCTAATCCTATCTTATGTGTTGTCAGTCTTTAATCTTATCTAAGCATAATTTCACTATTTCTTTTATTATTTATTTGATCTGAAAACTATTTTCTATAACTTTGACCATCATAATTTCATTTATGACAGTAGGAATAAATGAAACTTTATGACCATATTGTGTCGGAATGTTTGACAATATTTCGTAAAAGACATTTAAGGAGTTAAAAATCATCAATATATTTTTAAATATGATGTTCAAGGATTGTATTTATCTAACATCATGATGGATGAAATTTTAGAGTTTGGATGATGCTACATCGAAGCGAAATTTTCACTTTCATCTCATGAATATCATTTTCATAATATCTATTAACAATAACCTTTAAATGCTTCTATGTTTAATTTGATTCATCTAAATTGTGTTTGATTAGGAAGTCTATCATTAGCTTGGAATTATCTTCTCTCCAGGCTTTATATTTTTCTTTCTTGATGTTTATGTTTTAAAAGGTTTCCTAAACTACAAAACGCAATGGTTTTCAAAACTTTACCATCGGGTAATACAAATCACTTGGTAATAAATGACAACTCAAATGGTTTCACCACTTACATGGTTTTAAATTTTAAGTTCTACACTCAAATGCAATCGGTTTTAACTAATCATGCACTGGTTTCTACAAACATAGAACAACAAAGACTATCCCCAGGATCCGAATAGGGCTCGAACAGAGGCCGTGGTTATGAGCAATTGGTAGGAATGGTCAACAAGCGACGAGGGTCGTGGTCGAACCATGGAGGAAATGGTTCGCACGAGGTCGTGGAACACCAAGCGGAGGTGTCAAGGTTCGGATGCAAGGCGACCAAGGTTGGTTTATGCAATGGTCGTCATGAGGATAGTGATGTGCCGATGTGACAACGGTTAAGTTTCTTGTTTCGAATACCTATTGCACTTAGCTCGCTGTAGAATCAGCTTGTTCTTATGTTGCTAGTGAAGTGTATGAAACCCTAATTATGAACTTAGAGAATGTGCCTAGAAAGTATGATAGTTCTTTAAGATCGAGCAAAGCAAAGCAGCAGTAGTGTGGTGAGTTAGAATGTACGATTGTTCGTTAGTAAGTAATTTCGAGGATCGAAATTATTTTTAAGGAGGTAGAATTGTAACATCCCGAAATAGGGGTTAAATTTTATTAAATTATTTTACATAAGTGTGGTCATTGTGGTGTTGATTGAGGTATTTTAGGTGCTAGTTATAAGCTAAGGGAAGGCCCGAGCTATAGGAGAAAATTTGGTTTTAAGTATTAAAAAAAAGGAAGGCTTGGAATTAATTGGTTTAGAATAATTTTAGTATGGAGAATTTAGTGAAGTGGATCAAGTGATTATGATGCTTAAGTTAATTTAAGTGTTTAATGTTAGCATAAATGAACTAGTAGTAAAGTGGTGTTGGTGCATGAGTAATTGCATGAGGGAAGAGGTTCAATCCCATGAATGGCAATAAGGTGACTTTTATTTTGCATGTGTATGGCATGTGTCGCTCAACTCTAATTAAGGTAAGGTTGGACTTTATCTTTTATGGATAGTAGACTAAGGCAATAAGGTAAGTGTTAACTTAAGGTATGGAATCAAGAAAATTTGGAATGATAAGGGGACATAAGGCTTGAATTGAGGAATGTGTTATGGATAGAATAGTTGGCAAAGGTTGACTCTCTTGGCCATGAACCTGGTCGGTTTTAGGGGCTAGAGGGGTTGGTTGAATTTTGAAAGGGATAGGAGGAAGATTAGGAGAAAATTGTGGCTTTATTTTATATGATATGATAAGAGATAAATAAGGAGAGAATAAAGGATATGATAGGGAAGAATTAAGGGATATGATAGGAAATAGGTATGCCAAAATTGGGTAATATAAATAAGGGAGATTAGTTCTTGGCAATTCTTTTTCCTCATTTTCTTTTGCCGAAATTGTTGGCCATAGAATTATCTCTTTCAAACTTCCTTTTCATCTTGGTGTGTTGCCGAAATTTGCACCTTATTTTCCTTTGACAAGAGCCGAAAGTTAGAACCATTTGTGCATGTATTTTCTTTCTTCTTTCACATCTCTTTCTTTTCTTTTATTTTGCTTAAATTGAAATCTCCTTTAAGGTTGCCATTGCCAAATATTACATCTTCATTTGGAAACACCATAGCCGAATCCTCTAAACATTAAACCCTCTCTATTGTTACATTTTCTCTCTTCACCATTAAGTGCTGAAACTCTTTCTCTTTGGGATCTAGAAGCCGTTTCTCTGAGGGTGTTTGTATAGTGCCAACATTAGGGAGCATCAAAGGAGTCTTTTGGGATTGGAAGTAATCAAGGTAAGCCAAGGTAAGTCAAAAAGGTATTCGCCAAGGGCCATCTTTAGAGTTTTTATGTGCTAAGCCGATTCTAATGGTTGTTAGCGAGGATTCCACTATTCAAGGGCAAGTGGTGATTCGGGATTTAGATTAGTAAGGTAAGGAGGTTTGTGATATTCGACCATAGGCCATTAGGTTTATTGTGTTGACCGATTTGGACTATGGATGTTTAGGGGCAGATCGACAGTGATTAAGAGGAACTTTTGGGATTTGATCGATTGTGCCAAAGAAAAGGTGCGTAGTTATCGATCGTTCTCTTGTTGTGTGTATGTGTTATATTTATGTATATGTGATATGATGTGAATGGCAGCCGAAGTAAGGGCTAAAATGGTGGATACCCATGATGGGTAATCGTTCAACCATGTCAGTATTTATGACTTTGATTTACATTTGATATATGTATGAAATGTGATGGTATGTGATGTATAATTGCTCAAGTGATATGTTGCCATGATATAAATGTATGCATGGGACTTGGGATGTGACTATCGAAGGAAAGGGTGTACTTTATGTACGTGGTCTAATGTTAGCCTTGTGTTACATTGGCGCTTGATGTTGGCTATGTGCCTCATCAAGGGAGGTGTTAGCTAGGTGCCACATCTCGACGGTTGATAGTGTGTGCATCACCGTGGGTGATTGATATGTGGGATCACTTATGTGATCGGTGGCTCAAACCATGGCCTTGTGCTGCAGTCTGCCAAGGTAAGATATGTGGATCACTTGGTTGATCGGTGGATTAATACGGCCTTGGGCGGGGTGCCAAGGTAGGTGTAACGGATGGACACTAGGTTGGGTTTGGCTTTATGTTGCATTTTTATGTAAGTGGACTGTGTGGATATGGGCCAAGCCCATATGTGGAGACATGTGAAATAACTATGCACTGAGTCTGTTAGACTCACCCAATTTTACCAACATCGCAGTGATGCATAAAGCTTAGACCGAGTTGGAGTGGATACGAGGTGGCCCATGCGAGAAGATGTTTTCTTTAATTATTTACGTATTTTATATTTTCAGAAATTTTAAGTAAGGTTTATTGTAATAAGGGCCTTTTAAGGGATTTGAGGTTTATTATTATGTTTAAAGTGGATTGACGATTAAAGTATTATTTGAAAATGTTTTTATTCTCGACAATTTATACCTTAAAAATATGCATTACGCTTTTCAATTTGGATAGTTTGTAATAATAAAGTTTTACTTAGAGTTTTAAACAAACAATGTTTTACAAAGAACAACAAATTTTATGTTTTAAATTTAAGTCAAAAGTTTTTCAAATATCTTCCAATAGTGGCATTTCAAATTCGGTCATAGTGAATGGGAAATTTGGGTTTGGGGTGTTACATTTAGTATCGAGTCTTGCTCAAAACTCGTCTTTGAGGGTTTTGGCGAAAAACATTTTTTAATGGGCTTTTCAAAATATGGATTTTCAGTAAAATTTTTGAAGCTATTCGCATGGCACCTGTATCTCTAATTCAAGTCCACGGGTAAGTACCTCGACTATTGAAGTGATTTGTATATGTGAATGTTATGGGCATAATTGGGCTCAGTAGACTAGAAGATTAGGGCTATTGAACCCTAGGGCTAGTACACTCAAACACATGCATAAGACTTAAGAACAAGTAAACAAACTCATGACTAAGTCGCCGAGTTAGGGTGCGGCAACCATCAGACGATGTTCACGAGTGGATTCATGAAGAGCTTGGTATTTAAGCAATCCTAGCGACTCACCTCCTCTTTACTCGAATCCTACCAGTGCGAACTACGGTTCACCCTAACCAAGAGGACCTATTCACTGGCTAAACCCGATAACTAAAACCCAAAGGAACTAGCCATCTTGTTTCACAAAGATCTTAGTTTTAAATTTACCAAATTACCCTCCGATTTATAAAATCCTTTTAGACTTGAAAATTTTCTCAAATACACTCGATTTACAAAATTACTAAAATACCCCTGAGCTGTAAAATTATGAAAATGCCCTTGGTTTATAAAATTACCATGTTACCCTTGACTTTTATGAAAATATTCTTACTTTACAAAAATACCAAAACCCCTGTTTTGCAAAATGTTAAGATACCCTGAATTGGGAAATTTACTAAAATCTCCCTGACTTCCAAAATTATCGGAATAACCCCAATTTCTAAAATTTCTGCAATACCTTTGATTCGAAGAATATTTTCCAAAATACCCTCGAGACTTTGAGATTTCAAAATGCCTTGATTTGTAAAGATTATTTTCAAGTTGACCCTAATTAATTACGAAAATACCCCTATAGGGAAAATGACGAAATTACCCCTGGGTCGGGAATGGTCAAGAATGCCCATAATGATGTGTTGAATGTTGTGGATAAATGTGAATGTGATTCTCTGAATTAGAATAGTGAAATTGAACTTGAAATTTTGATTGAAAGAACTACTTCTGAAAACTTCTTTCATAAAATTTACTTGTGGATAAACAGTGGAACAAAAGTACTAATGCATAAAACTTCTAAAACAGATTAAATCGCGACGTTAGATATGATTTCCAGAGGACGAGGTCGTCGTGGATAGGGCAGAGGTAGAATGAGCGTATCGAAACCCGTTAGATCGGGACAAGGGTTTGAGAATGAGGTACTGCCGCCACCACCACCAGTTTTTGGTGTTGTGCAGTAAGATCAGACGGGGGATGATGCGGTATCGTAGGCGGTGCTGTGAATTCTTGAGATGGTGGCTGGAGCAGGTGGAAATATGAGAGCTAGGAAGTTTGTACCCGAGCGACTTCGAGCCAATGGAGTTGAGGTGTTCCGTGGTGTATCTGGTGTGGCACCCAGTACCGCTGAGTATTGGTTGGAGGCGACCGAGCAAATTATGGATGAGCTCGATCTAACCGCTGAGGAGAAAGTGAAAGGAATGGTGGCGCTGCTTCGCGACGAGGCGTATCAGTGGTGGCTTACAGTTCGGGATGGTGCTACAGCGGAGGATCTTACTTGGGACTATGTTAAGGCGGCATACCAGAAGAAGTATGTTGGTACTCATTACATTGATGTGCAGAGAAAGGCTTTTCTAGGGTTGTTCAAGGGAACAAGTCCGTAGCGAGCACGAGGTGAATTCTAAGGTTGAGCCGGTATACTCGAGGGTAGTGGCTACGAGCATGAGCGATGTGTCCGATTCGAGGACGGACTAAGGGATGACTTGAGGTTGTTAATAGCTCTGCAACAAGAGCGAGAGTTCGCCGTATTAGTAGAGAAGGCTAAGGTAGCTGAAGGGATTAAGGACTCTATGAGATAGAACAGAGATAAGGATAGGAACCAGGATAAGAGGAGTTATGGACCGTCAGAGTCATTAGGAGAGTTTCAGAAAAGACCGAGGGTTAAGAATTCTGCTCGTGTTATTAAGTCAGTTACTGAAAATTCGGACCGTCCTCCGTGTACTCGGTGTGGAAGGTATCATATTGGCGAGTGCTGGAATCAAAAATGGGAATGTTTTAGGTGTAAGTCCAAGTCTCATTTGATTAAAGACTGTCCCCAGGGTCCGAGTAGGGCTCAGACAGTAGGCCAGGGTTATGAGCGGCCAGGTAGGAATGGTCAACAAGCAACGAGGGGTCGTGGTCTGAACCATGGAGGAAATGGTTTTGTCCAAGGTCGTGGAACACCAAGCGGAGGTGCTGAAGGTTCAGATGCAAGGCAGCCAAGGTTGGTTTATGCAGTCGGCTGTCGCGAGGATAGTGATGTGCCAGATGTGACAACGGGTAAGTTTCTTTATTTGGAATACCTATTGCCTATTCGTTGTAGAATCAGCTTGTTCTTATGTTGCTAGTGAAGTGTATGAAACCCTGATTATGAATTTAGAGAATGTGCCTAGAAAGTATGATAGTTCTTTAAGATCGGTCTTGCAGAACAACAGCAGTAGTGTGGTGAGTTAGAATGTACGATTGTTCGTTAGTAAGTAATTTCGAGGACGAAATTATTTTTAAGGAGGGTAGAATTGTAACATCCTGAAATAGGGGTTAAATTTTATTAAATTATTTTACATAAGTGTGGTCATTGTGGTGTTGATTGAGGTATTTTAGGTGCTAGTTATAAGCTAAGGGAAGGCTGAGCTATAGGAGAAAATTTGGTTTTAAGTATTAAAAAAAGGGGAACGCTTGGAATTAATTGGTTTAGAATAATTTTAGTATGGAGAATTTAGTGAAGTGGATCAAGTGATTATGATGCTTAAGTTAATTTAAGTGTTTAATGTTAGCATAAATGAGCTAGTAGTAAAGTGGTGTTGGCGCATGAGTAATTGCATGGGGAAGAGGTTGGATCCCATGAATGGCAATAAGGTGACTTTTATTTTACATGTGTATGGCATGTGTCGGTCAACTCTAATTAAGGTAAGGTTGGACTTTATCTTTTATGGATAGTAGACTAAGGCAATAAGGTAAGTGTTAACTTAAGGTATGGAATCAAGAAAATTTGGAATGATAAGGGGACATAAGGCTTGAATTGAGGAATGTGTTATGGATAGAATAGTTGGCAAAGGTTGACTCTCTTGGCCATGAACCTGGTCGATTTTTGGGGCTAGAGGGGTTGGTTGAATTTTGAAAGGGATAGGAGGAAGATTAGGAGAAAATTGTGGCTTTATTTTATATGATATGATAAGCGATAAATGAGGAGAGAATAAAGGATATGATAGGGAAGAATTAAGGGATATGATAGGAAATAGGTGTGCCAAAATTGGGTAATATAAATAGGGGTGATCAGTTCTTGGCAATTCTTTTTCTTCATTTTTTTTGCCGAAATTGTTGGCCATAGAATTCTCTCTTTCAAACTTCCATTTCATCTTGGTGTGTTGCCTAAATTTGCACCTTATTTTCCTTTGACAAAAGCCGAAAGTTAGAACCATTTGTGCATGTATTTTCTTTCTTCTTTCACATCTCTTTCTTTTCTTTTATTTTGCTTAAATTGAAATCTCCTTTAAGGTTTCCATTCTTAGAATATTACATCTTCATTTGGAAACACCATAGCCAAATCCTCTAAACATTAAACCCTCTCTATTGTTGCATTTTCTCTCTTCACCATTAAGTGTCAAACTCTTTCTCTTTGGGATCTAGAAGCCGCTTTCTCCGAGGGTGTTTGTATAGTGCCAATATTAGGGAGCATCAAAGGAGTCTTTCGGGATTGGAAGTAATCAAGGTAAGCCAAGGTAAGTCAAAGGTATTCGCCAAGGGCCATCTTTAGAGTTTTCATGTGCTAAGTCGATTCTAATGGTTGTTAGCGAGGATTCGACTATTCAAGGGCAAATGGTGATTCGGGATTTAGATTAGTAAGGTAAGGAGGTTTGTGATATTCGGCCATAGGCCATTAGGTTTATTATGTTGACCGATTTGGACTATGGATGTTTAGGGGCAGATCGACAGTGATTAAGAGGAACTTTTGGGATTTGATCGATTGTGCCAAAGAAAAGGTGCGTAGTTATCGTACTGTTCTCTTATTGTGTGTATGTGTTATATTTATGTATATGTGATATGATGTGAATGGTAGCCGAAGTAAGGGCTAAAATGGTGGATACCCATGATGGGTAATCGTTCAACCAGGTCAGTATTTATGACGTTGATTTACATTTGATATATGTATGAAATGTGATGGTATGTGATGTATAATTGCGCAAGTGATATGTTGCCATGATATATATGTATGCATGGGACTTGGGATGTGACTATCGAAGGAAAGGGTGTACTTTATGTACGTGGTCTAATGTTAGCCTTGTGCTACATTGGCGCTTGATGTTAGCTATATGCCTCATCAAGGGAGGTGTTGGCTAGGTGCTACATCTCGGAGGTTGATAGCTGTGTGCATCACCGTGGACTGATTGATATGTGGGATCACTTATGTGATCGGTGGTTCAGCCATGGCCTTGTGCAGCAGGTCTGCCAAGGTAAGATATGTGGATCACTTGGTTGATCGGTGGATTAGCCACGGCCTTGGGCAGCGGGTCTGCCAAGGTAGGTGTAACGAATGGACACTAGGTTGGGTTGGGCTTCATGTTGCATATTTATGTAAGTGGATTTGTGTGGATATGGGCCAAGCCCATATGTGGAGACATGTGAAATAACTATGCATCGAGTCTGCTTGACTCACCCAATTTTACCAACATTGCGGTGATGCATAAAGCTTGGACCGGGTTGGAGTGGATACGAGGTGGCCCATGCGTAAGATGTTTTCTTTAATTATTTACGTATTTTATATTTTGAAGAATTTTAAGTAAGGTTTATTGTAATAAGGGCCTTTTAAGGGATTTGAGGTTTATTATTATGTTTAAAGTGGATTGACGATTAAAGTATTATTTGAAAATGTTTTTATTCTCGGCAATTTATACCTTAAAAATATGCATTACAATTTTCAATTTGGATAGTTTGTAATAACAAAGTTTTACTTAGAATTTTAAACAAACAATGTTTTACAAAGGACAACAAATTTTTATGTTCTTAACTTTAAGTCAAAAGTTTTTCAAATATCTTCCGCAGTGGCATTTCAAATTCGGTCATAGTGAATGGGCCGGGTTTGAGGTGTTACATTTTGGTATCAGAGCCCAATTCAAAACTCGGCTTTGAGGGTTTTGGGCCCAAAAACATTTTTTTAATGGGCTTTTCAAAAATATGGATTTTAAGTAAAATTTTTCAGGCTATTCGGCATGGCACCAGATCTCGACCAAGTCCGCCTGTAAGTACCTCGACTATTGAAGTGATTTGTATATGTGAATGTTATGGGCATAATTGGGCTCAGAGACTAGAAGATTAGGGCTATTGAACCCTAGGGCTAGTACACTCAAACACATGCATAAGACTTAAGAACAACTAAACAAACACGTGACTAAGTCACCGAAGTTAGGTGCGGCAACCATCATGACGCATGTCTACGAGTGGATTCAAGAAGAGCTTGGTATTTAAGTAGTCCTAGCGACTCACCTCCTCTTTACTCGAATCCTACCAGTGCGTAGCTACGGCTCACCCTAACCAAGAGGACCTATTCACTGCTAAACCTCGATAACTAAAACCCGAAAGGAACTAGCATACATCTTGTTTCATAAAGATCTTAGTTTTAAATTTACCAAATTACCCCTATGATTTATAAAATCCTTTTAGACTTGAAAATTTTCTGAAATACACCCGATTTACAAAATTACTAAAATACCCCCGAGCTGTAAAATTACGAAAATGCCCTTGGTTTATAAAATTACCATGTTACCCTTGACTTTTATGAAAATATTCTTACTTTACAAAAATACCAAAACCCCTGTTTTGCAAAATGTTAATATACCCTAAATTGGGAAATTTACTAAAATGCCCTTGACTTCTAAAATTACCGGAATAACCCCGATTTCCAAAATTTTTGCAATACCCTTGATTCAAAGAATATTTTCCAAAATACCCTCGAGACTTTGAGATTTCAAAATGCCTTGATTTGTAAAGATTATTTTCAAGTTGACCCCGATTAATTACGAAAATACCCCTGTAGGGAAAATGGCGAAATTACCCCTGGGTCGGGAATGGTCAAGAATGCCCATAATGATGTGTTGAATGTTGTGGATAAATGTGAATATGATTCTCTGAATTAGAATAATGAACTTGAACCTGAAATTTTGATTGAAAGAACTACTTCTGAAAACTTCTTTCATAAAATTTACTCGTGGATAAACAGTGGAACAAAAGTACTAATGCATAAAACTTCTAAAACAGATTAAATCGCGGCGTTAGATATGATTTCTAGAGGACGAGGTCATCGTGGACAGGTAGAGGTAGAATGGCCGTATCGAAACCCATTAGATCGGGACAAGGGTCTGAGAATGAGGTACTGCCGCCACCACCACCAGCTTTTGGTGTTGTACAGCAAGATCAGACGGGGGATGATGCGGTATCGCAGGCGGTGCTACAAATTCTTGAGATGGTGGCTGGAGCAGGTGGAAATATGAGAGCTAGGAAGTCTGTACCCGAGCGACTTCGAGCCAATAGAGCTGAGGTGTTCCGTGGCGTATCTGGTGTGGCACCAATAATACCGAGTATTGGTTGGAGGCGCACCGAGCAAATTATGGATGAGCTCGATCTAACCGCTGAGGAGAAAGTGAAAGGAATGGTGGCGCTGCTTCGCGATGAGGCGTATCAGTGGTGGCTCACAGTTCGGGATGGTGCTACAGCGGAGGATCTTACTTGGGACTATGTTAAGGCGGCATACCGGAAGAAGTATGTTGGTACTCATTACATTGATGTGCAGAGAAAGGCTTTTCTAGGGCTGGTTCAAGGGAACAAGTCCGTAGTGGAGTACGAGGCTGAATTCCTAAGGTTGAGCCGGTATGCTCGAGGAGTAGTGGCTACGGAGCATGAGCGATGTGTCCGATTCAAGGACGGACTAAGGGATGACTTGAGGTTGTTAATAGCTCCGCAACAAGAGCGAGAGTTCACCGTATTAGTAGAGAAGGCTAAGGTAGCTGAAGGGATTAAGGACTCTGTGAGACATAACAGAGATAATGATAGGAACCAGGATAAGAGGAGTTATGGACCGTCAGAGTCATTTGGAGAGTTTCAGAAAAGATCGAGGGTTGAGAATTCTGCTCGTGTTATTAAGTCAGCTACTGAAAATTCGGACCGTCTGTGTATTCGGTGTGGAAGGTATCATATTGGCGAGTGCTGGAATTGAAAACGAGAATGTTTTAGGTGTAAGTCCAAGTCTCATTTGATTAAAGACTATCCCCAGGATCCGAGTGGGGCTCAGACAGTAGGCCAGGGTTATGAGCAGCCGGGTAGGAATGGTCAACAAAAAACGAGGGGTCGTGGTCTGAACCATGGAGGAAATGGTTTCGGCCGAGGTCGTGGAACACCAAGCGGAGGTGCT
Organism: Gossypium rotundifolium; assembly: GCA_025506655.1. Taxonomy (NCBI): domain Eukaryota; kingdom Viridiplantae; phylum Streptophyta; class Magnoliopsida; order Malvales; family Malvaceae; genus Gossypium; species Gossypium rotundifolium. Next base: position 113,041,279 of record CP106729.1, read on the forward strand.
GGAGGTTCAGATGCAAGGCGACCAAGGTTGGTTTATGCGCCTACCGTCATGAGGATAGTGATGTGCCGATGTGACAACGGGTAAGTTTCTTGTTTCTGGAATACCTATTGCCTGTTCGTTGTAGAATCAGCTTGTTCTTATGTTGCTAGTGAAGTGTATGAGACCCTGATTATGAACTTAGAGAATGTGCCTAGAAAGTATGATAGTTCTTTAAGATTAGAGTGCACAACAGCAGTGTAGTGTGGTGAGTTAGAATGTACGATTGTTCATTAGTAAGTAATTTCGAGGACGAAATTATTTTTAAGGAGGGTAGAATTGTAACATCCTGAAATAGGGGTTAAATTTTATTAAATTATTTTGCATAAGTGTGGTCATTGTGGTGTTGATTGAGGTATTTTAGGTGCTAGTTATAAGCTAAGGAAGGCTGAGCTATAGGAGAAAATTTGGTTTTAAGTATTAAAAAAAAGGAAGGCTTGGAATTAATTGGTTTAGAATAATTTTAGTATGGAGAATTTAGTGAAGTGGATCAAGTGATTATGATGCTTAAGTTAATTTAAGTGTTTAATGTTAGCATAAATGAGCTAGTAGTAAAGTGGTGTTGGCGCATGAGTAATTGCATGAGGGAAGAGGTTCGAATCCCATGAATGGCAATAAGGTGACTTTTATTTTTGCATGTGTATGGCATGTGTCGGTCAACTCTAATTAAGGTAAGGTTGGACTTTATCTTTTATGGATAGTAGACTAAGGAAATAAGGTAAGTGTTAACTTAAGGTATGGAATCAAGAAAATTTGGAATGATAAGGGGACATAAGGCTTGAATTGAGGAATGTGTTATGGATAGAATAGTTGGCAAAGGTTGACTCTCTTGGCCATGAACCTGGTCGATTTTTGGGGCTAGAGGGGTTGGTTGAATTTTGAAAGGGATAGGAGGAAGATTAGGAGAAAATTGTGGCTTTATTTTATATGATATGATAAGACATAAATGAGGAGAGAATAAAGGATATGATAGGGAAGAATTAAGGATATGATTGGAAATAGGTGTGCCAAAATTGGGTAATATAAATAGGGTGATGGGTTCTTGGCAATTCTTTTCTTCATTTTCTTTTGCCGAAATTGTTGGCCATAGAATTCTCTCTTTCAAACTTCCTTTTCATCTTGGTGTGTTGCCAAAATTTGCACCTTATTTTCCTTTAACAAGAGCCGAAAGTTAGAACCATTTGTGCATGTATTTTCTTTCTTCTTTCACATCTCTTTCTTTTCTTTTATTTTGCTTAAATCGAAATCTCCTTTAAGGTTGCCATTGCTTAGAATATTACATCTTCATTTGGAAACACCATAGCCGAATCCTCTAAACATTAAACCCTCTCCATTGTTGCATTTTTCTCTTCACCATTAAGTGTCAAACTCTTTCTCTTTGGGATCTAAAAGCCATTTCTCCGAGGGTGTTTGTATAGTGCCAACATTAGGGAGCATCAAAGGAGTCTTTCGGATTGGAAGTAATCAAGGTAAGCCAAGGTAAGTCAAAGGTATTCGCCAAGGGCCATCTTTAGAGTTTTCATGTGCTAAGTCGATTCTAATGGTTGTTAGCGAGGATTCCACTATTTAAGGGGCGAGTGGTGCTTCGAGATTTAGATTATTAAGGTAAGGAGGTTTGTGATATTCGGCCATAGGCCATTAGGTTTATTGTGTTGACCGATTTGGACTATGGAAGTTTAGGGCGATCGACGATGATTAAGAGGAACTTTCGGATTTGATCGATTGTGCCAAAGAAAAGGTGCGAGTTATCGTGACCGTTCTCTTGTTGTGTGTATGTGTTATATTTATGTATATGTGATATGATGTGAATGGTAGCCAAAGTAAGGGCTAAAATGGTGGATACCCATGATGGGTAATCGTTCAACCAGGTCAGTATTTATGACGTTGATTTACATTTGATATATGTATGAAATGTGATGGTATGTGATGTATAATTGTTCTAGTGATATGTTGCCATGATATATATGTATGCATGGGACTTGGGATGTGACTATCGAAGGAAAGGGTGTACTTTATGTACGTGGTCTAATGTTAGCCTTGTGCTACATTGGCGCTTGATGTTGGCTATGTGCCTCATCAAGGGAGGTGTTGGCTAGGTGCTACATCTCGGCGGTTGATAGCTGTGTGCATCACCGTGGACTGATAGATATGTGGGATCACTTATGTGATCGGTGGCTCAGCCATGGCCTTGTGCAGCAGGTCTGCCAAGGTAAGATATGTGGATCACTTGGTTGATCAGTTGATTAGCCACGGCCTTGGGCAGCGGGTCTGCCAAGGTAGGTGTAACGGATGGACACTAGGTTGGGTTGGGCTTCATGTTGTATATTTATGTAAGTGGACTGTGTGGATATGGGCCAAGCCCATATGTGGAGACATGTGAAATAACTATGCACTGAGTCTGTTTGACTCACCCAATTTTTACCAACATTGCAGGTGATGCATAAAGCTTGGACCGGGTTGGAGTGGATACGAGGTGGCCCATGCAGAAGATGTTTTCTTTAATTATTTACGTATTTTATATTTTCAGTAATTTTTAAGTAAGGTTTATTGTAATAAGGGCCTTTTAAGGGATTTGAGGTTTATTATTATGTTTAAAGTGGATTGACGATTAAAGTATTATTTGAAAATGTTTTTATTCTCGGTAATTTATACCTTAAAAATATGCATTACAGTTTTCAATTCGGATAGTTTGTAATAATAAAGTTTTACTTAGAATTTTAAACAAAAAATGTTTTACAAAGAACAACAAATTTTTATGTTTTTAACTTTAAGTCAAAAGTTTTTCAAATATCTTCCGCAGTGGCATTTCAAATTCGGTCATAGTGAATGGGCCGGGTTTGGGGTGTTACATTTATAGTCTCAAAAAAGGAGAACTATGCTTGCTTGCTAAAAAGTCCCTATATGGTCTGAAATAGTCACTTACACAATGGTACAAGAGATTTGATTCATTTATGACAATTCATGATTTCAAAAGATGCAGTTTTGATAGTTGGGTTTATTTTAAGAAAAATTTTGATGGTTCATCTACATATCTACTCCTTTATGTTGATGACATGATGATAGCAACCAAAGATAATTGAGAGATAAGAAAGGTCAAAACCCAGCTTATTAAAGAATTTGAGATGAAAGATTTGGGAGTAGCAAAAAAGATACTCGGGATGGAGATTCTCAGGTATAGAAAAACATGTAAATTGTACCTAAGTTAGAACGGGTACATTAAGAAAGTTCTTTACAGGTTCAATATGTAGAGTACCAAACTTATTAGTACTCCATTAGCATCCCACTTCAGACTTTCATCAGCTTTGTCTCTACAATCATACGATGAGATTGAGTACATGTCATGTGTTTCATATTCTAGTGCAATAGGATCTCTCATGTATGCTATGGTTTGATCACGTTCAGATTTATCATATGTAGTTGTGTATTTAGTAGATACATGGAAAATATTGGTAAAGAATACTAGAAAGCAGTTCAGTAGACTTTCATATACTTCCGATGTACTACTAATGTTTGCTTACAGTTTGGAAGAACTAGAGATGGAGTCATTGGGTATGTTGGTTTTGATTTTGCTAGAGACTTTGATAAAAGAAGGTCTCTCACAAGATATGTCTTTACTATTGGAGGTTACACCATCAGTTGGAAAGCCACTTTGCAGACTACAGTTGCTTTGTCAACTACTGAAGTCAAGTACAGGGAGATTACTGAAGCTTGTAAAGAAGTTATTTGGTTAAAGGGACTCTTTGGTGAACTCAATAAAGACCTTCAGATCAATAAGTGTTTTGTAATAGTTAGAGTGCAATATTTCTTACAAAGGATCAAATGTTTCATGAGAAGATAAAGTGTTGGGAAATGTGCCCATATTGTAGTAAACATGTAACTATTTTCTATTTATTTGAACAATGAATAAATAAATAAAGTTAATTTCACTTCTCACTATTATATTTTTTGTATTTCTACCTTTTATATTTTGCATGAATATTGAAATTGTGATAAGAAAATATTAGCTCATTGATTGTCTGAGTTCAAATAAAGAACATTTACAATGCGAGAAAAACAACTTATTTCAGTAGATAATTTAAACGAGCCCGCAATCCTGTAAAAGAATCAAAGTGAGCATTTGATTCAATTATTGAGAAGGATTATTATATCGCCTACAATTCCAATTGAGGAGATGATTAGTCTTGGCTATCGGAACAGTTGACTCCACGGGTAGAGACATAGATGTATTCATTGGCAGAATGATACATTGGACTGGACCTAAGATGAATTAATTCTGATTTCATTTGTGAATTAATTCAATTATGACGTTCATGGTGTGATTTACCTAAATCCCGAGTTAGTCACTAACCATGCGTATGTAACTCATGTGCTTTAATATAAGTGGAAGCTTATGCTCTAAAGATGATTGAGCCGATAGCCAGTATATTGGGTAGATGAATTGTGTATGACATGGCTTTACTAGAAACAGTGGACTTCATAGCTCAATTACAGAGTTAATGATTACCTCTTATTGGCATTGTTTGAATTGAAAAATATGGAACGTAGCCATAGGTTTGCTTGTTCTCGAATGAGTAATTTATCATAGTCATTTGTGGATAGTGATCATATTAATCATTAAGAAGACATAATGGTGACAATGAGATAAAATAGGATTGTAATGAGTTAACGGATTTAACTCAAAGGAATCAAGGATATCATATGAGGGTAACACACACATGATGAGGTTATTGGACAAAACAGTTGGATGAATTGCTTTCGTAAATAGTATATACAATAAGGAGTTTTCAATCGTGGTACTTCTTGTGGATTGACTCCATGGTTAAGTAATTGTAAATTATCATAACGATGCTTTTGGACATAATTGTAACTACTATAGCCTAATTGTATATGTTTGATTGGTCCCTCCATTACCCCAACAAAAGCTCGATTGAACAATATTTGAACCAGAAGGAAATTCTACAACTTTGGAAATAATTTAATTGAGTCAATTTGTTCGATGTGGAATTAAATTGGGTGGCTGTAAGAATTTTCAACTAGAAAATTTGATTAAAATTTTTCTTGAAAAATTAATTTGGAAAATCTAAGTGATTTTTGGAAAAATTAATTTTAATCAAGTAAAATTAAATTAATTTAATTAGTTAAAATTAATGTGATATTTTAGGAAATTAATTTTCAAGTTAGACAATTGGCTTAATGTGTAATTGAACTTGAAAGTTAGACCTAGAATAAAAAATTGGGCTTGGGAGCCCAAATCCGATACCAAAACCTAACAATTGGTCGAACCAGGCCGACAATCTAAAAGATCAAGGTGCCAACGGTTGCCACAATGGCATTCTGGTGGCTGGCAAATGGTCGAAGGCGGTGGGTCTTCGATAGTTGAGCAGTGGAAGAATTACACTCCTACTGGGACTCTACCAGAGAATTTAATTTTAGATTAATTATTCTAAAAATAGTATTATTTTAATAGATTTAATATTAGATTTAATATAATATTTATCTTAATAGTATTTTATTAATTTAATAGTAAAGTGATTAAGTTTAATCATAGTTGAACTCTTTAAACTCTCGCTATATAAAGAGAGCTTTGGATCATTATTTAAAAACACTTAAATTCGAGAGAAAGTCGTAGAGAGAAATTCTCTGAAGAAATTATTTTAGAAAATTTCTAGAGATATTTTTCTTATTTATAACTTGACCTAAAAGTTTAGAGAAATTGCGCAATTACCCCACTAGTAATTTTTGTGAAAAATTTTCCAATTCGAAGCGAGCCCACAATCAGCAGACATAAGCTTGAACATAGTGAAGAAGACTACTCGGTTGAAGCGTTCATCCAAAATGAATCGAAAATGTACAATTTTGATTAAGTGTTTATAACTTTAGATGTCACAACCAATTTCTTCTTTTGAATTTTTTTAAATTTGATTTTTCACTAATTTTATTTTTCGTTGCATTTTCCAAACTCGATTTTCCAACACAAAGCACATTGATGTTCAGTATCATTTTGTGCGTGATGTTATTACTCATGATGATATTATTGTGAGAAAAGTTAATACTCAAGATAATCCTGCGGATATGATGACTAAGTCACTTCCTATAACCAAGTTTGAGCATTACTTGGATTGATTGGTGCTCATTGTTGAAGAATACCCCTTTAGGGGTTTTTTTGTGGGAAAGGTAGAGAACTTGTTCATTGAAAATTCATGCCAAGGTGGAGATTGTGTGACTCGAATCTTGTCACTTGTTGAAGAAATAAATATAGTGGTAAAATAAGGACATCTATGGGGGCAAAAGGCTAAGGGTTGTACGGGGTTGCGACTAATACGGACCATGCAAAACAAATTGAATCCATATAGAACTATTCTTCTGCTATTTGTAACATCCTAAAATCTAAGGGTTTGTTAAATTTGTGTAATTGCATGTTATGCTAGTTCTGTGTATTGTTTAAGGGTGTTTGGAGGCCCTAGGGAGGTTGGGGTCGAGTTTAAGCCCTGGTAAGATTTTGGTTTTTGGGCACTTTAGGGGAGAGGGCTATTGGAGGCAAGGCTTAAGAGAAATTGTTGGTAAATTGTTAACACAATGAGGCATGTGGCATTATGCTGTGGTGTCTCTAAGGGAACCTGGTGGAAGGGAGTTCGAATCCCACACACTTCAATTGTGGCTTTTATTTTGTGCTAAGCAGGTGATGGTAGTAGAGTTCAGCTTGGACTCTGCAAGAAAGTTGGAAACTCAGTCAAATGAGTTTGAATGAGTGATGGAGAGGAGATTTAGCAGATAATTGGGGAGTGAATCATGGGATTTGGGGAGAGTGGAGGAGTTTGGCAGAGTGTGGGAGCTTGGAGGGGGTGAAAATTCGGCTACGGGTAGTGTGAGGGGCATATTCAGTCTGGTGGGAGGTGGAGTGTCGAAATTTCCTTAGGCTCTTCTAGTTTTTTTTCTCTCTACGATTTTGTGCAAATTGTGTGCTTTTCTACCTGGAGCATTTCGGGTTACCTTTACATTTATCAAAAACCTTTTTCTTCTTTTCTTCATCTCTTCTCCTCATTTTGAATATTAGCCGAATCTATAGAGTTTGACCACTCGTGCATTTCCCTTCATCCATTCTTTCCAAATTTCGTCTCCTCTTTTCTCTTTTGTTCTCAACATAGTCGAAACTTTGCTTCTTCTTCACTGCCTTCTACTACTTTTCTCCTTAAGTAGAATATCCCCTTTCATTCCAATTGAATCGGTTTGCCTCTATTTTGCCATTAGCCGAATTTGCTCTAATCTAAAGCATGGTGTTCTTTTGATCGTCGAATCTTTCTTTTATTCGGTCGAAAGGTAATAGTTTTCTTTTCTTTCGATGCTTTTTCCCTTTTCTCTCTTAAAGGAATGAAACACTTGTTAGACAATTGCCAAATCGGTGGAACCTTGGTAAGCTAGCTTTGGCCGAATGGGGGAGGATGGGTGGTTTCTTTTGCTTAATCTTTGAATTTCTTAAAAGCCATTTCTCTTTTTATCTCGGATAGTTATCTAACATGGTCCATTTGATAGGGGCACGAACCTTTGATTGGTAGAAGGTGGATTGAATACCTTCGTTGAAAGTGAGGTTAATACTTGGTGGTAAGAATAACCATGGCCGAATAGGGGGAGAAACAAGGATGGATGCTCTTTATTCTTGGTTCATTTGGGCCGAAAGGACGTTTCTTCATTATTGTAGAACATCATTTCTAACTCGTGCTCTTCTTTAGGGACTCATTTTCGTAAGGGAGTAAAATCGAACATTCAAGTGTAGCAAAGAATCGCCGTTATTCTTGGTAAGTAGGGTGATGTATTGTCGTTTTCAACCTGTGGGATATGTCATATTTTGTTGAGATTAATGGTTAAAGGATATGGTTTCATAGGTGCGTAGTCTTGAGGGTTCAACCTATACTCGTAATAGGTGTGTAGTCTCACACCCACTTCGATGATTGCATGTGGTGTTTTGTGAAACGGCATAAAGCCGAAAAGCCGAAAAGCCAAAAAGCCAGCAACTGTGACTTCTTGAGCGTGTGAATGCTCGTAGTGGTAAATCGTGATAGGAATCGTGGTGCTGAATTGTTGAGAGTGTCATGAACACTCTCACGATACCGAGGCTGGAACGGGCCTAATCGGGCCAAATCGAGCTAAATGGGTCTAACAGGCTAACCGGCCCACTTGGGCAAAGCAGATGGAATTATAACAAGTGATAGGCCCAGATGTGAAATCTGCAAATTTGATTCCGAAAAACATGTATTTTGGGCCACACGAGCGTGTGGGCTCGTTTGGGCCTAAAATGGAATTTAGGCCCAATAGCCCTGTAAAGACCCGAAAAGGGTCCCGAGTCGCTCGAGGCGACTGTAGGCCATCGAAAAGGCTATTAAAAGTGAAACTACTAAAATACCCTTGGAGGGTAAATAATTGAAATACCCCTGGGTTACGAAATTACTAAAATACCCTTATAGGGTAAATTACATAAATACTATAGGTTACGAAATTATTAAAATACCCTTGGAGGGTAAATTATTGAAATACCCCTGGGTTGAAAAATTACCAAAATACCTTTGGTGGGTTGAATAATCGTTATACCCTTTCATTATGGCTGAGTATCGTGTGTATGATCTCATTATACTTTTACATGTTGATATATATATTGCATTTATCATGTTGCATGGGGCGGGTTAATGAATGAAGAGCAGTGTAGCCTGGTGGCATAGCCACAATATATTTATATATACATAATTATGATTCTGGTGGCTCACCCACAAATATTCTGTGATTAGCAGCTTGTCTGCAATATTGGTGTGATTGGCGGGGTGGGTTGACTAGATCCCCACAGGTGTGATTGGCTGGTACGGAGGTGTGTTGGCTGGATTGGGTTGAGTTGCACTACTTCATTTGTACTTTCATGATTATAGGGCTTAGGCCCAAACTGATGTCTTATAGGCTCGGGCCTAGTTAACGTCGGTTTAGGGGATTCCACACTGAGTTCTCGTAACTCACCCTTTTTTTAATTTTGCAGGTAATTCCCAGAGATAGAAGATTTGGAGCCGTGGAGGACTCAGTGGTGGCCATATATCATAGATTTCTCGCAAACCTCAGTAAATTCAGCTTTTACCTTATTTTTAAGATTATCTACGTTGGGTTTAATATTTTGTAATAAGGCCTTTAGACTTTAAATTCTTTTTAAACCTGCTTTTCCGTTATTATTTAGTGTTAAATGCTTAATACGGGAGTTTCCCTAAAAGTGTTAATGAACTTTTTTCAAAATATCACGTTACTGCAAGTACTCAAATTTATACCTCATAACCAAAGCAGTTTTCAAAATATTAACGACTTTTTAAAGAAACGAACATTTAGTAAATCGTGTTTATAAACACACAATAAAACTCTAAATTTTCAAAAGAGACACGAACAACTTTTCTAAACAACCGCTTTGATTTTCAACATTCCTTCAATGTGATCGAGGTCTTTACAAACAAATATTTAAACTTGAAGTTTCAACTTTCTAATGAACGTACAATTTATTTTTAAACAATCTCTTTATGTGACATACCGGATCCGATGTTAACGTCTAGATCGGGTTTGGGGTGTTACATTTTATGGTATCAGAGCCAAGTTGTAAAACTCTGTGGAATGGGTTCAAAAATGTTTTTCAAAATTATTTGAAAATTTGATTTGGAAATGTATGTCTTTATTGGAGGTGTGGCACCACGAGTCTCCGGCACCAAATCCGTAAGTTCTCTTATTTTATTATTGTTTATATGATGATGATATGACTGTAGTAAGAAAACTGTTAGAAACTCCTAGATTTAGGGGCTAAGAATATAGAGACGGTGACATTAGGAAATTAGATTCGTGAAAACAACTCTTATATCTACTTTCCATAAAACATTTGTTAATAAATACTGAATTACATACTGATTCATAAAAAATTCTTAAACAGATTAACTTAATTTAGTAGTACGAGTTCAAGGGGACGTGGACGAGGTACACGTGATCGCGGTAGAGGCTGGGGTACTGAGGCGGGATCTTCAGAATTAGGGCATGTGCCGGAGGGCAAAGTGCCAGATCGCCAATGGTAGAAGCAAGGTTCAAGACCGAATTGGAGGGGATGATGCTTTGTCCCAAGCTATGCTGCGAGTATTGGAATGGGTTGCTGGGGCAAGTACTAAGTCGGCAGCACGTGGGTCTATTTCTGAGCGACTCAGGTTGAATGGGACCAAAGTTTTTAGGGGCATCTCTGGTGTAGCCCCAAATGTAGCTGAATACTGTCTTGGGGCTGTGGAACGAAGTTATGGATGATTTGGACTGCACAGCGGAATAGAAACTGAAAGGGGTTGCGTCATTGCTGAGAGACGAGGCATACCAGTGGTGGCTCACTGTGAGGGAAGGTACTCAAGCGGATCGAATCACCTGGGATTTCTTTAAAGCGTCCTTCTAGGGAAAACATGTCGGGGGTAGCTATGTGGATGCTCGAAGAAAAGAATTTTTGAATTTGGTTCAGGGAGGTAAGTCTGTGGCAGATTACGAGGCAGAGTTTTTGCGTCTGAGCTGATACACCGGGGAATAGTCTCAACTAATTATGAGTGCTGTGTGTGTTTTAAAGATAGGCTATGAGATGAGTTGCGGGTACTGATAGCCCCACAGGGGGAGAGAGATTTTGCTACGTTGGTGGGAAAGGCTAAAATTGTTGAGGAGGTAAAATGCTCTAAACAATAGAACCGAGATAAGAAAAGGGGCAAGAACAAAAGAGATGCTAGGTTTTCAGGTTCTTCAAGGGGATTTAATAATAGGCCTATGTTTGATGGGCCAGTTCGAGTGGGTGTTCCAGTTACTACCGATCAGTTACAGCCTTGTGTGGAATGTGAGAAATTTCACTCGGATGAGTGCTGGAAAAGAACCAGCGAGTGTTTCAGATGCGGGTCTATGGATCATCGGTTCAGGGGCTATCCTTGAGAGCATGTTCAAACAGGTAGTAGGTTAGAGATTTGGGTAGCTAGAGAGAGGTGGTCAGCCGCCACCGAGAGGTCGTGGATCGCCCCGAGGTGGAAATTGGATAAGACATGGTCGGGGAGCACCAAGCAGAGATACTAGTAACGTGGGTAACACAGATGCAAGACAGTCGGGACTGGTTTATGCGGTACGACGTCGAGAGGAAGGTGATGCACCGGATGTCATAACTGGTACGTTTCTCATATTTGATGTGCCTTTTATAGCTTTGATAGATATTGGATCTGCCCATTCATATGTTGCCAGTACTGTGTCTGAGACTCTGGGTATTAAATCTGAGATTGCTGCTAGGAAAATGTCTGTGATTAGTCCCTTAGGACAATCTGTGGTAGTGAACAATCTATTTAGGAATGTGCCTTTAGAAGTGTAAGGGATTGTTTTCCTTGCAGCCTTGATGGAACTGCCGTTAGGCGAGTTTGATCTTATCTTAGGCATGGACTGGTTAGTTAAGCACCATGCAAAATTGGATTGCGCTGCTAAGCGTATGATATAAAAGAAGGGATTATCTGTCTCATGTGATTTCGGCATTAAAGGTTGAGAATTTTGTCGTACGTGAAGGAGTTCTTGGATGTTTTTTGAGGAGCTTCAAAAAGGGTATGAGGCATTTCTAGCCTTATAGGATGGTACCGAAGGAGTGGTAGAATTAAAAGCCCATATTCAAAAGTCATTGACTGTGGATTTATTTGCCGGTATTATTCGTGAAGAAAAGGATGGGTCAATGCATCTAGTACTAAGGCTAACTATTAAGAACAAATACCCGCTACCAAGGATAGATGACACTGTTCGATCGATTATAGAAACTTTGGTCTTCTTGAAAATCGATTTGTCGATATCATCGCTTTTGGTTATGCTATTGAATTAACGTAATGCACCAGCCACATTTATGGATATGATGAAGTCTTCCAACCTATCTAGATCGGTTCGTGGTGGTATTCATAGATGACATCTTAGTGTACTCAAGAATAAAGTTTTCGGTTTACTGGGTACTACAAAGCGGTTCGTCGAGGGGTTTTCATTAATTGCCGCACCCCTAACCAAATTTCTGCGTAAGGGGGTGCCATTTGTGTGGATGGATAAGCAGCAAGGGAGTTTTGAGAAACTGAAAAAGATTCTAACTGAAGCTCCAGTGTTGATTTAGCTTGAGGCGGGGAAGGAAATCGTTGTTTATTGTGATGTGTCACACACAGGTTTGAGTTGTGTGTTGATGCAAGAAGGGAAAGTAGTGGCATATGCATCTTATCAACTGAGGCTACATGAGGTGAACTATCCTACTCATGACCTTGAGCTTGCTGCAGTAGTGTTTGCCTTAAAGATATGGAGACATTACCTGTATGGAGAAAAGTCAATCATCTACACTGACCATAAGAGCCTGAAGTATCTCCTTACCAAAATGAGTTAAATCTCAGGCGGCGGAGGTGGATAGAGTTACTGAAAGACTATGACTGCTCGATTGAGTATCACCCGGGTAAAGCTAATATGGTGGCAGATGCATTAAGTCAAAAAGTGGTATCAAATTTGAGAGCAATGTTTGCTCATATCAGCCTTTACGAAGATGGTAGCTTGTTAGCACAACTTCAGGTGAAACCGACATGGGTAAGTCAGATTAAAGAGAAGCAATTGTCGGATGAATCGTTGGGTTCTTGGCTTCAGCAAGTGAAAAGTGGAGAGACAGGGGATTTTGGGTTGAACAGTGAAGGGGTATTATGTTTTCGTGGAAGAATTTGTATGTCGAAGGATTCTGAGTTAAGACAGATAATTTTGTGAGAGGCGCATAGTAGCCCATACACTATGCATCCCGGGGGAAGTAAGATGTACCGAGATCTACGAGAACAGTACTGGTGGCCAGGGTTGAAACGTGAAGTTACCGACTTTGTAAGAAAGTATTTGACATGTCAGCAGGTGAAGGTAGAGCATCAACTGCCTTCAGGGTTGCTGCAGCCGGTGAAGATTCCACTTTAGAAGTCGGAGAGAATAACAATGGATTTTGTTAGTGGGTTACCCCTGACACCTACTAAGAAAGATTCAATATGGGTGATTGTTGATCGGTTGACTAAGTCTGCGCACTTCATACTGATTCGTACTGATTACTCGTTTCAGAAGTTGGCCAAGCTGTATGTGGCAGAAATTGTAAGGCTACATGGGGTACCAGTGTCTATTATCTCGGACAGAGACCCAAGGTTCACATCTCGATTCTAGAAGGCATTAAATGAAGCTTTAGGTACAAGATTGGAGTTTAGCACAGCGTTTCACCCACAGACTGATGGTCAGTCAGAGAAGGTAATCTAGATTTTGGAATATATTTTAAGGGGCTGTGTAATTGATTTCGGAGATAGTTGGGATTATTTACTATTAGCGGAGTTTGCGTACAACAACAACTACCAAACCAACATTCAGATGGCACCCTACGAGGTGTTATATGGTCGTAGGTGTCGTACTCCTACTTGTTGGACAAAATTAGGTGAGCGACAGTTGTGGGATCTAGAACTGATTTCGGAGACTTAGGAAAAGATTAAGTTGATTTGGGCTCAGTTAAAGGAAGCTTCTGATAGATAGAAGTCGTATACATTTCTGAAGCGTAAGGAGATAGAGTATTAGTGGGGGATTATGTCTTCTTGAAGGTCTCACCTTGGAAGAAGATTTTGAGATTTGGACAGAAGGGTAAGCTGAGCCCTAGATTCATCGGGCCTTATCGGATAGTGAAGCGTATGGGACAGGTCACCTATCAACTTGAGTTGCCCCCTGAGTTAAATCGGATAATGATGTATTCCATGTTTCGATGCTGAGGCGTTACCGTTTAGATCCTTCTCATGTAGTGCTGGTAGAAGAAATTGAGGCAAGACCTGATCTGTCATTTGAAGAAGAACCAATGAAGATTTTAGATCAGGACGTAAAAGTGTTGAAGAGAAAATCAGTTTCGTTGGTCAAAGTGCTGTGGAGTAATCACGGTTCAGAAGAAGCCACTTGGGAGCCTGAAGAGCAATGTGACAGCAATACCCTCACCTCTTTTGACTAGGTAAATGGCTGAAATTTCTTTAAGGGGGTAGAACTGTAACATCCTAAAATCTAGGGGTCTATTAAATTTGTGTAATTGCATGTTATGCTAGTTCTGTGTGTTGTTAAAGGGTGTTTGGGGGGCCTAGGGAGGCCTGTGTTCGAGTTTGAGTCCTGGTAAAATTTTGGTTTTTGGGCACTTTAGGGGAGAGGGCTATTGGAGGCAAGGCTTAAGAGAAATTACTGGTAAATTGTTAACACAAGGAGGCGTGTGGCATTGTGGTGTGGCATTTTTAAGGGAACCTTGTGGAAGGGAGTTCAAATCCCACACACTTTCAATTGTGGCTTTTATTTTGTGCTAAGTAGGTGATGCTAGTAGAGTTCAGCTTGGACTCTACAAGAAAGTTGGAGACTCAGTCAAATGACTTTGAATGAGTGATGGAGAGGAGTTTGGGAGAGAATTGGGGAGTGAATCATGGGGTTTGGGGAGAGTGGAGGAGTTTGGCCGAATGTGGGGGCTTGTAGGGGGTGAAAATTTGGTTAGGGGTAGTGTGAGGTGCATATCGGTCTGGTGGGAGGTGGTGTGTCGAAATTTCCTTAGGTTCTTCTTGTTTTTTTTCCCTCTACGATTTTTTACAAATTGTGTGCTTTTCTGCTTGGTGCGTTTCAGGTTACGTTTACATTTGTCAAAAATCTTTTTGTTCTTTTCTTCACTCTTCTCCTCATTTTGAATATTAGTAGAATCTATATAGTTTGACCACTCGTGCATTTCCCTTCATCCATTCTTTCCAACTTTCGTCTCCTCTTTTCTCTTTTGTTCTCAACATAGCTGAAACTTTGCTTCTCATTCACTGCCTTCTACTACTTTTTTCCTTAAGCCGAATATCCCCTTTCGTTCCAATTGAATCGGTTTGCCTCTATTTTGCCATTAGCTGAATTTGCTCTAATCTAAAGCATGGTGTTCTTTTGATCGTCGAATCTTTCTTGCATTCGGTTGCAAGGTAATAGTTTTCTTTTCTTTTGATGCTCTTTCCCTTTTCTCTCTTAAAGGACTGAAACCCTTGTTGGACAATTGCAAAATCGGTGGAACCTTGGTAAGTAAGCTTTAGCCGAATGGGGGAGGATGGGTGGCTTTTTTTGCTTAATCTTTGAATTTCTTCAAAGCTGTTTCTCTTTTTATCTCGAATAGTTATCTAATATGGTCTGTTCGATAGGGGCACGAACCTTTGATCGGTAGAAGGTGGATTGAATACCTTCGTTGGAAGTAAGGTTAATACTTGGTGGTAAGAATAACCATGGCTAAATGGGGGGAGAAACATGGATGGATGCTCTTTATTCTTGGTTCATTTAGGCCGAAAGGCCATTTCTTCATTATTTTAGAACATCATTGCTAACTCATGCTCTTCTTTAGGGACTCGTTTTTGTAAAGGAGTAAAATTGAACATTCAAGTGTAGCAAAGAATCGCCGTTATTCTTGGTAAGTAGGGTGATGTATTGTCGTTTTCAACCTATGGGATATGTCATATTTTGTTGAGACTAATGGTTAAAGGATATGGTTTCATAGGTGCATAGTCTCGAGGGTTCAACCTACACTCGTAACAGGTGTGTAATCTCACACCCACTTCGATGATTGCATGTAGTGTTCTATGAAACGACATAAAGTCAAAAAGCCAAAAAGTCGACAACTGTGACTTCTCGAGCGTGCGAACACTCGTAGTGGTAAATCGTGATGTGAATCATAATGCTGAGTCATTGAGAGTGTCACGAACACTCTCACGATACCAAGGCTATAACGGGCCGAATCGGGTTAAATGGGCCTAACAGGCTAACTGACCCACTTGGGCAAAACAGCTGGAATTATAACAAGTGATAGGCCTGGATGTGAATTCTGCGAATCTGATTCCGAAAAACATGCATTTTGGGCCATACGAGCATTTGTGCTTGTTTGGGCCTAAAATGGATTTTGGGCCCAATAGCCCCGTAAAGACCCAAAAAGGGTCCCGAGTCGCTCGAGGAAACTGTAGGCCTTCAAAAAGGCCATTAAAGGTGAAACTACTAAAATAACCTTGGAGGGTAAATTACTGAAATGCCCCTAGGTTGCGAAATTACTAAAATACCCTTAGAGAGTAAATTACTTAAATACCCCTGGGTTGTGAAATTACCAAAATACCCCTGGGTTACAAAATTACCAAAATACCCTTGATAGGTTGAATGATCGTTATACCCTTTCGTTGTGGTTGAGTATCATGTGTATGATCTTATTATACTTTTACATGTGGATATGTATATTGCATTTACCATGTTGCATGGGGCGAAATTGTAACATCCTAGAATTTGAATTTTATGTGTTACATTAAATTGATGATTTAACGTGTTAGATTATTAATTTTTGCTTGATGATGAGGTCCTAAGAAGGCGTGGGATTTATTTGGACCTAGTGAAAATTTTTAGTTTATAGTACTTTAAAGAGAGGGAGATAGTGAACTCATGGTATATGGAAAATTATGAGTAAGTAGCTATCATAATTGAGCTATTGGTTAAGAGGTTATGCGCCACATGTATGGTCTTGAGGGGAGAGGTTCGAATCTCCTAGTATGCATTTTGTGATTATTAATTTTTGCTCTTCCCTAGCAAGTGTCGGCCAAGCATCATATTTTTGGTATGTTGGACTTTTATTTTATGTTAATGTGTTGAAAGGGAAATTTAGTGGTGATCTCAAAAGGAGTGGATTGACGATCCCAACTCCTAAATTCAAACATAGGGCCGTTTCGGCAATTCGAGACATTCTACTGGTTTGTGGACCCTCTTCTGGTGAAAATCAATTATTCGAGGTTATTCGCATCTCTGAGCCATTAGCTATTCGAGGTTTTCCAATGGGTTGTGAACCGTCAATCGGAGAGAACCGACAAAATGTAGTTATTCGAGATTCCGAGGGTGTTGATGATCAGGAAAGTGTAGTGCTTATCTTAATCAGGTGTGTAATCTCATACCATATTTCATGGGATAGATATTTATATTGTTACTAATGGTAAATCACTTGATTTAGTCACTTGTTAGTGAAATCGGGTAAGATGGCATAATTATCATTATTTTGGTAGAAACTATAAAAAATCGGTATTAAGACTGTGCTAAATGGGCCAAATGTGATATGTGCTAAATGGGCCAAATGTGATATGTGCTAAATGGGCCAAATGTGATATGTGATAAATGGGCCAAATGTGATATGTGATAAATAGGCCATATTGTTCGTAATAATTATATGAATGGAATATTGTAATTGGATATGCATATTATATACATGATTTGCATGGGTTGGGATTTTGATGAAGAGAAGTTCTGGTAGCTTTACTACAAATTACCGGTGGCTCTGCCACAATAAATTACCGGTGGCTCTACCACAATAAATTACCGGTGGGTCTGCCACAATAAATTATCGGTGGCTCTGCCACAATAAATTACTAGTGGCTCTGCCACAACAAATTACCGGTGGCTCTGCCACAATTTGATATATGGCTTAATGCCCAGTTTGGTGTGTTGGCGGGGTGGGTGACTAAAGCTTCCCACAGGTGTGTTGGTTGGTATGGGTGGTGTGTAGCAGATGGAAAACTAGGTTGATTGGGAAATTGCATAACAAATGCATGTTATATATGATATTATGTTATGATTGTAAATGGGCTTTGGCCCAATAAATGCTTAATTGAATTTTTAGCCCACTGACAATGGTAAGTGAGATACACACTAAATTCTAAGTAACTCACCCCATTTTCTTTACCCTCCTCAGGTAATGATCAGTGATGGAGGCTTGGGCTGGGGACAACTCAGTGGAGGCCATACTACAAATAATGGGTTATTTAAATTTTGGATTTCTTTTTAAGTACTTTTTTATTTTTTATTTTTTGCTATTTTGTAATAAGGCCTCTGGTTAAATTTTTATGGATGTTTTACTTGTGGATTTATTTTATAATATGCTTTAAATACTTAATTGGCTAAAAATAAAAATAAACGTTTTTCTTAAATAAACGTCGGAAAGGGTTTCATTCTTAAATAGTTTTAACTCGATAATTTTTCTCGTAACAATATTTTTAAATTTTTGTTTTCAAATTACTTTCAATTCTTTAAATTTTCTCAAAATATTAAATCAATTTTTCCTAAATTTCAATTTATAAATTTTATGACCCAAATTATTAGATTTAGTAATCAAACATAGTTTCAATAACTCCACGTTAAAATCTTTTTAAAAATTTGTTTTCTTTAAATCTTTAAAAGATTAAGTGTATGTTCATTTAGTGTGACATGTCAAATTTGGTCTTAAGGCATAGACCGGGTTTGGGGTGTTACATTTTATTGTATTAGAGCTTACTTCAAAACTCGGTTGTGGAGTGGGTTCAACAACATTCATTCTTCAAAACTGTTTGAATTATGTTTTTAAATGTAGTATGGCACCACGAGTATCCGATACCAAGTCAAGTAAGTCTATTGAAATTTAATGATTATTATTATTGTGATATGACTATAGGAACACTCTAGAACTTTTAGTTTTAGATGTTGAAACTATAGAGATTAAGACTATAGGATGCGTTTACGAAAACAACTCTACCTCTTATATCTCATAAAATATCGTTAATAAAACACTGAAATAGAATACTAATTCATAAAACTTGTAATCAGATTGAAACAAAATAGTCAATATGAGCGCCAAAGGACGTGGACGTGGTAGACGTGGCCGTGGTAGAGGCCGAGGTACTAGAGTTGTGTCTGAGGCATCGAGGCATATGCCGGAAATGGACGTGCCGGCATCACTTGTGTCAAAAAATAGATCACATGACTGTATGAGAGAAGACATTGCTCTGTCTCAAGCAATGTTACAAGTTTTGGAAAGGGTTGCCGGGGTTAGATCGGGACCAGTAGCTCGTGGATCAATATCAGAGCGACTCAGATCAAATGGTGCTGAGACTTTTAGGGGTATCTCAGGAGTAGCCCCAAATGTTGCAGAATATTGGCTTGAGGTCATGGAGCGGATTATGGATGACCTAGAGTGTACTACCGAGCAAAAACTAAGAGGAGCTATGTCCTTGTTGAAGGACGAGGCGTATCAATGGTGGCTTACTGTTCGAGAAGGCACTCAGGCTGAACGTGTTACTTGGGATTTCTTCAAAACTGCATTCCAAGGAAAGTATGTCGGGGCAAGCTATGTGGATGCCCGGAGGAAGGAATTCCTTAATCTAGTTCAAGGAAGTAAGACTGTGGCAGCATATGAAGTAGAATTTCTACGTTTGAGTCGTTATGCTTGGACTATAGTGCCAACTGACCATGAGCGCTGTGTGCGTTTTGAAGATGGATTGAATGATGAGTTGCGGGTACTGATTGCCCCGCAATAAGAAAGGACTTTTGCCACGCTTGTAGAGAAAGACAAAATAGTTAAAGAGGCTAAGAGATTGGAGTGACAAAATCGAGAAAGAGATAGAAGCAGGAACAAGAGGGACTTTAAGTACTTGGGTTCTGCTAAAAGGTTCCAAAAGAGGCCCAGGAATGATGAATTAGCTCAAACTAGAGCATTTGCTGCTACCAATCAGATTCAACTACGTGCTTATTGTGAAAGATGACACTTTGCTGAATGCTAGAAAAGAACCGGTGGGTGTTTCAAATGTGGTTCTAAGGACCATCAGCTTAAGAATTTTCCTCGATAGACTGCTCTGACTCAAGAAGCTCGTAACCCCGATACACAGCCAGCTAGAGGCGCTTAGCAGCCATCGAGAGGCCGTGGGCCAGGTCAAGGTGGTAATGGCAGTGGTCGTGGTCAAGGTGGACCAGGTAGAGGTAATGATTTCAGAGGCAACGCGGAGGCGAGACAGCCAGGGTTAGTTTATGCGGTCAGACGCCGTGAGGATGGCGATGCACCTGATGTGATAACTGGTACATTCTTCATCTTTGATGTACCTGTTACTACTTTGATAGATATCGGATCTACCCATTCGTATGTTGCTAGTGCTATATCTGGAAATCTGAATATTAGATCTGAGATTACCGATAGAGAGATGACGATAATTAGTCCTTTAGGACGGTCTGTGGTAGTGAATAAACTATATAGAGACGTGCCTCTAGAATTTCAAAGAGAAATATTTTTGGCAGATTTGATGGAGCTGCCTTTTGGTGAGTTCGATCTTATTTTGGGCATGGATTGGTTGGTAAAGCACCGTGCGCACTTAGATCGTGCTGCAAAGCGGATGTCGATAAAGACTTTGGAAGATAAGGAAGTGGTAATGATAGGCGAACGGAGAAACTACTTAGCAAATGTGATATTTGCTTTAAAGGCAGAAAAATTGGTACGGAAAGGGTGTGGAGCATTCCTAGCCTTCATTAGTGCTTTGGATGCCAAGGAATTATCGGTGGAAGATGTTAGAACGGTGAAAGAATATTCAGATGTCTTTCCCGAGGAACTTCGGGTTTACCTCCAGACAGGGAAGTAGAGTTTGGCATTGAGCTTTTGCTCAGAACGGCTCCGGTATCCATTGCTCCTTATAGGATGGCGACGAAGGAGTTAGCAGAGCTTAAGGCTCAAATTCAGGAGTTGTTGGATCAGGGATTCATACGACCGAGTGTGTCACCATGGGGAGCACCGGTCTTGTTCGTTAAAAAGAAGGATGGGTCGATGGATATGTGTATTGATTATAGGCAGTTGAATAAGCTGACAATCAAGAATAGGTACCCATTGTCGAGAATCGATGATCTGTTCGACCAACTGCGAGGAGCTTTGATTTTCTCTAAGATAGATTTCAGATCGGGTTATCACCAACTTAAGGTTAAGGAGGCAGATATTCGTAAGATGGCGTTTCGAACTCGTTATGGACACTATGAGCTTTTGGTGATGCCATTTGGATTGACCAATACACCACCGCATTTATGGTTATGATGAACCGGGTCTTCCAACCCTACCTAGACCGGTTCGTGGTGGCATTCATAGATGATATCTTAGTATACTCGAGGAATGAAGAAGAGCATGATTCACATCTACGGATAGTATTGCAATTATTGCAAGAAACGTAACTTTTTTCCAAATTCAGTAAGTGTGAATTTTGGCTGAAGGAAGTGACCTTTTTAGGGCATGTTGTGTCGGTCGAAGGAATAAGAGTTGATCCTCGAAAGGTAGAGGTCTGTGTTGGATTGGAAACCACCAAAGTCAGTGGCTGAAATTCAGAGTTTCCTAAGATTGGCTGGTTATTATAGACGTTTTGTTGAAGGGTTTTCGTTGATTGCTGCACCCCTAACTAAACTATTGCGAAAAGGAGTACCATTTGTGTGGACGGGGAAACAACAAGAAAGTTTTGAGAAATTGAAGAAGATTTTAACGGAAGCGCCGGTACTGATTCAACCTGAGGCTGAAAAAGAGTTTATTATTTACTGCGATGCGTCACACACAAGCTTGGGATGTGTGTTGATGCAAGGTGGAAAGGTGGTGGCTTATGCATCTCGCCAGTTAAGGACGCACGAGGTAAATTATCCCACTCATGATTTGGAGTTGGCTGCGGTGGTTTTTGCTCTAAAGATTTGGAGGCTCTATCTCTATGGGAAGAAGTCGATCATTTATACGGACCATAAGAGTCTAAAGTACCTCCTTACTCAAAAGGAGTTGAACTTAAGGTAGCAGAGGTGGATAGAGCTGTTGAAGGATTACGACTTCTTAATTGAGTATCACCTTGGAAAGGTTAATGTGGTGGCAGACGCGTTGAGTCGTAAGGTAATATCGGAGTTAAGAGCAATGTTCTCTCATCTCAGTTTGTATGAAGATGAAAGTCTGTTAGCCGAACTTCAGGTGAAACTGATGTGGTTAGATCAGATCAAGGAAAAGCAGTTTTTAGATGAAAAACTGGGTTCCTTACTTCAGCAAGTGGAAGGTGGTGTGATAGAGGATTTGGGATTGAATAATGACAGAGTACTGTGTTTTCGCGGAAGAATCTATATGCCCAAAGATTCAGAATTAAGACAAATGATTCTGCGAGAGGTGCATAGTAGCCCTTATGCTATGCACCCCAGAGGAAATAAAATGTATCGAGACCTTCGTGATCAGTATTGGTGGCCAGGGTTGAAACGAGAAATTACAGATGTTGTGAGTAAGTGCTTAACGTGTCAGCAAGTTAAGGTAGAACATCAACTGCCGTCAGGATTGTTACAACCGGTGAAGATTCCATTATGGAAATGGGAACGGATAACGATAGACTTTGTTAGTGGGTTACCCTTATCATCTACTAAGAAAGATTTTGTCTGGGTAATAGTGGATCGGTTGACGAAGACTGCTCATTTTCTACCTGTTCGTACGGATTACTCACTGTAGAAGTTGGCTAAGTTGTATGTAATGGAGATTGTGAGGTTGCATGGGGTACCAGTGTCTATTATATCGGACAGGGACCCTAGATTTACATCACTATTTTGGAAGGCTTTACATGAGGCTTTTGAAACAAAGTTAAACTTCAACACGGCTTTTCATCCTCAGTCAGATGGTCAGTCGAAGAGAGTAATCCAGATTTTAGAAGACATGTTAAGGGGTTGTGTGATTGACTTCAGAGGTAGCTGGGAGGATTTTTACCGTTAGCGAGTTTATGATAACAATAGTTATCAATCCAAAGATCCAAATGGCACCCTTTGAAGCATTGTATGGTCGTAGGTGTCGTACTCCTACTTGTTGGACTAAATTGGGGGAACAACAGTTATTGGGTCCTGGATTGATATCAGAGACGAAAGAAAAAGTAAAGGTGATTCGGGCGCGGTTAAAGGAAGCTTCGGATAGACAAAAGTCGTATACGGATCTGAAGCGTAAGGACATTGAGTTTGCAGTGGGAGATCAAGTCTTTTTAAAGGTCTCACCTTGGAAGAAGATCTTCATATTTGGAAGTAAGGGCACGTTGAGCCCCCGGTTTATTGGACCATATCGTGTGTTGAAACGTGTTGGGCCAGTAGCTTACCAGCTTGAGTTACCGTGAGAGTTGAGTCAGATTCATAGTGTTTTCCATGTCTCTATGTTGAGGCGTTATCGATCGGATCCGTCTCACATAGTACCAGTAGAGGAAGTTGAGTTAAGACCTAACTTGTCTTTTGAGGAGGAACAAGTACAAATTTTAGATCGAAAAGAAAGAAGTCGATACCGTTGGTTAAGATTCTTTGTCGAAATCACGGAGCGGAGGAAGCTACATGGGAGCCTGAGGAGATAATTCGGCAGCCATATCCTCACCTCTTTTAATCAGGTAAATTTCGAGGACGAAATTTCTTTAAGGGGGTAGAATTGTGACATCCTAGAATTTGAATTTTATGTGTTACATTAAATTGATGACTTAGAGTGTTATATTATTAATTTTTACTTGATGATGAGGTCCTGAGAAGGCTTGGGATTTATTTGGACCTAGTGAAAATTTTTAGTTTATAGTACTTTAAAGAGAGTGAGACAATGAACTCATAGTATATGGAAAATTGTGAGTAAGTAGCTATCATAATTGAGCTATTGGTTAAGAGGTTATGCGCCACATGTATGGTCTTGAGAGGAGAGGTTCGAATCCCTTAGTATGCATTTTGTGAATATTAATTTTTGCTCTTCCCTAGCAAGTGTCAGCGAAGCATCATATTTTTGCTATGTTGGACTTTTATTTTATGGTATGATGGCTAAAGAGAAATGGTAAGAGTGAACTAAAGGAAAAGAATCATATGGAGAAGGCATATAAGGGGGGCATAAGGCATGAAACAAGGGAGATGTTTTGGAAACTTTGGGGTGGCTAAACTTTGACTTTTTGGCCAATGTACATGGACGATTTTGGGGCTAGAAGGGGTTGGCCGAATATTGGTAAGGATTAGGAGCTAGTTGGCCAAAAATGCTTTAGCAAATTAGTGCATTATTTTTCTTTTCTCTCCACAACTTCTCTCCCTAGCTGAATTTGAGCAATAGGTAAGTTTTTGTTTCTTTTGGTCATTTTATTTTTGACCATTTTGATATCATCTTTTCTCCCTTAACTCTATTCCTCTTTGTGCTGTAATCATATTGTAACATCATGAAAATGGGCCTGTGCATTTTTTTTAATTATACGAAATGGCATGTCTTATGTGTTATGAATGTATGGTGAACATTTTTGGAAACTTTGAAATGTTAAGTTTAAAAGAGGAAAGTGAATGTTTTGGAAACTTGGAAATGTTAAGTTTAAAAGAGGAAAGTGAACATTTTTGGAAACTTGGAAATGTAAGGAAATGTTTTAGAAATGTTAGGTTTAAAAGAGGACACTAAGGCAAGGTGGTCTTAAGAAAATTTAAGGAGGAAATATGACATGAAATTGGGCTTGGAAAAGTGGCCTGGAGATGCCACTTAGGGCCTCTGGAAATGACGCCCCATGCAGTGCAAGGAGGGCTTGTGTTCGAGTCACGTGGGAAGCAAAATTTTAAAGATTTATTTTGCTAGGTGGCATCAATGAGAGGGAGTGGGGAGGACGGTACCAAGGCTAATTTTTAGGAGTTTTTATCCTTTTAAAATTCAGAAAATAGATAGATAATGATGGACTATTATTACTATTTTTATTAAGAGATAAGAGATAAATATTGGATTAAGTTTTACTAAATTGAATGGGTGATAATTAAAGTGATAAAGTTATCAAAATAGGAGTGATGGCCAAGTAAAGGATTCTAAGCTTAGTAATTTCGGATAAGCTAGAAGAAGGGATAGCCGAATATCATTCATACTTTTTGCCTCTCTTTCAAGCACTCTTTTCTCTCAAAGCTATCATCTTCTCCTTCTTTTCTTTTTATCTGTTCTAGCCGAACTTTCCATTCCCCTATTTTCACCATTGCCGTTACCCTTAATACTCCATACCATTTTCTTTTGTGACCCTTGTGGAAGCCAAATCCATAACCCTTATTACTCTTTTCAAGATCCGAATATATAGGGTACTTCTAGTCGAATTTTCATCAAGTTCAAAGTCGAATATCTCAGTGGAGATTGACATAGCTGCTGTCGAATTCTTCAGTAAGGGTAAGATCTCATTCAGTTTCAACCTTTTTCTTTTAAGATTTGCCGAAATCTAGGACTAACCCCATTAATATCTTGTTGCCGAAACTTTGAAGAGATCTTTCGGGATTTACTAAGTGTCGACTACAAGGAAGGAGAAATTCTTTTCCCAAAGGTACACCATAGGCCGCGTGTTCTCTATTTATTCAGTGAGTTTTAGGATTTAAAATCCACAAGGTAAGTATCTATAGCATTCGGCCAAGGCCATGATTGAGTAAATAGATGTGTTTCATTAATATTTAAAAGCCAAAACTAATCTATTCAAGTAATCTAGTGATTGTCGATTTCAAGAAAGAAGGATACAAAGTTTCCGGCATTTGATTAGACATCAATTGGCAGCAAGGTAAGGATTTAAGTGTACTAATCCTATTGGGATTTGGTTTTATGGCCGAATGGCTCTTTACTAAGTATTAAATTATTGATTAAATGTAGAGATTTAAGATCTAAGGCATTAGATCAAGCTTTTCGGGATTTCAGCGAATTTGTTAAGCGAATCAGGTGTGTACCCTACACTAACTTTTAATAAGAATTATGGCTAAATTTAATATGAGCATGTTTATAAGAATGTGAATATGGCTAAGGTACCATGTTATGGTACAAAGTACTCAGGTACGTATCCTACTCCTACTAAGATTATGTTAAACATCTGTTACGACACACATATGACATTATAAGAATGTGAAATAAGAATTTGGCATGTTGATGCATGATATGTATGATATGGGGCATATGGGTTATATGAAAAGGGGAAGTGAATGTGGTGACCTAAGACCACGATATCTAAATGTGGTGACCTAAGACCACGATATCTAAAAGTGGCGTCCTAAGACCACAAATTTTATAAGGGCGATGAGCACGTCGACTGCAGCGACTGCCTTCGATGGTGTGTAGCGGATGAAGGGTTGACTTAGTAGTCCCCACGGTGTGTAGGATGGTACGGGTGATGTGTAGCGGATGGCATATAGGTTTGGATTTGGGTTGCATCATTATTTCCTATCTGTTATATGAATATGCATGTAATATGTGAACATATGCCTAAATTGTTAAATTTTAGTGTCGGTTACACATTGCGTCTGTTTGACTCACCCCTTGTGGGATTACTTTTCAAGTGACGATCAGTGATGGGCCAGGTCGACAGGAGCTTAAGGGTGGCCATGCACAGTAAGGAATTTATTTAATTTGGAATTTTTATTTCATTAAGTACTTTGAATTTATTTTTTTTTTGGGAATTATTTGATGTAATAAGGCCATAGTAGAACTACTTTACTTTGCTTATATTTATTAAGCTTACAAACTTTTATCTATTAAAAGATTAAGTAAATTTATTTTAAAATAAAGCCTAAACATTTTGTCACCTAAAGTAAAGGATTTTAATAATGAAATAAACTTGTTTTCAACTCAAGCCCAACCCAAAACAATCTTTCTTTCAAAACACACAAGTTTTCCTAAGTAACAAAAGAATTTGAAGCAGTTTACTCGGGAACATACCAGATCGGTCAAGGCTCGTGGGCTGGGTTTGGGGTGTTTCAGATTTGATATCAGAGCCCAATTTTAAACTCTCGGCCTTGGGTTTAAGGCCCAAAATGTTTTCAAAGTTAAGCCCAAAAAGAATTTTTGTGAATTAAGCAGGATTTTCTGGCATGGCCCACTAAGTCTCCGACCCGAAGTCCACCAGGTAAGTACCCCTATCCATTGTGTGAATTATTGTATGATTTGTAGAAGGGTAGAAATGTAACATAGATTAGTATGATAAGTACTTAAACCCTAGGACTAGTTACCCCAACAAATACATAAAACACTAATGCACAATTGAACAAACCTGTGGTTAATCACCAAGTTAGGGTGTGGCAACCATGGAGCGCATGTCTAGGATTGGTTTTGGTGGGAGCTTGGTATTTAAGCAGTCCACATGACTCACCTCCTCTCCACTCGAATCCTACCTAGTGCGTAGCTACGGTTCACCCTAACCAAGAGGACTTAGCTACGGGCTAAACCCCTAACTAAAACCCGAAAGGGACTAGCCGTATTTTTATGGAAACCCTAGTTTTAAAATTTCTAAATTACCCTCTTGATTTGAAAAGATTATTTTTATAAATTTTCCTGAAATATTTCTGATTTACAAATTTACTAAAATACCCCTAGTGGTAAAATTACAAAAATGCCCTTGGTTTATGAAATTTCCAAATACCCACAGTTCTTATCAAAATTTCACTACTTTGCTTAAAGGAACCCCAAATTTACAAAATATCAAAATACCTTGATTATGGAAAGAAAAAAAAATTACGAAATTACCCCTAACCTGCAAATTATCGAAATACCCCCGAGTTACAAAAATACCAGAACGACCGCCGATCTTCAAAAAAATTTTTTGCAACAACACTGATTTGGAAAACAAATTCTAAAAAACAACCCTCAAGTTTTGTAAATTCCAGAATACCCTTATTGAAAAAAATACTAAGGAACCTTATTTTGACAAATTACAAAAATACCCCTGTAGGGCAAATTACGAAAATACCCTGGGTAGTGGAAAAACAACAACAATGAAAACTACAACATTTCTCTGAATGAACGAAAGTTCATAATTGATTGATGGATGTATGAATGTAAAGACTGTGTGCATGTATGAATACGAAAGAACCACTCCTAAAATTCTTTTCATAAAACTTCTTCGCGGTTAATCAGTGGAATAATGGCTAATTCATAAAATTTCTTAATTAGATTAAAGCACGTCATTAGATATGAGTTCTAAAGGACGCGGTCGTCATGGATGCGGTAGAGGAAGAATGACTGTGTCAGAACCCGTTAGATCAGGTCAAGGGTCTGACAATGAGTTACCACCGCCACCACCACCCCAATTATTGGTGTCGGCGCAACAAGCTCGAGACGGGGATGATCTTGATCGCAGCTATCTTTGCGAGTTCGGAAATGGTGGTGGAGTAGGCAAAATATGGGAGCTCAAAATCTGCACCGAGCGACTTGAGCCAATATGAGTGAGGTGTTCCGTGGAGTATCCGGTGTGGCACCCAAGACTGGTGAATATCGATTGGAGGCGACCGAGCGTATTATGGATGAGCTCGATCTGACTCCTGAGGAGAAGTTGAAAGGGATGGTGGCACTGCTACGCGATGAAGCGTATCAATGGTGGTTAACAGTTTGAGATGGTGCCACAGCTGAGGATCTTACTTGGGATTATGTTTAGGCAGCGTACCAGAAGAAGTATATTGGTACCCATTATATCGATGCGCAAAGAAAGGCATTTTTGGGGCTGGTTCAAGGGAACAAGTCAGTAGCAGAGTACGAAGCTGAATTTCTGAGGTTAAGCCAGTATGCTCGAGGAGTGGTGTCAACAGAGCATGAGTGGTGTGTCTGGCTTGAGGACGGACTAAGGGATGACCTGAGGTTGTTAGTCGCTCCACATCAAGAGCGGGAGTTTTCTGCTTTAGTAGAGAAAGCTAAGATAGCGGAAGGAATTAAGGAGTCCGTGAGGGAGAACTCCGATCAAAATAGGTAGAAGAGAGAATTTGGATCATCAAGGCCATTTAGGAATGAGCAAAAGAGGCCTAGAGTTGAAGGGCCGCGAGGTCGACAAGTCACTCTTGGAGGCGATACCTACTTGTGAACAATGTGGGAAGAAGCACTTAGGTGAATGTTGGAAAAAGACGAGAGGATGTTTTAAGTGTGGGTCAAAGGACCATATGATTAAGGATCGTCCGATGAGACCGGATGGGAATCAACCGAGAGCTCGAGAATGTTAATCAGCCGGTAGAGGTGGACAATGACCTCGGCCGAGGTCGTGGTCTGAACCATGGAGGAAATGGTTCTGGCCGTGGTCGTGGAGCACCAAGCGGAGGTGCTGAAGGTTCAGATACGAGGCAAACAAGGCTGGTTTATGCAGTCAGCCATCGCGAGGAGAGTGATGTGCCGATGTGACAACGGTAAGTCCTTACTTTTGGAATACCCTTCATTGCCTTGTTTATTATAGAGTTAGTTCATTCTTGTAATGCTAGTGAAGTGTATGAAACCTTGGATGTGAATTTTGTAGGAAATGTGTTAGTTTTAAGATCGAGTCTTGTGACGATAGTGTAGTGTGGTGAGTTAGGATGTACGATTTTTGTTAGTAAGTAATTTCGAGGATGAAATTATTTTAAGGGGTAGAAGCGTAACATCCGAAAATGGGCCTATGCATTTTTTTTAATTATATGAAATGGCATGTCTTATGTGTTATGAATGTACATTTTTGGAAACTTGGAAATGTTAAGTTTAAAAGAGGAAAGTGAACGTTTTTGGAAACTTGGAAATGTTAAGTTTAAAAGAGGAAAGTGAACATTTTTGGAAACTTGGAAATGTTAGGAAATGCTTTAGAAATGTTAGGTTTAAAAGAGGAAACTAAGGCAAGGTGGTCTTAAGAAAATTTAAGGAGGAAATATGACATGAAATTGGGCTTGGAAAAGTGGCCTGGAGATGCCACTTAGGGCCCCTGGAAATGACGCCCCATGCAGTGTAAGGAGGGCTTGTGTTCGAGTCGCGTGGGAAGAAAAATTTTAAAGATTTATTTTGCTAGGTGGCGTCAATGAGAGTGAGTGGGGAGGACGGCACCAAGGCTAATTTTTAGGAGTTTTTATCCTTTTAAAATTCGGCAAATAGATAGATAATGATGGACTATTATTATTATTATTTTTATTAAGAGATAAGAGATAAATATTGGATTAAGTTTTACTAAATTGAATGGATGATAATTAAAGTGATAAAGTTATCAAAATAGGAGTGATGGCCAAGTAAAGGATTCTAAGCTTAGTAATTTCGGCTAAGCTAGAAGAAGGGATAGCCGAATATCATTCATACTTTTTGCCTCTCTTTCAAGCACTCTTTTCTCTCCAAGCTATCATCTTCTTCTTCTTTTCTTTTTATCTGTTCTAGCCGAACTTTCCATTCCCCTATTTTCACCATTGCCGTTACCCTTGATACTCCATACCCTTTTCTTTTGTGACCCTTGTTGAAACACCCCAAACCCAACCCACGAGCCTTGACCGGATCTGGTATGTTCCCCGGTGTAAACCGTTTCAAATTCTTTTCTTACTTAGGAAAAACTTGTGTGATTTGGAAGAAAGATCGTTTTGGGTTGGGCTTGAGATGAAAACAAGTTTATTTCATTATTAGAAATCCTTTACTTTAAGTGACAAAACGTTTGGGCTTTGTTTTAAAATAAATTTACTTAATCTTTTAATAAATAAAAGTTTGTAAGCTTAATAAATAAAAACAGAATAAAATAATTCTACTAAGGCCTTATTACATCAAATAGTTCCCAAAATTTAAAGTCAAAATGCTTAAAGTAAAATAGTCCAAATAAAAGAAATCTGAACTTCACATGGCCTCCATTAAGCATCTGCCAGCCCGGTCCATCATTGGTCGTCACCTGAAAAATAATCCCACGAGGGGTGAGTCAAACAGACTCAATGTGTAACCAACACTAAAATTTAATAGATTTAGGCATACCATACATATCATGTTCACATAATAATTCAAGATAATGATGCAATCCCGAACCCAAAACCTAGATGCCATCTGCTACACATCCCCATACCAACCTGCACACCGTGGGAACTACTAAGTCAACCCTCCATCCGCTACACACCATCGAAGGCAGTCACTGCAGTCGACGTGCTCATCGCCCATATAAAATTCGTGGCATAGCCACCAGATTAAATAATTGTGTCATGAGACACCACATTCAGATAATGTAACCGAAGTTACCACATTCAGATAATGTGACCGAAGTCACCACATTCAGATAGTGAGACCGAAGTCACCACATTCACTTCCCCTTTCTCATATAACCCGAATGCCCCATATTTTTCATATTATGCATATCATACTTAAGTTCATATTCATGTCACTTTTCACATGTTAAATATAACATATTTCTTAAACCTAGTAGGAGTAGGAAACGTACCTGAGTACTTTGTACCGCTTAGCCATATTCACATTCTTATAAACTAGCACATATCAAATATTACCATAAAACACATTAAGAATTAGTGTGGAATACACATCTGATTTGCTTAACGAATTCCTTGAAATCCCGAAAAAAATCAATCTATTGCTTTAGATTTTTAAGTCCCTACATTCGGCCAACATGGTAATATTTAGCAAAGGCCTATTCGGCCAAACTTAGTGTTTTCTTTTAAAGCCTAATCAGCTATAACCCAAATCCTGAAGGATTTATGTAGTCAACTTCTTACCTTTGGTGCCGATTTGATGACTATTCAAATCCCGAAATCGCTGCTATGCATCTTCTTGTATTCGGCCAAGCATTGAATCACTTAAATAGATGAGTTTCGGCTTTTTAAACGATTATCAAATAGATCTAGGTATCAAATCAGGCCTTGGCCGAACATACTTATGTGCTTACCTTCCAAATCTAATATCCTGAATTGGATCCTTGCTTCCTTAATATTGTCGAAAACCCTTGAATGTTGAAATCCCGGATAACTCCTCTTTCTCTAGTCAACACCACCTAAATCCCGAAATTCCTTTCCATAGTTTCGGCCAAAATACAATATAAGGGATTAGTCCCTAAATTTTGACAGGCTTAAAAAGAAAAGAATGGAAACCAAGTCTAGATCTTACCTCATCAAGAATTTGATGGAACTCTTGCTTGAACCATTAGCACTATTCGGCTATGGCCCGATATGTATCACAATTTAGGTTCTTGAGGCTTAGTGAGA
The DNA here is from genome assembly GCA_025506655.1 of Gossypium rotundifolium. Taxonomy (NCBI): domain Eukaryota; kingdom Viridiplantae; phylum Streptophyta; class Magnoliopsida; order Malvales; family Malvaceae; genus Gossypium; species Gossypium rotundifolium. Next base: position 113,073,073 of record CP106729.1, read on the forward strand.
AATCAGCTAGGGCTATTGGTACTTTCGGCTTTTGATTGTGTTTGTAATAGAAGAAGAAAAGAAAAGAGAAGAAGAGAATAGTGGCAGAGAGAATTCGGTAGAGGAAAGAAAGAAAAGAATGGAGAAATTTGCTAGAGAATTTCGGCTGAGGCTTCCTTGAAGAGAAAAGAATGAATGAAGAATGGCCTTATCTTCCTTCTATTGCCGAAATTCCTAGGCTAGAGTTCCCTACTTGGCCACCACTCTTCCTATGTGACAAATTTTTATCTTTTATTTATCACCTTAATTAATCTCATCAATAATCCACTTAAAGTAATCTAATATTAAATCTATTATTTATCCCCTATTTAGCCAAAATTTTAAAGGGAATAAAACTCCTCTTTTAAGAGCCATAATGCCATCCATCTCTCTACTTCTGGAAGCAAAATAAAATTTCTTTTATTTGCTTCCCAAGTGACTCGATCCCTGGCCCAAATATACAAGCTTATGGCGTCACTTGCTGTGCTTTTAAGTGGTGCCTTCAAGCCAATTTGACAAGCCTGTTTGTGTGTCAAATTCCTCCTATTAATTTTCTTAAGGCCACCTTGCCTTAGTTTCCTCTTTTTAAACTTAACATTTCCATACATTTTCCCGGTTTCCAAAATGTTTACTTTCCTCTTTTAACTTAAGTTTCCAAAATGTTCACTTTCCTCTTTTAACTTAGGTTTTCAAAATGTTCACTTTCCTCTTTTAACTTAGGTTTCCAAAGTGTTCACTTTCCTCTTTTTGAAACTTAACATTTCTAAATCATTTCTTACATTTCCAAGTTTCCAAAAATGTTCATAATACATTCATAACACATAAGACATGTCATTTCGTACAATTAAATCAAAAATGCATAGGCCCTTTTCAGGATGTTACACTTGTGGAAGCCAAATCCATAACCCTTATTACTCCTTTCAAGAGCCGAATATAAAGGGTACTTCTAGTCAATTTTTTATCAAGTTCAAAGCCAAATATCTCAGTGGAGATTGACATAGTTGCTGTCGAATTCTTCAGTAAGGGTAAGATCTCATTCAGTTCATCCTTTTTCTTTTAAGATTTGTCAAAATCTAGGACTAAACCCATTAATATCTTGTTGCCAAAACTTTGAAGAGATCTTTCATGATTTACTAAGTGTCGACTACAAGGAAGGAGAAATTCTTTTCCCGAAGGTACACCATAGGTCGTGTGTTCCTAGTTATTCGGTGAGTTTCAGGATTTAAAATCCACAAGGTAAGTATCTATAGCATTCGGCCAAGGCCATGATTGAGTAAATAGATGTGTTTCATTAATATTTAAAAGCTGAAACTAATCTATTCAAGTAATCTAGTGATTGATGATTTCAAGAAAGAAGGGTACAAAGTTTCCGGCATTTGATTATACATCAATCGGCAGCAAGGTAAGGATTTAAGTGTACTAATCCTACTGGGATTTGATTTTATGGCCGAATGGCTCTTTACTAAGTATTAAATGATTGATTAAATGTAGAGATTTAAGATTTAAGGCATTAGATCAAGCTTTTCGGGATTTCAGCGAATTTGTTAAGCGAATCAGGTGTGTACCCCACACTAACTTTTAATAAGAATTATGGCTAAATCTAATATGAGCATGTTTATAAGAATGTGAATATGGCTAAGGTACCATGTTATGGTACAAAGTACTCAGGTACGTATCCTACTCCTACTAGGATTATGTTAAATATATGTTACGACACACATATGACATTATAAGAATGTGAAATAAGAATTTGGCATGTTGATGCATGATATGTATGATATGGGGCATATGGGTTATATGAAAAGGGAAGTGAATGTGGTGACCTAAGGTGACCTAAGACCACGATATCTCGAATGTGGTGACCTAAGACCACGATATCTGAATGTTGTGACCTAAGACCACGAATTTTATAGAGGCGATGAGCACATCGATCGCAATGACGCCTTCGATGGTGTGTAGCGGATGGAGGGTTGACTTAGTAGTCCCCACGGTGTGCAAGATGATGCACGGTGATGTGTAGCAGATGGTATATAGGTTTGGGTTTGTGTTGCATCATTATTTCCTATCTGTCATATGAATATGCATGTAATATGTGAACATATGCCTAAATTGTTAAATTTTAGTGTCGGTTACACATTGAGTCTATTTGACTCACCCCTTGTGGGATTACTTTTCAGGTGACGATCAGTGATGGGCCGGGTCGGTAGGAGCTTAAAGGTGGCCATGCACAGCAAGGAATTTTTTAATTTGGAATTTTTATTTCATTAAGTACTTTGAATTTATTTTTTTTATGGAATTATTTGATGTAATAAGGCCATAGTAGAACTACTTTACTTTGCTTATATTTATTAAGCTTACAAACTTTTATCTATTAAAAGATTAAGTAAATTTATTTTAAAACAAAGCCTAAACGTTTTGTCACCTAAAGTAAAGGATTTTAATAATGAAATAAACTTGTTTTCAACTCAAGCCCAACCCAAAACAATCTTTCTTTCAAAACACACAAGTTTTTCCTAAGTAACAAAAGAATTTGAAACGGTTTACATCGGGAACATACCAGATCCGGTCAAGGCTCGTGGGCCGGGTTTGGGGTGTTTCACATATAGTCTTTGAGTGACATTTTCTTTGTCTTCCATTTGGCCGATTATACACCAACCGCAAGACCCTTTCTTTGTTCATCTTCTATCATTGAAAATCGATACATAAACTCTCCATTTCTTCTAATTCTTTTTCTCCTTTCTTCCTTCTTGTAAAGAACTTTTAAACATTTTTTTCTCTCTTCCAAAATCTTTCACCATGGCCGAATGTTAATAACCATCTTCTTAGCTGAATCTTCTATTTCTCAAATAATTCTTCTCAATCATTTCTTCTATTCAAACTTTGGAAAATTGGTAAGAATCCTCTTCAATTCTTTATTTTATTTTTCTTATTGCAGAATCAATATATTGGCTTGGGAGGGTCTTTTTGACCGAAATCATCATCTCTCTCTTAGATAAATCCTTTTTTGTCTTTATAGTGAAATAGAGGAAGGCTGAATTACCATTTCCTCGAAGTTATTTCGTAATCACTAGAATTCGGATCAAAAACCTTCAAGGTAAGAGTTCTTCACGAATTTCATGATCATCCTTTATTTTTTAAGATGATTAACAGTATGGAAAGGAGTAACCGATTATTTTATATAGGGATTTATTCGTAGATCACTCAAAATTTTGTGGTAAGCCTATCTATACCATTTTGTTAAGTCATACTTTAATAGATTATTGATTTATTGAAGAACTAACGAATGGAGGCTCGTAGTAATGTGTTGAGAGGGAAATTTAGTGGTGATCTCAAAAGGAGTGGATTGACGATCCCAACTCCTAAATTCAAACGTAAGGTCGTTTCGGTAATTCGAGACTTCCCAAGGGGTTGTGGACCCTCTTCTGGTATAAATCAATTATTCGAGGTTATTTGTAGTTATGAGCCATTAATTGTTCGGGGTTTTCTAACGGGTTGTGAATCGTCATCTAGAGAGAACCGAAAAATAGTAGTTATTCGAGATTCCGAGGGTGTTGACGATCAGGAAAGTGTAGTGCTTACCGTAATCAGGTGTGTAATCTCATACCATATTTCATGGGATAGATATTTATATTGTGACTAATGATAAATCGCTTGATTTAGTCACTTGTTAGTGAAATCGGGTAAGATGGCGTAATTATCATAATTTTGGTAGAAACTATAAAAAATCGGTATTAAGACTATGATAAATAGGCCAAATGTGATTTGTGCTGAATGGGCCAAATGTGATATGTGCTAAATGGGACAAATGTGATATGTGCTAAATAGGCCAAATGTGATATGTGCTAAATGGGCCAATTGTGATATGTGATAAATGGGCCAAATGTGATATGTGATAAATGGGCCAAATGTGATATGTGATAAATAGGCCATATTGTTCGTAATAATTATATGAATGGAATATTGTAATTGGATATGCATATTATATACATGATTTACATGGGTTGGGATTTTAATGAAGAGAAGTTCTGGTAACTTTGCTACAAATTACCGGTGGCTCTGCCACAATAAATTACCGGTGGCTCTGCCACAATTTGATATATGGCTTAATGCCCAGTTAGGTGTGTTGGCGGGGTGGGTGACTAAAGCTCCCCACAGGTGTGTTGGTTGGTCCGGGTGGTGTATAGCAGATGGAAAACTAGGTTGGTTGGGAAATTGCATAACACATGCATGTTATATATGATATTATGTTATGATTGTAAATGGGCTTTGGCCCAATAAATGCTTAATTGAATTTTTAGCCCAGTGACAATGCTAAGTGAGTTACACACTGAGTTCTAAGTAACTCACCCCGTTTTCTTTACCCTCCTCAGGTAATGATCAGTGATGGAGTCTTGGGCCGGGGACGACTCAGTGGAGGCCATACTACGAATAATGGGTTATTTAAATTTTAGATTTCTTTTTAAGTATTTTTTTTTTGCTATTTTGTAATAAGGCCTCTGGTTAAATTTTTATGGATGTTTTACTTGTGGATTTATTTTATAATATGCTTTAAATACTTAATTTGGATTATTTTACTAAAATAGAAATAAACGCTTTTCTTAAATAAACATATCTGAAAAGGGTTTCATTCTTAAATAGTTTTAACTCGGTAATTTTTCGTAACAACATTTTTAAATTTTTATTTTCAAATTACTTTCAATTCTTTAAATTTTCTCAAAATATTAAATCAATTTTTCCTAAGTTTCAATTTATAAATTTTATGACCCAAATTATTAGATTTAGTAATCAAACATAGTTTCAATAACTCCACGTTAAAATGTTTTTAAAAATCCATTTTCTTTAAATCTTTAAAAGATTAAGTGTATGTTCATTTAGTGTGACATGTCAAATTTAGTCTTAACGCATAGACCGAGTTTGGGGTGTTAAATGGTTAGTGAATGAAGAGCAGTGTAACCTGGTGGCATAGCCACAATATATTTATATATATAAAATTATGACTTTGGTGGCTCAGCCACAAATATTCTGTGATTAGTAGCTTGTCTGCAATATTGGTGTGATTGGCAGGGTGGGTTGACTAGATCCCCACAGGTGTGATTGGCTGGTACGGGGGTGTGTTGGCTGGATTGGGTTAGGTTGCACTACTTCATTTGCACTTTCATTATTATAGGCTTAGGCCCAAACTAATGTCTTATGGGCTTGGGCCCAGTTAACACCAGTTTAGGGGATTACACAGTGAGTTCTCGTAACTCACCCCTTTTCTTTAATTTCGCAGGTAATTCCCAGCGATAGAGGATTTGGAGCCATGGAGGACTCAGTGGTGGCCATACATCGTAGATTTCTTACAAACCTCAGTAAATTCAGCTTTTACCTTATTTTTAAGATTATCTAGTTTGGGTTTAATGTTTTGTAATAAGGCCTTTAGACTTTAAATTCTTTTTAAACCTACTTTTCCGTTATTATTTATTGTTAAATGATTAATACGGGAGTTTCCCTAAAAGTGTTAACGAACTATTTTCAAAATATCACGTTGCTGCAAGTATTCAAATTCATACCTCATAACCAAAGCAGCTTTCAAAATATTAACGACTTTTTAAAGAAACGGGCATTTAGCAAATCGTGTTTATAAACACACAACGAAACTCTAAATTTTCAAAAAAGACAACATTTTTTTTACGAACAACTTTTCTAAACAATCGCTTTGATTTTCAACATTCCTTCAATGTGATCGGGGTCTTTACAAACAAATACTTAAACTTGAAGTTTCAACTTTTTAACGAACGCGTAATTTATTTTTAAACAACCCCTTTATGTGACATACTGGATTCGGTCGTAACGTCTAGACCGAGTTTGGGGTGTTACATTATTTGACTTTGATTAGAACTTGGTTTTTCAACCCTTAAATAGATGTAGTCGAAATTCCTTTTGTATCATTCGTTTTCAACATTAGTGAATTTTTCCTCCTCTGCCCATTGTTATTCTCGAAAGGGTTTTCACGTAAAATCTGTGTTCTTATTTTTTTGTTCTTATTGATTTGAAATATTTTTATCACCATTATCGACGTTTATTATATCACTAAGTTATTATCTATACTTTGATTATTTTCTTTTTCAATTGTATTGAATTGCGTATTAAACTAGAATTGACACCTCTAGTGGAAAATCTAGATAGAGGAGACCGAAAGGAGACTCTATTTTGTAGGAATTTATTACATTTGTGACGAATAGTGCCTTGGTGAGATCGAGAGGAAAGCTTAGATGGTACCTTTTAGTTTAGGATGAGGCCGAGAGGAGATTCCTAGTTAAGAGTGGCAATCAATATAATCGGGATAGGTTTATTAACTTACTTAGTGATTAACGAATTATTCAATCATCATTTTAACCATTTGCATCAGTTTTAGTAAAAAAGAATAAAGTTAGTCTAGTATTTTTTTTTAATTTTAGAATTAATCGAAATCAAATTTTCATATTATAATACATGAATAATTATATTTATCTAATATGAAAAGAAAATGATGTTTTTATTTGTAACACCCCTAACCAGTATCTGTCACTAGAATAGGATTATAGAGCATTACCAAAAAATTTTAACTTAAAACATTCAATTTCAACCATTTTATAAAACACATCATAGCTCAATCAAACACAAGTATATTGTCCCTTTTTCGAGCCTTCGAGGCCTTAAAATCACTTTAACATTTAGAATTTCATGGAAAAAGATAGAAAATTTTATACTGCAAGGGTCACACAGCTATGTGACTTACACAACTGAGACCCACGCACGTGTCTTAGGCCGTGTGGACATTTGAATTATGGACACACGGCCGTGTCCTAGCCCGTGCCCGTGTCCGTGCCCGTGTAACTCTTTAACTTGGGTCACACAGCCAAACCACACGCCCATGTGCCAAGCTGTGTAACTTTTGAAATGGCCTCACACGCCAGTGTGCCAGGCCGTATGCTAGGCCGTGGAACCGCCTGACTTGCAAACCCTTTGAAATCTATGGGGGACACATGGCTGAGACACACACCTATGTCTAAGGCTGTGTGGACAAAAAATAGGCCATTTTCAAGCCATTTCTTTCACCCAAACTATGCTCACATCAACAAGCCATTTGCACATATATTCAAGCTTCAAAATCAATACCTAAAACATGCATAATAAAGCTAATTTAACATGGTATATAACCATACAACCATATGTCAAAAGGCACCTTAATCACATAGCATCAAATCAATCTAAACGTATGCATAATTTAGCCATTCATCAACCATATGTTTCTAACCAAAATTCCATAGCAATCTTATCTCAATGACCACATGACAAAATCACATTCAAGCATACCAAATTGGTCATTCAAAACATGCATTCACTTGACCATTTCAACATCCACCATCAAAACATTAAAATGCCAAAAGTTCATCAACCAAAACACCACATTTACAAGCCAAACATAATGACCATTTCATCAAACACAATTCACATATACATGTAACAACCCGATTTTGACCCTAATCGAAAAAGTGGTTTCGGGACCACAAATCTGAGCCTAAAAAATATTTTAAATTTTTTTGTGTTTATTATGTGTGAATTTGTTTTTGATAGTGGCTTTTTAATATGGGATCCTAAAAGGGAAATTGGCCCATTTTAGAAGATAGTGGGCGGCAAAGAACAACTTTGTCCTTATTATTATGTTTTATAATTAAAACATTAAAAGGTTAAAATAGTAAACTTATTATAATTTATAATATATGTTAAAATAACATAAAATAAAACCATGTTGTCATCTTCCTTCCTTAGCCGAATTTAACAAAAGAAAAATAAAGAAGAAAACCTAGCATATTCAACACTTTGGAGCTTGAATTGTGGTATGGTAATTGTTCGATTTTTGATAATTTTTACGTTTTTGAGATAGTTGTTAAGTGTACTTCAAAATTCATGTCTCAATTTGTGATTTTGATGATGATTTTGTGTTTTGCCATTGATGATACCTTGTGTTTTTTGATGTTTGGTGATGAAATGTGAAATATATGTGTTAGATTAACAAGTTTTGTCTTTGAATTTTTGATGAAATTGAGTAATTTGGAATAAATTACAAAAATAATTTTTTGAGGGACTAAAATGTGAAATAAATGAAATGTGTAGGCTTTCTATGGACACTAAGAATATTCGACCCTTAAAAAGTGTAGTCAAATTTTGTGTATTTTGTGTTTTGAGCAAAAAGGACTAAATTGTAAAAGTGCGAAATGTTAGGTGAAAATTGTAATTTGCCCATTTATGTGTTTTTAGGCTAAATTGAATAGAATGGTGTTTAAATAAGCTTAATTTGAATATTTTTAGATTAAGAATTAAAGAAATCAGTTTGGATCGGGGAAAGAAAAGTGGTTGAGTAGTCGATTTCACAGTCGACGATGTCCGAGGTAAGTCAATAAACATTTAAATGTTGACATAATCATGGATATATATTTGTTATGTATCAAAATGAATTATTTGAATTTATATATGTTATGGACGAAAATGAATATTGTGAATTGGCTAACTTTCAAGCTTGATTCGACTGAGATTCAACGTCTGTAAGCCCTATACGAACCTTAGGAATAGATAGGATACATATTTTATGACATAGGATATACGATATGTGTTATCGTGTAAGACCACGTCTGGGACATTGGCATCGGCTTGTGTTTACGTGTAAGACCATGTCTGGGACATTGACATCGTATTTGATTCGTGTAAGACCCTGTCAGGGACAGTGGCATCGACATGTGATTACATGTAAGACCACGTTTGGGACGTTGGCATTGTACGAGCTTCCAACTATCCGCGTATCCTTTTTAATTTCGACTGGTTCAACGGGCATGTGTAAGTGAAGGATAATGTGATATTTGAACTAAAAGAAATCAGGTATGCATATAAACTGTGTTATAAAGAGAAAGGTAAGTTATATGTTTATTTTATTGTACAAAGGTTAATGTATAAACATGTGAAATATGTATAAGTTTTCAACCATGTGTATTCGGCCAAATGGTATATTGTGTTACTTTGATATTGAGATTTGAGTAATTATTTGTGATAGTATATAATTTACTACTTGATATAACTTTGTATATTTGATTTTGCTAAGTTGGTTGACATTACTTCGTTGTTGACTTACTAAGCTTAAATAGCTTACTTTGTGTTTTTCTCTATCTATGTTTTATAGATTTAGGATACGTTACGAGCTCGGGGATTGTCAGCAGGACTATCACACTATCGACAACTTTCTTTGGTATTTTGGCTTTGTTAATTATGAATATATGGCATGTATAGCATAGACAAAAAAATTGAATATGAATTAAGTACCTATGTATGTAACTAATAGCCCTGCAAAAATGGCTTATCCTCTTTTGATTGAATTGCTATCTTTGATGATGGTTTGTGATAGTTGTTGTGAATATGTTTATTCATATGCATATTTGGTTAAGTATATGTTTCATACTAGGTAAGCTTGTGTAACGTTTTAAAACTAGACATATTGAACTTGGTTACTTTGATGGATTGATTTAGTTGATATATGAACTTGAACCGAATGTATATGTGGATATTTTAGCTAAGATAAGTGATGATGTAACATCCTAGATTAGGGGTTATGCGTTCATGCATAATTCATGAGTAGTAGGATTTGGCAGTGTTTGGAAGTGAATTAAGGTTTTTTTTTAAAAAATCCTAGGATGGAAGAGAAAGCTTTGGACAATTATTGGTTTTTAAGCTAAAGAGGGGGAGCTAGGCTAAGGCAGCCTTAAGAAAAGTTTTGGGGAGTTTAGGACACAAGAAGTGATGTGGAAAAGTGGCAAGGGACGCCACCTAAGGTGCAAGGGTTATGGCATCAAGTGAAGTACTTTGAGGGAAGAGGTTCGAATCCCATTGTGTGCATTTTTAGAATCTTGGAAATGTATGGAAATGTATGGAAATGTATGGAAATGTAAGGAAATGTAAGGAAATGTATGAAAATGTATGGAAATGTATGGAAATGTAAGGAAATGTATGGAAATGTATGGAAATGTATGGAAATGTATGGAAATGTAAGGAAATGATTTAGAAATGTTAAGTTTCAAAAAGAGGAAAGTTAACATCTTGGAAACCTAAGTAAAATAGGAAAGTGAACATTTGGAAACCTAAGTTAAAAGAGGAAAGTGAACATTCGAAACCTAGGAAATGTCAAGTTTAAAGAGCCAAACAAAATTTTGGAAACTTAGAAATGACTTAGAAATGTCAAGTTTTAAAGTTTAAAGAGGAAATTAAGGTAAGGTGGCCTTAAGAGAAAAAGTATGTGAAATTTGACACACAATTGGGCTTGGAAAAGTGGCTTGGAGATTCCACTTAGGGCCTTTGGAAATGGCGCCACGTGCAAGTGTATTTGGGCCAGGGATCGAGTAACTTAGGAAGCAAATAAAAGAAGTTTTATTTTGCTACAAAGAGCAGAGAGGTGGACAGCATGTGGGCTCTTAAAAGAGGAGTTTTATTTCCTTTAGAATTCCGGCTAATTAGGAGATAATTGTTGGATTAATTCTTTTGATAAAGTGATAATTATCATATAGGAAGAGTGGTGGCCAAGTAGGGGACTCTAGCCTAGTAATTTCGGCTATAAAAGGGAAAGAAGGCCATTCATTCATTCATTCACTCTTCCTTTACCGAATTTCTTAAGTAGATTCTCCTCTCTCTGCCGAAATTCCTACAGTTTTATTCTTCCTTCTCTTTTCTTTCTAATTCCTCCAAAGCCGAAAGTTGTGAGAGCATCATTTAGCCATAGCCGAATCTCTGAAGGTTGAAGTGAAGGTGCAATCGATTCCTTCAAATAAGGGTAAGATCCAAGTTTAGTTTCCATTCTTTTATATTTTAGACTTATCAAAATTTAGGGACTAATTTCGATTATTAATCTTGGCCGAATCATGGAAGGAGAAGTTCTTTTCCCGAAGGTACACCATAGGCCGTGTGTTCCCTAGTTATTCGGTGAATTTCGGGATTTAAGATCCTTAAGGTAAGTGACTATGAATATTCGGCCAAGACCCTATTTTTGTAGTAGATCTATTATTATGTGTTTTAAGCTGAAAACTAATCGATTCAAGGGATCTAGTGAGTAGCCGATTTCAAAGGGGGAAGAATATAAGTTTCCGGGATTTGATTTTTTATTCAATCGGCATTAAGGTAAGTACACAAATCCTACTAGGATTTGGTTTTATGGCCGAATAGGCCTTTGCTAAATATTACCATGTTGGCCGAATGTAGGCATTAAAAATCTAAGGTAGTAGATCGGATTTCGGGATTTCAAGTGAAATTGTTAAGCGAATCAGGTGTGTACCCTACTCTAAGTTTTAATATGTTCATGGCTATGTTTTAAATTAAATGTGTTAATATGAAAGTGTAAGAATATGGCCAAGGTACCGTGTGTACCCCACACAAATCTTAATAGATTTATGGCTCTAACTTGATATATGTTGTTAATATGAAAGTGTAAGAATGTGGCTATAGTACCATGTTATGGTACAAAGTACTCAGGTACGTTTCCTACTCCTACTAGGATTACGAAATATGTTATACTTAACATGTGAAAAGTGACACGAATGTGAATTTAAGTATGATATGCATGATATGAATAATGTGGGGCATTCGGGTTATTTGAGAAAGGGGAAGTGAATGTGATGACTTCGGTCTCACTATCTGAATGTGGTGACTTTGGTCACATTATCTGAATGTGGTGACTTCGGTCACATTATCCGAATGTGGTAATTCGGTTACATTATCGAATGTGGTGTCTCATGACACAATTATCTGGTGGCTATGCCACAACTTTTATATGGGCGATGAGCACGTCGACTGCAGCGACGCCTTTGATGGTGTGTAGCGGATGGAGGGTTGACTTAGTAGTCCCCACGATGTGCAAGGATGGTACGGGTGGAGTGTAGCGGATGGCATATAGGTTTGGGTTCGGATTGCATCATTATTTTGAATCATTAAATGTGAAAATATGATACGTATGAATATGATTTGTTATGCTTGAATTTGTTAAGACTTAGTGTTTATGTACACATTGAGTCTGTTGACTCACCCTGTTGTGGGATTACTTTTCAGGTGACGACCAGTGATGGACCGGGCCGGCAGATGCTTAGTGGAGGCCATGTGAAGTTCAGATTTCTTTTATTTGGACCATTTTACTTTAAGTATTTTGAATTTATTGAGAATTATTTGATGTAATAAGGCCTTAGTAGAATTACTTTATTCTGTATTTATTTTACAAACTTTTATTTATTAAAAGATTAAGTAAATCTATTTTTTAAAAACAAAGCCCAAACATTTTGTCACCTAAAGTAAATGATTTTAATAATGAAACAAACTTGTTTTCAACTCAAGCCTAACCCAAAACAATCTTTCTTTCAAAACACACAAGTTTTTCCTAATTAACAAAAGAATTTTGAAACGGTTTACACCGGGGAACATACTAGATCCGATCAAGGCTCGTGGGCCGGGTTTGGGGTGTTTCAGATGAAGCCATGGATATGTTGAATGTGATTAGGTGATATGTAATGGTGTACTTATTATGTATTATGTAGAGTTTGATTGATTTATTAAACTAACTATGATCAAATGTGTATTTGTATACTTATATGTATATATATATCAATTGAGTGAAGTTAGGTGAATTGTATATGTAATAAGTATTAATATACATGTGAGCTAGTAAGTTGTGAATTGGTTATGATGGTATATATGTATATATATGTTCGAATACAATTAGAAAGTATGTGGTTATGTTAATTTTAAGTCTTGAAAGGTTTGGATTTGGAATGTCAAGGTTAAAATTGTATGTATGTATTCGGCCATATTGAGAAATGGTGATGAATGATTATTAGTAATACAATTATATTTAGTTTTATAATTAGATTATGAATTTGGAATTTGTAAATGTTAGATATAATTTGTAAGTTAAAGAAATGATGATATATATATATATATATATTTGAATTTAGTAGTATGGGATATATTGAGTTTGGTAGAATGTTATTCATAATGTGGTTATTGTTTTACGGTTTTAATGATACAATGTTGAATACCATATAAATGTTTTAATGTGATGTTTATTTATTAAGACTTTAATAGAATGATTAGATTAATGATGTTATTTATAAATGATTGATTATGTTATAAATTTGAGATAGGTGTTAGATGTGAAGTAAGTGATTTTGGTTTTGTTATTGAGGTATGAAATTTGTTTTTACAGAATATGCAATTTACTCTGTTTAAACTATTCAAAACATATATGCTAGCTTTGATTTGTATGCTATGTATGTGTACATGAGATGTTAATTAAAAAAAATATATATGCCTGTTTTGAGTTGTGTTTGTTTTGGTAATCCCTTGTAACCCTAGTCCGGCGATGGATACGGGTTAGGGGTGTTACAATACATGCCATTATAACTATGACTCAAAACATCAAAATTTACCGATATAGTTGTTGGATAGTGTGATAGGCCTCCGACGATCTTTCAAACCGGTCAAACTTCCGATAATCTATAAAACATAGAAAAGAGCACAACGTAAGCATATAATGCTTAGAAAGTTCATAAATCATGAACAATGCTTACCATTTCAATGCATAAGCTTAAAAATAAAGATGATTCAATCCATCACAAGCTTGGCACAAGCCTAAGTATCACCAACAACAAAAGGTAAATCTCATAATCATAAATCATATGAAATCATACTTTTCATAACATGGATATACATACTTTGTTTATCAATACTATTCAAAACATATATGCTAGCTTTGATTTGTATGCTATGTATGTGTACATGAGATGTTAATTAAAAAAAATATACGCCTGTTTTGAGTTGTGTTTGTTTCGGTAATGCCTCGTAATCCTAGTTCGGTGGATACGGGTTAGGGGTGTTACATTTGATTGGTATCAGAGCTATGGTTTAGTCAATTTTAGGACTAACGTAGCATGTAAGAGTTTAGCTATTCATGCCATATGTTATACTGCGATAGTGTGATGACTTCTGACATTTGAAAATGTGTTTTCATATAGTAATGGATCCCGGTCGAGCCGTAGTTGATGATATTGAGAGTGTAGCGTCTGCTCCAGCGCAAAGGACAACACTGATAGATTCTCAACCTACTTCGAGTAATCCAGAGGGGGAGGCTAGATAAGCCTTCTACCAAATGATGAATGATTGGTTTACATAGTATATCGGATTAATCCAGCTGCACAACAACCTCCACCCCCAATTAATCCATCTGCAGTGCCTATTATACCTTCGGTGAGTGATCCGATGAGATTGTCAAAGCCACCTGTTGATAAAATAAGAAAACATGGAGACAAGGAATTCAGAGCCACTGATGATGATGATGTTGAGCGAGTCGATTTCTGGCTTGATAATAGCACCCGAGTATTTGATGAATGATCCTGCACCCTTGCTGAGTGTTTGAAATGTGTTATATCTCTGTTATGGGACACTGCATATCACTGGTGGAAAACACTAATATTGGTGGTTCCAAAGGAGCGAGTGACCTGGGAATTCTTTTAGATGGAGTTTCGTAAGAAATATATCAACCAGAGGTTTATTAATCAGAAACATAAAGAATTTCTTGAGCTGAAATAGGGGAGGATGACAGTGACAGAATATGAGCGAAAATTTGTTAGACTTAGCAGATATGCCAGAGAGTGTGTTTCATCTGAAGCTATTATGTGTACGAGATTTGAAGATGGGCTAAATGAATAAATTAAACTGTTAGTTGGCATACTAGAGATAAAGAGTTCGTGGTACTTGTTGAGCGAGCCTACAAATCTGAATAGCTCAGGAAAGAGAAAAGAAAAGCTAATTTTGAAGCTAGAGATTCACATAAAAGACCATTCAGTAAGCCATTTCAGTCGACCTAAAAGAAATTTCGAGATGATACTAGTTGTTCGAAGAATACTGTGGGTCATTTCAAACGAGATTGAGATAGACCACCTATGAGCTCGAGAGCTACCTCTGCAGCTAGTGTGGGTAATGTCAGATCAAATCAATGCGAATGTGAACATTGTGGTAAACGAAATCTCGACAGTTGTAGATTGCATGATAGAGCTTGCTTTAAATGTGGATCCAGAGATCATTTTATTTGGGAGTGTCCAGAGATAGTTGATCAAAATTTGACTCAAAATACTAGATCGAGTAATACTACAGCTTGAGGTAGACCACCCAGAAATACGGGTATTGTGAGTGGTAGCTAGAGAGGGACTAAAGATTCAGCTGTTAGATCTGAGGTTCGCGTACTTGCCAAAGCTTATGCCATACGTGCACGTAAGGAGGCTTCATCCCCTGATTTCATTACTAGTACTTTTACTCTTTATGATACTATTGTCATTGGTTTAATTGATCCTGGTTCAACTCATTCCTACATGTGTGAGAATTTGGTGTTCAGTAAGACTTTACCTGTTGAGTCTACTGAGTTTGTAATTAAAGTATCGAACCCTTTAGGCCGGTGTGTCTTGGTTGATAAAATATGAAAGAATTGTCCATTGATGATTCGAGATTCATGTTTTCTAACTAATTTGATGTTGTTGCCATTTGATGAGTTTGATATAATTCTGGGTATGGACTGGTTAACTCTGCATGATGCTATCGTGATCTGTAAACGGAAGACTATTGATTTGCAATACCAGAATGATAAGATTATTCGGATTGAATCTAATGATCTGAATGGTTTACTAGCATTGATATCTTCTATGACAGCTCAGAAATATGTGAAAAAGGGTTGTGAAGCTTGTTTTGCTTATGTGCTTGATTCTAAAGTGACAGAAAAGAAGATTGAATCAGTACCTGTTGTATGTGAGTATCCAGATGTGTTCCCTGAAGAATTACCGGGTTTGCCACCTATTCGAGAAGTTGAGTTTGGGATTGAAAAAGTGCTGGGGACGACTTCGATTTCTATAGCTCCATATAGGATGGCACCTACAGAATTAAAAGAATTGAAGGCATAGTTGCAAGAGTTGATAGATAGGGGATTTGCACGACTGAGTTTTTCTCCTTGGGGAGCACCAGTTCAGTTTGTGAAAAAGAAAGACGGAACCATGAGAATGTGTATTGACTACAGGCAACTTAATAAAGTGATCATAAAAAACAAGTATCCGTTACCAAGAATTGACGACTTGTTTGATCAGCTGAAAGGGGCTACAATGTTTTCAAAGATAGATTTGAGATCGGGATATTATCAGTTGTGTGTTAAAGACTCTGATTTGCTAAAGAATGCTTTTCAGACGAGGTACGGACACTACGAGTTTCTGGTTATGCCTTTCGGACTTATTAATACACCTGCTATTTTCATGGATCTGATGAATCAGATTTTCAGATAGTATTTGGATCGGTTTGTGGTAGTGTTTATAAATGATATTCTGATCTACTCCCGAGATAAAACTGAGCATGCCGAGCATTTAAGACTTGTTCTACAGACTTTGTGAGATAAACAGTTGTATGCAAAGTTTAGTAAGTGTGAGTTCTGGTTAGGTGAAGTCAATTTTTTGGGCCATGTTGTATCAACATCAGGTATCAGGGTTGATCCGAGCAAACTTTCAGTTATACTTGACTGGAAACCACCGAAAAATATTTCTG
Organism: Gossypium rotundifolium; assembly: GCA_025506655.1. Lineage (NCBI taxonomy): Eukaryota > Viridiplantae > Streptophyta > Magnoliopsida > Malvales > Malvaceae > Gossypium > Gossypium rotundifolium. The sequence continues at coordinate 113,089,711 of CP106729.1, forward strand.
AAGTTCGAAGCTTTCTAAGACTTGCTGGTTACTACAGACGATTCGTAAAGGGTTTCTCTATGATTTCTACACCGTTGAAAAAGTTGTTACAGAATGATGTTAAGTTCGAGTGGTCAGAAAAGTGTCAGAAAGGTTTCGATCAGTTGAAAGTTCTTTTGACCGAAGCTCCAGCATTAGTTCAGCCTGAATCGGGTAAAGAATTTTTCATTTATAGTGATGCATCTTTGAATGGTTTCGGTTGTGTTTTGATGCATGAAGGCAAAGTCATAGCTTATGCCTCAAGACAATTGAGGCCACATGAAAAGAACTATCTGACACATTATTTGGAACTAACAGCCATTGTGTCTACGTTGATGATTTGGAGTCATTATCTGTTTGATGAGAAATGTCATGTTTATTCTTATCACAAAAGCCTGAAGTATTTGATGACTCAGAAAGATATGAATTTGAGACAACGGTGATGGTTAGAGCTGTTGAAAGATTACAAGCTAGTGAATGACTACCATCCGAAAAAGGCTAATGTTGTTGCTGATGCTTTAAGTCAAAAGTCATTATTTGCTCTGCGTGCAATGAACGCGCATATGGTTATATCTGATGATGGTTCGATAATAGCTTAATTAAAATCAAGACCGTTGTTTGTTCAACAAATTTGTGATGCCCAAAAAGTTGATAATGATTTGTTACCAAAGCGAGCTCAGTGTGAAATTAATGTTGAATCAGGATTTTGAGTTGTTGAAAATGGCTGTTTGACGTTTAAAAATCGAATATGTGTTCTGAGGAATTCAGAGTTGATTCATATGATTTTGTATGAAGCTCACAGCAGTCTGTTATCTATTCATCTAGGTAGTACGAAAATGCATAATGATCTGAAACAGTTCTATTGGTGGTCTGGTATGAAACGAGACATATCAGATTTTGTTTCGAAATGCCTATTCTGTCAACAAGTGAAAGCCGAGCATCAAGTACCATCTGGGTTACTTCAGCCAATTACGATACCTGAGTGGAAGTGGGACAGAGTCACGATAGATTTTGTATCCGGTCTACCGTTGACACCGAGAAAGAAAGATGCAATCTAGGTTATTGTGGATAGATTGACTAAATCTGCTCATTTTGTTCCAATTCACACAGATTATTCACTTGATAAACTAGCTGAATTATATATATCACAGATTGTGAGATTACATGGTGTGTGTAACACTCCAAACCCGGCCCATGCGTTATGACCAGATCTGACATGTCACATGATAAAAACATGTTAAATCCTTTTTATTCGTACTAAAATAGGTGTTGTTTTGCTATAATTGAGAAAACAAGTTTGATTTGAAAATTTGATAAAGTACTACTAATCTCGAAAGTTGATTGATAAATCGATAAGTTGAACTAGGGATCTTATAAAACCGTGACTTTTGAAAATATCATTGAAAATTCAAGATAAAATTTCCAAGTTAAAAATATTTGTAAAAGTTAGTTATAAAATCCATTTGTTAATCTATTTTAGAAAAACTATTATTAATGATTTTAAAAAAATCCCGTTTAAAACAATTTAAAAAAATAATAAATACGTCCAAACATAAAGCAAATTAAAGTTTATCCTAGAGGCCTTATTACAAGTTTAAACCCAACATAATAAAAGTAACGAAATAGAGCAGAAAATTAATTTACTAAAGTTCGAAACATTTATTTCCGAAGTATGGCCTCCACCGAGTCATCCATGGGCCCAACTCCTCGTCACTGAGATTTACCTAGAAGGGTTAAGAAAGAAGGGGGTGAGCTACAAACTCAGTGTATAATCTCCTTACCGTCATCCACTGGGTCTGAACCCATTTAGCAATTACTTGGGCCAAAGCCCATGTAGCATAATCCTGGGCCGAAACCCATTTACATGAAGGAATATATATATGTGCAATGTATGCAACCCAACCCATCCATCCATCACCACCCCCATACCAACCATCACACTTGTGGGGATTAAGTCAACCCACCCCGCCAATCACACCAAAATGCAGGCAAATTTCCATTTATAATATTTTATTGTGGCCAATCCACCGATATCATGTGTAAACATTATAATAAACAGTTTATTGTGGCAATGTCACCAGGCTACACTTGTCTTCAACATTTTTCCCAACCCATACAATATATGAAAATGAAACATACATAATAAGATGTTCGCATATAAATAGAAACCATTTATCAAGTAATTTATTACAATGACTAGGCCCATTTAAGCAATAATAATCGACCCATTAAGGCATTCTAGCATATCGGCCCATTAGGGGCATTTCTATAATTCGGCCCATAAGGGCATTTTCATAATTCAGCCCATAAGGACATTTTTGTAATTCAGTAATCTCGCAACCCAAGGGTATTTCGATAATTTATCATCCAAGGGCATTTTTGTAATTTCGCAACCCCAGATTTAACTACTAATTTGGGGCATAAAAATTGAAACTATCAATCTGCTTCACGTTGACTAAATTGACTATAACTCGAGTTTGGAAAGTTGAAATTTAGATCCGTAAATTTTCCTTGAAACTAGACTCATATATCTTCTTACCACAATTTTTCCAGAATTTTTGGCTTAGGCATTTAGTATAGTTTATTCATTAAAGTTTCCCCTGTATCACTGACCAACAATTCTGACCTCTCTTAACTTAAATCCAAATATCTCATTGTATAGTTTTCATATATTGCTCCTACTTGTTTCTATTGAAAATATACCTACTAAGGAATCTATACATATAAATTATAACCCATAATTCACTTTTTACAATTTTGAATGATTTTTCTAAGACAGAACAGGGAACCATGAAGTCATTCAGAACCTTCTCACTAAAATTAAAATATCACAGAATTTAAAATACCTCTTCCTACTCTGTTTCTTTCATATAAAAATAGACACAATAAGATTTAATTCTATACCTTATTCACTTTCTAATTCCCTTTCTCATATTTTTCATGATTTTTCAAAATCATGTCTCTGCTGCTAACCAAAAACTGTTTCATTGCAAAATATGGTTTCTACTACGAACATAGGCACGCCTGAGTGATCACAAATGTCGGTTTCTGATTTTTTGATCTTTTGACCAAATCACAAAACATTTCATGCAAATATTTAGAGAGGTGTGAGATTACACACCATTTTAAACATGTATTCGGAAGGGTACGAGATTACACACCTTATTCGGATTTCCTAAAGAACCACTCTTCGTTGCCCCCACAATCGTGATCCTTCCCTATTAGGTTCTAAAATCCAGCCTTGCACTTTGGCTATTGCAACGAGCTCCTAAAGTAAATAAGTGATGTACCAAAGGGGTTAGCCTTCATCCAATATTTGGTCCTTCCACAAGAGCAGGAAGTTGATATCATCACCACAAAATAGAATCACATGAGCGGTGTAAAACATCGAAATAAAGAGTAACATCTTACCACCAATATTCGGCCTAATCACCCCCTTACCAATTAACTTCCGAAACCAAGGCTAAAAGAACGATAAGTAGCAGCAAAGAATGGCGTGAAAGTTTTGGCAAAACAAAGAAAGAATGCTCTCTTTTTGGCTTTGGAGTTACGGCTAAGAGGAAAAATTGGAGAAAGAAAATGACACCAAAAAGCTAAGGAAAAAACAACCTCTCAAGCACCAAAAATTGCCAATTGTCTAAAGAAAATTCGGCTATCCCTTTCCCCCTACAAACCGTGTATTACCTTTTGACTAAAGGAAAAATGTTGACCAAAATCCTTTCCAAAACATCTTCCTCAATTTGGGCCAACATGTTCCCTACTATTTACTTTTCTTTTTTTCTTCTTTCCTTCCACTCATCCTTACCTTATTTCCTTAGTCACCTTTCCAAAAATTAAAAGTCTTCCTTACCTAAAATACCACCATGCCTGACACTATGGATGAATAACACAAAAAAAAATCAAAATTTGCACCAAGTGGGATTCGAACCTCTTCCCCTAAAGCCCTTCATGTGACGCCACATCCTCTTTACTATATGCTCCTTTATGCTAGCAATTTACTCACTTATTTCCATAAGCATTGATGCCACTCACCTTCTCCCCCTTAAGGGCTTAAACACAAAAATTTTCCTATAGCCTAACTTGAACCCGGAACTTCCTAGAAACCTCATAACTTTCCAAAATCACCTTCCTAATAAGTTCAACTTGAAATAAAGCCATTCTCTTGTTCTCCAAAAATTTTAAATGCTTCCGTGCTCAAGGCCCAATGGGCCCAATCCTACTAGACCCAATTTTGGGATGTTACAGTGAGCATATTTCTATTGTTTCAGACAGAGACCTGAGATTCACATCATAGTTTTGGAAGAAATTACAAGATGCTTTAGGTACAAAACTACACTTTAGCACAGCTTTTCATCCGTAGACAGATGGTCAGTCCGAATGAATCATTCAAATACTTGAAGATATATTGAGATGTTGCATCCTTGAGTTCGAAAGTACATGGGAACGATACTTACCTCTAATTGAATTTGCTTACGTAATAGCTTTCAATCTAGTATCAAGATGGCACCCTACGAGGTTTTGTACGGTCGTAAATGTTGTACACCATTGTATTGGACTGAGCTCAGTGAAAATAAGATACATGGGGTTGACTTGATCAAAGAAACTGAACAAAAAGTGGCAGTGATCCGTGATAGCTTGAAAGCTGCATCAGATTGTCAAAAGTCATATACAGATTTGAAACGTAAAGATATTGAGTTTCAGATCAGAGATTAAGTGTTTTTTGAAAGTTTCACCGCGGAAGAAAGTACTCAGATTCGGTCTTAAAGGCAAGTTGAGTCCGAGATTCATTGGGCCGTATGAGATCACATAGCGTATCAGGCCGGTTGCTTATAGAGTGCAGTTGCCACCTGAGCTAGAAAAGATCCATAATTTATTCCATGTTTTGATGCTTCGTAGACACCGATCTAATCCTTCACATGTGATTAGTCTGACAGAGGTCGAGATTCAGCCTGACATGGCATATGAAGAGGAACTAATTTGTATTCTGGCTCGTGAGATAAAATAATTGAGAAATAAGAAAATTCTATTGGTCAAAGTATTGTGGAAAAAGCACAGGGTTGAGGAAGCAACTTGGGAGTCATAGAATACGATGAAAGAATGTTATCCAAACCTATTCACCGGTAAGATTTTCGGGGACGAAAATCCCTAAGGGGGCAGAGTTGTAACAGCCTGATTTTGACCCTAATGGAAAAGTGGTTTGAGACCACAAATTCGAGTCCAAAAAATATTATAAAATTATTTTTTGTGTTTATTATGTGTGAATTTGTTGGTTTTAAATTTTCGTGACTTAATTTTGTCGTTTAGGTACCCGATTAAATAAAAGGACTTAATCGCGTAAAATGTAAAAGTTACAAATTAAAGTGTAAAGTGCTAATTTGATAGTTGATTTTTAATATGGGATCCTTAAAGGGAAATTAGTCCATTGTAGAAGATAGTGGGCTGCAAAGAACAACTTTGTCCTTACTATTATGTTTTATAATTAAAACATTAAAAGGTTAAAATAGTAAACTTATTATAATTTATAATATATGTTAAAATAACATAAAATAAAGCCATGTTGTCATCTTCCTTCCTTAGTCGAATTTAACAAAAGAAAAAGAAATAAGAAAACCTAGCATATTTGACACTTTGGAGCTTGAATTAAGGTATGTTAATTGTTTGGTTTTTGATAATTTTTACGTTTTTGATATCGTTGTTAAGTGTAGTTCAAAACCCATGTCTCAATTTTTTATTTTGATGATGATTTTCTGTTTTTTCATTGATGATACCTTGTGGTTTTTGATGTTTGATGATGAAATGTGAAATATATATGTTAGATTAACAAGTTTTGTCTTTGAATTTTTGATAAAATTGAGTAATTTGGACTAAATTGCAAAAATAATTTTTTAGGGATAAAAATGTGAAATAAATGAAATGTGTAGGCTTGTATGGACACTAGGAAAATTCGACCTTTAGGAAGTGTAGTCAAATTTTGTGTATTTTGTGTTTTGAACAAAAATGACTAAATAGTAAAAGAGTGAAATGTTAGGGGTAAAATTGTAATTTTTCTATTTGTGTGTTTTTAGGCTAAATTGAATAGAATGGTGTTTAAATAAGCTTAATTTGAACATGTTTAGATCAAGAATTAAAGAAATAGGATTTAGATCGGGGAAAGATAAAAGTTGTTGAGTAGCCGATTTCACAGTCGACGACGTCCGAGGTAAGTCAATAAACAACTAAATGTTGATATAATCATGGATATATATTTGTTATGTATCAAAATGAATTATTTGAATTTATATATGCCATGGCCGAATATGAATATTGTGAATTAGCTAACTTTCGAGCTAGATTCGACTGAGATTTGTCGTCTGTAAGCCCCGTACAAACCTTATGAATATATAGGATACATATGTCATGACATAGGATATTCGATATGTGTTATCGTGTAAGACTACATCGGGGATGTTGGCATCGACTTCTGTTTACGTGTAAGACCATGTCTGGGACATTGGTATCGTATTTGATTCGTGTAAGACTCTGTCAGGGACAGTGGCATCGACATGTGATTATATGTAAGACCACGTCTGGGACGTTGGCATTGTATGAGCTTTCGACTATCCGTGTATCCTTTTTAATTCCGAATGGTTCAACGGGCATGTGTAAGTGAAGGCTCATGTGATATTTGAACTAAAAGAACTCAGGTACGTATATAAATTATGTTATAAAGAGAAAGGTAAGTTATATGTTTAGTTTATTGTACAAAGGTTAATGTATAAACATGTGAAATATGTATAAGTTTTCAACCATGTGTATTCGGCCAAAGGGTATATTGTGTGACTTTGATATTGAGATTTGAGTAATTATTTGTGATAGTATATAATTTACTACTTGATATAACTTTGTATATTTGATTTTGCTAAGTTGGTTGATATTACTTCGATGTTGATTTACTAAGTTTAAATAGCTTACTTTGTGTTTTTCTGTCTATCTCTGTATTATAGATTTTGGATACGTTACGACCTTGGGGATCATCAGCAGGACTATCACACTATCGACAGCTTTCATTGGTATTTTGGCTATGTTAATTATGAATATATGGCATGTATAGCGTAGAAAAAAATTTGATTATGAATTAAGTACCTATATATGTAATTAATAGCCATGCGAAAATGGCTTATCCTCTTTTGATTGAATTGGTATCTTTGATGATGGTTTGTGATAGTTTTTGTGAATAGGTTTATTCATATGCATATTTGGTAAGTATATGTTTCATAATAGGTAAGCTTGTGTTACGTTTTAAAACTAGACATATTGAACTTGGTTACATGGTTGATACTTGTATTTTGTTTATGTTTGTTTGATGGATTGATTTAATTGATATATGAACTTGAACCGAATGTATATGTAGATATTTCAGCTAAGCTAAGTGATGAAACCATGGATATGTTGAATGTGATTAGGTGATATGTAATGGTGTACTTATTATGTATTATGTAAAGTTTGATTGATTTATTAAACTAACTATGATCAAATGTGTATTTGTATACTTATATGTATATATATATCAATTGAGTGAAGTTAGGTGAATTGTATATGTAATAAGTATTAATATACATGTGAGCTAGTAAGTTGTGAATTGGTTATGATGGTATATATGTATATATATGTTGAATACAATTAGAAAGTATGTGGTTATGTTAATTTTAAGTCTTGAAAAGTTTGGATTTGGAATGTCAATGTTAAAATTGTATGTATGTATTCGACCATATTGAGAAATGGTGATGAATGATTATTAGTAATACAATTATATTTAGTTTTATAATTAGATTATGAATTTGGAATTTGTAAATGTTAGATATAATTTGTAAGTAAAAGAAATGATGAATATATATATATATATATTTGAATTTAGTAGTATGGGAGATATTAAGTTTGGTGGGATGTTATTCATAATGTGGTTATTGCTATTTGGTTTTAATGATACAATGTTCGAATACCATATAAATGTTTTAATGTGATGTTTATTTATTAAGACTTTAATAGAATGATTAGATTAATGATGTTATTTATAAATGATTGATTATGTTATAAATTTGAGATAGGTGTTAGATGTGAAGTAAGTGATTTTGGTTTTGTTATTGAGGTATGAAATTTGTATTTACAGAATATGCAATTTACTCTGTTTAAACTATTCAAAACATATATGCTAGCTTTGGTTTGTATGCTATGTATGTGTACATGAGATGTTAATTAAAAAAAATATATATGCCTATTTTGAGTTATGTTTGTTTTGGTAATGCCTTGTAACCCTAGTCCAGCGACGGATATGGGTTAGGGGTGTTACAATACATGCCATTATAACCATGACTCAAAACATCAAAATTTACCGATATAGTTGTTGGATAGTGTGATAGGCCTCTGGCGAGCTTCCAAACCGGTCGAACTTCCGATAATCTATAAAACATAGAAAAGAGCACAAAGTAAGCATATAATGCTTAGAAAGTTCGTAAATCATGAACAATGCTTGCCATTTCAATGCATAAGCTTAAAAAATAAAGATGATTCAATCCATCACAAGCTTGGCACAAGCCTAAGTATCACCAACAACAAAAGTTGGTGCCTAATCACATAACTTAACGAAATTCATCACATGGTAAGGTAAATCTCATAATCATAAATCATATGAAATCATACTTTTCATAACATGGATATACATACTTTGTTTATCAATACTTCATACCTTTCCATAATTTTGTTGTAACAGCTCGTTTTTGGTCAAATAGAATAGTGGTCTTGGGACAACAAATCCAAAGTAAAAATTATTATTTTATTATTATTTTAATATTTACAGTATGATATTATGTTGGTTTGAAAATTTCGTTAAGAAATTTTATTATTTGATTGGTCAATTTGAAAAAAGTACTAAATCACGTAAATTGTAAAAGTGATGATCTAATAGCTAAAGGTGTCTAATAGCTATAGAACCTTAAAGAGGAGGTCCTCATGTTGTAATTAGACCATGATTAGTGTGAGTGGTCATAAATGGACATGAATGAATGAATTTAAATGATCTATAACAAAGGTTATTTTAGTAAACTAGTTAATAAAAGGTTAATTAAAATAAAATCAAAATATGTATCATCTTTTAGTTTTCTTCCTCAACCAAAAATTAGGGCTAGAGAAAGCCATTTCCATTCCTTTCATTCGGCCAAGTTATTTTGGGCAATTAAGGCAAGATTTCTGTCCCATTTTAATGGTTTCTTTGTTTTTGTGATCGTTGTAACTAGTACTAGCTAGCCCAGGGACCATTTTGCAAAACTGTTAAAGATTTCAAAAGTTGCCATTGATGAATATGAATGAGTTTTGATGTTAGATGATAGATTATGAATATTTATTGTGCATTATACAAGTTTTGTTAAGTGATTTTGAGTGAAAATACAAAATAGGGGTTAAATTCAGAAATGTGTAAAGTTAGTGGTTAAAGTGTGAAATAAATGAAAAATATGGGCTTCTAGGGGCATAATAGTAATTCGGCTAGTATGGGTATATTTGGAATTTCATTAATTTGTGATTTTATGCAATATGACTAAATTGTGAAAAATGTGAAATATGTGGGGCAAAAGTGTAAATGTGTTTTAAAGAATGTTTTGGACTCAATTGAATGAATATATAATTGAGTAAGTCAAATTTTGAATATGTTTAGATCAAGAAAAGCAAAATACAAACTTGGATCAGGGAAAAGATAAAGTGGTTGACTAATTGACTCGATTCACTATTTTAACATCCAAGTTAAGTTTGTATGTTATAATTTTGTTTCACATGTATTTTATATGCTTTGATGTAGTATGAATTTTGTTTATGTGATTACGTACGAGTTCAGAAATGATTCGATGAAGATTCAACAGTTGGAAACCTGATTGAACCTTAGGAATAGTTTAGGATGCTAGTGACATGTCATTAGGTATACTTGAGTTGGCTTCGGGCCATCATTTAGCACTATGTGTGTGAGATAAACCGATTTGGCTTCGGGCCATGCATATCTGTTGATTTGTCTTTGGGCCATGATATCAGAATTTCAGATAAGTTACCTTGATTTGGCTTTGGGCCATGGTATAGGTACTTATCGAGTGAGACCTTGAGTATCTGACTTCTATTCCGAATAGTTCAACGGGTAAATGAAGGATGTGGTTGAGTATGAGATTGGTACAAGGTGGTACAAGTAAGTACTGAAATGAATTGAGTATTGAAAACTACAAAATTGATGAGTTCCTCGGTAAGTTATATGAATGATCATTTGATAGTTTGAGATTTAATAGTATTGTTGCACATTGTTTAATGAATGATTATAGTTGCTCATTGTTAACATATAAGCTTACTAAGCTATATAGCTTACTTTGCTACTTTTCCATGTTTTATAGTGATTTCAAAGCTAGCTCGGATTCAGGGGACGTCGGAGTCTTCACCACACTATCCATTGATTCTTTGGTACTTTTGAAACTATGTGTTAAGTATATGGAATGTATAGGTATTTGAGTCAGGTTGTTTATGTTTTGGTAATGATGTTTGCCAAATGAATTGGCATTGAAAATGTATATGTTTTGGTTTGTAAATATAGTCATGAGATTTGACTTAATTTGGTGAATTTGGTTATGTTCTTATGTGTGCATATATGTTTGATATTGAGTTCTTTGATGGATATGTGAATGACTATATTATGAAGTTTGTGGAATTGGTACCTTGCTTGTGAATTGGTAAAAAATGAGGTATGTTAGGTAATGGTTTAACTAGTTGATTGGTATGTGTATTTTAGTAGGTTTTGGTTGAGTAAAACTTGAGTTATAAGCATGTTGGTTATTAGTATTTGAAATGGTATGAAATTGTCTTGAATGTGGTTAGAATAGATGTTCTATTGTACAATGAATTAGTGTTATTTTGGTTGTTTAGGTAAGCATAAATGTGGGTGGCAAATTGGCTTGGTAAATATCCTATTTTTGTCCACACAGGTGTGTGTCTCAGCCGTGTGTGACATATGGTCATGATACACGGTTGTTTGTCCCCTAGTGTGGAAATTGAAATGAAGTTAGTATGCTACATAGGCCTCAAACAGGCGTGTGATTGGTCATGTGGCACAAGTCAGAATACCCCCTAATTGCGACATGACATAGCATACGGGTGTGTGACTTGGCCGTGTTCCACAAGTCAGTATACCCTCCAGGTTTGGCACGGCCTAGCACACGGCCTGGCACACGGGCGTGTGTGGCTATTTTGAATGGGCACATGATTTAGACACACGTGCATGTGGTTGGCCGTGTGACCTAAGTCAGTATGTACCCCCTGTTTTATCACGGCCAGTGACACGAGCGTGTCTAGTGGCCATGTCCACACGGGCATTTGTCCCCTATTTTGGAGAAAATTTTATAAGTGTTGAAAATTTCCTGATATATCGGTTTAGTCCCGAACCACTCTCAATGCATATTTAAGGCGTTGTAGGCTCGTTTAAGGGACACTATGATTGGTTTTGATTGAATTGTATTTGAATTGATAAGTGGTGTATGAAATGAATGTTTATAAGTGTTGTAAGTTCGGTAATGCTTCGTAACCCAATTCTGGCATTAAATATGTGTGAGGGGTGTTACATTTATTAGTATTAGAGCTACGGTTTAGTCGATTCTGGGACTAATGTAGCGCGTGTGAGAGTCTAGCTATATATATAAACTGTGATAGTATGATGATTCATGACATTTAAAAATGTGTTTTTATATTGCAAATGGATCCCAATCGAGCGATAGTTGATGAGGTTGAAAATAATGCGCCGCTCCCATACAAGGGATAGCGCCGTCTGATTCTAGACACGTGACGGGTAGCCAGGGAGGAGAGACTAAAGAAGCCTTCTTCCAAATGATGAATGAGTGGTTCACTCAATATATTCGAATGAATCCAGCTGCTCAACAACCTCCACCCATTCCTAATCCCCAACCGGTTCTTGTAGCTCATTAATGAGTTGAGTTTTTAAAATTGAATAAGCTTCCAATTGATAAGATCCGTAAACATGGGGCTGAAGAGTTCAGAGCTAATGTTGATGATGACCCTGAAAGAGCTGAGTTTTGGCTTGAAAATACGATCCGTGTGTTTGATGAACTTTCTTATATATCGGCCGAATGCTTAAAGTGTGTTATTTCCCTTCTGAGAGACTCTGCGTATCAGTGGTGGAATACGTTAGTATTAGTGGTGCCGAGAGAGAGAGTCACCTGGGAATTCTTTTAGATCGAGTTTCGAAAGAAATACAATAGTCAACAGTTATTTGATCAAAAGCATAAAGAATTTCTGGAATTGAAACAAGGCCATATGACTGTAATTGAGTATGAAAGAGAATTCATACGGTTAAGTAAATATACTCGAGAGTATGTTTCTACTGAAGAGATAATGTGAAAGCGGTCTGTTGATGGGCTGAAAGAAGACATTAAACTTTTGGTTGGGATTTTAGATTTAAAATAATTTATTGTGTTAGTTGACCAGGCTTGCAAATCCGAAGACTTTAGCCGAGACAAGAAGAAAGTTGATTCAGAGGCTAAAGATTGGAGGAAAAGACCAATGAATAAACCTTCTCATTCTTCATCAAAGAAATTTTGAGATTCGTACGGTAGATCTAATGCATCAATAGGATATCAGAATAGAGATCGTGGAAATCAACCTATGAATTCTAATGCTCAAGCTACATTCGTCTCAAGTGTTGGCAGTGTGAGAAATAATAAACTCGAGTGTCAACAGTGCGAGAGAAGACATTTGGGTGGATGCTAGAATAAGAGTACTAAAGCTTGCTTCAAATGTGGTTCGCCAGATCACTTTATCCGAGATTGAAAAAGTTTAGAATGTAAGATCGAGCAATACGCCAACAAGAGGGAGACCACCGAGAAATACGAGAAATGTATCCAGTTGTAGAGGTATAACTAGGGACTCAGTTGTGAGATCCGAGGCCAGAGCACCTGCTAGAGCCTATGCTATTCGCACTCGCGAAGAAGTGTCGTCCCTAGATGTTATTACCTGTACATTCTCTCTTTATGATACTAATGTGATTGCTTTAATTGACCCTGGATCGACACACTCGTATATATGTATGAATTTGGTGTTTAATAAGAGTTTACCTATCGAGTCTACTGAGTTTGTGATTAAAGTATCCGAAGCCCTTAGGAAAATATGTTTTAGTTGATAAAGTTTGCAAGAATTGTCCTTTAATGACTCGGGGTTATTGTTTTCCGGCTGACTTGATGCTTTGCTTATACTTTGGATACAAAAGTGTCTAAATCAAAGATTGAATCAGTGCCAATTGTTTGTGAATATCCGGATGTGTTTTCTAAAGAATTATCGGGGTTGCCACCTATCAGAGAGGTTGAATTTGCTATTGAATTAGTACCGGGAACTTTTCCAATATCTATAGCTCCGTATAGAATGGCTCTGATAGAGTTGAAAGCTTAGTTGCAAGAGTTAATAGATAGAGGTTTTGCATGACTGAGTTTTTCGCCCTGGTGTGCACCAATATTATTTTTAAGAAGAAATACGGGTCCATGAGAATGTGTATTAACTATCGTCAGCTCAATAAGGTTACGATAAAAAATAAATATCCATTGCCGAGAATAGACGATTTGTTTGATCAGTTGAAAGGTGCAACAATGTTTTCAAAGATTGATTTGAGATCTGGTTATTATCAGCTGCGAGTTAAAGACTTAGATGTGCCAAAAAATGCGTTTAGAACGAGGTACAGACATTATGAATTCCTTGTTATGCCTCTTGGACTTACTAATTCTCCTGCCATTTTTATGGATTTGATGAATAGGATCTTTAGACCGTATTTAGATAGATTTTTTGTTGTGTTCATTGATGACATTCTGATCTATTCATGAGATGAGTCTGAACATGCCGAGCATTTGAGGATTGTGTTGCAAACCTTGAGAGATAAGCAACTGTATGCTAAATTCAGCAAATGTGAGTTTTGGCTTCGAAAGGTTAGATTTCTGGGGCATATTGTTTCATGTGTAGGTATTAGAGTTGACCCAAGTAAGATTTTCGCTATTGTTGACTAGAAACCTCTGAGAAATGTCTAAAATCTATAGTTTTATGGGCTTAGCGGGCTATTACCGAAGATTCGTGAAAGGATTTTCGATGATTGCAACACCGAAGACACGACTGCTTTAAAAAGATGTAAAGTTTGAATGGCCCAAAAATGTCAACAAAGCTTTGATCAATTGAAAGCATTGTTAACTGAAGCACCATTATTGGTTCAACCTAAATCGGTAAAGAATTTATGATTTACAGTGACACGTCATTAAACGGTCTAGGATGTGTTCTAATGCAAGAAGGAAAAGTTATAACTTATGCTTCCCAACAATTGAAACCGCATGAAAAGAACTATCCGACGCACGACTTATAGTTGGCTGCAATTGTGTTCGCATTGAAAATTTGGTGACACTACTTATACGGTGAAAAATGTCACATTTATACGGATCACAAAAGCTTAAAATATCTGATGTCACAGAAATATTTGAATCTGTGACAACGAACATGGCTCGAGTTATTGACAGATTATGAATTTGTGATTGATTATCACCCGAGGAAAGCTAATGTTGTTGCTGATGCACTGAGCCAAAAATATTTATTTGCATTACGAGCAATGAATACCCAGATGATGATTTGGGATGATGGGTCTATTTTAGCTGAATTAAAAGTTAAACCGATATTTCTTCAACAAATCTGTGAAGCTCAGAAAGATGATCGTGAACTGCAAATTAAACGAATTTAATGTGAGACTATCCTTAATTTAGAGTTTCAAATTAGTGCCGATGATTGTTTAAGGTTTCGAAATAGAATTTGCATACCGAGAAATTCAGAACTCATTTAGAAGATTTTGCATGAAGCGCACAGTAGCTGGTTATCTGTTCATCTGTAGAGTACCAAAATGTACAACGATTAGAAACAGTTTTATTGGTGGCAAGGCATGAAACGAGCTATCTCAGAGTTTGTTTCTAAATGTTTAATTTGTCAGCAAGTTAAAGTTGAACATTAAGTACCCTCTGGTTTACTATAGCCTGTGATGATTCTTGAGTGGAAATGGGATAGAGTTACAAAGGATTTTGTGTCGGGATTGCCCCTAACTTTGAAAAAGAAAGAAGCTATCTGGGTTGTTGTAGATCGAGTAACGAAATCTACTCATTTAATACTGGTACACACAGATTACTCACTGGTTTGGCTAGCTGAATTGAACATTTCTGAGATTGTTTGATTGAACGGAGTGCCACTATCCATTATTTCTGATAGAGATCTAAGATTTACGTCGCGATTCTGAAAGAAACTGCAAGAAGCTTTGGGAACAAAGTTAAATTTTAGCACAACTTTTCATCCGCAAACTGATAGACAATCTGAGTGAGTAATTCAGATTCTCAAAGACATGTTGAGATGTTGTGTTTTAGAGTTCGAAGGTAATTGGGATAAATATTTGTCGTTGGTTGAATTTGCATATAATAACAGTTTTCAAACGAGCATAAAGATGGCACCGTATGAAGCTTTATATGGTCGCAAATGTCGAACTCCATTGTCCTGGACCAAGCTTAGTGAGAAATAGATTCACGGGGTTGATTTGGTTAGAGAAATCGAAGAGAAAGTAAAAGTAATTCATGATTATTTGAAAGTAGCTTCAGATCATCAGAAATCGTATACGAATTTCAAATGAAAAGATATTGAATATCAGATCAGTGATAAAGTGTTTTTGAAAGTATCTCATGGAAGAAAATCCTTAGATTTGGTCAGAAAGGCAAGTTGAGTCCGCTTTTCATCGGGCCGTACAAGATCATTGAAATAATAGGACCAGTGGCATATCGACTAGCTTTACCATCGGAGCTAGAAAAGATCTATAATGTGTTTCACATGTCGATGTTGTGACGTTATCGATCGGATCCCTCACATGTAATTTCTTTGTCAGAGATTGAGATTCAGCCTGATATGACGTACAACAAAGAACCGATCAGAATTTTGGCTTGAGAGATCATAGAGTTGAGAAATAAACGCATAGCTTTAGTAAAAGTACTTTGGCAATGACACAGTGTTGAAGAGGCTACGTGGGAGCATGAGGAAGCTATGAGAAAACAGTACATTAACCTTTTCATTAGTAAGATTTTCGAGGACAAAAATCCCTAAAGGGGGAGAGTTGTAATAGCCCATTTTTGGTTAAATCAGAACAGTGGTTTCGTGACCACAAATCCAAATTCATAATTATTATTTTAATTTTTATAGTATGATATTATGTTGGTGTGAAAATTTCGTTAATAAATTTTATCGTTTGATTGGTCAATTTAATAAAAAGGACTAAATCGTGTAAAGTGTAAAAGTGGTGTTCTAATAGCTAAAGGTGTCTAATAGCTATAGAACCTTAAAGAGGAGGTCCTTATGTTGTAATTAGACCATGATTAGTGTGAGTGTTCATAAATGGACATGAATAAATGAGTTTAAATGATTTATAACAAAGGTTATTTTAGTAAACTAGATAATAAATGGTTAATTAAAATAAAATCAAAATATGTATCATCTTTAAGTTTTCTTCCTCAACCAAAAATTAAGGCTAGAGAAAGCCATTTCCATTCAATCGGCCAAGTTATTTTGGGCAATTAAGGTACGATTTCTACCTCGTTTTTAATGATTTCTATATTTTTGTGATCGTTGCAACTAGTACTAGCTAGCCCAGGGACTATTTTGCAAAATTGTTAAAAGATTTCAAAAGTTGCCATTGATGAATATGTATGAGTTTTGATGTTAGATGATAGATTATGAATTTTTATTATGAATTATACAAGTTCTGTTAAGTTATTTTGAGTAAAAATACAAAATAGGGGTTAAATTGAGAAATGTGTAAAGTTATTTGTTAAAATGTGAAATAAATGAAAAATATGGGCTTCTAGGGGCATAATAGTTATTTGGCTAGTATGGGTATATTTAGAATTTCATTAATTTGTGATTTTATGGAATAAGGAGTAAATAGTGAAAAATGTGAAATATGAGGGGCAAAAGTGTAAATGTGTTTTAAAGTATGTTTTGGACTAAATTGAATGAATAGATGATTGAATAAGTCAATTTTTGAATATAGTTAGATCGAAAAAGGCAAAATGAGACTTGGATCGAGGAAAAGATAAAGTGGTTGACTAATTGTCTCGATTCGTCGTTTTAACATCCAAGGTAAGTTCGTATGTTATAATTTTGTTTCAAATGCATTTTATATGATTCGATATAGCATGAATTGTGTTTATGTGATTACGTAAGAGTTCGAAATGATTCGATGAAGATTCAATAGTTGGAAACCCGATTAAACCTTAGGAATAGTTTAGGATGCTAGTTACATGTCATTATGTATACTTGAGTTGGCTTCGGGCCATGATTTAGCACTATGTGTGCGAGATAAACCGATTTGGATTCAGGCCATACATATCGGCTGATTTGGCTTCGGGCCATGATATTAGAATTTAGGATAAGTTACCTTAATTTGGCTTTGGGCTATGGTATAGGTACTTATCGAGTGAGACCTTGAATATCCGACTTCTATTCCGAATGGTTCAATGGGTAAATGAAGGATGTGGTTGAGTATGAGATTGGTACAAGGTGATACAGGTACGTACGAAAATGAATTGATATTAAAAACTATGAAATTGATGAGTTCCTTGGTAAGTTATATGAATGATCATTTGATAGTTGAGATTTAACAGAATTGTTGCACATTTTTTTCCATTATATGAATGATTAATGAATGATTTCAAAGCTAGCTCGGATTCGGTGATCGCCGAGTCTTCACCACACTATCCACTGATTCATTAGCTCTTTTGAAACTATGTGTTAAGAATATGGCATGTATAGGTATTTGAGTCATGTTGATTATGTTTTGGTAATGATGTTGGCCAAATGAATTGGTATTGTAAATGTATATGTTTTGGTTTGTAAATATAGCCATGAGATTTGGCTTAATTTGGTGAATTTTGTTATGTGCTTATGTGTGCATATATAGTTGATATTGAGTTCTTGGATGGATATGTGAATGACTATATTATGAAGTTTGTGGAATTGATACCTTAGTTGTGAATTGGTACAAAATGAGGTATGTTAGGTAATGGTTTAACTAGTTGATTGGTATGTGTATATTAGTAGGTTTTGGTTAAGTAAAACTTGAGTTATAAGCATGTTGGTTATTAGTATTTGAAATGGTATGAAATTGTCTTGAATGTGGTTAGAATGGATCTTCTATTGTGCTATGAATTGTTGCCATTTTGGTTGTTTAGGTAAGCATAAAAGTGGGTGGCAAATTGGCTTGATAAATAGCCTATTTTTGTCTACACGGGCGTATGTCTCAACCGTGTGTGACACACGGTCATGATACACGACCGTGTGTCCCTTGGTGTGGAAATTGAAATGAAGTCAGTATGCTCCACATGGCCCCACACACGAGCGTGTGATTGGCTGTGTGGCACAAGTCAGTATACCCCCTAATTGGCACATGGCCTAGCTGTAATATCCTTAAATCGGGGTCTCTGCATTTTTGTGCGTTGCATGTGATAATATGTTTGTGGTGCTAGTTTAGGGTGTTTTGGGGTCCAAGCATGAGCTCGAGATAGGCCTGAGTCATGGTAAAAATTTTTGTTTTGGGTACTTGGAAGGGGGAGCCAAGGGAGTTAGGTGTTAAGAGATGTTATTGGAGTGTTATGACACAAATAAGCCAGTGGAAAAGTGGCAAGGGAGGCGCCACTCAAGTGCAAGTGAAGTGACGCCACATGCAGGAAGGAGAGCCTAGGTTCGAGCAGCAGAATTCCCTTTCTGCTTGTTATTTTTGACGCCAAGAGCAGGAAGGAATTCGGCTCAAAGTGGACTCTGATGGATGAGGTTGGAAGAGGTCAACAACTTTGAATACATGGATGAGAGAAATTTAAGGAGTTTAATGTGTTCAAACTTGTTTGAATGGTGGGCTAGGAGAAAAACAAGGAGAGGAAAGGGGGATTGAAGTGGAGGGTGGTTTAGCCTAATATTGTAGTGGCTAGAAGAGCTTGGAGCATTCGGTTTTTGTATGTGTTGGGTGTGCGAAAATTGAGTTGGTTTGGAGTAGTATTTTGACATCTAGGTGAGCCTATTCTTTACTCGGTTTCTTGCTCTCAATCTTTCTTTTGCCGAAACCACTCTCACAATTGCATTCTTATGCATCTTTGCTCTTTCCTTTTCTCTCGAAATACCTTAGTCAGGTGCTCTCCTAAGCTCCTCCTCATTTCTTTTTCTTTTACTTCTTTAGTGTCTGGCCGAATCTCCTCTAGGTTCTTTTCTTTTGTGCCAAGCCAAAATCATCATATCACCTCTCTTGCGATTTCTTTTTCCCCTCCCAATCTCTTTTGTGGCAAAACTTGTTCTCTCTTTTCTCATCTCTTGACCATAGCCGAAACTAGAAGTCTATTTGGAGCCTGAACACTTCTCTCTTTCCTTTCAATCCTAAAAGCTAAAACCTCTGCTACTCTTCTCCTTTTTCTTTTCTGACATCTTGGCCGAATACCAATTGAGTGAAATCGGTCTCTTTTCATCTTTTCTTTGTTTCGTGGGGCGACACCGGCATTTGAAGGTAAGTTCTTGGTCTTGTGACCGAATTTCTCTCATCCCTGATCCCTTCCCTCTATCGTTTCATATGGTAACAAAAGCTAGATTTCAGCATCTGTTGTGCATGGTCCTTATGCCTCTCAAAGCTGAATCTTTTGGTACTCATAAGTGATCTTTCGGGTTTTGTGGCAGTAGATTTGGCGTTGGCTATTCGTCATCACTCTTAGTCAGTTTCGTTAGTGTGGGGGTAAGTGATTCTATTGTTTTGACATTTTTTTTATGTTATTACGTTAAAATACCATAGGCTTTAATCCTATGATAGTAGTACTTGGCCAATTATAGGGGGAAACTTGCCATCGTGAGGCCTTGGGTTTTGTATGGAGATCGAAAGGTGTTAAGGTAAGAGTGGTCATTTGGGTGTGTTATCTCTTCCTTCAGAATTTCTTAGTTAGGCCGAATGGCTATTTGATTGACAGTGCTAAGTATGGTCGAATATAGGAGGTGTGACGCCGGTTTGGGACTCCCGGGAGTTGCTCGATTCGTGGGTTAGATCTTGACCTTGGGATTCGTTAGTTTCGTGAATAACCAGGTGTGTAACTCTTACACACTTCATTAGTTAATTTGCTAATTCGTTTCGTTAAAAGCCGAAATAACTATTGACAACGGTGTGTTACCCTTGTGGGTATGAGCATGGACTCCGGGTAAGTCCCCTGTGGATTGGCTATCAATAAATGCTGTTATATTATTTTATGCTATGCTATGTGATATTTTCATTACAAACATGTTAATATGCCACGGAAAATGTGTTCATGATGATGGGTATGTTGAGTGGAGGGGGAAGGATGATTTTGACCACTAGTGGTTTTGACCACACGGGGTAGACACAGGAGTTCGGTTGGTTAGGTTGGGTTTGCATGATTTGCTTATTGACTTATGAAATGTGTAAGTGCCTTGTTATTATCGGGATGGGGATTTATACACTGAGTCTCAGTGACTCACTCCTTCCCTTAGATTTTGTAGATGAGGCATAGATCGCGGATGTGGAGCCGGGGTGGACTCGAGGTGGCCATGCACTATGTTTTCAAGTTTTATTTCAATTACAATTTTGGGCTAATTTACTTTTAAATTTGGTTTTGGATTTGTAATAAGGCCGCTAAATTTTTATTATTTCGGGTTTTGATTATCTGCTTTAAGTTTTATCATATTGTGCCTAAGTTAAATAACATAGCATGTTCTAATAACCCGTAAAATCAACGTTTACGAAAATTGTACAACTTATCGGGTTTTTCAAGCTTTACCATCGGGTAATACTAAACAAATGAAGTCAACAAACTAACTCAGACTTTCTCCAAACCAAGTTTTCGTTATGTTCAGATACAAAATGGTTTTCAACTTTATTATGCTAAACTCGCTTGGGTTTTCATAAAACCAAACGGCTTTCCAAAACTAGAAACGACAAACGATCTTCTCAAGGGGGTTTTTCCTTCAAACTCAAAACGACAAAATGTTTTCGATAACACTTTTTCACAAAAGTAAACCAACAACTTTTTTTCTTCAATTTATTTCCACGGTGTAACATACTGGATTCGGTTGTGGTGTGTTGACCGGGTTTGGGGTGTTACAATTTTAGTATCAGAGCCACGTTCAAAAGCTCAGCTGTGGGCCCGAGGCCCAAAAATGTTTTAAATAAAATAGTTATGAAAGGTTTTTGTGGGAAAGGTACGGTTGGAAAAGCATGGCAACGAGTCTCCGACACCAATCCGCCCAGGTAAGTACCCCTATTTGTTGTTAATATGTCTGTAATGATGATGTTATGACTAGTAGTATTAGGGAACTACTTTAGAGACTTAAACCGTATGATTGTGTGAACTTACGAAAATAATTCCCGTATTAAACTATTCATAAGACTTTGCTTTAATAACAGTAGAATAAGTCTAACGCTTAAAACTGTTAAATCAGATCAATTCGCATCGACAGTCATGAGTGCACGAGGACGTGGGCGTAATATATGTGGACGAGGTAGGGGTAGGACAACAGTGTCGGAACCGGTAGGGTCCGGACATGGGTCGAGAACGAGGTACCACCGCCGATTGTGGGGCGAAATTTCGAGATCGAGCAGTGGTGATGATGCAGTGTCGCAGGCGATGTTGCGGGTTCTATAAAGAGTCGCGGGTGTAGGCATCAGAACAGGAGCTCAAAAATCTGTGTCCAAATGACTCCGGGCTAATGGCGAAGAGGTATTCAGAGGTGTATCTGGTGTGGCTCCTAGTACGACGGAATATTGGCTGGAGGCGACAGAACGTATCATGGACGACCTGGATTTTACGGCTGAGGAGAAGCTGAAGGGTATAGTATCTCTTCTCCGAGATGAGTCATATCGGTGGTGGCTCACGGTTAGGGATGGAGCAGTGGCCGACGACATCACCTAGGATTTCTTTAGGGCAACCTATCAGAGGAAATACGTTGGGGCTAGTTACATCGATGCGCAGCGTAAGGCGTTCCTGAATTTGGTTCAGGGAAATAAGTCAGTATCGGAGTATGAGGTGAAATTTCTTCAGTTAAGCCACTATGCTAGGGGTATTGTGGCTACAGAACACGAGCGCTGTGTCAGGTTTGAGGATGGGCTGAGAGATGAGCTGCGGATATTGATTGCTCTACAGTAGGAGAGAGAATTTATAGTTTTAGTAGAAAAGGCCAAAGTTGCTGAGGAAGTGAAACTGTCAGTGAGACGGAACTAGGATAAGGGTTGGAATAAGAGGAATTTTGAGTCATCCGGGTCTACCGAGAATCAGCAAAAAAGGGCTACATATGGTGGGCCGAATCAAATGCGAGTCATACTGCTGCTACTACTCAGTGGCCGCCACGGTGTGCTCGGTGTGGGAAGTCTCACACGAGGGGATGTTGGACTGGAAACAGAGGGTGTTTTGAGTGTGGGTCAATGGGACACCGAGTGAGGGATTGTCCGCAGAGGTCAGCTAGGCTTCAGTCTGGGAATTAAGGTCGTACACAGTTCGGAGGGATGGTCAAGAACCACGGAGGGTTGCGGTTCGGCCGAGGGAGGTGATTACGGACGAGGCCGGAGCTTTGGGTAGAGGTGATGGGAGCATAGATGCAAGACAACCTGGATTGGTTTACGCAACGAGGCGTCGAGAGGAGGACGACGCACCGGACGTCATAATCGGTACGTTCTTAATTTTTGGACTGCCTTGATAGATGTTGGCTCGACGCACTCGTATGTTGCCAGTAGTATAGTCAAAACTATGAACTTAGACTTTGAGATTACTTCTAGGGAGATGACAGTAATAAGC
Source organism: Gossypium rotundifolium (assembly GCA_025506655.1). Classification (NCBI taxonomy): domain Eukaryota; kingdom Viridiplantae; phylum Streptophyta; class Magnoliopsida; order Malvales; family Malvaceae; genus Gossypium; species Gossypium rotundifolium. The sequence continues at coordinate 113,112,621 of CP106729.1, forward strand.
CCTCTAGGTCACTCTGTAGAAGTAAACAAACTGTATAGAGATGTACCCCTAGAACTTCAAGGGGTAGTGTTTTTGGCTGATCTGATGGAACTGCCATTCGGGGAGTTCGATCTGATTCTCGGGATGGATTGGCTAGTGAAGTACCAGGCCAGTTTGGATTGCGCAGCTAAACGCATGGTTTTGAGGACAGTTGAAGGTGAAGAGGTGGTTATGATAGGTAATAGAAGAGATTATCTATCTAATGTTGTGTCTGCTCTGAAGGCCGAGAAAATGGTGAGGAAGGGTTGTGAGGCATTTATGGTGCATGTTTGTGCCTTGGAGGCTAAGGAATCAGTTGTGGGGAATGTCCGAACAGTGAAGGAATTTACCGATGTATTCCTAGAGGAACTTTTGGGTCTACCTCCGGATTGTGAAGTTGAGTTCGGTATAGACTTATTACCCGGAATCGCGCTAGTATCTATTGCCCCAAATAGGACGGCGCCGAAGGAATTGGTGGAACTGAAGGCACGGATTCAGGAATTGTTGGACCGTGGTTTCATCCGGCCGAGTGTATCACCTTGGGGATCGCCTGTGCTCTTTGTTAAGAAGAAAGATGGTACAATGCGGATGTGTATAGACTATCACCAGCTGAATAAGTTGACGATCAAGAACAAGTATTCGCTACCCAGGATAGACGACTTGTTTGATCAGCTTAAGGGTGCATCAGTTTTCTCTAAGATAGATCTTAGGTCAGGGTATCATCAACTCAAAGTGAAGGAGGCTGATATCCATAAAACGGCGTTTCGTACTCGTTATGGGCACTACGAGTTTTGGTAATGCCGTTCGGGTTGACTAATGTGCCGACGGCGTTCATGGACATGATGAATCGAGTGTTTCAGCCGTACTTGGACCAGTTTGTCGTGGTGTTTATAGACGACATTTTGGTATACTCAAAATCTGAGGAGGAACATGTCGTGCATCTATGGGTGGTTCTACAAATTCTGAGGGAGAAGTAATTATTCGCAAAGTTTAGAAAATGCGAGTTCTGGTTGAAGGAGGTAACTTTCTTGGGTCATGTAGTGTCAGCTGAGGGAATTAGAGTGGATCCTTAGAAGATTGAGGCGGTGTTGGATTGGAAGCCACCTAAGACAGTAGAAGAGATTCAGAGTTTTTTGGGTTTGGCAGGATATTACAGAAGATTTGTGGAAGGGTTTTCTTTGATTGCAGCACCGTTAACTAAGTTGTTGCGGAAAGGGGTTCCATTTGTGTGGTCTGATAAATAGCAGGAAAGTTTTGACAAGTTAAAAAAGATTCTGACAGAAGCTCCGATTTTGATTCAACCTGAAGCTGGGAAGGAATTCACGGTTTATTGTGATGCATCGCATACTGGTTTGGGGTGTGTGCTGATGCATCGCATACTGGTTTCGGGTTTTGATTATCTGCTTTAAGTTTTATCATACTGTTCCTAAGTTAAATAACATAACATGTTCTAATAACCTGTAAAATCAACATTTACAAAAATTGTACAACTTATCAGGTTTTTCAAACTTTACCATCGGGTAATACTAAACAAATGAAGTCAACAAACTAACTCAGACTTTCTCCAAACCAAGGTTTCGTTATGTTCAGATACAAAATGGTTTTTAACTTTATTATGCTAAAGTCGCTCGGGTTTTCATAAAACCAAATGGCTTTCCAAAACTAGAAACGACAAACTATCTTCTCAAGGGGGTTTTTCTTTCAAACTCAAAACGACAAAATGTTTTCGATAACACTTTCTCACAAAAGTAAACCAGCAACTTGTTTTCTTCAATTTATTTCCACTCTGTAACATACTGGATTTGGTCGTGGTGTGTTGATCGGGTTTAGGGTGTTACACTAGCACACGGACGTGTGACTTGGCCGTGTTGCATAAGTCAGTATACCCTATAGGTTTGGCATGACCTAGCACACGGCCTGGCACACGGTCGTGTGTGGCCATTTCGAATGGGCAGACGAGCTAGACACACGTTCGTGTGGTTGGCCGTGTGACCCAAGTCAGTATGTACCCCCTGTTTTCACATGGCCGGTGACACGGGCGTGTCTAGTGGCTATGTGAGACACACGGCCTGCCCACATGGGTGTGTGTCCCCTATTTTGCAGAAAAATTTTATAAGTGTTGAAAATTTCCCGAGATATCAGTTTAGTCCCAAACCACTCTCAATGCATGTTTAAGGCCTCGTAGGCTCGTTTAAGGGACACTATGATTGGTTTTGATTGAATTGTATTTGAAGTGATAAGTGGTGTATGAAATGCATGTTTATAAGTGTTGTAAGTCTATTAATATTCGTAACCCTATTTTGGCATTGAATACGGGAGAGGTGTTATATTCATAGTGAAATCCATCAGAACCCTTACCGAATCATCCCTTTTCATACCTATTGAGCCAGTTAGAATAACATTGGATACATGGGAAAGCTCGCACTAAGTGTGTTAAACATTTGGTCAAAATCATTCATTTTCCTTTTCCTTTTCATAGATGCTCATACAAGCCATAAATGGATCTGTTCACACAAGCTGTCGGTCAGAACATAGCTACATGATGCTACTTACACAAGCTATCGACTATTCGCAAAAACTGCCAAAACTCAGCCACTGGTAGGACTGTAACACCTCTAACTCGTATTCGATGCCAGAACCAGGTACGAGGCTTTACCGAACTAAACATACTTTTTTTTTGAGGGACCCGGACTAAACATACTTAATCATACAAAATCGGGCCATAAATTTTCAATCTAACTTAAAAATTTTCATTTGTGTCCATAACGTCCCTATTATGGGCCTACAAGACCCGAAACATACATATAGAGTGGTTCGGGACTAACCAGAAGCTTACAAACACTTGGAAAATTTTTGCTCAAAATAGGGCCACACGCCCGTGTCTAAGGCCCGTGTCCCTCACACGGCCATGACACGCCAGTGTCTTAGCCCGTGTGTGAAAAACTTGACAATCTATTTATGACGTCAACAGACATTTAGGGTCAAACAGCCAAGTCATACACCCGTGTGATAAGCCGTGTGCCGAATTTAATTCTCACAATTAATGTGCGGACTTCACACAAACTGGGCACACGCCCATGTCTCGAGGCAGTGTCTCTACCCATGTGCTTACTACTGGCATTCTATTTAGCTAAATTTGGATGCAGAGGACACAATGCCTATCAACACACCCATGGAGCTGACCATGTGTCAAACAGGGCCTAGACACACGCCCGTGTGTCTACCCGTGTAGACAAATATAAGTTTATTTACCAAGCCATTTGCCACCCTAAAAAGCAACGACACTTAAACCATTTCTAGCAACACATAGCATAACAATAATGCACCTCTAATATCCACAATCAAGACACCCACACCTTAATTTCACACGGCGTTCATCATGCATATGCTTCACACATTACTCATTCAATTGCGCAAGCTTGCACTTCATGAATTTCATCATCATTAAATAGATATATCTTAACTAGTATTGGCCAAATCCAACGGCCATTTACAAAATGAAATAAGTAACACTAATATCCAACACATTGGCTAACCAATATGACTTATAAAAAAATGACCAAGTTCCTATACATGCCATACCCAAAATAATCAAATTTTACTATACCCAAAAGAATAGCTTGAAAGTGTGAATCGAGCTCCGACGTCCTTCGATTCTCGAGCTAGCTTGGCGATACGACAAGGAAAGGGAAAAGAGAGGGAGTAAGCATAAAGCTTAGTAAGTTTAGATGTAATAGATAACAACATAAATCTTGTAATAACATCCACATATTACATTATGAACTAACACAAAATTCTCAAGCAACATTGACGTGGCTTACACATGCTCACTCTTACCAACCACATATCACATACAGGACTCATTTCTCATGAGTTTTTGCATATGTACCAATATCACTCCATCACATAACTTTAGCCCTTTTTCCATATTTAACATAAACTTTAATTCTTTACCCCGTTGAACCACTTGGAATATTGAAGTCTACTCGAAAATTGTCATACACGTAGTAAGATGCCAATGCCATATCCAAAATATAATCTTACATGGGATCACATGTCGATGCCCATGCCATATCCAAGATATGGTCTTATACGGGATCTCATATCAATGTCGATGCCATATCCTAGATATGGTCTTACACGAGATTGTATGTCGATGCCATGTCCCAGACATGGTCTTACACAATTTCATACTGAAGCCAGATCCCAGATGTGGTCTTACACGGAATGACTATTCGATGTCGATGCCATATCCCAGATTGAGTCTTACACGGGATCTCAATTCGGTGCTGAGGTCATATCCCAGATACGGTCTTATACGGGACCTTATTAATCTAATGTCGTGACAAGAGTATCACTTCTATTCCTATGGTTCAACCGGGACTTCGATATAGTAAAACTTCATCAGTGTTTTCATCGAGACCTCATTAACCAATTTCATAAAAAGAATATAAATTTCATGGAATATCAAGAATTTAAAAACATAATAACATAATGTTGATTTATTACACACAAACTTACCTCGGTACCAAAATATAGATAGTTGTTCAATTTAATCCACCACCTTGTTCTTTCCTCGGTTTAGGTCCGAACTTCGTCTTTCTTGATCTATAATGACAAATTTCACTTATTTAATTGTCACATTTACTAAAACATCCCATGAATCATACTTTGGCAATAATATAATTTTACCCCTAAACTTTCACATATTTGCAAAATGGTCCCTAGGCTCGTATGATGAAATGTACTCATTTTTTTGGTTACCCAAGCCTAGACGAACCTATATTAAGCTTATAATAGCTCACATATTTCCTTCAAAATTGCTTTTTACCACACATTTTATCACTTTTACAAATAGGTCCTTTTTAGGTGTTTTTATGAAAAATCACTTAGAGAAAGATATTCATGACACATCAAACTTCCATATTCCTCCATTAAACATAAACATACATGCATGTCATACATGGGTAAGTTTTTTAACATGAACGCTAGCTTAAAATATGGTTAGAAATAGATAAATCGAGCTACGAGGATCTTAAAATGTAAAGAACATTAAAAACGGGGCTAGGATGCACTTACTTTGAGCTTAAAAATGAACAAAACACAAGCTATGTATTCTCTTCAATTTTCGGCACTTAGGGAAGAAGATGGACACCAATTTTGACTTTTTTCCCTTTTTATTAAATTATTAACTAAATGACCAAAATGCACTTAAGGCCCTTCATTGAGATTTTTCCCTTCCATGTCCATTTTTGTCCATCATGAGATATAATGGTCTAATTACTAAATAAGGACCTCTAATAAATTTTCTAATGCTTTCTCAAACTTAAAACTTCTAGAATCTCATATTTTTCAATTTTTGCAATTTAGTCCTAAAAGATAAATTGATCATTAAATCATAAAATTTCTTCATGAAATTTTCACACAACCATGCAAACATGTCATAGACCTCATAAAAACCATAAAATATATATTTATACTTTGGATTTGTGGTCTCACAACCACTATTCCGTCTAGCCCTAAATTGGGCTATTACAATTCTCCGTCCCTTAGGGATTTTTGTCCTCGAAAATCTTACCGGTAAAAAGGTTTGGAAATTGATTTCTCATAGCCTCCTTAGGCTCTCATGTATCCTCTTCTACCCTGTGTCTTTACCACAATACTTTCACAAGAGCTATACTTTTATTTCTTAACTATTTGACTTCTGGAGCCAAAATCTTAACCGGCTCTTCACCATAAGTCATGTCCAGTTGTATTTCAACCTCTGTCGTTACAATCACATGTAAAGGGTCTGAGCGGTATTGGCGTAACATAGACACGTGGAACACATCATGGATCTTTTCCAACTCAGGTGGAAAAGCCAACTGATATGCTCTACCGGTCCTATTCTTTCAATAATCTCATACGGTCTAATAAAGCGTGGACTTAATTTGCCTTTCCGACCAAATCTGAGAACTTTCTTCCATGGTGACACTTTCAAAAATACCTTATCACCAACTTGAAACTCAATCTCTTTCCGTTTCAAATTCGCATAGGATTTTTATCTATCTGAAGTAACTTTTAAACAATCATGAATCACTTTAACTTTCTCTTCGATTTCTCTGACTAAATCAACTCCGTGAATCTGATTCTCTCTAAGTTCAGTCCAATACAAGGGTGTTCGGCACTTACGCTTATACAATGCCTCATAAGGCGCCATTTTTAAATTTAACTGAAAACTATTGTTATAGGCAAAATCCACCAACGGTAAATACTTTTCCCAACTACCTTGGAACTCAAGAACACAACACCACATCATATCTTCAAGAATTTGAATTGCTCGTTCAGACTGACCATCAGCTTGCGGATGAAAAACAGTACTAAAATTCAATTTCGTACCCAATGCTTCTTGTAACTTTTTCCAAAACTACAAAGTGAACCTCGGATCTCTATCCGATATAATAGACAAAGGCACTCCGTGCAATCTCACAATTTCAGAAATATACAATTCGGCTAATTTATCAAGTGAGTAGTCGTTAAATACCGAAATAAAATGAGTTGATTTTGTAAGCCTATTAACCACAACCCAAACGACATCCTTCTTTTTCAGTGTCAAAGGTAAACCCATCACAAATTCTATAGTAATTCTGTCCCATTTCCACTCGGGAAGCATTACCGGCTGAAGTAAACTGGAAGGTACTTGATTTTTGGCTTTCACTTGCTAACAAACCAAGCATCTCAATACAAACTCTATAATGTCTCTTTTCATTCCCGACCACCAATACATCTTCTTCAAGTTATTATATAGCTTTGTACTGCCTGGATGAATAGATAAACATCCACTATGTGCTTCGTGCAAAATTTTTCTAATAAGCTCTTCATCTCTTGGTACACAGACCCTATCTCGAAACATCAAACATCCATCAGAACTAATCTGAAAGTCTGACTCTATACCCGATTTACATTGAACTCTTTTAGCTTGCAAATCACTATCGCCTTTCTGAGCTTCACAAATCTCTTAGAGAAACATTGGTCTAGCTCTTAACTCAGCTAGAATATAACCATCATCAGATAAAGCCAACCATGTATTCATAGCCCTCAATGCAAACAAGGATTTCCTACTCATGGCATCGGCGACTATGTTCGCCCTTCTCGTATGGTAATCAATCATTAATTCATAATCTTTTAGCAACTCCAACCATCTCTTTTCCCGTAAATTCAAATCCCTTTGAGTCATCAAGTACTTTACACTTTTATGATCAGTGAATACCTGACATTTCTCGCCATACAAATGGTATCTTGAAATCTTCAACGCAAACACAATGGAGGCTAACTCCAAATCATGTGTCAGATAATTTTTCTCGTGCGGCTTTAGCTGCCTAGAGGCATAAGCTATTACTTTACCTTCTTGCATGAGTACACAACCTAATCCACTCAAAGATGCATCACTGTAAACCCCAAATTCTTTTCTTGGTTTAGGTTTCCCTAAAATGTGAGCTTCAGTCAACAATGTCTTTAATTTCTCACAACTCTGTTGTCATTCTTCTGTCCGCCCAAACTTAACATCTTTTTGTAATAGCCTCATCATCGGATTAGCTATCATGGAAAATCCATTGACAAACCGTCTGTAATAACCAACTAGGCCTAGAAAACTCCTAACCTCTGATGCATTCTTCGGCGGTTTCCATTCAACAATGGCCAAAATCTTTTTCGAGTCAACCTAATGCCATCACCCAAAACAATGTGGCCCAAAAATTCAAAATTTTTAAGCCAAAATTAACTTTTACTAAACTTGGCATCTAACTGTTTATACCGTAAAATTTGTAAAACTGTCTCCAAGTGCTCAGCATGCTCGTTCTCATCACAAGAGTAAATCAATATATCATCAATAAAGACTAAAACAAATTTATCCAAATATGGTCGAAAGATGCGGTTCATTAAATCCATAAATGGTAGGGGCATTTGTTAAACCAAAAGGCATAACTAGAAATTCATAGTGACCATACCTTGTCCAAAATGCGGTTTTCGGCACATCTAAGTCTTTGACTCTCAACTGGTAATAACTAGACCTCAAGTCTATCTTGGAAAACATAGTGGCTCCCTTCAATTGGTTAAAAAATCATCGATCCTTAGTAAGGGGTACTTGTTCTTTACGGTTATCTTATTAAGTTACCAATAATCTATACATAACCTCATAGAACCATCATTCTTAGACACAAATAATACAGGAGCAAGCCACGGAGAATAACTCGATCTTGCAAAACCTTTATCCATTAACTCTTGTAACTGAGCCTTCAATTCTTTCAACTCGGTTGGAGCCACCCTGTACGGTGCAATTGAAATAGGCACAGTACCAGGGGCTAAATCAATACCAAATTCAATCTCTCAAACTGGAGGCAACCCGGGCACTTCTTCCGAAAATACATCTGGATACTCACATACTATCGACACTGGTTCAATTCTTAACTTAGACCCTTTGGCATTCATCACAAAGGCAAGAAAGTTTTATATCCCTTTCTTATGTATTTTTGAGCAGATATAAAAGAAATCACTACAGGCAATCCTGTTCATTTGATTCAACCCGAAGAATATCCCTATTTTCACATTTCAATTCAATAAATTTCCTTCTACAATTTACTATCACATCATGAGCATTTAACCAATCCATACCAAGAATTACATCGAATTCATCAAACGGCAATAGCATGAGACTAGCCAGAAAATAATAACCTCTACTCATCAAAGGGCAATCTCTACATACCTTGTCAACTAACACACATTTACTTAGGGATTTGAAACTTTTATCACAAATTCTGTAGACTCTACAAGCATGTTCATACTAGATACTAATTTCATACAAACATACGAGTGGGTAGATCCTGGATCAATAAAAGCAACAATATGAGTATCATATAGAGAAAATGTAAACGTAATCACATCAGGGGATGACGCCTCTTCACGAGCGTGAATGGCATATGTCCTCGCAGGCGCTCTACCTTCAAATCTTGCTGTCTGCTCTCTAGGTGTATTCTTACTACTCGTTCCATTTCCTGAATTTCTCTGTGGCCTCCCTTTACTAGTAGTGTTGCCCGATCTCACGTTCAAATTTCTATCTTTTTCAACCATCTCAGAACAGTCTCTAATGAAGTGATCTTGGGAACCACACTTGAAATAAGCTCTCTCATTTTCTCGGCACTCACTAGGGTGACGTCTACCACACTGTGAACATTCTGGTCTACTTGGTCGAGCATCAGCAACACTAGCAATCGAAGTAGTCTGAGCTTTAGAAACCAAGTACTGTTTACCTTTACTTCTGTTTGAGAACCCAACCAAGCGGTTGATTGAGTAGTGAAATCTCACAATTTCTTGGATGAGGATTGAAATGACTTACCCAATCGTCTCTTCCTCGAGTCACGAGACTCAATTTCAGCCTTTCTTTTCACTTTGGCCAATTCCTCGGCCTTAAAAGCTCTCTCTACTAGCACAACAAATTCCTTCAGTTCTAGAATACCAATAAACAATCGGATGTCCTCATTTAATACGTCTTCAAACCTTTTACACATGATGGCTTCAGTGGATACGCACTCTTGAGCGTATTAACATAGCCTTACAAACTAATGTTTATATTTGGTTACTGTCATTCGACATTGTTTTAGTTCAAGGAATTCCTTTCTTATCTGATCGATAAACCTTTGGCTAATATACTTCTTTCGGAACTATTTTTGGAAAAATTCCCAATTAACTCTCTCCCTTCGTACAATCGATACAAGGGTGTTCCACCATTGATAAGCTGAATCTCTCAAGAGAGACACAACACATTTCATACACTCTTCGGGTGTGCATGATAATTCATCAAATGTCCTGACGGTATTTTCAAGCTAGAATTATGCTCTTTTCGGATTGTCATCTTTATTAGCTCAAAACTCCTCAGCTCTTTTTTATTTCTAGATTCTATCAACCAGGGGCTTTTCCCTTCTTACCATTTCTACATCTTGGAGAGCTACAAGGATAGGCTGAGGGTTTGGAGGGAGTGGAGCTTGTTATTGAGCGGCGGAGTTCGTTCGAACGAACTCGAGAACCACTAGTTCATCATTTTGAAGAAGGCTTCCCGTGCTTCTCCTCCCTGACTCACAGTCACTAGTCTATTTTCATTTTCAGTTGGCACCGTCCCTTGGGCGGGGGCTGGTGCGTTACTTTCTACATATTCTGCCACTGCTCTATCGGGATCCATTTGCTATATGAAAACATATTTTAAATTGTCAAGAGTTGTCACACTATCAATATGTATATACACATACGTATGGCATGTATAGCTAGACTCTTACACATGTTACGGTAATCTAAGAAATGACTAAACCATAACTCTGATACCACTAAATGTAACACACCTTACCCGTATTCGACTCTAGAATCGGTACGAGGCATTACCGGACTTAACATACTTAATCATACAAAATTGGGCCATAAATTTTCATTCCAACTTAAAACTTTTCATTTATGTTCATAACATCCCTATTATGGCCTACGAGACCCGAAACATACATATAGAGTGGTTCGGGACTAAATCAAAAGCTGACCGTGTGTCACACATGACCTAGACACACACCCTTGCGTCTACCCGTATAAGCAAATATAAGGCTATTTACCAAGCCATCTGCCACCCTGAAAAGCAACCACACTTATAACATTCCTAGCAACACATAGTATAATAATAATGCACCTCTAATATCCACAATCAAGACATCCACACCTTAATTTCACTCTGCGTTCATCATGCATATACTTCACACATTACTCATTCAATTGTGCAAGCTTGCACTTCATGAATTTCATCATCATTGAATAGATATATCTTAACTAGTATTGGCCAATTCCAATGGCCATTTACAAAATGAAATAAGTAACACTAATATCCAACACATTGGCTAACCAATATGACTTATAAAAAAATGACCAAGTTCTTATACATGCCATACCCAATATAATCAAATTTTACTAGACCCAAAAGAATAGCTTAATAGTGTGAATCGAGCTCTAACGTCCTTTGATACCGAGCTAGCTTGGTGATACTACATGGAAAGGGAAAAGAGAGGGAGTAAGCATAAAACTTCTTAAGTTTGGATGTAATAGATAACAACATAAAATCTTGTAATAACATCAACATACTACATTATGAATTAACACAAAATTCTCAAGCAACATTGACATGGCTTACTCATGCTCACTCTTACCAACCACATATCACATATCGGACTCATTTCTCATGAGTTTTGCATATGTACCAGTATCATTCCATCACATAATTTAGCCTTTTTTCAATTTTTAACATAAACTTTAATTCTTTACCCCGTTGAACCACTTGGAATATCGAAAGATACTCAAAAATTGTAATACATGTAGTAAGATGCCAATTCCATATCCCAGATATGGTCTTACATGGGATCACATGTCGATGCCGATGCCATATCCCAGATTTGGTCTTAAACGGGATCTCATATCGATGTCGACGCCATATCCCAGATATGGTCTTACACGAGATTGTATGTCGATGACATGTCCCAGACATGGTCTTACACGATTTCATACTGAAGCTAGGTCCCAGACGTGGTCTTACACGGAATGACTATTCGATGTCGATGCCATATCCTAGATGTGGTCTTACACGGGATCTCAATTCGGTGCCGAGGTCATATCCCAGATACGATCTTATATGGGACCTCATTAATGTAATGTCGTGACAAGGGTATCACTTCTATTCCTATGGTTCAACTGGGACTTTGATATAGTAAAACTACATCAGTGTTTTCATCGAGACCTCATTAACCAATTTCATAAAAAGAATATACATTTCATGGAATATCAAGCATTTAAATACATAATAAAACAATGTTGATTTATTACACACAAACTTACCTCGGTACCAAAATATAGATAGTTGTTCAATTTAATCTACCACATTGTTCTTTCCTCGGTTTAGGTCTGAACTTCGTGTTTCTTGATCTATAATGACAAATTTCACTTATTTAATTATCACATTGACTAAAACAGCCCATGAATCATACTTTGGCAAAATTATAATTTTACCCCTAAACTTTCACATATTTGTAAAATGGTCACTAGGCTCGTATAATGAAATGTACTCATTTTCTTGGTTATCCAAGCCTAGACGAACCTATCTTAAGCTTATAATAACTCACATATTTCCTTCAAAACTAATTTTGTACTACACATTTTATCACTTTTACAAATAGGTCCTTTGTAGGTGTTTCCATGAAAAATCACTTAGAGAAAGATGTTCATCACACATCAAACTTCCATATTCCTCCATTAAACATCAAACTACATGCATGTCATACATGGGTAAGTTTTTGAACATGAACGCTAGCTTAAAATATGGCTAGAAATAGCTAAATTGAGCTGTGAGGATCTCAAAAATGTAAAGAACATCAAAAACGGGGCTTGGATGCACTTACTTTGAGCTTGAAAATGAACAAAACCCTAGCTATGTCTTCTCTTCAATTTTCGGCACTTAGGGAAGAAGATGGACACCAATTTTGACTTCTTTTTCCCTTTTTATTAAATTATTAACTAAATGACCAAAATGCCCTTAAGGCCCTTCCTTAAGATTTTTCCCTTCCATGTCTATTTTTTGTCCATCATGAGATATAATGGTCTAATTACTCAATAAGGACCTCTAATAAATTTTCTAATGCTATCTCAAACTTAAAACTTCTAGAATCTCATATTTTTCAATTTTTGCAATTTAGTCCTAAAAGATAAATTGATCACTAAATCATAAAATTTCTTCATGAAATTTTCACACAACCATGCAAACATGTCATAGACCTCATAAAAACCATAGACACCATACAATGCATCATAAGGTGCCATTTTCAAACTTATTTGAAAACTATTGTTGTAGGCAAAATCCACCAATGGAAAATACTTTTCCTAGCACCTTGGAACTTGAGAACACAACACCGTTGCATATCTTCAAGAATTTGAATTACTTGTTTAGACTGAAAATCAGTTTGCGAATGAAAAACGGTACTAAAATTCAATTTCGTACCCAACGCTTCTTGTAACGTTTTCCAAAACCGTAAAGTGAACCTCAGATCTCTATCCGATATAATAGACAAAGGCACTCCGTGCCATCTCACATTTTCATAAATATACAATTCGGCTAATTTATCAAGTGAGCAGTCATTACATACTAGAATAAACTAAGTTGATTTCGTAAGCCTATCAACCACAACCCAAAAGGCATTCTTCTTTTTCAGTGTCAAAGGTAAACCCATCACAAAATCCATAGTAATTATGTCCCATTTCCACTCGGGAACCATTGATAAATCATAATAAGTTCATATTTTAATCCCACATTTAGCATACTTGTGGATGATTTATTCCCTGAATTGTGGAATTTGGTGCTCCTAATCCTTTAATTTAATGTTTTATACTTAGGAAAGCACCGGAGGATGAAAAGAATGAGAAACGGGCCAAAAATGAAGAAAATGGGCCAAAGTACGAATTACACACTGCCTAGGCCCGAAACACACAGTCGTGCCTCCTTAGAGATCCGACCATGGCCTGGCCCCGAATCACATGGCCATACAACACGGGCGTGTCCCTACCGCAGCAAAGAAAAGTTCCATTTGGATTAGGGTACTTAGAGGCAAAGAAAGACATTCTAAAAGCCTATATAAACACCCTAGAGGCCAACCTTAAAGGGGGCGTTCAGCTAGGCCAAGGAGCCAAGCCAAAGAGGCTGAATTGTGGGATTCACTCGAAGAAAGCCAATTGATCCATCTCAAGAAATCAGAGTCATACTCAAGACTAAGGATCTCTCCTTCAATTCCTTCATGGGGTTTTAGGGTTTTTCTTATGTTTTGTTTTACATTTTCTTCTGAGATGTATTCTTTTATGATTATGAACTAAACCCCTCAAATACGAAAGGGGGATGAAACCTAAGACAGATCTTGTTATTGTAACATCCTAGATTAGGGGTTATGCGTTTGTGCATAATTCATGAGTAGTAGGTTTTGGCAGTGTTTGGAAGTGAATTAAGGGTTTTTAAAATCCTAGGATGGAAGAGAAAGCTTTGGACAATTATTGGTTTTTAAGTTAAAAATAAGAAGTGATGTGGAAAAGTGGCAAGGGACGCCACCTAAGGTACAAGGGTTATGGCATCAAGTGAAGTACTTTGAGGGAAGAGGTTCGAATCCCATTGTGTGCATCTTTGCTTAATAGTATGCCTTATGTGTTGTGAATGTGTTGTGTGCATTTTAGAACCTTGGAAATGCTTTAGAAAATATTAGTCTTAAGAGGAAATATAAGGAAATGTAAAGAAATGTAAGGAAATGTAAGGAAATGAAAGGAAATGTAAGGAAATGTAAGGAAATGTAAGGAAACTTGGAAATGATTTAGAAATGTCGAGTTTTAAAGTTTAAAAGAGGAAATTAAGGCAAGGTGGCCTTAAGGGAAAAAGTATGTGAAATTTGACACACAATTGGGCTTGGAAAAGTGGCTTGGAGATGCCACTTAGGGCCTCTGGAAATGGCGCCACATGCAAGTGTATTTGGGCTAGGGATCGAGTCACTTAGGAAGCAAATAAAAGAAGTTTTATTTTGCTACAAAGAGCAGAGAGGTGAACGGCATGTGGGCTCTTAAAAGAGGAGTTTTATTTCCTTTAGAATTTTGGCTAATTAGGAGATAATTGTTGGATTAATTCTTTTGATAAAGTGATAATTATCACATAGGAAGAGTGGTGGCTGAGTAGGGGACTCTAGCCTAGTAATTTTGGCTATAAAAGGGAAAGAAGGCTATTCATTCATTTATTCACTCTTCCTTTGCCAAATTTCTTAAGTAGATTCTCCTCTCTCTGCCGAAATTCCTACAGTTTTATTCTTCCTTCTCTTTTCTTTCTAATCCCTCCAAAATTCGAAAGTTGTGAGAGCATCATTTAGCCATAGTCGAATCCCTGAAGGTTGAAGTGAAGGTGCAATCGATTCCTTCAAATAATGGTAAGATGCAAGTTTAGTTTCCATTCTTTTATATTTTAAACTTAGCAAAATTTAGGGACTAATTTTGATTATTAATCTTGGCCGAATCATGGAAGGAGAAGTTCTTTTCCTGAAGGTACACCATAGGCCGCGTGTTCCCTAGTTATTCGGTGAATTTTGGGATTTAAGATCCTTAAGGTAAGTGACTATGAATATTTGGCCAAGACCCTATTTTTGTAGTAGATCTATTATTATGTGTTTTAAGTGAAAACTAATCGATTCAAGGGATCTAGTGAGTAGTCGACTTCAAAGGGGAAGAATACAAGTTTTCGGGATTTGATTTTTTATTCAAGCGGCATTAAGGTAAGTACACAAATCCTACTAGGATTTGGTTTTATGGCCGAATAGGCCTTTGCTAAATATTACCATGTTGGCCGAATGTAGGCATTAAAATCTAAGGTAGTAGATCAATTTTGGATTTCAAGTGAAATTGTTAAGTGAATCGTGTGTACCCTACCCTAAGTTTTAATACGCTCATGGCTATGTTTTAAATTAAATGTGTTAATATGAAAGTGTAAGAACATGGCTAAGGTAATTGTGTACCCTACACTAATCTGAATAGATTTATGGCTTAAACTTGATATATGTGTTAATATGAAAGTGTAAGAATGTGGCTAAAGTACCATGTTATGGTACAAAGTACTCGTGCACGCTTTTCCTACTCCTACTAGGATTACGAAATATGTTATACTTAACATGTGAAAAGTGACATGAATGTGAATTTGAGTATGATATGCACGATATGAATAATATGGGGTATTCGGGTTATTTGAGAAAGGGGAAGTGAATGTGATGACTTCGGTCTCACTATCTGAATGTGGTAACTTTGGTCACATTATCTCGAATGTGGTGACTTGGTCACATTATCTCAATGTGGTAACCGGTTACATTATCTCGAATGTGGTGTCTCATGACACAATTATCTCGTGGCTATGCCACGAATTTTATATAGGCGATGAGCACGTCGATTGCAGTGATGCCTTGATGGTGTGTAGCGGATGGAGGTTGACTTAGTAGTCCCCATGGTGTGCGAGGATGGTGCGGTGGAGTGTAGCGGATGGCTAACTAGGTTTGGGTTTGGGTTGCATCATTGTTTTTACATGTTATATGAACATGTATGTGATATGATAATGCATGCACGAAATGTTAATTTTAGTGTTGGTTACACATTGAGTCTATTTGACTCACCCATTGTGGGACTATTTTCAGTGACTAACAAGAATGGACCGGGTTGGCGAAGCTTAGGGATGGCCATGCACAAAGAAGAAATTTACTAATTGGACTTTTATTTTATTTTAAGTATTTTGAATTTAAATTTTGGGAATTATTTGATGTAATAAGGTAGTAGTAGCGTTTACTTTACTTTTATTTATTGAGCATACAATCTTTATATTTATTAAAAGATTAAGTAAAATAATTTAATTCAAAGCCCAAACGTTTTGTCACCTAAATCAAAAGGATTTTTAATAACGAAATAAACCTGCTTTCAACTCAAGCCCAACCCAAAACAAACTTTCCTCAAAACACTCAAGTTTTTCCTAAATACAAAAGAATTTGAAATGGTTTCACCGGGGAACATACCAGATGAGGTCCAGGCTCGTGGGCCAGGTGTGGGGTGTTTCAATTTGGTATCAGAGCCCAGTTTTAAACTCTCGGCCTTGGGTTTAAGGCCCAAAACGTTTTCCAAAGTAAGCCCAAAAGGAATTTTCGAAAAATTTTCAGGTTTTTCTGGCGTGGCCCACTAAGTCTCCAACCCATTGATCCACCGTGTAAGTACTTCTGACTTTTGAAGTGATTTGAATATGTGAAATGTATGGGCTTTTATGGCAACGTAGATTAGTTTGATAAGTATTTGAACCCTAGGACTAGTGTACCCCAACAAATACATAAGACTTAAATATCTAATTAAACAAACCGTGGTTGAGTCACCGAGTTAGGGTGTGGCAACCATGGAACGCATGTCTAGGATTGGTTTCAGTGGGAGCTTGGTATTTAAGCAGTCCAAGTGACTCACCTCCTCTCCAGTCGAATCTTACCTGGTGCGTAGCCTCAGTTCATCCTAACCAAGAGGACTCAGCCACAGGCTAAACCCAATAACTAAAACCCGAAAGGGACTAGCCACATTTTTATGGAAACCCTAGTTTTAAAAGTTGACAAACTACCCTTTTGAATTATGAAAATTATTTAAAAAAAACTTTCTAAGAATTTTTGATTTACAAGATTACTGAAATACCCTTAGGGGTAGAAATTACTAAAATGCCCTTAGTTCTAAAACTTCCATATTACCCTTGATTTCAATAAAATTTCCTCACTTTGTAAAATTATTTAAAAACCCAGGACTTTGATGGAAGAAGTTTGAATCCCATTGTGTGCCACCTAATCTTTGAAGGACTTAATCCCAGTATGCCTTATGTCTTATGAATGTGTTGTGTGCATTTTAAAACTTTGGAAATGCTTTAGAAAATATTAAGTCTTAAGAGGAAATATAAGGAAATGTAAGGAAATGTAAAGAAATGTAAGGAAATGAAAGGAAATGTAAGGAAATGTAAGGAAATGTAAGGAAACTTGGAAATGATTTAGAAATGTCGAGTTTTAAAGTTTAAAGAGGAAATTAAGGCAATGTGGCCTTAAGAGAAAAGTATGTGAAATTTGACACACAATTGGGCTTGGAAAAGTGGCTTGAGATGCCACTTAGGGCCTCTGAAATGGCGCCACATGCAAGTGTATTTGGGCGATGATCGAGTCATTTAGGAAGCAAATAAAAGAAGTTTTATTTTGCTACAAAGAAGAGAGAGGTGGACGGCATGTGGGCTCTTAAAGAGGAGTTTTATTTCCTTTAGAATTTGGCTAATTAGGAGATAATTATTGGATTAATTCTTTTGATAAAGTGATAATTATCACATAGGAAGAGTGGTGGCCAAGTAGGGGACTCTAGCCTAGTAATTTCGGCTATAAAAGGGAAAGAAGGCCATTCATTCATTCATTCACTCTTCCTTTTGCCGAATTTCTTAAGCAGATTCTCCTCTCTCTGCCGAAATTCCTACAGTTTTATTCTTCCTCCTCTTTTCTTTCTAATCCCTCCAAAAGGCGAAAGTTGTGAGAGCATCATTTAGCCATAGTCGAATCTATGAAGGTTGAAGTGAAGGTGCAATCGATTCCTTCAAATAAGGGTAAGATCCAAGTTTAGTTTCCATTCTTTTATATTTTAGACTTATCAAAATTTAGGGACTAATTTCGATTATTAATCTTGGCCGAATCATGGAAGGAGAAGTTCTTTTCCCGAAGGTACACCATAGGCCACGTGTTCCCTAGTTATTCGGTGAATTTCGGGATTTAAGATCCTTAAGGTAAGTGACTATGAATATTCGCCAAGACCCTATTTTTGTAGTAGATCTATTATTATGTGTTTTAAGTGAAAACTAATCGATTCAATGGGATCTAGTGAGTAGCCGATTTCAAAGGGGAAGAATACAAGTTTCTGGATTTGATTTTTTATTCAATCGGCAGATAAGGTAAGTACACAAATCCTACTAGGATTTGGTTTACTACCAAATAGGCCTTTTCTAAATATTACCATGTTGGCCGAATGTAGGCATTAAAAATCTAAGGTAGTAGATAGGATTTGGATTTCAAGTGAAATTGTTGTTTAATCGGTGTGTACCCTACCCTAAGTTTTAATACGCTCATGGCTATGTTTTAAATTAAATGTGTTAATATGAAAGTGTAAGAACATGGCTAAGGTACCGTGTGTACCCACACTAATCTGAATAGATTTATGGCTTAAACTTGATATATGTGTTAATATGAAAATGTAAGAATGTGGCTAAAGTACCATGTTATGGTACAAAGTACTCAGGTACATTTTCCTACTCCTACTAGGATTACGAAATATGTTATACTTAACATGTGAAAAATGACATGAATGTGAATTTGAGTATGATATGCATGATATGAATAATATGGGGCATTCGGGTTATTTGAGAAAGGGGAAGTGAATGTGATGACTTCGGTCTCACTATCTGAATGTGGTGACTTCGGTCACATTATCTGAATGTGGTGAGTTCGGTCACATTATCTGAATGTGGTAACTTCAGTTACATTATCTGAATGTGGTGTCTCATGACACAATTATCTGGTGGCTATGCCATGAATTTTATATGGGCGATGAGCACGTCAACTGCAGCGACTGCCTTGGATGGTGTGTAGCGGATGGAGGGTTGACTTAGTAATCCCCACGGTGTGCAGGATGGTACGGGTGGAGTGTAGCGGATGGCTAACTAGGTTTGGGTTTGGATTGCATCATTATTTTTACCTGTTATATGAACATGTATGTGATATGATAATGCATGCCTGAAATGTTAATTCTTAGTGTTGGTTACACATTGAGTCTATTTGACTCACCCCAATGTGGGACTATTTTCAGGTGATGAACAGTAATGGACCGGGTTCGGCAGAAGCTTAGGGATGGCCATGCACAGCAAGAAATTTACAACTTGGACTTTTATTTTATTTTAAGTATTTTGAATTTAAATTTTGGGAATTATTTGATGTAATAAGGCCATAGTAGCATTTACTTTACTTTTATTTATTGAGCACACAATCTTTATATTTATTAAAAGATTAAGTAAAATTAATTTAATTCAAAGCCCAAACGTTTTGTCACCTAAATCAAAAGGATTTTTAATAACGAAATAAACATGTTTTCAACTCAAGCCCAACCCAAAACAAACTTTCCCTCAAAACGCTCAAGTTTTTCCTAAAAACAAAAGAATTTGAAATGGTTTCACCGGGGAACATACCAGATCCGGTCCAGGCTCATGGGCCGGGTGTGGGGTGTTTCAGTTATTGTTTTCTGAACTATATGATAAATACTTGATTTGTTCTTAATTATGTGTTCTTAATTCTTGTTTTGATATTCCAGGATATTGATTCAAGTAATGATGTGCTTAGGCAGAGGAGGAATATTCCTTGTTTAAGAGTAGATCTAGCATAGTTAAGTGAAGTTGATTGCAACCTGGAGATAGGATGACGAAAATCTGCCGAATTAGGGTCAAACCTAATATGGGAGTCCCTAGATCTAATTAATACAATTCTAGGGGTTTTAATTAGATAAAGATTTCAATTAATCAACCTAGGGTTAGAAGTTAGTATCCTCGAGAGAGGTATTAATATAAATTAGGGAATCCTACTAATCAATTCAAGTGAATAAATCGTCTGGTTCAGAGTTAGATAACAAGTGAAGTCTAGGTAGATTCTTTCTCGGGTATTGTCTTAATCAATTGGTTTTCCCACAAGTATTTTCCCTAATTCCTTCTGTGTCTTAGCATCTTTAGCTTAGTGGTTAGTTAATTTTAGATTAAACGACAATTCTTTTACTTCTTAGGCTAAATAATAAAAAGAAAGTTAGTATTTGTACTTTTCGTTCCCTTGGGTTTGACAATCCGATCTTGCCAATAAACTATACTACTGTTCGATAGGTGCACTTGCTTCAATCGTGGTGATAGTTAGTTTCTAGGCTCGATCATTATTTATACAAATTTTTAATACTTTTTCCACCACCATTTCCCATTACCGGCTGAAGCAAACCTGAAGGTACTTGATGTTTGGCTTTCACTTGTTGACAAACCAAGCATCTCGATACAAACTCTATAATGTCTCTTTTCATTCCCGACGACCCGTACATCTTCTTCAAGTCATTATACAGCTTTGTACTGCCTGGATGAATAGATAAACATCCACTATGTGCTTTGTGCAAAATTTTTCGAATAAGCTCATCATCTCTTGGTACACAGACCCTATCTCGGAACATCAAACATCCATCAGAACTAATCTAAAAGTCTGACTCCATACCCGATTTACATTGAACTCTTTTAGCTTTTAAACCACCGTCACCTTTCTGAGCTTCACAAATCTCTTAGAGAAACATTGGTCTAGCTCTTAACTCAGCTATAATAGAACCATCATGAGATAAAGCCAACCATTTATTCATAGCCCTCAATGCAAACAAGGATTTCTTACTCAAGGACTCGGCGACTACGTTCACCTTTCCCGGATGGCAGTCAATCATTAATTCGTAATCTTTTAGCAACTCCAACCATCTCCTTTGCCGTAAATTCAAACCCCTTGAGTCATCAAGTACTTTAGACTTTTATGATCAGTGAATACCTGACATTTCTCACCATACAAATGGTATCTCGAAATCTTCAATGCAAACACAATGGCGGCTAACTCCAAATCATGTGTTAGATAATTTTCTCGTGCGGCTTTAGCTGTCTAGAGGCATAAGCTATTACTTTACCTTCTTGCATGAGTACACAACCTAATCCACTCAAAGATGCATCACTGTAAACCACAAATTCTTTTCCTAGTTCATATTGCACTAAAATAGGAGCTTCAATCAACAATGTCTTTAATTTCTCACAACTCTGTTGTCATTCCTCTGTCCGCTCAAACTTAACATCCTTTTGTAATAGCCTCATCATCAGATTAGCTATCATGGAAAATCCTTTGTCAAACCATCTGTAATAACTAGCTAGGCCTAAAAAACTCCTAACCTCTGATGCGTTCTTCAGTAGTTTCCATTCAACAATGGTCGAAATCTTTCCCGGGTCAACTCTAATGCCATCACCCGAAACAATGTGGCCTAAAAATTTGACTTCTTTAAGCCAAAATTCACTTTTACTAAACTTGGCATATAACTGTTTATCCCGTAAAATTTGTAAAACAGTCCCCAAGTGCTCAGCATGCTCATTCTCATCACGAGAGTAAATCAATATATCATCAATAAACACTAAAACAAATTTATCCAAATATGGTCGAAAGATGCGATTCATTAAATCCATAAACACGGTAAGGGCATTTGTTAAACCAAAAGGCATAAATAGAAATTCATAGTGACCATACCTTGTCCAAAATGCGATTTTCGGCACATTTGAGTCTTTGAATCTCAACTGGTAATAACCAGACCTCAAGTCTATCTTGGAAAATAGTTGCTCCCTTCAATTGGTCAAAAAAATCATCGATCCTTGGCAAGGGATACTTGTTCTTTGCGGTTACCATATTCAATTGCCAATAATCTATACATAACCTCATAGAACCATCATTATTATTCACAAATAATACGAAAGCACCCCACGGAGAATAACTCGGTCTTAAGAAACCTTTACCCGTTAACTCTTATAACTGAGCCTTCAATTATTTCAACTCTATTGAGCCACCCTAAGACAGAAAGCAAATAAATAGGTGCGATCAGGATAACTCAATACCAAATTCAATCTCTCTAACTAGAGGCAACCCGGGCACTTCTTCCGAAAATACATCTGGATACTCACATATTATCGACACTGATTCAATTCTTAACTCAAAATCTTTGGCATTCATCACAAAGGCAAGATAAGCTTTATATCCATTTCTTATGTATTTCTAAGCAGACATAAAAGAAATCACTACAAGCAATCCTGTTCATTTGATTCAACCCAAGAATATCCCCATTTTCACATTTCAATTCAATAAATTTCCTTCCACAATTTACTATCACATCATGAGAAGTTAACCAATCCATACCAAGAATTGCATTGAATTCATCGAACGGCAATAGCATGAGATTAGCTGGAAAATAATGACCTCTACTCATCAAAGGGCAACCTCTGTTTACCTTGTCAACTAACACACATTTACCTAGGGGATTTCACACTTTTATCACAAATTTTGTAGACTCTACAGGCATGTTCATACTAGATACTAATTTTATACAAACATACGAGTGGGTAGATCCCGAATTAATTAAAGCAACAACATGAGTATCATAGAGAGAAAATGTACACGTAATCACATCAGGAGATGATGCCTCTTCACAAGCATGAATGGCATAAGTCCTCGCAGGCGCTCTACCCCCAAATTTTTGCAGTCTGCTCTCTAGGTGTATTCTTACTACTCGTTCCATTTCTCGGATTTCTCTGTGGTCCCCCTTTACTAGCAGTGTTGCCCGATCTCACACTCTGATTTCTATCTTTTTCAACCATCTCGGGACAGTCTCTAATGAAGTGATCTTGGGAACCACACTTGAAATAAGCTCTCTCATTTGCTCAGCACTCACTAGGGTGACGTCTACCACACTGTGAACATTCTGGTCTACTTGGATGAGCATTACCAAGACTTGCAATCGAAGTGGTTTGAGCTTTAGAAACCAAATACTATTTACCTTTACTTCTATTTGAGAACCCAACTGAAGCGGTTGATCGAGTAGTGAAATCTCTCAATTTCTTGGATGAGGATTGAATGACTTACCCAATTGTCTCTTTCTCGAGTCACGGGACTCAATTTAAGCCTTTCTTTTCTCTTTGGCCAATTCCTCGGCCTTACAAGCTCTCTCTACTAGCACAACAAATTCCTTAAGTTCTAGAATACCAACAAACAATCGGATGTCCTCATTTAATACGTCCTCAAACCTCTTACACATGATGGCTTCAGTGGATACGCACTCTGGCGTATTAACTAAGCCTTACAAGCTCACGTTCATATTTGGTTACTGTCATTTGACATTGTTTTCATTCAAGGAATTCCTTCCTTTTCTGATCGATAAACCTTTGGCTAATATACTTCTTTCGGAACTATTTTTGGAAAAATTCCCAATTAACTCTCTCACTTGGTACAATCGATACAAGGGTGTTCCACCACTGATAAGCTGAGTCTCTCAAGAGAGACACAACACATTTCATACACTCTTCGGATGTGCAAGACAATTCATCAAATGTCCTGATGGTATTTTCAAGCCAGAATTATGCTCTTTCCGGATCGTCATCTTTATTAGCTCGAAACTCCTCAGCTTTTTTTTCGGATTCTATCAACTAGGGGCTTTTCCATTCTTACCATTTCTATAACTTGGGGAGCTACAGGGATAGGCTTAGGGTTTGGAGGGGTGGAGCTTGTTGTTGAGCGGCCGAGTTCGTTCGAATGAACTCTTAGAACTACTCGTTCACCATTTTGAAGAAGGCTTCCCGAGCTTCTCCTCCGTGACTCACAGTCACTGGTCTATTTTCATTTTCAGTTGGCACCGTCCCTTAGGCGGAGGCTGGCGTATTACTTTCTACATCATCCGCCACTGCTTTGTTGGGATCGATTTGCTATATGAAAACATATTTTAAATCGTCAAGAGTCGTCACACTATCATTATGTATATACACATAAGTATGGAATGTATAGCTAGACTCTACACATGTTACAGTAATCCGAGAAATGACTAAACCATACTTTGATACCACTAAATGTAACACCTCTTACTCGTATTCGATGCCAGAATTGGGTACGAGGCATTACCGGACTTAACATACTTAATCATACAAAATCGGGCCATAAATTTTCATTCCAACTTAAAACTTTTCATTTATGTTCATAACATCCCTATTATGGGCCTACGAGACCCAAAACATACATATAGAGTAGTTCGGGACTGAATCGGGAGCTTACAAACACTAAGAAAATTTTTGCTCAAAACAGGGCCACATGCCCATGTCTATTGCCCGTGTCCCTCACATGGCCATGACACGCCCGTGTGTGAAAACCTTGACCTTCTGTTAGGCCGTGTGTAAAAACCATGACGTTAGTAGACATTTAGGGTCAAATGCCCGTGTGCTAGGCCGTGTGCCGAATTTAATTTTCGCAATTAATGTGTAGACTTCACACGGCCTGGGCACACGCCCATGTCCTAAGGCTGTATCCTTCACACAGCTGAGACACATGACCGTGTCTCTGCCCGTGTGTTTACTACTAGGCATTCTATTTTGCTAAATTTGGATGTAGGGGGCACACGGCATATCAACACGCCTACGGGGCTAACCGTTTGTCACACACGACCTAGACACACACTCGTGTGTCTACTTGTATAGACAAATATAAAGCTATTTACCAAGCCATTTGCCACCCTGAAAAGCAACCACACTTAAAGCATTTCTAGCAACACATAGTATAACAATAACGCACCTCTAATATCCACAATCAAGACATCCACACCTTAATTTCACTGCGTTCATCATGCATATACTTCACACATTACTCATTCAATTGTGCAAGCTTGCACTTCATGAATTTCATCATCATTGAATATATATATCTTAACTAGTATTGGCCAATTCCAATGGCCATTTACAAAATGAAATAAGTAACAGTAATATCAAACACATTGGCTAACCAATATGACATATAACAAAATGACCAAGTTCCTATACATGCCATACCTAAAATAATCAAATTTTACTACACCCAAAAGAATAGCTTGATAGTGTGAATCGAGCTTTGACATCCTTCGATCCTCGAGCTAGCTTGGCGATACTATAAGGAAAGGGAAAAGAGAAGGAGTAAGCATAAAGCTTAGTAAGTTTGGATGTAATAGATAACAACATAAAATCTTGTAATAACATCCACACATTACATTATGAATTAACACAAAATTCTCAAGCAACATTGACATGGCTTACTCATGCTCACTCTTACCAACCACATATCACATACCAGACTCATTTCTCGTGAGTTTTGCATATGTACTAGTATCACTCCATCACATAACTTTAGCCCTTTTTTCCATCTTTAACATAAACTTTAGTTCTTTACCCCGTTGAACCACTTGGAATATCGAAGGATACTCGAAAATTGTCATACAAGTAGAAAGATGCCAATGCCATATCCCAGATATGGTCTTACATGGGATCACATGTTGATGCCGATGCCATATCCCAGATATGGTCTTATACGGATCTCATATCGATGTCGATGCCATATCCCAGATATGGTCTTACCCGAGATCGTATGTCGATGTCATGTCCCAGACATGGTCTTACACGATTTCATACTAAAGCCAGGTCCCAGACGTGGTCTTACACGGAATGACTATTCGATGCCGATTCCATATCCCAGATGTGGTCTTACACAGGATCTCAATTCAGTGCTGAGGTCATATCCCAGATACGGTCTTATACGGGACCTTATTAATCTAATGTCGTGACAAGGGTATCCCTTCTATTCCTATGGTTCAACCGGGACTTTGATATAGTAAAACTTCATCAGTGTTTTCATCGAGACCTCATTAACCAATTTCATAAAAAGAATATAGATTTCATGGAATATCAAGCATTTAAATACATAATAACATATTGTGGATTTATTACACACAAACTTGCCTCGGTACCAAAATATAGATACTTGTTCAATTTAATCCAACACCTTGCTCTTTCCTTGGTTTAAGTCTGGACTTCGTGTTTCTTGATTTATAATGAAAATTTTCACTTATTTAATTATCACATTGACTAAAACAGCCCATGAATCATACTTTGGCAAAATTATAATTTTGCCCCTAAACTTTCACATATTTGTAAAATGGTCCCTAGGCTCGTATGATGAAATGTACTCATTTTCTTGGTTACCCAAGCCTAGTCGAACCTATATCAAGCTTATAATAGCTTACATATTTCCTTCAAAACTGATTTTTACTGCACATTTTATCTCTTTTATCCTTTTCAGGTGTTTCCATGAAATATCACTTAGAGAGAGATGTTCATCACACATCAAACTTCCATATTCCTCCATTAGACATAAAAATACATGCATGTCATACATGGGTAAGTTTTTGAACATGAACTCTAGCTTAAAATATGGCTAGAAATAGCTAAATCGAGCTACGAGGATCTCAAAAATGTAAAGAACATTAAAAACGGGGCTAGGATGCACTTACTTTGAGCTTGAAAATGAACAAAACCCTAGCTATGTCTTCTCTTCAATTTTTGTCACTTAAGGAAGAAGACGGACACCAATTTTGACTTCTTTTTCCCTTTTATTAATTTATTAACTAAATGACCAAAATGCCCTTAAGGCCCTTCCTTGAGATTTTTCCCTTCCATGTCTATTTTTGTCCATCATGAGATATAATGGTCTAATTACTAAATAAGGACCTCTAATAAATTTTCTAATGCTATCTCATACTTAAAACTTCTAGAATCTCATATTTTTCAATTTTTACAATTTAGTCCTGAAAGATAAATTGATCACTAAATCATAAAATTTCTTCTTGAAATTTTCACACAATCATGCAAACATGTCATAGACCTCATAAAAACCATAAAACATATATTTCTACTTTGGATTTGTGGTCTTGCAACCACTATTCTGTCTAGCCCTAAATTGGGTTGTTACAATTCTCCCTCCCAAGGGATTTTCATCCCCAATAATCTTACCAGTGAAAAGGTTTGGAAATTGGCTTCTCATAGCCTCATCAGGCTCCTATGTAGCCTTTTCTACCCCGTGTCTTTTCCAACTTTCACAAGAGCTATACTTTTATTTCTTAACTATTTAACTTCTAGAGCCAAATTTTTAACCACCTCTTCATCATAAGTCATGTCCAGTTGAATTTCAACCTCTGCGTTGGTACAATTACAAGCGAAGGGTCTGATCAGTCACAGCATAACATAGACACATGGAACACATCATGGATCTTTTCCAACTCAGATGGCAAAGCCAGCCAACCAATATGCTACCGGTTCTATTCTTTCAGTAATCTCATACGGTCTAATAAAGCGTGGACATAATTTGCCTTTCCGACCAAATCTGAGAACTTTCTTCCATGGTGACAGTTTCAAAAATACCTTATCACCAACTTGAAACTCAATCTCTTTGTAACATTACCCGTAATCCCAGCCGGAATAGCACGAGGCGTTACCATACAAAACTACTTGATCGCCACTTAGGCTCAACGCGAATACTCTCCTTGAATCACTACAACAACCTCATTTTATACTTACGAGACCTCACCCGTACATATAAGGGCTCTCGAGGCTATATCGAAACTCCTACGATCCATAAAATTTTTTTCTCAACTAAACAGGGAGTGCACGCCCGTGTTAGAAGAAACACACTCCCATGTACCCAAAACCTGCCTAAAAACCCCATCATTCTGCCAAATTCCCACGGCTAGGGCACACGCCCATGTGGAATAAGACACGCCCGTGTACCCTCAAGACATGCCCATGTCTTCCACCCATGGTCGACACTGACAAATTTCACATGGCCTGGACACGCCCATGTGGTTAGTCTGTGGTCTATCCTAACTTAAAATGCTAACATGCAGGGGACACACGGCCAAGTGTGTAACACCTCAAAACCGGTTGACACACCAAGACATAAGTTGTTGGTTTAAATTTTGAAAAACATTGTATGGAGCACTTCATCATTTTAAGTTTGAGAGAAAACTCCCTTGAAAAGATTGTTTGGTTTTATAAAACCCGAGTAAGTATAAAAATAATTAAGTTAAAAACCATTTTGTAGCTGAACATAAAGAAAAACTTAGTTTGGAGAAAGTCTGAGCTAGTTTGTGGATTTCATTTGTTTAATATTACCCGATGGTGAAGTTCGAAAAATTTGATAAGTTGTACAATTTTGGAAACGTTGATCTTACAGGTTATTAGAACATGCTAAATTAATTAATTTAAGCACAGCACGATAAAACTTAAAGCAAATAATTAAAAACCCAGAATAATAAAAATAGCGGCCTTATTACAAATCCAAAACCAAATTTAAACGTAAATTAACCCCAAGACATAGTAATTGAAATAAAACCCCAAAACCTAGTGCATGGCCACCTCGAGTCCACCCCGGCTCCATATCCGCGATCTATGCCTCATCTGTAAAATGTAAGGGAAGGGGTGAGTCACCGAAAATCAGTGTATAAATCCCCATCCCGATAATAACAAGG
Organism: Gossypium rotundifolium; assembly: GCA_025506655.1. NCBI lineage: Eukaryota > Viridiplantae > Streptophyta > Magnoliopsida > Malvales > Malvaceae > Gossypium > Gossypium rotundifolium. Next base: position 113,141,412 of record CP106729.1, read on the forward strand.
CACTTACACATCTCATAAGTCAATATGCAAATCATGCAAACCCAACCTAACCAATAGAAATCCTGTGTCTACCCCGTGTGGTCAAAACCACTGGTGGTCAAAATCACTGGTGACCGTAGTCACAAATCATATAAGTGTGGTCAAAACTACTGGTGACTGCACAAATCATATGGTGGGGCCAACCCACCGTGTGGTCAAAACCACTGATGATAATCCCGTAATCAACATGTAGGGCCAACCCACCGTGGTACCAAACCACTGGGACGAGTCACAATAATCCATATGTGGTCAAAACCACTGGTGGTCAAAACCACTGAGACTAGTCACAAATAATAAGAAAAGTGGGGCCAACCCACTGCGTAGTCAAAACCACTGGTGACAGTCTAAATCATCCTTCCCCCTCCACTCAGCATACCCATCATCATGAACACATTTACCGTGGCATAATAACATGTCATGCAGTATCACATAGCATAGCATAATCAAATAGTATAACATCATATATCGATAGTCAATCCACAGGGGACTTACTCGGAGTCCATGCTCATACCCGCAAGGGTAACACGCCGATTTCAATAGCGATTTCGGCTTTTAACAATAAACATAATTAGCAATTTAACTAATAGAGTGTGTAAGAGTTACACACCTAATAATGCGCAAAACTACACTTTCTACGTTGGTACTATCGTTAATCGACACAACCGCGATTTGTCTACTCTCCTACTCGGATGCTGGTCCATACCCCGGTGGCCAATCACGAACCGCCGACACTGCCCTCTTCTTGAACTTAGGGGCTGGGGTTCCAGATCCAACCCCACCAAGTGATTGATTAGCCTTCGAGTCCATAACACACCTTGCTCACTAACCGAATCAAAGCAGTGAAACAATTGTAAGGAAACAAGACCCGAAATTAAATCCCTTACCTAGATTGATCAATTCCCGAAGACTAATGACTTAGATCAAAGCACCACTTGAATACTCAGTCGCCTAACGCCAAGCCTCCTTAGCACCCTCCATTTGGCCAAGATCTACAGGATTTGTTACTGCCTTCGGCACTTAAACACAATAGGAAATATTGAATAGCAGAGACGCTTACCACTGCCCTAACAAATCCGCTTGGAAAAAAATGGTAATCCCACACTAACGATCCACTACAACAACAGTCCAATCAAGAAAGTTTGAGTGCCAGAGATTCGACATTTCCCTACCCCAGCAATCGAAATTGAGGAAAGAAATAGGGATGTAAGAGTACAAAGAAGATTTGGCCATAAGAGCAAAAAAAAAAAAGAAAAAGAAAGCAACAGAATCATACCGGACTATGGGTTGTAGTTCATTCTTGAGAACCAAAGAAGAGGTGAATTTCGACACCAGAGAAGGTTAAGGGAAAAATGCCTAAAGAGAAATGAGAACGTAGACAGAAGATATTCGGCTCCTTGCAAAAGTTGAAAATGATAAGGGGTTAGGGGATTTTCGATTTTGAGATGAAGAAAAGAAGAAGAAGAGATGAGAGGTGCTCACGGCTTGGGTTCAAGACGAAAGAGAAAAGAACACAAGAAAGTTGAGTAATCTTGCCTACGGTTTGCTGAGAGAAGAAGAAAAGAAGGAGAACAAACAGTCAATAGGATTTCAACAATTGAACAAAGAGTGAGAAAAAGAGAAGAGAAGTTGCCTAGGGGAGATTTCGATTTTGTATATGAGAGAAAAGAGGAACAATGCCAAAAGTGGTATGAGTGATTAGACAAAGAGAAAAAACACAAAAAGAAATGCTCCTAAGTCTATTAAGCAAATTCAGCACATGCACCTCATCTAGCCACTCTCCACAACCGAAAGCACACACCCACACAATAGGCACATTCGGCCACCCCACTCAAGCACCCTCAACCGATTGCTCCAAGCTCTCCTAGCCACTACCAAAATCGGCCACACCCCCACTCCCTTCAATCTCTCAGCCATCCCCCTTCTTCCTCTTTGAATCCCTCTCTTCCACCCATTCAAACAATTTGAATGAGTCAACCTCCACCATTTCCTCCCTTTGAATCTGTTGATTTGTTCAACAACTACCCACCAGAGTTCCACCTGAGCACAACTCGTCTTAGCTCTGACGTCAAAAAGAAATACCCAAAGAGGGATTCTGCAGCTCGAACCTAGGCTCCTTCCCCTTGCTTGTAGCATCACCTCCCTGAGCTCTAAGTGGGGCCTTCTTGCCACTTCACCAAGGCACTTCTTGTGCCAAAACTTGCTACACAATACTCTTAACCCCTAACCTCTTGGCTCCCCCCTTCCAAGTACCCTAAAACAAAAAATTTTACCATGACTCAGGCCTATCCTGAGCTCATGCCTGGACCCTAAAACACCCTAAACTAGCACCACAGACATATTATCACATGCAACACACAAAATATAGAGACCCCGATTTAAGGATGTTACAGTTCTACCCGCTTAAGAATAATTTTGGCCTCAAATTACAGTCGGTCAAGAGTTGAGGTATTCGCCGCAAAGACATCCTCCGTTCCCACGTGGCCTCCTCTGTACCATGGTTCCGCCATAATACTTTCACCAAAGGAATTGACTTATTGCACAGTACTTTGACGTCCCAGTCTAAAATTCGAACTGGTTTCTCTTCGAAAGACAAATCTGGACTCACCTCAATCTTCTCTTTGGCACAACATGCGTGGATCGATCGAGAAGCGCCAAGCATTGAGACATGAAATACATCATGAATCTGACTCAACTCTGAGACAACTCGAGCTGGTAAGCTACCGATCCCACTCGCTTCAACACCGTATACGGCCCAATAAACCTAGGGCTTAGCTTGCCCTTCCGACCAAGTCTCAGCACTTTCTTCCACGGCGATACCTTCAGGAAGACCTTGTCACCCACTGCATACTCTATATCCCTACATTTGAGATCGGTATAAGACTTCTGCCTGTCCGAAGTCTCCTTCAGGCGAGCCCGAATCAGCCTAACCTTATCCTTTGTTTTAGCCACTAGCTCTGCACTCCAACAACCGCTGCTCACCCAATTACGCCTAACATGTAGGGTACGATATTTCATCCATCTGATTGCTTCATACGGTGCCATCTCGGATACTTGCTCAGTAGCTTCGTTGTTGTATGCGAACTCTTCCAATGGTAGATATTCCTCCCAACTACCGCGAAAATCCAGAACACAACCCCTTAACATATCCTCTAAGATTTGAATTACCCTCTCGATCGCCCGTCATTGCGGATGAAAAGCCGTACTGAAATCCAACCTCGTACCCAATGCCTGATACAAAGCTTTCCAGAACCTTGACGTGAATCTGGGATCCCTATCTAAAATAATCGACACTGGCACCCCATGCAACCGCACTATCTCCGCTACATATACCCTAGCCAACCTTTGGAGTGAATAATCAATCCGAACTAGTATGAAATGGGCTGACTTTGTCAGACGATCCACGATCACCCAGACTGAATCCTTCTTGCTAGGCGTAATGGGTAGCCTAGTGACGAAACCCATCGTAATCTTTTCCCACTTCCACTGCAGAATCTTTACCGGTTGTAATAGACCTGACGGTAACTAATGTTCCGCTTTGACCTGTTGGCATGTCAGACACTTACTCACAAATTCAGTTACTTCTCGCTTAAGACTCGGCCACCAGAACTGCTCCCGTAAATCCTGATACATCTTGCTACCTCTAGGATCCATAGCTTATGGACTGCTATGAGCTTCCTGAAGAATTCACTGTCTCAACTCAACGTCCCTCGGTATACACACTTTCCCTTGAAAACACAGCACTCCATCACTGCCCAAGCTGTAACCCTTCAAACCACCATCCTGCACTTGCAACCTCCGAGCACTTACAACCTCATCCACCAGCTGCCTCTCCTTAACCTGATCCATCCACGTCAGTTTTACTTGCAATTCTGCCAATAGACTCCCATCGTCATACAGACTGAGACGAGCAAACATTGCTCTCAGGTCTATTACCACCTTACAGCTCAACGCGTCAGCCACTACATTAGCCTTACCCGGATGGTATTCAATCGAGTAGTTGTAGCCTTTTAATAATTTGATCCACCTTCGCTGCCTTAAATTTAGCTCCTTCCGTGATAACAGATTCTTCATACTATTGTGATCCGTATAGACGATAGACTTCTCCCTATACAAATAATGCCTCTAAATCTTCAGGAAGACCACAATCATGCGTCGGGTAATTACCTTCATGAGGTCTCAACTGCCGAGACGCATACGCCACCACTTTCCCCTCTTGCATTAGCACATACCCCAAACCAGTATGCGATGCATCACAATAAACCGTGAATTCCTTTCCAGCTTCAGGCTGAATCAAAATTGGAGCTTCTGTCAGAATCTTCTTTAACTTGTCAAAACTTTCTTGCTGCTTATTGGAACACACAAATGGAACCCCTTTCCGCAACAACATAGTTAACGGTGCCGCAATTAAATAGAATCCTTCCACGAATCTTCTGTAATACCCTGCCAAACCCAAAAACTTTGAATCTCTGCTACCGTCTTAGGTAGCTTCCAATCCAACACTGCCTCAATCTTTCGAGGATCCATTCTAATTCCTTCAACTGACACCACATGACCGAAGAAAGTTACCTCTCTCAACCAGAATTCGCATTTGCTAAACTTCGCGAATAATTGCTTCTCCCTCAGAATCTGTAAAACCACACGTAGATGTTTATCATGTTCTTCTTCCGATCTCGAGTACACCAATATGTCGTATATAAACACCATGACAAACTGGTCCAAGTACGGCTAAAACACCCAATTCATCATATCCATGAACACTGCCGAGGTATTAGTCAACCCAAACGGCATTACCAAGAACTTGTAGTGCCCATAACGATTACAAAATGCCGTTTTGTGGATATCAGCCTCCTTTACTTTGAGTTGATGATACCCCGACCTAAGGTCTATCTTAGAGAAAATCGCTGCACCCTTAAGCTAATCAAACAAGTCATCTATCCTGGGCAACGGATACTTGTTCTTGATCGTCAACTTATTCAGTTGGCGGTAGTCTATACACATCTGCACTGTACCGTCTTTCTTCTTAACAAAGAGCACAAGTGCTCTCTAAGGTGATACACTCCGCCGGATAAAACCACGGTCCAACAATTCTTGAATCTGTGCCTTCAGTTCCACCAATTCCTTCGGTGCCATCCTATAGGGGACAATGGACACTGGCGCGGTTCCGGGTAATAAATCTATACCAAACTAAACTTCACGGTCCGGAGGCAAACCCTAAAGTTCCTGTGAGAATACATCGGCAAATTCTTTCACCGTTTGAACTTTCCCTACAACTGATTCCTTGCCCTCCAAGGCACAGACATGCACCAAAAACTCCTCACAACCCTTCCTCACCATCCTCTCATCCTTCAGAGCAGACACAACATGAGATAGATAATCTCTTCTATTTCCTATCATTACCACCTCCTCACCTTCTGCTGTCCTCAAAATCATGCGCTTAGCTATGCAATCCAAACTAGCCTGGAACTTCACCAGCCAATCCATCTCGAGTATCAGATCGAACTCCCCGAACGGTAGTTCCATTAGATCAGCCAAAAACACTACCCCTTGAAGTTTTAGGGGTACATCTCTATACAGTTTATTTACTTCTACAAAGTGACCTAGAGGGCTTATTACTATCATCTTCCTAGAAGTAATCTCAAAATCTAAGTTCATAGTTTCCACTATACTACTGGCCACATACGAGTGCGTCGAACCGACATCTATCAAAGCAGTATAAGGCAGTCCAAAAATTAAGAACGTATCGGTTATGACGTCCGGTGCGTCGCCCTCCTCTCGACGCCTCGCTGCGTAGACCAGCCCAGGCTGTCTTGCATCTGTGCTCTCAACACCTCTACTCGATGCTCCGCGACCTCGTCCAAAACCGTTACCTCTCCTGGCCGAGCCGCGACCCCTCTGTGGTTACTGACCATCCCTCCTGAACTATACTCGACCCTGATTCCCAGACTGAAGCCTAGCTGACCTCTGCGGACAATCCCTCACTCGATGTCCCAATGACCCACACTCAAAACACCCTCTATTTCTAGTCCAACATTCCCCCGTGTGAGACTTCCCACACCATGCACACTGTGGCGGCCACTGAGTAGTAGCAGCAGCAGGCCTCGTAGCTTGATTCGGCCCACTATATCTAGCCCTTTTCTGCTGATTCCCAGTAAACCTAGAAGACCCAAAATTTCTCTGATTCCAACCCTTGTCCTGGTTCCGTCTCACTAACAATTTCACTTTCTCAGCAACCTTGGCCTTCTCTACTAGGACTACAAATTCTCTTTCTTGCTGTGGAGCAATCAACATCCGCAACTCATCTCTCAGCCCATCCTCAAATCTGACACAACGCTCATGTTTCGTGCCCACAATACCCCGTGCATACCGACTTAACCGAAGAAATTCTGCCTCATACTCTGATACTGACTTATTTCCCTAAACCAAACTTAGGAACGCCTTACGCTGCACATCGACGTAACTAGCCCCAACTTATTTCCTCTGATAGGCTGCCCTAAAGAGATCCCAGTGACGTCGTCGCTATTGCTCCATCCCTAACTGTGAGCCACCACTAATATGACTCATCCTTGAGAAGAGATACTATACCCTTCAGCTTTTCCTCAGCCGTAAAATCCAGGTCGTCCATGATACGTTCTGTCACCTCCAGCCAATATTCCGCCGTACTAGGAACTACACCAGATACACCTCTGAATACCTCTGCCCCATTAGCTCGGGTCGTTCAGACACAGATTTTTGAGCTCCCGTTCGATGCTTGCACCCGTGACTCTTTCTAAAACCCGCAGCATCGCCTGTGACACTGCGTCGTCACCAACCATCTGATCCTGAAATTCCTCGCCCACAGCTGGCGACGGTGGTACCTCGTTCTCTAACCCATTACCAGACCCTACCATTTCAGACACTGTCGTCCTACCCCTACCTCATCCATGTATATTATGCCCATATCCTCGGGCACTCATGACTACCGATACGAATTGATCTGATTTAATAGTTTTATGCATTAGACTTATTCCACTATTTATTAAGCACAGTCTAATGAATAATTTAATACAGGGATTATTTCGTAAGTTCACACAATCCTATGGTTAAAGGCTCTAAAGTACTTCCCTATTACTACTATGCATAACATCAACATTACAAACATATTAGCAACAAATAGGGGTACTTACCTGGGCGGATCGGTGCCGGAGACTCAGTGCCATGCGTTTCCAACCGTACTTTTCCCACAAAAACCTTTTCATAACCTATTTAAAATATTTTTGGGCCTCAGGTCTACAGTCGATCTTTTGAACTTGGCTCTGATACCAAAATTGTAACATCTCAAACCCGGTCGACACACCAAGACCGAATTCAGTATGCTACAGAGTGAAAATATTTCGAAGACGCAAGTTGTTGGTTTAAATTTTGAAAAACGTTGTATGGAGCACTTCATCATTTTAAGTTTGAGAGAAAACTCCCTTGAAAAGATCGTTTGGTTTTCTTAAACCCGAGTAAGTATAAAAATAATTAAGTTAAAAGCCATTTTGTAGCTGAACATAAAGAAAAACTTAGTTTGGAGAAAGTCTGAGCTAGTTTGTGGATTTCATTTGTTTAATATTACCCGATGGTGAAGTTCGAAAAATCTGATAAGTTGTACAATTTTGGAAACATTGATTTTACAGGTTATTAGAACATGCTAAATTAATTAATTTAAGTACAACACGATAAAACTTAAAGCAAATAAATAAAAACCCAGAATAATAAAAATTAGCGGCCTTATTACAAATCCAAAACCAAATTTAAACGTAAATTAACCTCAAGACATAGTAATTGAAATAAAACCCCAAAACCTAGTGCATGGCCACCTCGAGTCCACCCCGGCTCCACATCCGCGATCTATGCCTCATCTGTAAAATGTAAGGGAAGGGGTGAGTCACCGAGACTCAAATGTATAAATCCCCATCCCGAAAATAACAAGGCACTTACACATCTCATAAGTCAATATGCAAATCATGCAAACCCAACCTAACCAACCGAACTCCGTGTCTACCCGTGTGGTCAAAACAATGGTGGTCAAAACCACCGTGACCGTAGTCACAAATCATATAAGTGTGGTCAAAACCATCGGTGACCGTAGTCACAAATCATATGGTGGGGCCAACCTACCGTGTGGTCAAAACCATCGATGACAATCCCGTAATCAACATGTGGGCCAACCCAATCGTGGTACCAAACCACAGGACGAGTCACAATAATCCATGTGTGGTCAAAACCACTTTGGTGACCATAGTCACAAATCATATCCGTGTGGTCAAAACCTTTGGTGGTCAAAACCACGAGACTAGTCACAAATAATAAGAAAAGTGGGGCCAACCCACTATGTGGTCAAAACCACCGTGACAGATCTAAATCATCCTTCCCTCCACTCAAAGATACCCATCATTATGAACACATTTACCGTGGCATAATAACATGTCATGCAGTATCACATAGCATAGCATAATCAAATAGTATAACATCATATATCGATAGTCAATCCACAGGGGACTTACTCGGAGTCTATGCTCATACCCGCAAGGGTAAGACACCGATTTCAATAGCGATTTCGGCTTTTAACAATAAACATAATTAGCAATTTAAGTAATAGAGTGTGTAAGAGTTACACACCTGATAACGCGCAAAACTACACTTTCTATGTCGGTACTGTCGTTAATCGACACAACCGCGATTTGTCTACTCTCCTGCTCAGATGTTGGTCCACACCCCGGTGGCCAATCACGAGCCGCCGACACTGCCCTCTTCTTAAACTTAGGGGCTGGGGTTCCAGATCCAACCCCACCAAGCGATTGATTAGCATTCGAGTCCATAACACACCTTAGTCACTAACCAAATCAAAGCAGTGAAACAATTGTAAGGAATCAAGACCAGAAAGTAAATCCCTTACCTAGATTGATCAATTCTCGAAGACCAATGACTTAGATCAAAGCACCACTTGAATACTCAGTCGCCTAACGCCAAGCCTCCTTAGCACCCTCCATTCGGCCAAGATCTACAGGATTAGTTACTGCCTTCGGCACTTAAACACAATAAGAAATATTGAATGGCAGAGGCGCTTACCACTGCCCTAACAAATTCGCTTGGAAAAAAATGGCAATCCAACACTAACGATCCACTGCAACAACAGTCCAATCAAGAAAGTTTGAGTGCCAGAGATTCGGCATTTCCCTACCCCAGCAATCAAAATTGAGGAAAAAAATAGGGATGTAAGAGTACTAAGAAGATTCGGCCATAAGAGCAAAGAAAAGAAAAAGAAAGCAACAGAATCTTATCGGACTATGGGTTGTAGTTCGTTCTTGAGAACCAAAGAAGAGGTGAATTTCGGCACCAGAGAAGGTTAAGGGAAAAATGCCTAAAGAGAAAAGAGAATTTAGACAGAAGATATTCGGCTCCTTGCAAAAGTTGAAGATGATAAGGGGTTAGGAGATTTTCGATTTTGAGATGAAGAAAAGAAGAAGAAGAGATGAGAGGTGCTCACGGCTTGGGTTCAAAACGAAAGAGAAAAGAACACAAGAAAGTTGAGTAATCTTGCCTACGATTTGCTGAGAGAAGAAGAAAAGAAGGAGAACAAACGGTCAATAGGGTTTCAACAATTGAACAAAAAGTGAAAAAAAGAGAAGAGAAGTTGCCTAGGGGAGATTTTAGTTTTGTATATGAGAGAAAAGAGGAACAACGCCAAAAGTGGTATGAGTGATTTGCCAAAGAGAAAAAACACAAAAAGAAATGCTCCTATGTCTATTAAGCAAATTCGGCACATGCACCTCATCTAGCCACTCTCCACAACCGAAAGCACACACCCACACACTAAGCACATTCGGCCACCCCACTCAAGCACCCTCAACCGATTGCTCCAAGCTCTCCTAGCCACTACCAAAATCGACCACACTCCCACTCCCTTCAATCTCTCAGCCATCCCCCTTCTTCCTCCTTGAATCCCTCTCTTCCACCCATTCAAACAATTTGAATGAGTCAACTTCCACCATTTCCTCCCTTCCACCCATTTTGAATCTGTTGACTTGTTCAACAACTACCTACCAGAGTTCCACCTGAGCACAACTCCTTTTAGCTCTGACGTCAAAAATAAATACCCAAAGAGGGATTCCAGCAGCTCGAACCTAGGCTCCTTCCCCCTGCTTGTAGCATCACCTCCCTGAGCTCTAAGTGGCAACTTCTTGACACTTCACCAAGGCACTTCTTGTGCCAAAACTTGCTACACAATACTCTTAACCCCTAACTCTCTTTGCTCCCCCTTCTAGGTACCCCAAAACAAAAAATTTTACCATGACTCAGGCCTATCCCGAGCTCATGCCTAGACCCCAAAACACCCTAAACTAGCACCATAGACATATTATCACATGCAACACACAAAATGTAGAGACCTCGATTTAAGGATGTTACAAGGTGGCACGCCCGTGGGCTAACTGTGTGTCACATATGGCCTAGACACACGCCTGTATGCCTACCCATATGGATGAGAACGAGGCTGTTTGACAGGTTCTTTACATTCCCCTAGCTCATACCACATAACTTTATTCATTATTCTAATAAATAAATCATGATTTCACTACAAAATCCCATAAGTAACTCATAATTTCGTAAATGATAAGGTGAGCCATCAACCTTGGTAATTTACAAAATAATTGTATTAACAAGAACCAATACACCTTTGGCCAAAATAACAAAATAATCTAACTAATCTAGCCCCTATACATGCAATACACAAAATCACTAAGTCTAAAAATACCAAGGTGAGCACATAGTGTGGGCGGACTCCTGGTTATCGACGTATGCCGGCTCGACTCTTTAGCTCTATGAAACAAAGGAAAGAAAGGGGAGTAATCTTTAAGCTTAGTAAGTTTACAGGTAAACAATATAGCATTTTAACATGTATTCAACAATTTTATAGCTTTATATACTAAGCAAGAAACAATCTACATTCATGATCATGCTTACTCATTTCCTCCATTCACACATTCCAACCATATCACGAGCATAATGTATAAATTCATTGACAGGTTCCCCTGCACTTAGCATCACAATGTTACAATATACAGCACATTACAGTATCTTAGTCTATTACTTAGAGTCAATTTATTTGATGGTTTCACACTTAGCCCACCATTAGTTTTTACTAGGGTAGTAACGCACTTAGCCCACCAAAATGTTGGTTACGGTGGTATCGCACATAGCTCACCAAATGATAAGTAGACGATGGTATCGCACAAAGCCCATCGTAAATAAGCAATAACATGGTATCGCACTTAGCCCACCAAAAGATAAATAAATGATGGTATTGTACAAAGCCCATCGTAATTAAGCATGAAGGTGGTATCGCACTTAGCCCACCTTCAAGTGTTGTCTTTACACTTTTATGCGACTATTCCTTCATTCATACAATAATTATTCAATGACTACCACATTCAATCCACTTGAATAATATGTGTTCTCAATCATTTCATAAACCAATTAGCAGCACAATTTATATAACTAAATTGTATTATTTACACATAAACTTACCTCGATGCAAAACGTGTTAACTGGCGATTTACTCAATCACCTTGCCTTTCCCACGGTCAAGGTTGATTCCGCTCTCTTCTTGATCTATAACAATGAAATTCATTTGTTTAGAACATTCTATGATCATAATACATCAATTTCTATACTTGGGCAAAAATGACCATTTTGCTCTTGTACATTGGCAAAATTACAATTTTACCCCTAGGCTCATAATTTATTTTTCAACACATTTTCTCATTAAACAAGCCTAGCTGAACATTTATTTCTCTTACAACTACTCAAAATTCCAACTATTTCATGCATTTATGACACAATCTCACTCTTTGCATTTAAGTCCTACTTAGGTGTTTTCATGCAAACATCTTTCACAAAAGTTGTCTCTCATTTCCCTAACTTTCATTTTCTACCATAAAAAATCAGTTAACATCATAAATACTCCCATGGAAAGTCCCTAGACTTTCAACCATATTGCAAATTGGTCCCCTCATTAGCTAGCTTAAGCTTTGGGGACTCCAAAAATACAAAAATCATCAATTAAAACCACCTAAATCACTTACTAGTAAGGAGATAGCTTGGCTGAAAGTTTAAACCCCCAAAACCTCTATTTTCTCTTTAATTTTTAGTGGGAAGAAGGAGGGTGAATAGTGAAAGATGATAACATCTTTTACTCATCTTATTTTATTACCCACCTTACATCATCAAATTTGACCAAAATTTAATGCACTTGTCCCCTTAGCTTCCTGTGGCCGGCCAACACTCTCAATATGGCCTAATTGCACTTTAAAATCCTCCAAATTACATTCTATAGCTATTAGGTACCTTTATCTTAAAAAATATAACTTTTGCATCTTATGCAATTTAATCCTTTTTCACAATTAAGCATGTTATTGCTAGAATTAAAGCACCAAAATTTCCATATAGCCATATATTAATACCATAATACATAAAATAATACAAAAATAATTTTCCTCAACCTTGGTTTAGTGGCCTCCAGACCACTGTTCTAGCTAGTCCCAAAATCGAGCTGTTACAACTCTCTCCCCTTTTACGGATTTTTGCCCTCGAAAATCTTACCGATAAAGAGGTTTGGATATTACTCTCTCATGGCTTCTTTCGATTCCCATGTCGCCTCTTCTACACCGTGTCTTTGCCACAACCCTTTTTCTAAGGTTATGTCTTTATTCCTCAACTGTTTCACTTCTCGAGCTAAGATTTTTATCGGCTCTTCCTCATATGTCATATCCAGTTGTATCTCAACTTCTGTTGGAGGAACCACATACGAAGGATCGGAGCGATAACGCCTTAACATTGATACATGAAACACGTTGTGGATTTCTCTAACTCTGCCAGTAAACTTAACCAATATGCCACTGACATAATCCTTTTGGTAATCTTATCCGGCCCTATGAATCTCGAACTCAATTTACCTTTTGACCAAATCTCGATATTTCTTCCATGGGGACACTTTCAAAAAATACTTTGTCGCCCACTTGAAACTGAATTTCTTTTCTTTTCAATTTCGCATACGACTTTTGTCGGTTTGAAGCAGCTTTCAGACTATCCCGAATAACCTTCACCTTCCCTTCAGTCTCTTTAACTAAATCAACCCCGTGGATTTGTTTCTCACTCAGCTCGGTCCAGTACAAGGGAATCTGACACTTACGACCATATAAGGCTTCATACGGTGCCATCCGTATGCTCGATTGATAACTATTGTTGTATACGAATTCGACCAAGGGTAGGTACCTTTCCCAACTACCTTCAAATTCTAACACACAGCATCAGAGCATATCTTCAAGAACTTGAATTACTCTCTCAGATTGACCATCAGTTTAAGGATGGAATGCAGTGCTAAATTTCAATCTTGTACCCAAGGCCTCTTGCAACTTCTTCTAAAACCTCAAAGTAAATCTCGGGTCTCTGTTTGAGATAATAGATACAGGCACTCCATGTAACCTTACTACCTTCGCAATATACAACTCAGCTAACTTTTCCAGAGAATAATCAATACGCACTGGTATAAAGTGAACCGACTTCGTTAATCTATCAACGATAACCCACACAACATCTTTCTTTTTCGGAGTCATAGGCAACCCAGTCACGAAGTCCATGGTGACCCGATCCCACTTCCACTCAGGAACCATCACTGGTTGAAGTAATCCCGAAGGCATTTGATGTTTAGCTTTCACTTGTTGACAAATCAGACATGTTGCTACATACTCGAGATGTCTCTTTTCATTCCCGGCCACCAATAAAATTTCTTCAAATCATTGTACATTTTGTACTGCCCGGGTGTACTCACAAATAACTACTATGTGCCTCTTGTAAAATTTGGATTAACTCGTCATCTCTGGGTACAAAAATTCTATCATGGAACATTAAGCAACCATCCGAACTTACCCGAAATTCAGAATCAGCTCCTGATTCACACTTAGCTCTTTTAGTTAGTATCTCACTATCATTCCTTTGAGCTTCACATATTTGTTGTACAAATAGTGGTCTAGCTCTCAACTCGGTCAGTATAGCACCATCATCGGATAATGACAAACTCATGTTCATAGCTCTCAAAGCATACAAGCATTTTCTACTTAAAGCATCCACAATTACATTCGCTTTCCTCGGGGGTAATCGATCACTAGCTCGTAGTCCTTCAATAATTCAAGCCATCATCGTTGCCGTAAATTTAACTCCTTTTGATTCATCAAGTACCTCAAACTCTAATGATCTGTGAAGATTTAGCACTCTCACCGTATAAGTAATGTCACCAAATCTTCAACATGAAAACAATAGTGGCCAACTCCAAATCATGAGTCGGGTAATTCTTCTCATGTGGTTTTAGATGTCTCGAGGCGTAAGCGACTACCTTACCCTCTTGCATCAACACACAATCGAGACCATTTAACGATGCGTCACTATAGACCACAAACTCTTTTCCTGACTTAGGTTGTACCAAAGTCGGTGCCTCTGTCAACAACGTTTTCAATCTCTCGAAACTCTGTTGGCATTTTTTAGTCCATTCAAACTTAACATCCTTGTGCAATAGTTTTCTCATCGAAATAGCAATCAGAGAGAATCCTTTCATGAATCGCCTATAGTATCCCACTAAACCCAAAAATTTCGACTTCTGACATGTTCCTCGGTGGTTTCCACTCCACAATAGCCGAGACCTTTCTCGGATCAACTCTAATACCCTCACCCGACACAATGTGTCCTAAGAATCCAACCTCTCGAAGCCAAAACTTGCTCTTACTAAATTTAGCATATAACTACTTGTCTCTCAAAATCTGTACGACAATCCTTAGATGCTCCGCATGATTACTCTCATCTCGGGAGTAAACCAATATGTCATCAATAAAAATAACTATGAACTTGTCCAAATACAGTCGGAAGACATGATTCATTAAGTCCATAAAAATCATAGGCACATTTGTTAAACCAAATAGAATGACCAGAAACTCATAATGGCCATACCTCGTCCGAAATGCCATTTTTAGAACATCTGGCTCCTTAACCCTCAATTGGTAATAACCGGATCTCAAGTCAATCTTGGAGAACACTGTAGCTCCCTTTAGTTGATCAAATAGATCATCTATCCTCGGTAAAGGATACTTGTTCTTTACAGTTACTTTGTTAAGCTATCTGTAGTCTATACACAATCTCATCATCCCATCCTTCTTCTTTACAAAAAGTACTGGAGCATCTCACGGTGAATAATTCGGTCTTGCAAAACCCTTATCCGTTAACTCTTGCAACTGAACCTTCAGTTCTTTCAACTCTAGTGGGGCCATCTTATACGGAGCAATGGAAATAGGTGACATTCTCGGAACCAACTCAATTCCAAACTCGACCTCTCTAATCGGGGGTAATCTGGGTAACTCTTCTGGGAATACATCCAAATACTCACATACAACCGGTACTATTTCAATCTTCACTTTAGACTCTTGGGTGTTCAGTACAAAAGTGAGATATGACTCACATCCTTTTCTCAAATATTTCTCAGCCATCAAGGAAGAGATCATTATTGGTAAATTATCTGACTCACCTGATTCAACTCAAATAACATCTCTATTTTCACATTTCAATTCAATAAATTTACTACCACAATTCACTAAAACACTATGGGTATTCAACCAATCCATACCAAGAATCAGATCAAAATCATCAAACGGCAACAACATAAGGTTTTCCAGAAAATAATGACCCCTAATTGTCAAGGGACAATTCCTACAAACCTTGTCCACTAACACATGTTTTCCTAACGGGTTGGACACCTTTACCATAAATTTAGTAGACTCAATAGTCATATTCAAACTAGAAGCCAATCTCATACAAATATAAGAATGGGTCGAGCTTGGGTCAATCAAAGCAATAACGAAGGTGTCATGAAGAGAAAAAGTACCCGTTATTACATCTGGCGATGATGCCTCTTCTCGAGCTCGAATAGCATAGGTTCTTGCTAGCGCCTGGCCCTCTGACCTCACAATAGAGTCTTGTGATACACATCTACCACTAGTCCCACCTCCCGGGTTCTTTTGTGGCCTACCTCTAGAGGATACATTACTTGATCTCACCTCTTGCTTTTTCTCTTTATCATCTCTTTCAGGGCAATTTCAGATGAAATGGTCGGGGGAACCACATTTGTAACAATTTTGATTGTTTCCCAACACTCCCTAGTGTGATGTCTGCCATAACTTGGGCACTCCAGTCTGGACTTTGGATTGCCCACACTTGCCATCGAGGTGGCCTGAACTCTTGAACCCGAGTAATTGTTGCCTCGCTCCCTTTACGAATACCCGACTGATGCAGTCGCCTGAGGGTTCACTTCCTTAGACCTCTTAGATTGAGCTTGGTAAGATTTACTCATCGGTCTTTTTCTCGCATCTCGGGCCTCACTTACAGCCTTCCTCTTTTCCTTACTCAATTCTTCAGCCTTACTGGCCCTATCCACCAATACCACAAACTCCTTTAGCTTTAAAATCTCGACTAAGAGTCTGACATCTTCATTTAACCCATCTTCAAATCTCTTGCATAGGATAGCTTCCGTGGACACACATTCTTGTAAGTACTTACTGAGCTAAACAAATTCACACTCATATTCCGCCACAGTCATTTTTCCTTGCTTCAGCTTAAGGAATTCCTTCCGTTTCTGATCCACAAACCATTAACTTATACACTTCTTTCGGAACTCCTCCAAAAATAAGTCCCATGTTACCCTCTCCTTAGGAATCACTAAGGTCAATGTTTTCCACCAATGGTATGCCAAGTCCCTCAGCAAAGACACAGCGCACTTTAATCTTTCCTCGGGTGTACAGGAGAGTTCATCAAAAACCCTCATTGAGTTCTCAAGCCAGAACTCCGCCCGCTTGGGGTCTTCATCTATATTAGCTCGAAAATCTTCAACCCTTACTTCCAAATTTTGTCTACCGGGGGCTTAGTTGTCCTCACCATGTCTACACCTTGGGGAGCCACAGGTACGGGCTGAGGTATAGGAGGAGATGGAGGAGGTTGAGCATTGGGGTTTTCTTGTACATACTCAGTGCACTAGTTACTCATCATTTGAAGAAAGGTTTCTCGAGCCTCTTTCCCTTGACCACTAGTCTCGAGTTCACTCTGAAAAGGCGCGGTCTCATCCATGGAGCCAACAGACATTAGTAGGCTGCGTCATCAAGAGTTAATCGATCGGGATCTATATACTACGTAGAACAAATTTAAAATTATTAGAAGTCACCACACTATCATCATACGCTTATGGCATGTATAGCTAGACTCTTACACACGCTACGACAGTCCTAGAACTGAATAAACCATCGCTCTGAAACCACTAGATGTAACATCCCTTACCCATAATCCCTGTCGAAATCGGGCACGGGGCATTACCGTACAAAACTACTTGATCGACACTTAGGCTCAACGCGACTACTCTCTTTGAGTCACTACAATAACCTCATTTTCGACTTACGAGACCTCACTCGTACATATAAGGGCTCTCGAGGCTATATTGAAAACTCTTACGAGCCATAAAATTTATTTCTCAACTAAACAGGGAGTGCACGCCCATGTTAGAAGAAACACACGCTCGTGTGTAGTCTCACACGCCCATGTACCCAAACTGTGCCTAAAAACCCCATCATTCTTCCAAATTCCCACGGCTAGGGCACACGCCCATGTGGAATAAGACACGCCCGTGTACCCTTAAGACATGCCCGTGTCTTCCACCCGAGGTCGACACTAACAATTTCACACAGCCTGGACACGCCCGTGTGGTTATTCTGTGGTCTATCCTGACTTAAAATGCTAACATGTAGGGGATACACGGCCAGGTGGCACGCCCATGGGCTGGCCGTGTGTCACACATGGCCTAGACACACGCCCGTGTGCCTACCCATGTGGATGAGAATGAGGCTGTTTGCCAAGTTCTTTACATTCCCCTAGCTCATACCACATAACTTTATTCATTATAATAATAAACAATTCATGATTTCAATATAAACTCGCATAAGTAACTCATAATTTCATAAATGATAAGGTGACCCATCAACCTTGGCAATTTACAAAATAATTGTCTTAACAAGAACCAATACACCTTTGGCCAAAATAACAAAATAATCTAACTAGTCTAGCCCCTATACATGCCACACACAAAATCACTAAGTCTAAAAATACCGAGGTGAGTATATAGTGTGGGCGGACTCCTGGTTATCGACGTATCCCAGCTTGACTCTTTAGCTCTATAAAATAAGGGAAAGAAAAGGGAGTAAGCTTTAAGCTTAGTAAGTTTACAGGTAAACAATATAACATTTTAACATGTATTCAACAATTTCATAGCTTTATATACTAAGCAAGAAACAATCTACATTCATGATCATGCTTACTCATTTCCTCAATTCACACATTCCAACCATATCACTAGCATAATGCATACATTCATTGACAGGTTCCCCTACACTTAGCATCACAATGTTACAATATACAGCACATCACAGTCTCTTGGTCTATTACTTAGATTCAATTTATTTGATGGTTTCGCACTTAGCCCACCATTAGTTTTTACTAGGGTGGTAACGCACTTAGCCCACCAAAAGGTTGGTTACGGTGGTATCGCACGTAGCCCACCAAATGATAAGTAGACGATGGTATCGCACAAAGCCCATCGTAAATAAGCAATAAGGTGGTATTGCACTTAGCCCACCAAAAGATAAATAGACGATCATATTGCACAAAGCCCATCATAATTAAGCAATAAGGTGGTATCGCACTTAGCCTACCATCAAGTGTTGTCTTTACACTTTTATACGACTATTCCTTCATTCATATAATATTTATTCAATGACTACCACATTCAATCCACTTGAATCATATATGTTCTCAATAATGTCATAAACCAATTAGCAGCACAATTTGTATAAGTAAATTGTATTGTTTACACATGAACTTACCTCGATGCAAAACGTGTTAACTGGCGATTTACTCAATCACCTTGCCTTTCCCACAATCAAGGTTGATTCCGCGCTATTCTTGATCTATAACAATGAAATTCATTCATTTAGATCATTCTATGATCATAATACATCAATTTCTACACTTGGCCAAAAATGACCATTTTGCCCTTGTACATTGGCAAAATTACGATTTTGCCCCTAGGCTCATAATTTATTTTTCAACACATTTTCTCATTAAACAAGCCTAGTTGAACATTTATTTCTCTTACAACTACTCAAAATTCCAACTATTTCATGCATTTATGACACAATCTCACTCTTTGCATTTAAGTCCTACTTAGGTGTTTTCATGTAAACATCTTTCACGAAAGTTGTTTCTCATTTCCCTAACTTTCATTTTCTCCCATAAAAAATTAGTTAACATCATAAATACTCCCATGGAAAGTCCCTAGACTTTCAACCATATTACAAATTGGTCCCCTCATTAGCTAGCTTAAGCTTTGGGGACTCCAAAAATACAAAAACCATTAATTAAAACCACCTAAATCACTTACTAGTAAGGAGATAGCTTGGCTGAAATTTTAAACCCCCAAAAGCTCTATTTTCTCTTCAAATTTTGGTTGGAAGAAGGAGGGTGAATAGTGAAAGATAATAACATCTTTTACTTATCTTATTTTATTAGCCACCTTACATCATCAAATTTGACCAAAATTTAATGCACTTGTCCCCCTAGCTTCCTATGGCCGGCCAACAGTCTCAATATAGCCTAATTGCACTTTAAAATCCTCCAAATTACATTCTATAGCTATTAGGTACCTTTATCTTATAAAATAAAACTTTCGCATCTTATGTGATTTAGTCCTTTTTCACAATTAAGCATGCTATTGCTAGAATTAAAGCACCAAAATTTCCATATAGCCATATATTAATACCATAGTACATAAAATAATAAAAAATAATTTTCCTCAACCTCGGTTTAGTGGTCCTGAGACCACTGTTTTGACTAGTCCCAAAATCGAGTTGTTACACTCTTTCTGTTTCTAATCCGCGTAGGATTTTTGTCTATCCGAAGCAGATTTTAAACAATCACGAATCATTTACTTTCTCTTCGGTTTCTCTAACTAAATCAACTCCGTGAATCTGATTCTCTCTGATATCGTTCCAATACAAGGGTGTTCGGAACTTACGCCCATATAATGCCTCATAAGGCGCCATTTTCAAACTTGACTGAAAACTATTGTTGTAGGCAAAATCCACCAGAGGTAAATACTTTTCCCAACTACCTTGGAACTCGAGAACACAACACCGCAGCATATCTTCAAGAATTTGAATTGCCTGTTCAGACTGACCATCAATTTGCAGATGAAAAACGGTACTAAAATTCAATTTCATACCCAATGCTTCTTGTACCTTTTTCCTAAACTGCGAAGTGAACCTCGGATCTCTATCTGATATAATAGACAAAGGCACTCCATACAATCTCAAAATTTCAGAAATATATAGTTCAGCTAATTTATCAAGTGAGTAGTCAGTACATACTGGAATAACAATGAGTTGATTTCATAAGCCTATCAACCACAACCCAAACGACATCCTTCTTTTTCAGTGTCAAAGGTAAACCCGTCACAAAATCCATATTAATTCTGTCCCATTTCCACTCAGGAACCATTACCGGCTGAAGTAAACTAGAAGGTACTTGATGTTCAGCTTTCACTTACTGACAAACCAAGCATCTCGATATAAACTCTGCATTGTCTCTTTTCATTCCCGACCACTAGTACATCTTTTTCAAGTCATTATACAACTTTGTATTGCCTAGATGAACAGATAAACATCCACTATGTGCTTCGTGCAAAATTTTTTGAATAAGCTCATCATCTCTCAATACACAGACCCTATCTCAGAACATCAAACATCCATCAGAACTAATCTGAAAGTCTGACTCAATACCCAATTCACATTGAACTCTTTTGGCTTGCAAATCACTGTCGCCTTTCTGAGCTTCACAAATCTCTTGGAGAAACATCAGTCTAGCTCTTAACTCAGCTAGAATAGAACCATCATGAGATAAAGCCAACCATGTATTCATAGCCCTCAATGCAAACAAGAATTTCCTACTAAAGGCATCAGTGACTACGTTCGCCTTTCCCGGATGGTAGTCAATCATTACTTCGTAATCTTTTAGCAACTCCAACCATCTCCTTTGCCGTAAATTCAAATTCCCATGAGTCATCAAGTACTTTAGACTTTTATGATCAGTGAATACCCGACATTTCTCACCATACAAATGGTATCTCAAAATCTTCAAAGCAAACACAATGGCGGCTAACTCCAAATCATGTGTTAGATAACTTTTCTCGTGCGGCTTTAGCTGTCTAGAGGCATAAGCTATTACTTTACCTTCTTGCATCAGTACACAACCTAATCCACTCAAAGATGCATCACTATAAACCACAAATTCCTTTCCTGGTTTAGGTTGTACTAAAATAGGAACTTCAGCCAATAATGTCTTTAATTTCTCACAACTCTATTGTCATTCTTCTATCCACTCAAATTTAACATCTTTTTGTAACAGCCTCGTCATCAGATTAGCTATCATGGAAAATCCTTTGAAAAATCGTCTGTAATAACCAGCTAGGCCTAGAAAAGTCTTAACCTCTGATGCGTTCTTTGACAGTTTCCATTCAACAATGGCCAAAATCTTTCCCGGGCCAACTCTTATGCTATCACCCGAAACAATGTGGCCCAAAAATTTGACTTCTTTAAGCCAAAATTCACTTTTACTAAACTTGGCATATAACTGTTTATCCCGTAAAATTTGTAAAACCGTCCCAAGTGCTCAGTATGCTCGTTCTCATCACGAGATTAAATCAATATATCATCAATGAAGAGTAAAACAAATTTATCCAAATATGGCCTAAAGATGCAGTTCATTAAATCTATAAACACGGCAGGGGCATTGTTAAACCAAAAGGCATAACTAGAAATTCATAGTGACCATACCTTGTCCGAAATGCAGTTTTCGGCATATTTGAGTCTTTGACTCTCAACTAGTAATAATCAGATCTCAAGTCTATCCTGGAAAACACAGTGGCTCCCTTCAATTGGTCAAAAAATCATCGATCCTTGGCAAGGGATACTTTTTCTTTACGATTACCTTATTAAGTTGCCAATAATCTATACATAACCTCATAGAACCATCCTTCTTTTTCACAAATAATGTGGGAGCACCCCACGGAGAATAACTCGATCTTGCGAAACCCTTATCTGTTAACTCTTGTAACTGAGCATTCAATTCTTTCAACTCGATCAGAGCCACCCTAAATGGAGAAATCGAAATAGGCACAGTACCAGGGGTTACCTCAATACCAAATACAATCTCCCTAACTGGAAGCAACCCAGGCAATTCTTCTGAAAATACATTTGGATACTCACATACTATCGGTATGATTTAATTTTTAACTCAGAATCTTTGGCATTCATCACAAAGGTAAGATAAGCTTCATATCCCTTTCTTATGTATTTCTGAGCAAACATAAAAGAAATCACTACAGGCAATCTTGTTCATCTGATTCAACCCAAAGAATATCCCCATTTTCACATTTCAATTCAATAAATTTCCTTCCACAATTTACTATCACATCATGAGCAATAAACCAAACCATACCAAGAATTACATCGAATTCATCAAATGGAAATAGCATGAGATTAGCCGAAAAATAATGACCTCTATTCATCAAAGGGCAACCTCTACATACCTTGTCAACTAACACACATTTACCTAGGGGATTTGACACTTTTATCACAAATTCTGTAGACTCTACAAGCATGTTCATGCTAGATACTAATTTCATACAAACATACGAGTAGGTAGATCCCAGATTAATTAAAGCAACAACATGCGTATCATAGAGAGAAAATGTACACGTAATCACATCAGGGGATGAAGCCTCTTCGCAAGCGCGAATGGTAGAAGTCCTTGCAGGCGTTATACCCTCAAATCTTCCACGATTTCTCTGGTCTCTCTAGGTGTATTCTTACTACATCTCGGATAGTCTCCATTTGGGAACCACACTTGAAATAATCTTCTCATTTGCTCTCACCAAGGTGGTCTCCCTTTACTAGCTTGGTCGAGCATTACCGTAAAGAGTATGCCCAAAGATTCGATATCACACCTGATTTATATCATTATTATTTGATTTTTCAACCATCTCGAGATAGTCTCTAATGAAGTGATTCTTGGGAACCACACTTGAAATAATCATTGATATGGAGTGTCAAAATCTCATTTGCTCGACACTCACCAAGGTGTAACGTCACAACATTACCATAGTGATTAATATGTATATGATCCTTAGACTTGAACATTATCCCAACATCGTGAGTTTACTTGGTAATCGTGAATCGGTTGTTCTATAAAGACCGAATGGGAGTAATATCTTAGGCCACTTGATTGAGTGAGACTAGAAATGCATGGCCATGCTCAAATAAGTTGACATGAGATGTCATACTAATTTGTATATCATAGTCTACTCAAGATATCAAGAAACATGGGATGGACTATACAAGTGTGACTATTCCATGACTTGTATCTATTCCGAGATAAAGGACTTAAGGATTAATGCATGAAAAGTTAATCACAAAAGTTATGTCGAATCATGACTTCTTGTATCTTAGGTAGCAATGATGCATTGCTAGATGCCACTCATTGTTTATGACATTAGAATCGTTCTAGTATTACTACTAACGGTACAAGAACCTCTGAGGTCACACCCTATGGTTGAAATGAACGGAATGAAACATAGTTGGTATTGTGTTTGATTGTCACATGAATTAAATTAATTAAAGAATTAATTTAATTGGGCAATCAAATATTGAATATATTATATGTACAAGGATGTTGTACACATAATGAGAATTAATATATGAATTTGATTAGTATATAAATTTAAATAAATATAGTTTATCGAAATCCATGTTATAATTAATATAATTATAACTTTTGGGTATAATTAATGTAATTATAATTTTCGATTAAAACATTATTATATTTATTTAATTTTATTATTCATAAATGATATCTTGATTATAAAAGGGTAATAAGTGAAGAAAACCTAAGAATTTTGCTTAAAAGGTCTAGCAACCGTCAAGCAAAATACCTACGAAAAATAGTTTTGGAGATTTACGCGTTCATAGTCAAACCGGGTGGATTACGTAGAGGCCGACATCGTAAAGGTTGTGGCTTGTTCGACAAGAGATCGGATATCTTGTCGCCGAGGCGTCATAATCTACTCTGATTGAAACTTTGGTAATTTCGAAACCTTTATTTCACCCCGATTCATTCCTCACACATGGATTCATGGTTTGGATCGCCGGGATTAATTTTATTTCGCTGCGCCATGGGGTGCCGGTGTTCCAACAATGGTATCGAGCCACTTGTGTGATACTGGACTCGGGTTTAAATACTTGGGTGATGCAATTGTATGAGATGCATGCTTTTATTTTACTACATTTTTGGTTGTTTAAATCGTTTAAGCATAACCGATAACTGTTCCTTCGATAATTGATTAAATGTTAATCATGGTGTTGTGGCCTATTCGATCTTATGTTATTTACGTTAACTATTAACAAATCTTTAATATTGCGACGGTGGTATTTACGGTTTCGATGAGGGTTAATCGGCTAGTGGAACAAGGGTTGTTCCGATATGAACCTCAAGGATTAAAATCTTGAAAACACGATTCGTTGATAAAAGTTATCAAATCGTGAGGTTTCATTTGACTGGGTATGCGATTTGTACCGCATGGTCCATACATGGGCTCCTCCCGCACTTTCCACTCTCTTGTAACATTTTCTAATTATAGTATATTTTGTTAATAAAAGAAATATATATAAACTTGATGGGCCACATAAGGTTGAAAGGATATTTTATAATTCACCTTAGCAAAAGAGCATTGAATTATGTATGCTATTTTTGACATGCACGTGTTTGAAATGCATAGTTATAGCCCGATGACCCATTTGATAAAAAGGTTGTAATTTTATATATATAAATACGGCCTGCGTGTCGTGCCTTACTACTATTCTCTTGTATTTCTCTTCTCATCTTACTCCCTCGTATGTAAAACGAGTTTACGCATATTGTAATTTGCAAAAGTTGCTATGGGCAGACGAGAAGGAAGTTGGGACAACTATTGAAGAATGATAGTTTATGAAAGCGCTTACACCTTTAGGTTTCCTTTTGGTTCTCCCATTGGCAGGTTGAATCACCCTAGTTTATGGGCTATAACTATTGCATTTATTTATTGCTTTATTTATTCATGTATGAGATGCTATGGATGTTTAAAGCATGCCAATTTTATATATTAAAATTTAATAATAAACCCAATTAATTGATGAGATCAATTAAAAGACTAAATGGACTAAATTAGACCATAATTGGTGAGATGGAACATCCTTAATAAAATCCTCTATTAAAATATTAAGTCAACATGGCCTTCCAATTTTGCCTCGTTAAGGCCTCGATCAATACTATGTAGGTTATGCCAAAGCAAAGTACTAGTATTTATCTTGGTTAAAGCGAAGAATAAACAAGTGATATTCATTTGGTTAAAAATTAGTTAATGACTTAACTAGGTTACTCTAATAGGATTAGAAACCTAGAGGCAATTAAATTGGATAAATCATAAGATGATTAGAACAAGAGTTGTTCACCAAATATTAGGAGTTACATATGATGTAATTAGCAAAGGTTGCTTACCTAAATAACCTTAGTCTTGAGAGTAAAGCCAAAGCTGACTTAAGAGGAGGTGAAATATGGATCCTTAACCCACTAGAAATACTTTGGAAAAAGTTTTTCCGAAATTAATATATGGGGTTATTAATTTTGAAATAAAATAGTGGGATCATCATTTAATAAAGTCTTTTAATGATTGATATAAACTTGGTAAATTTACTTACGCGCATATTCAATTATTGTAGATATATTATGGTGCAAATACTAGCACACTCTCATTGCGATCGGTCCTTGAGAAGGACAAATTGAATGGTTTGAATTTTCTTGATTGGTTCCGTAACTTGAGGATTGTCCTCAAACAAGAACGGAAATTGTATGTCATTGAACAACCACTTCCTAATGAACCACCTATTAGTGCCTTGAGAACTGATAAAGATGCTTACAAGAAGTATCTCGATGACATGGTAGATGTTGGATGTCTTATGCTTGCCACTATGAATCTCGAGCTTGGAAGCAACATGAGGACATGGTTGCTTATGATATGATCGAGCACCTAAAGAACTTTATCAAGGGCAAGCACGGCAAGAGAGGTTCGATGTCTCTAAAGCCCTATTCCAATGTAAGTTGGTGAAGGAAGCCAGTGGGACCTCATGTCCTTAAGATGATTGGCTATATTGAAAGTCCGTCTAAGCTTGGTTTTCCATTGGGCCAAGAGTTGGCCCGATGTTATTCGCAATCGTTCTGGGATAGCTACACCGGTTTGTTCTTAATTTCAATATGAATGAAATTGACAAGACTCTACCACAGTTGCTCGGTATGTTACTGAATCGCTGAAGGTAACATGAAAAGGTTGGACCCAAGCCCATCTTGATGGTCCGTAACAACAAGGGCAAGGAAAGGCCAAAATTCAGATAAAGCCCAAGGGTAAAGGTAAGCCCAAGCACGAAAAGGAAAGGTGCAATGAAACCTAAAGGTGGAGTGTCTAAGGAAGGAAGCGCTTTCATTGTGGTGTATTTGGACATTGGCGAAGCGCCCTATCTATCTTGAGGAAGTCAAGAAGGCCAAAACAAGCGAACGTCTGCTTGGTATTTATGTTATTGATATTAATTTATCAACTACTACTTCTTGGGTATTAGATACTGGTTGTGGTTCTCATATTTGTACTTCGCGGGGACTACAAAGGAGTAGGGCGTTGGCTAGAGGAGATGTGGACTGCGAGTTGGAAATGGAGCAAAGGTTTTTGCATTAGCTGTGGGGACATATACTTTATCTTTGCCTAGTGGACTTGATTTAATTTTAGAGGATTGTTATTTTGTGCCCAGTTTGACTAAAACATTATTTCAGTTTCTTGTTTAGACAAAATTGGTTTTGAGATAATTATTAAGAATAATTGTTGTTCCTTTTATCTCAATAATGTTTTTTATGGTTTGGCACAATTGATTAATGGCCTCTATATTTTAGATCAAATGAACCCTATTTACAACATAAATACTAAAAGATCTAAAATAAATGACTCAAATCAAACTTATCTTTGGCATTGTCGTTTGGGCCACATAAGTGAGAGAGCATATCCATACTCTATAAAGATGGTTTCTTAGATTCATTTGTTTTTGAACAATTTGAAGTATGTGAATCTTGCTTATTAGGAAAAATGACTAAATCTCCTTTTACTGGTAAAAGTGAACGAGCTAGTGATTTATTGGGCCTAATACATTCTGATGTATGTGGACCAATAAATACAAAGCCGAGGAGGATTTCAATACTTCATTACTTTCATCGATGATTTCAAGAGATATGGGTATATTTATCTCATGCGCCATAAGTCCGAGTCTCTTGAAAAGTTCAAGGAATTCAAAAATGAAGTACAAAATCAACTAGGCAAAACTATCAAGTCACTTCAATCTGATCGAGGTGGAGAGTATTTGAGCCTAGAGTTTGATGATCTATTGAAGGAATGTGGGGTTGTCTCACAACTTACTCCTCCTGCTACTCCTCAATGGAATGGAGTTTCTGAGAGAAGAAATCGAACTTTATTAGACATGGTTCGATCCATGATGAGTCATCTTGATCACCGACTTCTTTTGGGGACATGCAATTGAGGCAATTGCTTTCACACTAAATCGTGTTCCATCTAAATCGGTTCAAAAGCGCCATATGAGATGTGGATCGGAAGCGTCTCAATATGTCTTTATGAAAATTTGGGGTTGTGAAGCTTATGTTAAACGTCGACGTCTACTAAGCTTGAACCCAAATCTGAAAAGTGTATTTTGTGGGTATCAAGAAAGAAACCAAAGGTTATTATTTCTTTAATCACCGAGAACAAAATATTTGTTGCTCGGATGGTGTCTTCACGGAGAGAATTTATTTCTAGAAAAGGAAGTGGGAGAAAGATTGAACTTGAAGAAATTCGAGAATCACAAGATACCCCGAACCGGTGATAGAACAACGACAAATTCCACAAGAAATTGAGGAACAAGTAACTCTTGAGAAACACAACCACCGCTGAAGATCTTTAAGAGAACGCCATGCACCCGAGAGATATGGATTTCTCATTACAACACATGGTGACGTTCTTCTTATAGATCAAGATGAGCCTAGGACTTATCAAGAAGCGGTGTGAGCCGGACTACGAGAAATGGCTTGAGGCCATGAGATCCGAGATGGATTCCATGTATGAAAATCAAGTATGGACTTTGATTGACCCACAGAAGGGTTAAACCTATAGGGTGCAAGTGGGTTTTCAAAAGAAAACCGACATGGATGGTAATGTACAAACATACAATGGGCGATTAGTCGCTAAAGGTTTCGCCAAATTCATGGTGTTGACTATGATGAAACTTTTTCTCCTGTAGCTATGTTTAAATCCATCGAGGATCTTGCTCGCCATATTTGCATTTCATGATTATGAAATCTGGCGGATGGACGTCAAAAGCTTTCCTTAACGGAAACTTGAAGAGGATGTGTACATGACACAACTGAAGGTTTTGTCAATCCAAAGGATGCTAGAAAGATTTGTAAGCTACAAAGATCCATTTATGGATTAAAGCAAGCTTCTGAAGTTGGAATCTTCGTTTTAACGATGCAATTAAAGAGTTTGGTTTTATCAAAATGAAGATGAACCATATGTTTACAAGAAAGTTAGTGGGAGCACTATCACATTCTTGGTCTTGTATGTGGATGACATACTTATCATGGGAAATGACATACCTACCTTGCGGTCTATTAAGACTTGGTTAAGAAGTTGTTTTTCTATGAAGGACTTGGTGAAGCTACTTACATCTTAGGAGTCAAGATCTATAGAGATAGATCAAGACGACTACTAGGTCTAAGCCAAAGTACATACATAGATAAAGTCTTGAAAAGGTTCAATATGGAAGAATCTAAAAGAGGATTTCTAGCTATGAGACATGGTATTTCACTCTCGAAGGAAATGTGTCCTTCAACTCCACAAGAGAGAGAACGCATGAGTAAAATTCCATATGCTACGCTATTGGATCTATCATGTATGCCATGTTATGTACCCGTCCGATGTCTCGTATGCCTTAAGTATGACGACGGTACCAAGTAGATCCGGTGAAGGTCATCGGACCACGATCAAGAATATCCTTAAGTACTTAAGAAGAACTAAGGATCGTTCCTAATATATGGAGGTGAGGACGAGTTAAGTGTAAAAGGTTACATCGATGCTAGCTTCAACCGACAAGGACGATTCTCGATCGTAATGTCGATTTGTGTTTTGCCTTAATGGTGGTCTTTGTGAGTGGAAGAGTTCAAAGCAAAATACGATGCGATTCTACAATAGAGGTTTAGTATATTGCGACCAAAGGTGAAAAGACAAGAAGCGATTTGGATCAAGAAGTTCATTCTTGGACTAGGGGTTGTGCCTAGCATATCGGATGCTATAGAACTCGATGTGATAACAATGGAGCTATTGCACAAGCAAAGAACCCAGATCTCACCAGTGATCCAAACATATACTTAGGCGCTATCATCTTATTCGAGAGATTATCGATCGAGGAGATGTTGAGATATGTAGAGTACCTCTGAGATGATAACATTGTTGATCCTTGACCAAGCCTCGACACGTGAAGCATGATCGTCACACTAAGTCTCTTGGTATTAGATATATGATTGATTGGTCTTAGTGCTAGTGGGAGATTGTAAGAGTATGCCCAAAGATCAATCATGAGATGGTTGTAATAACATACTTGATTTACCATGTTTATTAATATAAAGCGTTGTCATTATTATTTGAGTTTTTCATACGTGTGTACAAATAAACTGTTTTATAATAATGTCCACGAGAATAATATGATTATTCTTAAAATATCCTTAGTCAAGTATTATTATTGACTAGGACAACAATAATGCATTAAGACTAACATGTAGTTGATTGATGATAAAGAGTTGCCATTGATATGGAGTGTCAAAATCAATGCATGAATATGTGTGTTAGAGAACAACATATTGGGTGACCCGCTATGAGTATGTTTCTTGGATTATTATGTAATTGTCACAACATTACTCATAGTGATTATATATATATGATCCTTAGACTTGAGATAATCATTATCCCAACATCGTGAGTCGTATATTTTGATATAGTCAAGCGTAACCGAATCGGTTGTTCTATAAAGGCGATGTTGGATATATCACAATCAATGTAGAGGGATATTGTTGATCAATATAGGATAAGTCCCTCCCACATAATGGGAGTAATATCTTAGGCCACTTGATTGAGTGAGACTAGAAATGCATGGCCATGCTCAAATAAGTTGACATGAGATGTCATACTAATTTGTATATCATAGTCTACTCAAGATATCAAGAAACATGGGATGGACTATACAAGTGTGACTATTCCATGACTTGTATCTATTCCGAGATAAAGGACTTAAGGATTAATGCATGAAAAGTTAATCACAAAAGTTATGTGAATCATGACTTCTTGTATCTTAGGTAGCAATGATGCATTGCTAGATGCCACTCATTGTTTGTGACATTAGAATCGTTCTAGTATTACTACTAACGTTACAAGAACCTCTGAGGTCACACCTATGGTTGAAATGAACGGAATGAAACATAGTTGGTATTGTGTTTGATTGTCACATGAATTAAATTAATTAAAGAATTAATTTAATTGGGCAATCAAATATTGAATATATTATATGTACAAGGATGTTGTACACATAATGAGAATTAATATATGAATTTGGTTCGTATATAAATTTAAATAAATATAGTTTACCGAAATCCATGTTATAATTAATGTAATTATAACTTTTTGGGTATAATTAATGTAATTATAATTTTCGGTTAAAACATTATTATATTTATTTAATTTTATTATTCATAAATGATATACTGATTATAAAAAGGGTAATAAGTGAAGAAAAACCCTAAGAATTTTGCTTAAAAAGGTCTAGCAGCCGTCAAGCAAAACACCTCTGAAAAATAGTTTTTGGAGATTTCTGCCGTTCATAGTCAAACCGGGTGGATTACGTAGAGGCCGACATCGTAAAGGTTGTGGCTTGGTTCGACAGTAGATCAGATATCTTGTCGCCGAGGCGTCGCAATCTACTCAGATTGAAACTTTGGTAATTTCGAAACCTTTATTTCACCCCGATTCGTTCCTCACACATGGATTCATGGTTTGGATCGCCGGGATTAATTTTATTTCGCTGCGCCATGGGGTGCCGGCGTTCCAACATTACCAACACTAGCTGATCGTTGAAATCAGAGCTTTAAAATTTATAATGAATGAGATCGAACCTTGCGACTAACTCTGACAACGATTAAAGGCAAGTGTACCTATCGAATAGTAGTATAGCTTAGGCAAGACCGAATTATCGAACCCAAAAGAACTAAAAGTACTAATACTTACTTTCTTTTTATTTTTTAGCTTAAAATATGGAGTGATTGGTTGATTTAATCTAGTTTAATGATTTCTAAGCTAAAGACAAAGACAAAAAGAATGAATATGGAAATAACTCAAAGAAAACTCAAATGATCACAACAATACCCTCAGGAAGAATCCACCTAGACTTCACTTGTTATTTAATACTGAACCATATGATTTTATTTACTTAGTTTGATCCGTAAGACTCCCTAACATCTATTAAACCCTCTCTCTCGAGGTGAATAATGTCTTACCCTAGGTTAATTAGTGGAACTCTCATTCGCTTATAATAACCCCCTAGAATAGCAGTAAATCGATCTATGGATTCCCATATTAGGTTTCACCCTAATCTGGAAAAATCTCATCACCCTATCTCTAGGCGTGCAATCAACTCCGCTTAATTATGCTCAATCTACTCTTAAGCAGGGTCTATTCCTCCTCCACCTAAGCACATTAGATTTGGATTAAACATGCATAATTAAGAACAAACTAAGTATTTATCATATAATTTAGAAATTAATAACAAAATTCATTTAGGGTTCATCCCCTTCAGGTATCTGAAGGGTTTAGTTCATAACAAATAAAGAAAACATATCAAGAGAAAAGATAAAACAAAACATAGAAAATCCCTAAAACCCCCTGAAGGAATTGAAGGAGAAATTCATCGTCTTGAGTAGAATTTTGGCTCTTCGAGATGGATCCACTTGGCTATCTTCGAGTGATTCCACAAAACCTGATCTTCCTGGCGCGGCTCCTTGGCCTGGCTCACCGCCTCACGCCCCCTTTTAGGTTACGCTTAGGGTGTGTATATGGACTTTTAAAATGCTTTTCTTGGTCTCTAAGTGTCCCAATTCAAGTATACTTCTTACTCGGTGTTTGAATAAGCTTTGAAAAGTGTTTCTTTGGCTCTAAGTATCCAAATTCGAGTGAAATTACTCTCCCCCGTAACAAGGGCATGGCCATGGTACACGCCTGTGTAAATCATTTTTAGGCCGTGTCTCGATTCTGTCAATTGAGGCACGGCCATGTAAATCGTGGCATGGTCGTGTCTTAGTTAATTGTCGAGGCATGGCCGTGTAGATTTCTTCTTTGGCCCAAATTGGCCCGTTTTAAGCCCGTTTCTTGTTGTTTTCATCCTCAGGTGCTTTCCTGAGTAAAAACATGAAAAGAAAGGATTAAGAGCACCTTTTTACATAAAAAAGGCTAAATCATCCAAAAACATACTAAATGTGGGCCTAAAATATGTTACTTTTACGATTTATCAAATACGGCCACACTTAAGCTTTTGCTTGTCCTCAAGCAAAATTCTCAACTTATAATTAAAACGAACTTTCACTAATTCATAATTCCTATCAAAAATGCCTCAGCATAATTCACAGATAATTCATACATGGATAATTAATCTTAAAGACTCCTAAAGATTCAAACAATTCTAAGTCATAAATTTGTAGCATAAAAACATAGGCGTCTCCCCTTATCTGAATAATTACCTTTAATTCAAAACCGAAAAGGATTGACATCCTCACTAAAGATTCACTCAAAGCACTCGAAGTGTTTAAGGTTCAAGAGAAAGCACTCATAAGTCTAACCTGAAAAGTTAATCCCATAGCCGTGCCTGAAAATTAAATCTCCACCACTATAATATGAGATGATACACAAATCAAAAGGTATTTGAAAAGGTTGTAACAGGGCTTAGGTTAAAGGTGTGGATAAAGGCTGAATTAGAAGGTTGAATCATCGGGATTGACCTAATAAATTACCTACTAAGAATACTGAACTAGAAAATAAATGATTGCTTTGAAACTAGTAATACTACTATTGATAATACTTTTAATACGAGCTCTTCTTCAGCAATTGGAATTTAAACGCATAAGCTCCTTTAATATACTAATTGAATATACTTTTGGTTTTTTTAAGAAAAAACTAAGAAATACATAATAAAGAAAGAACTTTATCAACTGAAATAAACTAATTCGGTAACTGATCAATTCAATTCTTGATAGAAGGGTAGTCAAAAAGAATGGTGATAACAAATACAAAGGGTTTTGGGTTAATATTAAGCGGGTAATTCAATAAAAAAGGGTTGTTAAGATCAACGGGGTTCACTAGGGGTTAATATGTAGGTAAGCTTTTTAGTGGAGTGAATGGGTTAAAACCTAGGTGCCTTTATCATCTTAGTATATCAAATCATTAATGTGGTCTCGACATGTATAATCAAGGCAAGTTCTAGAATAACAATTCAATGTTGACACACTCATAATCAATAAAGTGAGCATGAAAAAGAATATATGATCTATAAGGCTCAAAATCTCACACAAATTATGGGTATTTGACATCAATCCTGTAAATTTCTATCTTTAAGGTAGTATTCAAATTCAGTTCAACAACCTAGGAAATTTTTAATTTTTGAGAAAATAGACTTATCATGCTTGATTCTCTAGTATTCTTTACGTATAAATCATCAATGCACAATTATCAATGATTTATTCAAGAGCTTATCCTAATTGATAATATGAGAAACTTACTTAGGAACAAGACTAAAATTTAGGATTTGAGAATAATGCAAAAATTTAGGTACTTTTACCCCCACACTTAAGATGTACATTGCCCACAATGTACAAAGATAGATAAACAATTATGTAATAAAATAATCAAAAGAGAAGGGGAAAAGTAACACTTCCTAAATTTTGGATGATTCCGGGAGTTGGCGTCTTTGGTGGTAGAAAGTAGGTGGAGGAGGCGGTGGTGGCATTTTCTATGGGCCTGGTGGGGTGTCTACCGATGATCTTTGTGCTAGATAAAGAAATTGAGTAGCCTGCAAAGATATAGCCAAGAAATCTAAAGAAACATTAATAATATACTAATACTATAATTAAAGACAAAGGAAATAAAGAGAATGGGACTAAGAAGAAAACTAAAATTGAAAGAAAAGATTAATGGACTAAGGAGTCCTTCTTGTTGGATGGTTTGCGAGGTGGGTGTGACCTCTAAGGCTGTGGTGCGTGATTCCCAAGTAGCCTTTAGAACCTAAAACCAAAAAACTAAAAGAATTTAAAATATATTAAGCAGAAGAGAATTATAGATAAGTAGGATAAAGGCGAAAATAAACATAAAGAAGAATTTAAATAGTCTAAAAGACCCTTGGCTTTGTGTTTGGATGAAGCGGCCGGCATGAACTTATGTGTTGGGGTCTCCTTCAAGGAGACAATGCTTGCCTTCTTACGCTTCTTCGACATGATTCTAGTGTAGCTCAAGAGTCTGGACACTTTTTCTAAAGAAAAAAAGAAAAAGAAGAAAGAAAAATGATAGGAGAAGGAGGAGGGTTGTGGGGTTTAAATAGGGTCTCAAATCTGGCACATTCCCACGCCCGTGGACCGAGGGTGTGTTGAATTACACGGCCGCATCACACGGTCGTGTGTCTAGGCGTGTTTACTCACCCACGCCCATTTTTCAGGTGCCACGCCCGTTCCTAAAAAGGCAGTGTGTTGGCACGGTTGGGCGGCATGGGCGTGTTTGTCCCATGTCTTATAAGTTAGTGGCTTCACACGGTTGTGGAGTACGGCCATGCCAATTCACTGGTGCCCGTGGGGGAGTGGTTGGATCTGTGATGTCATGGGGTGGTTGGGACTATTTCGTACGGCCTCTGTTATGTCAGTACGGTGGTTTTAATGGTCCACACGGTCACAGACACGGCCGTGCATAAGGCCGTTTGGCCTTGAAGTTCTGCACTTCCTGCTAGTTTAAAAGGAAAGAAAGAAAGAATGGAAAAAACTAAAAATAAATTTGAAAGTAAATAGTGTTAGTACTCGGGTTGCCTCCCAAAAAGTGCTCGTTTATAGTCTTAAGCTGGACTTTCTTCGAATTAGAAAAATTAGGGAGGTTTAAAGGTTTGAATATCTTCCCTCTTGCTTAAAATTTTATTTTCTTGATAAGGTTCAAGTCGAGAAGCATTTACCTTAAAAGTGTCGAATGTTGGATTGCTTACCTCGACTGTTCCATGGGGGAAGACATTGTGTACCTTAAGAGGAATTTCCTTGCTTACGTTCAGGTCTGTTGTGATGATACAAGGATTGGCTTTGTCGAGCTGCACCTGGTCTCCTATTTTGAAGTGATTTGATGTTCCTATGAGTTCTTCTGGTGGTTCGTCTGGTGTTACTTCGTGTGGGTCCGGTTGTTCTTTGACTTGTGTCCTCTGCTCTTCAAAATTGTCGATCCTAAGGTCTTGTTCCTTGCATGAATCCTTTTTGTCGCTTTGGGATCTATGAGTCAGCTCAGGGTTGTGCCTTTGTGGTGTTTCCTGCGATAAAGGTTGAACAATTTGATTATCATCTGTATTCACTTTCTTACCTTCATCGACTGTTGTCCTGGCCGAGTCAAGAGCTTAAAGATTGATTGATTCGTCACCTACACAAAGTATGAGTTCTCCTATGGCAACATCAATTTTAGTCTTGGCAGTTGCTAGAAAAGGTCTTCCTAAAATTAAGGGGATTGTATTATCCTCATCCATATCTAAAACAACAAAATCTACTGGGAAAACAAATTTATCGATTTTGACAAGAACATCTTTGATAATGCCCTTAGGAATTCTAATAGTTTGATCAGCTAACTGTATACTCATCCTAGTTTGTTTGGGCTTCCCTAGACCTAGTCATTTAAATAATGTATAAGGCATGACATTTATGCTTGCCCCTAAATCAGCTATCGCATGATCAATAGCTAAACTACCAATTAAACATGGAATTGTAAAACTCCCTGGACCTTTTAGCTTTCGTGGTAGTCTATTCTGTAACATTGCTGAGCATGCTGTGTTTAATTCCACGTAGTGCTCTTCGTCTAATTTGCATTTGTTAGTCAAGAGTTGTTGTAACACCCCAAACCCGGTCAATACACCACGATCGAATCTGGTATGTTACAAGGAAAAAGGATTTGAGAGGTTTAGGTTTCCGTTTAAAAGTTTGATGAAAAACTTCTTCGTATGTTTTGTTCTTGTAGAAAACTTGAGCATGATTGTTTAAAAGTGATAGGGTATTTGAAAAACCGAAAATTTTAAAAACTTAATCAGTTATGCAAGTAAAACAAGTTTACCTCATGTAGAAATTTAAGTAATCCTAGTTGTTGCTTAACCACTTTTTTTCCTTATGTTAATAAGAAATCACACTCAAGTTTGGAAGACAGTTGAGTTTCATTTAATTTGAATTACAGTGTGATACCCGATGGTAGAGTTTAAAACATATCGCTTCGTAGTTTTGAAAACCTTATCTTTCCAGGTTTTATCGAATATTACCCAGTAATTTGTTAAGGCACATTTGAAATCCAATCTAGGCAAGTAAATAACAAAATATAAGTTTAAAATTTTTAAAGAGGCCTTTTACAAACCCAACATAACCAAATGAAATTAAATAAGATAAAGTACCAAGTTTGGAAAATCAGTGCAAGTCCGAATTTATTTTTGGCATGGGCACCTCGAGTCCACCCCGGCTCCGTGTCTGCGATCTACGTGTCACCTGAAATGATAAGGGAGAAGGTGAGTCACAAGACTCAGTGCATAGATCCCTCCCCCGGTATAACATGCTAACACACATCATAACAAAGCAATGCAAGTAATGCACCCGATCCTAACCATCCATATCACCTTTTCTACCCCGTGTGGTACCAAACCACTAGTGGTGCCAAACCACTGGTGACCCAAAGTCACGATATCCATAGATGTGGTGCCAAACCACTGGTGACCCAAAGTCACGAAAGATCCATTTGTAGGGCCAACCCACGTGTGATACCAAATCACTAGCGAGGATCCCATATCTCAAAAGTGGGGCCAACCCACGGTGGTGTTAACCACAGGGACGAGTCGCTATGAGGTGCCAAACCTCTGGTGTCCCAAAGACACAAGTGTGATACCAAATCACTGGTGACCGTAGTCACAATTAAAATGATGGGACCAACCCATCGTGTGATACCAAATCACTTGCGTCAATCCCGTATAATCAACCGTAGGGCCAACCCACTGTGGTACTAACCCATTGGGACGAGACGCGGAGGTGCCAAACCTCGTGACCCAAAGTCACAATAATCAAGTGTGGTACCAAACCACCGGAGGTGCTAAACCTCCGTGTCCCAAAGACACGGAT
The DNA here is from genome assembly GCA_025506655.1 of Gossypium rotundifolium. Taxonomy (NCBI): domain Eukaryota; kingdom Viridiplantae; phylum Streptophyta; class Magnoliopsida; order Malvales; family Malvaceae; genus Gossypium; species Gossypium rotundifolium. The sequence goes on from CP106729.1 coordinate 113,179,200, forward strand.
ATCATATTTCCCCCTCCTCTCATATCACCCATACATATCATACTGATGCAAATCATGCCATTATGCAAACATGCTAATATAGTATCACCTCACATATTACATACATCAGCAATCATGCTAGCATATACCATTAAGAGAACTCGCAATGGAACGAACTTACCCGGTTCCGTGCTCATACCCCATTGGGTACCATATCACTCATCATACTGTTTCACTTAATACACCAACATATTATTAACATATTACTAGGTAATCAGTGTGTTAGCTTACACACCTGTTAGAACGTATGCTCAAACCCCACAGAATCGGTTAAATCCCTCGATTATCGTGCTCTTAGGATCGGCCAAACACAAGGTTAGTCACATATAACTTTCGATCAAAACCAATAAACCAACAGGGTTTGCGTTAAACCTTTACCTCGCAAAATGGTTTGGTTTCCTACCAAACTCGAAGCAACAATGGTTCCTTCTGATAATCGGCCTCCCTCTAAAACAAAAACCGTTAATCTCATCAATCTTTGGCTTAACAACTCTAAAGAAAACCATTAAAGCAACCTCTTACCACCACTTACCCAACGATTATCAGAGAAGGAAGGCTCTCCTTGCTTGCTTTCGAACTCCAAAGGTCCTATACGAAAACGATTACCAAACCAAACGTTAACTCCTTTTAACAGATACTGAAATCGGCCCTTAAACACACTAAAAATCAGCAAAGTACAAGAAAGAGGAGAAATGGCCATTCGGCCAAACACTTACCTCCTACTAGGCCGATTGAAACCAGAATCCAACAAGAGAAAAAAGGTTCGGCCAACACCCTTAACCAAAGGAGAAAAGGAGATTCGGCCTTTTGAGAAATGGGAAGAATGATTGGGAACAAAAGGCTAAGGGGGTTTATAGAATGATGAATGGAGGGGTGCTTTCGGTTCAAAGAAAAAGAGATGGAGGATGAAGTTTTTGGAAGGATGTGTTTCGGTCAAGAAGGGAGAGAGAAAAGCTAGTTTCGGCTTCAACAATTGGAAAAGAAAGGGAGAGAAATGAACATTCGGCTACCAAGGTTTTCAAATGAGAAAAGAGAAAAAAAAATGTGGAGAAGAAAGTGTAGTAGTTTTGGCAAGTAAAGGTGCTTGAGGTTTCGATTTACACAAGATGCAAAAGAGAAGAAATGAGAACAATATTCGGCCACACACACACCAAGTTAAAAGATGCAAAGTAATTTTTGGCAAAACGATACTTGGACTTTCGGTTTATGGAGAACAAGAGAAGAAATGATCTTGAAGTTTTTGCTAGCTTTTGACTAAAAGAAAATTGGCTTACCAAAAGAGTTTGTGACTGAAAATGCACATTTGCCAAATGCAAATTCGGCACACTCCTACTACACCAAAACCGGCCACTCACTTCCCCCCCAAAATCTCTCCAAAATCCGGCCAAACTCCCCCAAACACTCCCAAGCCACCAATTCAAACTAGTTGAACTAGTCTCCCTCCTAACTTCACTCTCCACCCATCATTTGAAGTTTTGACTTGGTCCAAGGAAGAGTTTGAACTGCCTACAACTCCTCCCCTCCATACCGTCAAAATGGAAGCCAAAATGGAGCATTCTGCAGCTTGAACACAGGACCTCTCCCCCCTTGCCATTGACGCCAAGCCAAGCTCCTAATGGCGCCTTACTTGCCACTCCACCAAGGCTTCTCTTATGCTAAAATTCACCTAAAATATTTATAAACCCCACTCCTTCACTCCTCTCACCTAAGCCTAAAACAAAATTTTTCCTACCACTCGGGCTTACACCTAGCTTATAACTAAGCCCCAACAACATCAAAATAACAACATAGCACACCATGCACATGCAACCAAGCCAAAAATAAAATAGCCCATAACCCGGGATATTACAGCTGTTTTAAAAATTTCCTCAAGTTTGTCATTTGAAAAAGAGCTTCAAGAAGGGGTAAGTTAATATGTAATTTCTTTAAGAGTTGAAGAAACTTACCAAACTGTTCTTCTGAATCATCTCTTTTTATCGCTTCGAGATAAGGTATACGAGGTTGGTACTCCTTGATTACTGGTTTTGGCTTTTCTTGTGTTACCTCTACCTTACCTTCATCTACCTTATTTTCTTGTATTGGAATGGGTTCCTCTAACCCTTTACTGTCATTAGCTGAGATGGCTTGAATTTGCTCATTTGGGTTGATCTCTATGTTACTTGGTAGACGTCCTTGTGGTCGTTCAAATAGTAGCTTTGCAAGTTGTTCGACTGCATTAGTTGCCTCCTTCACTGACTTCATAAGTTCCCCCATTCGATTCTCGTTACTTTTAATTGTTTTCTCAGTTTCTTGGAACTGATTTTCTGTGTTTGCAATAAATTTTGTCAGCATCTCTTCGAGGCTTGGCTTTTTCTCTTGTGGCTATGACTGATTTTAGAAGTTTTGAGGAGGTTTTTATCTTTGATTCCCTTGATTTACTTGGCCTCCCCATGAAAATTTTGGGTGGTTCCTCCAACCTGGATTGTAAGTGTTACTATAAGGATTGTTATTGGGTCTGAAATTATTACCTATATAGTTTGTCTGTTTGGTTTCTGCGTCCGATTGGTAGGGTGGGTACTCAGGATTCGCCATAGTTCCACTTGCATTACACTGCATGACTAGGTGTACCTGCGAGGAACATAAACTGTCAAGCTTTTTATTCATCAACTCTACCTGATTTGACAACATGGTCATTGCATCAAGGTTGTAAACTTCGGCTGATTTTGTCAGTTTTATCCTTGTAACTTGCCATTGATAGTTATTCAGTGACATCTCTTCAATGAACTCGTAGGCAGCTTTAGGAGTTTTATTATTCAGGGTTCCACCGGTGGATGAATTGATTAGTTGCCTCGTTAAGGGGTTTACACCATTATAGAAAGTTTGGACTTGTAGCCACAAGGGTAGACCATGGTGTGGACACCTTCTCAAGAGATCCTTGTATCTCTCTTATGCGTCGTATAATGTCTCTAAATCCATCAGCACAAACGAAGAGATATCGTTCCTTGATTTGGCCATTTTGGCTGGTGGGAAATATTTTAATAAAAAATTTAAGGTCATTTGTTCCCATGTAGTGATTGACCCTCATGGTAACGAGTTCAACCACTGTTTGGCTTTATTCCTTAATGAAAAGGGGAATAACCGAAGACAAATGGCATCATCAGAAATGCCATTTATTTTGAAAGTATCACAGAACTCAAAAAAATTAGCTATATGAGTGTTCGGGTCTTCGTCCTGCAAACCATCAAATTGAACAAACTGTTGAATCATTTGTATTGTGTTAGGCTTTAATTCAAAATTATTAGCGGCTATAACAGGCCTAACAATACTAGATTCAGCTCCTATTAAATGAGGTTTAGCATAATCATACATAGTACGTGGAGCATTGTTTTCTTCCACATCTCGTGGTGGATTATTCTCGTCCATCCCTTCAGTAGGATTGGATCTGTCTTCTCTCTCTTCTTCCGTGTAATTTAGGGCTCGCCTAATTTCTCTGCGATTTCTCCGAACGGTAGATTTAATTTCACTATCGTATTCTAAAGGTCCTGTCGGGTTCCTTCTAGTCATAAACTAGAGGTACCTGCTAGGAAAAAATAATGAAGAAATAAAATTAGCAAAAGATACTAAAATAATAAAAATAATGGCTAAAGTAATAAAAATAGAGCTTTATTAATATTTTAGTTCCCCGGCAACGGCGCCAAAAACTTGATAGCTGAAATCAGAGCTTTAAAATTTATAATGAATGAGATCGAACCTTGAGAATAACTCTGACAACGATTAAAGGCAAGTGTACCTATCGAACAGTAGTATAGCTTAGGCAATACCGGATTATCAAACCAAAAGGAACTAAAAGTACTAATACTTACTTTCTTTTTATTATTTAGCCTAAAATATGGAGTGATTGGTTGATTTAATCTAGTTTAACAATTTCTAAGCTAAAGACAAAGATAAAAAGAATGAATAGGGAAATAACTCGAAGAAAACTCAATTGATCACGACGATACCCTCAGGAAGAATCCATCTATACTTCACTTGTTGTTCAATACTAAACCATATGATTTTATTTACTTAGTTTGATCCGTAAGACTCCCTAACGTATATTAAACCCTTTCTTGAGGCGACTAACGTCTAACCCTAGGTTAATTAATGGAACTCTCGTTCGCTTATAATAACCCCCTAGAATAGCAATAAATCGATCTATGGATTCCCATATTAGGTTTCACCCTAATCCGAAAAGATCTCGTCACCCTATCTCTAGGAGTGCGATCAACTCCGCTTAATTATGCTCAATCTACTCTTAAGCAGGGTCTATTCCTCCTCCACCTAAGCACATCATATTTGGATTAAGCATGCATAATTAAGAACAAACTAAGTATTTATCATATAATTCAAAAACCAATAACAAAAGTCATCTAGGTTTCATCCCCTTCAGGTATCTGAAGGGTTTAGTTCATAAGAAATTAAGAAAACATCTCAAGAGAAAAGATAAAACAAAAAATAGAAAATCCCTAAAACCCCCTAAAGGAATTGAAGGAGAAATTCATTATCTTGAGTAGAATTCTGGCTCTTTGAGATGGATCCACTTGGCTATCTTTGAGTGATTCCACAAAACGTGATATTCCTGGCATGGCTCCTTGGCCTAGCTCACCGCCTCACGCCCCCTTTCAGGTTACACTTAGAATGTTCATATAGACTTTTAAAATGTTTTGCTTAGCCTATAAGTGTCCCAATTCAATTATACTTCCTACTCGGTGTTTGAATAAGCTTTGAAAAGTGTTTATTTGGTTCTAAGTATCCAAATCCGAGTGAAATTGATCTTTCCCGTAATAGGGGTACGGCCATGGTACACGCCCGTGTAAATCGTTTTTAGGCCATGTCTCAATTATGTCGATTGGGGCACGGCCGTGTAAATCGTGGCATGGCCGTGTCTTAGTTAATTGGTGAGGCACGACCGTGTGGCTTGAAGTCCAGGCCGTGTCGATATTCTCTTTGGCCCAAATTGGCCCGTTTTAAGGCCGTTTCTTGCTCTTTTCATCCTCGGGTGCTTTCCTGAGTAAAAACATGAAAAGAAAGGATTAAAAGCACCTTTTTAAATAAAACAAGGGCTAAATCATCCAAAAGAATACTAAATGTGGGCCTAAAATATGTTGCTTTTACAGTTTATCAGTAGAAATCGAAGTGGTTTGAGCTTTAGAAACCAAGTACTGTTTACCTTTACTTCTGTTTGAGAACCCAACTGAAGCGATTGATCGAGTAGTGAAATCTCTCGATTTCTTGGATGAGGATTGAAATGACTTACCCAATTGTTTCTTTCTCGAGTCACGGGACTCAATTTCAGCCTTTCTTTTCTCTTTGGCCAATTCATTGGCCTTACAAGCTCTCTCTACTAGCACAATAAATTCTTTCAGTTCTAGAATACCAACAAACAATCGGATGTCCTCATTTAATATGTCCTCAAACCTCTAACACATGATGGCTTCAGTGGATACGCACTCCTGAGCGTATTAACTGAGCCTTACAAACTCACGTCCATATTCAGTTACTGTCATTCGACCTTGTTTTAGGTCAAGGAATTTCTTTCTTTTCTAATCGATAAACCTTTGGCTAATATACTTCTTTGGAACTCTTCTTAGAAAAATTTCCAATTAACTCTCTCCCTTGGTACAATGAATACAAGGGTGTTCCACCACTGATAACCTGAATCTCTCAAGAGAGACACAACACATTTCATACACTCTTCTAGGTGAGCAAGACAATTCATCAAATACCCTAATGGTATTTTCAAGCCAGAATTATGCTCTTTTCGGATCGTCATCTTTATTATCTCAGAACTCCTCAGCTCTTTTTTTCTGGATTCTATCAACCGAGGGCTTCTCCCTTCTTACCATTTCTACAACTTGGGGAGCTACAGGGATAGGCTGAGGGTTTGGAGGGGTGGAGCTTTTTATTGAGCGGCCGAGTTCGTTCGAACGAACTCTGAGAACCACTCGTTCATCATTTGAAGAAGGCTTCCCGAGCTTCTCCTCCCTGACTCACAGTCACTGGTCTATTTTCATTTTTAGTTGGCACCATCCCTTAGGCGAGGGCTGCTGCGTTACTTTCTACATCATCTACCACTGCTCTGTCGGGATCCATTCGCTATATGAAAACATATTTTAAATCGTCAAGAGTCTTCACACTATCATTATGTATATACACATATGTATGGCATGTATAGCTAGACTCTCACACATGTTACAGTAATCCGAGAAATGACTAAACCATAGCTCTAATACCACTAAATGTAACACCCCTTACCCGTATTCAATGCCAGAACCGGGTACAAGGCATTACCGGACTTAACATACTTAATCATACAAAATCTAACCATAAATTTTCATTCCAACTTTAGACATTTCATTTATGTTCATAACATCCCTATTATGGGCCTACGAGACCCAAAACATAGATATAGAGTGGTTAGGGACTGAACCGAAAGCTTACAAACACTTAGAAATTTTTTTCTCAAAACAGGGCCACATGCCCGTGTCTATGGCCCGTGTCCCTCACACAGCCATGACACGCCCGTGTGTGAAAACCTTGACATTCTGTTTATGACGTCAGCAGACATTTTGGGTCACATGGCAGAGCCACATGCCCGTGTGCTAGGCAGTGTGCCAAATTTAATTCTCGCAATTAATGTGCAGACTTCACACGGCCTGGGCACACGCCCATGTCCTGAGGTCGTGTCCTTCACACGGCTGAGACACACGGCCGTGTCTCTGCCCGTGTGTTTACTACTAGGCATTCTATTTTGCTAAATTTGGATGCAAAGGACACACGGCATATCAACATGCCCACAGGGCTGACCGTGTGTCACACACGACCAAGAAACACACCCGTGTGTCTACCCGTATATACAAATATAAGGTTATTTACCAAGCCATTTGCCACTCTGAAAAGCAACCACACTTATAGCATTTCTAGCAACACATAGTATAACTATAATGCACCTCTAATATCCACAATCAAGACATCCACACCTTAATTTCACACTGCGTTCATCAAGCATATACTTCACACATTACTCATTCAATTGCGCAAGCTTGCACTTCATGAATTTCACCATCATTGAATAGATATATCATAACTAGTATTGGCCAATTCCAATGGCCATTTACAAAATGAAATAATTAACACTAATATCCAACACATTGGCTAACCAATAAGACATATAACAAAATGACCAAGTTCCTATACATGCCATACCCAAAATAATCAAATTTTACTATAACCAAAAGAATAACTTGATAATGTGAATCGAGCTATGACATCCTTCAATCCCCGAGCTAGCTTGGCGATACTACAAGGAAAGGGAAAAGAGAGGGAGTAAGCATAAAGCTTAGTAAGTTTGGATGTAATAGATAACAACATAAAAACTTACAATGACATCTATATATTACATTATGAATTAACACAAAATTCTCAAGCAACATTGACATGGCTTACTCATGCTCACTCTTACCAACCACATATCACATACCGGACTCATTTCTCGTGAGTTTTGCATATGTACCTGTATCACTCCATCACATAACTTTAGCCCTTTTTCCATCTTTAACATAAACTTTAATTCTTTATCCCGTTGAACCACTTGGAATATCGAAGGATACTTGAAACTTGTCATACACGTAGTAAGATGCCAATGCCATATCCTAGATATGGTCTTACATGGGATCACATGTCGATGCCGATGCCATATCCCAGATATGTTCTTATACTGGATCTCATATCGATGTCAACGCCATATCCCAGATATGGTCTTACACGAGATCATTATCGATGCCATGTCCTAGACATGGTCTTACACGATTTCATACTGAAGCCAGGTCCCAAACGTGGTCTTAGACGGAATGACTATTCGATGCCGTTGTCATATCCCAGGTGTGGTCTTACACGGGATCTCAATTCGGTGCTGAATTCATATCCCAGATACGGACTTATATGGGACCTTATTAATCTAATGTCGTGACAAGGGTATCCCTTCTATTCCTATGGTTCAACCAGGACTTCAAAATAGTAAAACTTCATCAGTGTTTTCATCGAGACCTCATTAACCAATTTCATGAAAAGAATATATATTTCATGGAATATCAAGCATTTAAATAAATAATAACATAATGTTGATTTATTACACACAAACTTACCTCGGTACCAAAATATAGATAGTTGTTCAATTTAATCCACCACCTTGTTCTTTCCTCGGTTTAGGTCTGGACTTCGTGTTTCTTGATCTATAATGACAAATTTCACTTATTTAAATATCACATTGACTAAAATAGCCCATGAATCATATTTTGGCAAAATTATAATTTTGCCCCTAAACTTTCACATATTTGCAAAATGGTCTCTAGGCTCGTATGATGAAATGTACTCATTTTCTTGGTTACCCAAGCCTAGCCCAACCTATCTTGAGCTTATAATAGCTCACATATTTACTTCAAAACTGATTTTTACTACACATTTATCACTTTTACAAATAGGTCATTTTTAGGTGTTTCCGTGAAAAATCACTTAGAGAAAGATGTTCATCACACATCAAACTTCCATATTCCTCCATTAAACATCAAAATACATGCATGTCATACATGGGTAAGTTTTTGAACATGAACTCTAGCTTAAAATATGGCTATAAATAGCTAAATCGAGCTACGAGGATCTCAAAAATGTAAAGAACATTAAAAACGGTGCTAGGATGCACTTACTTTGAGCTTGAAAATGAACAAAATCCTAGCTATGTCTCCTCTTCAATTTTCGAAACTTAGGGAAGAAGATGGACACCAAGTTTGACTTCTTTTTCCCTTTTTATTAATTTATTAACAAAATGACTCCTTGAGATTTTTCTTTTCCATGTCCATTTTTATCCATCATAAGATATAATGATCTAATTACTAAATAAGGACCTCTAATAAATTTTCTAATGCTATCTCATACTTAAAACTTCTAGAATCTCTTATTTTTCAATTTTTGCAATTTAGTCTTAAAAGATAAATTGATCACTAAATCATAAAATTTCTTCATGAAATTTTCTCACAACCATGCAAACATGTCATAGACCTTATAAAATCCATAAAACATATATTTCTACTTTAGATTTGTGGTCTCGCAACCACTATTCTATCTAAGCCCTAAATTGGGCTGTTACAAGGACATTCAGGACTAGCACCCGAAACATGGTAACCCTAATGACATGTCATTTGTATCCTATATATTCCTAAGGTTCAAACGGAGCTTGATAGTCGTCGAAACGTCATTGGATTTCCGTTGTGACATGGTATGGTAAATAACATAACAACATTTAAATCAAATAACATTAAAACGCTATTTAAACATACGAACTTACCTCAATCACAAAACGATGAAATATGATCGACTAGTCTAACACTTTATCTTTCCCTCGATCTAAATTCGTATTAGGCTTAACTTAATCCAAATAATCAAATTCAATCCATTCAATAATCATTCTATTCAATTCAATCAAAAAATCATTTTTGCAAAATTACGCTTTTGTCCCTATTGTTTTGATTTCTTTACAATTTAGTCCTTATGCTCGTAAATTAAAGTTCATGCAATTTCATCCCTAACCAAGCTAGCCAAATTTAATATGGTTCATAGAAGCTCATAAAATTCAGTATTTCATAATTTTCACCATAAATATTACACATTTTTCAATTAAATCCCTAATTGACATTTTCAACAAAAATCACTTTACAAAAATTGATTATCTAACAACAAAGATGCATGTTCTTCCATTAGACATCAAAAACCACATGAATACATTCATGGAAAAACTCTAATCTTTTAACAGTTTTGCAAATTAGTCATTGGACTAGCTAGATTAAGCTACAACGACTTCAAAAACATATAAATCATTAAAAACGGAATTAAAAATACTTACATGCAAGCAATTTGAGATGAACGAACCCTAGCAAATTTTCCTTTGAACATTCGGTTGAACAAAACCAAATGGAACAAGATGATATCTTAATTTTACTTAATTTTTACTTTAATTTCCTCATTTACTCTTTTACCCTTTTAAAAACATCTATAATTTCAATAAAACTAATCTCATAAACGTCCAATATCACTTAAATGGTCTAATTACCATCTAAGTAATCTTACTTTAAATTTATATAGCCCTTTAATACTTTTTGCTATTAGAATTCTACTTTTCACATTTTATGATTTAGTCCTTTTACTTAATTAAACATGCAAACGATAAATTTTCTTAACGAATTTTTTATACGATCTTGCTAATATGTATTAGACACTCAAATAATAATAAAATAATTATTCACACATTGGATTTGTGGTCGAAACCACTGTTTTGATTTCACTAAAATGAGTTGTTACATTATTTCTTTAAATGTGTATTGTTGAATCTCAATTAAAATTTTATGTATACATTTGAACCACAATTAAATTTTAATGTGTATAATTGCACCAAATTAAAATTCATGTATCAAATTATACATTGGATCAAAGTTCATGAATAATTTTAAGATATACTCTATATAAAATTCAAAAAGTTCTTCAAGGACTTTAAATTTATTTTGGAAATTTGGAAACATCTATTATTTTATTTTAATGCTTTTTGAACTTTTATAATTTTTAATATTATGGTTTTAGATTTTTAAATTTGAGGACATGTAGATTTTCCTTTTACTATTATATTTGTATTTATTCTTTTCACCATGCCAACTTTTTCAAAAGTAATATAATTAATGCCAAACAATTGTTCTTATTTGCTCGTTTTTGGATAGTGTACGACTAATTTGTCCATTTTAATTTTTTTAAAAAAAAGACTAATTGCATTTTTAATGATAGAATGCAAGTGCAAACTTTTGAAATGAAACTATTGGGAGAAATAGTCATGAACTTTAAACATGAACTATAAAATGAAAATAAAAAATATCAAAAAAATATTATTCTTGTAATTTTGTTTTTAAGCACTAATTACTCCTAAATTTATAGTACAATGAAATCTTGTGTATTTAGGGCCTATTCGGGAATACTTTTAGATGTATAAATGCACTTTTAGACAGACATGTACCTAACTTAACTTGCATAAATATAAACCATCGGGCTATAAAAATTTGGTTTAGTTTAAAAACTTTCCATTTAAACTTATAACCTGCTCATCCTGGCCTACAAGGCCGTAAACATGCTTTCAGAAGTTTACAAAATTAAACCAGAAATTTTACGCACTTAGAAAAATTTTTGCCTAAACAGGGGTCACACGCTCGTGTTGCTCAAGGGACACGCCCATGTGCCCTGAGACATGCCAGTGTTCCTCACCCGTGGTCGACACTGACTTATTTCACACGATCAGACACACACTTGTGTCCCTGGCCCGTGTCCCTTACACGGCCTCGACACGCCCGTGTCTCAGCCCGTGCACCAAAACCTTGGCATTCTATTTATGACATCATCACCTCACTATGGTCACACGACCAAGGCACACGCCCGTGTCGTTAGATCGTGTGTCGAATTAAATTTCTAACATCAGGTGTAGACTTCACACGGCCTGGGAACACGCCCATGTCTATGGATGTGCCTCCCACACGGCTGAGACACATGGCCGTGTCTCTGCCTGTGTGTTTGCTATCAAACATACTGACTTGAAATTTTAACATACAAGGGACACACGGCCTGGTCACACACCCATGGGACTGACTGTGTGTCACACACGGCCTAGACACATGCTTGTGTGCCTATGTAACATCCTAAAATTTGAGATTTTATGTTCTATATTATACCATGCGATAGGCTAGTTAAAAATGTTAATTGTGTATGTTTAGGGGTCCTAAGAAGGCTTGGGGTTAAGTTGGGCCTTAGTAGAATTTTTGTGTTTATACACTTTAAGGAGAGAAGGTAAGTAGCATTAAGGCTTAAGGAAATAAGTATGTATTTTGCTAACACAAGTGGAGTGTGTGGCTTAGTGGTTGGCATCACAAGGGAGCATGGAAGGGGGAGTGGGTTCGAATCCCACCTATTGCAAAATTTGATTTTATTTTTGTGCTTCTTTCCAAAGTGTCGGCCATGGTTATAAATAAGGAAAGAAAGACTTTGTAATGATGGAAAGAAGACTAAGGATTATGGTAAGGAGGAGAACAAGGGAAAAATAAGAAAAGAAATAAAAGAAAGGGATAAGGTAGGGGAACATGTTGGCCGAATATTAGGAGTTTCCTAAGGAAGAAATTTTTGATCAACCATCATCTTTTGGGTGTTATGGGGACACGATTTTGTTAGGGGGAATGTGAGAGCCAAATTTCTTTAGCCTTTTACAAGTATTGTGCATGAAAATTTTTTCTCTCTTTTGAACATTTTTCTGCTTCTTTTCCAACCTTTTCCTTTTGTTGCCGAAACACTCAAATCATTTGGTTCATTTTTCCTTTGTTTGTCGAAACACTCAAGCCATATTGATCATCTTTTCCTTTGTGTTGGCTGAAACTCTCTAATACTCCTTTGTTCATCACTTCTAAAGAAATGCGTTGAGAAAGGGTGGATGTATAGAACCTTTCAACGAGATAGTGCTTTTTCAACTCTCTCAAAACGGAATCTATTCCAAACATATATGCCATGGTTCCTTACTTGACAGGTACAAATATCTAAATTTGATATTTTAGATACTTTTTCAAACCTATTGCCGATACTAAGTAGCGATCAAAAATTTGTATCCATTTTTCATGATATTATGCATGGATCGATATATCATGGCGAATTCTTCGAAAAAATTGTGTCGAAGGGCGGATTTATCCCGACGGGAACAAAAGTAACAATCTGTTTATAATGCTACTACAGCGGTATAGTAAGCAAAATCATACGGAAAGAAAAAGGGGGTGCGAAATAACCATAACGGATGCCTTGGATGCACATCAAGTGGTTGATATTATCCCCCCAGGACCAGAACTTCTTGTTTCAGAGGGTGAATCTATGGAAAAATAAAGTATCTTGGCGAAGTCTTTTATAATGATTTTCAGAACAACCTATGGTTGTTCAAAGACCCTTTCATACATTTTATTAGGTATCAAGGAAAGTCAATTCTGGCCTCAAAGGATACGTCTCTTCTGATCAATAAGTGGAAATATTACTTTGTCGATTTATGGCCTGCGTTATATCACTAGATCTCAATTTTTCATATATAAATGTAACTAATGTATCTCTTTCGTAAAGGATTTCTCCATAATGCCCATGGACAGTTGCTCCCGGAGTCACCAAATAAGTCTTAGCCGATCTTATTACTATAGAATCAGCTTGAACAATAAAAACTTGACCCGATTTTAGGCGTGGTCCACTTTTGGCTATACATACATTTTCACAAATAAACTGCGTATTAGTCTGGATACAACAAAATAATTTAATTAGGTCTAATGTACTTATTCGATCTAATAAGTATTTTGTATTAGAATTTAGAAATTCTATGGCTCGAATCTTTAGTATTCTGTTATTTATTAACTGTGTTTACTATTTAGGCAGAATACCGTCACCCATTCACCATTTCTTCAACCTTTCTCCCTTTCTCTTAAATCGACATCACTTTGTGGCTGAATCTTCTTTATTCTTTTCTCTTCAATAGCCTAATCTTTAACATCTTATCTCTTCTCCATTCTTTCTTGTTGGACATTTCTTTCTTGGTTGAATCGGGTAAGTGATTTCTTTCTCTTCTTTTCATTCTCTTTTCTCTCTAGCCAATTGGGTGTCCATTATCAATTGATGGTTTCACTTTGTTTCTAAACCAACACATTAATCCTTCCTACTCCCTCATATCTTGATCAACTTCTTTTTGTAGTATTCTAGTGGGTTGGCCGAATATCTCATTCTTGCCGATTTATTTCTAGCCTTATGCCCAATCGGTGGAAGTCAGATATATCATCGTTAAGGTAAGGAGTTTCTTCTTAGTTCATTCGATATCTCTCAACTTGATTATTTTGTTACTCGGATCAAAAGTTTGACTAATCGCCTATTTTAAGGATTTAACCATTCGTTCTTCTCTACTCGTTGATCCTTCGAAAGTAGTGGTAAGAGCCGAAACCCCTTGTGTGTCGATCTCATTGCGGTACATTACTTATCAATTTTTTTACTCATGGATGCAAAGGATAATCGGTCGAAAGGGATAACGTTAAGGGCACCGAAGGAAAGTGATCCCATAATTCCTACTCCTAAGTTCAAACGAAAGGCGGTATTGGCGATTCGAGATTTTCCACTGGGTTGTGGACTATCATCCAGTGAGAATAGGTAAATCATGGTTGTTCACGATATTAAGGGTAAGCATTTTTAGATCGTTGATTTAGATTTGGATTAAGAAAATCTCTTTTGTTGGTTAATCGAATGTTATGGTGTCATAGGTGCCGACGATCAAGAAGGATTAGTCCTTACCGTAATCAGGTGTGTATTCTCACACCAAAATCCCTTAGATTCGTGATTTGATATCATGTTGGAAAATAGATCGTTATTATTTACAAGGCTAAAAATCGTAATATGGCATAAATCATGTAACTTGCTTAAACAACATCATTTCTAAAAGATCTGTCAAAATCGGTATTAATTTTGTTAAATTATGAAAATGCCCTATGGGTCGAATTATGAAAATGCCCTATGGGTCAATTTTTCGAAAATACCCCTGTGGGCCAATTTGCTAGAATGCCTTAGTGGGCCGAATTATTAAATTGCTTTAATGGGCCGATTCACCAAAATAAGTCACTAGATTATTAGTTATTATATATATATATATATATATTTATTTTATTATGTATGTTGCATTTTGACATATTGCATGGGATGGGAAAAATTGTATGGAGAGTAGTGTAGCCTGGTGGCATTGCCACAATTTGTTCATTTATGAGCTTAATTATGATTCCGGTGGCTTGACCATGAAAATATTATATTTTAGTAGCTTGGCTGCAAATTGGTGTGAGCGACGGGGTGGGTTAACTTGATCCCCACAGGTGTGATTGGCTGGTCGGGGGTGTGATGGATGGATGGGTTGGGTTACATTCACCTCATTTAATTATTATTATGTAATTGGGCTTAAGCCCAAGATGATGCTATGTGGGTTAAGACCCATTGGATGACAGTAAGGGGATTATGCACTGAGTTTTAGTAACTCAATCCCTTTTTCTTAATCCTTGCAGGTAATGCTCAGTGATGTGGACTTGGGCCATGGATGACTCAGTGGAGGCTATACTTTAGAAATGGTGTTTTCGAACTTTAGTAAATTTCATTTTTCGCTTTATTTTCTTACTTTCACTGTTTTGGGTTTTAAAGTTGTAATAAGGCCCCTGGGATATGTTTTATTTTGCTTTATGTTTAGATGTACTTAATATCTTTCTTGAATTATTTTAAAAGGGGATTTTCTAAAATCATAAATAACTATTTTTTTCAAAATTGATTAACAAATGGATTTCATAACAAATATGTACAAATAATTTAACTCGGATTCTCTTTCGAATTATCAACAATATTTCTAAAAGTCATGGTTTTAAAATATAACAAATTTGAATATCGATTCTTTAATTAGTAGTATTTTTATCGAATATTTCTAATCAAATTTTTTTTTCTTAACTATAACCAAATAACACCTATTTTAGTACGAATCACAAGTTCTTATTACATTTTCTTCATGTGACATGTCAGATCCAGTCGTAATGTATGGGCCGGGTTTGAGGTATTACATTTTATGGTATCAGAGCCTGGTTGCAAAACTCGACTGTGGTTTGGGTTCAAAAGCATTTTCCAAAGCTGTTTGAATTTTAAATTATAAATGCATATTTTAGAGGAAGTATGGCATACGGTATCCAAAGCACCAAGTCGAGAAGTTTTTGTTTTCATTTTATGATTATTATGGTATGACTGTAGTA
This sequence comes from Gossypium rotundifolium, assembly GCA_025506655.1. Classification (NCBI taxonomy): domain Eukaryota; kingdom Viridiplantae; phylum Streptophyta; class Magnoliopsida; order Malvales; family Malvaceae; genus Gossypium; species Gossypium rotundifolium. The sequence continues at coordinate 113,195,114 of CP106729.1, forward strand.
AGAAAACTCCATAAAATAGAAATACTCTAGAACTTTTAGCTTTAGGAGCTGAAATTATAGAGATTGAGACTTTAGGATACGTTTTTGTGAAAACAACTTTACTTCCTATACTCCATAAAATATTGTTTAATAAACATTGAAATATCATACTGATTCATAAGACTTTTAATCAGATCAAATTGACTTAGCAAATATGAGTGCTAGAGGACGTGGACGTGGTAGATGTGGACGTGATAGAGGCCGAGGTGCTAGAGTTGCATTTGAGGCATAGGGACATATGCCAGAAATGGATGCACCTGCGTCACCAGTGACCGAAGCTATGTCACATGATCGAATGAGAGAGGATGATGCTCTACCCAAGGACCTGGTCTTGAAAAGGTCTGGGCAAGAAGGGTCGGCTCGTGGGTCGATATCTGAGCGACTTAGATAGAATGGGGCCAAAGTTTTTAGGGGTATTTTGGGTTTGGCTCCAAGTGTAGCGAGTACTGGCTTGAGGCAGTGGAGCGAATTATGGATGACCTAGATTGCACCGCCGAGCAGAAACTAAAAGGGGCTGTGTCATTGCTGAGAGACGAGGTGAATCAGTGGTGGCTCACTGTTCGAGAAGGCACTCAAGGTTGATCGTATCACCTGGGAGTTCTTTAAGACAGCATTCTAGGGAAAATATGTCAGGGCTAGCTATATGGATGCCCGAAGGAAAGAATTCTTGAATTTGGTTCAAGGAAGAAAATCTGTGGCAGCATACGAGGCAGAGTTTCTGCGTCTGAGTCGGTATGCCCGGGGTATAGTGCCGCCTAATTATGAACGCTGTGTGCGTTTTGAGGATGGATTGCGTGATGAGTTACGGGTACTGATAACCCCACAGATGGAGAGGAATTTTGCTACAGTGATGGAAAAAGCTAAGATTGCTAAAGAAGTAAAACACTCAGAATAACAAAATCAAGACAAGGATAGGGGCAGGAACAAGAGAGACTCTAGGTAATCAGGTCTTGCTAGAGGATTTTAGACAAGGCCTAGGAATGAGGGACCAGTTCGAGCGGGTGCTCCAGCTACTACCAATCAGTTGCAGCCTTGTGTGGATTGTGGAAAACTTCACTCGAGTGAATGCTGGAAGATAACTAATGGTTGTTTCAGATGTGGATCCAAAGACCATCGGTTTAGGGATTGCCCTCGAGAGCCTATTCAAACTCAGGGAGTTCGTAACAGATTTGCACAGCCAACGTGGGGCGCTCAGCAGCCGCCGAGAGGCCATGGGCCAGGTCGAGGTGGTAATGGTGTAAGACGAGGTCAGGGTGCACCAGGTAGAGGTACCGATAATAGGGGTAACACAGAGGCGAGACAGCCAGGTTTGGTCTATGCGGTCAGACGTCGAGAGGATGGTGATGCACCGGACGTCATAACTGATACGTTCTTCATATCTGATGTACCTTTTACCGCTTTAATAGACATTGGATCCACCCATTCGTATGTTGCATGTGCTGCGTCTGGAACTCTGAATATTAGATCTAAGATTACTGCTAGAGAAACAACCGTGATTAGCCCTTTAGGATAGTCGGTGTTAGTAAATAAGTGTTTAAGGATGTGCCCTTAGAAGTTTAGGGGGTAGTATTTCTATCGAATTTGATGGAACTGTCGTTCGACTAGTTCGATCTTATTTTTGGCATAAACTGGTTGGTTAAACACCGTGCGAACTTGGATTGTGCTGCAAAATAGATGGTACTAAAAACTTCGGAGGATAAGGAAGTGATGATGATAAGTGAAAGAAGAAATTATCTGTCTAACATGGTATCTACTTTAAAGGCAGAAAAGTTGGTACGAAAGGAGTGTGGAGTATTATTAGCCTTTATCAGCACTTTGGATGTCAAAGAATTGTCGGCAGAGAGTGTTAGAACGGTGAAAGAGTTTTTGACGTCTTTCCCGAAGAGCTTCCAAGATTGCCTCCGGATCAGGAGGTGGAGTTTGGCATTGAGCTGTTGCTAGGAACAGCTCTGGTGTCCATTTCTCCTTACAGAATGGCACTGAAGGAGCTCGTGAAACTTAAAGCTCAGATCCAGGAGTTGATGGATCATGGATTTATTCAACCAAGTGTGTCACCGTGGGGAGCGCCAGTGTTGTTCATTAAGAAAAAGGATGGGTCAATGCGTATGTGCATCGATTATAGACAATTAAATAAGTTTACGATCAAGAACAAGTACCCGTTATCGAAGATCGATGATCTGTTCGATCAACTGCGAGTGTAACAGACCGAATTTGACCCTAATCGAAACGGTGGTTTCGACACCATGAATCCGAGATAGAAAAATATTTTAATATTATTTTTCGTGTTAAATATATATGATTGAGCATGTGCTAAAAATTCGTGAATTTATTTGACTGTTTGTATGTTTAATTTATAGAAAAGGACTAAATTGCATAAGTGGTAAAAGTAGCCATTTATAAAATTGAGTGACTAAACTATTTTGTCTTCTTTTACAAGAGGATTAAGGTTGTAAATTGGCCCTTTTAGCATGCTAGTGGACGGCACTAAGCTTTTATAAAGCATTCTATATTTGTTTTTCTTTATATATTAAGTTTATAATAAAATATGTATTATATTATAACATTAAAATAATAAAAACATAAATGAACATTGCATGTTCATCTTTTTGGGTGCTTTTGACCGAAACTAAAAGGGGAAAAGAAGAGAAAAAGCTCTAAGGGTTTTGGCATTTCTTAATCTTGATTAAGGTATGATTCGGTTTTAGTTTTTGTTAATTTTTACGTTTTTGAGATCGTTGCTTCGAACCGTAGCCGACCCATGTTGTAATTTTTAAATCTGAGCATGTCTAAGGTTCAGCCATTAACATGGTTATATGATAATTGATGTTTGATGAATTTAATTTAAAGATAGGATTAAGATTGATAAGTTTTGTATTGAAGTTTTAGTGAAAATTGAATAAATAGGACTAATTTGTAAAAATAAAAATTTGAGAGGGCTTAAATACAAAATAAATGAAAGAAATGGACTTATATAGTCCTTATACATATTCGGCCCTTGAGTGTTGTGTTGAAATAATGTGTATTTTGTGTTTTGTGCAATTAGGACTAAAGTGAAAAAAATGTGAAACACTAGGGGTAAAAGGGTAATTTACCCATTAATGTGATTTGGGACTAAATTGAATTGAAATGTACTTGAATGAGCTGAATTTAATGTGTTTTAGATCAAGAGCAAAGAAAAGCGAAATTGGATCGGGGAAAGACAAAGGTTCTCGAATAGCCGATTTACACGGTCTATCGACAACCGAGGTAAGTCCTTAAGCTAGATTATATTAAAGAATGAATTATGAATGTGTTAATGACAATGTTTGATAAATTTGGGCATGTTTTTATGTGATAGCTGAATGTAAAGGTAGTATATCGAATTGGATATGTTTTGTTAATACCTTGTAAAGGTGTATAATCGATATGATATGTGGAGTATACAATGATGTAATGATTTTATTTAGAAAATGTGAACAAGTTAGATGAGTTTGAAATGTGACAGAATTATGAAATTTAAGTGATTAAGTTGGATATGGTATTATTGAAATGTGCATTGGAATGTTGATATTTCGGGCTATTAGCCTAGCAGGCCTTGTGCCGGTGTTACTTATTAGGCTTTGATGCCTAGCAGGCCTTGTGCCAGTGTTACTTATCAGGCTTTGATGCCTAGCAGGCCTTGTGCCGGTGTTACTTATCAGGCTTTGATGCCTAGCAGGCTTAGTCTTAGGTGACATATTCGGCTTTGTGCCTAGCGAGCTTAGTGCTTGGTGACATATTCTAAGCTTCGTGCCTAGCGAGCTTCGAGCCTATGACATATTCGAACCGTGCCTAGTAGGCTTAATGCTTGGGTGAATTGATATAAATGGAAAATTTGAGAACCGAATAAGGTAAGTTATATTTAATGTTTTGTGTTAAAAGCTCGGGTAAGAGTTGGCATATTATGTTTAGAAGGATTGAAGTGAGTAAAGTTCTTATTGTTTTGAATCAAATTTGATGTGTTGAAATGGTCAATTGCCCAAGTACTATATTTTATAATGTTGAACCTATCATTAATGTGAATGTACATAGCTTATATGTGAAGTTGATAAAGTATATGTTCATGATGACATAGTGATAATAATCGATACAAATGTGACCCTAGTATTCGGCTAAGTGTATTATATATATATAGAAAAATTTATGTACAATATTATCAGTTTGAAGATTAAAGTGTTTACCTGTATGTTCATTATAAGTATATGTGCTTAAGACTTACTAAGCCAGTGAGCTTACTCTATTTATGTTTGTGTTCTATTTTATAGATCGATAATTCAACTACGGGCTCAGGGGATCATCAAGAAAGTCGACCACACTATCACTCTCTTTGGTATAGTTATGTTTTGTAAACTTTTGAATCAAAGGCATGTATAGGCTTTGTTTTGATAAGTAATGAATGATGTTCAAATTGTAAATATAAATATGGCCTTGCGAATAAGGCTGTTGCTTTTGGTTAAGTTTAGGTTTTACATTTTGATATAGTAGTTTGCATTATAATACCATTAGATATGTGATTTCGGTCATGCTTTAAATCACACATGGAAAATGATCATATGATATATATATATATATGGTGTATTGTTGGGATATGCCGTTAGCTAATAAGGATAAATGTTGGATGCTAGATGATTTAAATTATATAATATGTTAGCAAGTTAATATGTTGCTATATATATATATATATATATTTTGAAAATGGTTTAGTAATGCTTGATTATATTGTTATTAATTTTTCATGTTGGATATATCATGAAAGTTTATTTCATGTTATGTTATGTGTGAAATATTAACGATCAAATTATAGTATACTTACTTGTAATATTCGCCATGGCATTGGTTTAGTTTGGAGTTTATATTTTATTGGATGTTCATATGCATTCGGACATGAGGTTTGAATGGTTAAATTATTTTTGGTGAACATTTAGTGATAGGGCGCATGTGATTATATAAATATAGTTATATGATTTGTATTAATAACATTATAGATATATTCCTGAGTTAAGCACATTTGAAAAGGATATGATTCGGACATGAGGTTTGAATGGTTAAATTATTTTTGGTGAACATTTAGTGATAGGGCATTTGATTATATAAATATAGTTATATGATTTGTATTAATAACATTATAGATATATTCCTGAGTTAAGCACATTTGAAAAGGATATGATTAAGTTTATATGAGGGATTAATCTTTTATGGTTAAGGTCATATATGAGCTTGGTTTTGCATAATTTGATCATGTCATCTATAACGAATTAACTGATAATGTAGATGGATGATAATGGTAATTAGCAAAGCTTTGTCATGTAGGTATATTTGTCTTAAATATTAATGCATTTGATTGGTATAAATTGAACAAGGGTGGATGTACATATTCGGCTAATGTATTCAAAAATGATCAAATGAATAGTCTTTTTACTATTTGATTGAAACTTGTTTTTATATGATAGTAATGATATTATTTGTAATAAGCTTGTTAACATTATAATTTTTAAAATGAAAGTACATGTTTGATCGTGATAGCATGGATTAATTACTATTAATTAATGTAATAGTATTTGTATGAGTGTGTTGATTTGGTGGTTTGAGTAATGCCTCGTAACCCTAAGTGGTGGTTAGGGTGTTACATTTTATTGGTATCGAGCTACGGTTTAGTCGATTCTAGGACTACCGTAGTACGTAAGAAGTCTAGCTATACATGCCTTTGAATTTTATATGTGATAGTGTGGTGACTTGACAATTTCAATTGTATTTTATATAGTAAATGGATTCCGGTCCGATAGAGTCGTGGTGATGATGTGGAGAGTGTTGCGCTGGTCTCGCACATGGATCGGCGCCATTAGACTCTCAACCGCGATTCTGGTAACCACGAGGAGAGGCTAAACAAGCCTTCTACCAAATGATGAATGAATGGTTTACCCGGTTTGTTCGAATAATCCTGTTTGTACAACAAACTCCACCCCGAATAATCCAACTCCGGTACCTTCAAGACTTCGATGATAGATCCAATGAGATCTAGTAGGCCTCTGTTGAAAATCGGAAATTTAGGGCCAAGGAATTCAAGGCTAATGATGATGATGATGCAGAGCGAGCTGAAATGTGGCTTGATAACACTATTCGGTACTTGATGAGCTATCCCACACCTGCACGAATGTTTGAAATGTGTTATATCTTTACTTGGGACACCGCTTATCTTTGGTGGAATACACTAGTATCGTGGTTCCAAAAGAAAAAGTGACATGGGATTTCTTCCGAATGAATTCGCAAGAAATATATCACCAGAGGTTCATCGACCGTAAACGTAAAGAATTTCTTGAACTAAAATAGGGGCAAATGACCGTAACTGAATATGAGCGAAAATTTGTCAGATTGAGCCGATATGCTCGGGAGTGTGTATCAATTGAAGCCATCATGTGTAAAAGGTTTGAAGGCGGTCTGAATGAAGAGATAAAGTTGCTTGTTGGCATTCTTGAAATTCAAGAATTTGTGACTCTAGTTGAGCGAGCTTGCAAAGCTGAAGAGCTCGGGAAAGAGAAAAGAAAGGCTGAGACAGAAGCTAGAGACATTCGTAAGAGGTCATCGGGTAAGACTTTCCATTCCACATCTAAGAAGTTCAGATATGATTTCAGCCAACATAAAGTTACTTCAGATTTACCTAGACGTGATCGACCTCCAGTGGGCTCCCGAGCTACCTCGATGGCCAGTGTTGGTAACGTTCTACAGAATTGAGTTGAATGCAAACATTGTGGAAAATGGCATTCTGAGAGTTGTAGAGTTCGTGATCGGTCCTACTTTAAATGTGGATCCTCAAATCATTTTATTCGAGAGTGCCCGATGTTAGCTGAGCAGAATACGGCATAGAACTCTAGACAGAGCAGTGCATCAACACGAGGCAGACCAACCAGGCATTCTGGTAATGTAGGTGGTAGTCATAGAGGGACGAAGAACACAGCAGTTCGATCTGAGGCTAAACCTCCAGCTAGAGCTTATGTTACTCGAGCTAGAGAGGATCTCGCTTCTCGGATGTCATTACCGTACTTTCACCCTTTATGATACTCTGTGATTGCATTGATTGATCTGGTTCGACCTATTCATATGTATGTGAAACTACGGTATTGAAGAAGACTCGCCATTGAGTCTCTCGAGTTTGTGATTCGCGTATCCAACCCTTTAGGTAGATATGTGTTTGTTAATAAAGTGTGTAAAGGTTGCCCGTTGATGATTCGGGATTTTTGTTTCCCAGTCGATTTAATGCTGTTGCCCTTCAATGAGTTTGATATAATTTTGGGAATGGACTGGTTAACTTCACATGATGCAGTGGTGAATTGTAAAAGAAAGCTTATTGATTTGAGACATCAGAACGGTGAGATCATTAGAATTGAATCCAGTGATTTAAGTGGGTTTCCTATAGTTATATCCTCGATGTTAGCCCGGAAGTATGTAAGAAAAGGTTGCGAAGCTTATTTGGCTTATGTACTGGATAATAAATTGTCTGAGAAACAGATTGAATCTATACCGATTGTATGTGAATACCCAGATGTGTTTCCTGAAGAATTACCGGGTTTACCCCCAGTATGAGAGATTGAGTTTAGCATTGAATTAGCACCGAGAATGACTCCTATCTCAATAGCTCCATATCGGATGGCGCCTACTGAGCTAAAAGAGTTGAAAGCACAGTTGCAAGAGTTAACAGAATCGACTTTGCGACCAAGTTTCTCCCTTAGGGTGCACCGATTCTTTTGTGAAAAGAAAGATGGGACGATGCGAATGTGTATTGATTATCGAAACCGAATAAGGTAACTATAAAGAATAAGTACCGTTACCTCGGATTGATGATTTGTTTGATCGGTTGAAAGGGGCTTCAATATTTTCAAGATAGATTTGAGATCGGGTTATTATCGATTATGAGTCGAGATCTGAGATGTGCCAAAGCGCATTAGGACGAGGTACGGACATTTTGAGTTTTTGGTTATGCCTTTGGGCTTACTAATGCACTGCTATTTTTATGGATTTGATGAATCGAGTTTTAGGCAGTTTTGGTTTGATTTGTGGTAGTATTTATTGATGATATGTTGATCTACTCCAAAGATGAAATCGAGCATGCTGAGCATTTGAAATTAGTGCTACAAACTTTGCAAAATCAGCGGTTGTATGCGAAGTTTAGTAAGTGTGAGTTCGGATGAAAGAGGTGAGCTTTTTGGGACATGTTGTTTCAAAGATCGGGCATTCGAGTTGATCCGAACAAAATCTCGGTTATACTTGATCGGAAGCCACCGAAAAATGTTTCTGAGATTCGATGTTTTCTAGGACTTGTGGGTTACTATCGACATTTTGTGAAAGGTTTTTCTATGATAGCTACCCCGTTGACAAAGTTGTTGCAGAAAGATGTCAGGTTCGAGTGGTCAGAAAAGTGTCAGAAAAGTTTTGATCAGCTGAAAGCCCTTTTGACTGAAGCTCCAGTGTTAGTTCAGCCTGAATCGGGTAAAGAATTTGTTGTTTATTCTGATGCTTCTTTGAATGGTTTGGGCTACGTTTTGATGCAGGAAGGCAAAGTTGTAGCCTACGCTTCAAGACAATTGAAGCCGCATGAAAGAAATTACCTGACGCATGATTTAGAACTTTCAGCTATTGTGTTCGCATTGAAAATTTGGCGTCATTATTTATTTGGTGAGAAATGTCACGTTTACTCGGATCATAAAAGCCTAAAGTATTTGATGACTCAGAAAGAGTTGAACTTGAGATAACGTAGATGGTTAGAACTGTTGAAAGACTATGAGCTAGTGATTGACTACCATCCGGAGAAAGCTAACGTGGTTGCAGATGCATTAAGTCAAAAATCATTGTTTGCTCTTCGTGCATTGAACACACAGATGGTTATGTCAAGTGATAGTTCAATCATAGCTGAATTAAAAGCAAGACCGATGTTTATTCAGCAAATTTATGATGCACAAAAAGCTGACAAAGATTTGATTGTTAAACGGGTTCAGTGTGGAAATAATGCAGAGTCTGAATTTCGAATTGATGAAAATGACTGCTTGAAATACAAAGGCTGAATGTGTGTACCGAGGGATGTGGAATTGATTCAGATGCTATTGAAAGAAGCTCATAATAGTCAGATGTCGATACATCCGGGTAGCACGAAAATGTATAATGACTTGAAGCAGTTCTACTGGTGGCCTGGTATGAAACGAGATATATCTGAATTTGTTTCAAAGTGCTTAATTTGTCAGCAAGTAAAAGCCGAACATCAAGTGCCTTCTGGGTTGCTTCAGCCGATCATGATATCTGAATGGAAATGGGATAGAATCACTATGGATTTTGTATCTGGTTTACCTATAACACCGAGCAAGAAAGATGCAGCCTGGGTTATAGTTGATAGATTGACCAAATCGGCTCATTTTGTACCAATTCAAACGGACTACTCACTTGATAAACTTGTCGAATTGTATATATCACAAATTGTGAGGTTGCATGGTGTGCCGAGTTCCATTGTTTCAGACAGAGACCCGAGGTTCACATCACGATTTTGGAAGAAGTTGCAAGATGTTTTAGGTACTAAACTTCATTTTAGTATAGCCTTTCATCCCCAGACGGATGGACAATCCGAGAGAACTATTCAGATACTTGAGGACATGTTGAGATGTTGCATTCTTGAGTTTGAAGATACTTGGGAACGATACCTACCTCTGATTGAATTTGCCTATAATAACGGTTTTCAATCTAGTATCAAAATGGCGCCTATGAAGCCTTATGCGGCGAAGGTTTCGAACGCCATTATCTTTGGATGAACTCAAGAAGAATAAGATACACGGGTTGATTTGATTAAAGAAACCGAATAGAAAGTAGCTATTATTAGAGACAATTTGAAAGTCGCCTCGGATCGTCAAAAGTCTTATCTTGATTTGAAACGTAAAGACATTGAATTTCAAGTTGGAGATCGAGTATTCTTGAAAGTTTCTCCGTGGAAAAAGGTACTTCAATTTGGTCGAAAAGGCAAACTTAGTCCGAGATTCATCGGACCTTATGAAATTACTGAACGTATTGGGCCTGTTGCTTATAGATTGAAGTTGCCTTCTGAGATAGAAAAGATACATGACGTATTTCATGTTTCGATGCTTTGTAAGTACAGATCAGATTCGTCCCATGTGATTACACCATCTGAGATTGAAATCTGACCCGATATGATGTATGAGGAAGAACCGATTCATATTTTAGCTCGGGAAAAGAAAGAGTTAAGAAACAAGAAAATTCCATTAGTGAAAGTACTGTAGAAAAGGCACGGAGTTGAAGAGGCTACGTGGGAGCCTGAAGATTTAATGAGGCAACAATATCCGATGTTGTTTAACGGTAAGATTTTCGGGACGAAAATCCTTAAGGGGAGAGTTATAATGCATCGAATTTGATCCTAATCGAACGATGGTTTGAGACCATGAATCTGAGACAAAAAATATTTTAATATTATTTTCGTGTTAAATATATATGATTGAGCATGTGCTAAAAATTCGTGAATTTATTTGACTGCTTGTATGTTTAATTTATAGAAAAGGACTAAATTGCATAAGTGGTAAAAGTAGCCATTTATTAAATTGAGTGACTAAACTATTTTGTCTTCTTTTATAAGAGGATTAAGGTTGTAAATTGGCCCTTTTAGCATGCAAGTGGGATGCACTAAGCTTTTATAAAGCATTTTATATTTGTTTTTCTTTATATATTAAGCTTATAATAAAATATGTATTATATTATAACATTAAAATAATAAAAACATAAAAGAACATTGCATGTTCATCTTTTGGGTGCTTTTGACCAAAACTAAAAGGGAAAAGAAGAGAAAAAGCTCTAAGGGTTTCGGCATTTCTTAATCTTGATTAAGGTATGATTCGATTTTAGTTTTTTTTTAATTTTTACGTTTTTGAGATCGTTGCTTCGAATCGTAGCCGACCCGTGTTGTAATTTTTAAATCTGAGCATGTCTAAGGTTTGGCCATTAACATGGTTATATGATAATTGATGTTTGATGAATTTAATTTAAAGATAGGATTAAGATTGATAAGTTTTGTATTGAAGTTTTAGTGAAAATTGAGTAAATAGGACTAATTTGTAAAAATAAAAATTTGAGAGGGCTTAAATGCAAAATAAATGAAAGAAATGGACTTATATAGTCCTTATACATATTCGGCCCTTAAGTGTTGTGTTGAAATAATGTGTATTTTGTGTTTTGTGCAATTAGGACTAAAGTGAAAAAAATGTGAAACACTAGGGGTAAAAGGGTAATTTACCCATTAATGTGATTTGGGGCTAAATTGAATTGAAATGTACTTGAATGAGCTGAATTTAATGTGTTTTAGATCAAGAGCAAAGAAAAGCGAAATTGGATTGGGGAAAGACAAAGGTTCTCGAATAGCCGATTTACACGGTCTATCGACAACCGAGGTAAGTCCTTAAGCTAGATTATATTAAAGAATGAATTATGAATGCGTAAATGACAATGTTTGATAAATTTGGGCATGTTTTTATGTGATAGTCGAATGTAAAGGTAGTATATCGAATTGGATATGTTTTGTTAATACCTTGTAAAGGTGTATAATCGATATGATATGCGGAGTATACAATGATGTAATGATTTTATTTAGAAAATGTGAACAAGTTAGATGAGTTTGAAATGTGACAGAATTATGAAATTTAAGTGATTAAGTTGGATATGGTATTATTGAAATGTGCATTGGAATGTTGATATTTCGGGCTATTAGCCTAGCAGGCCTTGTGCCGGTGTTACTTATCAGGCTTTGATGCCTAGCAGGCCTTGTGCTGGTGTTACTTATCAGGCTTTGATGCCTAGCAAGCCTTGTGCCGGTGTTACTTATCAGGCTTTGATGCCTAGTAGGCTTAGTGCCGATGACATATTCGGGCTTTGTGCCAAGTAGGCTTAGTACCGGTGACATATTCGGGCTTCGTGCCTAGCAAGCTTCGAGCTGGTGACATATTCGGGCTTCGTGCCTAGTAGGCTTAATGCCTGTGAATTGATATAAATGGGAAATTTGAGAACCGAATAAGGTAAGTTATATTTAATGTTTTGTGTTAAAAGCTCGGGTAAGAGTTGGCATATTATGTTTAGAAGGATTGAAGTGAGTAAAGTTCTTATTTTTTTGAATCAAATTTGATGTGTTGAAATGGTCAATTGCCCAAGTACTATATTTTATAATGTTGAACCTATCATTAATGTGAATGTACATAGCTTATATGTGAAGTTGATAAAGTATATGTTCATGATGACATAGTGATAATAATCGATACAAATGTGACCCTAGTATTCGCTAAGTGTATTATATATATATAGAAAATTTATGTACAATATTATCGGTTTGAAGATTAAAGTGTTTACCTGTATGTTCATTATAAGTATATGTGCTTAAGACTTACTAAGCCAGTGAGCTTACTCTATTTATGTTTGTGTTCTATTTTATAGATCGATAATTCAACTACGGGCTCAGGGGATCATCAAGAAAGTCGACCACACTATCACTCTCTTTGGTATAGTTATGTTTTGTAAACTTTTGAATCAAAGGCATGTATAGGCTTTGTTTTGATAAGTAATGAATGATGTTCAGATTGTAAATATAAATATGGCCTTGCGAATAAGGTTGTTGCTTTTGGTTAAGTTTAGGTTTTACATTTTGATATAGTAGCTTGCATTATAATACCATTAGATATGTGATTTCGGTCATGCTTTAAATCACACACGGAAATGATCATATGATATATATATGGTGTATTGTTGGGATATGCACTTAGCTAATAAGGATAAATGTTGGATGCTAGATGATTTAAAGCATGTAATATGTTAGCAAGTTAATATGTTGTTATATATATATATATATATATTTGAAAATGGTTTAGTAATGCTTGATTATGTTGTTATTAATTTTTCATGTTCGGATATATCATGAAAGTTTATTTCATGTTATGTTATGTGTGAAATATTAACGATCAAATTATAGTATACTTACTTGTAATATTCGGCCATGGCATTGGTTTAGTTTGGAGTTTATATTTTTATTGGATGTTCATATGCATTCGGACATGAGGTTTGAATGGTTAAATTATTTTTGGTGAACATTTAGTGATAGGGCGCATGTGATTATATAAATATAGTTATATGATTTGTATTAATAACATTATAGATATATTCCTGAGTTAAGCACATTTGAAAAGGATATGATTAAGTTTATATGAGGATTAATCTTTTATGGTTAAGGTCATATATGAGCTTGGTTTTATGTAATTTGATCATGCCATCTATAATGAATTAGCGATAATGTAGATGGATGATAATGGTAATTAGCAAAGCTTTGTCATGTAGGTATATTTTTCTTAAATATTAATGCATTTGATTGGTATAAATTGAACAAGGGTGGATGTACATATTCGCTAATGTATTCAAAAATGATCAAATGAATAGTCTTTTTACTATTTGATCGAAACTTGTTTTTATATGATAGTAATGATATTATTTGTAATAAGCTTGTTAACATTATAATTTTTAAAATGAAAGTACATGTTTGATCGTGATAGCATGGATTAATTACTATTAATTAATGTAATAGTATTTGTATGAGTGTGTTGACTGGTGGTTTGACGAGTAATGCCTCATAACCCTAATTTGGTGACAGATACGGGTTAGGGGTGTTACAGCGAGGGGCTTCGATTTTCTCGAAGATAGACTTGAGATCGGGGTATCACCAGTTAAAAGTCAAGGAGGTGGATATTTACAAGACAGCGTTTTGAACTATATATGGGCATTACGAGTTCTTAGTGATGCCGTTTGGGTTAACAAATGCACTAGCTGCATCTATGGACATGATGAACCAAGTCTTCCAACCCTATCTAGACCGATTTGTGGTTATGTTCATAGATGATATCTTGGTGTACTCAAAGACAGAAGAGGAGCATGATTCGCATCTACGGGTCGTATTGCAGATATTAAGGAAGAAGCAATTGTATGCCAAATTCAGTAAGTGTGAATTTTGGCTGAAGGAGGTGACCTTTTTGGGGCATGTTGTGCCTGCCGAGGGAATTAGAGTTGATCCCCACAAGATAGAGGCTGTATTAGACTAGAAGCCACCGAATTTAGTGGTAGAAATTTGAAGTTTTCTAGGTTTGGCTGGGTATTACAGGCATTTCGTTAAGGGATTTTCGTTGATTGCTACACCCCTAACTAAGCTATTGCGAAAGGGAGTACCATTTATGTAGTCAGATAAGCAGCAGGAGAGCTTTGAGAAATTGAAGAAGATTCTGACAGAAGCGTCAGTGTTGATTCAACTGAGACTAGTAAAGAGTTTATTGTTTACTGTGATGCGTCACACACATGCTTGGGATGTGTGTTGACACAAGGGGGAAAGGTGGTGGCTTATGCATCTCGTCAATTAAGGCCGCATGAGATAAACTATCCCACTCATGATTTGGAGTTAGCTGCAGTGGTGTTTGCTCAAGATATGGAAACACCATCTGTACGGTGAGAAGTCGATTATCTACATGGACCATAAGAGTCTAAAGTACCTCATTACCCAAAAGGAGTTGAACTTAAGACAGTGGAGGTAGATATAATTATTGAAGGATTATGACTTCTCAATCGAGTATCACCCAGGTAAAGCTAACGTAGTGGCTGATGCGTTGAGTCGTAAGGTGATATCGAATTTGAGAGCGATGTTCACTCATCTCAGCCTTTATGAAGATGGTAGCTTGTTAGCTAAACTTCAAGTGAAGCCTGCATCGGTAAGTCAGATTAAGGAAAAGCAGTTGTTGGATGAAATGTTGGGTTATCGACTTCAGCAAGTGAAAGGTGGTGAGATAGGAGATTTTGGATTAAATAGTGATGGAGTATTGTGTTTCCGCGGAAGAGTTTGTATGCCCAAGGATTCTAAATTGAGACAAATGATTCTACATGAGGCGCACAGTAGCCCATATGCTATGCACCCCGGGGGAAACAAAATGTATCGAGACCTCCATGAACAGTATTGGTGGCAAGGGTTGAAATGAGAGGTTACTAATTTCGTGAGCAAGTGCTTGACATGTCAGCAGGTGAAGGCGGAACATCAACTGCCTTCAGGGTTGCTTCAACCGATGAAAATTCCACTATGGAAATGGGAAAGGATATCGATGGACTTTGTTAGTGCGATACCTTTAACGCCTACTAGGAAAGATTTAGTATGGGAGAAAGTGGATCGATTAATGAAGACTACTCATTTCCTACCTGTTCGTATTGATTATTCATTGCAGAAGTCGTGAGGTTACATAAGGTACCAGTGTCTGTTATATCAGATAGGGATCCTAGGTTTACATCACGGTTCTGGAAGGCTTTACATGAAGCTTTGGGTAGAAGGTTAAATTTCAGCACGACGTTTCATCCGCAGACTAATGGTCAGTCGGAGAGAGTAATCTAGATTCTAGAAGAAATGTTAAGAGGCTGTGTGATCGACTTCAAGGGTAGTTGCGAAGATTTTCTACCGTTGGCAGAGTATGCATACAACAACAGCTATCAATCCAACATCCAGATGGCACCCTACGAGGCGTTGTATGGTCGTAGGTGTCGTACTCCTACCTGCTGGACTGAGCTAGGAGAGCGGCAGTTATTGGGTCTTAAGCTGATCTCAGAGACAGAAAAAAAGAAAAGATAATTCGAGCCCGGTTAAAAGAAGCTTCGGATAGACAGAAGTCATACACGGATCTGAAGCAGAAGGAGATAGAGTTCTCTGTCGGTGATCAGGTCTTTTTGAAGGTCTCACCCTGGAAAAAGATCTTAAGATTTGGGCAAAAATGCAAGTTAAGCCCTAGGTTCATCAGACCTTACCGTGTATTGAAGAGTGTTGGGCCAGTGGCTTATCAGCTTGAGTTACCTCCGGAGTTAAGTTAGATACATAGCGTATTCCATGTCTCAATGTTAAGGCATTATCGTTCGGATCCGTCTCATGTTGTACCAGTGGAGGAAGTTGAGATAAGACCTGACTTGTCTTTTGAAGAAGAGCCAGTGTAGATTTTAGATCGGGATGTTAAGGTGTTAAGAAAAAAGTCGGTTCCATTAGTTAAAGTATTATGGCGTAACCACGGGTCAGAGGAAGCTACATGGGAGACAGAGGACACGATCCAGCAATAATACCCTCATCTCTTTTAATCAGGTAAATTTTGAGGCTGAAATTTCTTTAAGGGGGTAGAATGTAACATCCTGAAATTCGGGATTTTATGTTCTACATTATACCATGTGATAGGCTAGTTAAAAATGTTAATTGTGTATGTTTAGAGGTCCTAAGAAGGCTTGGGGTTAAGTTGGGCCTTAGTAGAATTTTTGTGTTTATACACTTTCAGGAGAGAAGGTAAGTAGCATTAAGGCTTAAGGAAATAAGTATGGATTTTGCTAACACAAGTGGAGTGTGTGGCTTAGTGATTGGCGTCACAAGGGAGCATGGAAGGGGGAGTGGGTTCAAATCCCACCTATTGCAAATTTTGATTTTATTTTTGTGCTTCTTTCCAAAGTGTCGGCCATGGTTATAAAAAAGGAAAGGAAGACTTTGTAATGATGGAAAGAAGACTAAGGATTATGGTAAGGAGGAGAACGAGGGAAAAATAAGGAAAGAAATAAATGAAAAGGACAAGGTGGGGGAACATGTTAGCCGAATATTAAGAGTTGCCTAGGGAAGAAATTTTTGGTCAACTATCATCTTTTGGGTGTTATGGGCACACGGTTTTATTAGGGGATGTGAGAGTCGAATTTCTTTAGCCTTTGACAAGTATTGTGCATGAAAAGTTTTTCTCTCTTTTGAACATTTTTATGCTTCTTTTCCAACCTTTTCCTTTTGTTGCCGAAACACTCAAATCATTTGGTTCATTTCTCCTTTGTTTGTCGAAACACTCAAGCCATATTGATCATCTTTTCCTTTGTGTTGACCAAAACTCTCTAATACTCCTTTGTTCATCACTTCTTTTCTTTTTCACCATTTCTTCAACCTTTCTCCCTTTCTCTTAAATTGACATCACTTTGTGGTCGAATCTTCTTTATTCCTTTCTCTTCAATAGCCGAATCTTTAACATCTTATCTTTTCTCCATTCTTGCTTGTTGGACATTTCTTTCTTGGTTGAATCGGGTAAGTGATTTCTTTCTCTTCTTTTCATTCTCTTTTCTCTCTAGCCGATTAAGTGTCCATCATCAATTGATGGTTTCACTTTGTTTCTAAACCAACATATTAATCCTTCCTACTCCCTCATATCTTGATCAACTTCTTTTTGTAGTATTCTAGTGGGTTGGTCGAATATCTCATTCTTGCCGATTTATCTCTAGCCTTAAGCCCAATCAGTGGAAATTC
The DNA here is from genome assembly GCA_025506655.1 of Gossypium rotundifolium. Lineage (NCBI taxonomy): Eukaryota > Viridiplantae > Streptophyta > Magnoliopsida > Malvales > Malvaceae > Gossypium > Gossypium rotundifolium. Next base: position 113,212,521 of record CP106729.1, read on the forward strand.
GGATATATCATCGTTAAGGTAAGGAGTTTCTTCTTAGTTCATTCAATATCTCTCTACTCGATTATTTTGTTACTCTGATCGAAAGTTTAACTAATCGCTTATTTTAAGGATTTAACCATTCGTTCTTCTCTACTTGTTGATCCTTTGGAAGTAGTGGTAAGAGCCGAAACCCCTTGTGTGCCGATCTCACTGTGGTACATTACTTATCGGGTTTTTACTCATAGATGCAAAGGATAATCGGTCGAAAGGGATAACGTTAAGGGAACCGAAGGAAAGCGATCCCATAATTCCTACTCCTAAGTTCAAACGAAGGGTGGTATCGGTGGTTCGAGATTTTCCACTGGGTTGTGGACCATCATCCAGTGAGAATAGGCAAATCGTGGTCGTTCACGATATTAAAGGTAAGCATTTTTAGATCGTTGATTTAGATTTGGATTAAGAAAATCTCTTTTGTTGGTTAATCGAATGTTATGGTGTCATAGGTGCCGACGATCAAGAAGGATTAGTCCTTACCGTAATCAGGTGTGTAATCTCACACCAAAATCACTTAGATTCGTGATTCGATATCATGTTGAAAAATAGATCGTTATTATTTACAAGGCTAAAAATCGTAATATGGCATAAATCGTGTAACTTGCTTAAACAACATTATTTCTAAAAGATCGGTCAAAACCAGTATACAAAAATGCCCTATGGGTCGAATTAAAAAAATGCCCTATGGGCGAAATTACGTAAATGCCCCTATGGGTCAATTTACGAAAATGCCCCTTTGGGCCAATTTGCTAGAATGCCTTAGTGGGCCGAATTATTAAATTTCTTTAATGGGTTGATTCACCAAAATAAGTCACTAAATTAGTGGTTATTATATATATTTGGATATTTTATTTTATTATGTAGGTTGCATTTTGACATATTGCATGGGATGGGAAAAATTGTATGGAGAGTAGTGTAGCCTGGTGGCATTGCCACAATTTGTTCATTTATGAGCTTAATTATGATTCTGGTGGCTTGACCATGAAAATATTATATTTTAGTAGCTTGGCTGCAAATTGGTGTGAGCAGCGGGGTGGGTTGACTTGATCCCCACAGGTGTGATTAGCTGTTCGGGGGTGTGATGGATGGATGGGTTGGGTTACATTCACCCCATTTAATTATTGTTATGTAATTGGGCTTAAGCCGAAGATGATGCTATGTGGGTTAAGACCCAGTGGATAACGGTAAGGGGATTATGCACTGAGTTCTAGTAACTCACTCCCTTTTTCTTAATACTTGCAAGTAATGCTCAGTGATGTGGACTTGGGCCATAGATGACTCGGTGGAGGCGATACTTTAGAAATGGTGTTTTCGAACTTTAGTAAATTTCATTTTCTGCTTTATTTTCTTACTTTCACTGTTTTGGGTTTTAAAGTTGTAATAAGGCCTCTAGGATATGTTTTATTTTGCTTTATGTTTAGACATACTTAATATCTTTCTTGAATTTTTTTAAAAGGGGATTTTCTAAAATCATAAATGTAACACCCCAAACCCGGCCCAAACACTACAACCGGGTCTAGTATGTCACTGAGAAAAATTTTGTAAAACCAATCGTGTCGACAGAAAGCCCAAATAAGAATTACATAAAATGTGCCTTAATAATCAAAAGCCCAAAACTGAATTACATGTCCTTGAAAGAAATTAAAACGAGAATAAATAATAAAGGCCCATAATAAAACTTAAATGTAAACTAATGGCCCATGGCCTTATTACAACGTAGTTTAAATCCATAACATAAAATACTTTAAAAAAACTAATATGGGGAAATTATCGCCGGATCCACCTTCTTTTGCATGGCCACCTTGCGCTTCACTCCAGCCTGGTCCGTTGCACTAATTGTCACCTGAAAGGTTAGTTTAATTTGGGTGAGTGGCGAGACTCAGTGTGCAACCCTCATGCACCACTAGATTTGGGCCTCATAAAACATAACAACAATTTCATTTACATGGATAACAAGTAATATGCAAAGCCCAACCCATTTTCCTAGGTTTCCATTTGCTACATGCCCCCGTACCAACCAACACACCATTGGGGATTTCTAGAATCAACCTACACCGCTACACTCCAAGATGGCAGTCATACTGCTCATCAACATATATTAGCCAAAGCCCGTATAACAAATCACAACATTAGCCGCTACAGTAATTCACGGTAAAAACCGTTACACATATACATATACATATAACCTCCTCCTTTCATCACCCAACCCATGCAACATGCACAATAATTTAAAACATGTACAATAGTTTACTTGTAACATATAGTCAGATTATTTACTAACATGAGGGTCCGCTGTTTAAATCCGAGATTTCTGCTTTTAATGTGACATATAAAACTTATGAACATATATATATATATATATATATTTATAATTAATCAAATCTAGACGGTGGGGAAGTATTACACACCTGATTCGCGTACTAATGCTTTCGCTATGTCTACGTTACTATCACTTGAAATAACTACTATTGGCCCACGATCGACTTGATTTTACCACACCCGTTGGCCAATCTCGCACTTTCAAACAAATCGCTTCTTGAATTTGGGCGACGGTTTTACAGATCCAACCTTCTCTACTTGACTGTTAGTTGAGTCCATAACAATCCCTTAATCACTAAACCAAATAAACGATGAGATCTAACTCATTAGTTAAATGTAACCCTTAAAACGAACACTTACCTAGTTAGCCGAATCCCGAATATCTTTGAGAAATTGTCACCACCAAGCTTCCTACATTCGGTCATCCTCCAAATATCAAACCAACTGATACACACAACCAACCTAACCTAAATAGTATTCGGCCAAAGCAAAAAAAAAAAAGAATCATGGAAGGCCATTCGGCCAAACTTACCACTACCTACCTTCGACTTTTCCACCAAATTGACTTTAATGGGGCAGATTCGGCTTCAAGGGGTAAAGAGTATAATCGACAGGGCCTTGGAAATAATGATTTAGATTAGGAGTTTGATAAGAATAAAGGAATCGTAGAAAAGGAGAAATCCCAAAACTCACTGGATTACTAAGGAGGATACGGCTTACAGTGCACCTTTGGGAAAACAGAGATCTCCCTTGTAAATTCGGCTATAGAGGAAGAAGATGTGCACTAAGAGCATTCGGCTTTTAGAAGTGTTTTTGAGGAGAGGAGAAACACTTAAGGAGTTTCGGCTATGATGTGTTTTCAGGAAAAAGAAAAGAAAGAAAACTTAGAGAGAATGGAGTGTAGATTTTGACTAAGAGAAAGAAAAGATGGAGAGAATGGTTAGTAGAATTTTGGCTAGCCTATACTAAACTGATTTCCCCCCTCCTGTAGTTGAGTTTCGGCCAACTCTCCCTCTTCTTCTGATAATCTTTAAATCTCATGATAACTCAATCCTTATCTTACCTCTAGGAGAGCCCTCACTAAAGCCAACTCCTCCCTCCTTGATTATCATCTTTTATCACTTAAATAAAAAGAAATAAAGCTCCTAATTAGTAGCCTGCATGCCGTCCACCCCCTTCCCATTTAAGTGTCGAATTTTGACCCATCTCCTAAGACTCAATCGGCCACACAAGGGCCCAAACTCCTCCCCCCTTATGACGCCACCTTATGCCCACTTAAAGCACTTCAATTCTTTGGGCCACAAGCCCAGCTTGTCACTTAATTAACTATCTTCTTAAATTATGAGCTAACACCATTTATTAGCCACCTAACCTAAATTTTTAAAGCCCAATATTTCACTTTAAATTACCCGAGCACTAACTTTAACCCTAATTCAAATATTTAATCAAAAGTCACCGATCCTTAAAATCTCAATTTAACATATTAGACTATCACATAAATGCGTAGGCCCACTTTAAGGATGTTACAGTTCTACCCTCTTAAAATAAATTTCGGCCTCAAAATTTACCTGATCGGAAAAGATGGGGATACTGCTGGCGTATAACATCCTCTGGCTCCCACGTCGTCTCTTCTATGCCGTGATTTTGGCACAAAACTTTAACCAACGGAATAGACTTCCTTCTCAACACTTTCACATCTCGATCTAGAATTTGTACTGGTTCCTCCTCAAAGGACAAGTCCGGCCTTAATTCTATCTCTTCTACTGGCACTACGTGCGATGGGTCAGATCAATAATGTCTCAGCATCGAGACATGGAACAAGTCATGTATCTACTCCAACTCCAAAGGCAACTCCAACCGATAAGCCACTAGGCCCACACGTTCTAGTACCTGGTAAGGCCCAATAAACCGTGGACTTAACTTCCCCTTTCGACCAAACCTCATTACCTTCTTCCACGGGGATACCTTCAAGAAGACTTGATCACCTACCGCAAATTCCACCTCCTTCTGCTTTAGATTCGCGTAAGACTTCTATCGATCAGATGCTTCCTTTAGTCGAACCCGTATTAACTTCACTTTCTCCTCGGTTTCTGAAACTAATTCTAGACCTAACACCTTACGTTCACCCAACTCCATCCAACATGTTGGAGTACATCTCCTTCCATATAACACTTCATAAGGCTCCATTTGAATGCTAGCTTGATAACTATTATTATATGCAAATTCTGCCAAGGGCAAATACTCTTCCCAACTGCCCCTAAAGTTGATGATGCAACCCCTTAGCAAATCTTCCAAGATTTGAATTACCCTCTCGGACTGACCATCAGTCTGTGGGTGAAAGGCAGTACTAAAGTCTAACCTTGTTCCCATTGCTTGATGAAGAGCCTTCCAAAATCGTGATGTGAACCTAGGGTCCCTATCTAATATGATCGACACTGGCACACCATGCAACCTTACAACCTCAGCCACATACAATTTAGCCAGCTTTTGTAAAAATAAGTCCACTCGAACCGGTATGAAGTGAGCAGACTTTGTCAGTCGGTCAATAATCACCCAAATTGAATCCTTCTTAGTGGGTGTAAGGGGTAACCCACTAACAAAATCTATCGTGATTATTTCCCATTTCCATTGAGGAATCTTCACCGGCTACAACAATCCCAATTGCACTTGGTGTTCAGCTTTGACCTGCTGACATGTCAAACATTTTCCTACGAATTCTGTTACCTCTTTCTTCAGACCTGGCCACCAAAATTGCTCTCGCAAATCACGGTACATCTTGACTCCTCCAGGATGCATAGCATAGGGGCTACTATGCGATTCCCGAAGAATCCTCTATCTTAGCTCATCATCCTTAGGCATGTAAATCTTCCCACGATAACATAGAACTCCATCCTTGTTCAGACTATAGTCCTCCATTTCACCATCCCTCACTTGCAAAAGTCAAGCACTCAAAACATCATCCACTAACTATTTGTCCTTAACCTGGCTTATCCATGTTGGCTTTACTTGCAACTCTGCCAGCACACTCCCGTCGTCGAATAGACTCAGATGAGCAAACATGGCTCTTAACTCCGATACTACCTTGTTGCTTAACGCATCTGCTACCACATTCGCCTTTCCAGAGTGATATTCGATTGAGCAATCATAATCCTTCAGGAGCTCAATCCACCTACGTTGTCTCAAATTTAGCTCCTTCTAGGTAAGGAGGTACTTCAGACTTTTATGGTCGGTGTAAATTACCGACTTCTCCCCATATAAGTAGTGCCTCCAAATCTTTAAGGCAAACACAACCACTGCCAACTCCAAGTCATGCATAGGGTAGTTCAACTCATGCGGTCTCAATTATCGAGACGCATATGCCACCACCTTTCCTTCTTGCATCAGTGCACACCCTAAACCCATGTGCGATGCATCACAGTAGACGGTAAATTCCTTTCCTGCCTCCGGCTAAATTAATACTGGCGCTTCTATAAGGATTCTCTTTAGCTTCTCAAAGCTTCCCTATTGTTTGTCGGTCCATACGAACAATACTCCCTTCCTCAACAACTTAGTCAGAGGAGCCGCTATTAGAGAAAACCCCTCAACGAACCTTCGGTAATACCCTACTAAACCTAAGAAACTCCGAACCTCCGCCACAGACTTTGGTGGTTTCCAATCCATCTGACCTCTATCTTCGAGGGTCCACCCGATTCCCTCCGAAACCACATGTCCTAAGAAAGTCACTTCCTTGACCGAACTCACACTTCATCGAACTTTGCAAATAGTTGTTTCTCCTCGAGTTTGCAACACCACGCGAAGATGTTCGTCATGCTCCTCCTCTGACTTAGAGTAAACTAGGATATCGTCGATGAACACCACAATGAACCGATCAAGATATGGCTGAAACACCCGGTTCATCATATCCATAAAGGCCGTTGGTGCGTTTGTCAACCCGAACGGAATTACCAAGAACTCATAATGCCCGTATCGAGTCCGAAATGTCGTCTTATGAATGTCCCCTTCTTTAACTTTTAATTGATGGTATCCAGACCTTAAGTCAATCTTAGAAAAGATCGATGCTCCTTTGAGCTGATTGAACAGGTCGTCGATCCTTGGTAATTGATACTTGTTTTTGATCGTCAACTTGTTCAATTGACGATAGTCCACGCACATACGCATGGATCCGTCTTTTTTCTTCATGAATAGGATCGGCGCTCCCATGGAGACACACTCGATCTAATGAACCCACGATCTAATAGTTCCTGAATCTGAGCCTTGAGCTCCACCAACTCCTTTGGCGCCATTCTATAAGGAGCAATAGATATCTGAGGCTGTGCTTAAGTAGGTCTATTCCAAATTCCACCTCGCGATTCGGAGGTAATCCTGGCAATTCCTCCGAAAAGACATTTGTGAAATCCTTGACTATTCAGACCTCATTAACAGTCACCTCCTTAGCATCCAACGCACTAATAAAAGCCAGATATGCACTACATCCCTTCCGAATCATCTTAATAGCTTTTAAGGAGGATATCATGCTGGACAAGTAATTCCTCCTTTCTCCTAACACAACCACCTCCCCGCCTTCCGGGGTACCCAACATCATATGCTTATTCTCACAGTCCAACTTGTCAAGATGCTTAGTTAATCAATCCATTACCAAGATGAGGTCAAACTCTCCAAATGGCAATTCCATCAAGTCTGCCGGGAACACTATCCCTTGAGTCTCTAAAGGTACTTCCCTAAACAGCCTATCCATTACCCTAGATTGTCCTAGGGGACTAACCACGATCATCCTATCTCTACCGCGTCCACGTGGCGGACGTCCTCGACCTCTTGTACCCATTCTTCTGATTTGCGTTTATCTGATTTAAAAATTTTATCAGTCATTAATTGTTTCCACTAATTATCCCCAAACAATCTTATGAAACATAGTTTTAAAAGTGATTCTTTCGAATTTGAACTTATCTACAGTTTTCAGTCTTCCTATTCTAGGTGTTATGCACACCAACGTTCATACAAGTAACATTCATCACCTAAGGGTATTTTTGTCATTTTGCTACCCAGGGGTATTTTCGTAATTTTACCTACAGGGGTATTTTCGTAAGAATTTTTTTTGCAAAATATGGTTCTAGGTGATTTTGCGAAATAAAGGTATTTTGAATTTTTTTTCACTCGGAGGTATTTCGATAATTTTGCAAATCTGGGGTATGTCGGTAATTTTGCAAATCTGGGGTTATTTCGATAATTTATAAAATCTGGGGTTATTTTAGTAATTCTACCAATCAGGGGTTCTTTGATCATTTTGCAAATCAGGGGTGTCTTGGTCATTTACAACTCAGGGGTAATTTGGTAATTTTACAATTCAAGTATATTTTGATGTTGTTGTTGTTGTTGTTTTTGTTTTCTATGGAAAAATTCTGTTGACTTTGTAAATCGGGATATATTCGCAAATCATAGGTATTTTTTCCAAAGTAAGGATATTCTAATAATTTTTGTAAGAAAAATAGGTGGATGGTCCCTTTCGGGTTTTAATTGTAGTTTTGGCCTGTCAACACGTACTCGTAACTAGGGTGAATAGTCACTACGCACCAGGTAGGATTCTAGTGGAAAGGAGGTGAGTCACTAGGACTACTTAAGTACCAAGCTTTCCCTGAATCCACTCCTAAACATGCTTATGCCTATTGCCACACCCTGTCATGGCTAAAGTGAACAATCACTATGCACCAGGTGTGATTCCTGCGAAGAGGAGGTGAGTCACTCGGACTGCTTAAATACCAAGCTCTTAGGATCTACTCCTAGACATGCATATGCTTGTTACCACACTTTAGTCTTGTGACTTGTTTGAGTTTTGTTTAATGAAGTTAAGTCTTATGGATTTTTAAGAGTTTATTTGTCTAAGCCTAGAGTCCATCAAGTTCTAACCTAAATAGTCTCGTCCCACAAGCAGATTAAGCCCACATTTATATCACACAATGGTTTAGAGTACTTACAGCGAACTTGGCGGGAGACGCAGTGCCATCTTGAACTACTAAACCTTTGCTAATAAAAATCCACGTTTGAAAAAAAAAACCCATTTTCAGAAAATCTTTTAGGCCCAAAATCCCAAAGCCGAGTTTTGAACTGGGCTCTGATACCAATTTGTAACACCCCAAACCCGGCCCAAACACTACAACCAGGTCTGGTATGTCACTGAGAAAAATTTTGTAAAACCAATCGTGTCAACAGAAAGCCCAAATAAGAATTACATAAAATGTGCCTTAATAATCAAAAGCCCAAAACTGAATTACATGTCCTTGAAAGAAATTAAAATGAAAATAAATAACAAAGGCCCATAATAAAACTAAAATGTAAACTAATGGCTCATGGCCTTATTACAACGTAGTTTAAATCCATAACATAAAATACTTTTAAAAAAAACTAATATGGGGAACTTGTCGTCGGATCCACCTTCTTTTGCATGGCCACCTTGAGCTTCACTCCGGCCCGGTCCGTTGCACTAATTGTCACCTGAAAGGTTGTTTAATTTGGGTGAGTCGCGAGACTCAGTGTGCAACCCTCATGCACCATTAGATTTGGGCCTCATAAAACATAACAACAATTTCATTTACATGGATAACAAGTAATATGCAAAGCCCAACCTATTTGCCTAGGTTTCCATCCACTACATGCCCCCGTACCAACCAACACACCATTGGGGATTTCTACAATCAACCCACACCGCTACACTCCAAGATGGCAGTCATGCTGCTCATCAACATATATTGGCCGAAGCCCGTATAACAAATCACAGTATTAGCCAATACAGTAATTTACGATAAAAACCGTTACACATATACATATAATTTAACTTCCTCCTTTCATCACCCAACCCATGCAACATGCACAATAATTTAAAACATGTACAACAGTTTACTTGTAACATATAGTCAGATTATTTACTAACCTGAGGGTCCGCTGTTTAAATCTGAGATTTCGGCTTTTAATGTAACATATAAAACTTATGAACACACATATATATATTTATAATTAATCAGATCTAGACGGTGGGGAAGTATTACAAACCTGATTCGTGTACTAAGGCTTTTGCTATGTCTACGTTACTATCACTCGAAACAACTACTATTGGCCCACGATTTGACTTCAATTTCAGCCCACATCCTGTTGGCCAATCTCGCACTATCAAAACAGATCGCTTCTTGAATTTGGGCGATGGTTTTACAGATCCAACCTTCTCTGCTTGACTGTTAGTTGAGTCCATAACAATCCCTTAATCACTAAACCAAATAAACGATGAGATCTAACTCATTAGTTAAATGTAACCCTTAAAACGAACACTTACCTAGTTAGCCGAATCCCGAATATCTTTGAGAAATTGTCACCACCAACCTTCCTACATTCGGCCATCCTCCAAATATCAAACCAGCCGATACACACAACCAACCTAACCCAAATAGTATTCTACCAAAGCAAAAAAAAAAAGAATCATGAAAGGCCATTCGGCCAAACTTACCACTACCTACTTTCGACTTTTCCACCAAATCGGCTTTAATGGGGCAGATTCGGCTTCAAAGGGTAAAGAGTATAATCGGCAGGGCCTTGGAAATAATGATTTAGATTAGGAGTTTGATAAGAATAAAGGAATCGCAGAAAAGGAGAAATCCTGAAACTCACCGGATTACTAAGGAGTATACGGCTTACAGTGCACCTTCGGGAAAACAGAGATCTCCCTTGTAGATTCGACTATAGAGGAAGAAGATGTGCGCTAAGAGCATTCAGCTTTCAGAAGGGTTTTTGAGGAGAGGAGAAACACTTAAGGATTTTCGGCTATGATGTGTTTTCAGGAAAAAGAAAAGAAAGAAAACTTAGAGAGAATGGAGTGTAGATTTCAGCAAAGAGAAAGAAAAGTTGGAGAGAATGGTTAGCAGAATTTCGGCTAGCCTATACTAAACTGATTTCCCCCCTCCTGTAGTTGAGTTTCGGCCAACTCTCCCTCTTCTTCTGATAATCTTTAAATCTCATGATAACTCAATCCTTATCTTACCTTTAGGAGAGCCCTCACTAAAGCCAACTCCTCCCTCCTTCATTATCATCATTTATCACTTAAATAAAAAGAAATAAAGCTCCTAACTAGTAGCCTACATGCCGTCCATCCCCTTCCCATTTAAGTGCCAAATTTTGACCTATCTTCTAAGGCTTAATCAGCCACACAAGGGCCCAAACTCCTCCCCCCTTATCACGCCACCTTATGCCCACTTAAAGCACTTCAATTCTTTGGGCCACAAGCCCAGCTTGTCACTTAATTAACTATCTTCTTAAATTATGAGCTAACACCATTTATTAGCCACCTAACCTAAATTTTTAAAGCCCAATATTTCACTTTAAATTACCCAGAGCATTAACTTTAACCCTAATTCAAATATTTAATCAAAAAGTCAGCCCGATCCTTAAAATCTCAATTTAACATATTAGACTATCATATAAATGCGTAGGCCCACTTTAAGGATATTACAATAAATAACGATTTTTTTTTCAAAATTGATTAACAAATGGATTTCATAACAAATATGTACAAATAATTTAACTTAGATTCTCTTTCAAACTATCAACAAGATATCCAAAAGTCGCAGTTTTAAAAATATAACAAATTTGATTATCGATTCTTCAATTAGTAGTATTTTTATCGAATATTTCTAATCAAATTTGTTTTCTTAACTATAACCAAATAACACCTATTTTAGTACGAATCACAAGTTCTTATTATGTTTTCTTCATGTGACATGTCAGATTCGGTCGTAACACATGGGCTGGGTTTGAGGTGTTACATCCTACCCGTGTGGACAAGAACAAGGCTATTTTCCAAGCTCTTTTCATCACCCTAACTCATACATTCACAATTACATTCAATCATTCACTAAGCAACTCAATTAGACAACATACACTTTCATGAATAACTTCATCATTTCATCAATTAGTAATAATGAGCCATTAATTATTGCAATATACAAAAGGGTTCATCCTTAAAGGAGCCAATACATACTTGGCCAAAATAACAAAACAATTCACCTAGTCTAGCCCCTATACATGCCATACTAAAAAATACTAAGTCTAGATATACCGAGATGAGTTGATAGTGTGGGTGATCTTCCAATTATCTTTGTATCCCAACCCGGCTCTTTGACACTATAAAACATGGGAAAAGAATGGGGAGTAAGCTTTAAGCTTAGTAAGTTTACATGTAAACAATAAACACCATAACATATGCTAATCATTAAATGGCATTACATACTAAACAAGATCAATCCACATTCCATATCATGCTTACTCATTTCATCTCTTACCACTTTCCAACAATCTCACGAGCATAATATTCACATTTATTAACATACATCCCTGCACTTATCACCACATGATCGTAAGAGACAACACTTAATGATTTCACAACGAACCATTCAAAATAATACCAAAAACTCAGTGGTTTCGCACATAACTCACCATTAATCTTTAATAGGGTGGTATCGCACATAGCCCGCCAACAAGAATATTTATGGTGGTATCACACATAGCCCACCAAATGATGATATAAATGATGGTATTGCACACAGCCCATCGTGAATAAGTAATAAGGTGGTATCACACCTAGCCCACCAATCAAGAAATAATTAAGCTGGTATCGCACACAGCCCACCATTATTTACTACGGATAATAATATTCCACACTTACCTATCTATTTTAACATTCATACGAGAATTATCCATTATCTATCAAATTCAATCCATTTAAATCATGAATGATCTCATTCATGCAATGCACCAATAAGTAGTAATATATGTATTTAAGATATACCGAGTACTCGTAAACTTACTGTCGAAACCATTTTAAAATCAGTTTAAAAATGTGGGATCGACTTTAAAAAAAAGAAATGGGAGTCGCCACCAATCCTTTTTTACATTGGTGTGATTGGATCACCTTATAAAACGTTTTATTTCAAAACATTGTTTTTGGTTTACGAAATATCAGAAAACGGGTTAGGGAGCCAGTTGTGTACGAGGAAGGATTAGCACCCTCATAACGCCCAAAATTTGGTACCTAATCGATAAAATCATGTCTGAATGTTGAAAATAAAAAATTTAAAATATGAGCCTTTTATTGGAAAACCAAGACTTACCTATTTCAAAGAAATAAAATGTTATATCCAGTAAGTAAGGAAATAACACCTCACGACTTCGAAACTCGATTCGCTTTTAATTTGAAAAATTCCTACATCGAGACACAAAACATCATATCCAATAAGTTAGGATGCAATGTTTTGAATTCTCAAGAATAAGTTTTTTATTTAAAAACTTGAGATTTCTTTGTTCGAAAGAATATAAACATCACATCCAATACGTTAGGGCGCGATATTTTTTAAACCCTCGTAACTAAAAAACATCTCATGATTTGTAAAACTTGTTAAAAGGATATTTAGTAAGTTAGCTAAACAGAAAATCGCAACCCAGCACGATAGGGCCCTATTTCCCGAATTTCTAAATACAAAACATTGCCTTATTTTAAAATATAGTAAGCTTGCAAAAAATGTATTTTTATTTTGAACAATAATCCGTAACAATATTGCATTTATAAACTATTGTACACAAATATTAATAACAATTATAATACATTAACATTTAATATAGGCAATATAAAATACATATAAAATAACTACATTATAATAATCATAAAATAATGAAAAAAATAGAAGGGCATTACATGGATAAATAAAATATATAAAGCAATAGATATAAAACAATAAAAATATTAAATAAATATAAATACATATAAAAGATAATACATAATAATATATATAATAATTTTGAATAAAGATATTTTCAAAAAATATAATATAAATAATATATCTGAAACATGTTACAAAATATGAGTAAATTTTATACAAAAATAATTTTTTAAAAATAATATATTATATAATACTATGTAATATAAAAAGTTTTAAAACATATAATATAGTAAAAATAATATTTAATGAAAATAATTTTGAGCTAAATAAAATAATAAATAATGAAAATATATGTACATATGTAGTACATTAATTATAAAATTATATACATAATATAAACAATATAAATAAAATAGATTAGATAATATAAATGAATTTTATACAAAATGAAGTTTTAGAAATAATATATATAATATAACATAACACTATATAATATACAAAATATAATATAATAAATAATATAAAAAGAATATATATATATATATATATATATATAAATTATTAAACAAGTAAAATAATATATATAATAATTAAATGTAAAAATAGTAATATATATAAATTTATACTATTAATAGATTAATGTACAAATAATTTAAAAATTTTAACATAATAAAATGTTTCAATATAGTATTAGACTAATTTAAAAGAATAAAAAAAGTTTGAAAAATAAATAAAGAAACGGATCAAATAACAATAAAGAATAAATATAAAAGGTTTAAATTATAAATAAAAGAAAATAAAAGGACTTAATTGTAAAACTAAAATAATGCGGAAGGGCCAAAGTGGAAAGTAGACCCTTTTAACTGAAAACACGCGGATCCTATGATGGCGGGTCGGGTCACGCAGGTCGGATCCATGAAACGACATCGTTTTGGCCTCAAAAGGGAACCTCCAAAATGACGTCGTACCAGCAAGCCTATATAAGTTATTTTTTAACACCAAAAATCATTTGAGCATTGTTTTAAAAAAATCAGAGGGTGCTCCGAAAATCCTCTCTTCTGGCCGGATTTCAGTCGTTGGGTTTCTAGATCACACGCCATCACCTACGGTGGGCCAAAGGTAAAAATTTCGCTTTTTCCTTTTATAAATTTGTTTATATACTAAACATGCACAAACTGAAAAAAAAAAAAGAATGGAAATCACCTTTGCTAAAAAAAAAAACTTTGTATTCTCTTTCAAGGTTTTTTATTTCTCAGTGTATATCTTCGTATCTGTTTACATGTTTTTGTGAGGTTTATATAGCCTCAAAAATAAAAAAAAAAAAAGAAATACATCTGCTATTGTGATTTCTTTCTTCTTTTGCAAGTCGGAGACGGAGGACGACGAGGCGTGGGGGATTTGCGCGCGAATCGCGGCTTGACGAGGGCGAGGCGCGACAATCGGGCTTCTGCACTTACGGCGGCTAGGGTTTCTCTAGAAACCCTAGGTTTCTGATTTGGTTTAACACTTGGGCCTTTTTGGGCCGTTTTCTATTCTGGGTCTGAGTTAGTCTATTTTGGGGTATTGGGTCACTTTAGTGGTTTGGGCTTTTGTTTGGGTTCTGTTCTGGGTTAGTTTAGGTATTGGTGGGAGTAATGGGTTTTTTTGGGCTTGTTTAATTTGTAAAAGGACTGTACAAGGGACATTTTGGTTATTATTTTTTAATTTGGGCTTATTTAATGCCCGGGAAAAATTAGGTACTTACAGCTTGCCCTCTTTGCTCATTGTCGTGTAACGAGATTAGAGACTATAAAATGACAAATTTTACCTAGTCTTAGCCGAGCCTCGACTTCTTGATCCTCATCTTCTTCAAATGACTCTAACTCCATGGCAACTTGAACAGTACTAGAACTTCATCTTGATTTCAGTAAGTTTGATAGCTTCAACTTCATGAAGGCAATATCCACTATCTTTTGATATGCTCCACTGTAAACTCAGGGAAACAAGATCTGATGTTTTCGATCTGCTTCTTGGAACTTCAAGAATACCAAATTTGTTATTTTAACCTGCTCAGGGAAATTTTCAATTTGCTTCCTTACTATCTTCAGGAAGACTTCATTCTTTAGTCTGCTCCACTATGGAACAAAATCTGAAATTTTCAATTTGCTTACTTACTTTCTTCAGGAAGACTTCGTTCTTCAGTCTACTCCACTAGGGAACCAAACTGAACTTTTTCAATTTTCTTCCTTACTATCTTCAGGAAGACTTCATTCTTCAGTCTGCTCCACTATGGAACAAAATCCAAAATTTTCAATTTGCTTCATTACTTTCTTCAGGAAGACTTCATTCTTCAGTCTGCTCCACTAGGGAACAAAATCTGAACTTTTTCAATTTGCTTCCTTACTATCTTCAGGAAGACTTCATTCTTCAGTCTGCTCCACTATGGAACAAAATCCAAAATTTTCCATTTGCTTCCTTCTATCTTCAGGAAGACTTCATTCTTCAGTCTAATCCACTATGGAACAAAATCTGAAATTTTCAATTTCTTTCCTTCTATCTTCAGGAAGACTTTATTCTTCAGTCTGATCCACTAGGGAACAAAATCTGAAATTTTTAATTTGCTTCCTTACTATCTTCAGGAAGACTTCATTCTTTAGTCTGCTCCACTACCATTTCTAGGGAACAAAATCTGAAAATTTCAATTTGCTTCCTTATTATCTTCAAGAAGACTTCATTCTTCAGTTTGATCCACTAGGGAACAAAATTTAAAATTTTCAATTCTTCAGTTTGCTCCACTACGATTTCTAGGGAACAAAATCTGAAATTTTCAATTTGCTTCCTTCTATCTTCAGGAAAACTTCATTCTTCAACCTGCTCCACTATCATCTTTAGGGAACAAAATCTAAAATTTTGCTTCCTTACTATCTTCAGGAAGACTTCATTCTTCAGTCTGCTCCACTATCATCTTTAGGAAACAAAATCTAAAATTTTACAATTTGCTACACCGTCCTCTAGAGGACCTGTCCTGTATATTCGAATGCATTATGGATGAATTTTTGCATGAATGCAGAATGTCATGATGATTAGGATGCATGATGAAAATGAATCTAATACTCCTAACTAAATGATTTTAAGGATGACATTTGCATGAATGTAGAATGTTATGAGAATGATTTCCTCCTTCTTTTTTTTGGTTTGAAAAACGGTTAGGACACCATGATCGAAATGAATCAAATGCTCCTAATTGGAGATGTGAGAATGATCCCTATGGGTTGTCATTGTTCATAATTCATCAAGGCTCTATCTCTGATATGTTACCATGCTTTCGTGTTCAACTAGTACCTTTGACAGAAAACCCAAGGAAACAATCACTTTCTGCTCAACAAGCTTGCCCCACTGTAATTTCAAAGTCCCTTCCCTTGAACTTTAAGACATACAATTTGTTCATCCCACTACAACTTCAAGGGAACACCATTTGGTTCCTTCCATCCTTCTGTTACCACTCGGAGGTATGGAACTTGTATCACTTACAATCAATTTGATCCATTACACCATTCCTTAGGTGTAATGACCAGATGTATGTGTCTGAAATGAATGCAGGGTATCCTGAAAATAATCCCCTTTACATTTGGATTGACCTTGTTCATCATTTGCCGATATGGTATCACCAACGAAGTTATCTTATCCAATAAGAATATGATGAGATAATCATTTTTCAATGTTTCCAGCCCTTAGGCTTGGTGAGTTCTGAACAATAATCATGTTTCAAATTCTTCATATTATTTCAAAAATTCTAGAGTAATATGCGAAACTCCCTTTTATGAAAATGTTTTTAGTCCATTAATCATTATTTCAATATGAAATGCTTGAAAAATATCACAACAATGAACAAGAAAGAAATTAATCAGGAGGATAGCTCGAAACAAATAAGTTATAAAAGATAACCAAGAAAATCAATTGGGGTGTATCTTGAAAAGAATAAAGCAATCAAAGATAACAAATTCAAAAATGGGTAAGATAGAAGCTAAGTGCCCCAGATATCGCTGCCTGAGCTTCTTTGTTCCAACTTCTTGAGGACCATTTTAAGCTCAAAATGTGTTTAGGGGATCTGGAGTACTTTGTCGATGCCCCAAGACGTAACATTTCTTCTTTGTTAATTCAAATGTAGCAAGACTACTGTATGCCCCGCTTTTTGGTTAAAACTTGAGCTGCCCTTTTGGGTTTTCAACTCAAATCCTCTTTGGTCTCAAAGCACCCTTTGTGGGTTTTTGCCTTGGCCTCTCCTTTTTCTTTTTCTCTTTTTTTTTATTTTTGAATTTTTTCAAGGTGCCCTTTACGGGCTTTCACCTTGGTGTTTCCTCTTTCAGGTAAAATATCTCTTAAACCTGAATTCGCCAAATTGGGCAAGTCTTCGCCATCAGTCTCGGTTAATATTAATCTCCTCTAGAACAAGCCTTTTTCCATATAAGGTATTTCCCAATTCGGAATATGTTTTCCTTTGAAATTGTTTTGTAGAAGAAAGATTTGTTTCAACATCAGGTTCCCCCTTTGTGGAATTCTCTAGAATGAACCTCTTTGTTGTAAACTCGCATCATCTGACTGTGATGGATTGGTTTTAACCTTTTCTTCAATTAGGTTCAATCGGCAAAACTGTTTCCATTCCAATGAGAAATGTGTTGCCCTAGCAAGGGTTCTAGCCTACGTTTGATAATCATAGAGAGTAGTGATAGCTTCTTATGCCAATCTTTATAAGTTTTAGTCACTCTTCTTCTTCTTTTTTTGGCAACTTTTGTTGCACTGTGATATACTGCCTGATCTTTGGAAAAACTGTAAACTTTGACTTTGTACAGTTATGCATTCTTTGTTAGCATCTGATCTCTTTTTTTTTTAGAATTTAATGACCTCAACCTTGTAACATTGGCATATGAAGCTACTTCCACCCTCTTAGTGAAGTAAACGACGACCACAAAAATGAATCGATATTGGTTAAAAGCTTTTGATGAGATTGGCCCCATCACATCCATGCCCCACATATGGAAAATTTGTAAAGAACTAGAGTAGGCATATGATTCTTGTCTCCTTATATTCGGCATAGCTGATACCACCCCTTTCTATATAGATCGGCAGTGCTTGATTTTCATGTTTAGCCTGCATCTTAGTATCCCCAGCATGTCCTGATATGATCGTACAAAACATCCTTGAGTCTTTTTGAAAATAAATCAATAATGTCTCACATTATTTCTATGGTAAGCTAGGCTTCGATCTTCACCCATTTCCTAGGCTCACAATATCCAATGACCCTTTGTAAAGTAAGGTCTGTTTTTCATCTTGTTAAACCACTCCTAACAAGTTAGAAGATATGTCACAATCTCTGTCATCTTCAAATTCCTGAGATCCCCTAGGCATATATCTCGTTCAAAAAGGGAGTCAATAACAATGTCGCCCATGACATTGATATCTGGGTACCTAGGTATGAAGGTGAACAAATCCAAAGAATAAATGATTCTAAGGATGATTATTTGGATAGTATGGTCATGAATAAAAAATGAAAGAATATTCTAAAAAAACAAAAGAATGTACAGTATGAAATGGAAAAGAATATGTACTCAAAAAGATGCATTTTATTGAAATAAAATTTTAAACACAAGCCTATTTCACAAAAAGGGTTCTTGTTGCCTCTAGGCTTAAGGCAACAAACATGTTTTGCACATTACTATAGATCAGCTCTAAAAATATAAAGATCTCTTCCACAATCCAATTATTCAAAACTCTCTCAAGTATACAAGGGTTTAGAAACTTCGTTCCCCTATTCCCTCTTTTGATTTCATCAAGGGATAACAACTTTCTTGTCTCCTCCTTCAATTATCACATTTATTGTCTCGTCAAAGTGATCAGGTTTTGATGAATTATCAATCTTCACGATTCCCATTTTATTGAACTTTTTAACCAGCTTTTTGACCGTAGTACAGTTTTCAATTGAATGACCCTTTATTCCTGCGTGGTACTCGCATTGGGTATTCTCGTTATACCATTTTAGGAACGGAGGTTGCAACGATTTTGAATAAAATGGGGACACCACGTGTGCATCAAACAAACTTGGATATAGCTCCTTATACGTCATTGGGATTGGCGTAAATTAGAGCTTTTCAGAGTTTTGCCTTATGCCCGACTCTTGTCCCATCGACCCTTGTTGCCCAGCAGTGATCACCTTTGGCTAGTTAACTGTAATTGCTTTTGAGTACCCTTTGTTGTATGTACTCGTATTATTCACCTCGTCATCTTTTTTCCTAGGAGTAGACCTTTTAGTGGTTTCCCCTACTTTAATCTTGCCACCCCTTATGGCATTTTCAATCATCTCTCCTGCCATCACTATATCCGCAAAGCTCTTGGAGGTATTTCCTATCATATGAGTAATGAATAAAGCCTTCAAGGTATTAATGAAAAGCATTGTAGTCTCATTTTCTAGGAGTGGTGGCTGAACTTGCATGGCGACCTCCCTCCATCTTTGCACATACTGCTTGAAGCTTTCATTTGACTTCTTCTCCATGTTTTACAAAGTGATTCTATCAGGCATCATGCCTGTGACATGATTGTATTGCTTCATGAAGGCTTAGGATAGGTCTTTCCAAGAGCTAATCCTAGCACGGCTAAGTTGGTTGTACCACTTGGATGCCGCCCCCACTAAACTGTCTTGGAAACAATGAATCAAGAGTTGATCCTTGTTCACGTAACCAGTCATGTGTCTACAGAACATAGTAATATGAGCTTTAGGGCAGCTGGTTCCATTGTACTTCTCAAATTCAGACATTTTAAACTTATGAGGAAGCACCAAATATGGGACAAGCTCAAGTCTTTTGCGTCAATACCATGGTAATGATCGGCATTTTCCATAGCCTTGAACTTTTCCTCTAACCATCTACAGCGATCCTCCAACTGTCTTGCAGATTCAGTTCTGATCCCCTCTCTCTCTGCCATGTCTAAGTCAGGGATAATAGGATTGGTAGGATTATCCCCTAGGTTGGATCCCGAGACCACTTGAAAGTTCATGGGCAGTCTATTATCAGCTTGCCCCTGTTGAGGCCCTATCCTGACAGATGGCCTTTGGGGATACTCCTCTGGTTGTACATGCGGTGGGGTGAAACCCCGAGGAAAGTCCTCATTGTTTCAGTGTTAACTATGAGACCCTTTCCCTTGTCCATTGCCCCACTCAGCATCTGAGCCATTTGGGCCATCATGCTCTTTTGGGCCTCTAACATCTGGTCCCTCATCTCTTGTTGGAGTTTTACCATTTACCCTTACATCTGGAATTGTTCCAATCTTTGATCCATTTTCTTGGATTTAGCTCGTGTACCGTAAGGGTGTTCAACTTCCAGATTTTTCTTCTCTTTTTCTCTCTCACTTCTGTTATAATTTCAACTAATTAGACTCTCTCTTTATGGATTTGAATGCATATGAGGTTATGTAATGCAAATGCATGAATGCAAAGAAAGAGATGCGTTGATTCTAAATTCAATTTCATTAGAAAAACTTTACTAGAAAATAAATTTCTTTACACAAAACGTGTTACATACACGGCCTTGTCCTCATAGTCTAAGTGAAAACATTAATCCCTTCTTCGCAAAAGTCAAGTCTTGCAAACTTCTAATAGATGCCTCCTCTAGCTCCTTTTGCTTGATCTGGATCACGACTCCTGTTCACTTGTTAGCCTCTTCAAGAAAGCCGAGACGTGTTAATTCTCAAATAGTCCTTGTCAACTTGAATCCTTGGATGACAAGCTCTTGTATTCCTTCATGAACTATCAATCTTCTCTCGTTGTGTTCACTTGGACTATATTCGGACGACCGTATTATAATCCACTTTATCAAAAAATCTATTTTCTTATGACCAACTTTTTTATTTAGCAATCGAATTTGAAATCAACACCTCTTTTCTATGATGCAATGCAATCAAAACACAAGAAAACACGTTAGTACAGAAGAAATAAACAACATAGAACACCTATTTGGGTGACTACTAAGGTTTAGCATAGTTCTACCTAGGGTAAGAACTTGGTTTTCTACATGTGGTTTAGCTCTAAAGTTGAGGTACCCGAACCAGCAGATTCCTCAATCCTCACCCATTATAGGCTCATACGACCGAGTTCGGTTCAGGGGAATACATTTCCCTATGGTTGCACGAAGGTGAAAACCTCACGAAGACATAGGTACGAATGTATCCCGAAAGCGATTCACTATCCTGCACGAGGGTGAAAACCTCACGAAGGAGTAGCTTCTCACTCCCACTTAAGGGTGTGACCACAATGGTTATGCAATGCAATGAAGAGACATTTTATAAAAATAGAACCACATGAAATAAATGGATCATGAGTTTTTTTTAAAACTAGATTTTTAAAATTCAGACAAAAGGACACGAAATTATCAATTCTACTGCCTGACTCTCTTATTGGTCCCCAACGGAGTTGCCAAGTTGTCGAAACCATTTTAAAATCGGTTTAAAAATGTGGGATCGACTTTAAAAAAAGAAATGGGAGTCGCCACCAATCCCTTTTTATATCGGTGTGATTGGATCACCTTATAAAACGTTTTATTTCAAAACATTGTTTTTGGTTTACGAAATATCAAAAACGGGTTCAAAAAGTCAACATTACATTGAGGAAGGATTAGCACCCTCATAACGCCCAAAATTTGGTACCTAATCGATAAAATCATATCCGAATGTTGAAAATAATAAATTTAAAATATGATCATTTTATTGGAAAACCAAGACTTACACCTATTTCAAAGAAATAAAATGTTCTACCCAGTAAGTTAGTAAATAACACCTCACGACTTCGAAACTCGATCGCTTTTAATTTGGAAAATTCTTACATCGAGACATAAAACATCATATCCAGTAAGTTAGGATGCAATATTTTGAATTCTCAAGAATAGGTTTTTTATTTAAAACTTGAGATTTCTTTGTTTCGAAAGAATATAAACATCACATCCAGTACGTCAGGACACGATATTTTTTAAACCCTCGTAACTAAAAAACATCTCATGATTTATAAAACTTGTTAAAAGGATATTTAGTTATTTAGCCAAATAGAAAATCGAAACCCAGCACGTTAGGGCACTATTTCCCGAATTTCTAAATACAAAACATTGCCTTATTTTAAAATATAGTAAGGTTGCAAAAAATGTATTTTTATTTTGAACAATAATCCAGGTGACAATATTGCATTTATAAACTATCGTACACAAATATTAAAAACAATTATAATACATTAACATTTAATATAGGCAATATAAAATACAAATAAAATAACTACATAATAATAATCATAAAATAATGAATAAATAAAAGGGCATTACATGGACAAATAAAATATATAAAGCAATAGATATAAAACAATAAAAATATTAAATAAATATAAATACATATAAAAGATAATACATAATAATATATATAATAATTTTGAATAAAGATATTTTCAAAAAATATAATATAAATAATATATCTGAAACATGTTACAAAATATGAGTAAATTTTATACAAAAATAAAATTTTTAAAAATAATATATTACATAATATTATGTAATATAAAAAGTTTTAAAACATATAATATAGTAAAAATAATATGTAATGAAAATAATTTTGAGCTAAATAAAAATAATAAATAATGAAAATATATGTACATATGTAGTACATTAATTATAAAATTATATACATAATATAAACAATATAAATAAAATAGATTAGATAATATAAATGAATTTTATACAAAATGAAGTTTTAGAAATAATATATATAATATAACATAACACTATATAATATACAAAATATAATATAATAAATAATATAAAAATAATATATATAATAATATATAAATTATTAAACAAGTAAAATAATATATATAATAATTAAATGTAAAAATAGTAATATATATATAAATTTATACTATTAATAGATTAATGTACAAATAATTTAAAATTTTAACATAATAAAATGTTTCAATATAGTATTAGACTAATTTAAAAGGAATAAAAAAGTTTGAAAAATAAATAAAGAAACTTGGATCAAATAACAATAAAGAATAAATATAAAAGGGTTAAATTATAAATAAAAGAAAATAAAAGGACTTAATTGTAAAACTGAAATAATGCAGAAGGGCCAAAGTGAAAATTAGACCCTTTTAACTGAAAAACACGTGGATCCTATGATGGCAGGTCGGGTCGTGCGGGTCGGATCCATGAAACGACGTCGTTTTGGCCTTAAAAGGGAACCTCCAAAACGACGTCGTACCAGCAAGCCTATATAAGTTATTTTTTAATACCAAAAATCATTTGAGCATTGTTTTAAAAAAAATTCAGAGGGTGCTTCGAAAATCCTCTCTTCTGGCTGGATTTCAGTCGTCGGGTTTCTGGATCACGCACCCCACGCGTCGTCGCCTACGGCGAGCCAAAGGTAAAAATTTCACTTTTTCCTTTTATAAATTTGTTTATATACTAAACATGCACAAACCGAAAAAAAAAAAAAGAATGGAAATCACCTTTGCTAAAAAAAAAACTTTGTATTCTCTTTCAAGGTTTTTTATTTCTCTGTGTGTATCTTCGTATCTGTTTACATGTTTTTGTGAGGCTTATATAGCCTCAAAAATAAAAAATAAAAAAAGAAATACATTTTCTGTTGCGATTTCTTTCTTCTTTTGCAGGTCGGAGATGGAGAACGAGGCGGCGATGGGGGATTTGCGCGCGAATCGCGGCTTGACAAGGGAGAAGCGCGACGATTGGGCTTCTGCACTTGCGGCGCCTAGGGTTTCTCCAGAAACCCTAGGTTTCTGATTTGGTTTAACATTTGGGCCTTTTTGGGCCGTTTTCTATTCTGGGTCTGAGTTAGTCCGTTTTGGGGTTTTGGGTCACTTTAGTGGTTTGGGCTTTTGTTTGGGTTTTGTTCTAGGTTAGTTTAGGTATTGGTGGGAGTAACGGGTTTTTTTGGGCTTGTTTAATTTGTAAAAGGACTGTACAAGGGACATTTTGGTTATTATTTTTTAATTTGGGCTTATTTAATGCCCAGGCAAAATTAGGTACTTACACTTACCTCGGTGCAAAATGTGTTAATTTGCGGTTTAATCTGAAACCTTGCCTTTTCCCCGGTCAAAGTTAATTTCCCGTTCTTCTGGATCAATAACAACAAAATTCACTCATTCAATCGTTTCATAATCATAATACATCATAATCTCAACTTAGGCAAAAATGACCATTTTGCCCTTGTACTATGGCAAAATTATGATTTTGCCCCATAGGCTCGTAAATCATTTTTCATCACATTTTCTCATTAAACAAGCCTAACTGAACATTTATTTCTCCTGCAACTACTCACAAATCCTACTACTTCATGCATTTATTACTAAATCACAACACTTATAACTTGGCCCCATTTAGGTGTTTTCATGATAACACCTTTCACAAAAGTTGTTTCTCATCTCATTAACATTCATTTTCTTCCATAAAAACTCAGAAAAAAACACAAATACTCTCATGGAAAGTCCCTAAATGTTCAACCATATTGCAAAATAGTCCCCTCATTAGCTAGCTTAAGCTTTGGGGACTCCAAAAGTTCAAAAATTATCAAATAAAACCATCAAAATCACTTACTTGTAGAGAAGATGAGTTGCTAAAATTCCAAACTTCAAAACCCTTACTCTTGTTAGTAATTTCGGTGGAAGAGGGAGGATGAATAGTGAAAGATGATAACTTCTTTTAATCATCTTATTTTATTTATTTTTTCACCTAATTTCACCAAATGTTGACCAACATTTAATGATATAGTCTCCCTTATTTCCTATGGCCAGCCATACCCTCCTAATGGCCTAATTTCACTTTAAGAACCTCCAATTTAATATTCTATGGCTATTAGACACCTCTACCTTGAAAAATAGAACTTTTGCACTTTATGCGATTTAGTCCTTATTCACAATTAAGCATGCAATCGCTAAAATTAAAGCACCAAAATTTCCATATAGCCATATATTAATGCCATAACACATAAAATAATACCAAATAATTTCTTTAACCTCAGATTACCGGTCTCGAAACCGCTATTCCGACTAGCCCCAAAATCGGGCTATTACAAGACAGTTGAAGTAATCAATCTTAAATTGGTTACTTTTTCAACTAAAAGTACTTTCAAGAAGTGCTTATTGACCAAAATAGGGAAGTTAATATCAAGTGTAGTGGTTGTTGGCATTAACAATTTCAAGGTGAAAAATACAATTTTACCCTTATTAATTTACTCTTACCTACTCAAGAACAAAGCGAAGTAATGTAAGCCCTTATGCAAGCATAGCTTTTGGGAGCATTTGCAAAATATCAGCTATTTTTAAGCCATTTTTATACCTCTATTTCAATAAAAAATTGCAGAGCAAGCTGTTGAAGATATGTGTAATTTCTTAATGAATTATTTTTTGTTTCTTTTTTAGTTTTTAATCATATTAAAATAAGTCATAATTTATCATCTATTTTTTTTTATTTATGCACTTGTTATTTTTGTGGTATTGCTGTAGATTTTATTGTGTTTTATTTCTAAAGAACTGTGTGTTTGCTTTTTTAGTAAATCTTGGAAATATTAGTGTGAGGAAAAAAAATTTAAGCCATTTAAAATTAACTTTTTATTACTTTTACTTAATATTGATTTTTTAAGGTTTCAAATTATAGTGAAGAATAAAAAAAGTTTGAAATTGCATGCATTCTAAAAGTTGGAGACCGAATATTTTGGCATGAGCTTGAAACTTTTCGCACGAGGTTCTATGGTGAGCTCTAAGTTCACAACAAAATTTCAAAGCTCATATCAAAATATCTAATATCCAACTTTTAGAATGCATGCAATTTCATTTTTTTTATTCTTATCTATGATTCAAAACTATAAAAATAAGTATTAAATAAAACTAATAAAAATTAATTCTAAATGGTTTATCCTATGGTGAGCTCATACCAAAATATCCAATATCCAACTTTTAGAATGCATGCAATTTCAATTTCATTTTTGGTTCTTATCTATGATTCAAAACTATAAAAATGAATATTATTTTTTTGTAATATTAAAAATGCATAGATGATTAGATTTGATGGTAATTGTCACTATAGCAAAATAGACTATTAGCGGCGTTTTTTAGGCTTTTAGCGGCATTTATAAACGCCACTACTAGTATTTGTGGCGCTTTTAAAAGCACCGCAAAAAATGCCTATAACATCCAAAAATTTGAGTATTTATATGATGCATGTTTTGGTGCTTAACTTGTGTATAATTAAAATTTTGCATGTTTAGTATAGTCTTGAGAAGACTTGAGAATTATTCGAAATTTGAATAAATTTAGTAATGAGTACTTAATTGAAGTGGATCAAGTGACTTTGAGGTTTAAGTAAGTTTAAGTGTCAAAAACTAGCATAAGATGAGCTAGTAGCAAGGTGGTGTTGGCGCATGTATGTTTGCTTGAGGGAAATGGTTCGAGTCCTTAGATGTGCATTGAGTTTTGCTTTTATTTTGTTTCCTTTTTCAATGTGTCGGTCATGGATAAGGTTAAAAGATGAGTTGGATAACATTTTTGGCAAGAAGACCAAAGGAAAAAGGTAAGTAAAAGTTTAAGGAAAAGAATCTCATGATTTAAGGTGATAGGGGGACATAAGGCATGAATCAAGGGCTTTGTTTTGGAAACTTTGGATGGCCAATTGTCCATGAACATGGACGGTTTTGTGGACTAAAGAGGGAGCAGAATTTTGGTAGTAAGTTTTTGGAAAAGTTGGTAGCTTGAGAGTAATTTTTTCATTTTGGTCATTTTGCTTTCCCAAAAACATTTTCTCTCATCTTTCCTCTTGGCCGAATGTGCTTGTGTTAGGAGGAAAACCATCTTTGCTTTGTTTCTTTTGATCATTCTTTTTGACCATTTGGTCATTTTTGTTAATCACTCAAGTATCCCATTTGGTGTTCTCATCTAGTGCCTAAAACATCAAACACAAACAACATTTTCTTTCTCCTCTCTCTTGGCCGAATGCACCATTGTTTCAAACTCTCTTCCTTTGCTTTTCTTTTATCTTGAAAATTTAATCATAAACCTCTCATCCTCATTTTCTTCCTTTCATCATTTTAATTTTCTTTTCAAACATACTTTCAACATTTTCTTTTCCCTTGGCCGAATGTTAGACTACCTTCATAGCTGAATCATTCCTTTCTCTCCTTTGTTTTTGCATAGCCGAATCTTCCATTCTCCATAACATCTATTTTCAATCATTTTTTTCTTCTATTCAAACTTTGGATCATCGGTAAGTATCATTTCTTTGTCTTTTCTTTTGTTATTTGGTCACTATGGCCGAATGTTAGAATGTCTTTGGAAGAGACTTTTTGACCAATTAACCAACCTTTCATTCAAACATTTTCTTTCGTTATTCTTAGTGAAATAGTGGAAGGGTCAAATCATCATCTTTTCGAAGAAATCTTGAAGTTCATTTAAGATTTGATAATAACATACAAAGGATTCTCTTGAGATCTTTCAGAATATTAAGGTAAGCTGAATTCACTCTTTAAGTCATTAGTCTTAAGATTTTCGATATATTGTTAGGACTAATGATTCTTTATCTTTGAAGACAATCAAGATAGGGACGAAAAGGGTTGTTAATAGTGTTCGGAAGAGGGGTGGTTCTATTAATCCCCCTAAATTCAAGAGAAGGACTTTTTGAATCGAGACTTTCCACCGAGTTGTGGACCCTCATCCAGCGAAAATCAATTATTCGAAGTCGTACGTACTCCCGAGCCATTGTTTACTCGTGGTTCTGAACCTTTGATCGGAGAGAAATCATAAATAATTGTTGTTCGAGATTCCGAGGGTAAGGATCTAGATCGATAATCATTAGAATAGTTTTATATTAAATATTAGTGTTCTAATCCATCATGATGTGTGTTTAGATATCGACAAGCGGGAAAGTGTAGTTCTCACCGTAATCAGGTGTGTAACTTCACACTTATCTCTTGGGTTATACCATATCGTAAGCGTTATAATAAAAATCATAAATCCGGTGAGATTGAAAAATACGTTATACAATTCTTTTATGTGAATGCATGAAACTAAAAAAAAAATGAGGATGTGGAAAATTACGGATTTGCCCTTAATGGGTCATTTAGTAGAAGAAAGTGATATTTTGGGCCATGTGAATATTTTTGATTAATTGGCCAAGTGTGGAAATTGTGAAAAGGCCTCATATGTTAAATGGGTCGAATTACAAAATGTCCCGATGGATCGAATTATGAAATGTCCCGATGGACCGAATTACGAAATGTCCCGATGGACCGAATTACAAAATGTCCCGATGGACCGAATTACGAAAATACCCTTTTATGGGCCTAATTGAAATATGTGATTTTATGGGCCTAATTGAAATATGTGATTTTATGGGCCTAATTGAAATATGTTGCTTTATGGGCCAAAAAGTGATATTAATATATGAGCTAAAATGTAATATGTGATGAAATGGGCCAAGTTACTAGATCGTTATATGGGCCAAGATGCTATTTTGACTAATGGGCCAAATTGATAAATTGTAATATGGGTTTTTATAAAAATTTATTTTACAAGTATTTTGTTATGCATAAACATGATTGCATGGGTTGGGATAATTGATGAAGAGAAGAAAGGCCTGATGCCAAAATTCTAGATAGATGACTCTGTCACGATGGCCTGTTGCCCAAAATCTAGATCGGTGGTTCTACCACAATTATTTAAATGGCTTGTTGCCACAAATATTATAATTGGCTTTAAGCCTACTATTGGTGTGTTGGCGGGGTGGGTTGACTTGATCCCTACAGGTGTGATGGTTGGTACGGGTGGTGTGTAGCGGATGGAAATTAGGTTTGGTTAGGAATTGCATAGCACATGCATTATTATTTTCACATACTTGATCTATAAATATTTACATTTGCAAAATGGGCTCAGGTCCAATTATATGTTTATATGGTTTTGGCCCAGTGAATCCGGTAAGTGGGTTACACATTGAGTTCTAAGTAACTCACCCCATTTTCTTACCTTTCTCAGGTAATAATAATTGATGGAGACTTGGGTCGGAGATGACTTCATGTGGAGGCTATACTACAAATGGTGCTTTATAAAACCTTAAAACTTCTTAAATAATTTTTATTAAGTACTATTTTAATGGCGATGTAATAAGGCCTCTTTAATTATGGATTTTATTATGTGGATGGATTTTATTATGTTTTAGTTTTATTAAGTTGGATTGATTTAGTTTTTCATAAATGTTTTTTTTTAAACTCTTGCATGAAATAAAGGTTTTCTTAAATATCTTTGAAATTCAGGAAATTATTTTAAAACTCTTCGTTAAAATATTTCGATTAAATAAATCCAAAATTTTAATCAATTACTACTCTATAGATCAAATGATAATCTCTTGTGTTTTAATTATGTATTTCAAATAAACTTCGATTTTTTTTCGATAAAGTCTTTCTCTTAATCGTTTTGAAGATTTGATTCCTACATCGTTAATGATTTGAATGTACGTTTAATTTGTGTGGCATGCCAAGATCCGGGCTTAATGCATAGGCCGGGTTTGGGGTGTTACATTTTATGGTATCAGAGCCCAGTTTCAAAACTCGACTGTGGTTTGGGTTCAACAATGATTTCTGTTTAAAAACCACTTAAATTTCTAGACTTTATGTTTTAAAGGTAGTATGGCACCACGAGCATCCGGCACCAAGTCAAGTAAGTATTTGTTTATTAAATGTTTATTATTGTGATGAGACCTTAGGAACACTCTAGAACTTCTAGTTTTAGGTGTTGAAAATGATAGAGATCGAGACTATAGGATGTGATTGCAAAAACAACCTTATCTTTTATATCTCATAAAATATCGTTAATAAACATTGAAATAATATTTTGATTCATAAAACTTGTAATCAGATTAAAATCGAATTAGTCATTATGAGCACAAGAGGACGTGGTCATGGACGCGGTAGACGTAGCCATGGTAGAAGACGAGGTGCTGCGTCTGAAGCGCTAGGTCATATACCGAAAATGGATGCACCTGCGTCATTTGAGAGCGAAACTGGATCTCATGATCATGCGAATGAGGATAATGCTTTGACTCAAGCAATGTTGCAAGTCTTAGAAAGAGTAGCTAGGGCTAGAATTGGGTCAGTAGCTCGCGGATCAATATCGAACGACTCAAGTCTAGTGGTGCAGAAGTTTTTAGAGGTATTTTCGGTGTAGCTCGAATGTGGCAGAATATTGGCTAGAGGCTGTAGAACGAATTATGGATGATTTGGAGTGCACCGTCGAGCAAAAACTGAGAGGAGCCGTGTCTTTGCTAAGAGACGAGGCGTATCAATGGTGGCTTACTATTCGAGAAGGCACCGAGGCTGCATTGGTTACTTTGGATTTCTTTAAAGCTGCTTTCCAAGGGAAGTACGTCGGGACAAGTTATGTAGATGCCCAGAGGAAGGAATTCCTAAATTTGGTTCAATGAAGGAAGACGGTGGCAGCTTATGAGGCAGAATTTCTTCGCTTGAGCCGTTATGCTCGTACAATAGTGCGGTGATCATGAGTAGCATATGCGCTTTGAGGATGGGCTGAATGATGAGTTGCGGGTACTGATAGCCCCACAACAAGTACGGACTTTTACCTCGCTTGTAGAGAAAGCTAAGATAGCCGAAGAGGCTAAGAATTCAAAACACCAGAACTGGGAAAAAGTTAGAGGAAAGAGGGATTTTAAGTACTCTGGTTCTTCAAAAAGGTTTCAAAAAAGGCCACGGAATGATGAGCCAGTTCAAGCTAGGGCACCTGTGACTACCAATCAGAGTCGAGAATGTGTCGATTGTGGAAGATGACATCCCAGAGAATGTTGGAGGAAAACTGGTGCCTACTTTAAATGTGGTTCTAAGGATCATCAGTATAAGAATTGCCCTCGACGGACTGATATGACTCAGGAAGCTCGTAACCCTGATGCTCAACCAGCTAGAGGTACTCAGTAGCCACCAAGAGGTTGTGGACCATGTCATGGTGGTAATGGTAATGGACGTGGACAGGGTGCACCGGGTCGAGGTAATGGTGTTAGAAGTAACACGAAGGCAAGACAGCTAGGATTGGTCTATGTGGTTAGACGTCGTAAAGACGACGATGCACCTGATTTGATAACTGGTACGTTCTTCATCTCTGATGTACCTGTTACTGCTTTGATAGATACCGGGTCTACCCACTCGTATGTTGCTAGTGCCATATCTGGAAACCTGAATATTAGATCTAAGATTACCAATAGAGAGATGGCGATAATTAGTCCTTTAGGACAGCCGGTAATAGTGAATAAATTATTTAGAGATGTGCCCTTGGAGATTCAAAGAGAGGTATTTCTAGAGAACTTGATAGAATTACCTTTCGGTGAATTTGATCTTATTTTGGGCATGGATTGGTTGGTGAAGCATCGGGCACAATTGGATTGTGCCAAAAAGTGAATGACAATTAGGACTGTAGATGATGAGGAGGTAATAATGATAGGCGAGTGAAGAAACTTTTTGGCAAATGTGGCATCTGCTTTGAAGGTAGAAAAGTTGGTCGGAAAGGGTATGGAGCATTCCTAGCCTTCATCAGTGCTTTGGATGCCACGGATTTATCGGTAGAAGGTGTGAGAATGGTGAAAGAATTTTTAGATGTCTTTCTTGAAGAACTTCCGGGTCTACCTCTAGATCAGGAAGTAGAGTTTGGCATTGAGCTTTTGCCCGGAATGGCTCTGGTGTCTATTACTCCTTATAGAATGGCACCGAAGGAGTTAGCGGAGCTTAAAGTTCAAATTCAAGAACTGCTAGATCGGGGATTTATTCGACCAAGTGTGTCTCCATAGGGAGCACCAGTTTTGTTCGTCAAGAAGAAGGATAGGTTGATGCGTATGTGCATTGATTATAGGCAGTTGAATAAGTTGACGATCAAGAATAGGTATCCATTGTCGAGAATCGATGACCTGTTTGATCAATTAAGAGGAGCTTCAGTCTTCTCCAAGATTGATTTGAGATCGGGTTATCATCAACTCAAGGTGAAAGAGGCAGATATTCATAAGACGACATTTTGAACTCGTTATGGACATTATGAGTTTTTAGTGATGACGTTTGGTTTGACTAATGCACCAGTTGCATTTATGGACATGATGAACCGAGTCTTTCAACCCTATTTATACCGGTTTGTAGTAGTGTTCATAGATGACATCTTGGTATATTCGAGGAATGAAGAAGAGCATGACTCTCATTTGCGCACTATGTTGCAAATTTTGCGAGATAAGCAACTTTATGCCAAATTCAGTAAGTGTGAATTTTGGTTAAAGGAAGTGACTTTCTTGGGTCATGTAGTGTCAGCTGAAGGGATAAGAGTTGATCCTCGAAAGATAGAGGCTGTGTTGGATTGGAAACCGCTGAAGTCAGTAGCTGAGATTCGGAGTTTCTTAGGTTTGGCTGGTTATTATAGACGCTTTGTTGAGGGTTTTCGTTGATTCTTGCACCTAACTAAGTCATTGCGAAAGGAAGTACCGTATGTGTGGACCGATAATCAACAAGAAAGTTTCGAGAAACTAAAAAAGATTCTAATAGAAGCGCTAGTACTGATTCAACCTGAGGCCAGAAAAGAGTTTACCATTTACTGTGATGCGTCACACATGGGTTTAGAATGTGTACTGATGCAAAGTGGAAAAGTGGTAGCTTATGCTTCTCGACAGTTGAGGCCGCATAAAGTCAACTATCCTACTCATGATTTGGAGTTGGCTGCGGTGGTGTTTGCATTAAAGATTTGGAGGCATTATCTCTACGGTGAAAAGTCAATCATTTATATGGATCATAAGAGTCTTAAGTATCTCCTTACCCAAAAGGAGTTAAATTTAAGACAATGGAGATGGGTGGAGCTATTAAAGGATTATGATTTCTCAATCGAGTACCATCCTGGAAAGGCTAACGTTGTCGCAGACGCGTTGAGTCGAAAGGTTGTATCAGAGTTAAGAGCAATGTTTGCTCATCTCAGTTTGTACAAGGATGGCAGTTTGCTAGCGGAACTTCAGGTAAAGCCTCTGTGGTTGGAACAAATTAAGGAAAAGCAATTATCCGATGAAAAGTTGGGTCCTTTAATACAACAAGTTGAAAGTGGTGTAATAGGGGATTTTGGTTTGAACAAGGATGGCGTACTGTGTTTTCGTGGAAGGGTTTGTATGCCCAAGGATTCGGATTTGAGGCAAATGATTCTTCTTAAGGCGCATAGTAGCCCTTATGCTATGTACCCCGGAGGAAATAAGACGTATCGGGATCTTCATGAACAGTATTGGTGGCCAAAGTTAAAGCGGGAGATTACTGATTTGTGGGAAAGTGTTTAACTTGTCAACAAGTGAAGGCAGAACATCAATTACCATCGGGTTTATTACAACCGGTAAAGATTCCTCTATGGAAATGGGAGCGAATAACGATGGATTTTGTTAGTGGGTTACCCTTAACACCTACTAAGAAAGATTCTGTCTGGGTGATAGTAGATCGATTAACAAAGGCTGCTCATTTTTACCAGTTCGTACGGATTACTCGTTGCAGAAGTTGGCTAAACTATGTATCTGAAATTGTGAGGTTGCTTGGGGTACCAGTGTCTATCATATCGGACAGGGATCCTAGATTTACATCACGATTTTGGAAAGCTTTACATGAGGCTTTGGGAACAAAGTTAAACTTTAGTACGGCTTTTCATCCTCAGTCAGATGGACAGTCAGAAAGAGTGATTCAGATTTTGGAAGACATGTTACGAGGATGTGTAATCGACTTCAAAGGTAGTTGGGAGGATTTTCTACCATTGGCAGAGTTCGCGTATAATAACAGTTACCAATCCAGTATCCAAATGGTGCCCTATGAAGCGTTATACGGTCGTAGGTGTCGTACTCCTACTTCTTGGACTGAATTGGGGGAACGACAGTTGTTGGGTCCTGAACTGATATCTGAGACGGAAGAAAAAGTAAAGGTGATTCGAGCGCGATTAAAGGAAGCTTCGTATAGACAACAATCGTACGCCGATCTGAAGCGTAAAGATATTGAGTTTTTGGTGGGAGATCAGGTCTTTTGAAAGTTTCACCGTGGAAAAAGATTTTCAGATTCGGAAGGAAAGGCAAGTTGAGCCCTAGGTTCATTGGACCGTACCGTATATTGAAGCATGTAGGACCAGTGGCCTATCAACTTGATTTACCTCCGGAGTTGAGTCAGATTCATAGTGCCTTCCATCTTTCTATGTTGAGACGCTATAGATCGGATTCATCGCACATAGTACCGGTAGAAGAAGTGGAATTAAGGCCAGATTTATCTTTCGAGGAAGAACCAGTGAAAATCTTAGATCGCGATGTTAAGATGTTAAGAAGGAAGACTGTGCCGTTGGTTAAGATTCTTTGGCGTAATCAAGGAGCGGAGGAAGCTACGTGGGAGCCTGAGGGCGCAATTCAACAACAATATCCTAATCTCTTTTAGCCAGGTAAATTTTGAGGACGAAATTTTCTTTAAGGAGGGTAGAGTTGTAACATCCAAAAATTTGAGTATTTATACTTAACTTGTGTATAATTAAAATTTTGCATGTTTAGTATAGTCTTGAGAAGACTTAAGAATTATTCAGAATTTGAATAAATTTAGTAATGAGTACTTAATTGAAGTGGATCAAGTGACTTTGAGGTTTAAGTAAGTTTAAGTGTCAAAAACTAGCATAAGATGAGCTAGTAGCAAGGTGGTGTTGGCGCATGTATGTTTGCTTGAGGGAAAAGGTTCGAGTTCTTAGATGTGCATTGAGTTTTGTTTTTATTTTGTTTCCTCTTTCAATGTGTTGGTCATGGATAAGGTTAAAAGATGAGTTGGATAACATTTTTGGCAAGAAGACCAAAGGAAAAAGGTAAGTAAAAGTTTAAGGCAAAGAATCTCATGATTTAAGGTGATAGGGGAACATAAGGCATGAATCAAGGGCTTTGTTTTGGAAACTTAGGGTGGCCAATTGTCCATGAACATGGACGGTTTTGTGGACTAAAGAGGGAGTCGAATTTTGGTAGTAAGTTTTTGGAAAAGTTGGTTGCTTGAGAGAATTTTTTCATTTTGGTCATTTTGCTTTCCCAAAAACATTTTCTCTCATCTTTCCTCTTGGCCGAATGTGCTTGTGTTAGGAGGAAAACCATCTTTGCTTTGTTTCTTTTGATCATCCTTTTTGACCATTTGGTCATTTTTGTTAATCACTCAAGTATCCCATTTGGTGTTCTCATCTAGTGCCTAAAACATCAAACACAAACAACATTTTCTTTCTCCTCTCTCTTGGCCGAATGCACCATTGTTTCAAACTCTCTTCCTTTGCTTTTCTTTTATCTTGAAAATTTAATCATAAACCTCTCATCCTCATTTTCTTCCTTTCATCATTTTAATTTTCTTTTCAAACATACTTTCAACATTTTCTTTTCCCTTGGCCGAATGTTAGACTACCTTCATAGCTGAATCATTCCTTTCTCTCCTTTGTTTTTGCATAGCCGAATCTTCCATTCTCCATAACATCTATTTTCAATCATTTTTTTCTTCTATTCAAACTTTGGATCATCGGTAAGTATCATTTCTTTGTCTTTTCTTTTGTTATTTGGTCACTATGGCCGAATGTTAGAATGTCTTTGGAAGAGACTTTTTGACAAATTAACCAACCTTTCATTCAAACATTTTCTTTCGTTATTCTTAGTGAAATAGTGGAAGGGTCGAATCATCATCTTTTCGAATAAATCTTGAAGTTCATTTAAGATTTGATAATAACATACAAAGGATTCTCTTGAGATCTTTCGGAATATTAAGGTAAGCCAAATTCACTCTTTAAGTCATTAGTCTTAAGATTTTCGATATATTGTTAGGACTAATGATTCTTTGTCTTTGAAGACAATCAAGATAGGGACGAAAAGGGTTGTTAATAGTGTTCGGAAGAGGGGTGGTTCTATTAATCCCCCTAAATTCAAGAGAAGGATTGTTTCGGGAATCCGAGACTTTCCACCGGGTTGTGGACCCTCATCCGGCAAAAATCAATTATTCGAAGTCGTACGTACTCCCGAGCCATTGTTTACTCGTGGTTCTAAACCTTCGATGGGAGAGAAATTGCAAATAATTGTTGTTCGAGATTCCGAGGGTAAGGATCTAGATCGATAATCATTAGAATAGTTTTATATTAAATATTAGTGTTCTAATCCATCGTGATGTGTGTTTAGATATCGACGAGCTGGAAAGTGTAGTTCTCACTGTAATCAGGTGTGTAACTTCACACTTATCTCTTGGGTTATACAATATCGTAAGCATTATAATAAAAATCGTAAATCTGGTGAGATTGAAAAATACATTATACAAATTCTTTTATGTGAATACATGAAACTAAAAAGAAACGAGGATGTGGAAAATTACGGATTTGCCCTTAATGGGTCATTTAGTGGAAGAAAGTGATATTTTGGGCCATGTGAATATTTTTGATTAATTGGCCAAGTGTGGAAATTGTGAAAAGGCCTCATATGTTAAATGGGCCGAATTACGAAATGTCCCGATGGACCGAATTACGAAATGTCCCGATGGACCAAATTACGAAAATACCCTTTTATGGGCTTAATTAAAATATGTGATTTTATGGGCCTAATTGAAATATGTGATTTTATGGGACTAATTAAAATATGTGATTTTATGGGCCTAATTGAAATATGTTGCTTTATGGGCCAAAAAGTGATATTAATATATGAGCTAAAATGTAATATGTGATGAAATGGGCCAAGTTACTAGATCGTTATATGGGCCAAGATGCTATTTTGACTAATGGGCCAAATTGATAAATTGTAATATGGGTTTTTATAAAAATTAATTTTATAAGTATTTTGTTATGCATAAACATGATTGCATGGGTTGGGATAATTGATGAAGAGAAGAAAGGCCTGATGCCAAAATTCTAGATAGGTGACTCTGTCACGATGGCCTGTTGCCCAAAATCTAGATTGGTGGTTCTGCCACAATTATTTAAATGGCTTGTTGCCACAAATATTATAATTGGCTTTAAGCCTACTATTGGTGTGTTGGCGGGGTGGGTTGACTTGATCCCCACAGATGTGATGGTTGGTACGGGTGGTGTGTAGCGGATGGAAATTAGGTTTGGTTGGGAATTGCATAGCACATGCATTATTATTTTCACATACTTGATCTATAAATATTTACATTTGCAAAATGGGCTCATGTCCAATTATATGTTTATATGGTTTTGGCCCAGTGAATCCTGTAAGTGGGTTACACATTGAGTTCTAAGTAACTCACCCCATTTTCTTACCTTTCTTAGGTAATAATAATTGATGGAGACTTGGGTCGGAGATGACTTCATGTGGAGGCTATACTACAAATGGTGGTTTATAAAACCTTAAAACTTCTTAAATAATTTTTATTAAGTGCTATTTTAATGGCGATGTAATGAGGCCTCTTTAATTATGGATTTTATTATGTGGATGGATTTTATTATGTTTTAGTTTTATTAAGTTGGATTGATTTAGTTTTTCATAAATGCTTTTTTTTTTTAAACTATTGCATGAAATAAAGGCTTTCTTAAATATCTTTGAAACTTAGGAAATTATTTTAAAACTCTTCGTTAAAATATTCCGATTAAATAAATCCAAAATTTTAATCAATTACTACTCTATAGATCAAATGATAATCTCTTGTGTTTTAATTATGTATTTCAAATAAACTTCGATTTTTCGATAAAGTCTTTCTCTTAATCGTTTTGAAGATTTGATTCCTACATCGTTAATGATTTGAATGTACGTTTAATTTGTGTGGCATGCCAAGATCCGGGCTTAATGCATAGGTCGGGTTTGGGGTGTTACAACGTCGCAAACTTTAGCGGCGTTTATGAGATAAAAATGCCACTAAAGATCATGACTTTTAGCGGCGCTTCTCCCACAAACGCCGCTAAAGGTCATGACTTTTAGCGGCGCTTTTCCTACAAACGTCGCTAAAGGTCATGTTCTTTAGCGGCGCTTTTCCAAAAACGCCGCTATAGAACATGACCTTTAGAAAACGCCGCTGAAGAACATAACTTTTAGCGGCGCTTTTCCCAAAAACGCTGCTAAAAGTCATGAAAATAAGAAAAATTAAAATATTATACTTTTAGCGGCGCTTTTACCAAAAACACCGCTAAAGGTCATGAAAAATTAAAAAAATTTAAAATATTATACTTTTAGCATTGCTTTTCTCAAAAACGCCGCTAAATGTCATGAAAAATAAAAAAACTTAAAATGTTATAGAAACACCACAAATCCAATTTAAAAATGTATAATTTAATTTGAAGACGTATTAAAATGAAAATTCATGAACAATACGTATTAAAATGGAAATTCATGAACAAGACATATAAGGAATCGCGATCGAGGTACGTTGATACTAATAGCATGATCAAAGAACTTAATCACATAAGGAAAACACATGGTTAGACAGATCTTTTTACATTTTAATATGTCATAACCATAATTGGTACAATTTTATACGCTAATTGCTGCACCAGCTGTAGTTTCCAGTTGAAGAACCTTGATTCCATTGACCTCCTGCAGCCAATTTTATAGTTTAGAAATCAGAAATCCACCAGAGATGACATAGTAAGAAAGAGATACAAACCTTCGGGTTTAGAATGATCTCCATCTTGAGTGCATTAGCTTCCACAAGCCTCTTGATAGCATTCAGTTAACCCACAGTAACATTATTTGTTAGTACTAAGCCAAATAGACAGTTCTAACATGTTAAGGCAATATGACTTAGAAATTGTTTGTATTGAAAATTTTAAACTTTTCTATAGACTTGAACTCTCAGTGACCTATTTCAATTTAATATTAGTTTTAGCAAACTTTTCTACCATAAAGATAGACCAATTGCAATTTAATATTAGTTTTAGCAAAACAAATCAGTGATTGAAATATTTTGTGCTTAAAAGAAATAATGGAAGAATTAAGAAAATGTTCAGCATAAACCAAAATTATATTTAAGCTATTTTATAAGACCAATTAGAAGACAAAAATAAAAGCTAAACATCCAAGCATATGTACCTAATATTGCATACGTCTTTTGTTCTACAGTAACCTCATACCTCTTCCATTTGCTACAAAAGCACAAAGTTAGGACCATATCAACATGATTTGCTCTCGATGTTGTCAAAGGAACAAAATGCATTCAAGGCGCTAGAACCTTGATACTGCCTAAGTGAATGAGTGATATATCTATATCTATATCTATATCTATATCTATATCTATATCTATATCTATATCTATATCTATATCTATCTATCTATCTATCTATATATATATATATATATATATATGTAATGAGCTTAAATTATACGGTTTTGTTAATAAAGCTCTAAATGGCAGTATAAACATAAAGCAGCTTCAGACTAAAAGATAAATGTTTAACATTCAAAACAAAGCATTCTTGAACGTGAAGTCAAATACGTTAAAGAAATTCGAATACCTTATTCGCAAGAGGACCCTGTGCAAGGTGAGGTTTCTCATTACAAAAATGATGGAACCCATATGCAACTTTTGCTTCCATTCCTGTACGTAAAATAATAAATACATGAAAACCCCATAAGCCTGAATGGGAAGAGTTAAATTATTAAAATAAAGCTAATGGCATGCCATACCTATGCTAAAATAATTATAGAATACTCCTTCATAGAAGTTCACTTTGTTGGGAAGGTCTCCCTCAATCTCTAGAGTCTGCAATCACAGATAATATTTTTCCCATTTGTATTTAAAATTCCACATCAGATGATCTATATTGGAGAAATCAGTGTAGCGTTGATCTATGATCTAAGAAGTACTCTTTATAATTATATTATCAAGTAAAGATAGAGATATGCACATTTTAAAATTGCATTCCTCTATGTTATCCTCGAGTATATTTGACAAATTCCAATAATACCAAATTAATAAGATAAAGCAAATAAAACTTTATTAACCTTCACAAGACTCGAATAGGCATCAATGTTCACACATGCAAAGGTTTATTAAATAGAACAGAGGATTTAAAGCAGAGAGATTCACTACCTTATCAAGAGAACACTCTTCTGCAGCCGTTTATCAACAAATAGAACCATTCCAAAGAAAAGGAAAACCTAAACATAAAACATTTAAAATAGAGTAAGAGGTAGCAATTAGGATGGCAGTTTTACCATTTGCAATACTAATGAGTTTTTACTTAAAATATACAATTTATAAAGTCCCACATATAACCTCAACAGTCGCACTCTTCTGGATAGAAGCTATACTACTTCCTATTATGACCCTGAGCTTCGTTCTACCTTTTCCAATGCGAAAACCAAGACTAATATAGACAAATGAAAGTCAGAAAGCATAATTAGTTTATGAAGAAATAAGAATAATTCACTTCATCATTCAACAAACCAGATGAATGCACATAGAGCACATAACAAAGAAAAGGGAATAAAAATTATCATATCAACCATCCATGTAACATCCTGCAATTGGGCCTAGTAGGATTGAGCCCAATGGGCCTTTGGTGTAAGAATGTTTAAAATTTTCGAGAATATGAGAATGGCGTTGTTGCAAATTGGACTTATTAGTTAAGTGAATTTGGAAGGTTACGGGGTTTCTATGAAGTCTCGGGTTTAATTGGGCCTTAGGAAAAATTTGGTATTTTAGCACTTTAAGGAGAGATGGTAAGTAGCTTCAAGGCCTATAGAAATAAATGAGTAAATTGTTAACATAAATGAGCAATTAGTAAAGAGGTTATGGCATCAAGTGAATGACTTTAAGGGAAGAGGTTCAAATCCCATTGTGTGCAAATTTTGACTATTATTTTTGCATGCTCTCCTTAAGTGTCGGTCAAGAGGTATATATGGCAAGGTAGACTTCTTTATTTTTGGTAAGGTGGCTAAGGAAATAAGGAAGGTTGAGGTTGGGGAAAGGAATAAAAAAATAGGCAAGTATGGGTGACATGTTAGCACAAAAAGGGGAGAATGTTTTGGAAAGTGTGGTTGGCCAAATGTTTGACCAATATTGTAATGCATGTGGACAGTTTTGGGGGTAGATAGGTAGCTGAAATTTTTACTTTGGCATTTGGTAAGGTATTGGTATTGTTTTGGCCAAAAATCCTATTTGCAACTTTTGTGTCATCTTCTTCCAATTTGCTATTCTCTTTGTCGAAACCTCCTAGGACAATTGTGCATCTTTCTTCTCTTTGTTTAGTCAAATATTCATCTTTTGTTCATCTTCTTTTGATAGCCGAATTTCTATCATCTTCTATCTTCCCCATTTTTGTGTGTTGGACATCTCTCCTTGGTTGAATCAGAGTTCTAGTGGGTGGCCTAATACCAAATCCTTGTCAATTCATTCGTAGTCATAAGCCAATTAGTGGGAATTGAGATTATCATCGATTAAGGTAAGGAGTCTTTTCATAGTCCATTCGATATCGCTATTCAGTTTTGGTGTTAATCGGATTGAAAGTTTGGCTAATCGATTATGTTGTTAGGCGCGAAATCACGCGATACTCTCTACTTGTGGATTTTTCAGAAATAGTGGTAAAGTCGAACACCTATCTCTCGTAATAAGAGACTCGGATTGTTGGTAAGTGATATAGATTGTTAAATCGATCGCAATACTTCGATGAAGTTGTAAATTGGGTTTTGGACTAATTGTTGACTGATTGTATCTTTAGGTGCCGCAGAGAATATTGTGTTATGGATTCCAAATAAGGTGTGTAATCCCATACTTTCCGAATATATATTTGAAATGGTGTGTGATCTCACACTTCTCTGAAGGCTTGCATGACATATTCTATGATTCGGTCAAAATACCGAAGAAAAACTAGAAACCGGCATCCGTAATCACTCGAGCGTGCATATGATCGTAGTGGTAATCATATTTGTAATAAAACAGTTTCGGTTAGAAACAGTGATGTGTTTTTAAAAATCACAAAAAATAAGAGAAAGGGAATTAGAAAGTGTATGAGATATCAAATAAAATCTTACCGTTTCTATTTTGATAAGGAAGAAACGGAGAAGGAAAAGGAATTTTATATTCTGAAATATGTTAATTTTAGTGAGACTGGTTCTGAATGACTTCGTGGTTCCCTGATCTGTTTTGGAAAAATCATATAAAATTTTAAAAAGTGAATTATGGGTTATAATTTATATGTATGGATTCCTTAGTGAGCCTATTTTCATTAAAAATAAGTGGGAACAATATATGAAAACCGTACAGTGAGATATTTGAAATTAAGGTAAGAGAGGTCAGAATTGTTGGATAGTGTAACAAGGGAAATTTTAAGA
Organism: Gossypium rotundifolium; assembly: GCA_025506655.1. Classification (NCBI taxonomy): domain Eukaryota; kingdom Viridiplantae; phylum Streptophyta; class Magnoliopsida; order Malvales; family Malvaceae; genus Gossypium; species Gossypium rotundifolium. Next base: position 113,254,885 of record CP106729.1, read on the forward strand.
AATAAACTGTACTAAATGGCTAAGTCAAAAATTCTGGAATAATTGTAGTAAGTAGATATATGAGTCTAGCTTCAAGAAAATTTATGGATCTTAATTTCAAGTTTCCTAACGCGAGTTATAGTCAATTTAGTCAGTATGATGCAGATGGACAGTTTCAAGTTTTATGTCCCAAATTAGTAATTAAGTCCAAGGTTGTGAAATTACGAAAATACCCTTGGAGGGTAAATCACCGAAATACCCCTGGATTGCGATATTACCGAATTACCCTTAGTGGGTAAAATTACCGAATTACAAAATTGCCCTTATGTGCCGAATTACGAAAATACCCTTATGGGTTGAATTACGAAAACGCCCCTAATGGGTCGATTTGATAGATTGCCTTAATGGGCCGATTTTGATATATTGCTTAATGGGCCAATTTGATATATGGCTAAATGGGCCAATTTGATATATGGCATAATGGGCCGATTTTGCAAAGTGTTAATGGGCCAAATTGTTTGTAATAAATCTCTGATGTTATTAATTATCGTTGTTATATTGTAAATATCATAATTTGCTATGAATGTTGCATTCACATAATTCTGCAAGGGTTTGGGATATTGATGATTGGAGGAAGCTATTTGGTGGCTCTGCCACATATTTTGGTGACTCTGTCACAATCTGTCTGGTGGCTATGCCACGTATATTCTGTTATTCTGGTAGCTTCGCCACAAATTCTGATATTATAAATGGCTAAATGCCTGAGATTATAAATGGCCATTGGCCTGCGAATTATTATTATAAATGGCAATTTGCTTGCGTTTTGGTGTGTTGGCGGGGTGGGTTGACTTGATCCCCACAGGTGTGTTGGTTGGTATGGGTGGTGTGTAGCGGATGGATTATTAGGTTGGTTTGGGATTGCATTACATTCATTTGATTCATTTGATATATTCTGTTTTGTAAATGGGCTTTGGCCTAAGATTATGGTTAATGGGCTTCGGCCCAAGTTATTGTTAGATGGGCTCATGCCTAAATTTTTGCTAAATGGGTTCAAGCCCCGTGAACAACGGTAAGGGGATTTCACAATGAGTTCTTGTAACTCACCCCCCTTTTTCTTTCTTAATCCTTTCAGGTAATGCTCAGTGATGTGGACTTGGGCCATGGATGACTCGGTGGAGACCATACTTCAGAAATGGTGTTTTACTTTGGAATTTTAGATTTATATTTTCGTTCACTTTACTATTTTGGGTTTTATGTTGTAATAAGGCCTCTAGAGTATTTTATTATTTGCTTTATGTTTGATATACTTATTATTTTACTTAAATTATTTTAAATGGGAATTTTCTAAAAACTTAAATAAAAGTTTTCCAAAATCGATTAACAAATGGATTTCATAATAAACTTTTACAAATATTTTTAACACGAAAATCTTCTTCAAATTTTCAACGTCGTTTTCAAAAGTCACGTTTTATAAGATTATTAGTTCAAATCTATCGATTTATCAATCAATTTTCGAGGTTAGTAGTATTTTATCAAATGTCTCAAATCAAACTTGTTTTTTTTTTTTTAACAAAAATTATTTTATTACGAACCACAAATCCTTTATACGTTTTTTTTTTCAATGTAACACACTAGATTTGGGCCTAACTTCTGGGTCGGGTTTGAGGTGTTACAATCCATCAATCTATTTATGTTAAAGAGCGCTTAGAATGAATGCAAATGAAGTTTTAAAATGCAAAATAAGGTGAAAAGGTGTACAAAATAAGTGCAGACAAGAGGACAATACAATCAATTGAGAAGCCCAGACAATAAACTCACTTGACAAATCTACTAAAGATGGAAATAGGGGGGAAAATGATCCAGGTGATACCAATCCTGGAAAAACCTTGAGAAATGCCTTTTCTAATTTGCAAACCACACATGATGATCCTGAATAGCACTTTAAAACAAACCATTTATGAGTACTATATGTTTAACTCCAATAGGATTACTCAAAAATGGTAGTTTGACAGAACAAGCATATTTAGATGTTTTAACTTCACTGTTAAATGATTTGTTAATGATCAAATGAAAATGTATTAACTCATGCTTAGAAGGAACAAAGTATATAGAGGGTTTTCAATTTTCATTCAGTGCATCAAATGTCAAAATTGTTTTTGGGACAAAATTACATAGATGTATAGTACATAGTACATAAATTTAAATTTTCTACTCTGTAGGTTCTGTAACTTCTAGCAACAAACAAAATAATCTCCTTTTAATTTCACGATGACAAAAAATACCATAAGAACTTACCAATATACACACTCATTCTCAGTACATATTGCCTGCTTAAGCTTTATCTGTTCTGTGGCCACCCCTACTCATTCAATAAATATGTGTTAAAAATGAACCATTAAAAAGAAAGAAATTAAATAACAATGTTCTAACATGCCATACTGATATTAACATAACAAAGTTCAAGGTCTGTCATTGGTTCAAATCCAGTCTTCCAGATATTGAAAGGCCCAAAAAATCACATTTTGGAGAAATGAAGGCAACATAAATGATTCTTAATAAACCAACCAGCATACTAGAAAAAATTTGGTGAATTGATATTGTAATGAGAAAAACTTTCATATGACGCACTAGGTAACTATAGACAAAAGAGTGTGAAGATGCCACGTTGGTAGACCCCTTAAAATCAAGAACAGTTATAGTTGACTTCTTATGCCAACAAGATTGCAATACAAAATGTTTGTCATCATAATAACAAATTCTGCCAGCATGGTATCTGGAATTTCTTTTTCAACCTTCTTTCCTATAAAAACATAGCTAGTAAGCTCCAAGCAAGACAAAGAACAATCCTTACTATCCACATCAACAAGATAAACAAAGTTTCAACATTATTTATAGGATCATTCTCCTAACAGATTCTACAGATTATTTTTAAAAATTAATTTCAACATCAATTATTTGATTGTAATCGCACCAAATTAGACCCCCGTTAATCTCTGTAGAGAACAAAACTAAATTCACACAAGAACATGTCCAAATAAAGATATACATACCATTAATTTTTGCCTCGATCTTTTATTTGTTCTTCACTAAATTGTTTAATGTATGGAAGAAGTGTCTGAAGCACGTATTTGGTATGCTGAACTTCTTCACCACCACTGAACTTCGGATTAAGTGTCTCTTCCAATTTCTACAAGTCATCAATTATACAATATCATAAATCAAGCATGACATCATGTATGCAACAAAGTGAGCAGTAAAGCTATGAATTTTAGAACTAACTTTGAGTAGGCCAGTCGTCCGTAAGCATGCTTTGCAATTGCAATTCTCTCGGCAAACAGGGCAGGCATCAGCAATTTCATCCTCAGAAATCTTGGGATACCTAGTCCCAGAAAGACACAATGCTTAACCAGCTAAAAGGGGAAAAAGAACAACATAGTAATATACTCACTTATGATTAAGATTGACTATAACCAGAGAGAAAAGCAGCAAAGTTCATGAGAAATTAGCAACCGCATGCAATGTACATACATTTAGATAGAAACCCATTTCCATGGAAGAATCAAGTGAAAGAAGTACCAATTTTTTATGCAAGGGATGCAATATCGTTTACTATTGCAAAGTTTGCATCTCACAACCCTGCCTTTACCATTCCTCTTGCACTGATGGCACGTTAATCTATCTTCTTTGGCAATGGTAATCCACTGTAGAAAAAGCAAAAACAAGAAGCAGCAGCAACATGAAACCGAAAATGAAAGAAAAGACACATTATAAGAATAACGCAGGAATTAAAAGCAAAAACTTTTACCTTAACATCCCTCCTTCACTTTGAACCAGGCACAGGCTCTTCTTCATCCCCGGGAACCCTTAAGGGCTTAACAAAATTTTTTGACTTATTCATTCCCAAAGACCCATTTTTCGCCCTTCTTCGACTCTTATCTGTATCTGTCCCTTCAATGGCTACACTTTCAGTAACTTGTTTCCTTGGCCTACCCCTTCCTCGTTTCTTTGCATGCACCGTATTATCACCATTCTCACTAATAAAACCATCTTCTTGACCTTCAGATTTCACTACTACTTCCTTCTTCGGCCTGCCCCGTCCACGCTTCTTTGGCACAAACTCATCATTTTCATTTTCTTGAACTTCGGCATAACTTACTTTCTTAACAATTGTTCTCAATCTCCTCTTTGAGCTAGCAGAATCCATATCAACAATTCACATCAGAAACTCCTAAGCTCAAATTATTGTCTTCATGTACGGCTACCAATAACTTGGAACATTGGTGTAATGCTAGAGCCTCCAGCAATCATCCCGAATGCTCTAACTTCACTAGGTTGATACCTGAACCGCCCTTGAAAGAAACAATTCAAGAACAACAACATAAGGAAATGAAAGGCGAAAATCGGTGCTAATATATGGACGAAGATCGGTGGGGGATATTTTTCTGCGACATTTTTACTAAAAAGGCCACTATAGCTTCTTTTTTGTCATAAAAACGTTACTATTACACAATTTTAATTTATTTTCTATTTTTGAGTATTGAACTTTTAACTTTAATTTTTTTCAATTTTAATTTTAATTTTTAATTTTAATTTTAACCTATATTTTCTATGTTTTTCGTTTAAAATTTTTGTGTTGAGATTATTATTTTTTGAATTTTTATTTTATTATATTTTGAGTATTGAACTTTTTAATTAAAATATTAAATATTAAATTTTTAAGTTCTTAAGTTTTTAATTTTTAATTTTTATTATTAAAATTTAAAAATTTAATTACCATTATCAACTCTTTTAGGAATTTCTTTTTCAAATTTCTTTTTACATCAACATTAGTTGTTTAAATTTTTATATAAATAGCATTTAATTATATATATACACTTAAATTTTGATATAGATACATCTCAAAATTATTTATGAATTTTGGTTTAATGTGTAATTCTAGATGTAAAATTCTAATTGTGGTTGTAGTAACCCATTTATCTTATTTTGATTTGTATTCTAAAAAATCCAAGATTAATTCTTAAATCATAAACCTTATACCCTAAATATTATATCCTAAACCACAAACACCAAACCCTAAATCCCAAACTCAAAACCCCAAATCATAAATCCTAGACCATAAAACTCGAACACTAAACTCTAAACCGCAAACCTTAAACCATAATCCGAGACCAATTTTTGGGAATTCATGTGGCCAATGTTAATGTAGTACAAAACATAGATTTTATATTCTTATATTAAATAATATGGGTGTAACACCCCAAACCCGGCCTAGAAGTTAGGCCCGAATCTGGTGTGTCACAATGAAGAAAACGTATAAAGGATCTTGTGATTCGTACTAAAATAGGTGTAATTGAAGAAAACAAGTTTGTTTAGAAATATTTGATAAAAATACTACTAATCTTTGAAAAGCTGATTGAAGAATTGATATTTGAACTAGTGATCTTTTAAAACCGTAACTTTTGAAAATGCCGTTGATAATTTGAAAGAAAGTCCGAGTTAAATCATTTATAAAAGTTTATTTGTAAAATCCACTTATTAATCAATTTGGAAAATCATTGATTATGCTTTTAGAAAATTCCCATTTAAAATAAACTAACAAAATAATAAATACGCTAAACATAAAACAAAATAAAATAATCCAGAGGCCTTATTACAACATAAAAACCCAAATAGTAAAAATAACGAAATAGAGCAGAAAAGTAATTTACTAAAGTTTGAAATATTTATTTCCGAAGTATGGCCTCCACCGAGTCATCCATGGGCCCAAGTCCTCGTCTAAGAAAGAATGGGGTGAGTTACAAGAACTCAGTGTATAACCCCTTACCGTCATCCACTGGGCCTGAGCCGTTTAGCAATATCTTGGGCTTGAACCCATTTACATAATCTTGGGCCTAAGCCCACTTTCATGTGATAAATAAATGATATGAATGCAACCTATCCCATCCAACCAATCTCTCCACCCGTACCAACCAATCTTTCCTGTGGGGATCAAGTCAACCCACCCATCCAGTCTCTCCAATTTGCAGTCAAGCTGCCATTTATAATATTTGTGGCTGAGCCACCGAATCATATCTGATAATATAATCGGCATCTGACCTTAGTCATGATGGCACAAAGCCATATTTAAATTGGCACATAGCCATTATCGAAATTCTTTGCAATGCCACCGGTCTACTCTTCTCTTCATTCAAGTTTCCCATCTCATGCAATCATGTAAACAACATGCATAATAATTCATACATATAATAATTTCAACATAAGGCCTCTAAAAGAATTATTACAATCTGGCCCATATTACAAATTGGCCCATTTCACATTTTATCGATTTAGTCCATTGAGGGCAATTCCGTAATTTGACCCATAAGGGCATTTTCGTAATTTGGCAATCGTACCCGCTAAGGGTATTTCGGTAATTTACCCTCTAAGGGTATTTTGGTAATTTCATAACCAAGGCTTAACTACTAATTTGGGGCATAAAAGTTTGAAACTGTCCAACTGCATCATACCGACTAAATTGACTATAACTCGAGTTAGGAAACTCAAAATTTAAATCTGTAAATTTTCATTGAAATTAGACTCATATATATTTCTCCTATAATTTTTCCAGAATTTTTAGCTTAACCATTTAGTACAATTTATTCCTTAAAGTTTCCCTTGTTTCACTGTCCAATGATTCTGACCTCTCTTACCCAAAATCTAAATATCTCACTGTACAGTTTTCATATACTGCTCTCACTTGTCTCTATTAATAATAGGCTCACTAAGGAATCCATGCATATAAATTATGTCTCATAATTCACTTTTTACAATTTTATACTATTTTTCCAAGACAGAACAGAATACCCTGAAGTCATTCAGAACCGTTCTCACTAAAATTAACATATCTCAGAATATAATATTCTTTTTCCTTCTCCGTTTATTCCATATTAAAGTAGACAAAGTAATATTTAATTTGATATCTTATTCACTTTGTAATTCCTTTTATCCAATTTTTCGTGATTTTTCAATTACACATCACTGTTTCTGACTGAAACTGTTTTATTACAAAACATGATTACCACTACGAGCATACGCACGTTCGAGTGATCACGGATGCCGGTTATCGGTTTTCTTCGTTATTTCTACCGAATCACAGAATATTTCATGTAAACTTTCAAAGATATGTGAGATTTACTCACCATTTCAAACATATATTCGGAAGGGTATGGGATTACACACCTTGATTACGAGTTGTGCTTTCTACCGATTTCAACACCTATATTGATAGTTGATAGAAGGTTAGTCTCAACTTAAATAATCATAACTAGAAACACTTTATTAGGCTAACTCCACTTACCACGACTATGATCTCCCTCGATGTACCAAGAATCGATCCTACCAACAATATAAATTAGCCAACCTTCAATCCGATTAACTCAATAACCGAATGGAGATATCGAATGGACTATGAAAGATCTTCCTTACCTTAATCGATTATAATCTCGTTTCTCACGATCACCCTATGACTAGAGATGATTAGGCGATGTTGTGGTATTCGGCCTCCCTCTATATCACTACGAAGAAGAAAATGATCTCGTATGAGAGAAAGTAAGGTGATAGTCTCGGTCAAAATGACCATCCAAAAACCAAAGAATGAATTCAGTCATAAGAGGAGAAAATAAAACATTGGAAAGAATACTTACCAATTGCTTAAGGAATGAGAAAGAAAGAACGATGGAAAGGTTTCGGTTATGGAGGAGAATGAACAATGATATTCGGCTATCAAGGAGATTAGACAAAAGATGAATATGTGACCAATTCAAGAGAAGAGAAAATGCACTATTGTACTAATATGTTTCGACAAAGAAAGTAGCAAAAAGAGAGAAGATGACACAAAGTTGTCAAAGGGAAATTTTGCCAAAACAAAACCAAGACCTTACCAAATGCCAAGGTAAAATTTTCAGCCACCTATCTACCTCAAAACCGTCCACATGCATCCCCCTTAGGATAAGAGTTTGGCCACCCAAGCTTTCCAAAACACCATCCACAAATTAAGCCTCATGTCCCCCTTTCATTCCTATTTCTCTTGATTCCTTTCCCAAACTTCAACCTTGCCTTATTGTTATAGCCACCTTACCAAAAATAATGAAGTCCACCCTTGCCATAAATAGTCCTTGGTCGACACTTAAGGAAAGAGTGCAAAAATATTAGCCAAACATTGCACACAAAGGGATTTGAACATCTTCCTTCAAGGTACTTCACTTAATGCCATAACCTCTTTACTAAGTGCTCACTTGTGCTAACCATTTATTCATTTATTTCAATAAGCACTGAAGCTACTTACTATCTCCCCTTAAAGTGCTAAAATACCAAATTTTTCCTAAGGCCCAATTAAACCCGAGACTTCATAGAAACCCCGTAAACTCCAAATTCACTTAACTAACAAATCCAATTTGTAATAATGCCATTCTCTTGTTCTCAAAATTTTAAACATTCCTACGCCCAAGGCCCATTGGGCCCAATCCTACTAAGCCCAATTTTGGGATGTTACAATGCGTGTAGTACAAAATAGCATGAACCTCAGTAAATTCCAAATGTTTTTCGGTTTTCAAATAGTATCCTTAAACCTTAAACCTCAAAAATCCTAAACTATAAAATATAAACCCTTAACCCAAAGTAATAAATATTATATCATAAACCCTAAAACTCTAAACTATAAACATTAAACCTTAAATTCTAAACCCTAAACCCTAAAATAAAATATTTTTTCTTTGCGGCGCTTTTATAAAAAACGCCACTAAAGCTTACCTTTTGTGGCGCTAATGCTCAGATCTATAACGGCGTTTTTAGGGAAGCGCCGCTAATGCTCAGATCTTTAGCGGCGTTTGGGCCAAAAAAGCCGCTATTGCTCAATTTTATGCGGCGCTTTCTTTCAAACGCCGCTAATGTATAATATTTGCGGCGTTTTTATTAAAACGCCACTAAAAACACCGCTAAAAGTCTGTTTTGGTGTAGTGTGTTATTATCAACCTAATAGTAATTGTTATTATATTACTAATATCTAATATGTGACTTATATATTTAATTTAAATTACTTAAATATTATTTGAATTAACTAATTTAATAGTGATTGTATTGCTTGTGTAATTGTTATTTTATATCGTAATGTTTAAAACAAATATTTTAACTTTTAACGGTAACATTTTCATAACTATATCAAATATTTGAAATTAATAAATCTTATTTTTGAAGTTCTTTTAAAAGACGCTCGTTTTAATTGAGTAATATTTACGGTTTTGAAAATCTTATTTTGAATGAATTACGAAAAACTTATTGTGACTTAACAAATCATTTTCGTAAAACAATTACCAAAAATTACAAGAATAAAGTTTTAGCAAACAAAACTTACCTAAATCAACAATCATTGTCGTTGATCAAATGCCCACTTATATTGCGCTTCGACTTTATAATTTTCATTGGTTAAGCTATGATTAGAGTTATTTAAGACATTTGTTTTCGTTAATTTGGAGGCTTTTTTATTTGTTAGTCACAACTTTTATAATGAAAATGAGGGTTTTTTACGAAAAAAAATACAATAAAAATTTGAAAATGGTATAGAAAATTTATTATGTACCAAAATGGTACATCGAGGGTGGTCACGCATATGCCAGAGACGGCACCACCCTGGTTCTGACACCTCAACTGTGGAAAAAAAAAATACAAACTGAAAAGTGAAAAAAACAAAAAAAGGAGACAATGTGGTGCCAGAGGCCGCACTGAACAATGGTGTGCCAGAGGCGACACCTGGGTGACGGACTTCTCCATGCAGCAGCAAATTTGTCCATTTGCTCAGCTGGGGATCTTAAATGGTCCCCACTTTCATTTTCTTCATTGCTCTACGGAAGAAGAAGAAGAAGAAGAAGAAGAAGAAGAAGAAAGAGGACGGCGTCGGAAGAAAAGGAGAGAAAGAAAATAGAGAAGAGAAAGGAGAAAGATAGAGAAGAAAAAAAATAGAAAAAAATAAGGTATTTATTTTATAAATAATGGAGTATCATGTTTTATTTTGTATGTTTTTTGTTGTTATTTTAGTTATTATTGTTAGTTATTAAGATTAGTAAAAACCCTAATTATTATTTTAGTTAGTAATACTATTGTTAGTTTTAGGGTTTGGTTATTATTATTTATAGTTAAAACCCTAATTATTATTTTAGTTAGTATGATTGTTAGTTTTGGTTTTGACACTACATTATTGTTAGTTATTATTTTAGTAAAACCCTAATTATTATTGTTAGTTAGTATTATTTTAGTAAAAACTATTATTATTATTATTATTATTATTATTATTATTATTATTATTATTATTATTATTATTATTATTTGTGTTCATTATTAGGATTAGTAAAACCCTAATTATTATTATTATTATTTTAGTTATTAATATTGTTAGTAAAAAAACTATTATTATTATTCTTGTTAGCTATTATTGTTAGTAAAACCGTAATTATTATTTTAAATAGTATTATTGTTAGTAAAAGAAACTATTATTATTATTAGTATTATTATTGTTAACTATTATTGTTAGTAAAACCCTAATTATTATTATTGTGTTAGTTATTAGGATTATTAAAACCCTAATTATTATTATTATTATTGTTAGTTAGTTAATAATATTGTTAGTAAAAAAAAATTATTATTATTATTATTATTATTATTATTATTATTATTATTATTATTATTATTATTATTATTATTATTATTAGTAAAACCCTAATTATCATTTTAGTTACTATTATTGTTAGTAAAAAAACTATTATTATTATTATTATTATTATTATTATTATTATTATTATTATTATTATTATTATTATTATTATTAGTAAAAACCTTAATTATTATTTTAGTTAGTATTATTAATATTGTTAGTAAAAAATTAATTTTATTTTAGTTATTATTATTAATATTGTTGATAAAAACCCTAATTATTATTTTAGTTAGTATTATTAATATTGTTGATAAAAACCCTAATTATTATTTTTGTTAGTATTATTAATATTGTTAGTAAAAATCTTAATTATTATTTTAGTTAGTATTATTAATATTGTTGATAAAAACCCTAATTATTATTTTAGTTAGTATTATTAATATTGTTAGTAAAAACCCTAATTATTGTTTTTATTATTTTTATGTTTTGTTTTAAAGCTATTTTGTTTGTTTATTTTGATTTGTTAGTAATTTTTGCGTTTATATTAATTATTTGTGTATTGCGAATGTTATGTTTTAAATTTTTTAATATATTTGAAAGTTTTATATTAGTAAAACTATTATAAAGTAATTGTTAATTAGTGATAAAATTGAAAATAATTCTCTCAGAGATATTGTTTGAAATGGCAACATATTTGGTATTGCCTGATGAGATAATAACTTCAGCACAAATGGAGAAAGTTGATAAGATGATGAGAGAAGTGCAAGATTACAGAATGAAACCAAAGAAGACATTGTTCAACACCTTATTACCGTAAATAAAAAGATGCAAGAAGTGTTGTGGAATGGTTATGAAATGATTAGGAAGAATAAAAGTGCAATACTTAACCCTTAGAGGGACATTAATAAAACGGGACCATCAAATCATTTTAGACAAACTTTGGAAGACATTGGTACCACGAACCTATTGGAATCTAGTTATATGCTTTGTGAAGTTTATAATATCTTATGGAGCTAGGAAAACAGTATGGCAAAGTATAGGCTCACGGAAGTTGATTGGGAAGCAAAGTGTGTTTGACATACCATGGATGGATAAACTAGATGTTAGGAAATTACCAAGAGAATTTCTAAATTCAATACCTATTATAAAGATTGAAGAGAAAGAAGATCCCGAGGAATTTCCAAATTGGATTGTAGAAGATGAATATGAAGAGAATCAAGAATTTCTAAATTGGATTGTACAGTATTTCCCAGAGGAACATACAAGATCGGAGATGGAAGAAAACGTAGAACTGAATTTAAGTGGTTAAATGTAAAGATAAATGTTGTTCATGTACAAAATGATAATTGAAATAGTATGAGCTTAAGAATGAAAAAAAATTGCATATTGAAACATTAATTTTTTTTATTTAAGTAATTTATTTACTGATCGAAATTGTTTTGGGAAATTTTGTTTATTTTTTAACAGATTGAATATTGAAGATGGATGATCAGTTTTTCATATGCATTTATTTCGATGAATCATATTGACAACAACCGTTGAATGCATATTTGAATGTCGGCAACAAATAGCAATGAGATTTAATATAAATGTCTCGTTGGATGATATGAAGGGAAGGATTAACGCAAAAATTGTTAGACGTTGTGGGAGAAGGATTTCGAGAATTTTCTACAAGTTTCCAGTTTCGACAGATCCGATCAAATTCACAGAAATGGAACTTGTAGACAATGAAGACATGGAGACAATTATCGCTCTTTACTATGGGAATGGGAGTAACAAAAATGCACTGATTCACTTATTTGCTGAGTTAGCCAGTATTGAGTAAAATGAAGACATCAATGCATATGGTGAAGAACATGGAGCTCAAGAACCTGCATGGTGCCTCTAATATCATACGTTGATGCCGAATAGACTATACATGGGATCGATATCAATCTTAATATTACACCCGATATTGATGTGGTTGGTGATAATGGATACGATAGTAGTGATCATTGTGAGCAAGAGGTCGATAGTGATAGTGATCTCGATATGGACGATATACCTGATGATATTTACGATGAAGATGTGAATGACGATGGAAACATTAGCGCGTCTTTGGTCGGGAACCAGATGCGATGTATTATGATACACAATAATCCTGGGCCACACATGTCGCTCATAGACCCCGACGCAGCACATGTAGCTGAGTTCTCGGAGTACCCTAAAATACTTCGTACTCACTAGCTGGCCGTAAATTTCGAGCATGAGTTATTCGTAGGCCAGAGATTTGAAAGTAAAGAAGAGTACGTATCTGCTATTAAATGGTATACCATGGATATATCAGTGGATTACAAAGTCGTAGTGTCTAAACCGATGGTATATATTGGGGAGTGTTGGAAGGCAGCAGAAGGTTGCAATTGGAGGGTACGAGCTGCATTCATTTAAAATTCGCAGATGTGGGAGATACGAAAATTGGTTGGACCTCACACATGCACATCGACACGTATGATAGAAGATTATCGAAAACTTGATTCCAAAACTAACTGTACGTGTATCATGCCAATGGTGAAGGACATGCTAACCATTAAAGTTTCGGTACTGACTACCAAAATATAAGCACGATTCCAATATCGAGTATCATATCGAAAGGCGTGGATAGCTAAACAGATGGCAATGGAGCAACTGTACGGGGATTACGATTTGTCGTATAATGAGCTACAGGGATGGATAGCTGCTATGTGGAAGTACATACCGGGGACTATGATTGAGTTATAGACACGACCTTATTACGGCCTGGATGACCAATTACAGCCGGGGAAAAGAATTTTTCATCGGATGTTCTGGACGTTTGATCCATGTGTGCGGGCATTTCCACACTGCAAGTCATTTATGCAGGTGGATAGGACATGGCTATACAGAAAATATACACAGATCTTACTTATTGCGGTTGCTCAAGACGGCAATAGGAGCGTGCTCCCAATAGCATTTTCCATCGTAGATAAAGAGAACATGGAATCTTGGGAATTTTTCTTTACCAACTGCGGAGGTATGTTATTAACAACGATAATATTTGCATCATCTCTAATAGAGGGAAAAGATTAATTGCAGCAATTAGGCATTCCGGTGTTCCATGGAGATCCGTTTACTGCATCCATCACATTACGGATAACTTCCTTCGAGATTATAAGAATGCATACTGGAAGAGACAAGTAGTGAAAATGGGTAAAGGATAACCTTATCATTTCAATATAAGTTTTAATGTTTTTATGTTATCCAGTTACTGTAACTTATCTTTTCTTAATACATATACAACGTACGAGTTAGAGCCACATATTTTTCGCCAAAGAATGACTCGACTTGAGAGTGACATGGAAGGTCAAACGAACAAATCTTTTCGACAGTGGTTGGGCACAATGGAGCCGTGGCAATGGGCTAAAAGTTTTGACGAGGACTTTCGTTATGGTCAAATGACTACAAACTTGGTGGAGGGGGTCAATGCTGTGTTGTTGAAAATACAACATCTTCGATTTTATCTGTCTTCTCTGCTACATTCTATAAGTTGGCAACCTTGATGCCAAGAATGGCTGGACAACAAGTCAACCAGATGGAGATGGGACACGTGTTTGTCAAAGATGTCAGGGATGCATTGATTGCAAATCATCGGATTGCGAGGTCGATGACTGTAGAAATATATTCACGACGACTAGAAACTTTTCGAGTTACGGAGTCCATCGGTCGTCGACCCTGTATGCTACCTAGGTCTTATGGAGTTGATCTCCGGAACAGATGGTGCGAATGCAGGAGGTTCCAAACACTTCATTATCCGTGTGTACATATCGTGCCAACGTGTGCTCATATCGTGCCAACGTGTGCTAAAGCAAACCTTAATGTTGAAAAATTTGTCGATGATATGTATATGCTCGAGCGCACGTTGCATGTCTGGGAAAATGAGTTCCCTGTCCTGCCCGACCTGTCTACGTGTGAGGTACCTCGGAAGACTTTCGAGCTTGTCCCAGACAGAGCGCTACACAGGAACCCGAGAGGTCGTTCGCAATCATCCAGAATCCGTAATGAAATGGACATTAGGGAGAAATCTGATGGTAAGTGTTGTGGAGTATGCAGGTTAGGTGGTCATAATCGAAGTAAATGCCCGCAGCAAAACTATCATGTTGGACAATCGTCACGATCGAGTGAGAATTGAGCTTATTTAGCTTAACATGTTTTGTATTGAAATTTTTGGTGATTTTGAGTAATTAGGGCTTAATTGCAAAAATAATAAATTGAGAGACTAAAATGCAAAATAAATGAGATGTATGGATTTGTATGTATATGGGTAAAATTCGGCCCAACTATAGTGTAGTCAGATTTTGAATAATTTCTATTTTGTGCGATAGGGACTAAATTGTGAAAATGTGAAAATGAGCTTAATTTGAATATGTTTAGATCAAGAACCAAAGAAATCAAACTTGGATCGGGGAAAAACAAAAATAGTCGAATAGCCGATTCGGTAATATGTGGTAATATATGTGGTTGTGGTTGTATATGTGGTAATATGTGAGATATATTCGGCTTTATGTTTGTGTATGGATGAAATGTTAAAGTTAAAGTGATTAATATATGGCTATAAAAATATATGTAAGTTTTATTATGTAAGACAATATGGTTTGAAATTTGAGAAAATAATGATGTTGTATTTAAGTATATTTACCAAAGAGATATTATTTATGAAAGTATTTGATATATATATATATATATATATATATATATAGCATAGAATTAAAAGCTTGAACTTAAATGTGACTACAAATGCATAGGTTGATTTATTTATTTGAAATGACTTAGTAATTGAGATGGTGTTTTATGCATAAAGTGATTAATTGGCTTAAGACTTACTAAGCTAAAGTAGCTTATTTATGTGTGTTTTTGTTTACTCTATTTTATAGATTTTGGATTCAAGTTACAAGCTCAGGGATCGTCAGCAAAGTTCACCACACTATCAACTATTTCGGTATTTAAATAGTTGAACTTGAATTATGGCATGTATAGGCTGGAAAATACTTTTTAAATGTTGAATTTTGGGTTGAATGTATATAAGCCATGCGAAAATGACTAAACTTTTATATTTGAATTTGGTTATGCTAAGTATGGGATCTGTTTATCTTGGTTTTATCATTTTATGGTAAGAATGTATACAATGTTTGTGATAGGTACTAAATGCTTGGAAATGGTTTGTTTGTCTTGTTTAGTTTAGTGTTACATGTGCTTAGTTAAAAAGGGTCTATTAAGCTTGATTGTTAATAAATTGCTAATGTAAACCTTGGATGAATACGTGGTATTAGGTAATTGCAAGTGTTTCATGAATATTTGGTCAATCATTTTATTATGTATTTAATAACAAATGAGGTTACTATTTTATGGTTGGTTGTGTATTATGTTCATGTACACTAATTTCATATTTGGCTATGGTATAATGTATTAAATATTCATAAATGATTACTTATTAAAATTTATAATATAATTATATAATTAGATATGATTATTAATAGTTTGTTTTTAACGTTAAATCATGAGTGACTTTAGTGAATATATGAAAGTTTGGAATTCAACTGTTGATTCGTAATGCCTTATAATCCAAATCCGGCGATGGATACAGATTAAGGGTGCTACAATTTTAATGTTATAATCTCCAAATTAATGTACTCTGTGTTATGGTCAAATTTTGTTACAAATTTTAAAGCTCCAATCAATCAAATTAATTTTATACAAATAATGTACAAACATTGTAATATAAAAAAATACAAAATAGAGGAAAATCAAAGCTGCAAGAAACACTTAAAATTGATGGTTCGATGGTGTGGTCCTAGGTGTATACTTCTGTAACATCCTAGATTAGGGGCTATGCATTTGGTGCATAAATTCATGAGTTAGTAGGCTCAATGAGTGGTTTGGATGTGTTTTAGGGGTTTTTAAAACTCTAGGATAAAAAGGGAGTGTCTTAGGAAAATTTTGTTTTAAGTGCTTAAAAGGAGAAGCTAGGCGATAGAGGCCTTAAAGGAAAATTGTAGGAGGTTATGGACATGAACTTGGGCTTAGTAAAGTGGCTTGGGACGCTACTTTCAAAAGGGAGTGCAAGGGGGAAGAGGTTCGAGTAACGCAGGGCGCATCAGAGACTTTTCTTTTTTGCGTCTGAAAGGGGAGCAAGGCTAGGGAGGCCTTAAGGAAAACCTTAGGCGTGTTTGGATATAAAAAGGGGCTTGGTAAAGTGGCTTAAGGGTGCCACTTAAGGGCTTGGAATGACGTCTGGACAAGGCCTTGGTTCAAATCCCGTTGGCGGCATGGGCATGTTTTTATTTTGCTTTGGCGTTAAGACAAGGGGGAGCTAGGGAAAGAGGTGTTAAAAGAAGTTCTGGGTGAATCATATCACAAACAGCACCTTGGCAAGATGGTTGGGGCGTTATCTGTGGAGCAAGGAGTAGGTCTCATGTTCGAGTCTTGGTGATGGCATGTGAGTGTTTCATTTTTCCTTTTTGTGTCAACAAGTGAAACTGGGCTAAGGAGGACTTAAAAAGAATTGAGGCGAGTTTATGTCACAAAAAAGTGCCTGGGCAGAGTGGCTTGGGGCGTTATGGCAGCTTGCAGCAGTGAAGGCTGGGGTTCGATTCACGTGGGCAACGAGGAGTGGGATTTTATTTTTTTTTGGCTTTTTGCTTCAGGTGGAGAGTAATTGGACGGCACATGGAGTTTCAATTGGATGAGGATTTGGCTTAACTCTCCTATTAAAACTCGGCTGCAGTAAGGTAGGATAAATATGGCTTTATTTATTTTATTTATTTAGTTAAGATAGAAGATAAGGGTGGCCTTATTTTATTTGTTTTGAATAGGTGATATAGGGATAAAATAGGAGATTAAAGAGGGTTTTGATAAATGGAGATAAGGTGGCGATTGTAGGACTCTTGAGGTGTGCTTTTTGGTTTGAAGCTTTTAAGAAGAGCACAGAAATTTGATTTTCTTTTTCCATGTGGGTGCCAAATTTTATTAGGAGGGGGTTCATCTTTTATTTCTTTCTTAATTTCTATTGCCGAATGCTCCTAAGTCTCTAACAATCTCCCAAATTTCTTCCTTTAATTAGTGTTAGTCGAATCCTATAAGCTTCCTTTCTCCTTGCTTTGCTTGGCACCCAAAAGAAACATCATAGCCGAATACATCTTTTCCTATTGTGGCTGACTTTTCCATCATTATTTTATAAGGCTTAGCCGAATCTTCAAGTGGTGTTATTCTCCTTATTCTGACGCTAGTTTGAGAAACCGAAAGTATTGTGGATGGTAAGTATTTAAGTATTCAGTTTGTTTCTTTTTATTTGTGTGACGAAATTAAGTAAGTGAGGCCTTGGTTAGTCAGGGCCGAATGTTCATAGTGTCCTTATAGGTGTTTCTTTGTGTAGCCAACATTAAGGAAGCATCGAAGGAGTTTCGTGGATTCGATCCGTTAAGGTAAGCAAATATTTCGGGATTTTTGGTAAGTAAGGTAAGTGATTCATAGTATTCAGCCATAGGCCATTTGGGTTATTAATATTAGTCGATCTTGACTATGATGTTTAGGGCCAAATCGACAAGAATTGGCAAAGTCTTCGGGATTTGGTAGGAGACCAAATCGGCAGTAAGGGAGGAGGGAAAACTCTGTTCATCCAAGTAGCTAGGGATTTCGCTGAATAGTCAGGTGTGTGATTAACCCACCGTTTTTCGGGTTTTTTCTATATTTGCATGTGTGAATTATGTGCTAACCAAAGGCAAATGTGATTATGTGGTGATTACCCTAAAAAGGGGTATATCGATAATCAGGTTAGTATTATTTGTTGATACGAATGTGAAAGTGCCGATGTGAATGTAACTATGCCTATGGAAATATGATTGTCTGCCTTAATGACATGTGCATGCATTTATTATTATGTCACTATTACATGTTGCATGTGCATGGGTGGGATATGATATGAAAGAAGGTACGGGTGTACTTCGAGTACGTGGTTTGATGTTAGCCTTGAGCTACATCGTGGATTGACGTTGACTGAGGTCACGTTGTGGATTAATTGCGATTTAGTTTGCGTGGCTTGATGAGTGGCTATGTGCCTCATCGTGGTTGATATCGGCTAAGTGCCATATCGTGGTTGATGAGTGACTATGTGTCCCATCGTGGTTTTGGTGTTAGCTACAGCTACATCGTGGATTGGCGCTGACTAAGGTCGTGTTGTGGATTTTTGTGCTTTATTGCACGTGGATAGCATTGATTGCCTTTTGGAGTGAAAAGGAGAGGGTGATTTATTAATCCCCTGGTGTGTGGTAGGCTGGATAAGGGGGTGTGTAGCGGATGGACCCTAGGTTTGGGTTGGGTACACTTTGCATAATTATATCTGATATGTGAATTTAATATGGATATGGGCCAAGCCCAAAATGTGAATGTGGATTGGAATGAGAAATGGGCCAAGCCCAGTATATGATATGTGGAATAATGTGGTAATGGGCCAAGCCCAGTATGTGGAAACATGTGGTTATTTACACTATTATATGAATGTGATATGAATGTGGGCCAAGCCCAGAATGTGGTAATATGTGATTATGATATTTGTTATCTGATATATGGGTTAATATGGGGTTAACATGTGGGTGGAAATCAGTGGTTTAATTACACACTGAGTCCTGTATGACTCACCCAATTTTTATTAACATCGCAGTGATGCATGGACCGGGTTTGGAGTGGATACGAGGTGGCCCATCGAAGACATTTTATTTAATTAATTAAGTATTTATATTTTCAGTATTTTGATTAAGTGTTTATTGTAATAAGGCCCATTAAAGTATTTAAGTATTTTTATTAAGTATCTTTAATATTATGTTTTATTATGGATTGACAATTGAGATATCTTTCGCAAATGGTTTTATTTTCTTAAATCTATATATATAATAAAGTTTTGATTCGGATATTTTTATCAAGCTTATATTATTTAAAAATTTTAAATGGACATGGTTTTGAATAAGAACAAAATTTTCAAGTTCCACCACGAGTCAGGATATTTTCAAACGTTTTCCGCAGTGGCATTTCAACTTCGATCGTAATGAATGGGCCGGGTTTGGGGTGTTACAACTTCTGCGGAGGTCGACGTTCATGTTGTGTGTGCTCGCGATGACCAAAATCCTTTTCAAGCCCAGGTGGGGGTGTGCTAAACATGGCAGAAAAATCATGTGGCTAGAATGGCATCGATGAACTTGAGCCAGAAGGAGTGCCATGATGCAGTGGATACGAACTAGGAGGCCTGATGTCCTGCAGTGGATACGAGCCAGGAGTGATGTACTACGGTGGGTACAATCCAAATTTATCAGACCCGTAATGGTATCCACCCCCTGACGAGCCCGGAAAGCAGTCATTGCCCGACACATCTGGATGATATGAATGTACAGCCAAATGTGAATGTGATTGCTCGGGCTTCGGCTCGGGATCAGGATCTGCAGCTGCCTCGGCCTCCATATCGGCCACTAGCTCGTATGCCCCATGTCGCTGCATGTGTGGGGGGACTATAGTCGACTGCCCTCCAAGTATATATGGCTTCCCCATACTAGAGTACCATTGTATGTACTCTAATGGAGGTTGCAAATCGGATGACATATCCATCTGAGGTATTCGAGACATCTGATCATTCCACACCGCAATAAATCTCCGATGCTTAACCCCCCAATGCAATCCCTGTTTCCCTCTCTTGTTCATGCAGTGAACCTCTCCCACCTGGCATGGCGAATCCCGGATATATTGGATGTAACCAAACTGTCGCAGCACTCGGTCCCCATGGTACCACTCGACTACATTGAAATTGATAATTGGTGCGCTAGTGCACCACATATGAGAGTGAATGTAGGCAAACGAGGGTGTAGTGGCTGTAATTTTTGGTCTACGATATGGCATCCATATAAATTGCACGATTAATAACATTGTTAAAATTTAACACGATGTGAGTAAGATATACAAAGTAACACGTCACGAATATTGGAATCGCTTACCCCTTCCCCAGCATGTTGTTCAATCATAAACCGGTATATCGGGATAGTGTACGACCTCCCGATACCTAGATAAATACTCCATCTACAAAAACAAATTTCAAGTCAATATAGTATCGTTACAACAGTATCAATATAAAGAAATTATCAATTAATAATAAGTTATATTTTATCACCTGTTAACTAGTTGATATACGTATGGTTGGTGACTAATTGATGCCAAGAATGACATCCGATAAAGAGCCCACGACTGCAATAATGTAAGGCATCCGCCTATGTCTACTGCAGCTGCCTTTGTCGTCTGACAAAGCTCACGGTACAACATCGCAAGAACTGCGGAGCCCCAGCTATAAGAGCGAGCATTACTCAAATCAACTAATAAAGGTAAATACATGATATGAACCCTGTTATTTTTGGCATCGGGCATCAGTACACCCCCTATGATGTGCATAATGCATGCTCGAGCAGTGCACATAAACTCGAGAGTGGCATTAGCTGATAAGTGTTCATACCTCGCTTTCAGCCATGTAAATTTCAAGGTCGAAATATTTTCCTCATCATTGCCATACGAGACTTCTAGTAGGCTCTGATAAAGTGCAACTGGGTCAGCTATCGCACTGACGCCCGTTACGGGATTCCTGTCAATTGGGAGCCCAAGTTGCACTGCAACATCCTCTAGAGTGACTATGCACTCTCCACAGGGGAAATGAAAAGTGTGGGTCTCCGGGCGCTAACGCTTGACTAGTGCGGATATTAAATCATACCGCAGATCAAACGTCCTGATCAGTGCTGCTGACCCGAATCCAGCTTGCTCTAAATAGGGCATCAAGCATTCATTCGGGGGATTTCCTAAGCCATTCACCCGGCCCCTTAATACACGATACAAGCACTGACAGTGTTAAATCACAAAAAAATAATTATAATAACATAATTTATTAATAAATAACAATACATTACCATATTATTAGCTACGTCAGATATGTAAGGATATGTACTAATCAATGGAGCCATTGCCGTCTCAAATATTTAATTTTTACCTACATAAAAATAATAAATCTATATTAAATTACTAAAAATAACATGTCAATAAAAATAATATAACAAAAACATAACATAAACGACACATAATAAATACAATTTTTTATTATTTATACAAACATAAACGACACATAATAAAAATATTTAGGGTTTTTACTAACAATATTAATAATAATATTAACTAAAATAATAATTAAGGTTTTTACTAACAATATTAATAACTAATAAAAATATTTAGGGTTTCTTAATAACAATATTAATAATAATACTAACTAAAATAATAATTAGGGTTTTACTAACAATATTAATAACTAATAATAATATTTAGGGTTTCTTAATAACAATATTAATAATAATACTAACTAAAATAATAATTAGGTTTTTACTAATAATATTAATAACTAATAATAATAATATTTAAGGTTTCTTAATAACAATATTAATAATAATACTAACTAAATTAATAATTAGGGTTTTTACTAACAATATTAATAATCAATAATAATATTTAGGGTTTCTTAATTACAATATTAATAATAATACTAACTAAAATAATAATTAGGTTTTTTATAACAATATTAAAACTAATAATAATAATATTTAGGTTTCTTAATAACAATATTACGATATCGTATACCTTTTTATAATAGAACCGTTGATTAACAAATAATAATTTAGTACATAATTATTATATATTACGAGCCTTTGTTCGTTTTATTTTATATTATTTTAGTACATAATGTTTCAATTATATTATTTTAGTATTTTTTATATAAATTTAGTAAAACCACTTATTTTGTCCATTTATTCGTATTTTTCTTATTTTCAAATTCTATTACTTTCAAAAATATATTATTTTCAGTATTTTATTATTTTATATTATTTTAGTACATAATGTTTCAAATATATTATTTTAATATTTTCTTAATATAAATTTAGTAAAAAAACTTATTTTGGCCCTTTGTTCGTATTTTCCTTATTTTCAAATTCTATTACTTTCAAAAATATACTATTTTCAGTATTTTATTATTTTTGTTATTTTAGTACATAATGTTTCAAATGTATTATTTTAGTGTTTTTTAATATAAATTTAGTAAAAACACTTATTTTGGCCATTTGTTAGTATTTTCCTTATTCTCAAATTCTATTACTTTCAAAAATATACTATTTTCAGTATTTTATTATTTTACATTATTTTAGTACATAATGGTTTTAATGTATTGTTTTAGTGTTTTTTTATATAAATTTAGTAAAAAACACTTATTTTGGCCCTTTGTTCAGTATTTTCTTTATTTTCAAATTCTATTACTTTCAAATAATATACTATGTATTTTATTATTTTATATTATTTTAGTACATAATGTTTCAAATGTATTATTTTAGTGTTTTTTATATAAATAACAATATTAATAACTAACAATAATAATAATAATAATTTTTTACTAACAATAATAATACTAACTAAAATAATAATTACGATTTTTACTAACAACAATATTAAACTAACAATAATACTAATAGTTTTTACTAACAATATACTAACTAAAATAATAATTAAGGTTTTAACTAAAAATATTAATAACTAACAATATACTAACTAAAATAATAATTAGGGTTTTTAAATAACAATATTAATAACTAACAATATACTAACTAAAATATTATTTTAGGGTTTCTAACTAACAATAATAATAACTAACTAACTAAAATAATAATTAAACTATACTAATCCTAATAACTAACAATAGTTATAAACTAAACTAACAACAACAAATAATAAAATAAAATCAATATACAATAATAATAACAACAAATCAACACAATAATATCATCCATTATTAAAAAAATTATACCTACTTTTTCTATTTTTTTTCTTCTCTTTCTTTCTTCTTTCTCCTTTTTTTTCTCTTTCTTTTCTTTCTTCTTCTTCTTCTTCTTCTTCTTCTTCTTCTTCTTCTTTTTCAACCTAAAAATGAAATTGGGGACCATTACAAGGTCCCCAAATGGCAGAAAATGCCAAAATCGCATGCAGGAGGAGTCACATTACCATGGTGCTGCCTCTTTCACTGGCACCTTCGGTGCCGCCTCTGCCACTAGCACTTTTGGTGCCGCCTGTGGCAGACCCTCCACTAGGGTCATGTCACTTCCAGTGTTTTTTTTTCTTTTTTCAGTATTTTTTTTTGGCAAAATTGGTGTCAGAACCAGGGTGGTGCCGCCTCTGACATAGGCGTGACCACCCTGGATGTACCATTTTGGTACATAATAGATATCCTATCACATTTTCAATTTTTTTGTATTCTTTTGGTAAAAAACCCTGAAAATGATTATAATTAAAATACTCAATTTTTGGATAAAATAAATATTTCTAAATTCTAGTTTTCTCGTTAAGAAAAATCCTAACACCCAACTTTTTTTTTCTCTTTTTCTGTGTATGTTGGGGGTTGTGAAAGACATGAATGGGCAATGGCTCTTTGGTTTTAATCGTTACCTTGAAAGTGCTCGATCTTCGATGCTGAACTTTGGGCCATTTTTGAAGGCCTTAAGCTTGTTCAATGAAGAGGACATGATTGTATAACAATCTTCTCGGATTGTTTGGACGTTGTTAGGGTCATTCAAGATAGTTCTACAATCACATCAAATTCTGCTTTGATTTAGAGAATCCAGAGTATTCGGCACAGGAAAATTTATAGGTACTACATTATATTCCCAGAGAGTAAAATGGAGTAACTGATCGTATGGCGAAAAAAGCTTTATCATCTAGTGTTGATTTGCAATTCTTTTAGTCTCCTCCTATTAGGGTTCGAAATTCCTTAGGTTTGGAACAGTCTAGGAGATTTTTCTCAAATTTCTTGAATGTAACTAATTAGTCTTCCTGTTTGTTTTCTCACCAAAAAAAAAAAAAGAAATTTTTTTTTTGAAGAGATCTATTTTTTAAATTTCTTGTTTAAAAGAAAAAAATAAAATTTGTTTTCATATTTTAATAATTATTTATTAAACTTATAAATTTTAATATTTATTTATTTGGAATATAAATCTTAAATTTAGTATTATTATAAAATAATATCTTTATTACCAACTTTTCTAGACCTGATTGTTAGGTTATGTTTACATTGTGTAACAAGGAAAGTAATATGTTTTTTTAGGCATAATGCTAAAATATTCTTTAACTTTTGATTGTTTGGTCACTTTAGTCATTAACATTTTTTGTTAAATTAATTTAATTTTAATGGACATATTGATGTGATTATTAGTTAATTAACGGCTAACATTAATTGACATGACGGTTCAAATATATTTAAATGATGATATTGCACATTTTTATTTTATATGCCAACATAGCAAATGATTTTAAAATTTTAAATTTTTTTAAAATTATTTAAAAATCATCATCGTCATCATAATCTCCTTTGTGTCTTTCCATCTTCAGCATCCTCCTCCCCCAAGTCCCACTTCTCCAATTGAAAAAAAAAAAAAAATGCATGTGGTTAAAATTATTTTAAAATCATCGTCATCATCTCCATTGTTTCTTTCCATCGTTCATCATCCTCTTCCCCCAAGTCCCACTTCTCCAACTTAAAAAAAAAAACACAGCAAATGCAGAGCAAACAAAAACATAAACGGCTCAAAACGAGTCGCCTCTCATTTCCAACAAAA
This sequence comes from Gossypium rotundifolium, assembly GCA_025506655.1. Taxonomy (NCBI): domain Eukaryota; kingdom Viridiplantae; phylum Streptophyta; class Magnoliopsida; order Malvales; family Malvaceae; genus Gossypium; species Gossypium rotundifolium. Next base: position 113,280,259 of record CP106729.1, read on the forward strand.
CCCTGCCACAATGGCAACCAAAACCAAACATACTACAGACTTTCACAGGGTCCGTACACTCTAATCTGAGGTCAAATTTCAACAAAGAATAGAAAAAGATGATACAATAATTTGCAAAATGAATAAATAAATTAACAACGGCTCTTCAGAAGGCCACAATTTGGACCAAAACCAAATCTGCCTTTGGGAATCTGAGGTCTGAAAAACCAAACTCTACAACTCAAAAGACTCTTGCTTGAAACCTTCTGATGGGTATTTGAGAAATAAAACCAAAAACGCTTTGGAAAATTTGGAATAAGAGAAACCCCTGAATTTTCCCAGTAAAACAAGAGTTTGATCGCCATTGGCTCGAGAATGCAGAGCTTATAATTTGGTTTTGGGGGCTTGGCTTGGCAATGGAAGAGAAGGTTTTCTACGGAAGGGAATGGAGAAGTGAAGAACGGGAACTAGTGAAGGCTGATTTTTAAAAATAAGTTGCAAAAACCCATGTTTTAAAAATAGGTTTCGAAAACCCAAGTTTTGAAGTTTGATTTTTAAAATTTTTCAGATTTCATGGAAGAAAATGGGCCGCCGATTTTTGGAGGATTAAGGGATTTTAGGGAAGAAGATCAGAGACGACGACGACGATGGTGAGCAATGGAAAGAAACAGTGGAGAAGAAGAAGATACTGTGGAAATTGGAAATTAAAATTATTTAATAGTTTTATTAATTTTATATTTCAAAAAATAGTTTAATAATTTTATATTTCAAAAAAATAATTTTAATAAATTTAAAAGCATTTGCTGATATGGCATATAAAGTAAAATAGTGCAACATCATTATTTAATTATATTTGGACTGTCACGTCAACGGTTAAGGTTGATCGTTAGTCACTAACGGTAACGCCAGTATGTCCATTAAAAATAGACCAATTTGACAAAAAAAAAAGTTAGAGGCCAAAGTGATAAAAAATAAATAAAGGGTCAAAGTGACCAAATTACCAAATGTTAGGGGCTATTTTTTACATTATGCCTTGTTTTATTTGGAATGCTAATTAGTTTAATGGTATTTTTGGCCCTCAAACTTTAAAAAAAAAACAATTAAGTTTTTTTAAACTTTTTACACCCAATTGAACTCCTGAACTAATAAAATTAGTCAAATAAGCTCTTTGATCAATGTTGATCATTACAACGTTGACATGACCACTAACGATACTGGCATGGTGCTTCATGTTAGTGAAAGTTGTTGATGTGGCACTACCAAATCAACTGTCACGTAAAAAAATTTAATTTTTAAAAAAATAAAAATTAAAAGGAATAATTTTTTTGTTGGAATGATCTTGGGCATATGGTTGTTTAGGTTTTTTGGTTCCAAAGATTAATTTTTTTAAAATTAAAGAAAATACTTCTAAAAGATTTAATTTTATCAAAAAATTATAAATTTGTAAAAAATTATTAAAATTATAAAATAGTAAATAAAATTCAAAAAGTTCAAAAATTGTAAAAAGTAATAAAATCATTTGAAAGCTAAGTCTAGAATTAATCTACAATATTGACATCCATATGTTTAGATTCTTCAAGATAGTTATTTTTAAATTATATAAAGATTGAAAAATATTAAAAGTTAATTTTCTTTAAAAATTTAAATGTGCATCAATGTTTTAATTCTATCGATGCCTTTTAGAATGTATAAAAATTAAATATATTTTAGAAAAATTAAATATAAATAAATTTTAATTTTATTAATAGTTTGTGTAAAGTTATTTTTTAAAATGTATTAATATATTCAATTATTTAAACCTTTTAAGCTACACATGTAAGAAAATAATTGATACACCTTTTAAGTTACACTTGTAATAAAATAATTGATATACATTTTTAATTGGATATATCCATACATTAAAAAAAAAACACTTTACATGTATGATTAATAAAATAAAATTTATTTATTTTAAAATATTTTTATTTTTTATATATCCTAAAAGGTACCAATAGAAATCAAACATTGATAGAAATATCAAAATTTTAAAGATGACTAATTTTAATGTTTTTAAACTTTATATAATTTTGAAAAATTGCCTTAAATGAATCTAGACTTAACTTTTAAATGATTATTAATTATTTTTTTGTAATTTTATTTTTGTTTAATATTTTATAAATGTTAATAATGTTTTATGTTAAACAAATAGCATGAACAATGAAAGTTACTATATTGATCATCAAGAAGATTACAAACAAATGAAAAAACTGACTTACTTAAATATACATGCATGTAGACTATATATAGCAACGTAACCTAAACTGCTTTTAATAACTAACAACTGACTGCTAACCAACTAAACTGCTAACCACCTTTATTAGTTACACTAACATTCTCCTGGTTTTATTTCTTTTAAAAAAAAAAATAGCATCTCTAGGTAATACACGAAGAGCCTGCTGAAAGAAACTAAACCACTTAAGGGTGATGGGTTTTGTAAGGACATCACAACCTGTTTGTTAGAAAGAACAAAGTTAACTTGCAGTGTGCCATCAAGAACTCTCTCCCGAACAAAGTGATGATCGATCTCGACGTGTTTTACCTTAGCATGATGAGTTGGGTTGGCAGCCATTGGCACCGTGGATGTATTATCACACCAAATCATAGGAGACTGACTGAAATCCATACCAACCTCAGTTAACAGCTGTTTGATCCACAGAAGTTTAGACACGCAGTTGGCAAGGCTGCAATATTCTTCCTCGGAAGAAGACCTAGACACAACAGATTATTTTTTTTTAGCATCATGCAACTGGATTTGGTCTAAGATAAACTACATAACCTGTAGTGGATAGTCTGTCTTCAACGGAGGAAGTCGAGTCAGCATCTGTATAGCAGGTGAGCTGGAACTGGCCTTTGGAGTAATGTAGCCCATGAGTTATCGTGCCACGGAGGTATCGTAGGACACGCTTGACTGACTTCCAATGAGTCTCATTTGGAGCATTCATATATTGGCTGAGCTTGTTGACACAGTAGGACAAGTCAGGGCATGTGATACACACATATTGAAGCATGCCAATTGTACTCTGATATAAATGACTATCAACTAATGTTGAACTCTCATCAGTTGCGACCATCTTTGGAAAGCTCACCATGGGTGTTGGCGTGGGTGCTATTGTAGCCATATCTGTTTTGATCAGTATCTCACCTATATACTTTTGCTGACTAAGGAACAATCCTTGAGGGGTATGATGAACTGCAACACCTAAGAAAAAGCTGAGTGGCCCCATGCCTTTAAGAGCAAACCTTGTGTGTAGCAGTTGCACCACATTGTTAATCTCTTGGTCGGAACTGCCAGTGAGAACTATATCATCAACGTAGGCCATAAGTAGTAGAAAACTTCCAAATGTAGCTCGAATGAACAATGAAGTGTCAACTTTGGAGGCATGAAAACCAAGCTGACAAAGTAGGTACTGTCTGAGCGTTTGAAACCATGCACGAGGGGATTGTCACAGTCCGTATAGGGCTTTGTTTAGTCGGCACACAAGCTTCTGCCCATTAGAACCATATTCTTCAAACCCAAGGGGCTACTCCATATAAATTTCCTCGGTCAATTCCCCATTGAGGAAGGCATTGTTGACATCAACCTGCCTTAATGACCAGCCTTTCATGACTGAGATAGCAAGAACAGTGCGAATGGTAGTAGCTTGAACGACGGAACTGAAAGTATCTCGATAATCTAGTCCTGTATGCTGGGAAAATACCTTGGCCACGAGACGTGCTTTATATCTCTCAACAGTGCCATCATCTTTTGCTTTCACTTTAAATAACCACTTATAACCAATAGCTCATCTATTGTTAGGTAGAGGGCACAAGGACCATGTGTTATTCCGAACAAGAGCCTGGAGCTCACTATGAACAGTAGCCTTCTAGGAGTTACTGCTCATTGTAGCATGTATGTCTTTGGGAAGATTGTCAGAGGGAGAGTTTGCAACGCTCATGAATACCTTTGGCTTAAAGACGCCTACTTTGCTACAAGTTACCATTGTATGCGTGTTGCATGGGATATGCACAGAAGGCGATTGAGACAAGATGGAGTTAGATGTAAGTGATAAAGACCGATTAGAGATAGAGTGGGTTGGGTTAGAAGATTGAGGTGTAGGGTTAGTACTAAGAGTAGTAATGGGTACAGCAGGTAATTGTCTAGTTGATTGATTGGAAGTATGGTTTAAAGGACAAGTTGATGTCAAGACAAGAAGTTTGGAGTTGGGCACTGGTGGAGATGGAGAAAAAATAGGTTTTGAGGTGGTGGTTTTAAATGGAAACACTGTTTCATGAAAGGTGGCATGGCGTGTGACATACACTCTACCAAAGGAGTCTAGACACCGGTAGCCTTTATGAAATGATAAGTAACCTAAAAAGGTTGTGTTGACCGAAATTGTAACTTGTGAGTGTTGTAGGGTCGCAGGTTGGGAAAGCAAAGGCAACCAAAGACACGTAGGAATGTATAGCTGGGTTGAACATTGAACAATTTTTCATAGGGTGAGACGTTGTTGAGAGGTTGGGAGGGCAATCTGTTGAGCAAGTAAACTGCACTGGCAAAGGCATCATTCTAGTAAGTCAAGGGCATAAAAGCATGTGCTAGCATAGATAGACCTGTTTCGATTATCTATCTATGTTTTCACTCAACCAGACCATTTTGAGATGAGGTATAAGGACATGTGAGGTGATGCACAATCCCTTGCTGAGAGAGATACATTTTCAAGGCTTGGAATTCTCCTCCCCCATCTGTTTGAAGAATTTTAAGCTTGCAACTAGTGACTCTTTTAGCTTGTCTGTGAAAATGTGGGAACAAAGCTAGAACCTCAGACTTCTTTTTTAGAAAGTAAACCCAAGTGTATCTTGTACAGGCATCTTTAAAAGTAACATAGTATCGAAAAGCATTAGAAGAAATTAGAGTTGGTCCCCAAACATCAGCAACTACTAATTGAAGGGGTGCAGTATATTCATTCGTTGATTTCTAAAATGGTTGCTTATGTTCTTTGCCCAAATGACAGGCAATACATGAGAAAGAATCTTTATTCACTCCAAGAGGTATATTACACTTGAGTAATGCCTTTGTAAGTACAGCTTTACAAAGGTGGCCTAGTCTATAACGCCACACATCGAAAAGAACAGATGAGCTGGCAGTAAAACATTGAGCTGAAGTAGTCGAGCCTGTCTTGGCCGAAACAAGAACGTGAAGCTTGTACTATCCATGCTGAACAGACCTTTTAAGAAGCACCTCCCTTGTGCGCATGTCACGAACCCGACACTGTGTAGGCATAAACTCAAAAATCACCCTGTTATCTTTAATAAACTTTGAGACAGACAAGAGATTCTTGGTTATCCCAGGCACACACAATATAGTACAGGGAGAGCATCGCCATTACCAACATACACCTTACCTGGACCCTTATATGGTGTGCTTTCTGCTAGGGCAGTAGGTGAGTATGTGAGATGGTGTGTTGTACCAAAATTAGGATACCACGCATTATCACCAATTGTCTCAGGTGTGGAAAGATATGCTTGAGGCAATGGACTTGGTGGAGAAGGAGTACTGATTGGTGGAAAGCCATTGTTGATAAACAGATTGGACCAGGGAGAAGGTGGCATCGTGGATGGAAGGAACCAGTTTGGTTGAGCATTGAGAACTATAGGTGGCATCCAAGGCATCATGGGAGAGCTAGTACCAAACATACAAACATTGGCTTGTGAAGGTTGGTCTATACCCTGTACTTTTATACGAGGCATCAAATTTATAGTTGTAACATCCCTTACCCGTAATCCCTGCCAGAATCGGGCACGAGGTATTACCGTAGAAAACTGCTTGATCGCCACTTAGGCTTAACACGACTACTCTCCTTGAGTCACTACAACAACCTCATTTTTGATTTACGAGACCTCACTCGTACATACGAGGGCTCTCGAGGCTATATCAGAAACTCCTACGATCTATAAAATTTCTTCTGAACTAAATAGGGAGTACACACCCGTGTTAGAAGACACACACGCTCGTGTGTAGTCTCACACGCCCATGTGCCCAAACCGTGCCTAGAAACCTCATCATTCTGCCAAAGTCCCACGGCTAGGGCACACGCCCATGTGGTATAAGACACGCCCGTGTACCCTCAAGACATGCCTATGTCTTCCACTCGTGGTCAACACTGAAAAATTTCACACGGTCTGGACACGCCCGTGTGCTTAGTCCGTAGTCTATCCTGACTTAAAATGCTAACATACAGGGGATACACGGCCAGATTGCACGCCTGTGGGCTGACCGTGTGTCACACATGGCCTAGACATACGCCCGTGTGCCTACCCATGTGGACGAGAACGAGGCTGTTTGCTAAGTTCTTTACATTCCCTTAGCTCATACCACATAACTTTATTCATCATACTAATAAACAATTCATGATTTCAATATAAACTCCCATAAGTAACTCATAATTTCATAAATGATAAGGTGAGCCATCAACCTTCGTAATTTACAAAATAATTATTTTAACAAGAACCAATACACATTTGGCTAAAATAACAAAATAATCTAACTAGTCTAGCCCCTATACATGCCATACACAAAATCACTAAGTCTAAATATACCGAGGTGAGCAGATAGTGTGGGTGGACTCCTGGTTATCGACGTATCCCGGCTCTACTCTTTAGCTCTATAAAATAAGGGAAAGAAAGGGGAGTAAGCTTTAAGATTAGTAAGTTTACAGGTAAACAATATAATGTTTTAACATGTATTCAACAATTTCATAGCTTTATGTACTAAGCAAGAAACAATCTACATTCATGATCATGCTTACTCATTTCCTCCATTCACATATTCCAACCATATCACTAGCATAATGCATATATTCATTGACAGGTTCCCCTGCACTTAGCATCACAATGTTACAATATACAACACATCACAATCTCTTAGTCTGGAAACTCACATACCACAGGCACAGATTCGACTTTCTTTTCTGAAACTTTTGTATCAATTACGTATGCCAAATAAGCTTCACAACCCTTTCTCACATAGTTCATAGCTTTCATCGCAGATACAACAGCTAGTAATCCTTTCATATCACTGGACTCAATTCGAACTATCTCATCATTCTGACTCTTCAATTCAATGCTCTTTCTCTTACAATTCACGATGGCATTATGCAAAGTAACCCAATCCATACCCAAAATTATGTCAAATTCATCGAATGGCAGCAACATCAAATTAACCGGAAAACAAACATCTCGAAACATCAATGGGCAATTCTTGCACACCTTATCCACTAAGACACACTTGCCTAAGGTTTCGATACTCTAATCACAAATTCAGTAGACTAAACAGGTTGAGTCTTATTCAATACTAAATTCATACACACATAGGAATGGGTAGATCCTAGATCTATCAGTGCAATGACATCAATATCAAATAAAGTGAAAGTACCGGTGATGACGTATGGAGATGATGCTTTCTCTCGTGCACGTATAGCATAAGCTCAGGCAGGTGCTCTTGCTTCTAACCCCACAGATGTATCGGTTGTCCCTCTTTGACTTTCACTCACATTTTTGGTGTTTCTGGGTGGTCTACCCCTAGCTGTCACATTACTCGGTCTTTCATTCTGAACATTTTCTTCTTCAACCATCTTTGGGTAATCTCAAATAAAATGATCTCGAGATCCACACTTATAGCATGTTCTATTGTCATACTTGCCCTAGCACTCTCCCGTATGTCGTCTCCCATATTGTCTACACTCGGTCTTGTTATTTTTAACACTGCCAACACTTGATTCATTTAGAACTTGAATTCGTAAACCATTTGTTTGTCTCGAACGATCTCTACTTGGATGTCCAAACGAAGCATTTGAACGATTGCTTGCATTTCTATATCTTTTTGTAGAAGGTTGAGAAAATTTACTCATCAATCTCTTTCTTTCATCACGAGCTTCAGAATCAGCTTTCTTCTTTTCCTTACTTAGCTCCTCAACTTTGCATGCTCTTTCAACTAACACAAAAAATTCGTTTATATCGAGTATTCCAACTAGCAACTTAATGTCCTCACTCAATCCCTCTATGAAGTGTTTATACATAGTAGCTTCAGTCAAAACACATTCTCTGGCGTATTGAATCAACCTTATGAATTCCCACTCGTATTCAATAACAGACAAACTACCTTGTTTCAGTTCTAGAAACTCTTTACATTTCTGATCAATGAAGCGTTGACTAATATACTTCTTTCTGAACTCAGCTTGAAAGAAATCCCAGGTGATTCTCTCTTTCGGAACTACAAATATCAATGTCTTCCACCAATTATAAGTCGAATCTCTCAAAAAGGAAATAGCACATTTAATACATTCATCCGAGTCAACGGCATCTCATTAAATACTCGAGGGATATTCTCGAGCCAAAGCTCAGCTTGCTCAGCATCGTCATCAGATGTGGCCCTAAACTCTTCGGCCTCATACTTCTGAATCTTGTCCACAGGAGGTTTATTCAATCTGATCGGATCTGTAACTTACGGCACAACAGGTACTTGTGGGGGTGGAGGTTGTGGAGCAGTCGGATTCATTCGAACAATTTTTAAAAACCATTCACTCATCATACGAAAGAAGGCTTGCTTAGCCTCTCCTTCCTCACTACTTTCATTCGGCCTAGATGTGGTCGGCGTTGTCCCTTGAGCGGGAGTAGGCTCGTTACTTTCTACTTCGTCAGTAACTGCTCGATCGGGATCTATTACTATATGAAAACACATTTTCAACTGTCAGAATTCATCACACTATCACAATTTCATAGATAACATGTATAGCTAGACTCACATGCGCTACATTAGTCTGAGAATCGACTAAACTATAGCTCTGATACCAATAAAATGCAACACCCCTATCTCAAAATCATCGCCGAAATAGGGTTAAGAGGCATTACCGAACAATCAAATCATTTAACAACCCATTCACGACACAAAGTCAATCATCAGTATATCACATCAAAACATAAACATATAATCCCTTGTTGAGGCCTATAAGACCTTCAACACATACTAGAGAAGGATTGGGACTAAATCGAAACACATACAGAAGTTCTCGAAAACTTAAAAACTTATCCAAAATATAGGGGATACACGTCCGTGGGAGCCAATCATGTGCCCTCCATGGCTCTAGACACACTTGTGTGTCCTCCCCGTGGTCGAACCTGATTCCTCACCACAGCCACCAAGCACACCCGTATACCCTAGCCGTGGTCAATCTTGCCAAAGCAACACGATTACCAATCACCCCCGTATGCTAAGGTCGTGCACTACTAAGCCATGTACTGACTTTCTCACACGGCTTCTAGGCACGCCTGTGTGCTATGGCCGTGTGCCCTTAAGCAAGCTACTGACTTTACCCCACGGTCACTAGGCACGCCCGTGTGCCATGGCCATGTGACATTATAAGTCATTTGCAACACCAAAAATGCCACCCAAATGGGTTATACCTACAAGCAACATTTACCAAAACAAATCATGCACTTATGACTACCCAAAAGCATACCAAAATAATCATTTAAACTATGCATTCAATACCAATTCTATTCATGCCAAATTTAATACCAAAACTTATCTTATCACAAGCATAATTCATTCCCAATTTCACTTGTTCATACTAGCATCATACCATCACCAAAATTTCCATCCATAAGTCAATTTCTCAACTCACAATCCATACCAAAAGATGCATCATATATACCAAAGTCATTCATGCCAAAAACTAGCACATATCTAGCCACATCTCATGGCTACTTACAAATCTCAAACATGATTCAAATAACTAGCCTATACATGCCATATTTAACTATGTACATCTTTCCAAAATACCCCAAAATAGATTATCGATAGTGTGATTGAGATGCTGACGATCCCCAGATCCGAACTAGCTTTACTGACACTGCAAAGCAGAAAAACAAATCACACAGGAAGCTATCCAAAGCTTAGTAAGTTCGTAATTTAATACATATTACTCAATAATACCATATCATACACAATTCAATCATCACAGAGATAAATTGCACAATTAGGTTCGTCATCAATCTTAACCATATGCTCAAGTATCTATTCATTTAACTCTTAAGGCTATCATCAACCACCTAGGTTCAAACGTACCTTGATCAACACATAATTACTCACCATTCATGCTACTCAATTGCTCGATATTTCCTCTCGTTAAACTTTTGCTATTCTTTTGATTTACTCGCACACTTAGTGCTAATTTCATAACCGAATCATAATCGTCATCGGACACTTAGTGCCTAATCTTTCAACTGATTCATCTCGGTATCGCACACACAGTGCCATGTCAATAAGCCGAAGCTTTCATATCATCGCACACACAGTGCTATTCATTTCTGTTTCGATTTCAATTTTGCACACTTAGTGCCATCAACTAAAATCTTGCACATAGCAACTCACTTTCATACACAAATACATGTTCATTTCATAATGCTAAAACATATCTTAATAATATGTATCATATCTGAACTTACCTCAGACGTCGAACTATCGATACGGTCGATTAATCGAGCACTTTATCTTTTCCTCGATCTCGATCCGAACCTCTACTCTCTTGGTCTATACACATTCAAATTCAATCTAGTCAATCATCAAATCATTCATTTTAGTCCAAACACACATATTTAGGGCATTTTACACAATAGCCCTCACATTTTCACATTTCGACACTTTAGTCCCTAATTCACAAAATCACAAAATACACCAAATTTCAATACACATGTGCTTAGCCAAATTCTTCCCATGCTAATACAAGCCCACACATTTCATTTAGTTCACATTTAAGCCCCTCAATTTACACTTTTCCCAATTTAGCCCAAAATACTCAATTTCACTAAAAACTCAAATACAAACTATGTTAACCCAACACCAAGCTTTCATATTTCACCAACTAACATCACAAAGCTCAAGTGTTCATCAATGGCTCATCACAAAACATCATCACTTCATAAAATTACAACATGGGTTAGCTAGAGCACGAAGCAACGATTACGAAAACGTAGAAATTATCAAAAACTGAACTTAGAACATACCTCAATCAAGAATTCAATATGTCGAAACCTACAAAGCTCTTAACCCTTTCTTTCCTCTCTATTTTAGGTGCATGGATGAACATAATGGGTAAAATTTTGTGTTTTATTTATTATATTAACATTAAAACAAAGTTTACTATTTTGCCCTTCATTAAAACATTATAAATTCACTTAATATATACCCATTTATGTCCATCTATACTTTTAATGGCCCATTTACAACATAAGGACCCTTCATTTAAAAAGCCATAACAACTAAGCACTTTAACAATTAGCACACAACTTTTGCATTTTATGCGATTAAGTTATTTCTCTTAATTTGGCACACAAACGATCAAATTATCACACAGAATTTTCACACGAAAAATGTCACATACCATTCACATAGAAAATAATATTAAACTTTTATACTAACCCTGGATTTGTGGTCTAGAAACTACTATTTTGACTAGGGTTTAAACTGGGCTATTACAAAACTGCTTGATCGCCACTTAGGCTCAACACGACTACTCTTCTTGAGTCACTACAACAACCTCATTTTTGACTTACGAGACCTCACTTGTACATACAAGGGCTCTCGAGGCTATATCAGAAACTCCTACGATCCATAAAGTTTCTTTCTAACTAAACAGGGAGTACACACCCGTGTTAGAAGACACACACACCCGTGTGTAATCTCACACGCCCATGTGCCCAAACCGTGCCTAGAAACCTCATCATTCTGCCAAAGTTCCACGGCTAGGGCACACGCCTATGTGGTATAAGACACGCCCGTGTACCCTCAAGACATGCCCGTGTCTTTCACCCATGGTCGACACTGACAAATTTCACACGGCCTGGGCACGCCCATGTGGTTAGTTCGTGGTCTATCCTGACTTAAAATGCTAACATACAGGGGACACACAGCCAGATTGCATGCCCGTGGGCTGACCGTGTGTCACATATGGCCTAGACACACACCCGTGTGCCTACCCATGTGGACGAGAACAAGGCTGTTTGACAAGTACTTTACATTCCCCTAGCTCATACCACATAACTTTATTTATCATACTAATAAACAATTCATGATTTCAATATAAACTCCCATAAGTAACTCATAATTTCATAAATGATAAGGTAAGCCATCAACCTTGGCAATTTACAAAATAATTGTCTTAACAAGAACCAATACACCTTTGGGAAAAATAACAAAATAATCTAACTATTTAGCCCCTATACATGCCATTCACAAAATTACTAAGTCTAAATATATCGAGGTGAGCAGATAGTGTGGGCGAACTCTTGGTTATCGACGTATCCCGGCTCGACTATTTACTCTATAAAATAAGGGAAAGAAAGGGGAGTAAGCTTTAAGCTTAGTAAGTTTACAAGTAAACAATATAACGTCTTAACATGTATTCAACAATTTCATAGCTTTATATACTAAGCAAGAAACAATCTACATTCATGATCATGCTTACTCATTTCCTCCATTCACACATTCCAACCATATCACTAGCATAATACATACATTCATGGATAGGTCCCCTGCACTTAGCATCACAATGTTACAATATACAACACATCACAATCTGTTAGTCCATTACTTAAAGTTAATTTATTTGATGGTTCCGCACTTAGCCCACCATTAGTTTTTATTGGGGTGGTAACGCACTTAGCCCAGCAAAAGGTTGGTTAAGGTGGTATCGCACTTAGCCCACCAAAAGATAAATAGACGATGGTATCGCCCATCATAATTAAGCAATAAGGTGGTATCGCACTTAGCCCACCAAAAGATAAATAGACGATGGTATCGTACAAAGCCCATCGTAATTAAGCAATAAGGTGGTATCGCACTTAGCCCACCAAAAGATAAATAGACGATGGTATCGCACAAAGCCCATCGTAATTAAGCAATAAGGTAGTATCGCACTTAGCCCACCATCAAGTGTTGTCTTTACACTTTTATATGACTATTCCTTCATTCATACAATAATTATTCAGTGACTACCACATTCAATCCACTTGAATCATATATGTTCTCAATCATGCCATAAACCAATTAGCAGCACAATGTATATAAGTAAATTGTATTGTTTACACATAAACTTACCTCGATGCAAAACGTGTTAACTGGCGATTTACTCAATCATCTTGCCTTTCCCACGGTCAAGGTTGATTCCGCGCTCTTCTTAATCTATAAAAATGAAATTCATTCGTTTAGATCATTCTATGATCATAATATATCAATTTCTATACTTGGGCAAAAATAACCATTTTGCCCTTGTACATTAGCAAAATTACGATTTTGCCCCCTAGGCTCATAATTTGTTTTTCAACACATTTTCTCATTAAATAAGCCTAGCTGAACATTTATTTCTCTTACAAGTACTCAAAATTCCAACTATTTCATGCATTTATGACACAATCTCACTCTTTGCATTTAAGTCCTGCTTAGGTGTTTTCATGCAAACATCTTTCACAAAAGTTGTTTCTTATCTCCCTAACTTTCATTTTTTTCCCATAAAAACTCAGTTAACATCATAAATAATCCCATGTCAAGTCCCTAGACTTTCAACCATATTGCAAATTGGTCCCCTCATTAGCTAGCTTAAGCTTTGGGGACTCTAAAAATACAAAAAATCATCAATTAAAACCACCTAAATCACTTACTAGTAAGGAGATAGCTTGGCTAAAAGTTTGAACCTCCAAAAGCTCTATTTTCTCTTCAATTTTTAGTAGGAAGGAGAGTGAATAGTTAAAGATGATAACATATTTTACTCATCTTATTTTATTTATTAGCCACCTTACATCATCAAATTTGACCAAAATTTAATGCACTTGTCCCCCTAGCTTCCTATGGCCGGCCAACACCCTCAATATGGCCTAATTGCACTTTAAAATCCTCCAAATTACATTCTATAGCTATTAGGTACCTTTATCATATAAAATAGAACTTTTGCATCTTATGCGATTTAGTCCTCTTTCATAATTAAGCATGCTATTGCTAGAATTAAAGCACCAAAATTTTCATATAGCCATATATTAATACCATAATACATAAAATAATACTAAAATAATTTTTCTTAACCTCAGTTTAGTGGTTCCGAGACCACTGTTCTGACTAGTCCCAAAATCGGGCTGTTACAATAGTAGCAGCGATCCGCAAGGTGGCCTTATTTCCCACATAGTTGACCTGAAACCTTGAGCCAGTCGTTCAACCACAGCCTCGCCCTCGAGTGCTAGTATATGGACGATAAGCAGGTGTAGTCACTGTTATCAATCTGCCTTGTTGGCTGATGCGAGACCACATTAGCAAAAGCAGGAACTTCAGGAATTGTAACATCCCAAAATGGGCCTAGTAGGATTGGGCCCAATGGGCCTTGGGCGTAGGAATGTTTAAAATTTTGAGAACAAGAGAATGACATTATTACAAATTGGACTTGTTAGTTAAGTGAATTTGGAGTTTATGGGGTTTCTATGAAGTCTCGGGTTTAATTGGGCCTTAGGAAAAATTTGGTATTTTAGTACTTTAAGGAGAGATGGTAAGTAGCTTCAAGGCTTATTGAAATAAATGAATAAATGGTTAGCATAAATGAGCAATTAGTAAAGAGGTTATGGCATCACATGAAGTATCTTGAGGGAAGAGGTTCAAATCCCTTTGTGTGCAATGTTTGGCTAATATTTTTGCACTCTTTCTTTAAGTGTCGGCTAAGAGGTAGTTATGGCAAGCTTGACTTCATTATTTTTGCTAAGGTGGCTATAAGAATAAGGCAAGGTTGAAGTTGCGAAAAGGAATCAAGAGAAATAGGTAAGTAAGGGGGACAAGAGGCTTATTTTGTGGATGGTGTTTTGGAAAGCTTGGGTGGCCAAACTCTTATCCTAAGGGGGGATGCATGTGGACGGTTTTGAGGTAGATAGGTGGCTAAAAATTTTACCTTGGCATTTGGTAAGGTCTTGGTTTTGTTTTGGCCAAAAATCCTATTGCAACCTTTATGTCATCTTCTCTCTTTTTGCTACTTTCTTTGCCGAAATTTTCTAGCACAATAGTGCAATTTTCTCTTCTCTTGAATTTGTCACATATTCATCTTTTGTCTAATTTCCTTGATAGCTGAATATCATTGTTCATTCTCCTCCATAACCGAAACCTTTCCATCGTTCTTTCTTTCTCATTCCTTAAGCAATCAGTAAGTATTCTTTCCAATGTTTTATTTTTTTCTCTTATGACCGAATCCATACTTTGGTTTTTGGATGGTCATTTTGACCTAGACCATCACCTTACTTTCTCTCATACGAGATCGTTTTCTTATTCGTAGTGATATAGAGGGAGGCCGAATACCACAACATCGCCTAATCATCTCTAGTCATAAGATGATCGTGAGAAACGAGATTATAATCGATTAAGGTAAGGAAGATCTTTCATAGTCCATTCGATATCTCCATTTGGTTATTGAGTTAATCGGATTGAAGGTTGGCTAATTGATATTGTTGGTAGGATCGATTCTTGGTGCATCGAGGGAGATCACCGTCGTGGTAAGTGGAGTTAGCCTAATAAAGTGTTTCTAGTTACGATTATCGAAGTTGAGACTAACTTTCTATCAACTATCAATATAGGTGTTGAAATCGGTAGAAAACACAACTCGTAATCAAGGTGTGTAATCCCGTACCCTTCCGAATATATGTTTGAAATGGTGAGTAAGTCTCACATCTCTTTGAAAGTTTACATGAAATATTCTTGATTCGGTAGAGATACTGAAGAAAATCGATAACCGGCATCCGTGATCACTCGGACGTGCGTATGTTCGTAGTGGTAATCATGTTTTGTAATAAAATTGTTTCGATTAGAAACAGTGACGTGTATTTGAAAAATCAAGAAAAATTGGATAAAAATAATTACAAAGTGAGTAAGATATAAGATTAAAGCTTACTATGTCTACTTTAATATGGAAGAAACGAAGAAGGAAAAGGAATATTATATTCTGAGATATGTTAATTTTAGTGAGACTGGTTCTGAATGACTTCGTGGTATTCTATTCTGTCTTGGAAAAATTGTATAAAATTGTAAAAAGTGAATTATGGGACATAATTTATATGTATGGATTACTTAGTGAGCCTATTATTAATAGAGACAAGTAGAAGCAGTATATGAAAATTGTACAGTCAGATATTTGGATTTTGGGTAAGAGAGGTCAGAATCATTGGACAGTAAAACAAGGGAAAATTTAAGAAATAAACTGTACTAAATGGTTAAGGTAAAAATTCTGGAAAAATTGTAGTAAGAATAAACATGAGTCTAGTTTCAATGAAAATTTACGGATTTAGATTTCAAGATTTCTAACATGAGTTATGGTCAATTTAGTCAGTATGACACAGATGGACAGTTTCGATTTTATGCCCCAAATTAGTTGTTAAGCCTAGGTTGTGAAATTACCATAATACCCTTAGAGGGTAAATTACCAAAATACCCTTGGGTTGCGAGATTACCGAATTACCCTCAATGGGTAAAATTACGAAAATGCCCTTATGGGCCGAATTACGAAAATGCCCTTATGGGCCGAATTATGAAATTGCCCTCAATGGACTAAATCGATAAAAGTGATATATGGGCCAAATGTGATATTTGATATATGTGCCAAATGTGATATTTTTCTATATGGGCCAAATTGTGAAATGGGCCAATTTGTAATATGGGCCAGATTGTAATAATTCTTATATGGGCCTTATGTTGAAATTATCATATGAATATTGTTATGCCTTGTATATGTATACATGATTGCATGGGTTGGGATAAAATTGAAGAAAAGTTCTGGTGGCTCTGCCATAATCTAGTTCGGGTGGCTCTGCCACAATCTAGTTCGGGTGGCTCTGCCAAAATCTAGTTTGGGTGGCTCTGCCACAATCTAGTTCGGGTGGCTCTGCCACAAACATTTTAAATGGCTTTATGCCTGTGATTGGTGTGTTGGCAGGGTGGGTTGACTCGATCCCCATAGGTGTGCTGGTTGGTACGTGTGGTGTGTAGCGGATGGAAATTTAGGTTTGGTTTGAGAAATTGCATTTCATACACATGTTATATTTGATACATTATTGTTATTTTAAATGGGCTTAGGCCCAAAATATTGCTATGTGTGTTCTGACCCAGTGGATGATGGTAAGGGGATTTCACTCTGAGTTCTTGTAACTCACCCCCTTTTCTCTTAACCTTTGTAGGTAATGCTCAGTGACGAGGACTTGGGGCCATGGATGACTCGGTGTAGGCCATACTTCAGAAATGGTTTTATTTGGACTTTAGTTTCTTACTTCGTTTACTTTATTACTTTACTATTTTGAGTTATGTGTTGTAATAAGGCCTCTGGATTATTTTTTTTGCTTTATGTTTGACGTGTTTATATTTTACTCAAATTATTTTAAATGGGATTTTATAGAAAACATTTACAAATAATTTAACTCGGATTCTCTTTCAAAATTTCAACGTCATTTTCAAAAGTCCTCATTTTAAAGTCCACCACTTCGAATTTCGACTCATCAATCAACCTCTCAAAAATATTGTATTTTATCTACGTTTCCGTAATGTTTTCAAAATGCTTCTGCAACTCTATTTCCAAACGTCATATTTTCGTAAATTTTTATTTCAAATATGTTTTCGCAACCAAAAAGATTTTTAAAGATAATTACGTTTTCAAGTAGATAACAATTGCTTAAAGTGTTTTGGATTTTAACAAAGAGGCTGTAATTCTCAAACAAGTTTTTAACAATCGCAAAGATGGTTTTGAAAAAAAAAACACTTCCATGTGACACGCCAGATTCGGGCCTAACTTCTAGGCTGGGTTTGGGGTGTTACAAGAATCGAAGAAAATTACCGTGTCTCAGCATCTAAAAGCATGGTAGTGACGCCCTGGACTATGTAAGGTGTTGGACTTGCCAAGATTATCGTGATAATAGACTCATAATCTGAAGGCAAACCATTGAGGATTGCAGTGACATGTTCATGATCACTAACGATCTCACCACAACTAGCAAGACTAGCACAGTACCCTTTAATCTTCATTAGAAAATCTTTCATAGACAAATCCCCTTTGCACTGGGAGTACAAAGCTCGTCTGTAAAACATTAGCCTAGAAGTAGTTTTTCTGCCATATAGATTAACAATTGAGTTCCAAATTTGAGCACTAGTATCCATACTAATAAAATAAGGAAGAACTGCTTGACTTACGGACGACAAGAGCCAATATGCAAGGGCACTATCTTACTGCTCAAACCTAGTAAACTCAAGATTTTCTTGAGGCACACCATTAGCATCTGGAAGAAATTGAGCAAGAGTAACAGTTCGAGAATCCAAGAAACTCTGAAGGTTAAACGTTTTGACCACCAACAGAATTTGTTGACGCTACAACAGGTAATTGGTGTCATCAAGAAGTACACTAACCTTCTTAGTAGAGAAAAACCGACTATCAACGCCATCAGCAACACTAGAAGCAATCGTAGGTGCAGCAGACTGAACGACGGACGGACTTGAGGGACGAGACATGAAGAACTTAGAATATTAACCCGCAAGGATCAATGGCCATCTGATACAATGTTAAACAATAGCATGAACAATGAAAGCTACTTATTGATCATCAAGAAGATTACAAACAAATGAGAAAACTAACTTACTTGAATATACATGCATGTAGACTATATATAGCAACGTAACCTAAACTGCTTTTAATAACTAACAACTGACTGCTAACCAACTAACTGCTAACCACCTTTATCAGTTACTCTAACATTTTAAAAATTCATAAATTTTTTAAAAATAAGTTTAAAAATTAAGCTTTGAAATGAATGAACATGAACAACCATATGTCTAGGTTCATTCTATTAAAAATTAAAAATATTCCTTTTAATTTTTTATTTTTGCTAACGTGGCAACTGACATGGCAATGCCATGTTAGTAATGTCGCTGACATAAAGTGCCATGTCGGCGCTATTAATGGCTACATTAGTGTTGTAACGGTCAACATTAGTTAAAGGATCTATTTGACCAATTTTATTAATTCAAACACTCAATTGGGTACAAAAAGTTTGAAGAAGTTTAATTGATTTTTTAAAAAATTTTCAAGACACAAAAAACCATCAAACCAAATTAATATAGTTAATATAAAATTTTACAATTAAAACTATCAAATGTTTTGCCACCAAAATTGCATGAATTTGGTTAAAAATATCTGATGAATCTCAATAAATTTCTTCATTATGAAATAACAATTTTCATATTTTTAATACAAATGGTTAAAAAGTGTTTTAAGAATTTTAAGCATATTAATATATATATTTTTTCAATAGTAGACAATGAAGTTAGGCTAAATTAGTCTTATATGTTATTTTTTTATTTGAATTTTTAGGTCAGTTTTTTTAAATTAGGGAAAGAGGTCGATTTTGGAGAGAGTGTGGGAAAACATGTCCAGTTGGATGTGCTTTCACCCTCTCTCTCCTAGGGTTAGGGTTTTTTTATTTTTTATTAAGGTTAGGGTTTTAGGGTTAGGGTTTCCAACCACTTCATATCTATTCGGTCACCGTAAAAATTATTCGACACTTTCCCCAAAAATACCTTGCAAAGGTCCTCTTTACCAAGAACGACTGCTGACCCTGTGACGACTAACCCATTCACGATAAACCAAGTTGTAAAGCTACGTCCTCAAGTGTGATTGTACACTCGTTGCATGGAAGATGAAAAGTGTGTCTCAAGCCTCCATTTTTCCTCCAACGTGCTGATGAGTGTAGGATCAAATTTGTAGCTCTCGAGCATACGAGACGTATGCAAGAATCCTGTATCTTGCAAGTAGCCATGAATTTTAGTGATTGGGCCCTTTGACAAATTATGTATGAACCTGATGTGAGCACGCCCGGGGCTCTTGCGAATGCAATTTTGATCCTCTCGAGCTCTCTAAAGGCCCCATGACTCGAGCTCAAGCTAAACGAATGGAAGAGGCTGTCGCGGCTTTGACAGGTCAATTTTGGAGTGAATTCCAAGCCGAAGATGATGAACAAGCTCGGGTCCTTATTTTGAAAAATCTTGCACCTTAGTACAAGCTGATTTCAGCTCGGTTCAGCTCACTTGAGCTCAAGTCAGCTCACACGAGCTCAATTCAGCTCATTGAGCTAATTTTTAGCTCTTTTAGCTCATTAATTTTAATTTCTAGAATAAATTAAGTGTTTAATTTAATTTAGTTAGAATTACTATAGCTCATAATTGTGCTTGAATTATTACATGTTTTAATTACGTCTTAGTCCTAGCCAAATTTTAATGTGTCTTGACAAGTCCATGTTAAATTTGTCTTAGCGTAGTTAGCATGTTAATTAATGTGTCTTGATGCCATTTAACTCTTAGTTCAGCTGAATCTATACTTGAATTAATGTGTTTCTTTACTTAATAGGTGCAGCCGAATGTGAAGGTGAATTAATGCAAGATTCATGCTAGGGTGGATTCAATGCTTTGGACAGTTCATGCATGGCTCCCTCCAATGAACCAATGTGTTGATTGTTAGCTTCCCAAAGTGTCCATTCGGCCAAGCATCACCAGCAAATTAAATTCCCTAAGCTTGGCCAATTCTCTTCCCAAGGAAGCATAATGCCATTCACATTTGGTGTTCACACCAATGACCATTCTGTTGGTCATGTTCACACACAAGGAACTTTCAAGGATGACTTTTCACACTCATTTGGATGTTCAAAAACCCTTCTTTAATGATCATACATTTTCAGCCAAGGGTTGCAATTAAATGAAGCATAAAGTCCCATGGCCGAATCTAGACAATGCATTGTATTCAACAAGCTTCCAAGTTCATTCAGCTGAACTTTCTTCATCATGAAGCAAGACCATTAGTGTCCCAAGTAGCTGAATATAGATGGCCATTGGCCTCTCCCATGCATTCATCTTTTTAAGTTCAATTGCTTAATCTAGAAGCTGCCCCTTGGAGCTCCATCAGCCGAACCTAGCATCAGCAAATTAATGATTTATTCTAGAATATTTTAGAACCTTCATGGCTGATTTCTTAGCCATTAAGTTAGTCCATTCGACTATCCTAGATTAGGCCTATAAATAGTTTGTCATTTCATTTGTAAAAGGAATTTTTGCCAGTTTGTTAAATGAACATTGTGTTCTTAAGTGAGTTTATCTCCTCCCATATTTCGTACAAGTCTTGTTGAATTATTTGGCTTTGCTAGTGGCGTCTTCCCGACTTGTTTGAACTTATCACCAACCTTTGGTGTGGCGTTCACCTATTATATTTTTCATCCAATCACTTTACGAGCCTTGGGGAAAATGAGTAAATATGAGAAAGTTTAGGGGCAAAATGGTAATTTTTCTAAAGTATGAGATAATGGTCAATTTAGTCAATGTGTGTATTGAATGAGTTGATTTATCATTATAGGTCAAGAAAGACAAAGCCCAGATCGAAATCGAGGCAAAACAAGGTGGTGGACTAAATTGACGTTTTAATACTTTTGAGTACCGAGGTAAGTTTACGTATAAACGATGCATATATGTGTTTACATTCTTAATGCTACCTAGTGTGTAGCATGATTGAGGACCTATACAATTCTAGAGGAATGAATGAGATAGTAGTTGTGAATGGATGAATGGATTACAAGTAGATATGTGAATGTGTAGTGATAATGCTTGATGGTGGGCTAAGTGCGATACCACCTTAATACTTAACAACGATGGGCTGTGTGCGATACCATAGTTAAGTATATTATTTAGTGGGCTATGTGCGAAACCACTATGAATTCCTTTGTTGGTAGGCTAAGTGTGATACTACCCTATAAATTGATTGTGTATTTAGTGGGCTATGTGCGAAGTCACTATGAATACCTTTGTTGGTAGGCTAAGTGTGATACTACCCTATAAATTGATTGTGGTGGGCTAAGTGCGAAATCACTGAGAAATTAGCTGTGTGGATGTATTATTAAGAATAATGATGTGTTGTATATTGAGTAAATGTGATATTGAGTGCAGGGGTGCATGTCAATGATTATGAGTATATAACTCATGATGTGTTGGAAATGTGGTAAGGGATAGAAAGAGTAAGCATAATTGTGGATGTGAATTTATTTGGTAGTATAATGCCAATTGTTGTTTAGTTTATACTAGAATGCTTAAATTGTTTATGTGTAAACTTACTAACCTCAAGGCTTAGTCCTTTTCTTTTCCCTTGTCTTATAGAGAAAAATGGTTGAATCGAGATACGTGGATTAATCGAAAGGTCGCCCACACTATCAACTTACTCTGGCACAGTAGACTTGATGTTTTGTATATGGCATGTATAGAGGCTAGACAAGTTAGTAAATTTTGTTGTAAATGGCTAAGATGTGTTGGCCTTTAGATGGATAATTTATTTTTTATAATGCCATAGTTGTTGGCTATTTTATTATATGAAAAGATGTAGTTATCCATGTGAGTTTGTGCTTCAATATAAGTTGATTATAGATGAATTGGATGAGTGCATGTTGTGTATGATTGAGGAGTGAAAAGAACTTGGCAAATAGCTTTGTTCTTGTACATGTGGATATGCACACGGGCATGTGTCTAAGCCATGTGTGACACACGGCCAGCCCACGGGCGTGTGCATTGGCCGTGTCACTTTGGCAGAATTGAGTAGTATAGGCCACAGGCTAGCCACACGTGCGTGTGCCTAGACTCAAAGCCGTATGAGGTGGTCAGTGTGCACCATGGGTAGTGAGCACGGGCGTCTACCCTAACCATAGGGCATTGGCAGAATGCTTGACTTTTCATGCACGGTTTGTGAACATGGGCGTGTGTGACTACCCACTAGCGTGTGTCATCTAGCACGGGCGTGTAGTCCCTGTTTAGATGGAGAAAATTTTAAGAATAAAAAAAGTTCCAATATAGTCTCGAGAGCCTTGTGTGTATGAGTGAGGTCTCGTAAGTCGAGAATGAGGTTGATGAGGTGACTTAAGAGAGTAGTCACGATGAGCCTAAGTGGCGTTCATGTGGTTTTTATCCAGTAATGTCTCAGGCTCAGTTCCAGCGAGGAATTACGGGTAAGGGGTGTTATATTACTACTGAGCTTACTGACTTGCAATTCTAACATACAAGGAGACACGTGGCCTGATCACACACCATGCAATTGATTGTGTCACACACGGCCTAGACACGTGTCCGTGTGCCTACTCGTGTGGACAAGAACAAGGCTATTTGCCAAGCTCTTTCATCACCCTTACTCACTCAAGCATAATTCACCCTCCACCGTCAATTCAATCATGCATTTTCATAACCAAACAAACCAATCATATACTCTACACAATCATGAATAACCTCTTATTATCATTGATTGATAGTAAAGATCCATTTACTATGGCAATATACAAAAGATTCATCTATAAGGAGCTAACACATTCGGCCAAAATAACAAAACTTAGTCTAGCCCCTATACATTCCATTGCCATACTTAAATTACTAGTTCTAAATATACCGAGATAAGCTGATAGTGTAGGTGATCTTCCAATTATCTTCGTATCCTGACCTGGCTCTTTGACACTATAAAATAAGGGAAAAGAAAGGGGAGTAAACTAAAGTTTAGTAAGTTTACATGTAAACAATAAACATCATACTATATGCTAATCAATAAATAACATTGCATACTAAGCAAGAACAATCCACATCTCATTATCATGCTTACTTATTTCATCCGTTCCCACAATCCAACCATATCACAAGCCAAATGCTCACATTATTTAGCATACAACCCTGCACTTATCACCACATGTTCTCATGAGACAACACTTAACAATTTCACAATAACCATTCATAGTAATACCACACACTCGGTGGTTTCGCACTTAGCCCACCATTTATCTTTAACAGGGTGGTATCACACATAGCCCACCAACAAGAATATTTACGGTGGTGTCGCACATAGCCCACCAAATGATAATACTAACGATGGTATCACACACAGCCCATCGTGAATAAGGGATAAGGTGGTATCGCACATAGCCCACCAAATAATAATATTCCACACCTACATATCTATTTCAACATTCATACGGAAATTTATTCATTTTCTACCAAATTCCATCAATTTAAATCGTAAGTTTTCCCAATCATACAATACACCAATAAGCAATTATATGTGTATTTAAGATGCATCGTTTACACATAAACTTACCTCGGTGCAAAATGCGTTAATTTACGGTTTAATCCGAAACCTTGCCTTTTTCCTGGTCAAGGTTAATTCCGCATTCTTCTTGATCTATAACAACAAAATTCACTCATTCAATCATTTTCTAATCATAATACATCATAATCTCTACTTAGGCAAAAATGACCGTTTTGCCCTTGTACTATGGCAAAATTACGATTTTCCCCTAGGCTCAAAAATAATTTTTTATCACATTTTCTCATTAAACAAGCCTAGCTGAACATTTATTACTCTTACAACTACTCATAATTCCAACTATTTCATGCATTTATTCCCAAATTACAACATTCACATCTTAGTCCCATTTAGGTGTTTTCATGTCAACACCCTTCACAAAAGTTGTTTCTCATCTCCCTCACATTCATTTTCTTCCATAAAAACTCAGGTAACAACATAAATACTCTCATGGAAAATCCCTAAACTCCAACCATATAACAAATTAGTCCCCTCATTAGCTAGCTTAAGCTTTAGGGGTTCCAAAAGTGCAAAATTATCAAATAAAACCACCAAAATCACTTACTTGCAAGGAGATAGCTTGCCTAAAAGTTTGGTCTCTAAAATCTCCTTTTTCCCTTAAATTTTTGGTGGAATAAGAAAGATGAATAGTGAAAGATGATATCGCATCTTTTTATCTTATTTTATTCATTTTTTATCACCTAAAGTCACCAAATTTTGACTAAAATTAATGCTCTTGTCCCCCTAAGCTATATGGCCGGCCATCACACATATAATGGCCTAATTTCACTTTAAGGACCTCTAATTTGATATTCTTTAGCTATTAGACACCTCTACCACTTATAATGGAAGTTTTGCACTTTATGCGATTTAGTCCTTTTTCACAATTAAACATACAATTGCTAAAATTAAAGCACCAAGATTTTCATATAGCCATATATTAATGACATAACACATAAAATAATACTAAAATAATTTTCCTCAACCTCGGATTAGTGGTCCTGAGACCACTATTTCAACTAGCCCTAAAATTGGGCTGTTACAACTCTCCCCCTTAAGGGATTTTCGTCCTCGAAAATCTTACCGATAAAAAGATTTTGATATTGTTCCCTCATGGCTTCTTTCAGTTCCCACGTAGCTTTTTCCACACTGTGTTTTTGCCATAACACTTTTACTAAAGCTATGCTCTAATTCCTCAACTGTTTAACCTCCGGAGCCAATATCTTAATCGGCTCTTCTTCATAAGTCATGTCGGATTGTATCTCAACTTCCGTTGGAGGGATCACATGCGAGGGATCGAACGATATTGTCGCAACATTGACACATGAAACACATTGTGTATTTTCTCTAACTCTACCGGTGTAACATCCTAGATTAGGGGTTGTGCATTTGGAGCATAACTCAAGTGTTAATAGGCTTTAAGTGTGGTTGGTGATGTTTTAAAGGTTTTTAAAACTCTAGGATTAAAAGGGGGATGCATTGGAAATTTTTGAAATTTTAAGTTAAAAGGGGAAATTAAGGCAAGGTGGCCTTAAGAGAAAAAGCATGTGAAATTTGACACACAAACATGCTTGGAAAAGTGGCCTGAAGATGCCACATAGGGCCTCTGGAAATGGCGCCACATGCAAGGGTGTTGGGCCTGAGTTCGAGTCACATGGGAAGCAAATAAAAGAAGTTTTATTTTGCTTCCGAATACCTGAGGTGGACAGCAACAAGGCTCTTAAAAAGGGAGTTTTATTCTCTTTAAAATTCGGCTAAATAGGGATAAATGATGATTATCTTAAGTATTTTTAAAGAGATAAATAAGGGATTTATTTATCATTATTCTCATGAGATAAAGGTTGGATTAAACTCTTTTATTTTATGATAATTAAAGGATAAAGCTATCAAATAGAAGAGTGATGGCCAAGTAAGGGATTCCTTAGATGATAATTTCATCTATAAAAGGAAGGAAGGAGGGCTACTCATTAATTTTCTTCCTTCTCTTCTCTCTCTGCGGAAATTCTTAGGGTTCTCTTCTCTTTTATTTTGTCTAGCCAAATTCCCTAGCCTCCTCTCTCTTTTATTCAAAACCAAAAACACAATCCAACCTAGCCGAATTCTTCATAGCACCAAAAGCCAAAATTCTGCCAAAGCCGAATCTTTGTTGTGACAGAAGGGTGTTGCCGATTTCATCCAAAAAGGTAAGATCAACTATTATTTGATTTTCAATCTCTCTTTAGCCGAAATATAGGAATCTAACTCCTTTAGAATTCCATGGCCAAAATTTGGAAGGTTTTCTTGGGATCTAGTAGTTGTCGACTACAAGGAGCGCTTTTGATTTAGATCCGTAAGGTAAAGCGATAGTGATTTTGACCATAGGCCATTTTGGTATATAATGTTAGCCGATTCGACTTAGGTGGTGTAGGAAGGAGTTCTACAATCGCAAAGGTGCAAATCGTTAGGCGTGGGTTTGAGTTTAGTCAATTGTGCTAATCAAAAGCGTAGTTATCACACTATTCTCTGTTATTGTATGTTGTTAAGTATGTTTGGTTATGATGTGTATGTTAGCCGGAAATAATGGCTAAGATGGTGGATACCCGTAGTGGGTAATCGATTAATCAGGTCAGTGCTCTATTTTGCCTATGATATTTGTGTGATATTTGTTGTGAGCATGTGATAAATATTTACTCTAATTGTTAATCTGACATGATACACATATATGCATGGGACTTGGGATGTGAAAATTGAAGGAAAGGGTGTACATCATTATGTACGTGGTCTAATGCTAGCCTCGTGCTACATTAGCGCTTGATGTTAGCTATGTGCTTCATCAAGGAGGTGTTGGCTAAGTGCCCATCTCGGCGGTTGATAGTGTGTGCATCACCGTGGGTGATTGATATGTGGGATCCCTATGGGATCGGTGGCTCGACCATGGCCTTGAGCGACAAGTCTCCCAAGGTAAGATATGTGGATCATTATGTGATCGGTGGTGGATTAGCCACGGCCTTGGCAGGAGTCCGCCAAGGTAGGTGTAATGGATGGACCCTAGGTTGGGATGGGCTTCATAATTGCATATTTATGTGTATGGATGTGTGGATATGGGCCAAGCCCATACGTGGAGATATGTGAAATGACTATGCACTGAGTCGGTTTGACTCACCCAATATTTTAAACCTTTCAGGTGATGCGTAAAGCTTGGACCGGGTTGGAGTGGATACAAAGGTGGCCATGCAGGAGCAGATTTTCATGTAGAAAGATATTTTTAATTAATTAAGCATTTATATCTTCAGTACTTTGATTATTCAATTATTGTAATAAGGCCCTAAAAGTATTTAAAGTCTGTTTAAGTGTTTCTCATTAAGTTTATTATTGTGTTTTATTATGGATTGACAATTGAGGAATTATTTGCAAACGATTTTTATTTAAATCTATATATACTAAAGTTTTAATCCGGATATTTTTATAAACACCATACCTTACTTAAGAATTTTAATGAACACTTTTTCTAAACTTAACAAAATTTTCATGTTTTATCCTTAAGTTCAAATTTGTTTCAAACGTTTTCCATGATGGCATTTCAAATTGATCGTAGTGAATGGGCCGAGTTTGGGGTGTTACAAATTGGTATCAGAGCCCGGTTCAAAACTCGACTTGAGGGTTGTGGGGCCCAAAAATGTTTTCAAAAATAGGCTTTTCGAAAAAATGGGCTTTTTAGAAATTTTTCAGGTTATTCTAGCATGGCACCTAAGTCTCAAACCATGATCCACCGGTAAGTACCCGAACTATCTGTGTGATTATGTGAATTATAGAAGGGTAGAAAAGGAATGGAACGTCGAATAGCATGATAGGAACTTGAACCCTAAGATTAGTCTACTCAAACACAAATACATAAGACTTAATGCACTAAACAAACCTATGGCTAAGTCAATCGAGTTAGGGTGTGGTAACCATGGTATGCATGTCTAGGATTGGATCCGGAAGAGCCTGGTATTTAAGCAGTCCTAGTGACTCACCTCCTCTTCGCAGGAATCCTACCTGGTGCGTAGCTTCGGTTCACCCTAACCCAGAAGACTTAGTGGGTGTGGCAACCTCTGTGCGCATGTCTAGGAATGGTTTCAGTGGGAGCTTGGTATTTAAGCAGTCTGTGTGACTCACCTCCTCTCCACTCGAATCCTGCCTAGTACGTAGCTTTGGTTCACCCTGACCAAGAAGACTCGGTCATAGGCTAAACTCAATAACTAAAACCCGAAAGGGAACTAGCCATGTTTTTTTATAAGAACCCTAATTTTAAACTCTTAAAATCATTTTTCTTTAATTTGTGGAAACTATCTTTTCTACACAATTTTTCGAAAAACTTCTGATTTATAAAATTACTAAAATACCCACAGTTTTAATCAACATTATTTTATAACAAGTTCAAAAAAAAAAACTAATTTGCAAATTAGCAAAAATACCTTGATTTTGGAAGAACTACAAAATTGCCCCTAACTTATAAAATTACCAAAATGACCTTGATTTCCAAAATTTTTGCAACTTCATCGTTTTGGAAAATAAATTTCTCAAAAGAACCCTCAAAGTTTTGCAAATTTTGAAATATCCACGAATTATTAAACTTTACAAATTTACCACGGTTTATTACATAAATACCTCGAATTTCCAAATTTACCAAAGAACCCGGACTATAAAATTTTCAAATACTTTTGACAAAATTATCAAGGAACCTTATTTGACAAATTACGAAAATATCCCCAGAGGAAAAATTACATAAATACCCCAGGTAGTGGAAAAACAACAACAATGAAAACTACAACATATCTACGAATGAGCGAAGGTTCATAATTGGTTGATAGATGTATGAATGAATGAAAAGACTGTGTGCATGTGTGAATACTGAAAGAACCACTCCTAAATTCCTTTTCATAAAATTTCTTCACGGGTAATCAAGTGAAACAAAAGTACTAATTCATAAAACTTTCTCAAATCAGATTAAAGTGCAGTTAGATATGAATTCTAGAGGCCTTGATCGCCGTGGACAGTAGAGGAAGAATGACTAGGTCGAACCCGTTGGATCGGTCAAGGGTCCGATAATGAGGTACCACCGCCCCTACCACTCCCATTTGTTGGTGTGGGCAAGCAAGCTCAAATGGGGAAGATCTTTGTGTCGCGGTTTGTCTGCGAGTTCTTGAGTTGGTGGTGGTGCGAAGGAAATTCGGAGCTCGAAAGTGCATGCCGAGCAACTCGAGCCAACAAAGTTGAGGTGTTTGAGGCGTGTCGGTGTGGCACCAGTCTGTTGAATATTGGTTGGAAGCAACCGGCGAATTATGGATGAGCTCGATCTGACCGCTGAGGAGAAAGTGAAAGGAATGGTGGCGCTGCTTCACGACGAGGCATATCAATGGTGGCAACAGTTCGGGATAGTGCCACGGCAGAGGATCTCACCTGGGAGTACGTTAAGGCGGCACACCAGAAGAAGTATGTCGGTACTCATTATATTGATGCGCAGAGGAAGGCGTTTCTGGGGCTAGTTTAAGGGAACAAGTCTGTAGCAAAATACGAGGCTAAATTCTTAAGGTTAAGCCGATATGATCGAGGGGTAGTTGCTACAGAGCATGAGCGATGTGTCCGGTTCGAGGACGGATTAAGGGACGACCTGAGGTTGTTGATAGCTCTTTATCAGGAACGGAAGTTTGCTGTGTTAGTTGAAAAAGCTAAGGTAGCTGAATGGATTAAGGACTCGGTGAGACAGAATAGAGATAAGTATAGGAACCGGGATAGGAGGAATTTTGGATCGTCTGAATCATCTGAGGGTCTTCAGAAAAGACCGAGGGTTGAAAATTCTGTTCGTGTTGCAAGCCAGCTATGGAAAATCTGGACCGTCCGTGTGTTCAGTGTGGAAGGTATCATGTCGGTGAGTGTTGGAACCGGGAACGGGAATGTTTTAGGTGTAAGTCTAAGTCTCACCTGATTAAGGACTGTCCTCAGGATCCAAATAGGGCTCGGACAACAGGCCAAGGTTATGTGCAGCCGGGTAGAGATGGTCAGCAAGCGACAAGGGGTCGTGGTCTGAACCATGGAGGAAATGGTTCAAGCCGAGGTCGTGGAGCACCAAACAGAAAGGTTGAAGGTGTAGATGCAAGGCAGCCAAGGTTGGTTTATGCAGTCGGCTGTCGCGAGGGGGAAGATGTGCCCGAGGTGACAACGGGTAAGTTTCTTATTTCTGGATTATCCTTTATTTCTTTGTTCGTTATAAGGTCAGTTCATTCCTATGATTGCTAATGAAGTGTATGGAACCTTGATTGCGAACTTAGAGAATGTGCTTAGGTAGTATAATAGTTCTTTAAGATCAGAGTGCACAGCAGTGGAGTAAGTGGGGTAAGTTAGGATGTACGGATGCTCGTTAGTACGTAATTTCAAGGACAAAATTATTTTAAGGAGGGTAGAACTGTAACATCCTAGATTAGGGTTGTGCATTTGGAGCATAACTCAAGTGTTAATAGGCTTTAAGTGTGGTTGGTGATGTTTTAAAGGTTTTTAAAACTCTAGGATTAAAAGGGGGATGCATTGGAAATTTTTGAAATTTTAAGTTAAAAGGGGAAATTAAGGCAAGGTGGCCTTAAGAGAAAAAGCATGTGAAATTTGACACACAAACAGGCTTGGAAAAGTGGCCTAAAGATGCCACTTAGGGCCTCTGGAAATGGCACCACATGCAAGGGTGTTGGGCCTGAGTTCAAGTCACATGGGAAGCAAATAAAAGAAGTTTTATTTTGCTTCGAAGCCTGAGGTGGACGGCAACAAGGCTCTTAAAAGGGAGTTTTATTCTCTTTAAAATTGGCTAAATAAGGATAAATGATGATTTATCTTAAGTATTTTTAAAGAGATAAATAAGGGATTTATTTATCATTATTCCCATGAGATAAAGGTTGGATTAAACTCTTTTATTTTATGATAATTAAAGGATAAAGCTATCAAATAGAAGAGTGGTGGCCAAGTAAGGATTCTTTAGATGATAATTTCATCTATAAAAGGAAGGAAGGAGGGCTACTCATTAATTTTCTTCCTTCTCTCTCTCTCGCTGAAATTCTTAGGGTTCTCTTCTCTTCTCTTCTCTTTTTTTTGTCAGGCAATTCCCTAGCCTCCTCTCTCTTTTATTCAAAACCAAAACACAATCCAACCTAGTCAATTCTTCATAGCACCAAAAGTGAAATTGCCAAAGCCGAATCTTTGTTGTGACGGAAGGGTGTTGCCGATTTCATCCAAAAGGTAAGATCAACTATTATTTGATTTTCAATCTCTCTTTTGCGAAATATTGGAATCTAACTCCTTTAGAATTCCATGGCGAAATTTGGAAGGTTTTCTTGGGATCTAGTAGTTGTCGATTACAAGGAGCGATTTTGGTTTAGATCCGTAAGGTAAAGAAGTAGTGATTTTCGCCATAGGCCATTTTGGTATATAATGTTAGCCGATTCGACTTAGGTGGTGTAGGAAGGAGTTCTACAATCGCAAAGGTGCAAATCGTTAGGCGTGGGTTTGGATTTAGTCAATTGTGCTAATCGGTGCATAGTTATCGCACTATTCTCCTGTTATTGTATGTTGTTAAGTATGTTTGGTTATGATGTGTATGTTAGCGGAAATAATGGCTAAGATGGTGGATACCGTAGTGGGTAATCGATTAATCAGTCGGTGCTCTATTTTGCCTATGATATATGTGTGATATGTGTGGTGAGCATGTGATAAATATTTACTCGATTGTTAATCGACATGATACACATATATGCATGGGACTTGGGATGTGAAAATTGAAGGAAAGGGTGTACATCATTATGTATGTGGTCTAATGCTAGCCTCGTGCTGCATTAGCGCTTGATGTTAGCTATGTGCTTCATCCGAGGAGGTGTTGGCTAAGTGCCCATCTCGGCGGTTGATAGCTATGTGCATCACCGTGGATGATTGATATGTGGGATCCTATGGGATCGTGGCTCGACCACGACCTTGAGCGACAAGTCGCCAAGGTAAGATATGTGGATCATTATGTGATCGGTGGTGGATTAGCCACGGCCTTGAGCAGGGGGTCTACCAAGGTAGGTGTAATGGATGGACCCTAGGTTAGGATGGGCTTCATAATTGCATATTTATGTGTATGGACTGTGTGGATATGGACCAAGCCCATATGTGGAGATATGTGAAATGACTATGCACTGAGTCGGTTTGACTCACCCAATATTTTAAACCTTTCGGTGATGCGTAAAGCTTGGACCGGGTTGGAGTGGATACAAAGGTGGCCATGCAGAAGCATATTTTCATGCGAAAGATATTTTTAAGTAATTAAGCATTTATATCTTGATGCTTTGATTATTCAATTATTGTAATAAGGCCCTAAAAGTATTTAAAGTCTTTAAGTGTTTCTCATTAAGTTTATTATTGTGTTTTATTATGGATTGACAATTGAGGAATTATTTGCAAATGATTTTATTTAAATCTATATATACTAAAGTTTTAATCCGGATATTTTATAAACACCACATCTTACTTAAGAATTTTAATGAACACTGTTTTCTAAACTTAACAAAATTTTCGTGCTTTATCCTTAAGTTCAAATTTGTTTCAAATGTTTTCCACAGTGGCATTTCAAATTCGGTCGTAGTGAATGGGCCGAGTTTGGGGTGTTACAACCGGCAAAGCCAACCGATATGCCACTGGCCCAATCCTTTCGGTAATCTCATACGGCCCTATGAATCGTGGACTCAATTTTCCCTTTTGACCAAATCTCAATATTGTCTTCCATGGGGATACCTTTAGAAATACCTTGTCGCCCACTTGAAACTCAATTTCTTTCCTTTTTAAATCGTGTACGACTTTTGTCTATCCGAAGCAACTTTCAGACTATCTTGGATCACTTTCACTTTCTCATCGGTCTCTTTATCTAGATTGACCCCATGAATTTGTTTCTCACTAAGCTCGGTCTAATATAAGGGAGTTCGACACTTGTGACCATATAAAGCCTCGTACGGTGCCATCCATATACTCGACTGATAACTGTTGTTGTAAGCAAACTCAACCAAAGGTAGATATCTTTCCCAACTACCTCCCAACTCTAACACATAGCATCGGAGCATATCCTCAAGAACTTGAATCACTTTTTTAGATTGGCCATCAGTTTGCGAATGGAATGTAGTACTAAAATTCAGCCTTGTACCTAAGGCTTCCTGCAACTTCTTCCAAAATCTCGAAGTAAATGTAGGATCTCTATCTAAGATAATAGATACAGGCACTCCATGTAATCTCACCACTTTAGCAATATACAGTTCGGCCAACTTATCAAGGGCATAATCAACATGCACCGGTATAAAGTGAGCCGACTTTGTTAGTCTATCGACAATAACCCCACAACATCTTTCTTTTTCGGTGTTATAGGCAACCCCGTCACAAAATCCATGGTGATTTGATCCCACTTCCACTTGGGAACCATCACTAGCTGAAGCAATCCTGATGGTACTTGATGCTCGGCTTTCACTTGTTGACAGATCAAACATCTTGTTACGAACTCAGAGATGTCTCTTTTCATACTTGGCCACCAATAAAATTTCTTCAAATCATTGCACATTTTCGTGCTACCGGGATGTACTGACAAGTGACCACTGTGTGCTTTATGCAAAATTTTTCGAATCAACTCATCGTTTTTAGATACACAAATTCGGTTACAAAACATCAAATAACCATTTGAACTCACCCAAAAATCAGAATCATTTCCCAACTCGCACTAAGCTCTTTTATCTTGCAGCCTTCTCTTGAGCTTCACATATCTGCTGAATAAATAACGGTTTAGCCCTCATCTTGGCCAATATAACTCCATCATTAGACAATGCTAAGTTAGTACTCATAGATCTCAAAGCATACAAAGATTTTCTGCTCAAGGCATCCGCAACTAGATTCGCTTTCCCTAGATGGTAATCAATTACTAGTTCATAATCCTTTAATAATTCGAGCCACCGTCGTTGTCGCAAATTCAAGTCCTTTTGACCCATCAAGTACTTCAAACTCTTATGATCCGTGAGGATTCGACACTTCTCACTAGACAAATAATGGCGCCAAATCTTCAAAGCGAAAATGATTGCAGCCAACTCTAAATCATGAGTTGGATAATTCTTCTTATGTGATTTTAGCTGTCTCGAGGCGTAAGCTACTACCTTACCCTCTTGCATCAACACACAGCCGATTCTATTAAATGATGCATCACTATATACTACAAACTTCTTACCCGACTCAGGCTATACTAAAACCGGTGCATCAATAAACAATGTTTTCAATCTCTTGAAGCTCTGTTGGCATTTCTCAGTCCATTCAAACTTAATATCCTTAGCAGCAGTTTCATCATCAGGGTAGCAATCATGGAAAACCCCTTTACGAACCGTCAATAGTACCATGCTAAACCCAAAAGCCTTCTGACTTTCGACACATATCATGGGGGCTTCCACTCCACAATAGTCGAGATCTTACTCGGGTCAACTCTAATACCATCACCCCGACACAATGTGCCCTAAGAATCGACCTCTTGGAGCTAAAACTCACTCTTCCTAAATTTAGCATACAACTGCTTGTCTCTTAAAGTCTGCAAAACAATTCTCAGATGCTCCATATGTTCACTCTCATCCCGAGAATAGAAAATATGTCTTCAATAAAAATGACTACAAATTTGTCCAAGTATGGTCGGAAGATGCGATAAATCAAATCCATGAAAATCGCAGGGGCATTCATTAGACCAAATGGCATGACAAGAAACTCATAATGGACATACCTCGTCCGAAATGTAGTTTTCGACACATCTTGCTCCTTAACTCTCAACTGATAATAACCAGACCTTAGGTCTATCTTAGAGAACACCGTGGCTCCCTTCAGTTGATCAAATAGATCATTTATCCTTGGAAAAGGATACTTATTCTTCACGGTCACTTTGTTGAGTTGTCTGTAGTCTATGCACACTCTCATTGACCCATCTTTCTTCTTCACAAAAAGTACCGGAGCACCCCAGGGTGAATAGCTCGGTCTTGTAAATCCATTATCTACTAACTCTTGCAACTGAACCTTCAGTTCTTTCAACTCAAATGGTGCCATCCTATACGGAGCAACTAAAATAGGTGTCGTTCTCGGAATTAACTCAATTCCAAACTCTACCTCTCTAGCTGGAGGTAATTCGGGTAACTCTTCTGAGAACACATCTGGATATTTGCGTACCACCGGCATTGATTCAATCTTTACCTCTAACTCTTGGGTATTTAGCATAAAGGCGAGATAGGACTCGCATCCCTTTCTCAAATATTTCTCAGCTACCATAGAAGAAATTATCATCGGCAAACTATCTGACTTACCTAATTCAACTCGAATAACATCTCCATTTTTATATTTCAATTCAATAAACTTGCTACCACAGTTCACTAAAACGTTATGAGCAGTCAACCAATCCATACCAAAAATAAAGTCAAATTCATCAAATGACAACAACATAAGGTTTACAGGAAAGCAATGACCTCTAATTGTCAAAGGACAACTTCTACACACCTTGTCAACTAGCACATGCTTACCTAATTGGTTTGACACCTTTACTACAAATTTCGTAGACTCAACAATCATACTCATACTAGATGCCAATCTCATGCAAATGTAAGAATGGGTAGACCCCGGATCTGTAACACCCCACACCCAAGACCGATACTA
The DNA here is from genome assembly GCA_025506655.1 of Gossypium rotundifolium. Taxonomy (NCBI): domain Eukaryota; kingdom Viridiplantae; phylum Streptophyta; class Magnoliopsida; order Malvales; family Malvaceae; genus Gossypium; species Gossypium rotundifolium. The sequence goes on from CP106729.1 coordinate 113,316,147, forward strand.
GGTCTGGATACGAGACATTACAATGCTTGAACTCACTGAAACATGTACTTACGGGATATAAAATTTCATTTCGACTTAAAAACTTCCCTTTCTTAGTCAACACATATAACAAGGACCTACGAGGCCTTTAACTCATGTCAGAAAACTTTCAGAATTAAATCAAATAACTCATTTTTTTTCTTGAAGCAGGGTTCACACGCCCGTGTACCCTTAAGCACGCCCATGTCTTCCAACCGTGGGAAGTTACTGACTAATTTCACACGGCCATGACACGCCCGTGGGCTTAGACCGTGTGCTAACCCTTGATATACTAACTAAATTAACACGGTCTGGGCACACGCCCATGTCCAAACGTGTGTATTACAAAGCATACACACACAACCGTGGGATTTGCCTGTCGTCTATTCTGAATAATAATACTAAGGTGCAGGGTTAACACGGCCTTGACACACGCCCGTGTGTCCAACCGTCTTGGCACTTATGGGCTATTACCAAGCCATTTGCCACCACAAATCGGGATCAATCAATACATTTTCATAAATAATAATACATACTATATTGACCTCAATAAACCTACATACATAGATAATTCTGGCCAGTCAAATAGTTAATACAAAAGAATAATTAAAAGGGGCATACACCTCATTAATATTATCTTTATTGCAAAAAGAAGAGTTTGCCAAATATTTGCCTAAATCAAGAACCCATTACAAAATGATTTACCACCAACACTTTAACTAACAATTACAACTTGACAAAACACCCTAGTCTTATACATGCCATATTCAAAACAAGTCTAAAATTGTTATACCAAGGTGTTGTTGATAGTGTGATTTTCGAACCCCTGCGTCTACGATCTTCGAGTTATCTTGGCAATACTATAAGAAAGAAGGGCAATGAAAAAGGGGTAAGCGATAAGCTTAGTAAGTTGCATGGAAATAATTAGAAATTGTAATCTTCATAAAAGAATGATTCATCCACAACATTAATTAATTGTACACAAGTCAAGACTTCTTGACAATACTTACTTACACTTGTCCTTATCTAACATTTTCCGAAACACATATAAAGCCAATATCTCGTGACTCATTCTTTAGCACTTGTATTCATTCACATTTCTACCTTTAAATTCATCTACTTATTCCACCATCCAATGGAGTCTCCTCTAGGTACAGATGCCATGTCCTGGACATAGTCTTATAGGGAATTACCTCTATGTGTTAATGCCATATCTCGGATATGGTCTTACGCCTGCTCTTGTCTCAATGCCGGTGTTATTTTCCAAACATGGTATTACACTGGCACTAATAACATGGCCGATGCCATGTCCCAGACATGGTCTTACACTGACCCTCATAATATGGCCGATGCCATGTCCCAGACATGGTCTTACACTGACCCTCATAATATGTGATAGCATTTTTCATATTCATCATAGTCCATTAGGACTTCATTATCATATTCACAAAATTTTCTTAACTTATTGAAGTATCATGCATCAATATGACATCAAGCATTCTCAATTATGCTAATATAATACTGCAATAAATCACATACAACTTACCTTGTTTTCAAAATGAGTTAGTTCTTCGGTTTAGTCCACTACTTTATCCTTTCCATGATTGAGGTGAATTCTCGTCTCCTCTTGCTCTATAATAGCAAATTAGCTCATTTTAATCATTTTATTAATATAAGCATCTCAATAATCCTACTTAGGCAAAATTACCATTTTACCCCTAAATTTTGGCAAAATGACCGTTTTGCCCCTAGGCTCAGAAATTAATTCTAATCACATTTTTATCTTCAACAAGCCTAGGAAAACATTTAATGCTCTTAAATCTATCATCAACAATCAATATTTCACATACTTACTACCAGTTCATAACCTTTTCATTAAGGTCCTATTTAGTGTCCTTATGCTAACACCCCTTTTTAAGAGTTGTTCATTTAACAACTAAGACTCAAGTTCTTCCTTAAAAATGCAACAAACAACTAAAGTAGCTCTCATGGTAAAACTCTAAACCTTTCACAACATTGCACAATAGTCCCCTCATTTGAAAGCTTAAGCTTTAGGGATCTCAAAAGTACAATTATTTTCAAGAAAAGTTCACTAGAACACTTACTTGAATGGATGAGAGTTTGCTGAAATTTTTGAAGGTTTCTACCCCTTATTTGCTACAAATTTTTGGTGGAAGATGATAAAAGAAAAAGATGATAACTTTTCTCTCATTATTCTATTATTAAAAGTCAAATTAGTCCACCTACTACTACTACTACTAACTTTGACACTAATAGACAATTTTGTCTCCCATGCTCTCTCTTATGGCTGGCCAAGCCTCTTTCAAAGGCTAAATTGCCTTTTAAATACCCCCATTTAACGGTACTCTTAGCATATAGAATGGAACCTTCGTATTTTTGCAAATTAAACACAAAAATGTTAAAATTAAAATACCAAAATGTTAATGCTCATATGCTATCATGCTCTAACTCATAATATATCATGAAAATAATTTCTCTGATCTCGAAATAGTGATCCTGAGATCACTATTTCAACTAGCCCCTAAATCGGGCTATTACAGGATCGATCAAAGCAATAACAAAAGTGTCATGAAGAGAAAAAGTACCCGTTATCACATCTGGAGATGAAGCCTCCTCACGAGCACGAATGGCATAGGTCCTTGTACGTGCTCGATCCTCCGGTCTCATAGTAAAATCTCGAGGCACACCTCTACTACTAGTCCCACCTCCTGGGTTATTTTGTGATCTACCCCTCGAAGGTATATTGCTTGATCTCACTTCTTGCTTTCTTTCTTTCTCCTCCCTCTCTAGACAATTTCGGATAAAATGGTCGGGTGAACCGCACTTGTAACAATTTCAGTTGTTTCCCCAACACTCCCCAGTGTGCTGCCTACCACAATTTGGACACTCCGATTTGGACTTCGGGTTGCCCACACTTTCCATCGAAGTGGCTTGAACTCTCGAGCCCGAGTATGTGTTACCTCGATCTTGATGTGAATGTCCAACTGACGTTGTCATCCGGGGTTCATTTTCTTGGACCTCTTCGATTGAGTTTGGTGTGATTTACTCATTGGCCTTTTTCTTGCATCTCGGGCCTCACTCATAGCTTTCCTCTTTTCCTTATTCAATTCTTCGGACTTACATGCCCGTTCAACTAACACCACAAACTCTTTTAACTCCAAAATCCCAACTAGCAGTCTAATATCCTCATTCAGTCCATCCTCAAACCTCTTGCACAAGATAGCTTCTATAGACACATACTCTTGTGCATACTTGCTAAGCCTGACAAACTCATGCTCATATTCTGCCACAGTCATTTTTCCTTGCTTCAATTCAAAGAATTCTTTCCTTTTCTGGTCCACATATCGTTGGTTTATAAACTTCTTTAGGAACTCTTCCAAAAAGAAGTCCCACGTCACTCTCTCCCTTGGAACCACCAACATCAACATTTTCCACCAATGGTATGCCGAGTCCCTCAGCAAGGACACGACGCATTTTAAGCTCTCCTCAGGTGTGCAAGAGAGTTCATCAAATACCCTCATTGAGTTCTCAAGCCATAACTCCACCCTCTCAAGGTCATCGTCTATATTGGCTCTGAATTCCTCGGCCTTTTACTTTGAAAACTTATCTACCGGGGGCTTGGTCATCCTCACTACATCTATACCTTGAGGAACCACAAGAACTGGCTGAGGTATAGGAGGGGGTGGAGGAGGTTGAGCATTAGGGTTTGCTCGTACATACTCCGTGTATCAATTACTCATCATTTGGAGAAAGGCTTCTCGGGCCTCTTCTCCTTGACCCTTAGTCTCGAGTCCACTCTCTACAGGCGCGGTCCCTTTTGTATGAGCCAGTGCATTACTAGCTGCATCATCAGCAGCCACACGATCAGGATCCATTTACTATGTTAGAACAAAGTTTAAAATTGTCAGAAGCCACCACACTATCAATATACGCTCATTACATGTATAGCTAGACTCTAACACACGCTATGGTAGTTTGAGAATCGACTATACCATTACTCTGATACCACTAAATGTAACACCCCTTACCCGTATTCTACACCGAAATCAGATACGAGGCATTACCGTACTTAACTCACATGATCATACAACTTTAGGTTATCAAGTTTCATTCCAAATTAAAACTTTTTCCATTCACATATCTAACATCCTTATAATGGGCCTTTGAGGCCATAAACATACTTCTGAAAGGTTTTAGAAATAAATCGAAAACATACATGCACTTAGGAAAATTTTACCAAAATAGGGGCCACACACCCGTGTGAAATGGGACACGCCCGTGTGGTATTTCACATGCCCGTGCTTTGCACTCGTGGTCGACACTGACTTGCATCACAGTGTCAGTCACACGCCCATGTGTTGTACCCGTGGTCGATATTGACTTATTCCACACGGCCTGTCACACGCCCGTGTGCTTCAATCGTGTGGTGATATAAATTCCAATTTCAAGGTGCAGACTTCACACGGCCTGGGCACACGCCCATGTCTGTTGCTGTCCTCCCATACGGCTGAGACACACGACCATGTCTCTGCCCCTGCGTATACTACTGAGCTTACTGACTTGCAATTCTAAAATGCAAGGAGACACACGGCCTGATCACACACCCATGCAATTGACTGTGTGTCATACACGGCCTAGACACACGCTCGTGTGCCTACCGTGTGGACAAGAACAAGGCTATTTGCCAAGCTCTTTCATTACCCTTACTCACTCAAGCATAATTCACCCTTCACCATCAATTCAATCATGCTTTTTGATAACCAAACAAACTAATTATATACTCTAAACAATCATGAATAACCTCTTCTTATCATTGATTGATAGTAAATAGCCATTTACTATGGAAATATACAAAAGATTTCATCTATAAGGAGCCAACACATTTGGCCAAAATAACAAAACAATTTACCTAGTCTAGCCCCTATACATGCCATTGCCATACTCAAAATGCTAGTTCTAAATATACCGAGATTAGCTGATAGTGTAGGTGATCTTCTAATTATCTTTGTATCCCTACCAGGCTCTTTGACACTATAAAATAAGGGAAAAGAAAGGGGAGTAAGCTAAAGCTTAGTATGTTTTCATGTAAACAATAAACATCATACTATATGCTAATCAATTAATAGCATTGCATACTAAGCAAGAACAATCCACATCTCATGATCATGCTTACTCATTTCATCCGTTCCCATAATCCAACCACATCACAAGCCAAATGCTCACATTATTTAGCATACAACCCTGCACTTATCACCACATGTTCTCATGAGACAACACTTAACAATTTCACAATAACCATTCATAGTAATACCACACACTCAGTGGTTTCGCACTTAACCTACCATTTATCTTTAACAGGGTGGTATCACACATAGCCCACCAACAAGAATATTTACGGTGGTGTCACACATAGCCCACCAAATGATAATAATAATGATGGTATCGCACACAGCCCATCGTGAATAAGGGATAAGGTGGTATCGCACATAGCCCACCAAATAATAATATTCCACACCTACATATATATTTCAACATTCATACGAAAATTTATTCATTTTCTACCAAATTCCATCCATTTAAATTGTAAGTGTTCCCAATCATACAATACACCAATAAGCAATTACATGTGTATTTAAGATGCATCGTTTACACATAAACTTACCTCGGTGCAAAATGCGTTAATTTGCGGTTTAATCTGAAACCTTACCTTTTCCCTGGTCAAGGTTAATTCCGCGTTCTTCTTGATCTATAACAACAAAATTCACTCATTCAATCATTTTCAAATCATAATACATCATAATCTCTACTTAGGCAAAAATGACCGTTTTGCCCTTGTACTATGGCAAAATTACGATTTTTCCCTTAGGCTCGTAAATCATTTTTCATCACATTTTCTCTTTAAAAAAGCCTAGCTAAACATTTATTACTCTTACAACTACTCATAATTCCAACCATTTCATGCATTTATTACCAAATTTCAACATTCACATCTTAGTCCCATTTAGGTGTTTTCATGTCAACACCCTTCACAAAAGTTGTTTCTCATCCCCTTAACATTCATTTTCTTCCATAAAAACTCAGCTAACAACATAAATACTCTCATGGAAAATCCCTAAGCTTCCAACCGTATAACAAATTAATCCCTTTATTAGCTAGCTTAAGCTTTAGGGGTTTCAAAAATACAAAATTATCAAATAAAACCACTAAAATCACTTACTTGCAAGGAGATAGCTTGGCTGAAAGTTTGGTCTCTAAAATCTCCTATTTTCCCTTCAATTTTCGGTGGAAGAAGAAAGATGAATAGTGAAAGATGATATCTTATCTTTTTTATCTTATTTTATTCATTTTGTATCACCTAAAGTCACCAAATTTTGACTAAAATTAATGCTGTTGTCCCCCCTAAGCTATATGGCCAGCCATCACACATCTAATGGCCTAATTTCACTTTAAGGACCTCTAATTTAATATTATTTGGATATTAGACACCTCTACCACTTATAATGGAAGTTTCGCACTTTATGCGATTTAATCCTTTTTTCACAATTAAACATACAATTGCTAAAATTAAAGCACCAAAATTTTCATATAGCAATATATTAATGCCATAACACATAAAATAATACTATAATAATTTTACTCAACCTCGAATTAGTGGTCCCAAGACCACTGTTCTGACTAGCCCCAAAATCGGGCTGTTACAAACAACCCAAAAGTCAGCGGTGTTAGAAAAATACAATTTTAGGACTCCGTTTCACAAATCAAGCTCGTAAATATTATTATTAAATATTTAAGGAGTTATTTTATAAGCAAATTGAATTACGGATTAGTAATTTGGTTGAATTAGTGATTAATTAAGGTTTAGGAACTAAATCATAAAAACTTTAAATATTATAGAATTCTAATTTATAATTTGAGGACCACAATGGTTATTAAACCATTGTTCTTACTTATTTGGTGGTTTTTAATGATGATCGATGGTGGTAAGTGTAGTTTTTTATTTGTTAATTGAACAGTTAGTTAATGTATAAGTGAAGTGATCTTGAAGTCAGTGGTGTTAGAAAACGAGATGTTGGGACCTCGTTTCCATAAATCGAGCCTGTAGATTTTTTATTAGATATTTACAAAGTTATTTTATAGATGAATTGAATTTTTTATAAGTAATTTTACTGAATTAGTGACTAATTAAGGTACAAGGAATAAATTGTAAAATGATAAAAAATTAATTGCTATAGATTTTTAATTGCGGAAGGACTAAACTACTAATTAAACAAAGGTCTAAAATGAAAAATATGCCATTTTGAATTTGTAGTGGACAATTTGTGAGCTTTTGGCTTATAAAATTATTAAATACTTAAAACAAAAAATTAAAAATAAAATTGGGAAATGATGAAACAATTGTTCATCTTTCTTCAACCACCGAAAAACAAAACAAAAGAATAAGGAAGCCATTGTTTTTGTAACACCCCTTGCCCGTATCTGACGCCGAAATAGGGTACGAGGCATTACCAGAACACATACACTTGTAAACATATTAAACCGAATCATAAAATTTCATCCAAATTAAAAATTTTCAAATTTTTATCTTTGAGTTCCTAAATAGGTCCTACGAGGCCCAATACATACCTTGGAAGTGGTCCGAGACTAAACCGAGAACTTTTGAAAGCACTGAAAAATTTCTTGAAAAACAGGGGCACACGCCCATGTCCAAGGCCATGTCCTTCACACAGTCGAGCTACACGCCCGTGTGTTAGGCCGTGTGGCATTTTGAATTTCTGAAAATCAAGTGTAGACTTCACACACCCTGGGCACATGGCCGTGTGGCTGCCCGTGTGGCCACAAGTAAGATTATTTACCAAGCCCTTTACCTCCCCAAAACACTTATACACTTATACAAATTTATCGTCACACAACATGGTATTATTAAGCATTCAAACACCCACACTAAGACATCTACATACCATTTACAAACCACATTCATCATGCATAATCACACACACACTCTTAATCATTCACGTGCAAGCATACACATCCTTGAAATGCATCATCATAGACTTATAACATAACAAATGTGGCCTTATACAACAATAATGATCAAATAGCATAGGCCAACATTCTAGGCCAACTCATAATAACATATACACATAATCAAGTCCCTATACATGCCATAGACTTAAAAATACTTGAAGATCGTTGATACTATACCAATCAATAACTTGTTAGTGTGATAGAATCTCTGACGATATCCAACTCGAGCTAGCATCTATGACACTATAGGAAAAGGGAAAGGAATGGGGTAAGTATTATAGCTTAGTAAGTAGGTATGTAAATAATAAGTGATTTATTAACAAGCTTTTATAAATCTTCACAATATGTTCTCAAGATAATACAATCATAATTGCACATAGTTCTGCTATTTATTCATGTTCATCTCAAGTTGTCTACTCGAGTCACAGTCACTAAATTATTTATATCTTGAGATAAAGAACTCCAAATTAAGATCTGTTAATTTTCCCTGAAACTAGAGTCACATATCTTCTTACCATAAAATTTTCAGAATTTTTGGTTTAGCCAATAAGTACAGTTTATTCTTTAAAGTCTCCCCTGCTCTGCTATCTGACAGTTTTTAGTTATAAGTCTATGATGTTGTATAAGGCCACATTTTTAGTTATAAGTCTATGAAATGCATCATCATAAACTTATAACATAACTAAAAATTAATTATCTCTTTGTACGAGATTCATATGATGTTCCTGTTAGTTTCTATTGAAGGTAGACTCATTAATAAATTTAATCATATAAATTATAAACCATAATTATTTTTATACAATTTTTAGTGATTTTCAAAAGTCAGAACAGGGGATTCTGAAATCATTCTGACCCTGTCTCATGAAAATTCAAATATCTCAGAATATGAAAATCTTCACTTACAATGTTTCTTTTATGAAAAAATAGACTCAATAATATTTAATTTCATATCTTATTCAACTTCTAATTCAATTTCCACCATTTTTGGTGATTTTTCAAAGACACATAACTGCTACTGTCCCAAAACTATTTTATTGCAAATTTTACTCTTTCATAATTTTTTTGTATTAACTCTAATTTACACGCATAAAACACTAAAGTATATCCATAGTTAGCCATGCCAATAGCTAGTCATCATTAAATATTTACAAGTCTTCATTTTAACACTTATTCCATATCAACCTTACTAAAGTTTGATCACATATTGAGCACATTGCTCATGAATATATATACACATGTACCTGCACTTGTTCATCACATAATCACATTCAATTACACTTAATCATTTTCCCATTGAACATATCAGAATATTATTGGATACATTGAAAGTTTGCACATAAGTGCCACACTTGTAGCCAAAGCTACTTGCACATCACTTTTCACATAGAGGCTCGTTCTCGAGCTATTCACTTTCATGGGTCTGCTCACACAAGCTGTCAGTTAATCGTTACTACTCAGTGCTGCTCACACAAGCTGTTAGGTATCCGCAACACATTCAGGTATACCCAGCCACTGGTAGAACTTAAGACCAGCACCCGGATTCACTTAGTCACAATTTCACATAGATTTCACATAGGTCCCTAGTGACATATCACTTGTATCTTATTCTATTCCTAAGGTTCAACCGAGAAATTTCTCACATTTCGATACTTTGTCAATTTCATTCAATATTCAGCCACATCTCATAAAATATATCAAAACATAAAAACGTAAGTAAAAATGATGCATTATTTACATACAAACTTACCTCAGTAGCACAATCGGTGAAAAGGACTTATTCGTTAATTTCTCGTTTTTCCCTCGTTCTAGTTCCAAACCTCATTATACTTGATCTATAATATCACATTTAATTTATTTATTAGTCACATTATTCAATGTGACCCAAAAATCATATTATGGAAAAATTACATTTTTACCCCTAAAGTTTCACATATTTACAATTTTTCCCCTAGGCTCATAAAATGATTTCATTCAATTTCTTTGTACTTTAAGACTAGACGAACCATTTTCATAACTATAACAGCCCACAATTTCCATTAAAACACACTTTTATCACACATTTTATAACTTTTACAAATTAGTCATTTTAGGCATTTTCACCGAAAATTACTTAGTAAAAGTCATTTCTCTAACCATAAACATGCATTTTCTACCATTAAACATCAAAATACACACATATTCATCATGTTTCAATACCCTAGACTTTAACCATATCTCAAATTAGTGGTAGAAATAGATAGATCTTGTTACGAGGATTTTAAAAACGTAAAAATCATTAAAAATGGGGCAAGAACGGACTTACAATCGAGCTTGGAAGCTTGAAAAAACCTAGTCATGGTTTAACCTAGTGAAATTCTACCATGGGGTTAAAGATGGACAAAAATTGGCTTTTAATTTTGTTTATTTAATCATTTAATCACTAAGTAACCAAAATGCCCCTAACTTAAAAATATTCTATTTCACCTATTTCATGTCCATTTTTGTCCAAAAAATTAACCAATGGTCTAATTACCATTTAAGGACCTCCAATTTAAAATTTCATAACAATTGGACACCTCTAACATGTAGAACTCAACTTTTTCACTTTTTACAATTTAGTCCTTTTGACTAAATTGAGTGTCCAAACGTCAAAATTTTGAATAAAATTTTCACGAAATCATTCCGTGAAACTTTAGACCATAAAAATATAATAAAAATAATTTTTTCCTCATCAAATTTGTGGTCTCGAAACCACTATTCCGACTACACCTAAGTTCAGGCTGTTACAATTTTAGCTTCAATACATTCAACCCCTTGTATGGTAAGTGTTTCCTAACCCATTTTTCGTAATTTTTATGTTTTTGAGATCAAGGAAGCTTGATCTTGTTAACACATGTGTTATTCTCCAAAACTATTAAAGTTCACAAAAGTTACTATTGTTGAATCTTGACGCTTTTAATACCAAATTGTTAAATTTTAATTTTAGATATGAAAAAGGGCTAATTTGTAATGTGAGAATTTTTAATTTTGAATATAAAGACTAAAGTGTAAATATTTCGAGATTGACATGAAATTTCTGTAATTATTGATAATATAGGGCTATTGAAGGATGAAACCGAAATTGAATTGTAAATCGAAGCTCAAATTTGAAAGTTATATCAATTTCTACTTTAAGGACTAAATTGAATAAAATATAAAATTTTAGGAAATTTTTGTAAAATGAGATTGAATTGTCATATTATAACAGCCCGTTTTCGGTAAAATCTGAATAGTGGTTTCAGGACCACAAATTCAAAGTCAAAAAATTTATTTTAACATTATTTTGTGATTTACAGTATGATAATATTATATTGTAAAAAATTCGTTAAGAAATTTTACCATTTGCATGTTCAATTTGATGAAAAGGACTAAATCGCGTAAAGTGCAAAAGTTGTGTTCTATTAGCTAAAGGTATTAAATAGCTATAGAACTTTAATGTGGAAGTCCTTAATTGGTAATTATCCCATTAATGAGATGGTGGAATATGATGGCTTGGCATTTGGTGTAATAAATAAGTTGTATAAAGGTTATTTATTTAAATTGATTAATAATGACAAAACAAATAAAACAAAAGTTGAAGTTATCATCTTTAACATCTATTCAACCAAAAATTGAAAGGGAAAGAAGCCATGGGAGAGCTTCAACATTCGGCCAACATTCCTTTATGCATGTAAGTGTAATTTTGCTTGGTTTTTAATTATTTTTATGTTTTCGAGATCGTTATAACTTAATCTAGCTATGCCGGAGACTAATTTGCAAAACTATCAAATTGTTTGAGTTTTTCCATTGATGATTATATTAGGGTTTGAAGTCTAATGGAAGAAAATGAATCTTTGTTGTTAGTTAAACAAACTTTGTTAAGTAATTTTTGATAAAATTATCAATTAAGGACTAAATTGATAAATGTGAAAACTTGTGGTTAAAATGTGAAATAAATGAAATGTGTGGGCTTTTAGGGACACTATTGATATTCGGCTAGAGTGAGATTGTACTCAATGGCATGAATTGCCATTTTTATGATATAGGGACGAAATTGTAAAGAAGTTGAAATATTAGGGGCAAAAATGTAATTTTTTCATAAAGTGAATTATGGGTTGTTTTGATACCATGAACATTCGGGTAAGCTCAATTCTGGTTAAAAATGGTTAATTTGCATGTTTTGAGCTCAGGGATAAAATTAAATAAAAGTAAAACTTTAGGGGTAATTTTGTAAAAATGTAAAAAATATCAAATTGTATGAAATGAATTATTTTATTGTCTAAATTAATATATTGAACAAAATTATTATTTTAGATCATGATCGGGTGGAAAATCGAGGAAAATGGAAAATTTCCAAAATGCCCCTAAGCTTTGGTATTTTTACAATTTAGCCAGGTAAGTTCGTATGTTAATAAGCATTATTATAATTTAGATTTAATACTTTATATTGAATTGTTGATGAGTATAATTGTTTGAAAATATTCGACGAAGTTTCTACTATGTATCGACACTTAGTGTGTGAGATTGGGATAACTTCGGTTATGTATTGGCACTTAGTGTGCGAGATTGAGATAGCTTCGGCTATGAATTGGCACTTAGTGTGCGTGATTGAGATAGCTTCGGCTATGTATTGGCACTTAATGTGCGAGATTTTCGAGTAACCAATATTATTCCATGTGGTTCAATGGGTATATTAAAGATGTGAAATGATGAGGAAATAAATGCGTATCGGTACAAGTATGTACGGAGTTCGAGATGCTACAAGTATGTACAAGAATTGTGCAAGCATTGAATTGATGAAATTTGTGAGTTTCATAGCTAATTTGTGGAATGATATGAGTTACATTACAATATGTTTATTCACTTAAATTGTGGTTCAACAGATATGATAAAAAGGTAAAGATTGGCAAATCCTTTGATTTTGAATTGCTATTGAAAGCATGGAAAAGTATGAGTTTTTGGATGATTGAAATATATTTATCCATATGCTTGATATATGAATGTACATAAGTAATGTAAACTTATGTTATAATGTTTTGTAATAATTTGTTAGTTCATGTGATGTTTAACATTGAAAAGCTAATGTTGGTTAGGCTAAGGCCTGGGTATGTTAGAGTGGCTTAAATGGATTATGCTTATAAATTGAAGTTAGAAACTTTAAATTCTTTGAATTACGAACTTACTAAGCATTTTATGCTTACTTTGTTTTAAATTTCTTTGTGTATGTAGATATCGGAAGCTCGTGCGGGTTGGAAGGTGTCGGAGACATCATCACACTATTTATCAACTATTTTGGTACTCATGGTTTTATAATTTCGGTTATAATGGCATGTATAGGTCGTGTTGGCTAATGATAGCTTACATGTTTTGGTTATGTGTATAGTCATGTGATTTGGCTTATTTTGGTATACTTGGTTATGTATATATTTGTAAATGGCATTTTGATATATGGTGTTGTATATATATATGTGTTAATGCTCCTTGGTGATGTGATTCATAATTGATCGTGAGTGGCTTGTGGAAGTTTAGCATCTAAGCTAGCTAATGGTTTGAAATTGATATAGTATGCTTGTGGTTTAGGCAAGGTAAAATGGTTGGTTGAAGTAGTACATATAAATGCTTTATGAATGTGAAATTGGTATGAATTGAATAGGCCAAACATGATAATATGAGCATGTTAATTGTTGGTATTGAAATGGTGATTTATGCTTGGTTGGAGTTGATGTTAAATGCTATTTATGCCATGGTTGTGTGCTAATTGGGTTGGCGTTGATATATATATATTTGGGTGGTAAGATGGCTTGGTAAATAGCCTATTTTTGTCCACATTGGCATGTGTCTCAGCCGTGTATGACACACGGTTCTATTACACGGCCGTGTGTCCCTTGGTGTGGTTTTAGAAATCAAGTCAGTATGCTCCACACGGCCTCATACACGGGTCTGTGACTTGGCCGTGTGGCATAAGTCAGTATACCCTATAAGTTTGACACAGCCTGGCACACGGGTGTGTATGGCCATTTTTAGGGCACATGGGTGATAAACCGTAAAAGTAACATATTTTAATCCCACATTTAGTATGCTTTTGGATGAATTATCCTTGATTTATGTAAAAAGGTGCTCTTAATCCTTTCTTTTCATGTCTTATACTCAGGAAAGCACCTAAGGATAAAAAGAACGTAAAATGGGCTTAAAACAGACTAAATTGGGCCAACCCAAGAATTTAACACGGCCTGGCCCAAAGCCCACACGACCTTGCCTCACCGATTACCTAGAGCACGGCCTCAACTTCGTTACACACGACCGTGCCCAAAACGACAGAATCGAGACACGACCCAATGACGATTTACACGGGCGTGTGCCATGGCCGTGCCCCTACCACGGGAATGAGTAATTTCACTCAGAATTGGATGCTTGAAGCCAAAGAAACATACTTCTAAGTCTACTTGAACACCCTAATAGTAATTCTACTTGAAAGAGGTACTTAGGAGCCAAGTAAAGCATCTCAAAAGCCTATATAAACAACCCAAGGCAGACATTGAAGGGGACGCTTTTTGGCAGAGGCTTTTCCCGAAGCTTTTATCTTTTAGGAAATCACTTGAAGATAGCCAGTTGATCCATCTCAAGAAGCCGGAGCTCCATTCAAGATGGAGGATCTCTCATTCAATTCCTTTAGGGGGTTTTAGGGATTTCTTATTTTTTTTTATCTTTTCTCTTGAGATGTTTTCCTACTTTATTATGAACTAAACCCCTCAGATACCTGAAGGGGATGAAACCTTTGATGGATTTTGTCATTTGATTTCTAAATTTATATGAGAAGTACTTAGTTTGTTCTTAATTATGTTGCTTAATCTAATCTGATGTGCTTAGGTGGAGGAGGAATAGACCCTGCCTAAGAGTAGATCTAGCATAATTGAGCGGAGTTGATCAGGCGCCTAGAGATAGGGTTACGAGATTTTTTGAATTAGGGTGAAACCTAATATGTGAATCCATTGATCGATTCTTTGCTTTCTTAGGGGTTATTATAAGAGAACGAGAGTTCCACTAATTAACCTAAGGTTAGACGTTATTCGCCTCGAGAGAGGGTTTAATATAGGTTAGGGAGTCTCACGAATCAAGCTAAGTAAAGAAATCATATGGTTCGGGGAATAAATAATAAGTGAAGTCATAGGTGGATTCTTCCTGACGGTATCATCTTCATCAACTGAGTTTTCCTAAAGTCTTTCTCCAATTCATTCTTTTATCTTTGCATTTAGTTTAAGTATTTTATTATTTTTTAGATTAATAAACCAATCACTCCATATTTCAGGCTAAATAATAGAAAGAAAGTGAGTAGTAGAACTTTTAGGTTCCCTTGGGTTTGATAAGATATTCTTGCCTAAATTATACTACTGTTCGATAGGTGCACTTGCCTCTATCGTTGTCATAGTTAGTCTACATGTTTGATCATTCTTTTTATAAATTTTAAAACTCGACTGTTTGACACGATCAAGTTTTTGACGCCATTGCCGGGGAACTCTAAAATATTAAGAAAGCTTTATTTCTATTACTTTAGCCACTATTTTTATTTTTAATTTTTTTCTTATTTTTATACATATATCTTTGTTTTTATAAATTTCTTTCTTTCTTTTCCTAGCAGGTACCTCTAGTTTATGACTAGAAGGAACCCGAGAGGACCTTTAGAATATAAAAGTGACATCGAAGCTACCGCTTCGCTGGAATCGCAGAGAAACTAGACGAGCTCTAGACTACCAAGAGAAGAACAACAAGAAAGATCCAATCCTACTAAAGGGATGGACGAAAACAATCCACTGCCAAATGTGCAAGAACAGAATGCTCCACGTACTATGTATGATTATACTAAACCTAATTTGACAGGGGCAGAATCTAGTATTGTCAGGCCTGCTATAGCTGCTAATAATTTTGAATTAAAGCCTAACACAATACAAATGATTCAACAGTTTGTTCAACTTGATGGTTTGCAGGATGAAGATCCAAATATTCATATATCTAATTTTTTAGAATTCTGTGATACCTTCAAAATAAATGGTGTTTCTGATGATGCCATACGTCTTCGGTTATTCCCTTTTTCATTAAGGAATAAAGCAAAGCAGTGGTTAAACTCGTTACCACGAGGGTCAATCACCATATGGGATCAAATGACTGAAAAATTTCTTTTAAAATATTTTCCATCAGCCAAAACGGCCAAATTTAGGAATGACATATCTTCTTTTGTGCAGAATGACGTAGAAACATTATATGATGCATGGGAGAGATACAAGATCTCCTAAGGAGATGCCCACACCACGGATTACCTTTATGGCTTCAAGTCCAAACTTTTTACAATGGTGTGAATTCTCCAACTAGGCAAATGATTGATTCATCAGCCGGTGGAACTTTGAATAACAAAACTCCTGAAGCGGCTTACGATTTTATTGAGGAGATGTCATTGAACACCTATCAATGGCAAATTACAAGGGCTAAACCGACAAAATCAGCTAGAGTTTTTAACATAGACACAGTGACAATGCTATCAACATAGGTGGAGTTAATGAATAAAAAGTTTGATAATTTATGTTCTTCGCAGGTACACCAAGTCATGCAATGCGAAGCGAGTGGAAATATGGCGAATTCTGAGTACCCACCCTACCAACCAGGCGCAGACAACGAGCAGACAAACTATATAGGTAACAGTTTCAAATCTAATAATAATTCTTATAGTAACACTTATAATGCAGGTTGGAGGAACCACCCAAATTTTTCGTGGGGAGGACAAGGAAATCAAGGAAATCAAAGGTAGCAACCTCCTCCAAATTACCAAAATCAGCCCTATCCACAGGAAAAGAAATCAAACATTGAAGAGATGCTGACAAAATTCATGGCAGCTATAGATTCTCGTCTCCAAAAGAGTGAAGCAACACTTGATGAACAACAAAAATTGATCAAGGGGATCGAGAATCAAGTTGGAGAACTTACTAGGTTAGTGGGACATCTCACAAAGCTAATTTTTGAACGTTAACAAGGACGTCTACCAACCAACATAGAAATAAACCCAAAAGAACAGATCCAAGCCATCACAGCTCAAGAGGGTACAAAGGTAGATGAGACCACCTCAGTACAAGAAACCAAGGAAGAAAAAGGTAAAATAGAGGTAGCACAAGAGAGGCCAAAATCGGTAATCAAAGAATACCAACCTCGCATACCTTACCCCGAAGCATTGAAAAAAGATGATTCAGAGGAATAATTCGGTAAGTTTTTAAAACTTTTAAAGAAATTACATATTAACTTACCTCTTCTTGAAGCTCTTTTTCAGATGCCCGACTCAAGGAGATTTTTAAGATAGCTCTTGACGAACAAAAGCAAAATAGATGAAGAGCACCATGTGAAACTAAATGCAACATACTTAGCAATGTTACAAAATAGACTACCACAAAAACTAAAAGATCAAGGGAGTTTTACGATTCCATGTTTAATTGGTAGTTTAACTATTGATAATGCGTTAGCTTGTTTAGGGGCAAGTATAAATGTCATGCCTTATGCACTATTTAAATGACTAAGTCTAGGGAAGCCCAAACAAACTAGGATGAGTATTTAACTAGCTGATAAAACTGTTAGAATTCCTAGGGGCATTATTAAAGACGTTTTAGTAAAAATCGATAAATTTGTTTTCCTAGTAGATTTTGTTGTTTTAGACATGGATGAGGAAAATTCAATCCCGTTAATTTTAGGAAGACCTTTTCTTGCAACTGCCAAGACTAAAATTAATGTTGCCACAAGAGAACTCATACTTCATGTAGGAGATGAATCGATCAATCTTCAAGCTCTCGACTCAGCCAAAACAACAGAAGATGAAGGTAAGAAAGTTATTTCAATAGATAATCAAATTGTTCAACCTTCATCATAGGAAACATCACAATGCATCAAACCTGAGCCAACTCATAGCCCCCAAGTCGTTACAGAAGAATCACACCAAAAACAAAACTATAAGATCGATAGTTTAGAAGAGCAAAAGGTACACATCAAAGAAAAGCCGGATCCACACAAAGTAAAACCAAAGGAGCCACCAGAAGAACTCATAGGGACATCAAATCACTTTAAAATAGGAGATCAGGTGCTATTAGACAAAGCCGATCCTCACATCACTTCAACAGACCTGAAGAAAAAGGAAGAAATACTCCTTCAGGTACACGATATTTTCCCAAACGAAATAGTCGAGGTAAGCAATCCAATATTCAGTAATTTCAAGGTAAATGCTTCTCAACCTAAACTTTGTCACGAAAATAAAACTGTCAGCAAGAGGGAAAATATTCAAACCTTTAAACCTCCCTAAAATTTTCAAAGTCAAGGACAATCTAGCTTAAGACTATAAACGAGCGCTTCTCGAGAGGTAACCCGAGCACTAAAACTATTTACTTTAAAATTTATTTTCTTTTCTTCTTTCTTCTCCCAACATTTAAACTAACACAAAAATGTAGATTTCCAAGCCACATGGCCTTACACACGGCCGTGCCTGTGGCCGTGTGGACCACTAAACCACCACACTGACAGAGCAGAGTTGTGCAAGTCAGTCCACCCACCCCTCAACGTCACGGAGCCAACCACCCACACCACGGGCACCTACAAAATAGCACAGCCGTGCCCCACGACCATGCTAAGATACTGACTTATTAAGCACGGGCAGACCACGCCCGTGCATTCCATCTGTCTCACATACTAGCCATTTAGGAACGGGCGTGCCAATCGACAAACGGGTGTGGTAGAACAACACACTCCATAACACGGCTGTACGATGCGGCCATGTGAATCGACACACCCTCGGTACACAGGCGTGGGAACGTGCCAGATTTGAAATCCCATTTAAATCCCTACAGCCCTTCCCCTTTTCCCCATCTTCTTTCTTCTCTTTCTTTCTTTCAAAATTTTCTCTTTGTTCATAGAAAAGGTTCAAGGCTCTTGAGCAACACCAAAATCATGCCGAAGAAGCATAAGAAGGTAAGCATTATCTCCTCAGAAGAGACATCAACATGAGTACATGCTGGCAGCTTCAGCTAATTGACATGCCAAGGGTCTTGAAACCTTTTCAGTTCTATTTTTCTTTTCTCTTCTCCTTTATTTTCCTTATCTATACTTTTCTTCTTCTTAATTTAATCTATTTCATATTAGTTTCTTGGTTTTAGGTTCTAAAGGTTGCTAGGGAATCACGCCACTTCCACCATCACCAACACCCCACAGCCTTAGAAATCATACCCACCTCACGAACCATCTACTAATAAGGACTCCTTAGTCTATTAGTCTTTTCTTTAAATTTTAGTTTTCTTCTTAGTCTCCTTCTCTTTATTTTCTTAATCTTTAATTATATTATTAGTATATTATTATTTCTCTAGATCTCTTGGCTATATCTTCACAGGCTACCCAATTTCTTCATCTAACAAATTGCTTTTCAGTAGCCACACCACCAGGCCCATAGAAAATACCATCACTGCCACCAAAGACGCCAGGAATCATCCAAAATTTAGGAAGTGTCACTTCTCCCTTCTCTTTTGATTTATCCCATTACTATCATTATTTATCTTTGTACATTGAGGGCCATGTACATCTTAAGTGTGGGGGGATAAAAGTGCCTAACTTTTTTGCATAATTCTCAAATTAATGCCTAATTTTTCATTGTTCTCAAAATCCTGAATTTTAAACTTGTTCAAAAGTATTTTTCTCATATTACTAATTAGGGTGAAATTTCTAATGATTTATGATTTTTATTGATATGTCTTTGAATAAGTCATAGTTAATTGTGCATTGATGATTAAATTTGAAGAATACTAAAGAATCGAGCATGATAAGTCTACTTTCTAAAAATTAAAATTGATAGGTTGTTGAACCGAATTTGAGTATCACCTTGAAGTTCAAAATTTATAGGGATTGATATAAAAAACACCCATAATTTATGTGAGATTTTGAGCCTTATAGAGCATAGATCCTTTTTCATGCTCACTTTATTGATTATGAGTGTGTCAACTTTGAATTGTTATTCTGGATCTTGCCTCATTTTTGTATGTCGAGACCACATTAATGATTTGATATACTGAGATGATAAAGGCACCTAGGTTTTAACCCATTCACTCCACTAAAAAGCCTACCTACATAAATAACCCCTAGTAAACCCATTTGATCCTAACAACCCTTTTTATTGAATTACCCGTTTGATATTAGCCCAAAACCCTTTGTATTTGTTATCAACAATCTTTTGACTACCCCTCTATCGAGAATTGATTTGATCAGTTACCGAATTAGGTTATTTCAATTATCAAAGTTACTTTTATTGTGTTTTTTTTAGTTTGTTCTTAAAAAAATTCCAAGTTTATTCAATATTAGTAGTATATAAAAGAGCTTAGAGTATTTAAACTCCAATTATTGAAGAAAAAGCTCGTATTAAAGTAGAATCAAATTTCAAGTGATGAAAATACTCTTTATTATAGAGTAATTATCAATAGTGGTATTATTAGTTTTCATTCGAAGTAAATATTCATATTAAGTTCAGTGTTTCTAGTTAGGTAATTTGTCAAGTCAGTCTCGATTCTAACCCTCTAATTCAGCCTTTATCCACACCTTTTAACCCTAGCCCCGTTACAACCCTGATTTAAGACCTTTTGATTTGTGTATCATCTCATATACAGTGATGGAGATTTGATTTTCAGGCAAGCCTATGGGATTAACTTTTTAGGTTCGACTCTTGAGTACTTATTCTTGAACCTTAAACACTTTGAGTGATTTGAGTGAACCTTCAGTAAGGATGTCAATCCTTGTCGATTTTGAATTAAAGGTAATTATTCAGATAAGGGGAGACACCTATGTTTTCATGCTATAAATGTATGACTTAACGTAATTGAATCTTTAGGACTCTTTGAGTTAAATTATCCATGTATAAATTATCTATGAATTATGATGAGACATTGTCGATATGAGTTATGAATTATGGAAAGTTCGTTTTAATTGTAAGTTGACAATTTTGCTTGAGGACAAGCAAAAGCTTAAGTGTGGGGGTATTTGATAAAACGTAAAAGTAACATATTTTAATCCCACATTTAGTATGCTTTTGGATGAATTATCCTTGATTTATGTAAAAAGGTGCTTTTAATCCTTTCTTTTCATGTCTTATACTCAGGAAAGCACCTAAGGATAAAAAGAACGTAAAACAGGCTTAAAACGGACTAAATTGGGCCAACCCAAGAATTTGACACGGCTTGGCCCAAAGCCCACACGACCGTGCCTCACCGATTACCTAGAGCACGGCCTCAACTCCGTCACACATGGCCGTGCATCATCCATTTACCATACACGGACGTGCCTGGTGATCTACATGGCTGCGTCCCAATCGACAGACCTGAAGCATAGCCTCAACTCCATCACACACGACCGTGCCCAAAATGATAGAATCGAGACACGGCCCAACCACGATTTACACGGACGTGTGCATGGCCGTGCCCCTGCCGCGAGAATGAGTAATTTCACTCGAAATTGGATGCTTGAAGCCAAAGAAACATACTCCTAAGTCTACTTAAATACCCTAATAGTAATTCTACTTGAAAGAGGTACTTAGGAGCCAAGTAAAGCATCTCAAAAGCCTATATAAACAACCCATGGCAGACATTGAAGGGGGACGCTTTTTGGCAGAGGCTTTTGCCGAAGCTTTTATCTTTTAGGGAATCACTTGAAGATAGCCAGTTGATCCATCTCAAGAAGCCGGAGCTCCATTCAAGACGGAGGATCTTTCCTTCAATTCCTTTAGGGGGTTTTAGGGATTTCTTATGTTTTGTTTTATCTTTTCTCTTGAGATGTTTTCCTACTTTATTATGAACTAAACCCCTCAGATACCTGAAGGGGATGAAACATATGATGGATTTTGTTATTTGATTTCTAAATTTATATGAGAAGTACTTAGTTGTTCTTAATTACATTGCTTAATCTAATCTAATGTGCTTAGGTGGAGGAGGAATAGACCCTGCCTAAGAGTAGATCTAGCATAATTGAGCGGAGTTGATCAGGTGCCTAGAGATAGGGTTACGAGATTTTGCCGAATTAGGGTGAAACCTAATATGGGAATCCATTGATTGATTTACTGCTTCCTTAGGGGGTTATTATAAGAGAACGAGAGTTCCACTAATTAACCTAAGGTTAGATGTTATTCGCCTCGAGAGAGGGTTTAATATAGGTTAGGGAGTCTCACGGATCAAGCTAAGTAAAGAAATCATATGGTTTGGGGAATAAATAATAAGTAAAGTCATAGGTGGATTCTTCCTGAGGGTATCATCTTCATCAACTGAGTTTTCCTAAAGTCTTTCTCCAATTCATTCTTTTATCTTTGCATTTAGTTTAAGTATTTTATTATTTTTTAGATTAATAAACCAATCACTCCATATTTCAGGCTAAATAATAGAAAGAAAATGAGCAGTAGTACTTTTAGGTTCCCTTGGGTTCGATAAGATATTCTTGCCTAAACTA
Organism: Gossypium rotundifolium; assembly: GCA_025506655.1. Lineage (NCBI taxonomy): Eukaryota > Viridiplantae > Streptophyta > Magnoliopsida > Malvales > Malvaceae > Gossypium > Gossypium rotundifolium. Next base: position 113,338,701 of record CP106729.1, read on the forward strand.
TACTACTGTTCGATAGGTGCACTTGCCTCTATCGTTGTCATAGTTAGTCTATAGGTTCGATCATTCTTTTTATAAATTTTAAAACTCAACTATTTGACACGTTTAACGGGCTAGCCACACGGGCGTCTGTGTTGGCCATATGACCCAAGTCAGTAAGATCACTTATTTAGAAACGGGGTAAGACACAGGCTGGGACACGGCCATGTGATCCTTTTTTGAATGTTCACACGGCCTGTGACACGGGCGTGTCTTGTGGTCGTGTGTCTGGCCACACGAGCGTGTGTCCCTTATTTTGAAGAAAAATTTTCTAAGTTCTCCTAAAATTTCCTGAGTTCTCGGTTTAGTCCCGAACCACTTCAAATGCATGATTTGGGCCTCATAGTCTCGGAAAAGGGACGTTATGATGGAATACAAATGATTTTAATTTGGTTGAGGATTTAAGATTTGAATTGTATGATTGATTGTGTTGTAAGTCCAGTAATGCCTTGTAACCCTGTTACAATGTAACACCCCAAACCAGACCTAGAAGTTAGACCCGAGTTCGGAATGTCACATTAAAGACACACTTCAAAACGATTTTACAATTTAACAATTTAAGTCCCAAAAGCCCAAAACCCTTATATCTTGTTAAGTTAAGAGGAAAAACCCAAATTTTAAGAAAACGATAATATGTTGAGTTATTTCGAAAACCATGCTAACTTTAGAAATTTTATGAAATTTATTAAGTGGATAGTTGAAACAATAATAATAAACTTGAAATCTAAAGTCAAATAGGAGTTACATGGCCTTATTACAATCCAAAAAAAAAAAAACAAAGTATTAAAAACATATTCATTTGAACAAATTAAAACATTTGATCAGCTTGTAGTGTGGCCATCTCCGAGTCCTCTCCCACGTCGAGCCGTCTATTCAGGATTACCTGAAACAATAAATTAAAGGGTGTGAGTTTCAAAACTCAGTGTGTACAACCCTTGGCAATCAAATCACATACAAATATTCACATTGGGCCTAAGCCCTATCAAAATCGGTGGTCTTGGGTCTTAGCCCACAATGACCTCATATCATATCATATTGTGTCATATACAAACAAGATAATGCAAAACCCATCCCAATAATCCATCCACTACACATACCATTTCCCTTACAACCATTACACACTTGTGGGGATTTCTAAATCAACCCACCCATCCTCTACACACCAAAGGTAGCCCGGTTGCGGTACTACTTAACATTGCAGCAAAGCTGCTAATCATATAATGGGCTTAAAGCCATCGGTGGATCTATGGCCATACGACTATACGATCCTCAAATCTTCCTCCGTACCATAAATCTCACCAATATGCATCCTAAGCAGATTATCATATGAATGCATCAAACACATGAGTAACATCCACAAACTCATATTCGTCACATAGAGGTATTTTTGTCATTTCACTACCCAAGGGTATTTTGTAATTCTACCCTACAGGGGTATTTTGGTAATTTGGAAAATTAGGGGTATCTTGGTAATTTTGCAAAATAGGTGTATTTTGGTACTTTTGCAAAATAGAGGTATTTTAGTAAATTTCCAACCTAAGGGTATTTTAGTAAATTTTCAAATATAAGGGTATTTTAGTAATTTTACAATTATAAGGGTATTTGGTCCCTCTCGGGTTTTAGTTGTGAACTTTGGCCCATCAACAAGTCCTCGCGGCTAAAGTGAACAGACACTACGTACCAGGTAGGATTCCATAGAAGAGGAGGTGGGCCACTAAGACCGCTTAAGTACCAAGCTCTCCCTAGATCCAATCCTAGACATGGGTATGCCCATTGCCACACCCTAACCCAGCGACTGGTTCACGGACATGTTTAATTAGGTTAAGTCTTATGAAATTTAAAAGTTGTTCAAACTAGACCTAAAGTCCATTAACCCTAACATACTTGTTTACGTCCCCATAAGCCCATCAACAAGCCCAAATCACATCCTTACGGACCATTGGCTAAAATCTCATCATATGGCCTATTAGGCCCAAAACAAATCCAGATCATGTATCATGCATGACTAACCCAATTCGTATAACCAACCAAACCATTTCATCAAACCTAGCCTTAGGGCCCACCAGGCCCATTTAGCCACTTTTGGCTTTTCGGCATTGTCGATATCGTGTGTGTAGTGTTTGTACACACCTGGTAACCTCGCGTGCTGCAAACCCCTTAGTCACGAACCTACAATCGACATTACTAGCGATTAACCAAAGCTTTAACACATACTTATCAAAAACTGAAACCTCACTATACCCTTACCGTGTGCCTCACGTTCTATTAGTCCTTCCTTCACTACTATTTGTGATTATCCTCTAGATCTGCATCTAAACACCTATATCGTCAAAACCAAGTGACCCATATTGATCATAAGTCACCCCTATGAGCCACATTAGATTCGGCCATTTACTAAACAATGACTAGGTCGAGAACGCTTACCACCTTGTTAGTAATCCTTAACTACCACGCTTACAATTGTTGAGTCTTACCCTTGTTAATACAAATTAACGACAAGGAGGGGTTAGATAGCCCTTCGGCTTTTAATAAAACACACCAAAAAGTTCAATTAAACACTTACCGAAACCCTCTTTTGATGTTGCGGCCTAGATAGCTACTGAACAAGATTTGGCTTGACTAAAAGGGGGTAGCAATCGATTGTGATGAAGGAGAACTAACTAAAAATTGGCACAAGTGAAGCTATGTGATAAGAAGGTCTGATAGGAATTTTTGGAAAAAAGAATGATGGGTTTTTTTTTTTGACAAATGAAAAAAAATTCGACTATTGGAGAAATCGATTGAGAGGGGAGAAAGAAAAACTAAAGAATGCTCAAAGACCCTTTCAAGCATTCGACCCCCTCCTTTTATAGCCTATAGCCGAAACTTAGCCACCCCTAGAGTCCAATTCGACACCACTTCATCCACTGCTCATCTCCTAATTTTTCTCCATGATATCTCCCTTATCCTTCTCCTAAATTCTCTCTACTGATCACTTCTCCTTAGAGTCCCTCTACACGCCACTTCCAGCCTTCTAGAAGCCTAAATTAAACTCCAAAATAAAACTTAAGCTAGCACTCGAACCTCAGACCTCCCTGCATGCATATGTCGCCACCTCCCTATACCCTAGTGGCGCCACTTAGCCACTTCACCATAGGCTTCTTTTTGCCATTTTTTACTATTTTTATTTAAAAGCCTACTACTCACAACCCTGATTCCTTAATTAAATAAATTAAGAATCCTCCACCACAAAACTCAAACCCAGAGCTTCTCCAACACACCTAGACACTCCAAATTCATTAAACCCTCAAAGCCCACATGCCAATTGTCATTTTCTCGCTCACTTAAAAATTTTCTAAGATCCAAAGCCCAAAGCCCAATAGGCCCAATACTTCTAGGCCCAAATTAGGAGCTTACATCCAGTGTCGGATATGGGTTAAGAGTGTTACATATATACATCCAATAGGGTATTAAAATATATTTTGAATTGATAATTGAAATGAATTATCATTTAGATCGAGAATTGAGTCAATCGGAAGAAAATCAAGAAAAAGAAAAAATTACAGATTAGTCCCTGATGTTGTGTAGTTGCTATCGTCACATCCCAAAAATCAAATTAGAAGGAATTGGGTTAGTGAACCGAGAGAGTGGTCACGTCCTGTTTTTAAGTTAAGATTGGGGAAAATTTTGTAAAGTGATTAATTTGATTAAATGACTAAGTGTTGTGTTTGTATATGAAAGGTCTTATGTTCAAATCCCTTCCCTTGAGTTTTATTGTTTTTATTCCCACACCTGACTGGTCACATGTAGGTTATATTTTATTCTTGTTAGTTTGTTAACAAGAATGAACTTGTTGGTTCAATGGTAAGGCTCCAACTTACCTTTAGGTTTTGAGTTTGAATCCTATTTTGTACAAGTGGGATTTGTTTTTGTTTTAATTTTAAGAAAAAAATCTAATTAGGATAACTGATAGGACTTAGTGGGTGGTTGTTTTGTTTTTTTGTTTTTAAATATTAATAAAAGGTAATTCCCTAAAATCACTCCCTTCTTTTGACGTCCAACTCTTTCCACTTCCTTTCTCTCTTTTCCATTCAAAATTTCCAAAAATCTTGTAACACCTCTTACCCCTATCCATCGCCAGATCAGGGTACGAGGCATTACTGTAATTTTATACACTTTTCCGATACATACATTTCAATTATACATTAAAACCATTCATAGTCACACTCTATGTCCCTATTATGGGCTTATGAGGCCCAAAATAATAATTAAAGTTGGTTCGGGACCAAACCAAAACTTTTCAGTATTTAGAAATTTTTTACCAAAACAGGGTCACCCATCCGTGTAACATATGACACGGCTAGGTGAGTAGACCGTGTGGTCCTCACATGCCCATGTCCGGACCCCGTGTGTAATTCACTAGCATTCTGTTTATGCACCACGGCCAAACCACACCCCCGTGCGGTGGCCGTGTCCTACCCCACGGCTGAGACACCCGACCGTGTCTCTAGCCCGTGTGGCATACATTAGGCTATTTTTCAAACCTTTTGTGTTCTTAACTCTTTGTACTAATATACAATAAATCGATCTTTTTTATACCTTTAGCTAATTCTTAGCCACATCAAGACATTTCTCCATGCATGCATAAAATAGGTTTACTTACCTATAGGCATTATGAGCCACATCTCATGGCTCTATTCAACGAAGCAATATAAGCCTAAACATTTGGAAAATTCATAATAATACATACAACCAATAACTAAAATCTTTATACATGCCATTCAATTGAAAATAACTAGGAATTGTCGTGACTCCAACTTGACAAATTGATAGTGTGATGATACCTCCAACGATCTCCAACCCCAAGCCAACCTGACAACACTAAGAGAAATGGGAAAATGGTGTAAGCTTCATAGCTTAGTAATTTGGCATATTAATAATAATAAGCAATTTAATTAACAATATTAACCCATTTCTCAATAAATATGCTCAAGGAAATAGAATCAATATTCACATAGTTTCACCTTTTTCTTAAGTTCAGCTTAGGCTGTTTCTCTGAGTCACAGTCACTAATTTAATTATTTTATAAGCTACAAAACTCAAAATTAAGTTCCATGAATTTTCCCTGAAATTAGACCCATATACCTTCTTACCATAAAAGTTCCAGAATTTTTTGTCCAGCCAATCAATACCAGATTATTCTTAAAGTTTCCCTTATTTTCCTGTTTGATGGTTCTGACCTATCTTTACAAAAACTCAGTTATCTCATTGTACAGAATTAAAACAATGTTCTAGTTTATTCCAGTAAAAAATATACTCGTTAATGATTCTAAGCATATAAACTATGCTCCATTATTATTTTTTTACAATTTTAAAAATTTTTCAAGACAAAACATGGGATCACAAAGTCATTCAGAACCAGTCTCACTAAAATTTAAATATCTCATAATTTTTATTTTATATGAAAATAGACTCAATGAGCTTTAAATTCATATCTCCTTCACTTTCAAATTCAATTTCCATTATTTTTGGTGATTTTTTAAAAGTACACAATTGTAGTTGTCCAGTACTATTTTAATGCAAATTTCACTTTTTCATGATTTCCATGTATTCACTTTCATTTTTTTTTTTTACACATATGCACTAAAACAACATATAACTTGGCACATAACTATCACTTGATCATATGCACATCTCACTCATTTGCATCCTTACTATTAATGCATCATAATCTAAGAATTTTATTCAATATATAAATCATACAATAACAATTTTGTACACATACTTGTACTACTTATTCATATGATTCTCTACTTAGTTTCATACCTGCACTTCACTTATACAAACAATTTCATATTCACACTTACTCATATAAATGCATCAAACACAATGTTCACTTTCACATTATTATCACATGATTAACTCCTTTTCACATTCAATCACTTTTCTTTATATCAATTCAATACTCGTTGAACCATACGAAATACTAAAGGATACGCGGAATAAGGCACAGAGTGTCACACTGTAATATAGCCAAAGCTATCACTGTAATGTAGCCGAAGCTACCACTGTAGCATTGGGGTTACCCTCAGGCCTACTCACACAAGCTGTCAATTCAAGGTTGATATACAGTGCTGCTCACACAAGCTATCAGGTGTCTGCAACACATTCAAGATCACCCAGCCACTAATATAACACAATGAACCAGCACCCGGGGAACACTTTCACACTGAAAACACTGAAATTCCTAGTGACATGTCACTTGTATCCTAATCGTTTCCTAAGGTTCAATCGGGATTTTTTTCACACTTATTAACACTTAGTCAATATTCACTTAATCACTTGTCTCATGATAACACTAATTCAAAATTACTCATAACATTCACAATCATAGAAGTCACATTTAAGTACAATATTTCAATGCATTTCCATGTACCATAGACATATTTTAAATCAATTTATAAACTTGGCACATTAAACATTTAATTCAACATAATTCAATTAATTCACTAATTTAGCTTTCAAATATAAATTACAACATTATTGCATTATTATTAACACACCAACTTACCTCGAATGCTGAAATCGCTAATTTTCCCGACTTAGCCCACAACTTTGTTCTTCCCCGATCTTATTCCAATTTTCATAATTTCTTGATCTAACATGTCAAATAACACTCATTTAACAATTTTATCAACACACTAATCAATTCAATTCACATATCAAATTATGGAAACATCAAATTCTTAATATAACACATATTTATGAACAATAACAACTTCTACCGATTAGCTCGTTTTACTCATTTTCACCAAAAATCACTTAGCAAACATCGTTTTCCTAACCTCAAAGATCCATATTATGCCATTAGATATTAAAATACATGCTTATTTAGCATAGGTATATTTTTTTAAACTTTGATTACACTTCAAATTAATGGTAGAAATAGACAAATTAAGCTTTGAGGATCTCAAAAATATGAAAACCTTAAAAATGGGACAAAAATCGTACCTATATAAGCCATAGAAGCTTGCCGAATAGAGATCATCCGTGGCTGCCATTTTTTGTTTTTACAATCGGTTGAAGAAGAAGAAAGAAGAAAAAAAGATTATAGCTTTTATCATTTTGTCTTATTAGGCCATTTTAGCTTAATTACAAAATTACCCTTTTTATTTCAACCAAATTTTAAAAATACCAAATAAATATCTCCCACTAACTTATTAATAAGATTATTTTCTCATAAGGACTTCTAATTTAAAAACACATAACAATTTAACACCTCTAACAAATAGAATTTAACTTTTACACTTTTTACAATTTAGTCCTTTTGACTAATTAAGTGCCCAAACGTTAAAATTTTTCCCACAAAATTTTTACGAAATTTTTTCGTAAAATTATAGACCATAAAAATATAATAAAAATAAAAGTTTTCTCGTCAGATTTGTGGTCCCGAAACCACTGTTCCGACTAGACCCAAATTTGGGCTATTATAAATCTTTTTCGTTCTTTTGGTTAACTCTACAATTTTGGTTTTGTTTTCTTTTGGAAATGATGTGCTCCTACTTCCTTCTTCCATTGTTAATATTTGGTTTTGATTTTACGTGTTAAGTGTTTGGACGGTTGTGGTAGCACCAATTTTGTGTAAGTTTATTGTTTCTTTCTTTTGTTTTAGTAAGGACTTTTGTTCGTTCTCTTTTCTCAAGTGATGGCGAATAGCTGTAATTTTGGGTTTAAGTGTTTCTATTGACTATTTTTGTGACGGTTGTTAAGTGAGGGGGGCAAAGATTGCAACCCATCGGTGGGCTAGTTGTCTTCAACTACTATTTTATGGGGTAAGTATTGGTATGTCAATTTCGGGACTGATTTTGCTAGGTTGTGTTATCGAAATCTTGCTTCGATTTTGGTATTGAGTCAAATCGCATTAGTAAATCAATCCATTTTAATGTTGTATGTATGATTTGGAGTGCAATGTTTGATGGTCCATCAGAAATAACATCAGATGTGTGATTCTAACCCAAAACATCGATTACAACTATGAAAAACTAGAAAACAGAGGTTGTTACTATTTTGCGTCACACAGTCGTGTGTTAGGCCGTGTGGTAAACCGTGTGATAAAGAACGAGATGGATTAATGTGGAAGTAGATCGTCAAGTTTGTCAAAGTCGTGGATTTGACTTAGGCCTTTAGACGTTCGGAAAGAAACTTGAATTTTTTACACAACTTGAAACGCAATCAAATCCAAGTTAGATAAAATAATTAAAATAAATAACTAATATAATTAAAATAGAATAATAAATCTATGATTAGAACAATAAGGAAGAAAATAAAGAAGATAGATGGAAAGATAGAACGTGATATGTAGAAGTCCTAAGAAGCATTGGAAACACGAAGAATCCACAGCCCCCTTTAAGCGGCTCTAATTTCCCTCTAAAAAGAAAACTTGGAAAGAAGAAGTTTGAAGATGATTCCAACAATCTAAAAAGATTGTTAAAACTATTCTAAAAGAAACTGAAGAGAAATTCCTAAAAAAAAAAAACTAAAAGTGAATTTATAAACTCAAAACAGAAATTGAATAATAATGAATTGAATGATTTGTGTACATTGCAAAGGCCAATATATAGGCTAGTTAAATAAATATAAATAAAACTCTTAAATATACTAGAACTCTAGTTAATCTAAACAAGTAGTTTTAAACTAAACTTTTTTATTGACATAGAACTCCTAAATAACTTAATCTTCTTAATAATTATTAAAAATTTGGAATAATAAAATAATAAAATAATAAGAGCTGATAAATAAAATATTGGGAAGCCCAAAAATCGAACCCAATATGATTTAAACTCGAATTAAAAGCCCGAAACTAGTAATTCCCATCATAATCCTATTCAGAAATTTTGCTTGTGCAGTCTTCACTAAAACAGACATAACTTGAGCTCCCAAACTCAAAATCAAGTGATTAAAAGTGAGTTTCGAAGCTGAGAGATAGATCTTCAAATGTATTGAGACATATCAACCTAGAAATGCCAAGACCCCATACAAAAAGTCATCACAAGTCTGATGATTTGCCAAACTTAAAAATTGCCAACTTTGGCGAATGGAATTGAATAAATTTCACCCCATCCGTGCATGTATCATTCCCCTTTTCCTCAAAAGATTTGTCTTCGAATCATGTCTTTGATCGAACCATGATTTGATTAACTTGGCTTTTGACATTGCTGTTGGGCCTTGAGGTAGTGTGAGCCTATCACATCCATGGGTCTAAAATTGTGCCTTGAGACTCGCATCATTCCCTTATTCCTCAAGAAGATTCATCCTCGAATCTTTAGTTGCAAAGAAAGAAAAGGGATTAGATTAAATAACAATAAAATAAATAAAATACTTACCTAAGCTTTCTTGTGCGCCCAAACTATCTCCAGGATCAAAGATATGATTTTGACCTCCCAAATCAGCATGGATCAAGTATCTCCCCTTCAAAAACAAACCATCAACACTAAAAAAGAAATATTAGGCACATGAGTGTTCAAGTAAAAAATAACCTGTAACTTTCTTTGAATATGCATGTTCATCCATAATAATTTCCAAAGATGAGTCAAGAATTTCATATAATTATAAAAATCAAATAATTTGATATTATTATGTAAAAATTCATATTTAAAGTCTAAGGTAGAAAATTTTGTTGCAAGATCAAATGCATGAGGTTCTATAATAAACCTGTCGAATGCAACAAAAGTAAGCTTTAAATACCTAGATAAACCGATAAAATCAACTGACCTTTCAGACCATTGTTTATTGAAACTTGACCAATGAGAAAGCATATTGTAAGGAAAAATAAAATTAGTAGCATACTTATCAAAAACATTCAAGGTATGCCTACACATTTTAATTTCTGTTGTATCATTACTTTTCTTACCTTCTAGCACCTGTGGAGAATTATCAATGTTTAACTTACCTCTTTCCACAAGTAAAATCATTTATCGATGATAGAATAATATAATTGAGAGTCTATCACAAATTTGAGTTAGAGTTTGTTAAAATATAATCATTCCTCACTTTTGTATGGGTATTTTCTTGCTTTTCATTTTCTTTTTCCACTTGAGAACTCTCCAATTTTACCTCATATGGATTTTGACTCACCAAATTTGGACCAATAAGACTTTTATTACTCAATGTCTCTTTTCTCTTTGACTCTTCACATGATTTTTCTTCACTTCCCATATCCCTCTCACAAGTATTATGAATATTCAATTCAGTAAAATCTATCTCAATAGAAGAACATGACATTTCTATCTCATCTAACTCCAGAAATTCACGGAAAAAATTCTCATTATCATTTTTTCTGGTTCACAAAGTTTTCCATCTTCTTTGATCAACAAAAGTCTCGTGTTGGCACAATCACGACTATAGTGCCCATGCCCTTTACACGTAAAACATTAAATGTTAAGAGCTCTTTGTTGTTTTGGTGAAAAATTAGTAGAAATGAGATGCTTGAAAGATGTATAAGAATGTTTTGTAGGAGCCCTACTTTTTCACTCAAAAGGTTTAGTCTCAGCATGTTTTGCCAGCAAATTATTAGTAGCATAAGGAGGTTTCGAATTCTTGAAAGTAGAATTAGAACTTGTACCTCGACAATAGTGTGATGCGCCAAATAGATGAGATTAATGTTGCTAAAATTGTTGTTCAATCTCAACTATCTTGTGTACCATCTCCTTAAGATCAATACAGGTTGAAGATTAAGAGTATTGGCTATCAAAACATTCAAGCCATCTTCAAATTGCACCATGGTAGTCTCTTCATCCTCTTGTATATTTTCTCTTTGCATAAGCATCTCCATCTTCTTAAAGTACTTATCAACAGATTGATTACCTTGAACAAGGCATTGAAGTCTCATTTAGACCTCTCTATAATAATAAGAAAGAACATAATACTTTCTCATCATTTGCTTCAACTCGTCCCATGTGGCATTTACTTTTTCGTAGTTTCTTTGACGATTAATTCCAAGTTGAATCCACCAACACAATGCATAATCCGAAAATCCACGGGTCGCCAATTGGACCTTTTCCTCTTCTCATCATTTATAGTAACGAAACATAAGTTCAATTTTTTATTCCCACCCACAATATGCTTCGGGATCATACTTCCCTCGGAATTGTGGAATGTTGAACTTTAGTTTAGAAAAATGTTTCACATGGTCAATATTAACCAAAGTCTCATCATTTGCACAAGAGACACGTCGAGCATTATTTGCACGAAGATGAGGTTGATCAGCCTTATCTCCCCAATTACGATTTCAACACTCAATTTTGGTACTTAAACATTTCAAATTTTTGTTGATCGTGTCTAGAATAGTGTCACGTTGCTGATCTTGAGCATCTTGAACCTCTTAATCCCTCCCCAACTTCCTAATCATGGTATTGCGAATCATTATGAAAGCCTGAAAAGAACACAACATTTAAGAAAGGGAAAATTAATCAAACTTGACTGTCATGCACTTATAAATGAAAATCAAATTCTCAATGAGGTAATAACTAATCTTGTTAGTCTTTTAAAAAGTGTCTATATCAATCAATCAGAATGTATTAGGATCAAACTAACAAAATAAACCTAATAGCACTATGAGAACCAAATCGGCTAGATATCAAAGAATTTTGTTGCACAGAGGAAGGGTTGTGCAACGTGCTTTGACCTACTAACACAAGAAACAATAAAGTGTTAAAATGTGTAAAGGAATAATAAAAAACAAAAACAAATGAAAACCTAAGGCTAAGAGTTAATGAAAATTGTTGAAACCCAAAAACAATGAAGCAAATTGACAAACTTCGTTCGAGGTGTTCCCGATTTCCAAAAATCACGAAATTGAAATTAGAGCCTCCTAAAATAAAGTAGATCTGATCTGGAAAGTTTCGGCACAAAATTCAACCCACATCATATTTTCTTTTCTTTTTTCATATTTTCTTTTTCTGTACTTTTTTAATCACTTTTTTTTGTGGAAAATATTTTATACTAAAAAATAGTGCCAAGAAATAGTATGTAAAAGTTCAGATCATTTGAAAAATTTTAACAACCGAAAAATATTTTTTTCTGAAAACTATCATGGTAAAAAAATTTGTTTTGAGGCTGTTTGCTAGAAATCAGTTTATAAAAACAAAAAGAACACCTAAAACACCCAATTTTGATACCAAATGAGACGGATGAATGCGGAAGTGGATCGTAAAGTTTGTCAAAGTCACAAATTTGACTTAGGGCTTTAGACGTTCGAAAAGAAACTTGGATTTTTGACACAACCTAAAACGCAATCAAATCCAAGTTAGATTAAAAAATTAAAATAAATAACTAAGATAATTCAAATAGAATAATAAATCCACGATTAGAACAATAAGGAAAAAATTAAAAAACATAGATGGAAAAATAGAACGTGGTATGTAGAAGTCCTAAGAAGCCTTGGAAACACGAAGAATCCACAACCCCTTTCAAGTGGCTCTAGTTTCCCCTCCAAGAAAGAAAACATGGCAAGAAAAAGTTTGAATATGATCCCCACAATCTGAAAAGATTGTTAAAACTCCTCTAAAATAAACTCAAGAGAAATTCTTACAAAAAGAAAACTAAAAGAGAATTTATAAACTCACAAGAGAAGTTGAATAATAATGAATTGAATTATTTGTGTATAATGCAAAGGTCAATATATAGGCTAGCTAAATAAATCTAAATAAAACTTTTAAGTATACTAGAACTCTAATTAATCTAAACTAGAAGTAGTTTTAAACTAAACTTTCTTGTTGACATAAAACTCCTAAATAACTTAAACTTCTTAATAATTATTAAAAATTTGGAATAATAAAATAATAAGAGCTGATTAATACAATATTGGACTCATATATAATAAAAATTAAGCCCAAAACATGAATCCAATATGATTTAAAATCAAATTAAAAATCCGAAACTTGTAATTTCCGTCATAATCCCGTTCAGAAATTCTACTTGCATAGTCTTCACTAAAATAGTCATAACTCGAGCTCCCGAACTCAAAATCAAGTGATTAAAAGTGTGTTTTGAAGCCAAGGTATAGATATTCAAATTCTTTGAAGACGTCTTAACCTATAAATGTAAGAATCTCATCCAAAAAGTCGTTGCAAGTTTGTTGATTTCCCAAACTTGAAAATTGTTAGCTTCAGTGAATGGAATTTAATAAATTTTACTCCATTCGTGCATGTATCATTCCCCCTTTCCTTGAAATGATCCATCCTTGAATATTTTATTTTTCAAACCTTGATTTGATTTGCTTGGCTTTTAACATTGTTTTTGGGCTTTAAGGTAGTGTGAGCCCATCACATCCATGGGCCTAAAATTGTGCCTTAAGACTTGCATCACCATGTGAGCCACACTGCTATGTTCCAGACCGTGTGATCCACATGATCTGGGTTGTTTGGGTCATGTGGGCTACACGGGCATGTTTGAGGCCATGTGGGCCACACGGGTTGGCCAGGTGGGTCGTGTGGGCACACGACCATGTGGGCTTAATTTTAAAAAAATTTCACCTAAGCCCATTTGACTTCAAAAGTTGTAATTAGATCTTTCGTGGGGTCCGTTCGACTTAAATATGACTTGAAAATGTGAAATCTGGTAGTATGATACTGTAAGTAATGTGTGGGTTTTTAAGTAAAAATTGTGCACTAATAGTTTATGTTTAAACGTTAATCAAATATGATTACTATATGTTTTGAAACGTGATGAAGTAACGATTGGGAAGTATTAAAATGCTTACTAATTCTGAATCTAAGGTAAGTGCTCTGACCTGTATTATGCGATGTTTGATTTGTTATGTGATAATGAATATGTTGTATTCTGACACTCATGTTTTGTGATATTATGGCATGATTTTGTTTCTATTAATCTGATCTCTTAACACAAGATAAACTTATAAAATCGCCATATGAGATTACTTGTTAAGCATGTCATTTTTTGATTCTGTTTCTATATGTCATATCACATGCATGGGGTTGGGTTAAAATTGAAAGGAGGAAGTGTATTTTGGCAGTTCTACTGCAATTTTGACAGTTAAACTGCAATATATGTTTGGCAGAATAGCTACACCATTATAAGTGGCACACCACCACAACTCGGTGTGATTGGATGGACTCATGTAGTCCTATTGGTATGATTGGTTGGATGAAGTTGGTGTGTAGCGGATGGGGGTAGGATTTGTTTTGATATTATATGACATTTCGATACGATATATGTTCTGGAAATATGACATTCTGATTTGATATATGTCTCTAGTATTGTGTCATTCTGATATGATATTTGCATATGTGAACACTATAAGTAAAAATTCTGTGTTGGTATTTACATTTGTGTATGTTATAAGGAAATTATGTTTTGTGGGCAAAATCACACATTGGGCTTCTAACTCACTCGTTCGTTTTATACATTTCAGGTGAACTACAGACTTAGGATTAGATGGCGTGCGAGAGCTCGGATTTTTTCTCGATTAATTAAATATGGTGATTTACGTTAGTAATTTTTTTGGACTTTTGGACTATAATTTGTTTTTGGGCTTTATTCTTTGGTTTTTGCTCTGTTTGTTGGTTTTTGATATTTTAGCATTAAACTGCAATATCGTATGATTTACCAAACTAAAATTTGATTTTTAAAATTAAAAATATGGAAATTTCCATTGCAAAAAATATGGTTTTTAACGAATGTTTGTGTTAGTATTGGAAATGATCTACCAACGTTAGTACCTTCAAAACACGCAACTTTGAATTCAAATTATGGATTTTAAATAAGTGTTTTCAAACTTTGGTTTTTCTAAACATCTATGAGAGTTTTTTCAATTTTTATGCTTTTGAAACATCATCGAGTTTGTAACACCCCAAACTCGGCCCATACATCATTATCGGATCTGGTATGCTACGGGTTTAATACTTGAAAACTTTGCCTCGATGGGTTTAAAAAAAATTTTAAAAGTTTATTTAGTCCTTATTTTTAAAAAATATTAGAAACTTAAACTTTTATGTTGAGTGGATTTGAAAAGCCCATTTATCATTCCATTTTATCAATAAGACTTTGGCTATAAATAGGTTTATGAACATGTGACATATTAAAGTAGAATAGAGTAAAACAAGTAACAAATAAATTGGAAACCTAAGTTATGGGGCCTTATTACAAAAATATATTCCAAAAAAAAATAATAAACCATAATGATAATGAAAGTCTTGATGGCCCCTCGAGTGCGCTTTCGGCTCCGTGTCCACGGTCTCACCGCTCATCGTAGAGTGGAAAAAATAAAAGGTGAGTCACCAAGACTCAGTGTGCAAAACTTGAAAACACATAAAAGCCTAGGGCGCACAAACACATTACGGGCCTTGGCCCTCATGCAATGGTAACAGATTATGTCATGCATCATGGCCTATCCCAAAACCTAAGAGTCCATCCTCTAAACACCCTCGTACCAACCGTTACACCGTAGGGATTTCTACAATCAACCCTCCATCCACTACACACCATATCAGCAGCTGTGCTGCCTGCCATATAGACCGATCGCTTACGTTAACCTCAGAAATATATTATAGTATTCGACAGCTATGCTGCCTATCATATAGACCGATCTCTTACACGAACCTCAGAAATACATTATAGTATTCGATAGCCATGCTGCCTGTGGCAAAGCCACGATCGCCTCGCGACCCTACTCCCTACCATAAATCCATCAATCAATCCCATCCCATGCATGCATACATACAAGAAACAAGTCATCAAGCCATCTAACAGATCTCATACTTTTACATGCTACGAATCACATAGAAAAGTTTCTATGGAGTGCGTGCACTGCATCCCATGCCTACCCTTACAGGTAATATGACTATTCATCTGACCTTTCTTTTGACTTTTAGCCCTTAGCATACATATAATATATAAATGCTTATGTGTTAAGATTCTACACACCTTATTATTGTTAAGGCGACACCCTACATGTAAACCTTTGTCGAAAAACGTCGATCGCTATCCGCCTAAGATCTTTGTTGAAGCGATCCACAACCCAAGCAACCAATCTCGAGCAGTGGACTTTGCTCGTTTCTTAAACTTAGGGATTGGGTTTACGGACCCAACCCTCTCATTTGCCTGATCCATATTTGATTCCATCCAAAAAGTCCTTGTCAGACTACTATAGCGAAATAGGGTTAAACCATATCATATGAGTTACTATCTCAATTATGATAGCGAATCTTAATAGGAATCTAAAGAAATCCCTTACCTTGCGATCGCGAGATCGGTAGGATACTAGAGATTAATGGTTTTGGCTTTTTGAAATCTGAATGATTCGGTCTACTATGATTTCCTGGAGTGCCGCCCACAAGAACATGCGATTAATGAAAGAGTCAAACTAAAGATAGCCTATCAATCTACTAGCCATTCGGCTATAGTCTTAAAATCAAAAGAGAAAAGAATTCGGTTCTTACCTTTACAGAGAAATCGGCACTTCAAGAAAATCTCGGTCTATGGAGAAATCGACACAAGAGGAAAAGAATGGAAAAAGAAAGTGAATTAAGAGGTTTTGGCTTCTAGTAGAGAAATCGACAAAGAGTAAAAGGAATCGATAAAGGTATTTGGTTATGGAGATGAGAAGAAAGTTGAGAGGTTTCGGTTTTTGGAAAAGAAAAGAGAATGGAGAGTGTAGAGAAGGACTGAGAATTTCGGCACAAAGAATAGGGTTCAAAATGCCAGAATTTGAAGAGATACACTCCTATTTATAAGAAATTTCGGCACTTACCTATCAAATGTCAGAATTTCCCTCTTCTAAAAATCGAGACTAATTGACAAACATGGGGAATTTTAGCACCCCTTATGCCACATCAAAACCGATTCTTCCTCCCTCGAGTTGGAATTTTGGCCAACTCTTCCCTCGAGTTGGAATTTGACCAACTCGCCTCTGACAGAATAACTCCCATCTATTCTTCTTAATCTACTCATAACTAATATCAGCACAATTATCTATATTATTCAACAGATAAATCTCCCTATTTTTAAGCCTTATTTCCATCCAACCTTATCCACCTATATGCCGAAATTTAGCTAATTAAAATTAAAGGAATTGGGCCTCATGCCCCTTGAGTTTGGGCCTTCTTAGTTGACGCCACCTCCTTGCTCTCTAAGTGGCACCATTTTGCCACTAGGCCACAAGCCCACTTGTGTTTAAAACACAGCTAACATCTTTTAAACCTTCTAGTGTCCAAACAGAAAATTTAACCAAGGCTTCGGCCCAATCTAAGCCCCTTAAATACTCTAATTAACACATTGAATGTAATACACATCAAATGCAAAGGCCCATTAATTCAGGATGTTACAGTTCTACCCCCTTAAAGAAATTTCATCCTTGAAATTACCTGATCCGAATAGATGTGGGTATTGTTGGCACATCGCTTCTTCAGGTTCCCATGTAGCCTCCTCAGAGCTGTGATTCGGTATAGAACCTTAACCAACAGTATCTTCTTTCTTTGTAATCCTTTGACATCACGGTCCAAGATTTCCACTGGCTCCTCTTCAAAGGATAGGTCAGGTCTTACCTCGATTTCCTCCACAGGTACCACATGAGATGGATCTGAATGATATCGTCTTAACATAGAGACATGAAATACATCGTGAATCTAGCTTAGCTTAGGAGGTAGCTCTAGCTGATACGCTACTGGTCCAACTCGTTTTAGCACCTGATAAGGTCCGATGAATCTGGGACTTAACTTACCCTTCCGTCCAAATCTTAATACTTTCTTCCATGGCGACACTTTCAAGAACACTTTGTCACCCACTGCAAACTCTATGTCCCTACGCTTCAGATCAGCATAGGTCTTCTGTCTGTCCGACGCTTCCTTTAGTCGAGCCCGAATTAACTCAACCTTGTCCTCTATCTCGGTAACCAACTCCGGACCCAAAATCTGACGTTCCCCTAATTCTGTCCAATAGGTAGGAGTATGACACTTCCGCCCGTATAATGCTTTATAGGGCGCCATCTGAATACTAGACTAGTAGCTGTTATTGTAAGCAAACTCTGCCAATGGCAGAAACTCCTCCCAACTACCTCTGAAATCAATGACACAACCCCTTAACATGTCCTCCAAGATCCAAATCACCCGCTCAGACTGTCCATCGGTCTGAGGATGAAACGCTGTACTGAAATCCAACTTCGTACCCAATGCTTGATGCAACGCCTTCCAAAACCTTGACGCAAACCTAGGATCTCGGTCTGAGATAATTGACACAGGGACTCCATGCAACCTTACAATCTCCACTATATACATCTTAGCCAACCTTTGTAAGGAATAATCGACCCGAACTGGTACAAAATGAGCGGACTTCGTCAACCGATCAACGACCACCCAAACTGAATCTTTCCTAGTAGACGTGAGAGGTAGCCCACTAACAAAGTCCATTGTGATCTTTTTCCACTTCCATTGGGGAATCTTTACCGGCTGCAATAATCCTGATGGTAACTGATGCTCCGCCTTTACTTGCTGACAGGTTAAACACTTCCCCACTAATTTAGTCACCTCTCGTTTTAAGCCTGGCCACCAAAACTACTCCCGTAAATCTCGATACATCTTACTCCCTCCAGGATGCATAGCGTATGAACTACCATGCGCTTCTTGCAAAATCCTTCACCTCAACTCAGGGTCTTTTGGCATGCACACTCTCCCTTGGAAACATAATAATCCTTCCTCATTCATACTAAATTTTGTTGGCTCATCACTTGAGATCAACTGCAACTTTCCCCTAAGCAATCCATCGTTCTGCTGTTTCTCCTTAACTTGACTAACCCATGAAGGTTTCACTTGAAGTTCAGCTAGTAAACTTCCATCATCATACAAGCTAAGGTAAGCAAACATTGCTCTCAAATCAGAGATCACCTTACGGCTTAGAGCATCTGCCACCACATTGGCCTTACCCGGATGATACTCGATCGTGCAGTCATAATCCTTTAACAACTCGATCCACCTTCTCTGCCTCAGATTCAACTCCTTCTGAGTTAAAAGGTACTTCAAGCTTTTATGATCCGTGTAAATGATAGATTTCTCCCCTTACAAATAATGCCTCCAACTCTTCAAGGCAAACACCATCGCTGCCAACTTTAAATCATGGGTGGGATAGTTTGCTTCGTGCAGTCTCAACTGTCGTGATGCATACGCAACCACCTTTCCACTTGCATCAACACGCATCCTAATCCCGTGTGTGACGCATCACAGTAAATCATGAATTCCTTCCCAGCCTCCGATTGAATCAACACCGGAGCCTCCTCAATATCCTTTTTAACTTCTCGAAACTATCTTGCTGTTTATCAGTCCACACAAATGGAACTCCTTTCCATAACAGAGAAAATCCTTCCACAAATCTTCTGTAGTACCCGGCTAAACTAAGGAAACTCCAAATCTCTGCCATCGACTTAGGCGGCTTCCAATCTAACACCGCTTCAATTTTTGAGGGTCAACCCTAATCCCCTCTGCCTACACCACGTGACCTAGAAAAGTAACTTCCTTCAACCAAAATTTGCACTTGCTGAATTTGGCATAAAGTTGCTTCTCCCTCAGAATCTGTAGAACCACGCGTAGATATGAATCATGCTCCTCTTCCGATCTTGAGTAAACCAAGATGTCATCAATAAAAATCACGACAAACCGATCCAAGTAAGGTTGGAACACTCAGTTTATCATATCCATAAACACTGCTGGTGTGTTAGTCAACCCAAATAGCATCACCATGAACTCATAGTGACCATAGTGAGTCCTAAAAGCCATCTTATGAATATCCGCCTCCTTAACCTTAAGCTGATGATACCCAGACCTCAGATCTATCTTTGAAAAGACTGAGGCCCCCTTCAACTGATCGAACAAGTCATTGATCCTCGGCAACGCGTATTTGTTCTTGATGGTTAACTTATTCAATTGACGATAGTCAATGCACATACGCATTGAACCATCCTTCTTCTTAACAAATAACACCGGCGCTCCCCAAGGCGACACACTTGGTCGAATAAACCCTCTATCCAACAACTCCTAGATTTGCGCTTTTAATTCCACCAACTATTTCGGCGCCATTCTATATGCAGCAATAGATACCGACGCTTTTCATAAAAGAAGATCAATTCCAAACTCCATTTCTCGATCTAGAGGTAATCCTGGAAGCTCTTCGGAAAAGACATCAGAAATTCCATCACCGTCCTAACGTCCTTAACAGTTAAGTCATTGGCTTCCAAAGCCGTACAAACATTAAAACTTCCTTGCACCCTTTTCTCACCATTCTATCCGCTCTTAGGGCAGTTACCACATTTGACAGACAATTCCCCCTTTCTCCTATCACCAACACTTCACCTCCCTCTAAGGTTCTTAGCACCATTCGCTTGGCTGCACAATCTAAATTGGCCTGATACTTTACTAGCCCGTCCATGCCTAAAATTAAGTCAAACTCCCCGAACGGTAATACCATCAAATCTGTCAGGAAAACTATTCGCTAAACTTCTAAGGGTACCTCCCGATAAAGTTTATCTACCATAGATTGTCCTAATGGGCTAATTATTGTCATCGCCCTAAGGGTAACTTCAGAGTCTAAAGTTAATGTTTCAGACACACAACTAGTAACATATGAATGTGTCGACCCAATGTCAATCAACGTAACATAAGGAAATCTAAAAATTAAAAATGTACCGGTTATGACATCTGGTGCATCAGCCTCCTCCCGACGTCTGGCAGCATAAACCAACCCCAGCTGCCTTGCCTCAGTGTTTCGTGCCCCTCAGCCTGGTGCTTCACGACCCCAATCGTAACCATTACCGCCTCTGGCCGGACCACGACCTCTCTGTGGTTGCTGACCTCCTCTACTCGGCTGAGCATTTCCCTGCCCTGTGGGTCTTTCCTCATTTGTGGCTGAGGACAATCTCTTATCCGATGTTCCAAAGAACCACACCTAAAGCACTTCCCACTGCCTACCCTACACTCGCCTGCATGGAATTTGTCACATCGGGCACACCTTCGTGTTTGGTTAGCAGCAGGTCTTTCAGCCTGTCTCATCCATCCGACCTAGGTCTTTTCTGGTTACTCCTAGTTGTTCCTAATAATCCAAAGTTTCTCTTACCTCCACCCATATCTCTATCCTGATTTAGCTTTTTCGTTCGCTTTACCTCCTCAGCTATCTTAGCTTTCTCCACAAACACAGCAAATTCCCTCTCCCGCTGTGAAGCTATCAACACCCGTAGATCCTCTTTTAGGCCATCCTCAAAACGAACACATCTCTCATGCTCTGTTGCCACTATCCCTTGAGCATAACAACTAAGGCGTAAGAATTCTGCTTCATAGGCCGCCACCGACCAACTTTCCTGAACTAGATTCAGGAATGCTCTACGCTGCGCATCCACATAACTCGTTCCAATATACTTACTCTGGAACGCTGCCTTGAAGTAATCCCAGGTGATATGGTCAGCTACGGTAGCTTCCTTAACCGTAAGCCACCATTGATAAGCTTCGTCCCAAAGAAGAAACACCACTCCCTTCAGCTTCTCTTCATCCGTGAAGTCGAGATCATACATGATCCGCTCCATTACTTCTAACCAGTACTCAGCTGTACTAGGAGCTACACCCAAAATTCCCTTAAACTCCTCCGCCCCATTGGCTGTCAGTCGCTCTGGCACAGACTTCCGGGCTCCTATGCCTATGCCTGCTCAAGCAACTCTCTCCAAAACCCTTAACATAGCCTGAGATACAGCATCATCTCCGACCGTCTGATCTTGAAACTCTGCCTCTACAGCTGGTGGCACTGAAACTTCATTCCCTGACTCGTGACCAGACCCCACGGGTTTTGACACAGTAATCCTGCCTCTACCTCGGCCACGTACACCACGTCCTCTAGTGCTCATTCTGTCATTTGCGATTTATCTGATTAAAATTTTATGAATTAATAATTCTTTCTTCCACTGATTAATAATGGATAGTCTTATGGAAAGTAGTTTTAACAGTAGTTCTTTCGAATTCGCATTCTATCTACAAGTTCAGTTCTCAAGTCTGTATTTTCTAATTCTAGAGTTCACATCAATCAACATCAAGCAGAGCACCACATACACGCATCAAACACACAAGCAAACATCCACGAACTTGCATTCATCACCTTTTCGTCATTTCACTACCCAGGGGTATTTTTGTAATTTTATGCTACAGGGGTATTTTCGTAATTTTCCAAAATAAGGTTTCTTGGTGATTTTTTAAAATAGGGGTATTTTGGTAATTTTACAATCTGGGGTATTTCGATAATTTTATCAATTGGGGGTATTTTGGTAATTTTGTAAATTAAGGGTAATTCAATAATTTCTCAAATAGGGGTACTTTGGTAATTTTTCAAACAAGGATATTTTGGTCATTTTGTAAAATTAAAGGGTATCTCGATAAAGTTTCTCAACCTAGGGTATTGCGGATAATTTTACCAAAATTAGGGACATATAAGTTATTTTACAAAAATAGGGTACTGATCCCTTTCGGGTTTTAGTTATGAATTTTAACCTGTCAACAAGTCCTCGTGGCTAAGGCGAACAGTCACTACGCACCAGGTAGGATTCCAGAAAAGAAGACGTGAGTCACTAGGACTGCTTAAGTACCAAGCTCTTCCTGGATCCAATCCTAGACATGCGTATGCCTGTTACCACACCCTAACCCTGTGACTTGTCCACAGATATGTTTAATTAAGGAAAATTAAGTCTTATGAAGTTTGAAGTATCGTTTAATCTAAGTCTAAGGTCCATTATCACTATCATACTAGTCTACCTCCATAAAGCCTATCAAACCCATTATACATGTCACATCAAAGGTTAGAATACTTACCTGGGCGGATCGGGTGCCGGTAGACTCGAAGGCCAAATCTTCCAAAACTTTCTTCAACTTATATTACTTTCATAAATTCCTACTGGACCCATTTCACAGTCCGAGTTTTAAACTGGGCTTTGATACCAAAAATGTAACACCCCAAACCCAACCCATTCGTCATTACCGGATCTGGTATGCTACGGGTTTAATACTTGAAAACTTTGCCTCGATGGGTTTAAAAAAAATTAAAAGTTTATTTAGTCCTTATTTTTAAAAAATATTAGAAACTTATACTTTTATGTTGAGTGGATTTGAAAAGCCCATTTATCATTCCATTTTATCAATAAGACTTTGGCCACACAGGTTTATAAACATGTGACATATTAAAGTAGAATAGAGTAAAACAAGTAACAAATAAATTGGAAACCTAAGTTATGGGGCCTTATTACAAAAATATATTCCAAAAAAAAATAATAATCCATAATGATAATGAAAGTCTTGATGGCCTCTCGAGTCCGCCTCGGCTCCTGTGTCCACGGTCTACTGCTCATCTGTAGAGTGGAAAAAATAAAAGGGTGAGCCACCAAGACTCAGTGTGCTAAACTTGAAAACACATAAAAGCCTAGGGCCCACAAACACATTATGGGCCTTGGCCCGCATGCAATGGTAACAGATTATGTCATGCATCATGGCCCATCCCAAAACCTAAGAGTCCATCCTCTAAACACCCCCGTACCAACCGTTACACCGTGGGGATTTCTACAATCAACCTTCCATCCGTTACACACCATATCGGCAGCTGTGCTGCCTATCATATAGATCGATCGTTTACGCGAACCTCAGAAATATATTATAGTATTCGACAGCTATGTTGCTTGTCATATAGACCGATCGCTTACACGAACCTTAGAAATACATTATACTATTCGACAGCCATGCTGCCTGTGGCAAAGCCATGATCGCCTCGCGACCCTGCTCCCCTACCATAAATCCATCAATCAATCCCATCCCATGCATGCATACATACAAGAAACAAGTCATCAAGCCATCTAACAGATCTCATACTTTCACATGCTACGAATCACATAGAAAAGTTTTATGGGTGCGTGCACTGCATCCCATGCCTACCCCTACAGGTAATATGACTATTCATCTGACCTTTCTTTCCGGCTTTTAGCCCTTAGCATACATATAATATATAAATGCTTATGTGTTAAGATTCTACACACCTTATTACTGTTAAGACGACACCCTCTATGTCGACACTGTTAGAAGCCGATACGACTGCTATCTGCCTAAGATGCTATTCAGAAGCGGTCCACAAATCGATAGCCAATCTCAATAGCGGACACTGCTCGTTTCTTAAACTTAGGGATTGGGTTTACGGACCCAACCCTCTCCTTTGCCTGGTCCATAGTTGATTCTATCCAAAAATTCCTTGTCAGACTACTATAGCAAAATAGGGTTAAACCATATCATATGAGTTACTATCTCAATTATGATAGCAAATCTTAATAGGAATCTAAACAAATCCCTTACCTTGCGATCCCGAGATCAGTAGGATACTAGAGATTAATGGTTTCCGGCTTTTTGAGATCTGAATGATTCGATCTACTATGATTTCCCGGAGTGCCACCCACAAGAACATGCGATTAACGAAAGAGTCAAACCAACGATGGCCTATCAATCTACTAGCCATTCGGCTATAGTCTTAAAATCGAAAGAGAAAAGAATTTGGTTCTTACCTTTACAGAGAAATCGACACTTCAAGAAAATCATGGTCTATGGAGAAATCGGTACAAGAGGAAAAGAATGGAAAAAAAAGTGAATTAAGAGGTTTCGGCTTCTAGTAGAGAAATTGACAGAGAGAAAAAGGAATAGACAAAGGTATTTGGTTATGGAGATGAGAAGAAAGTTGAGAGGTTTCAGTTTTTGGAAAAGAAAAGAGAATAGAGAGTGTAAAGAAGGACTGAGAATTTCGGCACAAAGAATAGGGTTCAAAATGCCGGAACTTGAAGAGATACACTCCTATTTATAGGGAATTTTGGCACTTACCTATCAAATGCCGGAACTGCCCTCTTCTGAAAATCGAGACTAATTAACAAACATGGGGAATTTTGGCACCCCTTATGCCACATCAAAACTGATTCTTCCTCCCCTCAGAGTTGGAATTTTGGCCAACTCCTCCCCTCAAAGTTAGAATTTCGGCCAACTTTGCCTACAGTAGATAACTCCCATCTTTTCTTCTTAATCTAATCATAACTAATATCAGCACAATTATCTATATTATTCAATAGATAAATCTCCCTATTTTTAAGCCTTATTGCTGTCCAACCTTACCCACCTATATGCCAAAATTTAGCTAATTAAAATTAAAGGAATTGGGCCTCATGCCCCTTGAGTTTGGGCCTCCTTAGTTGACGCCACCTCCTTGCTCTCTAAGTGGCGCCATTTTGCCACTGGGCCACAAGCCCACTTGTGTTTAAAACACAGGTAACATCTTTTAAACCTTCTAGTGTCCAAACAAAAAATTTAACCAAGGCCTCGGCCCAATCTGAGCCCCTTAAATACTCTAATTAACATATTGAACGTAATACACATAAAATGCAAAGGCCCATTAATTCAGGATGTTATAGAGTTTGATTAAAACAAAAGCTTTTGAGCAAGTTGACGTAATTCCTCTATATCTGGTCATAACTTCTTGGCCGAATTTGGGGTGTTACAGTTGTTTTGTTACGTAAATTCACATGGAACTTGCTAAGCTAATTCATGTTATATTTGTATTTCTATTTGAATCATTATATTTCTTATATATTTATTTTGTTTTCCAAAGTACGATATAGAGGTAAACTGGAAATGGTTATTTGAGTTTAGAATGTTATGTTTAGGATTGGTATCGAACTAGAGAACTAATTTGAACAGAAATGAAAATTTGTGTAACTTAGTGATTATATAAATTAACATTGAATTTGGTTGGAATGTATTATGTTGTATAATGAAAAGAGATGAACAAACTTAATCAAATCATGAAAGAGCAAAAAGTTTCACTAAACACTTTATGAATAGTGGTAGTACAACTTTGAAAATTCACCAAAAATTGTAAAAATCGAGTTAGAGGTTGAATCAAACATTAAATTAAATATTATTGAGTATATTTTGTTTGTAACACCCTAAACCCGGCCTAGAAGTTAGGTCCGAATCTGGCGTCTCACATTGAAGTGTTTTTCGAAAACCATGTTTTCATTGAAAACCCTCCTTAATATTTAAAAACTAAAGTCTCAGTTTGTGTTCGTTCAATTTCAAAACGTGGTTCATTGAAAATTTAATCACTTTTAAAAATGTTATTAACTTCGTTAATAATCTCTTTTAGTTGCAGAAGCTAATTTAAGGTAAAGAATTTTAAAACGTATGTTTTTAAAAAGAGTAATTGGGTTGAAAACTTGTCTATGTCTAATAGATATAAAACGTAACAAAATCTCAAATTCAGAATTAAATCCAGAGAGGCCTTATTATAGAAATTAAAACCCAAAACGAAATTTAAAACATATATAAAGTCCAAAGCATAACAGCCACAGTCGTGTGGTCACCTCCGAGTCCCTCGCAGCATCGATCCTCTTAACGCTGGGGATTACCTGCACAGTTAACAATAGGGTGAGTTTATGAAAACTCAGTGTGTAATCCCCTTACTAGAGTAACAGTCAGCATACAAAAACAGAAACCAAAACAGCCTTGGCCAAATCCCTTTAACAGTAACAGTACAGTCCAGTTCAGAGCATACATGGGCCAAAACCCACTACAATATCATTTGGGTCACAACCCATAATAGAATCAATCGGCCCAGCCCAAACCAATAACAAAAAAAGTGGGCCTAAGCCTAATACAGTGACAGATCTCATAAACAGATATGCAATAGTATGAGGATGCATCCCACCTCGATCTAGCCAACAGACCACCCGTACCAACCCTACACACCATGTGGGGATAATGTCGACCCACCCAGCCAACACACCAAGTTTAGCACCAGTTGTGGCACCATGGATAGAACAGCTTGGCGCCGTGGACAGAACAGCTAAAAGCCATAAATATCGCAGTAATGCTGTTAGTTAACAGAATGACTAAAAGCCATAAAAAAGAATGGTTATAAACCATAACAAGGATGGCACGAAGCCATAATCAGGATGGCACAAAGCTATCAATAACTGTAATAAGTTTGGCATATAGCCATTAGGGACGGTAATATGATCGGCACACAGCCACGGGTAATTATGATTGACACAGAGTCATCAATATATATGTTAGGAACATAGCCACGGGTAAATATGATTGGCACAAAGCCATAATCAAGATGGCACAGAGCCATATTTAGGTTGGAACAGAGCCAAAATCAGATTACGCGGCTTTAAGCCGTCCGTCGGTCCACAGTCATCTCATGCGACACGTGCGACCTTAACAGATCAATACTGGATCCACAGTCGTCTCATGCGACCCATGCGACCCTATCAGAACTTCCTCCGTATCAATGTCCCAACCCCATGCAATATGCCATGTATGTCATGCTCAATCATTACACGTGTATGCAAAATGGCCATGCTCAGTAACAGTCATTCAAACGTATATTAAAAGCATATCAGTCATGCGACCACAATCAAGTCAGTTAAAACACAGTCATACGATCATAGTCAAATAAGTCAAATTCATAGCACAAGTCAGTCATTTACCCACAAGGGCAAAATAGTTATTTTACCTTATAAGGGTATTTCGGCAATCCTACCCTTCAAGGGTATTTCAGTAATTCTACCCTACAGGGGTATTTTGGTAACTTTGCAAACTAGGGGTATTTCGATAATTTCCCAAATCGGGGGTATTTTCAAAATCGATTCTATAATTTCACAAATCGAGGGTATTTGGTAATTTCACAAATTGGGGGTATTTTGGTAATTTTACAAATCGAGGGTATTTCGATAATTTTGCAAATTGGGGGTATTTCAGTAATTTTACAAATCAGGGGTAATTTGGTAATTTTGAAAATCGGGGTCTCAGCGACCCAACAGAAGGTCCACCGTCGCCTTGAGCGACTTATGTAACCTAAATAGTCACAATGGTGTAAATGGGCTTTAGGCCCATTACTCGACCCAAGTAGGCCCACACACTCGTGTGGCCCAATTAGCCCAAAAATAGCCTTGGCTATACGAACAGCACAGTTCAAACCAATAAAAACCATATAACATGCATTTTATCCATGTAGGGCCCACTAGCCTAGTGGGCCCACACGGCTCATTGCCCAAAAATGACCCTAGCCATGTGGACTACACGGCTCGATTTAACATTTACCACAATATGCAAATTTAATCTGTGTGGGGCCTAAAGGCCCATTGAGCCCACACGGCCCATTTCGTCCCCAACGCAGCCCAAAACGACCTAAGCCCATGAGAACGCTCATGGTAGCCTCAACCATCTTACGCCCATATTCGTGGGCTCGGTCCACCACACGTGCGATCGCACACTCGTGTGGCATCATTCGCTGGTACTTCAGCTTTTTAGCATTTTGCCGATCTATAATCATAGTAATGTAAACAACACATACTTTCGGCTTTTTAGCCAGTTATCAAACATATCATACAGTTACACCCACTCTATTGGCTTTTTCGCTGACTATCGAATACAAGGTATTGTTACACCCCTGATCACATAGAGTACTAAAAATTCATGATCGCCAGAACCTTGACTAGATCGGTCGACTGTGATTAGCTGACTCGAACCAGAGTTTGGTGCAGCCACCCTTCCGCATCCTGGCGGAAAGTCCCGAATAGCCAACACCGTACACCTCTTAAACTTGGGAGTAGAGGCTACGTGCTCAATCTCAGCCGGCACCTTTGCCATCACTTAATTGCTTTTATAGCACTAATTCCAAAATGGTCTTGTTGCCTTACCTTGATTAGCATCCCACTCCAAAACTTGACAAAATCACTACTTGAGTATTCGGCCTCCTAAGGTACACTCTAGGCTTGAGTCCCACGAAGAACAGTCACACTCCTATCAGAAACGGTGGATAAAGATAGTGTTAAGGAAGAAGCTTATATCGATAAAGAGAGAAAGAGGGAGAAGAGGCCAAAAGGTATTCGGTCACGCAAAACAAATGAGAGAGGGACAGGGTGGAGAAGTGATTCGTCAGAACACTTGTAGGTCAAAAAGTTTGATCGATAGAGAAGGGAAAAAGAATAAAGGCAGAGAAAGAGAGGTTGAATTCGGCTCACATTAAGAAGAATAGGAAACAAGGAGAAGAGAATAAAGAAAACTGAAATGGGGAAAAACTCAAAAAGGTCTATGGCAATAATTGGCACTATAGATAGAAGAGAGAAAATAAAACAAATCAGCATAAAAGAAAGCAATTGCCGAAAATGCACCAAATGCACTCCCTAGCTAAATTTGCCTAAACAAAACTCCCCCCGATTGGCTCCAACTTCTCCCATTTCAAAATCCTTCAAAAACTCCACCAATCCCTCCACTGAATTTTCTCATTGATTTACTTTAACTCCCCATTCAAATTCAAATTCTTATGACCAATTCAACCACAGAGTTCCAGTCCAGTTCCAACACCTCCCCAGCTCAAGCAGCAAAATAAACATACAATTGCGTACACCAAGCCTCGAACCTCATACTCCTTTCCACACATGTAGCACCACCTTGCCATTAGATCCCTTCTCTATTTTTGTCATAAAACAAACCCTAATTATTATAAGTCCTATAAGCTAACATCCAGGTTCACTTAAGAGCCCAAATTAAAATTTTGCAAACACCTAGACTTGAACCCAGGCTTCTCAAGCACTCCCAAATATACCCAAATACTTAGCCACTAAATCTACACTTAATTTATGATATTTTCTTACACACATAAACTTTTATGTGCAGTCTCCTAGCGGCTCCCACACATAAGGCCCAATCCTAATAGGCCCAAATTCAGGGTGTTACATTGTCATAAAATCAACAATGTCAGAAATGTAATTTTAGATTATGAGATTTAATAATATCTATGAGACAAGGTTAGAATGATTCCGGGTTTCCCTATTCTAACTTTGAAAACTTATTATAAATTCTACAAAGAAATTTAGGATGATATTTTTATGCCTAAAATAAGGAAACAAACGGAAGCATAATACAGTACTTGTACTGAAAGATATTTAATTTTTAGTAAAGAAGTGTCAGAGTTGCCAAGTAGCATAACATGGGAAGATTTGAAAAAAATGTATTAATTGGATTAAGTATAAATTCTAAAATTTTTATGGTAAAAATTTCATTAAATCTAGTTTCAAAAATAAAAGCAGATCTTAATTTCAAATTCTTTAAGTCAAGATGTAAATAATTTAGTAATTGTTATTCAAGAAGACAACTTTGTTAAAAGTATATGTGTAAATAGCAAAAGAATAATTAATGTTACATATAAGCATGCCCGACTAAAGACCAAAGATTCCTATATAAATATATGTACATATAGGATGTGGAATGAAGAGGAGGAGGAGGGAAATAATAGAAGAGTTATAAAATGAATTAATAGTTTATTATGACTAATCGAATCATATTGGTGTGTTGGTTGGATCTGTGTGTCCATTCTAAGCCTATGACAAGTTAATAAGACTATAAAGATTTAAATTAGTTAAATGTTATAAATAAAGAAGTGATATTGAATTGAGATATGTATTAATATGCAGAAGAATCGAAACAAGCCTTAGGGGCCAAATAAATAGGGAAGAGCTATTAGGCTCGAAAATTATTGAATTGTTAAAATGAACGAAACATATGAGCTTAATTGTGATGATAATAAATGATATGTGAGAAGTGTTAAATTGTGCATGGATGTAATAATACGATGTATTTGATCAATTATTTTAATTATTGGTTCATGACCTGACTCAAATGTAGCAGTTAATTTGGTATATTTTCGCACTTAAAGAGCTTGTTTTCTAGCACTTTTAGTATTTATTATTGTATTTTTGGTATCTCGTAGTTAGTATTAAAAGTTAATAAAATAAGTGTTTTTATACAAATTTGTGGGTGTTTTACCTATTAGGCTAACACGGGCCTTAGGTAGTTCTAATTTATGTAATTGAGTGTGTAGGATGATGAACTAGAGGCCCAATGGATGTTTGAGTAAAGGACGAGTGATGCACAAGCTTCCCGAGTCGTGAAAGCACAACACGAACCAATGAAGGCACAAAAAAACATTTTATGTCACACCATAGGCCTTGCATGGCGTGACATAGTGCCGACGTGGTGCCCAAGTATTATGGGGCTATTTTCGTCCCCACAATCAACTTTATACGAAGACCTAGAAATGCCAAAACCTAATTCAAAGTGGCACCACTCCTATAAATAAAACCTTAGGTGTTTGATGTAACTAAGTCATCTTAGACGCATCCAAAAACCCTAGTAATTTAGAAGTAGGATTAGATTTAGTCTTCCTTTGATTTTCATAAATGCTTTTTTATTTCCTCTTGGAATCAGTTTTGATCTAATTCTTTTATAATATTAAAGTTATTCGGTTTATTCTCTTTTGAAAGCGACGATTTTTTTATTCCAATTAAGAGATCTGTTATTCTATGCTTTAATCGACATCAAATAAGGACTATTATACATTTATTTTGTGTTTCGGTTTATTACAGTTATTTACATGTTTACATCAATTGAGTTTGAGATTATGAATACCATGAGTAGCTAATCACTTTAGTTAACGAGTGGATGGTGTTAGAGTATGCCTAAAGACCAATCATAAGATTATTGTAATTACATACTCATTTTACCTTATTTGTTAATATAAGCCATTGCCATTGTTATTTTAGTTTCTTTTTCTGTATGTATAAATAAATTGGTTAATAATAAAGTCCTGAGAATAATCTGATTATTCTTAAAAGGTCCTTAGTCAAGTATTATTGTAGGCTTGGACAATGATAATATAACACCCCATTACCCTTATCCGTCACCGGAACAGGGTTACAGAGCATTACCAAACTTTTCTGATCAAATACAAACATTACATATCATATTATTATACATACAAAAAATTAATTATATTGTCCCTTTTTATGAGCCCTTGAAGCCCAAAATATGTGTTAGAAACAAATCAGGACTAAATCGGGTTCTCAGAGAATTTTTTTGAAAACATCAAAATTTTCATAAAAATAAGGGACACACGCCCGTTTGGCCAAGTCGTGTGGCTCACACGATCAAGAGACATGCCCATGTCTCAAGCCATGTGGGCATTTTGAAATAGGGGCACACTGCAGTGTCCCAACCCGTGTCCAAATTAAGGTGTATTCTGACTTAAGTCACATGGCCAAGTCACACGTCCGTGTACTGACACACGGTTGAGACACACACCTGTGTCTCTACCCATGTGAAAATACCTAAGTATTTTGTTTTGAACTTTTTAAAGTTGTAGGGGACAGATGGCCAAACCACATGCCCATGTGTTTGCCGTGTGTCTTACACGGTCCAGTCACACGCTCATGTGTCTAGCCGTGTGGACTCAAAATGAACCTTAAACAACAAGTTTACCATTCCCTGCAATCTTGTACACTAAGCAACTCAATAGCCATTTATTCAACCAATTCAAAACACCATTAAACACATTCAAAACATATCAAATAGACATCCTAGGTGCCTAACCAATGTATCCTCATAGGTACCACAATTTTATTATCAAAGCATATCAATAAGACCTCATTCAAATCAAATTTGTACACATGCAAATTTTAACCTATTTTGCCTATATTATATCAATTTGAACATCAATTTAAACATGTCATATTATGACCTCAAACATAAGCATATATTTATATATAACCAACCAAAAATTAACTTATAATCATATTTATAATCAATCTACAATATAATTAACATTTGGACGCCCTAAGTACATGCCGACACAAAAGAAATATACATCACCACGTTTGAGATCGGGATCGTTGATGGATGTTGAATCAATGATCAACTCTTAAGTATCTAACCTGCGCAAGGAAAACAAACCGTATGTTGAGTATAAACTCAGTGGTATTTCTATAATCTGAATATTTAAATTAAAATAATATAACATACATGTTTAATAATACAATATCAATAATTATTCAAATAATCAATTTATAACAAATCATTCATAACTTATTCATTATTCATTACTTGTTATCTCAAATAACTATTCACAATTCAGATGTCTCATTTCTATTTCACATTCAATGCTTTTTGTAACACCCCAAACCTGGCCCATGCGGTATGACCAGATCTGGCATGTCACATGAAGAAAACGAGTAAAGATCTTGTGATTCTTACTAAAGATGTTGTTATTAGGTTATAGTTTAAGAAAACAAATTTGATTAGAACTATTTGATAAAAATACTACAAATCTTGAAAGGTTAATTGAAGAATCGATAATTGAGCTAATGATCTTTTAAAAACGTGACTTTTGAAAATATTGTTGATAATTCGAAAGAGAATTCGAGTTAAATTATTTGTACATATTTGTTATGAAATCTATTTGTTAATCAATTTTGGAAAACCGTTATTTATTATTTCAAAAATTCACCGTTTAAATAAATTCAAATAATAATAATAATAAGTACGTCAAAACATAAAGCAAATTAAAACATATCCCAGAGGCCTTATTACAACTTTAAAACCCGAAATAGTAAAGGTAACGAAAATAATACGGAAAAGAAGTTTACTAATTTTCAAAAATATTATTCCAAAAGTATGGCCTCCACCGAGTCATCCATGGCCCTAAGTCCTCGTCTCTGAGCATTACCTGCAAGGATTAAGAAGAAGGGGTGAGTTTCTAGAACTCAGTGTATAATCCCCCTTACCGTCATCCACTGGGCCTGAACCCACATAGCATCATCTTGGGCTTAAGCCCATTTACATAACAGTATATATATATATTAAATGTATGCAGCCCAACCCATCCATCCATCACACCCCCGACCAGCCAACCACACCTGTGGGGATCAAGTCAACCCACCCCGCCGCTCACACCAAATTTGCAGTCAAGCTGCTATAATATATATATTATTGTGGTCAAGCCACTGAAATCATAATTAAGCATGATAATAAACAAATTGTGGCTAAGCCACCAGGCTACACTGCTCTCCTTACAAATTTTTCCCATCCTATGCAAAATGTAAAAATGCAACATACATAATAAATATCCACATATAAATATATAAACACCAATAATCTAGTGAATTATTTCGTTGAATCGGCCCATTAAAGCAATTTAATAATTTGGCCCACTAAGGCATTCTAGCAAATCGGTCGATAGGGGCATTTTGGTAAATCGGCCCATAAAGGCATTTTGGTAAATCGGCACATAAGGACATTTTCGTAATTCAGCCCATAGGGGCATTTTGGTAAATCGGCCCATAAGGGCATTTTCGTAATTCAGCCCATAGGGGCATTTTCGTAATTCGACCCATATGGGCATTTTCGTAAATCGGCCCATAGGGGCATTTTCATAATTCGGCCCATAGGGGCATTTTCGTAATTCGGCCTATATGGGCATTTTTGTAATTTAGCAAATTAACACCGATTTTGACAGAACTTTAGAAATAGTGTTGTTTAAGCAAATTACTCAATGTATGCCATATTACGGTTAATATATTTGTAAACAACAACGATCTATTTTTCAACATGATAGTGAATCGCGAATCCACGGGATTTCGATGTGAGATTACACACCTGATTACGGTAAGGACTAAACCTTCTTGATCGTCGGCACCTATGACATCATAACATTCAATTAACCAACCAAAGAGATTTTCTTAATCCAAATCTAAATCAGACGATCTAAGAAATGCTTACCCTTAGTATCGTGAACGACCACGATTTGCCTATTTTCACCAGATGATGGTCCACAACCCGATGGAAAATCCCGAACTGCGATACCACCCTACGTTTGAACTTGGGAGTAGAGATTGCAAGTCCAATCCTTATTTTCCCCTATCAATTTTCTTTTTGTATCGATACCACTTGCCTCCATTGGAAACGTCTTGGTTAGAATAATACTATGATGAGTGAAAGTAGTTGTTTAGGGATAGGATTCAGCTTACCAGTACTTCCGAAGGACCAACGAGTAGGAAAAATGAGTGATTTAGTCCCTATGATAAACGATTAAACATAACCATTGATCCATTTTAACAGAATAACCAAGGAATGAGAGAGATCGAAATGAACCTTGAAGAAATTCCTTACCTTTATGATGTTAGATCTGATTTTCACCGATTGGCTTAAAGCTAGAGATGAATCGGCAAGGATGTGATATACGGCCACCCACTAAAACACTATGAAAAAAAGATGATCATGATATGAGGGAGTAGGAGAGAGAGATGTTTTCGGTTTAGAGAACCATCCAATGATAAGGACATATATTTGGCCATGAAGAAAAGAAAATGAAAAGAGGAGAAAGAAACCACTTACCAATTCGGTCAAATAAGAGAGTGCCCAACACGAAAGAAAAAGAAATAATGAAGAGGTAGGGTGTTAATAGGTTCGGCTATGGAGAGAAATGAACAAACAAGATTCGGCCACAAGGTAAAGTTGATTTTAGAGAAGAGAGAAAGATTGAAAAAAAATGGTCAAAAAGAAAAGAAAAGATGGAAAAGAAATGTTAGAGGGTTTCGGCTAACACCAAAGGAAAAATGAACAAAATGGATTGAATATTTTGGCAAGCAAAAGGGAAAGAATTGGAAAAGAAAACACCAAAAATGCTAAAAAGAAAACAAGCCTTTCATGCACCAAAACTTGCAAAATAACTATAGGAAATTCGACTCCCAAGTCCCCCTCCCAAAATCGTGTATCCTAGCACCGAAAAGGTCATGGTTGACCAAAAATTCTTTCCTCCCATGCACCTCCTAAATTCGGCCAACATATCCCCCTTTATCTTTTTCCTTTATTTCTTTTCCTTATTTTTTTTCCTTATTTCCCTTCTTACTCTTCTCCTTGTGTTCTTTCCATCAATAAAAGTCTTCCTTTCCTTCTTTAAAGCCTTGGCCGACACTTTCCATCCATTACATGACTAGCACAAAAAAAATTAAATCCCCAAAGTCGCAATAGATGGGATTCGAACTCCAGCCCTTAAGCCCCTTCATGTGACGCCTCACCACCTTGCTACTAGCTCCTCTTGTGCTAGCTAATTACATACTTATTTCCTTAAGTCTTGACACCACTTACCTTCTCTCCTTAAAGTGCTTAAACACAAAAATTTTTCTAAGGCCCTACTCAACCCCAAGCCTTCTTAAGACCCCTAAACATACACAATTAACATTTTTAACTAGCCTATCGCATGGTATAATGTAAAACATAAAATCCCAAATTTTAGGATGTTACAATTCTACCCCCTTAAAGAAATTTTGGCCTCAAAATTTACCTGATTAAAAGAGATGAGGGTACTATTGTCAGATCGTGTCCTCTAGCTCCCATGTAGCTTCCTCTGACCCGTGGTTACGCCATAATACTTTGACTAACGGAACCGATTTCCTTCTTAGCATATTAACATCCCGTCTAAAATCTGTACTGGCTCTTCTTCAAAAGACAAGTCAGGGCTTAATTCAACTTCCTCCACTGGCACAACATGAGACGGATCCGAATGATAACGTCTTAGCATTGAGACATAAAATACACTGTGTATCTGACTTAACTCCAAAGGTAACTCAAGCTGATAAGCTACAGGCCCAACACACTTCAGTACAGGGTATAGTCCGATGAACCTAGGGATCAACTTGCCTTTCCGCCCAAATCTTAAGATCTTTTACCAAGGTGAGACCTTCAGAAAGACCTGATCACCCAAAGAGAACTCTATCTCCTTCTGCTTCAGATCCGCATATGATTACTGTCTGCCGAAGCTTATTTTAACTGTGCCCGAATTACCTTAACTTTTTCATCCGTCTCCGAGATCCACTCTGGACCCAATAACTGTCGCTCTCCTAGCTCAGTCCAGCAAGTAGGAGTACGAAACCTCCGACCATACAATGCCTCGTAAGGTGCCATTTGGATACTTGATTGATAGCTGTTGTTGTATGCAAACTCTGCCAATGGTAGAAAATCTTCCCAACTACCCCTGAAATCGATCACACAGCCCCTTAACATGTTTTCTAAATTTGGATTACTCTCTCCGACTGACCATCAGTCTACGGATGAAATGCCGTGCTAAAATCTAGCCTTGTTCCCAAACCTTCATGCAGAGCCTTCCAAAACCGTGATGTAAACCTAGGGTCCCTGTAACACCCCAAACCCAACCCAAACACCACGATCGAACTGGCATGTCACTAAGAAGATTTAGTAAAACATGTTGCATTTTTGGAAAACATTTGTCGAGTTTAAACATGTATTCCGGAAAACTTAATGATTTGATAGCTTATAAAAGATATGAATTTTATATGATGCATTAGCTTAATTAAAATGTAAAATCTAAATGTCTAGTAATAATAAAAGCCCAAAATAAAACCAAAAAAAAATATAAAGCTAGTGGCCCGTGAACTTATTACAATGAAATTTAGAACCCACTAATTAAAAATAATAAAAATAAATAAACTAAGTAAAGTCTTTTTCTGAATCAAAATATTCTCTCGCATGGCCAACTTGTGCTCCTCTCTAGCCCAGTCCGATGCACTAGGTGCTACCTGAAAGATGTTAAATAATAGGGTGAGTCGCGAGACTCAGTGTGCAACCCTCGTGCACCATCATATTTGGGCCTCGGCCCTATAGAACAGAATAACAGAACATATTATATATGAAAATATACAAAGCCCAACCCAAATCCTAGGTTTCCATCCGCTACACACCACCCTCACCTTCCATTCACACCATTGGGGATTTCTACAATCAACCCACACCGCTACACACCATCGGATCATGGCAAAAGCCATCATGGATCATGGCATAAGCCACTACAATAGATCATGGCATAAGCCACTACAATAGATCATGGCATAAGCCACTACAACAGATCATGGCATAAGCCACTACAGCAGAGCACTTCCCCTTTCATCAAACCCAACCCCGTGCAATCACAGAAATCAACATACTTATAAAACATATCATATTAACAGGAACATTCACTAAAGAATGACAGAGATCACTAACCTGGTGATTCGCTTTTACCCTCCTTGGATTTCGAACGTTATGCCAAGATTTCGACATTTAACAGAATATAAGCAGATTTATTAACACATATTAACAGACAATCTAATGGTGTGAAAAGTTACACACCTGATATCGCTAGTACTATACTTTTAGTCGATATCCCTGCTATCCAGATCTATTATCCTCAGTCTGTAACTTGGTTCAAGAAAAATCGAAAAAACACGAAGATTTGGCCTCCCCTACATTCGGCCAAGGGTTAATAAATACCCAAATTTACACGTTAAAACTAATAGATCTCCTTACCTTGAAATCCCAAAAGTAACACGATTCGAGTGTTACTGAACCCCGACTTAGAGATCTAAGTGATTGACTCCTCTTCAAATCCTGAAAC
Organism: Gossypium rotundifolium; assembly: GCA_025506655.1. Classification (NCBI taxonomy): domain Eukaryota; kingdom Viridiplantae; phylum Streptophyta; class Magnoliopsida; order Malvales; family Malvaceae; genus Gossypium; species Gossypium rotundifolium. The sequence continues at coordinate 113,377,059 of CP106729.1, forward strand.
GCCGCAAATAAGAGAGAAACAAGAGATTAGTTTCTAAATAGCCATTCGACTAGAGTCTCTAAAAAGCTGAAAAAGACTGAAATCTCACGAATCGACACTTACCCTGAGTTTCCTTCAAGATTTGGCACAAGCAGACACCTCAGAAAGAATTTGGCAAACATAGGAGATGAGATCTAGGGATTTCGGCATTTATGAAAATCCTGAAAAAGATGAACTGATGCTCTTTCGGCTTTTAGAAGGTCTGAGTAAAGTGTTTGACTTTGGCTTAGAAAGAAAGTAAAAAGAAATCAAGGAAAAGCTTAGAGATTTCGGCTACAAGAACAAACATGAACGTAGTTTCGGCTTTTAGTGAATGGGAGAATAATAACAATGAGAATCAAAAGATTCAGCTAGAAAGAGGTTTCAAAGAAAAAGAAAAGGGTGAGGGAGGTGGTGATTTTCACTTTTGGAAGAGAAAAGATGAGAAAGAAAACAACTAAGATGGCCTTGATTTTCGGCACAAAAAGGAAGAAAAGAGTAGGGTTCAAATCTGGAATTGATGAGCTATCCCCTTATTTATAGAAATTTGGCACCCCTATGGCAATTAGAAACCGATTTCTTTACTCCTCTAGGTGATGGAATTTCGCCAACTCTTCTCTCAAGAGATAGCTCCTAACTTTTCTCCTTTATCTAAATCTCTTCACACCTTCAAAAGACTCCTAGATAACACCACCTCTTTCTTCTATTATTAGTACAATATTATCATTAAATCCTCCTAAAAATAAGCCTTAATGCCGTCCATTCCTCCTTGCTCTTTTAAGTCAGAAATTGGCCCAATGACATGGGCTCCTTGCGCCAAACTTGGGCCTCTTTCAACTGCTAGTGACGCCACCCTCTAGCTCCCTTGCACGTCACTTAATATTGGGCCACCACCTACTTTGGTGTTTTAAACACGATGCTACCCTTTTAACCCTATAGTGCCCAAGCAGAAAACTTAATTAGGGCATCAACCCAAACTGAGCCCATTTTATGTCCTCTCTTTTCTTAATCGCTTATGAGGCCTCATGCCTGAGACTAGGGTCCACTAAGTAAGAACATAAATTTTTCCTATGGTCTCCCCTAACTCTAAGGCTTCAAATAATCCCGATAATACCTTAATATTATTATTCTAAGTGCTGCACATACATATTAACTCCCATGTACAGAAATTAAAAGTTTTGGGATTTTTGGGGCGTTACAACCCAATAGGCCCAAATCTACTAGGCCCAAATTCGGGATGTTGCAGTTCTACCCTCCTTAAAGAAATTTCATCCTCGAAATTTCCAATTAACTAGTAATCATACTACCTATTACCCAAGTCTCACCACTATGCTTTCGCTGCGCACTCTAATTAAAAAAAATAAACACTCAATATACTACAGTAGGGTACGCACCATTATTAACATCTAGAGCCTCTTCGTCCCCTTGTACTCATTCTTTCGATCGACGTTTATCTGATTAAAAATTTTATGAATAATTAATTCTTCCCACTTATTAACCGCGAACAATCTTATGTAAAATTATTTTGATAGTAGTTCTTTCGAATTCGAATTCTATCTACCGGTTTAGTTCTCAAGTCTATATTTCCTAATTCTAGGATTCTCATTCGATCATCATCAATCAGAACATCACATACACGCATCAACCACACAAGCAACATCCATGAACTCATATTCCTCTCCTAGGGGTATTTTCGTCATTTCACTACCTAGGGGTATTTTCGTAATTTTAACCTATAGGGGTATTTTCGTAATTTTCAAAATAAGGTGTCTTAGTGATTTTTCAAGATAGAGGTATTTCAGTAATTTTACAAATTAGGGGTATTTTGGTCATTTTACAAATTAATTTGGTAATTTTACAAATCAGAGGTATTTCGAGAATTTTACAAAACTAGGGCATTCTAGTAATTTTTGTGAAAATAGAGTGGCTGGTCCCTTTCAGGTTTTAGTTAGAACTTTGGCCCATTAACAAGTCCTCACGGTTAAGGTGAACAGTCACTACGCACCAAGTAGGATTCTAGAGAAGAGGAGGTGAGTCACTAGGACTGCTTAAATACCAAGCTCTTCTTGGATCCAATCCTAGACATGCGTATGCCTGTTACCACACCCTAACTCAGTGACTTATTCCCGGGTTTGTTTAATTAGGGAAATTAAGTCTTATGAAGTGTAAAGATTTGTTTAAGCTAAGCCTAAAGTCCATCAAATTCTAATTAAAATAATCTACGTCTCATAAAGCCCACATATATATATCACACAATGGTTTAGAGTACTTACCTGGCGGACTTGGGTCAGAGGCCCAGGTGCCATGCCGAGAAAACAACCCTGTACTATTTATAAACATGCATGTTTCTAAAACCCATCTTTAGAAAATGTTTTGAGCCCAAAAACCCCAAAGCTGAGTTTTGAATCGGACTCTGATACTAATTTGTAACACCCCAAACCTGGCCCAAACACCACGACCGGATCTGGCATGTCACTAAGAAGATTTAGTAAAACATGTCGCATTTTTGGAAAATATTTGTCTAGTTTAAACATATATTCCGGAAAACTTAACGATTTAATAGCTTATAAAAGATATGAATTTTATATGATGCTTTAGCTTAATTAAAATGTAAAATCTAAATGTCTAGTAATAATAAAAGCCCAAAAAAAAAACCAAAAAAAAATTAAAGCTAGTGGCCCGTGGCCTTATTATAATGAAATTTAGAACCCACTAATTAAAAATAATAAAAATAAATAAACTAAGTAAAATCTTTTCCTGAATCAAAATATTCTCTCGCATGGCCACCTTGCGCTCCTCTCCAGCCCGGTCCGATGCATTAGGTGCTACCTGAAAGATGTTAAATAATAGGGTGAGTCGCGAGACTCCGTGTGCAACCCTCGTGCACCATCAGATTTGGGCCTTAGCCCCACAGAACAGAATAACAAAACATATTATATATGAAAATATGCAAAGCCCACCCCAAATCCAAGGTTTCCATCCGCTACACACCACCCTTACCTGCCATTCACACCATTGGGGATTTCTACAATCAACCCACACCGCTACACACCATCAGATCATGGCAAAAAGCCACTACAACAGATCATGGCATAAGCCATTACAATAGATCATGGCATAAGCCACTACAATAGATCATGGCATAAGCCACTACAACAGATCATGGCATAAGCCACTACAGCAGAGCACTTCCCCTTTCATCAAACCCAACCCTGTGCAATCACAAAAATCAGCATACTTATAAAATATATCACCTTAACAGGAACATTCACTAAAGAATGACAGAGATCACTAACCTGGTGATTCGCTTTTACCCTCATCGGGTTTTGAACGTTATGCCAGGATTTCGGCATTTAACAAAACATAAGCAGATTTATTAACACATATTAACAGACAATCTAATGGTGTGAAAAGTTACACACCTGATATCGCGTAGTACTATACTCTTAGTCGATATCCCTGCTATTCGGATCTACTATCCTCAGTCTATAACTTGGTTCAAGAAAAATCAGAAAAACACGAAGATTTGGCCTCCCCTACATTCGGCCAAGGGTTAATAAATACCCAAAATTACACATTAAAACTAATAGATCTCCTTACCTTGAAATCCCAAAAGTAACACGATTCGAGTGTTACTAAATCTCGACATAGAGATCTAAGCGATTGACTCCTCTTCAAATCCTGGAATGCCGCAAATAAAAGAGAAAAAAGAGATTAGTTTCTAAATAGTCATTTGGCTAGAGTCTCTAAAAAGTTGAAAAAGACTAAAATCTCACGAATCAACACTTACCCTAAGTTTCCTTTAAGATTCGGCAGAAGCAGACACCTCAGAGAGAATTCGGCAAACACAAGAGATGAGATCTAGGGATTTCGGCTTTTATGAAAATCTCGAAAAAGATGAACTGATGCTCTTTCGGCTTTTAGAAAGTCTGAGTAAAGTGTTTCGGCTTTGTCTTAGAAAGAAAGTAAAAAGAAATCAAGGAAAGGCTTAGAGATTTTAGCTACAAGAACGTAGTTTCTGCTTTTAGTGAATGGGAGAAGAATAACAATGAGGATCAAAAGATTTGGCTAGAAGGAGGTTTCAAAGAAAAAGAAATGGGTGAGGGAGGTGGTGATTTTCGGCATTTGGAAGAGAGAAAAGAAAAACAACTAAGATGGCCTTCAGATTTTCGGAACAAAGAAGGAAGAAAAGAGTAGGGTTCAAATGCCCGAATTGATGAGCTATCCCCTTTTATTTATAGAAATTTCAGCACCCCCTATGGCAATTAGAAACTGATTTCTTTACTCCTCTAGGTGATAGAATTTCGGCCAACTTTGCTCTCAACAGATAGCTCCTAACTTTTCTCCTTTATCTAAATCTCTTCACACCTTCAAAAGACTCCTAGATAACACCACCTCTTTCTTCTATTATTAGTACAATTTTATCATTAAATCCCTCCTAAAAATAAGCCTTAATGCCGTCCATTCCTCCTTGCTCTTTTAAGTGCCGAAATTGGCCCAAAGATATGGGCTCTTTGTGGCCAAACTTGAGCATCTTTCAACTACTAGTGACGCCACCCTCTAGCTCCCTTGCAGCATCACTTAATATTGGGCCACCAGCCCACTTTGGTGTTTAAACACAGATGCTACCCTTTTAACCCTATAGTGCCCAAATAGAAAACTTAATTAGGGCCTCAACCCAAACCTGAGCCCATTTTTGTGTCCTCTCTTTTCTTAATCTTCTTATGAGGCCTCATGCTTGAGATTAGGGTCCACTAAGTAAGAACATAAATTTTTCCTATGGTCTCCCCTAACTCTAAGGCTTCAAATAATCCCGATAATACCTTAATATTATTATTTTAAGTGCTACACATACATATTAACTCCCATGCACAGAAATTAAAAGTTTCGAGATTTTTGGGGCGTTACAACCCAATAGGCCCAAATCTACTCAGTCTAAATTCGGGATGTTACAATCTCTGTCCGATATAATAGACACTGGTACCCCATACAACCTCACGACTTCTGCTACATACAACTTGGCCAACTTTTGCAATGAATAATCCATACGAACAGGTAAGAAATGAGCAGTCTTTGTTAACCGATCCACTATAATCCAAACTAAATCTTTCTTAGTAGGCGTTAAGGGTAACCCACTAACAAAGTCCATCATTATCCTTTCCCATTTCCATAGTTGGATTTTCACCGGTTGTAGCAACCCTAAAGGTAGTTGATGTTTCACCTTCACTTGCTAACATGTCAAGCACTTGCTCACGAAATCAGTAACCTTCCGTTTCAACCCTGCCATCAATAATGCTCACGGAGGTCTCGGTACATCTTATTTCCCCCGAGGTGTATATCATATGGGCTACTGTACACCTCACGCAGCATCATTTGTCTCAATTCAGAATCCTTGGGCACACAAACTCTTCCGCAGGAACATAATACTCCATCACTATTTAATCCAAAATCCCCTATCTCGCCACTTTCCACTTGCTGAAGTCGAGAACCCAACACTTCATCTAACAATTGCTTTTCCTTAATTTGACTTACCCACGCAGGCTTCACTTGAAGTTCGGCTAACAGACTACCATCTTCATAAAGGCTGAGATGAGCAAACATTGCTCTCAAATCCGATATCACCTTACAACTCAACGCATCTGCCACTACGTTAGCTTTACCTGGATGATACTCGATTGAGCAGTCATAATCTTTCAACAATTCTATCCATCTCCGCTGTCTTAAGTTCAACTCCTTCTAGGTAAGGAGGTGCTTCAGACTCTTATGGTCTATATAGATAATTGACTTCTCCCCATACAGATAGTGTCTCTAAATCTTCAGAGTAAACACCACTACAGCTAATTCCAAATCATGAGTGGGATAGTTTATTTCAAGCGGCCTTAATTGACGAGATGCATAAGCCACCACTTTTCCCCCTTGCATCAACACACATCCCAAGCCCGTGTGTGATGCATCACAGTAAATAATAAACTCTTTACCAGCTTCAGGTTGAATCAATGCTGGTGCTTCTATCAGAATTTTCTTTAATTTCTCAAAGCTCTCTTGCTATTTATCTGACCACACAAACGGTACTCCCTTCCGCAATGGTGCAGCAATCAACGACAACCCCTCAATGAAACGCCTGTAATACCCAGCCAAACCTAGAAAACTCTGAATTTCTACCACTGACTTCGGTGGCTTCCAGTCCAATACAGCCTCTATCTTGTGGGGATCAGCTCTAATTCCAACGGCAGACACAACATGCCCCAAAAAGGTTACCTCCTTCAGCCAAATTCACACTTACTGAATTTGGCATACAGTTGCTTCTCCCTTAATATCTGCAATATGACCCATAGATGCGAATCATGCTCCTCTTCTGTCTTTGAGTACACCAAGGTGTCATCTATGAACACAACTACAAACCAGTCTAGATAGGGTTGGAAGACTCAGTTCATCATATCCATAAATGCAGCTGGTGCATTTTTCAACTCAAACGGCATCACTAAGAACTCGTAATGCCCATATCAGGTTCAGAACGCAATCTTGTGAATATCTGCCTCCTTGATTTTTAACTGGTGATACTCTGACCTCAAGTCTATCTTCGAGAAAATCAAAGCTCCTCGCAGTTGATCGAACAGATCATCGATCCTTGGTAATGGATACTTGTTCTTGATCGTCAACTTATTCAATTGTCTATAATCGATGCACATACGCATCGACCCATCCTTTTTCTTAACGAATAAAATCGGTGCTCCCCATGGTGACACACTTGGTCGAATAAATCCACGATCCATCAACTCCTGGATCTGAGCTTTAAGTTCCACGAGCTCCTTTAGTGTCATTCTATAAGGAGCAATGGACACCAGAATCATTCCTAGGAACAGCTGATAAAGTAACATATTTTAACCCCATATTTAGTATGCTTTTGGATGATTTATCCCTGATTTATGTATAAAGGTGCTCTTAATCCTTCTTTTCATGTCTTATACTCAGGAAAGCACCTAAGGATAAAAAGAGCGAGAAACGAGCTTAAAACGGGCCAATTTTGGCCAAAGAGGAAATCGACACTGCTTGGACTTCAAGCCACACGGTCGTGCCTCATCAAATTACTTCACACGGCCATGCCACGATTTAAACGGCTGTGCCCCAATTGACAGAATCGAGACACGGCCTGAAGACGATTTACACGGGCGTATGCCATGGGCGTGTCCCTACCACGGGAATGAGCAATTTCACTCAGATTTGGATGCTTGAAGCCAAAGAAACATACTCCTAAGTCTACTTAAACACCTTAATAGTAATTTTACTCGAAGGAGGTACTTAGGAGCCAAGTAAAGTATCTAAAAGCCTATATAAACAACCCAAGGCAGCCGTTATAAATAATCAAGTTTTAGGCAGAGTTTTCTGCTAGAGCTTTTATTCAGGGAATTACTCGAAGATAGCCAGTTGATCCATCTCAAGAAGCTGGAGTTCTACTCAAGACAGAGGATCTCCTCTTCAATTCCTTTAAGGGGTTTTAGGGATTTCTTATGTTTTGTTTTATCTTTTCTCTTGAGATGTTTTCTATTTTTGTTATGAACTAAACCCTTCAGATACCTGAAGGGGATGAAACCTATGATGGATTGTGTTATTTGATTTCTAAATTATATGATAAGTACTTAGTTTGTTCCTAATTATGTTGCTTAATTTAATCTGATGTGCTTAGGTGGAGGAGGAATAGACCCTGCCTAAGAGTAGATCTAGCATAATTAAGCGGAGTTGATCGCACGCCTAGAGATAGGGTGACGAGATTTTACCGGATTAGGGTGAAACCTAATATGGGAGTCCATTGATCGATTTACTGCTTCCTTAGGGGATTATTTGTAAGAGAACGAGAGTTCCACTAATCAACCTAAGGTTAGACGTTATTCGCCTCGAGAGAGGGTTTAATATAGGTTAGGGAGTCTCACAAATCAAGCTAAGTAAAGAAGTCATATGAATTAAAAATTAGATAACAAGAGAAGTCATAGGTGGATTCTTCCTGAGGGTATCATCTAAAATCAACTGAGTTTTTCCACAGTTTTTTCCCAAAGTTTCATTCTTTTGTCTTTGCATCTAGTTTAGTTTTTCATTAGTTTTTAGATTAATAAGCCAATCACTCCATATTTTAGGCTAAATAATAGAAAGAAAGTGAGTAGTAGCACTTTTAGGTTCCTTTGGGTTCAATAAAATAATCTTGCCTAAACTATACTCTTGTTCTATAGGTGTACTTGCCTCAATCGTTGTCGTAGTTAGTCTATAGGTTCGATCATTCTTTATAAATATTTAAACTCGACTGTTTGACATGATCAAGTTTTTGATGTCATTGCCGGGGAACACTAAAATATTAAGAAAGCTCTATTTCTATTACTTTAGCCATTATTTATTATTATTTTTTTCGCAATTTACTTTTATTTTTAGTTTAGGTTAAATTTTTATTTACACTAAATTTCTTTCTTTCTTCTCCTAGCATGTACCTCTAGTTTATGACTAAAAGGAACTTGAGAGGACCTTTAGCATACGAAAGTGACATTGAAGCTACCGCTCACAGAAATTCGCAGAGAAACTAGACGAGCTCTAGACTACCAAAGAGAAGAACAATAAGACAGATCCAATCCTATTGAAAGGATGGACGAAAACAATCCACCGCCAAATGTGCAAGAACAGAATGCTCCACGTACTATGTATGATTATGCTAAACCTAATTTGACAGGAGCAGAATCTAGTATTATCAAGCCTGCTATTGCTGCTAACAATTTTGAATTAAAGCCTAACACAATACAAATGATTCAATAGTTTGTTCAATTTGATGGTTTGCAAGACGAAGACCCAAATACTCATATAGCTAATTTCTTAGAGTTTTGTGATACTTTCAAAATAAATGGTGTTTCTGATGATGCCATTCGTCTTCGGTTATTTCCCTTTTCATTAAGGAATAAAGCAAAGTAGTGGTTGAACTCGTTACCACAAGGGTCAATCACCACATGGGATCAATTGACCAAAAAATTTCTTTTAAAATACTTTCCACCAGCCAAAACAGCCAAATTTAGGAATGACATATCTTCTTTTGTGCAGAATGACGCAGAAACATTATATGATGCATGGGAAAGATATAAGGATCTCTTGAGAAGATGTCCACACCATGGATTACCTTTGTGGCTTCAAGTCCAAACTTTTTACAACAGTGTGAATTCTTCAACGAGGCAAATAATTGACTCATCAGCCTGTGGAACTTTGAATAACAAAACTCCTGAAGCGGCTTACGACTTTATTGAAGAGATGTCGTTGAATACCTATCAATGGCAAATTATAAGGGCCAAACCTACAAAATCAGCCGAAGTTTTTAACATAGACCTTGATAAGAATAATGTCACAACACAGTGGAGATGATGAATAAAAAAGGTTGATAAATTATGTTCTTCATAGGTATACCCAGTAATGCAATGCGAAGTGAGTGGGAATGTGGCGAATTCTGAGTACCCACCCTACCAACCAAGAGCAGAACATGAGCAGACAAACTATATAGGTAACAATTTCAGATCCAATAATAATCCTTATAGTAACACTTATAACGCAGGTTAGAGAAACCACCCAAATTTTTCATGGGGAGGACAAGGAAATCAAGGAAATCAAAGGCAGCAACCTCCTCCAAATTATCAAAATCAGCCATATCCACAAGAGAAGAAATCAAACCTCAAAGAGATGCTGACAAAATTCATGGTAGCCACAGATTCTCGTTTCCAAAAGACTGAAGCAGCACTTGATGAACAATAAAAATCGATCAAAGGGATCGAGAATCAAGTTGGAGAACTTACTAGGTCAGTGGGACATCTCACAAAGCTGATTTCTAAACGTCAACAAGGACGTCTACCAAGCAATACAGAAATAAACCCAAAAGAATAGATCCAAGCCATCACAGCTCAAGAGGATACAAAGGTAGACGAGCCCACTACAACACAAGAAACCAAGGAAGAAAAAGGTAAAATAGCGGTAGCACACGAAAAGCCAAAACCAATAATCAAAGAATACAAACCTCGCATACATTATCCCGAAGCATTGAAAAGAGATGATTCAGAGGAACAGTTTGGTAAGTTTCTTAAACTTTTAAAGAAATTACATATTAACTTACCCCTTCTTGAAGCTCTTTTCTAGATGCCAGACTCGAGGAAATTTTTAAGACAACTCTTGACAAACAAATGCAAAATAGACGAAGAACACCATGTGGAACTAAACGCAACATGCTCGGCAATGTTACAGAATAGACTACCGTAGAAACAAAAAGATCTAGGGAGTTTTATGATTCCATGCTTAGTTGGTAGTTTAACTATTGATAATGTGTTAGCTGATCTAGGGGCAAGTATAAATGTCATGCCTTATGCATTGTTTAAATGACTAGGTCTAGGAAGCCCAAACAAACTAGGATGAGTATTCAACTAGTCGATAAAAGCTGTTAGAATTCCTAGGGCATTATTGAAGATATTCTTGTAAAATCGATAAATTTGTTTTCCCAGTAGATTTTTTTATTTTAGACACGGATGAGGATAATTCAATCCCCTTAATTCTAGGAAGACCTTTCCTAGCAACTGCTAGAACTAAAATTGATGTTGCCACAGGTGAACTCATACTTCGCATAGGAGATAAATTGATTAAGCTTCAAGCTCTTGACTCGGCCAGAACAACAGATGGTGAAGGTAAGAAAGTCACTTTAATAGATAATCAAATTGTTCAACCTTCACTACAAGAAACATCACAAGGCATCAAACCTGAGCCAACTCATAGCCCCCAAGTCGACAAAAAAGAATCACACAAGAAACAAAACCTTAAGGTCAACGATTTAGAAGAGCAGAAGATACAAGTCAAAGAAAATCCGGATCCACACGAAGTAAAACCAGAGGAACCGCCAGAAAAGCTTGTAGGGACATCAAATCACTTTAAAATAGGAGACCAGGTACTGTTAGACAAAGCCAATCCCCACATCACTTCAACAGACCTGAGGGCAAAGGGAGAAATTCTTCTTAAGGTACACAATATCATTCCACACAAAATAGTCGAGGTAAGCAATCTAATATTTGGCAATTTCAAGGTAAACGCTTCTCGACTTCAACTTTGTCACAAAAATAGAACTGTGAGCATGAGGGAAGATATTCAAACCTTTAAACCGCCCTAAAATTTTCAAATATGAGGACAGTTTAGCTTAAGACTATAAATGAGTGCTTTTCAGGAGGCAACCCGAGCACTAACTCAATTTATTTTCAAATTTATTTTCAGTTTCTTTTCTTTCCATCCTTCTTTTCTAAATAATTAGTTGTAAACTAACACAAAAGTGCAGATTTCCAGGCTACACGGACTTACACACGGTCGTGTCCATCGTCGTGTGGACCACCGAACCACCACACTGACAGAGCAGAGGCCATGCAATCAAGCCACCACCGTCAGACATCACGGGCCCAACCACCCTTCCCCACGGGCACTGACAGATCAGCACGGCCGTGCCCCTAAACCGTGTGAAGCTACTGATCATCTCCCAACTGGCGTGGCTGACTGAGGAATGGGCGTGGAAGACTCAACACGTCTGTACCCACGGCCGTGCAACGCAGCCATGGTCGACACTGAATACTCAGACACGGGCATGGCACATCAAGAATGGGCGTGGGCAATGCAACACGCTCCACACCACGGCCGTGCAAGGTGGCCGTGTAACTCGACACGCCCTTAAACCACGGGCATGTGAACGGGCTAGATTTGAGATACTATTTAAACCCCACAGCCCTTCCCCTTCTTCCCATCTTTTCTCTTCTTTCTTCTTTCTTTTTCCTTCAAAATTTTATTTCTTCCTTTAAGAAAAAGTGTCAAGACTCCTGAGCAACACCAAAACCATGTCAAGAAGCGAAAGAAGGAAATCATAATCTTCCTATGGGAGACCGATCTACATAAGTTCATGCCGCCCGCTTCATTCAAACAACAAGCCAAGGGTCTTTGAGACCATATAGTTTTTATTTTTATTTTTCTCTTTTGCTTCAATTTCCTTCTCTTTAACAATCTTATGCTTAGTTTAGTTTATTTTAATTGAGTTTCTTGGTTTTAGGTTCTAAAGGCTGTTAGGGAATCACGCCACTTCCACCATCACCAACACTCCACAGCCTTAGAAATCACCCCCACCTCGCAAACCATCTATTAATAAGGACTCCTTAGTCCATTAGTCTTTTGTTTCTATTTTAGTTTTTTTTTCTTAGTTTCCTTCTTTTTATTACTAGTATATTATTAATATTTCTCTAGATTTCTTGGATATGTCTTTGTAGGCTCCCCAATTTCTTCATCTAGCGCAGAGCACATCGGTAACCACTCCACCAGGCCCATAGAAAACACCATCACCACCACTAAAGACGCCAACTCCCGGAATCATCCAAAATTAGGAAGTGTTACTTCTCCCCCTTTTTTTTATTACATAATTGTTTATCTATCTTTGTACATTGAGGACAATGTACAACTTAAGTGTGGGGGGTAAAAGTACCTAACTTTTTGCATTATTCTCAAATCCTAAATTTTAGTCTTGTCCATAAGAAATCTTCTCATATTATTAATTAGGATGAAATTTCTGTTGATTTATGATTTGTATTGATATGTTTTAGAGTAAGTCATAGTTAATTGTGCATTGATGATTAAATTTGAAGGATACTAGAGAATCGAGCATGATAAGTCTACTTTCTAAAAATTAAAAATTAATAGGTCGTTGAACTGAATTTGAGTATTACCTTGGAATTTGGAATTTATAAGGATTGATGTAAAAAAACCCATAATTTTTGTGAGATTTTGAGCCTTATCGAGCATATATTCTTTTTCGTGCTCACTTTATTGATTATGAGTGTGTCAACTTTGAACTGCTATTCTAGAACTTGCCTCGTTTATACATGTCGAGACCACACTTTTGATTTGATATGCAAATATGATAAAGGCACCTAGGATTTAACCCACTTACTCCATAAAAAGCCTACCTTCACAAATTACTCGTTGAATCCTAACAACCTTTTTATTGACTCACCCACTAATATTAACCCAAAAACCCTTTATATTTGTTATCACCATTCTTTTGACTACCCTTTAATCGAGGTTTGATTTGATTAAGTTACCGAATTATATTAGTTCAGTAGTTACATTTTCCATTTATGATGTAATATTTTAATAGTTTGTTCTTAAAAAAAATTCAAAGTACATTCAAAGTATTAGTGTAGTCATTATTAAAAAGAGCTTATATGTTTAAATTCTAATTGTCAAAAAAAGCTCATACTAAAGTATTATCAAATTTTAAGTGATGAAAATACTCTTTAGAGTAATTATCAATAGTGGTATTATTAGTTCTCATTCGATGTAAATATTCATATTTAGTTCATTGTTTCTAGTTAGGTAATTTGTCAAGTCAGTCTCGATTCTAACCCTCTAATTCAGCCTGTATCCATACTTTTAACCCAAGCCCGTTACAACCTCATTAAAGACCTTTTGATCGTGTATCATCTCATATCTGATGGTGGAGATTTGATTTTCGTGCAAGCCTATGGGATTAACTTTTCGAGTTCGACTTATGAGTGCTTATTCTTGAACCTTAAACACTTTGAGTGATTTGAGTGAACCTTCAGTGAGGATGTCAATCCTTGTCAGTTTTGAATTAAAGGTAATTATTCAGATAAGGGGTGACACCTATGTTTTTGTACTACAAAGGTATGACTTATCGTGATTGAATCTTTAGGACTCTTTGAGTTGAATTATCCATGTATAAATTATCTATGAATTATGATGAGACATTGACGATAGGAATTATGAATTATGGAAAGTTTGTTTTAATAGTAAGTTGAGAATTTTGCTTGAGGACAAGTAAAAGCTTAAGTGTGGGGGTATTTGATAAACCGTAAAAGTAACATATTTTAACCCCATATTTAGTATGCTTTTGGATGATTTATCCCTGATTTATGTAAAAAAATGCTCTTCATCTTTCTTTTCATGTCTTATACTCAGGAAAGCACCTAAGGATAAAAAGAATGAGAAATGGGCTTAAAACGGACCAATTTGGGCCAAAGAGGAAATCGACACGGCCTGGACTTCAAGCCACACGGCCGTGCCTCGTCAAATTACTTCACACGGCCATGCCATGATTTACACGGCCGTGCCCCAATTGACAGAATCGAGACACGGCCTGAAGACGATTTACACGGGCGTGTGCCATGGGCGTGCCCTGCCACGGGAATAAGCAATTTCACTCAGATTTGGATGCTTAAAGCCAAAGAAACATACTCCTAAGTCTACTTAAACACCTTAATAGTAATTCTACTTGAAGGAGGTACTTAGGAGCCAAGTAAAGCATCTAAAGAGCCTATATAAACAACCCAAGGCAGCCGTTCTAAATAATCAAGTTTTAGGCAGAGTTTTCTACCAGAGCTTTTATTCAGGGAATTACTCAAAGATAGCCAGTTGATCCATCTCAAGAAGCCGGAGTTCTACTCAAGACAGAGGATCCCCTCTTCAATTCCTTCAGGGGGTTTTAGAGATTTTTTATGTTTTATTTTATCTTTTCTCTTGATATGTTTTCTATTTTTTGTTATGAACTAAACCTTCAGATACCTGAAGGGGATGAAACCTATGATGGATTGTGTTATTTGATTTCTAAATTATATGATAAGTACTTAGTTTGTTCTTAATTATGTTGCTTAATTTAATCTAATGTGCTTAGGTGGAGGAGGAATAGACCCTGCCTAAGAGTAGATCTAGCATAATTAAGCGGAGCTGATCGCACGCCTAGAGATAGGGTGACGAGATTTTGCCGGATTAGGGTGAAACCTAATATGGGAGTCCATTGATTGATTTACTGCTTCCTTAGGGGATTATTACAAGAGAATGAGAATTCCACTAACTAACCTAAGATTAGACGTTATTTGCCTTGAGATAGGGTTTAATATATGTTAGGGAGTCTCACGGATCAAGCTAAGTGAAGAAGTCACATGAATTAAAAGTTAGATAACAAGAGAAGTCATAGGTGGATTGTTCCTGAGGGTATCGTCTAAAATCAACTGAGTTTTTCCACAATCTTTTCCCAAAGTTTCATTCTTTTGTCTTTACATCTAGTTTAGATTTTCATTAGTTTTTAGATTAATAAGCCAATCACTCCATATTTTAGGCTAAATAATAGAAAGAAAGTGAGTAGTAGTACTTTTAGGTTCCTTTGGGTTCGATAAAATAATCTTTCTTAAATATACTCTTGTTCGATAGGTGCACTTGCCTCAATCATTGTCGTAGTTAGTCTATAGGTTCGATCATTCTTTATAAATATTTAAACTCGACTGTTTGACACGAACAACAGCTCAATGCCAAACTCCACCTCTTGATCCGGAGGCAATCCTGGAAGCTCTTTGAGAAAGACGTCTGAAAACTCTTTCACCGTTCTAACACTCTCTACCGACAACTCTTTGTCATCCAAAGCACTGATAAAGGCTATGAACGCTCCACACCCCTTTCGTACCAACTTTTTGGCCTTTAAAGCAGATACCACATTAGATAGATAATTTCTTCTTTCACCTATCATCATCATTTCCTTATCCTCTGAAGTTCTTAGTATCATCTGCTTTGCAGCACAATCCAAGTTCGCACGGTGCTTAACTAGCTCCATGCCCAAAATAAGGTTGAACTCCCCGAACAGCAGTTCCATCAAGTCCGCCGAAAATACTACCCCTTGAACTTCTAAGGGCACATCCCTATACAACTTATTTACTACCACCGACTGTCCTAAAGGGCTAATCATAGTTGTTTCTCTAGCAGTAATCTCAGATCTAATATTCAGAGTTCCAGACACAGCACACGCAACATACGAATGGGTGGATCCAATGTCTATTAAAGTGGTAAAAGGTACATCGGATATGAAGAACATACCGATTATGACGTCCGGTGCATCACCATCCTCTCGACATCTGACCGCATAGACCAAACCTGACTGTCTTGCCTTCGTGTTACGCTTATTACCGGTACCTCTACCCGGTGCACCATGACCTTGTCCTACGCCATTACCATATCGACCTGGCCCACGGCCTCTCGGCATTCTTGGCGCCTCGATGGTTGCGCAAATCATTCGAACTACACGAGTCGAAAGCGGGCTCTCGAGGGCAATCTCTAAATCGATGGTCCTTGGAACCATATCTGAAACAACCACTGGTTTTCTTCCAGTATACACCCGAGTGAAGTTTCCCACAATCCACACATGGCTGAATCTAATTAATAGTAGCTGGAGCACCCACTCGAACTGGCCCCTCATTCCTAGGCCTCTTTTGAAAACCTCTTGCAAGGCCTGAATACCCACAATCCCTCTTGCTCCTGCCCCTATCCTTGTCTCGATTTTCCCATTCTGAGTGCTTAACTTCTTCAGCAATCTTAGCTTTTTCCACAAGAGTAGAAAAATTCCTCTCCTTCTGTGGAGAAAAGAAAAGAAAAGATGGAAAAGAAACGTTAGAGGGTTTTGGCTAACACCAAAGGAAAAATGAACAAAATGGATTGAATATTTTGGCAAGCAAAAGGGAAAGAATTGGAAAAGAAAACACCAAAAATGCTAAAAAGAAAACAAGCCTTTCATGCACCAAAACTTGCAAAATGACTATAGGAAATTCGGCTCCCAAGTCCCCCTCCCAAAACCGTGTATCCTAGCACCAAAAAGGTCATGGTTGACCAAAAATTCTTTCTTCCCATGCACCTCCTAAATTCAACCAACATATCCCCCCTTATCTCTTTCTTTTATTTCTTTTCCTTATTTTTTTCCTTATTTCCATCATTACTCTTCCCCTTGTGTTCTTTCCATCAATAAAAATTCTTCATTTCCTTCTTTAAAGCTTTGGCCAACACTTTCCATCCATTACATGACTAGCACAAAAAAAATTAAATCCCAAAAGTTGCAATAGATGGGATTCGAACTCCAACCCTTAAGCCCCTTCATGTGACGCCTCACCACCTTGCTACTAGCTCCTCTTGTGCTAGCTAATTACACACTTATTTCCTTAAGTCTTGACACCACCTACCTTCTCTCCTTAAAGTGCTTAAACACAAAAATTTTGCTAAGGCCCAACTTAACCCCAAGCCTTCTTAGGACCCCTAAACATACACAATTAACATTTTTAACTAGCCTATCGCATGGTATAATGTAAAACATAAAATCCCAAATTTTAGGATGTTACACTTTTTAATACCATTCACAGTATCATTTCATTTAATTACCCCTATTAACACGACTCGGACTAGGACGGATACACGGATCCAACCAAAACACACCAGTTTGGCACCTAGTGCCTCATCGGATAATTCGAAGGAATAAGTTGACACTCAGTGTCTCATCGACTAAACCGAAGTAAGTTGGCACCTAATGCCTCATCAAATTAATCTAAAGTAAATAATTGTCACCCAGTGTCTCATCGACTCAAGGTCGAAGAATCCCTGAACTCTTCCAATCCTATGGCATGCCATCTATATCCGACTCAGTCCGATACAGTTAATAGGGTTTAATTTCACAATTCAAGAACAATCAATATCCAATATCCACATTTCACATTTTACATTTCACATTTCACATTAATCACAAATTCATATAAATTCAATTCAATATCAAAATGCTAGTTACTCACCTCAATCACTTACAATAATTATTAAATCAAAATACAACGATTAATTATTAGATTCGAATTATAGAAATACAAACCAGAACTTCCGAGCTACTCCTCGTTGACTTTATTTTTTCCTTTCTTAGTCTAAGTTTACAGCGCAACGTTAGCTACGAAAATGAAAATAATTAAAATTCATCAATACAATACAATTAAATTTTTATTCAACATTTGCCTAAATTCCAATTTATTCCTTAAACCGAGACTAACTTTATTTCTCACAATTAATTCTATATTTTCATTCAATTCCCACTTTAAACTAGTTTTAACTCTCTAATTTCACTGAAATCCTAAATTTCAAAATTTTTACAATTTAGTCTCTAATGCTCAAAACTTATAATTTATTCTACAATTCAATTTTTTTTCATTTCTAGCTTAAAAATCTATCAATTTAGTCACTAATACTCTAATTATTCAACATAGACAACATTTAAAAATTCAATAATTTCCAAAATTTTGACATAGGTCGGGTAGTATTTAATACTGAAATTCTAAAAACATAAAAATTATAAGAAAATGGACTAAATTGACTTACCAATTAAGCTTTGAACTCTTGAAAACCCTAATTTTTCTCCTTTTTCTTTCTCTCTTTTCTTTCTTTTTTGTTCTACTTTTGTTTTTTTTTCTATTCATTTTCTTTTATTTATTTGTTTATTCTTTTAGTTATTATAACAAAATAATAATATATAATATATTACTATATACTTAAATATTAAGTATACATATATTATTATATACGTATGTATATTATTTGTACACATGTAATTATTTTTACCATACACTTGTTAAATAAGGCTTAATTGCTTATTTAGTCCCTTTACATTTTCTTTAGTCTATAATTCAACTTTTACTCTATGTGCAATTTAGTCCTTTCACCTAATTACTCTTAATTCAAGCTAATTCACCTAACCAAAACCTAATTAATCACACAACTAACTTCGTAAATATTTTTTAATAAATATTTATGAATCCGTTTTACAAAAACGAAGACCTAAAAATACACTTTCCAATACCCGTGACTATCAGGTCGTTACAGATAATGCATTGAGACTAATATGTAGTTGATTGATGACAAAGTGTTTTCATTGACATAGAGATGTCCAAATCGATTCATAAGTATGTGTTAGAGAACAACATATTGGAATGACCCGCTATGAGTGTGTTTCTTGGATTATTATGTACTAGTCACAACAATACTCATAGTGATAACTATGTATATGATCTTCGAACTTGATATCATCATTTTCCTAACATCGTGAGTTGTATATTTTGACACAATCAAACGTCTACCATAGCAGGTTATACTATAAAGACTAATGTTGGGTATTCCAAAATCTATGTAGTAGGAGATGATTGATCAAGATAGAATTTGCCTCCTTACATAATTGGAGCAATATCTTAGGCCTCTTGATGAAGTGGGACTAGAAATGCATAGTCATGCTCAAATAAGTTGATATGAGATATCACACTTATTTGTTTATTATAGTCTACTCAAAATATTAAGAAATGTGAGATTGGACTATTCCATGACTTGTTTCCAATCTAGATATTAAGGATGAAAGAATATAATACATGAAAAAAATTGTCACAGAAAGGTTGTGTCGAATCACAACTTCTTATAACTTGGGTATCAATAATGCATTGCTAGATGTCATTCATTGCTTGTAATATAAGAAACGTTTTAGTATTAATGCTAACGTTACAAGAGCCTACAGTGTCACATCCTATAGTTGAAGCGAACATAATCCAAATACATTTGGTATTGTATTTAGTAGTCACATGAATTAAATTAATTCAAATTAAATTAATTATTGAATTAATTTAATTTGATGGTTAAATATTGAACACATTATATGTACAAACTTGTTGTACACAAATAGAGAACAAAATTAATATATAAATTTGATTCATATAAAATATTAGTTGTATATGATTTACCAAAATTATTAATATAAAAAGTTATAATAATTATTCTAGTCAAAATATAAAAGGGCATGCAAAGTTGATAATCTTTTGAAAATAATATTTTTTCTTGACTTTCCATTTGTCTCTTTAATAATAAGGGAATAATCCCGTTTTTTTTTTTCTTTTCTTTTTTTTTTTTGTGATATATGATATCAAAGAAAATAAATGGAAAATAATCCCTTAATAGGTCTAGCAACCATTTTTAAAAATACTCTTTGAAAAGTTTAAGAGGTTATTGTTGTTCGTTCTTTGAATGGGTGGATTACGTAGAGGCCAAGGCGTTATTGTTGCGGCTTGGAATCTACATCTCCGAAGGGAATCCTATCAACAACGTTATTCGTCGTTATTCAATTTTGAAAGGTATATTTTTCAACCCTTGTTTCAACTTGATTCGTTCCTCGTACATGGATCTATGGCTGATGATCGCCGGATATAATTTTTTTTGCTGCGCCACTAGGCGTACCGGTGATCCAACATATGGGGAGGTTATCAACAGAGGATTAAGGGTTTCCTCTAGAATTAGTTGGTATAAATTATGTGTTCTTAAACCCCAGGCTTGGCAAGCATAGGAAGTAATCAAAGGTTAAACGAGATCGGAAGATAAGTTTGTCAAGTAAAACGTAATTTATCCTGGTTGAGAAAGTGAGGCCGGAAGGTAATAATTGGTTAGTTAATAGCTAATCCACCTTAAAACCCTAATCTGAAGTTAATTACAACCTTTGAAACTATTTAATATTCCTGATTGGTTTAATTGATTTCATCATTTGTGTTTTATTTTGTTGTTAGTTACTTTAGTATTTAGTTCTCAATATTAACCTCTTTTATGATCTATCTTATTATAGGATTTAATTATTACTATTTAGAGTTATTATTATAAAGAGATTTTCAATAGAATTAATCCATTCTCCCTTGGGTATGGTCCTAAAATACTTCCCTATGTTCCATTGTAACACATTATTATATTTTTGGTGTAGTTATTTCTAGTCAAACGTTAGCACGTTTGGAGGTGGTCAAGTTGTTGGTTTCATTGTTGACCGCCTATAAACGTGTTATCGTTTATAGTAAAATATCACACCGAAAATATATTAAATTAAACAGGCGGTGTCCGCAAGCATACGGGTCAAATTGTAATATAGTAAAGTTTGCAACAAAACATTGGGAAGTATTCCAAGGATCGTAACCAAGGGATTGCTAATTGGAGAAATTAATATTAAATAAATTGTAGAAAATAATTACTAATCTAATTGAGTCACGAATTAGTAATGTTAATCCAAACCAAAATATTAATGAAACTAGTTAACCTATAATTAACCTAATAAACTTTCTTATTCCTAGTGTCGACAATGCGAGCCTCTAGCCTATGATTGACTAAATCTTTAATGATCTGATTAAAGAATAACTTGCCCTAGATTGAATTATTTATCACCCTTAGCTATGACTACCCTCCTGGTTCATCATCACTAAGGATTACCACCTAAGTCACCCTTCCGGTCTCTTCTTAGATATACAGAAACCCTTTTAGTCTCACCTCTCGACACAAGTTATACATGATAGGATACCCTTCTGGTCTCACTTCTCTTGATATTCTATTAGGGGCGTCACTCTCTAATATAATAAGTACCCTTGAATAAATAATCAATTTCAAATAAATAATTACTTAACAAATAAATTAGTTTATTAATCGAACCATGCAAGATATAAAATAAGCACAATAAGTTATTCAATTATTCATAAAGACACTAATTGATCAAAGAAATGAAGACATAAATAAAAGAATAAGAGATAGGAGAAAGCTCGTGAATATATTAAAGTGCGGTGTTGGAGCAATCTCCTCTCACAATTGCTTTCACATCAGAATAGAAAAGTTCTGACTACACGAACATGAAAAGAAAAGAAAACTAAAACTGTCTAGGTCTAATTCTACTTACAATTCCAGTGACCCTAAGGTTGCTTATATAGGAAACGAGCTACTTGGTGACCTCTCAACCTGAGATACATTTAGATACCAATAAATAAAATATTTTACTAAAAGTTAGGGTACAAATAAAGAAATTTCCCAAAAGTTTCATCGAAGGAAATCAACTATATTTTGGCCCACCATCGTCGCGTCATCATGACGTGGGGGTGTTCCTCATCACGATGTCGCCCCCGTGCCATTCTTCCCATTTCTTCATTGTGTCGTCGAGACAAGAGGAAGCTCCTCGTCACAACGTAAATTTTATTTCTGATCCTTGGCAGCTTCGTTGTGCTATCAGGCTCCATTTTCTCGCGGCCAATCATCATTCCTTGTATTCTTGGACCTGAATTAGCATCCTACACACTTAATTAGCTCATTAGTCACTCATGAGACCCGGTTCGGCCTTACAAGTCATCGAAATAATAGAAAGTACATAAAAACACTTATTTTATTAACTTTTAGTTTCTAACCTACTACTAATATTGAAAATACAATAATTAATTATAAAAAGTCAAGAAAACAAACTCGTTAAGTGCGAAAATGACCTAAAATAACTACTACAAGTGACGTCAAGTCATTTACCCCCACACTTAAGTTTTTGCTTGTCCTCAAGCAAATTAAACAAAACAAAATAAAAATTGAAAAGAAACTAGAATTGAAAACAAGAAATAAACATACACTAGAAAGATTTGCCTAAATATATAACTCTAGCTAGAAATTGAAACAATCCAAAGTCATTTACACTTAAACAGATTAGTTCAATAAATTACAAAGTAACAAGTCAAAGAAAATTAAATTATATCTCCATCAAAATGTATATACTGAATATAGTATTTACTTTTGTAAGGTATAGTTAGTTCGAATATTTTTTCTACTCAATTTATTTTTGTACAGTTCGAACTATAATATAGTAATATTTCCCGATAATCCCTTATGATTTTATTTATTTATTATTTATTTATTTGTGTCAATACGATTGAGATTTTCCTTGGACACTTTTTATAAAAGTTATACTAGTCATCTTGCACCTTTTCAATAACGTATTTTCTTTTTAATTCAAATATCCTATACTTCTACAAACATAATTACCTATTCATATATACCTTTACCGCTTGGTATATTTAATCTCTTTTTCCTATTTACGTCTAATAAATTGAACTAATTAGTCTAAATATAAATAACCTAAATTATTTAATTTCAAGGGCTAAATTTACAATTTAAACAAACAACCTAGGTATATGCTCCTAACCAATAACTTGTATTTCTATAAGCTCAAGCACAAACAAAACACACAAAATAAAATTTTAAAAATGATTAAAAACAAAGCAAAATAATAGAAAAAATTTAAAAATTTCCTATGTCACCCCTATACTTTATTCGACACATTGTCCCTAATGTGCAATAAAAGATAAAGGAAAGAGATTACCTGATTAGCTTGATAAGTGTAACAAAATTGGTGGCACTATGCCTTCAAAAAAATAGGGTTCCTACAAAGAACACTAAACATACCAAATATATATAATAAAGTAAAATCTTAATTAAACTAAATAAAATAAAAATCAACCAAAAGTAAAATTATTCTTAAAAATAAATCCAAAATAAAAATAAAAATAAAAAATGTTTAGAATTAGTCAGAATTACGCTTAGACTCTTCGTTAACTTCATCTAGGTTGCCCTGTAAATCCAGATTTTCTTCGGGATCTTCTTCTAGGTCTTCCATTGGATATTCCTCGGGGTCTTCATTTGGATCCTCCTCTAAATCTTCTTTTACCATTATCTTACTGGATTTCACCTTTGCCTCGTAATTTACTGTTGGGAATTGAGACAGCCTCAATCCCCTTTTCCGTGCATAGTTCTCGTAGATCGGTCCTGCTTCATGCATCCATCAAATTATCCCCTCGAAATTTGGTAACACATCTAGGTATGACTTTGACTTAATGGCTCTCTTTCGTTTTCAATGTCCCACCAGATGCTTCACAGTCGGTTCTCGTATCAGATACTTCGTTGGTTGTAAGTAGCGCTATTGTCACATGATTATGTGCAAGTGTACACGGCCGTACAAGTAATAAGTAGTGAGTAAAATAATATCTTCTCCACAAGGACTATTGAGTGAATTATTTACAAAGTTAACTCTAATCAATTTGGTTAACAACAAAATAAGAAAGAATATTGTTGATGAAAATCACAATTTTAAGTATGAAAGTAATCAGAATTCAAACACCCACAAAATAAAGCAACATGCCTTGCAGGAAATAATCACAACATGAAATAAACATAAGCAATAATATAGCACAACATGAATAGACTAAAATAAAATATTTTACTTTAATAAGAATTCGTTAGCAGTCATAAAAAGAATATCACGAAAGGTTTGTAGCAATATGAAAATTCATTAAGCCCATTTAATTAAGGCATAGGCTCATCCCAAAGTCCCATTTTATTCCTAATTTAATTAGCATGCCCTTATGTCAAAAAAACTAACTTAGAAATCACCCTCCCGGGGATTTACACAATTTATGCATACAAAAATTATCTTCCGAAATTGACATGATATGCACCATTTAGGTTTTACATTTATTAACTATTATCTCTTCCAAGATTAAACAGTTAATTCAATAACCTACAAATGTTGGCCATACATTCACAAGTATAAACATGATTTAAACTCAAATGAATGAAATAATCATTTGCATAGAATATTCAAGAAACAAATACCAATGAACTCAAATTAATATTCATATCCATTTTGAATAAACAAAATTAAGTCATGTCATATTAAACTGAAAATATAAAGATGAGATGTAATCTTGTCTCTCGACATAGAAAACAATACTTTAACAGTAAAGAGAAGGGTAAGAAAGAATAGTCGAGGGGGTTATCCATAGCGATTTCACAATGCGAAGAGCAAACAGTTGAATGTAGGAGGCTACATGCGACTGCTCCTTGTGACTTCCCATGGTAGCTTTCCTTATCATCTTTAAGTTAAAATCACAATGTGAAGAGTAAACAGATGAACTCATGCGAAGAGTAAACAATGAAATATGATAGTTTTTAACTGTTATTTTTAGCAATAAGGTGGACGATTGAAGGCCTTTTCTAAGTTTTCATGCTGATTTTATTTGGTACAATATTGGGTCATATCTACTATATTTGGGAGTCTGAAAGGTTGGTTAGGGATTGCTAATTTTAGCAGTGAATTTTGCCAACTTATTTTATGGTAAAATTGGGTAAATGGAATTGGTTTTGAGCTTCTTATTTACGCAATATTTAGCCTTTTTGGAATTTATTCTGGATTATCACTAATTGAAGTCCATGTGATTGCATTTACATCCTTTCAACTTATACCTATCTAAGACCCAAATACAACCAAAATTTTTTATCCTTTCCCTTAGCCCAATTAGTTCAAAAAATTTAAAAAAAATAACATGTAATTAACATAATATTCATAAACTTAACACATTCCCATGGAAATAATAAAATATCATAAAATTAAGTATAAAACCATAGAAAGTGTTATTTTTTTACTCAAAATTAGCAAAACTTATAAACAAAAGAGTGTTGAAATATCTATATATTTTTGAGGTTACAAGCGCTCCTATCGTCCCATCAATACCTCGCTATCTCGGGGGTGGAAAGAGAGAAACTTCTTTTCCCTGAACAATTACCTTCATCCAAGGTACGTCTACATATTGATTCTTCTCGGTCTCCTTTAAGAACGCCTAAAATTCCTCGTTCTTGTAGAGGGAATTTTCGTTGAACTGGTCAAAGGTTATTTGCTACCTCCCTTTATCAAATGTTGGCATGGTTGTCCGCTACGAATTCACTGTCAGAAAGGTTGCTACACATGATTTTGAGGTTATGGAATAGTTGAAAGGCTGAGAATTCACAGAATCTTGAAGAAGAGGGTAGCGAAGGGTGTTCGGTTGCTTGTAGAATTTAAAGTACGCCCAAAGACTAATAATGAGATGATTGTAGTCACATACTTGTTTTACCTTGTTTGTTAACATAAGACATTGTCATTGTTATTTCATTTTCTTTTTCTCTGTGTGTAAATAAACTGATTAAAATTAAGTCCTAAGAATAGTATGATTATTCTTAAAAGGTCCTTAGTCAAGTATTATTATGGGCTTGAACAATAATAATGCATTAAGACTAATGTGTAGTTGATTGATGACAAAGTGTTGTCATTTACATAGGGATGTCAAAATCAATACATGAGTATGTGTTAGAGAATAATATACTAGATTGACCCACTATGAGTATGTTTCTTGGATTGTTTTGATACAGTCAAACGTCTACCGTAATAGGTTGTACTATAAAGACTGGTGTTGGGTATGGCACAGTGGGATATGATTGATCAATATAGGATTTGTCCCTCCTGCATAGTGGGAGTAATATCTTAGGCCACTTGATGGAGTGAGACTAGAAATGCATGGTCATACTTAAATAAGTTGATATGAGATATCAAACTTATTTTTTTGTTGTAGTGTACTCAAAATATCAAGAAATATGAGATTGGACTATACAAGTGTGACTATTCCATGACTTGTGTTCAATCTAGACATAAAGGATAAAAGGATATAATACATGAAAGAATTATTACAAAAAGGTTATATCAAATCACGACTTCTTGTAACTTGGGTAACAATGATGTATTGCTAGATGCCACTCATTGCTTGTAACATTAGAAATGTTCCTCTATTACTACTAAAGTTACAATAGCCTACAAGGTCACACCCCATGGTTGAAGCGAACAGAATCCAAACACAGTTGGTACTGTGTTTAGTTGTCACATGAATTAATTAAATTTGATAGTTAAATATTAAACGCATTACATGTACAAACTTGTTGTACACAAATATAGAACATAGTTAAAATTAATATATGAATTTGATTCATATAAAATATTAATCGAATATAGTTTGTCGAAATTATTAAAATAATTAGTTATAATAATTTCGGTCAAAGATAAAAAAATAGGAAGTTAATATTCTTTTGGAAAAAATATAATGTTTTAATATTTTTAGTATGTTTCTTTAAAATGAAAAAATAATTATTCCATTTTTATTATGTGACATTAAGAAAAGGAATACAATCCCAAAATGTGTAAAGCATTCAAGCAAAAAGAAAAAAACCGAAAATGAGTGAACGATTAATAGTGTTATTTACTACGATGGTGAAGTCGTGACACGAAAATGGTGTTGTTTTCTTATCGAGAACACAATAGCGATTGAGTTTTAATCGAAACGTCGATTTGGTGGAACCGCAAAAGAATTAGGCGTAAAATATTGAACAACGCCAATGAAAGTTCGATCTATTAAGTATAGATTTTGCGCTTCGGTCGATCCGTGAGATATGACGATTCGACATCAAAGGTCCCGGAGCCTTGAGGCAATGGTGGAGAATCATTTTGTCGATGGATCGCCTATCTCGAGTTATATGTAGAATTTTCATCTCCAAGTGATCTGTTGCGACCTCAACATCTAGTATCGTTCGAGGGAATACACGACCCGTGTCGACACTGTAAGTGGGAGGCAAAACACGAAGTGCCGTGTGCGGTGGTAGTATGGAAAACATAACCCCGCACGACACTCGGTTGGTGGATGGGACATGCATATTCGTCAATCGACGCCGGATGACGTAAATACGCATTGGGGACGTCATCAACTTCTAGTGGATGGCAATCCACATCGATTGGAATCTTTACGAAAGATGTTTAAGGAGGATGATGTATTACCGATGGCATCCACCAGTGAGGGCCCTCGTTTGTTGCGAGTTATGGAGGATCGGACAATGAATCCGATGTGGATCCACCTCGGGAGCCGGGCTCGACGTGCGAAGTTGGACTATTTTCAACCGGAGCCCGCTCCAATTGTACTGAAGATGTTGAGGCGGTTGAACGAAGAAGAAGAAGATCCG
This sequence comes from Gossypium rotundifolium, assembly GCA_025506655.1. Lineage (NCBI taxonomy): Eukaryota > Viridiplantae > Streptophyta > Magnoliopsida > Malvales > Malvaceae > Gossypium > Gossypium rotundifolium. Next base: position 113,404,596 of record CP106729.1, read on the forward strand.
CTATTCAGGGCATACTCGCCTCCAGTAGCACATGCATAATGTCGATCTATCTCAAGATGATGCATTGAGTTTCTGAACTACCACACGGACGCGTGACCAGTACAAATTCTTCGTTGGATTCGGACCAATTAGAAGTTGGTAACCGTTTTCCAACAAGAACACTTTTCTTGGTGCATTGAAACAATACTGAGATCGAGGCACGGGTTAACTACACCATGGTTAAATCAAAGCTCGATAGAGTGCGAGGAAGTGTCAGGCAAGACGGCACATGTGCATGGAAAATCATGGCGTCGTTGAGGAAAAGGACGGGGATGTGGGAGGTGAAGAAGTACAAAGGTCCGCGATACATGTCTTACCATGCAGTACCACTATGTGTTCAATGATTTGAATAACACTAATATTATGTAATGTTGCATTATTTAACGTGCCGTTGACATGTGTAACACAAGATCATCCGAGGATGGATTCGGACATGTTGGTGATTTAATAATCCCGACGGTGAAGGCCGATCCCAAAACTACGGTCTTGCGGCTTTAATTGGCAATATTCGTAGCCAAATGGGGTACACGCCCTCATGTAAAGGCTTGGATAGCCAAGCGTAAGCGTTGGAAAAGTTGCACGGTCGGTGGGACGCCTTCATATAATGAAGTGTGGCGATGGTGTAAGAGTTTGAGAGATATGTCCTGCAAAGACAATGACATTGAAACGGAACCGGCGTACTACAATGATCATCCGCTCCGTGGATGCGCGGTGTTCAAGCGCTGCTCGGACATTTAAGCAATGCCGAGATGCTTTTACATCGCAAGCCATTGGTACAAATTGACGGTACCTTCATGTATGGTAGATATACGATCGGCTATTGCTAGTCGTGGCACAAGACGGCCGTGGGAGAATCCTTCCGATTGCGTTCGCAATAACACCGGAGTCACCGATGGTAGGACTTCTTCCTATCTAGGTTAAGGAGGCATGTGCGCCTCAACCCGACATATCGTTATATCGGATCGGGGCCCGGAATACTTGCGGCAATAGAACGCGAGGAAGCATGTGGCATCAAACACACCATCGATATTGCACGAGGCATGTGGCATCCAACTACTATGGGCAACACCGATCTAAAAGACGTAAAGCGGCAAGTGACCGATATGGGTATGAAATTTCTATTAATATAATTTCTTTTGAAATTTTCGATTTATTCGCAATTTGAATAGTGGTATGTAATATTCGATATCAACGTATATTGGCGGTACGAGATCAATAAAGACCGTTTTCACGAGATGTTGGCGGTTTGCATGAAGATAACGAGAAAGCGCGGACTACATGCAATATTCCTTTGAACAGTGGACACAAGCATATAATGGCCACGATATGGTCATATGACCACAAACTCGGCCGAATGCATAAATTACGTGCTAAAGGAACCCGTCATCTGCCGATTACAACGGTTTTGTGGGAGACATATTTTCGTTTAAGCGGCACTATTTACGAAGAAGCAATGAGTTATCGAGGCGATGCAAGGAGGCCATGTATGGAGCCGAAGGTCTTGCAAGAAATTAACCGTGGAAGGCACGGCGAACACTATGCACACGCTTTGTCACGATCGCGACGACCTATGGTTTCGTGTCACGGAGTTTGATGACCAAGCCAAGGTATTGTTGGCGGGCATTATCGTACACTTGACAAATAGGACATGCGATCGTGGGATATTTGATGCACCGTTACCCATGTGCTTATGTACTTGCGGCTTGTCATAATCTTCGTCTTGACCCCATGAGCTATGTCGATGAAGTCTACAAATTAGAAAACATGTACAACGTGTGGAGACACGTATTCCACGATCCCGGATGAACGTAAGTGGCCTCCAGTATCGCTTGCACCGTATAAGTGCTGCGGATAGAGAATTGAGACGAAACCAAAAGGTCGACCTTCCTCGACTAGAATACGCAACAATATGGATATCCGAGAACCGAACCAACCAAAGTCGGTGGTGCAGGTGGTGTAGGAACCCGGCCATACATCTCGCTTTCGTGTCCAAATCGGACTAGTTGACCGTGTTCTTAGCTTGTTTGTCTCTTCTTTGGCTATGTAATGTACATTTTTTGGAGGAAAACGGTGAACTTTTGTACAATAACTCAATTTATTAAATATAAGATAATTAATATTAAATTACAAACACAAATAATAAAACAACGTATATTAAGGTGGTACGAGATCAATACAAAAAATTAAATTACAAAAAAATTAAAAAATTAAAAAAGTAAATTAAAAAACAAACTCAAATTGTATTAAAAATAATACAACTTAATTAAAAAAATTAAACCAAACCTATTTTGTCAAAGTTATTAAAATTAAATAAATTAAAAAATTAAATTACAAAAAAAACAAACTCAAATTGTATTAAATATATTACAACAATTACAAAAAAAAATCAAACCTATTTTGTCAAAGTTATTAAAATTAAATAAATTAAAAAATTAAATTACAAAAAAAAACAAACTCAAATTGTATTAAATATATTACAACTTAATTACAAAGAAAAAAAATCAAACCTAATTTGTCAAAGTTATTAAAATTAAATAAATTAAAAAATTAAATTACAAAAAACAAACAAACTCAAATTGTATTAAATATATTACAACTTAATTACAAAAAAAATAAACCAAACATATTTTGTAAAAGTTATTAAAATTAAATAAATAAAAAAATTATATTACAAAAATAAAACTCAAATTGTATTAAATATATTACAACTTAATTACAAAAAAAAAATAAACCAAACATATTTTTTCAAAGTTATTAAAATTAAATAAATTAAAAAAATTAAATAAAAAAAACAAACTCAATTTTTATAATATATATTACAACTTAATTACAAAAATTAAATAAACCAAACATATTTTTTCAAAGTTATTAAAATTAAATAAATTAAAAAAATTAAATAAAAAAAACAAACTCAATTTTTATAATATATATTACAACTTAATTACAAAAAATTAAACCTTAATTACAAAAAAATTAAACTCAAAATTTTAATTTAATTTACAATTACTCAAATTATGGGGTTTAGGGTTTAGTGCGGATGTCGGTGGGAACCAGTGCCACAGAGGGGTGGGCGATTCTCACGCTACTGGATTCCTCCTTCTTCTAGCTTCCTATGGGGTTGTGGAACCTCAAAGGGAATCCGTCCTCTCGGCGGTGGGTGCAGTTCGGGTGTTGCGATGATGACCCACCTTGATAAAATAATGACCTGAGGTGTTTGCATAAACCACGGCGGGGTGATCGCATCCCGTCACGGTGAAGGAGTCAGTAGAAAGAAGCGCTCCCGACGGCACCTCCTCTAATCCCACACCCGATGTCGGCCTCACGATCGGTGGCTAAAAGGAGTTGTCGGAACGGACTCGAACCCGACCATGGATTCCAACCTGGGGGACTAGAAAAGGAAACATATATGGCCAATCCAGTATGTCGCCGCCAGTAAGTCCACATTATGCTCATCATCGAGCACCTCAGAGCCACGGAATCGGTTGTCGACATCCAAATTGCCGCAGAACCCGATCCGACTGGTGCATCTCCACGGTCGCGTAGGTGATTAGCGGGACCTTAACGTGCTAACTGCTCGGATTTTGGAGGAACTCCTCTCGAATTATCGCCAATTTCGGATCCTTATACTGGTGTCCATTGAAACTATATTAACATTACCAAAATATTAGTTATATACATAAATACTAAATTATAATAACGAAATTGACACTTACTTGTGATTCCACCGTTGTTCCAATAGGAGCCAGATATCCTCAAGCGAGTCGTATTCCAACATGACTTCTCGGATGGTTCCACCTAATTAAATAAACTCTTAGCATGCAATTATACTATAAATCTACGACATAATTGAAAATATAATATTAAATTTACCTCGTTATCAATGGGAATGAATATGGTCGGTCGAAGTCGAGGGCGTAAAATGGAAATCGAAACCATGCCCATGACTGCAGAGTGATAGGCAACCTCCGATTTTTGCTTTATCCGACACCGCCGCCCCGCACATCTCCGATACAACCTCGATAGCACGGCAGACCCCAACCGAATTCACCGTACGCTCGAAATCAACAAGTTTGTGGAGCCATCTCGTGGACGAGGTTTCTAGAGACGTCCGCATCGATAGCCTCCAATTATCTCAAGTATGTATGCCGTGCATACCGTATTGTGTAGGTTATCAAAAAAAAAAAAAAAAAAAAAAGAACGAAAGAAATTGCCTTTCAAACCAATATTTTTGAAACCCGTCTCTTTGGTATTTTTTGGTATTTTTGGGATATTTGCCCCCAAAATGTGTGTAGGTTATCAAAAAAAAAAAAAAGAAAGAAAGAAAGAAAAAAGTTGGTTTAGCAGCCATTTTTGAAAATTCTCTCTAAAAGGTTCAAGAGAATATTTGTTGTTCATTCATTGACTAGATGGACATTGCATAAGGGAATTAGATTGAAAAGGTATATTTTCAACCTTGTTTCAACCCGATTCGTTCCCCGTACTTGGATTCATGGTTGTTGATCGCCGGAATAATTTTTTTTCGTTGCACCATGGGGCGTACCGGCATCCCAACAGTGATAGTAGAGCCACTTGTAGATACGGATTCATGATTAAATTGATTGGTTGATGCGATTGTATGAGATACATGCTGTTTGATTTGATTTATTTGATCTGTCTTATGCATATATGATACAGGTAATCTGCTTAATAAACTGTGTATGATTAATTTGTTAAACATATGTAATAATATGTTCCTCTCAACCACTGATTAAATGTTAACCATTGATTTTGATGTCTATTGGGTCTTATATATTATTTGTTAAGCGCTAACTAATTTGTCTTGGGGAAGTGAGGTTTTTGTTATTCAAAGTTAATAGTTACCTTGTTGGTAATATTCAAAAAGGAACAAAAGTTGTTCTAGTAAGAAGGCTCATAGATCGAAATGTTGAAAATATTTTGTTTTTGATAAAAACTGTCAAAGAGTGATGATCTAAGTGCAGTTTCTTACATTCCATCGGGGTTTGCCGCTGTCCGAGCAGGGGGCTCTGCCCCATGACCCCTATGTGTACGCGACATTAATTGTAGGGACAATTTTTTATTCACATTAACAAGCGATTGAATAAAAAAACATATCATATGTTTTATGTTATGATTGATTTGCACGGTGGTTGGAAATGAATAGTTATAGCCTGATAGCCCATTTGATTTATAATATACAAAGGTTATAATCTTATAAATTGGGCCTATGTGTCATGCCTTTCTATTTTTCTATTGTATTTCTCTTCTCATACTACTTCCTCATATGTAAAACGAGTTGCACCCTTAGGATACCTTTCGATTGTAATTGTAAATTATACGAGCTGTTGCGAACTAAAGGAGATGAAGGTTGAGCTATCTAAAGTGGAAAAGAAGCTTGAGAAGCGACTTGCACTCTTAGGATACCTTTTGGTTCTCCCATTGGCTTCGGAGGAACCACCTTAGTTTTATGGGCTATAATTATTGCATTTATTTACTGTTTTATTTTATTCATGTATGTGATCCAATGGATGATATGTTAGCATGCATCTTATAGGAAATTGATAAGACAAATTAAAGGATTAATTGGACTAATGTTGACCATTAATGGTGAGATGAATTGAAAAAAAAAATACCATCAATAAAATATTAAGTTAAGATTGCCTTCCAATATTTACCCTCGTTAAAGCCACGATCAATATGAGGGTTCTGCTAAAGCGAAGTACTTGTATCTATATTGGTCAAACGCGAAGAATAAGCAAGTGATATTCGTCAGTTATAATATTGGTTAATAACATAACTAGGTTACTCTAATAGGATTAGAAACCAAGAGGCAAGAAATTTGGATAATCATGAGGTGATTGAAACAAGAGTTGTCCACCAAATAATGAGTTACATATGATGTAATTAGTAAGTGTTGCTTACCTAAATAACAATAATCTTGAGAGTAAAGCTAAAACTAACTTGAAAGGAGGTGAAATATGGATCATTACCCACTTGAAAAACTTTAAAGAAAGGATTTTTCGAAATTAATGAGGGCCATCTATTTTGAATAAGATAGTGGGAGCATCTTTTGATAAAAGCCCTTTTAATGATTATAATAAACTTGGTAAATTTACTAATGAACATGTTTTATTATTGTAGGTTTATTATGGAAAACAACTCAAACTCTTTATCTTTGTGATCTGTCCTTGAGAATGACAAGTTAAATGGCTTAAACTTCCTTGACTGGTTCTGTAACTTGAAGATTGTCCTCAAACAAGAATGAAAATTATATGTCATTGAAGAACACGTTCCTAATGAATCAGCAGCTAATGCCTCTAGAGCTAACAAAGAATCTTGTAAGAAGCATATTGATAACATGGTAAATATAAGATGTCTAATACTTGTCACCATGACTCCTGAATTTCAAAAACAACATGAGGATATGGTTGCCTATGATATGATCAAGCACCTCAAAGAATTATGAGGGGCAAGCACATCAAGAGAGGTATAAGACCTCTAAAGCTCTGTTTCGATGAAAAATGGTGGAGGGAACTACTGTGGGAACTCATGTTCTTAAGATGATAGGTTATATTGAAAGCCTTGAAAAACTTGGATTCCCTCTAAATGACGAATTGGCCACCAATGTTATCTTGCAATTGTTGTCCAATAGTTTTAGCCAATTTATCCTTAATTCAACATGAACAAAATTAATAAAACTTTACGACAATTACTAACATGTTGAGAATTACTGAAAGTAATATGAAAATTGTCTGCTTATTTTGCCCTACTTGAGTCTGCTTATTTTTTTTAAGACCCACATATGTATCTTGGACTCCTAATTAATTTTTTTAAACGTGAGTAACCTTAAGGCCCACATATATAACTTGGACTCGTAGTTAATTTTAGCTAATAAGCTAAATTAATTACCCAATTGTATAATTTACAAAAGATCTTAATTATGTTAAAATCGTGACTTTACTTCATTAAAATACTTCCATAACTTTATTTAATTTTATTTCACTCCAAATAATTAAATAACATGGTATCTTAATCTCTTAATTCAACTTTGGATTCCAAAGCATTATGTAAAAGCATCAACAATAGGAAGCCAAAACTCTCTCTCTCTCTCTCTCTCTCTATATATATAAAACACATCTACGATATCGTTTCTTTTGAGTCTCAGCTCTCCACTCGTTTGCAATTCCGAGAAACGAACATGATAGCCCAAAATATTATCCTTAAAATGCTTATCATGACACCATTCAAAATTAAAAATGGTGGTGATCACCCACCATGTGGCCGGCTAAGGCTACCCGAACTCAGTTTTTATGTAATATTAGATAGATATACAGATGCTATTACATCTGATTGGATCTGTAAGGAGGCATTACCCCACCTGCTGGTGGTGGTGGTACACCTCCCTGGCTTGGCATTCGCATCATTCCGGGATTCGTTTGAGGCATTGAGGATGGTGGTATGTAAGGATGATGATTACTCATCTGCACTGGCATGCATTGCTGTGCCACTGCCGGAACAGTTGAGGTCCATCCACCTGAAGGCTGAGGCGGCATTGTAGGTTGTTGTAACCCTGAAGCATATGGAGTCCCATTGTATTGATGAGCAGCTGGACCACCCATTGCTTGAACTGGCTGTTGCCCCAGTGTTGAAGGCTGAGGGTTAACCATGGCCGGGTTAGGGATTGTGTAATCTCTGCTCCGATCATTGTTGACCTGTAACGCAACCACCAACCATATTAATGTGGCAATCTCGAGATCAAACAAAATCAGCCATGTAATTCAAACAAAATTTAAAAACAACATAGCAGGATTTGAAGGGTAGGACTACATGGCTGAGACACTACCCCCTCCCTTTCCCTCCTCGCACCCTTATAGAAAACATAATGAGCAAGTGCAAAGAAAATGCGTGGCTATCAATTTTGCCACCAAGCTGAATTATTGCATCAAAACCAATCATTTAGATAACAATCAGTAAATTGTATTGTCCAAATACCTTTATACTGAGATCTGTGTGGCGTGAATATGAGAGATGGAGCTTGCAAAATCCTCCATCGTATATGCAGTGCCCTTCCAAGGTGTCCTTAGCCAAAACAGCTGTCTGAACATCTGCAAAACATGAAAGCATTACTACTTAAATTTAAGGGAAGACTGGAATAATGTGTCCAAACTCTTTTGTATGTTCTTGCCTTGAATATAAAAAGCATAATGGATTAGGTAATAAATTCTAATGATTAATTTATATGAATAAGTAGGGTCAATTTAAAAATATAACCCTTTCACCAATAGTCAGAAATTACCAAATGTGAATAATGGTCTTTTGAACAAGACCATTATTCACATTTGATAACATGTTCGAATATTACCTGGGTACTGAATTAGTGCCTGTAGTCCACCATTCTTATCAAACATGGCAATCTTTTGAACGGGACCAAAAGCAGAGAAGACCTAACACAGGACAACGACAAGAGAGAATGACAAATATAATCAGTGTTAGTTGAGGTACTATACAGACAAATAAAAGTTGCTTTCAGTAATACCATGTGTAGCACATCCAAGGTAACAGCATACTGCATGTTCTCGATTGATGCAAGTAAAACATTACTTTCTGGTTCAAGTTTTTTCCCATCAAGACCCAAACTAAACTGCAATGACGACAAATGAATTTCATTAATAATGAAAAATTTAAAATAAAAAAAATAACAAATACTACCGAGTCCAGTGCAGTAGCGCAGGAATATTAAACTCTCTAGTATAAAAATCTTGATGCATGCAACACCTTAATGAGAAACACAAGTATTTAAAAATTTTATGGGAAGTGACATGGATCAAAAACTAAGGTTTTCTGATCTAAGAAACTGTATCATAAATAATTCACAGAGAATAAATGAAAATTCTAACTGCTATTGAGAGACACAATTATTAATAGTATGTTCTTTACCTGGCCACTTCCATCTATAGCCGAAGGAGCAACAGGAAGATAGGGATTGGTATAATCTCTGAAAGAAATGGGCAAACAATATGTACAATTACTATAAAATAGTGAAAAATGGAGAACACTAGCAGATAGATGAGTTGCACACCCCAGTGAAGGGTGAAGCAACACATGTAAGAGATGAATGATGTACATAATAAAATTACTATCTGCCAGGAAAATAATTGTTTCATAAACAATCTGGAATCAATTCGGTACTATGAATCTGGAATCAGATACAAAGAGAAGATAAAGGAATACCTGCTTCTGTGGCTCTGAAACTTCACACTCAAATCTGTATGAGCAGAATAAGTAATCCTAAGTGTACATGGAGATATATTTTCAGAAAGCAGGTACCTGAAAACCCAGGACAAAGTGAGTACAATGTGCACGAAAACCTTCAAAAACAAAAGGAACATAAGCTGCAAAATTACAACCCTCGCTTGGACTATAATTCTAAATCAGTGAGTTGTCTCTATCCTTTATCCAGAACTAAAACAATCCAAATATGTGAGGATGTTGTAACACCTAACAGAAACAATCTGCCAAAAGTTCAAGGGCCCAATATACATATGTGCTCAATGTAAGTGGACCACATCTAAAGCTAAATGGTCCATTACGGTTGGACTAAATACCGTGTCTAACAATTAATACAACCGTCACCTAGGGATGATTCGTCCATCCAAGGCACTTTTTGCAGATGTGGCTGTTTCTGCATCTGAAAACTGCACCAAAGCCTACACAAAAAGCAGGATATATACTGAGCTTAATTCAAAAGCCAAAAAAAAACAACAGATACCAAAAGAAAATTTAATTCATTGACCTGAAATCCAGCTGTCTTCTCAAAGGTAGTAATTTTATGCACAAATCCAAAAGCTGAAAATACCTACATTATTTAATACTTTTACAAAGATGAACTAACAAAAATCAAGCAAAAGCACTCCAAAAAGCAATTCTGATCTTCAGTTCCGTAAAAGGTTTGCCAGAAAATAAGGAACAGAGATAAGTTAACATATCCACAATATTCAGCATGGAGACAACAATAGAACTTATTAACAGACTACAGTTTGACAAACTCAGATTTTACAAGGAAATTGACAAGATCAGTACATGCTAAATTAATTTCACCAGCATGGTGGAATGCCACAAAAGATGAAAAGATTGAAGATGAAAAAACCAACAAAGGAGTTCTATGAAACCTCAGAAATTTACAAATAAAACCAGGCTACAGATCAGACTGCTCAAATTTCATTTTGTATCAAGTTCTATAAAATAATAATTCTCTCAACTTATAAGTTAAGAAACTAATTCAATCACCATTCTTCCCTAAGGATAAAATGTAAATCTCCAGTCTCCACCTGCTTCAAATAAATTGTAGGAAACTGCAGACAAGGGGACAGATATTAATTGCTCTATGATTTTAATCATTAAAGCCTATGAAGGAGGATGTCAAAGGCAATAGTTGCTATAAGCACCAGATTCTAGAATCAGAATCAGGCTAACCCCAGGCAGAAAGAAGATACCGCTGACTGAGGACTAACGATAGGCACCTAATTGTAAAAGATTTTGATATATATTTATATATGCATTGTATAGCGCATATATATACATAGACCACTCATGTCTCTATAAAAAGTTGGAACGTACCTAAGATAATTAACCCGGTTCTTTAGTAGAATTATATCCAGGCAAACAATTAACTCCTAAAAACAGATATATAGAAAATAAAAAGAGAAAACTGAGACTGTGACAACTAGCTCCCACATATTACTCCTATATCATTGAGGGCTTATATTAATAATTATACATAAAGTTTTATCCCAAAATGGGGAAAGATAAATATGTTAGCATGAGCAGAAACAGACAGAAGGATCTTTCGATCTTTCACAAGCTAATGTTGATGACAGTCCAATTCTGTGAATAAAGGGCACAATGGACAAGAACCAAAGCCGGTTACATGGATGATTGGCTGCCTAATCAAAGTTTCTAAAAAGAACTACCAATTCAGGGAGGCACTTGCCTTAAGCACCTTTTGTTCTAATAAGACAGTGCCCTATGCACCAAAGCATGCACCTCCCTCAATGCTACCATCGATTCAGGGTCTGAGACACTTGTTTGGACATTGCTTCACCTTATTGCCAAGAAATCTGAAGTACTTGACTACCTTGTTCATGTTCAATGAGGAGTGACGATTTTGACACTCAGCAAAAACTAGCAACTATCATATCGAACAAATATATAATACAGACCATATATGCAAAAAAAAAATGTAAATGGAGCACAAACTTCATTGCCAGTAGCAGGACAAACAAAAAACATAGTGACACCAAACATCTAAAAAGTCCAAGGGTGATGGATGCACATGAAGAAGAAATGAAAAAAAAAAAAATCCTAAATGGTAGGAATAGGAGGTAAGTAAGGAAGAGTAAGGAAGAGAGAGGCAGTGTTAAGGAAAGGAGAAAGGAGACAAACACACATGTTCTCTTTCTCACGATGCACTAAGCTGCCATTGGAGATTATTCCCTTGACATGATCCTGCTGATCCATTCACATTCATGTCAAAACACAAAAGCTTTTCTCCAAAAGAGCGTGACAAAAACTACACAATCCTAGTTATTACATAAACTCATATCAAACAACAACTTAGAAATAGTAACTTCACACCCTTCTAAACCAAAAGGAGAAAAGACATTCGCCATCCTTACCAAGTGCAATACATCTATGGAAACAAGCCGTGCATCTTGACCTTCGATTGTTACCAACAGTACATTCCCGGCAACATCTGCAGTCGTTTTGTTGTTTACAATTTCTTGCCTGTTAGAATATTGCAGGTAGACCGTTTTACCCCTTACTTGAGCAGGCTCTGAAGATGAAGCATAATACGATATCATGGCAATAGCTTGATTCAAGTCAGCCTAAGAAGGGTAAACAAAAACATATATTTAATTAATAACTTCATTAATATGGTGGAAGAAATTTGACCAGAATTTAAAAAAAAAAAAAATCTGATTAAACTTACGAATTCAATGAAAGCTTGATTACGATTGGCTCCAACATTGCACTTGGTGTTAACAACCTTACCAAATGGCTTCCCCAGCTCGATCAACTCTTCCTCCGTACACTCCCATGGCAAGTTTCTCAAATGCAGCACCTTAGATGGGGGTTGAGTGTAACGGAACTGCGGCTGACTTGATACCGAGGCCATCCCGTTCGGAAATCAACCCCTCTAAAAATCTTCGGCAAGAGAAGACAGATCAGAAACCCTAGATGCCAAAAAAATATGTGTTTAATTCAAAATCAAAATATATACATAGATCAATCAAAACAGGGAAAATGCAATGAAATTATGGGAATAAAATAAACCTGAAAACAAAAAGAAATAATGAGAAAATCCGTGGAAACTTCTGAAGTTCGTTAAGTTAGGGTTTCAAGGAATTTGAGATAAATTGGTATGGTAGATTTTCCTTTCGTTTTGGTTTTATTAAGGGATGGGTATCGTCCTGGGCTTTTGGCGCCGATGGGCGTTATGTATTAGGGAAGGAGAGATTGGATTGGATTGTATTGACCCTTCTTTTATTACTTTTCTTGAGAAACGAAAGGAGCGGACTTTACCCGACCCGAGGCAGCGGCATTTCTTTCCGTTTTGGGCCTTTTGGCCACACAGCGTATTCGGATTCTTAAACTTTGGTGCCCACGTTGCTGTGGAATATAAAAACGTGCAACTGGAGAATTATTTACGACTACTTTTGAAAAATCTAATATTTAGAAAAATTGTTTTTGAAAATTATTTTTAAATATTTTAATTTAAGATTTAATTTTTTAATACTATTTTAAAAATTATCTTTGAGAAATAAAATTTTCATATTAGACATTGTAAGACCCAATTTCTGACCCGAGCCCAATACCTCAAGTTAAACAATAAACACAAACCCAAATAGTTAATAGCCCATTATTTTCAACAGAGTCCAAAACGAGGCCCAATGATAGCAGAAAATAAAAAACCCTAAGGGTTTTCAGCATTACTAGCGCCGCAACTATCCCACCTCAGCTAGCATTCGTGCGCAAGACACGGCCCTCTCGCGACGTGCACTGTTCCACAACTCCACGTCAGAGACATGAGCCACCACGCACCAACAAACAGGCAAACTGATAGTTGTAAAACAGGCTATAAAAAGCCAAATCAAATCTGTAAATGGGGGATTTTTTGGATAGCAATACAAAAAGAATACAGAAGTTTTTGATGCAAATACACAATAGCAGTTGATAAAAGCGAACTTTTTGATAAAAAAAAGGGAGATATTTGAATATAGAGTAGAGTTTCAAAGGTAATTTTCGCATATCTTATTTGTTTTATATAGCTTTTTTTTTTTTTTTTTACATTTTCTAAAAAATCTGAAAGCAAAGGAAAGGGTAAGAGGCTTACCAGGCCTTCGTACTTGCGCGCGATCGGTTACCTGACCGGTGGAGACACCGCGACAAATGAGAGGTTTAAGGGTCAAACCCTAGAAAATAAGAAGCAAAAAGGGGGAAGCTTTGGTCTTGGTTTTCAAAGCCCATTTATTAGGGGGAAATCCGTGCGCATTTATCCAAAATGAGTAAATTACGCGTTTAGTCATTCTTACTTACGTCCTATATCGGTTTTTTTTAAATTTTACCCTAAATTTAATCTGTCATTCACTTTGGTCTTCGTTGAAAGCACCGTTTCAAAGGGGTGGGGTTAATTTCTACTTTGGTCCTCCTATGTTGCGCGTTTTTTACAATTTAGCTTTTTTTTATTTTTTTATTTTAAATTCGGCCCACCGCTTCTGTTTTTAATCTAATTTAGCCCCTTTTCGAATTATTTTATTTTTTATTTAGAATAATCTTTTATTTCCACTATTGCTCTCATTATTATTATGAAATTAAATATTTTTATTATTTAATTATCGTGTTTTTACTAGTACTACTGTTCTATTATTAACATTTCCTTTTTTTCATTATTATTTTTATATATATATATATATATATATATATTATTACTACTATACTACACTTATTATTATATTTATCATTATATTATTTTATTACTAATATTTTTCTTTATTGTTTTAATTTTTTACATACTATTATATCTATTTATATATTATGGTTTACTTTATTTTTTATATATATTATTATTTTTATATTTATTATTTTTATTATTATCAATATACCTTTATTTCTTTTACTACTATTTTTTATTATTGTTAATATCATTACCATGATTTTTTATTCATTATTAATTATTTATTATTATTTTGTCTTTTGTTATTATTATTACTATTTGTTTTATTTGTTACATATCATTTTGTTATTATAATATTATTACTTTTTCCCATTTTGTGTTCATTATTATTATTCCTTCGTGTTTACATTTTTACATTTTTATTTTTTATTTTTCCCCAAAAACTAATAAAATGTTTTTACAAAGGTAATATTTCGTATCTGGGGAGTTCGAGAAATCGTGCCCAATCGTGTTGGGTTTCGATTTTTCATTCGTCTGGATCACTAAATATCCTTTAAAGATTCTGATCATATTTTCGAAAATAAGACAATGTTTCGTGTTTGGAAGTTCGAGAGATTCGTGCTCAATCGTGCTGGGCCTCGATTTTCTATTCGTTCAAACAACTAAATATCCTTCGAAGATTCTTTATCGTATTTTTTTAAATAAGGCAATATTTCATGATTGGAAATTCAATGAATCATGCCCAATCGTGCTGGGTTTCGATTTTTAGTTTGGCCAAATAGTGAAATACCATTTTTAAATTGCAATACATGAATTTTGGGAAATCATGAAATGATCTTGGTATCGAGAGTTTGAAGCATCGTGTTCTATCGTGCTGGATGTGATATTTCATCTCTTCGGAACAAGAGAGTTTCGATATCCAATTCGAGTTATCCAAGCATTGTCAAAGATTTATATTTTAAAATCTTTTCTAATTTTTGATATTAAGGACATTAATCAATCAATACGATATCAATTTTGGGCGTTGCGAGGGTGCTAATCATTCCTTGTGCATAACCGACTCCCGAGCCCGTTTTCTTAAAATTCGTAGATCAAAATATTTTCTAAAGTGACCCAATCGCACTTTTAAAAAAAAGTTGGTGGCGATTCCGTTTTTCTTTTTAAAGTCGGCCCGTTTTCCAAACAAAAAATAGTTTCGACAGACACAATGCTGTAAAGTAAAAATATGTGTTTAAATAATATTTAAATTCGTTAATATTATGATATTTGAATAAGAATCTAAAAAATGATTTATTATAACTTATTATTGATATATAAAATATAAATTATGAATATTTTTAATTAATTACTATTAATGATTATTTATTTGTAAAATTTAATTTGAATATATAAATTATATTTTAAATATTAAAGTATAATAATTACAAATTTAAATATATAATGTTATATATTTGAAATAAATTTTGATAAGAAAATAATTGTATAGGTAATTTAAATATTACTTAAAATACATAAGTCATTTGACTCCAAAAGTATTTTTCCCACGCGCAAAAACTAAAATTGCTTTTGAATATAGGTACAAAAGCATTTTTCATTTCAAAAGTTGTTTTTTTAACATTGTTTATGGCTCCAAATAAAGTTTTATTAATCCGTTGGGAAAAATAGAATTTAAGTTTAACTATTACAAATATAAATACAATACAAGTATAAATATATGTCCAAACAAATACCATGTAAAATTAAGCCAACTATGAAGCACAATCAATGAAAAAAAATAAAATAAATCCCATCCATAGCAGATAAATATGTTGAAACTGAAACCTCACATATCGCAATTGCACATAATAAGGTTTGAACATGAGTACTCAAAAATTTAAAAACTTCACCTTAACCAACAATACTAAAACCTAATTCCCCATTGAAAAATAAATAAATAAAAATTAACATTTTCAATTATTTAAATTTATAAACAAATTTTATGATGATGATCAAAACCACTTAATATAATTTTCTTTTATAAAATGTGAAAATAATAAGTAAACAATGAACTTATTGAAGAAAATTTTAATTTAATTTATTTCTTTTGGTATTATCTTTTAAACATTTCACATTTAAACTTTTGCTTTGTTTAAACTAACTTGAAATGCTTTAAAAATTTAAAGATGAAAATGTAAAATAAATTTTTCATAATTTAAAATTTACATTTATTAAATTTTAATTATATTTTTACTTAAATATTTTAAGTAATATACTAAATAGATAAGTTAAATTTAGCATTTAATGTTTGGATTATTTTGTACCTATAAATAGATAAGTTAAATTTAGCATTTAATGTTTGGATTAATATATTTCGTACCTAAGTTTGACACCTTTTCTAATAGGGTATCTGTGTTATTTTTAGTCCAATTTGGTATATGTATTTGACAAAAGTTATATATTTTGGTATCCAAAGATAAAAAAGTTAACTTTTTAGTGTTTAATTTAGGTTTTAGGGTTGATTTAATGAAAGTTAATTGCTAACATCATTAAGTTTGATTTTTCCATAATTTTGTTAATAGAATAAACTTAGTGCTAATTGTGAACTTGTTTAATTTCGTTTAAACTTATTAAATATAATCTAATGAATGTCATTTAATTCCAATTTTAGGGTTGATTTGATGAAAGTTAATTGCTAATATTATTAGCTAATTATGAATTTTCATCAAATCAATTCTAAAACCCAAATTAAACACTAAAAAGTTGACGTTGTTATCTTCATATACCAAAATGTATGACTTTTGTCAAATACAGGTACCACTTGGACCAAAAAATAACAATGTACCACATTAGAAAAAAAAAATGTCAAACTTTCGTACCAAATTATGCACTAAGCCTTAATTTCAATATTTAATTTTTAACATTTAACTTTTAGTTTATCAAACAACACTTAATTTAAAAAAATTAAAAATTAACACGGGTTCAAACCATGTCATTCCCACTCCTTCCCCCAAAATTGTAATGATAAAAAATGCTCTCTTTTTTGTTCTCCCTTGTTGGTAGCAATGATGCCTTGGGTAAGTCAATTGCTCCTAGTGATGGTATTGGTCATTTAATCAAAAAGTTAGGTTATAGGAGGATGATCCACCCGAAGATGGTGGAATTGCTATAGATCTTCTTAGTCTTATGAAGGAATCTTTTAGAAATCTTTCAATTTGAATACCAATAATTAGCCTATTGAGGAAGATGATGATATTGATTTCATTGATGGAGACGTGATCACAAACATGATAGATGGAATACCTTCAATACAATTTTCAGAATGAGTCAACTCTTTTGTAGAGCAAAGCATGTAAAAAATTTTCATTGTCAATGTCAAACTCTTTGGCAAGAAGATTGATTTTGTTACTCATTTAAACAAGTTTGCGGCCTTATAGAAACCTTTGAACTCCATGCAACTCATGGACATGGACAATGAGTATTTTTGGAAAAGTTCAAATCTATTAACAAATATATTAAGGTGTTGATGGAGGTGTGACACCCCACACCCGACCAGGTCATTGGATTTAGATGTGTGACATCACATTACGTTGTCTAAGCAACTCAGACTATTTCAACTAGTATCATTAATTAAATTGTTACTCAAGACATAATAATTTACCATACATTCTTATCCATATGCAATAAGAGATTTAATGAGTATTAATTGATATTAATTTACGCAATTAAAGGTTCAATAAAGTCCATTGCGAAGTTAGGATTCAAATCCAAACTTTAACTATCAAAATTCTATAGTCTGTCTCGAGACAGAGAACTCCATATCTCGAGACAAGCCTCCCCTGTTTCACTATTTTTGCTTCAATGATTGACTGTCTCAAGACAAAGAGGTTCTGGTCTCGAAATAAGCAATAAGGAAAATTTATTTTAGCTTCAATATGCCCTTGTCTTGAGACACAAGCCATTCTGTCTTGAGACTTAAACCATGTTGTCTCGAGACTAGAATAGTTAGTCTCGAGACCTAAGTTGTTAATATGCACCAAATGATTAATTTTGATCTTGTGGTCTCGAGATATGTTCTTATTGTCTCAAAACTCAAATATAAAAGTGCGCTAAATAAACATTTAAATACATATGAACACCAACCAAATTATGCCTAAACTTATCTAACTTCACCCCAATTTAATATACATCATCATAACCTATTAAACATAAACACATACTTACCAAAACATCACATTCAATGCCACTTAGTCTTACATGGTTAATCTCATGATCTTTCACTTAACAAATGCATACAAGCATACCACATAGACATTGCAACTTTTGAAATAAAGCTTTATAATTCCAATTGCCAAAAGCATACCAAAACCTTCATAAAATAAACAAACCATCATAAGACTTAACCTAGGTACATGCCATTAACTATGCATACATACTAAAAACTATAGACTTGATTCGTGTTGAGCTGAGCTACTAACTTGGATGCTTTACAACTTTGATATACTAAAACTCGTACAAGACCTACGCATGAAAACAAAATCAACCGTATGTTGAGTAATGTGTACTTAGTGGCGTCATCATAATTCAAAGGCAATATAGCTAATGCCATTAAATTAAACCACATAGTTTCACAAATTGACAACTTTGATTTTAATCTCATGAATCACATAAGCTTTCATATTATTCAACTACTAAGTCACCCTATGGGTATTTGTGTTACAACATCATTTATCAGTAACTTCGACTGTCAAAACCATTTTTAAACGAAGTTTTGAAAAAGGGGATCGACTTTTAAAAATATGGAAATGGAGTCGCCACCGATCTTTTATTCTAGGTGTGATCGGATCACCTTGAGATGGATTATTTTAATAAATTTTTTTATTAAAACAATAATTTTGGTCTACGAAATTTAAGAAAATGGGTTCGGGAGTCGGTTACACACGAGGAAGGATTAGCACCCTCGCAACGCCCAAAATCGGTACCAAATCGGTTAATTAATGTCCTGATATCGAAAATTTGAAAAGATTCTAGATTACGATCCATTTACTTAATATATATTTGGACAGAATCATATTGGATGCCAAAGCTTCTCATTTCGAAGAAATAAAATGCCATACTCAGTAAGTTAGGGCACCCCATCTTATATTATCGAAATTAGATTTATCATTCGACATTCAATACTCGTACATAAAAAAATAAGAAGGATATTCAATTATTCGGGTCAAATGAAAAATCGCAACCCAGTAAGTTAGGGCACTATTTCTAAAAATTCCCGAATATAGAATATTGCCTTTGTTCTTTTGAAATTCTTATCTCGAGATGATAAAATATCACACACAGTAAGTTAGGGCGCAATATCTCAACTTCCCGAGAATAAGTTTTTTTATTTAAAATCGTGCATTTGATTTAAAAGAGAAAGGATACTCGGTTAGTAGGTTTTAAACGAGGAGAATCGGAACTCAGTAAGTTAGAGCACGATTTTCTCGAAACCCCTAAACACGAGCATTGCCTTGTGATCTTAAAATTGAAATGACATTACAACACTACCTCTTTTTGTAAGACATTATGGAATACTAATACATAAAGCAATATATTAATCCATACATCGAACATTGCAACAATGAATCACGAATAATTAATAATTACAAATTAACGAATTACAATTCATATGCTAGCAATAATCATATAATGAAATTAACAATAAAAATAGGCCATAAACATACATATGAATAATTTGAAATATAACACAACTAATTAATTAATGCTAAATGAATAATATTGTAAATGCGTAATTAAATTACAATACATACGAATGAACGAGGATTAAAAGGCTAATTTCCCATAATCAAAAGCAATATCTGAATTGGATCTAATCGATATAACATACTGATTATAGGGGCAAATTAAAGAACCGGAAAACGTTTAATGGATCCGATTGAAAAACAACACAAGAAAAGAGGATTAAGCGCATAAATATCCCTTCATATCAAAGCGCGCGGGTCTTAGTCGCATTCGGGTCAGGTCTCTGGGTGTAAGTCAATACGATGTCGTTTAAAGGCTATCATGATAAGCCTAAACGGCACCGTTCTGCTACCAAATTTAAAAACTGATTAAGAGCTTAAATCCTATCTGCTCTACCTAAATCGAAACCCTAAGTCCCCCTTTTGCTTTTGCTTCGTCACCGCAGAGGAGAGAAGGAAAATTCGGCCTTCTCACGCCATGATAATCGATGGTCAATGGCCGATTCAAAACCATCGAATGATTCTCCTTCAAACCAGGCCCGACTCAGCCTCGACGGACTCGTTTGTTTTGATTTTGACAAAAAAAGAGTCCGATCGATTTGACTTTCGCAGGTATGTTTTTCCCTTTTTATTTTCACATATAGCAAAATAAGAAGAGGAAACAAAAAATACCAAAATGGATTCGAAAGAAAAAAGAAACAGTCGAGAGAATAAAAGAACAACCTTTTTTTGAATCTCTGTTTTTTCTATTGCTGTATTATGTGTGCGTAAAAAAATACAGATGGATTCCTTGGTCTTTTAAAGGCCGAAAATTAAGAATCAAAAGCTAAAGAAAATAAAATTTTTGTTCTCTATACATTTTGTTGTCTCTTTGCTATTGGAGCCCCTGCTTTGCAGGTACGGCCATCGTACGGAGGCAGATATGGTGTGTGTGTGGGCATGAAGGCTTGCTGGCATTACGGAGGCCGTATGGAGGAGCGTGGTGGCGTGCGTGGGAATACGAACAGTCGCTTGCGTGGAGGCACACGCGAGGGAAGCTGAGGCGGTGTTGGAACACTTTGGAAAACTCTAGGGTTCTGCCTTGTTAAAATTATTTGGGCCCTTCGGGCCAGTTTCCAGATTGGGCTTGATTGTAAAAGGGTCTGGCATTAAAAAAACAGGTAGTGGTTTATTAATTTGGGTAGGCTGGTTTAGGTTTTAAATTTGTAATGGACTATTATGGACTGTTTAATTATTTTTGTGTTTTTTGGTTTCTGTTTTGGTTAATGTTTTGTTTGGCTAATGGGCCCGGGCAAATTTTAGGCCCTACAGCTGCCCCTCTTTTCTCATTATCATGTAACAGAATGAAGCAAAGATTTTAAAGAGGGCCAAATTTGCCCGGTCTTGTAAGATTTTGACCTCTTTCAGTGCCTTTCTTCTTTGAGTAGCTTTATTCCATCCCACTGCATCTTTAAGGGCATGAAGACTAACGCTTTGATCCAATTCGATGTAATTTCCTGGAGAAGAGATTTGTAGCTTCAATCTGCTCTGTCAAAACTTTATGGTGATAAGAATTCAGAGAGAAGAGATTTGTAACTTCGATCTTCCTACTGAGAGTTCTTGAAAATAAAGGTTGATCCTCAATAACCTCAAGGAGAAGGGATTTGTAGCTTCAACCCATTCCACTGGGACTTCGAGGTGATATAAATTCAGAGAGAAGAGATTTGTAACTTTGATCTTTCTGCTGAAACTTCTCAAAGATATAGGTTGATCCTCAATACACTCAAGGAGGAGGGATTTGTAGCTTCGACTTGCATCACTGGGACTTCGAGGTGATAAGAATCTAGAGAGAAGAGATTTGTAGTTTCGATCTTCTCACTGAAACTTCTCAAAATATAGGTTGATCCTCAATACACTCAGGGAGGAGGGATTTGTAGCTTCGACCTGCTCCACTAGGACTTTGAGGTGATGAGAATCCAGAGAGAAGAGATTTGTAGTTTCAATCTTCTCACTGAAACCTCTCAGAAATAAAGTTGGATCCTCGTTGTAAACTTAGGGAGACGGGATTTGTAATTTCAACCTACTCCACTGGAACTTCGAGGAGATAGAAATTTAGAGAGAAGAGATTTGTAGTTTCAATCTTCTCTACTGAAACTTTAAAGAAATAAGGATTGATCCTCATTGTAAACTCAGGGAGGAGAGATTTGTAGCCTCAACCTACTCCACTAGAACTTCGAGGAGATAGAAATTCAGAGAGATGAAATTCATAGTTTCAATCTTCTTTGCTGAAACTTCAAAGAAATATGGACTGATCCTCATTGTAAACTCAGGGAGGAGGGATTTGTAATTTCAGCCTACTCCGCTAGAACTTCGAGGAAATAAGACTTGTATGGCTTCGATCTGCTCTTGCAACTTCAGGATTGCCAGATCTGCTATCTTTGATCCGCTTTGCTCAGGAAGGCAAGATCTTCGAATTCACCGATGTTGCGACAACGTCCTCTAGGAGACCTGTGCTGTAAAATTAATTTTGTGTTTATGCTTATGCAAAATGGTTAGGATGCAATGATCAAAATGAATCTAATGCTCCTAACTAAATGTATTATGGATGGCATTTGTATGAATGCAGAATGTTATGAGAATGGTCTTTTTACAAAGATTAGGATGCAATGATCGGAATGAATCAAATGCCCTTAAATAGATGTGCCTTATGGATGACATTTGTATGAATGCAGAATGTCATGAGAATGATCTTTTTACAAAGATTAGGATGCAATGATCGGAATGAATCAAATGCCCCTAAATAGATGTGTCTTATGGATGACATTTGTATGAATGCAGAATGTCATGAAAATGATTTCTTACAAAGGTTAGGATGCAATGATCGAAATGAATTGAATGCCCCCTAAATAAATCTGTCCTATGGATGACATTTGTATGAATCTAGAATGAGAATGATTTCTTACAAAGATTAGGATGCAATGATCGGAATGAATCGAATGCCCCCTAAATAAATGTGTCCTATGGATGACATTTGTATGAATGCAGAATGAGAATGATTTCTTACAAAGATTAGGATGCAATGATCGGAATGAATCGAATGCCCCCTAAATAAATGTGTCCTATGGGTGAAATTTGTATGAATGCAGAATGTCATAAGAATGATTTCTTACAAAGATTAGGATGCAATGATTGGAATGAATCGAATGCTCCTAAATGTGTTTTGCATGATGCAGAATTTCATGAGAATGATCCCTGTTTAAGGTGTCATCGTTCATTGTTCATCAGGGTAATATGCTACCCTCTTGTTTGGCTGGTATTCTTGACAGAAAACCCGAGAAAACAAATATCTTGCTCAACAGATTTTCCCCACTGTAACTTCAAGGTTCATCTCATTGTGACTTAGGGGTATAGGATCTGAATCTCTTCCCATCTATCCCACTGCGACCTTGAAATGTAGGATTTATTTCTTCTTCAATCCATCACATTGCTATTCAAAGGTATGAGATCTGCATTATCTTCTATCTATCCCACTATAACCCAGGGGTATAGGGGCTGTAGCTTGTTCCATCAACTGATCACTCCTCGGGTGACCCAACCAGATGTGTATGTATGATGCTCGCGTGAATGTAGAATATCAATTTTTTCTCCGGAGAATGATTCCCATTTTACACCTAGGTTAATGATGCCCATTTTTTGTCAGGATTGTATCACCAACTATTTTTAACAGAAAATCCAATGAGATAGCCTCAACTTAGACTCTTATTTAATCTTGGTGAGTTTTAAAACAATAGTCCTATTTCAGTTTCTTATATTATTCAAAGAGTTTCCAGAGCAATATGCGAAACTCATTTTATGAAAATATTATTAGTCCACTAATCGTTATTTCAATGCAAAATGCCTGAAAAAGGTCATAACCATGGACAAGAAGGAATTTGATTAGGAGCATAACTCAAAACAAATAAGCTAAGCAAAAATGGCAATCGCAATCAAGAAAGAAATTTATTGTGAACATATTTTGAAAAGAATGATATAATCACAAATAACAAATTTAAAATGGGTAAAATTGACACTAGATGCCCCAGATATCGCAGCCTGAGCCTCTCTATTCAAACTTCTTGAGGACCATTTTAAGCTCAATATGTGTTTAGGGATCTGAAGTACTTTGTCGATGTCCCCAGACGTAGCATACTTCTTCATTGTTAATTCAGGCATAGCAAGACTGCCGTATGCCCCCTTTGATCAAACTTTGAGCCACCCTTTTCAGGTTTTTAACTCAAACCCTTTTGGTCTCAAAGCGCCCTTTGCGGGTTTTCGCCTTGGCCTCTCCTTTTTTCTTTCTTCTTTTTTTTTTTTTGAAAATTTCTATTTTTTCTTTTTTGATTTTTTTTTTTGGAAAACCCTTTTTTTTTTTTTGATTCACCAGAATGGGCAGGTCCTTGTCATCTATCTCATACAATATCCATACTTCCCCAAAACAGGCCTTCTTTGCTGCCTAAAGTCCTTCCTGATTTGGCATCATCTTTCTTCTGAAGTCCCTTTTGCATGGGAAAAAATCTTCTTCAAAGCCCTATCATGAAATTTTCTAGGGCGAATCATTTTTTTGTAAGCTCGCATCACCTGACCGTGAAAGATAGCTTTTAACATCAATTGATCATATTGAGATTGGATCTATTATGCCTTATCCAATTTTAGTTTTGATAGAATTTCGACTCCAATGGGCAAAACCAATGAGAAATGTATTGCCCTCGTGACAGTCTTGGCCAAAGTTTGATAAGCATAGAGGGTAAATAGTAACTTCTGTATGCCAATCCTTACTAGTCTCGGTCTTTTTATGATCTTTTGTTTTTCTTTTTGGCTACCTTTGTTGTATTGTAATGTGGTAGTTGATCTTTGAACAGACCACAAACTTTTGACATTGTGCGGTTAAATGTGATCTTTTTGAACTTTTTTTCAGTATTCTTTCTTTCTTTTTTTCTTTTTATTCTAATGACTATCAACTTTGTAATATTGGCATATGAAGTGACTTTTACCATCTTAGTGAAATAATCGACATCCAAAAAAATGAATCGATGTTGGCTAGAAGCTTTTGATGAGACTGGCTTGGTAACATCCATGCCCCACATATAGGAAATCTTATTTCTACATTGAGCTAGGCTTTGGTCTTCATCTCCTTCATTGGCTCACGACGTAGGATTTATTTTTCATCTAGTATTAACAAATCAGAAGATAGGTGACAATTTTTGTCATCTTCAAAGTCCTAAGATCCCTTAGACCCATATTTCATTCAAAAGGAGAGTCCGTAACAGCATCGCCCATGTCATTGATATCTGGGGACCCATTGTGGGTACAAAGGTAAATTCTAGAAAAATGATTCCAAGGATGATTATTTGTATGGTATGGTCATGAATAAAGAATGAAAGAATATTTTAATAGTAATCCAAAGTACCAAAAGAATCTATAAATGGAAAAATATTTTCTCAAAAAGATGTTTTTTATTGAAACAAAGATTCTAAACACGAGCCTATTTCATAAAATGACTCTTATTGTGTAACACCCTAAATTAGGGGTTGTATGAAATTTACTTATTTTTCCCATGTGTGTGTGCTTGAGAGATATATATGCTTGATTGCCTGATATATTTAAAGGTCTAGTCATGACCCCGGACTAATTGGACTTAGGGCTAAAATTTATTTTAAGCACTTGAGAAGGGGGAAGCTAGATGAGATAGGGGATAAGAGAAATTTTGTGAGAAGTTTGACACAAGAAATAGCTTGGCAAAGTGGCTTCCATGCACCACTTAGGTGCTATGAAGGTGGCGTCTAAGGGTGTTGCAAGGGAAGAGGTTCGAGTCGTGGGAGTTACAAGGGGGGAGGCTTTTTATTTTTGGGCTTTTTGGCGTTAAAGGAAGGGGGGCCAAGTTAGAAGGCTTTAAAAGATTTTGTGGTGGAATTGGGACATGAAAGTCGTTTGGTGGAGTGGCTTGGGGCACCACTTAAGGGTGTTGGCAAGTGGACTCAAGTTCGAGTCTCGGCAATAGCATAAGGCTTTCATTTTTATTTTTTTGAAAGATCGCGCCATGATGAGTAAGAGTTGGACGGCATGTGAGGACTTTGGGAAGATAGGGATAAGCTTTTATTTTTGGTGATTTCGGCTAATATGGGATAAAGGCTAAACATTTTTTTTCTTATTATTCTATTTGAAGAAGTGATAAAAATTTATCACAAAGGGGAGAGATGGCTGATTATAGGACTCTTTGGAGTGGTAATTTCGATTTTGAAAGGGTGATTAGGGAGTGTATGCCGAAATTCAACTAAATTGTTCTCTTTTCCTCTCTATTTGCTTGGCCGAATTCTCTCTAGTCTATAAGTGCCAAAACTTTTCAAAGTCTTTTCTTCTTTTCTTCTTCTTAGCCTTTGGTCGAATCTCCTTACACTCCCATCTCCCATCTAGTTCTTTCTTACTTTCTCAAAACCGAAACCACCATTAATCCCCTACTTCTCTTCCACCCCTTTTGCCGAAATCCCCTAAGTCTTTCCTTCCATCTCTTTTCTTCCTCTCTAGCTGAACATACTCCATTGGTGTGCCGAAATTCCCTTCCTCCTCTTTGATTCACTTTGGCCGAATATCAAGTGGGTATATATCTCTTCAGGATTTTCTTTTTCAATCGATTGTGAAGGTAAGTGTTTTACTGAAACTCTCTTCCCACATTCTCCTATTCTCTGTCGATTTGGATGAAAGGAAAAGCCGAGATCTGGCATTTATTGATGTTCGGCTAACCTCTATTTGAAACCAATTTCATCTAGGAACTCCGAGATTTTCAAAGTAGTAGATCTAATTCCCCATTCTATGCTAATCGATTTGGTAAGTCTACGGTAAGAGATTCTCTTTTAGTCTTTCCATTAGATACTTGGAAAAGCCGAAAACTAATCACTTGTATGGATCTAAGGTTGGCTGATTGCAAGGAATCCAGTGTGTGGCTTTGAGATTTGGTTAGAAACCAAATCGGGTCAAGGTAGGTGCCACAAGTGAGTCTTCGGGTTTTAACTAATTTGGCCGAATGGTCCATGGCACTAACTTTGGTAATTGGCCGAATATAGGGTCAAGATCTAGCGTCGTAGATCGGATTTTCAGGATCTAGGAATTTCGGTGATAACAGGTGTGTAAAAACTCACTACATACTTTATTAGTTTACATGACTATATTGTTGTTTTTTTTATCATTGTGGTAGTGCTTGTGGACATAAGCATGGATTTCGGGTAAGTCCCCTATCTCATGATCTATGATGTATGTGTATGCCATCATATGCTGTTAAATGCATGGTATATGATATTATTATGTAAGCATGATGATGGTGGGATTGATGAGAGGAGGGGGATGATTTTATGGACTGTCACCAGTGGTTTTGACCACAAGATGGGTTGGCCCCATTAGATTTATTGTGACTTGGTCACCGGTGGTTTTGACCACACCAATGATAATTGTGACTAAGTCCGGTGGTTTGGTACCACCAGTGGTTTTGAACACATTATGATATTTTGTGACCTATGGTCATCAGTGGTTTTGACCACACGATGGGTTGGCCCCATCATTTGATCTGTGACTTTAGTCACCAGTGGTTTTGACCACCAGTGGTTTTGACCACATGGGGTAATTAAGGAGTACGTATGGTTAGTGGGGTTGCATATTTGCATGTTTATTAATAATCTGTGTATGAGTTACATTTCCAGGTGGGGGATTTACACACTGAGTCTTGGTGACTCACCCCTTCCCTTACCATTTTGCAGATGAGTAGATCGCGGAGATGGAGCCGGAGAGGACTCGAGGTGGCCATGCTTATCGTTGGATTTGAATTTATTTTATTATAGTTAATATTATTTATTTTCTAAGTCTTTTTATTTTGGGATTGTAATAAGGCCGCTATTTATTGTTTGGATGTTTATTTTATTGCTTTATTTACTCATGTTATATTACAAATGGAATCTTATAAATATTAAGTGAACCGGTTAAAAGCAACTTTTTCAACTAAGTAACTTTTACGAGTTTTTCAAAGATGTTACCATCGGGTAACAACATACACCAAGTCAACTATATCTCTAACGATTTTAAAGTTTTACATGATCAAACGTTTTAAAAAGGGTTCATCAACCCAACCATGTTTATGAAAATAACCCCAACTGAGTTTTATCAAACCCCGATTTAATACCTTAGCCACATTTTAACAAGTTTTTCACTAGACACTCAAGAAGATTCAAATTATTTTACTCCGTGACATACCAGATCCGGTCAGGGCTCATGGGCCGGGTTTGGGGTGTTACATTTTAATATCGAGCCGGGTTCAAAACTTCATTTGTGGGGCCCAAGGCCCAAAATATTTTTTTTATTTAGTAGGCCTTATTAGAATGTTTTGGAAAACTGTTTTTGGCTTGAACAGCATGGCACCGAGTCTCCGACACCTATCCGCCCAGGTAAGTAATTCTATCTATTTTTTTTGTGAATATTTGATGAGGGGTAGAAGGGTAAATTGGGAACGTAGACTATTAGAAAAGAAATTGTTGAACACTAGGGCTAGCATACCCCAACAAACAATACATAAGATTTAATAATTCCCTAACAACCACGTGAGTTGTCCTTGAGCAAGGGATCCGCAATCGTCATACACATGTCTAGGATTGGATTCGATGGGAGCACGGTATTTAAGCGATCTAGTGACTCACCTCCTACTCACTTGAATCCTACAGTGCGTAAGTAGCTGTTCATCCTAAATTGAGATGACACACTCACGAGCTAAACTTGATAACTAAAACCCGAAAGGGACTAGCCGTTTTTGTTTTTGAAGCAATTAAAACCTTGTTTTAAAAAAAAGACCAAAATACCCTCAGTTTGAAAAATGACCAAAATACCCCTGGTTTATAAATTACCAAAATACCTTCCGTATGAAAAATTTCCAAATAAGAAAACTTAAAACATCCTTCTTCTGTGAAATCAATTAGAACCAAATTTTGGAAATCTTATTATGAAAAAATTTTACTAAAATACCCCTAGTGGTAAAAATTACAAAATTGCCCCTAACCAACAAAATTACCAGAATAACCCTGATTTTCAAAATTTTGCAACATCACTGTTTTGAAAAAATACTATTCTCAAAAAGAACCCTCAATGTTTTACAACTTTTGAAATATCCCTGATTTATTAAATTTACAAATTCACCTTGATTTGTGAAAAATTATCGAAATACCCCTGAGGTCCAAAATTACCAAAATACCCCGGATTTCAAAATTTTTCAAAATACCTCGGGAATTTAAGAGTTCCAAAATACTTTTTGATAAAATCATCCGAAAATTTTTATTTTTGAAAAATTACAAAAATACCCCTGTAGGACAAATTACGAAAATACCCCTAGGTGGTGGGAAAACAATCACAATGAAAACTACAACGTCTCTTTGAATGAATGAATGGAAAACTGTATGCATATATGATTGCGAAAGAACCACTCCTAAAACTCTATCATAAAACTTATTCGTGGATAACCAGTGAAACAAGTACTAATGCATAAAATTCTTAAACAGATAAACGCAATCGTTAGAAATGAGTACAAGAGGTTGTGGACGTCCGCCCCGTGACCGTGGAAGGGGTAGGATGACCTTGTCCGAGCCAGCAGGGTCCGGACATGGGTCTGGAAATGAGATGCCAGATCTGTCGGTGGCGAAAACTGAGTTTCAAGATCAGACGGGTGGTAACGACGTGGTATCCCAAGCAGTGCTACAAGTCTTGGAAAAAGTTGCTGAGGCAGGCGCGGGTGTAGGAGCCCGTAAATCTGTGGTTGAACGACTCTGGGCTAACGGAGCAGAAGTATTTAGAGGAGTTTCTGGAGTGGCACCCAGTGCGGCGGATTATTGGTTAGAATCTACTGAAAGGATCATGGGTGACCTAGATTTTACAGCTGAGGAGAAGTTGAAGGGCATAATATCTCTGCTTCGGGATGAGTCATACCAGTGGTGGCTCACTGTGAGAGATGGAACGGTGGCAGAAAATCTCACTTGGGAATTCTTCAAGGATGCCTATCAAAAGAAGTATATTGGAACTAGTTACGTGGATGCACAGCAGAAGGCTTTCTTGAATCTGGTTCAAGGCAATAAGACGGTGGCGGAGTATGAGGCTGAATTTCTCCGGTTGAGTAGGTATGCTCGTGGTATTGTGGGTACCGAGCATAAACGCTGTGTTAGATTCGAGGATGGGCTTAGAGGCAGTGAGGATGATGATAGCTCCACAACAGAATGGGAGTTATTGTCTTAGTGGAGAAATCGAAGGTTCTTGAAGGGTAAGGCAGTCGGTTAGAGCGGAATCAAGATAGAAATTAGAATAAGAGGAGCTCGGGACCTTCAAATTTTTTGGTAATCGCGAGAAGAGGACAAGGTTTGGTGGGTCGGATCAAGTCGCTAGGCTTCTGCCGCCGCTAATCCTCAATGGCCGCCACGGTGTGCTCGGTGTGGCAAGTCTCACACGGGAGTGTTGGAATGGTAATCGGGATGCTTGAGTGTGGGTCCTTGGAGCATCGAGTTAGAAGCTGTCGAAAAAGGACTAGGCGAGATCGGAGGTCGGGATCGCGCACCAACGAAGGATGACCAATAGCCACAGAGAGGTCGTGGTGCAAGAAGAGGAGGTAATGGTCTTTGGCAGAGATCGTGGGGCACCGAGGGGAGGTACGGTGGTACCGAGGCTAGCAACCTAGTCTAGTCTATCTTGCGAGATGTCAAGAGAGGCGGCGCGCCGGACGTCATAACCGATATGTTCTTGATCTTTGGTGTGCCCTATAATACTTTGATTGACATTGGCTCAACCCACTCGTACATTGCTAGTAGCGTAGTGGAAACTTTGCACTTAGACTCTGAGCTTACTTCTAGGAAGATGACTGTATTAAGCCCCCTAGGTCACTATGTAGAAGTAAGTAAACTTTATAGGGACGTACCCCTAGAACTCCAAGGGGTCGTGTTCTTGGCTGACTTGATGGAACTACCGTTCCGAAAGTTTGACCTAATCCTCGGGATGGATTGGCTAGTAAAGTATCAGGCTAGCCTAGATTGCGTAGATAAGCACATGGTAGTAAAGACCGTGGAAGGTGATGAGGTGGTGATGATAGGTAAAAGGAGAGATTACCTGTCTAATGTGGTTTCGGCATTAAAGGCGAAAATGATGGTTAGGAAGGGTTGTGAAGCCTATGTGGTGCATGTCTGTGCCTTGGAAGCTAAGGATGTTGCTGTGGGAGATGTCCGGACTGTAAGGGACTATGTCGATGTGTTTTCAAAGGAGCTTCCGGGTCTACCTCTAGACTGCGAGGTTAAATTTGGTATAGATCTGTTACCCAAAACCGCGCCTGTATCTATAGCTCCGTATCGAATGGCGCCGAAAAAATTGGTAGAGTTGAAGGCGAGATTAGGAAGCTGTTGGATAGAGGTTCATCCGACCAAGTGTATCGCCTTGGGAGCTCCAAGGTGCTCTTTGTCAAGAAGAAGGATGGGACAATGAGGATATGTATAGACTATCGGCGGTGAACAAGCTGACAATAAAGAACCGGTATCTTTTGCCCAGAATTGACGATCTGTTTGATCAACTCAAAGGTGCATCGGTGTTATCTAAGATTGACCTTAGGTCAGGGTACCATCAGCTTAAGGTGAAGGAGGCTGATGTCCACAAGACGGTATTCCATACTCGGTATGGCCACTACAAGTTTCGGTAATGCCTTTTGGTTTGACGAATGCCGTGGCATTTATGGCCATGATGCTTTGGGTTTTCCAACCCTATCATCGGTTGCTCGTCGTGGTCTTTATAGATGACATTTGGTGTATTCAAAGTCCGAGGAGGAGCATGGCGCACATCTTCATGTGGTTCTACAAGTTCTAAGGAGAAAGCAGTTTGTCGCCAAATTCAAAGAAATGTGAGTTCGGCTCAAGGAGGTAACTTTTCTAGGGCATGTTGTTTGGTAGAGGAATCGTGGTGGATCCCGCAAGATTGAAGCGATATTAGAGTGGAAGCCGCCAAAGTCGGTTACAGAAATTCAGAGTTTTTAGGGTTGGCAGGATATTATAGGAGATTTGTGGAAAATTTCTCCTTAATTGCGGCACCGTTGACTAAGCTGTTGAGGAAAAGAGTTCCGTTTGTGTGGTCTGAGAAGCAGTAAGAGAGTTTCGATAAGCTGAAGAGGATCTTGATGAAGCACCAGTTTTGATTCAGCCTGAGGCAGGGAAGGAGTTCACTATGTATTGTGATGCATCGCACACTGGATTAGGGTGTGTGTTGATGCAAGAAGGGAAGATGGTCACTTATGCGTCACGGCAGTTGAGGCCTCACGAAGTTAACTACCCGACACATGACTTGGAATTGGCTGCTGTGGTATTTGCCTTGAAGATTTGGAGGCACTACCTGTATGGGGAAAAGTCGGTAGTGTACACAGATCACAAAAGTCTGAAGTACCTCTTGACTCACAAAGATTTAAATCTGAGGCAGTGGAGGTGGATTGAGTTGTTGAAGGACTACGACTGCTCAATCGAATACCATCCGGGGAAGGCTAATGTGGTAGCTGATGCATTGAGCGAAAGGTGGTAGCGAATTTGCGAGCAATGTTTGCTCACCTAAGTCTCTATGAAAATGGGAGCCTTTTGGCAGAATTACAAGTGAAGCCGTCTTGCATTAATGAGGTCAAAGAAAGGCAGATGACCGACGAAGCTTTGAGTACTCGGAGGTTACAAGTACAAAATGGTGAGGCCGAAGGTTTCAACTTGGGCGATGATGGAGTGTTATACTTTCGGGAGAGTATGCATGCCTAAGGATGATGAGTTGAGGCAGAATCCTTAAAAAGCTCATAGCGGTCGAACGCTATGCACCCGGAAGCGACAAGATGTATCGGGATTTAAGGGAGCGATTTTGGTGGTAAGATGCAAGTGTAAAATAAGAGTTAGTGGGCAAGTGTCGACATGCTAGCAAGTTAATTTGAGCATCAATTGCCATCGGTATCATTACGATAGTAAAGATCCACAGTGGAAGTGGGAAGAAATTACTATGGATTTTGTAAGTGGGCTTCCTCACGCCAAAGATAAAAAGATGCGATTTGGGTGGTAGTAGGCCGGTTGACTAAGTCGGCCCATTTCATACCGATGAGGGTTGATTACTCGCTTCAAAGATTAGCCAAGTTGTACATCGCAGAGATAGTGCGGTTACATGTAGTACCTGTGTCCATTATCTCAGATCGAGATCCTCGGTTTACGTCGAGATTCTGGAAGACTCTACATCAGGAGTTAGGCACGAAGTTGAATTTCAAGACGGCTTTTCACCACGGTCGATGGACAATCGAGAGGTAATCCAAGTGTTGGAAGACATGTTAAGGGGCGTGTTTTGGATTTTTGTGGTAGTTGGGAGGAGTACCTACCTTTAGCGAGTTCGCTTATAACAATAGTTATCAGCGAGCATTGAGATGGCACCGTATGAGGTCTTTGTATGGTCGAAATGCCATCTTGCTACATGTTGGACGGAACTAGGAGAACGACAGATGTTGGGTCCAAAGTTAGTGGCAGAGACGGAGGATAAGGTTAGAGTAATTCAGGCTCGTCTGAAGGAGGCATCGGATAGGCGAAATCTCTGGCGATCTTAAGCGCGAGAGAGGTTGAATATGCGATGCGTGATAAGGTTTTCTTGAAGGTATCACATTGGAAGAAGGTGCTGAGGTTTGGTCGGAAGGGCAAGCTAAGCCCTAGATTCATCGGACCGTACACGGTGTTGAAACGTGTGGGACCGGTAGCTTACCAGCTTGAGTTGCCAGCAGAATTGAGCTAGATCCATAATGTATTCCATGTTTCAATGTTGAGGCACTATCGATCAGATCCCTCACACGTGGTGCCGGTTGAGGAAATTGAAGTGAATCCGGACTTGTCTTTCGGGGAGGAGCCAGTACAAATCCTGGATCGAGATGTCAAAGTTCTACGTAGGAAGTCAGTGCCTTTGGTAAAGGTGTTATGGCAAAACCATGGTACGGAGGAGAACACATGGGAACCCGAGGATGTGATCGTAGCAATACCCTGACTCTTGATCCGAGGTAATTTCGAGGCCAAAATTCTTTTTAAGGGGGG
Source organism: Gossypium rotundifolium (assembly GCA_025506655.1). NCBI lineage: Eukaryota > Viridiplantae > Streptophyta > Magnoliopsida > Malvales > Malvaceae > Gossypium > Gossypium rotundifolium. The sequence goes on from CP106729.1 coordinate 113,438,399, forward strand.
TAGAATTGTAACACCCTAAATTAGGGGTTGTATGAAATTTACTTATTTTTCCCATGTGTGTGTGCTTGAGAGATATGTATGTTTGATTGCCTGATATATTTAAAGGTCTAGTCATGACTCCGGACTAATTGGACTTAGGGCTAAAATTTATTTTAAGCACTTGAGAAGGGGGAAGCTAGGTGAGATAGGGGATAAGAGAAATTTTGTGAGAAGTTTGACACAAGAAATAGCTTGGCAAAGTGGCTTCCATGCGCCACTTAGGTGCTATGAAGGTGGTGTCTAAGGGTGTTGCAAGGGAAGAGGTTCGAGTCGTGGGAGTTACAAGGGGGAGGCGTTTTATTTTTGGGCTTTTTGGTGTTAAAGGAAGGGGGCCAAGTTAGAAGGCTTTAAAAGATTTTTGTGGTGGAATTGAGACATGAAAGTCGTTTGGTGGAGTGGCTTGGGGCGCCACTTAAGGGTGTTGGCAAGTGGACTTAAGTTCGAGTCTCGGCAATAGTATAAGGCTTTTATTTTTATTTTTTTGAAAGATGGCGCCATGATGAGTAAGAGTTGGACGGCATGTGGGGACTTTGGGAAGATAGGGATAAGCTTTTATTTTTGGTGATTTCGGCTAATATGGGATAAAGGCTAAACATTTTTTTTCTTATTATTCTATTTGAAGAAGTGATAAAAATTTATCACAAAGGGGAGAGATGGCTGATTATAGGACTCTTTGGAGTGGTAATTTCGATTTTGAAAGGGTGATTAGGGAGCGTATGCCGAAATTCAACTAAATTGTTCTCTTTTCCTCTCTATTTGCTTGGTCGAATTCTCTCTAGTCTACAAGTGCCAAAACTTTTCAAAGTCTTTTCTTCTTTTATTCTTCTTAGCCTTTGGCCGAATCTCCTTACACTCCCATCTCCCATCTAGTTCTTTCTTACTTTCTCAAAACCGAAACCACCATTAATCCCCTACTTCTCTTCCACCCCTTTTGCCGAAATCCCCTAAGTCTTTCCTTCCATCTCTTTTCTTCCTCTCTAGCCGAACATACTCTATTGGTGTGCCAAAATTCCCTTCCTCCTTTTGATTCACTTTGGCCGAATATCAAGTGGGTATATATCTCTTCGAGATTTTCTTTTTCAATCGATTATAAAGGTAAGTGTTTTGCTGAAACTCTCTTCCCACATTCTCCTATTCTCTGTCGATTTGGATGAAAGGAAAAGCCGAGATCTGGCATTTATTGATGTTCGGCTAACCACTATTTGAAACCAATTTCATCTAGGAACTCCGGGATTTTCAAAGCAGTAGATCTAATTCCCCATTCTCTGCTAATCGATTTGGTAAGTCTACGGTAAGAGATTCTCTTTTTGTCTTTCCATTAGATACTTGGAAAAGCCAAAAACTAATCACTTGTATGGATCTAAGGTTGGCTGATTGCAAGAAATCCAGTGTGTGGCTTTGGAATTCGATTGGAAACTAAATCGGGTCAAGGTAGGTGCCACAAGTGAGTCTTTGGGTTTTAACTAATTTGGCCGAATGGTCAATGGCACTAACTTTGGTAATTGGCCGAATATAGGGTCAAGATCTAGCGTCGTAGATCAGATTTTTGGGATCTAGGAATTTCGGTGGTAATAGGTGTGTAAAAACTCACTACACACTTTATTAGTTTACATGACTATATTGTTGTTTTTTTTATCATTGTGGTAGTGCTTGTGGACATAAGCATGGATTTCGGGTAAGTCCCCTATCTCATGATCTATGATGTATGTGTATGCCATCATATGCTGTTAAATGCATGATATATGATATTTTTATGTAAGCATGATAATGGTGGGATTGATGAGAGGAGGGGGATGATTTTATGGGTATCACCGTGGTTTTGACCACAAGATGGGTTGGCCCCATCGATTTATTGTGACTTGGTCACTAGCGGTTTTGACCACACCAATGATAATTGTGACTAAGTCGGTGGTTTGGTACCACCGATGGTTTTGACCACATTATGATATTTTGTGACCTATGGTCATCGATGGTTTTGACCACACGATGGGTTGGCCCCATCATTTGATCTGTGACTTTAGTCACGGTGGTTTTGACCACCGATGGTTTTGACCACATGGGGTAGTTAAGAATACGGATGGTTAGTGGGGTTGCATATTTGCATGTTTATTAATAATCTATGTATGAGTTACATTTCCGGGTGGGGGATTTACACACCGAGTCTTGGTGACTCACCCCTTCCCTTACCATTTTGCAGATGAGTAGATCGCGGAGATAGAGCCGAAGAGGACTCGAGGTGGCCATGCTTATCGTTGGATTTGAATTTATTTTATTATAGTTAATATTATTTATTTTCTAAGTCTTTTTATTTTGGGATTGTAATAAGGCCGCAATTTATTGTTTGGATGTTTATTTTATTGCTTTATTTACTCATGTTATATTACAAATGGAATCTTATAAATATTAAGTGAACGGTTAAAAGAAACTTTTTCAACTAAGTAACTTTTACGAGTTTTTCAAAGATGTTACCATCGGGTAACAACATACACCAAGTCAACTATATCTCTAACGATTTTAAAGTTTTACATGATCAAACGTTTTAAAAAGGGTTCATCAACCCAACCATGTTTATGAAAATAACCCCAATTGAGTTTTATCAAACCCCGATTTAATACCTTAGCCACATTTTAACAAGTTTTTCACCAGACACTCAAAAAGATTCAAATTATTTTACTCGTGATATACCAGATCCGGTCAGGGCTCATGGGCCGGGTTTGGGGTGTTACATATTGCCTCTAGGTTGAAAGTAATAAGTGTGTTTTGAATATTACTCTAGATTAGCCTTAAAAATACATGTCTCTTCCACAGTCCTATTGCTCAAAACACTCCCAAGCTCATATTTCTGCATTTGGCATGCCATCTAATTTCATAATACCCATGCTAATGAAATTTTCCACCAATTTCTTAAAAGCAGCGCAATTTTTTATCGAATACCCTATGACCCCCGCGTGGTACTCACACTGGGCATTTGGGTCATACCATTTTGGATATGGAGGTTGCATCGGTTTGAGTAGTGAGGAGCCACCTCATGTGCATCAAACAGGCTTTGGTATAACTCTCTATATATCATCGGAATTGGTGTAAACTAGAGTTGCTTTGCACTGGATTCTTGTCTTGATGAGCCCTGATAACCACTTGTCACAGCCCTCGTTTGACCTGCAGTGACTGGTTTGGAATGAATGCTCGAGCTGTTCACTTCATTTTCCCTATCTCTCAGGATTGATCTTTTGATACTTTCTCCCGCATCTACCCTTCCACTTTTTATGGCATTCTCAATCATTTCTCCAGTCATTACGACGTCTGAGAAGCTCTTTGTAGCGCTCCCTAGCATATGAGTGACAAACTGGGCCTTCAGTGTATTAATAAAGAGCATTGTGGTCTCTTTCTCTAAAAGTGGTGGCTGGACTTGGATGGCAACCTCTCTCCACCGCTGCACATACTGTCTAAAACTTTCATTCGCCCATTTCTCTATGTTTTGAAGAGTAATTCTATTGGGAGTCATGACTGTCACATGACTATACTATTTCATGAATGCTTGGGCTAAATCTCTCCATGAACCAATTCTGGCATGACTCAACTGGTTATACCATTTGGCTGCTGCTCCTACCAGGCTATCTTAGAAGTAATGGATCAATAGTTGGTCATTTTTAATGTACCCAGTCATTCTTCTACAAAACATAGTAATATGAGCCTCGGGGCAATTTGTCCCATTATACTTATCAAATTTAGGCATTTTGAACTTATATGGGAGCACCAAGTCAGGGACCAAACTTAAATCCTTGGCGTTAATTCCATAACAGCTATTAGCACTTTATAAAGCTTTAAACTTCTCCTCCAACCGTTTATATCTGTCTTCTAGCTGTCTTGGCAATTATGCTTTTGTCCTCTCTCCTTCATCTATTTCATCCACATCAGGGACATTAGTCATGATTGAATTATCTCCTGAACCTAAGCCAGTTTGGGGGTTCACTCAAGCATCAACTTGGAATTGTTAGGGCCTGATCGTGATAGATGGCCTTTGTACAGCCATTTTAGGTAGTGTTTGAACATGTGGTGGAGTAAAATCAGGGGGATATTGATGATACTCAGTGTTCCCCTCAACATTAACCATAGGACTCTTTCCTTTATCCATAACCCCCTTCAACAGTTGCGTTATTTGAGTCATCATATTTTTCTGCGATTCCATCATTTTGTCCATCATATCCTGCTGGATCTTAGCAAGCTGCTCTTGCATTTGCAGCTGAAGTTTATCCTACATCTCCCTTTGGAGTTGCTCAAGCTTCTCTAATCTCTAATCCATATCTTTCATCTTGGTTCGGGTACCAGTAGAGATGTTTGGTTTTGTCGGTGTCTAGGTTAATACTGAAATAACTTCAACCAATCAGGGTCTTCTCATGAAATCTAATGCATATGGTGTAATGTCATGAAAACAGCGTAATGCAAATGATGTGATGCACATGCATGCAATGCAAATGCATGGAATGAATGCAATGCAATCAAAACAAAAGGAAACATGTTAGTGCAAGAGAAATAAACAACATAGAACACCTGACCAGGTGACCACTAAGATTTGGCATGGCTCTATCTAGGGTAGGTGCCTAGGGCTGCTATATGCGGCTTGGTTCTAAAGAATGGGTACCTGAACCAACAGATTCCTCAATCCTTACCCATTATAGGCTCATACGGAACGAGTTCGGTTCAGGGAAATACATTTCCCTATGGCTGCACGGAGATGAAAATCTCACGAAGACATAGGTATGAATGTATCCCGAGAGCGATTCACTATCCTGCATGGAGGTGAAAACCTCACGAAAGAGTAGTTTCTCACTCCCACTTAAAAAGGTGTGACCTGGTGGTCATGCAATATGATGCAAAAATATTTTACAAGATTTCTGATAATCCTGGCAATCTGAATGCAATAATAGGATTGTAATTTTTCAAATAAAATTTTCAATTTTCGACAAAAGGATAGAAGTTAATCAATTTTACAGTTTGACTCTCTTTCAAGGTCCCCAGTGGAGTCGCCAAGCTGTCGAAACCATTTTTTAGACGAAGTTTTGAAAAACGGGGATCGACTTTTAAAAATATGGAAATGGAGTCGCCATCGATCTTTTATTCCAGGTGTGATCGGATCACCCTGAGATAGATTATTTTAATAAAACATTTTTATTAAAACATTAAAACAATAATTTTGGTCTACGAAATTTAAGAAAACGGGTTCGGGAGTCAGTTATGCACAAGGAAGGATTAGGGCCATCGTAACGCCCAAAATCGGTACCAAATTGGTTAGTTAATGTCCTGATGTCAAAAATTTGAAAAGATTCTAGATTACGATCCATTTACTTAATATATATTTGGACAGAATCATATTGGATGCCAAAGCTTCTTATTTCGAAGAAATAAAATGTCGTATTCAGTAAGTTAGGGCACCCCATCTTATATTATCGAAATTAGATTTATCCTTCGACATTCAATACTCGTACATAAAAAAATAAGAAGGATATTCAATTATTGGGTCAAATGAAAATCGCAACCCGATGAAGTTAGGGCACTATTTCTCAAAATTCCGAATCTGAGAATATTGCCTTTGTTCTTTTGAAATTCTTATCTTGAGATGATAAAATATCACACTCAATAAGTTAGGGCGCAATATCTCAACTTCCGAGAATAAGTTTTTTATTTAAAATCGTGCATTTGATTTAAAAGAGAAAGGATACTCGGTTAGTAGGTTTTAAACGAGGAGAATCAGAACTTAGTAAGTTAGAGCACGATTTTCTTGAAACCCCTAAAAACGAGCATTGCATTGTGATCTTAAAACCAAAATGACATGACAACACTACCTCTTTTTGTAAGACATAATGGAATACTAATACATAAAGCAATATATTAATCCATACATCGGACATTGCAACAATGAATCACGAATAATTAATAATTACAAATTAACGAATTACAATTCATATGCTAGTAATAATCATATAATGAAATTAACAATAAAAACAGACAATAAACATACATATGAATAATTTGAAATATAACACAACTAATTAATTAATGCTAAACAGAATAATATTGTAAATGCAGAATTAAATCACAATACATACAAATGAACAAGGATTAAAAAGGCTGATTTCCCATAATCAAAAGCAATATACGAATTGGATCTAATCGATATAACATATAGATTATAGGGGCAAATTAAAGAACCAGGAAAACGTTTAATGGATCTGATTGAAAAAACAACACAAGAAAAGAGGATTAAGCGCATAAATATCCCTTCAGTATCAAAGCGCGCGGGTCTTAGTCGCATTCGGGTCAGGTCTCTGGGTGTAAGTCAATACGGTGTCGTTTAAAGGCTATCATGATAAGCCTGAATGATACCGTTCTGCTAGCAGATTTAAAAACCGATTAAGAGCTTAAATCCTATCTGCTCTACCTAAACCGAAACCCTAAGTCCCACTTTTGCTTTTACTTCAGTGTCAAAGGAGAGAAGGAAAATCAGACCTTCTCACGCCATGATAATCAGTGGTTAATGGCCGATTCAAAACTGTCGAACGGTTCTCCTTCAAACCAGGCCTGACTCTAGCCTCGACGGACTCATTTGTTTTGATTTCGATGAAAAAAGAGTCCGATCGATTCGCCTTTCGCAGGTATGTTTTTCCCTTTTTATTTTCACATATAGCAGCAGAAGAAGAAGAAATAAAAAATATCGAAATAGATTTGAAAGAGAAAAGAAACAGTCGAGAGAATAAAACAACAACCTTTTTTCGAATCTCTGTTTTTTCTATTGCTGTATTATGTGTGCATAAAAAAAATACAGATAGATTCCTTGGTCTTTTAAAGGTCAAAAATCAGGTTTCAAAAGCCAAAGAAAATAAAATTTTTGTTCTCTATTCATTTTGCTGTCTCTCTGCTATTGGAGCCCCTGCTTTACAGGTATGGCCATCGTACGGAGGCGGATGTGGTGTGTGTGTGGGCGTGAAGGCTCGCTGGCATTACGGAGGCCGTATGGAGGTGTGCATGGTGGTGCTGGTGGGAATACAAGCAGTCGTGCATGTGGAGGCACACGCGAGGGAAGCTGAGGTGGTGTTGGAACACTCTGGAACTCTCTAGGGTTTTGCCTTGCTGAAATTATTTGGGCCATTCGGGTCGATTTCCAGATTGGGCTTGATTGTGAAAGGGTCTGGCATTAAAAAAATGGGTAGTGGTTTATTAATTTGGGTAGGCTGATTTGGGTTTTAAATTTGTAAAGGACTTTTATGGACTGTTTAATTATTTTTGTGTTTTTTGGTTTCTGTTTTGGTTAATGTTTTGTTTGGCTAATGGGCCTGGGCAAATTTTGGGCCCTACATCGACGCACCCTCAAGTCATTAGCATCTCGAAACATATCATATATATATATTAATCTCATTTTCCATATCAAAACATACTCGATCATTCTTTATATAAATCATGTTCATTTTATTAGTTTGACCCTTATTAACTTACTTGAATTGGAGGATGGATATACAGATCAATCCACCAACACATATGTTTATGCACCGAAGTGCTAGTTGGGCATAAATGCACCGATCCCACCAACTACACCAGAATATGCTCATACCCTTAGGGAATTTGAGTCAACGATACATTCTCAACCCTTAAGGAATGAGAGACCTATCGTAATATAACACGCATCAAGTGTTGGATCTCCCACCTATCAAATAGACCCTATGGCATGCTAGCTATACTCGTAACTCTACTTGACACTGTTAATAGGACATCATTTATATTTATTCATCATTAAAACACATTATAACCAAGTTAGCATAGCATTATTGCAATTGCAAATATGTGTTTACAATTCGATATATCACTTATGTATTACTTTATAATATAGCACAAGTAATGATAAGATAATATAATCATCACATATATATACATTTTATACATATACCCAACCATTTTCAATATAGATAGCATGTAATAGCCTATTTTCCAATGGTGTCAGAAATAGTAGTTTTAGGACCACAATTCTGATGAATGAGTTTGTAAATATTATTAAGTAATATTTACTATTCAAATCTAATGATATGGTGAACTTGATCTAGTACAAATTGTTTGTACTGGAAGTAAGTGATTTTGGAAAATGAGGTATCGAGGCCTCATTCATATAAATGGAGCTCATAAATATTTCTATTAAATTTTTATAGAACTGTTGTATAGGTGAATTAAAGTTTGGTCCAAAAATTTTAATGATTTGAATTGCTAATTAGGGTACAAGGACTAAATCATAAAGATCGTAAAACTTTATTGCTATTGATTTTTGTTAACTAAAATGTTTATCTAGTAATTTCTTAAAGGTTAAAATAACAATTAGGCCATTACAAACTTTAGTGGATGGCTAAAGCATAATAATTGATAGTTTATATGTTAATTTTATAGTTATAATTAAGTTAAAAATTAGTTAAAGTGGATTAAAACTAAATGAAAGGTAAAAGCCCATTTTTCATTTCTTTCTTCTTACCATTACTAAAACAACCATTTTTAGACCTTGGAGTATTCAACCTAGCTTTGAAGCATTACATGGTAAGCCATTTTCACCCTTTTCATAATTTTATATTTTTGAGATCATTGTAACTTGATTTAGCTATATAGTATCTCTGTTTTCAAAATTGTTAAATATTTAAAAATTTTCATTGTTGTTTTTGAAGCATTTTGGATGATTAATGGAAAATTTTGAAGCTTGAAAACATTTTAAAATTATTATAAATGTTTCAATTTGTTAGTGATTGTTTTAGATAAGTTTATACAATTTAAAAGTATTATAAATGTTGATTAATTGTGTTATAAACACTTATATATCTTGAATGAATCTTGGATGAAATAGCATTGGTATTAAAATTGAGTTTGGACTTAATTGAAAGGTAAACATACATGTATGAGATATATATTCTGTATAGAGTAACGCATGATATTGAAATGATTTTGATATATGCCTTGGTACTTTGGAATGTTATAGTAACATGAAAGTCCTGAATCTTTTATAAGTTCCGTTTGAACCTAGTAAACATTTAGGATACGATTGACATGCCAATAGGGTGATACGTGCTTATCTTATTAGAACTACAGTGTTCCTGATAGTACTTTCGTACTCCTGATAGCACTTTCGTACTCCTGATAGCACATTTGTTCTCTTGTTTGGACTATAGTGCCCCTGATTGCACATTTGTGTCGTATTATGCACTCTGGTGCCATGTTTGCACTTCGATGCTTTTGTATGCACATTTGTGCCTTGTTTAGCACCTCGGTGCTCCCTGATACTGTAACCCGTGTATCTGAATCCTTTTACTATTGTTCATGGGGTTACTTTGATTAAATAATAGAAGTGGTTGACTTGTTGACTAGAATAAACATTGAATACTTGGATTGAAAAATTGAAATGCTTTAATGATTGTCCTCTTACATGAATATATGAAAGACTTATCTATTTCTTGTGAAATGAAATTTCAGGATTGACTATGCCATGAATACTTAGTTATATAATTGTATCTTTGGTTATAAAGTAAGATAGTGTATATGTTTTATATGAACTTACTAAGCTTTCAGAAAGCTTACTCGATTTAGTTTCTTGTTTGTTGTAGTCGACATTTTGTTGAACACGACTATCGGATCTCTTCAAAGCTTACACTATCTAGCATCAACTTGGTAGTTCTTTATTGGTCATGTGGCATGCATATAGGTTAACTGTATAAGTGTTATTTTGGAAAGAAATTATGTGAGACATGTGGACATTTGTTTTATTTCTATGGTTTGTAAATGTTTATATGTGTGTGTGCTTTAGGAGTACTTAAACAAGTTTGGATAAAGAACTATTATTGACCACTTGTGTTAAATGTGATTTTGGAAGTTGGTAACTTTCATCATGGTTGAGATGAATGTTTTGGAATGTATGCATATCTGTGATGAAATGATTGGATGAAATATGTTATATGCATAACATCTAGTTGTAAAAAGGTGTCATTAAGGCATATTGGTTGGAAGACTAGGAAATGTTTAGGTATGATATGTTTTAAGATGAATTGAAAATAATCTCATGGACGAAGAAGACTTGTTGTTTAAATGTTGATTGCTTAGCTCATTAATCTTGTTAAAAAGAAATATCTGCCATATGTATGCATGGCCTTAATAATGGTTAGTTACATGTTTGATATAATGGTTGATTAGTTTTTGTACAGGTTGTGTTGTCATTTATGAATTACATGAATCATAGACTTGCTTGATATATGATGAACAATTAAAATGGCACATGTTTGTTCCACAAGACCTAGCACATGAGCGTGTGCCTCACATAAGCTAGCCACACACACATGTGGATATTGTAGGTTTAGTAATATTTGGATCATACAGTCACAGTTTGTTACACAACCTGGAAACATGGTTGTGTGACATATTCATACACGGGCATAACCTTTCATACGGCCGTGTGACCCCTTTTTTTATGTTTTCCTTATTTTGTTGTAAAAGTTTTAATTTGGTCCTCATTTATTCCCGAACTTGTTTTAGAGCTTCTGAAAGCTTGATTGGAACCCATATTAGTTTGTTAATCATGTTTTACATGGATTATGAAATGAAAAACTAGTTTTTAAGTTATAATTGTATGCGATGTTCTTTGTTTACTATAGTGACATCTTATGGCATGAGTCTAGTGATAGGACTAGGTATGGGGTATTATATTTAGTGGTATCAGAGCTAAATTTTAGTCAATTCTAGGACTGAACGTAGTGTGTTTAGAGTCTAGAAAATACATGTCACATATAACCTATGATAGTGTGATGCTTTTGATCCGATCTAACCCTGTTTTCTTGTAAATTTAAAGATATCTGCTGAATCAAATCGAGTTGTCACTGATGAAATTAGCAGTAACGTACCAGCTTTTAATCAGAGAGCAAACCCCATTATGCCAGTTTCACAAATGTTTAAGAATGAGACTGAAAATGCCTTCTTTGGTATGATAGGTTAGTGGTTCAATGAGTTCTTACGAGCCAATCCTGCAACTCCACAACTTCCGTCCCCTACTGTGTCTTCTCTGACATCTATTAGTCCTCAAAGTTTTACACCCATAAATGTAAATAGGCATTTGATTGGTAAGATCTAGAAATGTGGGGCCGAAGAATTCAGAGGTAAGATGGATGATGATCCAACTAGAGGGGAGTATTGGTTAGAAAACACTCAGAGAGTGTTTGATGAGTTGGTTTATCAACTGACGAAAGCTTGAGATGCTTCCTGCTTTTGTTGAAAGATGAGGCATATCAGTGGTGGTATACAGTGATAATGGTTGTATTGAAAGAAAAGGGTTAATTGGGACTTTTTTAGAACTGAATTTTGAAAGAAATATGTCAGCAAATGGTATTTAGAAAAGAAGAAGAAAAAATTTCTTGAGCTAAAATAGGAAATGGACCAATTGTTGCATATGAGAGAGAGTTTGTACAACTCAGTAAATACATTCGAGAGATTGTGCCGATAGAATAAGAGATGTGTTGTAACACCCCTAGCCCGTCTTTGTCCACGGAGTAGGGTTTCTAAGTATTATGGCACATAACAAATCTCAATATATCATAAAATCAATCAAATACTAATTTAAATACTATTTTCATAACCAATATTAATTCATGACATTTATATAAAAACGAGCTTTTAATCGAGTATACAAAACCTAAAAATTAATTTGGAAATAATTAGGGTCTAATTTGAAACAAAATGGAAAAATGTAGAAAACTGAAAAAAGGGGTTACACGGTCGTGTGGCTCAGGGACATGGTCGTTTGGCTAAACTGTGTACAATTCAAAAATAGGGTCACATAATTGTGTCACTAGGCGGCGTACAATTCAAAATAGGGTCACATGACTGTGTTGCCAGGCCGTGTAACAACCCGTAACCGTATGGGAAAAACCTCCACAAAAATTAAATAGGCCACATGGCCATGTGGAGTGACTATGTGTGGCACACGGCCGTGTGATAGCTTGTGTCTCAGGCTATGTGCACATAAAATGATTTCTAAAATAAGGCAATTCACCACTCATTTCTTAGGTACCAAGCCAAACCAATTTCAACTATTTTCATACCTTCAAAACACATTCCAACATGCTTAAAACATACTAAAACATTCAACATAAGTGCCTAACCAATATGCCCTCATTGGCACCACATTTCATACACCAAACTAAAATCACATTAAAAAATCACAAGCTCTTACCTTATACATGTGCCAAACATACCAATTCATCCATTCCATTCACATACATTTTTACCAAATCTCAACCACTTCCAAGAAGCATAAACCAAAAAACCAAAGGCATATATATATGGACATATACAAGCCAAAACAAAAGATATACACATCCACAAGTATGCTCTAACAAAAACTTAAATAACATTATCACAACAAGAGAACTTAAAAACTCATCGTACATGCCATTTATAACCCAACGTCAAAATGACCAAAACTTCTACGGAGTTGAAGAACGGATAGTGTGAGTGCTCTAGCTAGCTTCCAATCCACTGAGATTTCCGGTGATCTACAGGGAAAGAAAATAACTAACGTAAGCCACTAGTGCTTAGTAAGCTCGTATAAAACATAAATGTAAACTTACCAAATAAGATCAATTTATACAATTCATGCATAATTTCATTAACAAGCTCATGAGTTCATTCAATTCCTATACACATTACAAATCTTACAAGTTTGTGAGTTCATATATATAAGAAATTAAAACCATATCATATCATATCATATCATGTTTGTAAATAACAAATGTAATTCAATCATCCATCTCATGTTTATATTTTATGACACATTCCATTCAATGCCTAATACCATATAACAATTTCATAAATGTCCCTTTCAGAAGTCAATTTACATGTACTCATCTCATATAAATCTTTTGTATATCATTTAATACCCGATGAACCCTAGTGGTATAACATTGGATACATGGGAAAATGCTCATACGAGTTGTATCTGTAAATGCTCACACGAGTTGTAACTATAAATGCACACATGAGCTGTGAAAAGGGCTTGCTCACAAGAGCTGTGGGTCGGGATGTTAAGCTACACGATGCTGTTCACATGAGCTATGGAGAATCCGCAACAAATGTAAGACCTCAGCCATTGATATGACATCCAAAACCAACACTCGAGAGTATAATAACCCCTAATGACATGTCATTTGTATCCTAAGCACTCACAAGGTTCAAACAGGCCATATCTTATCGAAATCATGTAATTATTTATACACTAGTTCGTCACCATTACTTAACCATGTGATTTTTCATTTTCAATCTTAACCTTCAAATTAACCAAAATTATAATTTAATCCAAATCATCAATTAATATTTAACAATAATTTTAGCTATACATAACACAAATGTAAATCAACTGTAACAGACTGGTTTAGACCCTAGTCGAAATAGTGGTTTCGGGACCACAAATTCGAGTAAAAAATATTTTAATATTATTTTCTGAGTCTACAACATGTGAATTGGTATGTGTGAAATTTCTGTGATTTAATTTGATCATTTGTGTGTTTAATTTGCAAAAAGGACTAAATTGTAGAAAATGTAAAAGTAACTTTCTATTTGACTAAGTGATGAATTGATGTGTCTCTTTAAATGTGAGGTCCCTTATGTTGTTATTATGCCATTAACTAGAAAGTGGACAATTATGGCCATTTATTTTATGTTTATAAATGTTATAAACCAAGGGTTAAAATTGGAATTTGTTAATTAATGTTATTATAATTAAATAAAAGCAAAATGGATGGCCATTATCATCCTCATTTCACCAATTTTAAAAGAAAAGAGAAGGATTTTAAAGCTTAGCTTTATTCGACCTAGGTTTAGCTTAATTAAGGTATGTTTTTGTTTCAGTTTTTGATATTATCTACGTTTTTGTGATCGTTGCTCTGTGTTCTTTTAAGCCCATGCCTTAATTCATGAAATTGATGATGATTTTGAGTTATGCCATTGTTGGTGTTATGAGTTTTGTGATGTTAGTTGATGAAATATTAAAGACATGTGAAAGATTAAAATGTTTTGTCTTTAAATTTTTGATGAATTTGACTATTTTGGGCTATACTGTGAAAATGAGAAATTGAGGGGCTAAAATATAAAATAAATGAAAGATATGGGCTTATGTGGACTAATAGAATATTCAGCCAAGCATGTGTATAAAGAAATTATGTGTATTTTGTGATTTTATGAAATAGGGACTAAAAGGTCAAAATGTGAAATTGTGAAGGCTAATTTGTAAAATGTCCTAAATGTGTGCATATGGATTGATATGAATAAATTGTGTTACTAAATAGTGAAATTTGAATGTGTATAGATCAAGAACCAAAGAAAACAAAATTAGATCAGGGGAAGTCGAAAGTAGTAGAATAGCCATTCTTTTCCGTTCTTTTCCGTATGAGGTAAGTCTATATACAAACAAAATGTGTTTGAGTTGATTTATTCATGCTTATATGAAATTTAATGGTGATAAATGATTATGGAAGATGCATATGTGGGATCCGAAAAAGCTTCGACAATGTGTCAAAGTCCGAAAAGCCCTGTATGAATTATAGGAATAGTTAGGATATATATGTCATGACATAGGATTCCGTTATGTGTTATCATGTAAGAACACGTCTGGGACGTTGGCATCGATTTATTATTTATGTGTAAGACCATGCCTGGGACATTGGCATCGTATATGATTTTGTGTAAAACCCTGTCTGGGACAGTGACATCGATATTTGATTACATGTAAGACCACATCTGGGAACGTTGGCATTGTACTAGCTTTTAGAAATATTCGAGTATCCTTATAGCTTCCGAACGGTTCAACAGGCACTCCGAGAAATGAGTGGTTATGAGAAATGTGTATATGATGCAGGTACTTTTTAAATGTATGCAAAGTTAGAGTATGAAAAGTAAGTATATGTGAAATTGTGGAATTGAGATACATGTATGAAAACATTGAAATAAAATGTGTTATGATCAAACGAACTACATGGATATGTGATATGTTGGTAAGCAAGTGATTGGAAACAATTGTGTAACACCCCTAACCCATATCCGTCGCCGAAATAGGGCTAAGAGGCATTACCGATCAAATCATAACATTTAACCTTCATTGTTCATACATCATAAAATCATAAACAAATAATATCACTAAGTCACTTATTATGGTTTACGAGACCTTAAACATGTATTGGGAAGGGGTCGGGACTAAACCGAACTCATACAAAATTTTCCAAAAACTTAACATTTTTCAAAGCTATAGAGGTCACACACCCGTGTGGGTAGGCCATGAGCCTCACACGGCCTCAAACACACCCGTGTGTCCAAGCTGTGGCAAAACATGGCATACATGCTGACTTGTCTACGCGTCCGAAGACACATCCGTGTGCTTTACCCATGGTCGACGCTGACTTATTTCATATGGCCAGTCACATGCCTATGTGTCCAGCCCGTGTGCGAGTCTAACTTGAATCAAATTACAAATTTAAGAGACATGGTCGAGTTACACACTGTGTGCTCAACCGTGTGGGAAAATATAGGCCATTTGCAAGGCTAATTTGCCACCCACACTTTGGGTCACACCTACAAGCATTAATCAATTCAATTTCATACCCCAAATGGCATCCAAACAAACCAAAACATGCTCATTCAACCTCTTAACATCATCATTTATCTCCCTATACAATTCAACTAAACATACTCTCACAAAGTATCAATTACACATTCAAAAACATATAATCCATTCATCATTCAATCATTACCAAATCTAAACATGAAACATACCATTTCAATTTTACTAATTTAAACCAAGATGACCATTCACATAGAACACACATAGACATGTTAACCATCTTTTACATCTACCCAAAGCATATGCCAACTTCATTAAACTATCAAGCAATATCACATGGCAAGATTTATACACTTCAAAATATACCATAAACACTAGCCTATACATGCCATATACCAAATATACAATTTCCAAAAGTACCCAAATAGATGGCCGATAGTGTGATTGAGTCGTTGACGATCCCCGGATTCGAGCTAGCTTTAATGACACTGTAAAACAAAAATAAACTTCACACAGTAAGCTAAAAAGCTTAGTAAGTTCGTCATATAATACATTTAACTTAACCATTCAAATTAAATATACAAAATTACCATCACATAGTTCTGTTGAAACCATTTTGAAAAAACGGGGATCGACTTTAAAAAACAAAAATGGAGTCGCCACCAATCTTTTTTTTCGAGGTATGATTGGGTCACCTTGAAATTGATCATTTTAAAAAAAATTGATTTATTAAAACAATGATTTTGGTCTACGAAATTCGAGAAAATGGGTTCGAGAGTCGGTTACACACGAGGAAGGATTAGCACCCTCGTAACGCCCAACATTGGTACCAGATTGATTAGTTATTGTCCTAATGTCGAAAATTTGAAAAGATTTGAAAACATGATTTCTTTAAAAACTTGAATAATTTGAGTTGGAACTTGAGATTCCTTTATTCCGAAAGAATACAAACATCACATCCAGCACGTTAGGACATGATGTTTTAAACCCTTGTAACCAAAATCATCCCATGATTTATAAAATTCATTAAAAGGATATTTAGTTATTTAGTCAAACGGAAAATCAAAACCCAGCACGTTAGAGCACTATTTCCCGAATTTCTAAACACAAAATATTGCCTTATTTAAGAAAAACTTTTGGGTAAATAGTTGGAATTAAAAATGAAATACATCTTCTAAAACAATGATTTGAATGAAATGTGGCATTAGTGCATAACCAAACATAAATTTCAAAAAGCATTTCACTAAGTAAAAATAATAACATAAAAATAATGCAAATAATGCAAGCAATATAACAATTATACTAAGGTGAATAAAGATTACAAATTTATTCTTAGAAGAAAAAAATTAATGATTAAATAAAAGATAGAAAGCAAACAATAGAAAAAAATTATTTTAAAAAAAAGAAATTAAGGAATAAGCATGAAAACTTTACACAAGATTGAATGTATATATAAAATAATGTAAATAATGTATATGAAAAAATATTATAATAATAAAAATATGACAAATTCTAAAAAGATAATACATTCATGAGAAAATAAAATAGATACATTTTAAATAAATAATATATAACTTTAAATAAAAATATTTATAATACAATAATTTAATTTATATATATATATATATATATGTATGCATAAAAACTAGAATAAATAATATAAATAATGTATGTTATACAATATAAAAATTTATACAATATCAAGGATAAAACAATTTAAATTATATATGTAATATAATAATATATAATATACAAAATTAAAGAAAATATAATATAGTAACTAATATACAAATTTTAAAAATGTTATATAATAAATAAATAATATCAAACTTAATAAAATAACCTAATATAAATAATAAATAGTAATAATTTAATATGTATATAATACTAAAATAATTAAAATAAGAATAAAATGAAAATAAAAAGAATTAAAAAAATCAAAGAAATCATGATCAAATCAGAATAACAAAAAAATCTGAAGTAAAATTGTAAAAAGGATGATGTTGGAACGCACGTCAAACTATAGGGACTTATTGGGTAATTATGCCCTATCTCCTAAACAACGCTGTTCCATCACCTGCCTTTAAAAATGGCCTTAGGGACCAAACTGAAACAGAGGCCATAACTCTAGGCCAAATTGTAAATAAAGGAAAAAATGTAATTGGATGTAATTATGAAATTGAAATAATGCGGAAGGGCCTAAGAGGCAAATTTCCCTTTTTATAAAAACACGCGGATCCTCCCCGGGTCGGGTCAATGCGCGGGTCATAGCCTTTAAACGACGTTGTTTTAATGCTTATTGACTTAAGCAAAAACGACGTCGTTTCTATACTGCTATATAAATCACTTTCATAAAAAAATCATTCAAATTTGGATTTTGTTTTAAAAGTCAAAAACTCTCTCAAGTCCTCCCTGCCTCCATCCAGAGTCCGGTCATCAGACTCATGGGCCGTCGCCTCACGCGCCACACGCGGCACCATTGACGTCGCCATACGCGGCGACCGGAGGTCAGAAACTCCAATTTTTCAGCATGAATTGAAAGGTAAACTCTTCTATTTTGTATATAATTGAAAATAAAACGAAAAAAAGTAAAAAAATAAAAAGAGTAATATTGTCGATAATCACCTTTGTTTTCCGAAGGTTTTTCGCTTTTTATTTCGTATGTTTATTTTTATGTATTGTATTCTCTGTATATCTGCTAGTATCTCTGTGTATGCATAGAAAAAATCGTGTATCCGTGTGTCACCCTCACAGATTACCTTAGGGTTTATTTATAACCCAAAAATAAAATCAGAAAATAAATACAAAATCACAATCTGCTGCTACCGTTTATTTTCTTTCCTTGTTTTGCAGGAGAATGGTGAGAACCTCGGCGGTGAAGCGCTATCCGTGCATTGATTACGGCGCGAGGGGGCTGTGTTGCTTATGGCGCCTAGGGTTTCAGAAACCTTAGGCTTCTGACTCTGTTTAGGTGATGGGCCTTTTTGGGCCACATAGGTTTTGGGTCTTTGTTGGGTTAGGGGTTTAGTTTTGGGTAGTCTTTTTTGTTTGGTATTGGGCCACGAATAATATTTGGGCCTTTGTGTAATCTGGACTAAAAAAAAATCTGGACATTTGGTATTTATATTTTTTTATTAATTAGGGCCGGGCATAAATGGGCTATTACAGC
This sequence comes from Gossypium rotundifolium, assembly GCA_025506655.1. Taxonomy (NCBI): domain Eukaryota; kingdom Viridiplantae; phylum Streptophyta; class Magnoliopsida; order Malvales; family Malvaceae; genus Gossypium; species Gossypium rotundifolium. The sequence goes on from CP106729.1 coordinate 113,457,220, forward strand.
TGCCTCTCTTTGCTCATTGTCATGTAACGAGAATAGAGCAACGACGATAAAAGGACCCATTTTGCCCGGTCTTGTCAAATGGCTATATCTTCAGGGAGATAAGCTAGTATCTTCAATCTGCTTCACTACAACTTCAGGACAAGATCTACTATCTTTGGTTTGCTCCACTGCAAACTTAGGGATGCCAAACTAGTATCTTCAATCTGCTTCGCTGCAAACTTAGGAAGACAAGATCTGCTATCTTCGGTCTGCTCCACTGCAAACTCAGGGAGACAAGACTGATGTCTTCGATCTGCTTCACTGCAACTTCAGGAATGCTAAATCTACTATTTTAATCTACTCCACTGCAACTTTAGGGAGGTCAGGCTGATGTCGTTAATCTGCTTCACTGTAACTTCAGGAAGGCCAGATCTGCTATTTTAGTCTGCTCCACTGCAAACTCAGGGAAACAAAACTAGTATTTTCGATCCACTTGCAACTCAGGAAGACAAGATCTGCTATCTTAATTTGCTCCATTGAAAACTCAGGGAGACAAGATCTGATGTCTTCGATCTACTTCACTGCAACTTCAGGGATACCAGTTCTGTTATTTTTAATCTGCTACACTGTAAACTCAGGGAGATAAGATTTGATGTCTTCGATCTGCTTCACTGCAACTTCAGGAATGCCAGATTTGCTATTTTAGTCTACTCCACTGCAACTTCAGGGAGGTCAAGCTAATGTCTTCAATCTTTTTCCTGTAATTTCAGGAAGGTAAGATCTATTTTCTTTAGTCTGCCCCGCTGTAACTTCATGGAGACAAGGCTGAAAGTGTCGATTTACCCTACTACATTGTCCTATAGAGGACATGACCTGTAGAATGGGTATATGCTTATGCCTAATAATTAGGATGTCCTGATCAAAATGAGTCAAATGCTCCTATTTAGACATGGTATGATATATGGATGCAAAAATGTTATGAGAATGATTCCTATTTCAGGTGTCATCACTCATTTGTTCTTCATCCTCATTCCTCTCGAAGTATCAATCATATTCTGCTCAAATAATTTGCCCCATGGTAATTCTGAGTCCACTCCACTTGAACCTTGGGACATAAAGTTTGTATCTCCCACTACAACTTCAGGGGAATAAATTTGATTTCTTCCATCCATCCTGTTACCACTCAGAGGTATAGAATTCGTATAATCTTCAATCAATTTGATCTATTACACCATTCCCTGGGTGTAATGACCAGATGTATGTGCTTGAAATTTACATGAATACAGGGTATCATTTTTCTTTTCCTGAGAATGATCCCCTTTTACACTTGGGTTGACATTGATCGTCATTTGTCGAGATGATATCACCAACAAAATGTCTTATCCAATAAAAATCCAAAGAGATAATTATCTTTCAATATTTCCAACCCTTAGGCTTGGTGAGTTCTAAACAATAGTCCTATTTCGGATTCTCATATTATTTAGAAGCTTCCAGAGTAATATGTGAAACTCCTTTTATAAAAGTATTATTAGTCCATTAATCGTTATTTCAATATAAAATGCTTGAAAAAGATCATAATAATGGACGAAAAAGAAATTAATCAGGAGCATAGCTTGAAACAAATAAGTTAATCAAAGATAACTAAGGCAATAAAAGAAAATTGATTGGGGTGTATCTTCAAAAGACTAAAGTAATCAAAGATAGCAAATTCAAAATGGGTAAGATAGAAGCCAGGTGCCCCAGATATCACAGCCTGAGCTTCTCTGTACATATTTCTTAAGGACCATTTTGAGCTCAGTACGTATTTAGAGGATCCGGAGTACTTTGTCAATGCCCCAAGACATAGCATACTTCCTTATTGTTAATTCAGGCATAGCAAGACTACCACTTCCCCTATCATTGATCAAAATTTGAGCTGCCCTTTTATGGTTTTCAGCTCAAAACCCCTTTGGTTTCAAAGCGCCCTTTGCGAGTTTTCGCCTTGGCCTCTTTTTTTTTTTAAATTGAATCTCAAGGTGCCCTTTACGGGTTTTCACCTTGGCCTTTCCCCTTTCAGGTAAAATACTTCTTGATTGAACCTAAATTCACTAGATTGGGCAAGTCTTTGCCATCCGTCTCGGTCAATATAAATGCTTCTCCAGAATAGGCCTTTTTTACAACATAAGGTCCTTCTCATTTTGGCATATACTTTCCTCTGAAATCGTTTTGTAGAAGAAAGATCTTTTTCAACATCAGGTTCCCCTCTAGGATGAACCTCTTTGTCGTAAGCTTGCATCATCTGACCGTGATGGATAACTTTAACCTTTTTTCAATTAGATTCAATTGGCAAAAACGCTTTCATTCCATAAACCAATGTGTAAGATGTTGCCCCAACAAAGATCCTGGCCAATGTTCGATAATCATAGAGGATAAATGGTAACTTCTTTATGCCAATCTTTACAAGTCTCGATCATCTTTCCTACAATCTTTGTTTTGTTTTTTTTGTTTTTTTCTTTTTGGCTACCTTTGTTGCTCTATGATATGACGTCTGATCTTTGAACAGACTACAAACTTTTAACATTGTCCTTTTTGGCATTCTTTGTTGGCACCTGATCTTTTTTTTTTTTTAGAATTTGATGACTATCGACTTTGTAACATTGGCATATGAGGCTACTTCCACCCTCTTAGTGAAGTAAATGACGACCACGATAATGAATCGGTGTCGACTAGAAGTTTTTGATGAGATCAGCCCCATAATATCCATTCCCTATATATAGAAAATTTGTGAAGAAATAGATGAGGCATATAAGTCTTGTGTTCCTCAATTTGGCATTTACGACATAATTGAAGCAATCTCCCTTTTATGGTGGGCCAATAGTACCCGAACCTTATGATTATCCTGGCTATTGTAGAACCATTATAATGTTCTTTAAACACCTTTATGGATCTCTTTTAAGATTTTCCCAAGCATGTCTTGATATGATCGTGCAAAAACATGTTTGAATTCTTGAAAATAACTCAATTATGTCTTGCCTTATTTTTGTGGTGAGCTAGGCTTCGATCTTCACCCCTTTCCTAGGCTCGCAATATCCATTGACCCTATATAAGGTAGGATCTATTTTTCATCTTGTTTTACCATTCTTAACAAATCAAAAGATAGGTTACAATCTCTGTCATCTTTAAAGTCCTGAGATCCCTCTAGGCACATATCTTACTCGAAAGGAGACTCTGAGTCAGTAGTAGCGTTGCTCACATCGTTGATATTTGGAGACCTTATTGTAGGTTTGAAGGAAGATTCCAAAGAATAAATGATTCAAAGAATGATTATTTGTATGGTCATGAATGAAGAATGAAAGAATACTTGAAAGAAAGTCCAAACAAAAGAAAAAAAATAAGAACAATTGTTTGTACAGTATGAAATGGAAAGAATAAAAGAATATTTGCTCAAAAAGATGCATTTTATTGAAATAAAAAAAATTCTAGACACAAGCCTATTTCACAAAAGGGTTCTTATTGCCTCTAGGCTTAAGGCAGTAAGCATGTTTTGAATATGACTCTAGATTAGCTCTAAAAATAGAAGGATCTCTTCCACAGCCCCATTATTCAAAACACTCCCAAGCATGCAAGGGCGTGGAAACTTCATTCCCCGATTCCCTCTTCGCTTTTGACTTCTTCAAGAAGTCACAACTTTCTTGTCTCCTTCTTCAATTATCGCATTTACTACCTCGTTAAAGTGATTAGGTTCTGATGAAACGTTGAACTTCACAATTCCCATTTTAATGGACCTTTCGACCAACTTTTTAAACGTAGTACAGTTTTCAATTGAGTGACCCATTATTCCCGCGTGGTACTCGTATTGGACATTCTCATTATACCATTTTGGGAATGAAGGTTGCATGGGTTTCGAGTAGGACGGAGACACCACATGAACATCAAAAAGATTCTAATATAGCTCCTTATATGTCATCGGGATGGGTGTGAACTGGAGCTTTTCTGTATTTAGCCTCGAATTAGATTCCTTCCTTAAAGAGCCTTGATAGCTAGTGCTTACAGCCTTCGGCTGGCCTAGGGTAACTGATTTGGGATGCATGCTCAGAATACTTACTTCATTTTCCTTGTTTCTCAGGGCTGATCTTTTGGTGCTTTCTCTTGTGTCTATCCTCCCACTCCTTATCATATTTTCAATCATCTCGCTAGACATTACTATATTTGAAAAGCTTATGGTGGTGTTTCCCAACATACGGTTAATGAATGGGGCTTTTAGAGTATTGATGAAAAGTATTGCGGTCTCCTTTACTAAAAGTGGCGGCTGAACTTGTAGGGCAACTTCCCTCCATCTTTGCGCATACTGCCGGAAACTTTCATTCAATTTTTTCTCCATGTTCTGTAAGGTGATTCTATTAGGGGTAATCTCTGTTACATGACTATATTGCTTCATAAATGCTTGCGCTAGGTTTCTCCATGAGTTGATCCTAGCACGACTCAATTGATTATACCACTTGGATGCTGCCCCCACCAAACTATCTTGGAAGTAGTGAATTAGCAATTGATCATTATTAACATACCCAGTCATCCGTCTACAGAACATGGTAATATGGGCTTCAAGACAGCTATTCCCATTGTACTTCTCAAATTCTGGCATTTTGAACTTGTGAGGAAGTACCATATTTGGAACCAAACTCAAGTCTTTAACATCAATTCTATGGTGATTATCAGCATTTTCCAAGGCCTTGAATTTTTCTTCTAACCACCTACAAAGGTCCTCTACTACCTTGGTAATTCAAATCTTGTCATCTCTCCCTCTGTTATATCTAAATGAGGGATAACATGATTAGCTGGGTTATCTCCTAGGTTAGATCTTGAGCCAACTCCAGTATCAGCTTGACCTTATTGAGGCCTAATCATGGCAGATGGCCTTTGAGGATGCCCTCAGGTTTTATCTGTGCATGCGGTGGGGTGAAGCCCGGAGGATAGTCTTCATTATCTTCTCCCGTATTAGTCATGGGACCTTTTCCCTTATCCATTGCCCCATTCAACAACTGAGTCATTTGAGCAACCATATTTCTTTGGGCTTCCATCATTTGGTCCCTCATTTCTTGTTGGTTCTTCGCCAATTGCTCTTGCAGCTAATTTTGCATGTCTCTTTGGAACTGTTTGAGTCTCTGATCCATGTCTTTCGTCTTAGCGCGAGTACCGTAACGATGTTTAGTTTCCAGATTATCTTTCTCTCTTTTTCTAAAATAACTTCAACTAATTAGGGACCTTCTATGGATTTTAATGCATATGATGCGATATAATGCAAATGCATAAATGCAAAAAGAAAGAGAGGTGTTGATTCTGAATTAAATTCCATTAGAACAACTTTTCTAGAAAGAAAATTTCTTTACATAAAACAGATTACATATGCGGTCTTGCCTTTATATTCCAAGCAAAAACATCAATCCCTTTCTTCGCAAATGTCAAATCTTGCAAACTTCTAATAGATGCCTCCACTAGCTCCTTTTTGCTTGGGCCACGACTCATTACTCACTTATCCTTGCAATGTTTGTTAACCTCTTCAAGAAAGACGAGACCTGGTGATTCTTGAATAGTCTTTGTTAGCTTGAATCCTTAGGCAATAAAGTCTTGTATTCCTTCACGGACTATCAGTCTTCTCTCGTTGTGTTTACTTGGACCATATTCGGACGACCGTATTATATTCCAATTTATCAAGAAATCTATTTTCTCATGACAAACTCTTCTATTTAGCAATTGAATTTGAATCAACACCTCTTTTCTATAATGTGAATGCAATCAAAATAGAAGAGAACACGTTAGCATAAGAGAAATAAATAACAAAATAGGGCGCCTATCTGGGTGACCACTAAGGTTTGGCATAGTTCTACTAGGGTAAGCCCTTAGGTTTTCAACATGTGGTTTAGCTCTAAAGTTGAGGTACCCGAACCAGTAGATTCCTCGATCCTCACCCATTATAGGCTCATACGGACCGAGTTCAGTTCAGTAGAATACATTTCCCTATGGCTTCACAGAGATGAAAATCTCACGAAGACATAGGTACAGATGTATCCTAAAAGTGATTCACTATCCTACATGGAGGTGAAAACCTCACGAAGGAGTAGCTTCTCACTCCCACTTAAAAGGGTGTGACCACAACGGTTAAGCAATGCAATGCAGAAATACTTTACAAGATTAGAGCATGCAATAAAAAGGATCATAATTTTTCAAATCGAATTTTCAAATTTAGACTAAAGGACAAGAAATAATCAATTTTACAACTTGAATCTCTTATTATGTCCCCATGGAGTCGCCAAGTTGTCGAAACCATTTTGAAAAAACGAGGATCGACTTTAAAAAACAAAAATGGAATCGCCACCAATCTTTTTTTTCGAGGTATGATTGGGTCACCTTGAAATTGATCATTTTAAAAAAAATTGATTTATTAAAACAATGATTTTGGACTACAAAATTCGAGAAAACGGGTTCGGGAGTCAGTTACCCACGAGGAAGGATTAGCACCCTTGTAACACCCAACATTGGTACCATATTGATTAATTATTCTCCTAATGTCAAAAATTTGAAAAGATTTGAAAACATGATTTCTTTAAAAACTTGAACAATTTGAGTTGGAACTTGAGATTCCTTTATTCCGAAAGAATACAAACATCTCATCCAGCACATTAGGACATGATGTTTTAAACCCTCGTAACCAAAATCATCCCATGATTTATAAAATTCATTAAAAGGATATTTAGTTATTTAGTCAAACGGAAAATCGAAACCCAGTACGTTAGAGCACTATTTCCCGAATTTCTAAATACAAAACATTGCCTTATTTAAGAAAAACTTTTGGATAACTATTTGGAATTAAAAATGAAATACATCTTCTAAAACAATTATTTGAATGAAATGTGGCATTAATGCATTACCAAACATAAATTTCAAAAAAGCATTTTACTAAGTAAAAATAATAACATAACAAATAATGCAAATAATGCAAGCAATATAACAATTATACTAAGGTAAATAAAGATTACAAATTTATTCTTAGAAGAAAAAAATGAATGATTAAATAAAAGATAGAAATCAAACAATAGAAAAAAATTGTTATAAAAAAAATTAAGGAATAAGCATGAAAACTTTACACAAGATTGAATGTATATATAAAAATAATGCAAATAATGTATATGAGAAAAAATATTATAATAATAAAAAATATGGCAAATTCTAAAAAGATAATACATTAAGTGAGAAAATAAAATAGATACATTTTAAATAAATAATAAATAACTTTAAATAAAAATATTTATAATACAATAATTTAATATATATATGCATAAAAACTAGAAAATGAATAATATAAATATGTATGTTATACAATATACAAAATTTATACAATATCAAGGATAAAACAATTTAAATTATATATATAATATAATAATATATAATATACAAAATTAAAGAATATATAATATAATAACTAATATACAAATTTTAAAAATGTTATATAATATATAAATAATATCAAACTTAATAAAATAACCTAATATAAATAATAAGTAATAATAATTTAATATATATAATACTAAAATAATTAAAAATAAGAATAAAATGAAAATAAAAGAATTAAAAAATCAAAGAAACTAGGATAAAATCAGAATAACAAAAAAATCTGAAGTAAAATTGTAAAAAGGATAATGTTGGAACGCACGCAAAACTATAGGGACTTATTGGGCAATTATGCCCTATCTCCTAAACGACACCGTTCCATCACATGCCTTTAAAAATGGCCTTAGGGACCAAACTGAAACAGAGGCCATAATTCTAGGCCAAATTGTAAATAAAGAAAAAAATGTAATTGGATGTAATTATGAAATTGAAATAATGTGGAAGGGCCTAAGAGGCAAATTTCCCTTTTTATAAAAACATGCGATCCTCTCAGGGTCAGGTCAACGCGTGGGTCATAGCCTTTAAATGACGTCATTTTAATGCTTATTAACTTAAGCAAAAACGTCGTCATTTCTATACTGCTATATAAATCACTTTCATAAAAAAAATCATTCAAATTTGGGTTTTTTTTTTAAAAAAGTCAAAAACTCTCTCAAGTCCTCCCTTCCTCCGTCCAGAGTCCGGTCATCGGACTCATGGGCCATCGCCTCACGCGCCACCGTAAACACTGCCATACACGGCGGTGAAGGTCAGGAACTCCAGTTTTTCAACATGAATCGAAAGGTAAACTCTTCTATTTTGTATATAATCGAAAATAAAACGAAAAATAAAAATAAAACTAAAAATAATATTATTGTCGATAATCACCTCTATTTTTGAAGATTTTTACTTTTTATTTCGTATTTTTATTTTTATGTATTGTATTCTCTGTATATCTGCTTGTATTTCTGTGTATGCATAGAAAAAATCGTGTATCCGTGTGTCCCTCTTACAAATTGCCTTAGGGTTTATATATAACCCAAAAATAAAATCAGAAAATAAATAGAAAATCACAATCTACTACTACTATTTATTTTATTTCCTTGTCTTGCAGGCGAATGGCGAGAACCTTGGCGGTGAAGCGCTATTCGTGCACTGATTGCAGCGTGAGGAATGGGCTGTGCTGCTTGCGGCGCCTAGGGTTTCAGAAACCCTAAGCTTCTGACTCTGTTTAGGTGTTGGGCTATTTTGGGCCGCATAGGTTTAGGGTCTTTGTTGGGTTAGGGGTTTAGTTTTGGGTAGTCTATTTTGTTTGGTATTGGGCCACGAATAGTATTTGGGCCTTTGTGTAATATGGACTTAAAAAAAATCTGGACATTTCGTATTTTTGGTATTTATATTTTTTTATTTATTTAGGCCCGAGCATAAATGGGCTATTACAGGTTCAATTCACAATGATATTGTAACATCCTTAAAATGGGGTCTCTGCATTTTGCATGTGTTTGTATGGGACAATATGCTTACTGTGCTCGTTTAGCATGTTTTGGGGCCTAGGCATGACCTCGGGTTAGGCCTGAGTCATGGCTAAAATTTTAGTTTTTGACACTTAGGAATAGGGAGCTAAGGAAGTTAGGGGTTAAAGGATATTCTTGGTGTATTGTGACATGAACAATCTAGTGGCAAAATGGCAAGGGAGGCACCACAAAGGTGCTTGGTTGGTAACGCCACATGCAGGGAAGGGGGAGCTCAGGTTCGAGCTGCAGAAAGCCCTTTTCTGCTTATTCTTTTAACGCCAAAGTGGGAAGAGGTGTGCTCAGGTAGGACTCTGTTGGAAGGATATGGATTAGGCTAACTTTAAGTGATAGGTGTAGGACTCATTCAAACTTGTTTGAATGAGTGGATGAAGGAATTCAAGGAGGGATGAAGGGATGGCTATGAGTGGATGAGAGTCTTGAAGTGTTGGTAGAAAGTTGGGTGTGGGGAGGAGGAGTGCAATCGGTTTAGGTTCTTTGGAGGGTGACCAAATGTACTTTGGTTTGGGAAGTTTTTCTTTTTCTTTCTTTGCTTGAGTGACAAAACTGAAACCTCCTCTAGGTGACCCTTTCATTCGGTCTTTGCTATTTGTTGGTGAACCACCCTTGTTGTTTTGATTAAAAGCGAAAGCAACTCTTTTTGTTCATATTTTCTTTCTTTCAAACCTCCTTGTCGAAATTCCTTCTCATCTCTAGTTTTCTTTCTCTTTGCGAATTCTTGATCTTATTTTTATTTTCTTCCTCCATCTTTACTCTCTGCTAAAGCCGAATACTCTGCCCCTCAGTTTCTCTCCTCTTGCGTTTTCTTCTCCTTGACCGGATCTATCTTTTTCTTGAGGCAAGCCGAATCCCTTGGTAAGTGGTTTCCCCTCTATCCTCTCTTTTATTATAGATCCGTATACTAAACTCCATTCCTGTTTATGTTGGTAGCCGAAACTTCTAAGATCACTAGGGTGTGCCGAAACTTTGGTGATTGGTGGCCGAATCTGTCGACTAAGGTAAGGATGTGCCAAACTCTTTTGGTTTCGGGATTCATGTTATGGCCGAATGGCCTTTAGATTTCTAATGATGTGTTAAGCCGATTGTAGGGGGAAAGTAGCCGAATACAGTGGATTTTGAGATTTGGTTACCGATTAGGGGCTTGGCCAATTATAAAGGGAGATCCTTTGAGTAGTTTCGGGATTTGGTTGGAAACCAAATCGGTATTAAGGTGAGTGTGCCTTTGTGTGACACATCTTCGGGATTTTGGTGTTTAGCCGAATGGCTTTAATCTTAAAATTGTGTGTTGGCCGATTGTAGGGCAGAGTGAGGGCTAACGTTTTGGGACTTCGTTTAGATCTACAAATAATCAGGTGTGTAACGCTTACACACTTTGTTAGTTTGACATGTTTATTGTGTTTCTGTTATAGCCATTAAAACCAGTAGTTATGCTTTGTGGGCATGAGTATGGACACCGGGTAAGTCCCCTGATTATGAATCTCGGTATATGCTATCATGTCATTGTTAAATGTATGCCATGTGTTATTTGCATCATTATATGTTATTATGCCACGATTGATATGGACATGATGGTGGGATTGTTGAGAGGAGGGGGAAGGATTATTTGGATTTGTCACACGGTGGTTTTGACCACCTGACGGGTTGGCCCGTCTACGATATTATAATTTGTGACTAAGTCCGGTGGTTTTGACCACGGTGGTTTTGACCACATATGAATATTGTGACTCATCCCGGTAGTTTGGTACCATAGTGGGTTGGCCTCACACGTTAATTACCGGATTGTCATCAGTGGTTTTGACCACACGATAGGTTGGCCCCATCACTTGATTGTGACTACGGTCATTAGTGGTTTTGACCACACCGATATATATTTGTGACTACGGTCACCAGTGGTTTTGACCACACGGGGTAGATAAAGGAGATTGGATGGTTAGGTAATGGGTTGCATGATTTGCATGTTATACTGATGATTTGTGTAAGTGCTTGTACTATCGGGTTGGGGATTTATACAATGAGTCTCGGTGGTGACCCTTCCCTTATATTTTGCGAGATGAGGCGAGATTGAGATATGGGTAGGGAGGACTCGGCTGACCATGCATGCTAGTTTGGGTTTTGATTTTTAAGTTACTATTTCAATTTTATTTATTTACTTAAATTGATTTTGATTTTGTAATAAGGCGCTAAGTATTAGTTGGGTTCTTTTTTTTTTAGATTTTATTTTAATTATCGTATGCATATGTTTAATAACTTTGATTTGCTTTAATGGCTGAAATTAAAATGGGATTTACAAAACTACACTCTATATCGGGTTTTACAATGTTACCATCGGGTGACATTATTCACAAGGTAATGACAAAAATAATAGAGATGATTTCAAACCTAAATTTTCAACAACTAGTCATATCAAGCGATTTCTTAAGCATGCATTTTTACGGAATGTTAAGCAACACGAAAACATTTTCAACATCACTTGTATAAGGTTTTCTAAACTTTAAGATCGATTAAAGAGTTTTCAATGAGAAGTAAACCGGGGAACTTGTCTATTCAAACATTTTCACCCGTAGCATGCGATTCGGTTGTGGTGTGTTGGCCGGGTTTGGGGTGTTACAATTTTAGTATCGAGGTCTAGGTTCAAAAGCTCATTTGTGGGCACGAGGCCCAAAAGTTTAAAAGTAGGGTCTTGAAAAGTTTTTGTGGGAAATGTACATGGTTTGAACAGCATGGCACCGAGTCTCCAACACCAATCCACCAGGTAAGTATCCCTAACCCTTGTATGATTTAAATGTGGGAGAAATAGGTATTTTGGGATCGTTGATTAGCAGGTTAGGAGTTATTGAACCTTAGGAATAGCCCACTCCAGCATAAAATTACATAAGACTTAAATATCAACTAAACAAACACTCGTGAGTACGTCGCTAAGATTAAGGGTGTGGCAGCCGTTGTGCATATGTCTAGGAATGGATTCGAGGGAGCTTGGTATTTAAGCGGTCCTAGTGACTCACCTCCTCTTCACTCGAATCCTACAGTGCGTAGTGACGGTTCACTCTAGCGAGATGACTTATTCACGGGCTAATTTAATAACTAAAACACGAAAGGACCGACCACCTTGTTTTGTACAACCCTAAAATTAACCCATGGTTTCAAAATTACCAAAGTACCCTTGATTTGAAAGATGACCAAAATACCCCTGATTTGTAAATTGACCAAATTACCGTTGATTTCTAAAATTACCGAAATACCCTCGGTATGGAAAAAATTACCTAAGTACCCCCGAACTGAAAATTTCTAAAATACCCTTATTTCGTAAAATCACCTGGAATCGTCTTTTGGAAAATTACGAAAATACCCCTGATTTATGAAATTACCAAAACACCCCCGATTTCTGAAATTTCTGAAATACCTATAATTTGTAAAGGTTTTCGAATAAAACCCTGATTTATTATTGAAATACCCCAATAGGTTAAAATTACGGAAATACCCTTGGGTAGTGAAATATCGAGAATACCCCTACAAGTGGAGTGTGGGTGGATGATGTAATTGATGAGTGAATGTGATTCACTGAATTAGGGTGGAAGACTTGAAATAAAAACTTTGTAATGATCAAAAGAACCACTATTAAACTTTTTTCCATAAAACTTATTCGTGGGTAATAAGTGGAACAGAAGCTAATTCATAAAACTTCTTAAAGCAGATTAAATCGCAGCATAGTTATGAGTTCTAGGGGACGTGGTCGTAATGTGCGAGGGCGTGGTAGAGGCAGAATAACCGTATCAAAACCCATTAGGTGTGGTCAAGGGTTAGAGAACGATATACCACCACCACCATTCTTTGGGGTTGAGTGCCGAGATCGAGACGGGGACGATGCGATGTCGCGATGCGATCTGCGAGTGCTTGAAGAGTGGTGGAGTAGGTGGAGGTGCAGGAGCTCGAAAATCATGTCTGGCGACTCCAAACCAATGGAGTGAGGTATTAGGAGTATCTGGTGTGGCGCTCAATACGGCTGAGTATTGGTTGGAGGCGACAGAACGAATCATGGATGATTTAGACCTAACAGCGGAGGGGAAACTGAAATGGGTAGTATCGCTTATCCGAGATGAGTCATACCAGTGGTGGCTCACGGTTCGGGATGGTGCTGCAGCGGATGATCTCACTTGGAATTATTTCAAGGTAGCTTATCAAAAGAAGTATGTTGGGACCAGTTATATTGATGCGCAGAGGAAGGCATTTCTAAAAATTTGGTTCGGGGAATAAGTTAAATATCGAAGTATGAGGCAGAATTCTTAAGGTTGAGCCGGTATGCTCGAGGAATCGTGGCTACGGAGCATGAGCGATGTGTCAGGTTTGAAGATAGATTGAGGGATGATCTAAGATTGCTGATTGCTCCACAGTAGGAAAGAGAGTTTGCGGTCTTAGTGGAAAAGGCCAAAGTTGCAGAGGAAGTGAAATAGTCGATAAGATAGAATCAGGACAGGGGATGGAATAAAAGGAATTTTGGACCATCTGGGTCTACGGGAAATCAACAGAAACGGGGTAGATATAGTGGGCCAAATTAAGCTGCTAGGCCTACTACTGCTAATACTCAGTGGCCGCCACGGTGTGTTCGGTGTGGAAAGTCTCACGCGGGAGAATGTTAGACTAGAAACAGAGGATATTTTGAGTGTGGATCGATGGAGCACTGAGTGAGGGATTGCCCACGGAGGTCAGCTAGGTTGCAATCTGAGGATCAAAATCGTACTCAGAATAGGAGGGATGGTCAGCAGCCACAAAGGGGCCATGGTGTAGCTAGAGGAGGTAATGGCTCTGGTAGACACCGTGGAGCACCCAGGCGGAGGTGCGGGGAGAATGCAGAGGTGAGGCGGCTTGGATTGGTCTCTGGTGAGGCGTCGAGAGGAGGCGACACACGAACATCATAACCTGATGCGATCTTAATCTTTGGACTACCTTATAATGCTCGATAGATGTGGGTTCGGCGACTCATCGTAGGCGATAGCATAGTGGAAACTATGAACTTAAACTCGAGATTATTTCTAGGAAGATGGCGGTGATAAGCCCTCTAGGTCACTCTGTAGAAGTAAGTAAACTATATAGGGATGCACCCTAGAACTTCAAGGGTCGTGTTTTTGGTGATTTGATAGAAGCTGTCGTTTGGGGAGTTCGATCGATTCTCGAGATGGATTGGTGGTGAAGTACTAGGCGGTTTGGATTCTTGTGATTAAGCGCATGGTGTTGAGGACAATAGAAGGTGAGGAGGTGGTGATGATAGGAAATAGGAGAGATTACTTATCACTTTGTGGTTTACTGATGAAGGCGGAAAAATGGTAAGAAAGGGTTGTGAGGCATTCATGGTACATGTTTGTGCCTTGGGAGCCAAGGATCTGTTGTATGAGAGTGTCCGAACTGTGGGGAATTTGCTAATGTATTCGGAGGAACAGGTCGCCTCGGATCGGGAAGTTGAATTTGGTATATACCTATTACCTGGAACTGCGCCAGTGTCTATAGCCCCATATAGAATGGAGCCAAAGGAGTTGGTGAAGCTGAAGGCTCAAATTAGGAATTCTTGTGGAGGTTTTATCCGACTGAGTATATCTCCTTGGAGGGCGCTTGTGCTCTTTGTTAAGAAGAAAGACGGTACAATGCGGATGTGTATAGACTATCGCCAGCTGAATAAGTTGACGATAAAAAACAAGTATCTATTGCCCAGGATTGTTTGATCAACTCAAGGGTGCATCGATTTTTTCTAAGATAGATCTTAGGTCGGGGTATCATCAGCTTAAGGTGAAAGAGGTTGATGTTCACACTCGCACTCGTTATGGACACTACGAGTTTTGGTAATGCCGTTTAGGTTGACTAACACACTAGCGACATTCATGGACTTGATGAATCGGGTGTTCCAGTAGTACTTGGATCAGTTTGTCGTGGTATTTATAGTCGACATATTGGTGTACTCAAAGACCGAAGAGGATCACGATGTGATCTTGTAGGTAGTTTTGTAAATACTGAGGGAAAAGCAGTTATTTGCCAAGTTCAGTAAGTGCGAGTTCTGGCTTAGGGAGGTGACTTTCTTAGGTCACGTGGTGTCCACCGAAGAGATTAGAGTGGCCCTCGCAAGATTGAGGCAGTGTTGGACTGGAAACTGCCTAGGTCGGTTGCAGAAATTCAGAGTTTTCTAGGTCTGACAGGGTATTACCGGAGATTTGTGGAAGGATTTTCTCTGATCGCGGCGCCGTTGACCAAGTTATTGAGGAAGGAAGTTCTATTTGTGTGGTCGAAAAAACAACAGGAAAGTTTTGACAAGTTGAGGAAGATTCTGACGGAAGCTCCGATTCTGGTTCAGCCAGAGGCAAGAAAGGTATTCACGGTCTACTGTGATGCATCACATACTAGCTTGGGATGTGTACTAATGTAGGAAGGGAAAGTAGTGGCATATGCGTCTCGATGCTGAGACTGCATGAGGGTAACTACCCGACGCATGACTTGGAGTTGGCTGCAGTGGTTTTTACCTTGAAGATATGGAGGGACTATATGTATGGAGAGAAGTCGATAGTTTACACGGACCACAAGAGTCTGAAGTACCTCTTGACTCAGAAGGACTTAAATTTGAGGCAGAGAAGGTGGATCGAGTTGTAGAAGGACTATGACTGCTCGATTGAGTGCCATCCGGGTAAAGCTAACGTAGTGGCGGATGCGTTGAGCCGTAAGGTGGTAACAAACTTACGAGCGATGTTTGCTCACCTTAGCATATATGACGACGGGAGTCTTTTGGCAGAAATGCGAGTTAAACCGACTTAGGTAGAGCAGATTAAAGAAAAACAGTTAGAGGATGAGGGTTTGAATGCTCGGAGGTTGCAAGTACAGAGTAGTGGGTTGGAAGGTTACGGCTTGACCAACGATGGAGTGTTGTGTTTTCAAAGGAGAGTTTGTATGCCGAAGGATGTCGAGTTGAGGCAAATGATTCTTCAGGATGCACATAGCAGCCCATAAGCTATGCATCCTGGAGGTAGCAAGATGTACCGAGATTTGCGTGAGCAATCGGTGGCAGTCTGGCGGGAAGTGGCGAGTTTGTGGGTAAGTGTCGACATGTCAGAGTCAAAAGCGAGCATCGATTCTGCGTCGGGATTATTGCAGCTAGTAAAGATCCCGCAGTTGAAGTAGGAAAGGATTACCATGGACTTTGCTAGTGGGCTACCCCTTACACCTAGCAAGAAGGACTCAGTCTGGGTGATTATGGACCGATTGACTAAATCGGCTCATTTTATATCGGTGAGGGTTGATTATTCGCTTCAGAGGTTAGCCAAGTTGTATGTGGCTGAGATAGTAAGGTTGTATGGAGTGCCAGTGTCAATTATCTCGGATAGGGATCCCAGGTTCACGTCGAGGTTCTGGAGAGCTTTGCATCAGGCTTTGGGTACGAGGTTGGATTTCAGTACAGCTTTTCACCCGCAATCTGATGGACAGTCTGAAAGAGTAATTCAGATTCTAGAGGACATGCTAAGGGGCTATGTTCTGGATTTCAGTTGTAGTTGGGAGGAGTATCTACCATTGGCAGAGTTCGCTTATAACAATAGTTATCAAGTGAGTATCTAGATGGCACCATATGAGGCATTATATGGACGAAAATGTCGTACTCCGATGTGTTGGACAAAATTGGGTGAACGGCAGATGTTGGGTCCAGAATTGGTGTCAGAAACAGAGGATAAGGTTAAGGTGATCTGGGCTCGTCTTAAGGAAGCGTCAAACAGGAAAAAGTCTTATGCTGATCTTAAACGCAGGGATATAGAGTATGCAGTGGGTGATAAGGTTTTTCTGAAAGTATCACCTTGGAAGAAAGTGCTGAGATTTGGGCGAAAAGGGAAGCTAAGCCCTAGGTTTATCGGGCCGTACATGGTATTGAAGTGAGTGGGACCGATAGCTTATTAGCTTGAGTTACCAGCAGAGTTAAGTCAGATTCATGACGTCTTTCATGTTTCGATGCTTAGGCACTATCGATCAGATCCGTCACACGTTGTGCTAGTTGCAGAGATTGAGGTGAGCTCAGACTTGTCTTTCGAGGAGGAACCGGTATAGATTTTGGATCGGGATGTCAATGTCTTGCGTAGGAAGTCAGTTCCCTTGGTGAAAGTGTTATTGCAGAATCATGGTATGGAGGAGGCCACGTGGGAACCAGAGGATGTGATGTGGCAGCAATACCCCCAACTCTTCTGACCAGGTAATTTCGAGGCCCAAATTATTTTTAAGGGGGTAGAACTGTAACATCCTTAAAATGGGGTCTCTGTATTTTGTATGTGCTTGTATGTGACAATATGCTTACTGTGCTCGTTTATCATGTTTTGGGGCCTAGGCATGACCTCGGGTTAGGCCTGAGTCATGGCTAAAATTTTAGTTTTGACACTTAGGAATAGGGAGCTAAGGAAGTTAGGGGTTAAAGGATATTCTTGGTGTATTGTGACACGAACAATCTAGTGGCAAAATGGCAAGGGAGGCGCCACTAAGGTGCTTAGTTGGTGACGCCACATGCGGGAAGGGGAGCTCAGGTTCGAGCTGTAGAAATCCCTTTTTTGCTTATTATTTTGATGCCAAAGTGGGAAGAGGTGTGCTCAGGTAGGACTCTGTTGGAAGGATATGGATTAGGCTAACTTTAAGTGATAGGTGTAGGATCATTCAAACTTGTTTGAATGAGTGGATGAGAGGAATTCAAGAAGGGATGATGGGGACGGCTATGAGTGGATGAGAGTCTTGAAGTGTTGGCCGAAAGTTGGACTGTGGGGAGGAGGAGTGCAATCAGTTTGGGTTCTTTGGAGGGTGACCGAATGTACTTTGGTTTGGGGAGTTTTTCTTTTTCTTTCTTTGCTTGAGTGAC
This sequence comes from Gossypium rotundifolium, assembly GCA_025506655.1. Taxonomy (NCBI): domain Eukaryota; kingdom Viridiplantae; phylum Streptophyta; class Magnoliopsida; order Malvales; family Malvaceae; genus Gossypium; species Gossypium rotundifolium. The sequence continues at coordinate 113,474,992 of CP106729.1, forward strand.
AAAATCGAAACCTCCTCTAGGTGACCCTTTCATTCGGTCTTTGCTATTTGTTGGTCGAACCACCCTTGTTGTTTCAGTTAAAAGCCGAAAGCAACTATTTTTGTTCATCTTTTCTTTCTTTCAAACCTCCTTGTGTCGAAATTCCTTCTCATCTTTAGTTTTCTTTCTCTTTGCCAAATTCTTGATCTTCTATTTTTATTTTCTTCCTCCATCTTTACTCTCTGCTAAAGCCGAATACTCTGCGTTTTTTCCTCCTTCACCGAATCTATCTTCTTTTTGAGGCAAGCCGAATCCCTTGGTAAGTGGTTTCCCCTCTATCCTCCCTTCTATTAAAGATATGTATACTAAACTCCATTCCTATTTATGTTGTTAGCCGAAACCTCTAAGATCACTAGGGTGTGCCAAAACTTTGGTGATTGGTTGCCGAATCTGTCGACTAAGGTAAGGATGTGCCAAACTCTTTTGGTTTCAGGATTCATGTTATGGCCGAATGGCCTTTAGATTTCTAATGGTGTGTTAAGCCGATTGTGGGGAAAGTGGCGAATCTGATGGATTTTGAGATTTGGTTGCCGATTAGGGCTTGGCGATTGTAAAGGGAGATCCTTTGAGTAGTTTGAGTTTGGTTGGAAACCAAATCGGCATTAAGGTGAGTGTGCCTTTGTGTGACACATCTTTGGGATTTTGGTTTTTAGCCGAATGGCTTTAATCTTAAAATTGTGTGTTGGCCAATTGTAGGGCAGAATGAGGGCTAACGTTTTGGGACTTCGTTTAGATCTACAAATAGTCAGGTGTGTAACGCTTACACACTTTGTTAGTTTGACATGTTTATTTTGTTTCTGTATAGCCATTAAAACCAGTAGTTATGCCTTGTGGGCATGAGCATGGACACCGGGTAAGTCCCCTGATTATGAATCTCAGTATATGCTATCATGTCATTGTTAAATGTATGCTATGTGTTATTTGCATCATTATATGTTATTATACGACGATTAATATGGACATGATGGTGGGATTGTTGAGAGGAGGGGGACGAATTATTTGGACTATCACCAGTGGTTTTGACCACACGACAGGTTGGCCCCGTCATTGATATTATAATTTGTGACTAAGTCCCAGTGGTTTTGACCACCAGTGGTTTTGACCACATATGAATATTGTGACTCGTCCCAGAGGTTTGGTACCACAGTGGGTTGGCCCCACAAGTTAATTTCAGGATTGTCATCAGTGGTTTTGACCACACGATGGGTTGGCCCCATCACTTGATTTGTGACTATGGTCATCAGTGATTTTGACCACACCGATATATATTTGTGACTACGGTCACCAGTTTTTGACCACCAGTGGTTTTGACCACACAGGGTAGATAAAGGAGATTGGATGGTTAGGTTATGGGTTGCATGATTTGCATGTTATACTGATGATTTGTGTAAGTGCTTGTACTATCAGGTTGGAGATTTATACACTGAGTCTCGGTGACTCACCCCTTCCCTTATATTTTGCAGATGAGGCATAGATTGCAGATATGGAGCCGGGGAGGACTCGAGGCGGCCGTGTGTGCTAGTTTGGGTTTTGATTTTTAAGTTACTATTTTGGTTTTATTTATTTACTTAAATTCGGTTTTGATTTTGTAATAAGGCCGCTAAGTATTTGTTGGGTTCTTGTTTTTTTTTTAGATTTTATTTTAATTATCGTATACATATGTTTAATAACCTGATTTGCTTTAGTAACTAAAATTAAAATGGGATCTACAAAACTACACTCTATATCGGGTTTTTACAACGTTACCATCGGGTGACATTATTCACAAGGTAATGACAAAAATAATAGAGATGATTTCAAACCTAAATTTTCAACAACTAGTCATATCAAGCGGATTTCTTAAGCATGCATTTTTACGGAATGTTAAGCAGCAAACGTTTTCAACATCACTTGTATAAGGTTTTTCTAAACTTTAAGATCGATTAAAGAGTTTTCAATGAGAAGTAAACCGAGGGAACTTGTCTATTCAAACATTTTCACCCCGTAGCATGCTAGATTCGGTCGTGGTGTGTTGACCGGGTTTGGGGTGTTACAGATATACAAACTCATACATAGTTATTACTCACATAATCATCCATTTATCCATATACGATATCATCAACCACATAGGTTCTGTACATACCTGTGCCAACACTTAGTTAACGATCACTTTTGCTACTCAATGCTCAATACCACATTTCGTTAGTCTTCATTAATCATTCGATTTACTCGCACACTGCATGCCAATTTCTTAGCTGAAGCTTTAATATCATCGCACACTTAGTGCCTTTACATTAAATCAAACTTAACTCGGCATCGCACACATAGTGCCAATCAATATAGTCGATACTTTCTTTATTTCGCACATACAGTGCCGTTCACCACAGTATCAATTCTATTTCGTACACTTAGTGCCACAACACTCAAATTCACATATAGAATTACCAACTCATCAACCACATATATTCATTCATCACATAATATAAGAACACGATTTAAACAATTCATATTATACATGAACTTACCTCGGACGTCGAAATTACAAAACAAGTCGATCAATCGAGCACTTTGTCTTTGCCTCGATCTCGATCCAAATCTCTCTTTTCTTGATCTATATAATATTAAACTCAACTCATTAAATCACCAATTCATTCAATTTAATCCAAGCACACATATTTAGGGCATTTTACAAAATAGCCCTCACATTTTCACATTTTAACATTTAAGTCCCTAATTCATAAAATCATCAAATACACATAATTTCACTTTATACAAGCTTAGCCAAATTTTTCCCTAGCTCATAAAAGCCCACATATTTCATTTATTTCACATTTTAGTCCTCCAATTTTTCATTTTCACAATTTAGCGCAAAATAATCAAATTCATCAAAAATTCAAAAGACAAAATATGTTAACCCAACATTAAACTTTCATATTTCACCAACTATTAGCACAAAGCTCACATATTCATCAATGGCACATCTCAAAATCATCATTAAATTCTAAAATTAAGACATGGGCTAGCTAAAACACAAAGCAACGATCACAAAAATGTAAAAATTATCAAAAATCGAGTTAAAACCACACCTCAATCAAGAACTCAATGTAAAAAAACCCTAAATGCTTCAAATGGTTAATGCTTCAAATGGTTTTCTTTTATTCAATAATCGGTGAAGAAGATGAGAAATGGCCATTAAAAATTGTTGTGTTTTGTTTATTAAATATTAATTAAAAAGTTACTAAAATAACCTTAATGAAATAACACCAAAATCATCCATTTAATAGCTATAATTGTCCATCTTCACTATCCATGGTCATAATAAGGACCCTTAATTTAATAAACCATGCCAATTAAGCACCTTTAACAACTAGCACATAACTTTTGCATTTTACGCGATTAAGTCCTTTTTGCAAATTAAGCACACAAACGATAAAATTTTCACACATGCTCAATCACATACTGTAAACACAGAAAATAATATTAAAATATTTTTTTGACCTCAGATTTGTGGTCTTGAAACCACTATTCTGACCAGGGTATAAACCAAGCTATTACAATTTGAGCCAAAGGAAAAATATGAATTTGCTATTGTGTTGTGCCATAGTCTATGTGAATGAAATGGTTTATAAATGTTCTATATGATAAGTTTATTTGTATATGGATTACTAAGCTTTTGAAAGCCTACTTTGTGTGTGTTTGCATTGTTTTATATATTATCGAAGCTACTGAAAGCTCGGGTGTAACATCCTGAAATTAGGGGCTCTACATTTTTATGTTGCTGTGTGTTTGGCATGTTCTATTTGTTAATTTGGTATGTTTGGGGGTCCCAGGAAGGCTCGGGGTCAAGCTTGAGCCTTAGTGTAAATTTTGTTTTTAGGCTCTTTAGGAGAGAGCTAGTTGAGGTAGGTCTTAAGGGTAATTTCTTGTGTTTGGTGACACAAGAAGTAGGGTGGTGCTTCTGCTATTTTCTCCTTAAGTCGAACCTTTCTTTCCCATTCGAAGCTCATTCTTTTGTTTAGCCTCACTTTAGCCGAACCTCTCCCTCACCTTCTACTCACTATAACCGAAACATTATCTTTATTTTCTCTACATCTTGCTTTAAGCCAAAACCTCCTGTCTCTCACATATTGTTTTCATTTTCTTCTTTCTTTTGCATTTCTTTCTTGTTCTCTTGAGCCGAACCTTTACTCATCTATACAACTTGTTTTATCCCTTCATCCTACTCCATTGGTTTAATTTAATTTCAATTTTAAAGAGAAAAATAAATTTGTTATTCCAATTAATTTTAAGGAAAGTAGATTTAATTTTTTTGGGTTTTTTTTTAAAAGGGTTTTTTGGGGGAAAGAAAAATAAATTTTTTAGAAATTTTATTTGGAGTTTTTGTTTATTAAACCCAAAATATTTGGGAAAGAAAAAATTTTTTTTTTTTGAATGAAATTTAATTTGGGTTTGTTGAAAGGTTTTTAAATAAAAATTTTTAAATTTAAATTTAAAAAGGTTTAATGACTTAATAAATATTTGGGTTTAAAAAATTTTAAAATTTTGGGGGATTTTAAAAAAAGTAAAATTTTAAAAAAAAAGGGAAAATTTTTAAAAATTTAAAGGTTATTTGTTTAAAATTTTGGAAAAATTTAAATTTTTAATTTTAAGTAAAACAAAAAGGGCAAAGCCGGGAAAAGTAGAGAAAATAAACATTCTTTCTTTTTTAAAATTAGGAAAATTAAAAGGGGAAAGGGGAAAAAATTTACTCATGAAATTTGGGTGAAAAAAGATTAAATTGAAAGAAAAGTTTTAATTTGGGAAAGGGAAAAAAGTTCAAAAACAAAGAGAAAAGGGAAAATTTAGGCCAAATTAATTTAAACTGGATTTTTTAATTTTGGGGGAAAAAAGGGTTTCATTATTTTTTCGTAAAAATTCAAAAAAATTTCGAATTTATGGAAAATTTTGTGGAAAATTTGGAAATAAAATTTGATTTTTTAAAAGGGCCGGGAAAATTTTTTTTAAAAAAAAGAGCCAAAACCAAATTCCAAAAAAAAATTTGGGAATTTTAATGTTTAAAGTTCAAGGTTAAAATTGAGCAAAATTTTAAAGTTATTTGATAAATAAGTAATGGTTTGTAATTAATTTAAAATTTTAAAAAAAGTGATGGATTAAATTGACTTTTTGGTAGCTAATTATGTTTTTTAAATGTAAGCTATTGAATAATTTCCAAAATTTAAATGTTTGGAATTTCTTAATTGGCCATTTTGTAAAATGTAACCTTATTGATATTTGATATTGACAGGATTTGATTGCATTTGAAGTTTGGAATTAAAAGATATGCTGGTTAAATTAAAATTTTTTAAAATTTTTTGAATATTCTTTACCTTTTTTGCCCCTAATTGAAAATGGAAATTGAGGTCTTTAATTGAAAAAATTTTTTGGTTTTAATTGAAAATAGAATATTACAAATAAAATATTATGTTAATTTGATTTTGAATGCAATTAAAATTTTAAGAATTAAAGGGTTAAATGATTTGAAGAAAATATGTATAAAATTTCACCAATTTAAAAATGTATTGGATAAATTTAGAAATGGATAAGAGAATGAAGTGAAATTGTCTTTCAAAAATTAAATAAATAAATTTGGTTTTTACCATGATTAGATTTGATGGTTTGGATCAAGAAACAAAGGAATGTTTCAGCCCAAGTAAAAAGATTTGGTTCTTTAGCATTGATAATTATGAATATCGGTTGAATTTTCTTAAATTATACTATAACCAAGTTACAGTTAAACTTTGACGTGGAATCATAGGAAATGATTACAAATTCTTACCAAGATAACCCAGCGACTTATTGAAGCATCTAATGATCATATTCGAACTTCAAATGCATCGATAAATAATGGTAAATGGATATGGCGTTAAATTAAATCGATCCAAAGTGTTGGATTTGATTAATATGAGAAATAATAATGTGGAAAATTAAAGCAACCGAATGATGTTGAAATTTAAAATGACAAATTAACAGTTTAAATTTATGGAAAGTTTTAAATGTTCATGGAAAATTAATTTAATACAATTGTTAAATCATAAATTAATTCGTTTATGATCCCTAATTAATGTTTATCCCAATGAAAATAATTAAATGTTGATTTCATTGATTAAAATAAAATTTTTCAGTATCCATAGTTTGTGTATGGGAACAGGTTTACTTAAATTCCTTTTAATTGTATGAAATTCAAATTTAACATTCACATTCAATGGCATTTACAAAATTTGAAATAAGTTAACCCTAAAGATGTCCAAAATTTCAAAAACTAAAATTTTTCCTTGTAAAATTTAACGATCATTTTATTTAATTCAAAACAATTTAAATCATTTTCTTAACAAATTCCAATTATCTAATTATCTTTTTGTTTACCTTTATAAAGGAAATTCAATACCAATTAAACCTTAATGTTAAATCTTAATAAATAAAAATTATAACACTTCAGATTTAAAAAGGTTAACCTTCCTTAGTTTTATGGTAGATTTATTTTTAATATTTTTAAATTTTTAACTGATCATTTGAATAATTAAGCATATCATAATAATAATAATCAGTTAAACATAAGATTTAAACAATTTAAATTTTGAAATTTCAAACAATGAAAAAAATTGCAAAATTTAATCATAAAAATTTAAATGGTACTGATTAAAACATAATATTATCATATTTATCGATAAGAATGATTTCTAAGCTATAAATTCATTATAAATATGTATGATAATTTTTAAATATTACATTTTTAAAATTGCTATTATTATCAAACTAAGATGTATTAGTAAATTTTTCCATTAGACTTCTTAAGTCGAGTATTAGTTATAAGTCTGATAGATTAATTCATATTGAATATAAATTTATGATTTATTGTTTTAATTAAATGATCAAGTTGTTAATCATAACCTGTTGAATGTTAATGGATTGTTATGTTAATTTTATGAATTTTATGAAATGAGATTGACATAAATTTAAGCTTTAAATATAATTTTCATACATTAAATATTTCATGCATTAAAGTTGAAATATTCCTGAAGTTTCTTTGCAATAATTATAATAATCTTGAAATTTTTTCTTAGATGATCATTCATGCAATGTCTAGTTATAAAGTAAAGCATGATTGAAATTTAGTCAATAAGATACTAAAACTGATTGATCATATTTGATCAAATGATTAATGGTTTAAGTTTCAATTATGATTGATAATTCCACATTTTATAATAAAGGTATTTTCAGATTACATTTGAATCATTTGTCCTTTCAATGCTTGCAATACTCGAATATCGTATTTAACATTATATTTCACAAAAATCCATTCGTTTAATGGAATACCTTCATTGCATCAAATTCCATTAAAATGGCATAAGAATCAATTAATAATTCTGAATATTTAAAATAATTTCTAAACTTCAAATGATCACATCAATATGACATTACTTTCTTCTGCTTGAACTCTGAATCTTTATGATTCATAATAGCATAGCATTGTCTTTAGAGATCAACCTGTAGTCTGCAATTCCAATATTAAGTAACGAATACACTTAGCTCATCGTCCATTCTTAAATATACAGATAGTTTTATGTCCAGACATTATCATTACATGTTATACTAAAATCCTATATTGCAACACATCAAAAACTTGTCTTACTAATTACATAATTCATCATAATCCTAATGACAGACTCTATTAAAATGATCATATTATTATCCTAAACCTAGAAATATATCAAATATAGTGAGTTACATTAAATCTCATCTCAGCTGTATAAACCCTAAATTGTAATGGACTATGGTTTATCAAAGTAGTTAATTTTACGATTACAATTAATAATATTACTATGCATTTATCATCTTATTTATTTGACAAATTGTCATTATTTAATTTGTCTAAAATTTTATTCCTTTATAGTAATACATAATTTATTAGCATAAAATTATTGTTTAAATTTTAATAAACTAAAATTAATTTACCAAAATGAAGTACTTTATCCATAACTTAGTATATTTGCAATTAAATTATTTTTAAATCCTTTTAATTTAATCATTTTTTATTAATGAAACTTAAAAAATTAAGAGCATTAAAGAATTTTGGTTATTTTCTTAAATGCATGTAATTAATTAAATTTACTAATGAAAGATAAATTTATGTTTATTATTTATAGTAATTTATATAATCAATTAAATCCAAATTTTGCTTTAAAAATTTTTAAATTGAGGCAGATACATGATGTATTCCACATCTTGATGTTAAGGTGCTCCTGTTCGGATCCATCTCACATAGTGCCAGTAGAGGAAATCAAAGTGAGATCAGATTTATCTTTTGAAGAGGAACCAGTTCAGATCTTAGATCGAGATGTTAAGATATTGAGGAGGAAGATGATTCCATTGGTTAAAGTTTTATGGCGGAATCATGGTTTAGAGGAAGCCACGTGGGAGCTAGAGGATGTGATGCGACAGTAATACGCTCACCTCTTTTAACCAGGTAAATTTCGAGGCTGAAATTTCTTTAAGGGGTAAAACTATAACATCCTAGAATTAGGGGCTCTGCATTTTTATGTTGTTGTGTGTTTGGCATGTTCTGTTTGTTAATTTGGTATGTTTGGGGGTCTTGGGAAGGCTCGGGGTCAAGCTTGAGCCTTTGTGTAAATTTTGTTTTTAGGCTCTTTAGGGGAGAGTTGGTTGAGGTAGGTTTTAAGGGTAATTTCTTGTGTTTGGTGACACAAGAAGTAGCGTGGTAGAGTGGCCAAGAGGACGCCACTTATGGTACAGAGAGTGGCATCACAAGGGAGCCAGGAAGAGAAGGGAGCAGGTTCGAACCTCATAGAGTGCTTTTTAGAGGAATTATTTTTGGGCAAGGATGAAGAAGTAGTGGTTTCGGTAATGACTCTTCATGGTGGTTGGTTGAAGGAGTCAAAGTGTTTGAATGGGTGGCCATGGGGTAATTGTGGAGTTTGAATGGGTCAACATGTTTGAATGGGTGAAGGGGAGTGTAAGTAGGAGGGAATCGTGGGACTTGAGGAATGAGGTAGTGCTTGGCCAAATGTGGGGTGTGGGGAGGTGAAATGTGGCTAAGGCTTGTTGTTGGCATGGAATTGGGCGTTAGGTAAGTAGTAAAGGAAGAAAACCAAAACTTGCTTGGGTGTGTGCTAAAAATCTCTAGTGGTCTTAGTATTTTCACATTTTAGGCTTTTCTTTGGTTATTTAGGGTTCTTTGCTTTTGACGTTTTCTTCTTTTCTCTTGTGCACGTTATTCTCTACTACCCTCACTTGTTTTTCTTTTGTGCTCTCCAAAACCAAAACCTCTCTTCTTCTTCGTGGTGCTTCTGCTATTTTCTCCTTAAGCCGAACCTTTCTTTGCCATTTGAAGCTCATTCTTTTGTTTAGCCTCACTCTAGCGGAACCTCTCCCTCACCTTCTACTCACCATAACCTAAACATTTTCTTTATTTTCTCTACATCTTGCTTTAAGCCAAAACCTCCTGTCTCTCGTATATCGTTTCCATTTTCTTCTTTCTTTTGTGTTTCTTTCTTGTTCTCTTGATCTGAACCTTTGCTCATCTATACAACTTGTTTTATCCCTTCATACTACTCCATTGTTCCAAACCCGAACCACCCTTTGTGGCAAACCAAACTTGTGTCTCTCGTCTATTATTATCAACCGTATATCAAGATCATCCCTGTGGGCTGTCGAGAGCCTCTACTGTAATAAGGTTCTATCGTGCAAGTTAAGGGGGGACTTTCCCATTTCTTTCTCCACTTTCATTTGGTTCTACTTGACCATAGCTAAACGGCTATGTTACTCTTGATTTATTATTTGTGACTAATATCTTTTCCCTTCTTCTTTTCTCATCTTGGGGCATTACTCTGGGAAACTCTTTTAGTTGAACGATTGGAGTTCAAAGTCTAGGGAACGGCTGAATTTTGATCCTACTTTCCATTCGGGTCTAAGGTAAGGAGCCATCTTGTGACTTCTTGGTTATTTATTCCTTTCAATTGTGATATGTTTTAACCAAATTCTATTATTAGTCAATCTACGCTTCTCCTTGTGTACTGATCAAAGACTCTTACCATGGATGCAAGCGTTGGTCAATCAGAAGAAGGGAGCAAGCCCCTAGTCTCGGTTCCTAAGTTTAAAAGGCATGCGATGTTGGTAGTTCGAGACTATCCGTCGGGTTGTGGTAGAGAGCTGACGTCTGCTTGGTATAGAAAAATAGCCTTCGTCCCTGCTAGTGAAAGTGTCGATGTAGAGGGTCTAGTTTTACGCGTTATCAGGTGTGTATGTTCACACTTTACTTTAGCAATTTTTGTTATTAACTGTGTTGGTTGAAAGCCGAAATAACCATTTAGATAGTCGAGATACCCTTGTGGGTAAAGTTGGCGACACCGGGTAAGTACCTAGACAGTTCTACTTTTGATTATATGAATGTATAATATAATTCACCATTATGCTTTGAGAGCATGTTTGCATTCATATTATTATGTCAATATATGCATAGGCTTGGGATATGATGTGAAAAGGGGAAGTGTGATTCTAAGACTGTCACCAGTGGTTTGGCACCACAGTGGGTTGGCCTCACATAATTTATCTAGTGACTATGTCTCAGTGGTTTGGCACCACATAGTTTATTTCTGTGACTTATCCCAGTGGTTTGGTACCACAGTGGGTTGGCCCCACATATGTATTATCAATGATTGTCACCAGTGGTTTGGTACCACAGTGGGTTGGCCCCACATATTATATTTAGTGACTTTGTCACCAGTGGCTTGGAACCACCAGTGGTTTGGTACCACAGTGGCTTGGTGCTACAGGGCGTTTGGCTGGTTCGGGTGATGCAAGGGATGGAAAAGTAGGTTGGGCTGGGCTGCATTACATACATGCTTAATATGTTGAATTGTGTGGGCTAAGGCCCAATGGGCCTCTGTGGGCATAAAGCCCAGATTTCGTTTAATGAGGATTTACACACTGAGTCTCAGTGACTCACCCCTCAGCTTAATTGTGCAGGTAATCACTAGATCACGAATTTGGAGCCAAGGCGGGCTCGAGGTGGCCATGCAGTAATTTCTAGTAATTTTGTCTTCTTTATTTTAAATTCCACCATTATGGGTTTTGGTGTTGTAATAAGGCCACTTTAACTTTAAATTGGGTTTTTTTTCAAAGTTGATGTTGCATGTCTAATAAACTATAGAAGATGGAGTTTTTCTAAGATTAAGAACTTTGAACAAATGATTTTCAAGTGATTCACGAAAGATGGATAACAAGTAACAAATTGATTCAGAGATTTCACAAAAAATAAAATAAAATAAAATCGCAACTTTGTTTTAAACTGACAAGTTTAATGAAATTTTCTTAAAATTTGACCTTCGGCAAACAAACCCGACTTTGTATGCGGTCTAAGTTAAACATTTACTTTAAATTTGCTCTAAAGGTACAATAACGAAACGCATAGTTTTTCCAACTCGTGAAATTAGTTAGTTTTCCCAAATTTCTTTTCTGTAGCATACCAGATTGGGTCGTAGCGTATTGACTGGGTTTGGGGTGTTACATCGGGGATCGTCGATGATCATCACCACACTATCAAACTATACTTTGGTACCTTTTGAAAACGTACATATAGAAGTATGGCATGTATAGGCTAGGGTACTTATGTTATGTTTTGAAATATGTAAATTTATATGTAGCCATGTGATGTGGCTTGTTAATGAATGAGATTATGGATGAGTTTAGGACATGTTATGCGATGCAAATATTAGTTGTTTTGATGAGAGGTTAGAATATTGAAAATGACATGTTTTGGTTTCTTTTAGGTCATAAAATGATGATTGTTGGATGCCTGTAAGTAAGACCCAAAATGGGAGGTGATTTGGCCTAGCAAATGGACTATAATTGCCCACGTGGTTGAGCACACGGGCGTGTATCCCGATTGTGTTCTTCACTATCCCAATCAAGGTAAGTAAGTGAAACACCCCACACCCGGCCCACGAGCCTTGACCGGATCTGGTATGTTCCCCGGTGAAAACCGTTTCAAATTCTTTTGTTACTTAGGAAAAACTTGAGTGTTTTGAAAGAAAGTTTGTTTGTGGGTTGGGCTCGAGTTGAAAACAAGTTTATTTTTAGTTTGAAAACCCTTTTATTTCAGGTGACAAAATATTTAAAATTTATTTTAAATTAAATTGACTTAATCTTTAAATAACATAAATTAAGTAACATAGTAATCAAAACAATAATAAAATCATCACTAAGGCCTTATTACAAAAAACAAAACCCAAATAAAATTGAAGAGTACTTAAATAAAATAAAATGTCCAAATTAAATAAGACTTTGTTGAGCATGGCCATCCCTAAGCTTCTCAGGCACTGGTCCATCACCGATCGTCACACCGAAAATAATCCCACAGCGGGTGAGTTCAACAGACTCAATGTGTACAAAACACTAAGTCTTAACAAATTCGGGCATAACAAATCATATTCATACGTATCATAATTTCACATTTAATGATTCAAGATAATGATGCAATCCCGAACCCAAACCTATATGCCATCCGCTACACATCCCCGTACCAACCTGCACACCATGGGGACTACTAAGTCAACCCTCCATCTGCTACACACCATCGAAGGCAGTCGCTGCAGTCGACGTGCTCATCGCCCATATAAAAATTCGTGGCATAGCCACCAGATTAAATAATTGTGTCATGAGACACCACATTCAGATATTGTAACCGAAGTTACCACATTCAGATAATGTGACCGAAGTCACCACATTCAGATAGTGAGACCGAAGTCATCACATTCACTTCCCCTTTCTCAAATAACCCGAATGCCCCATATTATTCATATCATGCATATCATACTTAAATTCACATTCATGTCACTTTTCACATGTTAAGTATAACATATTTCGTAATCCTAGTAGGAGTAGGAAAACGTACCTGAGTACTTTGTACCATAACATGGTACTTTAGCCATATTCTTACTCTTTCATATTAACAACATATATCAAATTAAAGCCATAAATCTATTAAGATTAGTGTGGGGTACACACGGTACCTTAGCCATATTCTTACACTTTCATATTAACACATATAATGAATTAAAGCCGTAAATCTACCAATATTTAGTGTAAGGTACACACCTGATTCGCTTAACGATTTCACTTGAAATCCCAAATTCTGATCTTAGATATTTAACTCCCTACATTCGGCCCATATTAAATATTTAATGAAAAAATCATTCGGCCATAAAACTAAATCCTAGTAGGATTTGTACACTAAGACTTACCTTAATGTCGATTTGCTTATCACTCAAATCCCAGAAATATTGCTTTTCTTCTCCTTGTATTCGGCGAAACACTAGATCTCTACATAGGTTAGTTTTAGACTTTTAAGATAATAAGAAAATAGATCTATGCACTAAAGTAAGGCCTTGGCGAATGCTATAGTGCTTACCTTATGGATCTTAAATCCCAAACTCATTTGAATAACTAGGGAACATGCGCTTATGGTGCACCTTGAAACGAATTTCACCTTCCTTGTAGTCAACACTAGCAAATCCCGAATAATCTTTCCAAATTTGACAAACAAGATATTAATGATATTAGTTCCTATGTTGCGGCTTAAAGAAGAGAATAAATTAATGGCCATAAAATTCTTACCCTTAATATTGAATTCAACAACACTTAAGCTTGAAGCCACTTGATATATTCGGCTATGGCCTTAAAAGGCTTACTTCGGCTTTTGGAGGGATTAGAAGGAAAAGAGAAGGAAAAATAAAGATGGAGGATTCGGCTAGAACACAAGGTATTTCGGCTTGGCAAAAATAAAAGAAGAAGAAGATCTGGTGAAGAGAATTCGGTAGAGAGAGAGTTAAGAAAGAATGAATGGCCCTCTTTTCCTTTTATAGCCAAATTTACTAACTTAGAATCCCTTACTTGGCCATCACTCTTCTATTTTGATAACTTTATCTCTTTAATTAAAAATTAAAGAATAATCCCTCAATTATCTCTTCTAAATAAATCATCATTTATCTACCTATTTAGCCGAGTTTTAAGAAGAATTAAACTCTTCCCTTAAGAGTCCTTATTGCCGTCCATTGCTTCCTCTTTAAGTAACTAAATAAAACTCACTTAAAGTCTTAGCTAGATGCCGTCCACCCCCTTCCCTTGATGAGCCGAATTTAAACTTATTCTATTGGACTCCTTGTGGCCTTACGAGGCCCAAATTATCCACCTAATTAGCCAAATTTAAAAGAGAATGAAACTCCTCTTTTGCAAGCCTCTTTGCAAGCCTTGTGCCGAACTCAGCCCAACACCCACCTGCTTCTAGAAGAAAAATAAAACTTCTTTTATTTGCTTCCCATGTGACTCGAACTCAAGTTTCCAAATGCTATTTCATAAAATTAAGCAAAGATGCACATAATGGGATTTGAACCTCTTCCCTCAAAGTACTTCACTTGATGCCATAACCCTTGCACCTTAGGTGGTGTCCCTTGCCACTTTTCCACATCACTTCTTGTTTTTAACTTAAAACCAATAATTGTCCAAAGCTTTCTCTTCCATCCTAGGATTTTAAAAACCCTTAATTCACTTCCAAACACTGCCAAAACCTACTACTCATGAATTATTCACAAACGCATAACCCCTAATCTAGGATGTTACAGTAAGAATTTCATAAGGGCTAGACACACGGGTGTATGACAGGCCGTGTGACTCAAATCAATGTTGCACACAGCCCAGACACACGGGCATGAGACAGGCTTTGTGATTCAGGTCAGTTTTGTACACGGGTTGAGGCATGGTCCAAGGCACAGCCATGTGTAGCACACGGCCTAGCTACACGGGCGTGTGCTCTAGTTTGAAAGAAAAATTTCTAAGTTCTGCAAAGTTTCTGTATGAGATCGGTTTAGTCCTGAACCTTTTCTAAAGCCTGTATAAGGTTTCCTAGACCTTTTTAAGGGATAAAGTGATTGTGAATGATGATGAATTGTTGATGCATGATGTATGTTTGTAAAATATTTGTAAAATGTTTTGATATGTATGGTAATGCCTCTTAACCTTAATTCGGTGATGGATACAGGTTAGGGGCGTTACATTTGGTTGGTATCAGAGCTACGGTTTAGTCGATTCTAGGACTAATGTAGCGTAAGAGAGTCTAGCTATACATGCCATATATACAAATTGTGATAGTGTGATGAATCCTGACAAATAAAATGTGTTTTCTGTATATTAAATGGATCCCGAATGAGCCATGTTGAAAGTAATGCGCCTGCTCCCGCTCAAGGGATAGCGCCATCTGATTCTAGAACGGTTACTAGCGGTCAGGAAGGAGAGGCTATACAAGCCTTCTTCCAAATGATGAATGAGTGGTTCACTTAGTATGTTAGAGTGAATCCGGCTGTTTTTGAACCTCTACCCTCGCAAGTTCCTGTAGGTCCTCAAGTTTTATATCCGATTCATCTGAATAAACCTCCAGTTGATAAGATTACAAAGTATGGGGCTAAAGAATTCCGTGCTACCACTGATGATGATGATGCTGAGAGAGCTGAGTTTTGGCTCGAGAATACGATTCGAGTATTTGATGAGATGTCGTGTACCCCTAACGAATGTGTGAAATGTGTCTTTTCTTTGTTGAGAGATGCAGCTTACCAATGGTGGAAAACTTTGATTTCTGTTGTTCCGAAAGAACGAATTACTTAGGATTTCTTTCAATTCAAATTTTGGAAGAAATATATCAGTGAGAGATTTGTTAATCAAAAGCGAAAAGAGTTTCTTGAATTGAAACAAGGCCATATGTCTATTACAGAATACGAGCGAGAATTTGTGAGACTAAGCCAGTATGCACGAGAATGTGTCTCGACTGAGACAATAATGTGTAAAAGATTCGAAGACGGCTTGAATGAAGATATCCGTTTATTAGTAAAAATTTTGAAAATAAAAGAATTCATTGTGCTTGTTGACCAAGCGTGTAAAGTTGAAGAAATCGGGAAAGAGAAAAGAAAAGCTGAGTCAGAAGCTAGAGATGTGAAAAAGAGATCTTCAAGTAAATCATTTCAGCTTGCATCAAAGAAATTTCGAGATGAGTACAATCGTTCAAAGGCTAATGCAGGACATTCAAGCAGAGATCACGCTAGATCACATTCGAGTTTTCGAACTCCAGCTACTTTGGTTGCGAGTGTTGGAAATGTCAGATCTGAGTGACCCGAGTGTAGACATTATGGTAAAAGACATCTGAGCAATTGTTGATTAAAGGATCGAGCTTGTTTCAAATGTGGATCTTTAGATCATTTTATCTGAGATTGTCCTGAATCTAATGAGCAAGGGATTGTACAGAATCCAACATCGAATATTGCTTCAGCTAAGGGTAGACCTCCTAAAAAAATGGGAAATATGAGCTGTAGCCAGAGAGCTATGAAAGATACAATTGCTAGATTTGAGGCGACAGCACCTGCCAGGGTTTATGCTATTAGAGTTCGTGAGGAAGCTTCGTCCCCAAACGTCATTACTGGTACTTTTACTCTTTATGATACTTCTGTGATTGCATTGACTGACCCAGGGTCTACTCATTCATATATATGCATGAACTTAGTATCCAGTAAGACTTTGCCTATAGAGTCTACTAAGTTTGTAATTAGAGTATCGAACCCCTTAGCGAAGTGTGTTCTGGTTGATAAAGTGTGCAAGAATTATCTATTGATGTTTTGAGATATATGCTTTCCAGATGATTTGATGTTATTACCCTTTGATGAGTTTGATATAATTCTGGGTATGGATTGGCTAACATTGCATGATGTTGTTGTGAATTGTAAAAAGAAAATTATTGATTTGAGATGTCAGAATGATGAGATAATTTAGATTGAGTCCAGTGATTTGAAAGGGTTACCGGCTATGAGATCAGTGATGAAAGCTCAGTGTTATGTGAAAAAGGGTTATGAAGCTTATTTTACTTATGCAATTGATTCGAAAGTGATAGAAAAGAAAGTTGAATTGGTGCTAGTTGTTTATGAGTTTCCGACATATTTCCTGATGAATTACTGAGATTACCTCCAATAAGAGAAGTTGAGTTTGGCATTGAGTTAGTACTGGGGACAACTCCTATCTCAATAGCTCCGTATAGATTGGCTCCGACAGAATTAAAAGAATTGAAGTCTCAGTTGCAAGAATTGACAGACAGAGGTTTCGCATGACTAAGCTTTTCTCCTTGGGGTGCTCCTGTTTGTTTGTGAAAAAGAAAGATGGAACGATGAGGATGTACATTGATTATCGTCAGTTAAACAAAGTGACTATCAAGAATAAGTATCCTCTGCCCAGAATTGATGATTTGTTTGATCAGTTGAAAGGAGCTTTTGTATTTTCAAAGATAGATATGAGATCAGGATACTATTAGTTGCGAGTAAAAGATTCAGACATTTCGAAAAATGCTTTCAGAATGAGGTACGGGTATTATGATTTTTTAGTTATGCCTTTTGGATTAACAAATGCTCATGCTGTCTTTATGGACTTAATGAACAGAATTTTCAGATTGTACTTAGATCGATTTGTTGTTGTATTCATTGATGACATTTTGATTTATTCGCATGATGAAATTGAACATGCTGAACATTTGAGAATTGTGTTACAAACTCTGCGTGATAAGTAATTGTATGCAAAGTCTAGTAAATGTGAGTTCTAGTTCAGCGAAGTTGGCTTGTTGGGGCATATTGTGTCAACATCTGGTATATGAGTTGATCCGAGTAAGATTTTAGCTATTTTAGAGTGGAAGCCTCCAAAGAATGTGTCTGAAGTCCACAGTTTTCTGGGACTTGCTGGTTATTACCGATAGTTCATTAAAGGCTTTTCGATGATTGCAACTCCATTGACGAGATTGCTTCAAAAAAATGTAAAATTCAAATCATTAGAAAAGTGTCAGAAAAGTTTTGATCAGTTGAAGAATCTATTGACTAAAGATCCAGTGTTAGTACAGCCAGAATTCGGTAAAGATTTTGTGATATATAGTGATGCTTCATTGAATGGTTTGGGATGTGTTTTGATGTAGGAAAGCAAAGTTATAGCTTATGCCTCGAGACAATTGAAACCTCATGAAAAGAATTATCCAACGCACGATCTTGAATTAATAGCTATTGTATTTGCATTGAAGATTTGGCGTCACTACCTATTTGGTGAAAAATGTCACGTGTTTTTCGATCATAAAAGTTTGAAATATTTAGCGACTCAGAAAGATTTGAATCTGTGACAAAGAAGATGGTTAGAGCTGTTAAAAGACTATGAGCTAGTTATAGATTATCATTCGGGAAAAGAAATTGTTGTTGTTGATGCTTTGATTCAGAAATCACTATTTGTCCTACGTGCGATGAACACTCATATGGTTCTATCTGATGATGGTTCGGTTTTGGCTGAATTGAAAGCAAGACAATTGTTCTTATAGCAGATTTATGATGTTCAGAAAGTTGATAATGAAATGTTAGCTAAACGAGCCCAGTGTGATTTGAACTCTGATTCTGAATTTCGAGTTGATGTTGATGATTGTCTGAGATTCCAAGATCAGATTTGTGTTCCAAGAAATTCAAAGTTGATTCAATTGATCTTGAAAGAAGCACATAGCAGTCACTCATCTGTTCATCCTAGAAGTACAAAGATGTATAATGATTTGAAGCAACTTTACTGGTGGCCTGGAATGAAAAGAGATATGTCTGAATTTGTTTAGAAATGTTTAATTTGTCAGAAAATTAAAGATGAACATCAGGTGCCATCTGGTTTATTACCACTGATTATGATTCTCGAGTGGAAATGGGATAAAGTAACAATAGATTTTGTTTTGGGTTTGCCCCTAACTCCGAAAAAGAAAGACGCAATTTGGGTTGTAGTTGAAAGATTGACGAAATTAGACCATTTTATTCCGGTGCGATCTGATTCCTCACTTGAAAAGGTAACTGAGCTATATATTTCTGATATTGTGAGGTTGCACAGAGTGCCATTATCTATTGTGTCTGACAGAGATCCGAGGTTTAAAGAAGAAACTGCGAAATTACACTTCAGTATTGCTTTTCATCCACAAACGGATGGTCAATCCGAGCGACTTATTTAGATACTTGAGGACATGTTGATATGTTGCATTCTTGAGTTTGAAGGTACGTGGGAACAATATTTTTCATTGATTGAATTCGCATATAATAATAGTTTTCAATCGAGCATTAAAATGGCACCGTATGAAGCCTTGTATGATAGAAAATGCCAAACACCTCTGTACTGGTCAGAGCTCAGTGAGAATAAGATTCACGGGATTGACTTGATAAAAGAGACTGAGCAGAAAGTGAAAGTAATTTGAGAAAACTTAAAAGCAGCGTCAGATCGTCAGAAATCCTACTCAGACTTGAAATGAAAAGATATCAAATTTGAGATCGGAGATAAAGTGTTTTTAAAAGTGTCTCCGTGGAAGAAAATACTTCGATTCGGTAAAAAGGGCAAATTGAGTCCGAGATTCATAGGCCCGTATGAGATAATCAAGCGTATTGGACCTGTTGTGTACAGATTGTCACTACCAGTTGAGCTAGAAAATATTCACAATGTGTTTCATGTATCGATGCTTCGACGATACAGATCATATCCTTCGCATGTAATTTCTCCGTCTGAGATAAAGATTCAGTCTGATATGACTTATGAAGAAGAACCGATCCGTATTTTAGCTTGTGAGGTTAAAGAATTGAGAAATAAGAGAATTCCGTTAGTAAAAGTATTGTGGCATCGACACGATGTTAAAGAGGCTATGTGGGAGACCGAAGATACTATGAGACAACAATATCTGAATCTGTTCAACGGTAAGATTTTAGGGGACGAAAATCCCTAAAGGGGGAGAGTTGTAACAGTCTGGTTTAGACCATAGTCGGAATAGTGGTTTCGATACCACAAATATGAGTCAAAAAATATTTTACTATTATTTTCTGAGTCTACAAGTGAATTGGTAAGTGTGAAATTTCTGTGATTTCATTTGATCATTTGTGTATTTAATTTGCAAAAATGACTAAATTGCAGAAAGTGTAAAATTAGCTTTCTATTTGACTAAGTACTAAATTGATGTGTCTCTTTAAATGTGAGGTCCTTATGTTGTTATTATTCCATTAACTATAAAGTGGACAATTATGGCCATTTATTTTATGTTTATAAATGTTTAACCAAGGGTTAAAATTGGAATTTGTTAATTAATGTTATTATAATTAAATAAAAACAAAATGGATGGCTTATCATCCTCATTTCACCGATTTTGAAAGAAAAGAGAAGGAGTTTAAAGCTTAGCTTCATTCGGCCTAGGTTTAGCTTAATTAAGGTATGTTTTTATTTCAGTTTTTGATAATTTCTACATTTTTGTGATCGTTGCTTCGTGTTCTCTTAAGCCCATGCCTTAATTCATGAAATTGATGATGATTTTGAGTTATGTCATTGTTGATGTTGTGAGTTTTGTGATGTTAGTTGATGAAACATTAAAGATATGTGAAAGATTAAAATGTTTTGTCTTTAAATTTTTGATGAATTTTGACTATTTTGGGCTACATTGTGAAAATGAGAAATTGAGGGGCTAAAATGTGAAATAAATGAAAGATATAGGCTTATGTGGACTAATAGAATATTCGACCAAACATGTGTATAAAGAAATTATGTGTATTTTGTGATTTTATGAAATAGGGACTAAAATGTTAAAATATGAAATTGTGAAGGCTAATTTGTAAAATGTCCTAAATATGTGTATATGGATTGATATGAATAAATTGTGTTATTAAATAGTTAAATTTGAATGTGTATAGATCAAGAACCAAAGAAAACAGAATTAGATCGAGGGAAGTCGAAAGTAGTAGAATAGCCATTCGTTTTCGTTCTTTTCCATATGAGGTAAGTCTATATACAAATAAATGTGCTTGAGTTGATTTATTCATGCTCATATGAAATTGAATGGTGATAAATGATTATGGAACATGCATATGTGAAATCCAAGAAAGCTTCGACAATGTGTCAAAGTCCGAAAAGCCCTGCATGAATCATAGGAATAGTTAGGATACATATGTCATGACATAGGATTCTGTTATGTGTTATCGTGTAAGATCACATCTGAGACGTTGACATTGATTTATTATTTACGTGTAAGACAATGTCTAGGACATTGGCATCGTATATGATTTCGTGTAAGACCCTGTCTGCGACAGTGGCATCAATATTTGATTACATGTAAGACCACGTCTGTGACGTTGGCATTGTACGAGCTCTCAAAAATATCCGAGTATCCTTGTAGCTTCCGAACGGTTCAACAGGCACTCCAAGAAATGAATGGTTATGAGAAATGTGTATACGATGCAGGTACGTTTGAAATGTATGCAAAGTTCGAGTATGAAAAGTAAGTATATGTGAAATTGTGGAATTGAGATACATGTATGAAAACATTGAAATAAAATGTGTTATGATCAAATGAACTACATGGATATGTGATATGTTGGTAAGTAAGTGATTGGAAACTATTGAGCCAAAGGAAAAAATATGAATTTGCTATTGTGTTGTGCCATAGTGTAACACCCCTTACCCGTGTTCAATGCCAGGACAGGATACGAGGCATTATCGAACTTAAACAAAAACCTTTATACAAATCTGGCTATAAAATTTCATTCAATTTAACATTCCTCATTCACATGCATATCGCCCCTTATATGGGCCCATAATGCCCAAAACATACATTGAAAATAGTTCGGGACTAAACCGAGAACTTTGCAAACTTTAAGAAGACTTAGAAAATTTTTCATCAAAACAGGGGTCACACGTCCATGTGGCTTGGGACACGCCCATGTGGGTAGGCAGTGTGGTCACACACGCCCATGTCCTTAGCCTGTGTGACTCTTTGTTTATGACGTCATCAACAAAATTGGGTCACATGGCCAAGCACAAGCCCGTGTGCTTAGGTCGTATAGCAAATTAAATTTTGAAAAGTAAATGCAGACTTCACACGCCCTAGGCACACGCCCATGTCCCGGGTCGTGTTATCCACATGGCTGAGATACACAACCGTGTGTTTGCCTATGTGGCCAAGAAAATGACTATTTTCTAGACCATTTGCCACCCTCATTTGCATATACTTAAACACATCTTCAATCCATCCATCCCAAACACACATAACCACATCACATAAAACCTTTAGTATAAGCACACACGTATAAATAGGCATTACAACTCATTAACCAATATGAACCAACACATTTGGCCAAATCAAATGACACATACACAATTGACTAAGTCCCTATACATGCCATAGACTCAAAAGGTATACCCAACATGATAGCTTGATAGTGTGATAGCATCTCTGGCGATCTCCAACCTGAGCTAGTATAAAACCCTACATGATATGAGAAAGGAAGGGGGAGTAAGCATAAAGCTTAGTAAGTATGTATGTAAATAATAAACAATTTATTACCATGCTTTAAACAATCCTTATTTTGAGTTCTCAAGATAATGCCATCATTATTGCATAAAATTTCTCAATTCACTTATGTTCATCTTGAGCTGTCTACTCGAGTTATAGTCACTAGATTATTTTTATCCAGAGCTATTGAACTCCAAATTAAGATATGCTAATTTTCCTTGAATCTGGACTCACATATCTTCTTACCATAAAATCTCCAGAATTTTTAGTTTAGCCAATTAGTACAGTTTATTTTTTAAAGTTTTCCCTATTTCGCTGTCTGAAAGTTCTGACCCCTATTCACTAAAAAATTATTTTCTCATTTCAAAGAACTTGAAAGACATTCTTGTTTGTTTCTCTTGGAAATAGACTCGTTAATAAATTCAAGAATATAAATTTTATCCCTTGATTATATTTGTACTATTTTTATTGAATTTCCAAAGTCAGAATAGAGGATTTCGAAATCATTCTGACCCTGTCTTATAAAAATTCAAATATCTCATAATCTTAAATTCTTTTGCTTACACCGTCTCTTTTATGTGAAAATAGACTCAATAAGATTTAATTTCATATCTTATTCAAATTATTATTCAATTTCCAACATTTTTAGTGAATTTTCAAAGTGATTCAACTGCTGCTGTCCAAACTATTTTATTGCTAATTTTACTCTATCATGTTTTCTTTATACTAATTCTCATTTACACACTTATAATACTAAAGCATATCCACAGTTAGCCATGCCAATAGCTAGTCATCATCAAATATTGACAAGCAATTAATTGGCCAATTTAACTTGCACATCAACGACAAAAACTTGAACATTTCATTTCTAAATTTAATTTGGCTTAAAAGCCTCACACATGATCACAATCCACATTTCCCACATATTCTTACATCAAAAGCATGGACTTAGCTCTTTTTCATTGATGCATAAAATTAGCTCTTTTAGCTCTTTGTCCTTGATGCATAAACTTAGCTCTTCGCCCATCAAACTACTCAGAATATCAGAGGATACTCATCGCATCATACATGTATCACGATGCCAATGCCATTCCCAGATATGGTCTTACATGGGATCACCTCTTGTTGCCGATGCCATATCCCAGATATGGTCTTACACGGGATCTCTTAACTCGATGTCGATGCCATGTACCAGACATGGTCTTATACGAGATCATACATAGATGTCAATGCCATATCCCATATATGGTCTTACACGAGATCTTCCTTTGGTGTTGAAGCCACGTCTCAGACATGGTCTTATACGGGACCTTCCTTATTCGATGCCGATGCCATGTCCTAGACATGGTCTTATACGGGATCTACGCTCGGTGCTGATGCTATGTCCCAAACATGGTATTATACGGGACCTACATTCGGTGTTGATGCCATGTCCTAGATATGGTCTTATACGGGACCTACATTCGGTGCCAATGCCATGTCCCAGACATGGTCTTATACCGGACCTTCCTTATCTCATGTTGTGACATTAGTATCCTTGCTATTCCTAACGTTCAACTGGGACTTCAAATTAACATAATTTCATCATAATCTTATTGAGGCATCATTAGGTAATTTCATAGATATAATATTCATTTCACATAATATCTAGAAATTAAAAATACAAAAATATTATGTAGCTTTAATTTCACACAAACTTATCTCGATACTAAAATGGCAAGAAGAGACCTAAATGTCAGTTACTCATTTTTTTCCCCCGTTCTAAGTCCGAACCTCATTTTCTTTGATCTATAACATCACATTTAACTTATTAGTCACATTATTCATTGTGACCCAAAAATCATACTATGGCAAAATTATGTTTTTGCCCCTAAACTTTGTCATATTTATACTTTTGCCACTAGGCTCGTAAAATAATTTTTATTTGATTTCCTTGTATTTTAGGCCTAGATGAACTATTTTCATAACTATAGCAGTCCACAATTTGCATTCTTTCACACATTTTTCATACATTTTTAAACTTTTTACAAATTAGTCATTTTATGCAATTTCATCGAGAATCACTTAGTAAAAGTCATTTACTACACACCGAGCATTCATATTCTACCATTATACATCATAGAACATGCATGTAATCCATGGGTAAATTTTGAAACACAAACCCTAGCTCAAAATAATGGTAGAAATAGCTAAACCGAGTTACGAGGATCTCAAAAATGTAAAGAACATTAAAAACGAGGCTTGGATGCACTTACTATTGAGCTTGAAAGCTTGAAAACCCTAGCCATGGCTTCCCACATGCTAAATCTGGCCAAGAAAGAAGATGGACAAAAGTTTTTGGCTTTTATTTTGTCTTTTAGTCCATTTAATTACCAAATTACCAAAATGCCCCTAACTTAAAAATATCCTATTTCACTTATCTAATGTCCATTTTTGTCCAAAAATTTAACCAATGGTCTAATTCCCATTTAAGGAACTCCAATTTAAATTTCATAGAAATTGGACATCTCTAACATGTGGAACTCAACTTTTGCATTTTTTACAATTTAGTCCTTTTGACTAAATTGAGTGCCCAAACGTCGAAATTTTCGAACGAAATTTTCACAGAATCTTTTCGTGAAATCATAGATCATAAAAATATAAAAGAATAAGATTTTTACTCATCGAATTTGTGGCCCCAAAACCATTGTTCCGACTAGGCCCAAAATCGGGCTGTTACACATAGTCTATGTGAATGAAATGGTTTATAAATGTTCTATATGATAAGTTTATTTGTATATGTCTTACTAAGCTCTTGAAAGCTTACTTTGTGTGTGTTTGCATTGTTTTATAGATTATCGAAACTACTGGAAGCTCGGGGATTATTGTAACACCCCAAACCCGGCCCAGAAGTTAGGCCCAAATCTGGTGTGTCACAATGAAGAAAACGTATAAAGGATCTTGTGATTCGTACTAAAATAGGTGTAATTGAAGAAAACAAGTTTGATTAGAAATATTGGATAAAAATACTAATAATCTTTGAAAGGCTGATTGAAGAATTGATATTTGAACTAGTGATATTTTAAAACCATAACTTTTGAAAATAGCATCGATAATTTGAAAGAGAATCCGAGATAAATTATTTGTACAAATTTGTTATGAAATCCATTTGTTAATCAAATTAATTTTGGAAATCGTTATTTAAAATTTTAGAAAAGTCCCCATTTAAAACAATTTAAGAAAAATAATAAATATGTCCAAACATAAAGCAAATTAAAGTTTATCCTAGAGGCCTTATTACAACTTAAAAACCCAAAACAATAAAAATAATAAAGTAAGCGAAAATAGAAATTTAAAGTTCAATAACACCATTTTCTGAAGTATGGCCTCCACCGAGTCATCTATGGCCCAAGTTCACATCACTGAGCATTACCTGAAAGAATTAGGAAAAAGGAGTGAGTTACAAGAACTCAGTGTATAACCCCTTATCGTTATCCACTGGGTCTGAACCCGTAAAGCAATATCTTGGGCCTGAGCCCATATATCATAATCTTGGGCCTAAGCCCACTTTCATGCAATAAATAAACGATATGAATGCAACCCACCCCATCCAACCAAAATCTCCACCCGTACCAACCAATCTCTCTTGTGGGGATCAAGTCAACCCACCCCGGTAGTCTCTCCAATTTGCAGTCAAGCTGCCATTTATAATATTTGTGGCTGAGCCACCAGAATCATATACGGTAATATAATCGGCACACAACCTTAATCACGATGGCACAAAGCCATATTTAAATTGGCATATAGCCATTATCAGAATTTGTGGCAATGCCACCGGTCTACTCTTCTCTTCATTCAAGTTTCCCATCCCATGCAATATGTAAATATGCAA
This sequence comes from Gossypium rotundifolium, assembly GCA_025506655.1. Taxonomy (NCBI): domain Eukaryota; kingdom Viridiplantae; phylum Streptophyta; class Magnoliopsida; order Malvales; family Malvaceae; genus Gossypium; species Gossypium rotundifolium. The sequence continues at coordinate 113,501,286 of CP106729.1, forward strand.
CATACATAGTAACTCATGATATTTACAAATACAAACAATAATCATTAATTTAGAGATTCATTACAAAAATTCGGCCCATTATAACACTTTGCAAATCGGCCCATATAGCAAATTAACAAATCGATTCATTAAGGCATTTTCGTATTTCGGCCCTTCAAGGCAATCTTATCAAATCCTCCCATTAAGGCATTTTCATAATTCGTCCCATCAGAGGCATTTTCGTAATTCGGAAATTTACCCAGTAAGGGTAATTCGGTAATTTTGGCAATCCAGGCTTAACTATTAATTTGGGCATAAAAAAAATTTTAAACTGTACATCTGCGTCATACTAACTAAATTTACTATAACTTGAGTTAGGAACCTCGAAATCTAAATCCATAAATTTTTCTTGAAACTAGACTCATATATCTTCTTACTACAATTTTTCTAGAATTTTTTCCTCAACCAATTAGTACAATTTATTCCTTAAAGTTTCCCTTGTTTCATTGTCCAACGATTCTGACTTCTCCTTCCTTAATTTCAAATATCTCACAGTACGGTTTTCATATACTACTCCCACTTGTTTCTATTGAAAATAAACTCACTAAGCAATCTATACATATAAATTATTCCTCATAATTCACTTTGTACAATTTTAACTGATTTTTCCAAGACAGAATAGGGAACCACAAAGTCAATTAGAACTAGTCTCACTAAAATTAAAATATCTCAGAATATAAAATTTATTTTCCTTCTCCGTTTCGTCCATATCAAAATAGACACAGTAAGTTTTAATTTTATATCTTATTCACTTCATAATTTTCTTTCTCCTATTTTTCATGATTTTTCAAAAATACGTCACTATTTCTAAGTGGAACTGTTTTATTACAAAATATGGTTCCTACTACGAATATACGCACTCCCGAGTGATCACGAATGCTGGTTTTCGGTTTCCTTCTGTATTTCGACCGAATCACAAAACATCTCATACCAACTTTCAGAGAGATAAGAGATTACACACCATTTCAAACATGTTTTCGGAAGGTACGAGATTACACACCTTATTCGAAATCCGTAACACGATATTCTCCGCGGCACCTAAAGATACAATCGGTCAACAATTAGTCCAAAACCCAATTTACAACTTCATCCAAGTATTGTGATTGATTAACAATCTATATCACTTACCAACAATCTAAGTCTCTTATTACGAGAGATAGGTGTTCGACTTTACCACTATTTCCGAAAAATCCACAGGTAGAGAGTATAGAGTGATTTTGTGCCTAACAACATAATCGATTAGCCAAACTTTCAATATGATTAACACCATAACCGAATAGAGATTTAGAATGGACTATGAAAAGACTCATTACCTTAATCGATGATAATCCCGATTCCCACCAATTGGCTTATGACTACGAATGAATCGACAATGATTTGGTATTTGGCCACCCACTAGAACTCTACAAAAAAGAGTTGATCAAATATGAGAGTGATGGAGAGAGTGATATTTCGATAAGAAACAAAGTGGAATAGCCGTATAGTGATGAACATACCTATTCGGCTTGAAAGAGAAGAAAATGAAAGGAGTAGAAATAAAGCCCTTACCCGATTCAACCAAGGAGAGATGTCCAACACACAAAAATGAGGAAGATAGAAGAAGATAGAAATTCAACTATTCAAGAGAAAATAATAAAGAAGATTTGATCATATAGTAATGTCGATTTAGGAAAATGGAAGAAAGGTAAGAGAAGAGATATGAGAAGAAATGTTAAGTAATTCGGCTAACACAAAGGAAAAAGGTTGGAAAAGAGTACCAAAAATGTTCAAAAGAGAAAATACGCTTTTCAAGCACAAACTTGCAAATAGGCTAGGATAATTCAGCTCCTCCTTTTTCCCCATCAAAACTGTCCACATTCATGCCCCTAATAGTAAAAAAATTTGCCAACCAACCATTCCATAACATTTCCCTTGAAAAAGGCCACTTGTTCCCCTTATTTTCCCCTTTCTCTTGATTTCTTTCCTCACCTTCATTCTTTCCTATTCTCCTTAGCCATCTTGCCAAAAATAAAAAGTCCACCTTGCCTTATTTACATGCTTGGCCGACACTTAAAGAAATGGTGCAAAAATAATAGTCAAAATTTGCACAAAATGGGATTTGAACCTCTTCCCTCAAAGACTTTCATGTGGCGCCATTTCCCCTTTGCCATATGCTCACTTATGCTAGCAATTTACTCATTTATTTCTATAAGCTTTGAGGTCACTTACTATCTCTCCTTAATAGACTTAAACAAAAAATTTTACTAAGGCCCAACTTGAACCCAGAACTTCATAGAAACCTCGTAACTTTCCAAAATTACTTTCTTAATAAGTCCAACTTGAATTAATGCCATTCTCTTGTTGTCAAAATTTTAAACACTCCTACACCCATGGCCTAATCCTACTAGGCCCAATTTTGGGATGTTATAATTCTACCCCCTTAAAGAAATTTCATCCTCGAAATTTTCAACCAACTACTAAATGCACCGCTCAAGTCACACCACTATGCTTTCGCTGCGCACTCTAATCTTAATAACACTAATGTACTTTTAACTTAATCTCGAATCCTCTTTCACACAACCAAACATCTAACCACAGAAGCAAGCAGTCATCTACCACTTATACCTAAAATTTCTACATTCAAACATCAAGTCCAACCAAAACATACCTGACTTGATAGTGATGAAACAATCCCGAGCCTTATGCTCCTTAGACCCGCATCTCAAGCATGCTCCTGATCTCCTCCAGCACCATTACCACCTCGACCTAGCCCACGGCCTCTCGGCGGCTGCTGAGCGCCTCTAGTTGGTTGCGCAAAATTGTTACGAACCCCCTGAGTATGAGTAGGCTGTCGAGAACAATCCTTAAACCGATGGTCCTTGGAACCACATCTGAAACAACCACCGGTTCTTTTCCAGCATTCACTCGAGTGAAGTCTCCCACAATCTGCACAAGGCTGTAACTGATTGGTAGCAGCTGGTACTCTAGTTCGAGTTGGCTCCTTATTCTTGGGCCTCTTCTGAAAACCTCTATCAAGACCTAAGTACCCAGGGTCTCTCTTACTCCTGCTCCTATCCTTGTCTCGGTTTTGCCGCTCCAAGTATTTAACCTCCTCAGCTATTTTAGATTTTTCCACAAGTGTGGCAAAATTTCTCTCCTTCTGTGGGGCAATTAGTACATACAAGTCATTGCGCAATCCATCTTCAAATTGCACACAGTGTTCATAATCAGTCGGCACTACTCCCCGGGCATACCGACTCAAACGTAGAAATTTAGCCTCATATACTACCACAGATTTACCTCCTTGAACTAGATTCAGGAACTCCTTCCTTCGGGCATCCACATAGCTAGCCCCAACATACTTTCCTTGGAATGCGGCCTTGATGAATTTCCAGGTAATGCGATCGGCCTGAGTGCCTTCCCGAACAGTGAGCCACCACTGATACGCCTCGTCTCTTAGCAAAGACACCACTCCTTTTAGTTTCTGCTTGGTGGTGCAATCCAAATCGTCCATGATTCGCTCCACCACCTCAAGCCAGTACTCCGTTACATTTGGGGCTACACCCGAGATACCCCTAAAAACCTCAGCTCCATTCGATCTGAGTCACTCCGATATCGACCCACGAGTTGTCGACCCAGTTCTTGCCCCAGCAACTCTTTTCAGAACTCGTAACATTGCTTGGGACAATGTGTCTTCCTCTCTCGTACGATCGTGTGACCTAGTTTCAGTCACGGGTGACGCAGGGGCATCTATTTCCGGCATATGTCCCGATGCCTCAGATACAACTCTAGCACCTCAGCCCCTACCACGGCCACGTCTACCGCGTCCACATCCTCTAGCGCTCATATTTGCTAATTCGATTTAATCTGATTAAGAGTTTTATGAATCATTATGCTATTTCAGTGTTTATTAAACAATGTTTTATGGAGTATAAGAAGTAAAGTTGTTTTCGCAAAACGCATCTTATAGTCTCAATCTCTATAGTTTTAGTTCTTAAAACTAAAAGTTCTAAAGTATTCTATTTTGCAAAATTTTTTTTACCTCAATACTAACACAATAATCTTAAAATAAAAACACATACTTACTTCACTTGGTGCCGGATACCCGTGGTGCCATACTTCCTTTAGCACATTCATTTATAATTAAAAATTTTAAATAGCCTTGGGAAAACATTTTTGAGCCCAAACCACAGCCGAGCTTTGAAACTGGGCTCTGATACCATAAAATGTAACACCCCAAACCCGATCCAGAAGTTAGGCCCGAATCTGGTGTGTCACGATGAAGAAAACGTATAAAGGATCTTGTGATTCGTACTAAAATAGATGTAATTGAAGAAAACAAGTTTGATTAGAAATATTGGATAAAAATACTAATAATCTTTGAAAGGCTGATTGAAGAATCGATATTTGAACTAGTGATATTTTAAAACCGTAACTTTTAAAAATAGCATCGATAATTTGAAAGAGAATTTGAGTTAAATTATTTGTACAAATTTGTTATGAAATCCATTTGTTAATCAAATCAATTTTGGAAACCGTTATTTAAAATTTTAGAATAATCCCCATTTAAAACAATTTAAGAAAAATAATAAATACGTCCAAACATAAAGCAAATTAAAGTTTATCCTAGAGGCCTTATTACAACTTAAAAACCCAAAATAATAAAAATAATAAAGTAAGCGAAAATAGAAATTTAAAGTTCAATAACACCATTTTCTGAAGTATGGCCTTCACCGAGTCATCCATGGCCCAAGTCCACATCACTGAGTATTACCTGAAAGAATTAGGAAAAAGGAGTGAGTTACAAGAACTCGATGTATAACCCTCACTGTTATCCACTGGGCTGAACTCAGTAAAGCAATATCTTGGGCCTGAGCCCATATATCATAATCTTGGGCCTAAGCCCACTTTCATGTAATAAATAAATGATATGAATGCAACCCATCCCACCAGCCAATCTCTCACTCGTAGCAACCAATCTCTCCTGTGGGGATCAAGTCAACCCACCCCGCTAGTCTCTCCACCTGTACCAACCAATCTCTCATGTAGGGATCAAGTCAACCTACCCCTTGATCTCTCCAATTTGCGTACTAAGTGCCATTTATAATATTTGTGGTTGAGCCACCGAATCATATCTGATAATATAATCGGCACACAGCCTTAATCACGATGGCACAAAGCTATATTTAAATTGGCACATAGCCATTATCAAATTTGTGGCAATGCCACCGGTCTACTCTTCTCTTTATTCAAGTTTCCCATCCCATGCAATATGTAAATATGCAACATACATAGTAACTCATGATATTTACAGATACAAACAACAATCACTAATTCAGAGATTCATTACAAAAATTTGGCCCATTATAACAATTTGCAAATCGGCCCATATAGCAAATTAACATATCGACCCATATATCAAATTAATAGATCAGCCCATATATCAAATTATTAGATCGGCCCATATAGCAAATTAACAAATCGGTCCATTAAGACATTTTCGTATTTCGACCCCTCAAGGCAATCTTATCAAATCGCCCATTAAGGCATTTTCATAATTCGGCCCATCAGAGGAATTTTGGTAATTCGGTAATTTCGCAATCCAGACTTAACTATTAATTTGGACATAAAAAAAATTTAAACTGTCCATCTGCGTCGTACTAACTAAATTGACTTTAACTTGAGTTAGGAATCTCAAAATCTAAATCTGTAAATTTTCCTTGAAACTAGACTCATATATCTTCTTACTACAATTTTTCCAAAATTTTTGGTTTAACCAATTAGTACAGTTTATTCCTTAAAGTTTCCCTTGTTTCACTATCCAATGATTCTGACTTCTCCTTCCTTAATTTCAAATATATCACTTTACGGTTTTCATATACTGCTCCCACTTGTTTCTATTGAAAATAGACTCACTAAGGAATCTATACATATAAATTATTCCTCATAATTCACCTTGTACAATTTCAACCGATTTTTCCAAGACAGAATAGGGAGCCACAAAGTCAATTAGAACCAGTCTCACTAAAATTAAAATATCTCAGAATATAAAATTCATTTTCCTTCTCCATTTCTTCCATATAAAAATAGACACAGTAAGTTTTAATTTGATATCTTATTCAATTTATAATTTTATTTCTCCTATTTTTTTGTGATTTTTCAAAAACATGTCACTGTTTTTAATCGGAACTATTTTATTACAAAATATGGTTACTACTACGAATATACGCACTCCCGAGTGATCACGGATGTCGGTTTCTAATTTTCTTCGGTATTTCGACTGAATCACAAAACATATCATACCAAATTTTAGAGATATGTGAGATTACACACCATTTCAAACATGTTTTTGGAAGGTACAGGATTACACACCTTATTCGGAATCTGTAACACGATATTCTCTGCGGCACCTAAAGATACAATCGGTCAACAATTAGTCCAAAACCCAATTTACAACTTCATCCAAGTATTGTGATTGATTAACAATCTATATCACTTACCAACAATTTGAGTCTCTTATTACGAGAGATAGGTGTTCGACTTTACCACTATTTCAAAAATCCACAAGTAGAGAGCATCGAGTGATTTTGTGCCTAACAACATAATCGATTAGCCAAACTTTCAATTCGATTAACACCATAAGCGAACAGCGATATCAAATGGACTATGGAAAGACTCCTTACCTTAATCGATGATAATCCTGATTCCCACCAATTGGCTTATGACTACGAATGAATCGACAAGGATTTGGTATTAGGCCACCCACTAGAACTCTACGAAAAAGAGTTGATCAAATATGAGAGTGATGGAGAGAGTGATATTTCGATAAGAAACAAAGTGGAATAGCCGTATAGTGATGAACATACCTATTCGGCTTGAAAGAGAAGAAAATGAAAGGAGTAGAAATGAAGCCCTTACCCGATTCAACCAAGGACAGATGTCCAACACACAAAAATAGGGAAGATAGAAGATGATAGAAATTCGGCTATTGAAGAGAAAATAATAAAGAAGATTAGATCATATGGTAATGTCGATTTAGGAAAATGGAAGAAAGGTTGAAGGAATGATAAAAAGAAGAGAAGAGATATGAGAAGAAATATTAGGTAATTCGGCTAACACAAAGGAAAAAGGTTGGAAAAGAGTACCAAAAATGTTCAAAAGAGAAAATAGACTTTTCAAGCACAAACTTGCAAATAGGCTAGGATAATTCAGCTCCTCCATTTTCCCCATCAAAACCATCCACATTCATGCCCCTAATAGTAAAAAAATTTGCCAACCAACCATTCCATAACATTTCCCTTGAAAAAGGCCACTTGTTCCCCTTACTTTCCCCTTTCTCTTGATTTCTTTCCTCACCTTCATTCTTTCCTATTCTCCTTAGCCATCTTGCCAAAAATAAAAAGTCCACCTTACCTTATTTACATGCTTGGCCGGCACTTAAGGAAAGGGTGCAAAAATAATAGTCAAAATTTGCACACAATGGGATTTGAACCTCTTCCCTCAAAGACTTTCATGTGGCGCCATTTCCCCTTTTCCATATGCTCACTTATGCTAGCAACTTACTCAGTTATTTCCATAAGCTTTGAGGTCACTTACTATCTCACCTTAATAGGCTTAAACACAAAATTTTACTAAGGCCCAATGATTGTGTCAAACAGTCGAGTTTTAAAATTTATAAAAAGAATGATCGAACTTGTAGACTAACTATGACAACGATAGAGGCAAGTGCACCCATCGAACAGTAGTATAGTTTAGGCAAGAATATCTTATCGAACCCAAGGGAACCTAAAAGTACTACTACTCACTTTCTTTCTATTATTTAGCCTAAAATATGGAGTGATTGGTTTATTAAACTAATGAAAAACTAAAACTAAATGCAAAGACAAAAGAATAAATGGGAGAAAGATTTTAGGAAAACTCAACTGATGAAGACGATACCCTCAGGAAGAATCCACCTATGACTTCAGTTATTATTTATTCCCCAAACCATATGATTTCTTTACTTAGCTTGATCTGTGAGACTCCCTAACCTATATTAAATCCTCTCTCGAGGCGAATAACGTCTAACCTTAGGTTAATTAGTGGAACTCTCGTTCTCTTATAATAACCCCCAAGGAAGCATTAAATCGATTAATGGATTCCCATATTAGGTTTCACCCTAATCTAGCAAAATCTCGTAACCTTTCTTTAGGCGCCCGATCAACTCCGCTCAATTATGCTAGATCTAGTATTAGGTAGGGTTTATTCCTCCTCCACCTAAGCACATCAAATTAAATTAAGAAACATAATTAAGAACAAACTAAGTGCTTATCATATAATTTATAAATCAAATAAAAAAATCCATCATAGGTTTCATCCCCTTCAGGTATCTGAAGGGTTTAGCTCATAACTAAATAAGAAAACATCTCAAGAGAAAAGATAAAACAAAACATAGGAAATCCCTAAAACCCCCTAAAGGAATTGAAGAGGAGATCCTCCGTCTTGAATAAAGCTTCGGCTTCTTGAGATGGATCAACTGGCTATCTTTAAGTGATTCCCTAAAAGATGAATGCTTCAGTAAAAAGCCTCTGCAAAAAGCTCTCCCTTTAATGTTTGCCTTGGGTTGTTTATATAGGCTTTGAGATGCTATACTTGGCTCCTAAGTACCTCCTTCAAGTAGAATTACTATTAGGGTGTTTAAGTAGACTTAGGAGTATGTTTCTTTGGCTTCAAGCATCCAATTTTGAGTGACATTGCTCTTTCCCGCGGTAGGGGCACGCCCATGGCACACGCCCGTGTAATTTCAGGGTTGGGCCATGCCTTGATTCTGTCATTTTGGACACGGCCGTGTAAGTTGGGATTCAGGTCGTGCTTCAGGTCTGTCGATTGGGACACGACCATGTAGATCGCTTGACACACCAGTGTGCGGTAATGAGATGATGCGCGACCGTACAACTCATGAGTTAGGTCGTGCTCTAGGTAATTGTCGAGACACGGTCGTGCATGCTTTGTGCCAGGCCGTGTTGATTTCTTGCTAAGGCCCAATTACTCCATTTTAAGCCCGTTTTGTGTTCTTTTTATCCTCGGGTGCTTTCCTGAGTATAAACATGAAAAGAAAGGATTAAAAGCACCTTTTTACATAAATCAAGGGCTAAATCATCCAAAAGCATACTAAATATGGGGTTAAAATATGTTACTTTTACGGTTTATCAAATACCCCCACACTTAAGCTTTTGCTTGTCCTCAAGCAAAATTCTCAACTTACAATTAAAACGAACTTTCCATAATTCTTAATCCCTATCGACAATGTCTCATCATAATTCATAGATAATTTATACATGGATAATTCAACTCAAAGAGTTCTAAAGATTCAATTACGATAAGTCATACCTTTGTAGGATGAAAACATAGGTGTCTCCCCTTATTACCTTTAATTCAAAACCGACAAGGATTGGCATCCTCACAAAAGATTCATTCAAATCACTCGAAGTGTTTAAGGTTCAAGAATAAGCACTCATAAGTCGAACCTCAAAAATTAATCTCATAGGCTTGCCTGAAAATCAAATCTCCACCACTGTATATGAGATGATAAACAAATCAAAAGGTCTTCAATCAGGGTTGTAACGGGGCTTGGGTTAAAAGGTGTGGATAAAGGCTGAATTAGAAGGTTAGAGTCGAGACTGACTTGACAATCTACCTACCTAGAAACAATGAACTAAATATGAATATTTACATCGAATGAAAACTAATAATACTTACTATTGATAATTACTTTATAATAAAGAGTATTTTCATCACTTGAAATTTGATAATACTTTAATACGAGCTTTTTCTTCAACAATTGGAGTTTATATGCTCTAAGCTCTTTTTATATACTACTAATATTGAATATACTTGGATTTTTTTTTTTTTTTATTTTTATTTTTAAGAACAAACTAAAAACAACATAATGAAAGGAACTTTGATAATTGAAATAACCTAATTTGGCAACTAATCAAATCAATTCTCGATAGAGGGGTAGTCAAAAGAATGTTGATAACAAATACAAAGGGATTTTGGGTTAACATTAGTGGGTGAGTCAATAAAAAGGCTTTTAGGATTCAACGGGGTTCACTAGGGGTTATATATAGGTAGGCTTTTTAGTGGAGTGAATGGGTTAAAACCTAGGTGCCTTTATCATCTCAGTATATCAAACCGTTAATGTGGTCTCAACATGCATAAACGAGGCAAGTTCTAGAATAACAGTTCAAAGTTGACACACTCATAATCAATTAAAGTGAGCACGAAAAAGGGTATATGCTCTATAAGGCTCAAAATCTCACAAAATTATGGGTGTTTTGACATCAATCCTTATAAATTTTGAACTTGAGGTGATACTCAAATTCAGGTTCAATAACCTATTAATTTTAATTTTTAGAAAGTAGACTTATCATGCTTGATTCTTTAGTATCCTTCAAATTTAATCATCAATGCATAATTAATTATGACTTACTTTAAAACATATCAATAATAATCATAAATCATTAGAAATTTCATTCTAATTAATAATATGAGAAAATCACTTAAAAACAAAACTAAATTCAGGATTAATTAGGCATTAAATTGAGAGTTATGCAAAAAGTTAGGCACTTTTACCCCCACACACTTAAGATGTACATTGCCTTCAATGTACAAAGATAGATAGATAACAATTAATATACGATCAAAAGAGAGGGATAAGTGCCACTTCCTGAATTTTGGATGATTCATGGCTTCTTTGGTGGCGGTGATGGTGTTTTCAATGGGCCTGGTGGTGTGGCTACCAAAAAGCAATTTGCTAGATGAAAAAATTGGGTAGCCTGCGAATATATAGCCAGGAGATCTAAAGAAATAATAATAATATACTAATAATATAATTAAAGATTAAGGAAATAAAGAGAAGGAGACTAAGAAGAAAACTAAAATTTAAAGAAAAGATTAATGGACTAAGGAGTCCTTATTAGCAGATGGTTCATGAGGTGGGTATGATTTCTAAGGCTACGGAGTGTAGGTGATGGTGGAAGTGGCGTGATTCCCTAGCAGCCTTTAGAACCTAAAACCAAGAAACTAGTATGAAATAAATTAAATTAAGCAGAAAAGAAGTATAGATAAGGAAAATAAAGGAGAGGAGAAAAGAAAAATAGAACCGAAAGGTTTCGGAGACCCTTGGCGTGGCAATTAGTTGAAGCTACCGGCATGAACTCATGTTGAGGTCTCCTCTGAGGAGACGATGCTTTCCTTCTTACATTTCTTTGGCATGCTTTTTGTGTTGCTCAAGAGTCTTGGACCTTTTCTATGAACTGAGAAAAATTTGAAAAGAAGAGAAGGAAGAAAGAAGATGGGAAAAGGAAAAAGGCTGTGGGGATTTAAATAAGATTTCAAATCTGGCACGTTCCCACACCCGTGTACCGAGGGTGTGTCGATTCACACGATCGCCTCGCACGGCCGTGTTGTGGAGTGTGTTGTTCTTCCACGCTCATTTGTCGATTGGCATGCCCGTTCCTTAAAGGCTAGTATGTGGGCACGGTTGGAGTGCATGGGCGTGGTCTGCCCGTGCTCAATAAGTCAGTATCTTAGCACGGTCTTGAGGCATGGTCGTGCTGTTTTATGGTGCCCGTAGTGTGGGTGGTTGGCTCCGTGACATTGGAGGGTGGGTGAACTGACTTGCACGGCTCTACTCTGTCAGTGTAGTGGTTTCGGTGGTCCACATGGCCGTGTGTAAGGCCGCGTGGCCTGGAAGTTTGTATTTTTGTGTTAGTTTAAATGTTGAGAGAAGAGAGAAGGAAAGACAAGAAAAGAAAATAAATTTGAAAGTAAATAGTGTTAGTGATCGGGTTGCCTCCCGAGAAGCACTAGTTTATAGTCTTAAGCTAGACTGTCTTTGACTTTGAAAATTTTAGGGAGGTTTAAAAGTTTGAATATTTTCCCTCTTGCTGACATTTTTATTTTCGTGACAAAGCTTAGGCCGAGAAGTGTTTACCTTGAAATTACCGAATATTGGATTGCTTACCTCGACTATTTCGTGTGGGAAAATATTGTGTACCTGAAGGAGTATTTATTCCTTTTTCTTCAGGTCTGTTGAAGTGATGTGTGGATCGGCTTTGTCTAACAGCACCTGGTCTCCTATTTTAAAGTGATTTGATGTCCCTATGAGCTCTTCTAGTGGTTCCTTTGGTTTTACTTCGAGTGGATCCGACTTTTCTTTGGTGTGTATCTTCTGATCTTCTAAATTTTTGATCTTACAATTTTGTTTCTGGTGTGATTCTTCTGTGACTACTTGAGGACTATGAGTTGACTCAGCTTTGATGATTTGTGATGTTTCCTGCAATGAAGTTTGAACAATTTGATTATCTATTGAAATGACTTTCTTACCTTCATCTTCTGTTGTTTTGGATGAGTCGAGAGCTTGAAGATTGATCGATTCATCTCCTACACGAAGTATGAGTTCTCCTGTGGCATTTTCCTCATCCATGTCTAAAATAACAAAATCTACTGGGAAAACAAATTTATCGATTTTTACTAAAACGTCTTCAATAATGCCCCTAGGAATTCTAACAGTTTTATCAGCTAGTTGAATACTCATCCTAGTTTGTTTGGGCTTCCCTAGACCTAGTCGTTTAAACAGTGCATAAGGCATGACATTTATACTTTCCCCTAAATCAGCTAATGCATTATCAATAGTTAAACTACCAATTAAACATGGAATCGTAAAACTCCACGGATCTTTTAGTTTACGTGGTAGTCTGTTCGTAGCATTCTTTGAGCATGTTATATTTGAGTTCCACATGGTGCTTTTATCTATTTTACATTTGTTCGTCAAGAGTCATCTTAAAATCTCCTTGAGTTGGGCATCTGAAAAAGAGCTTCAAGAAGAGGTAAGTTAATATGTAATTTCTTTAAAAGGTTTAGAAGCTTATCAAATTGTTCCTCAGAATCATCTTTTTTTAATGCTTCGGGATAAGGTATGCGAGGTTGGTACTCTTTGATTACCAATTTTGGCCTCTCTTGTGCTACCTCTATTTTACCTTTTCCTTCCTTAGTTTCTTGTAATGAGGTGGGCTCGTCTACTTTTGTACCCTCTTGAGCTGTGATGGCTTGGATATGCTCTTTTGGGTTTATTTCTGTGTTGCTTTGTAGACGTCCTTGTAGACGTTTAGAAATCAGCTTTGTGAGATGTCCCACTGACCTAGTAAGTTCTCCAACTTGATTCTCGATCCCTTGATCGATTTTTGTTGTTCCTCAAGTGTTGCTTCAATCTTTTGGAGACAAGAATCTGTAGTTGCCATGAATTTTGTCAGCATCTCTTCAAGGTTTGATTTCTTTTCCTGTGGATTGGGCTGATTTTGGTAATTTGGAGGAGGTTGATGCCTTTGATTTCCTTGTCCTCCCCACGAAAAATTTGGGTGGTTCCTCCAACCTGCATTATAATTGTCACTATAAGGATTATTATTAGCTCTGAAATTGTTACCTATATAGTTTGTCTACTCGTTGTCTGCGCCTGGTTGGTATGGTGGGTACTCAGGATTTGCCACATTTCCACTTGCTTCGCATTGCATGACTGGGTGTACTTGCGAAGAACATAAGTTATCAAGCTTTTTATTCATTAACTCCACCTGCATTGACAGCATTGTCACTGCGTCTATATTAAAAACTCTAGCTGATTTTGTCAGTTTAGCTCTTCTAATTTCCCATTGATAGGTGTTCAATGACATCTCCTCAATAAAATCGTAAGCCGCTTCAGGAGTTTTGTTGTTCAAAGTTCCACCGGCTGATGAATCAATCATTTGCCTAGTTGGAGAATTCACACCATTGTAAAAAGTTTGGACTTGAAGCCACAAAGGTAATCCGTGGTGTAGACATCTCCTTAGGAGATCCTTGTATCTTTCCCATGCATCATATAATGTTTCTACGTCATTCTACACAAAAGAAGATATGTCATTCCTAAATTTAGTGGTTTTGGCTGGTGGAAAATATTTTAAAAGAAATTTTTAGGTCATTTGATCCCATGTGGTGATTGACCCTCGTGGTAACGAGTTCAACCATTTCTTGGCTTTATTCCTTAATAAAAAGGGAAATAACCGAAGACGTATGGCATAGTCAGAAACGCCATTTATTTTAAAGGTATCATAGAATTTTAAAAATTAGATATATGAGTATTTGGATCGTCATCCTGCAAACCATCAAATTGAACAAACTGTTGAATCATTTGTATTGTATTAGGCTTTAATTCAAAATTATTAGCCGCTATAGCCGGCCTAACAATACTAGATTCTGCTCCTATCAAATTTGGTTTAGCATAATCATACATAGTACGCGGAGCATTCTGTTCTTGCACATTTGGTGGATTATTTTCGTCCATCCCTTTAGTAGGATTGGATCTGTCTTGTTGTTTTTCTCTTTGGTAGTCCAGAGCTCGTCTAATTTCTCTGCGATTTTTGCGAGCGGTAGGTTCAATGCCACTTTTGTATTCTAATGGTCCTCTCGGATTTCTTCTAGTCATAAACTAGAGGTACCTGCTATGAAAAGAAAGAAAGAAATTTAGAAAAACAAAAATATATGTATAAAAATGAGAAAAATTTAAAAAATAAAAATAATGGCTAAAGTAATAGAAATAGAGCTTTCTTAATATTTTAGATGTGTCCCCGGCAACGGCGCCAAAAACTTGATCGTGTCAAACAATTGAGTTTTAAAGTTTATAAAAAGAATGCTCGAACCTGTAGACTAACTATGACAACGACAGAGGCAAGTGCACCTATGGAACAGTAGTATAGTTTAGGCAAGAATATCTTATCGAACCCAAGGGAACCTAAAAGTACTATTACTCCCTTTCTTTCTATTATTTAGCCTAAAATATGGAGTGATTGGTTTATTAAACTAATGAAAAACTAAAATTAAATGCAAAGACAAAAGAATAAATGGGAGAAAGACTTTAGGAAAACTCAGTTGATGAAGACGATACCCTCAGGAAGAATCCACCTATGACTTCAGTTATTATTTATTCCCCAAACCATATGATTTCTTTACTTAGCTTGATCCGTGAGACTCCCTAACCTATATTAAACCCTCTATCAAGGTGAATAACATCTAACCTTAGGTTAATTAGCGGAACTCTCGTTCTCTTATAATAACCCCCTAAGGAAGCAGTAAATCGATCAATGGATTCCCATATTAGGTTTCACCCTAATCCGACAAAATCTCATAACCTTATCTCTAGGCGCCCATCAACTCCACTCAATTATGCTAGATCTACTCTTAGGTAGGGTCTATTCCTCCTCCACCTAAGCACATCAGATTAAATCAAGCAACATAATTAAGAACAAACTAAGTACTTATCATATAATTTAGAAATCAAATAAAAAAATCCATCATAGATTTCATCCCCTTCAGGTATCTGAAGGGTTTAGCTCATAAATAAATCAGAAAACATCTCAAGAGAAAAGATAAAACAAAACATAGGAAATCCCTAAAACCCCATGAAGGAATTGAAGAGGAGATCCTCCGTCTTGAATGGAGCTTCGACTTCTTGAGATGGATCAACTGGCTATCTTCAAGTGATTCCCTAAAAGATGAAAGCTTTAGCAAAAGCCTCTGCAAAAAGCTCTCCCTTTAATGTTTGCCTTGGGTTGTTTATATAGGCTTTGAGATGCTATACTTGGCTCCTAAGTACCTCCTTCAAGTAGAATTACTATTAGAGTGTTTGAGTAGACTTAGGAGTATGTTTCTTACCAATATTAATTTGTTACACAATCTATATAACGATTAAACCATTCAATCAAAGATAACTAAATCAATAAAATTCACATGCCAATATCTAATTTTGAATCAACCATATTGTATCCAAAATATAGTTGATTAATAAATCGTGAACACTAATCAATCGTTACACCATATCAAATGGCAATAGCAAATTATCAAATCTTGGCAATGATCCCTTACTTCATTCTCCCCTTAAGCATTTCATCCGCATTCAAATCGATAATAGCAATCAGTAATCAATAAATTCCACTAATCTCAAATTCAAAAACTTTAATGCATCAATAACAAATCTTCAAATTCAGTCTTGCCAATGCATCTATGCCATAATCATTACTAATCTATATCCCATCAGCATCATATAATTTAAATAGGCATTCAATTATCATCAGTGCATACTGATAAATTTATTCTATACCTATCAATTTGAACAATCTAAACTCTTATTTCATAAAATTATTAAACATAAATTATACTATAAATTCATAAATCTTTAGTACAATTTCTAGATTTTCAAATCAATCATAAATTTAATCTTAGAATTACAATTCAAATCTCAATAACAATTTTCCATTCCCTATCAATTAAAATATTCAAAGTTTTTTCATTATTCCACTTCAGATTCTTTTTCAATCTTCAATACTAATTTTCATAATAATCTTTATCATATGATTCCTAATAGAAATAAGCACTTAAAGAATTAAATTAATTTCCATATATTCACTCAATTTCAATTTCAAACAGATTTCATGTATTAACACCAAATTTTCAATTACAGATATCAACTAAAATCATATCTTGATTAAAATATCTATCTACTATCTATCCTACCAATTATAAATGAACATGATTTTTTAGTATTTTTACAATTCTTCACAAATTCATCAACTATTGATAGCAGATTTATTCCTACAAAGTTTCAAATAGATTAGATTTCATGAACAGATATTTCCATAGTCCTAAATACATTCGAAGGATTTCATAATTATCACGATAAAATAAATTCATACCAAAATTAAGATAAAATATATCACATCCACAAATTATGGAGTTTACACATAATTCGAAAATCAGAGATTGAGAATAGAACACAAAAAGTCAAATTAGCAATATGTAAATAAATAAATTTCAGAAATATTGAAGATACAATATATACATCCTTCTAAAGGTATGCTAATAGAAAAAGTTTTTCACAGAATCAAATGAATAGAGGATTTCTTAACACTATTTAGATTTCATTTCTACCATTATTTATCTATTTCAGAAGAAGAATTAGAAGTGAATGTTAAGTTCGACTTAACAAGAAATGGATACCAAAATGTAAATAGAAAATGATAGAGACTTTAGTATTTGCACATATCTACGATATTTCAAAATCATTATAAAGTTTGAAGAAAGTCAACACATATATTGAAACAAGTTTTCAGCCATTTATAAGATCGATTTCAAACATTAATACAGTAATCCATTCATCAGACATTCTTGTCAATTAAAAATGTAAATAGCAACATACCAAATTTACTTTAAAACTTAAAGTTCTCTGATTTCATATATCACAGCTCATTTCCAACTTAACTTGAAAATAGACTATTATTAATTCGACTTAAAAGAAATTACAGTACCAATATAATATTCAAAATTCACATAAAATTACGTCTTTCAACAACTTGTATGCCAAACTCTATTCCAAACTTACCTTAACCCATTAACATGCCCATTAGTAAATTCACCACCATGAAACATTTCTTCCCAAATTGAACCCATTACCCAATAACTTATCTAACAGATACTAATAAGCCTATATTGTACTTACCATCACAAACTTGTAGTCAACTACTTAAACATCCTGCACATAAATATAGGATTGGTAATTTATTGAAATACTAATGACCACAAATGCTCATGCCCATGCTTTGATTCTCATTACCTCATATAGCTTTTCAAAGCTTAGCAAATTCCTTTGCAATAGAAGTCTAAACATCATTACCACTTACCACTTCTAACCTAACAGACTTTAGAATCAAGAATTTCCCATAGACCAATCCGATCTAACATCCACTCTAATTCGTTCTTAGCCTTATAACTTGCATCAAACTATCCGATAATGGTCTCACATCCTAAACACTGGTACCTAAGTAATCCGTATTTAAGATATTCCACCAGGTGAAATTCCCTTGGCAAATACAATCAACATATGCAGTCATCGCTTGACCACTTATTCACCTAGACTTAACCTCACTACTCTTTCAACCTAAACGTCTACAGATTCCTCTTATCTAATTCACCTTCACCACAGTCCAAACGCCACTTTTGATATCCGTTATCTTCCTGCGTCCAATTTCTCTCACCTCACACCATTCACCTATGCAATCCATCTACTTATGTTCACTTGTATTCATTCATAGCCC
This sequence comes from Gossypium rotundifolium, assembly GCA_025506655.1. Lineage (NCBI taxonomy): Eukaryota > Viridiplantae > Streptophyta > Magnoliopsida > Malvales > Malvaceae > Gossypium > Gossypium rotundifolium. The sequence goes on from CP106729.1 coordinate 113,519,462, forward strand.
TCAGTGATAATGCTAATTACCAAAACTGCAATACTATCAATTCCGAACAAAGTTTTGATCCTACTCCTTCAAAATCTTTGTTCGAATCTTTGGACATTCCTTACTCTATCTTGGCGGACCCTCTGGGCTCTTACAAACTAGTCCGTATTACTCTCTTTAGCCTTAAAATTTTCCTCCACCAACTAACCACTCTCTAGCAATATTCAAGAACTATCCAAATGATTTCTTAGCAATTAGTTTCATGACAAGTCATTGAAATCTTAAATGATCTAAATGTCATATGTTCAATTTATATTACTAATTCGTCAGAGAAATTTACCTCATATCATTTCCTAACTAATACTAATTGAAATTCCATCCTTACCTTAGCATCCTTACTCAATTTAACTATGTATTTAACATTTTAGTCCATCCACAATTTACCAGTCTTAAAAATTACACAAAGCAATCTTTAGCCTTGATCTTCAATTACCAAACTAAAGTTTAATGCTAAAGTACTAAAACATTGTATTAAATCTACACTATGCTAACACCAATATCAATAATCTAGCTGACTTCAAATGTACTACCTGGCATCCCCGCTCGATCGTATTAGTTATTAATATTGAAAATTTTCGAACCATAAGTGTTGAATCAACTCTCACAACCTCAGCAACACCAAACCAATCGACCACTCTAGCTTAGCACCAAAACTTAAGTATCTGATGAGTATAACATTGTCATATAAGTAATTAAAGTTTGACAAAAATTTAGAGTTATAAAATCTTATTATTAAGCACATCTTAAGACTCAATCAATTGTAACTATCAAATAAGTTCCTCAATTAATCATCATGTCATATTTTGACTCAAACATTACTAATTCTAAATTTTACAAATTGATATAATCATTTTATCAATGGCAATGAACCATCTTACAATCATTATCAATTAAACAATTTGAAATCAATTTCCAACCTAGCTTATCATCATTAACACTTATTACTAATTAACCCAACACTATCATTACCATATAGTGATATAAGAATTTTGGTTCCATAACATTACATTAATGGACTAAAAAGAAGTATATTGGCAATATTATAATTACAGAATCTATTGAAATTTAGAATTCTCATTATCATGTAAAACTTAATACCAATATTTGTGAAACTAATCATAATTGTACATTCTTATAATTTCCTTTAATCAAATCCAATTCGTAATACCTCATTTAATAATGTCACTAGATACCATTTAGATACATCAAACATCTCATTCAAACATAAACTATTACACTTATCGATTATACCCTTACATAAAATCATAGAATTAGAATTTAATTTCAATCTGCATATATTGGCACACTCATAATTTATTGCTATACATATGACATAATGTGATTTTAAACAAGTATTCAAATCTATATAATTCCCGATAGTACAATTAATCTACTAAGCAATAAATTGTACCGATTAGTAATTCCTAAGTCACTTTTTAATCCAAATTATTCCATTACAAATTACAACCCATATTCTAACATGTTTAAAATAACCACCTAGGATCTAATAATCACTATTCTCTTAGTTCAAACCCATATGGAAATTGAACTTCACAATTAAAGATTATGTCAATTTCATAACATTTTTCATAGCTCATATCATATACTAATATTGTACTTTAAACTTAATTCAATTTCTAAATATATTTATTTCAAACTTCAATTTTATTAATCACTTCAATACTAATTTATTTATCATGAATATATGGTATACAATATACAGTTTGTATTCTAAACTTCTAAGTCATACTCAATTGAGATTCTATTTAATTAAAACATATACATTTCAACGCCTTGCAATTGAAAACTATATTGACAAATAATATTCACCATTAACAATTAATCATCACAATATAAAACGAAATCCACAAATCAGATTGATCGATTCATTAGGAAAAATATTGATAAAAATCGATTAAGCTATTGTATTAATGACTACAATAAGTAAATGATGTAATAAAATAATTAAAATTTAATTTTAAAAATTAAAAAGCGTTTCAAATGCATAAATCATTGTTAACTATAAATACCACGGTTTACAAAAATCTTTGAAATACCCTTAGTTTGTGAAATTATCGAAATACCCCTGGTTTGTGAAATTATCGAAATACCCCTAGTTTGTAAAATTAACGAAATACCCCTAGTTTGTAAAATTACTGAAACACCCTTAGTTTTCAAAATTACCGAAATATCCCTATTTTGTAAAATTACCGAAATACCCCTAGTTTGTGAAATTATCGAATTACCCTTGATAGGTAAATTATTGAAATACCCTCTGTAGGTAAAATTACCGTTATACCCTTAGGGGTTGATTAGCGTGATTGTGTGTAAAAACTTCACCCACTTTATTTTATTTGTATCACTAATTGTATGGCTAAAAAGTCGAAAACGGCTGTGTGGACAGTCGTGATACCCTTATGGGTAAGATTAGGGATGCGGATCGTGGTATGTCGTTTTCCTTGCGTGCACGGATGTATGTGGTAATCTTCTGCTTGATGATAGCATGTTACATTCATTTATGACATATATGTTATGCATGGGATAGGAATATGATGATAAAATGGGAAGTGTTGATTAAGGTCACATCGTGATCGGTGGCTAAGCCACGTTTGATTTTAAGGTCACATCGTGATCGGTGGCTAAGCCACGTTTGATTATAAGGTCACATAGTGATCGGTGGCTAAGCCACGTTTGAATATAAGGTCATATAGTGATCGGTGGCTAAGCCACGTTTGATTATAAGGTCACATTGTGATCGGCATTATAACTGATAGCATGACTGTCAAAATGGCGTGTAGCGGATAGAGGGTTGATTGTAAAAATCCCCACGGTGTGTTGGGCTTGTACGGTGGCGTGTAAAGGGTGGAAAATTAGGTTGGGCTAGGCTTGCATCGCATTCCATACATTATCTGCTGTGACATATGATATGTGTTAAGGCTCAACCGAGGCTATTTTGGGCTAAGGCCCAATTGCCACCGTTACTGTAATGGGCTTCGGCCTGGATTGTTGTGATGCATGTTCTTACAGATGAGGATTGTGCACACTGAGTTTTCGTAAACTCACCCCCTCTTTTTATTAAATGTTTCAGGTGATTCCCAGTGATTGAAGATTGGGAGCCGTAGAGGACTCGGGGGTGGCTATACATCGGAGATACTACTCGTGAACTTTAGTAATTTCGATTTTTACCTTTTCTTTTAGATTATTTATTTTGGGTTAATATTTTGTAATAAGGCCATTGGTTTATTTTTCTAAGTTTTCATGTATAACTGTTAAACTTATAAATACGAGGTTTTTCTTAAAACATTAGCAATCATTTTCTAAAATATCATGTTTAGTAACAATGCAAGTTCAACTTTCATAACAAAATAGTTTTTCAAAATAATAACAACATTTAAATGGTCATTTAGCAAATAACATTTTTCTCAAACAAACAACAAACTCAGAGTTCAAAAATCTGATAAAACTTTTCTAAACAATTGCTTAGCTTTTCAACTTCCTTCAATGTGACATGCCAAATTCGGGCCTAACTTCTAGGCCGGGTTTAGGATGTTACAAAATAAGCTAGTTCCTTAGTGGGAGACACAATGATTATCAATGGAGGTTTTTATACGGTTGAAGACTATGCTTGAAGGGCTTTAAAAAATTTGGAAAATGACTTTCTAGAGGATTTTCTTCTCACTTCTATTTCATTTTCTTTTCTTTTTCATCTTCTTGGAGTTTCTCCAAAGAAGAGATAGTTACGGGAAGCTTTGCATGGAGCAGTGATCATGAGGGCTGAGTCGAAAAAGTAGGGAATCTAGTAAGCTGGTAAGGTTCTTAGTCATTCGATATATGTAAGATATAGAAAATGAAGTTAAATATTTTTAGAACATTTTTAAGGGTTCTACATGTTTCTAGAAAACTAAATTTTAAGCTAAAAATATTGAGTATAACTCATGATTTTTTGTTATAATGCTTAGCTACCAAGAGAATGGAAGCTCGTCGTTTAGAAAATTTAAGCTTAGGAGGTAAAGAAACTTTAGATGAGTTTCTATACTCCATTTTTGAGATGCCCTAAAACTAGCATGAATCGTTGTTTAGTCTAGAATGAATTTTGTGATGATTTATGATCTTTGTTGTTTGAGAATGCTTGTTATGCATAAGGTTGAGTAGGTATATAAGTAGCCACAAGGGTGTGAGTATGTATGAAAGGATTATGTTTTTATGCTTGAAAAGTAGCGTACTCCATGATAATATGTTTATGAATTACATGTATTGTGTACTTTTTATAGTGGAGTACGGAGGGGGAATTATTGATGGGTTAGATAAAGTTAGGATTTGGGGAAATAGTGTTTTTGTATTTTGCAATCCAGGATTGTTAAGTGCAAACTGTGATATGTGAAGCTCCAGGCCTTACAAAGCGGACATTACGGTGTTTGAGTATCAAGGTAGAAATGGTGAAATGGAGGAATGGGTGGATGGTTAGGGAAATGGATTTTCCGTTAGATTCCACAATCCAATGTTGCTGAGTGCAAACCTTGATATGCAAAGCTCTGGACCTTGAGAAGAGGATACTATGGTGTTTGAGCATCAAGGTTAAATGTGAAACATATGATATGGATTTGTCTTTTGGGGCGACATGGTGACGACGGTTATTAGGTTCCATAAAGCAACACCACAACGATGGTCTATAGGCTCTATGGGGTGACACCATGACAACAGTAAGGTCCTTCAGGGCGACACCTCAAGAGGTTTAATTTATAAGACCATAGCTCGACTATGACAACCAATTAAGTCTGACAGGATGTTAAACATGGGGATTTAAGGTGTAAGACCATAGCTCGACTGCGACAACCAATGGAGTCTACTAAGATATTAAACATGGGGTAAAAAGTGTAAGTCCATTGCTCGGTTATGACAACATAGAGAGTCTACCAGGAAGTTAATTGTAACACCCCTTACCCGTATTTAAGGTTGAAATAGTGTACGAGGCATTACCGAACTCACATCACAAGTAATCACACAATTTCTCATAAAATTTGCATCCAAATCAAAACCCTTCATATTCAATAATAAAATCCCTCATACGGGCCTACGAGGCCCAAAACATGCTTTGAAGGTGGTTTGAGGCTAAACCGAGAACTCAAGAAACTTTTACAAAACTTAGAAACTTTTTTATATTATAGGGGTCATATGCTCATGTGGATCAAGGGACACGCTCGTATGACCATGAGACACGCCCGTGCTACAGGCCGTGTTCAAATTAGGTTGCTCTTTGACTTGTGCCACATGCCTGTGTGTTAGATCGTGTAGCATACATGGCTGAGACACACGCCGTGTCTCTGCCTGTGTGCTCAATTCTGGACATTCTGTTTCTCAAAATTTAGGTGCAGGGGACACATGGCCAGAACACATGCCCATGGGGCAGACCGTGTGGACAAAAACAAGGCAATTTGCCACTCTTACTTGCACACATCGACACAACATCACATGGCACAAATTCAAGCATATATATGAAACCAAACAACCACAAAAAAGACAATGACATGCCATTCTTATACTATTATTTATCATGCTTAAAACATCATGCTTAGCCCATTAAAAACATACTAATTCACATTCACAAGAGGGCATTAACATATGAATAAACTTATAATCAGCATAAGCCATCATTCATGGCTATATATAAGATGAAGCATTAACAATTACAAGCCAAAACATAATGCCAAATCAATCATGACACATATAACAAATTGACCTAGTCCCTATACATGCCATAGACTTAAAATAATTGAATTCATTTATACCCAAAATGACAGCTTGATAGTGTGATAGGATCTCCGACGATTTCCAACCCGAGCTATCTCAATGACACTATAAAACATGGGAAAGGAAGGGGGTAAGCTTTATAGCTTAGTAAGTTCATATGGAAATAATACAAAGCATTATTCATACATTTGACATATAAATAAATTAACATATATCAACATAATTGTCATATACTAATAGCTCATTATATGAATTACATAACACATATCAACATAATTTTCATATACCAATAGCTCATCATATGAATAACATAACACATATCAACATAAATGTCATTTAAGCTTCATAAGCACAACATACTCAATCACAATCTTACAAATTGTTCATCATATACTGAGTTTATTTTCTTTGAGTTTTAAGTACATACCTATACCATCTCATAACATATTCACGTATTTTCTCATCTTTGACATACCTGTTAAACCACTTGGAATACTATCGGATACATGAAAATCATTGCCCATAAGTGCCACATATGTAGCCAATGCTACCACAAATCTCATAACACATATAAGCTCGCTCTCGAGCTATCTTCGGGCCTGCTCACACAAGCTGTCAGGTATCTGCAACATATGCCATATACCCAGCCACCGGTAGGACGTAAAGGACCAGCACCTGTGACACATAAATAACATAATTACATGGGTTCCTAGTGACATGTCACTTGTATCCTAATCTATTCCTAAGGTTCAATCGAGATTTCTCTTGTAACACCCCAAACCCAACCCATGCGATATGACTAGATCTGGCATGTCACACGAAGGAAACAAGTAAAGAACTTGTGATCCTTATTAAAGATGTTGTTATTTGTTTATAGTTTAAGAAAACAAGTTTGGTTATAAATATTTGATAAAATACTACTAATTTTGAGAGGTTGATTGATAAATTGAAAATCGAACTAGTGAACCTTAAAATCGTGACTTTTGAAAATGACGTTGATAATTCGAAGAAAAATCCAAGTTAAATAATTTGTTCATATTTGATATGAAATTCGTTTGTTAATCAACTTTGGAAAACCATTATTTATGATCTCAGAAAAATCCTCGTTTAAAACAATTTAAGAAAAGTAATAAGTACGTCAAAACATAAAGCAAATTTAAAACATATCCCAGAGGCCTTATTACAACTTTAAAACCCAAAATAGTAAAAGTAACGAAATAAGCTGAAAAGAAATTTACTAAGGTTTGAAATTACTATTCCCAAAAGTGTGGCCTCCACCGAGTCATCCATGGCCCCAAGTCCTCGTTACTGTGCATTACCTGAAAGGATTAAGGAAATGGAGTAAGTTACAAGAACTCAGTTTATAATCCCTTACCATTATCCACTGGGCCTAAACCTGAATAGCATCATCTTGGGCCTAAGCCCATTTACAAAGTAACAATTAAATGAAATGAATGTAACCCATCCATCCACCATCACACCCCCGACCAGCCAATCGCAACTGTGGGGATCAAGTCAACCCACCCCGCCACTCACACCAATTTGCAGTCGAGCTGATAACATATAGCATTATTGTGGCAGAGCCACCGATATCATAGTTATGTACATTAATAATTGAATTGTGGCTAAGCCACCAGGCTACACTTCTTTTCATACAATTTCTCATCCCATGCAAAATGTAAAAAAAATGCAACATACATAAAATATCCACATATATTTACCACCATTAATCTAGTGATGGACACACATTCGACTAGGGAGAAAAGAAAATGAAAAGAGAATAAAGAAACCACTTACCAATTCGATCAAAGAAGAGAGTGCCAACACGAAAGAGAAAGAAATAATGAAGAAGAGATTAAAGGTTAAAAGGTTCAGCTATAGAGAGAAATGAACAAGAAGATTCAATTACTTTGAGAGAAAGAAATGAAGAAGATTTGTCCTCTAAAAATGGCCAACTAAAGAAAGAAGAGAGAAAGATAGGAGGAACGATGAGGAAACAAGAAAAGAAGAGCAAATTGGCTTGAAAGTTTCGGCAAAACAAAGGAGAAATGTGCACAATTTTGGCTTTAGAGTTTCGGCAAGTGAGGGAAGGAATTGGAAAAGAGAAAAATCAAAAATGCTAAAAGAAATAAGCCTTTCATGCACCAAAATTTGCAAAATGACTATAGTAATTCGGCTCCCCTTTTCTCCCTACCAAAACCGTGTGCCTCCCACACCAATCATGACCAAAAATTCTTTCCCAAACACCTTTCCACAAAATCGGCCAACATGTTCCCTCCCTTACCTTTTTCCTTTATTTCTTTCCTTATTCTCCTCCTTACCTTATTTTCTTAGTCTTCTTTCCATCAATAAAAAGTCTTCCCTTACTTCTTTAAAGCTTAGCCGGCATTTACCATCTAACACATGGTTGGGAAAAAAATTTAAATCCCAAAAGTTGCAATAGATGAGATTCGAACCCTTTCCCTCCATGTTCTCCACTTGATGCCACACCGCTCCACCACGTGCTCCACTTGTGCTAGCAAAATACACACTTATTTCCATAATTCTTGATGCCACTTGCCTTCTCCCCTTAAATGCTTAAACACAAAAATTTTGCTAAGGCTGAACTCAACCCCGAGCCTTCTTAGGACCCCTAAACATACACAATTAACATTCTTCACTAACCTATCGCATGGTATAATGCAAAACATAAAATCCTGAATTTTAGGATGTTATATCTCTCTTGCCGAAACTTCATCGATTATGCTCATAGAATCAATTATACATTTCATGCAATATCAAAACATTAAAATATAAATATAACATTGCATTTTTTACATATGAACTTACCTCAGCATAAAAACGGCAAAAAGGACTAAATCATCAAATACTCATTTTTCCTCCGTTCTAACTTCAAACCTCATTTTTCTCGATCTATAATATCACATTTAACTTATCTAATCAATATATTATTCATTTCAGTCCAAAAGCCACATTATGGTAAAAATACCCTAAAGTTTTAACATTTTACATTTTAGTCCCTAGGCTCGTAAAATAATTTTCATTCAATTTCATTATGAAACACCCCAAACCCGGCCTAAAAAAAAGCCTGACCAGATTTGATATGTTCCTCGAGTAAAACTTTAGCAAATTCTCGCTTTGTTTAAGAAAAACTTGATGATTTTGAATAAAACAGATTAACTTAAAGATCGGGTTGAAATCAAATTGTAAAGTAAACTTGTATCTTCTTAAAACATTATTTTTAAAAGAAATTAATAAGTTAAAAGAAAACCAAATTTAATGAAAAATTTATTAATATTGTGGAAATATATTTTGTTTTCAAAAATAGTTTAAATTATTTATCAAAAACCATTTAGTTATTTAATTAATAATTGTTCATGGCGAAAAATAAATCCAAACACAAAAATTAAAAAGCAGTTCATAGTGGCCTTATTACATAAAAATAGCAAAACCCATAATAAATTCTAAATAAGTTTAATAAGTTTAATTTGGAAAATCTCCAAAATACCTTGTTTGAGCATTGGCCACCACGTAGTCCTCGTGACCGATCCATCATGATGAAGAGTTATCGAAAAATTATCCCACAAAGGGTGAGTCATAAACTCAATGTGTAACACATACATTAAAAAGCCCATTTGATCATAGCCTTTAAGCCCATTAATAACACATATAGCCATAGGCCCATTTAAGTCATATTTAGCCAAAAGCCCATTTTATAGCAAATCAAATAAAAATCATTTAGAAGTCACATGGATATTTATATAATGAAATGTAAACCCGAGCCCACCTAAATATCCATCCGCTACACACCACCCGTACCAACCAATCACACCGTGGGGATTACTAAATCGACCCTCCATCTGCTACACACCATCGAAGGCGATTCTTTGCGATCAACATGCACATCACCCTTATAATTTTGTGGCATGGCCACCAGATAATTGTGACCGAAGTCGCCGGATTTCAAATATGTGATCGAAGTCACTAGATTCACATATGTGACCGAAGTCACCGGATTCAAAATATGTGACCAAAGTCACCGGATATTGTGGTAAAACCACCGGAATACTTCCCCTTTATCAATAATACCCATATGCCCATGCACATACATATTATTTAGTTTTCATGCCATTTACCCCAAAATCATAGCAAAAATCATATTTATCGCACATTTAGGCATATAGCAAAATTAGCAAAATTATTGGGGTTAAACATACGTGAATATCGTATACCACTGAATGGTACTCGCAACCATTATTACACATATTTACATACAAATCACATTTAATAAAGATCTATGAGATTTTAGTGTAATGTTACGCACCTTATGACTGTGAGAACGATACCTTCCCGCTCGTCAACACCTAGTTAATTATCACACTTGATTAGTATACACTATTACTAATAAAACTATACTATTGATGAGAGATCTAAATCCTTACCCTCAATTCTCGAACAACGTTATTTGTGGTTTTCTCGCTAGATGGATCAAAACCTCACGACAACCCACTAATGAATAGTGGTTCGGTTGTACGCACTACTTCAAATAATCGATCTTCGTTAGCAGAGGGTCCACAACCCGGTGGAAAATCTCTTATCGCCGATACAGCCCTTCGTTTGAAGTTTGAGGGTAAAACAGAGCCTCGTCTCTTCCAAACACTCCGTACTGCTCTTTTGAACCTATCTTGTTAGTCTCGAAATCACCCCTAAAATAAAGTTGATTAATAAACTATCTAAAAGAAACGATATAACCGAAAATGATAATCCTTACCTTGGATTCCAAAGATCTCTCCTTAAATGTTGGTTTCAAAAAGGATCCTTAACAATCCCTTCCAAAGTTTCGGCCTAGGAGAAAAATGAGAGAATTAAGTTTCTAAATCGGCTATTCTAAAAGAAATAATGAAAACACTTAACAAAAATCCTTACTTAACCACTTGAAGATTCGGCCTTGTCAAAGTAGAAGAAAAGAAATGATGCTTTCGGCTTGAATAAAAAGAAGAGAAAAATATGATGTTTTTGGCTATGGTGGTTTTGGGTTTTCAACAAAAGAAAAGAAAGAAGAAGATGAAAATAGAGAATGGAAGTTTCGGCCTTAGCAAGATAAATGAGAAATGAAATTTGAGAGAAAGGGATGATTTGCTTTTTGGTAGAAAATGGTTTCAGTTGAAAGTGAAAAAGAAAGAAAATGAAAGGAGAAAGAAAAGAAAAGGAAGAAAAGATGATGATAATGATGATTTCCAAAAGAAAAGAGATGAGTTTAGGGACCTATGTGCATTCGACCATGAGGAAAAAGTGAAGAAAATAGGTCTTTGAACTTTGGTACTTTCGGTTACAAAGAGGAAGAAAAGATGTTATGTTTAGGAGAAAAGAAACTAGAAAGACTTCTCAAACCGAAATGGCAAATTGCAAAAGACCAAAAAGAGAAAAAGGCTTCTCTTTTGTGTAGATAAGCATTCGCTATGAACAAAGTTTTGAGAGAAAATTGGTTAAAATTTTGGCCAACTAACACCTTAATGCCTATGCAAAATTCGCCAACCTTACCAACATAATCCCCTTTTCCTCCTCAATTCTTCCCCATCAATCCCTTGATTCCAAACACAATTAAACCCTCTCCCCTTAGCCCCTAAAGCCGACTAGGTCCATGGTCAAATGACCATGAAAAAGCTTCCAAAACACCATCCTTTCTCCAAGCCTTTTGTCCCCCTATCTTACCATATCTTCATGATTCCATGCCATAACTTCTAGCTTGCCTTTTTCGTATGGTCTACTAACCAAAAATAAAAAGATGACCATCCATTCTAGAATGATCTTGGCTGACACTATAGGAAAGAAAACAAAAAAAATTAAAATTCCTTCCACTTACTAGCTAGAGGATTCGAACATCTCCCCTCAAGCATTCATCCATGCGCCCTTACCACCTTGCCAATTGACTTATTATGCTTTAAACCTCTTGTCAATATTTCTTAAAGCCTATCTTGCTTAGCTCCATCTTATTTATTAAAATTAATATTTTCTAAGCATTCACTTACATAATGAAGTTTGAAAACTTCCAAAACACACTCAATTATACTTAGACATGCAACAACATACAATTAAATAAAATACATAACCCCTATTTTACAGGATGTTACAGTTCTACCCCCTTAAAATAATTTCGACCCCGAAATTACCTGGCTAGAACAAGTGAGGGTATTGCTGTCGCATCGCTTCCTCCGGTTCCCACGTAGCTTCTTCTGATCCATGGTTACGCCATAATACTTTGACGAGAGGAACCAATTTTCTCCGTAAAACCTTTACATCTCACTCCAGAATTTGAATTGGCTCCTCCTTATATGACAAATCTGGTCTAAATTCCACCTCCTTAACTGGCACTACATGAGATGGATCTGACCGGTAACGACGTAACATTGGAACATGGAACACATCGTGCATTTGCTTCAACTCTGAAGGCAAATCTAATTGATATGCTACAGGTCTGACCCGCTTTACAACCCGATAAGGTCCAATGAACCTGGGACTTAACTTCCCTTTGCGACCAAATCTCATCACCTTTTTCCAAGGTGAAACCTTTAGGAATACTTGATCTCCCACAGCAAACTCTATTTCTTTCCGCTTAAGATCCGCGTACGACTTTTGCCTGTCAGATGCTTCTTTTAACCGAGCCCGAATTACCTTAACCTTTTCTTCGGATTCAGCCACTATTTCTGGACCCAAAACATGTCGTTCCCCTAGTTCTGTCCAACACGTAGGAGTGCGACACTTCCATCCATATAGTGCTTCATATGGTGCCATCCAAATACTGGCTTGGTAACTGTTGTTGTACTCAAATTCTGCTAACGGTAAAAACTCCTCCCAGCTTCCTCTAAAATCCATCACACATCCCCTTAACATATCTTCTAAGATTTGGATTACTCGTTCAGACTGTCCGTCAGATTGTGGATGAAATGCCGTACTGAAATCCAATCTGGTGCCCAATGCCTGATGCAATGCTTTCTAAAATCGAGACGTAAACCTCAGATCTCTATCTAAAATAATTGACACCGGCACTCCATGCAATCTCACAATCTCAGCCACATATAATTTCACCAATTTTCGCAAAGAGTAATCAACCCGAACTGGGATAAAATGTGCAGATTTCGTCAATCGATCCACTATCACCCATACCGAGTCTTTCTTAGTAGGCGTAAGAGGAAGCCCACTAACAAAGTCTATGGTGATTCTCTCCCACTTCCACTGCGGAATCTTTATCAGCTGAAGTAATCCCGAAGGTACTTGATGTTCAGCCTTGACTTGCTGACACGTTATGCACTTTCCTACAAACTCCGTAACTTCTCGTTTAAGACTAGGCCACCAAAATTGATCTCGTAAATCTCGGTATAACTTACTTCCTCCAGGATGCATAGCATAGGGGCTACCATGCGATGTGATTCCTGAAGAATCTTTTGCCTCAACTCCTGATCCCTTGGCATACAAATTTTACCTTTGAAACATAATACCCCATCGTTGTTAATACCAAAATCTTCTAATTCCCCATTCTGTACCTGCCGTAGCTTTGCACTCAGATCATCGTCTACCAATTGTCTCTCTTTCACTTGACTCAACCATGTCGGCCTTACTTGTAATTCAGCCAGCAAGCTTTCGTCATCATAAAGACTAAGATGTGCAAACATTGCCCTTAGATCTGACACCACTTTCTGACTTAGAGCATCTACCACTACATTTGCCTTGCCCGGGTGGTACTCAATAGAACAGTCATAGTCTTTCAATAATTCTATCCACCTTCGCTGCCTCAAATTCAGTTCTTTCTAAGTCAGTAGATATTTCAGACTCTTGTGGTCCGTGTATATCACTGACTTTTCCCCGTATAAATAATGTCTCCAAACTTTAAGAGCAAAGACTACAGCTGCCAACTCCAAATCATGCATCGGGTAATTAACCTCGTGTGGTCTCAACTGTCAAGACGCATACGCAACTACCTTCACGTCTTGCATCAGAACACATCCTAATCCCGTGTGAGAAGCGTCAAAATACACGACGAAATCCTTCCCTACCTCAGGCTGAATCAAAACCAGAGCTTCAGTCAAAACCCTCTTGAGCTTCTCAAAGCTCTCTTGCTGCTTATCAGCCCACAAGAAAGGTACTTCCTTTCTCAACAATTTCGTTAAAGGTGCAGCTATCGATGAAAATCCTTCAACAAATCTTACGTAATAACTGCTAATCCCAAGAAACCGATAACCTCGATTCTGAACTTGGGTGGTTTCAATCTAATCTGACCTCAATCTTCGAGGATCCACCTTATCCCTTCCGCAGACACCACATGGCCTAAAATGCAACTTCTTTCACCAAAATTCACACTCTTTGAATTTGGCATAAAGTTTCTTCTCCTTTAAAACTTGCAACACAATCCAGGAGATGCTTATCATGCTCTATCTCGATTTGGAATATACTAAGATGTCGTCTATGAACACCATGATGAACCGATCCAAGTAGGGTTGGAAAATCCGATTCATCATATCCATGAACGCAATTGGGCGTTAAATCAATCCGAATGGCATTACGAAATTCATAATGCCCATATCTAGTTCAAAAGTCGTCTTATGGATATACGCTTCTTTCACTTTAAGTGATGATACCCGACCTTAGATCTATCTTTGAGAATACATGACTCCTTAAGTGATCGAACAAGTCATCGATCCTTGGCAAAGGATACTTGTTCTTGATGGTCAGCTTATTCAACTGCCGGTAATCTATACACATCCTCATCATTTCGTCCTTCTTCTTTACGAATAGGATCGGTGCTCCCCATAGAGACACACTAGGTCGGATAAATCCATGATCAAGCAACTCCTGAATCTGAGCCTTAAGCTCAACTAACTCTTTCAGTGCCATTCTATATGGAGCAATAAAAACTGGCGCCGTTCCAGGAAATAAGTCAATCCCGAATTCTACCTCACGATCCGGAGGTAATCTTGGCAGTTCTTCCAGAAAAACATCTACAAATTCATTCACAGTCCTGACTTCATTAACAGTTGCCTTCTTAACCTCCAAGGCACTCACCAACATCAGAAAGGCTACACAACCCTTTCTAACCATCTTTTCTGCCTTAAGAGCGGATACTACATTTGATAAATAGTTTCGTCTCTCGCCCATTATTACAACTTCTTTGTCATCAATTGTTCTTAAGGACATCCGCTTAGCAGCACAATCCACATTTGCACGATACTTCACTAGCCAGTCCATGCCTAAGATCAGGTCGAACTCTCCGAATGGTAACTCCATTAAATCGGTAAAAGCGTATCCCTTGAACTTCTAAAGGCACTTCCTTAAAAGTTTGTCTATTACTACCGCATCCTAAAGGACCAAATACGATCATCTTCCTAATACGTCTCGAAGTCACATGCAAAGTTTTAGATACTTCACTAGCGATGTAAGAGTGAGTTGACCCTATATCTATCAAAGTAATAAAGGGCAACCCGAAATCGAAACGCGTGCGTGATAACATCGGTGCGTCACTATCCTCTCTGATTTAGCGCATATACCGGACACTGGTGTCTCGCCTCGAGCTACCACGCCTCTGCTGAAGTTCGCGACCTCTACCGAACCATTACCCTTCCATTTGGACCACAACCCCTTATCATTCTTTGTTCACCTCTGCCAGCCTGATTAACACCCTGACCTACTGGGCGGTTCTTATCTGAATTCATCAGGCAATCCTTGATCATATAATCTTTAGACCCGCACTTGAATCATCCCCCGATCTTTTTCCAACATTCTCCCAGGTGCATCTTCCCACATTGAGCACACACACGATGTTGTCCACTCGTCGCAGTCTACTAACTTCGTGGCCCATCATTTCTTGGTTTCTTTTGAAAATTCCCGGATGACCCTGAAGACCCAAAGCTTCTCTTATTCTTATTCTAGCCTCTGTCTCGGTTCTGTCTCTCAGTCCGCTTAACTTCTTCATCTATTCTTGCCCTTTCCACTAAGATTGCAAAGTCTCTTTCCTGGTGCGGAGAAATCATCACTCGCAGTTCATCTCTAAGTCCATCCTCAAATCTGACACACCGTTCATATTCAGTAGCTACTATCTCTCTGGCATATCGGCTAAGTCGTAAAAATTCTGCTTCATATTCAGCTATCGACTTATTTCCTCGCACTAAATTCAGAAACGCCTTTCTCTAGAGTCGATGTAACTAGCTCCAACATATTTTCCTTCGAACTTAACTTTAAAATACCCTCAATCCACTCGATCCACAGGGGTACTCTCCTTGATAGTGAGCCACCACTGGTAGGCCTCATCACGGAGTAGTGAAACAGCACCTTTCAGCTTTTCTTCAGTAGTGCAGTCTAAATTGTCCATGATCCTCTCGACTACCTCCAACCAGTATTCAGCTACATTTGGAGCTACTCCAGATACTCCCCTAAAAACCTCAGCTCCATTTGATCTTAGTCTCTCAGCTATTGACTTTCGAGACCCATTTCCCGTACTAGCTTCTGCTACACGTTCCAAAACTCGCAGCACAGCTTGTGATACTGCGTCACCTCCTCGATTTTATTCTTGAAATTCCACCCCAACAGCCGGTGGTGGAGCTTCATTTTTGAAACCTTGACCAAATCTAACTGGTCTACGATGACCACGTCCCCTAGAACTCATGTCTACTACGCGTCTTATCTGTTTTTATGAAAAAGTCTTATGCATTAGAGTCTTTTCACTTCTTATTAAAAGAAAGTTTTATGCAATGAGATATTTATTGGTGGTTTTTCCGTAGTAGTACACATACACCTAGGGTCCATGTCTCTAAAGTACTGAGTTTCCTTAGGCTTATCATACATTCATATCACTTTATCAATAAAAGTACTTACGATGGATCGGGTCGAGAACTCTGGGTGCCATGCTTCTATAAAACCATTCTAACTAAAGAAAATTTTAAAAAGTCATTTGGGCCTAATTTTGAAAATGTTGTGGGCTTCACAACCCAAGGTAGAGAGTTTAAAGCGGGCTCGATACCAAGTTGAAACACCCCAAACCCGGCCAAAAAAGCTGTTGGATTTGATATGTTCCTCGAGTAAAACTTTAGCAAATTCTCGCTTTGTTTAAGAAAAACTTGATGATTTTGAATAAAACATATTAACTTAAAGATCGGGTTGAAATCAAATTGTAAAGTAAATTTGTATCTTCTTAAAACATTATTTTTAAGAGAAATTAATAAGTTAAAAGAAAACCAAATTTAATGAAAAATTTATTAATATTGTGGAAATATATTTTGTTTTCAAAAAGCAGTTTAAATTATTTATCAAAACCATTTAGCTATTTAATTAATAATTGTTCATGGCGGAAAAATAAATCCAAACACAAAAATTAAAAATAGTTCATAGTGGCCTTATTACATAAAAATAGCAAAACCCATAATAAATTCTAAATAAGTTTAATAAGTTTAATTTGGAAAATCTCCAAAATACTTTGTTTGAGCATTGGCCACCACGTAGTCCTCGCTGACCCGATCCATCGCAGTAAGAGTTATCTGAAAAATTATCCTACAAAAGGGGTGAGTCATAAACTCAATGTGTAACACATACATTAAAAAGCCCATTTGATCATAGCCTTTAAGCCCATTAATAACACATATAGCCATAGGCCCATTTAAGTCATATTTAGCCAAAAGCCCATTTTTATAGCAAATCAAATAAAAATCATTTAGAAGTCACATGGATATTTATATAATGAAATGCAAACTCGAGCCCACCTAAATATCCATCCGCTACACACCACCCGTACCAACCAATCACACCGTGGGGATTACTAAATCGACCCTCCATCCGCTACACACCATCGAAGGCAGTTGCGGCAGTCAACATGCACATCGCCCTTATAATTTTATGGCATGGCCACCAGATAATTGTGACCGAAGTCACCGGATTTCAAATATGTGACCGAAGTCACCCGATTCACATATGTGACTGAAGTCACCGGATTCAAAATATGTGACCGAAGTCACCGGATATTGTGGTAAAACCACCGGAATACTTCCCCTTTATCAATAATACCCATATGCCCATGCACATACATATTATTTAGTTTTCATGCCATTTACCCCAAAATCATAGCAAAAATCATATTTATCGCACATTTGGGCATATAGCAAAATTAGCAAAATTATTGGGATTAAACATACCTGAATATCGTATACCACTGAATGGTACTCGCAACCATTATTACACATATTTACATACAAATCACATTTAATAAAGATCTATGAGATTTTAGTGTAATGTTACACACCTTATATTTGTGAGAAGCGATACCTTCCCTCGTCAACACCTAGTTAATTATTACACTTGATTAGTATACACTATTACTAATAAAACTATACTATTGATGAGAGATCTAAATCCTTACCCTCAGATTCTCGAACAACCGTTATTTGTGGTTTTTCTCCGCTAGATGGATCAAAACCCGCTGACAACCCACTAATGAAAAGTGGTTCGGTTGTGCGCACTACTTCAAATAACCGATCTTCGTTAGCAGAGGGTCCACAACCTGGTGGAAAATCTCTTATCGCCGATACAGCCCTTCGTTTGAAGTTTGAGGGTAAAACAGAGCCTCCTCTCTTCAAAACACTCCGTACCGCTCTTTTCGAACCTATCTTGTTAGTCTCGAAATCACCCCTAAAATAAAGTTGATTAATAAACTATCTAAAAGAAACGATATAATCGAAAATGATAGTCCTTACCTTGGATGATTTCGAAAGATCTCTCCTTAAATGTTGGTTTCAAAAAGGATCCTTAACAATCCCTTCCATAATTTCGGCCTAGGAGAAAAATGAGAGAATTAAGTTTTTAAATCGGCTATTCTAAAAGAAATAATGAAAACACTTAACAAAAATCCTTACTTAACCACTTGAAGATTCGGCCTTGTCAAAGTAGAAGAAAAGAAATGATGCTTTGGGCTTGAATAAAAGAAGAGAAAAATATGATGTTTTTGGCTATGGTGGTTTGGGTTTTCAACAAAAGAAAAGAAAGAAGATGATGAAAATAGAGAATGGGAGTTTTACCTTAGCAAGATAAATGAGAAGAGAAATTTGAGAGAAAGGGATGATTTGCTTTTTGGTAGAAAATGGTTTCGGTTGAAAGTGAAAAAGAAAGAAAAATGAAAGGAGAAAGAAAGAGAAAAGGAAGAAAAAGATGATGATAATGATGATTTCCAAAAGAAAAGAGATGAGTTTAGGGACTTATGTGCATTCGGCCATGAGGGAAAAAGTGAAGAAAATAGGTCTTTGAACTTTGGTACTTTCGGTTACAAAGAGGAAGAAAAAGATGTTATGTTTAGGAGAAAAGAAACTAGAAAGACTTCTCAAACCGAAATGGCAAATTGCAAAAGACCAAAAGAAGAGAAAAAGGCTTCTCTTTTGTGTAGATAAGCATTCGGCTATGAACAAGGTTTTGGAGAGAAAATTGGTTAAAAATTTTGGCCAACTAACACCCTAATGCCTATGCAAAATTCGGCCAACCTTACCAACATAATCCCCTTTTTCCTCCTCAATTCTTCCCCATCAATCCCTTCATTCCAAACACAATTAAACCTTCTCCCCTTAGCCCCTAAAGCCGACTAGGTTCATGGTCAAATGACCATGAAAAAGCTTCCAAAACACCATCCTTTCTTCAATCCTTTTGTCCCCCTATCTTATCATATCTTCATGATTCCATGCCATAACTTCTAGCTTGCCTTTTTCATATGGTCTACTAACCAAAAATAAAAAGATGACCATCCATTCTAGAATGATCTTGGCCGACACTATCGGAAAGAAAACAAAAAAAATTAAAATTCCTTCCACTTGCTAGCTAGAGGATTCGAACCTCTCCCCTCAAGCATTCATCCATGCGCCCTTACCACCTTGCCAATTGACTTATTATGCTTTAAACCTCTTGTCAATATTTCTTAAAGCCTATCTTGCTTAGCTCCATCTTATTTATTAAAAACTTAATATTTCTCTAAGCATTTACTTACATAATGAAGTTTGAAAAACTTCCAAAACACACTCAATTATACTTAGACATGCAACAACATACAATTAAATAAAATGCATAACCCCTATTTTACAGGATGTTACACATTACACCCAAGCCTAGTCATACCTATATCATGCTCATAACAGCCCTCATTTTTCACTTATTCACACTTTTACTACTCATTTTACAACTTTTACAAACAAGTCCTTTTAGGCATTTTTACCGAAAATCACTTAGCAAAAGTCATTTAACAATCAACAGACATGCATTTTCTACTATCAAACATCAAAATACATACATGTTCAACTTGGGTAAAATTTTAGACTTTGACATCTATTCAAATTGGTGGTAGAAATAGATAGATCAAGTTACAAGGATTTCAAAAACATAAAAAGCATTAAAAACAGGGCTAGAACAAACTTACAATTGAGCTTGGAAGCTTGAAAACCCTAGCCATGGCTTCCCCTTGTAAAATTCAGCCATGGGAGGAAGATGGACAAAAATTGGCTTTTAATTTGGCTTTTTAATTCATTTAATTACTAAATTACTAAAATGCCCTTAGTGAAAACTTTAGAAACATACCAAACCATGTCCATTTTTTTCCAACAACTTAACCAATGGTCTAATTACCATTTAACGACCTCTAATTTAAAATTTCATAGCAATTGTACACCTTAAAAATATAAAATTCAATTTTTGCACTTTTTGCAATTTAGTCCCTATAACTAAATTGAGTGCCCAAACGTCAAAATTTTCATGAAATCGTTCCATAAAATTGTAGACCTTAAAAATATAATAAAAATGAATTTTACTGTGTCAGATTTGTGGTCCTAAAACCATTGTTCCGACTAGACCCAAAATCAGGTTGTTACAACTCTCCCTATTTAGGGATTTTCGTCCCCGAAAATCTTACCGGAATATAAATTCGATTTCCACGTAGACTCCTCTATCTCGTGACACTGCCAAAGAACTCTCACTAAGGTTATGCTTTTATTTCCAAACTTTTTAATCTTTCGTGTCAAAATTTTGATCGGTTCTTCGTTATACAACATATTGGCTGAATCTTAATCCTTATAAGAGAATTCATACTCAAAGAGTCCACTTGATGCCATCACAACATAGATATACAAAACACATTTTGAATCTTTTTCCAAGGCAATACTTTCAGAAGAATGCTATCGCTGAACTGGAATTTCATATTCTCATGTTTCAAATCCACATACGTTTTCTAACAATCTGAAGTGGATTCTAAACTGCCACAAATCACTTTTACCTTCTATACGATCTCTGATCGAGTAGTCTCTGAAACATATAACTCAACTAATCTATCATGTTACATACCCGATCACTAGAACATCTATTTCAAATAACTGTACATTTTATTACTCCTTGAATGAACAAACGAGCTACTACTGAGCTTTGTACAGAATTTTCTGCATAAGCTCTGAATTACTCAGTGCAGAAATTCTATCTTAGAATGATGATAATAGTCATCAGATCCGACCTGAAATTTAGAATCAAAAGTTGTCTCACAGTATACTCTTTTAGTTTACTACTCACTATCACATTCTTGAGGTTCTCAATCTTGTAAAGAAAACATCGCTTTAGCTTCTAATTTAGATAGATTCAAACCGTCATCAAATAAGATTAATCATGTATCCAATATTCACAACATAATCAAAGGTTTTCCATTCAAGCATTTGCAACTATATCTACTTTCCCAAAGGTTAATCGATAACTACTCACAATCTTTCAATAGTTCAAGCCATCTATGCTATTTTAAACCTAGATCCTTCTATGACATTAGATACTTTAAACTCTTGGGATCAGGAAACATATGACATTTTTCGTCGGACAACTGGGGTTATCAAATTCTCAACACAGACATAAAAAAAAGTGGCCGACTCTAAATCACTCATCGGATAGTTCCTTTCATGTGACTTTAACCGTCTGAAAGATTTAACTATCACTTTACATTATTGTATTAAAACACACTCCAATCCGTTCGATAGTGCATCGCTGAAAAAATCACAAATTCTTTATTTAATTTAAACTAAACTTAGAATCAGTGTTTCAATTAATAATACCTTCATCAGTTTTCAGCTTTGCTATTATACAACAGGCCATTCAAACTTTCACAAATGTGATAACTTTATCAATCGGAACAGCTTTAACTTATAACGATATCATTATATTAGAACAAATTTAATAAGTATATCTTCGTATCATACTTTCTATAATATGAATTCTTCCTTCAAACTGTCCATCTATTTACCCATGAATATACAAGATTTTATCTTCCTACCTAAGGATAAACTTAAATGCATATAACTCTAATTACCTTTCAACTGACCAGCTCGCTCAGATAAAAACAACTGAGTCGATCTCAACTATCAAATAATATCATATCAAAATACTCCCTTTTTCATGCTGTTAAAACAACTCAAACATACAATCTTTCAAAATTTCCTAACATGCTAGTCAAAGATCTTTACAACTGTATTAGCTCAAGGAAACAAAATATCCTGATTGAACTCATTGACGTTAATCAAACTTACCAGAGAAAAGAAAACCATCATACAATTTGAGCTTGAGCTTCCACTATTTATACCTTTACCGATGTCAATTCCTTTCATGAAAATTAGAGAAATCCTGATACCAGAATCACCACGTTCCCATAATCGAACCAGAAATACAACCATAATAGACATAGTTATCACAAGCCAAAGAACACACTTTAAAGATAAGCCATGATTGATAATTTATGAAATAAGGTTGATAAGAAAATCGAGATAAAGAAATCCAAGATGCGATATCATACTAGAAGTCTGAGAACATAACTCATAAGAAAATAACAAAGATCTTGATGATTCCTCAGAGAAAACTAGAATAAAAACAATGCTTATACGCTCTGGAATCAATTGTAACAGAGATAATATATTTTCCAAATACATATATAGAAAAAAATAACATCCAGTAAAAACAAAAGAATAGCCTCACGTAAATTTTCACCATCAACTTTTATTCCAAACATAATAGAATAGAATCCTGAAGAGAGAGAGATAAGATATGCTGATCATCAATCAACCAGACCAACAGTGCTTTCATCTAGCATTATAATCAGCTAGCATTGTCATACGATAAAAATTTCATCAGAAAATGAACAATTACATATATATATCTGAGGATAAATGTATATATATAATACCCATGAGAGATCATCATAATCTATTTAATTACAATTGTTACACTCAAACATCTTTACGATCCAAATATCATTTCTCTGACTAATTCTATCATCACTAATCCCGTATTATTCCATTCACTAACAAAAATCAATCCGGAAGAAATTTCAGGAAATACATACTTTAGACATCGTACCTGAATGAGTCGATTAGTTGAGATTAACTTTTTCTTTAACCGTGACATCGTGAAATCTGAATGATTTTTAGAATAACTTGGCATCTTTTCTAGAACTATATTCACTTGCCAAACTATTCTTAACTCTGACCACATTATTAGTTATTCCGCTACTGAACTCTTTAGTCTCTTACTTATGAGCTCATTCAACTTAAATCTCGTGAAATTTTGTTATAAAATACCACATTAGTAAAGGGCGAGGTTGTAAAGCCTCTAACTCGACTCTCATATATACACGCATGTGACTTAACATTCATTATCATCATAATATCTTCACAATCATATAATTCACTTCAAGCTAATTAACATACATATTTATGTTACACTAACTTTCCAATTATCTTATTCAAACAAGTGTACTTAAACATACATTCCATAAATTTTGAGTAAGTTTACTTATAGCATTCACTTAATCAAACAAGTTAGGCACATAACATCATATGAATGCCAAACAAACATGGATGAGCTTATCACAATATAAACTTTCATTTCACTTCACCTTTCCATATTTCAAGAATAATTCCCATTGAACTATTGTAATTTCGATGGATACTCGGGGTAGTATACTCAAGTTATACATGTCAAAAATCCGTCAATTCATATTCAAAAGTGCTCTTTTGGCACATATTCATAGAGCACACTCTCGAGCCACATATAATATAATAGGATTGCCAGTCCAGGCTAAATCCTTTCAGTAGCGTATGCTCTAAAGGACTTACTCTGGATTACCCGTTCGGGCTAAATCCATTTCATAACTTATGCTCGAAAGGGCTTAATTCAGGATTAACCTTTTGGGCTAAATCCTTTTTGTAACATTTAAAACATTTTATTCATTTCATAAAATCACCATAATCCATTGAAATACAACGTTCAACCGGAATAATGACATTTTATCCATATTTCTCAACTTATCATTATTTCATTTTGTACATTATCACATACATATCATGAAATCTTATTCATACCTTTCCAGGTTTCAACTTATCACAAACACATTTTCAAATATCTTAGTATCACTTTTAGCATTTTTGAAAGTAGCTCAGTTGGAAAGCATCTCTGTCTCAACAAAACAATTTAATCAGAGTTGGGAAATATCACACTATCACGGGTTACATATGGAATGTATAGCTAGACTCTCACACATGCTAGGTCAGTCTGAGAATCGACTAAACCTGGCTCTTATACCATTAAATGTAACACCCCTTACCCGTATTCAATGCTAGAACAGGGAACGAGGCATTATCGAACTTACATCACAGTCAATCACACAATTTTGAGTCATAAAATTTGTGTCTAAATTAAAACCCTTCATATTCAATCATAAAATCCCTTATACGGGCCTACGAGGCCCAGAACATGCTTTGGAAATGGTTCAGAACTAAACCAAGAACTTAGGAAACTTTTACAAAAAATAAAAATTTTTCATATTTCAGGGGTCGCACGCCCGTGTAGTTCAAGGGACACACCCATGTGACCCTAAGACATGCTCGTGCTATAGGCCGTGTTCAAATTAGGGTGCTCTCTGACTTGTGCCACACAGCCGTGCCACACGCTCGTGTGTTAGGCCGTGTAACACACACGGCTGAGACACACACCTGTGTCTCTGCCTGTGTGCTCAATTTTGGACATTTCATTTCTCAAAATTTAGGAACAGGGGACACACGGCCGGAACACATGCCCGTAGGGTAGACCGTGTGTCACACACGGCCTAGACACACGCCCGTGTGGACAAAAATAAGGCTATTTTCCACCTTTACTTGCACCCATCTACACAACATCACATGGCACAAATTCAAGCATATAAATGCAACCAAACAACCACAAACAAAATAATGACATGTCATTCTTATACCATCATTTATCATGCTTAAAACATCATACTTAGCCCATTCAAACATACTAATTTTATATTCACAAAAGGGCATTAACATACGAATAAACTTATAATCAGCATAAGCCATCATTCATGGATATATAAGATGAAGTATTAACAATTACAAGCCAACACATATGGCCAAATTAATCATGACACATATAACAAATTGACCTAGTCCCTATACATGCCATAGACTTAAAATACTTGAATTCATTTATACCCAAAATGATAGCTTGATAGTGTGATAGGATCTCTGGTGATTTCCAGCCCGAGCTAGCTCAATGGCACTATAAAACATGGGAAAGGAAAGGAGGTAAGCTATATAGCTTAGTAAGTTCATATGCAAATAATACAAAACATTATTCATACATTTGACATATAAATAAATTAACATATATCAACATAATTGTCATATACTAATAGCTCATCATATGAATTACATAGCACATATCAACATAATTGTCATATACCAATAGCCCACCATATGAATAACAGAACACATATCAACATAAATGTCATTTAAGCTTCATAAGCACAATATACACAATCACAATCTTACCAATTGTTCATCATATACTGAGTTCATTTTCTTTGAGTTTTACGTACATACCTGTACCATCTCATAACATATTCACATACTTTCTCATCTTTGACATACCTGTTGAACCACTTGGAATACTATCGGATACATGGACATCTTTGCACATAAGTGCCACATATGTAGCCTGTAACAGCCCGATTTAGACTTTAGTCGGAACAGTGGTTTCAGGACCACAAATCGAGTCAAAAAATATTTTAATATTATTTTCCATGCTTAAAGTATGTGAATTGATATGTGTGAAATTTTGTATGAAAATTTTATCGTTTAAGTGCCGATTTGTGAAAAAAGACTTAATTGTGTAAAATACAAAAGTGGCAATCTAATTGTTAAAGCACTAAATTACTATGGTCTATTAATTGTGAAGTCCTTAAAATGAAATTTGGCCATTATAAATTGAGTGGATGGCATTAGGCTTTTAATATATAGTTTTTATATTATTTTATAATGTTTATCATGATAAATTATGTGTTAAGTTATAAATAAATAAAACAAAACATTAAAAAAGGCATGCATTATCATTTTATTATCATCCGACTATGAAAAGAATAACACCATTGTTGAAGCTTTAAGTTTTGGCACCTAGGAAGCTTAATTCAGGTATGTTCTTTGTTTGGTTTTTGATAATTTTTACATTTTTGAGATCGTTGCTTCGAATACTAATAGACCCATGTCTTAATTTTGGATTTAATAAAGAATTTGAGATTTTTGATTGATGATAGTTTGATGTTTTTGTGGTTTGATGATGAATTATAAATTTCTTGTTGATAGATTATTATGTTTAATTAAGTGATTTTTGATAAAAATGTGTATTAAGGACTAAATTGAGAAATTTGTAAATTGAGGGGTCAATATGTGAAATAAATGAAATTAATGGACTGCTAGGGACCTAAGGTAAATTCAGCCTAACATGGGTTTGATGAGATTTGTGAATTTTGTGTTATTTTGAAATAGTAACTAAATTGTAAAAATGTGAAATGTTAGGGGCTAAAATGTAAAATGCCCAAATTATGTGTTCTTGGATGAAATTGAATAAAATTTTGAATATGTAAGTTAATTTTGATATTAATTAGACTGTAAAAAGCAAAATTTAGATCTAGATCGAGGAAAAATCAAATTATCAGATTAGTCGACTTAATTTTTCGTTACTGCGAACGAGGTAAGTTCGTATTTTAATAGACGTTGCGAAATCATGTTATAAATGCATATTATCTATGTGATTGAATTCAATGCCAAATAGTAATGTAAATATATATGTATTTTGAATAAGTTATATATGTTATTATGATATTGAATTGTTCGAGAAGCAAAATATATGAGTACGAGAAAGCATCAACAAAGTGATGACATCTGAAAGCCCCGTATGAACCATACGAATAGTTAGGATACATATGTCATGGAATAGGATTCCAATATATGTTATTGTGTAAGACCACGTTTGGGACGTTGGCATCGATTTGAGATTTACGTGTAATACCATGTCTGGGACATCGGTATCGTATATGATTTCGTATAAGGCCCTGTGTAACGCCCCAAATTTGGGCCTAGAAGTATTGGGCCTGTTGGGCTTTGGGTCTCAAAAAAATTTTAAGTTAGCAAGAAAATGGCATTTGGCATGTGGGATTTGATGGTTAATGAATTTGGAGTGTTTAGGGGTGTTGGAGATGTCCTGGGATCAAGTAAGGGTATAGGAAAAATTTGGTTTTAGCTCTAGGGAACAGTGACTCTAGTTAGTAGGCCTTTTAAGTAAATGAAGAAGAAATAGGACACAAATGGGTTTGTGGTCTAGTGGCAAGTGGCGTCACTTGGGAGCTATAAGGTGGCATGTGTGTAAGCTGAAGAGGTCCAAGGTTTGAGCATTAGGAGTGTATTTTTGGAGTGTTTTATTTTGCATAGGTGGACGGCAAGAGCTGTGTTGGTTTTGAACTCTTGCCATGGAGATATTGAGGTAAGCAGGTGATCTGGATGAGGAGGAAATTTCGATAAGATTAAGGTGTTGTTAGGGAGAAAAATCAGAAGATGAGGAAAGGGAGGATTTGGTGCCGAATAGGACTTTGGGGGATGGCATATTCGGCTTGTGGCTATAAAAGGAGGGGGCCGAAGGCTTAAATGGTTCTTTGAGCATTCTCTAGTTTTTTTTCTCCCCCTTAATCGGTTCTCTTATAGCCGGATTCTTCCAAGTGCCGAAAAGAAAAACTCCATCATCCCTTTTGCCGAATTCTCACAAAGCCAAGTTCCCTTCATTACCGAAATTATTATCATCCTTCTTTGCCGAATCCCTACTTTTGCCGAACCTTTGTTGTTGTTCCCCTACCTCAATCGATTGTTATATGCTCTTAGGCACGTTTGGAAGCTGAATCTTGATCAGTAGTTATCTAAGCCACAGGATAAAAGGAGAATTTTGATAAGTGCTTAGTTAAACTTTTTAGTGTGTTTTGTTAAAAGACAAAGGGCTATCTAACCCCTCATTGTCGTTAACTTGTATTAACAAGGGTAAGGCTCAAAGATCACAAGCGTGGTAGGTAAGGATCGTTAGCAATGTGGTAAGTGTTCTCGACTCAATTATGGATTAGTGAATGGCCGAATCTAATGTTGCTCATAGGGGTGACTTATGATCAACATGGGTCACTTGGTTTTGACGATATAGGTTTTTGGATGCAGATCTAGAGGATAATCGCAAATAGTGGCAATGGAAGGGCTACTAGAATGTGAGGCATACGATAAGGATACGATAAGGTTTTGGTTTTTGATAAGTATGTGTTAAGCCATGGTTAATCATTAGTGTGGTCCATTGTATGTTCATGATTAAGGGGTTTGCAGCACGCGAGGTTACCAGGTGTGTACAAACACTACACACACATGAAATTGGCAATGCCAAAAAGCCAAAAGTGGCTAAATGGGCGATGGGCCCCGAGGTTAAGTTTGATGAAATCGATTGATTTGGTTATATGAATTGAGTTAGTTATGCACGTTACATGATCTAGAATTATTTTGGGCCTAATAGGCCATAAGAATAAGATTTGGGCCTAATGGGCCATAAGGATGTGATTTGGGCATAAGGGGCTATATGAACGTAAAATGGGCCTAATGGGCCATAAGGATGTGATTTGGGAATAAGGGTCTATATGAATGTGAAATGGGCTTGATGGGCTTTATGAGGACGTAGACATGTATGCTAGGGTTTAATGGACTTTAGGTCTAGTTCTGAACAACTCTTAAACCGCATAAGACTTAATCTAATAATTAAACATGTCTATGGACAAGTCGCTAGGTTAGAGTGTGGCAACGGTCATATGCATGTCTAGGATTGGATCTTGGGAGAGCTTGATACTTAAGTGGTCCTAGTGGCCCACCTCCTCTTCTCTGGAATCCTACCTGGTGTATAGTGTCTTTTCACTTTAGCCACAATGACTTGTTAATGTGCCAAAGTCTATAACTAAAACCCGAGAAGGACCAAGTACCCATGATTTGGAAATTACCAAAATATCCTTAGATTTGTAAAATTACTAAAATACCCCTAAATTGTAAAATTACTAAAATACCCCTATTTTGCAAAATTACCAAAATACCCTTAGTTTGGATGTAACATCCCAAAATTGGGCCTAGTAGGATTGGGCCCATTGGGCCTTGGGTGTAGGAATGTTTAAAATTCTAAGAACAAGAGAATGCCATTATTGCAAATTGGACTATTAGTTAAGTGAATTTGGAAGGTTACGAGGTTTCTATGAAGTCTCGGGTTTAATTGGGCCTTAGGAAAAATTTGGTATTTTAGCACTTTAAGGAGATGGAGTAAGTGACCTTAAAGCATATGGAAATAATTGATTAAATAGCTAGCATAAAAGAGCTATTAGTAAAGAGGATATGGCGCCACTTGTAGCACCTTGAGGAAGGAGTTGAATCACTTTGTGTGCAATTTGACTTTTATTTTGCTTCCCTTCCTTATGTGTCGGTCAAGGAATAAATATGGCAAGGGTGGACTTCATTATTTTGGTAAGGTGGCTAAAAGAATAAGGCAAGGTTGAAGTTGAGGAAAGGAATCATGGGAAATAGGTAAGTAAGGGGGACAAGGGGCTTATTTTGAGGATGGTGTTTTGGAAAGTTTGGGTAGCCAAACTCTTATCCTGGGGGGATGAATGTGGACGGCTTGGGGCTAGGATGATAGCCAATTTGGTGCTTGATGTTTTGGTAAAAACAAAAGTGATAGTTTTGGACAAAATATCAATACATTAATTGTTTCTTTTTCTCTCAAAACTCCCTCTCCTAGCCGATTATGATCATTGGTAATTGGTAAATTTTGGTTATTTTGGCCTATTCTTCATTGACAATTTGGTATCATTTTCTTTTCTTCCCAAACTTCTTTGTCCTCCTTTTGTCGAATCCATGCAACCTTGAAGAGACTTATTCCATTTCTTTTCTTTGCTGAATGCATACAACTTGGATACCGTTTCTTTGTTCATTCATCATCCTTGAAAACCAAAACTAATCCATCGTCTTTCTTTATCTTTTCTTTTAGCAAAAATCCTTCAAGCATCACTTTCACTCTAATATTTTCACCATAGTCGAATCTTCCATCTTTCATTGATCCTCTTTCCATTTGAGTTGTCATTCATCTCTTGAACAATCGTGCTTTAAGTGGGAGACCGTGTATTGTTCTAGCCGAAGTCAAACGGAAGTAATTGGATCCAATATCCATAAGGTAAGGGGGTTCGTTTTTGGATTTTTGTTATATCTCTATTTGGCTATGTTGCAAATCGGATTGAAGTTTCGACTAATGACTATATGTTTTAGGGACAAATCACTCGATATATTTCTACCTTCGGATATAGTGGTAAGTGATTCAAGTGTAAGTGATATGAAATCTTTTGGAAATCCAAGGCTAACTTTTTGTTGGTGTTGTTCTAGGTCAACGACGAGTGGTTCGTTAGGAAATTGAAATCAAGGTGTGTAATCCCGTACTTTCTGAATATATATTTGAAATGGTGTGTAATCTCACATCTCTCTGAAAGTTTGTATGATATATTCTGTGATTTGGTCGAAATACCAAAGAAAATCAGAAATCGGCATCCGGGATCACTCGTGGGCGCGTAGGTTCATAGTGGTAACCATGTTTTTGTAATAAAACAGTTTTGGTCAGTGGTAGTGAAGTGAATTCAAAAAATGATGAAAAATAGGAGAAAGTGAATTAATAAGTGAATAAGATATCAAACCAAATCTTACTGTGTCTATTTTGATAAGGAAGAAACGGAGAAGGAAAATGAATTTTATATTCTGAGATATGTTAATTTTAGTGAGATTGGTTCTGAATGACTTTGTGGTTCCCTGATCTATCTTGGAAAAATCATATAAAATTGTACAAAGTGAATTATTGGATATAATTTATATGTATGGATTCCTAGTAAGCCTATTTTCAATAGAAACAAGTGGGAGTAGTATATGAAAACTGTACAGTGAGATATTTGAATTTTGGGTAAGAGAGGTCAGAATTGTTGGACAGTGAAACAATGAAATTTGAAGGAATAAACTATACTAAATAATTAAGCCAAAAATTCTGGAAAAATTGTAGTAAGGAGATACATGAGTCTAGTTTCAAGGAAAATTGACGGATTTAGATTTTGAGATTCCTCACTCGAGTTATGGTCAATTTAGTCAGTATGACGCAGATGGACAATTTCAAACTTTTATGCCCCAAATTAGTAGTTAAGCCTTGGTTACAAAATTACCATAATACCCTTAGTGGGTAAGATTACCGAATTACCCTTACCGGGTACAATTTCCAAATTACCAAAATGCCCTTATGGGCTGAATTATGGAAATGCCCCTATTGGGCCGATTTGTAAAGTGTTAATGGGCTGAAATACGAAATTGCTTAATGGACTGAATTGACATATTGCCTTATGGGCCGAATGGACATATTGATTAATGAGCCAATCTGATATATTTTGTTATGTGGGCCAAATTGATATATGATTATATGGGCCAATCTGAAAATATGCAAAATGGGCCAAGATGATATTTGCTTAATGGGCCAACTTTGATAAATTGTTATAATGGGCCATAAAATTTGTAAAGAATATCTGAATACATCATTATGAATTGTTATGCATTATATACATTATTTGCATGGGTTGGGATAATGATGAAGAGAAGTTTTGGTAGCTTTTCTACAAAATTTTGGTGGCTTGTTCACAAGTTGATATATGGCTTAATGCCCAGTTTGATATATGGCTTAATGCCCAGTTTGGTGTGTTGGCGGGGTGGGTGACTAAATCTCCCCACAGGTGTGTTGGTTGGTACGGATGGTGTGTAGCGGATGGAAAACTAGGTTTGGTTTGGGAATTACATATCACATGCATATTATATACATGTTATTATGTTATAATTGTAAATGAGTTTTGGCCCAATAAATGCTTAATTGGATTTTTGGCCTAGTGGACAACGGAAAGTGGGTTACACACTGAGTTCTTGTAACTCGCCCCCTGTAATATCCGGGTTAGGGGTTATTTTGTTATGGCATGGTTTGCATGTGTTTGGTCTGATTATGTTGTTGTTTTGATGTTTTTGGGGCTTAGTTGTAAGCTAGGTGTAAACCTGAGTGGTAGGAGAAATCTTTGTTTTTAGGCTTAGGTGAGAGGAGCTGAAGGAGCTGGGGTTTATAAATATTTTTAGGTGAATTTTGGCATAACAAATAAGCTGGTGGAGTGGCAGGATAGGCGCCACTTGAGGCTTGTGTGTGTGACGCCACTTGCAGGGAGGAGGTCCTGTGTTCAAGCTGCAGAGTGCTCCTATTTTGGCTTCCATTTTGACGGCATGGGGGAGAGAAGTTGTTGGCAGTTCAAACTCTGCCATGGACCAAGTCAAATGTTCAAATGGTGGGTGGAGAGTGAATTTAGGAGGGAGACTAGTTCAAACTAGTTTGAATGGGTGGCTTGGAGTGTTTGGGGGAGTTGTGGCCGAATTTTGGAGAGATTTTGGGGGGGTGAGTGGACGGTTTTGGTAGGTGTGTTGTAGGAGTGCCAAATTTTCCTTTTCATTCTTGTGCATTTTCGGTCACTTTGTGTCAAAGCAAATTCTTCTTTTGTCAAAAATAAGCTGAAACTTCAAGTGATTTTCTTCTTTTTTCTTTTTGAAACCGAAAGACCAAAACCCCTTGAGCTTGCCGGAATTGCTTTACTTCTCTTGAATTTGGTGTGTGTGGCCGAATGCTCTTTTCCAACTCTTTCTCTTTTGTTCATTTGTGCTAAGCCAAAATGACCATTTTCTTCTCACATATTTTGCCTTTCTTTATTTCATAAGTCTGAAGCTAGTACCCTTTTCTTCTCATACTTTTTCCTCTTTGGAAACCTTGATAGCAAAACTCCATTTTCCAAAAATACTTTCCTCCATTTCTTCTTCTTTCAAACCGAAAGCACCTCCCTCTTTTCATCTTTTATTTTCTTTCTTTTCCAAAACCTCTTGTGAATTCTCCACTTAATTCTCTCCATTATATTTGAGCGAATCTTTCTTCAACCTTGCCGATTCCTTTTCTCCTTTTGAATCGCATTTCTTTTGCTTTGTACCTTCAAAGACTCTAGCGAATCTCTCCTTGTGTTCTCGAAACTTTCCCTGCTCTCTTTAGTTTTGCACTTTGGCCGAATCTAGGTGTGGTGTGGATCTCTCCTAGTGGTTTCAAATCGGGTTAGAAGAAGGTATGTGGTGTACCCGAAGGGCTATTTCTTCCCTCTCTTATTCTTTATCAATTTTGGGTTTGTTTAAGGGCCGATTTCGACATTTATTGAAGGGAGTTAACCTTTTGTTTTGGTAACCGATTTCTTCATAGGGTATTCGGGATTCCGAAGCAGTCAAATGAGGCATTTATCTTAAGTTGATTGATTGGTAAGTGATGGTGAGATTTTGGTTCATGTTCTAATCGTTAGTTTCATTTAATCAAGTCTCCAAAGAACTAACTGTTTACATTTTAGGGTGTGCCGATTGCTTAAGGAAGAACCATTGTTGGTTGGGTTTGGTAGGAAACCAAACCATTTGCAAAATAAGGTTCAAACGCTAACCCTTTGGTTTAATGGTTACGGCGAATGGTATAAGTGACTAATCTCGTGTTTGGTCGATTTTAGGAGCAAGATAATCGAGGGATTTAAACCGGTTCTTTGGGATTAAGCGTGCGTTTTAACAGGTGTGTAAACTAACACACCTTTTTACTGAGTAATATGTTAATAACTTGATTGTGTAAAGTGAAACAGTATGGTTGACTGATATAATACCCAATGAGGTATGGATACGGATTCGGGTAAGTTCGTTTCATTACGAGATTTGTAGTGATATATGATATCATGATTTATGGTGTATGTATTATGAGATGCCATATTGAGCATGTGAGCATGATTGCATGATTTCATGATTTGCATTAGTATGATATGTTATTGGGTGATATGAGTGGAGGGGGACTATGATATCCGTGTCTTTGGGACACCAGAGGTTTGGCACCTCTAGTGGTTTGGTACCACAGATGATACTTTGTGACTTTGGGTCACGGAGGTTTAGCACCTCGCGTCTCGTCGGTGGCTTAGCACCACGGTGGGTTGGCCCCACGGTTGATTTTACGGGATTGACGCTAGTGATTTGGTATCACATGATGGGTTGGCCCCATCATTTGATTCGTGACTTCGGTTACCAGTGATTTGGTATCACACTTGTGTCTTTGGGACACCAGAGGTTTGGCACCTCATAGCGACTCGTCCTGTGGTTTAACACCATCGTGGGTTGGCCCCACTTTTGAGATCTGGGATCGTCGCGGTGATTTGGTATCACCGTGGGTTGGCCCCACGATGGATTTTGTGACTTTGGGTCACCGGTGGTTTGGCACCACATTGATGGATATCGTGACTTTGGGTCACCAGTGGTTTGGCACCACCAGTGGTTTGGTACCACACGGGGTAGAAAAGGTGTTACGGATGGTTAGGATCGGGTGCATTAATTATATTGCTTTGTTATGATGTGTGTTAGCATGTTGCATATCGGGGGAGGGATTTATGCTTCGAGTCTTGCGATTCACCTTCTCCTTATTATTTCGGTGACACGTAGATCGCGGACATGGAGCCGGGGTGGACTCAAGGTGACCATGCCATGAATAAAAGTCAGATTTACACTGATTTTAAACTTGGTACTTTATTTGACTGATTTTTCATTTGGTTTATTTGGATTGTAAAAAGGCCTTTTAAAATTATGTTTTGTTATTTATATGCTTAGATTGGATTTCAAATATGCCTTAATAATCTATTGGGTTAAAATTTGGCTAAAACTTGTAAAGATAAAGTTTTCAAACTTCAAAGCGATATGTTTTAAACTTTACCGTCGGGTATCACACTGTAATTCAAAATAAATGAAACTCGATTGTCTTCCAAACTTGAATTCAATTTCTTATTCAGTAAAAATGTTTTTAAGCAACCACAAGAATTACTTGGATTTCTAAATGAGATAAACTAGTTTTACTTACAAATCTGATTAAGTTTTTAAAATTTATTTGTTTTTTTTAAGCACACTATCGTTTTTTTTATCATGCTCAAGTTTTCTACAAGAACAAAACATAAAAGGAGTTTTCATCAGACTTTTAACCGGCAACCTAAACCTCTCAAATACATTTTCCCTATAACATACCAGATTCGGTCGTGGTGTATAGACCGGGTTTGGGGTGTTACAATTGTGGTATCAGAGCCAAGTTCAAAGGCTCGGCTGTGGGCCCGAGGCCCAAAATGTTTTTAATACTGGTTTTAAGTATTTTGTTTTAAAAAGCATGGTTTGAAAGGCATGGCACCGAGTCTTCGGCACCAATCCGCCCAGGTAAGTACCCCTTACTGTTGCTTTTGATTTTGATGTTGATGTGATTGGATGACTATCAACAGTGGATTACTTTAAACCAAACCGATAGGACTCGTGAACTTGCGAAAACAAAGCTTCTTTAATATTCATAAGACTTTGCTTTTTAAACAGTGGAATAATTACTGATGCATAAAATTCTTTAAATCAAACAAGATTTTAGTCATGAGTACACGAGGTGGACGTTGTCGTGGACGTGGTCGAGGTAGGATGACAGTTTCTGAACCCGTAGGTTACAGTCGGGTCGAGAATGAGATACCGATCGCCACCTTTGGAGGTGGTGAGTTTCAGGAGCAGACTGGGGATGACGCAGTGTCGCAGGTGATGCTGCGAGTTCTAGAAAGGGTAGTTGGAGTAGGTGGAGGCACATGAGCTAGAAATCGTGCTGGCGACTCTGAGCAAACGAAATTTGAGGTATTTTGGGGTGTGTCGGTGTGGCTCCAAAGACTACAGTGAGTATTTTGGAAGCGACGGAGCGAATCATGGATGATCTGGACCTGACTGCTGAAGAGAAACTAAAGGGGATAGTATCACTTCTTCGAGATGAGTCATACCAGTGGTGGCTCACGGTTCGAGACAGTGCTGCAGCGGAAGACCTTACTTGGGATTATTTCAAGGCTGCATATCAGAAAAAGTACATTGGAGCTAACTACATTAATGAGCAGCGGAAAGCATTTACGAGGTTAGTTTAGGGAGTAAATCGTCGAGTCTGGCGAGTTCCCGAGGTGAGTCGGTATGCTAGGGGTATGGTGGCTCTTGAACACGAGAGGTGTGTTCATTTCGAGGATGGCTGTGAGATGAATTAAGGTTCTTGATTGCTCCCAGTGAGGCGTGAATTCTTGTCTGGTTGAAAAGGCTAAGGTAGCCGAGGGTATTAAGGAGTCTGTGAGGCAAGGCATGGATAGGAACAGACATAAGAGGAGTTTTGGGTCTTCGGGTGCGTCGGGTAATCCTCGAAAAGGGCTAGACCGAGTGGGTCGAATCGATCCAGTAGGTTTGTTCTTTGCTAGTCGGGGACCGCCATGATGTAACCGTTGTGGGAAAGCTCATTGGGAAGGATGTTGGTGGTGGAAGAGGATGTTTTGAGTGTGGCTTCTTTGGACCACCGTGTGAGGGATTGTCCGTAAGTTGGCTAGGATTGGTCCAGAGTCGGGGCATACTCGGTTAGAATAATGGACCATCACCGAGAGGGCCGTGGTAATGGCGAGAGGAGGTAATGGTTACGGTGGGGCCGTGGAGCACCGCGAGAGGTGTGGGTAGTTCTAAGGCCAGACAGCCTGGGCTAGTGTATGCAGTGAGGCGCCGAGAGGAGGGCGACGCACCGGACGTCATTACCGGTACGTTCTTAATCTTTGATTCTCCATTTACTGCTTTGATTGATGTGGGTTCAACGTATTCATATGTTGCAAGTAGCATAGTGAAGACCATGGATCTAGACTCTGAGATATCTTCTAGGCGGATGATCGTAATAAGCCCTCAGGTCACTCTGTAGTTGTAGATAAGTTGTATAGAGATGTACCTCTAGAACTCAAGGGGTAGTGTTTGTGGTCGATCCGATGGAAGCGCCGTTTGGGGAGTTCGATCGATTCTTGGGATGGGTGGTGGTTAATTACCGGCGAAGTTGGATTCTTGTGACTAAGCGCATGGTTCAAAATGACTAAGGGAGATGAGGTAGTCTGATCGGCAATAGAAGAAATTACTTGTCCAACGTGGTATCTCGCTCTGAAGGTGAGAGAATGGTCGAAAGAATTTGTGAAGCATATGTGGTTCACGTGTATGCCTTGGAAGCTAAGGAGCCTGCTGTGGGGGAGGTTCGGACAGTTAGGGAATTTGCCGATGTGTTTCCTGAGGAGCTTCCGGGTTTGCGATCGGATCGTGAGGTGGAGTTCGGGATAGAAATGTTACCCGGAACCGCGCCAGTGTCTATTGTTCCGTATAGGATGGCGCCTAAAGAGTTAGTAGAGCTTAAGGCTCAGATCCAGGAGTTGTTGGACTGAGGCTTCATCAGGACAAGTGTCTCACCTTGGGGAGCGTTAGTACTCTTTGTTAAGAAGAAAGACGGTACTATGCGGATGTGTATAGACTACCGCCAATTAAATAAGCTGACGATCAAAAACAAGTACCCGTTGCCACGGATAGATGACTTGTTTGATCATTTGAAGAGTCTGACAGTATTCTCGAAGATCGATTTGAGGTCTGGGTATCACCAGCTAAAGGTGAAAGAGGCGGATATCTACAAGACGGCATTTCGTCTCGGTATGGGCATTATGAATTTCTGGTAATGCCGTTTGGATTGACTAACGCGCCGGCAGCATTCATGGATTTTTTGAATAGAGTGTTCCAACAGTATTTGGATCAGTTTGTCATGGTTTTCATAGACGACATCCTGGTATATTCAAGGACAGAAGGGGAACATGATGCGCATTTACGGGTTGTATTGCAGATTTTGAGGAGAAGCGACTTTATGCTAAGTTTAGTAAATCGAGTTCGGCTTAGAGGTGGCGTTCTTGGGTCATGTATTGTCGGTGAGGGATTAGAGTGGATCCTCGAAAGATTGAGGCGATTTTAGATTGGAAGCCGCCTAAGTCGAGAGCGGAGATTGAGTTTTACGGGCTTGGCGAGGATACTACTAGAAGATTTGTAGAGGATTTTCATTGATCGTGACATCGATGACCAAACTGTTAAGAAAAGGGGTTCCGTTCATTTGGACTAAGAAGCAGCAGGAGAGCTTCGACAAGTTGAAGAAGATTTTGACTGAAGCTCCGGTTCTAATTCAACCTGAGGCAGGAAAGAAATTTATAGTTTATTGCGATGCATCATATACAGGTTTGGGTTGTGTGCTGATGCAGGAAGGGAAGGTTGTGGCTTACGCATCTCGACAGTTGAGGCCACATGAGGTCAATTATCCGACGCGACGATCTGGAGTTAGCGGTATAGTCTTTGCCTTGAAGATTTGGAGGCATTACTTATGCGGAGAGAGATCGATAGTCTACAGATCACAAGAGTCTAAAGTACCTTTTGACTTAGAAAGATTTGAATCGAGGCGTATGAGATGGATTGAGTTGCTAAAAGACTACGATCGCTCGATTGAGTATCATCGGGCAAGGCTAATGTAGTGGCGAGCGCATTGAGCCGTAAGGTTGTTGCGAACTTAAGAGCGATGTTTGCCCATTTGAGTTTGTATGACGACGGAGTATTCAGCAGAGCTGCGAGTTAAGCCTACTTGGGTTGAGCGGATCGGGGAAAAATAGTTAATGGATGAGGTTTTGAGTGTGCAGAGGCATGCAAGTGCGGAATGGTGGTTTGGAGGTTCTGATTTGTCTAGTGATGGAGTCTTTGTATTTTGGGAAAGCTTGTATGCCGAGGGATATTGAGTTAAAGCGGAAGATTCTTCAGGCCTTTATAGCGACCCTACGCTATGCATCCGGGAGCGATAAGATGTATGGGGATCTAAAAAGCGATTTTGATGGCGGTGCGAAGAGGAAAGTAGCGAGTTTGTGGGGAAGTGTCGACATGTCACAGGTCAAGGCCGAACATCAAATGCCGTCGGGGTTGCTTGACTAGTGAAGATTCCACGGTGGAAGTGGAAAAGGATAACTATGGATTTCACAAGAGATTACCTCTTACGCCTAGCAAGAAGGATTGATTTGGGTAATTGTGGATCATCGACTAAATCGACTCACTTTATCCGGTGAGGTGGATTACTCACTTGAGAGGTTGGCGGCTTGCATGTGTCGAGATAGTGAGGCTACGGTGTGCCGATGTCGATCATCTCGAATAGGGATCGATTTACATCAAGGTTACGGAAGCGTTGCATCGGGCTCGGGGTACGGTTGGATTTCAAGACGGCATTTCACCCGTAGTCGATGGGCAATCGGAAAAGGTTATTTAGATCTTAGAGGATATCTTTGAGAGGTTGTGTTACGGACTTGAGGTAGTTGGGAGGAGTTTCTACCATTAGTGAGTTCGCCTACAACAACGATTACCAAGCAAGCATCAAGATAGCACCTTATGAGGCATTGTATGGTAGGAAGTGTCGCTCACCTACTTGTTGGATGGAGTTAAGTGGCGTCGGTTGTTGGGACGAGTTGGATCTTGAGGCCGAAGACAAGGTTAAGTTGATCTGAGCTCGATTGAAAGAAGCTTGGATCGATGAAGTCTTATGTCGATCTTAAGTAGAGATATTGAATTTGCGGTGGGGATCAAGTTTTTGAAGGTCTCACCATGGAAGAAAGTGTTAAGGTTAGGAAGGAAAGGCAAGCTAAGTCGAGGTTTATTGGGTAGTATAAGGTCTTGAGGCGAGTGGGACCCATAGCATATCGACAAGTTGCCGGTGAGCTAAGTCAAATTCACGACGTATTCCATGTTTCGATGCTTAGGCGGTATCGTTCAGATCCATCGCATGTGGTAGTAGTAGAAGAGATCGAGGTAAATCCAGATTTGACCATGGAGGAAGAACCTGTGCAGATTCTAGATCGGGATGTGAAGGTTCTGCGTAGGAAGTCTGTGCCTTTGGTTAAGGTACTATGGCGGAATCATGGCGTGGAAGAAGCTATGTGGGAACCCGAGGATATGATGAGACAGCAATACCCGCAACTCTTCTGATCAGGTAATTTTGGGGTCAAAATTATTTTAAGGGGGTAGAACTGTAATATCCCGGGTTAGGGGTTATTTTGTTATGGCATGGTTTGCATGTGTTTGGTCTGATTATGTTGTTGTTTTGATGTTTTTGGGGCTTAGTTGTAAGCTAGGTGTAAGCTGAGTGGTAGGAGAAATCTTTGTTTTAGGCTTAGGTGAGAGGAGTGAAGGAGTGGGGTTTATAAATATTTTAGGTGAATTTTGGCATAACAAATAAGGTGGTGGAGTGGCAGGATAGGCGCCACTTGAGGCTTGTGTGTGTGACGCCACTTGCAGGGAGGAGGTCCTGTGTTCAAGCTGCAGAGTGCTCCTATTTTGGCTTCCATTTTGACGGCATGGAGGAGAGAAGTTGTTGGCAGTTCAAACTCTGCCATGGACCAAGTCAAATGTTCAAATGGTGGGTAGAGAGTGAATTTAGGAGGGAGACTAGTTCAAACTAGTTTGAATGGGTGGCTTGGAGTGTTTGGGGGAGTTGTGGCAGGATTTTGGAGAGATTTTGGGGGGGTGAGTGGACGATTTTGGTAGGTGTGTTGTGGGAGTGCCGAATTTTCCTTTTCATTCTTGTGCATTTTCGGTCACTTTGTGTCAAAGCAAATTCTTCTTTTGTCAAAAACAAGTAGAAACTTCAAGTGATTTTCTTCTTTTTCTTTTTGAAACCGAAAGACCAAAACCCTTGAGCTTCTTGGAATTGCTTTGCTTCTCTTGAATTTGGTGTGTGTGGCCGAATGCTCTTTTCCAACTCTTTCTCTTTTTTCATTTGTGCTAAGCGAAATAGCCATTTTCTTCTCACATATTTTGCCTTTCTTTATTTCATAAGTGCAAGAAGCTAGTACCCTTTTCTTCTCATACTTTTCTTCTTTGGAAACCTTGATAGCAAAACTCCATTTTCCAAAATACTTTCCTCCATTTCTTCTTCTTTCAAACCGAAAGCACCCTCCCTCTTTTCATCTTTTATTTTCTTTCTTTTCCAAAACCTCTTAGTGAATTCTCCACTTAATTCTCTCCATTATATTTGAGTAGAATCATTCTTCAACCTTTGCCGATTCCTTTTCTCCTTTTGAACCGCATTTCTTTTTCTTTGTACCTTCAAAGACTCTAGCCGAATCTCTCCCTTGTGTTGTCGAAACTTTCCCTTCTCTCTTTAGTTTTGCACTTTGGCCGAATCTAGGTGTGGTGTGGATCTCTCTAGTGGTTTCAAATCGGGTTAGAAGAAGGTATGTGGTGTAGCAGAAGGCTATTTCTTCCCTCTCTTATTCTTTATCGATTTTGGGTTTGTTTAAGGGCGATTTGGCATTTGTTGAAGGGAGTTAACCTTTTGTTTAGGTAACCGATTTCTTCATAGGGTATTCGGGATTCCGAAGCAGTCAAACGAGGCATTTATCTTAAGTTGATTGATTGGTAAGTGATGGTGAGATTTTGGTTCATGGTCTAATCGTTAGTTTCATTTAATCAAGTCTCCAAAGAACTAACTGTTTACATTTTAGGGTGTGCCAATTGCTTAAGGAAGAACCATTATTGGTTCGGGTTTGGTAGGAAACCAAACCATTTGCAAAATAAGAGGTTCAAACGCTAACCCTTTGGTTTAATGGTTACGGCGAATGGTATAAGTGACTAATCTCGTGTTTGGTCGATTTTAGGAGCAAGATAATCGAGGATTTAAACCGGTCCTTTAGGATTAAGCGTGCGTTTTAATAGTGTGTAAACTAACACACCTTTTCTTGAAAGTAATATGTTAATAACTTTGATTGTGTAATGTGAAGCAGTATGGTTGAGTGATATAATACCCAATGAGGTATGGATACGGATTCGGGTAAGTCCATTTCATTACGAGATTTGTAGTGATATATGATATCATGATTTATGGTGTATGTATTATGAGATGCCATATTGAGCATATAAGCATGATTGCATGATTTGCACGATTTGCATTAGTATGATATGTTATTGGGTGATATGAGTGGAGGGGGACTATGATATCCATGTCTTTAGGACACCAGAGGTTTGGCACCTCCGGTGGTTTGGTACCACAGATGATACTTTGTGACTTTGGGTCACGGAGGTTTAGCACCTCGCGTCTCGTCGGTGGCTTAGCACCACGATGGGTTGGCCCCACGGTTGATTTCTGGGATTGGCGCTAGTGATTTGGTATCACACGATGGGTTGGCCCCATCATTTGATTCGTGGATTGCGGTCACCGGTGATTTAGTATCACACTTGTGTCTTTGGGACACGGAGGTTTGGCACCTCATAGCGACTCGTCCCTATGGTTTAACACCACCGTGGGTTGGCCCCACTTTTGAGATCTGGGATCGTCGCGGTGATTTGGTATCCACATGGGTTGGCCCCGGATGGATTTTCGTGACTTTGGGTCACCGGTGGTTTAGCACCACATTGATGGATATCGTGA
This sequence comes from Gossypium rotundifolium, assembly GCA_025506655.1. Classification (NCBI taxonomy): domain Eukaryota; kingdom Viridiplantae; phylum Streptophyta; class Magnoliopsida; order Malvales; family Malvaceae; genus Gossypium; species Gossypium rotundifolium. The sequence goes on from CP106729.1 coordinate 113,562,062, forward strand.
CTTTGGGTCACCGGTGGTTTAGGACCACCGGTGGTTTGGTACCACAGGGTAGAAAAGGTGTTACGGATGGTTAGGATCGGGTGCATTAATTGTATTGCTTTGTTATGATGTGTGTTAGCATGTTGCATATCTGGGGAGGGATTTATGCCTTTGAGTCTTGCGACTCACCTTCTCCCTTATCATTTCGTGACGAGATCGCGGACATGGGAGGGGGTGGACTCGAGGTGACCATGCCATGAATAAAAGTCGATTTGTAATCGATTTTAAACTTGGTACTTTATTTGGTGATTTTTCATTTGGTTTATTTGGATTGTAAAAGGCCTTTTAAAATTATGTTTTGTTATTTATATGCTTAGATTGGATTTCAAATATGCCTTAATAATCTATTGGGTTAAAATTTGGCTAAAACTTGTAAAGATAAAGTTTTCAAACTTCAAAGCGATATGTTTTAAACTTTACCATCGGGTATGACTTTGTAATTCAAAATAAATGAAACTCGATTGTCTTCCAAACTTGAATTCAATTTCTTATTCGGTAAAAATGTTTTAAGCAACCACAAGAATTACTTGGATTTCTAAATGAGATAAACTAGTTTTACTTACAAATCTGATTAAGTTTTTAAAATTTCCGGGTTTTTTTTTAAGCACACTATCGTTTTTTTTATCATGCTCAAGTTTTCTACAAGAACAAAACATACAAAGGAGTTTTCATCAGACTTTTAACCGGCAACCTAAACCTCTCAAATACATTTTCCCTGTAACATACCAGATTCGGTCGTGGTGTATAGACCGGGTTTGGGGTGTTACACCCCCTTTCTTTCTTAACCCTTGTAGGTAATGCTCAGTGACGAGGACTTGGGGCCATGGATGACTCGGTGTAGGCCATACTTTAGAAATGGTTTTATTTGGACTTTAGTTTCTTACTTCGTTTACTTTATTACTTTACTATTTTGGGTTATGTGTTGTAATAAGGCCTCTGGATTATTTTATTTTGCTTTATGTTTGACTTGTTTATATTTTACTCAAATTATTTTAAATGGGATTTTCTAAAATCATAATAAAGGTTTTCCAAAATCGATTAACAAATGAATTTCAAAATAAACTTTTACAAATATTTTTAATACGAAAATACACCAGATTTGGGCCTAACTTCTAGGTCGGGTTTGGGGTGTTACATTGGAAAATTACCAAAATACCCTTAGTTTGGAAAATTACCATAATACCCTTGATTTACAAAATTACCAAAATACCCCTAATTTGTATAATTACCAAAATACCCTTGATTTGGATATTTATAAAAATACCCCTGTAAGGTAGAGTTACGATAATACCCTGGTAGGGTAGAATTACGATAATACCTCGGTAGGGTAGAATTACGATAATACCCCTATAGGGAAAAATTATGAAAATACCCTGGGTAGTGAAATGACAAAAATACCCCTATGTGACGAATATGAGTTTATGGATGTTACTCGTGTGTTTGATGCATTCATATGATATTCTGCTTAGGATGCATATGGGTGGGAATTATGGAACGGAGGAAGATTTGAGGATCGTATAGTCGTATGGCCATGGATCCACCGGTGGCTTTAAGCCTATTATATGATTAGCAGCTTTGTTGCAACGTTAGGTAGTACCGCAACTGGGCTACCTTTGGTGTGTAGAGGATGGTTGGGTTGATTTAGAAATCCCTACAGGTGTGTAATGGTTGGAAGGGAAATGGTGTGTGTAGTGGATGGATTATTGGGATGGGTTTTGCATTATCTTGTTTGTATATAATATGATATGATATGATATGATATGATATGATATGATGATATGATATGATATGAGGTCATTGTGGGCTAAGGCCAAGACCACCGATTTTGATAGGGCTTAGGCCCAATGTGAATATTTGTATGTGATTTGATTGCCAAGGGTTGTACACACTGAGTTTCGAAACTCACACCCTTTTATTTAATGTTTCAGGTGATCTCGAATAGACGGATTGATGTGGGAGAGCACTCAGAGATGGCCACATTACAAGCTGACCAGATGTTTTAATTTGTTCAAACGGATTTATTTTAAATACTTTGTTTTTCGTGGGATTGTAATAATGCCATGTATCTCCTAATTGACTTTAGATTTTTGGGTTTTATTATTTTTGTTTCAACTATCTAGTTACTAAACTTAAATAAAATTTCTAAAGTTAACATGGTTTTTGAAATAACATAACATATGAATGTTTTCCTAAAATATGGGCTTTTCATCTTAACTTAACAAGATATAAGGGTCTTGGGCTTTTGGGCCTTAAATGGTTAATTTGTAAAATCGTTTGAAGTGTGCTGTCAATGTGACATTCTGGATTTGGGCCTAACTTCTAGGCCAGGTTTGGAGTGTTACACCCTGTCTGGGACAGTGGCATCGATATTTGATTACATGTAAGACCATCTCTAGGACGTTGGAATTGTACCAGCTTTTCGAGCTATCCGAGTGTCCTTATTGATTCCGAACGGTTCAATGGGCATTCCAAGAAATAAGTGATTAAGTGAATGACATTCCGATTCAGGTACATTGAGAGGTATACAATGTTTTGAAATGAAAGGTAAGTATATGTGCAAAGAATGTTATGTGAATATGTACAAAGGAAATATGAACAAATGTATAAGATGTTGTAATACCCTAAAATTCGAGTATCTAATTTAATGCATGTTTTTGGTGCTTAATTTATGAAGGAAAAATTTTTCTTACTTCTTTTCGTAGTTATTATAGTCTTGAAGAAGAGTATAGAATTTTTGGGAGTAGAATAATTTTTATTTTTGAGAGTATAATGAAGTGGATTAAGTGATATTAATACTTAAGTAAAAATAAGTGTCAAAGTGAAGCATAAGATGAGTAAATGGTAAGGTGGTGATGGCGCATGAGTTATGGCATGAGGGAGTGGTTGAATCCTTGGTTAGCATCTAGAAATTTTATTTTTGGCTTTAATCCATGCATGTGTCGGCAAGGGATAAGGATGGATGAGTTGTATTGTTTTATTTTTGGTAAGTAAGACTAAAGGAAAAAGGTAATTTTAACTTATGGTATGGAATCAAGGAACTTTGGAAAGATATGGGGACATGAGGCTAGTATCAAGGAAGATGTTTTGGAAGCAAATTCATGGTCATTTGACCAATGAATTTGGACGGCAATATGGCTAGGGGAGGTTGGCGATTTTTGCTAGTAGCTTAGCTAAGGTAGGAATTTTGTTTTGGTCATTTCTAGCATCTTGTGCAACTTTGTTTTTCTTTTTTTTTTCTCTCAACCTTCTCTTTGGCCGACTTTATGCTTTTGGTTTACCAAAATTCTTTTGACCATTTGGTTATTTTGCGATCACATTAGTATTCTTTGTATGCCTTTTCATTGTGCTGAAAATACAACACCAAAGGTCATTCTTTTTCTTCCTTCATCCATTGCCGAATGTACCTTGCTCTAAACACATCTCTTATTTTCTTTTTCTTCTTTTGATAACAGAATCCTCATCATCCCTTTCACTCATCTTTTAATTTTCTTTTCAATCATCCTATTTCCATAAACATCTCTCATGGCGAATGTTAGTGTGCCTTTGCGAATCATTTTCTTTTCTCTTTGGTTTTCATAGTGAATCTCTCTCTATTCTTAAGCATCTTTCTCAATCATCTCTTTTCAACCGTGGAGAATAGGTAAGAGTTCTTTTAGTTCATGTTAGTTAATGGTGGTTTTGGTAGAATATGGATGGTGGTAAGAAGGATTTCTTGAATCGAAATACCGTTCATTCTATTAATGTTTCTCTTTATTATACTTTAGTGCGATAACGGAAGATCGGAACTTCGAGTGTTCGTGTGCATCTTGAAAGCTTTTGGTCGACTCTCTTTTAGAAGCAAGAATCTTTTGGTAAGGAAATCTCACCTTTAAGATCTTTAGTATTTTTCGATATATTATTATTAGGATTAACGATCTTTTGATATTGAAGACTTTCAAAATAGGGAAGAAAAAGGCGGTGTTTAGTTTTCGTAAGAGGGCGGATCCACTATTTCTCCTAAGTATAAGCGAATGGCGATTTTGGTAGTCCGGGATTTTCCTTTGGGTTGCGGACCATCTAGAAGGAAATCAATTATTTGAAGTAGTTCGTACTTAGAGCCTTTGTGCGTTAGTGGATTCTCGTGAATAACGAATCAATAAGCGAGAGCGAAAATTGAAGTGATTCAAAAACAAGAGGGTAAGGATTTGGATCGAATATCAATAACATATTTTTATACATGGTAGTGTCCTAATAAGATTGTATTATGTTTAGGTGTTGAAGGCGGGAAGGATTAGTACTCACGATATCAAGGTGTGTAACTTCACACTTTTCTCGGTTTGGATGTTATTAAGTGGTATGGAGTTAAATCGTAAAAGCGACTAGATCGGTATAAAGCGTAATAAGCGGTACTTGGTGAAATTACATGAAAGCGGTTAATATGGTGAAAATTACGAAAAAGCCCTCGATGAGTTAGATGGTAAAATATAAATTTTCATGTCTTCGTAAAATGGACCGATAAGTTTGATAATTAGTAAATGGGCCGAAAAATTATGCTAGTCAATAATTGGGCCGAAATCTCTGCTAGATCGATAACTAGGCTAAAATCTCTGTTAGATCGATAATTGGGCCAAAATCTCTGCTAGATCGACAATTGGGCGAAATCTACGCTAGATCGTAAATGGTAGTAATCTACATTAAATTGTTAAGCGGGTGAAATCCTACTAGATCGATAAATGGGCCAAATTCCTACTAGATCGTAAATTTGGGCATAAGATGTTAAATTGCTAAATGGGCCAAATGATTGGGCCTTAATAAAAATCTGAAATATTGATTCTTGTTAATGGGCCTTTTAATAAAATCATGGTATGATCATAGACTACTTTGCATACATGTTGCATGGATTGGGAAAATGATGAAGAGAAGAAAGGCTGTTGCCAAAATCTAGTTCGGTGGCTTTGCCACAAAATTATAGCTATTGCCTCTAGTTGGTGGCTCGCCACAAAATTAATAAATGGCTATTTGCCTCTAGTTAGGTGGCTCGCCACAAATAATAATTAGCTCAATGCCTCTAGTTCGGTGACTTTGTCACAATCTAGTTGATGGCTCTACCACAAATATAAAAAGGCTTAATGCCTACGATTGGTGTGATGGCGGGGTGGGTTGACTTGATCCCACAGGTGTGTTGGTTGATGCAGGGGTGTGTAGCGGATGGAAATTAGGTTTGGGAGGAAAAATACATTTTGCATGCATATTATTATTTATGTTGTTAATTACGCTAATGGGCTTAAGCCCAAATCCATAACTTGAAAAATCGGCCCGATGGACAAAGTAAGTGAGTTATACATTGAGTTCTAAGTAACTCACTCCTCAAAATTTTCGTCTCGGTAATGGAAATTGGCGTGGACTTGGGTAGAGGATGACTTCGTGGAGGCCATCTTGCAAAACATGGGTTTATTAAACTTGAACTTTTAATAAGTATTTTTACTATTTTGGGTTGATGTAATAAGGGCCTCTATTAATATTTCATGGATTTATATGTGTGGTTGGTTAAAACTCTATTTTGGACATTTTATTATGGGTGATGATTATATGATGTTTTTCTCAAAATAAATTGGGTTTTCAAATATATGAAATTCCTTTATAAATATTTTTAGTATTTTTAACTCTTATATAATTTACCTAAAGATTTTGATAATACAATATTAATGATGTTTTCAACTAATGTTTTCTAATATACATCAAATTTAAAATACTCTTTTGATTTTTACTAAACCTTGTACTTAAAAATAATATTGTAGATTTCGACTCTTTGAAATTTTTAAGATAGCTCGATTCATGTAATAAACCAAATCCGGTCTTAATGCATAGGCCAGGGTTTGGGGTGTTACATTAATAGTATCGAGCATTTCAAAAACTTCATTGTGGTTTGGGTTCACAAATAATTTACGTATGAATTCATTCAATTATGTTTTAAAGATCGATTATGGCACCACAAGCATCCGGCAACAAGTCAAGTAAGTATTTATTACTTAATCATTACTATGATGATCATAGGAACACTCTAGAACTTCTAGTTTTAGATGTGAAAAATCGTAGAGATTGAGACTATAGGATATGTTGCAAAAACAACTTTATCTCTCAAATCTCATAAAACATCGTTAATAAACCTTTGAAACAATTTTTGATTCATAAAACTTATAATCGAGATAAAATGAATAAGCCATCATGAGAACTAGAGGACATGGTCGTGAGCGCGGTGAGGCGTGGCGTGGTAGAGTAGAGGTGCTACTGTTGAAGCACCAAATAATATGCAAAATGGATGCACTGCATCATTTGAGAGTGAGGCGGGATCACGCGATCACATGGAAGAAGATAATGCTTTGACACAAGCCATCTGCGAGTCCTAGAAAGGGTCGTCGGAACTAGAATTGGGCCAACAACTCGTGGGTCAATTTGAGCGACTCAAGTCCAATAATGTAGAAGTTTTAGAGGAGTTTTGATGTAGCTCAAATGTGGCTGAATATTGGCTCGAAGGCGTGGAGCGGATTATGGATGATATGGAATGCCTTTGTTGAGAAAAACACGAAAGGCTGTGTCCTTGTTAAGAGATGAGGCGTGTCGGTGGTGGCTCTTTGTTAGAGAAGGCACCAAAGTTGCTTGATTACTTGGGAATTCTTTAAAGCGCCTTTCAAGGAAAATCGTTGGAGCGAGTTATGTAGGCCGCGAAGGAAGGAATTTCTAAATCTTGTACAAGAGAGTAAAACGATGGCGACATATGAAGTGAGTTTTACGTTTGAGCCGCTATGCTCGGACAATAGTATCAACGGATCATGAGCGTTGTGTGTGTTTGAGGATGGGCTTAATGATGAGTTGAGGGTTACGATTGCTCACTGACAAGTTAGAACTTTTTCCGCTTGTGGAGAAGGCCAAGATAGCCGAGGAGGCTAAGAACTCGAGAATGTCGAATCGAGAAAGATTTAGAAACAAGAGAGAGACAATGATCTGGTTCTTCAAAGAGATTTCGGAAGAGACCTCGGAATGATGAACCAGTTCAAGGTAGAACACGGTAACAAATAATCAAAGTCGAGATTGTCTTTGAGTGTGGAAAAAGACATTTTGGAGAGTGTTGGAGGAAAGCGGGTGCTTGTTACAAATGCGGTTCAATGGATCATCGATATAGAAATTGTCCTCGGCGTATGGATCGACTCAAGAAGTTCGTAATAATGATACTGTAGGCGGAGGTACTTTCGGTGACCACCGAGAGGTCGTGGACCGGTCGTGGTGGTAATGGGGCTGGTCGTGGTCAAGGTGAACGGTCGAGGCAATGGTCCTAGAGGAAGCGGATGCAAGATGACTGGAATGGTCTATCGGTTAGGCGCCGCGAGGGCGGCAATGCACCGGATGTGATAAGCGATACGTTCTTCATCTTCGATGTACCTGTTATTGCATTAATAGATATTGGTTCTACCCACTCATATGTTGCTAGCGCCATATCTGGAAATCTGAATTTAGAATCTGAAATTACCGATAGTGAAATGACAGTAATTAGTCCTTTAGGATAGTCGATAATTGTTAATAAAATGTTTAGAGATGTGCCCTTGGAAATTCAAGAGAAGGTATTCTTGGCAAATTTGATGGAATTGCCTTTCGGCGAGTTCGATCTCATTCTGGGCATGGATTGGTTGGTTAAACATCGGGCACAATTGGATTGTGCTGAAAAATGAATGTCAGTAAGAACCTCGGATGATAAGGAAGTCATAATGATTGGTGAACGAAGGAACTACTTGGCAAATGTGGTATCCGTATTAAAGGCAAAGAAGTTGGTTCGGAAAGGGTATGGAGCATTCCTAGCCTTTATCTGTGCTTTGGATGCCAAAGAGTTATCTATGAATGATGTGAGAACAGTGAAGGAATTTCCCGATGTATTTCCCGAAGAACTTCCTAGTATACCTCCAGATCGAGAAGTAGAATTTGGCATTGAGCTTTTGCCTGGAACAGCTCCAGTGTCCATTGCTCCTTATAGGATGGCACCAAAGGAGTTGGCAAAGCTTAAACCTCAAATTCAAGAATTACTGGATCGGGATTTATTCGACCAAGTGTGTCTCCGTGGGGAGCACCAGTTTTGTTTGTCAAGAAGAAGGATGGATCGATGCGTATGTGCATTGATTACAGACAATTGAATAAATTGATGATCAAAAATCGGTATCCTCTGCCGAGAATTGATGATCTGTTTGATCAATTAAAAGGAGATTCAATTTTCTCCAAAATTGATTTGAGATCGGGTTATCACCAACTTAAGGTGAAAGAAGTAGATATTTATAAGACGGCATTTCGGACTCGTTACGGACATTATGAGTTTGTAGTGATGCCGTTTGGATTAACCAATGCACTAGTCGCATTTATGGACATGATGAACTGAGTCTTTCAACCATATTTAGACCGGTTTATGGTAGTGTTCATAGATGACATATTGGTTTATTCAAGAAATGATGAGGAGCATGACACGCATTTGCGTATAGTATTCTGATTACTTCGTGATAAGCAAGCTGTATGCCAAATTCGATAAATCTGAATTTTGGCTAAAGGAAGTGACTTTCCTAGGTCATGTGGTATCAATTTGAAGGAATAAGGGTGGATCCTCGAAAAATTGAGGCTATTACGGATTGGAAACCACCAGCGTCGGTGGTGAAATACGGAGTTTCTTGGGTTTGGTGGTTACTATAGACGTTTTGTAGAGGGTTTTCATTGATTCTTTGCACCTAACTAAAGCTATTGCGGAAGGGAGTTTCAGTATAATTAGGTGAAAAGTAGCAAGAGAGTTTCTAGAAATTGAAGAAGATCTGTGGAAGCTCGGTTTGATTGACGGAGGTGGAAAAGAATTCACTATTTATTGTGATGCGTCTCACACTGGTTTGGGTTGTGTGTTGATGCAAAATGGAAAGGTGGTGGCCTATGCTTCTCGTCAATTGAGACCGCACGAAGTAAACTACCCTACTCATGATTTGGAGTTAGCTGCAGTGGTCTTTGCTTTAAAGATTTGGAGGCACTATCTCTACGGTGAGAAATCTATTATCTACACGGATCACAAGAGTCTTAAATACCTCCTTACCCAAAAGGAGTTGAATTTGAGACAAAGAAGATGGGTAGAATTATTAAAGGATTATGATTTCTCAATCGAATATCATCCTGGAAAGGCTAACGTGGTAGATGACGCGTTAAGTAGTAAGGCATTATCTGAATTGAGAGCATTGTTTGCTCATTTGAGTTTGTATGAGGATGGGAGTTTGTTAGCAGAACTTCAGGTGAAGCCTCTGTGGCTGGAACAAATCAAGGAAAAACAGACATCAGATGGAAAGTTGGGACCTTTACTTCAGCAAGTTGAAAATGGAGAAATCGAGGATTTTGGAATAAACACGGAAGGTGTGTTGTGCTTTCGAGGAAGAATTTGTATGCCTAAGGACTCAGATCTAAGGCAAATGATTCTACGGGAGGCGCGTAGTAGCCCTTATGCTATGCACCCCGGAGGAAATAAGATGTATCGAGATCTCCGTGAAGCGATATTGGTGGCGGGGTTGAGCGGGAGATTTGAGTTTGTGGGAAAATGTTTGACTTGTCAACAAGTGAAAGCGAACATCAATTCTGTCTAGATTGTTACTGGCCGGTAAAGATTCCTCTTTGGAAATGGGAGCGGATAACTATGGATTTTGTTAGTGGGTTACCTTTAACACCTACTAAGAAAAATTACATTTGGGTAATTGTTGATCGTTTGTGAAGACTACTTATTTCCTACCGGTTAAATGCGGATTTTTCATTGCGAAGTTGGCGAAGCTATCGTATCTGAAATTGTGAGGTTGCATGGGGTACCGTATCTATTATATCGACGGGGATCGATTTACATCACGATTTTGGAAAGCTCGCATGAAGCCTTGGGGACAAAGTTGAATTTTAGTACGACTTTTCATCCTCGATCGGATGGTCGATCAGAGAGAGTAATTTAGATATTGGAAGATATGTTAAGGGGATGTGTAATCGATTTCAGGGGTAGTTGGGAGGATTTTCTACCACTGGCGAATTTCGATATAACAACACTATCGATCGAGCATTGAGATGGCACCTTACGAGGCATTGTATGGTTGTAGGTGTCGTTCTCCTATTTGTTGGGTGAGTTTGGCGAGCACGCGGATGTTAGGTCTGAGATGATATCTCAAAGCAGAGGAAAAGGTTAAAGTTATTGAGCACGGTTGAAAGAAGCTCGGATAGGCGAAGTCGTATCACGGACACTGAAGCGTAAGGATATCGAGTATGATGTGGGGATCGGGTTTTCTTGAAGGTCTCACCTTGGAAAAAGATTTTCGAGTTTGGAGCGAAGGGCAAGTTAAGTCCTAGGTTCATTGGACCATATCGTGTCTTTGAAGCGTGTTGGTCGATGGCCTATCGATTGAGTTACCTCCGGAGTTGGGTCAAATTCATAATGTTTTCATGTTTCCATCTTTGAGGCATTATAGATCGAATCCTTCGCACATTGTACCGGTAGAAGAATTGGAGTTGAATTGGACTTGTCTTTTGAAGAAGAACCGGTGGAAATCTTAGGCAAGAGATTTTAAAGTGCTAAGAAAGAAAACCGTGCCATTGGTCAAAGTTTTATGGCGTAATCACGAGCAAAGGAAGCTACGTGGGAACTGAGAAACTATTAAACAACAATATCCTCACCTCTTTTAATCGGGTAAATTTCGAGGACGAAATTTTCTTTAAGGAGAAGCGAGTTGTAATACCCTAAAATTCGAGTATCTAATTTAATGCATGTTTTGGTGCTTAATTTATGAAGGAAAAATTTTCTTACTTCTTTTGTAGTTATTATAGTCTTGAAGAAGAGTATAGAATTTTTGGGAGTAGAATAATTTTTATTTTGAGAGTATAATGAAGTGGATTAAGTGATATTAATACTTAAGTAAAAATAAGTGTCAAAGTGAAGCATAAGATGAGTAAATGGTAAGGTGGTGATGGCGCATGAGTTATGGCATGAGGGAGTGGTTGAATCCTTGGATAGCATCTAGAAATTTTATTTTTGGCTTTAATCCATGCATGTGTCGGCAGGGATAAGGATGGATGAGTTGTATTGTTTTATTTTTGGTAAGTAAGACTAAAGGAAAAGGTAATTTTAACTTATGGTATGGAATCAAGGAACTTTTGAAAGATATGGGGACATGAGGCTAGTATCAAGGAAGATGTTTTGGAAGCAAATTCATGGTCATTTGACCAATGAATTTGGATGACAATATGGCTAGGGAGGTTGGCGATTTTTGCTAGTAAGCTTAGCTAGGGTAGGAATTTTGTTTTGGTCATTTCTAGCATCTTGTGCAACTTTGTTTTCTTTTTTTTCTCTCAACCTTCTCTTTGGCCGACTTTGTGCTTTTGGTTTACCAAAATTCTTTTGACCATTTGGTCATTTTGCTATCACATTAGTATTCTTTGTATGCCTTTTCATTGTGCCAAAATACAACACCAAAGGTCATTCTTTTCTTCCTTCCTCCATTCTTAGAATGTACCTTGCTCTAAACACATCTCTTATTTTCTTTTCTTCTTTTGATAACCGAATCCTCATCATCCCTTTCACTCATCTTTTAATTTTCTTTTCAATCATCCTATCTCCATAAACATCTCTCATGGCGAATGTTAGTGTGCCTTTTAGAATCATTTTCTTTTCTCTTTGGTTTTCATAGCGAATCTCTCTCTATTCTTAAGCATCTTTCTCAATCATCTCTTTTCAACCGTGGAGAATAGGTAAGAGTTCTTTTAGTTCATATTAGTTAATGGTGGTTTTGGTAGAATATGGATGGTGGTAAGAAGGATTTCTTGAATTGAAATACCGTTCATTCTATTAACATTTCTCTTTATTATACTTTAGTGCGATAACGGAAGATCGGAACTTGAGTGTTAGTGTGCATCTTGGAGCGTTTTGGTCGACTCTCTTTAGAGAAGCAAGAATATTTGTGGTAAGGAAATATCACCTTTAAGATCTTTAGTATTTTTGATATATTATTATTAGGATTAACGATCTTTTGATATTGAAGACTTTCAAAATAGGGAAGAAAAGGCGGTGTTTAGTTTTAAATAAGAGGCGGATCCACTATTTCTCCTAAGTATAAGCGAATGGCGGTTTTGGTAGTCAGGATTTTCTTTGGGTTGCGGACCATCTCTGAAGGAAATCAATTATTTGAAGTAGTTCGTACTTAGAGCCTTTGTGCGTTAGTGGATTCTCGTGAATAACGAATCGATAAGCGAGGAGAAACCGAAAATTGAAGTGATTCAAAAACAAGAGGGTAAGGATTTGGATCGAATATCAATAACATATTTTTATACATGGTAGTGTCCTAATAAGATTGTATTATGTTTAGGTGTTGAAGGCGGGAAGGATTAGTACTCACGATATCGAGGTGTGTAACTTCACACTTTTCTCGGGTTTGGATGTTGTTCGTGGTATGGAGTTAAATCGTAAAAGCGACTAGATCGGTATAAAAGCGTAATAAGCGGTACTTGGTGAAATTACATGAAAGCGTTAATATGGTGAAAATTACGAAAAAGACCTCGATGAGTTAGATGGTAAAATATAAATTTTCATGTCTTCGTAAAATGGACCGATAAGTTTGATAATTAGTAAATGGGCCAAAAAATTATGCAAGTTAATAATTGGTCCGAAATCTCTGCTAGATCGATAATTGGGCCGAAATCTCTGTTAGATCGATAATTGGGCCAAAATCTCTGCTAGATCGATAATTGGGCGAAATCTACGCTAGATCGTAAATGGGCGTAATCTACATTAAATTGTTAAATTTGAAATCCTGCTAGATCGATAAATGGGACAAATTCACGCTAGATCGTAAATTTGGGCATAAGATGTTAAATTGCTAAATGGGCCAAATGATTGGGCCTTAATAAAAATCTGAAATATTGACTCTTGTTAATGGGCCTTTTAATAAAATCATGGTATGATCATAGACTACTTTGCATACATGTTGCATGGGTTGGGAAAATGATGAAGAGAAGAAAGGCACATTGCCAAAATCTAGTTCGGTGGCTTTACCACAAAATTATGGCTATTTGCCTCTAGTTGGTGGCTCGCCACAAAATTAATAAATGGCTATTTGCCTCTAGTTGGTGGCTCGCCACAAATAATAATTGGCTCAATGCCTCTAGTTCGGTGACTTTGTCACAATCTAGTTCGATGGCTCGCCACAAATATAAAAGGCTTAATGCCTACGATTGGTGTGATGGCGGGGTGGGTTGACTTGATCCCCAGGTGTGTTGGTTGATGCGGGGTGTGTAGCGGATGGAAATTAGGTTTGGGAGGAAAATACATTTTGCATGCATATTATTATTTATGTTGTTAATTACGCTAATGGGCTTAAGCCCAAATCCATAACTGAAAAATCGGCCCGATGGACAAAGTAAGTGAGTTATACTTTGAGTTCTAAGTAACTCACTCCTCAAAATTTTAAATCTCGGGTAATGGAAATTGGCGTGGACTTGGGCCGAGGATGACTTCGTGGAGGCCATACTCCAAAACATGGGTTTATTAAAATTCAAACTTTTTAATAAGTATTTTTACTATTTTGGGTTGATGTAATAAGGGCCTCTATTAATATTTCATGGATTTATATGTGTGGTTGGTTAAAACTCTATTTTGGACATTTTATTATGGGTGATGATTATATGATGTTTTCTCAAAATAAATTGGGTTTTCAAATATATGAAATTCCTTTATAAATATTTTTAGTATTTTAACTCTTATATAATTTACCTAAGGATTTTGATAATACAATATTAATGATGTTTTCAACTAATGTTTTCTAATATACATCAAATTTAAAATACTCTTTTGATTTTTACTAAACCTTGTACTTAAAAATAATATTGTAGATTTCGACTCACTTTGAAATTTTTAAGTTAGCTCGATTCATGTAATAAACCAAATCTAGTCTTAATGCATAGATCGGGTTTGGGGTGTTACAGATGTGATTTATAAAGTTTCACATGTGAAATTGTTAGATATTATATGAATGAAAGGTGAATTTGAGTATAAATGATGATATAAGATTTATATGAGAAAGATATATGATTGAATGTGTTATTTCCCATAATGTGCTCATTTGGCTATATGAAAATGTGAATTAAATGTTATATGAGAATTGAATTGAAAAAGCTTTTGAAAGCTACAGTTAACTAGTTATGTAGTATAATATTGAACGATGATAATTCAAAATGAGAACTTGTTATAAAATTTACAAAAGTTGTGTGTGATAGCATATCATGCTTATGGCATTGTAATGAAATTATTTGCTATGTTAAGTTTATTAAGATACAAGCTTACTGATCTTTCAAAGCTTACTCGTGTGTTTTTCCTATGTTTATAGAGTTTCGGAGACTTGCTCGGTTTGGAAGTCATGGGAGATCACATCACACTATCCAGTATTCGTTTCGGTAAATAAATGCTTTGAGATTTGGTTATGTGGCATGTATAGTCTAGTTTTGATATATTTGGTTTTGAAATTTGTATATGTATATATCCATGCGAAAATGGCTTGTTCATGATGCAAATATTGGTAGTTATATTTGGTCATGTTATAAGCTTAATTGAGAGGTATGTTTTATGGTAAATATGTTGTGATGTTGGTTATATGATTTGGCAATGAGGAGTGGTATGTAGGGTGTATATTCGATTTATTAATTAACTCATTTTGGAAGTATGAAAAGTGGTATAATATGGTTTGCTAAAAGGGTGATTTGAATAACTATAAATGACATATTGTTTTGATGTTAAGATATGAGATAACATGTTTAGCTTATATATTGAGTGATGGAAATGTTTTGATTTATTGAGTTAAATTTGGTAACTGAAAGGTTGTTTATTTAAATTGTTGGACATATGTGATATGAATACATATGCCTATTTAATGTTTGCTTGTAGTTTGGTTTAAAAAGTCAAATCATTAGTTCAAAGAATGATTATAAAATGTGTTATATATAAGTAGTTATATGTTCGGGTATGGTATTTGACTATTTAGGCTCGATTTTGAATGAAAAGAATGTATATGATCTAATTGTTATATGGAAGTTAAACTGGATGATCGATTATTGAATAAATTAATTGGTTGTGTATATGAATTATATGCATGATAATTAGCAAACAAATGGGTGTCTCGATATATGCTAGGTATATGAAATGAAATATGTTTGATTATAAATTGGGTATTCGAATGTCATAGAAATGATGGTTATATGGCTTGAATTTTTGTAATTCTGAAACATGTACAAATTGGTTTTGATATTTGATGGCTTGGTTTGAAAGTTTTGAATTAGCAAAAGAATTGAAATGGTTAAATATTGAAATATAGTTCGTATAAGAGAATGTTCGATAAAGCATGATTTTTGTGGTTAGATATGTGATTCAAATATATGATTTTGACTTGTATGAATAAGAGGTTGGTTTATTAATTTATTTCATAAAATTTTATAAAGAAGAATACATTACTGGGCATATGAATTGTAAAGAATGTTTGTTCTGAACTGTGTTTTATTCGGTAATTCCTAGTAACCCTAGTCGACGACGAATACGTGTTACGGGTGTTACATAGCCAATGCTACCACAAATCTCATAACACATATAAGCTCGCTCTTGAGCTATCCTCGGGCCTATTCACACAAGCTATTAGTCGAGACGTAGCTACGCGGTGTTGCTCACACAAGCTGTCAGGTATTCGCAACATATGCCTGTATACCTAGCCACCGGTAGGACATACATGACTAGCACCCAGAACACATAAATCACATAATTACATGGGTTCCTAGTGACATGTCACTTCTATCTTAATCTATTCCAAATGTTCAACCGAGATTTCTCTCTTGGCGAAACTTCGTCGATTATGCTCATAGAATTAATTATACATTTCATGCAATATCAAAACATTAAAATACAAATATAACATTGCATTATTTACATACGAACTTACCTCAGCATAAAAATGGAAAAAAGGACTAAATCGTCAAATACTCATTTTTCTTGATCTATATTATCACATTTAACTTATTTAATCAATAAATTATTAATTTCAGTCCAAAAGTCACATTATGGCAAAATTATATTTTTACCCCTAAATTTTTTATATTTTAAATTTTAGTCCTTAGGCTCGTAAAATGATTTTCATTCAATTTCATTACACCCAAGCCTAGTCGAACCTATATCATGCTCATAACAGCCCACATTTTTCATTTATTCACACTTTTACTACTCATTTTAGAACTTTTACAAACAAGTCCTTTTAAGCATTTTTACCTAAAATCACTTAGCAAAAGTCGTTTAACAATAAACAAACATGTATTTTCTACCATCAAATGTCAAAATACATACATGTTCAACATGGGTAAAATTTTAGAATTTGACGTCTATTCAAATTGGTGGTAGAAATAGATAGATCATGTTACAAGGATTTCAAAAACATAAAAATCATCAAAAACGGGGATAGAACGGACTTACAATCGAGCTTGAAAGCTTGAAAAACCCTAGCCATGGTTTCCCTTTGTACAATTCAGCCGTGGGAGGAAGATGGACAAAAGTTGGCTTTTTAATTCATTTAATTACCATATTACTAAAATGTCCTTAATGAAAAACTTTAGAAACATACCAAACCATGTCTAATTTTGCCCACCAACTTAACCAATGATCAAATTACCATTCAAAGACTTCTAATTTAAAATTTCATAGCAATTGGACACCTTAAACATATAGAATTCAAGTTTTGCACTTTTCATAATTTAGTCCCTATAACTAAATTGAGTGCCCAAATGTTAAAATTTTTGAATGACATTTTCACAAAATCATTCCATAAAATTATAGACCATAAAAATATAATAAAAATGAAATTTTTTGAGTTAGATTTGTGGTTCGAAAACCACTGTTCCTACTAGACCCAAAATCGGGCTATTACATTAGTCATGGGGTTAAATCAGGTAAGACCATAGCTTGGTTGTGATAGAATTTGTATCCTGTCAGGACATTAACACAGTATGGTCCATTGGGGCATTAAACAAGGGTATACCACCGAGACGGTAATCATGAAAAAGGGGTTAGAAGGAAAAATGCAAGTGTTGGTGAATGGTAGCTAGCCAAGGAGTTTGAGGTATCCACTAAAAAAGGAAAAGGTAGTGATAACAAGAACAAGCTGCCCAAGCAGTAATCATAGAAGCTGGTTGGGCATGTAAGTGGTAACTCAACAAGATCCAAACATGGGAAATGGTGAATCAGTAGTGCTTGGTGTTAAGGAAAACAAAAGTAGGTCTATTCGAGGATCACAGATAAGGATCCACCATTAAAGGTCATTAGATGGCACTCAATGAAACTTTGTATGAGAAAAAGAGAGGTACCAATAAGGAGTATCCAAGCGACAAATATGTCTGTTAACACTATTCATCTTGGAGGGGAATCCATTGTGAGTATAACCACCGTAAAGTTAGTTCCATAGGGGACCATCATACAAGGGGAATTGTAAGTTTAAATGGACGTTGAGATAATAGTATGTTGGATACTATAGATCAAAATCGTTCCCCATAAACGAATATGTTTCTCCTTAAAAACAAGGTATAGCGAATTGGGTGGATTACATAGGAGTAATCCAAACAACATTGCAATCAAGTGTATAGTAGGGAAAAGAAAGGTAAAATAAGATTGAGTTGCTAATATGGTGTGGGGCTTACAGTGACAATAAATCCACCATACTAATATAAGATAAGAGAAACAATAAAAAATGAGTGTTGTATAAAAGAAGTTCTATTAAGGTTAGAGTGTACGATTGGACACACATTTAAGAAGAACGATGAGGGTACATCTCAACAAGATTCAAGATTTTAGAACTTCGAGTCAGGGTAAAGGTTAGTATTGGTACATGCCCAGATCATGTAGGTAAAGTGAGAATCCAACAAGATGACAAAACATTAGGAAACCACCAAAACCCTGTTGACGTGACATAAGCTTGACCAAGAACTTATAATACTAGTGGTCGAACCACCAAGAAAGAAAGGTAGAAGGCATATAAGAGTTCGCCAGTCCATATAAGGCATGAAATTTAGAGTCAAATAGGGAGTTGATGTAACGCCCCTTACCCGTGTCTGACGTTGGGATAGGATACGAGGCATTACCGAGCTTAAACAAAAACCTTTATACAAAATCGGCTATAAAATTTCATTCAATTTAACATTCCTCATTCACATACAAATCACCCCTTATATGGGCCCACAAGGCCCAAAACATACATTGAGAATTGTTTGGGACTAAATTGAGAACTTAAGAAACTTTAAGAAGACAGAGAAAATTTTTCATCAAAACAGGGATCACACGTCCGTGTGGCTTGGGACACGCCCATATGGGTAGGCCGTGTGGTCACATACGCCCGTGACCTTAGCCTGTGTGACTCTCTGTTTATGACATCATTAACAAAATTGGGTCACACGGCCAAGTCACACGCCAATTTGCTTAGGCTATGTGGCGAATTAAATTCTGAAAAGTAAATGCAAACTTTACATGCCATGGGCACACGCCCATGTCCCGGTGTAATACCCCAAAAATTACTACAGTAAAAAAAAATAAGATATTATCCTTGATATAGTTAAGTAAGGAAATAAAGTGACAAAAAGGAAAATTTTGGATTATGTCAACATTGGGAAGTATATTATGATATATTACATTATTAATTCAAGAAAGGACTAAATTGTAAAAGTGAGAAAAGTTTTATTGCCCAAGAGTAATACTCAAAGATTGAGGTTAAAGTGCAAATATAAAAAAGTTGAAGGACCAATAGTATAAATATTTTAGGGGTGGAATAATCTAGAAACTAAGGAAAATGGATGAATTAGGACCAAATTGAATAGGTGAAGAATTATAAGGGACTAAATTTGTGACATCCTAAAAAAAATTATATGTTGCATAATTTTGGTGCTTAGTTAGTGAATGATTAAATTTATGTGTTTAATATATTCTTGAGAAGGCTCGGGATTTATTCAGAATTAGAATAAATTTTAGTAATGAGTTGAAACACCCCAAACCCGCCCACGAGCCCGGACCGAATCTGGCATGTTTCTAGAGAAAAACCATTCAGAACTTATTTGAACTTTGCCAAATTTTGTGTGTTTTTGAAGAACAGTTGATTTGGTGTCAAAACATTTAACATTTATTTTTAAGAAAAGTTACTTAAACTTTAAATTGATAAAAATCGTATCCTACTACAATAATTTTAAAATGCATGCTTAAACAGTTTCATACTAGTGGCCTTGTTACATCAAAGGAAACCGAAATAAATCCAAAACATAAACATTAAAAACTAATAAAAATAAAATAGTCTCTGAGCTGAGCATGGCCACCACTGAGCTCCTGCCAACCCGGTCCATTACTGAGTGTCACCTGAAAAATATCCCACAAAGGGGTGAGTCAAACTTACTCAGTGTATAACCACCAACACAAACTCTCAATCAATTTAGGCATGTCAAATCATACATATAAAACATATATAATCAATGATGCAAACCCGAACCCAAACATAGATAACCATCCGCTACACATCACCCGTACCAACCATCACACCGTGGGGACTACTAAGTCGACCCTCCATCCACTACACATCATCGAAGGCAGTCGCTGCAAATGACTTGCACATCGCCTTATAAATTAGTGGCATAGCCACAGATAATATTTTGTGGCGTAAGTCACCACATTCGATTCGTGACATGAGTCACCACATTCGAGATATTGTGGTATAAACCACGAGATCACTTCCCTTTTCATATCACCCATATGACCCATGTCATACAATTCATGCCAATAGCTTATCTTATGCCTTATTCACATTCGTTCTGAGTTTCACATGTGTGCCATATGAGATATTCATAATATTATAACCACAGTAGTAGTAGGTTAACGTGCACGAGTACTTTGTACCATTGCATGGTACCCTTAGCCACATTTTACATATTCTTATTAACACATTTATTAAAACATTACCATAAATCTATTAAGACTTAGGGTTAGGGCTACACACCTGATTTACTTAACGAGTTCACTGAAATCCCAAAAATCCCGATCTAATGCTTTAGATCCTTAGTTCCTACATTCGCGCCAATCACTTAGTGTTTTAGCAAAAAGCCTTTCGGCTAAATAATCAAATCCCGAAGGATTATTGCAACCAAAATCCTTACCTTGCTGCCGATTTGATTACTAATCAAATCTCAAAACTTTGTGATGTTCCCTCTTGCAATCGGCTAGACACTAAATCACTTAACTAGTTAGTTTTTAACTTTTCGAATAAATACAAAATAGATCTGAAACACCAAATACGGCCTTGACCGAATATCATGTGTACTTACCTTGCTATTTTAAATCCCAAAAGTGGTTACTTGCTTTGAAGTTGTCGAAATCCCTACTTGTCAATTGTTAGAATCGGTTTTAATACATGGAAACTATGAAGATGGCCCTTGGCCGAATATTCACTTACCTTGTTTGACTAGATCCCGAATTTAACCCTTGCTCTTGATGATGCCGAAATTCCTATAGGCATGTGTTAGATCCAAACCATCATTTAAACACAATAAATGGCCTTCAGCCCAAAACCACACTCGTTTACCTTAGATCTAGAAATCCCGAAGAACTCCTCCTTGTAGTCAGAAAAAACCAAATCCCGAAACCCCTTCATTGTTTCGGCCAAAGAATAGTAAAAGAGATTAGATTCCAACTTTCGGCTAAAATAAAAAGGAATAAACGACAATAGCAGAATCCTTACCCTTACAAAAATTGACAGCACTCCTGCTTGACACCACAGAAGGATTCGGCTATAGGCTAAATGTTGATCAACAAGTTTCGGCTTTTGAGAGTTTAATGAACCAATCGACTAGGAGTCCCTTGAGTATTCGGCTTTTGAGTTTGAAGAAAGAAGAAGAAGATTGATGATGGAGATTCGACTAGAACACAGGGTATTTGGCTTTGACAAAATAAAAGAGAAGAGAGGATATTTGCTAGAGAATACGGCAGAGGCACAAAAGAAAGAATAATGGCCTTACTCTCCTTCCTTGGCCGAAAATCACCTCAAAAGAGTCCCTAGGCCGGCCACCTCTCTTCCCTCTCTCCCTTATCCCTTGATCCCCCCTCCTTAGCCGAATCCTCAACACTCTAACCCCATCTATACTTCCTCCCTCCAGAGTCCACATGCCGTCCACTACCTCCCCTTCTTGCTGCAAAATAAAACTCCAAAAGTGCTCTCCTTGCTACTCGAACCTAGGCCTTCTTTGAACTGCTTGTGGTGTCACCTCCTAGGGCTTTAAGTGGCGCCTCCTTGCCACTTTAACAAGCCCATTTGTTTGTCTAATTATTTACTACAATTGTTCTTAAGGCCAATCAAGCTTAGCTCCCCTTTAATACCTAAAAATCTGATATTTTCTAAGGCATTTACCTACACTTTGAAGTTCTCAAAAATTCATACAACACATTCAAACACACATAGGCATGCTATTTCATACAATTAAGCAATAATGTACAAGCCCTAATTCTAGGATATTACAGTTCTACCCTCTTAAAAATAATTTTGACCTCGAAATTACCTGGCTATAATAGGTTGGGGTATTGCTGTCGCATTGCTTCTTCCGGCTCCCAAGAAGCTTCCTCCGATCCATGATTACGCCATAACACTTTGACCAGAGGGACTGACTTCCTCCGAAGCACCTTCACATCTCGTTCCAAAATCTGAATCGGCTCTTCCTCATAGGACAGATCTGATCTCATCTCCACCTCCTCAACCGGAATTATATGAGTTGGATTCGATCGGTAACGATGTAGCATCAAGACATGGAATACATCGTGCATCTGCTGCAATTCCGAAGGCAACTCCAACTGGTATGCCACTGGTCCAACTCGCTTCAATACCCGATAAGGTCCTATAAACCTGAGGCTTAACTTTCCTTTGCGACCAAATCTCATCACCTTATTCTAAGGCGACACCTTAAGAAACACATAGTCTCCCACAGCAAACTCAATCTCCTCCTGCTTGAGATCTGCATAAGACTTTTGTCGGTCAGATGCCTCCTTCAACCGTGCTCGAATTACCTTAACCTTTTCCTCAGATTCTGCCACCATCTCTGGACCCAACACTCGACGTTCCCCTAATTCCGTCCAACATGTGGGAGTGTGACACTTCCATCCATATAGTGCTTCGTGCGGTGCCATCTGAATGCTTGCCTGATAGCTGTTATTGTAAGCAAATTCTGCTAAAGGCAAATATTCTTTCCAACTTCCTCTGAAGTCTATCACACAACCCCTCAACATATCCTCTAACACTTGGATCACTTGCTCAGATTGGCCATCCAACTGCGGATGGAATGCCGTACTGAAATCCAATCTGGTACCCAAAGCTTGATGTAGTGCCATCCAAAACTGAGATGTAAACCTCGGATCCCTATCCGAGATAATCGATACTGGCACTCCGTGCAGCCTCACGATCTCAGCTACATATAACCTTGCCAATTTTTGTAGGGAATAGTCAACTCGCACGGGAATGAAATGTGTGGACTTTGTTAATCGGTCCACTATCACCCATACCGAGTCGTTCTTAGTAGGGGCAAGGGGAAGCCCACTAACGAAGTCTATGGTAATTCTCTCCCACTTCCATTGTGGAATCTGTATTGGCTGAAGCAACCCTGACAGAACTTGGTGTTCAGCCTTAACTTGCTGACACGTCAATCACTTGCCAACAAATTCTGTAACTTCCCGTTTAAGACCAGGCCACCAAAACTGTTCCCTTTGATCTCTATACAACTTACTACCTCCAGGATGCATAGCATAAGGACTACTATGAGATTCCTGAAGAATTCTCCACCTTAACTCCTCGTTCTTCGGCATACAGACCTTACCCTGGAAACACAATACTCCATCGCCATTAATACCATAGTCCTTCAACTCCCCACTCTGCACTTGTCGTAGCTTAGCACTTAGATCATCATCAGCCAACTGTCCCTCTTTCACCTCATTTAGCCATGTCGGCTTAACTTGCAATTCTGCCAATAAACTTTCATCGTCATACAAGCTAAGGTGTGCAAACATTGCCCTCACATCCGACACTACTTTCCGACTTAGGGCATCTGCCACCACATTCACCTTACCCGGGTGATACTCTATATAACAATCATAATCCTTCAATAATTCCACCCACCTTCGATGTCTCAAGTTCAGCTCTTTCTAAGTCAGTAAATACTTCAGACTCTTGTGGTCCGTGTAGATCACTGACTTTTCTCCATATATGTAGTGCCTCCACACTTTAAGAGCAAAGACCACTGCTGCCAATTCCAAGTAGTGCCTCGGGTAGTTAACCTCATGTGGCCTTAATTGTCGAGATGCATAAGAAACTACCTTCCCGTCTTGCATAAGGACACCTCCCAATCCTACATGGGAAGCATCACAGTACACCACAAAATCCTTCCCTGCCTCAGGCTGAATCAAAAATGGAGCTTCAGTCAAGACTCTCTTAAGCTTCTCAAAACTCTTCTGTTGCTTATCAGTCCATACAAAAGGTACCTCCTTCCTTAGCAACTTCATCAAAGGTGCTGCGATCGACGAGAACCCTTCTACAAACCTTCTATAATAGCCTGCCAATCCCAAGAAGCTACGATCCTCCGCCACAGACTTGGGTGGTTTCCAATCCAATACTTCCTCAATCTTTCAAGGATCCACCCTTATTCCTTCAGTAGATACCACATGTCCTAAAAACGTAAATTCCTTCAGCCAAAATTTGCACTTGCTGAACTTGGCATATAACTTTTTCTCTCTTAACACTTGCAACACGACTCGGAGGTACTCATCATGTTCTTCCTCAGACTTAGAGTACACCAAAATATCGTCTATGAACACAACAACGAACTGGTCCAAATAGGGTTGGAAAACCCGGTTCATCATGTCCATGAACGCGGCTGGGGCATTTGTCAATTCGAACGGCATTACCAAGAACTCATAATGCCCGTACCTTCTTCGAAAAGCTGTCTTATGGATATCAGCTGCTTTCACCTTAAGCTGATGTTATCCAGACCTTAGATCTATCTTTGAAAAAACTGCGGCCCCCTTAAACTGATCGAACAAGTCGTTTATTCTTGGCAAAGGGTACTTGTTCTTGATGGTCAGCTTATTCAACTGGCGATAATCTATGCACATGCGCATAGTTCTGTCCTTCTTCTTCACAAACAAGACCGGTGCTCCCCGTGGAGACACACTGGGTCGGATAAACCCACGATCAAGCAACTCTTGGATTTGAGCCTTGAGCTGAACCAACTCCTTCGGTGCCATTCTGTATGGGGAAATTGACACAGGAGCTGTTCTTAGCAGCAAATCAATTCCGAACTCCACCTCCCTATCCAGGGGTATTCTAGGTAATTCATCCGAAAAGACATCCATAAATTCTCTTACGGTTCTAACTCCACTAACGCCCTTCTTTTGCATCCAACGACTAACGAAGGCCAAAATGCCTTGCACCCTTTTGAACCATCTTATCGACCTTTAAGCGAGACTACATTAGACAAGTAGTTTCTTCTTTCTCCTATCATAATTATTTCCTCGTCTTTCGGGTCCTTAATTCCATTCTCTTAGCTGCACAGTCCAATATAGCCCGACGTTCTTCTAGCCAATCCATACCAAGTATGAGATCAAATTCTCCGAAGGGTAGTTCCATCAAGTCGGCAGGGAATACCACTCCCTGAAGCTCTAGAGGTACACTCTAAAATATCTTATTCACCACTACAATTTGTCCTAATGGGCTCACTACAGTCATCTCCCTATTAGATAGTTCAGAGGCTATGCCTAGTGTTTCAGCTACTCTACATACAACATAAGAGTGGGTAGAGCCAACATCTATTAAAGCAATGTAAGGTTTGCGAAATATAAGGAACGTACCGGTTATGACGTCCGGTGCGTCTCCATCCTCCCTCCGGTGGACTACATACACTAGGCCCGACTGTCTTGCCTCTGTATTACCAACACCTCTGCCCGGTGTTCCTTGTCCTCTACCAGAACAATTACCTCTACCAACTGGACCACGGCCCCGCTGAGGCTGCTGTCCACCTCTTCCAGCCTGGTTAGGACCCTGACTTACTGGTCGGCCCCCTTCTGTTCTCATAGGACAGTCCTTAATCATGTGGTCCTTGGACTCGCACTTAAAACATCCCCCTGTCTTCTTCCAACACTCTCCTAGATGCATCCTTCCACAATGAGCACAAGTACGATACTGCCCTCCGGTAGTAGCCTGCTGACCTCGTGGCCCATCAACTCTAGACCTCTTTTGCACATTCTCAGAAGACCCTGCTGATCCAAAACCTCTCTTTTGCCTGTTTCAATCCGTATTCTGTCTCACAGAGTCCTTAATCCCTTCGGCTACCTTAGCCTTTTCCACCAACACGGCAAACTCTCGCTCCTGCTGTGGAGCTATTAACAACCTCAAATCATCCCTCAGTTCGTCCTCAAACTAGACACATCGCTCATGTTTCGTAGCCACTATACCTAGAGCATATCGGCTCAACCTTAGAAATTTTGCCTCG
Source organism: Gossypium rotundifolium (assembly GCA_025506655.1). NCBI lineage: Eukaryota > Viridiplantae > Streptophyta > Magnoliopsida > Malvales > Malvaceae > Gossypium > Gossypium rotundifolium. Next base: position 113,587,685 of record CP106729.1, read on the forward strand.
TACTTCGCTATGGACTTATTTCCCTGAACAGCCTTAAAAACGCCTTCCTCTGGCATCAACAAAACTAGTTCCAATGTACTTCTTCTAATATGCCGCCTTAAAATATTCCCAAGTAAGATCATCAGTGGCAGCACCATCCCGAACCATGAGCCACCATTGGTATGACTCATCACGGAGTAGCGACACTACCCCTTTCAGTTTCTCCTCGGCAGTCAGGTCTAAATCGTCCATAATTTGTTCCGTCCCCTCTAACTAATACTCAGCCGTATTGGGCGCCACACCAGATACTCCACGGAAAAACTCAGCTCCATTGGCTCGAAGTTGCTCAGGTACTGACTTTCGAGCTCCCATGCCTCCACCTGCTCCAGCCACCCTTTCCGGGACTCATGAGATCGCTTTGTGATATCGCATCATCCCCGTCGATCCTCGATATTCCACATCAGCGGCTGGTGGTGGTGGCATTTCATTTTTAGACCCTTTTTCAGACCTAACGAGCTCCGACACGGTCATTCAGCCTCTACCACGGCCACGCATGTTACGACTACGTCCCCTAGAATTCATGCTTCCAAATCGTGTTTATCTGATTAAAGAATTTTATGACTTAGTTTTGTTCTACTGATTTATCACGAACAGCCTTATGTTTAATAGTTCTAAGGAGTAGTTCATTCGATTTCATACATATACAGTCTCAATTCATTCATTCAATCACATTCATGAACTTGTATTCATTCTGAGAAAAAAATGTTGTAGTTGTCATTGTTTGTTGTTTCCACTACCTGTGGGTATTTTGTAATTTTTATCCTATAGGGTATTTTGATAATTTTCCCAAATTAGGGTATTTTAAAATTTCACAAGGTAGAGATTGTTGGTATATAAATATATATTTTTTCAAAATTGAGATACTTGGTAGGAAAATTCCAAGGGTAAAATGGTAATTTTATAAAGCGAGGGTATTTTGTAATTTTTCAAACAGGGCATTTCGGTAATTTTTGCAAAATATGGTTCTGGTGACTTTTCAAAACAAGGGTATTTTAGAAATTTTAATTTTGAGGTACTTTGGTAACTTTCCACTTGAGGTATTTTGGTCATTTGTACAAGTTAGGGTAATTGGGTCAATTTGCAAATTAGGGGTATTTTGGTCATTTTTTTAAAATGAGTGTACTTCTGGAATTTTAAAATCACGGTTTGTCTTTAGAATTTCACAAAATAAGGTGACGTGTCCCTTTCGGGTTTTAGTTATTGAGTTTAGCCTGCGACTGAGTCCTCTTGATTAGGGTGAACCGTCACTACGCACCAGGTAGGATTCGAGCGGTGAGGAGGTGAGTCACTAGGAATGCTTAAATACCAAGCTCCCACTAAATCCAATCCTAGACATGCGCACAACGGTTGCCACACCTTTAACTCGGTGACTCAGACATAGGTTTGTTTGGTTAGACTTTAAGTTTTATGCATTTCGGTGTTGAAGTAGACTAATCCTAGGGTTTAATTCCTAATTCACTAATCTACGTCCCTATAAGTCCCACATACAAATCACAAAAGAGTTAGGAGTACTTACCTGGTGGACTTCGGGCCGGAGACTCAGGGGCTATGCCAGAAAACCTGCTCATTTCATAGACAAATCCCATTTCAAAAGAAAGAAAACGTTTTGGGCCCTAAAAGCCCTCAAGGTCGAGTTTTGAACCGGGCTTTGATACCAAGCTGAAACACCCCAAACTCGACCCACGAGCCCTGACCGGATCTGGCATGCTTCTAGAGAAAAACCATTCAGAACTTATTTGAACTTTGTCAAATTTTGTGTGTTTTTGAAGAACAGTTGATTTGGTGTCAAAACATTTAACATTTATTTTTAAGAAAAGTTACTTAAACTTTAAATTGATAAAAATCATATCCTACTACAATAATTTCAAAATGCATGCTTAAACAGTTTCATACTAGTGGCTTTGTTAGATCAAAAGAAACCCGAAATAAATCCAAAACTTAAATATTAAAAACTAATAAAAAAATAGTCTCTGAGCTGAGCATGGCCACCACTGAGCTCCTGCAGGCCAGTCCATTCTTGAGTGTCACTGAAAAATATCCCACAGCGGGTGAGTCAAATGAACTCGATGTATAACCACCAACACAAACTCTCAATCAATTTAGGCATGTCAAATCATACATATAAAACATATATAATCAATGATGCAAACTCGAACCCAAACATAGATAACCATCCGCTACACATCACCCGTACCAACTATCACACCGTGGGGACTACTAAGTCGACCCTCCAATCCACTACACATCATCGAAGGCAGTCGCTGCAGACGACTTGCACATCGCCCTTATAAATTCGTGGCATAGCCACCAGATAATATTTTGTGACGTAAGTCACCACATTCAGATTTCGTGACATGAGTCACCACATTCAGATATTGTGGTATAAACGACCAGATCACTTCCCCTTTTCATATCGCCCATATGCCCCATGTCATACAATTCATGCCAATAGCTTATCTTATGCCTTATTCACATTCGTTCTGAGTTTCACATGTGTGCCATAATAGATATTCATAATATTATAACCACGATAGTAGTAGGTTAACGTACGAGTACTTTGTACCATTGCATGGTACCCTTAGCCACATTTACATATTCTTATTAACACATTTATTAAAACATTACCATAAATCTATTAAGACTTAGGGTTAGGGCTACACTTTGATTTACTTAACGAGTTCACTGAAATCCCAAAAATCCCGATCTAATGCTTTAGATCCTTAGTTCCTACATTCGCGCCAATCACTTAGTGTTTTAGTAAAAAGCCTTTCGGCTAAATAATCAAATCCCGAAGGATTATTGCAACCAAAATCCTTACCTTGCTACCGATTTGATTATTAATCAAATCCCAAAACTTTGTGATGTTCCCTCTTGCAATCGGCTAGACACTAAATTACTTAACTAGTTAGTTTTTAACTTTTCAAATAAATACAAAATAGATCTGAAACACCAAATATGGCCTTGGCCGAATATCATATGTACTTACCTTGCTATTTTAAATCCCAAAAGTGGTTACTTGCTTTGAAGTTGTCGAAATCCCTACTTGTCAATTGTTAGAATTGGTTTTAATACATGGAAACTATGAAGATGGCCCTTGGCTGAATATTCACTTACCTTGTTTGACTAGATCCGAATTTAACCCTTGCTCTTGATGATGCGAAATTCCTATAGGCATGTGTTAGATCAAACTATCATTTAAACACAATAAATGGCCTTGATTTAAAACCACACTCGTTTACCTTAGATCTAGAAATCCCGAAGAACTTCTCCTTGTAGTCGGAAAAAACCAAATCCCGAAACCCCTTCATTATTTCGGCCAAAGAATAGTAAAAGAGATTAGATTCCAACTTTCGGCTAAAATAAAAAGGAATAAACGACAACTATAGAATCCTTACCCTTACTAAAATCGACAGCACTCCTACTTGACACCACAGAAGGATTCGGCTATAGGCTAAATGTTGAGAAACAAGTTTCGGCTTTTGAGAGTTTAATAAACCAATCGGCTAGGAGTCCCTTGAGTATTCGGCTTTTGAGTTTGAAGAAAGAAGAAGAAGATTGATGATGGAGATTCAGATAGAACACAGGGTATTTCGGCTTTGACAAAATAAAAGAGAAGAGAGGATATTTGCTAGAGAATTCGGCAGAGGCACAAAAGAAAGAATAATGGCCTTACTCTCCTTCCTTGGTCGAAAATCACCTCAAAAGAGTCCCTAGGCCGGCCACCTCTCTTCCCTCTCTCCCTTATCCCTTGATCCCCTCCTCCTTAGCCGAATCCTCAACACTCCAACCCCATCTATACTTCCTCCCTCTAGAGTCCACATGCCGTCCACTACCTCCCCTCTAAGCTGCAAAATAAACCTCCAAAAGTGCTCTCATTGCTACTCGAACCTAGGCCTCCTTTGAACTGCTTGTGGTGTCACCTCCTAGGGCTTTAAGTGGCGCCTCCTTGCCATTTTAACAAGCCCATTTGTTTGTCTAATTTTCACTACAATTGTTCTTAAGGCCTATCAAGCTTAGCTCCCCTTTAATACCTAAATATATGATATTTTCTAAGGCATTTACCTACACTTTGAAGTTCTCAAAAATTCATACAACACATTCAAACACACATAGGCATGCTACTTCATACAATTTAGCAATAATGTACAAGCCCTAATTCCAGGATATTACAGTTCTACCCCCCTTAAAAATAATTTTGACCTCAAAATTACCTGGCTAGAATAGGTTGGGGTATTGCTGTCGCATTGCTTCTTCCAGCTCCCAAGAAGCTTCCTCATATCCATGATTACACCTTAACACTTTGACCAGAGGGACCGACTTCCTCCGAAGCACCTTCACATCTCGTTCCAGAATCTGAATTGGCTCTTCCTCATAGGACAGATCTGGTCTCATCTCCACCTCTTCAATCGGTATTATATGAGTTGGATCCGATCGGTAACGGCGTAACATTAAGACATGGAATACATCGTGCATCTGCTACAATTCTGAAGGCAACTCCAACTGGTATGCCACTGGTCCAACTCGCTTCAATACCCGATAAGGTCCTATAAACCTGGGGCTTAACTTTCCCTTGCGACCAAATCTCATCACCTTCTTCCAAGGCGACACCTTAAGAAACATATAGTCTCTCACAGCAAACTCAATCGCCTTCGCTTGAGATCTACATAAGAATTTTTTCGGTCAGATGCCTCCTTCAACCGTGTCTGAATTACCTTAACCTTTTCCTCGGATTCTGCCACCATCTTTGGACCCAACACTCAACGTTCCCTAATTCCGTCCAACATGTGGGAGTGCGACACTTCCGTCCATACAGTGCTTCGTACGGTGCCATCTGAATGCTTGCCTGATAGCTATTATTGTAAGCAAATTCTGCTAAAGGCAAATATTCTTCCCAACTTCCTCTGAAGTCTATCACACAACCCCTCAGCATATCCTCTAACACTTAGATCACTCGCTCAGATTGGCCATCCAACTGCGGATGAAATACCGTACTAAAATCCAATCTGGTACCCAAAGCTTGATGTAGCGCCTTCTAAAATCGAGACGTAAGCCTCGGATCCCTATCCGAGATAATCGACACCGGCACTCCGTGCAGCCTCACGATCTCAGCTACATATAACCTTGCCAATTTTTGTAGGGAATAGTCAACCCGCACGTGAATGAAATGTGTGAACTTTGTCAATCGGTCCACTATCACCCATACCAAGTCCTTCTTAGTAGGCGTAAGGGGAAGCCCACTAACGAAGTCCATGGTAATTCTCTCCCACTTCCACTGCGGAATCTGTATTGGCTGAAGCAACCCTGACGGAACTTGGTGTTCAGCCTTAACTTGCTGACACGTCAAGCACTTGCCAACAAATTTCGTAACTTCCCGTTTAAGACCAGGCCACCAAAACTGTTCCCTTAGATATCTATACAACTTACTACCTCCAGGATGCATAGCATAAGGACTACTATGCGATTCCTGAAGAATTCTCTGCCTTAACTCCTCATTCTTCGGCATACAGACCTTACCCTTGAAACACAATACTCCATCGCCATTAATACCATAATCCTTCAACTCTCCACTCTGTAATTGCCGTAGCTTAGCACTTAGATCATCATCAGCCAACTGTCCCTCTTTCACCTCATTCAGCCATGTCGGCTTAACTTGCAATTCTGCCAATAAACTTTGGTCGTCATACAAGCTAAGGTGTACAAACATTGCCCTCAGATCCGACACTACTTTCTAACTTAGGGTATCTGCCACCACATTCGCCTTACCAGGGTGATACTCTATAGAACAACCATAATCCTTCAATAATTCCACCCACCTTCATTGTCTCAGGTTCAGCTCTTTTTGAGTCAGCAAATACTTCAGACTCTTGTGGTCCGTATAGATCACTGAGTTTTCTCCATATAAGTAGTGCCTCCACACTTTAAGAGCAAAGACCACTGCTGCTAATTCCAAGTCGTGCGTCGAGTAGTTAACCTCATGTGGCCTTAATTATCGAGATGCATAAGCAACTACCTTCCCGTCTTGCATAAGGACACCTCCCAATCCTGCATGGGAAGCATCACAGTACACCACAAAATCCTTCCCTGCCTCAGGCTGAATCAAAACTGGAGCTTCAGTCAAGACTCTCTTAAGCTTCTCAAAACTCTCCTATTGCTTATCAGTCCATACGAAAGGTACCTCCTTCCTTAGCAACTTTGTCAAAGGTGCTGCGATCGATGAAAACCCTTCTACAAACCCTCTATAATAGCCTACCAATCCCAAGAAGCTACGAACCTCCGCCACAGACTTGGGTGGTTTCCAATCCAATACTGCCTCAATCTTCCGAGGATCCACCCTTATTCCTTCAATAGATACCACATGTCCTAAAAACATAACTTCCTTCAGCCAAAATTCGCACTTGCTGAACTTGGCATATAACTTTTTCTCTCTTAACACTTGCAACACGACTCGGAGGTGCTCATCATGTTCTTCCTCAGACTTAGAGTACACCAAAATATCGTCTATGAACACAACAACGAACTGGTCCAGATAGGGTTGGAAAACCCGGTTCATCATGTCCATGAATGCGGCTGGGGCATTTGTCAATCCGAACGGCATTACCAAGAACTCATAATGCCCGTACCTTCTTCGAAAAGCTGTCTTATGGATATCAACTGCTTTCACCTTAAGCTGATGATATCCAGACCTTAGATCTATCTTTGAAAAAACTGCGGCCCCCTTAAGCTGATCGAACAAGTCGTCTATTCTTGGCAAAGGGTACTTGTTCTTGATGGTCAGCTTATTCAACTGACGATAATCTATGCACATGCGCATAGATCTATCCTTCTTCTTCACAAACAAGACCGGTGCTCCCCATGGAGACACACTGGGTCGGATAAACCCACGATCAAGCAACTCTTGGATTTGAGCCTTCAGCTCAACCAACTCCTTTGGTGCCATTCTGTACGGGGCAATTGACACAGGCAGAGTTCTTGGCAGCAAATCAATTTCGAACTCCACCTCCCTATCCGGGGGTTTTCCAGGTAATTCCTTCAGAAAGACATCCACAAATTCTCTTACGGTTCTAACTCTACTAACGCCCCCTTCTTTTGCATGCAATGTACTAACGAAGGCAAAAAATGCCTAGCACCCTTTCCGGAACATCTTATCAGCCTTTAAAGCAGAGACTACATTAGACAAGTAGTTTCTTCTTTCACCTATCATAATTATTTCCTCGTCCTCTGGGGTCCTTAATTCCATTCTCTTAGCTGCACAATCCAATATAGCCCGATGTTCCACTAGTCAATCCATACCAAGTATGAGATCAAATTCTCCGAAGGGTAGTTCCATCAAGTCGATAGGGAATACCACTCCCTAAAGCTCTAGAGGTACACTCCGAAATATCTTATTCACCACTACAGTTTGTCCTAATGGGCTCACTACAGTCATCTCCCTATTAGATAGTTCAGAGGCTATGCCTAGTGTTTCAGCTACTCTACATGCAACATAAGAGTGGGTAGAGCCAACATCTATCAAAGTAATATAAGGTTTGCCAAATATAAGAAACGTACCGGTTATGACGTGTGGTGCGTCTCCATCCTCCCTCTGGCGGACTGCATACACTAGGCCCAACTGTCTTGCCTCTGTACTACCAACACCTCTGCCCAGTGTTCCCCGTCCTCTACCAGAACAATTACCTCTACCAACCAGACCACGGCCCCGCTGAGGCTGCTGTCCACCTCTTCTACCCTGGTTAGGACCCTGACTTACTGGTCGGCCCCTTCTGTTCTCATAGAACAGTCCTTAATCATGTGGTCCTTGGACCCGCACTTAAAACATCCCCCTGTCTTCTTCCAACACTCTCCTAGATGCATCCTTCCACAATGAGCACAAACGACATCGCCCCAGTGGCGACCTCACCGACCTCGTGGCCCATCAACTCTAGACCTCTTTTGCACATTCTCAAAAGACCCTGCTAATCCAAAAACACTCTTTTGCCTGTTCCAATCCGTATTCTGCCTCACAGAGTCCTTAATCCCTTCGGCTACCTTAGCCTTCTCCACCAACACGGCAAACTCTCGCTCCTACTGTGGAGCTATTAACAACCTCAAATCATCCCTCAGTCCGTCTTTAAACCGGACACATTGCTCATGTTTTGTAGCCACTATACCTCGATCATATCGGCTCAACCTTAGAAATTCTGCCTCGTACTTCGCTACGGACTTACTTCCCTGAACTAGCCTCAGAAATGCCTTCCTCTGCGCATCAACATAACTAGTTCCAATGTCCTTCTTCTGATATGCCGCCTTAAAATATTCCTAAGTAAGATCATCAGCGACAGCACCATCCCGAGCCGTGAGCCACCATTGGTATGACTCATCACGGAGTAGTGACACTACCCCTTTCAGTTTCTCCTTGGCAGTCAGGTCCAAATTGTCTATAATCCATTCCGTCGCCTCTAACTAATACTCAGCCGTATTGGGTGCCACACCAGATACTCCACGAAAAAACTCAGCTCCATTGGCTCGAAGTCACTCAAGTACCGACTTTCGAGCTCCCATGCCTCCACCTGCTCCAGCCACCCTTTCCAGGACTCGCAGCATCGCCTGTGATACTGCATCATCCCCCGTCTGATCCTGATATTCCACATCAGCGATTGGTGGTGGTGGCATTTCATTTTTGAACCCTTTTCCGGACCTAACGGGCTCCGACACGGTCATTCGGCCTCTACCACGGCCACGCACGTTACGACTACGTCCCCTAGAATTCATGCTTCGAATCGCATTTATCTGATTAAAGAATTGTATGAATTAGTTTTGTTCCACTGATTTATCACGAACAGTCTTATGTTTAATAGTTCTAAGGAATAGTTCTTTCGATTTCATACACATACAGTCTCAATTCATTTATTCAATCACATTCATGAACTTGCGTTCATTACATAAAAAAAATATTGTAGTTGTCATTGTTTGTTGTTTCCACTACCTAGGGGTATTTTCATAATTTTTATACTATAGGGGTATTTTGGTAATTTCCCAAATTAGGGTATTTGAAAATTTCACAAGGTAGAGATTTTTGGTATATAAATATATTTTTTTTTTCAAAATTGAGATACTTGGTAGGAAAATTTCAAGGGTAAAATGATAATTTTATAAACTGAAGGTATTTTTGTAATTTTTCCAACCAGGGCATTTCGGTAATTTTTTGCAAAATATGGTTCCTGGTGACTTTTCAAAACAAGGGTATTTTAGAAATTTTAATTTTGAGGGTACTTTAGTAACTTTCCACACTGAGGGTATTTTGGTCATTTGTACAAGTTAGGGGTAATTGGGTCAATTTGCAAATTAGGGGTATTTTGGTCATTTTTTTAAAACGAGGGTACTTGTGGAATTTTAAAATCACGGTTTGTCTTTAGAATTTCACAAAACAATGTGATGGGTCCCTTTCGGGTTTTAGTTATTGAGTTTAGCCTACGACTGAGTCCTCTTGATTAGGGTGAACCGTCACTACGCACCAGGTAGGATTCGAGCGGTGAGGAGGTGAGTCACTAGGAATGCTTAAATATCAAGCTCCCACTGAATCCAATCCTAGACATGTGCACAACGGTTGCCACACCTTTAACTCGGTGACTCAGACACAAGTTTGTTTGGTTAGACTTTAAGTTTTATGCATTTCGGTGTTGAAATAGACTAATCCTAAGTTTTAATTCCTAATTCACTAATCTACGTCCCTATAAGTCCCACATACAAATCACAAAAGAGTTAGGAGTACTTATCTGGTGGACTTCGGGTCGGAGACTCAGGTGCCATGCCAGAAAACCTACTCATTTCTTAGAAAAATCCCATTTCAAAAGAAAGAAAACATTTTGGGCCCTAAAAGCCCTCAAGGTCGAGTTTTGAACCGGGCTCTGATACCAAGCTAAAACACCCCAAACTCGGCCCACGAGCCCTAACCGGATCTGGCATGCTTCTAGAGAAAAACCATTCAGAACTTATTTGAACTTTGTCAAATTTTGTGTGTTTTTGAAGAACAGTTGATTTGGTGTCAAAACATTTAACATTTATTTTTAAGAAAAGCTACTTAAACTTTAAATTGATAAAAATCGTATCCTACTACAATAATTTTAAATTGCATGCTTAAACAGTTTTATACTAGTGGCCTTGTTACATCAAAGGAAACCCGAAATAAGTCCAAAACTTAAATATTAAAAAATAATAAAAATAAAATAGTCTCTGAGCTGAGCATGGCCACCACTGAGCTCCTGCCAACCCGGTCCATTACTGAGTGTCACCTAAAAAATATCCCACAACGGGGTGAGTCAAACGAACTCAGTGTATAACCACCAACATAAACTCTCAATCAATTTAGGCATGTCAAATCATACATATAAAACATATATAATCAAAGATGCAAACCCGAACCCAAACCTAGATAACCATCCGCTACACATCACCCGTACCAACCATCACACCATGGGGACTACTAAGTCGACCCTCCATCCGCTACACATCATCGAAGGCAGTCACTGCAGATGACTTGCACATCGCCCTTATAAATTCATGGCATAGCCACCAGATAATATTTTGTGACGTAAGTCACCACATTCAGATTTCATGACATGAGTCACCACATTCAGATATTGTGGTATAAACCACCAGATCACTTCCCCTTTTCATATCACCCATATGCCCCATGTCATACAATTCATGCCAATAGCTTATCTTATGCCTTATTCACATTCGTTATAGTTTCACATGTGTGCCATAATAGATATTCATAATATTATAACCACAGTAGTAGTAGGTTAACGTACCTGAGTACTTTGTACCATTGCATGGTACCCTTAGCCACATTTTACATATTCTTATTAACACATTTATTAAAACATTACCATAAATCTATTAAGACTTAGGGTTAGGGCTACACACCTGATTTACTTAACGAGTTCACTGAAATCCCGAAAATCCCAATCTAATGCTTTAGATCCTTAATTCCTACATTCGCGCCTTAGTTCCTACATTCGGGCCAATCACTTAGTGTTTTAGCAAAAAGCCTTTCGGCTAAATAATCAAATCCCGAAGGATTATTGCAACCAAAATCCTTACCTTCTGCCGATTTGATTACTAATCAAATCTGAAACTTTGTGATGTTCCTCTTGCAATCGGCTAGACACTAAATCACTTAACTAGTTAGTTTTGGCTTTTGAATAAATCTGAAATAGATCTGAAACACCAAATATGGCCTTGGCGAATATCATATGTACTTACCTTGCGATTTTAAATCTCGAAAGTGGTTACTTACTTTAAAGTTGTCGAAATCCCTACTTGTCAATTGTTAGAATCGGTTTTAATACATGGAAACTATGAAGATGGCCCTTGGCGAATATTCACTTACCTTGTTTGACTAGATCCTGAATTTAACCCTTGCTCTTGATGATGCCGAAATTCCTATAGGCATGTGTTAGATCCAAACCATCATTTAAACATAATAAATGGCCTTCAGCCCAAAACCACACTTGTTTACCTTAGATCTAGAAATCCCGAAGAACTCCTCCGTGTAGTCGGCAATAACTAAATCCCGAAACCCATTCATTGTTTCGGCCAAAGAATAGTAAAAGAGATTAGATTCCAACTTTCGGCTAAAAGAAAAAGGAATAAACGACAATAACAGAATCCTTACCCTTACTAAAATCGACACCACTCCTGCTTGACACCACAGAAGGATTCGACTATAGGCCAAATGTTGATCAACAAGTTTCGGCTTTTGAGAGTTTAATGAACCAATCGACTAGGAGTCCCTTGAGTATTCGGCTTTTGAGTTTGAAGAAAGAAAAATAAGATTGATGATGGAGATTCGGCTAGAACACAGGGTATTTCGTCTTTGACAAAATAAAAGAGAAGAGAGGATATTTGCTAGAGAATTCGACAGAGGCACAAAAGAAAGGATAATGGCCTTACTCTCCTTCCTTGGCCGAAAATCACCTCAAAAGAGTCCCTAGGCCGGCCACCTCTCTTCCATCTCTCCCTTATCCCTTGATCCCCTCCTCCTTAGCTGAATCCTCAACACTCCAACCCCATCTATACTTCCTCCCTCCAGAGTCCACATGCCGTCCACTACCTCTCCTCCTTGTTGCAAAATAAAACTCCAAAAGTGCTCTCCTTGCTACTCGAACCTAGGCCTCCTTTGAACTGCTTGTGGCATCACCTCCTAGGGCTTTAAGTGGAGCCTCCTTTCCACTTTAACAAGCCCTTTTTTGTGTAATTTTCACTACAATTGTTCTTAAGGCCTATCAAGCTTAGCTCCCCTTTAATACCTAGAAATTCGATATTTTCTAAGGCATTTACCTACACTTTGAAGTTCTCAAAAAATTCATACAACACATTTAAACACACATAGGTATGCTACTTCATACAATTAAGCAATAATGTACAAGCCCTAATTCCAGGATATTACATGAGTATTTTATTGAAGAGGAATCGGTAACCTTGTTGTTTAAGGAAATTAAGTGACAAAAGTTAGCATAAGTGAGCTAGTAGTAAAGTGGAGTTGGCGCAATGAGTGTTGCTTGAAGGAAGAGGTTCGAATCCCATGGTATGCATTTTGTGACTTTAATTTTTGCATTCTTCTAGCATGTGTCGGCCAAGCTCTATTTTTTGTAGGTTGGACTTTATATTTTTATGGCAAGATGGCTAATGGCTTAAGGTAAGAATTGAAGATAGGGAAAGGAATCATGAGCTTATAGTATGTAGGGGGACATAAGGCACTCTTTATGTGGTGTGTTTTGGAAAGTTTGGAATGGCCAAACTTTGTCCATGAACTTGGATGGTTTTGGGGGCTAGGGGGTGGCCGAATATTGTTGGAAGCATTGGTAAGGATGGTAGCAAGTTTGGTCACTTTCATTTTGGTCATTTTGTGCTTTTCACAAAAACATTTCTTTTCATCTTTCTCTCTTTAGCCGAATGCATTTTGTGTATTAGTGAAAATCTTGTTTTCTTCTTTTGGTCATTTCTTTTTTTTGACCATTTGGTCTAAATTTTGCCTAACCTCTCAAGTTCTTTTTCCCTAGTGCCGAAATCACCAAAACACAAAGGCCATTTTCTTTTTCTTTTCTTTCCCCCATGGCCGAATGGTGCTAACACCATTTTCTTCAATTTTATTCATAGCCGAATCTCCCTCTTCACATATATTTTCTTATTAATCATTCTTTCAACCTTCATTTTAATCAATCGGTAAGAACCCTCTTCGATTCTTTATTTTATTCTTTTACCGAATATACATATTGGTTTGAGAGGGTCTTTTGACCGAAAATAGCATCCTCTATCCCTTTCTCTTAGACAATCTTTTTCGTCTTTATAATGATAAAGAGAAGGTCAAAACTCGAAGTATTCGTAATCATCGTGAATCGCTAGGATTCGATTCAAAGTGTTAAGGTAAGGTTTCTATCAAGGACATCCATATTACTCAATTTTTTTCGTTAAAGATGGGTTACTAATCGATTTTATCTTAGGGACGTTATCGCTTGATTTTCAATTCCGTGAATGTAAGATTTCGTGGTAAGCTGATTTCACCCTTAAAACCTATGGACTTAATTTTTGAAATATTAGTTGGACTAATATTCTTTTGTCAATGGAGGCAAGCAAGATAGGGTCGAAAAGGGTGGTGAATAGTGTTCAGAAGAAGGGCAGATTCGCTATTCCCTCTAGATTCAAGCGAAGGGCTGTTTCAGCAATATGAGATTTTCCACCGGGTTGTGGACCCTCATCCGGGGAGAATCCATTATTCGAAGTTGTTTGTAGTTCGGAGCCATTAACTATTCGGGATTTTCCACCGAGTTGTGAACCGTCAACCGAGGAGAATCGACAAATAGTTGTTCGAGATTCCTAGGGTAAAAATCTAGATCGCCTACTTTAGCATAGATTTATTTTAAGTGTTAGTATTCTAATCGAGCGTGATACGTATTTAGGTATCGACGATCGGGAAAGTGTAGTCCTCACCGTAATCAGGTGTGTAATCTCACACCGTATTTCATGGGTAGATGTTTAAATCATGTTAGTGATAAATCGTTTGATTTAATCACATCTTGGTGAAATCGGGTAAAATGGTATAGTTATCACTATTTTGGTAAAATTTATGAAATCGGTATTAAGACTGTAAAAATTACGAAAATACCCTAATAGGCCAAATCGATAAATATTTGCTATATGGGCCAATTGAGATATTTGTATTATGGGCTAATTAAAATATTTGCTATATGGGCCAAATTGAGATATTTGCTATATGGGCCGTTTGATATTGCTATATAGGCCAATTTGTAATAAATTGGGAAATGGGCCAAGATGATATTTTGCTTAAATGGCCAACTTGATAAATTGTTATAATGGGCCATAATGTCTGTAAGGAATATTTGAATAAATTGTTGTAAATGGTTATGCATTTTATATACATGATTACATGGGTTGGGATATTTGACGAAGAGAAGATGGCTTCTTGCCCAGTTTAATGGCTTCGTGCCCAGTTAATGGCTTTGTGCCCAGTTAATGGCTTTGTGCCCAGTTTAATGGCTTAATTGCCCAGTTGGTGTGTTGGCAGGGTGGGTGACTAAAGCTCCCTACAGGTGTGTTGGTTGGTATGGGTGGTGTGTAGCGGATGGAAATTTAGGTTTGGTTTGGGGAATTGCATATCACATGCATGCTATACATGTTAAATTGTTATAATTGTAAATGGGCTCCTGCCCAAGTAAATGCTTAAATGGTTTTGGCCTAGTGGACTATGGTAAGTGGGTTACACACTGAGTTTTAAGTAACTCACCCCGTTGCTTTATCCTTCTCAAGTAATAATCAATAATGGAGGCTTGGGTCGAGGATGACTTCGTGGAGGCCATATTATGATTAATGGTTTATATGAACCTTGAACTTCTTTTAAGTATTTTTTTATTAATTTCTATTTCAGTGGTGTTGTAATAAGGCCTCTGGTAGTATTTTATGGATGTTTTACTCGTGGATAGATTTTAATTATGTTTTAGATACTTAAATGGGGCTATTTTATTTTCTAAATTTTTCGTGCTAAAAGGGTTTTTCTTAAAAATCATTATTTTGTAAATTTTTCTGTAAGAATTCTTTTAAGAATCTTGTTTTCAAATTTCGTTTGAACTCTCTTAAACTTTTCAAAAAATTTAATCAAATATATTTTTTTAGTTTCAAATTTATAAACTCTTATGTCTTAAATCATAGATTTTAAATTACTTGGTTTTAATAAACTTCAATTCCAAAGTAGTTTTGAGGATCTTTTCTTTAAATAATTAGATGACTAGATGCATGTTCGTTTCGTGTGACATACCAAATCTGGTCTTAACTCATAGACCGGTTTGGGGTGTTACAAAATTGTAATTTTTCCAAATTAAGTGATGATTCAATGATGAAATTTTCAAAAATCATGAAGGGTAAAATGGTTAATTAGTAAGAGAGAGAATTCTAGAATGTAATGATTATATTGATGGTATTTTAAATTAATTAATTAGATAAATATTACTTTATTAATATTTTAACAAGATATTTATTATTATTTTATTATTATGTGTGTGTGTGGGGAGAAAGAAAAAAACAACACACCATCCATCTTTCCCATGCACCAACGTGAGAAGAAGAGAGAAAGAAAGAAGTTTTGTTTTCTTTACAATTTGGTCCTTTTACCAAAAATCCACCATTTTCACTTAAAATTCAAAAGAATTTCTACAGCCATCAAGAGAGAAAGATGACAAGGAGACTATGGGGAACAAGAATATCAAGTTAGATTCAAGAAATAGAAGCTGGAGGAGAGAGAAAATCAAGTTAAAGATTAAATTTGTAACACCCTAAATTTGGGCCTCGTAGGATTGGGCCCATTGGGCCTTGGCCATGGGAGCGTTTTAAAATTTTTGGGATTATGAGAACGTTATTATTTCAAGTTTGACCTGTTAGGAAGGTGATTTTGGAAGGTTATGGGGCTTCTATGAAGTCCCGGGATCAAACTTGGGCTTTAGGAAAATTTTGGTTTTTGGTGAAAAAAACACTGGAGTTAGTAGTAGGCTTTAAGAATAAAATGTGGAGAAAAATAACATAAGTGGAGTGTGTGGTGTAGTGGCAAAGTGATGCCACTTACGGAGTAAGGGAGTGATGCCATAGGGAGATAAGGGATCCAAGGTTCTAGTCTTAGTGCTTGCAATTCTTTTTGATTTATTTTTAAGCGAACTTAGATTTTGGCCATAGACTTATAATTAGTTGCTCATCTTTTAAGACAATAAGGAGCTAGTTGGTAAAGTGTCTAGCGGCGTGGATTATGCTACAAGGGAGCCTGGGTTTGAATCTCATGACAAGTAAGGGAGTATTTGTTTTGCTAAGTTGAGGCGGCAAGAGTTTGAGTTGGATTTAAACTCTGCTGATGGAGGGATCCCATATCGGAAAGATAGCAAGAGGGAAGGTGAGAGGCTAGCTATATATGGAGCTGTCTATGAAGAGAGGAAGATACCTTGATGGGCATTTGGGCACAGGAGTGGTCGGAGAGCGGATTAGCACCAGATTCCTAACAGGTGTGTATTCTCTCTACTCTAGTTGTAGAGCGGCAAATGCCAAAATGCCGGTCACGCGGCGATGGCAGCCACATGAGCGCACGTGTGGGAGCTTCGACACGATAGTTGAGGCCAGCTTGAGTGTTCTTGTACATTTAGGCTGTTTGGACCACGATGGGCCGAAAGGGCCCAAGTGGACCCGTCGGCCCATATGAATAAATTGTATGACTGTGTAGTAAAAATTGGACTAGACTATGGGCCACACTAGCGTGTGGGTCCATTCGGGCCGAGAATGGGCCCTAGGCCCAATTGCACCGTTTCGATAAAAAAAGGTATTCGTGTCGCACGAGGCAACAGTAGGCCTTCAAAAAGACCATTAAAGGTAAAATTACCGCAATACCCTTAGTTACAAAATTATTGAAATACCCTTAGTTTACAAAATTACAAAAATACCCTCAGATTACAACATTACCAATATACCCTCGATTTGTAAAGTTATCGAAATACCCCTAGTTTGTGAAATTACGAAAATACCCTCGATTTGTAAAATTACTAAAATACCATTGGTTTGTAAAATTATCAAAATACCATTGATTTACAAAATTACCGAAATACCGTCGATTTGTAAAATTACCGAAATACCATTAGTTTATAAAATTACCAAAATACCCCTGATTTGTAAAATTACCGAAATACCCCGTATTTGTGAAATTACCAAAATACCCCTGTTAGCAAAATTACTGAAATACCTTCAATTTGTGAAATTACCGAAATGCCCCCAATTTGTAAAATTACCAAAATACCCCTAAGGGGTGAAATTATCATTTTACCCCTAAACGACAAAATGACCGTTTAACCCTCATGGTAGTACTAGCATTATATGTGTTAATTGTATGATTGATTATGTTTGAGATGCATTGCATACATGGATTAGTTATGAGTAGAATTACTGAAATACCCTTATAGGGTAAAATGACTTATTTGCCCTTGTAGGTAAATGATCGATTTGTGCAATAAGTTATCTAATTTGACTGTGGTTGTATGACTGATTTGCTTTTATTACATGTTTAAATAATTGTTACGAGCATGGCCATTTTGCATACACGTGTAATGATTGAGCATGACATACACGACATATTTCATGGGGTTGGGATTATTAATACGGAGGAAGTGCTAATAGGATCGCATGGTCGCTTGACGACTGTGGATCCACCGAAGGCTTTTTAGCTACCGAAGGCTTTATAGCCACCGTAGGCTTTTTAGCCACTGAGCAACCATGCTGCACCGATAATGTTACCAAGGGCTGTGTGCCATTAATATGGGCTTCGGGCTGTAATTATGGGCTTTGAGCCAACATCGCAGGTTTTTTAGCCACCGAGTAGCCATGCTGCACCGATAATGTTAGTGTCGCAACCGGTGCTACATAAGGAGTGTATGGATGGGTGGGTCGATTAAATCCCTATAGGAGTGCACGGTTGGATAGGAGATAGAGTGTACGGATGGTATGGGCATTAATGCATTGCATCTATGGATTATGTTATTGAGATGGGCTTAGGCCCAGATATTTATGGCATGTGACATATGATATGGGTTAAGGCCCAATCGAGGTTATTTTGGGCTAAGGCCCAATTGCCACTGTTACTGTAATGGGCTTAGGCTCGGATCAATTGATGCATGTTTTATGATCGATGAGGATTGTACACACTGAGTTTTTGTAAACTCACCCCCTCTATTTATTAAATGTTTTAGGTAATCCCCAGTGAGAGAGGATTTGGAGCAGTGGAGGACTCGGTGGTGGCCATATATAGGAGTTAATTCTCGCGAACTTTAGTAAATTTCCGTTTTGCTTTATTTTAAGATTATTTGGTTTGGGTTTGATATTTTGTAATAAGGCCTTTTTAACTTGAAATTTTCTTTTAAACTTTCCTTTCCATTAGCATTTATTATTAATTGTTTAATATGGGGTTTTCCTAAAATGTTAATAAACTATTTTTCAAAATATCATGTTTCCGCAAATATTCAAATTCGATTTCCATAACAAAAGCAGTTTTCAAAATAATAACAACTTTTGAAAGGTCATTTAGCAAATCACGTTTTTCACAATCAAACAATGAACACGGAGTTCAAAAATCCTATAAAACTTTTCTAAACAATTACTTAGCTTTTCAACTTCCTTCAATGTGACACGTCAGATTCGGGCCTAACTTTTAGGCCGGGTTTGGGGTGTTACAGAAATTAATAAAACAAGGTAAGAACATCAAGTTTTCAATATATTTTTAACTTTGATATTGTGGAAAAAGCATGGAAATGATGTTAATATAGAGTTTTGTTATATAAGGCTTTATGTTCTTTATATGTTAGTGAAGGAAAATAAGAGAAAGTGATGGGAAATATTGTAGAGAAAGGAAAAAAAGGTGTTATAAACTTGGTAATTAACATTTTGCATTACAATAGTTTTGGACAGTTGCAGTAGTCTAACTTTAGAAAATCACCAAAAATTATAGAAATCGAATTAGAGAATGAATAAAATATGGAATTAAAGATTATTGAGTCTAGTTTATTATAGAATGGTGTAAGTAATGAAATTTTAAATCATGAGATATAATAGATATTGTTAGGAACGGTCAGAATGATTTCAGGTTCCCCTATTCTAAATTTGTAAAATCATTAAAAATTACATAAAAATAATTATGGGCTTAAATTTATATTTTTAAAATCTTGAATGAGTCTATTTTCAACAGAAACAAACATGAACATCATCTGAATCCTGTATGAATAGATAATTAATTTTTAGTGAAGAAGGGTTGGGACTGTCAGACAGCAAAATAGGGGTGAATTTAAAGAATAAACTGTACTTATTGGCTAAACCAAAAATTCTAAAAATTTTATGGTAAGAAGATATGTGAGTCTAGTTTTAGGGAAAATTATCGTATCTTAAATTGGAATTCTGTAGCTCAAGTTTTAAATAATTTAGTGACTATGATGCAAATTGACAACTTTGAATAAATTTATGAGTAAATAGTGAAATCATAGATAATGTTACTTGTAAGCATGCTATATAAATTAAGGATGTGGAATGGAGAGGAGGAGGAGAATATATATATATATAAATATTCAACTAGCATGGCTAATTTGCATGTTCTAAGCTCATGGACTAAATTGAATAAAAGTAAAACTTTATGGGTAATTTTGTAAAAATGTCAAGAAATGACCAAATTGCATGAAATGGATTATTTTATTATTTAAATTATAAAATTGAACGAAATTATTAATTTAGATCAAGATCGGGTGAAAATATGTTTTACGGATTAAATTGAAAAGTGTTGAAATTATGGAAAATTCTGATACTTCATAGAGTTCATGGTCTGTTATCGATATATATGAGAATAATTAGGCTTGAACCAAGGATTAAATTACAAGAATCTTATTTTTCTAAATCTAAGGATAAAATCGTCATTAATTAAAAGCTTAGGGGCAAAATGCTAATTTTGTCTAAAGCATTAATTTAATGTATCAAATCTGAGATGAATGAAAATTATGATCAATTTATGTATAAAGATCCGGATAACTCCAATACGAGACTTGAATGTGGAAAAGAAAAGTCATCAGATTAGTGAAACTATAAACATAAACAAGCAACGAGATAAGTTCGTGTAACTTGAATTATATTCTTATTGATATGAATATAATTTGGATATTCATTGTATGATAATTGATGAAGCATTGATATTCTTGATGAAAATGAAAAATAAATCCTGGTTGAATGAAAGGAAAATTCGATGGATCTCTGAAATGGAATTGATAGTAAAAAGGATCTAGCCCGGAGGGGTGATCCTATCCTGATATAGCCCTCTCGAAGAATATGTGTGAAAAGGATCTAGCCCGGACGGGTAATCCTGATATAGCCCTCCCGAATAATATGTGGAAAATGGATTTAGCCCGGATGGGTAATCCGAATTAAGATCTAAATTTAGCCTGGACTGGTAATTCAAATCCAAGCTCATTAGAGTAATTGCCGTTGCAGGGGATTTAGCCTGGATTGGTAATCCCGACAATACTCTTTGAGCATATGTTACAGGGGATTTAGCCTGGACTGGTAATCCCACTGTAAGAAATGAGGTTTGCGGGAGTGTGCTTTCTTACAGGGGACTTAGCCTGGACTGGTAATCCCGTTGTAAGGATGAGGTTTGCGGGAGTGTGCTCTCTGGAAAAGGGTATACCCATATGTGTACGAATTGACGGACCCGGAATTGTATACTATAAGTGTACTACTGGAAAATCCATCGAAATTCTGAGAAATTCAACGGGATAAATATAGAAAATGGCAAGTACTTGAAATCATGAAATTAATCTTGAAATACATAGAAATGATAAGTATTTGATATATTGAAATATGACATGGAAAAATACATGATGTGAAATTTGCGGATAATTATGCATATTCAAGATTATGAACTACTACTAGAACAAATATATACTAAACTCATGAAAATGATGGTATATGAAATATTGTTATAATAAATTGAATAATTTATATTTATGAAGAAATAGCAAGAAAATGATATGTATCATGACATGTAAATATAAGGCTATATTTGATACGTTTTATAAGGAAAATTATGTATATTAGGATAAGTAATAAATTCAAGTGAGACATGTCGAAAAAAAAATTAATAATAAGTTTGTTAATATTAAAGTACGCTAACCAATGTAGGAAAATTTTAGGATTTTGCGAAGAATTCCCTATAATCCCGATTTAATCCCGGTATGTATGTTTTGGGCTTTGAGGACCCAATAGAGGGATGTTATGATTATTTTCAGAATATGAATAATAAATGACTTGGAATTATTCGAAAATGTTTAGTAAACTCCGGTAATGCTTCATACCCTATTCTGGCAACGGATACGGGTAGGGGGTGTTACACCCGGGGTCATATTCTCCACACGGTCGTGTCTCTGCTCGTATGGCCAAGAAAATGGCTATTTTCCAGACCATTTGGCACCCTCATTTGCACATACTTAAACACATCTTCAATCCATCCATCCCAAACACACATAACCACATTACATAAAACCTTTAGTATAAGCACACACGTATAAATAGGCATTACAACTCATTAACCAATATGAACCAACACATTTGGCCAAATCAAATGAAAAATACACAATTTACTAAGTCCCTATACATTCCATAGACTCGAAAGGTTTTGCATTCACTTATACCCAACATGATAGCTTGATAGTGTGATAACATCTCCGGCGATCTCCAAACCGAGCTAGTATAAAGCCCTACATGATATGAGAAAGGAAGGAGAGTAAGCTATAAAGCTTAGTAAGTATGTATGTAAATAATAAAAAAATTTATTACCATGCTTTAAACAATCCTTATTTTGAGTTCTCAAGATAATGACATCATTATTGCATAAAGTTTCTCAATTCACTCATGTTCATCTTGAGTTATCTAATCGAGTTACAGTCACTAAATTTTTATCCGGAGCTATGAAACTCCAAATTAATATCTTCTAATTTTTCTTAAATCTAGACTCACATATCTTCTTTCCATAAAATTTTAGAAATTTTAGTTCACCAACCAAGATCTGATTTATCCTTTAAAGTTTCCCTGTTTACATTTGTCAAGACGATTCGACCCTCTTCACTAAAAATTTATTTTCTCATTGCAAAGAACTTTAAAGACGTTCCCATTTATTTCTCTTGAAAATATACCCGTTAATAAATTCAATCATCTAAAATTTATCCCTTTTTTATTTTTGTACAATTTTTAATGAATTTCCAAAGTCAGAACAGGGGATTCTGAAATCATTCTGACCCTATCTTATAAAAATTCAAATATCTCATAATCTGAAATTCTTTTGCTTACACTGTCTATTTTATGTTAAAATAGACTCAATAGTATTTAATTTAATATTTTATTTAACTTTTAATTCAATTTCCACCATTTTTGGTGAATTTTCAAAGTGATTCAACTACTGCTGTCCAAACTGTTTTGTTGCTAATTTTACTCTATCAGGTTTTCTTTGTATTAATTCTCATTTACACACTTATAATACTAAAGCATATCCATAGTTAGCCATGCCAATAGCTAGTCATCATCAAATATTTACAAGCCATTCATTGGCCAATTTAACTTACACATCAACAATAAAAACTTGAACATTTCATTTCTCAAATTAAATTGGCTTAAAAGCCTCATACATGATCACAATCCACATTTCCCACATATTTTTACATCATAAGCATGGACATAGCTCTTTGTCATTGATGCATAAACGTAGCTCTTTGACCGTCGAACAACTCGGAATATTGGAGGATACTCATCTCATCATACATGTATCACGATGCCAATGCCATATCCTAGATATGGTCTTACATGGGATCACCTCTTGATGTTGATGCCATATCCTAGATATGGTCTTACACG
The DNA here is from genome assembly GCA_025506655.1 of Gossypium rotundifolium. Lineage (NCBI taxonomy): Eukaryota > Viridiplantae > Streptophyta > Magnoliopsida > Malvales > Malvaceae > Gossypium > Gossypium rotundifolium. The sequence goes on from CP106729.1 coordinate 113,610,683, forward strand.
GGATCTCTTAACTCGATGTCGATGCCATGTCCCATACATGGTCTTATATAAGATCGTACATTGATGTCGATGCCATATCCCAGATATGGTCTTACACGAGATCTTCCTTTGGTGCTGAAGCCATGTCCGAGACATGGTCTTATATGGGACCTTCCTTATTCAATACCAATGCCATGTCCCAGACATGGTCTTATACGGGATCTATGTTCGGTGCCGATGCCATGTCCTAGACATGGTCTTATATGGGACCTACATTCGGTGCCGATGCCATGTCTCAGACATGGTCTTATACGGGACCTTCCTTATCTCATGTTGTGGTATTAGTATCCTTGCTATTCCGAATGTTCAACCGGGACTTCAACTTAACATAATTTCATGATACTATCATTGAGGCATCATTAGTCGATTTCATAGAAATAATATTAATTTCACATGATGTCTAGAAATTAAAAATATAAAAACATTATGTAGCTTTAATTTCACATAAACTTACCTCGATACCAAAATGGCACGAAGAGACCTAACTGTCAGTTACCCGTTTTTCCCCCGTTCTAAGTCCGAAACTCGTTTTATTTGATCTATACCATCACATTTAACTTACTTATTAGTCACATTATTCATTGTGACCCAAAAAATCATACCATGGCAAAATTATATTTTTGCCCCTAAACTTTGTCATATTTACACTTTGCATTCATAACTATAACAGTCCACAATTTGCATTCATTCACACATTTTTCATACATTTTTCAACTTTTTACAAATTAGTCCTTTTATGCGATCTCATCGAAAATCACTTAGTAAAAGTCGTTTACTACACACCCAACATTCATATTCTACCATTAGACATCAAAGCACATGCATGTCACCCATGGGTAAAATTTTAAACACAAACCCTAGCTCAAAATAATGGCAGAAATAGCTAAACCGAGTTACGAGAGCTCAAAAATGTAAAGAACATTAAAAACGGGGCTTGGATGCACTTACTATTGAGCTTGGAAGCTTAAAAACCCTAGCCATGGCTGCCACCATGCTAAATTCGGCCAAGGAAGAAGATGGACAAAGGTTTTTGGCTTTTATTTTGTCTTTTAGTCCATTTAATTACCAAATTACCAAAATTCCCCTAACTTAAAAAAATCCTATTTCACTTATCTAATGTCCATTTTTGTCCAAAAATTTAACCAATTGTCTAATTAACATTTAAGGACCTCCAATTTAAAATTTCAAAGAAAGTGGACACCTCTAACATGTGGAACTCAACTTTTGCACTTTTTACAATTTAGTCCTTTTGACTAAATTGAGTGCCCAAATGACAAAATTTTCGAACAAAATTTTCACGGAATCTTTCTGTGAAATCATAGACCATAAAAATATAATAAGAATAATATTTTTTCTCATCAAATTTGTGGCCTCAAAACCACTGTTCCGACTAGGCCCAAATCGGGCTATTACAATTCTCCCCTTCTTTAGGGATTTTCGTCCCCAAAAATCTTACCAGAAGAAGTTGCTTTCAACTCTCCTGAAAAACTTTCACTAATCTTCTTAGAATTACAAATTGATTTAATCTCATATATCTCTTTCCAATATCCTTTAAACTCTAGCACACAGTGCCGGAGTACACCATCAATATCTGAACTACCCTCTTAGACTTATCATTGATATAAAAACAAATTACTCTGCCAAATGCAACTGCATACTCAGAGTTCCCTATGGCTCATCCTATAAATGCAATGTAACTTCAGAATCTCTATCCGACATAATGGAACTAGCACTCTGCATAATCGAATAACCTCAGAAACATATTGCTAAGCTAATTTGTCAAATAAGAAATCTGGACATAATGAAATGATCATATGGATCTTTCTTTGTCAAATGATCAACCATAAACCAATTAACATCTTACTTTTCGGGGATAATGACAATCCTGATACAAAATCTATGGTAACTCTATCTCATCATCACTCCCTTACCATCACTGACTATATTAGTCCTGCATATACTTGATTTTGGCTTACTTGCTAGTGAATTGACATCTGAACATAAAGTCAAAAATATAGTGATACATACTCAATCACCAGAACATCTACTCCTATAACTACACATTTTATTGTTCTTGGATGAATCGATGAGCTACTACTGAGTCTCATACAAAACTTTCGTGCAAACTCTAGGTTACCCAATACACGAATTCTATCTCAGAACAATAATAATAACAGGAATCAGGTCCAACTTGAAATTCAGAATAAAAATTCATTTCACACTGTACTCATTTAGTTCACCACTCTCTATCACATCTCTGAGCTCCTCAATTCACAAAGAAAGAATCGCTTAAGCTTTTAACTTAGCTAGAACTAGTCCATCATCAAATAAGATCAATTAAATAACTAGTACTCACAAAAATAAACAAAAATTTTCAATTCAAGCATCTGTAACGATACTTGCTTTCCAAAAGGTAAGTCGATAATTACTCATAGTCTTTTAATATCTCAAAACATTTACGTTGTCTTAGTTTTATATCTTTCTGCGACATTAGATACTTTAACCCATTAGGATTAGGAAGTATATGACACTTTTCGTCGAACATACGAAATCATCCAGTTCACAACACAGATATAAAAGTGGCTTTCTCTAAATCATTAGTTGAACAGTTCTTTTTCATGTGACTTTAACCGTTTGAAAGTGCAAACCGCTTCTTTACATTCTTGTATTAAAACATATTCTGATCTGTTCAATAGTACATCATTGAAAAATTGCAAATTCCTTACTCAATTCGAATTGAACTCAGAACTAGAGCTTCGGTTAATAATACTTTCAACTGTTTAGAACTTTTCTAACATGCACATATCATTCGAATTTTCATAAATGTGATGTAACACCCCAAACCCGGTCAAGACGCTACGACCAAATCTGGCACGTCACAGGGAAGAAAACGTTTTGGAAACCAATTTGTTGTCTCGAGTTGGGAAGAAAACTTTTGTATATTTATAAAAGAATAGAGTTTGGATTGAGTGAACTGTTTAAACATTTTTAGACTTAGTTTAGCAAAATAGAGTTGCCTTGTTGTTATCCCTTGTTTGTTAATTACCCGATGTAAAACTTTAGAAAAACCTAAAAGTTTATTCAAGTTTTGAAAAAGTCCATTTCACAGTTTACTAGGCATGCCCTTAATGTTTCACAAAATTTTAAAGAAATTTAAAATAAATAAATAACCCCAAAGTAAAATCTAAGTGGCCTTATTACAAAGCTGAAATCCAAACTTAAATTAAAAAAAATAAATTCGAAATAAATATTGAGATAAAAATAAAATATTGAGCATGGCCACCTCGAGTCCACCCCGGCTCCATATCCAAGATCTAGGAATTATATGCAAAAAGGTAACGGAAGGGGTGAGTCATCGAGACTCAGTGCATAAATCCCCATCCCAAAAGATGTTAAGCTCTTACACAGATTCATATGCAAATATGCATGTCATGCAACCCATCCAACCTAGGTATCCATCCTAGTCTCCCAAGTCTACCCCTTGTGGCAGCTAGCCACTAGTGGTACCTAACCACTGGTGACCGAAGTCACAAATAATCATATGTGGGGCCAACCCACTTGTGGTACCTAACCACTGGTGACGATCCCTTATATCGTTTTGTGGGCCAACCCATTGTGGTACCAAACCACTAGGACGAGTCACAAAAATAAGCATATGTGGTACCTAACCACTAGTGGTTCCAAACCACTGAGACTTAGTCACAGAATAATGATATGAGGGCCAACCCATGTGTGGTACCTAGCCACTGGTGACAGTCTGATAAATCATACCTTCGACTTTCTTCAGGATTCGACACAACCGATCACAGTGAGGAAGATTCGGCTTCCAAGAGAAAAAAAGTGTGGTCTTCGGCTTTTAGTGAATGAAAGAAGAGTAATCAAGGTAATAAGAATCAAGGGGTTTCGGCTAACAAGGGGTTTTGAGAAGAATAAACAAGATGGAAGAGAGGTAGAAGTAGTGATTCGGCTTTGGGACAAAGATGGAGAAAAGAGTAGTAGGGATTCGGCTAACACAATAAGAAGAAGAGAAGAGAAAAGCCTAAAGGGGTTTCGGCTATGGTTAAAAGAAGAGAAAAGAGGAGAAAAGCTTAGGTAATTTTCAGCAAAAGAGAGATTGAGAGGAAAAAGCTAGATTGAAAAGTGAAAACCCCACATAAATGCCTAAAATACTACTATTTAGCAACTAAATTTAGGCACCCTCACCAAGAGCCAAAACCGAGAGTCCTCTTCCCCCCAAACTCTTCAAAGGAATTCAGCTAACACCCCCTTGTGTCGTCCCTTCTATATTCCTATCATCAAACCAATTTGAATTCACCACACTCCTAAAATTTCTCTCCTTCACTTATCCAAATCTGTTGACCCTTTCAATGCTCATCCACCAGAGTCCAAACCGAATGCAACACCTCCTGGCCTTGGTGTCAAAAGAACAACCAAAAGGGAATTCCCGCAGCTCAAACCAAGTCCCTATCAGATCCCATGAGGCGTCACTTCTTTAAGCCTTAAGTGGCGCCCCTTTTTCCACTTTACCAAGGTTCTTCTTGCGTCAAAACCTACCACCAACCACCCTTAACTCCTATCCCATTCAGCTCCCCCTTCTAAGTGCCCAAAAAGAAATTTTTTCTAAGGCTCTAGCCTACCCCTAGCTCATGCCTGGACCCTTAAATCACCCTGAACTAGCATGACGACCATACTATCTACATGCAATCACACAAAATGCAAAGGCCCCGTTTAAGGATGTTACAGTTCTACCCACTTAAAAATAATTTTGGCCTCGAAATTACCTGATAAAAAAAGTTGAGGGTATTGCTGCCGCATAACATCCTCTGGCTCCTATGTGGCTTCTTCTGATCCATGGTTCTGCCATAATACCTTAACCAAAGGGACTGATTTCCTACGCAATACTTTGACATCCCAATCCAGGATCTGCACTTGTTCCTCCCCAAAAGATAAGTCTGGGCTTACTTCAATTTCTTCTACCAGCACAACATGAGACGGATCTGAACGATAGTGTCTAAGCATAGAAACATGAAACACGTTATGGATCTGACTTAATTCTAATGGCAACTCGAGCTGATAAGCTACTGGTCCCACACGCTTTAACTCCTGATAAGGCTCGATAAACCTAGGGCTCAGCTTGCCCTTCCGACCAAATCTCAACACTTTCTTCCACGGCGACACCTTCAAGAAAAACTTGTCACCCACTGTAAATTCTATATCCTTCCGCTTAAGATTGGCATAGGACTTTTGCCTATCTGAAGCTTCCTTCAGACGAGCTCAAATCAGCCTAACCTTACCTTCTGTTTCAGCCACCAACTCTAGACCCAATAACTGCCGTTCACCCAACTCTGTCCAACACGTAGGGGTATGACATTTCCGTCCATATAACGCTTCATATGGTGCCATCTAAATGCTTGGCTGGTAACTATTGTTATACACGAACTCTGCCAACGGTAGAAATTCTTCCCAACTACCTCTGAAATCCAAGACACAACCCCTTAACATATATTCCAAAATCTGAATTACCCTCTCCGACTGCCCATCTCACTGGGGATGAAACGCCGTACTAAAATCCAACCTTGTACCCAATGCCTAATGCAATGACTTTCAGAATCTCGACATAAATCTAGGGTCTCTATCTGAAATAATCGACACTGGCACCCTATGCAACCTCACAATCTCTGCTATATATAATCTAGCTAACTTCTGAAAAGAGTAATCCATACGTACAGGTATGAAATGAGTAGCCTTGTCAGACGATCAACAATTACCCAGACCGAATCCTTCTTAGTAGGCGTGAGAGGTAGCCCACTAACAAAATCCATCGTGATCCTTTCCCATTTCCACTGCGGAATCTTTATCGGTTGCAACAATCCCGAAGGTAACTGATGTTTGGCTTTGACATGCTGACACTTCAAACACTTACTCACAAATTCAGTTACCTCTCGCTTTAGGCCCGGCCACCAAAGCTGCTCCCGTAAATCCTGGTACATCTTACTACCTCTAGGATGCATAGCGTATGGACTGCTATGAGCCTCCTGAAGAATCTTCTGTCTTAACTCCACATCTTTAGGCATGCAAACTTTCCCTTGAAAGCAAAGCACTCCATCACTACTCAAGCTATACCCCTCCAATCCATCATTCTGTACTTACAAACATCGAGCGCTTAAAATTTCATCTACCAGTTGTTTTTCCTTAACCTGGTTTACCCATGTCGGCTTCACCTGCAGTTCTGCTAACAGACTTCCGTCCTCATGCAAACTAAGGTGGGCAAACATGGCTCTTAAATTGTTACCACTTTGTGGCTCAAGGCGTCAGCTACCACATTAGCCTTACCCGGATGGTACTCAATTGAGCAGTCATAATCCTTTAACAACTCGATCCACCTCCACTGCCTTAAATTCAATCCCTTCTGAGTAAGGAGGTATTTCAAACTCTTATGATCTCTGTACACCATAGACTTCTCTCCATACAAGTAATGTCTCCAAATTTTGAGGGTAAAAACCACTGCAGCCAACTCCAAATCATGCATCGGGTAACTTACTTTGTGAGGTCTCAATTATTGAGAAGCATACTCCACTACCTTCCCCCTTTCATCAGCACACAACCTAACCCTATATGCGACGCATCACAATAAACCATAAACTCTTTCCCTGCTTCAGGCTAAATTAGCATCGGAGCTTCCTTCAAAATCTTTTTAACTTCTCAAAACTCTTTTGTTTCTTGTCTGACCACACAAACGGAACCACTTTCCTTAGAAACTTGGTTAACGATGCTGCAATCAAAGAAAACCCTTCTACAAACCTTCTGTAATATCATGTTAAACCTAGAAAACTTGAAATCTCCACCACAGACTTCGGTGATTTCCACTTTAATACAGCTTCAATCTTCTGAGGGTCCACTCTAAGTCCCTCAGCTGACACCACATGACCCAAGAAGGTAACTTCCTTTAGCCAGAACTCGCACTTACTAAACTTTGTGAATAACTGCCTCTCTCTTAGAATTTGCAACACCACGCGAAGATGTGCGTCGTGCTCCTCCTCGATTTTGACTACACTAGAATATCATATATAAATACTACGATAAACTGATCCCAATATGGATAAAACACCTGATTCATCATATCTATAAACGCTGCTGGTGCGTTGGTCAACCCAAACGACATTACCAAAAATTCATAGTGACCGTAACAAGTATGAAACGGCGTCTTATGGATATCTGCCTCCTTGACCTTAAGCTGGTGATACCCCGACCTCAAATCTATTTTGGAGAAGATTGATGCTCCCCTAAGCTGGTCGAACAGATAATCTATCCTCGGTAATAGATACTTGTTCTTAATCGTCAACCTATTCAGCTGACGGCAATCTATGCACATTCGCATCGACCCGTCCTTCTTCTTAACAAAAAGCACAGGCGCTCCCCAAGGTGATACACTCGGCCGGATAAAACCCGATCCAGTAATTCCTGAATCTGCGCTTTTAGATCCACTAACTCCTTTGGTGCCATTCTATATGGGGCAATAGACACTGGCACTGTTCCTGGTAGAAGGTCTATACTGAACTCCACTTTGCGATCAGGAGGCAAACCCGTAAGCTCTTCCGGAAACACGACGGCAAATTCTTTCACCGTTTGGACATTCTCCACAGTTGATTCCTTAACTTCCAAGGCACAAACATAAGCCACAAATGCCTTACATCCTTTCCTTACCATTTTCTCAGCCTTCAAAGAGGATACCAGATAAGATAGGTAGTCTCTTCTCTCACCTATCATCACCACCTCTTCACCCTCGACAGTTCTCAACACCATGCGCTTAGCTGCACAGTCCAAACCTGCTTGATACTTTACTAACCAATCCATCCCTAAGATCAGATTGAACTCCCCGAATGGCAGTTCTATCAAATCAGCCTGAAACACTACCCATTGAAGTTCTAGGGGTACATCCCTATATAGTTTGTTTACTAATACAGAGTGTCCTAGAGGGCTAATTACCGTCATCTCCCTAGCAGAAGTCTCATAGGCTAAGTTCAAAGTTCCCACTATACTACTAGTAATATAAGAGGACGTCGAACCAACATCAATCAAAGAAGTATAAGGCAACCCAAAAATTAAAAACGTACCGGTTATGACATCCAGTGTATCGCCCTCCTCTCGATGCCTCGCTACATAGACCAACCCATGCTGTCTTCCATCAGTATTTCTAGCACCCCTACCCGGTGCTCTACGGCCTCGCCCGTTACCATTACCACCCCTAGTTGAACCTCGACCCCTCTGCGGTTGCTGACCATCTCTCCTGAATTGTGTACGTCCTTGACCCTCAGCTTGTGTCCTAGCTGGCCTCCACGGACAATCCCTTATCTAGTGATCCATTGACCCACACTCGAAGCACCCTCTATTACCTATCCAACACTCCCCCGAATGAGACTTCCCACATCGAGCACACCGTGGTAGGCCATCGAAAGCAAAGAAGAGAGGCTTTGCAGCTTGATTCGGTCCACCAAATCTAGCCCTTTTCTGTGAACTCCTAGCAGACCCGATGGCCCAAAGCTCCTTTTATCCCTATTCCTGTTCTGATTTTGTTTCTCAGTCTACTTCACCTCCTCAGCTATCTTGGCCTTTTCCACAAGAATGACAAATTCCCTCTCTCGCTGTGGAGCAATCAACACCCGCAGCTTATCCCTTAGCCTGTCCTCAAACCTAACACAACGCTCATATTTCGTGGCCACGATACCCCGAGCATACTTGCTTAACCGCAAGAATTCTACCTCGTTTTCAAATACTGACTTACTACCCTGAACCAAATTCAAAAATGCCTTATGCTGCGCATCTATATAACTAGACCCAACGTACTTCCTCTGGTAAGCCACCTTAAAAATATCCCAAGTGATATCATCAACCATCGCACCGTCCCTGATCGTGAGCCACCACTGATAAGACTTATCCCGGAGAAGAGACACTATCCCTTTCAACTTTTCGTCAGTCGTGAAATCCAGATCATCCATTATGCGCTCTGTCGCCTCTAACCAGTACTCAGCTGTGTTGGGAGCTACACTCGAAACACCCCTAAATACCTCTTCTCCACTAGCTCAGAGTTGTTCAAACACAGATTTTTGAGCCCCCGTACCTACGCCTGCTCCCGCCACTCTCTCCCGTACCTACGCCTGAAACTCAACGCCCACCGCTGGCGGCGGCGGTACCTTATTCTCTGACCCATAACCAGATCCTACTGGTTCCGACACAGCCATCCTACCCCTATCACGACCACGCACATTACACCCGCGTCCTCGAGTGCTCATTCTACCGTTCGCATTTTATCTAATTAGAAATTTTATGGATTAATAATTCTTTCTTCCACTGATTAATAACGGGTAGTCTTATGAAAAGTAGTTTTAATAGTAGTTCTTTTGAATTCGAACTATATCTGCATAACTCAGTTCTCAAGTCTGTATTTTCCAAATTCTAAAATTCACATTCAATCAACATCCAACAGAGCACCACATCCATGTATCAAACACACAAGTACATCCATGAACTCACATTCATCACCTAGGGGTATTTTCATCATTTCTCTACCCGGGGGTATTTTTGTAATTTTAACCTACAGGGGTGTTTTCATAATTTTTTCAAAATAAGGTATCTTGGTGATTTTACAAAATAGGGGTATTTTGGTAGTTTTGCATTTTTGGGGTATTTCGGTAATTTTTGCAAACCAGGGGTAATTTAGTAATTTTACAATCAAAGGTACTTTGGTAATTTTCCAAACAGGAGTATTTTGGATAATTTAACAAAACTAGAGATATATAAGTAATTTTACAAAAAATGGGGTATTGGTCCCTTTCGAGTTTTAATCATGAATTTTGGCCTGTCAACAAGTCCTCGTGGCTAAGGTGAACAGTCACTATGCACCAGGTAGGATTCCAGAAAAGAGGAGGTGAGTCACTAGGACCACTTAAATACCAAGCTCTTCCTGGATCCAATCCTAGACATGTGTATGCCTGTTACCACACCCTAACCCTTATGACTTGTTCACAGAAATGACTAATTAGGGAAATTAAGTTTTATGGAATTTAAGAGTATGTGTAAGTAGGCCTAAGGTCCATAAGCCCTAGCATACCTATCTATGTCCCTATGAAACCCATTAAGCCCATCATATATATCACATCAAAGATTAGGATACTTACCTGGATGGATCGGGTGCCGGTAGACTTGAAGGCCATATCTCAACCCAAAATATTTTTCTCAAGATTACAAATCACTACTAGACCCATTTCACATCTCGAGCTTTGAACTGGGCTCTGATACCAAAATGTAACACCCAAACTTGGTCAAAATGCTATGACCGAATCTGGCATGTCATAGGGAAGAAAACGTTTTGAAAACCAGTTTGTCGTCTCGAGTTGGGAAGAAAACTTTTGTATATTTATAAAAGAATCGAGTTTGGATTGAGTGACCTGTTGAAACATTTTGAGACTTAGTTTAACAAAATAGAGTTGCCTTGTTGTTATCCCTTATTTGTTAATTACCCGATGTAAAACTTTAGAAAAACCCAAAAGTTTATTCAAGTTTTGAAAACGTCCATTTCACAGTTTACTAGGCATGCCCTTAATGTTTCAAAAAATTTTAAAGAAATTTAAAATAAATAAATAACCCCAAAGTAAAATCTAAGTGGCCTTATTACAAAGCTAAAATCCAAACTTAAATTAAAAAAAATCTGAAATAAACATCGAGATAAAAATAAAATATTGAGCATGGCCACCTCGAGTCCACCCCGGCTCCATATCTAAGATCTAGGAATTATCTGCAAAAAGGTAATGGAAGGGGTGAGTCACCGAGACTCAGTGTATAAATCCCCATCCCAAAAGATGTTTAGCTCTTACACAGATTCATATGCAAATATGCATGTCATGTAACCCATCCAACCTAGATATCCATCTGAGTCTCCCAAGTCTACCCCTTGTGGCACCTAGCCACTAGTGGTAACTAACAACTAGTGACCGAAGTCACAAATAATCATATGTGGGGCCAACCCACTTGTGGTACCTAACCACCGGTAACGATCCCTTATATCGTTATATGGGGCCAATATAATATCTGAGATTTAGGGGTTATGCATTTTCACTTAAATGTATGTGGTAGCATGCTTTTGTGTGTTTTGAATGTGTTTTGGGGGCTTCGGGAACCTTAGGATGGAGGTAGAAGCCTTAGAAAAATATTTGATTTTTAAGCCTAAAAAGGGAACTAAGTGAGCTAGGCCTTAAGTAGAGGTGTGAGGGTTATGACACAAGTAAAGCCCTGGTAAAGTGGCAATGAGATGCCACTTAGGGCCTTGGGAGGTGACGCCATAGGGAGTGTGAAGGGACCCAGGTTCGAGTAGCAAGGGAAGCATTTTGGAGCTTTTATTTTTTGGCAAGGAGGTGCAGTGATGGACGGCACAAGGACTCTGGATGGATGAAGTGTTGATTGGGTCAACAGCTCAAAGATTCGGCTAAGTAGGAGGAAAAGGGGGGGTTTGGATGAGAGAGAAAGAGGTGATCAGATGTCGGACCTGGGAGATGCATAATCGATTTTGGGGTTGTATTGGGGGGTGTGTACTGAAATCTCCTAATCACCTCCTACTCTTCCCTTCTTTCTCTCAACCTCAATCCTATACCTTTTCTTTTTCTTGTGGCCGAATATTCCATCATCATTGAAAGCCATAGCCGAATCGTGTAACCCTTCTTTCCCTTTTCTTCTCTTTTAATTTGCTTAGGCCGAAACCCCTCTCTCTCAATTTCACCCTAGCCGAATCTCTTTAAGCTTCGTACTTCTCATCTCCTTTTCTAAAAGTCGAATATCTCTGTGTTTCCAAGCAAGGGTGCAATCGATCTCATCATTGTGGAAAGGGTTAACTGCCATTCGGTTTCTTTTTCTTTTTCTTTTGGTTAGCCAAAATCTAGGAGTCTAATCCCTCTTATTTTCTTGTGGCCGAACCATGAAGGAGATCTTTCGAGTTTCTTGTAGCCGACGGTTTAAGGGAGACCTTTCAGGATTTTGGATATCCAAGGTAAACAAGGCATATCATTCGGCCAAGGACCATTCTTGTAGATTTTACGCATTAAGCCAAAACTGACATAAGTTATGTAGGGATTTCGCCAACTTCCAAGGGCAAGTGACATTTCCGGGATTTGAACAAGCAAGGTAAGGGATTTGTAATATTCAGTCAAAGGCCATATTACCTATTGAGGGTTGCCAATTCTAACTATGGTTTTTAGGGAGGAGTATAACCTGATTCGGTAGATCTTCAGGATTCGGTGGCTGATCTAGGTAAGGATTATGGTTATGCGTTAACCTTTCGGGATTTGTTTGTATGGCCAAATGGCCTCTTTGCTAATGATCTTAGTGTTGGCTGAATGTAGGAAAGAGGATCTAGTGCGTTAGATCGGGATTTTTGGATTCGATAATCGTGTTAGTAACCAGGTGTGTAACCCACCCTCAATTCCCGATTAATAGTAATATTGTTATGTATATGTTAATAAGGCAATGGATGAATATGGCTAAGGGTACCATTCAATGGTGTAGTGTATTCAGGTATGTTACCCCTTAATACTCATTAATAATGCTTGAAAACATGGATATGAGAAAATGTGAAATTTTGTTATGGATATGGGGTGAGGTAAATTGCATGATATTTGTATGTTTTGTATGATGCATGAGCATATGGGTCATAATGATAAAGGGGAAGTGTTCAGGTGGTTTTTACCACATTATCCGGTGACTTATGTCACTATTATGAATCCGGTGACTCTGTCACATTATTTGGTGCCTATGCCATGATTATAAGGGCGATGTGCAGTTGACTGCAGTGACTGCCTTCGATGGTGTGTAGCGGATGGAGGGTCGATTTAGTAATCCCCACGGTGTGATTGGCAGGTACGGGTGATGTGTAGAGGTTGGATATCTAGGTGGGTTTGGGTTGTATTATTGTCTATATTTGTTTTACATGATTTAACATGCCTTGATCGTCTAGGAGTCTGTGTTGGTTGTTACACACTGAGTCTGTTAACTCACCCTTCGTGGGCTAACATTTTGCAGGTGATACTTAGTAAATGGACCGGGTCGGCAGGGACTTAGTGGTGGCCATGCTCAGGTTAGCATTTTCATGTTTTCTTATTATGTTTTCGGGTTTTATTCGGGTTTTATTTTTGTTGTAATAAGGCCATTATTATTTAACTGTTTTATTTATGCGTTTTAATTTTTATTCTGGTACGATCAATGTTAGACAAGTGGTTAAATAATTTCTCGTAAAACAACTTCAAATGTTTTGACACATAAACACCTATGATTTTCAACTTAATGATAAGCTCTAAAATTTGGCATTTCTTTAAACTTGTAATTTCTGAAGTATGAAGATAACGTTTTAATACAAAATTAAATTACAACGCAGTTTTTAACTTGAGAATAACCCAAATCTATTTTGTTCAAAACCACCCAGTATTTCAAGATGACATAACGAGATTTAACTACGTTTTACTCAAGGTGTATGCCAGATCCGGTCAGGACTTGTGGGCCGGGTTTAGGGTATTTCAATTTGGTATCAGAGCCAGGTTCAAAACTCGGCCTTGAGGCCTTTTGGGCCTAAAACATTTTTTAAAATTGAGTTTTACTAAAGGATGAGCAGGTTTTCTAGCATAGCACCTGAGTCTCCAGCCCGAAGTCCACCAGGTAAGTACCCCTAACCACTGTGTGATTTGTATGTAGGTATTACGGGATCGTAGATTAGTAGATTAGGAGCTATTGAACCCTAGGATTAGCTTACTCCAACATAGAATTACATAAAATTTAAAGCCTAATCAAACAAAGCTGTGAGTGAGTCACGAGTTAAGGGTGTGGCAACCGTTGTGCGCATGTCTAGGATTAGATTCAGGGGGAGCTTGGTATTTAAGTAGTCCTAGTGACTCACCTCATCTTCGCTTGAATCCTACCTGGTACGTAGTGACGGTTCACCCTAACCAAGAGGACTTATTCACAGGCTAAATTCAATAATTAAAACCCGAAAAGGACTAGCTACACTGTTTTATAAAAACCTTAGTTTTAAAATCACCGAATTACCCTTTTTGACTTGTAAAAACTATTTTAGATTTTGAAAAAAAAAATTTTCAGAAATATCCCCTGTTTACCAAAATTACCGAAATACCCCTGGTTTGTAAAATCACTAGAATACCCTCAGTTTATAAAATTGCCATACTACCCTCAACTTTTATCAAAATATTCCTATTCTGTAAAAATACCAAAAACCCCTATTTTGTAAAATATCAAGATACCCTGATTTGAAAAATTACCAAAATACCCTTATAGGATAAATTATGAAAATACCCCTAGGTTGGAACGCACGAAAATGTTCGAGTGGTGAGTGTGTGTAGTAGATACTATTAAATAAATGTGATTCTCTGAATTAGGGTAGAAGATTTGAAACGAAAACCCTGAAATGATCGAAAGAACTACCATTAAACTTCTTTACATAAAACTTGTTCGTGGGTCAGTGGAACAAAAACTGATGCATAAAACTTTTAAAGTAGATTAAATTGCGATCGTAGGCATAAGTTCTAGGGGACGTGGTCGTAATGTGCGAGGGCATGGTAGAGGCAGAATGATCATATCGGAACTCGTTAGGTCTGGTCAAGGGTCTGAGAATGAGATGTCACCATCACCAGCTACTGGTGTTGAATATCGAGATCGAGACGGGGATGATGCAGATGTCAGCGGCGATCTTGTGAGTTCTTGAGAGAGTGGTGGAGCGGTGGAGGTATGGGAGCTCAAAATCAGACGGCGACTCCGAGCTAATGGAGCGGAGGTATTCCGAGGTGTATATAGTGTGGCGCCCAATACGGCTGAGTATTGGTTGGAGGCGACGGAGTGAATTATGGATGATTTGGACCAAACCACTGAGGAGAAACTGAAAGGGGTGGTGTCACTTCTCCGCGATGAGTCATACCAGTGGTGGCTCACGGTTCGGGATGAAGCTGCAGCGGATGATCTCACTTGGGAGTATTTTAAGGTGGCGTATCAGAAGAAGTATATTGGGACTAGCTATATTGATGCACAGAGGAAGGCGTTTCTGAGGCTAGTTCAGGGAATAAGTCTGTAGCGGAGTACGAGGCAGAATTCTTACGGTTGAGCCAGTATGCTTGAGGTATCGTGGCCACGGAGCATAAACGATGTGTCAGGTTCAAGGACGAATTGAAGGATGACCTGAGATTGCTGATTGCTCCACAGTAGGAATAGGAGTTTGCCGTGTTGGTAGAGAAGGCTAAGGTAGCCGAAGGGATTAAGGAATCTGTGAGACAGAATTCGGATAGGAATAGACAAAAGAGAGGTTTTGGATCATCAGGGTCATCCGGGAATGTTACCTAGACTTGATGGGCCGCGAGGTCAACAGGTTGTTACGGGAGGACAGTACCGTACTTGTGCTCAGTATGGAAAGATGCACCTGGGAGAGTGTTGGAAGAAGACAGGAGGATGTTTTAAGTGTGGATCCAAGGATCACATAATTAGGGACTGTCCTATGAAAACAGACAGAAGCCGACCAATAAGTCAGGGTCTTAACAGGCTGGAAGAGGAAGACAGTAGCCACCGTGGGGTCGTGGTCTGATTGGTAGAGGTAATGGTTCTGGAAGGGGTCGGGGAACACCGGGCAGAGGTGTTAGTAACACAGAGGCAAGATAGCCGGGTCTGGTGTATGCAGTTCATTGGAGGGAGGATGGTGACGCACCGAACGTCATAACCGGTACATTTCTTATAGCTGACAAGCCTTACTTTGCTTTAATTAATGTTGGCTTGACCCTCATATGTTGCATGTAGAGTAGCTGAAACATTAGGTGTAGCATCTGAACTGTCTGTTAGGGAGATGACTGTAGTGAGCCGTTAGGTAAAATAATAGTGGTGAATAGGATATTCCAGAGTGTGCCTCTAGAGATTCAGGGGGTGGTATTTCCTGCCGACTTGATGGAACTACCTTTTGGGGAATTTGATCTCATTCTAGGTATGGATTGGCTAGTGGAACACCGGGCTAAATTGGATTGCGTAGCTAAATGAATGAAGTTGAGGACTCTGGAGGATGATGAGATAATTATGATGGGAGAAAGAAGAAATTATTTGGCTAACGTAGTCTCCGCATTAAAGGCTGATAAGATGGTTCGAAAAGGGTGCAAGGCATTTTTGGCCTTCGTGAGTGCTTTGGATACAAAAGAAGAAGGAGTTAGTGGAGTGAGAATAGTAAGGGAATTCATAGATGTCTTTCTGAAGGAGCTGCCTGGGTTACCCCCGGACAGGGAGGTGGAGTTCAGAATTGATTTACTCCCTGGTACAGCTCCTGTGTCAATTGTTCCGTATCGAATGGCACCAAAGGAGTTAGCAGAGCTTAAAGCCCAGATCCAAGAGTTACTCGATCGTGGGTTTATTTGACCTAGTGTGTCTCCATGGGGAGCACCGATCCTATTCGTGAAGAAGAAGGACGGGATTATGCGTATGTGCATAGATTACCGACAGTTGAATAAGCTGACCATCAAGAACAAGTACCCATTACCGAGGATAGACGACTTGTTTGATCAGCTTAAGGGGGCCGCGATATTTTCAAAGATAGATCTACGGTCGGGATATCATCAGCTTAGGGTGAAGGAAGTAGATATCCATAAGATAGCTTTTCGGATAAGATATGGGCATTATGAGTTCTTAGTAATGTCGTTTGAATTGACAAACGTCCTAGCTACATTCATGGATATGATGAACTGGGTTTTCTAACCCTACCTGGATCGATTCGTCGTTGTGTTTATAGACGACATCCTAGTGTATTCCAAGTCTGAGGAAGAACATGATGAGCATCTCCGGGTGGTGTTGCAAGTGTTAAGGGAAAAGAAGCTATATGCCAAGTTTAGCAAGTGCGAATTTTGGCTAAAGGAAGTTACGTTCTTAGGGCATATGGTGTCTATGGAAGGAATAAGGGTGGACCCTCGAAAGATTGAGGCAGTATTAGATTGGAAACCACCTAAGTCTGTGGCTGAGGTTCATAGTTTCTTGGGGTTAGCAGGCTACTACAGGAGATTTGTTGAAGGGTTCTCATCAATAGCAGCACCTCTGACGAAGTTGTTAAGAAAGAAGGTACCTTTCGTATGGGTGGATAAGTAGCATGAGAGTTTTGAGAAGCTTAAAAGAGTATTGACAGAGGCTCCGGTTTTGATTCAGCTAGAAGCAGGGAAAGACTTCGTGGTGTATTGTGTTGCTTCCCATACAGGATTGGGATATGTCCTTATGCAAGATAGGAAAGTGGTCGCTTATGCATCTCGGTAGTTGAGGCCACATGAGGTTAACTATCCGACGCATGATCTGGAGTTGGTTGCAGTAGTGTTCGCTCTAAAAGTGTAGAGGCACTATTTATATGGAGAAAAGTCAGTGATTTACACAGATCACAAGAGTCTGAAGCATCTGCTAACTTAGAAGGAGCTAAATTTGAGACAGCGAAGGTGGGTGGAGTTGTTGAAAGACTACGACTGTTTAATAGAGTATCACCCGGGCAAGGCAAATGTGGTGGCAGATGCCCTAAGTCAGAAAGTGGTGTCGGATCTGAGGGCGATATTTGCACATCTTAGCCTTTATGAGGATGAAAGTTTGCTAGCGAAGTTGCAAGTGAAGCCAACATGGCTAAGTCAGGTAAAGGAGAAACAATTGGTAGATGGTGAACTAAGTGCTAAGCTGCTACAAGTACAAAATGGGGAGTTGGAAGACTATGGTGTAAACGGTGATGGAGTCTTTGTGTTTTGGGCAAGGTCTATATATGTCAAGGATGAGGAATTAAGGTAGAAAATTCTTGAGAATCGCATAGTAGCCCTTATGCTATGCATCCTAGAGGAAGTAAGTTATCTGAGGATTCTGGGATCGGTTTTGGTGGCACGGTCTTAAGCGGAAGTTCTTGAATTTGTAAGAAAGTGCTTAACGTGTCGACAAGTCAAGGTGAACACCAAGTACCATCGGATTGCTTCATCGATAAAGATTCCGCAATGGAAGTGGAGAGAATTACCATGGACTTCGTTAGTAGGCTTCCCTCACGCCTACTAAGAAGGACTCGATATGGGTGATAGTAGATCGGTTGTGAAGTCTACACATTTCATACCGGTCTTGGTGGACTATTCCCTGCAGAGATTGGCAAAATTGTATGTAGCATAAATCGTGAGGCTACATGGAGTGCCTGTGTCGATTATCTCGTATAGGGATCCGAGGTTTACGTCTCGATTTTGGAAAGCACTACATCAAGCATTGGGCACCAGGTTGGACTTCAGTACGGCATTCCATCCGCAGTCGGACGGCCAATCTGAGTGGGTAATTTAAGTGCTAGAGGATATGTTGAGGGGTTGCGTGATAGATTTTAGAGGAAGTTGGGAGGAGTTCTTGCCTTTAGCGGAATTTGCGTACAATAACATCTATCAAGCAAGTATTCGGATGGCATCGTACGAAGCACTGTATGGAAGGAGGGGTCACACTCTTACGTGTTGGACAGAATTGAAGGAATGTCATGTTTTAGGTCCAGAGATGGTAGCAGAAGCGGAAGAAAAGGTTAAGGTAATTCGAGCACTGTTGAAGGAGGCATCTGACAGGCAGGAGTCATATGCAGATCTTAAGCGGAAGAAGATAGAGTTTGCAGAAGGAGATAAGTGTTTTTAAAAGTTTCTCCATGGAAGAAGGTGATGAGGTTTGGTCGCAAGGGAAAGTTAAGTCCCAGGTTTATAGGACCTTATCGGGTTTTGAAGTGGGTTGGACCAGTGGCATATCAGTTAGAGTTGCCTTCGGAGTTGAAGTAGATGCACGATGTGTTCCACGTTTCGATGCTACGGTATTACCGATCGGATCCATCTCAGGTAATACCGGTTGAGGAGGTGGAGCTAGGACCAGATTTCTCCTATGAGAAAGAGTCGATTTAGATTCTAGAACAGGAAATGAAGGTGCTTCGGAGGAAATCAGTTCCTCTAGTCAAAGTGTTATGGCATAACCATGGATCGGAAGAAGCTTCGTGGGAGCCAGAGGAAGTAATGCAACAGCAATACCCTCACTTATTTTAGCCAGGTAATTTTGAGATCGAATTTAAGGGGGTAGAACTGTAATATCCGGGATTTAGAGGTTATGCATTTTCACTTAAATGTATGTGGTAGCATGCTTGTATGTGTTTTGAATGTGTTTTGGGGGCTTCGGGAACCTTGGGATAGAGGTAGAAACGTTAGAAAAATATTTGATTTTTAAGCCTAAAAAGGGAACTAAGGGAGCTAGGCCTTAAGTAGAGGTGCATGAGGGTTATGACACGAGTAAAGCCTTGGTAAAGTGGCAAAGAGGTGCCACATAGGGCCTTGGGAGGTGACGCCACAGGGAGTGTGAAGGGACCCAGGTTCGAGCAGCAAGGGAAGCGTTTTGGAGCTTTTATTTTTTGGCAAGGAGGTCCAGTGATGGACGGCACAAGGACTCTGAATGGATGAAGTGTAGATTGGGTCAACAGCTCAAAGATTCGGGTAAGTAGGAGGAAAAGGGGGGATTTGGATGAGAGAGGAAGAGGTGGCCGAATGTGGGACTCTGGAGATGCATAATCGATTTTGGGGTTGTAGTAGGGGTGTGTGCCAAAATCTCCTAATCACCTCCTACTCTTCCTTTCTTTCTCTCAACCTCAATCCTATACCTTTTCTTTTTCTTGTGGCCGAATATTCCATCATCATTGAAAGCCATAGCCGAATCGTGTGACCCCTCTTTTCCTTTTCTTCTCTTTTAAATTGCTTAGGCCGAAACCCCTCTCTCTCAATTTCACCATAGCCGAATCTCTTTAAGCTTCACACTTCTCATCTCCTTTGCTAAAAGCCGAATATCTCTGTGTTTCCAAGCAAGGGTGCAATCGATCTCAACATTGTGGTAAGGGTTAACTGCCATTCGGTTTCTTTTACTTTTTCTTTTGGTTAGTCAAATCTAGGAGTCTAATCCCTCTTATTTTCTTGTGGCAAAACCATGAAGGAGATCTTTCGAGATTCTTGTAGCCGACGGTTTAAGGGAGATCTTTCGGGATTTTGGATATCTAAGGTAAGCAAGGCATATCATTCGGCCAAGGGCCATTCTTGTAGATTTTACGCATTACGCCGAAACTGACATAAGTTATGTAGGGATTTCGACAACTTCCAAGGGCAAGTGACGTTTTCGGGATTTGAACAAGCAAGGTAAGGGAGTTGTAAGATTTGGCCAAAGGCCATATTACCTATTGAGGGTTGTCGATTCTAACTATGGTTTTTAGGGAGGAGTACAACCTGATTCGGTAGATCTTCGGGATTCAGTGGCCGATCTAGGTAAGGATTATGGTTGTGCGTTAACCTTTCGGGATTTGTTTGTATGGCCGAATGGCCTCTTTGCTAATGATCTTAGTGTTGGCCGAATGTAGGAAAGGGGATCTAGTGCATTAGATCGGGATTTTCGGATTGATGTCGCGTTAGTAACCAGGTGTGTAACCCACCCTCAATTCCCGATTAGTAGTAATATTGTTATGTATATGTTAATAAGGCAATGAATGAATATGGCTAAGGGTACCATTCAATGGTGAAATGTATTCAGGTATGTTACCCCTTAATACTTGTTAATAATGCTTATAGACATGGATATGAGAAAATGTGAAATTTCGTTATGGACATGGGGTGAGGTAAATTGCATGATATTTGTATGTTTTGTATGATGCATGAGCATATGGGTGATGATGATAAAGGGGAAGTGTTCCGATGGTTTTTACCACATTATCCGGTGACTTATGTCACCTATTATGAATCCGGTGACTCTGTCACATTATTTGGTGGCTATGCCACGATTATAAGGTCGATGTGCAGTTGACTGCAGCGACTGCCTTCGATGGTGTGTAGCGGATGGAGGGTTGATTTAGTAATCCCATGGTGTGATTGGCAGGTACGGGTGATGTGTAGAGGTTGGATATCTAGATGGGTTTGGATTGCATCATTGTCTATATTTGTTTTACGTGATTTAACATGCCTTGATAAATGCTGGGAGTTTGTGTTGGTTGTTACACATCGAGTCATTGACTTACCCTTCGTGGGCTAACATTTTGCGGTGATACTCGATAAATGGACCGGTCGTGAGGACTTAGTGGTGGCCATGCTCATTTCAAACATTTTCATGTTTTCTTATTATGTTTTGGGTTTTATTAGGGTTTTGTTTTTGTTGTAATAAGGCCATTATTATTTAACTGTTTTATTTATACATTTTAATTTTTATTCTGGTACGATCAACATTAGACAAGTGGTTAAACAATTTCTCGTAAAACAACTTCAAATGTTTTGACACATAAACACCTACGATTTTCAACTTAATGATAAGCTCTAAAATTCGGCATTTCTTTAAACTTGTAATTTCTGAAATATGAAGATAATGTTTTAATACAAAATTAAATTACAACACGGTTTTTAACTTGAGAATAACCCAAATCAATTTTGTTCAAAACCACCCAGTATTTCAAGATGACATAACGAGATTTAACTACGTTTTACTCAAGGAGCATGCCAGATCCGGTCAGGGCTTGTGGGTCGGGTTTGGGGTGTTTCAGCCAACCCACTATGGTACCAAACCATTGGGACGAGTCATAAAAATAAGCATATATGGTACCTAACCAGTGGTGGTTCCAAACCACTAAGACTTAGTCACAGAATAATGATATGTGGGGCCAACCCACGTGTGTTACCTAACCACTGGTGAGAGTCTGATAAATCATACCTTCGACTTTCTTCAGGATTCAGCACAACCGATCACAGTGAGGAAGATCCAGCTTCCAAGGGAAAAAAATGAAGTGTGGTCTTCGGATTTTAGTGAATGAAAGAATAGTAATCAGGGTAATGAGAATCAAGGGGTTTCGAGAAGAATCAACAAGATGGAAGAGAGGTAGAAGTAGTGATTCAGCTTTGGGACAAAGATGGAGAAAAGAATAGTAGGGATTCAGCTACCACAAGAAGAAGAAGAGAAGAGAAAAGCCTAAAGGGGTTTCGGCTATGGTCAAAAGAAGAGAAAAGAGGAGAAAAGCTTAGGTAATTTTTGGTAAAAGAGAGATTGAGAGGAAAAAGCTAGACTGAAAAGTGAAAACCCCACCTAAATGCCGAAAATACTACTCTTTAGCAACTAAATTTCGGCACCCTCACCAAGAGCCAAAATCGAGAGTCCTCTTCCCCCAATACTCTTCAAAAGAATTCGGCTAACACCCCATTGTGCCATCCCCACTATCTTCCTATCATCAAACCAATTTGAATTCACCACACTTCTAAAATTTCTCTCCTTCACTTATCCAAATCTGTTGACCCCTTCAATGCTCATCCACCAGAGTGCAAACCGAATGCAACACCTCCTGGCCTTGGCGTAAAAAAAAAAGCAAAAGGGGATTCCTGTAGCTCGAACCAAGTCCCTATCAGCTCCCCTGAGGCGTCACTTCTTTATGCCTTAAGTGGCGCCCCTTTTGCCATTTTACCAAGGTTTTTCTTGCGTCAAAACCTACCACCAACCATCCTTAACTCCTATCCCATTCAGCTCCCTCTTTTAAGTGCCCAAAAATAAATTTTTGCTAAGGCTCTAGCCTACCCCTAGCTCATGCCTGGACCTTTAAATCACCCTGAACTAGCATGACGACCATACTATCTACATGCAATCACACAAAATGCAAAGGCCCCATTTAAGGCTGTTACATGTGATGACTTTATCAATCGATACAGCTTTAACTCATAATAACTTCATTCGATTAGAACAATCCAATAGGCATATCTCTGTATCATACTTTCCAGAATATAATTTTCTTTATTCAGACTATCTGTATACATACTCGTGAATGTACAAAATTCATTACTATACTCGAGGATACTTTAAATACACATAACTCAATTGAATCGAATAGCCGAAACTAGATTCTTCTTTATCTGTGACATTGCATAATCTATGTAATCTTTAAAACATTATGATATTTCTTCTAAAGCTGTTTTCACTTTTCAACTATTCTCATCTCTGTATACATTACTAATTGTTTCATCACTGAACTCTTTAGTTTCACAATTATGAAGTTATTTAACATGGTTCTCGTAAAATTTCATCATAAAGTATCACTAGTAATGGGTGAGGTCGTAAAGCCTCTAACTTGACTCTCATTAATACACACATATGACTTAGCATTCATCATTAACGTAATATCATTATAATCACATAATTCACTTCAGAAAATTTAATATACTTATTCATTTTAAGAATGTTTTCTGCCATTCACAATGTCAAACAATGAATTTACTTACTAACATTTGTCAAATTAGAGAACGCCTTACGGGTTCGAGTACGTCGTTTACTTGTAGCCATAGTCCAACTATGGTCTTACACATACACACATGTACTGCCATGGTCCAACCATGGTCTTACGCCCACAATGCCATAACCCAGTTATGGTCTTTTCATTGAAATGCCATAGCCCAGCTATGGTCTTACATTCCATACTTTGCCATGGTCCAACCATGGTCTTATCGTCAATTCCTCATTGAACGATCGTAATCATCTCCTGCGTTCTACTTAATTTGATCTTCTAATTCAACTCTCATACTATTATATTATTTGTGGTTTCATAACAGATTCATAAAACAAAACACTATATATTCTCTAATTTAACAATTAAACATGAGATTCAACTATGTGGACATACTGATTATACATTATTCAAACAAGTGTACATACATACATATTTCGTCTATTGTGTAAGTTTACATATCATTTTCACTTATTCAAATAGGTTGGGTATATATCATCATATGCATGCTAAGCTAACATGAATGGGCTTATTGCCACATAAACTTTCATTTTATTCCATGTTTCCACATTTCTCAACTCATGGTTATCTCACTTCGTACATTAACACATATATATCATGAATTTCTATTCATACCTTTCTAATCGTCTCATCACAAATACATTTCAATCACTTCAATATCATTTTTCAGCATTATTGAAAATAGCTCGGTTGAAGTCATCTGTCTTAACAAAAAAATTTCGTTCGAGCCGGGAGAAATCACACTATCACGAGTAGTAATATGGCATGTATAGCTAGACTCACATACACTAGGTTAGTCCGAGAATCAACTGAACCATAGCTCTGATACCACTAAATATAACTCCCCTTACCTATGTCCGATGCTGGGACAGGATAAGAGGCATTACTGAGCTTAAACAAAAACATTTATACAAAATTGGCTATAAAATTTTATTCAATTTAACATTTCTCATTCACATGCAAATCGCCCCTTATATGGGCCCACAAGGCCTAAAACATACATTGAGAACTGTTCAAGACTAAACTGAGAACGTAGTAAACATTAAGAAGACTTAGAAAAATTTTCATCAAAACAGGGGTCACACGTCCGTGTGGCTTGGGACACGCTTATGTGGGCAGGCTGTGTGGTCACACATACCCGTGTCCTTAGCCTATATGACTCTCTATTTATGACGTCATCAACAAAATTGGGTCATACGGCCAAGTCACACGCCCATGTGCTTAGGCCGTGTGGCGAATTAAATTCTTAAAAGTAAATGCAGACTTACATGCCCTGGGCACACGCCCATGTCCAAGGGTCGTGTTCTCCACACGGCTGAGACACACGGTCGTGTCTCTGCCGTGTGGCCAACAAAATGGCTATTTTCCAGACCATTTGGCACCCTCATTTGCACATACTTAAACATATCTTCAATCCATCCATCCCAAACAAACATAACCACATCACATAAAACCTTTAGTATAAGCACACACGTATGAATAGGCATTACAACTCATTAACCAATATGAACCAACACATTTTTCCAAATCAAATGAAAAATACACAATTGACTAAGTCCCTATACGTGCCATAGACTCAAAAGGTTTTGCATTCACTTATACCCAACATGATAGCTTGATAGTGTGATAGCATCTCTGGCGATCTCCAACCCGAGCTAGTATAAAACCCTACATGATATGAGAAAAGAAGGGGAGTAAGCTATAAAGCTTAGTAAGTATGTATGTAAATAATAAAAAAATTATTACCATGCTTTAAACAATCCTTATTTTGAGTTCTCAAGATAATGCCATCATTATTGCATAAAATTTCTCAATTCACTTATGTTCATCTTAAGCTGTCTACTCGAGTTACAATCACTAAATTATTTTTAGCCGGAGCTACAGAACTCCAAATTAAGATCCACATATTTTCCTTGGATCTAGACTCACATATATTCTTACCATAAAATTTTCAGAATTTTTAGTTCAGCCAATCAGTACAGTTTATTCTTTAAAGTTTCCCCTGTTCCGTTGTCCGACAGTTCTGACCCCTCTTCACTAAAAATTTATTTTCTCATTGCAAAAATCTCAAATGACATTTAAATTTGTTTCTCTTGAAAATATACTTGTTAATAAATTCATGCATATAAATTTTATCCCTTGATTATTTTTGTACAATGTTTAATGAATTTCCAAAGTCAGAACAGGGGATTCCTAAATCATTCTGACCCTGTCTTATAAAATTTCAAATATCTCATAATCTAAAATTATTTTACTTACACCATCTCTTTTATGTAAAAATAAACTCAATAATATTTAATTTAATATTTTATTCAACTTCTTATTAAATTTACACCATCTTTGGTGAATTTTAAAAGTGATTCAACTGCTGTTGTCCAAACTGTTTTATTGCTAATTTTACTCTATCATGTTTTCTTTGTATTAATTCTCATTTACACACTTATATACTAAAGCATATCCATAGTTAGCCAAGCCAATAGCTAGTCATCATAAAATACTTACAAGCCTTTCATTGGCCAATTTAACTTACACATCAACAACAAAACATTAAACATTTCATTTCTCAATTTAATTTGGCTTAAAAGCCTCACACATGATCACAATCCACATTTCCCACATATTCTTACATCATAAGCGTGGACTTAGCTCTTTGTCATTATGCGTAAACGTAGCTCTTTGCCCGTCGAACTACTTGAAATATCAAAGGATACTCATCTCATCATACATGTATCATGATGCCAATGCCATATCCCATATATAGTCTTACATGGGATCACCTCTTGATGCATATGCCATATCCCAGACATGGTCTTATACGGGATCTCTTAACTCGATGTCGATGCCATGTCCCAGACATGGTCTTATACGAGATCGTACGTAGATGTCGATGCCATATCCTAGATATGGTCTTGCATGAGATCTTCCTTTGGTGCTGAAGCCATGTCTCAGACATGGTCTTATATGGGACCTTCCTTATTCAATGCCGATGCCATGTCTTAGACATGGTCGTATACGGGATCTACGTTCGGTGCTTATGCCATGTCCCAAACATTATTTTATACGGGACCTATGTTCGGTGCCGATGTCATGTCCCAAACATGGTCTTATACGGGACCTACATTCATTGCCAATGCCATGTCCCAAACATGGTCTTATACGAGACCTACGTTCGTTGCTGATGCCATGTCCCATACATGGTCTTATACGGGACCTTCCTTATCTCATGTTGTGACATTTGTATCCTTGCTATTCCGAATGTTCAATCAGGACTTCAACTTAACATAATTTCGTCATACTCTCATCGAGGCATCATTAGTTGATTTTATAGAAATAATATTCATTTCACATAACATCTAGAAATTAAAAAATATAAAAACATTATGTAGCTTTAATTTCACACAAACTTACCTCGATACCAAAATGGCAAGAAGAGACCTAACCGCCAGTTACTCGTTTCTCCCCCCGTTCTAAGTCTGAAACTCATTTTCTTTGATCTATAACATCATATTGAACTTACTTATTAGTCACATTATTCATTGTAACCCAAAAATCACACTATGGAAAAATTACATTTTTGCCCCTAAACTTTGTCATATTTACACTTTTTCCCCTAGGCTGGTAAAATGATTTTTATTCGATTTCCTTTTATTTTAGACCCAAACCATTTTCATAACTATAACAGTCCACAATTTTCATTCATTCACACATTTTCATACATTTTTCAACTTTTTACAAATTAGTCCTTTTATGCGATTTCATCAAAAATTATTTAGTAAAAGTCGTTTACTACTCACCGAGCAATCATATTCTACCATTAGACATTAAAGTGCATGCGTTTCATCCATGGGTAAATTTTTAAACACAAACCCTAGCTCAAAATAATGGTAGAAATAACTAAACTAAGTTACGGGGATCTCAAAAATGTAAATAGCATTAAAAATAGGGCTTGGATGCACTTACTATTGAGCTTGAAAGGTTGAAAACCCTAGCCATGGCTTCCCCCATGCTAAATTCATCCAAGGAAGAAGATGGACAAATGTTTTTGGCTTTTATTTTGTCTTGTAGTCCATTTAATTACCAAAATACCAAAATGCCCCTAACTTAAAAAATATCCTATTTCACTTATCTAATGTCCATTTTTGTCCAAAAATTTAACCAATGGTATAATTTCCATTTAAAGACCTCTAATTTACAATTTCATAGAAAGTGGACATCTCTAATATGTGGAACTCAACTTTTGCACTTTTTACAATTTAGTCCTTTTGACTAAATTGAGTGCCCAAACGTCAAAATTTTTAAACAAAATTTTCACAGAATCTTTCTATGGAATTGTAGGCCATAAAAATATAATAAGAATAAGATTTTCCTCATCAAATTTGTGGTCGAAAAACCATTATTCCGATTAGGCCCAAAATCGGGCTGTTAAAGTTGAAGTATTTTATTTTCTTTTAAGTTAATACCCCAACAAATAAGGTGTAATATCCCGGGATAGGGGCTATTTCGTTGTGGCATTGTTTGCATGTTATTGGCCTGCTATGTTGTTGTTCTTGATGTTTTGGGGTTTAGTTGTAAGCCTGGTGTAAGCATGAGAGGTAGGAAAAATTTTAGTTTTTAGGCTTAGGTGAGAGGAGCTGAAGAAGCTGGGGTTAATAAGTATTCTTTGGTGAATTTTAGCACAAGAAAGGAGCTGGTGGAGTGGCAAGCTAGGCGCCACTTGGAGCTTGAGTTGGCGTCACTTATAGGGGGAGGAGGTCCTGAGTTCAAGTTACAGAAGTCCCACATTTTGATTCCATTTTGACAGCATTGAGGAGGAGAAGTTGTTGGCGGCTCAAACTCGCCATGGACTAAGTCAACTCACTTGAATGGTGGGTGGAGAGTGATTTGTGGAGGTGGACTAGTTCAAACTTGTTTAAATGGTGGGCAAGGAGTGAATTAAGGAGTGAGTTGGGGATTGACTAAGTCAAATCGGTTTGAATTAGTGGCCATGAGTGTTTGTGGGTAGTGGTAGAATGTTGGGGTCTTCATGGGGTGAGTGGCGGTTGGTAAGTGAGTAGGTGAGGAGGCCAAATTTCTTGTGGGCAAATTGTGTGACTATCGGCCAGCTTTAGTCTAGTGCTTAGCCAAATTTTTCAAAGAAGTCTCAATTATTTTCCATTGAAAACCGCAAACCCCAAGTAACCTTAACCTTACCGAAACTTACTTTGTTTTTCTTTCATTTTTTCTCTAGTAGCCTAATGTTCTTTGTGTTTTCAAGCTTCTACTTCTTTGTCAACTTTGGCCGAACCATATACCCTCCTACCTCTCTCTTTCTTTTTCATTTTTGCACTAAGCCGAAGCTAGCATCTCTTTTCCTCTCATACTTTCTTTCTTTCTTTGAAACCTGGGTAGCCGAAACTTTACACTCCAAACACCTTCTCCCTTTCTTTTTCTTCCAAAATCGAAAGTACCTTCCTCCTGTCCATTATCTTTCTTCTTCTCAAATCCTTCTTGCCGAAACCTCATCTCCATTTCACTCCTTCTCTTTCTCTTACCACCCAAGTCGTACCATAGGTGGTGTTAAACACCTATAATAGAACCTTGTTTGAAAGTCTTAGGCAAACTCAGTGAATCCCCTTCTCTTTTTGTTTAAGTTTTGGCCGAATCACAAGCAAGGGGGGGTGGTCTCTTCTCTTTTCTCTCCAATCGTGTTTTCAGAGGAAGGTAAGTGCTAGGCCAAATGTTATTCTTTTCCTCCCTTTTTCTCTGTCAATTCAGATTTGGTTAAGAGCCGATTTCGGCATTTGTTGAAAGGAGTTAATCACTTATTTTGGTAGTCATTTTATTATAGGGCATCCGGGATTTCGAAACAGTCAAGTGAAGCCTTTATCTGTGGGTGATCGGTTGGTAAGTGGTGGTAAGGGTTGGTTTCATTAGTTGATTCTCTTAGTTTCATTAAGCCAAGCCTTCAAAGGATTAATGGTTCTTCTTAACAGGGTGTGGCCGATTGTCAGAGGAACCATCAGCTGGTTCGGGATTTGGTAGGAAACCAAATCATTCATAAGGTAAAGGTTTGAGCGTTAACCCTCTTAAGTTTTGGGGTTGGCCGAATGGCCCTGGTCCTAATGTTCTTATTTGGCCGATTATAGGAGCAAGCTAATTGAGGGTCTTAGATCGGTTCTTTTTGGATTAAGGCTTGCGTTTTAACAGGTGTGTAAACTAACACACTCTTTACTTAGTAATATGCTTAATAACCTGATTTCTTAATAAAGCCACAACAGTATGGTTGATTGATATGATACCCTATGAGGTATGAGCATGGATTAGGGTAGGTCCGTTTCATTACGAGTTTTATTATCGGCATGATGACATGATCTATGATGTATGAGATGCTACATTAATCATATTAGCATGATTTGTATGATGTGCACGATTTGCATCAATATGGTATGCTTATGGGTGATTTGAGAGGAGGGGGAATATGATATCCGTGTCTTTGGGACACCAGAGGTTTGGCACCTCCAGTGGTTTGGTACCACGATTGATTATTGTGACTTTGGGTCACGGAGGTTTGGCACCTCGGCGTCTCGCCCTCGTGGCTTAGCACCACAATGGGTTGGCCCCACGGTTGATTTTACGGGATTGACGCTAGTGATTTGGTATCACACGATGGGTTGGCCCCATCATATGATTCGTGATCGCGCCACGGTGATTTGGTATCACACTTGTGTCTTTGGGACACCAAAGGTTTGGCACCTCATAGCGACTCATCCCTGTGGTTTAACACCACCGTGGGTTGGCCCCACTTTGAGAAACGGGATCGTCGCCAGTGATTTGGTATCACACGTGGGTTGGCCCCACAGATGGATTATTCATGACTTTGGGTCACCAAAGTGGTTTGGCACCACATTGATGGATATCGTGACTTTGGGTCACCGGTGGTTTGGCACCACCGGTGGTTTGGTACCACACGGGTAGAAAAGGTGTTACGGATCGTTAGGATCGGGTGCATTATTTGTGTTGCTTTGTTATGATGTGTGTTAGTATGTTGCATATATCGGGAGGATTTATGCTTTGAGTCTTGCGACTCACCTTCTCCCTTATCATTTTGGTGGCACTTAGATCGCGAGACGTGAGCCGGAGGACTCGAGGTGACCATGCCATGAATAATTGGGTCTTGCAGTGATTTAAAAAAAAAAAACTTGGTACTTTACTTTATTTATTTCCATTTGGTTTTGTTGGGTTGTAAAAGGCCTTTTTAAATTTTACTTTGGATGTTCATATGCTTAAATTTGATTTCAAAGATGCCTTAACAAATAATTGGGTTAAAATTTGCTAAAACTTGGAAAGATAAAGTTTTCAAACTACAAAGCGAGATGTTTTAAACGTGACCATCGGGTATCACACTGTAATTCAAAATAAATGAATCTCAATTGTCTTCCAGACTTGAATTCAATTTCTTATTAAGTCAAAAATGTTTTTAAGCAACAACAAGGATTACTTGAATTTTTAAATGAGATAAACTTGTTTTACTTACATATCTGATTAAGTTTTCAAAATTACCGGGTTTTCAAATGCACCATCGATTTTTGAACAGTCATGCCTAAGATTTTCCACAAGTACAAAATATAGCAAAGTGTTTTTATCAAACTTTTAAACGAAAACCTATCCTCCCAAATACAATTTTCCCCGTAAAATGCCAGATTCGATCGTGGTGTATATATCAAGTTTAAGGTGTTACAATTGTGGTATCAGAGCCAAGTTCAAAGGCTCGACTGTGGGCCCGAGGCCCAAAATGTTTTAAATTCTGGTTTTAAGTGTTTTGGTTTTAAAGTATATGGTTTGAAAGGCATGGCACCGAGACTCCGGCACCAATCCGCCCAGGTAAATACCCCTTATTATTGCTTGAGATTTTTGATGTGATGTGACCGAATGACTAGCGGTAGTAAACTACTTTAGAAACTGAAATCAATAGGACTCTGGGGACTTGCGAAAACAAAACTTCTTTAATAAGCAATATTCATAAGACTTTGCTTTTAAACAGTGGAATAATTACTGATGCATAAAACTCTTTAAATTAGGCAAGTCAAGATTTAGTCATGAGTGCTCGAGGTGGACGTGGTCGTGGACGTGGACGTGGTAGGATGACAATTTTGAACCCGTAGGATCTGGTCAGGGGTCAGAGAATGAGATACTGCATCACCACCGGTGGAGGTGGTGAGTTTGAGAATGATCGGGACGACGCAGATGTCACAAAGCGATGTCGCGAGTTTTGGAAAGGGTAGCTAGAGTAGGTGGAGGCGGAGGAGCTAAGAAATCTGTGCTTGAGCGACTTCGAGCAAACGAAATGAGGTATTTTGGTGTGTCGGTGTGGCTCCCAAAGATGGTGGAGTATTGGCTGGAAGCGACGGAGCGGATCATGGATGATCTGGACCTGACTGTTGAAGAGAAATTAAAGGGGATAGTATCTTCTTCGAGATGAGTCATACCAGTGGTGGCTCACGGTTCGACAACGTCGCAAAGAGAAGATCTTACTTGGGATTATTTTAAGGCTGCATATCAGAAAAGTACATTGGAGCTAACTACATTAATGTGCAACGGAAGGCATTTTTGAGGCTGGTACAGGGGAGTAAGTCTGTGTCGGAGTACGAGGCAGAGTTCTTGAGGTCGAGTCGGTATGCTAGGGGTATGGTGGCTCTTGAACACGAGAGGTGTGTTCATTTCGAGGATGGTCGAGAGATGAATTAAGGTTCTTGATTGCTCCACGCCAGAGCGTGAGTTATTGTCTGGTAGAAAAGGCTAAGGTAGCGAAGGGGTTAAAGAGTCCGTGAGGTAGAACTTGGATAGGAACAGCAAAAGCGGAGTTTTAGATCTTCCGGTCGCCGGGTAATCCTCGAGAAAAGGGCTACAGCAGTGGGCCAAATTAGTCTGGTAGGGTCATTCTTCGCTAATCGTGGACCACCACAAAGGTAACCGTTGTGGGAAAGCTCATTGGGGAGGATTTGGACCAATGGAAAAGGATGTTTCGAGTGTGGCTCTTTGGATCATCGTGTGAGAGACTATCGCGTAAGTTGGCTAGG
Source organism: Gossypium rotundifolium (assembly GCA_025506655.1). Classification (NCBI taxonomy): domain Eukaryota; kingdom Viridiplantae; phylum Streptophyta; class Magnoliopsida; order Malvales; family Malvaceae; genus Gossypium; species Gossypium rotundifolium. The sequence goes on from CP106729.1 coordinate 113,643,113, forward strand.
ATTCACCCAAGAGTCGAGGCCGTACTCATTTCAGGAATAATGGACCGCCACCGCAGAGGGGCCGTGGTAATGGCAGAGGAGGTAATGGTTCGGTCGGGCCGTGGAGCACCGGGCGAGAGGTGCGTGTAGTTCGAGGCCGACGGACTGGCTAGTATATGCAGCGAGGCGCCGAGAGGAGGGTGATGCATCGGACGTCATAATCGGTACGTTCTTAATCTTTGGTTCTCCATTTACTGCTTTGATTGATGTGGGTTCAATGCATTCATACGTTGCAAGTAGCATAGTGAAGACCATGGATTTTGACTCTGAGATATCTTCTAGGAAGATGACTGTAATTAGCCCTCTAGGTCACTCTGTAGTTGTAGATAAGCTGTATAGAGATGTACCTGTAGAACTCCAAGGGGTAGTGTTTGTGGCTAATCTGATGGAACTGCCGTTTGGGGAGTTCGATCTGATTCTTGGGATGGACTAGTTGGTTAAGTACCAGGCAAAGTTGGATTGTGCAGTTAAGTGCATGGTTCTAAAGACGTCGGAGGGTGATGAAGTGGTTATGATAGGTAATAGGAGGGACTACCTATCTAATGTGGTATCTATTCTGAAGGCTGAGAAGATGGTCAGAAAGGGCTGTGAAGCATATGTGGTTCATGTGTATGCCTTGGAGGCTAAAGAGTCTGCTGTAGAGAAGGTTCGGACAGTTAGGGAATTTGCTGATGTATTTCTTGAGGAGCTTCCAGGTTTGCCACCAGATCGTGAGGTAGAGTTCGGGATAGATTTTTTACCCGGAACTGCGTCAGTGTCTATTACTCCGTATAGGATGGCGCCAAAGGAGTTAGTCGAGCTTAAGGCTCAGATCTAGGAGTTGTTGGATCGAGGTTTTATCAGGCCAAGTGTTTCACCTTGGGGAGCACCGGTACTCTTTGTCAAGAAGAAAGACGGTACTATGAGGATGTGTATAGACTACCGCCAGTTGAATAAGCTGACGATCAAAACAAGTATCCGTTGCCACGTATAGATGACTTGTTTGATCAGCTGAAGGGTGCATCGGTATTCTCGAAGATCGATTTAAGGTCTGGGTATCACCAGCTAAAGGTGAAAGAGGCGGATATCTGCAAGACGGTGTTTCGTACTCGGTATGGGCACTATGAATTTCTGGTAATGCCGTTTGGGTTGACCAACGCACCGGTAGCATTTATGGATATGAAGAATAGGGTGTTCCAGCAGTATTTGGATCAGTTCGTTGTGGTTTTTATTGATGACATCTTGGTGTATTCAAGGACTGAGGAGGAGCATGATACGCATTTGCGAGTGGTATTACAGATTCTGAGGCAGAAATAGATTTATGCAAAGTTTAGTAAATGTGAGTTCTGGCTTAAAGAGGTGACTTTCTTAGGTTATGTAGTGTCGGTGAGGGGATTAGAGTGGATCCTCGAAAGATTGAGGCGGTCTTGGATTGGAAGCCGCCTAGGTCAGTAGCTGAGATTCAGAGTTTTCTGGGCTTGGCAGGATACTACCGAAGATTTGTAGAAGGATTTTCATTGATCGCAGCACCGATGACCAAATTGTTAAGAAAAGGGGTTTCATTCATTTGGACTGAGAAGCAGCAGGAGAGTTTCGACAAGTTGAAGAAGATTTTGACTGAAGCTCCGGTTCTAATTCAACCTGAGGTAGGGAAGGAATTCACAGTATATTGCGATGCATCATATACAGGTTTGGGTTGTGTGCTGATGTAGGAAGGGAAGGTTGTGGCTTACGCATCTCGGCAGTTGAGGCCACATGAAGTCAATTATCCGACGCACGACTTGGAGTTAGCGGCAGTAGTCTTCGCTTTGAAAATTTGGAGGCACTACTTGTACGGAGAGAGATCAATAGTCTACACAGATCACAAGAGTCTGAAGTACCTTTTGACTCAGAATGATTTGAATTTAAGACAGCGCAGATGGATTGAGTTACTAAAGGATTACGACTGTTCGATTGAGTACCATCCGGGCAAGGCTAACGTGGTGGCAGACTCATTGAGCCGAAAGGTTGTTTTAGACTTAAGAGATATGTTTGCCCATTTGAGTTTGTATAACGATGGAAGTATTCTGGCAGAGCTGCAGGTTAAGCCTAATTGGGTTGAGCAGATTAAGGAAAAATAGTTAAAGGATGAGGTTTTGAGTGCGCAGAGGTTGCAGGTGCAGGATAGTAGGTTGGAAGGTTCTGATTTGTCTAGTGATGGAGTCTTTGTGTTTTCAAGGAGAGCTTGTATGCGAGGGATATTGAGTTAAAGCGTAAGATTCTTCAGACACACATAGCAGCCCCCACGCTATGCATCCTAGAGGTAGTAAGATGTATCGGGATCTAAAAGAGATTACGGTGGCCGGGTCTAAAGAGGAAGTGACAGAGTTTGTGGGGAAGTGTCTGACATGTCAGCAGGTCAAGGCCAAACATTAGATGCCGTCAGGGTTACTTCAGCCAGTGAAGATTCCACAGTGGAAGTGGGAAAGGATAACTATGGATTTCGTAAGTGGATTACCTCTTACGCCTAGCAAGAAGGATTCAGTTTGGGTAATTGTGGATCGTCTGACTAAATTAGCTCACTTTATTAGGTGAGGTGGATTACTCACTTGAGAGGTTAGCAAAGTCGTATGTATCGAGATAGTGAGGTCGCACGGTGTACCGATGATCGATCATCTCGGATAGGGATCCCGATTACGTCAAGGTTACGAAAGCATTGCATCAAGCTCTGGGTACATGGTTGGATTTCAGCACATCATTTCACCCACAGTCTGACGGGCAGTCGGAAAGGGTTATACAGATCTTAGAGGATATGTTACGAGGTTGTGTCTTGGACTTTAGAGGTAGTTGGGAAGAGTTTCTACCATTAGCTGAGTTCGCCTACAACAATAGTTACCAAGCAAGCATCATGATGGCACCATATGAGGCGTTGTATGGTAGGAAGTGTCGCTCACCTACTTGTTGGACGGAGTTGGGTGAACGCCGCTTGTTGGGACCGAGTTGGTTCTTTGAGGCCAAGACAAGGTTAAGTTGATTCAGCTCGGTTGAAGGAAGCTTCAGATAAGCGAAGTCTTACGCCGATCTCAAGCGTAGAGATATAGAGTTTGCCGGGTGATAAGGTCTTTCTGAAGGTCTCGCCATGGAAGAAAGTGTTGAGGTTCGGAAGAAAAGGAAAGTTAAGTCTGAGGTTTTTTGGGCCATATAAGGTACTGAGACGAGTGGGACCGGTAGCGTATCAGCTTGATTTGCCAGTAGAGCTGAGTTAGATTCACGACGTATTCCACGTTTCGATGCTTAGGCAATATCGTTCAGATCCATCGCACGTGGTAGCAGTGGAAGAGATCGAGGTAAATCCAGATTTGACCATGGAGGAAGAACCTGTGCAGATTCTAGATCGAGATGTGAAGGTTCTGCGTAGGAAGTCTGTGCCTTTGGTAAAAGTACTATGGCGGAATCATGGCGTGGAAGAAGCTACGTGGGAACCCGAGGATATGATGAGACAGCAATGCCCGCAACTCTTCTGACCAAGTAATTTTGAGGTCGAAATTATTTTAAAGGGGTAGAACTGTAATATCCCGGGATAGGGGCTATTTCGTTGTGGCATTGTTTGCATGTTATTGGCCTGCTATATTGTTGTTCTTGATGTTTTGGGGTTTAGTTGTAAGCCTGGTGTAAGCCTGAGAGGTAGGAAAAATTTTAGGTTTTAGGCTTAGGTGAGAGGAGTCAAGAAGTGGGGTTAATAAGTATTCTTTGGTGAATTTTAGCACAAGAAAGGAGTGGTGGAGTGGCAAGCTAGTCGCCACTTGGAGCTTGAGTTGGCGCCACTTGCGGGGAGGAGGTCCCGAGTTCAAGTTGCAGAAGTCCCACATTTTGCTTCCATTTTGACGGCATGGAGGAGGAGAAGTTGTTGGCAGTTCAAACTCTGCCATGGACCAAGTCAACTCACTTGAATGGTGGGTGGAGAGTGATTTGTGGAGGTGGACTAGTTCAAACTTGTTTAAATGGTGGGCAAGGAGTGAATTAAGGAGTGAGGTGGAGGATTGACTAAGTCAAATCGGTTTGAATTAGTGGCCATGAGTGTTTGTGGGTAGTGGCCGAATGTTGGGGTCTTCATGGGGGGTGAGTGGCCGGTTGGTAAGTGAGTAGGTGGGGAGTGCCGAAATTTCTTGTGGGCAAATTGTGTGACTTTCGGCCAGCTTTAGTCTAGTGCTTAGCCAAATTTTTCAAAGAAGTCTCAATTGTTTTCCATTGAAAATCGAAAACCCCAAGTAACCTTCACCTTGCCGAAACTTGCTTTGTTTTTCTTTCATTTTTCTCTAGCAGCCGAATGTTCTTTGAGTTCTCAAGCTTCTACTTCTTTGTCAACTTTGGCCGAACCATATACCCTCCTACCTCTCTCTTTCTTTTTCATTTTGCACTAAGCCGAAGCTAGCATTCTCTTTTCCTCTCATACTTTCTTTCTTTCTTTGAAACCTGGGTAGCCGAAACTTTACACTCCAAACACCTTCTCCCTTTCTTTTTCTTCCAAAACCGAAAGTACCTTCCTCTTGTCCATTATCTTTCTTCTTCTCAAATCCTTCTTGCCGAAACCTCATCTCCATTTCACTCCTTCTCTTTCTCTCTTACCACCCAAGCCGTACCATAGGTGGTGTTAAACACCTATAGCCGAACCTTGTTTGAAAGTATTAGGCAAACTCAGCCGAATCCCCTTCTCTTTTTGTTTAAGTTTTGGCTGAATCACAAGCAAGGGGGGGTGGTCTCTTCTTTTTTCTCTCCAATCGTGTTTTCAGAGGAAGGTAAGTGCTAGGCCGAATGTTATTCTTTTCCTCCCTTGTTCTTTGTCAATTCAGATTTGGTTAAGAGCCGATTTCAGCATTTGTTGAAAAGAGTTAATCACTTGTTTTGGTAATCATTTTATTATAGGGCATCCAGGATTTCGAAACAGTCAAGCGAAGCCTTTATCTGTGGGTGATCGGTCGATAAGTGGTGGTAAGGGTTGGTTTCATTAGTTGATTCTCTTAGTTTCGTTAAGCCAAGCCTTCAAAGGATTAATGGTTCTTCTTAACAGGGTGTGGCCGATTGTCAGAGGAACCATCAGCTGGTTCGGGATTTGGTAGGAAACCAAATCATTCATAAGGTAAGGGTTTGAGCATTAACCCTCTTAAGTTTTGGGGTTGGCCGAATGGCCCTGGTCCTAATGTTCTTATTTGGCCGATTATAGGAGCAAGCTAATCGAGGGTCTTAGATCGGTTCTTTTTAGATTAAGGCTTGCATTTTAACAGGTGTGTAAACTAACACACTCTTTACTTAGTAATATGCTTAATAACCTGATTGCTTAATAAAGCCGAATTAGTATGGTTGATTGATATGATACCCTATGGGGTATGAGCACGGATTTGGGTAAGTCCGTTTCATTACGAGTTTTATTATCGGTATGATGGCATGATCTATGATGTATGAGATGCTACATTAATCATATTAGCATGATTTGCATGATGTGCACGATTTGCATCAATATGGTATGCTTATGGGTGATTTGAGAGGAGGGGGAATATGATATCCGTGTCTTTGGGGCACCAGAGGTTTGGCACCTCCAGTGGTTTGGTACCACAGATTGATTATTGTGACTTTGGGTCACGGAGGTTTGGCACCTCGGCGTCTCATCCGGTGGCTTAGCACCACGTTGGGTTGGCCCCACGGTTGATTTTACGGATTGACGCTAGTGATTTGGTATCACACGATGGGTTGGCCCTATCATATGATTCGTGACTGCGGTCACCAGTGATTTGGTATCACACTTGTGTCTTTGGGACACCAGAGGTTTGGCACCTCATAGCGACTCATCCCTGTGGTTTAACACCACCGTGGGTTGGCCCCACTTTGAGAAACGGGATCATCGCCAGTGATTTGGTATCACACGTGGGTTGGCCCCACAGATGGATTATTCGTGACTTTGGGTCACCAGTGGTTTGGCACCACATTGATGGATATCGTGACTTTAGGTCACTAGTGGTTTGGCACCACCAGTGGTTTGGTACCACATGGGGTAGAAAAGGTGTTATGGATGGTTAGGATCAGGTGCATTATTTGTGTTGCTTTGTTATGATGTGTGTTAGTATGTTGCATATACCGGGAGGGGGATTTATGCACTGAGTCTTGCGACTCACCTTCTCCCTTATCATTTTCAGGTGACACTTAGATCGCAGACGCGGAGCCGGGAGGACTCGAGGTGACCATGCCATGAATAATTGGGTCTTGCACTGATTTAAAAAAAAACTTGGTACTTTACTTTATTTATTTCCATTTGGTTTTGTTGGGTTGTAAAAGGCCTTTTTAAATTTTACTTTGGATGTTCATATGCTTAAATTTGATTTCAAAGATGCCTTAACAAATAATTGGGTTAAAATTTGCTAAAACTTGGAAAGATAAAGTTTTCAAACTACAAAGCGAGATGTTTTAAACGTTACCATCGGGTATCACACTGTAATTCAAAATAAATGAAACTCAATTGTCTTCCAGACTTGAATTCAATTTCTTATTAAGTCAAAAATGTTTTTAAGCAACAACAAGGATTACTTGAATTTCTAAATGAGATAAACTTATTTTACTTACATATCTGATTAAGTTTTCAAAATTACCGGGTTTTCAAATGCACCATCGGCTTTTGAACAGTCATGCCTAAGATTTTCCACAAGTACAAAATATAGCAAAGTGTTTTTATCAAACTTTTAAACGAAAACCTATCCTCCCAAATACGATTTTCCCCATAACATGCCAGATTCGGTCGTGGTGTATATACCGGGTTTGGGGTGTTACATAAGGGGTGAGTTATGCATTTTTGAAGCGAAGAAACTCACCAAGTTCATTGAATTTACCAAATTTTTGGCGTATGTTTTGTAGGGCTTGTTGGTTAAGGAACTTAGGAAGGGAGGAAGCCATACTTTATGGGACCAAGGAATATCATCGGTTAGGTGTCATGCACATAAGAGGGGTCCATATATAGCACTCCATATGTGCCTTGGGTTAAAATATATTGTATTTAAATAGTTTCCTTAGAAATGAAAAATTGAGATAGTAGACTTTTTAAATTGAGGTTCTTGTCGTAGGAAATATTTATTATTAAGTGATAAAGTTTGTAATTTAAATTTATGATTTAAAATTTGGCGTTTAATCCAGACTAGTCCATATATGGCACTCCATGCTTGGATTCGGCGATCGGGTCGGGTGTGGGTGTTATATAGATAGGCAATCAGAGTGAGTTATTCAAATACTAGAAGGTATGTTACACTATTGTGTAATAAAGTTAGAAGGTAGCTAGGAAAAATATTTACCCTTAGTAAAATTTTCTTACAATAATAGCTATCAATCGAGTATAAAATGACACCGTTTGAGGCATTATATGGTAGAAAATGTAGAACTTCGTTATATTGGTCTAAATTTTGAGAAAGAAAACTTGTTAGGACTGATCTAATCTATGAAATTCAGGATAAAGTCAGAGTTATTCAGGATTGTTTGAAAGATGCCTCAAATCTCCAGAAATAATATTTCGATATAAAAACAAAAGATATTGAGTTTAAAGTCGATGAGAAAGTGTTCCTGAATGTTTCACCCTGGAGAAAGGTATTATAATTTGGTAGAAAAGGAAAGTTAAGTCCGAGATTCATTGAGCTGAATGAAATCCTGGAAAGGGTTAGACTAGTATCTTATAGATTAGCTTTGCTTCCAGAATTCGAACCTATTCCCAAGTATGAAATTTAGAGGACAAAATTTCCTAAAGGGGGAGAGTTATAATAGCCCGTTTTTTTAGTTGTGTTGGAAATAGTAGTTTTGGGACCACAATTTCGATGAATGAGTCTATAAATATTATTAAGTAATATTTACGAGTCAAACCTAATGGTATAGTGAATCTTGATCTAGTAAATTTTACTTTTAGAATGATTAGTTATAGTAAAAGTGGATTGAACCAAAAGTCAATGTTTTTTGAAAATGAGGTATCGGGACCTCATTCCTATAAACTAAGCTTGTAAATATTTTTATTGAATATTTATGGAGCTACTATATAGGTGATTTGAGGTTTGGTCCAATAATTTTGATGATTTGAATGGTTAATCAAGGTACAAGGATTAAATAATAAAAACCATAAAATATTATCACTATTGATTTGTGTTAACTAAAGTGTTTATCTAGTAATTGTTTAAAGGTCAAAATGGTAATTAGGCCATTGTAAACTTTAGTGGACGGCTAAAGCATAATAACTAATAGTATGTATGTTAATTTTAAAGTTATAATTAAGTTAAAATTAATTAAATTGAATTAAATTATAAACAAAAGTAAAAAGGCCATTTTCATCTCCTTCTTCTTACCATCATCGAAACCACCATTTTTAGACCTTAGAGTTTTCGACCAAGCTTTGACGCTTTTCATGGTAAGCCATTTTCACCCGTTTTTCATGATTTTTATGTTTTTGAGATCATTATAACTCAATTTAGCTATATCATATCTCCATTTTCAAAACTGTTAAAGGTTTTGAAAATTTCCATTGTTGTTTTTGAAGCTTTTTGGATGATTAATGGAAGATTTTGAAGCTTGGAAACATTTTAAATTTATTTTGTTAAGTAAATTCTTTTTTTTTTTTTTTGGCATTTAGGGACTAAGATGAGAAGTTAAGGAAATAAACATGAAATTTTTGTGAATTTAGTTTTTAAAGGGCTGTAGAAGCACATAATTAAAATCAAAATGAAAAACGAAGTTCAATTGTGAAAGCTATACATGTTTTGATTTAGGGACTAAAATGAATAAAATGTAAAGTTTAGGAAATTGTCTAAAATAAAATTAAAAGGTCATATGCATGTATTTGAGTGTTATAGTTCATTTGGAACTGCTAATTTGAATTTTTTTTATAATAAAGAAGGTGATGTGAACAAACTCGGGGCACCCGCGAATTCAATTTCTGATCCTCTCGAGCTCCCTAAAGGCCCCATGACACGAGCTCGAGCTAAGGAAATGCAAGAGGCTGTTGCGTCTTTAACAAACCAATTTTGGAGCAAATTCCAACCCAAAGAAGATGGGCAAGCTCGGGTCCTTATTTTGAGCAAACCTTGCACCTTAGTGCAAGCTTATTTCAGCTTGGTTCAGCTCACTTGAGCTAAGTCAGCTCATACGAGCTCAATTCAACTCATTGAGCTCGTTTTTAGCTCTTTTAGATCACTAAATTTAATTGCTGGAATAAATTAAGTTTTTCATTAATTTAGTTCAAGTTACTACAGCTCATAAATATGTTTTAAATTATTGCATGATTTTAATTTGTTTCTTTGACTTAGCTGAATATTAATGTGTCTTGTTTAGCATTTATTTAATTTGTCTAGTGTTTATTTAATGTGTCAAACTTGTGTTTTAATTATGTCCAGCTAAAATTAGTTTAATTTAATTTGGTTCATGTGTTTAATAGGTGCAGCAGAATTTGAAGTTCATTTAAATGCAAGGTACATGCACGGTTTGGGTTCAAGGAGGGAAGATGCATGTTCGGCTGGCTACAATGCATGGAGGTTGATGTTTTGAATTCCCTAAGCAACCATTCGGCCAAGAGTCACCAGCCATTAAGCTTCCCCAAGCTTGGCCAATTCTCTCCTCAAAGCAGCACAATTCTTTTCACACCATGAGTTCACACCTAGTGACTATTCAGCTTGATGTTCACATGGAAGAGACCCTTCAAGGCCGTACATTCACACTCTAAATGGCTGCTCAAATCCAACTTAAATGCTAGTAACTCTTTAGCTAAGATTTCAATTTAATGAGCTCATTTAATCTCATTGGTCGAACCTAGCTGCTGCTATGCACCATTCAAGTTTTCCAAGTTCATTTGCTTAATCTAGAAGCTGCCCCTTTGTCTCCATTCACTGAATTTAGCTACAGAGAATTAATGATTTATTTCCAGAATTTTCTAGCTCATTCTGGCTTAATTTGCTTAGCTATTAAGGTTGTATTTAGTCCATTCAGCTATCCTAGCTAAGTATTATTTGTAAAGGACTTTTGCCAATTTGATTAATGAACTTTGTGTTCTTGAGTGAGTTTATCTCCTCTCGTATTTCGTACAAGTCTCGTTGACTTATCTAGCATGCTAGTGGCATTTTCCCAACTTGTTTTTGAACTTACCACTGTAACCCGGTGTGGCATCCACCAATCTACCATTCCGCAAATCCACCTTGAACGATATAGGAATCGGGGTGACACTCTTTACTGTTGAATCATTCTTGAAGTTTAAGATCATTTTCCATTCCCATCATCTATCCTTTAATTAACTTGTTAATTAAACCGAGCCCTTTCAAATAGCCACCTTCATTTTATTCTTTCTTAGCCGAACCTACCATCACAACTTAGCCAACTTTTAAACCATTTTGATAAGCTTCCGTAACCCTTAGCCTAAATCATCCTTTTTTGACAACTTAATCCTCTCCTCGTCGACGATCGGGCAAACTACGTGAAGCGAACTCAATTAACTTGGGCCGGATCACATCATTTGGTATCAGGGCTTGCAAATGAGGAGCGCCAAGATCGAATCAAGCCGGAGTAGGTTCGTAAATTAAAAAAATGAATTAAAAAAATTGTAATCAAGTTCTTTTATCCCATTCTATTATTTTTTGAAGTTAAAAAAAGAGAAAATACGAAATAAAAAAAGAAATACGAGTATAAAAAAAAGTGAGGTATTGAATTTTTTTTGTATTCATTCTCTTCTGCTCAGATCATCGAAATTTCATTCTACCATCATCTTTTCCTTCCCAAACGCCACACTAAAACCCTCAAAATTCTTTTTGTTTTTAGCCTAGCCTATGCCCAAACACTTTATCCCTTGTAACCATTTTGAAACAGACCCCAAGCAGCAAATAGGTCTTTCGAGATGAAATACGAAATTGCAAGAGAGAGGTCGAGTGGAAAAAGGCGTGAGTGTGTAAGCGTGAAAGAGTGTTAAGAAAAAGCCTTAAAACGAGCGTAAACACGAGCGTGAGTGAAAAAATTTATTTTTATTTTCGAGTGGCTTTAGTGAGGATTGTAGTGAGGTATTTACCTTTTGTTTTTGTTTAACACTTTTCTTGTTATTAGTTAATCATGTCTCGAGAAAAATTTCAGCCGATGAATTTCAATACTTGGTGAAATAGATGGGCCAATTATTTGAAAGAAAATTAGGTCCATTACAAAAATGCTTGGACTGAGTGGAGGAAAGAGCCCGACGGAAGCAAACTCCACCAAGTCAGAAAACGGAGTCATGACCATCACGAAGACACATTTTCGATGACTATTCAAGAAGCGATTCTTATTGAGATACCTATGAGAATACTTTCTCTTTCTTTGAGAAAAACACTTATCTTTTTGATTCTTTTGTATCGTCCTCATGTTGTAATAAAATCGAAAAAGAGGAAAAAGAAAAAGAAATAGAAAAAGAGGAAAAAGAAATAGAAATCGAAAAAAAATTCGAGAAAGAAAATGAGAGTGAGAAAAAGAAAGACGAGATTGAGATTGAAAAAAAAAATGTGAGAAAGAAGAGAAATTTGAAAAAGAAAAAGAAACGAAAGAAAATGAAAATAGTGATCGAAAATAAGAAAAAGAGTGATGTTTTATCTAACCCACATGAGAGTTGTTTTTGTTCTGTTCCTTCTTTTCAGGTGCCTAAAAATCCATTTGGCGAATATCAACTTCAATACCTTATTGATGAGAGACGTTTTCGCATGACCTAAAAAGGTAAGGTTGAAGATGACGTCGAACCACACGAGCTCAAATGTAAGTTAGGCAAGGATCACCTAAAACTTGAATCTCCACTATCCTCCTTGAATGTTGGTGAAAATATCGTCGGTGACTTCATCTATGTAAAAGCCACGTGCCTTGATATGGTTAATTTTCCTTCCTTGATTAAAACTGATGTTTTAAATAATGACGAGGAAAATTTTGTTTTGCGTTGACAAGTTTGAAGGTGAAGTAGTGATTAATTGGCAAATGCAAAAATCGATTATGCGTGACAATGAATTCTCATTTAAGCATTTCAAATTATTCAATTGTGGTGATTATGTGAATCATTTGCTGCCTTGTTTGAAATCCTCAAGTATTTGCCAATCTGTTTCGATGACTGTAAAGAGTTTTGATTGTATGTTTCTGTGTATGCAAAATTCCTTTCATTTCAACATGTTTAACTTACTAAAACCTTTGCTGCACTTTGGCATAAGTAATCAAACTTGTGTTTTTAAACCCAAAATTTGTTTTGGATCGTTTTATGGGAAAATCAAGTATCTTAAATTTCGTACGTATAATTTTTATTTATTTGCTACTTGGTTTTTGAATAAGGAAATGAAGTTTGACAATTTTGTTTTCAATTTAAATTCATTCCTTAAATAATTTATGTGGTTGTACATGAAGTTCGCGTTTCATTCTGAAAGGTTAACTCAACCACGAAGTTTCGACTACACTATACCCCGAGGAGCGAAGGTTTGTGTTGATCGAACAAGGGAAAAACGATCTTTGTTTTCCTGCTCTTGAAGATCAACAAGGTAAGACTCTTGAAAGTTTTAAAACATTTTTGCTCTCTTCGGGTGGTGACAAACATCGTGTTGATGATTTGACTTTTGTAAATCACTTAGATCATGACATGCTTAACTGTTCTATTTTGCTTAATGATGATCTATCTATTTTGGTTGTTGATAAAAAGATTCTTGTTTTTTTATCATTCTGATGTTGAAGAATTTGTTAGCGAGCATATGGCCAAAAGGCAATTGCAAGGTTCGACTGTGCAAATTCATGAACCATGTGAATCGTTTCAATTACCTGTTTGTGATGATTATGTCTACATTTTGACTCATTACTCGCATTCCTATCATGACTTGTGCAAACAATTTAAGTTGTTTGAATGCCTTGAAACAAATTCAATTTTGTTTCGAACATTTGATGCAGCATTGGCGAGTAAATTACTTTGTTTGCATGGTTGTAAACATGGTAATTTGAATCTGTCCATTTGCATGCATTATAGTTGTATTGTTATGCTTATACTTGGACTGCAAGTTTATTTGCATTGCTTTTTGCTAACTCATGGTTATAAATTCCAGTTGACTCATTTGCCATTCGCCCCATTCATCCAAGGCAAGCCGCGCTAAAATTTTTGAGTGAATCAACGGCTCGACTTGAGGACAAGTAGTTCTGAAGAAGGGGGAATGATGGGAGTACACCCGGGGCACCCGTGAATTCAATTTCTGATCCTCTCGAGATCCCTAAAGTCCCCATGACATGAGCTCAAGCTAAGCGAATGTAAGAGGCTACTGCATCTTTAACAAGCCAATTTTGGAGTGAATTCCAACCCATTTGAGCAAACCTTGCACCTTAGTGCAAGCTGATTTCATCTCGGTTCAGCTCACTTGAGCTAAGTCAGCTCACACGAGCTCAATTCAGCTCATTGAGTTTGTTTTTAGCTCTTTTAGCTCACTAAATTTAATTGCTGGAATAAATTAAGTTTTTCATTAATTTAGTTCAAGTTATTACAGCTCATAAATATGTTTTAAATTATTGCATGATTTTAATTTGTTTCTTTGACTTAGCCAAATATTAATGTGTCTTGTTTAGTATTTATTTAATTTGTCTAATGTTTATTTAATGTGTCAAAATTGTGTTTTAATTATGTCCAGCTGAAATTAGTTTAATTTAATTTGGTTTATGTGTTTAATAGGTGCAGCTGAATTTGAAATGCATTTAAATGCAAGGTACATGCACGGTTTGGGTTCAAGGAGGGGAGATGCATGTTTGGATGGCTACAATGCATGGAGGCTGATGGCTTGGCTTCCCCAAGCAACCATTCGGCCAAGAGTCACCAGCCATTAAGCTTTCCCAAGCTTGGTTGATTCTCTCCTCAAAGCAGAACAACTCTTTTCCCACCATGAGTTCACATGTAGAGACTATTCAGCTTGATGTTCACATGGAAGAGACCCTTCAAGGCTAGCCATTCACACTCTGAATGGCTGCTCAAATCCAACTTAAATGCTGGTAACTTTTCAGGTAAGATTGCAATTTAATGAGCTCATTTAACCTCATTAGCTGAACATAGCTTGTAACAGCCCGATTTAGGGCCTAGTAGGGATAGTGGTCCGAGGCCACGAACCCGAGGTGAATTTATGAGTTTTTCAAGTTTATGCCATGTTTACACGTTAGTATGAAAGTTTTGTAAAGCAATTTTATTAAGTTGAGGTCAATTGGTCTAAAAAGGACTAAATTGCAAAAGTTGCAATATATGAGTTTCTAGAAGCCTTTTGCATGAAATAACTTTAGAATAATAATTATGAGCCCTTAAATAGCAATTTGCCCAAAAATAAAATTTTGGACAAAATTGACCTTGAGATGGTGTTAAATAGAATTTTTATGAGGTAGGGCATTCTGGTCATTTGCCTATTAAGTGTTTTAAATGGGAAAAAGATGAGAAAAATTCACTCATCTTCTTCCTTGTCGCCAAAAATTGAAGACACCATAGCTAGGGTTCTTCATTTTTTCAAGCTCATAGTAAGTTCATCTTAGCCTCGCTTTTAATATTCTTCAGATTTTGAAGTTCTCAGATATGAATTAGCTAATTTTAGCTATAAAATGAGCCAAGATGCATGTTCAAAACTTTCTTTGTTGAATGATATGCTTGTTAAATGATGTTTAATAGAAGTTTAAGAGAGTCTGATGTTAGATAAACATCTTTTCCTTAATAAGTTTCATGAAGTAGGGACCATTTTGTAATAGTTATAAAATTGGTCATACATACTAGAAATAGTGAGAATTGATGATTGTTATAGAAGAGAAAATGATTCAGCTAAGCATGAAGTTTAAGAAAGTTGAATGAAAATCGCCATTTAGAATTGGGGCAAAAGTGCAAATATTAGATAGTATAAAGGCAAAATAGTAATTTTTCCAAAATATGAGTTATGTGTAAATTTAGTCAATATGATTATTAAATGATCAATTTATGATTATAGATCAAGAAAAACGAAGCCCGGATCGAAACCGAGGCAAGAACAAAGTTGTGGACTAAATTGCATATCTACATACATTTTGCATTGAGGTAAGTTTGTATGATTTCTAAGCTTTATGATTTTTATCAATAATTTGCTTAGTATAATGTACAATAATTGTATGAAATGATCATGTTATGCTCAAGCAAGTTATGATGTAAGTCCAAGGCAAGCTTGGCATTGATCAAGATATCATGTAAGTCCAAGGCAAGCTTGGCATTGATCAAGATATGTAAGTCCAAGTTATTATGATAAGTCCAAGGCAAGCTTGGCATTGATCAAGCTTGACATTGATCAAGTTATCATGTAAGTCCAAGGCAAGCTTGGCATTGATTAAGATATCATGTAAGTCCAAGGTAAGCTTGGCATTGATCAAGTTAGCAAGCAAGTTATCATGTAAGTCCAATGAAAGATTGGCATTGATCAAGATATCATGTAAGTCCCAAGCAAGCTTGGCATTGATCAACTTAGCAAGCAAGTTATTATGTAAGTCCAAGGCAAGCTTGGATTGAGTATGTTATCAAGAGCAAGACTTCATATATGTCCATGTCAAGATATGGCCTTGAAACCAATATGAGATATTCAATGTAAGACCATACCGAAGATATGGTTTTGGTATCAAGTTATGTGGGTCGAGATTTAGTATCCTCAGTTATTCGCAGAAAATCATCGGGCAAACGAGTAAGTCAAAGAGAAGATATCAAGACAGCTAAGAAAGCAAAGTTAGTATCAAGATGAAATTGAGTATTATTCATGTTATGAACGAGGAAGTAAAGATTATGATTATTATTATTAAAGTATACTGATCAATGTGATCAAGTGTACAGGTACCATGTTTACCTTACAAGTATGAGAATGTTAAGTATCATAAGACATGTAAGAATCAAGAATGAGTAAGTAAGCTTTATAGCTGAAATTATGATACCATTGTAAGCTAGATGGTTTATGTTAAGCAAGTATATTGATATGTGTTGTACATACAAACTTACTAAGCTATATGCTTACGTTATGGCTCTTTCTTACTATGCAGCCCCGCCAAGCTAACTAGTGGATCATTAAAGTCAGAGCTCGCAGCACATTATCAACTCTTATTTTGGTATAGCCAAGTTACTTTATTAAGTATGACACGTATAGGAAGCATTCATTTTGTGTATATGCTTTAAGAAATGACATTGTATAGGCCATTAAGTTCATTATTCTTTACTATTTGAATAAGTATGTATGTTTATTGAGATCAATGAAGCATGTAGTATTATTCATGAAAGATGGGTTGTTATTGCATTGTTGATTTGAGTTTAAGTATGATCTTCTTTTCAGGGTGGCAAATGGGTTGGTAAATAGCCTTTAAGTGCCTGCACGATTGGACACACGGGCGTGTGTCATGGTCGTGTTAACCCTGCACCTTAGTATTATTAATCAGAATAGACCACAGGCAAATCCCACGGCCGTGTGTGTATGCCGTGTAAGACACACGATTTGGACATGGGCATGTGCCCAAACCGTGTTAATTTAGTTAGTATTTTAAGGATTAGCACACGGTCTAAGCCCACGGGCGTGTCATGGCCATGTGAAATTAGTCAGTAACCTCCCACGGTTGGTAGACATGGGCGTGTCTAAGCCTTGTGGAAATAGTCAGTAGCTCTCCACGATTTGAGGGCATGGGCGTGCTTAAGGGTACACGGGCGTGTTCCAAGTCACACGGGCGTGTGAACCCTACTTCAAAAATGAGTTATTTGATTTAATTTTGGAAGTCTTCTGACATGAGTTAAAGGGCTCGTAGGCCCTTGTTATATGTGTTGACTAAGAAAGTGAAGTTTTTAAGTCGGGACAAAATTTTATAGCCCGTAAGTACATGTTTCAGTGAGTTCAAGCATAGTAATGTCTCGTATCCAGACCTAGTATCAGTCTTGGGTGTGGGGTGTTACATTTAGTGGTATCAAAGCTACGATTTAGTTGGTTCTAGGACTAATATAGCACGAGCATGAGTCTAGCTATACATTCCATACGTAAGAATGGTTTTATAATGATAGTGTGACGACTCTTGACGACTTTAAATTATGTTTATACTTATAGTAAATGTATCCCTAAAGAGTTGAGGCGGATGATGTAGAAACTAACACACCAGCTCCCGCAGAATGGACAGTGCCGCATGAGAATAAGAATAGACCCACTACGGTGAGTCAAGGAGGAGGAGGAGAAGAGGCTAGAGAAGCCTTCCTCCATATGATGAATGCCTAGTACACGAAGTTCGTTCGAGTGAACCCGAATGCACAACCCCCTCCACCCCCGCCTGTTCCACAACCTACTTCAGTATCCCCTCAAGTAGTAGAGCTGGTAAAAGGAGGTAAACCTCCAATTGATAGGATTAGGAAGCATGGGGCAGAAGAATTCCGAGCTAGAAAAGATGATGATCCAGAAAGAGCTGAGCTCTGGTTAGAAAATACCATCAGGGTATTTAACGATCTATCCTGCACCCCTAATGAATGCATGAAGTCTGTAGTCTCTCTCTTAAGAGATTCTGCTTACCAATGGTGGAACACCCTTGTGTCGGTGGTACCAAGGGAAAAGATTTCATGGGAATTCTTCCAAGAAAAGTTTAAAAAATATATCAGCTAGAGATTTGTAGACCGAAAGAGGAAAGAATTTCTAGAGTTGAAGCAAGGCAAGATGTCAATAACTGATTATGAGTGAGAGTTTGTACGACTCAGTAAGTATGCTAGCGAATTTGTGTCCACTAAGGCCATTATGAGTAAAAGGTTTGAATATGGTTTAAATGAGGACATTAAGCTGGTTGTTGCTGTCCTCGAATTAAAAGAATTTGTTGTGCTAGTGGAAAGGTCTTGTAAAGCCGAAGAACTAGTAAAAAAGAAGAAGAAATTTGAAATGGAGTCTCGCGATTCTAGAAAGAGATAGTGGAACAAGTCATTCCAATCGTCATCCAAGAAGTCAAGAGATTCCTCTACTTGAACAGCTACTTCCACTGGATTTTCAAGAAAAGACAAGAGTAAGCAGTATTTGGGAAATAAAGCACAGACGACTTCAGTTGCAAGTGTTGGGAATTTTAGACCTGACAGACCTGAATGTCCATATTGTGGTAGACACAATTTGGGAGAATGCCGAGCACTTGAAAATGTATGTTTTAGATATGGTTCCCAAGACCATTTCATAAAATATTGTCTAGAGATGACTAAAGAAGAGAGAACTCAGAACCTGAGATCTGGGAGTATGGTCAGAGGGGGACCGCAGAGGAACCCGGGAAGTAGGGCAAGTGGAAGAGGTAACCTAGAGAGAAGGCTGTGAGACCTGAGGGTAGAGTGCCTACAAGGCTTATGCCATTCGCACTCGCGAAGAGGCATCTTCCCCTGATGTTATTACAGGTACCTTTTCTCTTTACAATACCAAAGTTATTGCTTTAATAGATCCCAAATCCACACACTCTTGCATTTGCATGAAATTATTACCCGGGTTGGGTGTGCCTATAGATACTACAGAAATTGTGATTAAGGTGTCTAATCCTTTAGGCAAGAGTATGTTAGTTGATAAAGTTTGTAAAGATTGTCCATTAATGATTAGAGGTCATTGCTTTAAAGCAAATCTTATGTTGTTACCATTTGATAAATTCGACCTCATTCTTGGTGTGGACTGGTTGACTACTCATAATGTAATTGTAAATTGTGGGAAGAAATACATTGAGATGAGATGTGAGAATGGAGATACTCTTCATGTAGAATCAGATGAGTAAGGTAGATCGTCGGTAATAATTTCTCATATGATGGCGCAGAGATATCTAAGAAAAGGGTATGAGGCATTTTTGGCCTTTGTAATGAATGATAAAGGGACAGAGTTAAAGATTGAATCAGTGCTGATAGTATGTGAGTATATGGATGTTTTTCCTGAGGAATTACAAGATTACCACCAGTTAGAGAAGCTGAGTTTAGCATTGAGTTAACTCCCAGTACTGTACCAATATCCATTACTCCTTATAGAATGGCTCCAATAGAGTTGAAAGAGTTGAAGTTACAGTTGCAAGAGTTGACAGACAAAGGCTTTGCAAGATCAAGTTGTTCACCATGGGGCGCTCCGGTTTTGTTTGTGAAAAAGAAAGATAGCACCATGAGATTGTGCATTTATTACCGTCAGCTTAATAAAGTGACAGTAAAGAACAAGTACCCATTACCTAGGATCAACGGTTTGTTTGATCAATTGAAAGGAGCGACTGTGTTCTCCAAAATAGACTTGATATCAGGGTACTACTAGCTGAGAGTGAAAGATTCAGATGCATCCAAGACTGCCTTTCGAATGAGGTATGGGCATTATGATTTTTTAGTCATGCCCTTTTGGTTGACCAATGCTCCTACGGTATTCATGGACTTAATGAACCACATTTTCAGACCATACCTTGACAAGTTTGTAGTTGTTTTTATTGATGACATACTGATTTATTCTCGAGATGAGAATGAACATGCTGATCATCTACGGATAGTTTTACAGACTCTTCGAGAAAATCAGTTGTATGCCAAATTTAGTAAAAGTGAGTTTTGGCTCAAGGAAGTGAGATTCCTAGGACATATTGTCTCGAGAGATGGAGTCCGAGTAGATCCAAGTAAGATCTCAGCTATAATAGACTGGAAACCACTGAAGAACATCACGGAGATTAGAAATTTTCTAGGCCTAGCCGGCTACTACAGACGATTTGTCAAGGGGTTTTCTATGATTGCAACCCCGATGACTAAATTGTTACAGAACAATGTGAAGTTTGAGTGGTCAGAAAAATGCCAACAAAGTTTTGAGAAGTTGAAAGCAATCTTGTGTAAGCTCCAATTTTAGTACAACTCGAGGAAGGGAAAGAATTCATAATTTATAGCGATGCATCCTTAAATGGATTAGGCTGTGTACTCATGCAAGAAGGCAAGGTAATTGCTTATGCCTCCAGACAGTTGAAGCCTCCTGAGAAAAATTATCCGACGCATGATCTTAAATTGGCTGCCATAGTCTTCGCTCTGAAGATTTGGAGACACCATTTATATGGTGAACGATGTCAGATTTTTAACGATCACAAAAGTTTGAAGTACTTAATGACGCAGAAAGAGTTGAACTTAAGACAACGAAGATGGTTAGAGTTGATAAAGGACTATGAGTTGGTCATTGATTACCATCTTGGAAAGGAAAATGTGGCCGCCGATGCTTTAAGCAGAAAATCCCTATTTTCCTTGAGAGCATTGAATTCAAAAATATCTTTATCCGATGATGGTTCTATTTTAGCTGAGTTGAGAGCTAGACCAATGTTCCTCCAAGAGATCTTGGAGACTCAGAAAGAAGATAGTGAATTGCAAGTTAAGAGAGCTCAGTGCGAGTCAAGTGCTAAATCAGACTTTCAGATTAATTCTGATGGATATTTAATGTTTAGAGATAGAGTTTGTATGCCAAGAAAAGAGGAGCTTATTCAGAAAATTTTGCACGAGGCACATAACGGATGTTTATCTATACATCCAGGTGGCACCAAGATGTATAATGATTTAAAGCAACAGTATTGGTGGCCAAAAATGAAGAAAGACATTTCAAAATTTGTTTCCAAATGCATGATTTGTCAGCAAGTAAAAGCTGAGCACCAAGTACCTTCGGGTTTGCTTCAGCCTATCTTAGTTCCTGAGTGGAAATGGGACCGTATCACCATGGATTTCGTAACAGGTTTACCGTTGTCTCTGAGCAAGAAAGATGCTATTTGTGTAGTGGTTGATAGACTCACGAAGTCAGCCAACTTTATACCTTTACGAGTGGATTATTCACTAGATAAATTGGCAAACTTGTATGTTTTAGAAATAGTAAGACTACACGGAGTTCCCCTATCGATCATATCGGATAGAGATCCGAGATTCACATCCAGATTCTGGAAGAAGCTGCAAGAAGCTTTGGGTACAAAATTGAGTTTTAGCACAACTTTTCACCCTCAGACTCGGAAAGGTTAATTCAAGTACTCGAAGACATGCTCAGATGTTGTGTTTTGGACTTCCAAGGCAGTTGGGAAAGGTTTCTCCCATTGGTAGAATTCGCCTATAATAATAGCTTTCAGTGAGCTTAAAGATGGCGCCTTATGAGGCCCTATATAGGCGTAAGTGCAAAACTCCTTTGTTTTGGACTGAACTTAAAGAGAACCAATTTCACGGGGTTGATTTGGTTAAAGAAGCTGAAGAGAAAGTGAAAGTGATTCGAGAATGTTTAAAGGTCGATCGATGCATAGAAATCCTATTCAATTTAAAGAGAAAGAGATAGAGTACCAAGTTGGGGATAAAGTTTTCTTGAAAGTGTCACCATGGAGAAAAATCCTCATATTTGGCCGAAAAGGCAAATTAAGTCAATGTTTCATTGGACCTTACGAGATTACTGAGAGAGTTGGATCGGTAGCTTACCGTTTGGTTTTGCCCTCAGAATTAGAAAAGATACATGATGTGTTTCACGTGTCAATGTTGCGACGCTACAGATCAGGCCCTTCACATGTAATTACCCCTTCAGAAATAGAGATTCGCCCCGACATGACTTATGGTGAAGAACCAGTCAAGATTTTGGCTTTGAAAGTCAAACAACTGAGGAATAAGAGTATTGCCTTAGTAAAAGTATTGTGGCAAAGACATGGAATCGAAGAATCTTCATGGGAACCAGAAGAGAGTATAAGAAACTAGTAACCAAACCTTTTTGCTGGTAAGATTTTTGACGACGAAAATCCCTAAGAGGGGGAGAATTGTAACAGCCCAATTTAGGGCCTAGTAGGGATAGTGGTGCGAGGCCATGAACCCGAGGTGAATTTATGAGTTTTTCAAGTTTATGCCATGTTTGAACGTTAGTATGAAAGTTTTGTAAAGCAATTTTATTAAGTTGAGGTCAATTGGTCCAAAAAGGACTAAATTGCAAAAGTTGCAATATATGAGTTTCTAAAAGCTTTTTGCATGAAATAGCTTTAGAATAATAATTATGAGCCCTTAAATAGCAATTTTCCCAAAAATAGAATTTTGGACAAAATTGACCTTGAGATGGTGTTAAATAGAATTTTTATGAGGAAGGGCATTTTGGTCATTTGCCTATTAAGTGTTTTAAATGGGAAAAGATGAGAAAAAGTTCACTCATCTTCCTTGTGCTGCCAAAAATTGAAGACACCATAGCTAGGGTTCTTCATTTTTTTTCAAGCTCATAGTAAGTTCATCTTAGCCCCGTTTTTAATATTATTCGTATTTTTGAAGTTCTCGTATTATGAATTAGCTAATTTTAGCTATAAAATGAGCTAAGATGCATGTTCAAAAATTTACCCTTGAATGATATGCTTGTTAAATGATGTTTTATGGAAGTTTAAGAGAGTTTGATGTTAGATAAACATCTTTTCCTTAATGAGTTTCATGAATAATGGCTGTAGGGACCATTTTGTAATAGTTATAAAATTGGTCATACCTACTAGAAATAGTGAGAATTGGTGATTGTTATAGAAGGGAAAATGATTCAGCTAAGCATGAAGTTTAAGAAAGTTGCATGAAAATCAGTTTACGAGAATTAGGGCAAAAGTGCAAATATTAGATAGTATAAAGGCAAAATAATAATTTTTTCAAAATATGAGTTATGTGTAAATTTAGTCAATATGATTATTAAATGATCTATTTATGATTATAGATCAAGAAAAACGAAGCCCAGACTGAAACCGAGGCAAGAACAAAGTTGTGGACTAAATAGCATATCTACATACATTTTGTATATTGAGGTAAGTTTATATGATTTCTAAGCTTTATGATTTTTATCATTAATTTGCTTAGTATAATGTACAATAATTGTATGAAATGATCATGTTATGTTCAAGCAAGTTATCATGTAAGTCCAAGGCAAGCTTAGCATTGTTCAAGTTAACAAGCAAGTTATCATGTAAGTCCAAGGCAAGCTTGGCATTGATCAAGATATCATGTAAGTCCAAGGCAAACTTAGCATTGATCAAGTTAGCAAGCAAGTTATCATGTACGTCCAAGGCAAGCTTGACATTGATCAAGATATCATGTAAGTCCAAGGCAAGCTTGGCATTGATCAAGATATCATGTAAGTCCGAGGCAAGCTTGGCATTGATCAAGTTAGCAAGCAAGTTATCATGTAAGTCCAATGAAAGATTGGCATTGATCAAGATATCATGTAAGTCCAAGGCAAGCTTGGCATTGATCAAGTTAGCAAGCAAGTTATTATGTAAGTCCAAGGTAAGCTTGGCATTAAGTATGTTATCAAGAGCAAGACTTCATATAACTCCATGTCAAGACATGGCCTTGAAACCAAGATGAGATATTCCATGTAAGACCATACCGAAGATATGGCTTTGGTATCAAGTTATGGGGTTGGTATTTAGTATCCTGCTATTCGAGTAAATTCATCGCAAACGAGTAAGTCAAAAAGAAGATATCAAGAAAGCTAAGAAAGCAAAGTTAGTTTCAAGATGAAATTGAGTATTATTCATGTTATGAATGAGGAAGTAAATATTATGATTATTATTATTAAAGTATACTGATCAATGTGATCAAGTGATACAGGCACCATGTTTACCTTACAAGTATGAGAATGTTAAGTATCATAAGACATGTAAGAATCAAGTATGAGTAAGTAAGCTTTATAGCTGAAATTATGATACCATTGTAAGCTAGATGGTTTATGTTAAGCAAGTATATTGATATGTGTTGTACATACAAACTTACTAAGCTATATGCTTACGTTATGACTCTTTCCTACTATGTAGCCCTGCCAAGCTAACTAGTGGATCATTAAAGTCGGAGCTCGCAGCACACTATCAACTCTTATTTTGGTATAGCCAAGTTACTTTACTAAGTATGGCATGTATAGGAAGCATTCATTTTGTGTATATGCTTTAAGAAAGGCCATTGGATAGGCCATTAAGTTCATTATTCTTTAGTATTTGACTAAGTATGTATGTTTATTGAGATCAATGAAGCATGTAGTATTATTCATGAAAGATGGGTTGTTATTGCATTGTTGATTTGAGTTTAAGTATGATCTTCTTTTTAGGGTGGCAAATGGATTGGTAAATAGCCTTTAAGTGCCGGCACGGTTGGACACACGGGCGTGTGTCAAGGCTGTGTTAACCCTGCACCTTAGTATTATTAATCAGAATAGACCACAGGCAAATCCCACGACCGTGTGTGTATGCTGTGTAAGACACACGGTTTAGACATGGGCGTGTGCCTGACCGTGTTAATTTAGTCAAGATATCAAGGATTATCACACGGTCTAAGCCCTGTGCATGTCATGGCCGTGTGAAATTAGTCAAGAACCTCCCACGGTTGGTAGACATGGGTGTGTCTAAGCCGTGTGGAAATAGTCAGTAGCTCTCCACTGTTTGAGGGCATATGCATGCTTAAGGGTACACGGGCGTGTTCCAAGTCACACAGGCGTGTGAAACCTGCTTCAAAAAATGAGTTATTTGATTTAATTCTGGAAGTCTTCTGACATGAGTTAAAGGGCTCGTAGGCCCTTGTTATATGTGTTGACTAAGAAAGTGAAGTTTTTAAGTCGGAACGAAATTTTATAGCCTGTAAGTACATGTTTTAGTGAGTTCAAGCATAGTAATGTCTCATATCCAGACCTAGTATCGGTCTTGGGTGCGGGGTGTTACATAGCTGCTGCCATGCACCATTCTAGTTTTCCAAGTTCATTTGCTTAATCTAGAAGTTTCCCCTTGGACTCCATTCACTGAATTTAGCTACAGAAAATTAATGATTTATTTCCAGAATTTTCTAGCTCATTCTAGCTTAATTTCCTTAGCTGTTAAGCTTGTATTTAGTCCATTCGGCTATCCTAGCTAAGTAGTATAAATAGTTAGCTGATTTCAGTTATAAAGGACTTTTGCCAATTTGATTAATGAACTTTGTGTTCTTGAGTGAGTTTATCTCCTCTCATATTTCGTACAAGTCTCGTTGACTTACCTAGAGTGCTAGTGGCATCTTCTCGACTTATTTTTGAACTTATAATCGTAACCTGGTGTGGCGTCCACCAATCTACCATTTCGCAAATCCATCTTAAATGATATAGGAATTGGGGTGACACTCTTTAGTGTTGAATCATTCTTGAAGTTTAAGATCGTTTTCCATTCCCACTATCTATCCTTTAATTAACTTGTTAATTAAACTGAGCCATTCCAAATAGCCACCTTCCTTTGATTCTTTCTTAGCCGAACCTACCATCACAGCTTAGCCAACTTTTAAACCATTTTGATAAGCTTCCGCAACCTTTAGCCTAAGTCATCCCTTTTCAACAACTTAATCATCTCCTCATCGATGGTCGGGCAAACTACGCGAAACGACTCGATTAACCCCGGTCGGATCACATCAAAAGGCAACAAAGTACTTTAATTTATCTTTTACGATGGAATTACCCAATTTATCTTCTAAGAAAAGCTTTCTAACATGAAAATTAGGATATCAATAATCGAAAGTTCAGATTCCCCTCTCAGACAAGTTCTAGCTATCCAATATCAACTGCATTTCCCTCTCTTCGAATAAACTGGAACTTCACCATTTGAAAGCACCTCTTAACCGCAAAAATCTTCCTAACCAAAGACAACAAGTTATCGTCCCTAGACTTATTCGTAAGGCACTCCACTTGCTCTAAACAATCACTTTCCACAATGACTTTCCTATACTCTCTTAGTTTAGGAACCTCAAGACCGTAAAGTATAGCCCATAACTCAGTATTGAGGATAGAACACCTACCTTAATGTTTTCTGAAACCTTCCTTCCAATTTCCCAATGAGTCATGTACAACCCCTCCAGCTGCCAACCAATTATCAATCATACTTGTGGACCTATCCATATTAATATTAACCCAACCATGGCTCAGAGATCTCCATTTGATATCCTCTTCTTGTCTTTCACTCATTACATCACCTTTTGTCATGGACTACTTAATACTACCAACAAAACAGTCTGTCCTCCATATAATCTCCTCAGACCGCTTATAGTTTGCTGAAAAATAAAACATTTCTTCCATAGTATCCAACACAAGACAACATGCTTTAAAAAATTAAAATCATTGTCATCAAATTATCCATTCAGAATTGTAAACACCTAGTTCGGTAAATCAACATAAAAAATATGGTAACAAATGCGATGGAATAACCATTCTCCATACCTTTTTTGCAAATGAGCAGTTGTGCAAAACATGAAGGACTATTTCATCGCCACATCCACACAATGCACAATCACCATTAGCTGCTAGATTTCTCCTCACTCGCTCATGGTTAGTTAGGAGCTTTTGATGCAGAACCAACAAAAAAATTATTTAATTCTAGGTGGTAATTGTTCAAAATTTAGGGAATTTGCCATCAGGCCACTCCCCATTTACCCTTGTTTTACAATTTTCTCCTTTCCTTCCAAAATTTCGGAAATATGGTTTGTTTGCTATAAAACATCTTACACATTTTCCTTGTTTTTCAAATTAGTCTCATTTAATTAATATTTTAAACCACCCAATTAAACCTACATTTTAAATTATTTTTAAATTCCAATTTAACCCAAAATATTTATTTTTACCCAAAATTTATTTAAAACCATAAAATTAATTTTTCTAAAAATATTTATATTTTTAGAATATTATTTACCTATTTTTAGATGAAATTAAGATAACTAATTAAGAATATAAAATTCTAATTAACTTGATTTATTTCCAATTTTCACTCGGAAACTATAAACTTACCCGAAACTAGTAAACCTATTTTTGGGGCCTTATAACTCTCCCCCTATTGAAAGAAATTCGTCCTCGAAATTTATCTAAATCAAATAGGTATGAATATTGATGCTTCATGATATCTTCTGACTCCCAAGTGGCTTCCTCAGTCTTATAGTTGTGCCACAAAACTTTCACCAATGGAATTGTCTTATTGCGTAGCACCTTAACCTGACGATCTAAGATTGTAATCGGTTCCTCCTCATACAAAAGGTCAGATCAAAATTCAATCTCCTCAATAGGAACAACATGGGAAGGATTCGGTCTATACTTCTGTAGCATGGAAACATGGAAGACATTGTGAATGCACTCAAGCTCAGGTGGCAACAAAAGATGATAAGTAACCGGTCCAATCCGCTCAATAACCTCGTAAGGGCCAATGAACCTTTGATTGAGCTCACCCTTCCACCTAAACCTTCAAAAACATTTTATCACCAACCTGATACTAAATATTTTGACGTCTCAAGTTAGCATAAGGTTTCTGCCCATCTGAAGTAGCTATTAACCACTCACGGATAAGTTTTACCTTATCCTCGATCTCATGAACCAAATTGGGACCCAAAATCCTCTTCTCCACCAAGTCAAACCAACATAGTGGAGTCTTACACTTCCTACCATAAAGTGCCTCAAACGGAGCCATCTAAATACTCTTCTAATAACTGTTGTTGCAAGTGAACTCAGCCAACAACAAATGACAATCCTAATTGCCACCAAAATCGATAGCACAACTCTGAAGCATAACCTTAAGAATCTAGATCACTCTCTCAAACTGACCATCTGACTGTGGATGATATGTTGTACTAAGGTGAAGCTTTGAACCGTGGATCTTGATTGGATATGATATAAACTAGAACTCCATGCAATCTGACAATATTTCTGATGTAAAGCTCACCAAGCTGTAAATGAAGGTCATATGCATAGGCAAGAAATGCGCACGCTTCATAACCAATTCGCTATCACCTAAAATTGAATCCTTCCAAGATGGAGTCAATGGTAAACTCGAAACAAAATCCATCATGATCCACTCCCATTTCCACTCTGGAATCTTCATCGGCTAAAGTAACCCAGAAGGACATTACTGCTCAACTTTAACCATCTCGTAGAGTAAACATCTAGCAACAAAATCAACTACATCCTTCTTCAACCCTGGCCACCAATACAAAACCTGAAGATCTTGATACATCTTGTTCCCACTAGGATGCATAGCACATGGACTACTATAAGCCTCGATAAGAATCGAGTGTCTCAGATCCTCATATATCGGAGCACACATCTGACCTCAAAAAAAAAAAAGAACACCATTATAATTGAGATCAAAATCTCCAAGAACACCTAACTCAACCTAACAAATACGATGAGCAAACTCTTATCAAACAGTTGTCTCCCTCGAATCTGCTGCACAAAGGTTGGCTTCTCTAAAAGCTCAAACAAACCACCATCCTCAAAAATCAACAACTTCATGAACATTGCCCTTAAGTCAAATAAAGACTTGTGACTTAAGGCATTTTCCCTTCCCTAATGATACTTAATCACACAATCATAGTCCTTCAGTAACTCAATCCAATGTCTCTGTCTCAAGTTCAACTCCTTCTGGGTAAGAAGATACTTAAGACTCTTGTGATCAATGTAAATCACACACCTCTCACCATACAAGTAGTGACGCCAAACCTTGAGTGCAAAGACTACAATAGCCAACTATAGATCATGGGTCGGATAGTTACACTCATGGAGTCTCAACTGCCTCGATGCAAAAACAACTACCTTTACCTCCTACATCAGCACACAACCCAATCCTGTGTAAGAAGCATCACTAAAAACAACATACTCCTTACCAAATTCCAACTATGTCAATACAGGTGCTTTAGTCAAAATCGACTTCAGCTTCTCAAAACTCTTTTCCTCTCATTAGTCCACTCAAAGGCAGAGTTCTTTTGAACCAACTTCGTCAACGAAGCAGCAATACTCAAAAAACGACGATTGTAACTAGCTAAGCGCAAGAAATCCTGACCTCAGACATAGTCCTCAATAGCTTCAAATCCAAGATTGCCTCAACCTTATTTGGATCAACCCAACTACCCTCGACTAAAACAACTTGCCCAAGAAAAACCACCTCACGAAGCCAGAACGCACACTTGCTCAACTTAGCATGCAACTGCTTCTCTCGAAAAACTTGAAGAACCACTCTCAAATGCTTATCGTGCTTATCCTCCGATCGAGAATACACCAATATATCATCTATGAAAAATACAAACCGATCCAAATAGGAATGGAATACACGGTTAATCATGTCCATAAATATGACTGGTGCATTCATCAACTAAAATGGCATTATAAGAAACTTGAAATGCCCATAATGAGTCTTAAAAGTCGCATTCATAACATCATCATCCTTCACCTTCAACTGATAGTACCGAGACCTCAAATCAATCTTCAAGAAAATTGAAGCTCTCTGAAACTGGTCAAACAGATCATCAATCATCAGAAGTGGATACTTATTCTTGATGGTCAACTTATTCAGCTGGCGATAATCAACGCATAACCTCAAAGTCCCATCTTTCTTCACAAATAGAACCAACATTCCCCACGATGACACACTCAGTCGAATGAAACCACAGTCCAACAAATCTTGCAACTGAAGCTTCAAACCTTTCAATTCCTTAGGTGCCATGCGATAAGCCGCAATTGAAACTGAAGCTATACCAGGATAGAGCTCAATATCGAACTCAACTTATTTACCCAATGGTAAAATAGGCAACTCTGTAGGAAACACATCTGGAAAATCATAGACAACTCGAATCTCAGGAATTACAATTATAAAAGATCGACAGGAAACACTTGTCCCTAAACCATCAGAGGATAATAACAGTAAACCCTATCCACCACTACACTATTACCTAGAGGGCTTTTAACCGTAACACCCAACCTAGATGTCTCTACAAGAATCCCTAACTCTCTAACTACATCACTCAGAATAAACAATCTCGTAGCACCCGAATCAACTAAAGCTAGAAGAGGAAAACACTGTAGCATGAAAGTTGTAATAGCCCGTTTTTAGTCAAATCAAAATAATGGTTTTGGGACCAAAAATTTGAGGCTAAAATATTTATTTTATTATTATTTTGAGTTTTACAACATGATAGTATGATTTTATGAAAATTTTGTTAAGAAATTTTATTGTTTGAATGCTTAATTTGATAAAAAGGACTAAATCGCATAAAGTGTAAAAGTCGAGTTCTATTAGCTAAAGGTGTCTAATAGCTATAGAAATTTAAAGTGGAAGTAATTAAGTGGTAATTAGACCATTGGTTGCTTAAGTGGACAAATATGGACATTAATTAAGTGATTTTAATGGTTTAATGATAAGGTTAAAAATGTAATTTAATAAAATAACTAAGTAAAAAAAATTAAAAAACAAAAACTATCATCTTTCTCTCATCTCTCCCACTGAAATTAAGAAGATAGAAACCTCCATGGATGCATGCTAGGTTCACCCAAGATTGCAAGCTCAATTGGTGAGTGAATTTTGATCTATTTTAGTGATTTCTATGTTTTTGAAGTCATTGTAGCTTAATATAGCTAGCCCAGGGACTAATTTGTGAAATTGTTAAAGGTCTAGGGTTTTATCATTGATTAATATGTGTGTATTTTAATGTTTTATGGTAGAAAATAAATGGTTGTTGTTAGATAAACAACATTTGTTAAGTGATTTTGAATGAAATTACAAATTAGGGATTAAATTGAGAAATGTAAAAATTATGTGGTAAATGTGTGAAATAATGAAAAATATGGGCTGCTATGTGTACATATATAATTCGGCTAGCATGGGTGTGGGTTAAATTGCATGAATTTGCATTTTTATGAGCAAGGGACTAAATTGTAAAGAAGTTTAAAGTTTAGGGGCAAAAGTGCAAAATTACCATAATATGAGATTTGGATTGAATTGGATAGAATGATAATTAAATAAGTTAAATTTGACTATATATAGATCAAGAAAAGTGAAGTTCAGAATTAGATCAGGGAAAACAAAATAGTGGATTGATAGCTCGATTCTCCCCGTATAAATCCGAGGAAAGTTTGTATGTTAATAAGCATTAATGTAATTATGTTTTAAATGCTTTATAGTTGTATTGTTGATGAATAAAATCTTGCAAAAATGTTAGACGAAGATTTGGCAATGTGTAAATCCCGGTTGAAACTTAGGAATAGATAGGATACAAATGACATGTCATTAGGGGTTATTGTGTTTGAGTGCTGGACCGTATGTTCTACCGGTGGCTGAGTTTTTTGACATTTGCTACGGATTCTCGTTAGCTTGTGTAAGTAGCCCCGTGTAGTTACGTCTTGATCGTTAGCTTGTGTGAGCAGACCTGTTGATAGCTTGAGATAAGCATTTGCATATGAGATATGAGATTGAGATGGTTTCAACCATGTTTTGGCACTTAGGGTGGGAGATTCCCGAGTATCTGATATTATTCCAAATGGTTCAATGGGCATATCAATGATATGAAAAAGTAGGAGATTGGTACGAATTAGTACATGTATGTACGTGAACCATACAAGCATTAAATCGAAGAAATTTATGAAATTCATATCTAACCTTATGGATGAATTTGTGTTAGGTTTATGGATTAAATTGAGTTACATTATCTCATGTTTACTTACTTGAAATTGTGAATGAATAGTAAGTTGTGCTTATTAGCTATATGAGCTTACTAAGCTTTATAGCTTACTCGGTTTACTTTTCTGTGTTTTATAGTGATTTCAAAGCTTGCTCGGATTGGGAATTGTCAGAGATCTCATCACACTATCTGTAACACCCCAAACCCGGCCTAAAAGTTAGGCCCAAATTTGTCGTGCCACATTGAAGTGTTTTTGAAAACCATATTTTATAGAAAAAGCCTTTTGTGAATCAAAGCTATCTATCTTTTAAAAATCCCGATTTTCGTTGCTTATTAACAAAACACAATTTGCTCAAAGTCATTCTCTTGCAAAAACCTTATTACTTTCAAAACCTTGTTTGTTGCAGAAGCTTGATTCAAACACTTGTGAATACGTGATATTTTGAAAATAGTGGTTATAGTTTTAAAACTCATGTTTAAAAGACCAATAGTTTGTAATTTAAAGAAATACCAAGTAAAAGTTAAAAAGAAAACCCAATGGCTTTATTACAAAAATTATTAACCCAATAATTTTAAAATAACTAAATCAAACTAAAATTGCTAAGTTTAGTTTTTAAACCATATCCAACGTGTGGCCACCTCTGAATCCTCCGTAGCTTCAAAACCTCCAAGGATGGGGGTTACCTGCACGGTTAAAAGAAAGGAGTGAGTCACGAGAACTCAGTGTATAATCCCCTATTACGGTTATAGTCTGGGCCTAAGCCCTACATGGTAACGGTTTGGGCCTAATCCCTATTTGGTAAGAATCTGGGCCTAAGCCCTACTCGGTAACAATCTGGGCCTAAGCCCTATTCGGTAACAATCTGGGCCTAAGCCCCAAAATCATATCAATGCAATGAACATGTACCCACCCTAATCCTATCCAGCCAACTAACTCTCCACCCATACCAACCAACAACCATGTGGGGACCATGTCAACCCACCCAGCCAAAACTCTCCAATAATGCAGTCATGCTGCTAATAATGGTATATGTGGCTGAGCCCCTAAATTAAGAACATTAGGCGAAGCCACTATACTGGTATGTGGCGATGCCACTAGAACGGTATGTGGCAGAGCCACTAGAACGGCACTTCCTCCAATCAGCAAACCCAACCCAATGCAATATGTTATGTATGCAGTGTATGTCATGCTCAAGATTACACATGTATGCAAAATGGCCATGCTCAATAATAGACATTTCAACACATATAAACTGCATATCAGACACCCACCAACAGCCAAGTCAGTTAAAACACATTCATATGATCACAGTCAAATTGGTCAAATCATAGCACAAGTCAATCATTTACCCATAATGGAAAATTAGTCATTTTACCCTATAAGGGTATGTCGGTAATCCTACCCCTCAGGGGTAATTGATAATTCTACTCTATAAGGTAATTCGGTGATTCTACCTTACAGGGATAGATCGGTAATTCTACCCTATAGGGGTATTTCATTAATTTGTAAACCAAGGGTATTTTAGTAATTTCATAAATCACGGGTCTTTCGGTAATTTTACCCTATAGGGGTATTTCGATAACTTTACCCATAGAGGGTATTTCAATAATCTTAGTCATCTAACGACCTTTCTGGAGGTCTACTGTCCCCTCGAGCGACGCAGGTTCCCTTTTTGGTCAAAACAGTGCAATTGGGACTAAATTCCAATTTCAGCCTGAGCGGGGCCCACACGTTCGTGTGGCCCATTCAGCCCATTCTCGGTCACGGTTCTGCAAACTTCGTAGCCGCATCTATCACCCAAAATTTACCATGGATTTTACCCCTATAGGCCCATTAGCCCATTGGGCCCACTCAACCCACGTCGATTTAACAAGGCCCATTACAGCCTCAGTCCCACGAGAGAGTTTGTGACACTCTCAATAGTCTATCACCAACACTTGTGGCTCAATTTATCTCTACGAGTGCTCGCACGCTCGAGTGATCTCAGATGTCGATATTCTGGCTTTTCGGTATTTCGACTTTTAACCGATTCACAGAACATCGCATTAATAAAACAACAGGGGTGTGAGATTACACACCTTGAGTACGAGTGTGCCGCCAATCCCTTAGCACCGATCATTATCACGTAGAGTACTGAATAATCATAAGCGCCGTCACCTTCACTAGAGTGATCAAACTGCGATTTGCCTAGTTAAACCAAATGTAACACCCCAAACCCGGTCAAAATGCTACTACTGAATCTGGCATGTCACAGGGAAGAAAACATTTTGGAAACCAGTTTGTCGTCTTGAGTTGGGAAGAAAACTTTTGTATAAAGAATCGAGTTTGGATTGAGTGAACTGTTAAAACATTTTGATACTTAGTTTAACAAAATAGAGTTGCCTTGTTTTTATCCCTTGTTTGTTAATTACCCGATGTAAAACTTCAAAAAATCCCCAAAGTTTATTCAAGTTTTGAAAACGTCCATTTCATAGTTAACTAGGCATGCCCTTAATGTTTAACAAAATTTTAAAGAAATTTAAAACGAATAAATAATCCCAAAGTAAAATCTAAGTGGCCTTATTACAAAGCTGAAATCTAAACTTAAAGTAAAAAAAAAAAATCTGAAATAAACATTAAAATTAAAACAAAATATTGAGCATGGCCACCTCGAGTCCACCCCGAGATCTAGAAATTATCGGCAAAAAGGTAACAGAAGGGGTGAGTCACCAAGACTCAGTGTATAAATCCCCATCCCAAAAGATGTTAAGCTCTTACACAGATTCATATGCAAATATGCATGCCATGCAGCCCATCCAACCTAGGTATCCATCCGAGACTCCAAATTCTGCCCCTTGTGGCACCTAGCCACTGGTGGTACCTAACCACTGGTGACCAAAGTCACAAACAATCATATGTGGGGCCAACCCACTTGTGGTACCTAACCACTGGTGACGATTCCTAGTATCATTATGTAGGGCCAACCCACTGTGGTACCAAACCATTGGGATGAGTCACAAAGATAAGCATATGTGGTACCTAACCACTGGTGGTTCCAAACCACTGAGACATAGCCACAGAATAATGATATGTGGGGCCAACCCACGTGTGGTACCTAACCACTGGTGACAGTCTGATAAACCATACCTTCCCCCTCCTCTCATCATACCCATTTTTCATGTATATGCTTTCCAATACAATATGATCATGCTTAACACTTAAGAAAATAAACCATACCTTCCCCCTCCTCTCATCATACCCATTTTTCATGTATATGCTTTTCAATACAATATGATCATGCCTAACCTTATCTTCTGTTTTAGCAACCAACCCTAGACCCAACAACCGTCGTTCACCCAACTCTGTCCAACACGTAGGGGTACAACACTTCCGTCCATATAACGCTTCATATGGTGACATCTGAACACTTGCCTGGTAACTATTGTTGTATACGAACTCCGCCAACAATAAAATTCTTCCCAACTACCTCTGAAATCCAAGACACAACCCCTCAACATATCTTCCAATATCTGAATTACCCTCTCCGATTGCCCATCTGATTGGGGATGAAAGGCCGTACTGAAATCCAACCTTGTACCCAATGCCTGATGCAATGCCTTCCAGAATCTTGACGTAAATCTAGGGTCTCTATCCGAAATAATTGATAGTGGCACCCCATGCAACCACACAATCTCTGTTATATATAATCTAACTAACTTCTGAAGAGATTAATCCACACGTACAGGTATGAAATGAGCAGACTTTGTTAGACGGTCAACAAGTACCCAGACCGAATCCTTCCTAGTAGGCGTGAGGGGTAGCCCACTAAAACAATCCATCGTGATCCTTTCCCATTTCCACTGCGGAATCTTCACTGGTTGCAACAACCCCGAAGGTAATTGATGTTCGGATTTGACCCGCTCATACGTCAAACACTTACTCACAAATTCAGTTACCTCTAACTTTAGGCCCGGCCACCAAAACTACTCCCGCAAATCCCAGTACATCTTACTACCCCCAAGATACATAGCGTATGGACTGTTATGTGCCTCTTGAAGAATCTTTTGCCTTAACTCCACATCTTTAGGCATGCAAACTTTCCCCTAAAAACATAGCACTCCATCGCTGCACAAGCTATACCCCTCCAATCCACCATTCTGCACTTGCAAACATCGAGCGCTTAAGACTTCATCTACCAGTTATTTTTCCTTAACCTGGTTTACCCTTGTCGGCTTCACTTGCAGTTCCACTAACAGAATTCCGTCCTCATACAAACTAAGGTGGGCAAACATGGCTCTTAAATCTACTACCACTTTATGGCTCAAGGCGTCAACTACTACGTTAGCCTTACCCGGATGGTACTCAATCGAGCAGTCATAATCCTTCAACAACTCGATCCACCTCACTGCCTTAAATTCAATTCCTTCTGCGTAAGGAGGTATTTCAAACTCTTATGATCTGTGTACACAATAGACTTCTCTCCATACAAGTAATGTCTCCAAATTTTGAGGGTGAAAACCACTGCAGCCAACTCCAAATCATGCATCAGGTAATTTACTTCGTGAGGTCTCGATTGTCGAGAAGCATACGCCACTACTTTCCCCTCTTGCATCAACACACATCCTAACCCTGTATGTGACGCATCACAATAAACCGTAAACTTTTTCCCTACTTCAGGCGAACCAGCACCGGAGCTTCGTCAAAATCCTCTTTAACTTCTCAAAACTCTCTTGTTGCTTGTCTGACCACACAAACGATACCCCTTTCCTTAACAACTTGGTTAACGGCGCTGCAATCAAAGAAAACCCTTCCACAAACCTTCTGTAATATCCTGCTAAAC
The DNA here is from genome assembly GCA_025506655.1 of Gossypium rotundifolium. NCBI lineage: Eukaryota > Viridiplantae > Streptophyta > Magnoliopsida > Malvales > Malvaceae > Gossypium > Gossypium rotundifolium. Next base: position 113,679,317 of record CP106729.1, read on the forward strand.
CCAGGAAACTCCGAATCTCTGCCACAGACTTCGGTGGTTTCCAATCTAATACAGCTTCAATCTTTCAAGGGTCCACTCTAATCCCCTCAGTTGACACCACATGACCCAAGAAGGTAACTTCCCTTAGCCAGAACTCGCACTTACTAAACTTTGCAAATAACCGCCTCTCCCTTAGAATTTGCAAAACCACGCGAAGATGTGCATCGTGCTCCTCTTTCGAATTTAAGTACACCAGAATATCATCTATAAATACTATGATGAACCGATCCAAATACGGCTGAAACACCCGATTCATCATATCCATAAACGTTGCTAGTGCGTTGGTCAACCAAAATGGCATTACCAAAAATTCATAGTGACCGTAACGAGTACGAAATGTCGTCTTATGGATATTCGCCTCCTTGACCTTAAGTTGGTGATACCCCGACCTCAAATCTAACACAACGCTCATGTTTCGTAGTCACGATACCCTAGCATACCTGCTTAACCGCAAGAATTCCACCTCGTATTCATATACCGACTTACTCCCTGAACTAAATTCAAAAACACCTTACACTGCACATCTATATAACTAGACCCGATGTACTTCCTCTGGTAAGCGCCTTAAAGAAATCCCAAGTGATATCATTGGCCATCGCACCATCCCTAACCGTGAGCCACCACTGATAAGACTCATCCCGGATAAGAGACAGCATCCCTTTCAACTTCTCCTCAGTCATGATGTCCAGATCATCCATTATGCACTCTGTCGCCTCTAACCAGAACTCATCTATGTTGGGAGTTACACCTGAAACACCCCTAAATACCTCTGCTCCATTAGCTCAGAGTCGTTCAGACACAAATTTCTGAGCCCCCGTACCTACGCCTGCTCCAGCAACTCTCTCTAAGACCCGTAGCATTACTTGCGACACCATGTCATCACCACCCATTTGATCTTGAAACTCAGCGCCCACAACTCACTGCGCTGGTACCTCATTCTCTGACTCATGACTAGACCATACTGGTTCCGACACAGTCATCCTACCCCTACCACGACCACGCACATTGCGCCCATGTCCTCGAGTGCTCATGGCTAGCATTCATAATTTAATCTGATTTAAGAATTTTATGAGTTAATAATTTCTTCTTCCACTGATTAATAATGAACACTCTTATGGAAAGCAGTTTTAACAGTAGTTCTTTCGAATTCGAACTATATCTATATAGTTCAGTTCTTAAGACTGTATTTCCTAATTCTAGAATTCACATTCAAACAACATCTAGCAGAGCACCACATACATGTATCAAACACACAAGTACATCCATGAACTCACATTCATCACCTAGGGGTATTTTCGTAATTTCACTACCCAAGGGTATTTTCGTAATTTTAACCTATAGGGGTGTTTTCATAATTTTCCAAAATAAGGTATCTTGTTGATTTTATAAAATAGGGGTGTTTTGGTAATTTTGCATTTCAGGGGTGTTTTAAAAATTTTCGTAAATCAGGGGTAATTTAGTAATTTTACAATCAAGGGTACTTTGGTAATTTTCTTCAAATAAGGGTATTTTGGATAATTTACAAAACTAGAGATATATAAGTAATTTTACAAAAAATGGGGTATTGGTCCTTTTCAGGCTTTAATCATGAATTTTGGCCCGTCAACAAGTCCTCGTGGCCAAGGTGAATAGTCACTACGCACCAGGTAGGATTCCAGAAAAGAGGAGGTGAGTCACTAGGACCGCTTAAATACTAAGCTCCTCCTGGATCCAATCCTAGACATGCGTATGCTTGTTACCACACCCTAACCCTTATGACTTGTTCACAGACATGTTTAATTAGAGAAATTAAGTTTTATGGAATAAAGAGTTTATGTGACTTGGCCTAAGGTCCATAAGCCCTAGCATACTTGTCTATGTCCCTATAAAGCCCATTAAACCCATCATATATACCACATCAAAGGTTAGGATACTTACTTGGGTGGATCGGGTGCCGGTAGACTCGAAGGCCATATCCCAACCCAAAACATTTTTCTCAAGTTTACAAATCACTATTGGACTTATTTCACAGCCCGAGTTTTGAACTAGGCTCTGATACCAAAATATAACACCCTAAACCTGGTCAAAATGCTACGATCGAACCTGGCATGTCACAGGGAAGAAAACATTTTGGAAACTATTTTGTCATCTTGAGTTGGGAAGAAAACTTTTGTATAAAGAATCGAGTTTGGATTGAGTGAACTATCAAAACATTTTGAGACTTAGTTTAGTAAAATAGAATTGCCTTGTTGTTATCCCTTGTTTGTTAATTACCCGATATAAACTTCAGGAAATCCCAAAAGTTTATTCAAGTTTTGAAAACGTCCATTTCATAGTTAACTAGGCATGCCCTTAACGTTTAACAAAATTTTAAAGAAATTTAAAACGAATAAATAATCCCAAAGTAAAATCTAAGTGGCCTTATTACAAAGCTGAAATCCAAACTTAAACTAGAAAAATAAATCCAAAATAAACATTAAAATTAAAACAAAATATTGAGCATGGCCACCTCGAGTCCACCCCAGCTCTATATCTGAGATCTAAGAATTATCTGCAAAAGGGTAACGGAAGGGGTGAGTCACCGAGACTCAGTGTATAAATCCCCATCCCAAAAGATGTTAAGCTCTTACATAGATTCATATGCAAATATGCATGTCATGCAACCCATCCAACCTAGGTATCCATCCGAGTCTCCCAAGTCTACCCCTTGTGGCACCTAGCCACTAGTGGTACCTAACCACTAGTGACCGAAGTTACAAACAATCATATGTGGGGCCAACCCACTTGTGGTACCTAACCACTGGTGACGATCCCTTGTATTGTTATATGGGGCCAACCCACTGTGGTACCAAACCACTAGGACGAGTCACAAAGATAAGCATATGTGGTACCTAACCACTGGTGGTTCCAAACCGCTGAGACTTAGTCACAGAATAATGATATGTGGGGCCAACCCACGTGTGGTACCTAACCACTGGAGACAGTCTGATAAATCATACCTTCCCCCTCCTCTCATCATACCCATTTTTCATGTACATGCTTTTCAATACAATATGATCATGCTTAACACTTAAGAAAATATAACATGGCACATGCAGGTTTAATATAGATAAATCACGTTTAGCCACCAAAATAAACTTACCCAGAGTTCTTTCTTTTACAAACAAGGGTAACATAGTGATTTCCACTGTTACTTCGGCTTTTGACAAACACAATAATAGCATATTAAACATATGAAGTGTGTAAAAGTTACACATCTGATTACTCGCAACCCGATACTTTCTACGTCGACACTCTCGTTGATAGGCACTAATGCTATCTACCTACTATTCTACTCAGATGCTGGCCCATACCTAGGTGGCCAAGCACAAACAGTAGACACAGCCCTCTTCTTGAACCTAGAGATCAAACCCGAAGGTTGACTTCCCTCTCCTTCTTGTATATTTCTTGCATCCATTAAAAGCTTCGTCAAAACCCACTACGAGAGATGTGATTTTTGAGATCTCCACCCCACTAGGTTAAAACAATAGATAACCAATAGATCGATTAATAAAACCACTAAGAAGGGAGTTCTTACCTAAATCAATTAGATCCCGGAGTTAGCAGACCTAGGCCAACACGTTGATTGCACCTACATGAGTACCTGATGAGATTCGGCAAAAGAGAATGGGGTAAGGGGATGGCCATTCAGCCGAATTATCATCATCCACATACCTTCGACTTTCTTCAGGATTTGGCACAAGCAATCACAGCTAGGAAGATTCGGCTTCCAAGAGAAAAAGAAACAACTCAATAGGGTTTCCAGGAAAGATTCGACCAAGAGCAAAAGAAAGTGTGGTCTTCAACTTTTAGTGAATGAAAGAAGAGTAAATCAAGGTAATGAGAATCAAGGGGTCTCGGCTAGCAAGGTGTTTCAAGAAGAATAAACAAGATGAAGAGAGGGAGAAGTGGTGATTCGGCTTTGCGACAAAGATGGAGAAAAAAGGTTAGTAGGGATTCAGCTACCACAAAAAGAAGAAGAGAAAAGAAAAGCCAATAGGGGTTTCGACTTTTAAGAGTGAAAGAGAAGTGAAAAGAAGAGTTGCATCCTCAAAGGGTCTCCTAGTTTCGACTATGGTCAAAAGAAGAGAAAAGGGGAGAAGAGCTTAGGTGCTTTTGGCAAAAGAGAGATTGAGAGAAAAAAAACTAGGCTGAAAAGTGAAACCCACCTAAATGCCGAAAATACTACTCCTTAGCAACTCAATTTCGGCACCTTCACCAAGAGCCAAAACTGAGAGTCCCTTTCCCCCCAAACTCTTTAAAAGAATTCGGCTAACACCACCCCTTGTGCCGTCCCCTCTATCTTCCTCCCTCCCTTCTCATCCAATCATCCAAACAAATTTGAATTCATCATGCTCCTAAAATTTCTCTCCTCCACTTATCCAAATCCATTGACCCCTTCAATGCTCACCCACTAGAGTCCAAACTGAATGCAACACCTCCTGGTCTTGGCGTAAAAAAGAACAACCAAAAGGGAATTCCCGCAGCTCGAACCAAGTTCCTATCAGCTTCCCTAAGGCGTCACTTTCCTGAGCCTTAAGCGGCGCCCCTCTTGCCACTTTATCGAGGTTCCTCTTACGTCAAAACCTACCACCAACCACCCTTAACTCCTATCCCATTTAGCTTCCCCTTCTAAGTGCTCAAAAAGAAAATTTTTGATAAGGCTCTAGCCTACCCCTAGCTCATGTTTGGACCCTTAAATTACCCTGAACTAGCATGACAACCATACTATCTACATGCACTCACACAAAATGCAAAGGCCCCGTTTAAGGATGTTACACCAAAGTATTTTAAACAGGGATAATGATGCGAATGGGCTTAAGGCCCATTCTCGGCCCAAATGGACCCACACGCTCTTGTAGCCCATTTAGCCCAAATCTAGGCACAGATATGAGATTCACAAAGACCAGTCTAATATCTACTATACAATCATACAATTTATTCATATGGGCCCACGGGCCTATTAGACCCACTTGGCCCAAACAGCCTAAACCCATGAGAACACTCATGATGGCCTCAACTATCGCATCGAAGCTCCCACACGTGCGCTCGCACACTCGTGTGGCTACCATCGTCGTGTGATCGGCATTTTGGCATTTGTCGCTCTACAACTAGAGTAGTGCGAAATACACACTTGATAGGAACCTGAAGCTAATCCGCGCTCCGAACACTCCTATGCCCAGACGCCAACTAAGGTGTGCATACTCTCCTCATAGACTGCTCTATTTAAAGCCAGCTTCTCACCTTCCCTCATGCTAGCTTCCCATGTGGGATCCCTCATTCAGCAGAGTTTAATTCCATCACAAACACTTGCCGCCCCAACTTAGCAAAATAAATATCCCTTTTTGCTTGCAATGGGATTCGAACCATTGCCCTCTCTTATGCTCCAGACGTTACATGCCACCACAACTTAAGCTCCTTTTGTGACTTAAAACATGTGCAACTAAATATAAGCCTATGGGCCAAAGTCTAAGTTCATTTAAAAAGAAATCAAAAAGAGCTGCAAGCGCCAAGACTTGAACCTTGAACCCCTTGCTTTCGCTATAGAGTCACTTTATTGTCTCCCATGTGGCGCCATTTGCCACTAGACCACAACTCCTTTTGTGTCATATTTCTCCACATTTTATTCTTAATGCCTACTTACTAACTCCCAGGGTTTTATTCACTTAAAACTAAAATTTTCCTAAAGCCCAAGTTTGATCCCGAGACTTCATGGGAGCCCCCTAACCTTCCAAAATCACTCACCTAATAGATATAACTTGCATTAGTGTCGTTCTCTTATTCTCAAAAATTTTAAACGCTCCTATGCCCAAGGCCCAATAGGCCCAATTCTACTAGGCCTAAATTCGGGGCGTTACACTATCAAGCTGTCATTTTGGTACTTTTGAACTTCTCTATTTTGGTTATATGGCATGTATATGTTATTTGGCTAATGAAAACCAATATGTTTGGTTATGTAAATAGTTATGTAATATGACTTGATTTAGCATATGTTGGTAAATGTATGTATATATATGTGGATATTTTTCATCTTGTGTGCAATTGGGTTGCCATGGAATATGTTTGGATATGTGAATGTGTAAATGGTCTTTTGTTATGTGGTTTATATTTTCTTGGTAAATGTCTTGTTGAGAATTGGTATTGAAGGTAGCAAATAGATGGAATTGAGAATGTATTAGGCAAGATAATGTATATATGAAGTTAACCATTTAGGTGATTTTTGAATGTGAAATTGGTATGTTTTGAATTGACAAAACATGATGTTATGAGTAATATAGTTATTGGTATTGAAATAGCATGATTTAGGCATAGTTGAGATTGGTTTGAATGCCAATTGATGCTGTGTTATATGCCATTTGACATGTTTAGGTGGATGCAAATTTTAGGTGAGAAAGTTGGCTTGGAAAATAGCCTATTTTTGTCCACATGGGCAGAGACACAGGTGTGTGTCTCAGCCATGTGTGACACAAGGTTAAGTGACAAGTCTGTGTGTCCCTTGGTACTTAATTAGAAAACAAGTCAATAGCTCCACACAAGCCAGCACACAGGCGTGTGACTTGGCCGTGTGGCATAAGTCAGTATACCCTACTATTTTGGCACGAACTAGCTCACGGCCTGGCACACGGATATGTGAGGCCATTTCAAAAGTGCACAAGCATGTTGTTGGCTGTGTGACCCAAGTTAGGGAGTTACATGGGGTAGGACACGGGCTGGGAAATGGCCATGTGATCCCATTTCGAATTTCCATACGGCCTATGACATGGGCGTGCCTTTGGCCATGTGAGACACACAGCCTGGCCACATGAGCGTGTGTTCCCTGTATTTTGAAAACTTTTCTATGTTTTCCAAAAATTTCCTAAGTTCTCGATTTAGTCTCGAACTACTTCTAATGCTTGTTTTTGGCCTCGAGGGATTGTGTTAGGGACTATATGATTGTATTTGTATGGTTTTTAATTGATATGAGAATTTTAATTCGAATTGTACGATTGTTTATAAGATTAGTCTAGTAATGCTTTGTAACCCTATTCGACGACGGATACGGGTTAGGGGGTGCTACAAAAGTACCTAAGATGACATCCATGGCCTCTCTAGTCTGGGGGTTCTCTAACTGCGTAAACTCTGGCTAGACCTCCATTACCACCCGACAGCTCCACACTGACCAACACCTCTACCACCATCACTTCTGCCATGGCCCCTCCCTCTAGTAGGAGTAGGTGTAGCAGCAACAACAACAATAGTAGGTTGGTCTCGAACCACAACTACTCTCATCGGGCAATCACTAACAAGGTGCTCCATCAATCCACAAACAAGACAAGAACCAGTCTTCCTCTAACATCACCACGATGACGACCATAATGCTCACATAACAACCATGTAACAATTTCCTAATCACCTGTACCAACCTCAGCTCTCAGAGCCTGCTTATCCAGACCTCAGCCTACAACACCACTTCATCCTGACCTACCCAAATGACCTCTCTTGCTCTTCAGGCCAGATCCACTAATAGACTCAGACGTCCTCTTAACAGCACCGACAGAAATAACTTTGGGCTCACCCTTTAAAGTCTTCTCTAAAGCACTGGTCTTCTAAACCAACTCATCAAATACTTCAATAGAATGTGCTACCATATACAACTTAATCTCATGGTTCAGTCCAAACCTGAACCTCTTACAACGACTTGCCTCATGAGCCACCAACTCAGGTGCATACTGGCTCATACGTACAAACTCAGCTTTGCACTCATTCATATATAAAGTACCCTGGACTAAATCCATGAAATTGTGTCTCCTTGCCTTTAGATATTGCTCTCCCATAAACTTCTTCTAGAAAAACTCCAGGAAAAAGTCTCAAGTCACTCTCTTGAGTGCAGTACCACACTCGACAGTCATGCACCAATGATGAGCCTCATCTACAAGCAATGACATGGCACATTCGATCTTATAATTGTCAGAACAGCCATCTTGTAACACCCCAAACCCGGCCCATGCATTAAGGCCAGACCTAACATGTCACATGAGAAAAATGCTTTTAAGTCCTTTTTATTCGTATGTGAATAGATATTGATTTAAAATCAAGTAAAACAATTTCCATTTAAAATTCTTGACAAAGTATTACTGAATAGAAGATTGATTGATAAATCGATAAATTTGAACTAATGATTTTACAACCATGTCTTTTGAAAAGTGATGATGAAAATTTAAGAGAAGATTTTTGAGTTAAAAATATTGATATAAGTTTACTATAAAAACCATTATGTATCCATTTTAGAAAATCTTTGTTTACCTAAAAAAATCCCAATTAAAGTAATTTGAGAAAAAAACATAGGTACGTCAAACATAAAGCAAAACAAAATAATCTAGAGGCCTTATTACAACGTTTAACTCAAAATATTTTAGAAATAAAGTAAACGAAATAGAAATCCAAAGTCCAAATAAAACCTTTTTGAAGTATGGCCCCCACCAAGTCATCCATGGCCCAAGTCCATGTCACTGAGCATTACCAGCAAAGGTTAAGGAAACGGGGTGAGTTACTAGAACTCAGTGCATAACCCCCTTACCATTGTCCACTAGGCCTGAAACCCATTTAGCAATATTTTGGGCCTAAGCCCCTTTTTACATAATAATGTATCAAATATATCATACGAATGTAATGCAATCCTAACCCATCCGTTACACACCACTCGTACCATCTATCACACCTGTGGGGATCAAGTCAACCCACCCCGCCAAACACACCAATTGCAGGCATTATGCCATTCACAACAAATTTAATTGTGGGCAAGCCACCATAATTACAGAGTATCATATTATCAAACATATTTGTGGCAGTGCCACCGAAATTACTTCTCTTCAACATTTTTCCAACCCATGCAAAATCATGTAAATGCATCATACATAGCAAATCATGATATTTACAAATATAACAACAATAATTAATTCAGACAAAAATTTGGCCCATTAACACTTTGCAAATCGGCCCATTAAGGCAATTTATCAAATTGGCCCATTAAGCAATATATTCGGCCCATCAGGCAATATATCAAATCAGCCCATTAAGCAATATATCAATTTGACCCATTAAGCAATGTATCAAATCGGTCCATTAAGTAATATATCAATTCGGCCCATTGAGCAATGTATCAAATCGACCCATTAAGCAATATATTAATTTGTCCCATTAGGCAATATATCGAATCGGCCCATTAAGCAATATATCAATTCGGCCCATTAAGAAATGTATCAAATCGGCCCATTAAGCAATATATCAATTCGGCCCATTAAGTAATGTATCAAATCGGCCCATTAAGCAATATATCAATTTGGCCCATTAAGGCAATTTTGCAATTCGGCCCTTTAAGCTTATTTTTGTAATTCGTACAATGATATTACCGATTTTGTCAATTTTATCAAAATAGTGTATCTTAGGCTAATTTTTCCGATTTACGCCCTATTACAATTTTAGTCATAGCGATTTATTTCCAATATGATATCAATCTTAAAATCCATGGATAACAGTGTGAGATTACACACTTGATTACGGTAAGTACTAGGTTTTCTTGATCTTCGAAACCTAAGATATCATAACGCTCGATTAGTCGACATATGCGATTTAATTAATCAACTCTAAAATAAACGATCTAAAGTTTTTACCCTTGGAATCGTGAACGACCACGATTTGTCGATTCTCTCCGAATGATGGTCCACAACCCGGTGGAAAGTCCCGAACCACTGATACCGCCTTTCGCTTGAACTTAGGAGTAGGAATCTTAAATCCACTCCTTTTGAGTTCTCCACTCGCCTTTCCTTTCGAATCAACACCACAAGCCTCCATTCGGTTAGATCTTAGTTAGATCGATATTACGTTGATATGAGGTGATTGACTAAGGAAAAGATTTCGCTTACCTCTAGAATCGTATCGTCACAAATCGATAGATCGAGCATTTTAATCCCTAAAATATAATCGGTTAATCATCACTATTCTGATAACATCTTAAAGGAATAAGGAATGATTTCATAAAATCTATGAAGAACTCCTTACCTTAAAGATTTATAGAATCAATTCTCAATGATTGTAAGATGGCTACGGAAGAATCAAAGTTTCAACCTTCCACTATAACTCTACATTAGAAGATGATCATATTGTAAGGAGTTATAAAAGGAAAATATTTTGGTTGAAAAAAAATGAATATTCGAATGTTGATAAACACATATTCGGCTAGGAGAAAGAAAAATAAGAATATAGAATAGAACCACTTACCAATTGATCAAAGGAGTGAGTGTTAATACGAATGAGAAGAAAAGATAAAGAAGAGATGAAGGGTTCGACTATAGAGGAAAACGAACAATGATATTCGGCTATAGAGGATATGGTTTTGAGAAGAAGAATAAAGGGTTGGAAAATTATGTAAAAAGGAATAGAAAGATGAAAAGGAGTGTTTATGAGAATTTAGTTTTCCAAAAGAAAACGAGTGAAACAATCTGGTCTCAAAGGCTTAGGTACTTTCAGTAAACAAGGAAGAAAAAAAAAGAAACAAAAATGCACGCTAAAGGCTTGAAAATTCGGCAAAGAGAAGAGGAAATTTGGAGAGAAAGAAAATGACCCAAAAAAAAACTAAAGAGAAACAACCTCTCAAGCACTAAAATTGCCAAGAACTCCTAGCAAAATTCGGCTATCCTCTCCCTATGCCAAAATTGTCCATGCCTTGGCAAAAAGGTCAAATTTGCCAACCAAAACTTTCCATAACACTTTCCTCCCTTTGTGCCAACATGTTCCGTATACTTTCCACTTTCATTTGATTTCTTTCCCTACCTTCATCCTTTCCTAATTTCCTTAGCCACCTTGCCAAAATTTAAAAAAAAAGTCCACCTTGCCTTATTTACTAGCTTACTAGCTTGGCCGACACTTAGAGAAAGAATACAAAAATAATAGTCAAAATTTGCACATTATGGGATTTGAATCTCCTCCCTTAAAGTACTTCATATGACGCCATATCCCCTTTACCATAAGCTCATTTATGCTAGCACATTACTTATTTATTTCCATAAGCATTGAGGTCACTTACTATATCTCTTTAAAGTGCTAAAATACCAAATTTTTACTAGGGCCCAAATAAACCCCGAGCCTTCTCAAGACCCCTAAACATACACAATTAGTAATTTAACTAGCTTAACGCCAGAAATAATGCAACACATAAAATTCCAAATTTTAGGATGTTACAATTCTTGTAATATCCTGGATTATGGCTTATGCATTTTGCTTAATTATATGAAATAGCATACCTTTGTGTGTTAAGAATGTGTTGCATGAATTTTGTGAACTTTAGGAAATAGGAGAGTGCTTTAGAAATTATCAGATTTTAAGTTTAAAAGAGGAAGCTAGGCAGAGGAGGCCTTAAGAGAAATTGTATATGAAATATGACACACAAATGGGCTTGGTTAAGTGGCTTGGAGGCGCCACTTAAGGCCTCTGGGAATGACGCCACCAACAGGTGTAAATGGGCCAAGGTTCGAGTCGCATGGGAAGCTAAAGAAAGCTTTTATGTTTGCGGCAACAAGGGGAAGTAGTGGACGGTAAGGGGAGTCTATGGGAGGAGTTTGAGATGAGGTCTAGTTCTTTTGGAAATTTCAGCTAAGGTAAAGATAAGTGATGAATTATTTTTGAAAGGGTAAGGAAGAGAAAAGCAAGGGATTTGATAGTGTTGGCCGAATGGGGGATTCTTGGGCTAGTAATTTCGGTAGAAAAGGGAAAAGAGAGGCCAATCTTCATTCTTCCTTTGTTCTTCTGCCGAAATCCTCTAGCAAATTTCTCTCTTCTCTTTTATTTTTCAAAATCGAATACTCCTTGCTCAAAGTCTACCATTGCCGATTCTCTCTAGTCCCATACACCTTCCTTCTCTTTTCTTTTTCTGTTCATTCGAATCATCATCTACCCCAAGACCAATCTTTTCTCATTATTGACAAAAGCCGAAACTTAGAGTTAGTTCTACTATTGGCTGAATCCTCTAATCATTAGACTCTCCCCACTCTTGTGTTTTCTCTTTTCACCATTAAAGTGCCGAAACACCATCTTCACCTTGGTTCTCAAAAGTCAAAATCTGTCGAATATCTGCTTAGCCCATAGCCGAATCTCTATAGGTTCAACAAGGAACAGTCAACTTCAGTAGTAAGGGTAAGGATATATTGTTATCGTTTTAATTCTTCTTTTTAAAGCCGAAATCTAAAGCATTAATCCCATTAGAACTCTTTGGTCGAAACTTTGAAAGGTCTTCCGGGATTTCTCTTGTAGCCAATTTTAAGAGGGAGTCTTTCGAGATTTGAAGTGCTCAAGGTAAGCAACAATAGTGTTCGGCCAAAGGCTAGTTTCCTAAATCTATGCATAAAACTGATTTTAACAATAGTTTAGTAGGGATCTCGACTATTTCAGGAAACAAGTGCAGTTTCGGGAGTTTAGATTCGCAAAGGGTAAGTAAAGATACCAATCGGCCAAGGCTATATTCAGTAACTAGGATTTATTTCTTACTTAATCAAAAGCTGAAACTAATCATTTAGGTGATCTAGTGTGTGGCCGATTGCTAGGATAGGATATCACAAAGTTTTCGGGATTTGAGAAGACTCAAATCGGCAAGCAAGGTAAGATTTCGAATACGTTTCCTTCGGGACTTAATCATATAGCCGAATAAGTTTTGCTAATATGTCTAAAAAAGGCCAAATATAGGATCTAAGATCTAAAGCATTAGATCAAGTTTTCGGAATCTCAATTAAAGCGTTAAGTAAATCAGGTGTGTACTCCACACTAAGCTTTAATTAAATTACAGTTATGTTTTAATTAATATGTTACAAGAATATGTTATGATGTGACTAAAAGTACTATGTAATGGTACGAAGTACTCAGGTACGTTTTCCTACACCTACTACGAGTATGTTAAAAATGACAATAGTGATAAGAATGTGAAATAAAGCATGATTTTGCATGAAATGTTTGACATGGGGCATATGGGTAATATGTAAAGGGGAAGTGAATTGGTGGTTTTATGCCCCAATATCTGAATGTGGTGGTTTATGGCACAATATCCGAATGTGGTTAATTATGTCACAATATCTGAATGTGGTGACTTATGTCACAAATATTTAAGTGGTGGCTATGCCACGAATTTTATAAGGGCGATGAGCACGCCGACCGCGATGATCGCCTTCGATGGTGTGTAGCGGATGGAGGGTTGACTTAGTAGTCCCATGGTGTGACGGTTGGTACGGGTGATGTGTAGCGGATGGTTATCTAGGTTTGGGTTCGGGTTTGTATCATGAACTATATATGTTATTATGTATGAATTGACATGCCTGGATTTAATTTAAGACTTGTGTTGGTTGTACACATTGAGTTTGAATGACTCACCCCTTGTGGGACTATTTTTTTCCAGATGACACTCAGTAATGGACCGGGTCGGCAGGAGCTCAGGTGGTGGCCATGCATAACTCTAGATTTACTATTTTTTTGGGCTTTCTTTTTAGTATGATGGATTTAATTTGGGTTTTAGTTGATGTAATAAGGCCATAGGTATTAAATTGTTTATGCATGCTTTTAAATTACTTAATATGATACGATTATTGTCAAATTAAAATTAAAGACCAATTTTTCTTAAGTATAAATACTAAATGTTTTGACACCTAATCAACACGGAATTTAAATTTTGAACCCAACCCAAATCAACTATTTTCAAAAACATGGAGAATTTTAGCAAAGTTCAAACAAGATTCGAACGGTTTTTCCTAGAAGCATGCCAGATCCGGTCAGGGCTTGTGGGCTGGGTTTGGGGTGTTTCATTTTGGTATCAGAGCCCAATTCAAAACTCGGACTTGAGGGCTTTTAGGCCCCAAAACATTTTGTCTTTTTAAAGTGGATTTTTCTAAGTAATAAGCAGGTTTTTCTGGCATGGCACCTGAGTCTTCGGCCCGAAGTCCACGGTAAGTACCCCTAGCTCTTCTGTGAATTGTATGTTGGGATATATAGGGACGTTGATTAGTGGACTAGGAGTTAAACCCTAGGACTAGTTTACACCAACAATTACATAAAACTCTAATGCACAATTACACAAACCTGTGTCTAAGTCACCAAGTTAGGGTGTGGCAACCGTTGTGCGCATGTCTAGGATTGGCTTCGGTGGAAGCTTGGTATTTAAGTAGTCCTAGTGGCTCACCTCCTCTCCACTCGAATCCTACCTGGTGCGTAGTGATGGTTCACCCTAACCAAGAGGACTCAGGCACAGGCTAAACCCAATAACTAAAACCCGAAAGGGACTAGCCATATTTTTATAAAAATCCTAGTTTTAAAATCACCAAAATTACTCCTCTGTTGTATAGGAAAACTATTTTGAAAATTTTTTCTAAAATAATCTCGATTTACCCGAATACCCCTGGTCAAAAATTACTAAAATGCCCTTGGTTTATAAAATGTCTATACTACCACAATTTTTATCAAGAATCTCTTACCTTACAAATATCCAAAAACTTTACAAAATATCAAGACACCCTGACTTGGAAAATTTACGAAATTACTCCTGATTTGCAAAATGACCAAATTACCCCTAACTTGTACAAATGACCAAAATACCCTCAATAAGGAAAATTACCGAACCCTCAAATTAGAAATCTTTAAAAATACCCTCATTTTGAAAAGTCACCAGGAACCATATTTTGCAAAAAAAAAATTACCGAAATGACCCTGGCTTGCAAAATTACAAAAATACCCCTAGTGTATAAAATTATTATTTCACCCTTGAAATTTTCCAGCAAGGATTTTAAATTTTTTTAAAATATCAACAAACTCTATTTTGCAACATTTTCAAATACCCTAATTTGAAAATTTTCCAAAATACCTCTATAGGAAAAAATTACGGAAATACCCTTGGGTAGTGGAAAACAACAAACAACGACAACTACAACATTTCTCTGTAATGGACGCAAGTTCATGTGTGTGACTAAATGACTGATGTGAGACTGTATATGTATGAAACGAAAGAACTACTTCCTAGAACTATTAAACATAAAACTGTTCGTGATAAATCAGTGGAACCAAACTAATTCATAAAACTCTTTAATCAAATAAATGCAAAGCAGAAGTATGAATTCTAGGGGACGTGGTCGCAACGTGCATGGCCGTGGAAGAGGCCAAATGACTGTGTCTGAAACCGTTAGATCGGGTCAAGGATCTGAGAATGAAATGCCACCACCACCACCAGCCGCTGATGTGGAATATCAGGATCAAACAGGGGATGACGCAGTGTCACAAGCGATGCTGCTGGTTTTGGAAAGGGTGGCTAGAGCAGGTGGAGGCATGAGAGCTCGAAATTCGGTACCTGAGTGACTCTGAGCCAACGGGGCTAAAGTGTTCCGTGGTGTATCAGGTGTGGCACCCAGTACCGCTAAGTATTGGTTGGAGGCGACTGAGCGGATTATGGATGAGCTCGATTTAACTGACGAGGAAAAGCTGAAAGGGTTGGTGTCACTTCTCCGCGATGAGTCATATCAATGGTGGCTCACGGTGCGGGATGGTGCTACAGCTGAGGAACTCACTTGGGAGTATGCTAAGGCGGCATACTAGAAGAAGTATGTTGGCACTCATTATATTGATGCTTGAGAAAGGCATTTCTAGTTTGGTTCTAGGAACAAGTCCGTGAGTCGAAAATCTGTTGAATTCTAAAATTTGAGCCGTTATGCTCGAGGATAGTGTCTCATCGAGCATGAGCGGTGTGTCCGGTTTGAGGATGGACTACGGGATGATCTAAGGTTGCTGATAGCTCTACAACAGGAGCGAAAGTTTACTGTGTTGGTGGAGAAGGCTAAGGTAGCCGAGGGAATTAAGGATTCTGCAAGGCAGAACACCGATCGAAATAGGCAGAAAAGAGGATTTGGATCATCAATGCCATCTAGGAATGAGCAGAAGAGGCCTAGAGTTGATGGGCCATGAGGTCAGTAAGTTGCTTCAAGAGGGCAATATCGCGCTTGTGATCAGTGCGGGAAAAAGAACTTGGGGGAGTGTTGGAAAAAGATGGGAGGATGTTTTAAATGTAGGTCCAAGGACCACATGATTAAGGATTGCCCAATGAGAACTGAAGGGGTACGGCCAGTAAGTCAAGGTTCTAACCAGGCTAGAAGAGGAGGACAGCAGCCACCACGAGGTCGTGGTTCAGCTGGCAGAGGTAATGGTCCTGATAGAGGATGAGGAACATCGGGCCGAAGTGTTGGTAACATGGAGGCCAGGCAGCTGGGTTTGGTTTATGCGATTCATCGGAGGGAAGATGGTGACGTACCAGACATCATAATCGGTACGTTCCTTATTTTTTGTAAACCTTATGTTGCTTTGATTGATGTGGGCTCTACCCATTCCTATGTTACATGTAGAGTAGTCAAAACTCTAGGGATAGCCTCTGAACTATCTAATAGAGAGATGTCTGTAGTAAGCCCATTAGGCCAAACTGTAGTAGTGAATAAGATGTTTCAGAGAGTACCTTTGGAGCTTCAAGGAGCGGTATTTCCTACCGACTTAATGGAATTACCCTTCGGGGAATTCGATCTTATACTTGGCATGGATTGGCTAGTGGAGCATCGGGCTGTATTGGATTGTGTAGCCAAGCGAATGGAGTTAAGGACCTCGGAGGATGAGGTGGTAATCTTGATAGGAGAAAGAAGGAACTACTTGTCTAACGTAGTTTCGGCATTAAAGGTAGATAAGATGGTTCGGAAGGGGTGTAAGGCATTTTTGGCCTTCATTTGTGCTTTGGATACAAATGAAGGGGGAGTTAATGGAGTTAGAACTGTAAGGGAGTTTGTGGATGTCTTTTCGGAGGAATTACGGAATACCCCCAAATAGGGAGGTGGAGTTTGGAATCAATTTGCTCCCGGGTACAGCTCCTGTGTCAATTGCCCCATACAGAATGGCACCAAAGGAGTTGGTTGAGTTCAAGGCTCAAATTCAAGAGTTGCTAGACCGTGGGTTTATTCGACCCAGTGTGTCTCCATGGGGAGCACTGGTCTTGTTTGTGAAGAAGAAGGATGAAACTATGCACATGTGCATAGATTATCGTCAGTTGAACAAGCTGACCATCAAGAACAAGTATCCTCTGTCAAGGATAGATGACTTGTTCGATCAGCTTAAGGGGGCCGCGATTTTCTCAAAGATAGATCTGAGGTCCGGATATCATCAGCTTAAGGTGAAGGAGGTAGATATCCATAAGACGGCTTTCCAGACAAAGTATGGGCATTTTGAGTTTGTGGTAATGCCATTTGGATTGACGAATGCCCCAGCCACGTTATGGACATGATAAATCGAGTTTTCCAACCCTATCTGGATCGGTTCATTTTTGTGTTTATAAATGATATTCTAGTGTATTCCAATTCTGAAGAGGAGCACGGTGAGCATCTCCGA
Organism: Gossypium rotundifolium; assembly: GCA_025506655.1. Lineage (NCBI taxonomy): Eukaryota > Viridiplantae > Streptophyta > Magnoliopsida > Malvales > Malvaceae > Gossypium > Gossypium rotundifolium. The sequence continues at coordinate 113,696,795 of CP106729.1, forward strand.
ATAGTATTGTAAGTGTTAAGGAGAAGAAGCTCTATGCCAAATTCAGCAAGTGTGAATTTTGGCTTAAGGAGGTTACCTTTTTAGAACATGTGGTATCTGCTGAAGGAATAAGGGTGGATCCTTGGAAGATAGAGGCAGTGTTAGATTGGAAACCACTTAAATCTGTGGCAAAAGTTCAGAGTTTCTTAGGATTGGCAGGCTATTATTGAATGTTTGTGGAAGGGTTCCCGTCGATAGCCGCGCCTTTGACAAAGTTGTTGAGAAAGGAAGTACCTTTCGTATGGACCGATAAGCAACAGGAGAGCTTTGAGAAGCTTAAGAGGGTCTTGACTAAAGCTTCAATTTTGATTCAGCCAGAGGCAGGGAAGGATTTTGTGGTGTATTGTGATGCTTCCTATACAGGATTAGGATGCATGCTAATGCAAGATGGGAAGGTAGTTGCTTATGCGTCTCGACAACAAAGGCCACATGAGGTTAACTACCCGACGCATGATTTGGAACTAGCGGCAGTGGTCTTTGCTCTTAAGGTGTGGAGGCACTATTTTTATGGAGAGAAGTCGGTAATCTACACAGACCACAAAAGCCATAAGTATCTGCTGACTCAGAAAGAGCTGAATCTGAGACAGCGAAGGTGGGTGGAACTATTGAAGGACTATGATTGTTCAATAGAATATCACTCGGGCAAAGCAAATATAGTGGCGGATGCCCTAAGTCGGAAGGTAGTGTCGGATCTGAGGGCAATGTTCGCACATCTGAGCTTCTATGACAATGGAAGTCTGCTAGCAGAGCTGCAAGTTAAGCCAACGTGGTTGAATGAAGTGAAAGAGGGACAGTTGGTGGATAAGGATCTAAGTGTTAAGCTGCGACAAGCACAGAATGGAGAGTTAGAGGGTTATGGTGTTAATGACAAAGGTGTATTGTGCTTCAAGGGTAAGGTCTGTATGCCGAAGGACAAGGAGCTTAGGCAAAGAATTCTTCGGGAATCGCATAGTAGCCCTTATGCTATGCATCCCGGAGGTAGTAAGATGTACAGAGACTTAAGGGAACAGTTTTGGTGGCTTGGTCTTAAGTGGGAAGTTACCGAATTTGTAGGGAAATGCCTAACGTGTCAACAAGTTAAGGCTGAACATCAAGTTTCGTCGGGATTGCTTCAGCCAAAAGAAATTTCGCAGTGGAAATGGGAGAAAATTACTATGGACTTCGTTAATGGGCGTCCCCTTACGCCTACTAAGAAGGACTCGGTATGGGTGATAGTGGATCAGCTGAAAAAGTCCACGTATTTTATTCTAGTGCGGGGTGACTACTCCCTACAGAAGTTATTGAGGTTGTATGTAGCGGAGATTGTGAGGTTGCATGGAGTGCCGATGTCAATTATCTCGGATAGGGATCCGAGGTTCACGTATAAGTTTTGGAAAGCCCTGCATCAGGCTTTAGGCACTAGATTGGACTTCAGTACGGCCTTTAATCCACAGTCGGACGGTCAATCTGATCGAGTAATACAAGTGTTGGAGGACATGCTAAGAGGATTTGTGATAGACTTCAGAGGAAGTTGGGAAGAATATTTGCCTCTAGCAGAATTTGCATACAATAACAGCTATCAGGCAAGTATTCGGATGGCACCGTACGAAGCACTATATGGTCGGAAGTGTCAGACTCCTACATGTTGGATAGAATTGGGAGAACGTCAGATTTTGGGTCCAAAAATTGTGGCAGAGTCTGAGGAAAAGGTTAGTGTAATTTGAGCTCGATTAAAGGAGGCATCCGACAGATGTAAGTCGATGTGGATCTCAATCCAAGGAAATAGAATTTGATGTGGGAGATCAAGTGTTCCTTAAAGTTTCACCTTGGAAAAAGGTGATGAGATTTGGTCGAAAAGGGAAGCTAAGTCCAAGGTTTATAGGGCCTTATCGAGTAATGAAACGAGTTGGACCAGTGGCATACCAGTTGGAGTTGCCACCAAAATTGAAACAGATACACAACGTATTTCATGTCTCCATGCTACGTCGATATCGATCGGATACGTCGATATCGATCGGATCCATCTCATGTAGTTTCGATTGAAGAGGTGGAGTTGAGACCAGATCTGTTCTATGAGGAAGAGTCGATTCAAATTCTGGAATAAGATGTGAAGGTGCTTCAGAGGAAGTCGGTCCCTTTGGTCAAGGTGTTGTGGCATAACCATGGATCAGAGGAAGCTTCTTGGGAGCCAGAAGAAGCAATGCGACAGCAATACCCCCATTTATTTTATCCAGGTAATTTCAAGGATGAAATTATTTTAAGGGGGTAGAATTGTAATATCCTGGACTATGGCTTATGCATTTTGCTTAATTATATGAAATAGCATACCTTTGTGTGTTAAGAATGTGTTGCATGAATTTTGTGAACTTTAGGAAATAGGAGAGTGCTTTAGAAATTATCAGATTTTAAGTTTAAAAGAGGAAGCTAGGCAAAGGAGGCCTTAAGAGAAATTGTATGTGAAATATGACACACAAATGGGCTTGGTTAAGTGGCTTGGAGGCGCCACTTAAGGCCTCTGGGAATGACGCCACCAACAGGTGTAAATGGGCCAAGGTTTGAGTCGCATGGGAAGCTAAAGAAAGCTTTTATTTTTACGGCAACAAGGGAAGTAGTGGATGACAAGGGGAGTCTATGGGAGGAGTTTGAGATGAGGTCTAGTTCTTTTGGAAATTTCGGCTAAGGTAAAGATAAGTGATGAATTATTTTTGAAAGGGTAAGGAAGAGAAAAGCAAGGGATTTGATAGTGTTGGCCGAATGGGGGATTCTTGGGGTAGTAATTTTGGCAGAAAAGGGAAAAGAGAGGCCAATCTTCATTCTTCCTTTGTTCTTCTGCCGAAATCCTCTAGCAAATTTCTCTCTTCTCTTTTATTTTGCCAAAACCGAATGCTCCTTGCTCAAAGTCTACCATTGCCGATTCTCTCTAGTCCCATACACCTTCCTTCTCTTTTTTTTTTCTGTTCATTCAAATCACCATCTACCCCAAGACCAATCTTTTCTCATTATTGACAAAAGCCAAAACTTAGAGTTAGTTATACTATTGGTCAAATCCTCTAATCATTAGACTCTCCCCACTATTGTGTTTTCTCTCTTCACTATTAAAGTGCCGAAACACCATCTTCATCTTGGTTCTCAAAAGCCGAAATCTGTCAAATAACTACTTAGCCCATAGCCGAATCTCTGTAGGTTCAACAAGGAACAGTCAAATTCAGTAGTAAGGGTAAGGATCTATTGTTATCGTTTTAATTCTTCTCTTTAAAGCCGAAATCTAAAGCACTAATCCCATTAGAACTCTTTGGCCGAAACTTTGAAGGGTCTTCCGGGATTTCTCTTGCAGCCGATTTCAGGAGGGAGTCTTTCGAGATTTGAAGTGCTCAAGGTAAGCAACAATAGTATTCAGCCAAAGGCCAGGTTCCTAAATCTATGCATAAAACTGATTCTAACAATAGTTTAGTAGGGATCTCGACAATTTCAGGAAACAAGTGCAGTTTCGGGAGTTTAGATTCGCAAAGGGTAAGTAAAGATACCAATCGGCCAAGGCTATATTCAGTAACTAGGATTTATTTCTTACTTAATCAAAAGCTGAAACTAATCATTTAGGTGATCTAGTGTGTGGCCGATTGCAAGAAGAGGATATCACAAAGTTTTCGGGATTTGAGAAGGTGTCAAATCGGCAAGCAAGGTAAGATTTTGAATACATTTCCTTTGGGACTTAATCATATAGCCGAATAAGTTTTGCTAATATGTCTAACAAAGGCCAAATATAGGATCTAAGATCTAAAGCATTAGATCGGGTTTTCAGAATCTCAATTAAAGTGTTAAGTAAATCAGGTGTGTACTCCACACTAAGCTTTAATTAAATTATAGTTATGTTTTAATTAATATGTTACAAGAATATGTTATGATGTGACTAAGAGTACCATGTAATGGTATGAAATACTCAGGTACGTTTTCCTACTCCTACTATGAGTATGTTAAAAATGACAATAGTGATAAGAATGTGAAATAAAGCATGATTTTGCATGAAATGTTTGACATGGGGCATATGGGTAATATGTAAAGGGGAAGTGAATTGGTGGTTTTATACCCCAATATCTGAATGTGGTGACTTATGTCACAATATCCGAATGTGGTGACTTATGTCACAATATCTGAATGTGGTGACTTATCTCATAAATATTTAAGTGGTGGCTATGCCACAAATTTTATAAGGGCGATGAGCACGTTGACTGCAGTGACTACCTTTGATGGTGTGTAGCGGATGGAGGGTTGACTTAGTAGTCCCCACGGTGTGATGGTTGGTACGAGTGATGTGTAGCGGATGGTTATCTAGGTTTGGGTTCGGGTTTGCATCATGAACTATATATGTTATTATGTATGAATTGACATGCCTGAATTTAATTTAAGACCTGTGTTGGTTGTACACATTGAGTTTGAATGACTCACCCCTTGTGGGACTATTTTTTTCCAGATGACACTCAGTAATGGACCTGGTCGGCAGGAGCTCAGGTGGTGGCCATGCACAACTCTAGATTTACTATTTTATTTTGGGCTTTCTTTTTAGTATGATGGATTTAATTTGGGTTTTATTTGTTGTAATAAGGCCATAGGTATTAAATTGTTTATGCATGCTTTTAAATTACTTAATATTATACGATTATTATCGAATTAAAATTAAAGACAAATTTTTCTTCAGTATAAATACTAAATGTTTTGACACCTAATCAACACAGAATTTAAATTTTGAACCCAACCCAAACAACTGTTTTCAAAAACACGGAAAATTTTAGCAAAGTTCAAACAAGATTCGAACGGGTTTTCCTAGAAGCATGCCAGATCCGGTCAGGGCTTGTGGGCCAGGTTCTGGGTGTTTCAATTCTTGTAACACCCCAAACCTGGTCTAGACATTACAACCAAATCTCGAATGTCACAGGGAAAGGTTGAAAAAAAATAAATTTTTAAAATCTTAAGAAAATATTGTAGTTTGATAAACTTTCCGTCTAGGGTGAGGTTTGAAAACCAGTGATCTAATGTTTAATGAAATTTTAAGATTTGAGTCGAATTCCATTTGTTAACTTAGGTGAGGTTTGAGAAACGATTGCGTAATGTTGCTTTGGTTTTGAAAACTCCAATTTTATTATCATGTTATAATGTAATAATGTCATACTTAAATAAATAATAAAACAATAAAACCCAAAAACTATCTTAGAGAGGCCTCATTACATAACAAAATTCCTAAATTTAATAATTACTAGAAAATAAACGACTGTGCAAAAAGAAATACTTTATGGCCTCCACGAGTCTGCCCCGGCTCCCTGATCCGTGATCTACTGATTACCTACAAAATTTTAGCAGAGGGGTGAGTCACTGAGACTCAGTGTGTAAATCCCCTTTATGTCACACACTTGGCTTAAGCCCACAATCACATATTGGGCTTCAGCCCACTCTTAATATCATGCACAGTTATGTTATGCAATATGTGTCCCATTCCAACCTAGTTTTTCCATCCTCTACACACCACCCATACCAGCCCATCACACCGTGGGGATTTCTACAATCAACCCTCCATCCGCTACACACCTAATACGTGGCATTAGGCCACTTGTGGTTCTAGACCATCGTGATACTAGATCATCGTGACAAAGTCACTATTAATATATGTGGGGCCAACCCAATGTGGTAACAACCACCGTGACAATCCCTGATGAATATACGTGGGGCCAACCCACTGTGGTAACAACCACTGGGACGAGTCACTAGTCATATATAATCGTGGTATTAAACCACCGTGGCACCAAGCCACCGAGACATGGTCATTATTATCATATATGTATCCGTGGGGCTAACCCATCGTGGTAACAATGACCGTGACAGTCTCAAATACTTCCCTTTTCACATCATTTCCCAACCCATGCAGAACTTACAATCATATGAATACACATACATATTACAATGCTTATTCCACACCCATCAAGAGATTAATAGAATCACATACCTGGTATTCTCATTTCTATCCACAAGGGTATTACGACTACTTCTCAGTCATTCCGACTTTTCAACCCAGACAGTAAATAGTACAAACAAACAAATAATCAAGAAGTGTGAAGTTTACACACCTGATAACACGCAATACGACGCTTTCTATGTCAACACTATTGCTAATTGGGACCACTACTATTTGCCTACTATTCTGTTTTGAAATCGGTTCACAACCTGGTGGCCAATCTCTAATCGTATACACCGCTCGTTTTTATAACTTAGGGGCTGGGACTACAGGTCCAACCCCCTCCTTAGATTGGCTGGCATTTGAGTCCATGAACAATCTTGGTCAGAAGATGATATATTGAAATAGTGATTGCTTAACGTAACATTGGGTTAAGATAACGAATAACGAAAGGAAAACCCAATCGAATAACTAGATAAAAACCCTTACCTAGAGATCCCGAATGGGGGATAAGATTCGACTGATTCTCTGACTTAGAATTCAATTGATTCGACTTAACAAGATTTTCCAGAATAGGTGCCTCCGAAGAGAAAAGAAAAGGTAAAAGAGTGTAAATCACAACAATAGCATCACCAAGCCAATTAGCCATTCAGCTATGTCTAACGAAAACCGAAAGAACAAAAAGAAAAGATGACAGTGTCCCTCTTACCTTAATTTGACAGAAACCGATTGTCCCTCAAGCCCCCTTCAATCAAAGGCTAGATGCCGGAGAAATATGAAGATAAAGTCCTACATACATTCGGCCAAAACACCAACGAACCAAGTTCATCCCTTCGGCCTAGCAACTAATCAAGAGGAAGAAATACCGTAAGAGGAGAAGAGTATTACCACACTTAGGAAGAAGCCGAATGAGAAGGCTAGAAGAATAATGGGTGGCAATCCAAAAGAAAGAAAAGAGTGAGTGATTAAAGATGGAAAAAGAAATCGAGATGGGGTTAGTTTCGGCTATAGTGAAAAGAATGATCCACTACAAAGAGAATGGGAAGTATGTTTTGGCTTTGGAGATGAGTTAGAGAAGAAAAGAATAAGGGAATGATGGAAAGAAGAAATCGGTGTGGTGCTTTCGGCTATGAGGCTTAAGAGTATGAGTGGAGAGAAGGAGAGATTCTGTAGAGGCTAGAAAAGGTTACGGCTTAGAGTGAAGAAGAAAAAAAGGTGCACCAATAGTCTCACTAATTTGGCTAGAAGCAAAAGAAGGGAGAAAAGAAGTTGGCTCAGCAAATTTCGCACTCACCCCTAACAACCTAAAATGAACAAATGACAACAAAGCAACAAAGCCTAAGACCTCTAGACTTTCGACACACCCACAACCAGCCAAAACTGATTCCCCATCCCTACACCAAGTGTCCAAGATTCGGCCACCACCTTCACCCATATGCTATCCCACGTTTTCCTCTTAGTTTCACTCTGGTTCACATACTCAAACAATTTGAATAATTCAAATCTCCCAAATAGCTCTCCACCACTAGTTTGAATTGTTTGACCAAGTATTGTCTCTCCCCTCCAGAGTCTAATTACCATCCATCTACCTCCCTTGCTTGAGCCAAAAATAATACCCCCTGCTTTCCAAGAGATTCAAACCCTCTCCCTCTCAACTTCTCTTGTGACGCCACCTCCTTGTATGATAGGTGGCGTCTCCCTGCCATTTTACCACTGCAACTCTTGTGTCTTCAACCACAAGCAAAAATTACTTAAGACCTGCCTCCGTTTGTTTTCCCCTAAAGGTACCCAAAATTGAAATTTTGACCAAGGCTTCGGTTTAACCCCAAGCCTTCTCGGGGACCCCAAACAAACCCAAACAATAAATAAGGTAACCTAAACACACCAAATTAACACACAGAGCTTAGCCTACCCACCAAAACATATTAAATGCAAAGCCCCTAATTCAGGATGTTACAATTCTACCCCCCTTAAAGAAAAATTTTGTCGTCGAAATTTACCTGATTAAAAAAGGTGAGGATATTACTGTCAAATCGCGTCATCAGGCTCTCGTGTAGCTTCCTCTGATCCATGATTTACCATAACACTTTGACTAATGGTACCAACTTCTTTCTCAACACTTTAACGTCCCGATCTAAAATTCGTACTGGCTCCTCTTCAAAAGACAAATTAGGTCTTATCTCAACTTCTTCTACTGGTACTATATGAGACGGATCTGATCGATAATGACTTAACATTGAGACATGAAATACACTATGTATCTGATTCAACTCCAGAGGTAACTCAAGCTGATAAGCCACTGGCCCAACACGCTTCAATACATGGTACGGTCCGATGAACCTAGGGCTTAACTTGCCCTTCCTTCTTCTTCCAAGGTGAGACCTTTAGAAAGACTTGATCTCCCTCACAAACTCAATATCTTTACGCTTCAGATCCGTATATGATTTTTGTCTATCCGAAGCTTCCTTTAACCGTGCCCGAATTACCTTTACTTTTTCCTCCGTCTCTGATATCAGCTCAGGACCCAATAATTGTCGCTCCCCCAGCTCAGTCCAACAAGTAGGAGTACGACACCTACGACCATACAATGCCTCATAGGGTGCCATCTGGATGCTGGATTGGTAACTGTTGTAGCATGCAAACTCTGTCAGTGGTTGGAAATCCTCCCAACTACCCCTGAAGTCGATTACACAGCCCCTTAGCATGTCTTCCAGAAGTTGGATTACTCTCTCCGACTGACCATCAGTCTTAGGATAAAATGTCGTGCTAAAATTTATCGTTGTTCCCAAAACTTCATGTAAGGATTTCCAAAATCGTGATGTAAACCTAGGGTCCTTGTCCGATATAATAGACACTGGTACCCCATGTAACCTCACGATCTCTGCTACATACAACTTGGCCAACTTTTGCAATGAATAATCCGTACGGACAGGTAGGAAATAAGCAGTCTTCTTCAATCGATCCACTATTACCCAAACAGAATCTTTCTTAGTAGGCGTTAAGGGTAACCCACTAACAAAGTCCATCGTTATCCTTTCCCATTTCCATAATGGAATTTTCATCGGTTGTAGCAATCCCGACGGTAATTGATGTTCTGCCTTCACCTGCTGACACATTAAGCACCTACTCACGAAATCAGTAATCTCTCGTTTCAACCCTAGCCACCAATATGCTCATGAAGGTCTCAATACATTTTATTTCCCCCGGGGTGCATAGCATATGGGCTACTATGTGCCTCACGCAAAATCATTTGTCTCAATTCAGAATCTTTGGGCATACAAATTCTTCCGCAGAAACACAATACTCCATCAGTATTCAATCCAAAATCCCCTATCACACCACCTTCCACTTGCTGAAGTAAGGAACCCAACCTTTCGTCTAATAATTGCTTTTCCTTAATCTGGCATACCCACGCAGGCTTCACCTGAAGTTCGGCTAGCAGACTACCATCTTCATAGAGGCTGAGATGAGTGACATCGCTCTCAAATCCGATATTACCTTACGACTCAATGCATCTGCCACCATGTTAGCCTTTTCGGGATGATACTCGATTGAGAAGTCATAATCTTTCAACAATTTTATCCACCTCCACTGTCTTAAGTTCAACTTGTTTTCGGTAAGGAGGTACTTTAGACTCTTATGATCCATATAAATAATAGATTTCTCACCGTAAATATAGTGTCTCCAAATCTTTAGAGCAAACACCACTGCAGCCAACTCCAAATCATGGGTTGGATAGTTTACCTCGTGCGGTGTTAATTGACGAGATGCATAAGCCACCACTTTTCCTCCTTGCATCAATACACATCCCAAGCTCATGTGTGACGCATCACAGTAAACAATAAACTCTTTTCCAGCCTTAGGTAGAATCAATACTGGTGCTTCTGTCAGAATCTTCTTTAATTTCTCAAAGCTCACTTCCTGCTGATCTGACCACACAAATGGCACTCCCTTGCACAAAAGCTTAGTTAGGGGTGCAGTAATCAACGAAAACCCCTCAACTAAATGCCTGTATTAACCAGCTAACACTAAAAACTCAATTTCAGCCACTGACTTCGGTGGTTTCCAATCCAACACAGCCTCGACCTTTCGAGGATCAACTCTAATTCCTTTGGCCGACACAACATGCCCCAAAAAGGTCATTCCTTCAGCCAAATTTCACGCTTACTGAATTTGGCATAAATTTGCTTCTCCCTTAATATCTTCAATACTACCCGTAGATGCGAATCATGATCTTTTTCATTCTTCGGGTACACCAAGATGTCATCTATGAACACCACCACAAATCAATCTAAATAGGGTTGGAAGACCCGGTTCATCATGTCCATAAATGCAGCTGGTGCATTAGTCAACCCAAATGGCATCACCAAGAACTCATAATGCCCATAACGAGTTCAAAACGTAGTCTTATGAATATCTGCCTCCTTGACCTTAAGTTGGTGATAACCCGATCTCAAATCTATCTTCAAGAAATCGAAGATCCTCGTAGTTGATCAAACAGATCGTCGATTCTCGGCAACTGATACCTATTCTTGATCGTCAACTTATTCAATTGTCTATAATTGATGCACATACGCATCGACCCATCCTTCTTCTGGACGAACAAGACCTGCGCTCCCCACGGTGACACACTCGATCAAATGAATCCTCGATCCAACAACTCCTGAATTTGAGCCTTAAGCTCCGCTAACTCCTTCAGCACTATTCTATAAGGAGAAATGGACACCGGAGACGTTCCTGGCAATAACTCAATGCCAAAATCTACCTCCTGATCCGGAGGCAGTCTTAGAAGTTCCTCGAAAAGACGTCTGAAAACTCTTTCACTATTCTAACACTTTCCCCCGACATTTCCTTAGCATCCAAAGCACTAATGAAGGCTAGGAATGCTTCACACCCCTTTCGGACCAACATTTCCACCTTTAAAGCAGATACCACATTAGACAGATAGTCTCTCCTTTCACATATTACCATCACTTCCTTATCCTCCAAAGTTCTTAGTAACATCTGCTTTGCAGCATAATCCAAGTTTGCACAGTGTTTCATCAACCAATCCATGCCCAAAATAAGGTCGAACTCGCCGAATGGCAGTCCCATTAAATCTACCAAAAATATTTCCCCTAAATTTCTAAGGACACATATCTAAATAATTTATTCACTAACACTGACTGTCCTAAAGGAATAATTACAGTTGTTTCTCTAGTAGTAACCTCCAATCAAATGTTCCAATTTCCAGATACAGCACAAGCAACATACGAATGGGTGGATTCGATATCTATCAAAGTAGAACAGGTACATCAGATATGAAGAATGTACCGGTTATTACATCAGTGTATCGCCATCCTCTCGATGTCTGACCGCATAGACCAACCCTGGCTGTCTCGCCTCCGTGTTACCCCTATTACCAGTACCTCTACCCGGTGAACCCTGACCTCGTCCTACGCCATTGCCACCTCGACCTAGCCCACGGCCTCTCGGTGGCTGCTGAGCGCCTCTAGTTGGCTGTGCATCATAGTTACGAATATTATGAGCCTGAGCAGTCTGTCGAGGGCAATCTCTAAGCTGATGGTCCTTGGAACCACATTTGAAATAACCATCGGTTCTCTTCTAGCATTCACCCGGGTGTCATTTTCTGTAATTCGCACATGGCTGTAACTGATTGGTAGCAGTTGGTACTCTAGATTGAGCTAGCTCCTCATTCCTGGGCCTCTTCTGAAACCCTCTAGCAGGACCTGAATACCTAAAGTCTCTCTTGCTCCTACCCCTATCCTTGTCTAGGTTTTGCAGCTCTGAGTGCTTAGACTCTTCAACTATCTTGGCTTTCTCCACCAGTGTAGCAAAATTTCTCTCCTTTTGTGGAGCTATTAGTACCCACAACTCATCACATAACTCGTCTTCAAAACGCACACAGTTTTCGTAGTTAGTGGGCACTATTCCCGGCATACCGACTTAGACGTAGAAATTTCGCCGCGTAAGCTACCACAGTCCTTCCTCCTTAGGCTAGATTTAGAAATCCCTTCCTTCAAGCATCCACATAGCTAGCCCCAACATATTTTCCCTGGAATGCCATCTTAAAGAAATCCCAGGTAATACGATCGGCCTGAGTGCCTTCCCAAACCGTGAGCCACCATTGATACGCTTCGTCTCTCAACAAGGACACAGCTCCTTTCGCTTTCTGCTCGGTGGTGCAATCTAGGTCGTCCATGATTTGCTCCATAGCCTCAAGCAACCCTTTCCAAGAATCACAATATTGCTTGGGATAGAGCGTCGTCCTCCCTCATACGATCATGTGACCTAGCTTCCGTCACGGGTGACGCAGGTGCGTCCATTTCTGGCATATATCCCGATGCCTTAGACACAACTCTAGCGCCTCGGCTTCTACCACGGCCACGTCTACCACATCGACCTCCTCTACTGCTCATATTGGCTAATTTATATTTAATCTGATTAAAAGTCTTATGAATCAGTATACTATTCCAATATTTATTAAACAATATTTTATGAAATATAAGAAGTAAAGTCATTTTCGCAAGTGCATCCTATAGTCTCAATCTCTATAGTTTCAACACCTAAAACTAAAAGTTCTAGAGTGTTCCTATAGTCATTTCACAATAATCATAATCATACAATGATAATATATACTTACTTGACTTGGTGCCAGATACCCGTGGTGCCATACTTCTTTTAAAACATGCATTTTAAATTTAAAATCCAAAACTGCTTTGGAAAATATCTTTGAACCCAAACCACAGTCGAGTTTTGAAATCGGGTTCTGATACCATAAAATGTAACACCCCAAACCCGGCCCATGCGTTAAGGCCAGATCTGACATGTCACATGAGAAAAATGCTTTTAAGTCCTTTTTATTCGTACGTAAATAGATATTGATTTAAAATCAAGTAAAACAATTTCCATTTAATATTCTTAACAAAGTATTCTTGAATAGAAGATTGATTGATAAATCGATAAATTTAAACTAATGATTCTACAACCATGTCTTTTGAAAAGTGTTGATGAAAATTTAAAGGAAGATCTCCGAGTTAAAAATATTTATATAAGTTTATTATAAAAGCCATTATGTATCCATTTTGAAAATCTTTGTTTAAGTAAAAAAAATCCCAATTAAAGTAAGTTGAGCAAAAACATAGGTACGTCAAATATAAAGAAAAATAAAATAATCTAGAGGCCTTATTACAAAGTTTAACTCAAAATATTTAAGAAATAAAGTAAACGAAATAGAAGTCCAAAGTTCAAATAAAACCATTTCTGAAGTATGGCCCCCACCAAGTCATCCACGGCCCAAGTCCACGTTATTGAGCATTACCTGCAGGGGTTAAGGAAACGGGGTGAGTTACTAGAACTCAGTGCATAACCCCCTTGCCATTGCCCACTGGGCCTGAAACCCATTTAGCAATATTTTGGGCCTAAGCCCCTTTTTACATAATAATGTATCGAATATATCATATGAATGTAATTCAATCCCAACCCATCCTAATAATCCATCCGCTACACACCACCCGTACCATCCATCATACCTGTGGGGATCAAGTCAACCCACCCCACCAAACACACCAATCGCAGGCATTATGCCATTTATAACAAATTTAATTGTGGGCAAGCCACCAGAATCATAGAGTATCATATTATCAAACATATTTGTGGCAGTGCCACCGAAATTACTTCTCTTCAACATTTTTCCAACCCATGCAAAATCATGTAAATGCATCATACATAGCAAATCATGATATTTACAAATATAACAACAATAATTAATTCAGACAAAAGTTCGGCCCATTAACACTTTGCAAATCAGCCTATTGAGGCAATTTATCAAATCAGCCCATTAAGAAATATATCAATTCGGCCCATTAGGCAATATATTAAATCAGCCCATTAAACAATATATCAATTTGGCCCATTAAGAAATGTATCAAATCGGCCCATTCAGTAATATACCAATTTGGCCCATTAAGTAATGTATCAAATCAGCTTAAGCAATATGTCAATTTGACCCATTAAGTATGTATCAAATCGACCCATTAAGCAATATATCAATTCGGCCCATTAAGTAATGTATCAAATCGGCCCATTAAGCAATATATCAATTTGGCCCATTAAGGTAATTTCGTAATTCGGCCCTTTGGGGTTATTTTCGTAATTCGCACAATGATATTATCGATTTTGTCAATTTTATCAAAATAGTGTATCTTAGGCCAATTTTTTCGGTTTACGCCCTATTACGATTTTAGTCATAGCAATTTATTTCCAATATGATATCAATCTTAAAATCCACGGATAACGGTGTGAGATTACACACTTGATTATGGTAAGTACTAAGTTTCTTGATCTTCAACACCTAAGATATCATAATGCTCGATTAGTCGACATATGCGATTTAATTAATCAACTCTAAAATAAATGATCTAAAGTTTTTACCCTTGGAATCGTGAACGACCATGATTTGTCGATTCTCTCTGGATGATGGTCCACAACCCGGTGGAAAATCTCGAACCGCCGATACCGCCCTTCGTTTGAACTTAGGAGTAAGAATCGTAAATCCACTCCTTTTGAGTTTTCCACTCGCCTTTCCTTTTGAATTGACACCACAAGCCTCCATTCGGTTAGATCTTAGTTAGATCTATATTACGTTTATATTTGATGATTGACTAAGGAAAAGATTCACTTACCTCTAGAATTGTATGGTCACAAATCGATAGATCGAGCATTTTAATCCCTAAGATATAATCGGTTAATCATCAGTATTCCGATAACATCTTAAATGAATAAGGAATGATTTCATAAAATCCATGAAGAACTCCTTACCTTAAAGATTTATAGAACAAATTCCCAACGATTGTAAGATGGCTACGGAAGAATCAAAGTTTCGACCTTCCACTATAACTCTACATTAGAAGATGATCATATTGTAAGGAGTTATAAAAGGAAAATATTTTGGTTGAAACAAAATGAATATTCGAATGTTGATAAACACACATTCGACTAGGAGAAAGAAAAATGAGAATATAGAATAGAACCACTTACCGATTGATCAAAGGAGTAAATGTTAATAAAGATGAGAAGGAAAGATAAAGAAGAGATGAATGGTTCGACTATAGAGGAAAATGAACAATGATATTCGGCTATAGAGGATATGGATTTGAGAAGAAGAATAAAGGGTTGGAAAATTTTGTAAAAAGGAAAAGAAAGATGAAAAGGAGTGTTTATGAGAATTCGATTTTCCAAATGAAAACGAGTGAAGCAATTTGGTCTCAAAGGCTTAGGTACTTTCGGCAAACAAGGAAGAAGAAAAAAGAAACAAAAATGCACACTAAAGGCTTGAAAATTCGGCAAAGAGAAGAGGAAATTTGGAGAGAAAGAAAATAACACAAAAAAACTAAAGAGAAACAACTTCTCAAGCACTAAAATTGCCAAGAACTCCTAGCAAAATTCGGCTATCCTCTCCCTATGCCAAAACCGTCCATGCCTTGGCAAAAAGGTCAAAATTTTCCAACCAAAACTTTTCATAACACTTTCCTCTCTTTGTGCCAACATGTTCCCTATACTTTCCCCTTTCATTTGATTTATTTCCCTACCTTCATCCTTTCCTAATTTCCTTAGCCACCTTGCCAAAATTAAATAAAAAAGTCCACCTTGCCTTATTTACTAGCTTGGCCGATACTTAGAGAAAGAATACAAAAATAATAGTCAAAATTTACACATTATGGGATTTGAATCTCCTCCTTCAAAGTACTTCATGTGGCGCCATGTCCCCTTTACCATAAGCTCATTTATGCTAGCGCATTACTTATTTATTTCCATAAGCATTGAGGTCACTTACTATATCTCCTTAAAGTGTTAAAATACCAAATTTTTACTAGGGCCCAAATAAACCCCGAGCCTTCTTAGGACCCCTAAACATACACAATTAGTAATTTAACTAGCTTAACGCTAGAAATAATGCAACACATAAAATTCCAAATTTTAGGATGTTACACATCTGACCAAGGATACGAACAACTGCTTCTAACCAATACTCAGCACAAGTAGGGTCCCCACCCTTAACTCAGAATTCCTTACCACTTAGAGCTCACAAACACTCTAATGGTAATCCCTGACGAACAGAAACAGCATTGGCACCAGTGATACACTACAATGCCCCGACCATCTCTAACATAAAATGCTCAATTTGACTTATTTGAAAATCATCATGTGACTGCGATGGTGCATCATCATCTAGACTACCACGATCACGTCTGGGAGGTATAACATAAATCGTATACTAAAGAAAAAAGTAAAGAAAACATACCAGGAGTGAGTACCAGCAAGTGTTCCAAAACTTTACTAAGTATAATTTCCTATAGGGCATTGTGTTCCCAAATCCTATCCCATAGAACAGTTTATATCACAAAGAACATGCATAGGCAAAATATACAATTTCAAGCAATATTTACAGATAAGCTAGACTTCAATATTACATAATCCAAGATCTCTAATGTTTAACAAATCTAGCCTAACCTAAAGTTAAACCTGTAGCTCTGATACCCCCAAATGTGACACCCCAAATAAGACCGAGAAGGACCGACTTGAATTCGAAGCATTACATTAGCCATCAAAGTGACTCTCCAGCTAACGACCACCCGACGCACACCCCAACCTTATAACACCTCATTTATGACTAATGAACTATCATTTATTAACGCGGAAGCTATAACATCCTGAAATTAGGCCTAGTAAAATTGGGCCTAATGGGCCTCAGGCGTAGGAGTGTCTAAAAAAATTTTTTTAGAACAAGAGAATGACATTATTTCAAATTGGACTTATTAGGAAGGTGATTTTGGAAAGTTAAGGGGTTTCTAGGAAGTTCTGGGTTCAAATTAGGCTATAGGAAAATTTTAGTGTTAAAGCACTTAAAAGGGGAGAAGGCAAGTGGTGTCTAACATATGGGAATAATTGGGTAACTTGCTAGCACAAGAGGAGCTAGTAGCAAGGAGGTGAGGTGTCACGTGAAGCGGCTGAAGGGGTGGAGTTCGAATCCCACCTAGTGTAAATTTTTGGATTTATTTTTGTACTTCTTTCCAAAGTGTCGGCCATGGCTATAAATAAGGAAATGAAGACTTTTTAATGATGGAAAGAAGAATAAGGAATATGGTAAGGAGGAAAACAAGGGAAAAATAAGGAAAGAAATAAAGGTAAAAGATAAGGGGGAGGGAACATATTGGCCGAATATTAGGAGTTGCATAGGGAAAGAATTTGGTCAACCATTATCTTTTTGGTAAGAAATAAGGAATTGAGATGAAAGGGGGATGTTGGCCGAAATTTGGGAAGTGCATGGGGGAGAAGTGTCAGTCAAAGGTGATCTCTTTGGTGGGGAGTGCATTTTATTTTGGTAAGGGGATTTTGAGAGTTGAAATTCTTTTAGTCTTTTTGCAAGTTTTGTGCATGGAAGGCTTTAATTCTTTTTGGTGCATTTTTTCCAATCTTTTCCTTCACTTGCCAAAACACTCAAGCCATTTTTGTTCATCTTTTTCCTTTGTTTGGCTAAAACTATTTGACACTTCTTTTCCCATTTCTTATTTTCTTTTTCACCCATTCTTCAACCATTCTCTCTTATTCCTTAATCGATATTACTTAGTGGCCGAAACTTCTTTGTTCAATTCTCTCTAAATAGCCGAACCTTTTAACACTTTATTTCTTCTCCATTCTTGTGTGTTGGGCATTTGTTCCTTAGCCGAATTGAGTAAGTGGTTACATTCTCCATCTTTCATCTTATTTTCTAACATGAACGAATGTTGGACCCTTAATATTTGACTATTTTGTTTCATCTCTAGACCGAAACTTCACTTCCCTTACTCTCCTCTTTTTGTGATGGTATCTTGTAGATATTAAACCAAAGTTGACCGATTTGCTCTTCTCTGTCGATTTGTGAGTAGTCAAGGTAAGGCGATTCTTGGTCATAATTATTTTGATTGATCTTGTGAATTCCATTAGGAAGATGGCATTGTAGTTTTCCTTTATTTTCTATTCAACTAATCTTTTCTTCATCTACCATTATGCTATAGCCGAATCTGCTTGTACTCGACTCTCTTTTGATCAAATTGAGTCCCATAAAGAGAACACAAATCCCTTTCTTTGTATTCTAATCGTCGGGGACTTTAAGAATTTATGGATAATTGGTTGAAGGGGATAAAGCTAAGGGAACTGAAGGAAAGTGGTCCTATAATCTCTGTACCCAAGTTCAAATCAAGGGCAGTGTCGGCAGTTCGAGATTTTCCACCGAGTTGTGGACCATCATTCGATGAGAATAGACAAATCATGGTCGTTCACAATACTAAGGGTAAGCATTTAATTAGATCGTTAGATTTAGATATTTGGATTTAGACACCCTCTTTTTATTAGTTAATCGAATGTTATGGTGTCATAGGTGCCGACGATCATGAAGGTTTAGTCCTTACCATAATCAGGTGTGTAATCTCACACCTAAATTTTGTAAATCTGTGATTTATCATCATGTTAGAAAAATCGATCGATATTGCTTAAGTACTCAATAATGGTAATATGGTATAAATCGAGTGATTTGCTTAAAAATTGTCAATAATAAGATTTTTCATAATCGGTGTTAATTTGTAAAATTATGAAAATGCCCCTATTGGCCAATTTATGAAAATGCCCCTATGGGCCGATTTGCTTAAATGCCTTAGTGGGCTGAATTATTAAATTGCTTCAATGGGCTGATTCACCAAAATAATTCACTAGATTAATAGTTGTTATAGATATGTGGATATTTTATTTCACCATGAATGATGCATTTTACATGTTGCATGTGATAGGAGAAATTGTATGAAGAGAAGTGTAGCCTGGTGGCTTAGCCACAATTCAATTATTAAAGAACATATCTATGATTTCGGTGCCTTGACCACAAATATTATAAATAGTAGCTTGACTGCAAATTTGGTATGAGCGGCGGGGTGGGTTGACTTGATCCCGACAGGTGTGATTGGCTGGTCGGGGGTGTGATAGATGGATGGGTTGGGTTGCATACATTGCATATTTATACTGTTATGTAAATGGGCTTCGGTCCAAGATGATGCTATACGGGTTCAGGCCCAGTGGATGACGGTAAGGGGATTATACACTGAGTTCTTGTAACTCACCCCTTTTTCTCAACCCTTGCAAGTAATGCTTAGTGACGAGGACTTGGGCCCATGGATGACTCGGTGGAGGCCATACTTTGGAAATAATGTTTTCGCACATTAGTAAACTTCTTTTCCATTTTAATTCGTTACTTTTACTATTTTGGGTTTTAAAGTTGTAATAAGGCCTCTGGATATTTTTATTTTGCTTTATGTTTAGTTGTACTTATTATCTTGCTTGAAATGTTTTAAAAGGGGATTTTCTAAAATCATAAATAACGGTTTTCCAAAATTGATTGACAAATGGATTTCATAACAAACTTGTACAAAAATTTAACTCGGAGTTTCTTTCGAATTATTAACAACATTTTCAAAAGTTACAGTTTTAAAAGATCACTAGTTTAAATATTGATTCTTCAATCAGCCTTTCAAAGATTAGTAGTATTTTTATCAAATATTTCTAAACAAACTTGTTTTTCTTAACTATAACAAATTAATGTAACAAGTTCTTTAAACTCTTTCTTCATGTGACATACCAGTTCTGGTCGTAACGCATGGGCTGGGTTTGGGGTGTTACAGAAGCAATTTGTGAATCATTTTTTTAAACTTTTTCTAAGTATTTAAAACCTAAAGGTATTTTGGTCATTTTACCACCTAAGGTTAAACTATATCAATTTTGTTTCTAAATAGTTACCGACCTTCTTTTAGTCAAATTATGCAAGCTCTTAAAATTTCAGCTTAATTCGAGTTCATTCACTATGTCTAATTCAAGTTTTATTATTAGTGACTAAATCGTAACTTTTACTAAATTTTAGTACATTTTCCAAATTAAAAATTAAGAGCGTTTCTACCAAATATTAACAATTACAAGTCTAATCCTATAATATTATGAAGTTTCCCTATCATTAAAGGCTTCAATTAATCCAATCAAGTTTTAGGACTAAATTATAAATTAAGTAAATTAGAAAACTAGATTAGAAAAACCAAAAATCAAACCCCCAAAAACCCACACAGTCGTGTCCCTAGCCCGTGTGTCATTTAAAAACTCGATTTTACATATTTTACTTACACATTAAACTTGAAATAACTACAATTAATTACCATAAACATGCACACATCTCTAATTTAATTTATTTACAACAAATATGCAACAATTAATCAAAATTTAACATCCAGTTACACGCTTAGCAAACAACAAATAATTCTCACAAGCTACAACCTTAGTCCCAAGCAATCCATTCCATGGTAAGCTTCAATTGAACATTTTAGTATAAAATACATGTTTCATACACCATGTTATCAACCACAGTACGAACACTCATCAACATACCATAAATCAAACATCAATTAGACATAAAATCATGTATTAAAGCAATTATAAAATCACCAAATTAAAGTCCAAAATTTAATGTCCGATGTCCATTACAAGTAAAATAACACTAGTCCCAAAAGCATCACAATGCCCCAATATATTCTCTAAAGTAAATTTCTTAATCCATTACCGAGCCTTATTCTTGGATCACCCTTGCAATTGCTTCTCAACTCCTTACGCCCGTAAATTCTCTGCACGAAAAGTGAGGGTGTGAGCTTAAAAAGCTCAATGAATGATAGTAAAAACATAAAGTAATTTGCACCCAATCATCCATAAATCAAAGTAATTAAGCATTAAATTTTAAGTCACAACATGTTAACATTTCAGCATAACATCACATGCTATTTTAAAAATTAAGAATCAATTTTTCCATGGCATGTAAAATCATCTTTTAACACATAAACATTCAATTATATTGGCACAATCAATAAATTATATTGGCATAATACATCCATGGAAATAATTAAACGTGCAATCATACATTGGATAAATAGATCTTCAAACTCCCATAAATCAAATACAGCCCTCCCAATTAAGCGGGCCGAAGCCACACGCTCCCTCATAGAGTCTCAAATAACCCGATGAGTGGAGACTCAAGCTCAACACTCCCTTATCTACTCCAAACAAATCAGTCCACCAAGAGCTATATGCTCACAATATCACAAATAATGGTGAGTACTCACAAATCCTATGGCATGCCAACTATATCAATGGATCCACCATGCAATGTTGCCAATATAATCATACATACAAGGCAAAAAATCTGTTGTTTAATCACTTAATTTAGGATGTTAAAATGCAAGTAAAAGCATGTCGCTAAGCAATTTTAACATCAATAAAATTAAGCATAGAAAATATCATTTTCCTAATATTCATATACCCATTAGAACACATTTATCAAATGTTCAATAAATCAGCAATTCATGCTCCAAATATCAATTTATTCCATACAATTTAATCATGCTAAAAACATAATACACAACTTACCAAACCAATTGCCATTTTGCTATTTTATAAAGTAAAACCTATTTTTGCAAATTCAATAATCCAATATGCAATTAAGTCATTAATAACACCAATTAAACCTTTAATTTAACACATAATCAAGCCAATTTACCATATTGCCCTTAATATTACTTACCCCAATACTTAGCTCTTTAAGCAAAAGTGTGTTCAAACAAGCAAGTTTGAGCTTCAATTCTGATTTGCACGTTGCTCCTCTTGATGTGGAGCTTTAATAGAGACCAAGTATGCATTACAAACTAACAATAGCAACAAGAAACACGTAATTTGATAAAGTATACGAATCTAAATCATTGATCTAAACTACCTTATTGATGTTGCACAACTAAGCTGAAATATGGAATTCCTCAAGTAAACTCCCTTTTTAGCATTCCTAGTATAATAACATGTATTCTAAGTGTTAATTTTATCATTTAATCCATTTCATAATTTTGAAAAAACATCCATGTTCTTGATCAAATTCAAATTTCTCAAAATTGATCCATAAAACATATTTTGTAACACGCCATACTCGGCCTAGACATTACGGTCGAATTATGGAGGTCACATTGCTAGAAAAGGAAACCAAAGAAAATAAATTTGTTTAGTAGAAGAAAAATAATTTTTATGCAAGTTGAAACTTTCATTGTCTTGTTATTTGTAAATCATTTCGATCATGTTAAAATCCCAAGTTAAGTTCTCCCATAACCAAATCATGCCAAACTCATTTTACTGAAAACCTCAAACTTAATTTGCAGCAGTTATTACTTGAAGATTTATCGTTTAATTTTAGTTACCTTAGATAGGATTATTAACCATTTGAGCTTGGGAAAAATGAGCCATTTGAGTCCTAATAAGCTAAACAAACCATAAGTTGTCCAAAACAAACAACCAAAATAAAGTCTGTAATGTCCGATTAAGACGAACAAAATAAAACCATAAAATATTGTGTTGAGAATGTGAAACCCATGCCTCCCGTGACACCGTTCACTGTTAGACCAAAAGATTACTTGAATCAAAATATATAGAAACGTGAGCTAATAATCGAGTTAGCGATTTGGCCCATTGTCCAAATTTATACATTTAATATACATTAATTATATGGTAAAATATCACATAATACATTTGTTCCAAATATCAAATCCATACAGTTTATAGCTTATCATATTGTAGTGTAACATGCTAGATCATATCTTATCAAACCATAACACACACTTATCACAAACCTACCCCTATTCGCTATGCACCATCTCCGTCGAACCAATCACACCATATTGGACTACAAAAGCCCATCCATCCAATCACACCAATATGCGGCAGAATGCCACTTAAAAAATCTGCAGCTAAGCTGCCACACATATAGTGTTGTGATCTAGCATCCATATTCGTAGTATATACGACCATAAACATTACCTCCATCATACATATCCCACCCTGAAACATACATATCATACACATGCCTTATACATATCGAAATCTCAAATAGATGGCATATCCATATATATCAAATATTACATGTCATACTCATATACATAACTTATCAAATACATATTAAAACCATTAGTTTTAATCCAAGTTTAGCATATTTACCATCTTTTTCAAGTTGTTTGTACGTACTTAAAGACAAAACTTACAATTTCCTGACCTACATGATGTCCTCAGACCCAAATATAATTTCCCCTAAACGATCATTAATTGGGCCTTAAAATTTATCCAAAAGGCCCACACGACCATGTGGCCCACACAACCCAAAAACCCAGCCCATGTGGCCCACACGGGCCACCTATACGGTCTGTAAAGATTCACAATGCTATGTGTCTCACACGGCCTAGCCATACGGGCTACACAATCTCACACGATCATGTACTACACACGACCACTATGTACAATTTGTAAAATCCCACACAGTCATATGCCAGGCCACGTGGAAACTAAGCAGTTTCGTAGCAGCCTCTGTTTTACGATTTTTATCAAATTTTAAATAGATTTTTGGGTTGTTTCCACCCACCTTATTACGTATTTGATCCACTCCACTATCGAGAATCCATGAACCTACAATTTCCAACAAGACATACCAATCAAGTTGTTAAAACCCGACCAATTAACATTAAAACATCTTAAAATCTCAGTCTTCTAAAGGACTTTAGCACACTTACCACTCGGCAATAGTGTAACATCCTTAAATCGGGGTCTTTGCATTTTTGCATGTTTGCATGTGTTAGTATGATTGCTGAGCTAGTTTAGAGTGTTTTGGGTTCCTGGCATAAGCTTGGGCTAGGCCTGAGCCATAGCAAAAATTTTTGTTTTGGGTACTTGGAAGGGGGAGCCAAGGGAGTTAGGTGATAAGAGGAATTGTTGGAGTGTTTTGACACAAGAAATCAATTGGAAAAAGTGGCAAGGAGGCGCCACTTGAGCACAAGTGGGGATGACGCCACATGCAGGAATGAGAGACTAGGTTCGAGCAGTAGAATTCCCTTTCTACTTGTTGTTTTTGACGCCAATAGCAGGGAGGAATTCGGCTCAAAGTGGATCGATGGATGAGGTTTGAAGAGGTCAACAGCTTTGAATGTATGGATGAGAGGAATTCAAGGAGTTTGATGTGTTCAAGCTTGTTTGAATGGTGGGTTAAAAGGAATTCAAGGAGAGAAAGGGGGGATTGATATGGGAGGTGGCTTGGCCAAATTTTTGTAATGGCTAGGAGAGCTTAGAGCATTCAGTTTTTGGGTGTGAGTGGTGTGCCAAAATTGGGGTTTGCTTTAGGTAGAATTTTCGGCATTTGGTGTGTGTGTGTTCACTTTTTGGCTTTGGGTTGTCTTTCATTTTTTTTCTAGTGTGCCGAAACCACTCCCACATTTGCACATCCTTGTTTTTTTTTTTGTTTTTTCTTTTCTCTCAAAGTATCCCTAGCCGAATACTCTTCTAGTTTTCTTCTTCTTTTGTTTCATTTTAGTTACTTTGGCCGAATCAACCTTGCTATTTCCTTGAAGAACCAAAACCTTGCTTTCATTTTTCTCTCCTATCCCTTGACCATAGCCGAAACACCTTACCATTCTTCTCCTCTAGTTCTTGTCAACCTTTGAAGAGCCAAACCTTTCTTGTAGAGGTAGATTGTTCTTTGTTCACTCAAATATTTCTTAAAGCCGAAACTGTCTTCTTTTCTCTACTTTTTTGGTTCGTGATCAAGCTTCTACAACATTCACTTTGGTAAGTTTTTCTTTAGCCGAATCACTTCAATCTTGTACTCTCTTGGGGTATCCTTTCGATTCTTATATCTTTTCCCTAACTCACCAAATTTCTTCATCTTCAAGGCTTGTGCCAATTTCTTCAGGGGGTTAATCGAATCTCTTGGTCGGGTTAGTATCGATTACTTCTACCTCTTTATCTATTCCTTTTAGGTTCTCTCACCTAAGCCAAAGGCTATTCATTTTGTGTTGTTAGTACTTGGCCAATTGTAGGAGGAGACTTGTCATCGTGTGATTTTGGGTTTTGCGTGAAGATCGAAGGTGTTAAGGTAAGAGAGGTCTTTTGGGTTGCGTTATCTCTTCCTTCGAGATTTCTTAGTTAAGCCAAATGGCTATTTGTTTAATGATATGGTGTTGGCTGAATATAGGAAGGGTGAAGGCAAGTGATTGGATTTTTGGGTTTCACTCGATTCGTGGGTTAGATCCTAGTTTTCGGGATTCGTAAGATTTACGAGTAACCAAGTGTGTAACTCTTACACACTTCATTAGTTAATTTGCTAGTTATGTTTACTGTTAAAAGCCAAAATAGCTATTGAAATCGGTATGTTACCCTTACGGGTATGAGCGTGGACTTCGGGTAAGTCCCCTATGGATTGGCTATTGATATATGATGTTATACTATTTGATAATGCTATGCTATGTGATACTTGCATTACAAACATGTTAATATGCCACGGAAAATGTGTTCATGATGATGGGTATGTTGAGTGGAAGGGGAAAGATGATTTAGACTGTCACCAGTGGTTTTGACCACACAGTGGGTTGGCCCCGCTTTTCTTATTATTTGTGACTAGTCTCAGTGGTTTTGACCACCAGTGGTTTTGACCACATAGATATTATTTGTGACTACGGTCACCAGTGGTTTTGACCACACATGGATTATTGTGACTCATCCTAGTGGTTTGGAACCACAGTGGGCTGGCCCCACATATTGATTACGGGATTGTCATCAGTGGTTTTGACCACATGGTGGGTTGGTCTCACCATATGATTTGTGACTACGGTAACTAGTGGTTTTGACCACACTTATATGATTTGTGACTACGGTCACCAGTGGTTTTGACCACCAATGGTTTTGACCACACGGGGTAGACACAGGAGTTCGGTTGGTTAGGTTGGGTTTGCATGATTTGCATATTGACAAATGAAATGTGTAAGGGCCTTATTATTATCGGGATGGGGATTTATACACTGAGTCCCGGTGACTCACCCCTTCCTTAATATTTTACAGATGAGGCATAGATCGCGGATGTGGAGCCGGGGTGGACTCGAGGTGGCTATGCACTATGTTTTTGGGTTTTATTTCAATTACTATTTTGGGTTAATTTACTTTTAAATTTGGTTTTGGATTTGTAATAGGGCCGCTAAATTTTATTACTTTGGGTTTTTGATTATCTGATTTAAGTTTTATCATACTGTGCCTAAGTTAAATAACATAGCTTGTTCTAATAACCTGTAAAATCAACATTTTCAAAAATTATACAACTTATCGGGTTTTTCAAACTTTACCATCAAGTAATACTAAACAAATGAAGTCAACAAACTAACTCAGACTTTCTCCAAACCAAGTTTTCGTTATGTTCAAATACAAAATGGTTTTCAACTTTATTATGCTAATCTCGCTCGGGTTTTCATAAAATCAAACGACTTTCCAAAACTAGAAACAACAAACGATCTTCTCAAGGAAGTTTTCTTTCAAACCCAAAACGAAAAAAATGTTTTCGAGAATAATTTTTCACAAAATTAAACCAGCAACTTATTTTCTACAAAATATTTTACACTCTGTAACATACTAAATTCGGTCGTGGTGTGTTGACCGAGTTTGGGGTGTTACAATTTTGGTATCAGAGCCAAGTTCAAAAGCTTGGCTGTGGGCCCGAGGCCCAAAATGTTTTAAAAATGGGTTAAGAAAGGTTTTTGTAGGAAAGGTACAGTTGGAAAAGCATGGCACCGAGTCTCCGGCACCGATCTGCCCAGTTAAGTACCCCTATTTGTTATAATATGTTTGTAATGATGATGTTATGACTAGTAGTAATAGGGAATTACTTTAGAGACTTAAATTGTAGGATTGTGTGAACTTACGAAAATAATCCCCATATTAAACTATTCATAAGACTGTGCATTAATAATAGTGGAATAAGTCTAACACATAAAACTGTTAAATCAGATCAATTCGTATCGGCAGTCATGAGTGCACGAGGACATGGGCATAATATACGTGGACAAGGTAGGGGTAGGACGACAGCGTCAGAATCGGTAGGGTCTGGACATGGGTCAGAGAACGAGGTACCACCGCCGCCAGTTGTGGGCGCGTAGTTTCAGGATCAGACGGGTGATGATGTAGTGTCATAGGAGTGCTGCGGGTTCTAGAAAGAGTCGTCGGTGCAGGCATAGAACAAGAGCTCAAAAATTTGTGTCCGAATGACTTCGGGCTAATGGCATAGAGGTATTCAGAGGTGTATCTGGTGTGGCCCCTAGTACGGTAGAATATTGGTTGGAGGCAACAGAACGTATCATGGACGACCTAGATTTTACGGCTGAGGAGAAGTTGAAGAGTATAGTATTCTTCTCTGAGATGAGTCATATCAGTGGTGGCTCATGGTTAGGGATGGAGCAATGGCCAATGACATCACTTGGGATTTCTTTAGGGTAGCCTATCAGAGGAAATACATTGGGGCTAGTTACATCGATGCGTAGCGTAAGGCGTTCCTGAATTTGGTTCAGGGAAATAAGTTAGTATCGGAGTATGAGGTGGAATTTCTTCGGTTAAGTCGGTATGCACGGGTATTGTGGGCATGGAACATGAGCGCTGTGTCAAATTTGAGGATAAGTTGAGAGATAAGCTGCGAATGTTGATTACTCCACAGCAGGAGAGAGAATTTACAGTTTTAGTAGAGAATGCCAAAGTTGCTGAGGACGTGAAACTGTCAGTGAGACGGAATCAGGATAAGGGTTGGAATAAGAGGAATTTCGGGTCATCCGGGTCTGCCAGGAACCAGCAAAAAAGGCTAGATATAGTGGGTCGAATCAAGTGGGAGGCCTGCTGTTGCTACTACTCAGTGGCCGACACGGTGTGCTCGGTGTGGAAGTCTCACATGGGGAATGTTGGACTGGAAACAGAGGGTGTTTTGAGTGTAGGTCAATGGGACACTGAGTGAGGGATTGTCTACAAAGGTCAGCTAGGTTTCAGTCTGGGAATCAGGGTTGTACATAGTCTACGAGGGATGGTCAGCAACCATAGAGGGGTCGCATTCGGCCAAGGGAGGTAACGATTCTGGGCGAGGCCGCAGAGCACTGGGTAGAGGTGTTAGGAGCACAGAGATGAGACAGCCTGGGTTGGTCTACGCAGCGAGGCGTCGAGAGGAGAGCGACGCACCGGACATCATAACTAGTACGTTCTTAATTTTTGGACTGCCTTATACTGCTTTGATATATGTTGGTTCGACGCACTCGTATGTTGCCAGTAGTATAGTGGAAACTATGAACTTAGACTTTGAGATTACTTATAGAGAGATGACAGTAATAAGCCCTCTAGGTCACTCTGTAGAAGTAAATAAACTGTATAGAGGTGTACCCCTAGAACTTCAAGTTGTAGTGTTTTTGGCTGATCTGATGGAACTACCTTTCGGGGAGTTCGATCTGATTTTCAGGATGGATTGGCTAGTGAAGTACTGTGCCGCTTTGGATTGCGACTAAGCGCATGGTTTTGAGGATGTTGAAGGTGAAGAGGTGGTAATGATAGGTAATAGAAGAGATTATCTATCTAATGTTGTGTCTACTCAAGGCCGAGAAAATGGTGAGGAAGGGTTGTGAGGCGTTTATGGTGCATGTTTGTGCCTTGGAGGCCAAGGAATTAATTATGGGGAATGTCCGAACGGTGAAGGAATTTGCTGATGTATTCTCAGAGGAACTGTCGGGTCTACCTCTAGACCGTGAAGTTGAGTTCGATATAGACTTGTTACCCAGAACTGCGCCAGTGTCTGTTGCCCCATATAGGATGGCGTCGAAGGAATTGGTGGAACTAAAGGCACAGATTCAGGAATTGTTGGACCGGGGTTTCATCCAGCCGAGTGTTTCACCTTAGGGAGCGCCTGTGCTCTTTGTTAAGAAGAAAGATGGTACAATGCAAATGTGTATAGATTACAGCCAATGAATAAGTTGACGATCAATAACAAGTATCTGTTGCCCAGGATAGACGACTTGTTTGATCAGCTTAAGGGTGCATCGGTTTTCTCTAAGATAGATCTTAGGTCAGGGTATCATCAACTCAAAGTTAAGAAGGCTGATATCCATAAAATGGAGTTTCGTACTCGTTATGGGCACTACGAGTTTTTGGTAATGCCGTTCGGGTTGACTAATGCACCGGTAGCATTCTTGGACATGATGAATTGGGTGTTTCAGCCGTACTTGGACCGGTTCATCGTGGTGTTTATAGACGACATTTTGGTGTGCTCTAGATTAGAGGAAGAACATGATGAACATCTTCGTGTGGTTTTACAGATTCTGAGGGAGAAGCAATTATTCGCAAAGTTTAGCAAATGCGAGTTCTGGTTGAAGGAGGTAACTTTCTTGGGTCATGTGGTGTCAGCTGAGGGGATTAGAGTGGATCCTCAGAAGATTGAGGCGGTGTTGGATTGGAAGCCACCTAAGTCAGAGCGTAGATTTGGAGTTTCTCGGGCTTGGCGTGATATTACGTAAGATTCGTGGAAGGGTTTTCTTTGATTACAGCACCGTTAACTAAGTTGTTGCAGAAAGGGGTTCCATTTGTGTGGTCTGATAGGCAGAAGGAAAGTTTTGACAAGTTAAAGAAGATTCTGACAGGAGCTCCGATTTTGATTCAACTGAAGCTGGAAAGGATTTCACGGTTTATTATGATGCATTGCATACTGGTTTGGGGTGTCTGTTGATGTAAGAGGGTAAAGTGGTGGCGTATGCGTCTCGACAATTGAGACCTCATGAAGGTAACTACGACACATGATCGGAATTGCTGCAGTGGTCTTCGCCCTGAAGATTTGGAGGCATTACTTGTATGGGGAGAAGTCAATAGTCTACACGGATCACAAGAGCCTAAGTATCTCTTGACTTAGAAGGACTTGAATTTGAGGCAGCGAAGGTGGATCAAGTTGTTAAAGGACTACGACTGCTCGATTGAATACCATCCGGGTAAGGCTAATGTAGTGGCTAACGCGTTGAGTCACAAGGTGGTAGCAGACCTGAGAGTGATGTTTGCTCACCTTAGTCTATATGACGACGAGAGTCTATTGGCAGAATTGCAAGTAAAGCCAACATGGGTGGATCATGTTAAGGAGAGGCAGCAGGTGGATGAGGTTTTGAGTGCTCGGAGGTTGCAATTGCAGAACGGTGAAGTGGAGGGTTACAGCTTGGGTAGTGATGGAGTGTTGTGTTTTTAAGGGAAAGTATGTATGCCGAAGGACGTTGAGTTGAGACAGCAAATTCTTCCAAAATCTCATAGCACCCCATACGCTATGCATCTTGAAAGTAGCAAGATGTATCGGGATTTGCGGGAACAGTTCTGATGGTCGGGTTTGAAGAGAGAAGTAACGAAATTTGTGAGTAAGTGTCTGACATGCCAACAAGTCAAAGCTGAGCATCAGTTACCGTCAGGTCTGTTGCAGCCGTTGAAGATTTCGCAGTGGAAGTGATTACGATGGATTTCGTCACGGGGCTACCCCTTATGCCTAGCAAGAAGGATTCAATCTGGGTGATTGTTGATTGTCTGACAAAGTCAGCCTATTTCATACCAGTTCGGATTGATTATTCACTCAAAATGTTGGCTAAGTTGTATGTAGCAGAGATAGTACGGTTACATGGGGTTCCGATGCCAATTATTTTAGACAGGGATCCAAGATTCACGTCAAGGTTCTAGAAAGCTTTGCATCAGGCATTGGGTACGAGGTTGGATTTTAGCACGACTTTTCATCCGCAGTCAGAGGGACAGTCAGATAGGGTAATTCAAATCTTAGAAGATATGTTAAGGGGCTGTGTTCTGGATTTTAGCGGTAGTTGGGAGGAATATCTACCATTGGCAGAGTTCGCGTATAACAACAGTTATCAAGCGAGTATCCAGATGGCACCATTGACAGAACTGGGTGAACGTCAGATGTTGGGTCTGGAGTTGGTTGCTGAAACAGAGGATAAGGTTAAGGTGATTCGGGCTCATCTGAAGGAAGCTTCGGACAGCAAAAGTCTTATGCTGACCTCAAACGTAGGGATATAGAGTATGCAGTGGGTGATAAGGTCTTTCTGAAGGTATCACCGTGGAAGAAAGTGCTGAGATTTGGTCAGAAGGGCAAGCTAAGCCCTAGGTTTATTGGGCCGTATACAGTGTTGAAGCAAGTGGGACCGATAGCTTACCAGCTCAAGTTGCCATCGGAGTTGAGTTAAATTCATCATGCATTCCATGTCTCCATGCTTAGGCGCTATCGATCAGATCCGTCGCATATTGTGCCAGTGGAGGAAATTGAGGTGAGCTCAGACTTGTCTTTCGAGGAGGAACCAATGCGAATTTTGGATCGGGATGTCAAGGTTCTGCGTAAGAAGCCAGTTCCTTTGGTGAAAGTATTATGGCAGAACCATGGTACGGAAGAGGCCACATAGGAACCTGAGGATGTGATGCGGTAGCAATACCCTCAACTCTTTTGACCAGGTAATTTCGAGGCCGAAATTATTTTTAAGGGGGGTAGAACTTAACATCCTTAAATCGGGGTCTATGCATTTTTGCATGTTTGCATGTGTTAGTATGATTGCTGAGCTAGTTTAGAGTGTTTTGGGCTCCTGGCATGAGCTTGGGGCAGGCCTGAGCCATAGCAAAAATTTTTGTTTTGGGTACTTAGGAGGGGGAGCCAAGGGAGTTAGGTGATAAGAGGAATTGTTGGAGTATTTTGACACAAGAAATCAATTGGAAAAGTGGCAAGGAGGCGCCACTTGAGCACAAGGGGGGATGACGCCACATGCAGGAAGGAGAGCCTAGGTTCGAGCAGCAGAATTCCCTTTCTGCTTGTTGTTTTTGACGCTAAGAGTAGGGAGGAATTCGACTCAAAGTGGACTCTGATGGATGAGGTTGGAAGAGGTCAACAGCTTTGAATGTATGGATGAGAGGAATTCAAGGAGTTTGATGTGTTCAAACTTGTTTGAATGGCGGGTTAAGAGGAATTCAAGGAGAGAAAGGGGGATTGATATGGCTAAGAGAGCTTACAGCATTTGATTTTTGGGTGTGAGTGGTGTGCCGAAATTAGGGTTTGCTTTAGGTTGAATTTTGGCATTTGGTGTGTGTGTGTGTTCACTTTTTGGCTTTGGGTTTCTTTCATTTTTTTCTAGTGTGTCGAAACCACTCCCACATTTGCACATCCTTGTTTTTTTTTTGTTTTTCCTTTTCTCTCAAAGTATCCCTAGCCGAATACTCTTCTAGTTTTCTTCTTCTTCTGTTTCATTTTGGTTGCTTTGGCCGAATCAACCTTGCTATTTCCTTGAAGAACCAAAACCTTGCTTTCATTTTTCTCTCCTATCCCTTGACCATAGCTGAAACACCTTACCATTCTTCCCCTCTAGTTCTTGTCAACCTTTTGAAGAGCCAAACCTTTCTTGTAGGGGTAGATTGTTCTTTATTCACTCAAATATTTCTTAAAGACGAAACAGTCTTCTTTTCTCTATTTCTTTGGTTCGTGATCAAACTTAAACAACATTCGCTTTGGTAAGTTTTTCTTTAGCTGAATCACTTCAATCTTGTACTCTCTTGGGGTATCCTTTCAATTCTTATATCTTTTCCCTGACTCGCTGAATTTCTTTATCTTCAAGGCTTGTGCCAATTTCTTCAGGGGATTAATCGGATCTCTTGGTTGGGTTAGTATCGATTACTTCTAGCTCTTTATCTGTTCCTTTCGGGTTCTCTTGCCTAAGCCAAAGGCTATTCATTTTGTCTTGTTAGTACTTGGCCGATTGTAGGAGGAGACTTGTCATCGTGTGATTTCAGGTTTTGCGTGAAGATCGAAGGTGTTAAGGTAAGAGAGGTCTTTTGGGTTGCGCTATCTCTTCCTTCGGGATTTCTTAGTTAAGCCGAATGGCTATTTGTTTAATGATATGGTGTTGGCCGAATATAGGAAGGGTGAAGGCAAATGATTGGATTTACGGGTTTCACTCGATTTCGTGGGTTAGATCTTAGTTTTAAGGTTCACGAGTAACCAGGTGTGTAACTCTTACACACTTCATTAGTTAATTTGCTAGTTATGTTTACTGTTAAAAGCCGAAATAGCTATTGAAATCGGTGTGTTACCCTTGAGGGTATGAGCGTGGACTCCGGGTAAGTCCCCTGTGGATTGGCTATCGATATATGATGTTATACTATTTGATTATGCTATGCTATGTGATACTTGCATTACAAACATGTTAATCTGCCACGAAAAATGTGTTCATGATGATGGGTATGTTGAGTGGAAGGGGAAGGATGCTTTAGACTGTCACCAGTGGTTTTGACCACACAGTGGGTTGGCCTCGCTTTTCTTATTATTTGTGACTAGTCGTAGTGGTTTTGAACACTAGTGGTTTTGACCACACAGATATTATTTGTGACTATGGTCACCAGTGGTTTTGACCACAAATGGATTATTGTGACTCGTCCCAGTGGTTTGGAACCACAGTGGGTTGGCCCCACATGTTGATTACAAGATTGTAATCAGTGGTTTTGACCACACGGTGGGTTGGCCCCACCATATGATTTGTGACTACGGTCACCAGTAGTTTTGACCACACTTATATGATTTGTGACTACAGTCACCAGTGGTTTTGACCACACGGGGTAGACATAGGAGTTCTGTTGGTTAGGTTGGGTTTGCATGATTTGCATATTGACATATGAAATGTGTAAGTGCCTTATTATTATTGGGATGGGGATTTATACACTGAGTCCCGGTGACTCACTCCTTCCCTTACATTTTGCAGATGAGGCATAGATCGCAGATGTGGAGCCGGGGTGGACTCGAGGTGGCCATGCACTATGTTTTGGGTTTTATTTCAATTACTATTTTGGGTTAATTTACTTTTAAATTTGGTTTTGGATTTGTAACAGGGCCGCTAAATTTTATTATTTTGGGTTTTTGATTATCTGCTTTAAGTTTTATCATACTGTGCCTAAGTTAAATAACATAGCATGTTCTAATAACCTGTAAAATCAACGTTTTCAAAAATTGTACAACTTATCGGGTTTTTCAAACTTTACCATCGGGTAATACTAAACAAATGAAGTCAACAAACTAACTCAGACTTTCTTGAAACCAAGTTTTCATTATGTTCAAATACAAAATGGTTTTCAACTTTATTATGCTAAACTCGCTCGGGTTTTCATAAAACCAAACGACTTTCCAAAACTAGAAATGACAAACGATCTTCTCAAGCGAGTTTTCTTTCAAACCCAAAACGACAAAAATGTTTTCGAGAACAATTTTTCACAAAAGTAAACCAGCAACTTGTTTTCTTCAAAATATTTTACACCCTGTAACATACTAAATTCGGTCGTGGTGTGTTGACCGGGTTAGGGGTGTTACAAACAGTGATCAACTCGAGGCCTACTTTGATGGAGGAGTAGGATTCTCACCCTTTTCTCATAATTGAACACCACAAGAATTGCTAATCAAATATTTTGAAACCAAATCAAATCACCTTGATCCTAAACCGAAAGAAACTTACAACAGAATCTACGAGACAACAAAAAAAATACTTACACTGTAGCCAAAGTTTAATCCATACGAAGACACAAGTAATACTTTTCTAATTCTTAAGAGGATAAAGATGAGCAAATGATGAACTAAAAGAACAAATTTTGAGTGGCAAATTAGCAGCTAAAAGAAAAAGAACGTGAAATCTAAAAAGAAGGGTTTAGGGTGGTTACAAAAGAATAAAAATAGGGGATATTTGATTTAATTAAAATCTAATTAAATCTTATAATAATCTTCATCCCCATCCAAAATAGCACATGCTGAATCTTTTAAAATTTAAACTAAAATCTAGCTCTCAACAAGCCTCACGCAAAAGAAAAATGTTCCACAATTTGCACCCAACAGGACTCAAACACTGGACCCAAAGCGAACACCCAAGGCACTTAACCACCAAACTAAGTCAATTTATTTGACAACCAAACACATTCAGAATTCTAAAAATTTAGGGCATTACAAGTTTGATCTTTTGGTTTAAGATTAAAAACCTCTTATTAGACCTGTTTTGAGTTTAACATCCATTAATATTTGGATTCTGACTCAAAATTAAAGATCCACCATTATTGATCCTCAAGTTCAAGAAAGAAGAAAGTAAAGTTGAAAATCCATTATAACAACTTTAATTAATAAATAGTGATTGAAATCAACTTAAAAACAAGTTTAGAGGTAAGGATTTCCTTCAATTGAACTCAAATCATTGATTTGAAAGTTTGAATCAAAATGCTTGAAGAAATTCAAGCACAGATCAATAAAAAGGATTTAAGATGTTCTCTCACATCTTCGTGTGGCAGCCCAACATATTGTCCATTCGAATTCAGCATTTGAAACATTACTGGCTTGAGTTCAAAATTCCCAACTTGGATTACTGGCCTAACAACTCCTGGTTGTAAATCATCCAAGACAGGTACTACAAAATCATGTATAGCCCTATTTTGTATAAGAGCATCTTGCGGCAACAATGGGTTATTTACATTTTGCTGTTACATCAGGGGTATGGCTACATTGTTCCCTAGTAAAGCCATATTTCTTTGTTCTCGAAGTCAACTCAGAATAGTCCTTTCAATTTCTGGATCAAAATCGATAAGAAAATCCAAATTTCTTTGGGTCATAAAATACCTAAATTGAAGTTAAAGAAATAGCAACAAAGAAAAACCAGTTAGTGAATACTAAATATTATAGAAAGAAAATAAAATGCAAAAACACACAAAAACAAAAATAAACATCAAACAAACACCATCCCCAACAACGATGCCAAAAACTTGGTCGACTGTTTAACGTCACAACAATAATGTGCAAGCGTACACTGTCGATGCAAGTTTATTAGAAAAATGTGAGTTCATCGGATATCGATCCCACAGGGATGGTAACTTTTGTCTATTAATGTCGGTGCAATAACTGGATATAAACGAGATAAATTGTGAGGATAGATATTGATGCAATAACTTTAAAACAATAAATTAAAACATGATAATGATAAACTGGGATCCCCAATTCGAATCTTCAGCAGAATACTAAATGATCACAAGGTATAAGTGATTGTCGATGCAATAAAATTCACTGTATATCTTACCCAATGTCAATCTATTTAATCTGAGACTTAAACATGCATATTAACCTCACCTTTCGATGAAGGCAATATGACACTATTAAGAATAAGTGGACTAAATTCCTCTAATCCTCATTCAACTTCCATTGAAATGCTCGTTGGCCCAAACTGTCACTGCACTTCCCAGTGTCAGTGACTGCAATAACACTTCCGTGTTAAAAAGTATTCAAACCCCAAGATTAAACAATAAAAGTAAACTTGAATAAGATAACATTTAACCAAGAATTCATGTGTACTTCCATACAAAAAAAATCAGAGATTAACCACCAGCATTTAGAAAGAAATAAGAAAGAATTGAATGGAGAATACTATCCCTAGACAACATGGACTGAATCTCTCTATTCCCTCTTGTCTCGCACTTAGGTCTCCCGCTAGTAGCTAGTCTGCTTCTGGTTTTCTCGTTGGTTCACCCGTGAGAAACTTAAACTACTATGGCTGCAAGCTTCAAGGTAAGATAATGAAGATGATGGTGGAGGAGAAAAATATATAAATCTCCCCTCTTTCTTCTCACGTCCCCATTTTATGTCCTACTCCAACAGTACAGGTGTCCTTTCCTCAAAATTATTCTTTCCTTGTACATATAGGTTGGTTATACCAGACTGGACAACTCACGCAGTTTTGGTTATTATCCAGACAACTGTCAGTTGCGGCGATAATTCTAGATGTAGTCTAGGATTAACTCATGCAGCGACATTAATGCAATAAGATAGCAAAATTCTAGGATTCACTAAGTTATAAAATGTAAATTACTAAACTGAAAATGTTAAAATATATGCTACAGATAATTAAATGGAGACAAATTAACCAATAAGTAGGGAGAAAACGTATGTTCTTTCTAGTACTATCACACTCCTATTGGGACTCTACTAGAGAATTTGATTTTAGATTAACTATTCCAAAAATAATATCATTTTAATAGTGAATTATTAAATTTAATTTTATACTTACCTTAATAGTATTTTATTAATTTAATATTAAAGTGATTATCTTAATATTAAATTAAATTTAATATTTATCTTATTGATAAACATTCTATTATTTGAATAAGATTTACTATTAAAGTAATTAAGTTTAATCATAGTTGAACTCTCTAAACTCTCTTTATATAAAGGGAGTCTTGGGTCATTATTTTAAACAAACTTGAATTCAAGAGAAAGTTGTAGAGAGAAAATTCTCTGAAGCGATTATTTTAGAAAATTTCTAGAGATATGTTTCTAATTTACAACTTGACCCAAAATTTTAAAGAAATTGTGAAATTACCCTACTGGTAATTTTTGTGAAATATATTCTGATTCGGAGTGAGTCCACACTCGACTGACATGAGCTTGAGGATAGTAGAGAAGACAATTCGGTTGAAGGGCTCATCCTAGACGAATAGAAAACATACAAATTTGATTAATTGTTTATTACTTTAGATATCATAACCAAGATCTTGTTTTGGAAAAAAAAAATTAAACTTTGTTTTTCTTAAATTTATTTTCCGCTACGTTTTCCAAACCCCTTTTTTCCAACAATAAGTGCATACCATTGCATACATCAAGCTTCCAACTGTGCTTGAATAAAGTACTTTTAACATGTAACTTTGACCTTCTTCATTTTGTGAGGGTATGAAATTAAGAGTTTAAAGTGTGCAGTTAAAGGAGTGCTTACTAGTTTTGCATCTTGCATCTCAAATAGCTCAAGGATCTTCTTGATGTACCTTTGTTGTGATAAAAACAATTTCATGGAATGTTTATCTCTCAAAATTTTCATCCCAAAATTCTCTTTGCTACACCTAAATCTTTCATCTCAAACTTAGAGTTAAGCATGGTTTTAAGACAATCAATTTCAAATAGATTCTTAGTCGCAATTATCATATCATCAACATAAAGCAACAAATATATAAAACAACATGACCAAGACATTGTAAATAAACACAAGTGTCATACTTACTTCGAGAAAAACCAATACTCAACATGAAGGAGTCAAACTTTTTATACCACTGCCGAGGAGATTACTTTAAACTGTACAGTGAATTTTGTAAGAGATAGACATGATTGTTTTTACCTTCAAATTTGAAGCCTTCTGATTGTTGCATATAGATGTCATCCTCAAGGTCACCGTGAAGAAAAATAATCTTTACACCTAATTGCTCTAACTCAAGAATATTTGATGATGAACAAGGGCCATAAGCGTCCTAATAGACGCATGTTTCACAATGGGAGAGGAAACATCATAAAAATCAACTCCCTCCACTTAAATATAGCCCTTTGCAACTAGTCTTGCCTTGTACCTAATGTGGTTAGGATCGAACCTTCCTTCTTTTTGAACACCTATTTACAACCAATGGTTCTTTTTATTAATGGGAGGTTTAACTAGCCTCCAAGTCTTATTCTTATGAATCGATTTCATCTCTTCTTCCATTGCAACAAGTCATTTGCTAGAATTAGAGGCTTGAACTGCCTCATAATAACACGATGAATCGATTGCATCAATGCTTTCAGCAACACTTAGAGCATAAGCCATTAGGTTTCCTACATAATATTTTTGTGATGGTCGTATTTCTTACCTTTTCCTATCATAAGGCAATTTATAATTAGTTAACTAATATGGTGAGGGTACTTGAGGGTCTAATGGAACTCCAAACAATTTGAAACAACATCAAACTTGCAATAATCAGAATTTTATTGTATAATCACAACTTCGTGAGACTTTTCATCAGGATGAGACCTCTTTTAGTCATGTTGTTGCGATGTTGGGCATTTGCTCGTCATAGCATCGCCTTCTATTTCAAATTTTGACTCCACCTTATTCGAGACACTCTGATTTATTGTGTCTTTAAAAGTAAAAGTCCCAATTTCTGATCGAAACACGACAGATCCATTAAACCTAACTTCTCTCCTAACAATTTTTTGTTGGATTCCAAACACCACAACTTAAAACCTTTTGTACCGGTAGAGTATCCCAAAAAGATGCATTTAATGACCCTTGGTTTGAGCTTTCCCTGGATAACTTTAGCATAAACAGGATAACTAAAAATTCTAAGATTAGAATAATTGGGAAGATTACCTGACAATATCTCATTTGGAACTTTACCCATCAATGCTCGATGAGGAGTTCGATTAACTTGTCAGGTTTACGATGTTAGCCCAAAATTCCTCCCTAAGCCTGCATTAGAAAGCATGCATCGAGCCTTTTCCAGCAATGTTCTGCTCATTCTTTCTACAACTTCATTTTGCTGCTGAGTTCCAATGATGGTTTATTGTCTTTCAATTCCTTCCTGTTTGCAAAATCATTAAAATTTAATGAACATAACTCAAGAGCATTATCCATTCTCAACCACTTCACGAATTTTTCGGTTTGTTTTTCTAACAGTGTCTTCCACTGTTTAAAGATTCCAAAAGACTTTACTTTCCTATTTCAAGAAATAAACCCAAACTTTTTTTTGGAGTGATTATCAATAAAAGTTAAGAGATATTTAATACCTCCTTTTGAGATGTCAAAAGATGGACCCCATAAATCGGAATGAATGTAATCTAGAGTCCTTTTTGTTATGTGCAATATTGAATCAAAACTGACTTAAATTTGTTTCCCAAAAATGTAATGCTTACACAAACCTAACTCACCAACTCTAGTGTCTTTGAGAAGACCTTTATTGCACAAGACTATCATACCTTTCTCACTCATGTGACCCAGTCATATGTGCCAAAATTTGATCACGACATTAGGTTGATTCTTTTTGCAATGTGGTGGCAATTTCAGCTTTTCTTTGATAATCTCAGTTGCACCAGTAACTGTTGACCATTGCAAAATGTATAGAATGACCTTTTACTTTCCATTCTTCATAACAAGAGCCTCACGAGAAACTTTTAAGCCATTTGTCCCAATGGCTATCCTGCAATCATTAGAATCCAAAATTTCCTATGAGATAAGATTTTTCTTTAAATTAGGAACATACTTGACATCTGACAGTGTCTGAATAATTCTGTCGTGCATCCTAATTCGTACTATTTTGATTTTGGATATTTTGCATGCAGAGTTATTCCCCATCAGCACAACTCCACCTTCAACTGAACTCTACATAGAGAACTAGTCCCTGTTAGGACACATTTGTTAGGAGCACCCTGAATCTAAGATCCATTCGGATGTAAGATGAAAGCTTTCGCTCATTGACACCAGCAAGAAATCATCACCTCTGTCTTCAGCTACATTAGCATCAACAACTTCAGCTTTCTTTTTATCTTTCTCATCATTTTGGCATCCCTGTTGATTTTATTTTGAAGTTTCCAACATTCTACCTTCATGTGACCTACATTTTTACAATAGACACAATATTTGTCATGATTTCTAGATTTGGACCTTACTTTAGACCTATTTCGACCTGCCTTTCTACTTTGTTGTCTACCTCTTGCAACTAGAACGGAGGCTTGCATGCCTGTTTTTTTTGGGACTAACTCGTTGTCGAGTTTATCCTTGCTCAAAAAATTCCCCATTACATCCTCGAACGAGAGATGATCTCTCCCATAAATCAGAGTTTCTTTGAATGTTTTATAAGAAGAGGGCAAA
Source organism: Gossypium rotundifolium (assembly GCA_025506655.1). NCBI lineage: Eukaryota > Viridiplantae > Streptophyta > Magnoliopsida > Malvales > Malvaceae > Gossypium > Gossypium rotundifolium. The sequence continues at coordinate 113,737,373 of CP106729.1, forward strand.
GAGCATAACAATAATATAGCTTGAACCTTGTCACTAATCTCTGCTTCTAGATTCTTAAAGTCATTAAGAAGGGTAACAAACTCACCGTTATTAGTTTTGGTGGACTCATTTTTGGCCATTCTAAACGTGTAGAGACAGTTTTTTAATACCAACCTATTGGCTAGAGATTTCATCATATATAAGGCTTCCAATTTCTTCCGTTACACAGACACTATTTTCTCCTTCAAAGCCTCTTGTAGCACATTATTCATGAGGTATAATTGAATAGTGGATAGAGACTTTTCATTGATCTCTTCCCATTCTAACTAATCCATATCTGCAGGCTTCTTCCCTATAACGATCATTTTTAGACCGTTCTGAACCAATATTTTCGTCATTTGAACTTGCCAAAATTAAAATTTTCAATTCCATCAAACTTTTCAATATTGAACCTTGACGTTGCCATATCTGAACTAGTTAACTACGAAAATCAAACTAGCTCAAATGCCATTTTGTAGGGGATAAACCCGATTAAACAACAAACAAAGTTAATAAAACAAAAATAGAAAAGATTAAACACGTAGATATTACATGGAAAAACTTCTTAAAATAGGATAAAAAACCACAGACAAAAAAAGATTTCACTATAATAAAGGAGAGTACACTGTGCGATCTTAGGTGAGAATTTAGCTTCAAATTAACCTAAGTTAGATTAAATCTCAAAAAGTGAGAATTCATAAAGAAATTCTCCAAGACAACAAAACTTAGCAGAAGCAAACTCAAAGGCAAAGAAGCAATGAACAATAAAGCCGCAAGAAAGTAATGCACATAAGGTGTTTGAGTAAATGCTCTTAAAAGTATTATATTACTCAATGATTAAGTGACTACAAATGAAGAGGAAGGGCTCTATTTAAAGTTGAGTTCCCCATAATTCAACAATATAGTTTAAAATACATCAACCGCTGAGATTAAAGACAATCTACAAGTTGAGATTCTTAGGGATTTAGATACTTTACAAGACCCTTTAGTATTTATAATATTTACCCTATTAAAATATTAGTTACTAGAGTCTTTACATATTCACCAAGCTAAGTAGATGGGCCTTGAATCTCTCCAAGCAATGGGCTAGTCCTAATGGGTCGAATGACCTCAAGTGAATAAGATGGATCATCAAAGTGTGCCATGGTTGTGGGCTCCTTTGTATGGCTTGTGACATTCTCCCCCACTTATTCTAGCAACACCTTCTTAGCATCCTTAGAATGGAACTGATCTATCTTGTCTTGAAACTACCACAAAGCCTTGGTAGGTTACCAACTAGCCTTACTATCAAGAAGTCCCTTGCATCGAAAAAAGTAATCATGCCTCAGCCTATAATACTTTTGTCAAATCACTCGATCTGCCATGATTCATTCAACATGTTGATCATAGGAGACCTTTACCTCTATTGGGACTCATTTGGACTTGCCTCGATTTGGATCCTCTTGATCCTAATTGAAAGGCTTAAGCATACTGACATGAAACATGAGATAAACCTTGAGTTTTTCTAGCAACTTAAGTTTGTAAGCCACCTTGCCTACCCTCTTTAGAACTCTGAAAGGTTCCTCATATTATCGCACAAGCCACTTGTGCAATCCAATATGGTGCAAAATCAACTACAATTTGGAAAGGATTAAGTTACCAACCTGAAACTCAACATCCCTACGATTATGATTAGCCCATTTCTTGTTGCACTTACTTAAGCAAGCTCTGGCTAAGTCATTTTTCTCTTGCCAGCACTCATCAAATTGGTAAACTGCTAGGTTTTATCTACCAAAACGAGTAGCAACAACATTGGTGTGATTGGTTGCTGCCCTATCATTATTTGGCTACACGCTAGTGTACGGACACTAAGTAGAGAATTAATACAAAATATAAAGATTTAAAAGTGACTTTGACTGCAAGTATGCTAGGTCAGTTGTAATATTTTTAAGTGTACAATGGAACACTTAGAGCATTCCAAGGATTGAACCCAAAGGATATCGGGTGATATGGTGAATATACTACGATTAAGCATGTAATTAGGAAGTCTAGCTAGCTAGTGGCTACATGCTACATTACGGTAATCCATAAAATGAGGTTAATTAAGCTAAATTGTATCTAAAAGGACTAAATTGAATGCACACAAATATTAAAAAAAGTATTAATAAGATCAAATAGAGTATTTGATTAATATTTATGTTGATAATTAAGTCTCAGATTATGGATCTAAATTGTTTAAACTCCTAATTGGTCCAATTTAACCTCTGGGTCACCATTTTACCAAATAAGAAAATTTAGTCTAATTTATCTCTCAACCTCACTAGACTAAATCAAGAAAATTGAATTTGTTCACAATAGGATCTCCTCTCGATCTCACCTAACAAAAAGTTCCATTAGACTTGTCAATTCTAGGTTTTTAAAGTTTATTCAATTTAATCAATTTTTTACAATCTAGTCCTTAGCCCTAAAATTAATCATTCAAAATTTCAATCAATCAACCACAATAAATTTTAGTTCCTACTCATCATCAAAACATAAAGCCCAACCAATTTCATGCTTAAATGAATCATCAAATAATCACAATAGAAGTAAGGGTGAAGAAATGTAGTAAATCTTGAAGAGGTCTTTCACGGAATTAATGACAAGCAAGAATAATCCATAAGTCCACAACCCAAATCAATACTTTGCAAGTTCGAATAACAAAAACATTTAAATATATTAATACTATGAAAAAAAAACCCAAAATAACAATAGAGGTCCGTGTACCTTTTTTACTTAAAAAAAGTGCAAAAAAATGAAGAAAATGACAAAATAAAGTCTAACTAGAAAAGGAAAAACCTAGGAATTTAAAATGATTAAGGGGATAAAAAGATGATGGAAAAAATATTCAATGTCTAGCTTTTTGTGCCATAAAGAGGCTTTAAATGGCCCTAATATTGACAGAATTGTCTTTCAAAATGTGAATGACTTGAGCATGTTTCGACACAAAATTGCCCCTAGATATTTTCACTTGTCAAGTTTCAGTGTCGTGACACCAAGGCTTAGGTGTCACGATTTCCACAACAGTTGGCTCAAAGGAGGCTTGAAAAGCACTCAATATTGCAACATTGGCTTGTTGGTGTCATTATTCATTCTTCTTTTACCACCAAAAATTGAAGGGAAATTAGAGGATTTTGGAGTTCAAACTTTCAGCCACACTATTCTCTTGCAAGTAAGTGATTTTAAGGGCCTTTCTTGATAATTTTTGTACTTTTGGAACCCCCAAAGCTTAAGCTAGCTAATAAGGGGACTAATTTGCAAAATGGTTGAAAGTTTAGGGACTTGCCATAAGAGTGTTCATGTTTTTTGATGAGTTTTTATGGAAGAAAATGAATGTTAGTAGGTTGATGAACAACTTTTGTGAAAGGTGTTACAATGAAAACACCTAAATAGGACTTATTTGTAAATGTTATGATTGTGTAATAAATGCATGATATAATTGGTTTTGTGAGTTGTTGTAAGAGAAATAAATGTTCAGCTAGGCTTATTTTATGAGGAAATGTGATGAAAAATAATTTACGAGCCTAGGGGCAAAATAGTAATTTTGCCAAAGTATGAGGGAAAAATGGTCATTTTTGCCAAAGTAGAAATTTTTATGTATCATGGACTATAAAATGATTGAATGAGTGAATTTTATTATTATAGATCAAGAAGAGCGAGGAAATCACCTTGACTGAGGAAAAGGCAAGGTTACTAACTAAACCATCGACTAGTACATTTTGCACCGAGGTAAACAATACATCTTTAATACATATGTCGTTACTTATTGGTGCATTGTTTGAATGAGATCAATTATGATTGTGATTGAATGGAATTAATAGATAGTGAGTAATTATTGTATGCACCTCAGGATAAATATGTAAGTGCGGAAAAATATCCGTAAAGATCCTTTTTGATGGGCTGTGTACGATACCACCTTACTAGTTATTCACAATGGGTTGTGTGTGATACCATCGTTTATATTGTTATTTGGTGGGCTATGTGCGAAACCACCTGAATTATTCTTGTTGGTGGGCTATGTGCGATACCACCCTATTATTAACTATTAGTGGGCTGTGTACGAAACCACCGGGTACTTAGTATCATTTTGATGGGTTTATCAAGAAATTGTCTAAGTAAATATATCATGTGGTATTTGGTGATAAGTGCATGAAATGTGTGTAAGTTTGTAAATGTAAGCATTTTATTTGTGGTATGGATGGAATGTGGTAAAAGATGAGATGAGTAAGCACTATTATGGGAATGCAATTTGTTCTTGCTTATTATATAATGTTGTTGATGGATTGGCATATGTTAAGATGTTTATAGTTTACATGTAAACTTACTAAGCTTAAAGCTTACTCCCTTTCTTTTCCCTTGTTTTATAGTGTCAAAAAGCTAGCTTGGGTACAAAGATAATCGGAAGATCACCCACACTATCTACTCATCTCAGTATATTTAGACCTAGCATTTTGAGTATGGCATGTATAGGGGCAAGACTTAGTGAAATGTTTTGTTATTTTGGCCAAGTGTGTTGGCTCCTTTAAAGATGAACTCTTTTGTATATAGCCATAGTTGATGACTCATCATTACTAATTTATGAAAAAAATAAGGTTATTCATGAAAATGTATGTTGCATGATTGGATTGCTTGGTAAATGGTTGAATGGGATTTATGTGGTGTGAGTTAGGGTGATAAAAAGAGCTTGGCAGATAGTCTTGCTCTTGTCCACACAGGCAGGCACACGGGCGTGTGTCTAAGCCGTGTGTGACACACGGTCTGTTCCATGGGTGTGTGACTAGGTTGTGTGACCCCTGCATGTTAATGTTGCAAGTCAGTGTCGACCACAAGCTAGACATACGGGCATGTGCCTAGGCCGTGTGCCCCTTATGAGGTTGCTGGAGTCATAAATAGAATATCCAGGTTTTTGCACACGGCGAGGACACGGGCCAAAGACACAAACGTGTGTCTGGCCGTGTGAAAACCCTTGTAGGTTTGAAATGAAAAATAAATCTCACACGGACTGGGGACATGGGCGTGTGAGACCACACGACCTGCCCACACGGGCGTGTCCTATTTCACATGGGCGTGTGACCTTGTTAAGGAAAAATTTTTCTAAGTATACAAAAGCTCCCGATCTGATCCGAAGACCCTCTGTTCATATGATTAAGGCCTCGTAGGCCCATAATAAGGATGTTATGATTGTAAATGAGAAGTTTTAAGTTTGAATGAAATTTGATAGCCCAAAGTTCTACGTTCAAACAAGATAAATCCGGTAATGCCTCGTACCCGGTTCTGGTGTCGAAAACGGCTATGACTATCGTAGTGTGTGTAAGAGACTAGCTATACATTCCATATACTTAAATTGATAGTGTGGTGACTTCTAACAATTTTAAACTTTGTTTTATATAGTAAATGGATCCCGATCCGAGCGGCTGCTGATGACGCTGCTAGTAACGCACGGCTCCCACGCAAGGGACCGAGCTTGTAGATAGTAGACCTGAGATTATGGGTTAAGGGAAGAGGCTCAGAAAGCCTTTCTTCACATGATGAGTAATTGGTACACCGAGTTTGTACAAGCAAACCCTAATGCTCAACCTCCTCCACCCCTACCTATACCCCAGCCAATCCTTGTGACTCTTCTAGGTATAGATTTAGTAAGAATGACCAAACCCCCGGTTGATAAGATTCGAAAACAAGGGGCCGAGGAATTTAGAGCTAATATAGATGATAACCCCGAGAGGGCGGAGTTTTGGCTTGAGAACTCAATACGAGTAATTGATGATCTCTCCTGCACACCAGAGGGGAGCTTGAAATGTGCTGTGTCACTGCTGAAAGACTCGGCATATCGTTGGTGAAAGACATTGACATCGGTAGTTCCAAGGGAAAGAATAATGTGGGACTTCTTTTTGGAAGAGTTTCGAAAGAAGTACATAAGTTAGAGATTTGTGGACCAGAAACGGAAAGGATTCCTTGAATTGAAGCAAGGTAAAATGACTGTGGCAGAATATGAGCGTGAGTTTGTTAGACTCAGTAAGTATGCAAAAGAGTGTGTGTCCACCGAAGCTATCTTGTGCAAGAGGTTTGAAGATGGGCTGAATGAGGATATCAGACTTTTAGTTGGGATCTTAGAACTGAAAGAATTTGTGGTATTGGTTGATAGGGCATGCAAGGCCGAGGAGTTGAATAAGGAAAAGAGAAAAACCATGAGTGAGGCCCGAGATACAAGATAGAGGCCAACGAGTAAATCATACCAAATTCAATCAAAGAGATCCAAGGAAATGAACCCTCGGACGACTTCATCAGTTGGATATTCACACCGAGATCGAGGTAATACATATTCAGGCTCGAGAGTTCAAGCCACCTCGATGGCAAGCGTGGGCAATCCAAAGTCAAATAAATCAGAGTGTCCAAATTGTGGTAGGCAACATACTGGAGAGTGTTGAGGAAACAACCGTAATTGTTACAAGTGTGGTTTCCCCGACCTTTTCATCCGAAATTATCCAGAGAGGGATGAGAAGGAAAGAAAGCAAGAAGTAAGACTAAGCAATGTATCTTCAAGGGGTAGATCGTAAAAGAACCTAGGAGGTGGGACTAGTAGTAGAGGTGCACCTAGAGACTCTACTGTGAGGTCAGAGGGTCGAGCACCTGCAAAGACTTATGCCATTCACGCTCCCGAAGAGGCATCATCCCCAGATGTGATAACGGGTACTTTTTCTCTTCATGATATCTCTGTTGTTGCTTTGATTGATCCGGGGTCTACCCATTCTTACATTTGCATGAAATTGGCATCTAGCATGAGTATGATTGTCGAGTCAACGAAATTTGTAGTAAAAGTGTCAAACCCATTAGGCAAACATGTGCTAGTTGACAATGTGTGTAGAAATTATCCTTTGACAATTAGAGGTCATTATTTTTCGGCAAATATCATGTTATTGTCGTTTGATGAATTTGAATTGATTCCTGGTATGGATTGGTTGACTGCTCATAATGTATTAGTGAACTGTGGTAGAAAGTTTATTGAATTGAAATGTGTATATAGAGATGTCATTCGGGTTGAATCAGGTAGATCGGATGGTTTTCTTGTGATAATTTCATCTATAGTAGTTGAGAAATTCTTGAGGAAAGGGTACGAGTCCTTCCTCGCCTTCGTAGTGAATACTCAAGAGTTAGAGGTAAAAATTGAATTAGTGCTAGTGGGATGTGAGTATTCAGATGTGTTCCCCGAAGAGTTACCAAATTGCCTCCAGTTGAAAAGGTCGAGTTTGGTATAGAGTTGGTTCTGGGTACGGCACCTATCTTGGTTGCTCGTATAGGATAGCACCATTGGAGTTGAAGGAATTGAAAGTTTAGTTGCAAGAGTTAACGGAAAAGGGTTTTGCAAGACTGAGCTGTTCACCGTGGGGAGCTCTGGTACTTTTTGTGAAGAAGAAAGATGGGTCGATGAGATTGTGCATAGACTACAGACAACTCAACAAGGTAACAGTGAAGAATAAGTATCCTTTTCCAAGGATAGATGATTTATTTGACCAATTGAAGGGAGCTACGGTGTTCTCTAAGATAGACCTAAGGTCTAGCTATTACCAGTTGAGGGTTAAAGAGCAAGATGTGCCGAAAATTGCATTTCGGATGAGGTATGACCATTATGAGTTTCTTGTCATGCCATTTGGCTTAGCTAATGCTCTTGCAATTTTCATGGATCTAATGAACCGCGTCTTCCCGGGATCTAATAAATTTGTGGTTGTTTTTATCAATGATATATTAATTTTTTCCGGATGAGAGTGAACATGCAGAGCATTTAAGAATTGTCTTGAAGACCTTAAGAGATAAGCAGTTGTATGCTAAATTTAGCAAGAGTGAGTTTTGGCTCAGAAAGGTTGAATTTTTAGGACACATTGTGTCGGGTGATGGCATTAGAGTTGATCCGAGTAAGATCTCGGCTGTTGTAGAGTAGAAACTGCCAAGGAATGTATCGAAAATTAGAAGCTTTTTGGGTTTAGTGGGGTATTACAGACGGTTTGTAAAGGGATTCTCCATGGTTGCTACCCTGATGACGAAACTATTGCACAAAGATGTTATGTTTGAATGGACCGAGAAATGCCAACAGAGTTTCGAGAGATTAAAAGCATTACTATCTGAGGCGCCGATTTTAGTACAACCCGAATTGGGAAAGGAGTTTATGGTTTAGAGTGATGCATCATTTAATGGTCTTGGCTGTGTGTTGATGCTAGAGGGTAAAGTAGTAGCTTACGCCTCGAGACAACTAAAATCACATGAGAAGAATTATCGACTCATGATTTGGATTTGGCTGCGATCGTATTTGCTTTGAAGATTTGGCGTCATTATTTATGTGGTGATGTAAAAAAGTGGTGCGATACCACAAATTCGAAGTAGTAATATTAGTTTATAAGGTATTTGAGATGCTTGCATAATATTATGAATGTTTCGTGTAGGAATTTTATGAAAATTTCCATTAAAGGGTCCATTAAGACTAAATTGCAAAAGTTGCAAAATATGAGTTTCTAGAAGCTTTTTGTATGAAATAGCTTTAGAATAGTAATTAGAAGTCCTTAAATAGAAATTTGGCCAAATTATAATTTTTGGACAAAAATGGACATGAGATAGTAATTTGTAAAAATTTAGAGAGAAGAGCATTTTGGTCATTTACCTATTAAATGATTAAAATAGGAAAAAGATGATAAAAATCATTCTCATCTTCTTCCCCCAAGTGTCGAAAATTTGAAGGAAGCCATAGCTAGGGTTCTTCAATTTTCAAGCTTGCTAGTAAGTTCATCTTAGCCTCGTTTGAAATATTCTTTGTATTTTTGAAGTTCTCGTATTATGAATTAGTTATTTTTAGCTATAAAATAATCTAAGATGCATGTTCAAAAAACTACCCATGAATGAGATGCTTGTTAAATGATATTTTATGGAAGATTATGAGAGTTTGATGCTTGATAAACATCTTTTCTAAGTGAATTTCATGAAAAATGATAGTATGGACTAATTTGTAGTAGTTATGAAATTGGTCATATATATTAGAAATAATGAGAATTTGATATTGCTATAGTTGAGATAATGAATCAGCTAAGCATAAATTTTAAGAAAGTTGAATGAGAATCATTTTACGAGCCTTGGGGCAATAATGCAAATATGAGAATGTTTAGGGGCAAAATAATAATTTTTCCAAAGTAAGAATTAAGAGTCAATTTAGTCAATGTGTGTATTAAATAATCTAATTATTATTATAGGTTAAGAAAAACAAAGCCTGGATCGAAATCGAGGCAAGAACAAAGTCGAGGACTAAATTGTATATCTACATACATTTTGTACATTGAGGTAAGTTTGTATGATTTCTAAGCTTTATGATTTATATATCATTGAAATGCTTAGTGTAATGTACAATAGTATCATGAAAATGTTTAATGTTATGTTAAACAAAGAAATCAATGATATTAAGCATGATAAAGTCTCGATTGAAGATGAGTTACCTAGGATACTCGATCTACCACATGAAATGAGAAAGTCCGTATAAGACCAAGCCAAGGCATGGCATCGACAATCAAGCAAGTTATCATGTAAGAACAAGACAAGTCTTTGCTTTGAAGAGTTAGTATGAGATGAAGACCCATGTAAGTCCAAGCCAAGGCATGGCATTGGTGAGTCTCCAAGCAAAGTTATCATGTAAGTCCAAGACAAGTCTTGGCATTGAAAAGCTAGCAAGAGATAAAGATTCCATGTAAATGCAATCCAATGCATGGTATTGGTGAGAACAAGGAAGATTTCATGTAAGACTAAGCCAAGGCTCGGCATTGATCAGTTCATGAGAAAAGATAATGGAACCCACAAGGAAGACTTTGAGTAATTCCATGTCAAGACATGGCTTCAACACCAAGATGAGAGATCCCATGTAAGACCATATAAAGGATATGGCTTTGACATCAAGTTATATGTGGGTCGAGATATAGTATCCTCGGTTATTCATAGAAATTCATCGGGCAAACAAGTAAAGTTCAAATGAGATAATAAGAAAGCTAAGTAAGTAAAGTTATTATTAAGTTGGAAATGAGTATTGCCATGTTATGAATGATGAATGAAAGATTATAATTATCATGCTAAAGTATACTAATCAAAGTGATCAAGTGATACAAGTACCTTATTTATCTCACGAGTATGAGACTAGTAAGTATCATGAGATATGTAAGAATCAGTATGAGTAAGTAAGATTTATAGCTGAAATCTATGATACCATTATTTATGTCAAATGGTTTATATTAATTAAGTATGTTGCTATGTGCATTATATGCAAACTTATTAAGCTAAATGCTTATGTCCTTTATTCTTTCTTTCTATGTAGTTTCGCCAAGCTAATCTCATGGATCATCATCATCGGAGCTCGGAGCACACTATCAATTGCTATTTTGGTATAGCCAAGTTATTTTACTAAGTATGGCATGTATAGGAAACATTTCATTTTGAGAATATGCTTTAAAAGAGCAACAAGTATGGGCTATCAAGTTTATTATTATTTTGTATATGGCTAAATGATTAGCCAAAGTTGACTAAGCATGTATGTTTATTGTTATAAATGAAGCATGTAGTATTATTCAGGAAAGATGTAGTAACTCGAGTTGTTGAATTGAGTATGAAATTGATCTTGATTTCTGGGTGGCAATTGATTTGCTAAATAATCTTCAATTGCCCACACGGATAGGCACACGGGCATGTGTCTAGGCCATGCTTACACTGCACCTTTATAATTGAAGTCAGGATAGGCCACAGGCAAATCCCATGACCGTTTGTTTAAGTCGTGTATGACGTACGGTCAAAACATGGGCATGTGCCCTAGGATGTGTGAATAAGTCAGTATATCAAGGTATAGCACACGGTTTAAGGCCATGGGCATGTCAAGGCCATGTGTAATTAGTCAGTGTCGACCACGGTGGAAGACACAAGCATGTGTTAAGGGTACACGGGTGTGTTCCAAGTCACATGGGCGTGTGACCCCTGTTTTAAGGAAAAGTTTTCATTTGAGTTCAAAGTTTTCGGTTATGTGTTTAAGGCCTCGTAGGCCCATGAAAGGTATGATTTGACTAAATAAGAGGAGTTTTTATTTGGAACAAAATTTTATAGCCCGTAAGTACATGTTTTAAGTGAGTTCAAGCATGGTAATGTCTCGTATCTAGTCTTAGTGTAACACCCCAAACCCGCCTAGAAGTTAGGCCCGAATCTAGCGTGTCACATGAAAGTGTTTTTTTTTTCTTTTCAAAACCATCTTTGCGATTGTTAAAAACTTGTTTGAGAATTACAGCCTCTTTGTTAAAACCCAAAACACTTAAGCAATTGTTATCTACTTGAAAACGTAATTATCTTTAAAAACCTTTTTGGTTGCGAAATCATATTTGAAATAACAATTTACGAAATTATGATGTTTGGAAATAGAGTTGCAGAAGCATTTTGAAAACATTGCGAAAACATAGATAAAATACAAGTATTTTTGAGAGGTTGGTTGATGAGTCAAAAATCGAAGTAGTGGACTTTAAAATCAGGACTTTTGAAAATGACGTTGAAATTTTGAAAGAGAATCCGAGTTAAACTATTTGTAAAAGTTTGCTATAAAATCCATTTATTAATCAATTTTGAAAACCATTATTTATATTTTTAGAAAATTCATTTTTAAACAATTTAAGAAGAATAATAAAAACATCCCAAACATAAAGCAAAATAAAAATAGTCCAGAGGCCTTATTACAACTTTCAAACCCGAAACAATAAAAGTAATCAAATAAAACGGAAAGGTAGTTTACTAATATTCGAAAATGTTATTTTCGAAGTATGGCCTCCACCGAGTCACCCATGGCTCCAAGTCCTTGTCACTGAGCAACACCTACAAGGGTTAAGAGATGGGGGGTGAGTTACAAGAACTCAGTGTATAATCCACTTACCATTGTTCAATGGGCCAAAATTCCATTAAGCAATTAATTGGGCCAAATCCCGCTTACAATAATATAAATGTATCATATATAATATGCATATGATATGCAATTCCCAAACCAAATCCTAGTTTTCCATCCGCTACATACCACCCGTACCAACCAACACACCTGTGGGTGATCTTTAATCAACCCACCCCGCCAACACACCAAACGTAGGCATTAATCCATTTATATCAAATTTGTGGACAAGCCACCAGATTAACAGAATTTACATGGCATTGCCATTTTTCAGATTTGTGGCAGAGGCACCAGATTTATGTAGCATAGATACCAGAACTTCTCTTCATCATTATCCCATCCCATGCAAATCATGTATATAATGCATAACAAATCATAATAATTTATTCGGATATTTATTACAAAAGTACGGCTCATTATAACAAATTATCAATTAGGCCCATATAGCAAAATATCAGATTGGGCCATTTATCAAAATAACATTTATCAAAATATTAGATTGGCCCATTTATCAAAATATCAGATTGGCCCATTTATCAAAATAATAGATTGACCTATTAACACTTTTGCAAATCGGCCCATTAGGGGAATTTCCATATTTTGGCCCTTTAGAGGCATTTTCGTAATTCGGCAATTTACCCACTAAGGGTAATTTGGTAATTTTGCAATCCAGACTTAACTACTAATTTTGGGCATAACAATTTAAACTGTCTATCTACATCGTACTAACTAAATTGACTATAACTTGGGTTAGGAATCTCGAAATCTAAATCTATAAATTTTCCTTGAAACTAAATTCATATATCTTCTTACTAAAATTTTTCTAGAATTTTTGTCTTAACCATATAGTACAGTTTATTCCTTAAAGTTTCCCTTGTTTCACTGTCCAATGATTCTGACCTCTCTTAACCAAAATTCAAATATCTCACTGTACAGTTTTCATATGTTGTTCCCACTTGTCATATAAACTATAACTCTTAATCCACTTTGTAAAATTTTATACGATTTTTCCAAGACAGATCAGGGAACCACGAAATCATTCAAAACTAGTCTCACCAAAATTAACATATCTTAGAATATAAAATTCCTTTTCCTTCCTTGTTTCTTCCTTATCAAAATAGACACAGTAAGCTTTCATTTGATATCTCATTCACTTTCTAATTCCCTTTCTTCTATTTTTAGTGATTTTTCAAAAACACATCACTGCTTCTAACTGAAACTATTTTATTACAAAATACATTTACCACTACGATCATACGCACGCCCGAGTGATCACGGATGCCGGTTTTTTATTTTATTTGGTATTTCGACCGATTCACATAATATTTCATATAAACTTTCTGAGAAGTGTGAGATTACACACAATTTCAGATATGTATACGAAAGGTACGGGATTACACACCTGATTTTGATTTCTTAATGAACCACTCGTCGTTGACCTAAAACAATACCAGCCAAAAGTTAGCCTCGGATTTCCAAAAGAATTTGTATCACTTACACTTGAATCACTTACCACTATGTCTGAAGGTAGAATATATCGAGTGATTTGTCCCTAAAACAGGTAGTCGATTATTTCACATTATTACTCCGTTAGCAAACAATCGAATATTGAATAATATCAATAATCCACAAGAACTCCTTACCTTATTAATATTGGATCCGATTTCTAGCGATTATACGATGACTTCGAAAAAATTCAAGTTTCGACCTTCCACTATATCTTTACGAGGAAGAAAAATGGTTTCGAATGAGGGAAAGTAAGGTGATGGTCTAGGTCAAAATGACCATCCAAAACCAAAGAAAATAAAATATTGAGAAGAATACTTACCGATTGATCAAGAAACGGACGTTAATATGGATGAGAAGAAGAAATAAAGAAAAAATGAAAGTTTGGTTATGAAGGAAATTGTATGTTGATATTCGACTATCAAGGAAGATGGACAAAAGGTGAATATGAAACCAATCCAAAGAAAAGAAAAATGCACTATTGTGCTAGAAGATTTCGGCAAAGAGAATAGCAAATTGGGAGAAGATGACACTAAAGTTGCAAATGTGATTTTTGGACAAAACAATACCAAGACCCTACCAAATGCCAAAGTACAATTTCAGCTACCTATCTACCCCCAAAACTGTCCACATGCATAGACCTAAGGGTCAAAATTTTGCCAACCATACTTTCCATAGCATTCTCCATGAAATAAGCCACTTGTTCCCCTTACTTGCCTTTTCCTTTTGATTCCTTTCCCCAACATCAACCTTTCCTTAATCCTTTAGCCACCATACCTAAAATAAAGAAGTCAAACTTGCCATAAATACCTTTTGGTCGACACTTAAGGAAAGAGTGCAAAAATATTAGTTAAAAATTGAACACAAAGGGATTTGAACCTCTTCCCTCAAGGTACTTCACTTGATGCCATAACCACTTTACTAACTGCTCATTTATGCAAGCACATTACTTATTTATTTTTATAAGCTTTGAAGCTACTTACCATCTCTCCTTAAAGTGCTAAAATACCCAATTTTTCCTAAGGCCCAATTAAACCCGAGACTTCATAGAAACCTTGTAACCTTCCAAATTCACTTAACTAATAAGTCAAATTTACAATATTGCCATTCTCTTGTTCTCAAAATTTTAAACATTCCTACGCCCAAGGCCCATTGGGCCCAATCCTACTAGGCCCAATTTTGGGATGTTACACTTAGCATCAGGCTCGGGTATGGGGTGTTATATTTAGTGGTATCAGAGCTATGGTTTAGTCGATTCTTGGACTAATGTAGTGATCGTCTAGAATTGTCGACTTTTAAAATTTATAAAGAGAATGATCGAACCTAAAAACTAACTCTAACAACGACTTAAGGCAAGTGCACCTATCGAACAGTAGTATAGTTTAGGTAAGACCGGATTGTCGATCCCAAATGAACTAAAAATACTAATGCTCACTTTCTTTCTATTATCTAGCCTAAATTTGAAGTGATTGGTTGATTAAATTGAAAACTAACAAATTACTAAACTAAGACACAAAGACAAAAAGAGAATGAATTTGGGGAAATAACTTTAGAAAAACTCAGTTGATTAAGATGATACCCTTAGGAAGAATCCACCTAAACTTCACTTGTTATCTAACACTAAACCAGACGATTTATTCACTTAGCTTGATCCGTAAGACTCCCTAATTTATATTAAACCCTCTCTCGAGGCGAATAACGTCTAACCCTAGGTTGATTAATTGAAATCTCTTTCTAATTAAAACCCCTAGAATCGCATTAACTCGATCTATGGACTCCCATATTAGGTTTCATCCTAATCCGCAAAATCTCGTCACCCTATCTCTAGGCGCGCGATCAACTCCACTTAATTATGCTAGATCTACTCCCAAGCAGAGACTTTTGCTCCACCACCTAAGCACATTACACTTGAATTAACATCCCAAAAATATCAACACAAGAATTAAGCACACATAATTAAGAACAAAATAAATATTTATCATTCAGTTCAGAAAACAATAACAATATTCATTTAGGTTTCATGCCCTTCAGGTATCTAAAGGGTTTAGTTTATAATGATAAAGGAAAACATCTCAAGAGAAAAGATAAAACAAAACATAAGAAATCCATAAAACCCCCTGAAGGAATTGAAGGAGAAATCCGCCGTCTTGAGTAGAATTTTGGCTTCTTGAGATGGATCAACTGGCTATCCTTCGAGTGATTCCCACAAAAGTTCTGGCAAAGCGGATTCTGTCAAACCCCGAACCTTTGAACCCCTAATTGACCGCCAAAAGCCCTGGCAGAAGGCTTCTATCGAACTCCCCACTTAAGTTGCCCCTTAAGGTGTTTATATAGGCTTTCAGATGCCTTACTTGGCCTCTAAATATCCTAATTCAAGTATAAGTCTTTCTCGGATGTTTGAATAGGCTTTGGAATGTGTTGCTTTGCCTCAAAGTATCCAAATCTGATTGAAATTCCTCTTGGCCTGGCAGGACACGGCCATGGCACACTCTTGTGTGAATCAATTTCAGGCTGTGGTCAATCCTGTTGATGAGACATGCCCGTGTATTTCGGGGTCCAGGCCTTGGTTGACTTTTCTCACAAGGCACGACTATGTGGCTTGGAGTCCAGGTCGTGTTGATTTTGTATTTTGGCCCATTTTCTTCATTTTGAGCCCATTTCTTGTTCTTTTTGTCCCTAGGTGCTTTCTTGAGTATAGAACATGAAAAGAAAGGATTAAGAGCTCCTTTTACATAAATCAAGGACTAAATCATCTGAAAACATGCTAAATGTAGTATTAAAATATGTTACTTTTACAGTTTATCAAATACCCCCACACTTAAGCTTTTGCTTGTCCTCAAGTGAAATTCTCAACTTACAATTAAAATGAACTTTCCACAATTCATAATCCTCATCATCAATGTCTCATCATAATTCATAGATAATTTATACATGGATAATTTAACTCAAAATGTCCTAAAGTTTGAAACAACATAAGTCATACATTTGTAGCACGAAAAGCATAGGTGTCTCCCCTTATCTAAATAATTACCTTTGATTCAAAACGGACAAAGATTGACATCCTAACTAAAGATTCACTCAAATCACTCAAAGTGTTTAAGGTTCACAATTAAGCACTCAACAGTCGAACCTTAAAAGTTAATTCCATAAGCTTGCTTGAAAATCAAATCTCCACCACTTTAATATGAGATGATACACAAATCAAAAGGTCTTTGACAGGGTTGTAATGGGGCTTGGGTTAAAGGTGTGGATAAAGGCTAAATTAGAAGGTTAAAAATCGAGATTGAATTGACAAATTACCTAACTAGCAAAATGAACTAATAATTTGAAAAATTGAAAACTAATAATTCTAATAATATGAGCTTCTTCTTCAAGGTGTTGAAATTAAATGTATAGGCTCATTTAATCATGATACTAATACTTTGAATATACTTCGTGTTATTTTTTATTTTTTTTAAGAACAAATCAACTAAATACATGATATAAGAAAGAACTTTATCAACTGAAACAATATAATTGAGCAACTTATTAAATCACGTCTCGATAGAAGGGTAGTCAAAGGAATGGTGATAACAAATACGAGTGGGGTTTTGTGTTAATATTAGCGGGTAAATCAATAAAAGGGTTGTTAGGATCAACGGGTTCACTAAGGGTTAATTATGAAGCTAGCCTTTTTAGTGGAGTGAGTGGGTTAAAACCTAGGTGCCTTTATCATCTCAGTATATCAAATCAAAAATGTGGTCTTGATATGTATAAACGAGGCAAGTTCTAGAATAACAATTCAGTGTTGACACACTCATAATCAATAAAGTGAGCATGAAAAAGAATATATGCTTTGTAAGGCTCAAAGTCTCACAAAAATGATGAGTATTTGATATCAATCCCTGTAAATTTCAAACTTCAAGGTAATATTCAAATTCAGTTCAACAACCTAAAAATTTTTTAATTATTGAAAAATAGACTTATCATGCTTGATTCTCTAGTATCTTAAAGTTTAAATCATCAATATAATTAGCTATGAGTTAATCTAAGACATATCAATAAAAATCATGAATCATCAGAAATTTCATCCTAATTAATAATATGAGAAAATTACTTAGGAACAAGACTAAATTCAGGGATTTGAGAATAATGAAAAAAGTTAGGTACTTTTACCCCCCACACTTAAGATGTACATTGCCCTCAATGTACAAAGATAGATAAATAATCATGTAATAATGAAATCCAAAGAGAAGGGGAGAAGTAACACTTCCTAAATTTTTGGATGACTCGGGAGTTGGCAGTGGTCGTGGTAAAAGATGAGTTGGAGGAGCGGTGGTGGTGTTTTCTATGGTCTTGGTGGGGTGGTTACCGACAATCTCTATGCTAGATGAAGAAATTGGGGAGCCTGCAAAGATATAGCCTGGAAATCTAAAGAAACATTGAAAATATACTAATAATATAATTATAGACAAAGAAAATAAAGAGAAGGAGACTAAGAAGAAAACTGAAATTAAAAGAAAAGACCAATGGATTGAATAGTCCTTATTGATAGATGGTTCACGAAGTGGGTGGGACTTCTAAGGCTGCGGAGGTACTGGCGGCGGTGGAAGTGGTGTGATACCCAAGCAGCCTTTAGAACCTAAAACCAAGAATCTAGAATAAAATAAACTAAATTAAGCATAATAGAAGTATAGACAAGGAAACTAAAGGAGAAGATAAAAGAAAAATAGAAATTAAATGGTCTCAAAGACCCGTGGCTTGTTGGAGGGTTGAAGCGGCCGACATGAACTTATGTAGATCGGTCTCCCACATGGAGACTGTTTTTGAATCCTTCTGCTTCTTTGACATCATTGTCGTAGAGTAGGGGCTTTGTTGGGAGAAGAATGGTGGGGATGAAAGGTAATGAGAAAGGGGTGAAAAGAGGAAGGGGTGGGGTTGGTGTTAAAATAGCGGCTCAATTTTGGTACGTTCCCACGCCCGTGGTCCGAGGGCGTGTCATTTCACACGGCTGCCTCGCACGATCATGTGTCTAGATGTATTGATTCTCCATGACCATTTTTCAGCAAGCCACGCCCATTGGTGAAAAGTTAGAATGTTGGCACGGTTCGGTAGCACGGGCGTGTCCAGCCCGTGTTTGGCAAGTCAGTTTCATCCACGACCGTGTCGCACGGCCGTGGCACTTTATCGGTGCCCATGGAGGAGTTGTTGGGTCCGTGATTTCAAAAATTAGTTGGGATTTGATTTGTACCACCTCTGCTCATGTTTGTACAGAGATTCTGTACTTCCACACGGTCATAGCCACAGCCGTTTGTAAGACCGTGTGGCCTGGAATTTTGCACCTTTGGTTAGTTTACACTAGGTGTTTAGAAAGGGGAGAAGAAAAGAAAATAAATTGAACGTAAAATGTGAAAATAAATTGTGTTAGTGCTCGGGTTGCCTCCCGAGAAGCGCTCGTTTATAGTCTTAAGCTAGACTTTCCTCTAAATTACGTATTCATGGTGGTTTAAAAGTTTGAACATCTTCCCTCCTACTATCAGTTTTATTTTTATGATAAAGTTTAAGTCGAGAAGCATTTATCTTAAAAGTGCCAAATATAGGATTAGTTACCTCAACTATTTCGTATGGGAAGATATTTCGTACCTCAAGAGGGATATCTGCATTTGAATTTAGGTTTGTTGTTGTGATGCGAGGATCTACTTTATCTAACGTACCTGATCTCCTATTTTGAAGTGATTCGATGTCCCTACGAGCTCTTCTGGGAATTCTTTCGGTTTTACTTCGTATGGTTCCGATTCTTCTTTAAAGTGTGTTTTCCACTAGTCTGGCTCGTCGACCTTAAGGCTGCGTTCCTTACATATTTCTTCTTTGTTGGGATGAGGTTTATGATCTGGTTCAGGTTTATAGCTTTGTGTTTTTTCCTGTGGTGAAATTTGAACAGAGTTGTTATCAACTAAATTTACTTTCTCACCTTCATTATTCGATGTCTTGGCCGAATCGAGAGCTTTTAATCTGATCGATTCATCACCTATACTGAGTATGAGCTCTCCTGCACCAACATCTATTTTAGTTTTGGAAATTGCTAAAAAGGGTCTTCCTAAAATTAAAGGAATTGAATTATAACACCCCAAACCCAGCCCAAACACCACGGCCGAATTTGAAATGTAACTGGGAAATGTGTTGAGAAAATTTGGGTTTTAAAAGTGAAGAAAATGAATTTGAAGTTCTAAAATTAAACTCTATTTAAAAAAAATAAAACGTTTGAGTTGCACAAGTTCAAATCATTATTCATTTATACAAAAATTTTGGGAACCCGAAAGGTTTATAAGTAATCTATATTTTGAAAACTTCATTTAAATTCGAGTGTTGCAGATATTTAGAGTTTCTTTATAAATCAACCATTTGATAGCGGATCCAACTTAAAACTTAAAAATCCAAACTATTTAAAACGGCCTTATTACAATAAAATACCCCAAAAAGTAATTAAAAGTTTATAAAGTACTTTAAAAGTAAAAACGGCTTCTGCATGGCCACCTTGTCTCCTCCCCAGCCCGGTCCAAAGTATCACGTATTACCTGCATCGTTTGAAAAATAGGGTGAGTAGTTTTGACTCAGTGTGCAATTAAACCACATGTTTCCACAAATGGGCCTAGCCCCAAAACCACATCGAATCAATAGACCACATATTATCATGCATTATGTTAACCCACCTCAACCTAGCATCCATCCACTACACACCACCCGTACATCCAACCACTACACACCTGGGGATTACTAAATCGACCCTCCATCCACTACACACCTCTTTGGCAGTCAAGCTGCTCAAAGTCCACTGAGTGGTCTAGCCACTGATCCACGTGATTAAAATAAAAAATATCCACGATGTGGCTCGAGGCCATCATCAATCCACGTACGTAAATGTACACACTTCCCCTTTATCAATATATATCCCGAACCACATGCACATGCAGCATAATATGATGGAATGGTAACATAACATAAGATCATACCCGATATGCATATATGACATGCTTACATAGATCCACAATTACTAACCACATCCATAACATAGGTAGTATACTAACCTGGTTACTGGATTACCCAACATGAGTAATAACACCACCACAACCACTATTTCGGCTATCGCACATAATACATATATTTAATTTAAAGCAGATAAATAAACAGTGTGTTAATTACACACCGGATAACTTGCAATACCACGCCCCCTATGTCGACACTGTCACTAATCGATAATACCGCTATTTGCCTATGATCTTGTTTCGAGGCTAGCCCACACCCCGGTGGCCAATCCCGAACCGCTGAAACTGACCTTTTCTTGAACTTAGGAGTCGGGACTACGTGTCCAACCCCTTTCTCTCCTTGACTGGTACTCGCATCCATCGAATAATAACTTAATCAGAAGACCCGGGTTAAAACGTTAAATCAGATCTAATGAGACTAAATAACATCTTAATCGAATATCCTTACCAAAGTCGACCAAAACCCGATGGCTATGCGCTTGCACCTTGAGATTGTCTAAACCCCTACATGCATCAATGTTAGATTTGGCCTAACATTTATTGCCCAAACAAAATGGCCTTTGGCTGAACCAAAACCTGCTTACCTTGCTTGATCAAATCCCGAAAATCTCCTTAATTCCACTAACGCTGGCTCCAAACAAAAGAAACACCACGTTAAGGCCCCAAACAAGATTCGAAACATCCCAGAACCAAGGTTAGCTTTTGGTTTCCACAACCAAAGAAAGAAAGGAGGAAGATTTTAAAGAATAACGAACCCTTACCACCACTACTAACCCGATTGAGAAGATTTATAGGAGACAAACGATGACACCCCCTCTACAGGCTCTGACAGATTCGGCCTAGTGATAAAACTAGAGGAATAACGCACTAGAAGAAAAAGGAAAAGGGGTATGGATGAAATAGAGAAAAGAAATGGTGAATGAGAGATTCGACCAAGGTATAGGAGAGTTATTCGGCTTTTATCAAGAAGCGAGTTTAAGGCAACAAATATGAAAAGAGAAGAGAGAAGGTGAGAGGGTTATGGTTTGACTTTAGAGGAGAAGAGAGAAAAAGAGACAAGAGATGATGCACAAAAATGCCCAAATGCTCCCTTGTACTTTCGACTTCTATCACAAGAAAAGAAAGCAAAAGAAAGAGTTTTGACTCACACTTTCGGCAAAGAGAAAAAATATGCAAAAAGATGTATACCCCCTCCACAAAAACACCTAAGTTCGGCCCCTAGCTCCCCTCACATGACCGAAATATGTCCCCCTCCAAAGTCCCACATTCGGCCACCACTTCTCCCCTCTCTCAAATCCCTACTCTTCCTCCTAACCTCACTCCTATTCACCTATTCAAATGAGTTTGACTCATTCAAACTCCACAAACACCTCTCTACCACCTATTCAAAAAGTTTGACCCATTCCAACTTCCACCTTTCAAGTGCCCATATCGAATCCACTACCTCCCTCTCTTGACGCAAAATGCACCCCAAAATGCACCTCATGCAGCTCGAACCTCTTCTCCCTTGCAACTCTATTTTGATGCAAACTCCCCTCTTACACCTTGGTGTCACCTTGCCACTCCACCACTCCACTTGTTGTGTCCATTCCTACCACTTTAGATCCCTTAAGACCTAGCTCCCCTAGCTCTCCCTAAAGACCTTGAACCATAAATTTTCACTAAGGCTCCTACCTAACCCCAAGGTTTCCCGAAGCCCCCAAACACACCCAAACAGCATACAGAGCATACTAACACACAAATATGAGTTAAAATGCAAGACCCCTAAATCCCAGATGTTACAGTTCTACCCCACTTAAAGAAATTTTGACCTCGAAATTACCTGGTCAAAATAAGTGAGGGTTTTGCTGTCTCATCATCTCCTTTGGTTCCCACGACGCTTCTTCTAAACTATGATTCCGCCACAGTACCTTGACTAGAGGAATTGATTTCCTCCGCAGAACCTTCACATCTCGCTCCAAAATCTGAATTGGCTCCTCTTCATAGGACAAATCTGGCTTCAACTCAACTTTCTCAACTGGCACCACGTGAGACGGATCCGAATGGTAACGCCTTAGCATCGACACGTGGAACACGTCATGCATTTGCTTCAATTTTGAAGGCAACTCCAATTGATACGCTACTGGTCCAACTCACTTCAAAACCCGATAAGGTCCTATAAACCTAGGACTTAGGTTACCCTTACGTCTGAATCTTATCATGTTCTTCCACAGTGAAATTTTTAGAAACACCCGATCACCCACTGCAAACTCTATCTCTTTCCGCTTAAGATCCGCATACGACTTCTGTCTGTCAAATGCCTCCTTCAACCGGTCTTGAAATACCTTAACCTTCTCCTCTGATTATGCCACTATCTCATGACCCAAAACATGACATTCTCCTAACTCTATCCAACAAGTAAGAGTTCGACACTTTCACCCATACAGTGATTCATACGGTACCATCCGAATACTAGGTTGATAACTGTTGTTGTACGCGAACTCTGCTAAGGGCAAGAATTCCTCCCAACTACCTCTGAAGTCGATAACACATCCCCTCAACATATCTTCTAATACCTGAATTACCCTTTCAGACTGGCCGTCCGTCTGCAGATGAAATGCCGTGCTAAAGTCCAACTTGGTGCCCAATGCCTGATGCAGCGCCCTCCAAAATCGCGACGTAAACCTAGGGTCCCTATCTGATATAATCGATACTGGCACCCCATGCAGTCTCACAATTTCTGCCACATACAACT
Organism: Gossypium rotundifolium; assembly: GCA_025506655.1. Lineage (NCBI taxonomy): Eukaryota > Viridiplantae > Streptophyta > Magnoliopsida > Malvales > Malvaceae > Gossypium > Gossypium rotundifolium. Next base: position 113,760,603 of record CP106729.1, read on the forward strand.
TTGCCAACCTCTGAAGAGAATAATCGATATGAATAGGTATGAAATGAGCGAATTTTGTCAACCGATCCACAATTACCCATACCGTGTCTTTCTTAGTAGGCATAAGAGGAAGCCCATTAACGAAATCCATTGTGATTCTCTCCCACTTCCACTGCAGAATCTTCACTGGTTGCAGCAACCCCGAAGGCACTTGATGTTCAGCTTTGACCTGCTGACATGTCAAGCACTTCCCCATAAATTCTGTAACCTCCATCTTCAATCCAGGCCACAAAAATTGATCCCGTAGATCCCTATACAACTTACTCCCTCCAGGATGCATAGCGTAAGGGCTACTATACGATTCTCGAAGAATCTTCTGCCTCAACTCCCTATCCTTCGGCATACAAACTCTACCACAAAAACACAACACTCTGTCGCTGTTTACACTGTAGTCTTATAATCCCTTATTCTGTACTTGCAGAAGTCGAGCACTCGAAACTCATCCACCAACTGTTTCTCTTTTACCTGACTTAACCATGTCGGCTTCACCTGTAGCTCCGCTAACAAACTCCTGATGCTACCTTCTGACTTAGGGCATCTGCCACCACATTTGCTTTCCCTGGGTGATATTCAATTGAGTAGTCGTAATCCTTCAACAACCTCACCCACCTTCGCTATCTCAAGTTCAGCTCTTTCTGAGTTAGTAGATACTTTAAACTCTTATGATCCGTGTAGATCGTTGACTTTTCTCTAGCTGTAGTCCAGGTCATCCATGATCCTCTCGACTGCCTCTAACCAGTACTCGCCACATTCAGAGCTATTCTAGAAATACCTCGAAACACTTCAGCTCTATTAGCTCGAAGCCTCTTAGGAATGGACTTCCGTGTTGCTATCCCTGCACTCGCCCCAGCCACTCGTTCTAGCATACGCAGTATTGCCTGAGACACTGCAATGTCTCCCCCTATCTGACCCTAAAACTCTGCCTCTACAGCTGGCGATAGTGGTGCCTCATTTCCTAACCCCTGACCAGACCGTGTTGGTTTCGATACAGCCATCTTGCCTCTACCATGCCCTCACGTATTACGACCACGTCCCCTAGAACTCATGTTTATGGTCACGTTTTAGTCTGATTTAAAGAAATTTTTATGCATCAGTATTCCATTTCACTTATTAGTCACGAACAATTTTATGAAAAGTGATTTCGATAGTGGTTCTTTCGAATTTGGACCTATCTATAGTTTCAGTTTCAAGCTTATCTCCTAATTCGAGAAACCACATACACTCATCAATCATCACACAATTAGCATCCACAAATTCACATTCATCACAGCAGGGCATTTTCGTCATTTCCTTACCTAGGGGTATTTTGGTCATTTTCCAAAACCAGGGTAATTTTTACGAATCAGGGGTATTTGGGAATTTAGAAAAACTAGGGTTTACCTTAGGATTTTACAAAATAGGGTGGCTAGTCCCTTTTTGGGTTTTAATTATAAGGTTTAGCCTGTCAACAAATCCTCATGGTTAGAGTGAATAGTCGCTACGCACCAGGTAGGATTCCAGCGAAGAGGAGGTGAGTCACTAGGACTGCTTAAATACCAAACGCCCCCTGAATCCCATCCTAGACATGCATACACCTGTTGCCACACCCTAACTCGACGACTGGTTCACAAGTTTGTTTGCTCGGTTTAAGTCTTATGATTTTTTTTAAGAAGTTGTTCAACTAAGCCTATAGTCCATCACAGTCTAATTAAAATAGTCTACATCCCATGAAACCCATCAAGCCCACTCATATATACCACACAAAGATTTGGAATACTTACCTGGCAGACTTAGGCCAGAGACGCAGGTGCCATGCTTCCACAAAGCCATTTCCCGAAAAAAAACCAATTACAAAGTTTGAAAATGTTGTGGGCCTCAAAACCCCCAAAGGTCAAGTTTAGATTCGGGCTCTGATACCAAATTATAACACCATAAACCTGGCCCAAACACCACGGTCGAATTTGAAATGTTACTAGGAAAAGTGTTGAGAAAATTTGGGTTTTAAAGGTAAAGAAAATGAATTTGGATTTCTAAGATTAAACTCTATTTAAAAAAAATAAAATGTTTGAGTTGCACAAGTTCAAATCATTATTCATTTATACAAAAATTTTGGGAACCCGAAAGGTTTATAAGTAATCTATATTTTGAAAACTTCATTTAAATTCGAGTGTTGCAGATATTTAGAGTTTCTTTATAAATAAACCATTTGATAGCGGATCCAACTTAAAACTTAAAAATCCAAAGTATTTAAAACGTCCTTATTACAATAAAATACCCCAAAACGTAATTAAAAGTTTATAAGGTACTTTAAAAGTAAAAATGGCTTCTGCATGGCCACCTTGTCTCTTCCCCAGCCCGGTCCAAAGTATCACGTATTACCTGCATGGTTTGAAAAATGGGGTGAGTCATTTTGACTCAGTGTGCAATTAAACCACATGTTTCCACAAATGGGCCTAGCCCCAAAACCACATCAAATTAATATACCACATATTATCATGCATTATGTTAACCCACCTCAACCTAGCATCCATCTGCCACATGCCGGGGGATTACTAAATCGACCCTCCATCCGCTATACACCTCTTTGGCAGTTAGGCTGCTCAAAGTCCACTTAGTGGTCTAGCCACTGATCCACGTGATTAAAATCACAAATATCCACGATGTGGCTCGAGGCCATCATCAATCCACGTACATAAATGTACACACTTCCCCTTTATCAATATATATCCCGAACCCCATGCACATGCAGCATAATATGATGGAATGGTAACATAACATATGATCATACCCGATATGCATATATGACATGCTTACATAGATCCACAATTACTAACCACATCCATAACATAGGTAGTATACTAACCTGGTTACTGGATTACCCAACATGAGTAATAACACCACCACAACCACTGTTTCGGCTATCGCACACAACACATATATTTAATTTAAAATAGATAAATAAACAGTGTGATAATTACATACCTGATAACTCGCAATACCATGCCCTCTATGTTGACACTGTCACTAATCAATACTACCGCTATTTGCCTACAATCTTGTTCTGGCGCTGGCCCATACCCCGGTGGCCAATCCCGAACCGCTGAAACTAACCGTTTCTTGAACTTAGGAGTCGAGACTACGTGTCCAACCCCTTTCTCTCCTTGACTAGTACTAGCATCGAGACTAACGAGACTAAATAAGATCTTAATCGAATATCCTTACCAAAGTCAACCAAAACCCGAAGGCTATGCGCTTGCACCTTGAGATTGTCGAAATCCCTACATGCATCAATGTTAGATTTGGCCTAACATTTATTGCCCAAACAAAATGGCCTTTGGCCGAACCAAAATCTGCTTACCTTGCTTGATCAAATCCCGAAAAGCTCCTTAATACCCCTAACGCCAGCTCCAAACAAAAGAAACACTACGTTAAGGCCCCTAACAAGAGTCGGCCACATCCCAGAACCAAGGTTATCTTTTGGTTTCCACAACCAAAGAAAGAAAGGAGGAAGATTTTAAAGAATAACGAACCCTTACCACCACTACTAACCCAAATGAGAAGATTTATAGGAGACGAATGATGACATCCCCTCTACAGGCTCGGACAGATTCAGCCTAGTGATGAAACTAGAGGAATAACGCACTAGAAGAAAAAGGAAAAGGGGTATGGATGAAATAGAGAAAAGAAATGGTGAATGGGAGATTCAGCCAAGGTATAGGGTGGCTATTCGGCTTTTATCAAGAAGTGAGTTTAAGGCCACAAATATGAAATGTGAAGAGAGAAGGTGAGAGGGATATGGTTCGACTTTAGAGAGAAGAGAGAAAAAGAGAGAAGAGATGATGCACAAAAACTCCCAAATGCTCCCTTGTACTTTTGGCTTTTGTCACAAGAAAAGAAAGCAAAACAAAGAGTTTTGACTCACACTTTTGGCAAAGAGAAAAAATATGCAAAAAGATGAATACCCCCTCCACAAGAGCACTTAAATTCGGCCCCTAGCTCCCCTCACATGACTGAAATATGTCCCTCTCCAAAGTCCCACATTCGACCACCACTTATCCCCTCTCTCAAATCCCTACTCTTACTCCTAACTTCACTCCCATTCACCCATTCAAATGAGTTTGACTCATTCAAACTCCACAAAAAGCTCTCCACCACCTATTCAAAAAGTTTGACCCATTCCAACTTCCACCATTCAAGTGCCCATGCCGAATCCACTACCTCCCTGTCTTGACGCAAAATGCACCCCAAAATGCACCTCATGCAGCTCGAACTTCTTCTCCTTTGCAACTCCCTTTTGACTCAAACTCCCCCCCTTTACACCTTGGCGTCACCTTGCCACTCCACCACTCCACTTGTTGTGTCCATTCCCACCACTTTAGATCCCTTAAGACCTAGCTCCCCTATCTCCCCCCTAAAAACCTTGAACCATAAATTTTCACTAAGGCTCCTACCTAACCCAAAGGTTTCCCGAAGCCCCCAAACAGCATACAGAGCATACTAACACACAAATATGAGTTAAAATGTGAGACCCCTAAATCCCAGATGTTAGAGTTCTACCCCCTTAAAGAAATTTTGACCTCAAAATTACCTGGTCAAAATATGTGAGGGTATTGCTGTCTCATCGTCTCCTCCGGCTCCCACGACGCTTCTTCTGAACTATGATTCTGCCATAGTACCTTGAATTGAGGAATTGATTTCCTCTGCAGAACCTTCACATCTCGCTCTAATATCTGAATTGGCTCCTCTTCATAGGACAAATCTGGCTTCAACTCAACATTTTCAACTGGTACTACGTGAGATAGATTCGAACGGTAACGTCTTAGCATCGATACGTGGAACACATCATGCATTTGCTTCAACTCTGAAGGCAACTCCAACTGATACGGTTCTGGTCCAACTCACTTCAAAGCCCATAAGGTCCTATAAACCTGGGACTCAGCTTACCCTTACGTCCGAATCTCATCACCTTCCACGGTGAAACTTTCAGAAACACCTGATCACTCACTGTAAACTCTATCTCTTTTCGCTTAAGATCTGCATACGACTTCTGTCTGTCAGATGCCTCCTTCAACCGATCTCAAATTACCTTAACCTTCTCCTCTGATTCTGCCACTATCTCCGACCCAAAACATGATATTCTCCTAACTCTGTCCAACAAGTAGGAGTCTGACACTTTCACCCATACAGTGCTTCATACGGCGCCATCCGAATACTAGCTTGATAACTGTTGTTGTACGCGAACTCTACTAAGGGCAAGAATTCCTCCCAACTACCTCTAAAGTCGATAACACATCCCCTCAACATATCTTCTAATACTTGAATTACCCTTTCAGACTGGCCATCCATCTACGGATGAAATACCGTGCTAAAGTCCAACTTGGTGCCCAATACCTGATGCAGCGCCCTTCAAAATCGTTACTTAAACCTAGGGTCCCTATCTGATATAACCGATACTGGCACCCCATGCAGTCTCACAATTTTCATCACATACAACTTTGCCAACCTCTGAAGAGAATAATCGATACAAATATGTATGAAATGAGCAGATTTTATCAACCGATCCACAATCACCCATACCGTGTCTTTCTTAGTAGGCGTAAGAGGAAGCCCACTAACAAAATCCATCGTGATTCTCTCCCACTTCCACTGCAGAATCTTCACTGGTTGCAGCAACCCTGAAGGCACTTGATGTTTAGCTTTGACCTGCTCACATGTCAAGCACTTCCCCACTAATTTTGTAACCTTCGTTTCAATCCAGGCCACCAAAACTGATCCCGTAGATCCCTATACAACTTACTCCCTCTAGGATGCATAACGTAACGGCTACTATGCGATTCCCGAAGAATCTTCTGCCTCAACTCCCTATCCTTCGGCATGCAAACCCTACCACGGAAACACAACACTCCGTCGCTGTTTACACTGTAGTCCACTAATCCCCCATTCTGTACTTGCAGAAGTCGAGCACTCAGAACCTCATCCACCAGCTGTTTCTCTTTTACCTGACTTAAACATGTCGGCTTCACTTGCAGCTCCACTAACAAACTCCCGTCATCATAAAGACTAAGATGCGCGGACATCCCTCTCAGATATGATGCTACCTTTCGACTTAGGGCATCTGCCACCACATTCGCTTTCCCCGAGTGATATTAAATTGAGCAGTCGTAATCCTTCAACAACTCCACCCACCTTCGCTGTCTCAAGTTCAGCTCTTTATGAGTCAATAGAAACTTTAAACTATTATGATCCGTGTAGATCATTGGCTTCTCTCTAGCTGTGCAGTCCAGGTCATCCATGATCCTCTCGACTACCTCTAACCAGTACTCCACCACATTCGGAGCTACTCTAGAAATGCCTCGAAACACTTCAGCTCTATTAGCTCGAAGTCTCTCAGGAATGAACTTCCAAGTTGCTGTCCCTACACATACCCCAGCCACTCGTTCTAGCATACACAGCATTACCTGAGACACTGCATTGTCTTCCCCTGTCTGACCCTGAAACTCTGCCTCTACAGCTGGCGGTAGTGGTCCCTCATTTCTTGACCCCTGACCAGACCGTGCTAGTTCCAATACAGCCATCTTGCCTCTACCACGCCCTCGCGTATTACGACCACGTCCTGGAACTCATGTCTATCGTCGTATTTTAGTCTGATTTAAAGAAATTTTTATGCAACAGCATTCCATTTCACTTATTAGTCACAAACAATTTTATGAAAAGTGATTTCGATAGTGGTTCTTTCGAATTTGGACCTATCTATAGTTTTAGTTTCAGGCTTATCTCCTAATTTGAGAAACCACATACACTCATCAATCATCACACAATTAGCATCCACGAATTCACATTCATTACAGAGGGGCATTTTCATCATTTTCCTACCCAGGGGTATTTTGGTCATTTTCCAAAACCATGGTAATTTTTACTAATCAGGGGTAATTTGGGAATTTAAAAAAACTAGGGTTTACCTTAGGATTTTACAAAACAGGGTGGCTAGTCCCTTTTTGGGTTTTAATTATAAGGTTTAGCCTATCAACAAATCTTCATGGTTAGAGTGAACAGTCGCTACGCACCATGTAGGATTCCAGCGAAGAGGAGGTGAGTCACTAGGACTACTTAAATACCAAGCTCCCCTTGAATCCCATCCTAGACATGCGTACACCTGTTGCCACACCCTAACTCGGCAACTGATTCACAGGTTTGTTTGATCGGTTTAAGTCTTATGATTTTTTTTAAGAAGTTGTTCAACTAAGCCTATAGTCCATCACAGTCTAATTAAAATAGTTTAAATCCCATGGAACCCATCAAGCCCACTCATATATACCACACAAAGATTTGGGATACTTACCTGGCGGACTTGGGCCGGAGATGTAGGTGCCATGCTTCCACAAAGCCATTTCCAAAAAAAAAAAACCAATTTTGAAGTCTGAGTGTTGCAGATATTTAGAGTTTCTTTATAAATCAACCATTTGATAGTGGATCCAACTTAAAACTTAAAAATCCAAAGTATTTAAAACGGCCTTATTACAATAAAATACCCTAAAAAGTAATTTAAAGTTTATGAAGCACTTCAAAAGTAAAAACGCCTTCTTCATGGCCACCTTGTCTCCTCCCCGGCCCTGTCCAAAGCATCATGTATTACCTACATTGTTTGAAAAACGGGGTGAGTCGTTTTGACTCAGTGTGCAATTAAACCACATGTTTCCACAAATGGGCCTAGCCCCAAAACCACATCAAATCAATATACCACATATTATCATGCATTATGTTAACCCACCTCAACCTAGCATCTATCCGCTACACTCCACTCGCACATCCAACCACCACACACCGAGGGATTACTAAATTGACCCTCCATCCGCTACACACCTCTATGGCAGTCAAGCTACTCAAAGACCACTTAGTGGTCTAGCCACTGATCCACGTGATTAAAATCACAAATATCCACGATGTGGCTCGAAGCCATCATCAATCCACATACATAAATATACACACTTCCCCTTATCAATATATATCCCGAACCCCATGCACATGCAGCATAATATGATGGAATGGTAACATAGCATATGATCATACCCGATATGCATATATGACGTGCTTACATAGATCCACAATTACTAACTACATCCATAACATAGGTAGTATACTAACTTGGTTACTAGATTACCCAACATGAGTAATAACACCACCACAACCACTATTTCGGCTATCACACACAATACATATATTTAATTTAAAGCAGATAAATAAACACTGTGTTAATTACATACCTGATAACTCGCAATACCACGCCCTCTATGTCAACACTGTCACTAATGGATACTACCGCTATTTGCCTACGATCTTGTTCCAACGCTGGCCCACACCTCGGTGGCCAATCTCGAACCGCTAAAACTGACCATTTCTTGAACTTAGGAGTCGGGACTACGTGTCCAACCCCTTTCTCTCCTTGATTGGTACTCGCATCCATCGAATAATAACTTAATCAGAAGACCAGGGTTAAAACGTTAAATCAGATCTAATGAGACTAAATAAGATCTTAATCGAATATCCTTACCCAAGTCGACCAAAACCCGAAGGCTATGCGCTTGCACCTTGAGATTATCGAAACCCCTACATGCATCAATGTTAGATTCGGCCTAACATTTATTACCCAATCAAAATGGCCTTTGGCCGAAACAAAACATGCTTACCTTGCTTGATCAAATCCCGAAAGGCTCCTTAATTCCACTAACACTGGCTCCAAACAAAAGAAACACCACGTTAAGGCCCCTAACAAGATTCGGCCACATCCCAAAACAAAGGTTAGCTTTTGGTTTCCACAACCAAAGAAAGAAAGGAGGATGATTTTAAAGAATAACGAACCCTTTCCACAACTACTAACCCGATTGAGAAGATTTATAGGAGACAAGCGATGACACCCCCTCTACAGGCTCTGACAGATTCGGCCTAGTGATAAAACTAGAGGAATAATGCACTAGAAGAAAAAGGAAAAGGGGTATGAACGAAATAGAGAAAAGAAATGGTGAATGGGAGATTCGACCAAGGTATAGGAGGGTTATTCGGCTTTTATCAAGAAATGAGTTTAAGGCCACAAATATGAAAAGAGAAGAGAGAATGTGAGAGGGATATGGTTGGGCTTTAGAGGAGAAGAGAGAAAAAGAGAGAAGAGATGATGCACAGAAATACCCAAATGCTCCCTTGTACTTTCTGCTTTTGTCACAAGAAAAGAAAGCAAAAGAAAGAGTTTTGACTCACACTTTCGGCAAAGAGAAAAAATATGCAAAAAGATGAATACCCCCTCCACAAGAACGCCTAAATTCGGCCCCTAGCTCCCCTCATATGACCGAAATATGTCCCCCTCCAAAGTCCCACATTAGGCCACCACTTTTCTCCTCTCCCAAATCCCTACTCTTCCACCTAACCTCACTCACATTCACCCATTCAAATGAGTTTGGCTCATTCAAACTCCACAAATAGCTCTCCACCACCTATTCAAAAAGTTTGACCCATTCCAACTTCCACCTTTCAAGTGCCCATGCTCGAATCCACTACCTCCCTCTCTTGATGCAAAATGCACCCCAAAATGCACCTCATGCAGCTCGAACCTCTTCTCCCTTGCAACTCCCTTTTGACGCAAACTCCCCCTTACACCTTGGCGTCACCTTGCCACTTCACCGCTCCACTTGTTGTGTCTATTCCCACCACTTTAGATCCCTTAAGACCTAGCTCCCCTAGCTCCCCCTAAAGACCTTGAACCATAAATTTTCACTAAGGCTCATACCTAACCCCAAGGTTTCCCAAAGCCCCCAAACACACCCAAACAACATACAGAGCATACTAACACACAAATATGAGTTAAAATGCGAGACCCCTAAATCCCGGATGTTACATGAATTGTCCTCATCCACGTCTAAGATAACAAAATCTATTGGGAAAACAAATTTATCAATTTTTACAAGAACATTTTCGATAATACCTCTCAGAATTCTAACAGTTTTATTAGCTAATTGTATACTCATCCTAGTTTGTTTAGGTTTCCCTAGACCTCGCTGTTTAAACAATTTATAAGGCATGACATTTATACTTGCCCCTAAATCAGCTAATGCATTATCAACTGTTAAACTACCAATTAAACATGTATTTGTAAAACTCCCTGGATCTTTTAGCTTTCGTGGTAGTTTATTTTGTAACATTGCTGAGTATACTGTGTTCAATTCCACATGTGGTTCCTTGTCTAACTTATGCTTGTTTTCCAGGAGTTGTTTTAAAAATTTTCTCAAATCTGGCATCTAAAAAAGAGCTTCAAGAAGTGGTAAGTTAATATGTAATTTCTTTAAAAGTTTAAGAAACTTACCGAACTGTTCCTCTGTATCATCTCTATTTATTGCTTCGGGGTAAGGTATACGGGGTTGGTACTCTTTGATTACCAGTTTTGGCTTTTCTTGTGTTGCCTCGATTTTACCTTCTTCTTCCTTATTTTCTCTTATTGAGATGGGTTCATCTAACCCTATATTTTCTTGAGCTGTTATGGCTTGGATTTTCTCCTTTGGGTTAATCTCAGTGTTGCTTGGTAGACGCCCTTGCGGTCGTTCGGACATTAATTTTGCAAGTTATCTAACTGACTTTGTAACTTCTCCGACTGACTTAGTAAGTTCACCAACTTGGTTCTTGATTCCTTCCATTTATGATTGTTAGTTTTTAAGTGTTTCCTCAGTGTCTTGGAGACGATTTTCTATGTCTGCCATGAATTTTGTCAACATCTTTTCGAGATTCGGCTTCTTTTCCTATGGATAAGACTGATTTTGGAAATTTTGAGGAGGTTGTTGTCTTTGAGTTCCTTGATTTTCTTGACCTCCCTACAAAAAATTTGCATGGTTCTTCCAACCTGGATTATATGTATTATTATAAGGGTTATTGTTAGATCTGAAATTGTTACCTATATAGTTCATCTGTTCACTTTTTGTGCTCGGTTGGTAGGGTGGGTACTCAGTTTTTGCCATAGTTCCACTTACGTCGCACTGCATTACTGGATGTTCCTGCGAAGAACACAAACTATCAAGTTTTTTATTCATCATCTCTACTTGCATTGATAGCATGGTTACTGCGTCGAGGCTAAAAACTCTGGCCTATTTTTTTGGTTTTGTTCTTGTAACCTGCCACTGATAGTTATTCAGTGACATCTCTTCAATGAATTCGTAGGCTGGTTCAGGAGTTTTGTTACTCAGATTTCCACCGGTGGCTAAATCAATTAGTTGCCTCGTTGAGGGATTTACACCACTGTAAAAAGTTTGGACTTGTAGCCACCAAGGTAATTCGTGGTGTGGACACCTTCTCAAGAGATTCTTATATCTCCCCCATGCATCGTATAATGTCTCTAAATCCATCTGCATAAAAGAAGAGATATCATTCTGTAATTTGGACGTTTTGGCCGGTGGGAAATATTTTAATAAAAATTGTTTGGTCATTTGATCCCATGTAGTGATTGACCCTCGTGGTAATGAGTTCAACCACTGTTTGGCTTTATTCCTTAATGAAAAGAGAAATAACCGAAGCCGTATGGCATCATCAGAAACGCCATTTATTTTGAAGGTATCACAGAACTCTAAAAAATTAGCTATATGAGTATTCGGGTCTTCGTCCTACAAACCATCAAATTGAACAAATTGTTGAATCATTTGTATAGTGTTAGGCTTTAATTTAAAATTATTAGCAGATATAGTAGGACTAAAATTATTGGATTCTGCTCCTGTTAAATAATATAATCATATATAGTACGCGGAGCATCTGCCACATCTCGTGGTGGATTATTCTCGTCCATCCCTTCAGTAGGATTGGATTCGCCTTGTTGCTGTTCTTCTTGGTAATTTAAGGCTCGCCTGATTTCTCTGCGATTCCTACTTGCGGTAGCCTCGATATCACTATCGTATGCTAAAGGTCCTGTCGGGTTCCTTCTAGTCATAAACTAGAGGTACCTACTAGGAAAAGAAAGAAATAAAGTTAGCAAAAATAATAAATTGAGAAAAGATATATAAATAAAAAAATACAAATAAAAATAATGCCTAAAGTAATAAAAATAGAGTTTTCTTAATATTTTAGTTCCCCGGCAACGACGCCAAATACTTGATCATCTAGAATTGTCGAGTTTTAAAATTTAGAAATTAACTCTGACAACGACTTAAGGCAATTGCACCTATCAAACAGTAGTATAGTTTAGGCAAGGCCGGATTGTCGAACCCAAAGGAACTAAAAGTACTAATACTCACTTTCTTTCTATTATCTAGCCTAAATATGAAGTGATTGGTTGATTAAATTGAAAACTAACTAATTACTAAACTAAGACACAAAGACAAAAAGAGAATGAATTTGGGGAAATAAATTTTAGAAAAACTCAGTTGATTAAGATGATACCCTTAGGAAGAATCCACCTAAACTTCATTTGTTGTCTAACATTGAACCAGACGATTTATTCACTTAGCTTGATCCGTAAAACTCCCTAATTTATATTAAACCCTCTCTCGAGGTGAATAACGTCTAACCCTAGGTTGATTAATTGAAATCTCTTTCTAACTAAAACCCCTAAAATCACATTAACTCGATCTATGGACTCCCATATTAGGTTTCACCCTAATCTGGAAAAATCTTATCACCCTATCTCTAGGTGCGCGATCAACTCTACTTAATTATGCTAGATCTACTCTCAAGCAGGGATTTTTCCTCCACCACCTAAGCACATCACACTTGAATTAATATCCTGAAAATATCAACACAAGAATTAAGCACACATAATTAATAACAAACTAAATATTTATCATTCAGTTCAGAAAACTATAACAAGATTCATTTAGGTTTCATCCCCTTCAGGTTTCTGAAGGGTTTAGTTCATAATGATAAAAGAAAACATCTCAAGAGAAAAGATAAAACAAAACATAAGAAATCCCTAAAACCCTCTAAAAGAATTGAAGGAGAAATCCGCCGTCTTGAGTAGAATTTTGGCTCCTTGAGATGGATCAATTGGCTATCCTTCGAGTGATTCCTACAAATGTTCAACAAAAGGGCTTCTACCGAACCCCAAACCTCTGAACCTACATAACTAACCGCCAAAAGCCCTGGCAGAAGGCTTTTGCCAAACTCCCCACTTAAGTTGCCCCCTAGGGTGTTTATATAGGCTTTCAGATGCCTTACTTGGCCTCTAAATATCCTAATTCAAGTATAAGTCTTTCTCGAGTGTTTGAATAGGCTTTGGAATGTGTTGCTTTGCCTCAAAGTATCCAAATCGAGTAAAATTCCTCTTGGCCGCGACAGGGACACGGCCATGGCACACTCCGTGTGAATCGATTTCAGGCCGTGGTCAATCCTGTTGATGAGACAGCCCATGTATTTTGGGGTTCAGGCTGTGGTCGACTTTTCTCACAAGGCATAGCTATGTGGCTTGAAGTTCAGGCCATGTTGATTTTTTATTTTGGCCTATTTTCTTCATTTTGAGCCTGTTTCTCGTTCTTTTCGTCCCTAGGTACTTTCCTGAGTATAAAACATGAAAAAAAAAAGGATTAAGAGCATCTTTTTACATAAATTAAGGACTAAATCATCCAAAACATGCTAAATATGGAATTAAAATATATTACTTTTACAGTTTATCACGTAGCATAAGTACGAGTCTAGCTATACATGCCATACGTAAGAATGTTTTTTTTATGATAGTGTGACGACTCCTGATGACTTAAATTATGTTTATACATATAGTAAATGGATCTTGAAAGAGCTGTGGCAGATGATGTAGAAAGTAATGCGCCGGCTCCCGCTAAAGGGACAGTGCCTGATGAGGATGAGAATAGACCCACTACGGTGAGTCAGATAGGAGGAGAAGAGGTTAGAGAAGCCTTTCTCCATATGATGAACACATGGTATATGGAGTTCATTCGTATGAACCTGAATGCACAACCCCCTCCACCTCCTGCCTGTTCCACAACCTATCCCTATAGCCCCTCAAGTAGTAAAGGTGGTAAGAGGAGACAAACCTCCAGTTTATAGGATTAGAAAACATGGGGTAGAAGAATTCCGGGCTAGTAAAGATGATGATCCGAAAAAGGCTGAGTTCTGGATAGAAAATACTATCAGGGTATTTAATGAGTTATCATGCACACCTAAGGAATGCATGAAGTGTGTTTCTCTTTTAAGAGATGACGCCTATCAATGATAAAACACCCTTGTGTCGGTAGTATCAAGGGAAAAGGTCACATGAGAATTTTTCCAAGAAGGGTTCAAGAAAAAGTATATCAGTCAAAGGTTTGTAGACTAGGAAAGGAAGGAATTCCTAGAACTGAAGCAAGGCAAGATGTCAGTGACTGATTATGAGCGAGAGTTTGCTCGAGAATGCGTGCCACTAAAGCCATCATGAGTAAGAGATTTGAAGATGGACTAAATGATGATATCAAGTTGTTCGTTGCTGTCCTTGAATTAAAAGAATTCATGGTGTTAGTGAAGAGGGCTTGTAAGGCCGAAGAGTTAGTAAAAGAGAAGAGAAAATCTAAAATGGAGTTTCGTGACTCAAAAAAGAGACAGTGGAATAAGTCCTTCCACCCCTTTTCTAAGAAGTCAAGAGATTTTTCCACCCAATCGTCAACTTCCACTGGGTTTTCAAAGAAGGATAAGAGTAAGTAGTATTCGGGGAATAAAGCACAGACTACTTCAGTTGCTAGTGTGGGGAATGTTCGACCTGATAGACCTGAATGCCCACAATGTGGTAGATGTCATCTCGGTGAATGTCGAGCGCATGAAAATGCTTATTTCAGATGTGGTTCCAAGGATCACTTTATAAAAGATTGTCCTGAGATGACAAAAGAAGATCAGAACCCGAGATTTGGGAGTATGGTTAGAGGCAGACTGCAGAGGAACCCGAGAAGTGGGGCAAGTGAAAGAGGTAACCCCAGAGAGCAGGCCGCGAGACTCGAGGGTAGAGCGCCTGCAAGGACTTAAGCTATTTGCGCTCGTGAAGAGGCATCTTCCCATGATGTTATTACTGGTACCTTTTCTCTTCATGTTGTTAAAGTTATTACTTTAATAGATCTCAAATCCACACACTTTTATATTTGTATAAAATTAGTATCCGATTTGAGTATGCCTATAGCTTCTACAAAATTTATGATTAAGGTGTCTAATCCTTTAGGCAAGAGTGTGTTAGTTGATGAATTATGTATTGATTGTCCATTAATGATTAGATGTCATTATTTTAAAGAAAATCTTATGTTGTTACCATTTGATGAGTTTGACATTATTCTTGATATGGATTGGTTGACCACCCATGATGTAATAGTTAATTGTGGGAAGAAATACATTGAGATTAGATGTGAGAATGGGGACACTCTTCATATAGAATCAGATGAACATAGTAGATTTTCGGTAATGATTTCTCATATGGTAGCACAAAGATATATAAGAAAAGGGTATGGAGCGTATCTGGCTTTCGTGATGAATGCTAAAGAAACAGTGCTAAAGATTGAGTCAGTACCGATTTTATGTGAGTACGTGGATATTTTTCCTGAGAAATTACTAAGATTACCACCAGTTAGAGAGGTTGAGTTCAATATTGAGCTAGCTCCCAGTATTGTACCGATATCTATTACTCCTTACAGAATGGCTCCAATAGAGTTGAAAGAGCTGAAGATACAGTTGCAAAAGTTGACAGATAAAGGCTTTGCCACGTCGAGTTGTTCTCCCTGGGGTGCTCCAATTTTATTTGTGAAAAAGAAAGATGGCACCATGAGATTGTGCATATATTACCGTTAGCTTAATAAAGTGACAGTAAAGAACAAGTACCCATTGCCTAGAATTGATGATTTATTCGATCAATTGAAGGGATCCATTATGTTCTCTAAAATAAACTTGAGATCAGGGTACTATCAATTAAGAGTAAAGGATTCAGATGTGTCCAAGACAGCTTTTCGAACAAGGTATGGGCATTATGAATTTTTAGTCATGCCCTTTGGTTTGACCAATGCTCCTGCGGTATTCATGGACTTAATGAACCACATCTTTAGACCATACCTTAACAAGTTTGTAGTCATTTTCATTGACGACCTATTGATTTATTCTTGTAATGAGCCTGAGCATGTTGAGCACCTATGAACAGTTTTGCAGATTCTACAAGAAAATCAGTTGTATGCCAAGTTTAGTAAAAGTGAATTTTGGCTTAAGAAAGTGGGATTTCTGGGACATATTGTCTCGAAGATGGAGTCCGATTGGATCCAAGTAAGATTTCAACTATAATGGACTGGAAACCACTGTGGAATGTCTCTGAGATCAAAAGTTTTCTAGGCCTAGTCGGTTATTATAGGTGATTCGTCAAAGGGTTTTCCATGATTTCAAACCCGATGACGAAATTGTCACAGAAAAATGTGAAGTTTGAGTGGACAGAATGATGCCAACAAAGTTTGGAGAAATTGAAAGCAATGTTGACAGAAGCTCTAGTTTTAGTACAACCTAAGACAAGGAAAGAATTTGTGGTTTACAGTAATGCATCCTTAAACGGATTAGGCTGTGTACTTATGCAAGAAGGCGGAGTTATTGCTTATGCCTCCAGACAGTTGAAGCCTCATGAGAAGAATTATCCAACGCATGATCTAGAATTAGCTTCCATAGTCTTTGCTTTGAATATTTGGAGACACCATTTATATGGTGAAAGATGTCATATTTTTACTGATCACAAAAGTCTGAAGTACTTGATGACGCAGAAAGAGTTGAACTTAAGGCAACGGAGATGGTTAGAGTTGATAAAAGACTATGAGTTGGTCATTGACTACCATCTAGGAAAGGCAAATGTGGTTGCTGATGCTTTGAGGAGGAAGTCCCTTTTTGCATTAAGGGCATTGAATTCGCGGATGACCTTGTCTGACGATGGCTCTATTCTAGCTAAGTTAAAAGTTAAACCAATGTTCCTCCAAGAGATCATTGAAGCTCAAAAAGAAGACAAAGAATTGCAGACCAAGAGAACTCAGTGCGAGTCAGATGTTGAATCCAATTTTCGGATTAATTTTGATGGATACTTGATGTTTAAAGATCGAGTTTGTGTACCGAGAAAAGAGGAACTTATTCAGAGAATTTTGTATGAGGCACATACTAGATGTTTATCTGTACATTGGGGTAGTACCAAAATGTATAATGACTTGAAGCAACTGTATTGGTTGCTAAGGATGAAGAAAGATATTTTAGAGTTCGTTTCAAGATGCTTGATTTGTCAGCAAGTAAAGGCTGAACACCAAGTACCCTCGGGTTTTCTCCAACCAATTATGGTGCCCGAGTGGAAATGGGACCGTATCACTATGGATTTTTTAACGGGATTACCATTATCACCGAGCAAGAAAGATGCTATATGGGTTGTAGTTGATAAACTCACGAAGTCATCTCATTTCTTACCTGTTCGAGTTGATTACTCACTACAAGCTGGCAAGCTTGTATGTTTCTAAAAGAGTACGGCTTCACAGTGTTCCTTTATCGATCATATCGGACAGAGATCCAAGATTCACCTCCAGGTTTTGGAAGAAGCTGCAAGAAGCCTTGGGTACAAAATTGAGTTTTAGCATAGCTTTTCATCCTTAAACAGATGGTCAGTCGGAGAGATTAATACAAGTACTCGAGGATATGCTCCGGTGTTGTGTTCTCGAATTTCGAGGCACTTGGGAAAAGTTTCTCCCATTGATAGAATTTGCCTACAATAATAGTTTTCAGTCGAGCTTAAAGATGGCACCTTATGAGGCTCTATATGGGGCGAAGTGCAGAACACCTTTATTTTGGACTAAACTCAAAGAAAATCAAATTCACGGGGTTGATTTGGTTAGAGAAGCTAAAGAGAAAGTGAAAGTGATACGAGAATGTTTAAAAGCTGCATCAGACAGACAAAAATCCTACTCGAATTTAAAAAGAAAAGAGATAGAGTATCAAGTTGGAGATAATGTTTTCTTGAAAGTGCCACCATGGATAAAAGTTCTTAGATTTGGCCAGAAAGGCAAGTTGAGTCCACATTTTATTAGACTATATAAGATTACCGAGAAAGTTGGTCTGGTAGCTTATAGATTGGCTTTGCCATCAGAGTTAGAAAATATACATGATGTGTTTCACGTGTCAATGTTGAGACGCTACCGATCGGATCCTTCCCATGTAATTACCTCGTCAGAGATAAAGATTCATCCTGACATGACTTATGGTGAAGAACCAGTCAAGATTTTAGCTCGGGAAGTCAAGCAGCTAAGAAGTAAAAGTATTGCTCTAGTGAAAGTATTATGGCAAATGGATGGGATAGAGGAAGCTATGTAACACCCTGAATAACTGGGTCTGTGCATTTTATGTGTTTGACTGCTTAAAATATTAATTTGAGTATTTGAGGTACAATTGGGGCTCAAATTGGGCTGAGGGCTTGTTTTAAATATTTTGTTTAGACACTCTAAGGGCTTAAATTAAAGTTTTAATAGTTTAAGTGACATATTAGGCTTGTGGCCCAGCAACTAGGAGCACGGTAGAGGGGAGATTTAAGTGGCGTCACTTAAGTATGAGGAAGGCCCAAAATTTGGCTACTTGGAGCCCAAGTTTGAGGGCTAAATTTCGGCATTTAAAGGGGACAATAGGGGGGACGGCACAAGGTTATTTTTTAAGGATTTTAATGTTTATTTTATGTGGATAATTAGGGAGATAATGAAGAGAGGAATTATGGCTATTTTTAAGGAGATAATAGATCAAAGATTGGAGCCATCTTTAAGTGTTTAATATTAGCCGAAATTATTAAGAATTTGAAAAGAAAAGGGCATTCGATTTTGGCTTAAGGTATGTATGCCAAAATTCCTAGCTAGTTCTCTCATCTTTCTCTTTACTTTGCCGAAATTCCTATGCTAGTCTCCCTCTCTTTTCTTTTCTTCTCTTCAGTTGGTCAAATCTCTGACAAATTCTTTCCTCATCTTATTCAAACCCTTTAGACGAAACCTTTAAGTTTCCCTTATTTTTTCCTTACTTTCTTCAAAGTCGAAACACCTCGCTTAGATTTTCTAAAAGCCAATAACGCGAGATCTAGTCTTCCATATGTGTTCTGAAATCATTCTAGGGTACCTACCTGTGCCAAAATTTTGAAGAAACCAATAGGTATGTGTCGATTTTGAGTTTCCAATATTTCTCCAGCTTTTCAAAGTCTCTAGCCGAATAGCTAATCAAGTGACTAATCAAAGGTTTTTCTTATTTTTCAGTATGTTGGGATCTAAAAAGGAGTCCAACGCCTAGATCTTTAAAGTCAAGGTTTAGTAACCTTTGAGTCGTGCTATTTTAGGATTCCAAGGTTATAGATTGAGGATAAGAGATCCGAATAGCAAGAACATCGACTAAGAATATTGGATTTCGCGATATCAGGTGTGTAATACTCCACACCATCTAGATCTATTTGATTAATATATGTTTATAAGTCTTATATGTTTTGATAAATGCCGAAATCTCGGCATAATAACAGAAACCCAAATAGGGTATAAGCAAATCACCAGTTAGTGAATGTTCTGATGAAATGATATAAGTATATTGATTTTACGTGATTGCATGGGTTGGGTTTGAAGAAAGGAGGAAATTATATGTTGTAGCAGCTGTTGCTGTTATCTGTTGTAATGGTTTCTATCGTGATCTATTGTAGTGGCTACAGCCATGATCTGATGATGAGCAGCACGACTACCATCAAGGCGTGTAGCGGTGTGGGTTGATTATAGAAATCCTCTATGGTGTGAACGGCTGGTACGGGGGCATGTAGCGGATAGACACCTAAGATATGGGTTGCGCTTTCCATATTATTGTTGTTCTGTATATCAATTTTGATTATTATGTTTTATGGGGTTAAAGCCCAAATCTAATGGTGCACGAGGGTTGCATACTGAGTCTCGCGACTCACCCTTTTAATTTAACAATTTCAAGTGACACCTAGTGCATTGGACCGGGCTGGAGAGGAATGCGAGGTGGCCATACAAAAGAGCAATTGGATTCAGCTAAAAGACTTTAGTTTGTTATTTTTATATTTTGCGGATTATTAAAAATGGTTGTAATAAGGCCACGGGCCACTAGACTATTATTTTTGTTTTGGGTTTTATGTTGGGCTTTTAAGTTTTATGTTTCCAATTAAGTTAAGACATGTACGAAATTTTAGTTTTTATCTAAAATCCACCAAGATAATTTATAACTTAATATTTTACACTTTAAAGAATTCTTAAGTTTTTAGAAAAAAAAAAGGTTTAAACCTAGTAATTGTTTTCCAAAATGCGACATGTTTTTGTAAAATCCCTTAAGTGACATTCCAGATCCGGCGATAGCGGTTGGGTAGGGTTTGGGGTGTTATAAATTGGTATCAGAGCCTGGTTCAAAACTCAGCTCTAGGGTTTTTGGGCTCAAAATGTTTTCTAAAAATGGGCTTTCGAAACATAGATGTTTTTAAGTGATACCAGGTCTGTTAGCTCGGCATGGCACCTGTGTCTCCGGCCCAAGTCCTCCAGGTAAGTACTCTAAACCATTGTGTGAAATATATGTGGGCTTAATGGGCTTACTGGGACGTAGATTAATCAGATTAGAACTTGATGGACTCTAGGCCTAGCTTAAACCACTCTTTAAATTTCATAAGACTTAATTCCACTAAACAAACTCGTGAATGAGCCTCAAGACTAGGGTGTGGTAACAGGCATACGCATGTCTAGGATTGGATCCGGAAGAGCCTGGTATTTAAGCAGTCCTAGTGACTCACCTCCTCTTCGCGGGAATCCTACCTGGTGGATAGTGACTGTTCACCTTAGCCGAGTTAGGGTGTGGCAATAGACATACGCATGTCTAGGAGTAGATTCAGGGAGAGCTTAGTATTTAAGCAGTCCTAGTGACTCACCTCCTTTTCACTAGAATCTTACCTGGTGTGTAGTGGCTATTCATCCTAGCTATAAGGATTGGTTGATGGGCTAAACCTTATAATTAAAACTCGAAAGGGACCAGCCACCCTATTTTATTTTTTTTAAAATCCCTAAGTTTTGTAAAATTTTCAAAAATACATTTGAGTTATGAAAAATTTCCAATCAACCATGTTTTGAAAACTTTACCCGAAAAACCTCATGTTTACAAGAGTAACCTGGACTATGAAACTAGATTTCCCCAAAGTACCCCTATTTTAAAAAAAAAACAACAACAACATCGAAATATCCCTAGTTTAAAAAATTACCAAACTACCCTTATTTTACAAAATGACCAAAATACCCCTGGTTTGTAAAATTACCAAATTACCCCTGATTTGTAAAATTACTAAATTGCCCCAGATTTCAAAATTACCAAAATACCCCTGGATTTCAAAATTATTGAAATACCCCTTTAAATTTCAAAATTACCAAAATACCCCTGAATTGCAAAATTACTAAAATACTCCTATTTTACAAAATCACCAATGAACCCTATTTTGGAAAATTACGAAAATACCCCTATAGGAAAAATTACAAAAACACTCCTAGGTAGTGAAATAACGAAAACACCCTTACGTGATGAATGTAAGTACTGGGATGCTATTTGTATGATGGCGATTGAATGTATGTGTCTTATTCTAGTTAGGGGATATGAACTTGAGACTATTTTGTGAATGCGAAGTCGAAAGAACTACTTTTAAAACTATTATTCATAAGACTGTCTGTGGTAAAATAGTGGAACGAATTAATGATTCATAAAATTCTTAATCAGATAAATGCCAATTGGAAGAATGAGTACAAGGGGTTAAGGACGTCCACCGCGTGGACACGGTACGAGTAGGATGACCTTGTCTGAGCTAGTAGGGTCTGGCCACGAGTCAGGAAATGAAATGCTGAATCCTTCAGTTGTGGAGGGAGAGTTACGGGATCAGGCGATCGGAGATGATGCTGTGTCTCAGGCGATGTTGCGAGTCCTTGAGAGAGTTGTTGGAGTAGGCATGGGCACAGGAGCCCGGAAATCGGTGGAGCGGCTTAAGGCCAATGGTACAGAAGTGTTTAGGGGCGTTTCTGGTGTAGCCCCTAACACAGCTGAGTATTGGATGGAAGCGACTGAGCGCATAATGGATGACTTAGACTTCACGGTAAAGGAAAAGTTGAAAGGGGTCGTATCTCTTCTTTGAGACGAGGCCTATCAGTGGTGGCTCACGGTGAAAGAAGGTACTGCTGCAGACCTGATTGACTGAGATTTCTTTAAGGAGTCATTCCAGGGAAAGTATGTTGGGGCCAGCTATATGGATGCACAAAGGAAGGCATTCTTGAACCTGGTGTAGGAAGTAAGTCTATGGCTGAATATGAGGCAGAGTTTCTGCGCTTGAGTCGCTACGCTTGGGGAATAGTGGCAACGGAGTATGAACGTTGTGTACGATTTGAGGATGGGCTGTGGAATAAGTTAAGGGTTCTGATAGCACCGCAAAGAGAGAGAGTTTTTGAGGCTTTGGTAGATAAGGTTAAAATAGCTGAGAAAGTGAAACGAGTCGAGAGACAAGAAAGGGATAAGAATCGGGGTAAGAGTAAGAGAAGTTTTGGATAATCAAGAGCATCTGGGAACTTTCAGAAGAGGCCTAGGACTAATGGGCCGGTCGTGCTCCGAGGGGCCAAAATCGAGCATGTTCTACATGTGGGAGGATGCATTATGGGGAGTGTAGAATGAAAACTGGTGGATGCTTTAGGTGTGGATCCACAGAACATCTGATTAAGGACTGTCCTCAGATGAATTGGGTACAGCCAGCGGGCTGAGGTTCGAATCAGGTTAGGAGAGGTGATCAGCCTGGACCAATGGGTCATGGTGTAGCCAGAGGAGGAAATGGATCTATTCGAGTTTGTGGAGGACTTGGTAGAGGTGCAGGTAATGTAGATGCGAGGCAGCCATGTCTAGTGTACGCAGTTCGTCGACGGGAGGATAGTGATGCACTGGATGTTATAATCGGTATGTTTCTTGTTGCTGATAACGTTTTTCTTGCCTTAATTGATATTGGGTCAACCCACTCCTATGTTGCATGTTCAGTATCTGAGACTTTAAGTATAGACCATAAAATAACCACTAGGAAGATGGCTGTAGTTAGTCCCCTAGGATAATCTAGGGTAGTGGACAAGCTATTTAAGGATGTACCGTTAGAGACTCAAGGGGTAGTGTTTCCGGTAGACTTAATGGAATTACCATCTGGAGAGTTTGACCTTATCTTAGGAATGGATTGGTTGACAAGGCATTGTGCTAAGTTCGATTATGGGTCTAAGCGTATGGTGTTAAGTAACCTAGAAGGCGGGGAGGTGGTTGTGTTAGGAGAGTGAAAGAATTATCTATCCAATGTAATGTCGGTGTTGGAAGATGTTAAGATGAATATGAAAGGATGTAATGCCTTTCTAGCTTTTATTAGTGCTTTGGGTGCTAAGGAGGTGACTGTTGATGAGGTTCGAACAGTCAAGGATTTTGCGGATGTCTTTCCAGAGGAGTTGCCAGGATTATCCCCAGATCGCGAAGTGGAGTTTGGAATAGAACTACTCTCTGGTATAGCTCCGGTATCCATTGCTCCTTATCGAATGGCGCTGAAGGAGCTGGTGGAGCTCAAAGCTCAGATCCAGGAGCTTTTGGATCGAGGATTTATCTGATCGAGTGTGTCTCCATGGGGAGAGCTGGTCCTATTCGTGAAGAAGAAGGATGGCTCCATGCATATGTGCATGGACTATCGTCAACTGAATAAGTTGACAATTAAGAATAAGTACCCATTACCGAGAACCGACGACCTGTTCGATCAACTTAAAGGAGCTTCAATCTTTTCAAAGATTGATCTAAGGTCAGGTTATCATCAGTTAAAGGTAAAGGAAGGGGACATTCATAAGACGGTGTTTCAGACTCGGTACGGTCATTATGAGTTCTTGGTGACGCCGTTCGGGTTGACGAACGCGCCAGGAGCATTTATGGATATAATAAATTGGGTATTCCAGCCATACCTTGATCGGTTCATCGTGGTGTTCATCGACGATATCCTGGTATATTCCAAGTCTGAGGAGGAACATGATGCACATCTTCGGGTGGTGTTGCAAATCCTGAGGGAGAAGCAGTTGTTCGCTAAGTTCAACAAGTGTGAGTTCTGGTTAAGGGAAGTGGCCTTCTTAGGGCATGTGGTTTTTGCAGAAGGAATTAGGGTGGACCCTCGGAAGATAAAAGCTGTATTGGATTGGAAATCACCAAAGTCAATGGCAGATATTTGAAGTTTCTTAGGATTAGCAGGATATTATCGAAGGTTTGTTGAGGGGTTCTCTTCAATAGCGGCACCTTTAACTAAGTTGTTGAGGAAGGGAGTATCATTCGTGTGGGCCGATAAACAACAGGAGAGTTTTGAGAAGTTGAAGAGAATCCTGATAGAAGCACTAGTGTTAATTCAACCAGAGGTGAGAAAAGAATTTACCGTCTACTGTGATGTGTCACACGTAGGTTTAGGGTGTGTGTTGATGCAAGAAGGAAAAGTGGTGGTGTATGCGTCTCGACAATTAAGACCGCATGAGTTGAACTACCCTACGCACAATTTGGAAGTGGCGGCAGTAGTGTTTGCTCTGAGATCTGGAGACACTACTTGTACGGGGAGAAGTCAGTTATTTACACTGACCATAAGAGCTTGAAGTATCTCCTCACTTAGAAGGAGTTGAACCTAAGATAGAAAAGGTGGATCAAGCTGTTAAAGGATTATGACTGCTCGATTGAGTACCATCCGGGTAAGGCAAATGTGCTGGTGGATGGGTTGAGTAGGAAGGCGATAGTGGACTTGAGGGCAATGTTCGCTCATCTTAGCCTATATGAAGATAGCAGTTTGGTAGCTGAACTTCAAGTAAAACCTTTGTGGACAAGTCAGATCAAAGAAAAGTAACTTTTCGATGATGTTTTAAGTACCCGGATCCAACAAGTGCAGAATGGTGAAGGAGGGGATTATAGTTGGAATAGTGATAGAGTTTTGTGTTTTTGTGGGAAGGTTTGTATGCAAAAAGATGTGAAGTTAAGACAGATGATTCTTCAGGAATCGCATAGTAGCCCTTATGCTATGCATCCTGGAGGAGTTAAGATGTATCCGGATTTGCGAGAGCAGTTGTGGTGGCCAGGTTTGAAGCGAAAAGTTACGAAATATGTGGGGAAGTGTTTGACGTGTCATCAAGTCAAAGCTGAACACTAGTTGCGTTCGGGGTTGTTACAACCAGTGAAAATTCCCCAATGGGAATGGGAAAGAATCATGATGGATTTCGTTAGTGGGTTACCCCTTACGCCCACTAAGAAAGATTCAATTTGGGTAATTGTGGATCGGCTGACGAAGTATGGTCACTTCATACCGGTTCGAGTGGACTTCTCTCTATAAAAGTTGGCTAAGTTGTGCGTGGCTGAGGTTGTAAGATTACATGGTGTACCGGTGTCGATCATATCGGATAAGGACCCTAGGTTCACGTCACGATTTTGGAAGGCTCTTTAGCAAGCAATGGGAACAAGGTTAGACTTTAGTACCGCTTTTCACCCACAGACTGATGGTCAGTCTGAGAGGGTAACTCAAATCTTGAAAGATATGCTAAGGGGTTGCATCATTGATTTTAGGGGTAGTTGGAAGGATATCTATCTTTGGCGGAATTCACATATAACAATAGTTATCAAGCTAGCATTCAAATGGCACCTTATAAAGCGTTATATGCGAGGAGATGTCGTACCCCAACTTGTTGGACAGAGTTAGGTGAACGTCAAGTGTTAGGTCCAAAATTAGTTTCAGAAATGGAGGAGAAAGTTAAGTTAATACGGGCTCGATTGAAGGAAGCATCTGATCAACAGAAGTCATATGCAGATTTAAAGCAGAAGGAGGTGGAATTTGCTATAGGAGACCAAGTCTTTTTGAAGGTATCTCCATGGAAGAAGGTAATGAGGTTAGGACGGAAGGGCAAGCTAAGTCCTCGGTTTATTAGGCCTTATCGGGTGCTAGAGCATGTGAGCCCAGTAGCTTATCGTTTGGAGTTGCCTTCAGAGTTAGAACAGATACATGACGTATTCCATGTCCTGATGCTAAGACGTTATCATTTCGATCCATCGCACGTGGTGCCAGTGGAACAAAATTGAAGTAACGTCAGATTTATCTTTTGAGGAGGAACTAGTGCAAATCTTGGATCAAGATGTAAAAGTGTTGAGAAAGAAGTCCATCCGGTCAAAGTTCCATAGCAAAATCATGGTGCAGAAGAGGTGACGTGGGAGCCAGATGATGTTATGCGACAGCAG
The DNA here is from genome assembly GCA_025506655.1 of Gossypium rotundifolium. Classification (NCBI taxonomy): domain Eukaryota; kingdom Viridiplantae; phylum Streptophyta; class Magnoliopsida; order Malvales; family Malvaceae; genus Gossypium; species Gossypium rotundifolium. The sequence continues at coordinate 113,786,856 of CP106729.1, forward strand.
TATCCCCATCTCTTTTGATCAGGTAAATTTCGAGTGACGAAATTTATTTTAAGGGGGTAGAACTATAACACCCTGAATAATTGGGTCTATGCATTTTATGTGTTTGACTGCTTAAAATATTAATTTGAGAATTTGAAGTACAATTGGGGCTCATATTGGGTTGAGGCCTTGTTTTAAATATTTTGTTTAGACACTCTAAGGGTTTAAATTAAAGTTTTAATTGTTTAAGTGACATATTGGGCTTATGGCCCAGCAACTAGGAGCATGGTAGAGGGGAGATTTAAGTGGCATCATTTGAGTATGAGGAAGGCCCAAAATTTGGATACTTGGAGCCCAAGTTTGAGGGCTAAATTTCGGCATTTAAAGGGGACAATAGGGGGATGACACAAGGTTATTTTTAGGGATTTTAATGTTTATTTTATGTGGATAATTAGGCAAATAATGAAGAGAGGAATTAGGGCTATTTTTGAGGAGGTAATAGATCAAAGATTGGAGCCATCTTTAAATGTTTAATGTTAGCCGAAATTGAAACACCCAAAACCCGGCCCACAAGCCCTGACTGGATCTAGCATGCTTCTAGGAAAAACCATTCGAATCTTATTTGAAACTTTGCTAAAAATTATTTTTCGTGATTTTGAAAATAGTTGATTTGGGTTGGGCTTGAGTTTTAAAACCCGTGTTGATTAGGTGTTACAACATTTCATATTTATACTTAAGAAAAATGGACATTAACCTTGGATTAATAAAAATCGTGACATACTTAAAGAATTAAAAATGCATGCATAAACAGCTCAAACCAAGGCCTTATTACATCAAATCAAAAACCCAAATTAAATCCAAAATACTTAAAAAGAGAAAGTCCAAAATAAAATAAAATAGACTCGAAGCTGAGCATTGCCACCCTTGAGCTCCTGCCAATCCGGTCCATCACTGAGTGTCACCTGAAAAATAATCCCACAAGGGGTGAGTCAAACAGACTCAATGTGTACAACCAACACAAGTCTCAATTAATTCAGGCATGTCAAATCATAAATGATAAACATATATAAATCATGATGCAAACCCGAACCCAAGCCTAGATAACCATTTGTTACACATCACCCGTACCAACCATCACACCGTGGGGCCTACTAAGTCAACCCTCCATCCGCTACACACCATTGAAGGCAGTCACTACAGTCGACGTGCTCATCGCCCTTATAATTTCGTGGCATAGCCACCAGATAGTAATTCGTGACCTAAGTCACCACATTCAGATTACGTGACATAAGTCACCACATTCAAATTACGCGACATAAGTCACCACATTCAGATATTGGGGTATAAAACCACCAATTCACTTCCCCTTTACATATCACCCATATGCCCCATGTCAAACAAATCATGCAATATCATGCCTTATTTCACATTCTTATCACTGTTGGCATATGTGCCATAATATATCATATCATACTCATAGTAGGAGTGGGTAAACATACCTGAGCATTTTGTACCATTGCATGGTACTCTTAGTCACATCTTAACATATTCTTGTAACATATTAATTAAAACATAACCGTAAATTAATTAAAGCTTAGTGTGGGGGACACACCTGATATACTTAGTGGGTTCACTCAAATCCCGAAAATCTGATCTAATGCTTTAGGTTCTAGTTTCCTGTTGTCGATATGATTATTAATAAAATCCCGAAAATCTATGATCTTCCTACCCTCCAATCGGCCAATGCTAAATCACTTAACTTGGTTAGTTTCGGCTTTTGAACAAATAAGGAATAGATCTTAAAACACCAAATACGGCCTTGGCCGATTGTACATAAGTGCTTACCTTGCGATTTGAAATCCCGAAATCCTTGTATACCACTATCGACTGCCCCTAGATATCCATAGTTAGATTTGGCTAACATAGTAACCAATATGGCCGAATATGCACCTTCACTGACCTTATGATTCCAAATCCCAGAAATAGTCACGTAACCAAGGAGATGTCGAAATCCTACAGAGTACATGTTAGGTCCAATTCTAACATTAAATCTCAATAGATGGCCCTTGGCCGATTATTATACATGCCTTACTTTGGATGTTGAATCCCGAATAATCCTCCTTATAGTCGACTACTATGGAAATCCTGAAAACCTTCCTTAAAGTTTCATCCAAAGACATAAAGGGATTAGTTCCTAGATTTCAACAAGCCTAAAAGAAAAAAGAATAGAAATCGAATTTGATCTTACCCTTAGTCACCAAGTCGACAGTACCTTTGCATGACACCACAGAGATTCGGCTTTGATGAACACTTAGAGGGTTGCGGCTTCAACAAAGTAAAGAAAAGAAAAAGTGTAGAGCCTTAAGAAGAATCGGCTATGAGGAGACTTTGAGAGAGATTTCGGCTAGACTAAAAGAAGAGAGAATTGAGGGATTTGATTCTATGGAGAGAAAAGAGAAAATGAAAGAAGGCTGAAATCTTTTTATGAAATTCGACTACTCCCCTCTCTAATTTAGCCGAAAATCACCCTTAGGAAGAGTCCCCCATTCGCCACTACATCCTTCCCTATCACCATCCTCATTTTTCTCCTCTTTTCTCTATTTATCACTTTATTTAAATTAATAAAATCATCCAACATAAATCTCTAATCTTAGCCGAATTTTAGAGAGGATTAAACTCATCCCTTAAGTTCCTTAGTCTTAGTCCATCTCCTTTGCTCCTTGCGACAATTAAAAATAAAATTTCCCCCTTTTGCTTCCCTTGTGATTCGAACCTAGGCCCCTCCTCTTTTCCTTGTGGCGTCACTTACTAAGGCCCTAAGTGGCGCCTTGTAGCCACTTTACCAAGCCCAACTTCATGTCACAATTCCACTATTATTTCTTTTAAGGCCTTATCAGACTAGCTCCCTCTTTTAGATTTAAAATCTAATAATTTCTAAAGCATTTAACTATACACTAAGGTTCACAAAAATTCATAATGCACATCCACAACACACATAAACATGCTATTTCACACAATTTAGCAATAATGCATAAGCCATAATTTGGGATATTACAGTTCTACCCCCCTTAAAATAATTTCGACCTCGAAATTACCTGGCTAGAATAGGTGAGGGTATTGCTGTCGCATTGCTTCTTCTGGATCCCAAGAAGCTTCCTCCGATCCATAGTTATGCCATAACACTTTAACCAGAGGGACTGACTTTCTCCGAAGCACTTTCACATCTTGTTCCAGAATCTGAATTGGCTCTTCCTCACAAGATAGATCTGGTCTCAACTCCACCTCTTCAACTGGTACTACATGAGATGGATCTGATCGATAGCGACGTAGCATGGAAACATGAAATATATTGTGCATCTGCTTCAATTCCGGAGGTAACTCCAACTAGTATGCCACTGGTCCAATTCGCTTTAATACCCGATAAGGTCCTATGAACCTTGGACTTAGCTTCCCTTTGCGACCAAATCTCATCACCTTCTTCCAAGGTGAAACTTTAAGGAACACTTGATCTCCCACATCGAATTCTATTTCTTTCCATTTGAGATCTGTGTACGACTTTTGCCTGTCAGATGCCTCCTTCAACCGTGCCCGAATTATCTCAACCTTTCTTCAAATTCTGCCACAATTTTGGGCCTAAAATTTGACGTTCCCCTAATTCCGTCCAACACGTAGGAGTGTGACACTTTCGTCCATACAGCGCTTCATACGGTGCCATTTTAATATTGGCCTGATAGCTGTTGTTGTACACAAATTCTGCTAAAGGCAAATATTCTTCCCAACTTCCTCTGAAGTCTATCACACAGCCTCTTAGCATATCCTCCAACACTTGTATTACTCGTCAGATTGACCGTCTAACTGTGGATGAAAAGCCATATTGAAATCCAATCTAGTGCCTAAATCCTGATGTAGATCTTTCCAAAATGGAGACGTGAACCTCGGATCCCTATCCGAGATAATTGACATCGGCACTCCATGCAACCTTACAATCTCCGCTACATACAACCTTGCTAACTTTTGGAGCAAATAGTCAACCCGCACTGGAATAAAATACGCGGACTTTGTCAGTCGATCCACTATCACCCATACCGAGTCCTTCTTAGTAGGCATAAGGGGAAGCCCACTAACGAAGTCTATGGTAATTCTCTCCCACTTCCACTGTGGAATCTGTATTGGCTGAAGCAACCCTGACGGAACTTGGTGTTCAGCCTTAACTTTTGACACGTTAAGCACTTGCCAACAAATTCGGTCACTTCTCACTTAAGACCAGGCCATCAAAACTGTTCCCTTAGATCTCTGTACAATTTACTACCTCCGGGATGCATGGCATAAGGGCTACTATGTGATTCTCGAAGAATTCTTTGCCTAAGCTCCTCGTCCTTCGGCATACAAACCTTACCCTTGAAGCACAATACTCCCTCGTCATTAACACCATAACCCTCTAACTCTTCATTCTACGCTTGTCGCAACTTAACACTTAGATTTTTATCCATTAACTGACTTTCCTTCACCTCATTCAACCATGCCGGTTTGACTTGCAACTCTGCCAGCAGACTTCCATCATCATACAAGCTCAGATGTGCGAACATCGCCCTCAGATCCAATACAACTTTTTGACTTAGGGCATCTGCCACCACATTTGCCTTGCCCGGGTGGTACTCTATGGAACAATCGTAGTATTTCAATAATTCCACCCACCTTCACTGTCTCAGGTTCAACTCCTTTTGAGTCAGCAGACACTTAAGGCTTTTTTAGTTTGTGTAGATCACTGACTTCTCTCCATAAAGATAGTGCCTCCATACTTTAAGAGCAAAGACCACTGCCGCCAACTCCAAATCATGCGTCGGGTAGTTAATCTCGTGTGGCCTTAGTTGTCGAGACGCATAAGCGACTACTTTCCCATCTTGCATAAGGACACCTCCCAATCCTGTATGGAAAGCATCACAGTACACTACAAAATCCTTCCCTACCTTAGGCTAAATCAAAACTGGAGCTTCGATCAAGACTCTCTTAAGCTTCTCAAAGCTCTCCTATTGCTTATTGATCCATACGAAAAGCACTTCCTTTCTCAATAACTTTGTCAGAGGTGGGCTATCGATGAGAACCCTTCCACAAACCTTCGGTAATAGCCTGCTAATCCTAAGAAACTCCGAACTTCCGCCACAGACTTAGGGGGTTTCTAATCCAAAACTGCCTCAATTTTCTGAGGATCCACCCTTATTCCCTCAGCAGATACCACATGTCCTAGAAATGTAACCGTCTTAAGCCAAAATTCACACTTGCTGAATTTGGCGTAGAACTTCTTTTCCCTTAACACTTGCAACACAACTCGGAGGTGCTCATCATGTTCTTCCTCCAACTTCGAATACACCAAAATATCGTCTATGAATACCACAACAAACCGATCCAGATAGGGTTGGAAAACCCAGTTCATCATGTCCATAAACGCGGCTAGGGCATTTTTCAATCCGAATGGCATTACCAAGAACTCATAATGCCCGTACCTTGTGCGAAAAGCTGTCTTATGGATATCAGCCTCCTTCACCTTAAGTTGATGATATCCAGACCTTAGATCTATCTTTGAGAATACTGCGGCCCCCTTAAGCTGATTGAACAAGTCATCTATTCTTGGCAATAGATACTTGTTCTTGATGGTCAGCTTATTCAACTAACGATAATCTATGCACATGTGCATAGTTTTGTCATTCTTCTTCACAAACAAGACTGGTGCTCCCCATGAAGACACACTGGGTTGAATAAACCCACGGTCTAGTAATTCTTGGATCTGAGCCTTGAGCTTAACCAACTCCTTTGGTGTCATTATGTATGGGGCGATTGACACAGGAGTTATTCCTGGCAGCAAATCAATTCCAAACTCCACTTCAATTCCAAACTCCACTTTCCTATCCGGGGGTATTCCAGGTAATTCTTTCGAAAAAACATTCACAAACTCGTTTATGGTTTTAACTCCACTAACTTCCCCTTCTTTCGCATCCAACGCACTAATGAAGGCCAAAAATGCCTTGCACCCTTTTCGTACCATCTTATCAGCCTTCAAAGCAGAAACTATGTTAGACAAGTAGTTCTTTCTTTCTCCTATCATAACTATCACCTCATCCTCTAGGGTCCTTAACTCTATTTGTTTGGCTGCACAATTCAATACACTCGATGCTCTACTAGCCAGTCCATACCAAGTATAAGATCAAATTCCCCGATGGGTAATTCCATTAAGTTGGCAAGAAATACCACTCCCTGAAGCTCCAAAGGCACACTCCAAAATATCTTGTTCACTACTACGGTTTGACTAGTAGGCTTACTACAGTCATCTCCCTACTAGATAGTTCAGAGGCTAATCCTAAAGTTTCAACTACTCTACATGCAACATAAGAATGGGTCGAGCCCACATCAATCAGAGCAACATAAGGCTTGCCAAATATAAGAAATGTATCGGTTATGACATCCGGCGCGTCCCCATCCTCCCTCCGACGAATCGCATAAACCAAACCCAACTGCCTGGCCTCCGTGTTAGCAACACCTCGGCCCGGTGTTCCCCGTCCTTTACCAGTACTGTTTCCTCTACCATTCAAACCACGGCCCCGCTGAGGCTGTTGTCCACCCCTTCTAGCCTGGTTAGGACCTTGACTTACTGGTCGTCCCCTTCGGTTCTCATAAGACAATCCTTAATCATGTGGTCCTTGGACCCACACTTGAAGCATCCTCTCGTCTTCTTCCAACACTCTCCTAAATGCTTCTTCCCACATTGGGCACAAGTATGATACTGCCCTCCAATAGCAGCTTGCTGACCTCGCGACCCATCAACTCTAGGCCTCTTTTGCTCATTCCTAGAAGACCCTGAAGATCCAAAGCCTCTCTTCTGCCTATTCCGATCGGTGTTCTGCCTTACAGAATCTTTGATACCCTCGGCTACCTTAGCCTTCTCCACCAACACAGCAAACTCCCACTCTTGTTGTGGAGCTATCAATAGTCTCAAGTCATCCCTTAGCCCGTCCTCAAATCGGACACACCGCTCATGCTCGGTTGACACTATGCCTCGAGCATAACGGCTCAGCCTTAGAATTCAAACAGACTCGACATGGACTTGTTCCTTGAACCAAACCCTAGAAATTCCTTCCTCTGCGCATCGATGTAATGAGTACCAACATACTTCTTCTGGTATGTTGCCATAGTATAATCCCAAGTGAGTTCCTCAGCTGTAGCACCATCCCGAATCGTGAGCCACCATTGATATGGCTCATCGTGGAGAAGCGACACCAACCCTTTTAATTTTTCCTCGATAGTTAAATCGAGCTCATCCATAATTCGCTTAGTCGCTTCCAACCAATACTCAGCGGTACTGGGTGCCACACCAGATACACCATGGAACACCTCAGCTCCGTTGGCTCGGAGTCATTCAGTACCGACTTTCGAGCTCCCATGTCTCCACCTGCTTCAGCCACCCTTTCCAAAACCCACAGCATCGCCTGTGACACTGCATCATCCCCCATCTGATCCTGATATTCCACATCAACGGCTGGTGGTGGTGGTGGCATTTCATTTTTGGACCCTTGTCCGGACCTAACGGGCTCCGACATAGTCATTCGGCCTCTACCACAGCCTCGCATGTTGCGACCACATCCCCTTGAATTCATACTTCTAATTTACGATTATCTGATTAAAGAATTTTATAGATTAGTTTTGTTCCAATGATTTATCACGTACAGTCTTATGTTCAATAGTTTTTAAAGGGGTAGTTCTTTCGAATTCATTCACATATAGTCTCAGATCATTCATTTAATCACATACATGAACTTGCGTTCATTACAGAGAAATGTTGTAGTTGTCATTGTTTGTTGTTTTCTACTACCCAGGGATATTTTTGTAATTTTATCCTATAGGGGTATTTTGGTAATTTTCCAAATTAGGGTATTTGAAGATGTTGAAAAATAGAGATTGTTGATATTTTACAAAATTAAAATACTTGCTGGAAAAATTTCAAGAGTGAAATGGTAATATTATACACTAGGGGTATTTTTGTAATTTTAAAAGCTAGGGTCATTTCGGTAATTTTTCGCAAAATATGGTTCCTGGTGACTTTCCAAAACAAGGGTATTTTTAAAGATTTCTAATTTGAGGGTACTTCGGTAATTTTCCTCACTGAGGGTATTTTGGTCATTTGTACAGGTTAGAGGTAATTTGGTCATTTTGCAAATCATGGGTAATTTTGTAAATTTTCCAAATTGGGGTATCTTATTATTTGTAAAAAAAATAGGGTTTTTGGATATTTGTAAGGTAAGAGAAATCTTGATAAAAACTGTGGGTAGTTTGGAAATTTTATGAACCAAGGGCATTTTAGTAATATTTTTTCCAACCAGGAGTATTTAGGTCATTTTAGTAAATCGAGAATATTTTGGGAAATTTTCAGAATGGTTTTCCCTACACATCAAAGGGATAAGTTGGTGGTTTTTAAAACTAGGGTTTTTATAAAAATATGGCTAGTCCCTTTCGGGTTTTAGTTATTGGATTTAGCCGGTGGCTGAGTCCTCTTGGTTAGGGTGAACCATTATTACGCACCAGGTAGGATTCGAGTGGAGAGGAGGTGAGTCACTAGGACTGCTTAAATACAAAGTTCCCACCGAAACCAATCCTAGACATGCGCACAATGGTTGCCACACCCTAACTCGTCGACTTAGACACAAGTTTGTTTGATTGGGCATTAAAGTTTTATGTAATTCTCATGTTGGGGTAAACTAGTCCTAGGGTTTAATTCCTAGCCCACTAATCTACGTCCTATATATTCCCACATACAAATCACAGAGGAGCTAGGAGTACTTACCTGGTGGACTTCAGCCGGAGACTCAGGTGTCATGCTAGAAAACCTACTTATTTCTTAGTAAAACCCATTTTCAAAAGAAGGAAAACATTTTGGGCCCTAAAAGCCCTCAAGGCCGAGTTTTGAATCGGGCTCTGATACCAAACTGAAACACCCCAAACCTGACCCACAAGCCCTAACCGGATCTGGCATGCTTCTAGGAAAAACCATTCGAATCTTATTTGAAACTTTGCTAAAAGTTATTTTCTGTGATTTTGAAAACAGTTGATTGGGGTCGGGCTTGAGTTTTAAAACCTGTGTTGATTAGGTGTTACAACATTTAATATTTATACTTAAGAAAAGTGGACATTAACCTTGGATTAATAAAAATCGTGACATACTTAAAGAATTAAAAATGCATGCATAAGCAGCTCAAACCAAGGCCTTATTACATCAAATCAAAAACCTAAATTAAATCCAAAATACTTAAAAAGAGAAAGTCAAAAATAAAATAAAATAGACTCGAAGCTGATCATGGCCACCCTTGAGCTCCTGCCAACTCGATCCATCACTGAGTGTCACCTGAAAAATAATCCCACAAGGGGTGAGGCAAACAGACTCAATGTGTACAACCAACACAAGTCTCAATTAATTCAGGCATGTCAAATTATACATGATAAACATATATAAATCATGATGCAAACCTAAGCCCAAGCCTAGATAACCATCCGCTACACATCACCCGTGCCAACCATCACACTGTGGGGACTACTAAGTCAACTACACACCACACCATCCGATTCTTGTGAAGTCGATGTGCTCATCGCCCTTATAATTTCATAGCATAGCCACCAGATAGTAATTCGTGACCTAAGCCACCATATTCAAATTACGTGACATAAGTCACCACATTCAAATTACATGACATAAGTCACCACATTCAAATATTGGGGTATAAAACCACCAATTCACTTGCCCTTTACATATCACCCATATGCCCCATGTCAAACAAATCATGCAATATCATGCCTTATTTCACATTCTTATCACTGTTGGCATATGTGCCATAATAGATCATATCATACTCATAGTAGGAGTGGGTAAACGTACCTGAGCACTTTGTACCATTGCATGATACTCTTAGTCACATCTTAACATATTCTTGTAACATATTAATTAAAACATAACCGTAAATTAATTAAAGCTTAGTGTGGGGTACACACCTGATATACTTAGTGGGTTCACTCAAATCTCAAAAATCCGATCTAATGCTTTAGGTTCTAGTTTCTTGTTGCCGATTTGATTATTAATCAAATCCTAAAAATCTGTGATCTTCCTACCCTCTAATCGGCCAATGCTAAATCACTTAACTTGGTTAGTTTCGACTTTTGAACAATTAAGGAATAGATATTAAAACACCAAATATGGCCTTAGCCGATTGTACATAAGTGCTTACCTTGCGATTTGAAATCCTGAAATCCTTGTATACCACTGTCGACTGCCCCTAGATATCCATAGTTAGATTCGGCTAACATAGTAACCAATATGGCCGAATATGCACCTTCACTTACCTTGTGATTCCAAATCCCAGAAATAGTCACGTAACCAAGGAGATGTCGAAATCCTACAAAGTACATGTTAGGTCCAATTCTAACATTAAATCTCAATAGATAGCCCTTAGCCGATTATTATACATGCCTTACTTTGGACGTTAAATCCCGAATAATCCTCCTTATAGTCGACTACTATAGAAATCCCAAAAACCTTCCTCAAAGTTTCGGCCAAAGACATAAAGGGATTAGTTCCTAGATTTCGACAAGCCTAAAAGAAAAAAGAAAAGAAATCGAATTTGATCTTACCCTTAGTCACCAAGTCGACAGCACCTTTTCCTGTCACCATAGAGATTCGGCTTTGATGAACACTTAGAGGGTTTCAACTTCAACAAAGGAAAGAAAAGAAAAAGCATGGATCCTTAGGAAGAATCGGCTATGAGGAGACTTTGAGAGAGATTTCGGCTAGAACAAAAGAAGAGAGAATTGAGGGATTTGTTTCTATGGAGAGAAAAGAGAAAACGAAAGAAGGCTAAAATCTTTTTATGAAATTCGGCTACTCCCCTCTCTAATTTGGCCGAAAATCACCCTTAGAAAGAGTCCCCCATTCGACCACTGCATCCTTCCCTATCACCATCCTCATTTTTCTCCTCTTTTCTCTATTTATCACTTTATTTAAATTAATAAAAATCATCCAACATAAATCTCTTATCTTAGTCGAATTTTAAAGAGGATTAAACTCATCCCTTAAGTTCCTTAGTGCCGTCCATCTCCTTTGCTCCTTGCAGCAATTAAAAATAAAATTTCCCCCTTTTGCTTCCCTTGTGATTCGAACCTAGGCCCCTCCTCTTTTCCTTGTGCCGTCACTTACTAAGGCCCTAAGTGGGGCCTTGCAGCCACTTTACCAAGCCCAACTGCATGTCACAATTCCTCTACTATTTCTTTTAAGGCCTTATCAGACTAGCTCCCTCTTTTAGAATTAAAATCTAATCATTTCTAAAGCATTTAACTATACACTAAGGTTCACAAAAATTCATAATGCACATCCACAACACACATAAGCATGCTATTTCACACAATTTAGCAATAATGCATAAGCCATAATCCGGGATATTATAGAAATTATTAGGAATTTGAAAAGAAAAGGGCATTCGATTTTGGCTTAAGGTATGTATGCCGAAATTCCTAGCTAGTTCTCTCATCTTTCTCTTTACTTTGCTGAAATTCCTATGCTATTCTCCCTCTCTTTTCTTTTCTTCTCTTCAGTTGGCCGAATCTCTGACAAATTCTTTTCTCATCTCATTCAAACCCTTTAACTGAAACCTCTAAGTTTCCCTTACTTTTTGCTTACTTTCTTCAAAGCCGAAACACCTCACTTAGATTTTTTAAAAGTCAAAACACCTCGCTTAGATTTTCTAAAAGCTGAAAATGTGAGATCTAGTCTTCCATATGTGTGCCAAAATCATTCTAGGGTACCTACCTGTGCCAAAATTTTGAAGAAACCAATAGGTACGTGTCAATTTTGAGTTTCCAATATTTCTCTGGCTTTTCAAAGTCTCTAGCCGAAAAGCTAATCAAGTGACTAATCAAAGGTTTTTCTTATTTTTCAGTATTTTGGGATCTGAACGCCTAGATCTTTAAAGTCAAGGTTCAGTAACCTTTGAGTCGTGTTATTTTCGGGATTCCAAGGCTATAGATTGAGGATAAGAGATCCGGATAGCAAGGACATTGACTAAGAATATTGGATTTCGCGATATCAGGTGTGTAATTCTCCACACCATCTAGATCTGTTTGATTAATATATGTTTATAAGTCTTATATGTTTTGATAAATGCTGAAATCCTGGCATAATGATAGAAACCCGAAGAGGGTATAAGGAAATCACCAGGTTAGTGAATGTTCTGATTAAATGATATAAGTATATTGATTTTACGTGATTGCATGGGTTAGGTTTGAAGAAAGGAGGAAGTTATATGTTGTAGCGGCTATTGCCGTGATCTGTTGTAGCGGTTTCTACCGTGATCTGTTGTAGTGGCTACGGCCATGATCTGATGAGGAGCAGTCCCCTATGGTGTGAACGGTTGGTACGGGGGCGTGTAGCGGATGGACACCTGAGATATGGGTTGGGCTTTACATATTATTGTTGTTTTGTATATCAATTTTGATTATTATGTTTTATGGGGCTAAAGACCAAATCTAATGGTGCACGAGGGTTGGACACTAAGTCTCGCGACTAACCCTTTTAATTTAACAATTTCATGTGACACCTAGTACATCGGACCGGGCTGGAGAGGAACACGAGGTGGCCATGCAAAAGAGCAATTGGATTCAGCTAAAAGACTTTAGTTTTTTGTTTTTATATTTTGCGGATTATTAAAAATGGTTGTAATAAGGCCACGGGCCACTAGACTATTATTTTTGTTTTGGGTTTTATGTTGAGCTTTTAAGTTTTATGTTTCCAATTAAGTTAAGGCATGTAGGAAATTTTAGTTTTTATCTAAAATCCACCAAGATAATTTATAACTTAATATTTTACACTTTAAAGAATTCTTAAGTTTTCAGAAAAGAAAAGTTTAAACCTAGTAATTGTTTTCCAAAATGCGACATGTTTTTGTAAAATCCCTTAAGTGACATACCAGATCCGGCGGTAGTGTTTGGGCCGGGTTTGGGGTGTTACAAGCTACATGGGAACCATAAAAGAACATGAGAAACTAGTACCCAATCTTATTTGCCAATAAGATTTTCAAGGACTAAAATGCCTAAAGGGGGAAAATTATAACAGCCCGATTTAGGGCCTAGTCAAAAAAGTGCTACGAGACCTCAAATCTGAAGTAGTAATATGAGTTTATAAGGTATCTGAGATGCTTGCATAATATTATGAAAGTTTTGTGTAGGAATTTTATGAAAATTTCCATTAAAGGGTCCATTAGGACTAAATTGAAAAAGTTGTAAAATATTAGTTTCTAGAAGCTTTTAGTATGAAATAGCTTTAGAATAGTAATTAGAAGTCCTTAAATATCAATTTGCCCAAATTATAATTTTTAGACAAAAATGGACATGAGATAGTAATTTGTAAAAATTTAGAGAGAATGGCATTTTGGTTATTTAATCTATTAAATGATTAAAATAGGAAAAAGATGATAAAAATCATTCTCATCTTCTTCCCCCAAGTGCCGAAAATTTGAAGGAAGCCATAGCTAAGGTTCTTCAATTTTTCAAGCTTGCTAGTAAGTTCATCTTAGCCTTGTTTTTAATATTCTTCGTATTTTTGAAGTTCTCGTATTATGAATTAGCTATTTTTAGCTATAAAATGAGCTAAGATGCATGTTAAAAAATCTACCCATGAATAAGATGCTTGTTAAATGATATTTTATGGAAGATTATGAGAGTTTGATGCTTGATAAACATATTTTTCTAAGTGAATTTCATGAAAAATGATAGTATGGACTAATTTGCAATAGTTATGAAATTGGTCAAACATATTAGAAATATTGAGAATTTTGTAATATCTAGAATATAGGGGTTATGCATTTTTAACTTAATTGTATGTGGTTGCATGCCTATGTGTAGTTGCGTGTGCTTTGGGAGTTTTAGGAACTTCAGTATGTAAGAGAATGCCTTAGAAAAATATTAAATTTTTAAGTCTTAAGATGGAGCTAAGCAAGATAGGCTTTAAGAAAAATTGGCATGAGGTTTTAATCATAACAAGTCAATTGGCAAGGTGGTGTTGGCACATGGGTGAATGCATGAGAGGAGAGGTTCAATCCCTTAACTAGCAATTGGAAGGATTTTATTTTTGTTCTCTTTCCTATAGTGTCGATCAAGCCTTATCTTAGTATGGATGGATTTTCTTTCATTTTGGATAGTAGACCAAAGGGAAAAGGCAAGTTATTAGTTAAGGTATGGAATCAAGATGTTATGGAAGGATAAGGGACAAAAGCTTGATGAATGGGTGATGTTTTGGAAGTTTTTCTATGGCCATTTGACCATGAATGTGGACGACATAAGGGGCTAAGGGGGTTAGCTTAATTGTGATAGTGATTAGGGGGAAGATAGGGAAGAAATGAGGAGGAAAAAGTGGGATTATGTTGGCATGTGAGTTGGCCGAATGTTGTATGGGATTAGGGGGTGATAGTTGGCCAAAATCTTAACATTTTGTGCATTTTTTTCCCTTTTCTCCAAAATCTTTCTTCTTAGTCGAATTTGTCATTGGCATTAGGTGAAAGTTTTGTTTTGTTTTGGCTATCATTTTTGACCATTTTGGTGTAATTTCCTATTCTCTCAAGTTTCTTTTTCTCTATTACCGAAAACACCAAAAAGCTTAGAAGACATTTCTCTTTTCTTTTCTTCCTCTCTAGTGCTGAAATCATCCTAGCACTAAGGTCCTTTTTCATCTTTTTCTTTTCTCCTTCTTTCTCTTAGCCGAAACCATCCTCCATTTTCACCATAATCATAACATCTTAAACCTCCCATCTTTCCTTCTTTTCTTTTATTAAAACCGAAACCACCATCTTTCTTTCTTCTCTTTTGGTTAAAGCCAAAACCACCATCTTTTTCCCTTCTTTTTTGTTAAAGCCGAAACCACCATTTCTTTTCTTCTTAATTGTTAAGGCCGAATCTATTTATAGTTCAAGTAAGGGTACAATCAATCTCCGCGTTACGGGTAAGGATTACCTATCAATCGTTCTTCTTTCTTTTCTTTTGGATTAGCCGATTTTAAGAATCTAATCCTCTTATTTCTCCTTGGCCGAATCTTTGAAGGAGGATTTTGGGATTCTTTTTGTAGCCAACTATTAAGTAGAGATCCATCGAGAAATTAAATATTCAAGGTAAAAAAGTTTTATATACTTATTATATCGTTTAAGATAGACTACTAATCGCTTTCGTTTTAGGGGACTCTATCACTCGATCATTTTCCTGTGAACATAAGATTTTGGGGCAAACAAAATAGGTTCAAAATGAGTGGTAAGGAGTGTTTGGAAGAGGGGTGGTTCTGTTATACCCTCAAATTTCAAATGAAGGGTTGTATCGGGGATTCGAGACTTTCCACCGGGTTGTGGATCTTCTGCCAACGAAGATCAATTATTTGAAGTCGTGCGTACACCCGAGCCACTATTTGTTCGTGGTTTGTCATCAGATTTTGATCCATCTATTGGAGAAAAATCACATATAATGATTGTTCGAGATTAGAGGGTAAGGAATTAGATTATTCATCAATAGTATAGATTTATAAGTAGTAGTGTGTTCTAATCAAGAGTGATAAATAATTAGGTGTCGATGAGCGGGAAGGTATCATTCTCACTATTATAAGGTGTTTAACACTATACTAAATTTCTCATAGATCTAAAATAATAATGATTTGTATGAATATATGCATGATAATGGTTGCGAGAACCATTCAGTGGTACACGATATTCAGGTATGTTTACCCCATTACTTCGTTAATAATGCTATAAGCATAAATATGAAATAAGTATGACTCTATTATGATTTTGGGGTATATTGCATAAAATCGAATAATATGTATGTGCATGGGCATATGGGTGATATTGATAAAGGGGAAGTGTTAGGTGGTTTTACCACATTATCCTGTGACTTCGGTCATATAATATGAATCCGATGACTTCGATCACATAATATGAATCCGGTGACTTGGTCACAAATATGAATTCGGTGACTTGGTGACAATTATCCGTGGCCATGCCACAAAATTATAAGGGCGATGTGCATGTTGATCGCAAAGAATCGCCTTTGATGGTGTGTAGCGGATGGAGGGTCGATTTAGTAATCCCGGTGTGATTGGTAGGTGCATGTGGTGTGTAGCGGATGGATTTTTAGGTGGGCTTGGGATTGCATTTCATTTATATATATACATGTGATTTAATCGATTTTATCGATTTGATATAAAATGGGCTTATGGCTAAATATGTTTTAAATGGGCTTAATGGCTTTGATCGATTGGGCTTTTAGTGTAATGTTACACATTGAGTCATTGACTCACCCTTTTATGGGATATATTTGGTGACTCTTAGCATGATGGATCGGGTCAACGAGGACTACGTGGTGGCCATTGCTCAACTAAGTATTTGAGTTTCTTTTAATTAAACTTACTAAGTTTATTTTTATTATTTAGGATTTATTTTGGGTTATGTTATTTTTGTAATAAAGCCGTTATGAACTATTTAAATTTTTTACGTTTTAAATTTTTAATCACTACGATCAAATATTTACTAAATAATTAAATGATTTGAAAAAATAACTTAAACCGCTTTGACACCTAAACACCTATGTTTTTTTTTTTTACAATGATAATAAGTTTTTCATAAAATTTGGTTTTCTTTTAACTTAAAATCTTTCTCTTAAAGATAACATTTTAATGAGACACCAACTATATTAAACACCATTTATAACGCGACCACTAAATAGATCCATTTTATACGAAACCATCATATTTTCTTATAAAACAAAACAAGAATTAATTGAAGTTTTACTCGAGGAACATACCAGATCCGGTCAGAGCTTGTGGGCCAGGTTTGGGGTGTTTCAACTTGGTATCAGAGCCCAATTTTAAACTCTCGGCCTTGGGTTTTGAAGCCCACAACGTTTTCAAAATTTGGTCCAAATGACTTTTTGAAAATTTTCTTATTTAAAATGGTTTTATTGAAGCATGGCACCCGAGTTCTCAGCCCATGTCCATCAGGTAAGTTCTTTTGTAGATAAATTGATGTGAATGTTTGATATTTTAAGTGATAAGCCTAAGGAAACTATACTTTAGAGACATGGAGCCTAGGTGTATGTGTACTTCTACGGAAAAACCACTGAATAAATCTTTGTTACATAAAACTTTCTTTAAACAATAAGTGAAAAGACTCTAATACATAAAACTTTTTTGTAAAAATAGATAAGACGCGTAGTAGACATGAGTTCTAGGGGACGTGGTCGTCGTGGACGCGGTAGAGGCAGAATGGCTATGTCGGAACCAATTAGATCTAGTCAAGGTTTCAAAAATGAAGCTCTGCCACCGGCTGTTGGGGTGGAATTTCAAGAGCAAATTGGAGGAGATGACAAAGTATCGCAGGCCATGTCACAAGTTTTAGAACGAGTAGCAGGAGCTAGTATGGGAAATAGGGCTCGAAAGTCAGTAGCTGAGAGACTTAGATCAAACGAAGCTGAGATTTTTAGGGGAGTATCTAGAGTAGCTCCGAATGTAGCGGAGTACTGGTTAGAGGCAGTCGAGAGGATCATGGATAATTTGGACTGCACTGCTGAAGAAAAGTTAAAAAGTGCTGTTTCACTACTTCGTGATGAGGCCTACCAGTGGTGGCTCACTATCAAGGAGAGTACCCCTGTGGATCGATTGGATTAGGGGTATTTTAAGGTTAAGTTTGAAGGGAAATACGTTGGAGCTAGCTACATCGACTCTCAGAGAAAAGCGTTTCTGAATTTAGTGCAAGGAAATAAGTCAATAGTTAAGTATGAAGAAGAGTTTTTACGACTTAGCCGATATGCTAAAGGGATAGTAGCTACTGATTATGAGCGGTGTGTCAGATTCGAGGATGGACTGAGAGATGAGTCATGAGTGTTGATTGCTCAAGACGGAAAGAGACTTTCTGATCTTAGTGGATAGGGCAAGGATAGCTAAAGAAGTTAAGCGGACTGAGAGACAGAACTGGGACAGAGGTCAGAATAAGAATAAGAGAAGTTTTGGATCTTCAGGGTCATCCTGGAATTTTCAAAAGAAACCTAGAATTGATGGGCCGCGAGGTCAGCAGGTTGCTACGGGAGGACAATATCCTACTTGTGCTCAATGTGGGAAGATGCACCCGGGAGAATGTTGGAAAAAGACCGGGAGATGTTTCAAGTGCGGGTCTAAAGATCATATGATTAAGGATTGCCCGATGAATACAGATAAGAACTACCCAACAAGTCAGGGTGTTAATCAGGCTGGCAGAGGTGGACAGCAACCGATGAGGGGTCGTGGTCCAAATGGAAGAAGTAATGGTTCTGGTAGAGGTCGCGGGACTCCAGGCAGAGGCAGTGGTAGTTCTGAGGCGAGACAGCCAGTGTCGGTATATGCGGTTAAATCGTCAGAGAGGATAGTGACTTTTGATGTTATCACGATGCGTTTCGATTTACAGGTTGCCCTTTATTACTTTGATAGATATAGGGTCAACTCATTCATACATCGCTAGTGAAGTATTTGGAACTTTGCATGTGACTTCTGAGACTGTACCTAGAAAGATGATTGTACTTAGTCCTTTAGGACAGACTGTAATAATAGATAAACTCTTTAAGGAAGTTCCTTTAGAAGTTCAAGGGACGCAGTTTCTGGCTGATTTAATGGAGTTACCATTCGGGGAATTTGACCTGATCTTAGGCATGGACTGGCTAGTGAAATACTGTTCAAATGTGGATTGTGCTGCTAAGCAGATGTCATTAAGAACTATTGATGACAAAGAAGTTGTGGTGATGGGCGAGAGACGAAATTACTTATCAAATGTAGTATCTGCCATTAAGGTAGAAAATATGGTTAAAAAGGGATGTGTAGCTTTTCTAATGTTGGTTAGTGCCTTGGAGGTTAAGGAAGCAACTGTTGAAGAGGTCAGGACTGTGAGAGAATTTGTGGATGTTTTTTCTGAAGAACTTCCAGGATTGCCTCTGGATCGAGAGGTAGAATTTGGGATTGACTTATTGCCTGGCGCCAGTTTCTATCGCTCCGTATAGAATGGCACCAAAAGAGTTGGTTGAGCTTAAGGCTCAGATTCAAGAGTTGTTTGATCGTGGGTTTATCCGACCTAGTGTGTCTCCATGGGGAGCACCGGTCTTGTTTGTAAAGAAGAAGGACAAACGATGAGAATATGTATAGATTACCGGCAGTTGAATAAGCTGACCATCAAGAACAAGTATCCTTTGCCAAGGATTGATGACTTGTTCGATCAGCTTAAGGGAGCTGCGGTATTCTCAAAGATATATCTAAGGTCGGGGTATCATCAGCTTAAGGTGAAGGAAGCCGATATCCATAAGACAGCTTTCCGAACAAGATATGGGCATTATGAGTTTTTGGTAATGCCGTTCAGATTGACGAACGCCCCAGCTGCTTTTATGGATATGATGAATCGAGTTTTTCAACCCTACTTGGATCAGTTCGTCGTGGTATTCATAGACGACATCCTAGTGTATTCTAAGTCAGAGATAAAGCATGATGAGTATCTCCGGATAGTGTTGCAAGTGTTAAGGGAGAAGAAGCTTTATGCCAAATTCAGCAAGTGTGAATTTTGGCTGAAAGAAGTTTCATTTTTAGGCCATATGGTGTCTGCAGAAGGGATAAGGGTGGATCCTCGGAAGATTGAGGCAGTACTAGATTGGAAACCACCTAAGTCTGTAACTGAGGTTAGTAGTTTCTTGGGTTTAGTAGGCTACTACAGAAGATCCGTCGAAGGATTTTCATCGATAGTTGCACCTTTAACGAAATTGTTGTGAAAGGAGGTACCTTTCGTATGGGCAGATAAGCAGCAAGAGAGCTTTGAGAAGCTTAAGAAGGTTTTGACTGAAGCTCCGGTTTTGATTCAGCTTGAGGTAGGGAAGGATTTCGTGGTGTATTGTGACGCTTCTCACACAGGATTAGGATGTGTTCTGATGCAAGACGAGAAGGTAGTTGTGTATGCGTCTCGGTAATTAAGGCCACACGAGGTTAATTACTCGATGCGTGATTTGGAGTTGGCTGCAATAGTTTTTGCTCTTAAGGTTTAGAGGCATTATTTATATGGGGAAAGTCAATGATATACACGGACCACAAGAGTCTGAAATATTTGCTGACTCAGAAGGAGCTGAATCTGAGACAGTGAAGGTGGGTAGAGTTGTTGAAAGACTATGACTGTTCTATAGAGTACCACCCGGGCAAGGCGAATGTGGTGGCAGACGCTCTAAGTCAGAAAGTGGTGTCAGATCTAAGGGCGATGTTTGCACATCTTAGTCTTTATGACGACGGAAGCTTGCTGGCAGAATTACAAGTAAAGCCGACGTGGTTGAGTCAAGTAAAAGAGAGACAGTTGGTAGACGATGATATGAGTACTAAGCTTCGGTAGGTGTAGAATGGGGAATTAGAAGATTATGGTATTAACAATGATGGGGTATTGTGTTTCAAAGGTAAAGTCTGTATGCCGAGGAATCAGGAGTTGAGGCAAATGATTCTTCAAGAGTCGCATGGTACCCTTATGCTATGCATCCTGGAGGAAGTAAGTTATACCGAGATTTATGAGATCAGTTTTGGTGGCCTAGTCTTAAGCGGGAAGTTACAGAATTCGTAGGAAAGTGTTTAACGTGTCAACAAGTCAAGGCTGAACATTAAGTACCTTCGGGATTGCTTCAGCCGATAAAGATTCCGCAGTGGAAGTGAGAGAGAATCACCATGGACTTTGTTAGTGGGCTTCCTTCTACGCCTACTAAGAAAGACTCGGTATGGGTGATCCTGGATCGATTGACAAAATCTGCACATTTTATCCCAGTTAGGGTTGATTACTCTTTGCAAAAATCGGCGAAGTTGTATGTGGCTGAGATTGTGAGATTACATAGAGTGCCGATGTCGATTATTTTGGATAGGGATCCGAGGTTTACATCTCGATTTTGGAAAGCATTGCATCAGGCTTTGGGCACCAGATTGGACATCAGGATGGCATTTCATCCACATTGGACGGCCACCGAGCGAGTAATCAAGTCTTAGAGGATATGTTAAGGGGATGTGTGATAGATTTCAGAGGAAGCTGGGAGGAGTTCTTACCTTTAGCAGAATTTGCATACAACAACAGTTACCAAGCCAGTATTCGGATGGCACCGTATGAAGCACTATATGGACGAAAATGTCGCACTCCTACGTGTTGGACAGAATTAGGGGAACGTCAAGTTTTGGGACCAAAAATAGTGGCTGAATCCGAAGAAAAGGTTAAGGTGATCCGAGCTCGGTTAAAGGAGGCATATGATAGGAAAAAGTCGTACGCAGATCTTAAGCGAAAAGAAATAGAGTTTGTTGTGGGGGATCAAGTATTCCTAAAGGTTTCACCTTGGAAAAAGGTGATGAGATTTGGTTGCAAAGGGAAGTTAAGTCTTAGGTTCATAGGACCTTATCGGGTTTTGAAGCGAGTCGGACCAGTGGCGTATCAGTTAGAATTGCCTTCAGAGTTGAAGCAAATGCACGATGTGTTTCATGTTTCAATGTTACGTCGTTATCGGTCAGATCCATCTCTTGTAGTGCCAGTTGAGGAGGTGGAATTAAGACCAGATCTGTCCTACGAAGAGGAGCCAATTCAAATTTTGGAACGGGATGTAAAGGTGTTACGGAGAAAATTAGTTCCTCTCGTCAAAGTGTTATGGCATAATCATGGATCGAAAGAAGCTTCATGGGAGCCAGAGGAAACAATGCGACAGCAATACCCTCACTTATACTAACCAGGTAATTTCGAGGTCAAAATTATTTTTAAGGAGGGTAGAACTGTAATATCCAGAATATAGGGGTTATGCATTTTTAACTTAATTGTATGTGGTTGCATGCCTATGTGTAGTTGAGTGTGCTTTGGGAGTTTTAGGAACTTCAGTATGTAAGAGAATGCCTTATAAAAATATTAAATTTTTAAGTCTTAAGATGGAGCTAAGCAAGATAGGCTTTAAGAAAAATTGGCATGAGGTTTTAATCATAACAAGTTAATTGGCAAGGTGGTGTTGGCACATGGGTGAATGCATGAGAGGAGAGGTTCGAATCCCTTAGCTAGCAATTGAAAGGATTTTTATTTTTGTTCTCTTTCCTATAGTGTCGGTCAAGCCTTATCTTAGTATGGATGGATTTTCTTTCATTTTTGGATAGTAGACCAAAGGGAAAAGGCAAGTTATTAGTTAATGTATGGAATCAAGATGTTATGGAAGGATAAGGGGACAAAAGGCTTGATGAATGGGTGATGTTTTGGAAGTTTTTCTATGGCCATTTGACCATGAATGTGGACGGCATAATGGGCTAAGTGGGTTGGCTTAATTGTGATAGTGATTAGGGGGAGATAGGGAAGAAATGAGGAGGAAAAAGTGGGATTATGTTGGCATATGAGTTGGCCGAATGTTGTATGGGATTAGGGGGTGATAGTTGGCCAAAATCTTAACATTTTGTGCATTTTTTTCCCTTTTATCCAAAATCTTTCTTCTTAGCCAAATTTGTCATTGGCATTAGGTGAAAGTTTTGTTTTGTTTTGGCTATCATTTTTGACCATTTTGGTGTAATTGCCTATTCTCTCAAGTTTCTTTTTCTCTATTGCCGAAAACACCAAAAAGCTTAGAAGACATTTCTCTTTTCTTTTCTTCCTCTCTAGTGCCGAAATCATCCTAACACTAAGGTCCTTTTTCATCTTTTTCTTTTCTCCTTCTTTCCCTTAGCCGAAAACATCCTCCATTTTCACCATAATCATAACATCTTAAACTTCCTATCTTTCTTTCTTTTTTTTTATTAAAACTGAAACCACCATCTTTCTTTCTTCTCTTTTGGTTAAAGCCGAAACCACCATCTTTTTCTCTTCTCTTTTGTTAAAGTCGAAACCACCATTTCTTTTCTTCTTAATTGTTAAGGCAAAATCTCTTTATAGTTCAAGTAAGGGTACAATCAATCTCCGCGTTACGGGTAAGCATTACCTATCAATCGTTCTTCTTTCTTTTCTTTTGGATTAGCCGATTTTAGGAATCTAATCCTCTTATTTATCCTTGGCCGAATCTTTGTAGGAGGATTTTGGGATTCTTTTTGTAGCCAACGATTAAGGAGAGATCCATCGGGAAATTAAATATTCAAGGTAAAGGAGTTTTATATACTTATTATATCGTTTTAGATAGACTACTAATCGCTTTCATTTTAGGGGACTCTATCGCTCGATCATTTTCCCGTGAACGTAAGATTTGGGGCAAACAAAATAGGTTCGAAAAGAGTGGTAAAGAGTGTTTGGAAGAGGGGCGGTTCTGTTATACCCTCAAATTTCAAATGAAGGGCTGTATCGGGGATTTGAGACTTTCCACTGGGTTGTGGACCTTCTGCCAATGAAGATCGATTATTTGAAGTCATGCGTACACCCGAGCCACTATTTGTTCGTGGTTTGTCATCGGATTTTGATCCATCTATTGGAGAAAAATCACATATAACAGTTGTCCGAGATTCCGAGGGTAAGGAATTAGATTATTCATCAATAGTATAGATTTATAAGTAGTAGTGTGTTCTAATCAAGAGTGATAAATAATTAGGTGTCGACGAGCGGGAAGGTATCATTCTCACTATTATAAGGTGTTTAAAACTATACTAAATTTCTCATAGATCTAAAATAATAATGATTTGTATGAATATATGTATGATAATGGTTGCGAGAACCATTCAATGGTACACGATATTCAGGTATGTTTACCCCATTACTTCGTTAATAATGCTATAAGCATAAATATGAAATAAGTATGACTCTGTTATGATTTTGGGGTATATTGCATAAAATCTGAATAATATGTATGTGCATGGGCATATGGGTGATATTGATAAAGGGGAAGTGTTCCGGTGGTTTTTACCACATTATCCGGTGACTTCGGTCATATAATATGAATCTGATGACTTCGATCACATAATATGAATCCGGTGACTTCGGTCACAAATATGAATTCGGTGACTTCGGTCACAATTATCTAGTGGCCATGCCACAAAATTATAAGGGCGATGTGCATCTTGTCGCAAAGAAGCGCCTTCGATGGTGTGTAGCGGATGGAGGTCGATTTAGTAATCCCCACGGTGTGTTTGGTAGGTACGGGTGGTGTGTAGCGGATGGATTTTTAGGTAGGCTTGGGATTGCATTTCATTTATATATATATATACATTTGATTTAATCGATTTTATCTGATTTGATATAAAATGGGCTTATGGCTAAATACGTTTTAAATGGGCTTAATGGCTTTGATCGATTGGGCTTTTAGTGTAATGTTACACATTGTGTTTGTTGACTCACCCTTTTTATGGGATATATTTCAGGTGACTCTTAGCGTGATGGATCGGGTCAACGAGGACTACATGGTGGCCATTGCTCAACTAAGTGTTTCGGAGTTTCTTTTAATTAAACTTACTAAGTTTATTTTTATTATTTAGGATTTATTTTGGGTTATGTTATTTTTGTAATAAGGACTCTATGAACTATTTAAATTTTTTTATGTTTTAGATTTTTAATCTGCTACGATCAAATATTTACTAAATAATTAAATGATTTCGAAAAAAATAACTTAAACTGCTTTGACACCTAAACACCTATTTTTTTTTTTTTTACAATGATAATAAGTTTTTCATAAAATTTGGTTTTCTTTTAACTTAAAATCTTTCTCTTAAAGATAACGTTTTAATGAGACACCAACTATATTAAACACCATTTATAACGCGACCACTAAATAGATCCATTTTATACGAAACCGTCATATTTTCTTATAAAACAAAACAAGAATTAATTGAAGTTTTACTCGAGGAACATACCAGATCCAGTCAGGGCTTGTGGGCCGGGTTTGGGGTGTTTCAAATTTGATATTTCTATAGTTGAGATAATGAATCAGCTAAGCATAAATTTTAAGAAAGTTGAATGAGAATCATTTTACGAGCCTTGGGGCAATAGTGTAAATATGAGAATGTTTAGGGGTAAAATAATAACTTTGTCAAAGTTTAAATTAAGAGTCAATTTAGTCAATGTGTGTATTAAATAATCTAATTATTATTATAGATCAAGAAAAATAAAGCTCGGATCAAAACCTAGGCAAGAACAAAGTCGAGGACTAAATTGCATATCTACATACATTTTGAACATTGAGGTAAGTTTGTATGATTTCTATGCTTTATGATTTATATATCATTGAAATGCTTAGTGTAATGTACAATAGTATCATGAAAATGTTTAATGTTATGTTAAACAAAGAAATTAATGAGATTAAGCATGATGAAGTCCCGATTGAAGATGAGTTACCTAGGATACTCGATCTACCACATGAATGAGAAAGTCTGTATAAGACCAAACCAAGGCATGGCATAGGCAATCAAGCAAGTTATCATGTAAGAACAAGACAAGTCTTGTCTTTGAAGAGTTAGTATGAGATGAAGACCCATGTAAGTCCAAGCCAAGGCATGGCATTGGTAAGTCTCCAAGCAAAGTTATCATGTAAGTCCAAGACAAGTCTTGGCATTGAAAAGCTAGCAAGAGATAAAGATTCCATGTAAATCCAAGACAATGCATGGTATTGGTGAGAACAAGGAAGATTTCATGTAAGACCAAGCCAAGGCTCGGCATTGATCAGTTCATGACCAAAGATAGTAAGTAAGACTATGTCAAGACATAGCAATGGTAAGTTCCCAAGGGAACCCACAAGGAAGACTTTGAGTAAGTCCATGTCAAGACATGGCTTCAACACCAAGATGAGAGATCCCATGTAAGACCATATCAAGGATATGGCTTTGGCATCAAGTTTTATGTGGGTTGAGATATAGTATCCTCGATTATTCATAGAAATTCATCGGGCAAACAAGTAAAGTTCAAATGAGATAATAAGAAAGCTAAGTAAGCAAAGTTATTATTAAGTTGGAACTGAGTATTGCCTTGTTATGAATGATTAATGAAAGATTATGATTATCATGTTAAAGTATACTGATCAATGTTATCAAGTGATACAAGTACCTTATTTATCTCACGAGTATGAGACTAGTAAGTATCATGAGATATGTAAGAATCAGTTTGAGTAAGTAAGCTTTATAGCTGAAATCTATGATACCATTGTTTATGTCAAATGGTTTATATTAATTAAATATGTTGCTATGTGCATTATGTGCAAATTTACTAAGCTAAATGCTTATGTCCTTTATTCTTTCTTTCTATGTAGTCCCACCAAGCTAATCTCGTAGATTATCGTCATTGGAGCTTGGAGCACACTATCAATCACTATTTTGGTATAGCCAAGTTATTTTGCTAAGTATGGCATGTATAGGAAACATTTCATTTTGAGAATATGCTTTAAAAAGAGCAACAATTATGGGCTATCAAGTTTATTATTATTTTGTATATGGCTAAATGATTAGCCAAAGTTGACTAAGCATG
This sequence comes from Gossypium rotundifolium, assembly GCA_025506655.1. Lineage (NCBI taxonomy): Eukaryota > Viridiplantae > Streptophyta > Magnoliopsida > Malvales > Malvaceae > Gossypium > Gossypium rotundifolium. The sequence continues at coordinate 113,813,309 of CP106729.1, forward strand.
TATGTTTATTGTTATAAATGAAGCATGTAGTATTATTCAAGAAAGATGTAGTAACTCGAGTTGTTGAATTGAGTATGAAATTGATCTTGATTTTAGGGTGGCAATTGATTTGGTAAATAATCTTCAAGTGCCCTCACGGATAAGCACACGGGCGTGTGTCTAGGCCGTGCGTACCCTGCACCTTTATAATTGTAGTCAGGATAGGCCACAGGCAAATCCTATGGCAGTTTGTTTAAGTCGTGTATGACACACGGTCAGAACATGGGCGTGTGCCTCAAGCCATGTGAATAAGTTAGTATATCAAGGTATAGCACACGGTTTAAGGCCACGGGCATGTCAAGGCCGTATGTAATTAGTCAATGTCAACCACGGGTGGAAGACACGGGCATGTGTTAGGGGTACACAGGCATGTTCCAAGTCACATGGCGTGTGACCCCTGTTTTAAGGAAAAGTTTTCATTTGAGTTTTGAAAGTTTTTGGTTACGTGTTTAAGGCCTCTAGGCCCATAAAAGGTATGATTTCACTAAACAAGAGGAGTTTTAATTCAGAACAAAATTTTATAGCTCGTAAGTACATGTTTTAAATAAGTTCAAGCATGGTAATGTCTCGTATCCAGTCTTAGCATCAGACTCGAGTATGGGGTGTTGCAGGTGAAAAGTGTCGAATCTTCACCAATCACAAGAGTTTTAAGTACTTGATGGACCAAAGGGATTTGAATTTGTGACAACGGCGATGGCTCAAATTATTGAAGGATTATGAGTTAGTAATCGAATACCATTCGGGAAAAATGAATGTGGTTGCAGATGCGTTGAGTAGAAAATCCCTATATGTTTTGAGAGTTATGAGTACAAGCTTAGTGTTGTCTGATGATGGTGCTATATTGGTCGAGGTGAGGGCTAGACCATTATTTATTCAGCAGATATGTGAAGCTCAAAAGAACGATAGTAAGATGCAAGCTAAGAGAGCTCAGTGTGAATTGGGAAATGACTCTGATTTTGGGTGAGTTCAGATGGTTGCTTGATGTTTCATGATATGTTTTTGTACCTAAAGACGATGAGTTGATCCAAAAAATTTTACATGAAGCATGCAGTGGTTTCTTGTCAATACATCCGAGCATATTGAAGATGTATAATGATTTGAAAAAATTGTATTGGTGGTCGGGTATGAAAAGATACATCTCTGAGTTTGTTACGAAGTGTTTGGTTTGTTAACAAGTGAAAGCTATGCATCAAGTACCTTTGAGATTACTTCAACCAGTAATGGTTCCCGAGTGGAAGTGCGATCGAATCACAATGGATTTCATAACGAGGTTACCTATGACTTCGAAAAAGAAAGATGTTGTATGGCTTATTGTTGATAGATTAATGAAGTCGGCTCACTTTATACCAGTGCCTGTGGATTATTCACTTGATAAGTTAGCTGAGCTGTATATTGCCGAGGTGGTGAGATTGCATGGGGTGCCTATATCTATTATCTCGGATAGAGATCCGAGATTCACTTCAAGGTTTTGGAAGAAGTTGCAAGAAGCCTTGGGTACAAGATTGAATTTTAGTACTACGTTCCATCCTCAAACCGATGGGCAATCTGAAAGAGTGATTCAAGTTCTTGAGGATATGCTTCGATGTTGTGTGTTAGATTTCAAAGGTAGATGGGAAAGATATCTACCTTTGGTTGAATTTGCCTATAACAACAGCTATCAGTCGAGTATATGGATGCCACTGTACGAAGCTTTATATGGTTGCAAGTGTTAAACTCCCTTGTATTGGACCAAACTTAGTGAGAAGCAAATTCACGGGGTCGATCTAGTTAAAAAAACCGAGGAGAAAGTGAAAGTGATCTGTGATAGTCTGAAGGCTGCTTCAGATTGACAAAAGTCATACACGGATTTAAAAAGGAAAGAAATAGAGTTTCAAGTGGATGACAAAGTATTTCTGAAAGTATCCCCGTGGAAGAAAATATTGAGATTTGGTCGAAAAGGCAAATTGAGTCCATGATTCATAGGGTCGTATGAGGTTATTGAAAGGATTGGGCCAGTAGCATACCGGTTGGCTTTGCCAAAAGAATTAGAGAGAATACACAACGTGTTCTATGTGTCATTTTTGCGGTGATATTGTTCTGATCCTTCGCATGTGATCCCTCAAACAGAAATTGAGATACAACTGGACATGACTTATGAAGAGGAACCAGTTAAAATTTTGGCTCGAGAGGTTAAATAGTTGAGGAATAAGAGCATAGCGTTAGTGAAAGTGTTGTGGAAAAAACATGGTGTGGAAGAGGCTACTTGGGAACTGGAAGAAGCCATGAGGGAACAGTACCCAAACCTTTTTACCGATAAGATTTTCGAAGACGAAAATCTCTAAAGGGGGAGAGTTGTAACAGCCCAATTTTGGGGCTAGTTAGAACAGTGGTTTCGGGACCACTAATTCGAGGTGGAAGAAAATTATTTTGATATTATTCTATGTGTTATGGCATAATTATATGGGTGCATAAAAATTTTGGTGCATTAATTTCAGCAATTGTATGCTTAATTGTGAAAAAAGACTAAATCACATAAAGTGCGAAAGTTCTACTATACAAGGTAGAGGTGTCTAATATCCTTAGAATATTAAATTGGAGGTCCTTAAAGTGCAATTAGGCCATTAAGAGGGTGTGACCGGCCATAGGGAGCATGGGAGACAAAGGCATTAAATTTTGGTCATAATTTGTGGAATTAGGTAATTAAAAATGAATAAAATAAGAAAAAAGAGAAATATATCATCTTTCACTAATCATTCTTCTTCTACCACTGAAAATTGAAGGGAAATTAGAGGATTTTGGAGTTCAAACTTTCAGCCACACTATTCACTTGCAAGTAAGTGATTTTAGGGGTCTTTCTTGATAATTTTTGTACTTTTGGAACCCCCAAAGCTTAAGCTAGCGTCTAAGGGGAGTAATTTGCAAAATGGTTGAAAGTTTAGTGAATTTCTATGAGAGTGTTCTGTTGTTTGTTGAGTTTTTATGGAAGAAAATGAATGTTAGTAGGTTGATGAACAACTTTTGTGAAAGGTGTTACCATGAAAACACCTAAATATGACTTATTTGTAAAGGTTATGATTGTGTAATAAATGCATAACATAATTGGTTTTGTGAGCTGCTATAAGGGAAACAAATATTCAGCTAGACTTGTTTAATGAGGAAATGTGATGGAAAATGATTTACGAGCCAAGGGGAAAAATAGTAATTTTACCAAAGTATGAGGGCAAAATGGTCATTTTTGCCTATGTAGAAATTTTTATGTATCATGAACTATAAAGTGATTGAATGAGTGAATTTTATTATTATAGATCAAGAAGAGTGAGGAAATCACCTTGACCAAGGAAAAGGCAAGGTTACTGACTAAACCATCGACTTGTACATTTTGCACCAAGGTAAGTTTATATGTAAATGATACATCTTTAATACATATGTCATTACTTATTGGTGCATTGGTTGAATGAGATCAATTATGATTATGATTGAATGGAATTAATAGATAGTGAGTAATTCTCGTATGCACCTCGAGAGAAATATGTAAGTGCAAAAAATTATCCGTAAAGATCCTTTTTGGTGGGCTGTGTGCGATACCACCTTACTAGTTATTCACGATGGGCTGTGTGCAATACCATCATTTATATTTTTATTTGGTGGGCTATGTGCAAAACCACCGTAATTATTCTTGTTGGTGGGCTATGTGCGATACCACCCTATTATTAACTATTGGTGGGCTGTGTGCGAAACCACCGGGTACTTAGTATCATTCCGAGGGGTTTATCGAGAAATTGTCTAAGTAAATATATCATGTGGTTTGTGGTGATGAGTGCAGGAAATGTGTACACGTTTGTAAATATGAGCATTTTATTTGTGGTATGGATGGAATGTGGTAAAAGATGAGATGAGTAAGCATTATCATAGAAATGTGATTTGTTCTTGCTTATTATGTAATATTGTTGATTGATTGGCATATGTTAAGATGTTTATAGTTTACATGTAAACTTACTAAGCTTAAAGCTTCCTCATTTTCTTTTCCCTTGTTTTATAGTGTCAAAGAGCTAGCTCAGGGGTACGAAGATAATCGAAAGATCACCCACACTATCAGCTCATCTCGGTATATTTAGACCTAGTATTTTGAGTATGGCATGTATAGGGGCTAGACTTAGTGAAATGTTTTGTTGTTTTTGCCAAGTGTGTTGGCTCCTTTAAAGATGAACTTTTTGTATATAGCCATAGTTGATGGCTCATTATTACTAATTTATGAAAAAAATGAGGTTATTCATGAAAGTGTATGTTGCATGATTGGATTGCTTTGTAATTGGTTGAATGGGATTTATGCGGTGTGAGTTAGGGTGATAAAAAGAGCTTGGCAAATAGCCTTGTTCTTGTCCACACAGGTAGGTACACGGACGTGTGTCTAAGTCGTGTGTGACACATAGTTTGTCCCATGGGTGTGTGACTAGGTCGTGTGACCCCTACATGTTAATGTTGCAAGTCAGTGTCGACCACGGGCTAGACACACAGGCGTGTGCCTAGGCCGTGTGCCCCTTATGAGGTTGCTGATGTCACAAACAGAATACCCAAATTTTTAAAGACGAGCGAGGACACGAGCGTGTCTAGGCCATGTGAAGGACATGGGCCAAAGACACGGGAGTGTGTTCGGCCGTGTGAAAACCCCTGTATGTTTGAAATGAAAAAAAAAAATCTCACACGAACTGGGGACATGGGCATGTGAGACCACACGACCTGCCCACACGGGCATGTCCCATTTCACATAGGTGTGTGACCCTGTTAAGGAAAAAAATTTCTAAGTATACAAAAGCTCCCGGTCTAATCCCAAGACCCTCCATTCATATGATTAAGGCGTCGTAGGCCCATAATAAGGAAGTTATGATTATAAATGAGAAGTTTTAAGTTGGAATGAAATTTGATAGCTGAAAGTTGTACGTTTAAACAAGATAAGTCTGGTAATGCCTCGTACTTGATTTCGGTGTCGATTTCGGTGTCGAAAATAGGTAAGGGGTGTTACATGGAAGGAGTTGAAAGGATCCTCGAGTAGATGTCTTGTTCTGATGAGGAGGAATTAGGTTGTGCGGTGTCCTTACTTGACAGTGAGACTCATCATTGGTGGAATACAATTAGGAGAGGTATTATTTCTGATATATTGACTTGGAATTACTTTCTCGAGGTCTTTAAGAGGAAGATTATGGTCGAGTAGTATATAGAGGCTCGTAAATGTGAGTTTTGGATTTGGTTCAAGGTGATTTGTCAGTGGCTAATTATGAGGCAAAGTTTGTGTGACTTATGTTGTATGCTTTTGAGATGATACTTTCTGAGAGGGACTGATGTAAGAGGTCCTGATTTGGGCTTAACCATGAGATTCAGGTTTACTTAGTAGCTCAAAATGTAGAGATGTTTGATGACTTAGTGGAGAGAGCTAAGGCAGTTGAGGAGACTTTAGCTGAGCCGCCTCGTTCTGTGGTTACTGATTTTGGTAAGAAGCTTCTGATGGTGCATCTGGTCGTCCGCCTAAGCAAGGGGTTGATAGTCATAGTTCTGGTAGGGGTGTGAGTGGGGTCTCAACTGAGTTAGCCTACGTAGCAGAGTAGTTTTATGGTTAGTATTGGTGGTTTGATGCTTGGTTCTAGATGGCTGATTTGTGCACTCTATGAGTGTAGGCATTTTGGAGAGTGTCGTAAGTTGACAGGCAAGTTTTTTTTTCAATGTTTTTGAATCTTTTCAATGCAAGGACAAAGAAAAATGTCTTACTGTAGATGTGCTAGATGATCTGATTGAGGAAGAATTCAATGACCAAACCAGAACACTTTCTGAAGAGTTCGCATTGACATCTGATGTTGATTGCTTAGACAATTGTGACATCATGGTTGAATCTAATAATCTTAAACTCAAGCATGGATGGCAGATTGAGTCCCTAGACCTAGCTAATAGAACAACCTAAATTTTCAAACCATCTATTAAATAAGCTCCTACTCTGGGATTGAGACCACTACCTCCTCATCTTAAATATGTCTTTCTAGGTGATCACAATACTCTTCTAGTTATTGTCTCAGCAACATTGTACGCAACTCAAGAAGAGAAATTGGTCCATATTCTCAAGCAACATAAATGAGCTATTGCTTGGATTATTGTCAATATTAAAGGTATTAGTCCTTCTTTTTGCATGCACAAGATCAAGTTGGAAGATGAAGGCATGCAATCGATTGAATAGCAAAGAAGATTAAATGAGAAGATAAAAGAAGTTGTCAAGAAAGAAATCATAGCCAAAATTATTTACCATATTTCTGATAGCAATTGTGCAAGTCCAGTGCAATGTGTGCCTAAAAAGAGTGGCTCACTATGGTTCGCAACAATAAGGACGAATTAATTCCTACAAGCACTCCTATGGGATGGCGAGTTTGTATGGATTATCGCAAATTGAATGCAGCAACAAAGAAGGATCACTTCCCACTTCCCTTCATCAACCAAATCTTGAATCGGCTCGCTAGAAAGGCCTATTTTTACTTTTTAGACAGCTATTTTGGGTATAATCAAATTGTTATTGCATCGGAGGATTAGGAGAAAACAACCTTCACATGCCCCTTTGGTACTTTCACTTTCCGCCATATGCCTTTCGGTCTTTGCAACACACTAGACACATTTCAAAGGTGCATGATGGAAAAATTATCAGATATGATTGAAGACTCTTTAAAGGTATTTATGGATGATTTCTCAGTCTATGTGAATGATTTTGATCATTGTGTTGACAATTTGGATAAAGTACTGAAGCGATGTGAAGACACACATCTTGTCTTTAATTGGGAAAAATGTCATTTCATGGCAACTGAAGGCATTGTGTAAGGACACTGCATCTATAGTCAAGGCATTCAAGTACACAAAGCTAAGGTGGAAATCATTGAGAAATTACCTCTACCAACAAACATGAAAGGTATTCGTAGTTTTTTGGGACGTGTGGGGTTTTATCGATGGTTTATTAGAGATTTTTCAAAAATTGCAAAGCCCTTGTGCTCATTGCTGGAACAGAATAAAAAATTCTTCTTTAACAATGCATGCTTGAATGCCTTTCTTCAGTTAAAAAAAGAAGCTAGTGAATGTACCCATTTTCATTACACCAGATTGATCTTAACCCTTGGAAGTTATGTGTGATGCAAGTGACTTTTTCGTGGGTACAGTTCTAGGACACCGAAAGGGAAAAATATTTCACGCCATCTACTTTGCTAGCAAAACTCTTACAGATGCTCAACTCAATTATACCACCAGTGAGAAAGAATTGTTGGCTATAGTCTTTGCTTTCTACAAGTTTCGTTCTTATCTTGTTGGCGTAAAAGTTACTGTATTCACTAATCACTCAGTGTTGAGATTTGTCTTTGCAAAAAAGGATGTCAAACCAAGACTGATACACTAAATATTACTATTGCAAGAATTTGTCATCGAGATAAAAGATCGTAAGGGTTCAGAGAATCAAGTTGCAGACCATCTGTCTCGACAGGAAGTTGGCAGTGAAGAAGGAAACATACTTCAAATTGTCAACACATTCCCAGATGAGAAGTTATTTGCGGTAGATACAACCCTTTGGTATGCAGATTTTGTTAATTATCTAGCATGTAGAAAGCTCCCATTAGGTGTCACAGGCCATAAAAAAGAAAGATTTCTTTGTGACATAATGAAGTATCATTGGAACAAGCTATGTTTATTCAAAGTATGCAACGACAACATTATTCGACGTTGTGTTCTAGAATATGAGATGCTTTCAATCCTGAAGCATTGTCATGATGCTCCTTATGGAGGTCATTTCAGTGGTATGAGAACTGTTGCTAATGTTCTCCAATTAGGATTATACTGGCCGACATTATTCAAAGATGCCCACAAATTTGTGAATCAATGTGATAGGTGTCAGCGCACCGGTTATATATCCCGACATAATAAAATGTTACAACAGCCAATTATGGAAGTTAAATTATTTGACGTTTAGGGTATGGATTTTATGGGACCGTTTTCGAGTTCATTTGGAAATATTTATATATTAGTAGCTGTGGATTACATCTCGAAGTGGGTGGAAGCTGTTGCAGTCCCAAAGGATGATGCAAAGACAGTGCTAAAATTTTTTGACAAGCATATACTCACCCGCTTTGGCACACTAAAGGCATTGATTAGTGATCAAGGTACACACTTTCATTGCAACCAAGTGGCGATCGCACTGAAGAGATATGGAGTTAATCATAGAATGGCTACTACTTATCATCCACAAACTAATAGGCAAGCCGAAGTATTGAATCGACAAATTACGAACATTCTTGAGAAGGTTGTAAACCCTTCGAGGAAAGACTAGTCTTTCAGATTGGATGAGCTTTATGGGCATTTTGGATAGCATGCAAAACTCCATTAGGGATGTCGACGTATCAATTGGTTTTTGGAAAAGCATGTCACTTGCCAGTCGAATTGGAACACAAAGCAATGTAGCCAATTAAGCAAGTGAACATGGACTATGAAACAGCTGGAAAGAAAAGACTGTTGGATATCACTAAACTAGAGGAGATTAGGAGAAATGCTTATGAAAATGCTACAATTTACAACGAAAAGACCAAACGATGGCATGATAAGATTATTTTACGCGATAATTTATTGTGGGTCAACAGGTTTTATTATTCAATTCTTGACTCAAGTTGCACCCAAGTAAATTATGTTCACGTTGGTCAGGACTGTAACACCCCTAACCCGTATCCATCGCTGGAATAGGGTTACAGAGCATTACCAGACTTATCATTTAAAAATCATACATTTCTTATATATTTCTCATATCCAAACAAAATTCATTCAACTTCAATCATACAGTCCCTAACACGAGCCCTCGACGCCCAAAACAAGCATTAAAAAAATTTAGGACTAAATTGAGATCTCAAAGAAATTTTTGGGAAAACATTGAAAATTTTCAAAGTGCAGGGGACGCATGCCCGTGTGGCCAAGCCGTGTGGACATTCGAAATGGGATCACATGGCCATTCCAACCCGTGTCTGACCCCGTGTAACTCACTGACTTGGGTTACACGCCAGACCACACACCCATGTGATAGGCCGTGTACCCTTCGAAGTGGCCTCATGCGCCCGTGTACTAGGCCGTGTGAAGCTACTGACTTGGTTTCTAAAGAAATATCAGGGGACACATGGCCATGTGTCACACATGGCTAAGACACACGCCCATTTCTCTGCTCGTGTGGACAAAATAGGCTATTTTCCAAGTCATTTTTCTCACCCAAATTTGTATCAACCTAAACATATCAAATAGCATATGACCATATCATCAATAAGAATTCAAGATAACCAAAATTGAAACTTGAAAAATGCAACTTCATTACCATTAACCTAAGTGCTCTTAGGCATCAAAATTGGCCTTTAAACAACATGCAAATATCATCTCCAAAAGCTACCTAAATGGTCAAATGCATACATGAGACATTGTACCTAGAACTTAGCATAAAATTTCATCTCAATTCCAACCATTTAGTACCAAAACTCAATTTCACAAGAAAGGCATTCATATAAAAAACTATACACCAAAATTCATAAGACCATATATGTACATTTCAAAATATATGACTACTTACAAGCCAATTCAAACAGCCAAAATTCATCAAGACATAACATTAGCCAAATGACCTATACATGCCATATAACCAAAATATACAAAGTTCAAAAGTACTAAAATAATGACTAGATAGTGTGATGAGATCTCCAACAACTTCCAATTCGAGCAAGCTTCGAAATCACTATAAAACACAGAAAAGTAAACTAAGTAAGCTATTAAGCTTAGTAAGCTTGTATGGCTAATAAGTACAAGTTACCATTTAACCATAATTTAAGTAATTAAACATGGCATAATGCAACTCAATTTAATCCACAAACCTAACACATATTCATCCATAAAGTTAGACATAAAATTCACAAATTTCGTAGATTCAAAGCTTATATGATTCACATATATACATGTACTGATACGTATCAATCTCTTATTCTTTCATACCATAATTATATCCATTGAACCATTTGGAATAATATCGGATACTTAGGTTTCTCACACACTAAGTGCCAATACATGGTCGAAACCATCTCTATCTCATATCTCATATAAATGCTCACTTTTGAGCTATCACTAAGTCTGCTCACATAAGATGACAGTCAAGACGTAACTACACGGTGTTGCTCACACAATTGATGAGTAACCGCAACATAAGCCAGAAAACTCAGCCACCGATAGAACGTACAGGACAACACCCAAAACACGGTAACCCAATGACATGTCACTTGTATCCTATCTATTCCTAAGGTTCAAACGAGATCATACATTGTCGATAAATTGTCGAGAATTTTCATTGTGTCGTATCATCACAATTATATCGATTAAGCATTCAAACACATATAATTTAATGCTTATTAAACATACAAACTTACCTTGTAACAGAGAAAATTTGACCCTAATCGGAACAGTGGATTTCGGGACCACGAATCGAGTCTGAGAAATATTTTAATATTTTATTTTGTGTTTATTATGTGTGAATTGAAATGTGGGAAAGTTTCGTAGAAAAATTTCATCGTTTGGGTGCTTAATTTGACAAAAAGGACTTAATCGCTTAAATTTTAAAAGTCTCAAACTATAGTGTAAAGTGCATATTTGATGATGGCTTTTTAAAGTGGAGCATTAAAAGGGTAAATAACCCATTTTTGAGTTAGTGGGTGGCTTATGTCAAGAATAACCTTAAGATATATGTTAGTTTTATTTTATATTAAAGGTTAAATTAGTAATTGAATAATTACTTTTATAATATGTTAAAATAACATAAACAAAACCATCATCTTTCTCACTCTCTCATGGCGAATATTGAGAAAGAAAAGGGGGCTTATGTTCTTTGATTTTCGCACTTGGATGATTTCAAGGTTAGTTTGAATTTAGTTTTTGTTAATTTTACATTTTGAGATCGTTGCTTCAAACCGTAGTGACCCATGTTAAAATTTTGAATCTAAGCATGTTTGAGGTTCAGCTATTGATAGGTTTATATGGTTTTGATGTTTGATGATGTTAGATAAAGATAAGTTAAAATTAGTATATTATGTATCGGAAATTTTGATGAATTTTTGTTTTTAGGGCCAAATTGTAAAAATGAAATTTTAAAGGGGCTTATTTATTAAATAACTGAAAGAAAAGGACTTTTATAGTCCCTATACATATTCGGCCCTTAAGGGGTATTGAGAAATTTGGTGTATTTTGTGTTTTAGGCAAATAGGACTAAATTATAAAAATTTGAAATAGTAGGGGTAAAATGGTAAATTACCTATTTATGTGCTTAGGGACTAAATTGAGATGAAATGTACTTGACTGAGCTAAATTTTAAAGTGTTTTAGATCAAGAGCAAGGAAAAACGGATTTAGATCGGGGAAAGACGAAGGTTCTCGAATAGCCGATTTGCACGGTCTATCGACAGCCGAGGTAAGTCCTTAAGCACTTATATGTTCGAAAGTAAATTATAAACATGTTAAAGAATGAAATCTAATAATATTGACTATAGAATCATGTGTTAGCTGAATGTAAAGGTGTTAAATTGGATTAAATATATTCTGTTAATGTGATATGAACAAGTATATGTTTTCAATATGGCAAGTGAATTGGTTTTGTGTATATGAATTGATAGTGATGTATATGATAAGAAATGTGAGTTAATGAATTGATTTGATAAACATATTTAGGCTTTAATGCCTAGCAGGCTTTGTGCCTGTGTTATATGCCAGGCTTTGTGCCTAGCGTGCCTTGTGCTTTGATTCATTTTGGGCTTTAATGCCCAGCGTGCTTTGTCTTGGTGTTATATGTCGTGCTTTGTGCCTACTTGTGCCTTGTGCCGGTGATTCATTTCGAGCTTCTTGCCTAGGAGGCCTTGTCCGGTGATTCATTTCAAAGCTTATCGCCTAGCGTGCCTCGTCTTGGTGATTTATTTCGGGCTTTAATGCCTAGCGTGCTTTTTTCGATAATAAGCCAAAAAGAGAATTTGAGATGTATATACATAGTAGATTGAGCTATAAGCTCTAAAAAGAAAAGGAAATTAGCTTATTATATTGGTAAGTAATAAGGTAAGTTAGTTTACTTATATATGAGCTAATTACGATGTGATGAATTAATGACTCGAATTGAATTTTATCTCAGGACATTAGTTTACTTGTATATGAGCTAATTACGATGTGATGAATTAATGACTCGAATTGAATTTTATCTCAGGACATTAGGCTTATCATTGATTGGTATGATTTATATATATATACGAGAAGTTGAGGTATAGACATATAATGGTGATACTTAAAACTTCGGTTATGAATATGATGTACAGTGAGATCGAAATTACGTTATGTTTCTGTAACTTGAAATATTCAAATGCATAGGTTGTATATATGAAATGTTATTGTATAAATTCATGTGATAAACTACTATTGATTAGATTAAGGATATGACCAATATTTGGCTAGGTGAAACTCGGATTGAATTATCTATGCTAATTGCCACAAGAATGGAAGTTAAATTGTTAAGTATGTGTGTATATGTCATAAATATTGCTTGACACTTACTAAGCTAGCAAGCTCACTATGTGTATTCTTGTTTACCCTTGTTTTATAGATTTTAGGTTCAAGCTACGAACTCGAAGGATCTGGGAAGAAGTCAACCACACTATCGACTTTCTTTTGGTATTGAATAACTTAGTTTTGTACTAAAAAGGGCATGTATAGGTTAGACTAAACAATATAACTAATGTTTTGTAATCGTGTAAATATGCTAGCCATGCGAAAATGGCTATCTATTTTGGATAACTTGTTTCGTGTTTTGATGATATAGTTTGCTCATGCCATGAATTATCATTTGTGTTTGGATGTGGTTTAGGCATTATATGAAATGGTTTAATAGATATATGCCATGACATGTATATGTATTTTGATCTTTGATGGTCACTTTGATAGATTAAGGTAGAATTTTAATCATGCGTATATGTGATAGGTTAATAAAGAGAGATGTTAGGCATTTCAATTTCATGAAATTGATATGAATATGAATTTGAGTTATATGCTTGTGAAGTATGTATCTAGATATGTATCAAATTCGGTTGTTTTAAATAGGATGAATTATATTGAATAAAATGGGTATGTGTATTCGGCCAAATCTAGGTGACCATTGCAAATGTGGCTAAAATGTTTAAAATAGTTACGCATAGTCGAGTATGGAAAAGAGTGTATAATTGAGATGTATGCATTTTCATATATATATTTATATATGTATTCGGCTTGTTGAATTGCTTGTTTTAATTGAGTGCATAAAATTGTTAAACTCGGTTTATGCTAGGTAATGTGCATAAAATGCCAATAATGGAACCATACATATTCGGCCTTTTAGTGGGTGTACAATTGATGTGTAATGGTTACATGCATTAGTTTTTTTGTAACTGAGACTTTATGCTATAAGAAGCTTAGACACCTATGAGATTTCATGAAATCTACTTGTTTATGTGATATTGATGTATTATACACGGTATGATGAATTAGGTTCATCGATGATTCTTTTGTGAATGATTTGGATCTAATATATATATATGTTATGTGTTACACATGTGTGAATTATTTGTTTATAGATAATTCTTTAATAAACATGATCATCCATGATTCAATTATTTTAGCTTAAGTGTTAGATTGCATGGTAACAACTGTAAACCCTTATCCGGTGATGGACTCGGGTCAAGGGGTGTTACATTTGATTGATATCAGAGCTTACGGTTTAGTCGATTCTAGAACTACCGTAGTGCGTGTGAGTCTAGCTATACATGCCTTTATCATATATCGATAGTGTGGTGACTTCTGATATTCTGAACTGTGTTTTATATAGTAAATGGACACTGATCCTAAAAGAGCTATAGCGGATGATGTGGAGAGTGTAGCGCCTGATCGTGCACACAGATCAGTGCCGGTAGACTCTCGACCAGTTTCGGGTAGCCACAAGTGGGAGGCTAAACAAACCTTCTATCAGATGATGAACGAGTGGTTTACCCAGTTTATCCAGACTAACCCGGCTGTACACCAACCTCCACCCCCGAATAATCTAACTCCGATACCTTCAGCACCCCCGATGATAGATTCGATGAGATCTAGTAGGCCTCCAGTTGATAAAATCAGGAAATTTGGGGCCGAAGAATTCAAGGCCAATGATGATGATGACGCAGAGCGAGCCAAAATGTGGCTTGATAACACTATTCGGGTACTAGATGAGCTATCTTGTACTCCAGACGAATGCCTGAAGTGTGCTATATCTTTACTTCAGGACACTGCATATCACTGGTGGAATACACTAGTATCAGTGGTTCTGAAAGAAAAAGTGACGTGGGATTTCTTCCAGAATGAATTCCGTAAGAAATATACCAGTCAAAGATTCATTGATCAAAAACGAAAAGAATTTCTTGAACTGAAACAGGGAAGGATGACCGTGACAGAATATAAACGAAAATTTGTCAGGCTTAGCAGATATGCTAGAGAGTGTGTATCAACTGAAGCCATTATGTGCAAAAAGTTTGAAGATGGTTTGAATGAAGAGATAAAGTTGCTTGTTGGCATTCTTGAAATTCAAGAATTTGTGACTCTAGTTGAGCGAGCTTGCAAAGCTGAAGAGCTCGGGAAAGAGAAAAGAAAGGCTGAGGCAGAAGCTAGAGACATTCGTAAGAGGTTGTCAGGTAAGACTTTCCATTCCACATCTAAGAAGTTCAGAGATGATTTCAGCCGACATAAAGTTACTTGATTTACCTAGACGTGATCGACCTCCGTGGGCTCCCGAGCTACCTCGATGGCGGTGTTGGTAACGTTCCACGAATCGAGTTGAATGCAAACATTGTGGAAAATGGCATTCGGGAGTTGTAGAGTTCGAGATCGATCTCGCTTTAAATGTGGATCCTCGGACCATTTTATTCGAGAGTGCCCGATGTTAATGAAAGCGAATCGGACTGAGAACTCTAGACCGAAAGCAAATGCACCAAGACGGGCGGACCACCCAAACATTCTGGCAATGTAGTTGGCAGTCAAAGAGGGACAAAGAACATTGCAGTTCGATCTGAGGCTAGAGCTCCAGCTAGAGCTTATGCTACTCGAGCTAGATAGGATGCTTCTTCTCCAGATGTCATTACCGTACTTTCACCCTTTATGATACTCTTTGTGATTGCATTGATTAATCCTGGTTCGACCCATTCATATGTGTGTGAAACTCTAATATTCGGTAAGACTCTGCCAGTTGAGTCTACTGAGTTTGTGATTCGTGTGTCCAACCCTTTGGGTAGATGTGTGTTTGTTAATAAAGTGTGTAAAGGTTGCCCGTTGATGATTCGGGATTTTTGCTTCCCGATCGATTTAATCTTTGTTCTTCGATGAGTTTGATATAATTTTGGGAATGGGTGGTTAACTTCGCATGATGCGGTGGTGAATTGCAAAAGAAAGCTTATTGATTTGAGACATCGAGCGGTGAGATCATTAGAATTGAATCCGATGATTTAAGTGGGTTTCTCTGATTATATCCTCGATGTTAGCCCTAAGTATGTGAGAAAAAAGTAAGCTTATTTGGCTTATGTCTTTGGATAATAAATTGTTTGAGAAATAGATTGAATCTGCATCGGTTGTATGTGAATACCCAGATGTGTTTCCTGAAGAACTACCAGGTTTACCACTAGTACGAGAGATTGAGTTTGGCATTGAATTGGTATTGGGAATGACTCTAATTTCGATAGCTCCATATCGGATGGCACCTACTGAGTTAAAAGAGTTAAAAGCACAGTTGCAAGAGTTAACAGATAGAGGATTTGCGCGATCGAGCTTCTCTCCTTGGGGTGCACCAGTTCTTTTTGTGAAAAAGAAAGATGGAACGATGCGAATGTGTATTGATTATCGGTAACTGAATAAGGTAACTATAAAGAATAAGTACCCGTTACCCCGGATTGATGACTTGTTTGATCGGTTGAAAGGGCTTCAATATTTTCAAAGATAGATTTGAGATCGGGCTATTATCGATTCTTGAGTCAGAGATACAGATGTGCCAAAGACTGCATTCAGGACAAGATACGGACATTTTGAGTTTCTAGTTATGCCTTTTGGACTCACTAATGCACCAGCTATTTTTATGGATCTAATGAATCGAGTCTTCAGACAGTTTTTAGATCGGTTTGTAGTAGTGTTTACTGATGATATACTGATCTACTCCAAAAATGAAACCGAGCATGCCGAGCATCTGAGATTAGTGCTACAAACATTGAGAGATCAACAGTTGTATACGAAGTTTAGTAAGTGTGAGTTCTGGATGAAAGAGGTCAGCTTTTTGGGACATGTTGTTTCAGCATCATGTATTAGAGTCGATCCGAACAAAGTTTCGGCTATACTTGATTGGAAGCCACCAAAGAATGTTTTTGAGATTCGAAGTTTTCTGGGTCTTGCGGGCTACTACAGACGGTTTGTGAAAGGTTTTTCTGTGATAGCTAGACCTTTGACAAGACTACTTCAGAAAGATGTAAAGTTCGAGTGGTTGAAAAATTGTCAGAAGAGTTTCAATCAGTTGAAAGCCCTTTTGACTGAAGCTCCAGTATTAGCTCAGCCTAAATCGGGTAAGGAATTTGTTGTGTATTCGATGCTTCCTTAAGTGGTTTGGGCTGTGTATTGATGCAGAAGGCGAGTAGTAGCCACGATCGAGACAATTGAAGCGCATGAAAGAAATTACCCGACGCATGATTTGGAACTTACAGCCATTGTATTCTCACTGAAGATTTGGCGTCATTACTTATTCGGCGAGAAATGTCATGTTTACTCGGATCGCAAAAGTTTGAAGTATTTGATAACTCAAAAAGACCTGAATTAAAGACAACGAAGGTGGTTGGAATTGTTAAAAGATTACGAATTGGTAATTGACTATCATCCGGGAAAAGCTAACGTTGTTGCGGATGCCCTAAGTCAAAAATCATTGTTTGCTCTTCTGGCGTTGAATACACATGTGGTTATGTCCAGAGATGGTTCGATCATAGCTAAGATGAAGGCTAGACCATTGTTTATTCAGCATATTAGTGACGCACAGAAAGTTGACAAAGATATAACTTCTAGACGAGCACAATGTGAAAATGATACAAAGTCAGAATTTGAATTGATAAAAATGACTGTTTGATCTATAAAGGCCGATTGTTGTATCGAGAAATGCTAACTTGATTCAGATGGTATTGGATGAAGCTCATAATAGTCAAATGTCAATACATCCGGGTAGCACAAAGATGTACAATGATTTGAAACAGTTCTATTGGTGGCCGGGCATGAAGCGGGATATATCTGAATTTGTTTCGAAATGCTTAGTTTGTCAGCAAGTAAAAGCTGAGCATCAAGTGCCATCCGGACTACTTCAGCCAATCATGATACCTGAATGGAAATGGGATAGAATTATAATGGATTTTGTATCGGGTCTTCCTATGACACCGAGTAAGAAAGATGCCGTCTGGTTATAGTTGATAGACCGACTAAATCACTCATTTTGTACCAAGACGTCATGGACTATTCACTTGAGAAACTTGTGAATTGTATGTATCACAAAGTTGTAAGGTTGCATGGTGTCTTGAGTTCCATTGTTTCAGACAGAGACCCGAGATTCACATCAGCGGTTTTGGAAGAAGTTGCAAGATGCTTTATGTACTAAACTTCATTTTAGTATGACCTTTCATCCGCAGCATGCATTTGGATCTAAGCGAACTATTCAGATACTTGAGGACATGTTGAGATGTTGCGTTCTTGAATTTGAAGGTGCGTGGGAACGATACCTACCTTTGATTGAATTTGCTTACAATAATATTTTTCAATTTAGTATCAAAATGGCGCCTTATGAAGCCTTGTACGGAGAAAATGTCGAACATCGTTATATTTGATCGAGCTCACGAGAATAAGATACTCGGGGTTGATTTGATTAAAGAAATGTAATGAAGGTAGCTATTATTAGAGGCAATTTGAAAGTCGCCGGATCGTCAAAAGTCCTATCTTGATTTGAAACGTAAAGACATTGAATTTCAAGTTGGAGATCGAGTATTCTTGAAAGTTTCTCCGTGGAAAAGGTACTCGATTTGGTCGGAAGGCAAACTTAGTCCGAGATTCATCGAACCTTATAAAATTCTTGAACATATTGGGCTGTTGCTTATAGATTGAAGTTGCCCTACGAGTTAGAAAAGATACATGACGTATTTCACGCTTCGATGCCAGTAAGTCTGATCGATCATCTCATGTGATCACACCATCGAGATTGAAATCGACCCGATATGACGTATGAGGAAGAATCGATCCGTATTTTAGCTCGGGAAAAGAAATAGTTAAGAAACAAGAAAATTCCATTAGTGAAAGTACTGTGGAAAAGGCACGGAGTTGAAGAGGCTACGTGGGAGCCTGAAGATTCAATGAGGCAACAATATCCGACGTTGTTTAACGGTAAGATTTTCGGGGACAAAAATCCTTAAGGGGGAGAGTTGTAACAGACTGAATTTGACCCTAATCGGAACGGTGGTTTCGTGAAACACCCCACACCCGCCCATAAGCCTGAACCGGATCTGGTATGTTCCTAACGTGAACCGATTTCAAAATCATTCGTTACTTAGAGAAAATTCGTAAAATTTTTAGAAAATGTTTTTGTGGATTGGGCTTAGATTGGAAACCCATTTTATTAAACTTGTAAATCCAATTTGATTTATTACGTCCAAAATAGTTCTTAGCACAATATTTAAAAGTAAACTAAAAATAAAGAATAATCCACTTGGGCCTTATGGCCTTATTACATCAAATAAAACCCAAAAGAAATATAATTAAGGGTACCAAGCGAAATAAAGTCCAAATAAAATAAAATCTCCAAATGTAGCATGGCCACCTCAAGGTCCACCGGCCCCGGTCAAATCACCGCTCATCACACGAAAAATAATTCCCACAATGGGTGAGTCAACAGACTCAATGTGCACACAATACTAACATTCAACAATTCGAGGCATTCATGTTCAAATCATCAAATCCATATAAAATGAAATTATGATGCAACCCAAACCCAATCCTAATGGTCCATCCGCTACACACCACCCATACCGCCATTTACAAGTGGGGACTACTAAGTCAACCCTCCATCGCTACACACCATCGAAGGCATTCGCCCATATACGTTGTGTCATTAGACACTATAGTCAAATTTATACGTTGTGTCATTAGACACTATATTCAAATATTATAACGAAGTTACCAAAATTTCGCAATGTGATCGTAGTCAACATATTTAGTTGGTGAGACCAAGTCAACACCTACTCTCCCCTTTCACATAAATCCCGAATGCCCCAAAATTTATATATTATGCATAACTTAATTTCATGTTCATATACATATATTCGCATGTTATAAAATAACATATTTCACAATACTATCGAAGTAGGAAACGCACAGGTACTTTTTGCCACATTTGTGGTACATAGCCACATTCACATTCTTATTCATATTCATATATTAAAATAATAGCCATAAAATTTCGAAGGTTAGTAAGGGTACACACCTGATTTGCTTAATAGGTTCCTTGAGATCTTGAAAAATCCCGATCTAACTTTAGATCTGTTTACCCCTATATTCGGCCATCATGTAATACACATTAATAAGCCTATTTGGCTTAAAACAAAACCAAATCCTAGTAGGATTTGTAAAAAGGCTTACCTTTGATGCCGATTAAATGTTTATTCAAATCCCGAAAACTTGGTTTTCCTTCACTTGATGTTCGGCCAACCTTAAAACTCAACATAAATTAGTTTTCGGCTTTTTAATAATTTCAGATCTAATCTAGGTAATCACACAACCCTTGGCCGAATACCTTTAGGGGCTTACCTTATGGATTTTTAAATCCCGAAAACTTCACCTTCCTTTTTCCTTGTAATCGGCAAATTCCTAGATCTCTGAATAGGTTAGTTTTTGATCAATTTGATCTAATTGACTAAGATTTGGCCTTGGCCAAATGTATAGACTCACTTACCTTGAGGTTCTCAAATCTCGAAGTTGATCTTTATTTTAAATTCCTGCCGAAATCACTTGTTAGATTTGATCTATTATTTAATTATGGAAGTGATCTTTTTGCCGAATGTACATTGATGTACTTACCTCGTTTTCAAATTCCGGAAGATCCCTTATGCTATTCGGCTATGAACAGGAGTAGGGATTAGTACCCGAATTTTGGTAAAAAGAAAAGAATAGAAGTTGGTGACCACGATCTTACCCTTTTGATGTTGTGGATGATTTCTCCTTTACTTAGAATCAATAAAGATTCGACTTTGTGAGAGAAACGAAGAAGAAAATAGAAAAGAGAGGATGGTTTCTTGCTTAGGAAAATTAGAGAGGGGAGAGAGTTAGCAAAATTTGACA
Organism: Gossypium rotundifolium; assembly: GCA_025506655.1. NCBI lineage: Eukaryota > Viridiplantae > Streptophyta > Magnoliopsida > Malvales > Malvaceae > Gossypium > Gossypium rotundifolium. Next base: position 113,833,783 of record CP106729.1, read on the forward strand.
ATGGTAGAATGAATGAGAGAAAAGTCTCAATTTTCCTCTTTAACTGAAATTGCTAGACCAAGAGTCCAAAACTTGGCCACTACTCTCCACAAGTGATAATTTAATCTCCATTAATTATCACCTAATTAAATTAAAAGTATTTAATCCATCCTTTAATTCCTCATTTATCTTAGTAAAGAAAATCCTTTATTTATCACTTTAATTTGACAAGTTTTAATAAAAATAAAACTCTTCCCTTTTTAGCAAATAGGTGCCGTCCACCTCTAGCCCTGGGAAGCAAAATAAAACCTAATATTTGCTTCCCAAGTGACTCGAACTCAGGCCATTTCCATAAACCTTAAGTGACACCTTCAGGCCACTTTTCCAAGCCCGTTTGTGTGTCAAATTTCACCAACTTTTTCTTTTAAAGCCCTCTTGCCCTTATTTCCTATTTTGGGCTTTAAAATTTGTCATTCCGGCCTTATTTCTAAGTTTCCTAAAATTTTTGATTGGCTCTGTAACTTTTCATTTTTCTTACATCTTCAGGGTTCCAAAATGTTCAAGTTTCCAAAATGTTCAGGTTTCCAAAATGATCAGGTTTCCAAAATGTTCAGGTTTCCCAAAATGTCTAATTTTCCAAAAATGTCTATGTTTCCAAAATGTCCAAGTTTCCAAAATGTTCAGGTTTCCCAAAATGTCTAAGTTTCCAAAAATGTCTAAGTTTCCAAAAATGTCCATTTCCATTTCCATTTTCATTTTCATTTTCATTTCCATTCATTTCTAGGTTTCCAAAAGTATCAAAAATTTATTCATAGTACTTGAAACTTGTCATTTCATACAATTAAACTGGAAATGCATAGGCCCTATTCAGGATGTTACAGTTCTACCCCCCTTAAACAAAATTTCGTCCCCGAAATTTCCTAACTAAAATAGTTGAGGGTATTGCTGTCTCATGGTCTCCTCTGACTCCCACGAAGCTTCTTCCGTTCCATGATTGCGCCATAGCACTTTGACTAGAGGAACGGTCTTCCTTCGTAGTACTTTCACATCACGTTCCAAGATCCGAATCGGTTCTTCCTCGTATGATAAGTCTGGCCTTAGCTCCACTTCTTCAACAGATACCACATGCGACGGATCCGATCGATAGCGACGTAACATGGACACATGAAATACGTCGTGCATCTGCTGTAACTCTGGTGGCAACTCTAATTGGTATGCCACTGGCCCAACTCGCTTCAGTACTTGATAGGGCCCTACAAACCTTGGGCTTAACTTCCCTTTGCGACCGAACCTCATAACCTTCTTCCAAGGCGAGACTTTTAGGAATACTTGGTCTCCCACTTCAAACTCTATTTCCTTTCGCTTAAGGTTTGCATACGACTTTTGCCTATCAGAGGCTTCCTTCAACCGTGCCCGAATTAACTCAACCTTCTCTTCAGTTTCTGCCACCAACTCTGGACCCAAAACTCGGCGTTCTCCTAACTCGGTCCAACAAGTAGGTGTTCTACACTTCCTTCCATACAATGCTTCGTATGGTGCCATCCGAATGCTGGCTTGATAGCTGTTGTTATAGGCGAATTCAGCTAAAGGCAAGTAATCTTCCCAACTTCCTCGGAAATCCATTACACAACCTCTCAACATATCCTCCAACACTTGTATAACCCGTTCAGACTGCCCGTTTGATTGTGGATGAAAAGTCGTAGTGAAGTCTAGCTTAGTGCCTAAAGCTTGATGAAGTGCCTTCCAAAATCGAGACGTAAACCTTGGGTCTCTATCAGAGATGATCGACATTGGTACTCCATGTAATCTCACAATTTCCGCCATATACAACTTAGCCAACTTCTGAAGAGAATAATCCATTCTGACTGGGATAAAGTGTGTGGACTTGGTCAAACGGTCCACTATCACCCATACCGAGTCCTTCTTAGTAGGCGTAAGGGGAAGCCCACTAACGAAGTCCATGGTAATTCTCTCTCACTTCCATTGGGGAATCTCGATTGGTTGAAGCAATCCATATGGGACTTGGTGTTCAGCCTTTACTTGCTGACATGTCAAACATTTCCCCACAAATTCAGTCACCTCTCGTTTCAGGTCAGACCACCAAAATTGTTCCCTTAGATCTCTATACATCTTGATGCCTCTAGGATGCATAGCACAAGGGCTACCATGCGCTTCCCGAAGAATCTTTGTCTCAACTCCTTATTCTTGAGATCTGGACTTTTCCTTGTAGCACAATACTCCTTCATTATTGACACCATAATCCTCTAATCCCCTTTGTACTTGTCGCAACTTAGTACTTAAGTCATTATCACCAACCGCCCTCTTTCACTTCCTTTAGCCATGTGGGCTCGACTTGTAATTTCGCCAATGCAGACTTCCATCGTCATATAGACTTAGATGAGTGAACAAAGCCCGTAGATCCGATACAACCTTCCGACTTAGGGCATCGGCTACCACATTCACCTTGCGGATGATATTCTATCGAGCGATCGTAGTCCTTGAGAATTCCACCCACCTTCGTTGCCTCAAGTTTAACTCCTTCGAGTCAATAAATACTTAAGGCTCTTGTGATGTGTAGATAATCGACCTTTCTCCATAAAGGTAGTGCCTCCAAACCTTAAGGCGAAAACCACTGCCGCTAGCTCTAAGTCATGAGTTGGGTTGTTCACTCATGAGGCCTTAGGCTTGCATGACGCATAAGCGACTACTTTGCCATCTTGCATTAGTACATACCCTAACCCGTGATGCGAAGCATCACAAGACACCACAAAATCTTTTCCCGCCTCTAAAATTTGAATTAATCTTGGAGCTTCCACAAGACCTTCTTAAGCTTTTCAAAGCTCTCCTGCCGCTTATTAGTCCATTCAAGGGTACTTCCTTCCTTAGTAACTTGGTTAAAGGTGCGGCTATTGACGAGAATCCTTCCATGAACCTTCGTGATAGCCGCCAAGCCTAAGAAACTTGGATTTCACCACGGACCTAGGTGGTTTCCAATCCAACACCGCTTCGATCTTCCTAGGGTCCCTCTTATTCCTTTGCGGATACCACATGCCCTAAGAATGCCACTCTCTAAGCCAAAATTTGCACTTGCTGAATTTGGCATAGAGCTTCTTCTCCTTAACACTTCCAACACGACTCGGAGATGCTCATCATGCTCCTCCTCCGACTTGAATACACCAAAATATCATCGATGAACATAACGATGAATCTATCCAAGTAGGGTTGGAAAACCCGATTCATCATATCCATGAATGCAATTTGGAGCATTCGTCAACCCAAATGGCATCACCACAAACTCAAGTGACCATATCTTGTCCTAAAAGCGGTCTTATGGATATCACCTCCTTCTCCTTCAATCGATGGTATCCCGATCAGAATCGATCTTTAAAAACACTGCGGCTCCTTGGTGATCGAACAAGTCATCGATCCTTGGCAAGGGATACTTGTTCTTAATGGTCACTTATTTAATCGACGAAGAGTCTATGCACATACGCATAGTTCCGTCCTTCTTCTTCACAAATAAGATCGGTGCTCCCCACGGAGACACACTGGGTCGGATGAACCCACGATCCAACAGTTCTTGTATCTGAGCCTTGAGCTCCACTAACTCCTTTGGTGCCATTCGGTATGGAGCGATTGACACAGGAGCTGTCCCCGGTAGCAAATCAATCCCAAATTCCACCTCCCTGTCTGGGGGTATTCCCGGTAACTCTTCTGGAAACACATCCACGAAGTCCCTTACCGTCCTAACTCCATTAAAACCTTCCTCCTTTCCACCTATCGCACTTACGAAAGCTAAAAATGCCTTGCAACCCTTCTTAACCATCTTCTCAGCCTTCAGTGCCGAGACTACATTAGATAAATAGTTCCTCCTTTCTCCGATCATTATAACCACTTCATCCTCCGGGGTTCTTAGTTCCATACGTTTAGCCGCACAATCCAACACGGCTCGGTGTTCTACTAACCAATCCATTCCGAGTATAAGCTCAAACTCTCCGAAGGGTAACTCCATTAAGTCCGCTCGAAAGTTCACTCCACGAATCTCTAGGGTACATTTGAAAGATCTTGTCTACCACTATAGTTTGGCCTAATGGGCTTATTACATCATCGCCTATCGAAAGTTCGAGTCTAGGCCTAGTGTTTTCACTACACTACTTGCAACATAGGAATGGGTTGAGCCCACATCAATCAAAGTAAAGTAGGGTTTGTCAAAATAAAAAACGTCTGGATTATTACGTCCGTGGCGTCTCCATCTTCCCTTCTACGAACCACATAAACCAAACTCGGTTGTCTTGCATCAAGATTAGTATTACCTCTACATGTTCCACGGCCTCTGCTGTACCACTACCACGGTTACTCGAACCACGACCCGTTGAGGTCACTTTATGCGCCTCTACCGGTCTGGCTAGCATTCTGAACTACCGGTCGGCTCTCATCCGATTGTTTGGGACAATCCTTAAACATATGGTCCTTGGACCCACACTTAAGACATGCTCCTATCTTTTTTCAGCACTCACCTAAATGTTTCTTTCCACAATGCTCACAAGGACGAATCTGCCACTGCATCAAATTTGTTGATTAGTGGCCCATCAACCCTAGGCCTTTTGTAACCCTTTTCAGATGGCCCAAACCCTCTTTGGCCTTATTCTTATCCACGGTGCGCTTAGTAGCATCCTTAATCCCTCGACCACCTTGGCCTTTTCCACCAAAGCCGAGAATTCTCGCTCCCGATGCGGTGCTATCAACGACCTCGGTCATCTCTCGATCCGTCCTCAAATCGAACACGCGTTCATCCTCGGTTGCCACTACCCTCGAGCATAACGGCTCAATCTCAAGAATTAGCCTCATATTCTGCGGCGGACTTACTCCCTTGTACCAACCCTAGAAAAGCCTTCCTTTGTTCATCTCAGTATACGGTTCCCACATACTTCTTTTGAAAGGCCTCTTTAACATACTCCTGTGTCAAATTTTCAATTGTAGTACCATCACGAGCAGTTAACCACCATCGATACGCTTCATCGCGAATAACGCCACCATCCCTTTCAACTTTTCCTCCGAGTCAGTCAAGCTCATCCATGATACGCTCTGTTGCTTCCGGCCAAGACTCAAATTGTCTTGGGTGCCACATTAGATACTCCTCGAAACATTTCGCTCCATTAGCTCGGAGCCGTTCAGTTCGACTTTTGATTTCTAAATTTCCACCGCACCGCCACCAATTCCAAAACTCGCAGACTGACTGCGACACAAACATCTTCCCGTCTAAGCCTTTGCTCAACATTAACAGTTGGGGTGGTGGTGGCGGTGGCATTTCATTGTCGGACCTTGACGACCTAACGGGTTCGACACGGTCATCCTTCCTCTTCCTCGACCACGGCGACCATGTCCTCTAGAGCTCATTTTCTAGCGTCAAGATCGATTAAGAAATTTTTATGAATTAGTCATTGTTCCACTTATTTACCGTGAAGGAGTTTTATGAAAAGGATTTAAGAGTGGTTCTTTCAGATTCATACAAACACACGTCTTTTCCATTCATTCATCCATCCATCAAACAAATATGAACTTTCGTTCATTGGAGAAATGTTGTAGCTTTTGTTGTTGTTGTTTTCCACTACCCAGGGTATTTTCGTAATTTTTGTCCTCTGAGGGCATTTTCGTAATCTTGTCAAAATAAGGTTCCTTGATGATTTTGTCAAAATTATTTTGAAAACTTCAAAGTCTAGGGTAACTTGGAAAAAATTTTAAAACCGGGGTATTTCGATAATTTTGACCTCGGGGTATTTTGGTAATTTTACAAATCAGGTAAATTTAAAAATTTAATAAATTTAGGGTATTTCAAAAGTTGTAAAACTTTGAGGGTTCTTTGGAAAGTTGTTCCTTCAAAGATGGGGATGTTGCAAAAATTTGGAAATTAGGGTCATTTTGGTAATTTTGTAAGTTAGGGGCAATTTTGTAATTTTCCAAAATCAAGGTATTTTGATATTTTACAAATTAGGGTTTTTGAATGTTTATGAAATTTTGGTAAAGCTGTTGAGTATTTGAACCTTTTATAAACCAAGGGCATTTTGGTAATTTCACCCCTAAGGGCATTTTTGAAATTTTTGCAAAGCAAGAGTTTTTCGAAAATGTTGTAAAATAATTTTCTCGATTTAAAAGAAAGTTTTAAAAGTTTGAAAAACTAGGGTTTGTTGTTTTGTTTTTTTTTTTAAGACATGGCTAGTTCCTTTCGGTTTTAGTCATTATGTTTAGCCTATGACCGAGCCCTCTTGGTCGGGGTGAACCAAAGCTACGCACCAGGCGGGATCCGTGTGGAGAGGAGGTGAGTCACGAATCGCTTAAATACCAAGCTCCCACCGAAACCATTCCTAGACATGCAAGATGAGAGGTTGCCACACCACTGAGCCTCCGAGTTATGGTGAACCGAAGCTACGCACTGTAGGATTCTGCAAGAGGAGGTGAGTCACTAGGACTGCTTAAATACCAAGCTCTTTGGATCCAATCCTAGACATGCGTACAAGGGTTACCACACCACTAGCTCGTTGACTTAGCCATAGGTTTGTTCAAGACATTAAGTCTTATGTGGTTTGTGTTTTGAGTAGTCTAATCCTAGGGTTCAAGTTCCTATCATTCTATTCTACGTTCCATGCCTTTTCTACCCTTAAACAGTTCACAGAATCACACATAAAGTTAGGGGTACTTACCTGGTGGACTGCGAGTCGGAGACTTAGGTGCCATTCCATAAAACCTGCTTATTTCAAGAAATTCATTTGGGCTCGAATTGAAAATGTTTTGGGCCTGAGCCCACAGGCCGAGAGTTTAAAACTGGGCTCTGATACCAAATTGAAACACCCCACACCCGGCCCACGAGCCTAAACCGGATCTGGTATGTTCCTAACGTGAACCGATTTCAAAATCATTTGTTACTTAGAGAAAATTCGTAAAATTTTTAGAAAATGTTGTTGTGGATTGGGCTTAGATTGGAAACCCATTTTATTAAACTTGTAAATCCAATTTGATTTGTTACGTCCAAAATAGTTCTTAGCACAATATTTAAAAGTAAAGTAAAAATAAAGAATAATCCACTGGGCCTTATGGCCTTATTACATCAAATAAAACCCAAAAGAAATATAATTAAGGGTACCAAACAGAAATAAAGTCCAAATAAAGTAAAATCTCCAAATGTAGCATGGCCACCTCAAGGTCCATCGCCCGGTCCGTCACTACTCATCACCGAAAAATAATTCCCACAATGGGTGAGTCAATGACTCAATGTGCACACAATACTAACATTCAACAATTCAGAATTCATGTTCAAATCATCGATCCATATAAAATGAAATTATGATGCAACCCAAACCCAATCCTAATGGTCCATCCGCTACACACCACCGTACACGCCATTTACACCGTGGGGACTACTAAGTCAACCCTCCATCCGCTACACACCATTGAAGGTATTAAGCCCATATACGTTGTGTCATTAGACACTATAGTCAAATTTATACGTTGTGTCATTAGACACTATATTCAAATATTGTGTAAAGTTACCAAAATTTCTCAATGTGACCGTAGTCAACATATTTCGTTGGTGAGACGAAGTCAACACCTTCGTTGGTGAGACCGAAGTTAACACCTACTCTCCCCTTTCACATAAATCCGAATGCCCCAAAATTTATATATTATGCATAACTTAATTTCATGTTCATATACATATATTCGCATGTTATAAAATAACATATTTCACAATCCTATCAAGTAGGAAACATACACAGGTACTTTTTGCCACATTTGTGGTACATAGCCACATTCACATTCTTATTCATATTCATATATTAAAATAATAGCCATAAAATATCGAAGGTTAGTAAGGGTACACACCTGATTTGCTTAATAGGTTCCTTGAGATCTTGAAAATCCCGATCTAACTTTAGATCTTTACCCTATATTCGCCATCATGTAATACACATTAATAAGCCTATTTGGCTTAAAACAAAACCAAATCCTAGTAGGATTTGTAAAAAGGCTTACCTTTGATGCCGATTAAATGTTTATTCAAACCCCGAAAACTTGGTTTTCCTTCACTTGATGTTCGGCCAACCTTAAAACTCAACATAAATTAGTTTTCAGCTTTTTAATAATTTCAGATCTAATCTAGGTAATCACACAACCCTTGGCGAATACCTTTAGGGCTTACCTTATGGATTTTAAATCCGAAAACTTCACCTTCCTTTTTCCTTGTAATCGGCAAATTCCTAGATCTCTGAATAGGTTAGTTTTTGATCAATTTGATCTAATTGACTAAGATTTGGCCTTGGCCGAATGTATAGACTCACTTACCTTGAGGTTCTCAAATCCCAAAGTTGATCTTTATTTTAAATTCCTACCGAAATCACTTGTTAGATTTGATCTATTATTTAATTATGGAAGGGATCTTTTTGCCAAATGTACATTGATGTACTTATCTCATTTTTGAATCCCGGAAGATCCCTTATGCTATTCGGCTATGAATAGGAGTAGGGATTAGTACCCGAATTTTGGTAAAAAGAAAAGAATAGAAGTTGACTGACCACAGATCTTACCCTTTTTGATGTTGTGGATGATTTCTCCTTTACTTAGAATCAATAAAGATTCGACTTTGACAGTAGAAACGAAGAAGAAAATAGAAAAAGAGAGGATGGTTTCTTGCTTAGGAAAATTCGGTAGAGAGGGGGAGAGAGTTAGCAAAATTTCGGCAAGGGTAGAATGAATGAGAGAAAAGTCTCAATTTTCCTCTTTTAACTGAAATTGCTAGACCAAGAGTCCAAAACTTGGCCACTACTCTCCACAAGTGATAATTTAATCTCCATTAATTATCACCTAATTAAATTAAAAGTATTTAATCCATCCTTTAATTCCTCATTTATCTTAGTAAAGAAAATCCTTTATTTATCACTTTAATTTGACAAGTTTTAATAAAATAAAACTCTTCCTTTTTAGGAAATAGGTGCCGTCCACCTAATACAGGAAGCAAAATAAAACCTTCAATATTTGCTTCCCAAGTGACTCGAACTCAGGCCATTTCCATAAACCTTAAGTGACACCTTCAGGCCACTTTTCCAAGCCCGTTTGTGTGTCAAATTTCACCAACTTTTTCTTTTAAGGCCCTCTTGCCCTTATTTCCTATTTTGGGCTTTAAAATTTGTCATTCCGGCCTTATTTCTAAGTTTCCTAAAATTTTGATCGGCTCAGTAACTTGCCATTTTCTTACATCTTGTGTTTCCAAAATGTTCAAGTTTCCAAAATGTTCAGGTTTCCAAAATGTTCAGGTTTCCAAAATGTTCAAGTTTCCCAAAATGTCTAAGTTTCCAAAAATGTCTAAGTTTCCAAAATGTCCGGTTTCCAAAATGTTCAGGTTTCCTAAAATGTATATGTTTCCAAAAATGTCTAAGTTTCCAAAAATGTCCATTTCCATTTCCATTTTCATTTTCATTTCCATTTCCATTCATTTCTAGGTTTCCAAAAGTATCAAAAATTTATTCATAGTACTTGAAACTTGTCATTTCATACAATTAAACTGGAAATGCATAGGCCCTATTCAGGATGTTACATTTCGGGACCACAAATTTGAGTCTGAGAAATATTTTAATATTTTATTTTGTGTTTATTATGTGTGAAAGTTTCGTAGAAAAATTTCATCGTTTGGGTGCTTAATTTGACAAAAAGGACTTAATCGCATAAATTTTAAAAGTCTCAAACTATAGTGTAAAGTGCCTATTTGATGATGGCTTTTTAAAGTGGAGCATTAAAAGGGTAAATAACCCATTTTTGAGTTAGTGGGTGGCTTATGTCAAGAATAACCTTAAGATATATGTTAGTTTTTATTTTATATTAAAGGTTAAATTTGTAATTGAATAATTACTTTTAAAATATGTTAAAATAACATAAACAAAACCATCATCTTTCTCACTTTCTCATGGCCGAATATTGAGAAAGAAAAATGGGGGCTTATGTTCTTTGATTTTCGGCACTTGGATGCTTGATTTCAAGGTTAGTTTGAATTTAGTTTTTGTTAATTTTACGTTTTTGAGATCGTTGCTTCAAACCGTAGCTGACCCATGTTAAAAATTGTGAATCTAAGCATGTTTGAGGTTTGGCTATTGATAGGTTTATATGGTTTTTGATGTTTGATGATGTTAGATAAAAGATAAGTTAAAATTAGTATATTATATATTGGAAATTTTGATGAATTTTTGTTTTAGGGCCAAATTGTAAAAATAAAATTTTAGAGGGGCTTATTTGCTAAATAATTGAAAGAAAAGGACTTGTATAGCCCTATACATATTTGGCCCTTAAGGGTATTGAGAAATTTGGTGTATTTTGTGTTTTAGGCAAATAGGACTAAATTGTAAAATTTGAAATAGTAGGGTAAAATGGTAAATTACCTATTTATGTGCTTAGGGACTAAATTGAGATGAAATGTACTTGAATGGGCTAAATTTTAATGTGTTTTAGATCAAGAGCAAAGAAAAATAGATTTAGATCGGGGAAAGACGAAGGTTCTTGAATAGCCGATTTGCACGGTCTATCGACAGCCGAGGTAAGTCCTTAAGCACTTATATGTTTGAAAGTAAATTATAAACATGTTAAAGGATGAAATCTAATAATATTGACTATAGAATCATGTGTTAGCTGAATGTAAAGGTGTTAAATTGGATTAAATATATTCTGTTAATGTGATATGAACAAGTATATGTTTTCAATATGACAAGTGAATTGGTTTTGTGTATATGAATTGATAGTGATGTATATGATAAGAAATGTGAGTTAATGAATTGATTTGATAAACATATTTGGGCTTTAATGCCTAGCAGGCTTTGTGCCGGTGTTATATGTCAGGCTTTGTGCCTAGTAGGCCTTGTGCCGGTGATTCATTTCGGGCTTTAATGCCTAGCAGGCTTTGTGCCGGTGTTATATGTCAGGCTTTGTGCCTAGCAGGCCTTGTCCGGTGATTCATTTGAGCTTCTTGCCCTAGCGTGCCTTGTGCTTGGTGATTCATTTCAGGCTTACTGCCTAGCAGGCCTCGTACCGTTGGTGATTCATTTTAGGCTTATCGCCTAGGTGATTCATTTTAGGCCTCAGGCCTCTTAGGTGATTTATTTGGGCTTTAATGCCTAGCGTGATTTTTCCTTGATAAGCCAAAACAGAGAATTTGAGATGTATATACATAGTAGATTGAGCTATAAGCTCTAAAAAAATGGAAATTAGCTTATTATATTGGTAAGTAATAAGGTAAGTTAGTTTACTTGTATATGAGCTAATTGCGATGTGATGAATTAATGACTTCGAATTGAATTTTATCTCAAGACATTAGGCTTATCATTGATTGTGTGATTTATATATATATATATATATATATACGAGAAGTTGAGGTATAGACATATAATGGTGATACTTAAAACTTGGTTATGAATATGATGTGCAATGGGATCAAAATTACGTTATGTTTCTGTAACTTGAAATATTCAAATGCATAGGTTGTATATATGAAATGTTATTGTATAAATTCATGTGATAAACTACTATTGATTAGATTAAGGATATGACCAATATCTGGCTAGGTGAAACTCGGATTGAATTATCTATGCTAATTGCCGCAATAATGGAAGTTAAATTGTTAAGTATGTGTGTATATGTCGTAAATATTGCTTGAGACTTACTAAGCTAGCAAGCTTACTGTGTGTATTCTTGTTTACCCTTGTTTTATAGATTTTAGGTTCAAGCTACGGACTCGAAGGATCTAGGAAGAAGTCAACTGCACTATTGACTTTCTTTTGGTATTGAATAACTTAGTTTTGTACTAAAAAGGGCATGTATAGGTTAGACTAAACAATATAACTAATGTTTTGTAATCGTGTAAATATGCTAGCCATGTGAAAATGGCTATCTATTTTGGATAACTTGTTTCATGTTTTGATGATATAGTTTGCTCATGCCATGAATTATCATTTGTGTTTGGATGTGGTTTAGGCATTATATGAAATGGTTTAATAGATATATGCCATGACATGTATATGTATTTTGATCTTTGATGGTCACTTTGATAGATTAAGGTAGAATTTTAATCATGCGTATATATGATAGGTTAATAAAGAGAGATGTTAGGCATTTCAATTTCATGAAATTGATATGAATATGAATTTGAGTTATATGCTTGTGAAGTATGTATCTAGATATGTATCAAATTCGGTTGTTTTAAATAGGATGAATTATATTGAATAAAATGGGTATGTGTATTCGGCCAAATCTAGGTGACCATTGCAAATGTGGCTAAAATGTTTAAAATAGTTAGGCATAGTCGAGTATGGAAAAGAGTGCATAATTGAGATGTATGCATTTTCATATATATATATATATATATATATATATATATGTATTCGGCTTGTTGAATTGCTTGTTTTAATTGAGTGCATAAAATTGTTAAACTCGGTTTATGCTAGGTAATGTGCATAAAATGCCAATAATGGAACCATGCATATTCGGCCTTTTAGTGGGTGTACAATTGATGTGTAATGGTTGCACGCATTAGTTTATTTGTAACTGAGACTTTATGCTATAAGAAGCTTAGACACTTATGAGATTTCATGAAATCTACTTGTTTATGTGATATTGATGTATTATACACGGTATGATGAATTAGGTTCATCGATGATTCTTTTGTGAATGATTTGGATCTAATATATATATATGTTATGTGTTACACATGTGTGAATTATTTGTTTATAGATAATTCTTTAATAAAGATGATCATCCATGATTCAATTATTTTAGCTTAAGTGTTAGATTGCATGGTAACACCTGTAAACCCTTATCCGGCGATGGACTCGGGTCAAGGGGTGTTACATACCTCGATCACAAAAATGATGAAATAAAATTGACTAGTCCGATACTTTATATTTCCCTCGATCTAGATCCGTACGAGGCTTAACTTGATATGCAAAGATGAACCATAGCCGAAACTTCAGGCTTCATTCATGGAGTTTCCTTAGCTAAATTTTGATGGAAGATGGACATAACAAAGATGGTGACTTTGTTTTTATTATTATTTTACTTAGTTTATTTTATTAAATTACATTTTTAACCTTATCATTAAACCATTAAAATCACTTAATTAATGTCCATATTTGTCCACTCATATTAACAATGGTATGATTACCACATAAAGACCGCTACTTAAAGTTTTATAGATATTAGACACTTTTAACTAATAGAACACAACCTTTGCACTTCATGCGATTTAGTCCTTTTTATCAACTTAAGTAAGCAATTGATAAAATTTCTTAACAAAATTTTTATACAATCATACTATCACGCTGCAGACTTAAAAATAAAAATAAAATAAATATTTCATCTTCAAATTTGTGGTCCCAAAACTATTGTTTCGATTTAACTGAAAACAGGCTGTTGCAAGGACCTTTTGAAGTTGTCACTGTATTTCCTCATAGTGTAGTCACAATTTGAGATTTACATGATGGACACCAGTTCAAAGTGAATGGACAAAGGCTAAAATAGTATTTTGGCAATAATGATCAAAAGTAGGCAGAGACTGATGTAACCCAACCCGAGGCAACCCAAGATGCATATTTCGATCCTCTCAAGTTTCCTAAAGGCCCCATAGCTCGAAACTGAGTTAAACAATTCAAAGGAGCTATCGTGTCACTATTTGCTCAATTTTGGATCGAAGTTTAGCTCAATGAAGTTGGAGATTCATGGGGCAACATTTTAGCAAAGCTACCTTAGTGCAAGCTGCTCTCAGCTCAATTCAGCTCACATGAGCTCGGTTCAGCTCACACAAGCTTACTTCATCTCATTTGAGCTCGGTTTAAGTTTAAATCAGCTCATTAATTTTAATATTGAATAAATTAAGTGTTTAATTTAATTTAGTTAGTTTATTACAACTCATAATTGCATGTTAGTTTATTACATGTTTTAATGTGTCTTTTAAGTCAATGCCGAATTTAATGTGTCTTATTAAGATATATTAAATTTTTCAAAGTTAATTATTATGTTAATTAGTGTGTCCAAATTATATTAGTGCGTGTTCAGCTGAATTTTATGTGAATTAATTTTGATTCATGTGTTCTTGTAGGTGAGCCAAATTTGGGATGCATTTAATCAAGATTCATGCACATTAGATTCAATGTATATGACGGATGCATGCATGTCTTCTTACAATGCATGGTGGCTCATCATTGGTTTTCCAAGAACCTATGTGGCCAAAGAGTAGCTACCAATTTAAAACACATTCATGAAGGGGCTAAATGCATGATGCATGAGCATTAACTTACAACAAATGAAGAGTTACATGCATAGTGGAGTCATGAATGTCCAAGAGGGGATATAACACCTTAATTCAGCACAATAAATGAAAAATGTGCATGTACAAAGGGAAGGATGAATTTCCAAAGGTTCATGCTTCCATTCCATTCATGAATCAGCCCTCATCAATACTGTCCATTAAGGTTCCAGCCAAACCTAGACAAGTCCCATACATTCACCATCCTTCAAGAGCATTTCCTTAGCCATGAAGCTGCCCAATGGAGTTCCAATTAGCTAAATATAGTCTAAGCTAATTAAAGAACGTTTTCTAGATTGTTCTAGCACCTTCTAGCCGAATTTTACTTAGCCATTAAGTCTTTGCTTTGTCCATTCGGCTATCCTAGTGCATATGCTATAAATACTTTGTTGTTTCATTTTGTAAAAAAACTTTTGGCAAATTTTTAATGAACCTTTGTTCAAATAGAGTGAGATTACTCCTCTTCTTCTTCGTATGAGTTTTGGTTGACTTATCAAGCGTGCTTGTGCGGCTTCCGAATTTTGTTTTTGAACTTATCACCAAACCTTAGTGTGGCGTTCACATATCCGACCTATCCATCTTTTCACCTTAAGCTGTTTAGAACCGAGGTAACACTCAATATAGTGTTGAATTGATTCTCGAATTAAGTTCTACTTTCCATCACCATCAAATAATTTTTCTTCAATTGTTCTTAACCGAAAATATCACTAACTATTCTTCCATCCATCCTTCTTTCATTAACTTATCCAAAACCGAACCCTCTTCTTCCGACTTCTAAACCAAAATCCATCCTAACTTAAACTAATATCATCACCAAACTTAACATAGCTTCCGCAAATCAACTCTTCAATCACCTTACTTTCCGAGTTTCCAAACCACTCCTCGTAGACGATCGGGCACCCAAGTGAAGCAACTCGATTACCCCAGGCCGTCTCATATCAGAAACCATTAAATTGGTCAAAAAGTTTTAATTTTTAATTAGTACTCCTTGATTTTAGTTTATTTCATTTAATTTATGTTTTGATTAAGATTCTTTTCCTTTGTTTTTTCAGAATAATTAGGTACCATTGTCGAAGCATTGATATCTTATTGTCAGCGCATTCCATACGTTTGCACTACCATTTATAGCTCGTCAGAATTTAGATAAATTCAAATTCCACCGTTGGATCAAAACTCACTCAGCTGTTTGATCTTTTTGACCAGGCACAATTTTATTGGACAAAACTCTTCCCGCCAGCCCTATATCTCTCCAAAAAAAAACATGCCTCTCCATCTTCCTCCTTCACTCACTATAAATTCTCCCTCACTATACCGATTGTAACGTATTTAAGCAGCCATTTTTATTTCTTTTCTCTTCTAAAAATCCTATCTTTTCACCTTTAAATCATTTTTTGGCAACAAAAGATGGCAAAAACAAGAGGCTACGTCAAGGAAGCCACCAAATCTGATGGGGAACATGCATCGTCTGCTGCCACAGCCTGTGAATTAGAATCCCCCAGGCCAGTGTAGCCAAGGGAGCCTGTAGTCTTTTTGAATAAAGTATAAAAGGAATGATTTCACAACAACATATTGAATCGTAACTTTCATCCTGAGCAGGGCATTTCTTTTCGCCACAACAAGATTTGGGTAAACAAGTCTCCAAAACCACCTCAAAGTTAAAGTGGGAAACTTTTGCAACCATTTTGGAAGCTACTCGCCTTCACTAGTACGTGAGTTCTATGCCAATCTCTACGATCATGAGTTAGAGTTTATTTTTGTACGAGAAATTTTAATATCATGGTACACTGCAAACATCAAAAAGTTGTACAACACCAAGATCGATGTCGACGAACACTCTCAGTTCATGGATGACATCACAGATGAAAAATGCAACCTGTTGGTGAGAGACTTGTGTGTCGAGGGAGCAGTTTGGATGGGTTCCCATCAAAAGAACTATACAATGCACCATCGGTTCCTGACACTGCAAGGTAAAATTTGGTTTCACTTTATCAACTGTAGACTAAAGCCCTCCACTCATAGCACCACAGTCACCCTAGACAGAATGTGCCTGATATCAACGGCCGAAAAATTGATGTGGGCACAATTTTTCACCAAGAAATAGCTGACTACGCTGCAAGGCAGACTGGGATCTTAGTTTTCCCGTCCCTAGTGATTTTATTGTGCCAACAAAGAGGAATCATGCCTCGTGCTGGTGAGGAAATACTAGCAAATAAGGGCCTAATTAATGAAGCCTCTGTAGAAAGAATGACTCAAGATAAGGACACGCTGATATTGAAGGAGGCAGAGACCAGCAAGATAAGAATGAGCAAAGACAAAGTCGATAGAAAAGGAACAAGCATGAATGCAGAGACATCATTATGGCGCAAACTGAAGGATGTTGAAGAAATGGTAAATTCCATCAACAACAGGTAGATCAAGCTTGTCGCTACAGTAGAAGATATGGAGTGATCCCAAAATTTGTTTTATGCTTATACAAGAGCCTGAAATAGTTCTATTGTAGCCGTATTAGGCCAACTAAGCCCATCCCCACTATCGAAATTCCCTGTGTTTCCACCAAGCATTCATAATTATTACCTCTCTTCCTCGGATGATGACTTAGAAGATCGAGATAGACTGGTGGCATCCTCACCCATTATCCAGGCCTCTGATACTAAGAAATAAGAGGAATCCAAGGACATCGACGAATTCCTGTGAAAGATTGATAGCTTATTTTAGGATGGTATTTTTGCTTATCAAGAAGACACTATTATTGAGAAAGAAGTTAATGCTACATGTAACAGCCCGACTTTGGGTCTAGTCAGAATAGTGGTTTCGAGACCACAAATTTGACAAAGAAAAATTCATTTTTATTATATTTTTTATGGCCTACAGTTTTATGGAACGATTTCGTGAAAATTTCATTTGAAAATTTTGACGTTTGGGCACTTAATTTAGTCAAAAGGACTAAATTACAAAAAGTACAAAACATAAATTCTATATGTTAAAGGGGTCTATTGCAATGGAATTTTAAATTAAAGGTCCTTAAATGGTAATTAGACCATTGTTTGAGTTGGTGGACAAAAATGGACATGGTTTGGTATGTTTCTAAAGTTTTCCATTAAGGGTATTTTTGTAATTTGGTAATTAAATGAATTAAAAAGCCAAATCAAAGCCAAAATTTCTCCATCTTCTCCCCCTTGGCCAAATTTTACATGGAGAAGACATGGCTAGGGTTTTGGGCACTTTCAAGCTCGATTGTAAGTCTGTTCTAGACCCGTTTTTAATGATTTTTATGTTTTTGAAATCCTTGATCTATCTATTTCTACCACCAATTTGAAGAGATATCAAAGACTCAAATTTTACCCATGTTGAACATCTATGTATTTTTATGTTTTATGGTGGAAAATGTATGTTTGTTGATTGTTAAACGACTTTTGCTAAGTGGTTTTCAGTATTTTAAAATGAGTAGTAAAAGTGTGAATAAATGAAAAACGTGGGCTGTTATGAGCATGATATAGGTTCGTCTAGGCTTGGGTGTAATGAAATTGAATGAAAATCATTTTACGAGCCTAGGGACTAAAATGTAAAATGCCAAAAGTTTAGGGGCAAAAATGTAATTTTTCCATAATGTGATTTTTGGCTGATTTGAATAGTATAATGATTAAATAAGTTAAATATTATATTATAGATCAAGAAAAATGAAGTTCGGACCTAGAACGGGGGAAAAATAAGTATTTGATGACTTACTCATTTTTGCCATTTTTATGCCGAGGTAAGTTTGTGTGTAAATAATGCAACGTTATAATTGTATTTATAATGTTTTATTATTGTATGGTTTGTATGCTTAACTCTATAGATGAAATTGATGAATTTTCGATAAGCGAGTAAATCCCAATTGAACCTTAAGAATAGATCAGGATACGAGTGACATGTCACTAGGAACCCATGTAATTATGTGATTTATGTGTCTCGGGTGCTGGTCTTGTATATCCTACCAGTGGCTGGGTGTACCAGCATATGTTGCGGATACCTGACAGCTTGTGTGAGCAGCATCGCGTAGCTGCATCTCGACTGACAGCTTGTGTAAGTAGGCCCGAGGATAGCTGGAGATTGAGCTTATATGTGTTATGAGATTTGTGGTAGCATTGGCTACATATGTGGCACTTATGTGCAAAGATTTCCGCGTATCCGATAGTATTCCAAGTGGTTCAACGGGAAATTCAACGAGTATGTCAAATAAGAGAAAGAGTATGTAAGTAATTACGAATCGGTACAGGTATGTACGTAAAGTCTATAAGCACCGAATTCATGAAATTATGAGTTCATGATTTGCACGAGAATGATTTTGTGAAAACCTTGTGATGTATGAAATTTATGATAAATTCGGTTGACGATTATGTGATTGGCTTTCGGGCCAAATTGAGTTATGATATAGCATGTTTTATTCATGCAAATTTTGATTTATCGGATATGAGAAAATGGGAAGATAAGAGTTTAGGCAATTGAAAGATGTTAAAGTATATGCCTGAAATGTAAATACTCATAATTAATGTGCATGGTTACAATGAAGTTTGAAATGATTTTGTAACATCCCGAATTAGGGGCTAGTCGGAATAGTAGTTTTGGGACCACAAATCCAATGTTGAGAAATTTATTTTATTTATATTTTTATGGTCTACAATTTCAAGAAATGATTTCGTGAAAATCGCATTCGAAAATTTTGACGATTGGGCACTCAATTTAGTCAAAAGGACTAAATTGTAAAAAGTGCAAAAGTTGAGTTCTACATGTTAGAGGTGTCCAATTGTTATGAAATTTTAAATTGGGGGTCCTTAAATGATAATTATACCATTGGTTAAGTTTGTGGACAAAAATGGACATGGATGGGTATGTTTCAAAAGATTTTTTTAAGGGCATTTTGGTAATTTAATGAATTAAATGAAATAAAAACAAAATTTAAATGCAAAATATGTCCATCTTCTTCATTAGGACGAAATTACAAGGGTTCTCCATAGCTAGGGTTTGTTTCAAGCTTCCAAGCTCCGTAGTAAGTGATTCCAAGCCCCGTTTTTAATGTTCTTTACGTTTTTGGAGTCCCGGTAACTTGATTTAGCTTATTCTAGCAATAATTTAAGCTAGGGTTCATATTTGGAAAAATACCCATAGGTGAAATGTGTTTATTTTGATGTTTTATGATAGAATATGAAGGCTAAAATAATGTTAAACAACTTTTACTAAGCGATTTTACATGAAAACGAGTAAAACGACATAATCGGTAAAAATAACTAATGTTCATAAGTACATGTTAGAGTGAGAATTTGGTGTTGCCATATAAGCAAAAAATGTTTAGAATGTAATAAAACATAAGAAAAAGGAATAAAGTTTAATTTACGAGCCTAGGGGTAAAAGTGTAACTTTTGAAAAGTTTAGAGGCAAAATTATAATTTTGCCAAAGTTTGAGTTAGGGACTGTTTTGAGTAATACATTAATTAAATAAGTGAAATGTGATGTCTTAGACCCCAAAAAATGAGATTTGGACCTAAAAAATAAAAAATCGAAAAAGTTGGTAAAATGACCGTTTCGGTATCGAGGTAAGTTCATATGTTTAATAAGCATTTAATTATGCATATTTGAATGATAAATTGATATTTTGGCCATAAATACTTTAGTATTGAGTTTTCAGATATAATCATTAATGTTCGATAATAATTCGATATTGGAAAGAGAACTTGTATAATTTATATGTAAGACCATATTTTGTATTATGGCTTTGTATGATAAAAAGAAAGTATTGACTAGATCGTTTGATGAGAATAAGTTAAGTTGATGATATGATGAGATTGAGAATGTAAGTTTGTATGTAAATAATACATCGTTTTTATTTATGTTTTAATATTTTGTTATATTATATGAGATATGGTTGAATATGGAGTAATTATTTGATGTAAATTATGAATTATGATTGATTATGGATGAATTGGTAAAATGTTGAAAAGTGAGAATTTCCGGTTGAACCTTTGGAATAGAAAAGATACAAGTGAGGTAGCTTGATCACATGTGTGGTACTAAGTGTAGGCCACTATGTGTACAAGAGAGCTACAAGATGGTTTTAGGTCACGTGTGTAGTACTAAGTGCAGGCTACTACGTGTACCAAACGGATAGGTCGCATGGGTAGTACTAAGTGCAAGCTACTATGCGTACCCGATAACTTCGATCACATGTGTGGTACTAACTGTAGGCCACTATGTGCAAGTGATGGTTTTGGTCACATGTGTAGTACTAAGTGCAGGCTACTATGTGCACCAGATAGCTTCGGCTACAAGGGTGGTACTATGTGCAGGCCACCATGTATCTGTTATTATTCCGATGAGTTCAACGGGAAATTGACTAAGTGAAAATACATATGATCATGTAATGACTAAGTGTAATTGAATATGATTATGTGATGAATAAGTGCAGGTATATGTGTGAAAATTTATGAACAATGTACTCGATATTTGATCGAACCTTCGGTAAGATGAGATCTAATAAGTGAAACTATGAAAGAGTAAATTTAGCAAAAATAGTTTTGGATAGCAGCAGTTGTGTGACTTTGAAAAATCACCAAAAATGGTGGAAATCGAATTATAGGTTCAATAAGATATGAAATTAAATTTGAATAAGTTTATTTTCATATAAAAGAAACATAACAAACAAAGCATTTGTATAAATTTAAATTTTTGTGAGACTGGTTCAGAATGATCACATGATCCCCTTTTCTGCATTGGAAAAATCATTAAAAATTATAAAAAAAATAATTATAGGATATAATTTATATGCCCGAAATATTGAATGAGTCTAGTTTCAAATGAACTAAACAAGAAGGTCATCTGAACTCTATACGAGGAGAAAATTGATTCGTAGTGAAGAGAGGTCAAAATAGTTAAACAGTGAAATAGAGGAAAATTTTAATGAATAAACTGTACTAATTGGTAAGACCAAAAATTCTATAAATTTTATGGTATAAAGATATGTGAGTCTAGTTTCAGGGAAAATTAGCGGTTTGTAATTCGGAGCTCTGAAGTTCAAGAAATAAATAATTTAGTGACAGCGATTCAAGTAGATAGATTAATGTGAACATGAGTAACAAGGTATAAGCATGTGATTTAATGATTGTATCAATTTGAGAACTTGTTGTGAGGATTTGTCTCGTTGAGGCTTTGGTGTGGCTACAAATGAGTAAGTTGAGAAATTAAGAAGTTAGCATTATTTATGCAAGTTATGACAGCTTAGTAGTAAGCTAAATTCATTGCTAATGCTTATAATTTTTACATGTGAACTTACTAAGCTTTATAAGCTTACCCCCTTTTCTTTCCCATGTTTCAAAGTCCTATTAAACAAGCTTAGGCTGAAGGTCGTCGGAGATCACTTCACACTATCAAGCTATCTATGGGTATTTTTATTTATAAATGATTTAAGTTATGGCATGTATAAGGGCTAGACTAAGTCATTTTGTATATGTGTTAATTAATTTGATCAAATGTATTGCTTCATAACGATAATAGGGATTATTCTATATTTAGCCACGAGTTGTGGTTCATATTGGTCATGGAGTTGTAATGCTTATGTATGCATGTGTTTGTTAAAGTTTAAATTATAAGTGAAATTTTATGGCTCGGGATTTGGTAGAATGTATTGTTAAGTCCAGTAGCGCCTCGTACTCGGTTTTGGCGTAGTATATGGGTAAGGGGTGTTACAGATTCGTTATATGCTGTGTTCTAATACAAAGGAGAAATTATGGTTGTTTGGCTAAAGCCAAGATATGTTAAAATATACTTATAAGTTGATAGAGTAAATATTATGATTGAATAAGAATTATAACTGTGAGATTTATAGTAATTTATATTATCTTGAGTTTAATTTGTTGGACATGATAAAAGATTGGTAAGAGTTGCTTTTTATTTTCATACGGACTTACTAAGCTATATATATATATATAGCTTACCCCCTTCCTTTCCAATGTCTTATAAGGTTATTGAGCTAGCTCGGGTTGGAGATCGCTGGAGATCCTATCACACTATCAAGCTATCATTTTGGGTATAAATGAATCCAAGCATTTTGAGTCTATGGCATGTATAGGGACTATATCAATTTGTTATGTGTGTCATTATTAATTTGGCCATATGTGTTAGCTTGTAATTGTTAACACTCCATCTTATATATAGCCATGAATGATGACTTATGTTGATCATAAGTTTTTTATATGCTAATGCCCTCTTGTGAATGTGAAATTAGTATGTTTTTATCAAGCTAAGTATGATGTTTTAAGCATGATAAATGATGGTATAAGAATGACATGTTATTGTCTTGTT
Source organism: Gossypium rotundifolium (assembly GCA_025506655.1). Taxonomy (NCBI): domain Eukaryota; kingdom Viridiplantae; phylum Streptophyta; class Magnoliopsida; order Malvales; family Malvaceae; genus Gossypium; species Gossypium rotundifolium. The sequence continues at coordinate 113,856,422 of CP106729.1, forward strand.
TGTGGTTGTTTGGTTGTATTTACATGCTTGAATTTGTGCCATGAGATATGTAGATGTGCGCAAGTGTGGGTGGCAAAATGGCTTGGTAAATAGCCTAGTTTTTTGTCCATACGAAGAGACATATGGGTGTGTGCCTAGGCTGTGTGTGACACACGGGCTACCCCACGAGCATGTGTTCCGACTGTGTGTCCCCTGCACCTTAATTTTGGAAAAATAGAATGTCTAGAATTGAGCACACTGGCAGAAACACGGGCGTGTGTCTCAGCTGTGTGTACTACACGGCTTAGCACACAAGAGTGTGGCATAAGTCAGAGAGCACCCTAATTTGAACACGGCCTGAAGCACGAGCATGTCCCAGGGTCACACAGGCATGTCCCAGGGTCACACAGGCGTGTCCCAGGGTCACACAGGCGTGTCCCTTGGGCCACACGGGCATGTGAGCCCTGCTTCTAGCAAAAATTTTCTAAGTTTTGTAAAAGTTTCCTGAGTTCTCGGTTTAGTCCCTGACCATTTCCAATACATGTTTTGGGCATCGTAGGCTCGTAATAGGGACTTCATGATTGAATATGAATGGTTTTAATTTGTACACAAATTTTATGACTCAAAATTCTATGATTGCTTGTGATGTGAGTCTGGTAATGCCTCGTACCCTATTCTGGCGTCGAATAGGTAAGGGGTGTTATATTTAGTGGTATCAGAGCTATGGTTTAGTCGATTCTCAAACTAACGTAGCGTATGTGAGTCTAGCTATACATGCCATATTACTACTTGTGATAGTATGATATCTCCCAACTCTGATGAAATTATTTTGTTGAGGCAGAGATGCTTTCCAACTAAGCTATTTTCGAAAATGCTGAAGTGATACTAAGATATTTAAAAATGTGTTTGTGAGTCGAAACTTGGATCAGTATGAATAAGAGTTCATAATATGTATGTGATGATGTACAAAATGAAATAACCATAAGTTGAGAAATATGGATAAAATGTCATTGTTCCGATTGAACGTTGTATTTCGATGGATTATGGTGATTTTATGAAATGGTTAAAATGTTATAAATGTTATGAAATGGATTTAGCCCGGATGGGTAATCTAGAGTAAGCCCTTTAAAGCATACGTTACTAAAAAGAATTAGCCTGGACTAGCAATCCTGCTATATCATACATGACTCGAGAGTGTGCTCTATGAGTATGTGCCAAAAAGGAACTTTTGAATATGAATTGACGAATTGTTCACAAGCATAACTTGAGTATATTACCTGAATATCCATCAAAACTACAATAGTTCAATGGGAATTATTCTTGAAATATGGAAAAGTGACACGAAATGAAAGTTTATATTGTGATAAGCATCCATGTTGTTTTGCATTCATATGATGTTATGTGCCTGACTTGTTTGATTAAGTGAATGCGATAAGTAAACTTACTCAAAATTTATGGAATATATGTATAAGTGCACTTGTTTGAATAAGACAATCGGAAAGTTCGTGTAACATAAATATGTATGTTAATTTGCCTAAAGTGAATTATATAACTGTGGTGATATTTTGATGATGATGAATGTTAAGTCACATGTGTGTATATATGAGAGTCGAGTTAGAGGATTTACGACCTCACCTGCTTACCAATGTGGTATTTTATAATGAAATTTCACGAGATTTGTGTTGAATGAGTTCACAAGTAAGAGACTAAAGAGTTCAGCAGCGAAATAATTAATGATGTGGTCAGAGTTAAGAATAGTTTGGCAAGTGAATACAGTTCTAGAAAAGATGCCAGGTTATTCTCAAGATCATTCGAATTTCATGATGTCACGGTTAAAGAAAAAGTTAATCTCGGCTAATCGACTCATTCAGGTATAATGTTCAAAGTATGTATTTGCTGGAATTTCATCCGGATTGATTTTCGTTAGTGAATGGAATAATACGTGATTAGTGATGACAGAATTAGTCAGAAAAATAATATTTGAATCGTAAAGATGTCTGAGTGTAACAGTTGTGATTGAATAGATTATGATGATCTCTCGTGGGTACTTTATATATTCATTTATCCGCAGAGATATATATGTGATTGTTCATTTTCTGATGAAATTCTTATCGTATGAGAATGCGAGCTGATTATAATGTTAGATGAAAGCATTGTTGGTCTGGTTGGTTGATGAACAGCATATCTTATCTCTCTTTGGGGTTCTATTATATTATGTTTGGAATAAAAGTTTATGGTGAAAATTTATGTGAGACTATTCTTCTGTTTCTACTAGATATTGTTTTGTTTTATATATATATTTGGAAAATATATTATTTCTGTTACAATTGATTCCAAAGCATGTCAGCATTGTTTTTTCTTCTGGTTTTCTCTGAAGAATCATCAATATCTTTATTATTTTCTTATGAGTTATGTTCACGGACTTCCAGTATGATATTTCATCTTGGATTTCTTTATATGATTTTCTTATCATCCTTATTTCGTAAATTATCAATCATGGCTTATCTTTATAGTGTGTTCTTTGGCTTGTGATAACTATGTCTATTGTGGTCATATTTCTGGTTTGATTATATGGACGTGGTGATTCCGGTATCAGGATTTCTCTAATTTTCGTGAAAGGAATCAACATCGGGTAAGGTATGGATAGTAGAAGCTCAAGCTCAAATTGTACGATGGCTTTCTTTTCTCAGGTAAGTTTGATTAAGATCAATGAGTTCAACCAAGATATTTTGTTTCCTTGAGATAATATGATTGTAAAGATCTTTTGACTAGCTTGTGACGAAATTTTGAAAGTTTGTATGTTTGAGTTGTTTTAACAGCATGAATAAGGGGGTATTTTGATATGATATTATTTGATAGTTGAGATCGACTTAGTAATTTTTTTTATCTAAGTGAACTGGTTAGTTGAAAGGTAATTTGAGTTATATACATCTAAGTTTATCCTCAGGTAAGAAGATAAAATCTGGTACATTCATAGGTGAATTAACGAACAGTCTGAACGAAGAATTTATATTCAAAAAGGGTGTGATACAAAGACGTATCTATTAGATTAGTTCTAATTGGATGATGTTTTTTATGAGTTAAAGCTATTTTTATTGATAAAGTTATCACATTTATGAAAGATTGAATGGTCTGCTGAGTGTTAGCAAAGTTGAAAATAGTTGAAGGTACTGTTAACCGAAGCATTGATTCTTGGTCTAGTTTAAATTAAGTAAAGAAATTGTGATATTTTTAGCGATGCACTATCGAACGGATTGGAATGTGTTTTAATACAAGAATGTAAAGTGACAATTTATGCTTTCAGATGGGTGAAGTCTCATTAAAAGTATTGTTCGATGAGTGACTTAGAGTCGACCACTAGTATGTCTGTGTTAAGACATTGATGACATCATTTGTTCGATGAAAAACGTTATATGCTTCTTGATTCCAAGACAATGTTGATGGCTTGAACTATTGAAATATTGTGAATAATTAATGATTAACCTTTGGGAAAGTAGATATAGTTGAGATACTTGAAATGGAAAGCCTTTGTTCATTTTATGAGTGTTGATTACATGATTAATCTTATTTGATGGAAGTCTGAATGTAGCTAAATTAAAAAGCTAAAGCGATGTTTTCTTTGCAAGGTTGAGAACCTCAGGAATATGATAGTGAGTGATAAATTAAACGAGTACAATATGAGATGACTTTTGTTTCTGATTTCTGTTATTATTACTCTGAGATAGAATTCGTGCAATGAATTACCCAGGGCTTATGCAGAAAATGTTGTACGGGACTAGTAGTAGCTCGTTCGTTCATTCAAAGAGTAATTCAGATTTTTCACGAGATGCTCCGACACTATGTTTTAGAATTCAAAGGTGATTGGAAAGAGATATACGAGGTGGAATTGATTTACGACTCTGAGGAAAAAGGTGAAAGTGATTCATGAAAGTTGAAAGCAATTTCAGACTGACATAAGTAGTATACAGATTTGAAAATTTAAGATATTGGATTCCAGATCAATGAAAAAGTGCTTCTGAAAGTATTCCCTCGAAGAGGACTCTTCGATGAGGTAAAGGAAACTATGATAACGTTACCCTAATCTCTTTTCTGGTAAGATTTTCGGGGACTAAAATCCCTACAGGGGGAGAGTTATAACAGCCTAATTTTAGGTATAGTCAAAATAGTGGTTTCGGGACCACAAATTCAATGAAGAAAAATTCATTTTTATTGTATTTTTTATGGTCTACATTTTTATGGAGCGATTTTGTGAAAATTTCGTTCGAGAATTTTTTATATTTGGGCACTCAATTCAGTCAAAAGGATTGAATTGCAAAAAGTGCAAAACTTGAATTCTATATGTTAAAGGTGTCCAATTGCTATGAAATTTTAAATTAGAGGTACTTTAATGTAAATTAGACTATTGTTTAACTTGGTGGACAAAAATGGATAGGGTTTGGTATGTTTCTAAAGTTTTTCCTTAAAGGCATTTTTGTAATTTGGTAATTAAATGAATTAAAAAGCCAAAACAAAGCCAAAATTTGTCCATATTCTTCCCCTTGGCCAAATTTTACATGACGAAGACATGGCTAGGGTTTTGGCCACTTTCAAGCTAGAGCCCTATTTTTAATTATTTTTATGTTTTTGAAATCCTTGTAATATGATCTACTACTACCACCAATTTGAAGAGATGTCAAAGACTAAAATTTTACCCATGTTGAACGTGTATGTGTTTTGATGTTTGATGGTGGAAAATGTATGTTTGTTGATTGTTAAACAACTTTTGCTAAGTGATTTTCGGTAGAAATGCCTAAAAGGACTTGTTTGTAAAAGTCGTAAAATGAGTAGTAAAAGTGTGAATAAATGAAAAATATGGACTATTATGAGCATGATATAGGTTTGGCTAGGCTTTGGTGTAATGAATTGAATGAAAATCATTTTACAAGCCTAGGGACTAAAATGTAAAATGTTAAAAGTTTAGGGGCAAAAATGAAATTTTTGCCATAATGTGATTTTGGGCTGATTTGAATAGTATAATGACTAAAAAAGTTAAATGTGATATTATAGATCAAGAAAAACGAGGTTCAGACCTAGAACGGGGGAAAATAAGTATTTAACGATTTAGTCCTTTTTGCCATTTTTATGCCGAGGTAAGTTTGTATGTAAATAATGCAACATTATAATTGTATTTATAATATTTTATTATTGCATGATTTTTATGCTTGACTCTATGGATGAAATTAACGAAGTTTCGACAAACGAGTAAATCCCGGTTGAACCTTAGGAGTAGATTAGGATACGAGTAACATGTCACTAGGAACCCATGTAATTTTGTGATTTATGTGTCCCGGGTGCTGGTCCTGTACGTCCTACCGGTGGTTGGGTATACCGGCATATATTGAGGATACCTAACAGCTTGTGTGAGTAGCACCGCATAGCTACGTCTTAACTGACAGCTTGTGTGATCAGGCCCGAGGATAGCTCGAGAGCGAGCTTATATGTGTTAAGAGATTTGTGGTAGCATTGGCTACATATGTGGCACTTATGTGCAAAGATTTCCATGTATCCATTAGTATTCCATGTGGTTCAATGGGAAATTCAACGAGTATGTCAAAGAAGAGAAAGAGTATGTAAGTAATAATGAATCCGTATAGGTATGTACGTAAAGTCTATAAGCACCGAATTCATGAAATAATGAGTTCATGATTTGCACGAGAATGATTTTGTGAAAACCTTGTGATGTATGAAATTTATGATAAATTCGGTTGACAATTATTTGATTGGATTTCAGGCCAAATTGAGTTCTGATATAGCATGTTTTATTCATGCAAATTGTGATTTATCTTATATGAGAAAATGGGAAGATAAGAGTTTAGGCAATTGAAAGATGTTAAAGTATATGCCTGAAATGTAAATACTCATAATTAATGTGCATGGTTACTATAAAGTTTGAAATGATTCTTTATTTGCTATATTCTAGTACAAAGAAGAAATTATGGTTGTTAGGCTAAAGCCAAGATATGTTAAATTATGCTTATAAGTTGATAGAGTAAATATTATGATTGAAAAAGAATTATAATTGTGAGATTTATAGTAATTTGTATTATCTTGTGTTTAAATTGTTGGACTTGATAAAAGATTGGTAAGAGTTGCTTTTTATTTTCGTTCGGACTTACTAAGCTATATATATAGCTTAGCCCCTTCCTTTCCAATGTCTTATAGGGTGATTGAGCTAGCACGGATTGGAGACCGCTGTAGATCCTATCACACTATCAAGCTATTGTCGAAACCATTTTTTTAAGGGTTTTAAGAAAATAGGGATCGACTTTAAAAATATGGAAATGGAGTCGCCACCAATCTTTTTTGATGAGGTGTGATCAGGTCACTTTTGTTTTAATAAAACATTTTGGTTTACTAAAACGGTGTTTTTGGTCTACGAAATTCGAGAAAACTAGTTCGAGAGTCGATTATGTACGAGGAAGGATCAGCACCCCCGTAATGCCCAAAATTGGTACCGAATTGATTAATTAATGTCTTGACATCAAAAATTTGAAAAGATTTTAAAATACGATCCTTTTTGTTAGGGAAAACTTGAAGAAATTAAGCCTGATGCCGAGACATGCTTATTTCAAAGGAACAAAGCATCGTACCCAGTGAGTTAGGATACAACATTTCGAATCCTCAAAAATATGCTTATCCTTCGACATTCAATACTCGTACATTTAAAATTAAGAAGGATACTCCATTATTTGGGTCAAATGAAAAATCGAAGCCCAGTAAGTCAGGGCACTATTTCTCATGATTCCCGAATATAGAATATTGTCTTTGTTGTTTTGAAATTCTTATCTCGAGATGATAAAATATCACACCCAGTAAGTTAGGGCGCAATGTCTCAAATTCCCGAGAATAAGTTTTATTTGAAAAATTGTTCATTTGGATTTAAGAGAAAAAAGGGCACTTGGTTGCTAGGTTTTAACGAGGAAAATCAGAACCTAGTAAGTTAGGGCACGATTGTCTCAAAACCCCTAAACACAAGCATTGCCTTATTTCAGAAAAACTTTAAAATAAGTGATTTTGAAAATCAACTTTTAATGCATCCTTGTAACACCCCAAATCAGGTCTATGCGTCAAGACGAGATTTGGTTTGTCACATAGATCAAACATTCTTTTAATCTTTCTAATGATTTAAGTGAATCGGTACTACAAAACCTTTTGAAAATAAAGTTTAATAAAAACCAAAAGAAATGATTTAAATTCGTTAATTTTAAGAAACATTAGTTGAAGTCTTATCATTTAGTATTTAAATATCAAAATCCTTTAAGTAGTTTTTTTTTTAAAAAAAAAAAAAAAGGAGTTCAAAAGAATTTGAAGATAAGATAAGTTAAAGAATCTCATATGTTTCAAAGTATTTTCTTTTAAAAAAAATCATTATAGGATTAGCATAAACCCATCAAAATAAAATTTAAATCCATCCACACATAAAAATCCATATATATTAATAGAGGCCTTATTACATCATATCCAAAATAGTAATTTAAAGAAAGTACTTAATAAAAGTTCAAAGTTTATAAAACCCATGTTTGTAGCATGGCCTCCACGAAGTCATTCTCAGCCCAAGTCCACGTCAATTTCCATTACCTGAGATGGAAAATTTAAGGGAGTGAGTTACTCAGAACTCAATGTATACCTCACTTACTATATCCACTGGGCCAGATCATCAAGTCATTATTTTGGGCTTGAGCCCATAAAGAGATTTAGCAATATAATAAATGAAATGTATGCAAAATGAAATTTCCCAACCAACCTAATATCCATCCGCTACACACCACCCGTACCAACCATCACACCTGTGGGGATCAAGTCAACCCACCCCGCCAACACACCGATCGTAGGCATTAAGCCATTTTTATATTTGCTTGTGGTGAACCAACGAACTAGATTGTGACAAAGTCACCGAACTAGAGGCATTAAGCCATTAAAATAGTTGTGGCGAGCCAATTGAACTAGAGGCAATAAGCCATTAAAATATTTGTGGCGAGCCATTGAACTAGATTTTGGCAACAGCCTTTCTTCTCTTCATCATAAATCCCAACCCATGCAAACATGTATGCATAACAGTCTATATACATATGATAATTTTAGCAAAAGGCCCAATTTACATGTGAATCAATATTTCAAGTTTTTATTAAGGCCGATAATACAAAATAACATTTAGCCCATTTATCAATCTAATACTTTGGCCCATTTAACGATCTAGCAGATTTTTTGGCCCATTTAACGATGTAGCAGATTTTTCGGCCCATTTAATGATCTAGCATATTTTTTGCCCATTTAACGATCTAGCATATTTTTCGGCCCATTTAACAATCTAGTAGATTTTTTACTGATTTAACGATCTAGCATATTTTTCTACAATTTATCAAATACTCATTGAGGACGTTTTCGTAAATTTCACAACTTTAACAGTTTTCATGTATTTTCACATAAATACTAATTATTACGCATTTTTCAAATTTTGTCAATTTTACAAATTTTCCCAATACTTACGGTATAACATCTAACCCGAGATAAGTGTGAAGTTACACACCTGGTTATTGTGAGAACTAGACTTTCCCGCTCGTCAATACCTAAATGTAACACGATAAATTAGAACACTATTTTTAATTAAAACTACACTATTGATAAACGATCTAAATCTTTACCCTCAGGATTTCGAGCCACTTCTATTTTTGGTTTCTCCCCGATTGTTGATTCGTTACCCAATGAGAATCCACGAACGAACAAAGGTTCGGTAGTACGAATGACTTCAAACAATTGGTTCTCCTCGGATGAGGGTCCGCAACCCTATGGAAAATCTCAATTCAAAAAATTTCTTCGCTTATACTTAGGGGATTAGCGAACCACCCCTCTTTCAAGACTATTCAACGCTTTTCTTCCCTATCTTGAATGTCTTTAATGACATAAAATCATTAGTCAAACTAATAACTATAGAAAAGGACTAACGATTTTAAAAAAATGAGATTGGCCTACCACAATTATCCTCGTTCCACGAGGTAGCAATCGAGCGAATACGTCCCTATAACGAAATCGATTAAATAACCAACTATTCCAATATGACTAATAATATGAAAATCCTTGAATAAACTCCTTACCTTAACTCTTAAGATCGATTCCAACGATCCACGATACTCAAGAACACTTTGAGTTTCTGCCCTCCAAAATCACTCTATTGCCCACGGTTGAAAAGAATTGAGTGAGAAGAATACTTATGTCTAATGGAAGATTCGGTTATGACTAAACAAGAAAATGAAAATGATTCGGCACAAGAGCAAACTAGCATTCGGCCATGAGAGATAATATTGAAGAAACTTTAGTTGAGAAAGAAGTAAAAGAATGGAAAATGGAGATGATGATGATTCGGTTTTCAAGAGAGAAAAAGAGAAAGAGAAAGAGAAAGAAAAGAGAAAGAAAAGAATTGAGTTTAAGAGAATTGTGCATTCGGCATTTGGGGAGGAAAAATGAGAAAAAGAATGGCCTTCTTTCTTTTTATGTGTTGATAGTTTCAGTACTAGGAAAAATAAAACACTAAAATGAGTAGCAAAGAAATGACCAAATGGTCAAAAAGAAAGATGCAATTGTTTCCTCAAGGTTGTTAACAAATTCGGCTAGAGAGAAAATAGATAGAGAGAAAATATGTTTTGCCAAAGCCAAAAATGACCAAAAAGAATGTGTTTCTCCAACACACAAGCCTACCAAGCCAATCAACAAAATCGACCATCCCCCCTAGCCCCTATGCCATCCACATACATAGTTAAAAGGCCATGAAAGAGTTGCCAAAACATCATCCTAGTCTCAAGCCATATCATCCTCCTTTTTCCTTAAGTTTAAGAAACATTATCCCCCAATTCAAGCCATTCTATACCCTAACTCAAGCTTTCCATAACCCTTAGTCTTCTTACCAAAAAAATAATTAATCCAACTCATCCTAATCTTATCCATAGCCGACACATGCTAGGATAAAGCAAAAAAATAAAAACTCCCAAATTGCATGCTAGGAGATTCGAACCTCTTCCCTCAAGTCCAACTTATGGCACCATCACCACTTTGCCAATTACTCATCTTATGCCATCTTTTAGTACTTAATTAACTTAAGTTTCAAGGTCACCTGATTTCTTTACACTAAAGTACTCTATACTAATTTTTATTCAAATTCTAAGTAAACCCAAGCTAACCTCTAGCAACATATTGATACTCAAAATTTTAGGATGTTACAATACTACCCCCTTTAAAAAAATTTCGTCCTCGAAATTTACCTGATCAAAAGAGGTGAGGATATTGCTGTCGAATTGCATCCTCAGGCTCCCACGTAGCTTCCTCCACTCCGTGATTACGCCATAAAACCTTGACCAATGGCATGGTCTTTTTTCTTAGCACTTTAACATCTCGGTCTAAAATTTCCACTGGTTCTTCCTCAAAAGATAAGTCTGATTTCAATTCCACTTCCTCTACCGGTACTATGTGAGATGGATTCGATCTATAGCGCCAAAGATGGAAACATGAAAACATTATGAATTTGACTCAACTCCGGAGGTAATTCAATCTGATAGGCCACTGGACCAACACGCTTCATCACACGATATGGCCCAATGAACCTAGGGCTCAACTTGCCTTTCTTTCCAAATCTGAAAATTTTCTTCCAAGGTGAGACCTTCAGAAAGACCTGCTCTCCCTCAGCAAACTCGATATCCCTATGCTTCAGGTCTGCATACGACTTCTGTCTATCCAAAGCTTCCTTTAACCGTGCTCAAATAACTTTTACCTTTTCCTCTGTTTCAAATATTAATTCAGGACCCAACATCTACCGCTCGCCCAATTCAGTCCAACAAGTAGGAGTACGACACCTACGACCATACAATGCCTCGTAGGGTGCCATCTGAATGCTAGCCTGATAGTTATTGTTATACGCAAATTCTGCCAATGGTAGAAATTCCTCCCAACTACCACTGAAGTCAATCACACATCCCCTTAACATGTCTTCCAATATCTGAATTACTCTTTCTGACTGACCATCTGTCTGAGGATGAAAAGCCGTACTAAAATTTAACTTTGTTCCCAAGACTTCATGCAGAGCTTTCCAAAATCGTGATGTAAATCTAGGATCCCTGTCTGATATAATAGACACTGGTACCCCATGCAACCTTATGATTTCAGATATATACAGCTTAGCCAATTTCTGTAATGAGTAATCCGTACGAAATGGAAGAAAATGAGCAGTTTTCGTCAATCGGTCAACTACCACCCATACGGAGTTTTTCTTAGTAGGTGTTAAAGGTAACCCACTAACAAAATCCATTGTTATTCGCTCCCATTTCCAAAGAGGAATCTTTACCGATTGTAATAAACCTAACGGCAATTGATGTTCCGCCTTTACTTGTTGACAAGTCAAACATTTTCCTACAAACTCAGAAATCTCACGCTTCAACCCTGGCACCAATACTATTCACGGAGATCCCGATACATCTTATTTCCTCCTGGGTGCATAGCATAAGGGCTACTATGCGCCTCCCACAGAATCATTTGCCTCAAATCTGAGTCTTTAGGCATACAAACCCTTCCACGAAAACATAGCACTCCATTCGTGTTTATACCAAAGTCCGCTATTTCACTCCTTCCAACTTGTTGAAATAAGGGTCCCAACTTTTATCGATATCCGCTTTCCGAATTTGTTCTAACCACGAGGCTTCACCAAGTTCGCTAATGACTACCATCCTCAAACAAACTCAAACGAGCAAACATTGCTCTCAAATCAGATACCACCTTACGGCTTAACGCATCAGCTACCACATTAGCTTTTCAGGATGATACTCGATTAAGAAATCATAATCCTTTAATAATTCCACCCATCTTCTTTGTCTCAAATTTAACTCCTTCTGAGTAAGAAGATACGTAAGACTCTTGTGATCCGTGTAGATGATAGACTTCTCACCGTAGAGAGAGTACCTCCAAATCTTTAAAGCAAATACCACTGCAGCTAACTCCAAATCATGAGTAGGATAGTTTACTTCGTGCGGTCTCAACTGTCGAGAAGCATAAGCCACCACCTTTCCATTTTGCATCAGCACACAACCCAAACCCGTGTGAGACGCATCATAATAAATAGTAAATTCTTTTTCTACCTCTGGCTGAATCAAAACTGGTGCTTCCGTCAGAATCTTCTTCAATTTCTCGAAACTCTTTTGTTATTTTTCAGTCCAAACATACTGTACTCCCTTCCACAACAGTTTAGTTAGAGGTGCAGCAATCAACGAAAACCCCTCAACGAAGCATCTATAATAACCAGCCAAACCTAAGAAACTCTGAATTTCAACTACCGACTTTGGTGGTTTCCAATCCAGTACAGCCTCAATCTTCCAAGGATCCACCCTTATTGACATGACCCAAGAAATTCACTTCTTTTAGCCAGAATTCACATTTACTGAATTTGGCATAAAGTTTCTTATCACGAAGTAACTGCAATACTATACGCAAATGCGTGTCATGCTCCTCATCATTTCTTGAATAAACCAAAATGTCATCTATGAACACTACCACAAACCGGTCTAAATATGGTTGAAAGACTCGGTTCATCATGTCCATAAATGTGGCTGGGGCATTGGTTAACCCAAACGGCATCACCAAAAACTCATAATGTCCATAACGAGTTTGGAACGCCGTCTTATAAATATCTACTTCTTTCACCTTAAGTTGGTGATAACCCGATCTCAAATCAATTTTGGAGAAAACTGAAGCTCCTTTCAATTGATCAAATAAGTCATCAATTCTCGGCAAAGGATACCTATTCTTGATAGTCAATTTATTTAATTGCCTGTGATCAATGCACATATGCATCGATCCATCTTTCTTCTTAACGAGCAAAACTGGTGCTCCCCACGGAGACACACTCAGCCGAATAAATCCCCGATCCAACAATTCTTGAATTTGAGCTTTAAGCGCCGCCAACTCCTTCGGTGCCATTATATAAGAAGCAATAGACACTGGAGCTATTCCGGGCAAAAGCTCAATACCAAATTCTACTTCTCGATCTGGAGGTATACTAGGAAGTTCATCGAAAAATACATCTGGAAATTCCTTCACCGTCCTCACATCATCCACAGATAACTCTTTGGCATCCAAAGCACAAATAAAGGCTAAGAATGCTCTATACCCTTTCCGCACCAACTTTTCTGCCTTTAACGCAGATACCACATTTGCCAAGTAATTTCTTCGTTCACCTATCATTATTACTTCTTTATCAGTCGAAGTTCTTATTAACATCTGCTTTTCAGCACAATCCAAATGCGCCCGGTGCTTAGCTAACCAATCCATGCCCAGAATGAGATCGAACTCGCCGAAAGGCAATTCCATCAAATTCGCCAAAAATATTTCTTCTTCAATTTCTAAGGGCATGTCTCTAAACAATTTATTTACAATTACCGACTGTCCTAAAGGACTAATTACCGTCATTTCACTATTGGTAATTTCAAATTCTAGATTCAAGTTTCCAGATATGGCACTAGCAACATACGAGTGGGTAGAACCAATATCTATCAAGGCAATAACAGGTACATCAAAGATGAAGAACGTACCAGTTATTACATCAAGTGCATTGCCATCCTAGCGACGTCTAACTGCATAGACCAATCCTGGTTGTCTTGCATCTGTGTTACCTCTAGAACCATTGCCTCGACCCGGTGCACCTTGACCACGTCCAGCCCCATTACCACCATGACCTGGTCCACGGCCTCTCGGTGGCTACTGAGTTCTTCTTGTCACTGTGCATCTGTAATACGAACTTCCTGAGACGTATCCATACATCGAGGGTAATTTCTATATTGATGATCCATTGAACCACATTTATAACAAGCACCCGTTTTCTTCCAGCACTCTCCGGAATACTGTTTCCCACATTCAGTACAATCTCGACTCTGATTACTAGCCACAGGTGCTCTACCTTGAGCTGGTTCATCATGCCAAGGCCTCTTCAGAAACCTTTTTGAAGAACCTGAATGCTTTATATCCTCTTGCCTCTAAATCTTTCCCGATTCTAACGTTCGAGTTCTTAACCTCTTGGCTATCTTGGCTTTTTCCACAAGCGTGCAAAAGTTCTAACTTGTTGTGGGGCTATCGTAACCCGCAACTCATCATTCAACCCATTCTCAAAGCGCACACAATGCTCATGATCCGTTGACACTATTGTCCGAGCATAGCGACTCAAGCGTAAAAACTTCATTTCATACGCCATCGCCTTATTTTCTTGAATTAAATTCAAAATTCCTTCCTTCAGCGTCCACATAACTTGTTCCTACATATTTCCCTTGAAAGGCAGCTTTGAAGAATTCCCAAGTAATTAATGCAGCCTCAGTACCTTCTCGAACAGTAAGCCACCATTGATACGCCTCGTCTCTTAGCAAGGACATGGCTCCTTTCAGTTTCTGCTCGACAGTCCATTCCATGTCATCCATAATCCCCTCCACAGCTTCGAGCCAATATTCTGCCACATTCAGAGCTACACCAGAAACTCCTCTAAAAACTTCTGCACCATTAGACTTGAGTCGTTCCGATATCGACCCACGAGCTGTTGGCCTAACTCTAGTTCCAGCGACCCTTTCAAGGACTCGCAACATTGCTTGCGTCAAAGCATTATCTTCTTCCATATGATTATGTGCTCCCGTCTCACTTTCAAGTGACGCATGTGTATCCATTTTCGGCATATGATTTGGTGCTTCAGACGCAGCACCTCGTCCTCTACCACGACCACGTCTACCGCGTCCACGACCACGTCCTCTAGAGCTCATAATGTTTAATTCGATTTCATCTGATTACAAGTTTTATGAATCAGAATACTATTTCAATGTTTATTAACGATGTTTTATGAGATTTGAGAGATAAAGTTGTTTTTCACAAACACATCCTATAGTCTCAATCTCTACGATTTTCAACATCTAAAACTAGAAGTTCTAGAGTGTTCCTATGATCATATCATCATAATAATCATAAATACTTACTTGACTTGGTGCCGGATGCTTGTGGTGCCAAACTAATCTTTAAAACATAATTGAAATAATTTCATACAAAGGTTATTTGTTGAACCCAACCACAGTCGAGTTTTGAAACTAGCTCTGATACCATTAAATGTAACACCCCAAATTAGGTCTATACGTCAAGACGAGATTTGGTTTGTCACATAGATCAAACATTCTTTTAATCTTTCTAATGATTTAAGTGAATTGGTGCTACAAAACCTTTTGAAAATAAAGTTTAATAAAAATCAAAAGAAATGTCTAAAATTTGTTAAATTTAAGAAACATTAGTTGAAGTCTTATCATTTAGTATTTAAATATCAAAATCATTTAAGTAGTTCTTTTTTAAAAAAAAAAAAGAGTTCAAAAGAATTTGAAGATAAGATAAGTTAAAGAATCTCATATGTTTCAAAGTATTTATTTTTTTAAAAAAAATCATTATAGGATTAGCATAAACCCATCAAAATAAAATTTAAATCCATCCACACATAAAAATCCATAAATATTAATAGAGGCCTTATTACATCATATCCAAAATAGTAATTTAAAGAAAGTACTTAATAAAAGTTCAAAGTTTATAAAACCCATGTTTGCAGCATGGCCTCCACGAAGTCATTCTCGGCCCAAGTCCACGTCAATTTCCATTACCTGAGATGGAAAATTTAAGGGAGTGAGTTACTCAGAACTCAGTGTATAACTCACTTACTATATCCACTGGGCCAGATCATCAAGTCATTATTTTGGGCTTGAGCCCATAAACAGATTTAGCAATATAATAAATGAAATGTATGCAAAATGAAATTTCCCAACCAACCTAATATCCATCCGCTACACACCACCCGTCAACCAACCATCGCTTTTGTGGGGATCAAGTCAACCCACCCCGCCAACACACCGATCGTAGGCATTAAGCCATTTTTATATTTGCTTGTGGTGAACCAACGAACTAGATTGTGACAAAGTCACCGAACTAGAGGCATTAAGCCATTAAAATATTTGTGGCAGAGCCACCGAACTAGAGGCAATAAGCCATTAAAATATTTGTGGCAGAGCCACCGAACTAGATTTTTGGCAACAGGCCTTTCTTCTCTTCATCATAATCCCAACCCATGCAAACATGTATGCATAACAGTCTATATACATATGATAATTTTAGCAAAAGGCCCAATTTACATGTGAATCAATAGTTCAAGTTTTTATTAAGGCCCATAATACAAAATAACATTTAGCCCATTTAGCAATCTAATACTTTGGCCCATTTAACGATCTAGCAGATTTTTCGGCTCATTTAACGATCTAGCAGATTTTTCGGCCCATTTAACGATCTAGCATATTTTTCGGCCCATTTAACCATCTAGCATATTTTTCTACAATTTATCAAATACTCATTGAGGACGTTTTCGTAAGTTTCACAACTTTAACAGTTTTCATGTATTTTCACATAAATACTAATTATTACGCATTTTTCAAATTTTGTCAATTTTATGATTTTTCCCAATACTTACGGTATAACATCTAACCCGAGATAAGTGTGAAGTTACACACCTGGTTATTGTGAGAACTAGACTTTCCCACTCATCAATACCTAAACGTAACACGATAAATTAGAACACTATTTTTAAATAAAACTACACTATTGATAAACGATCTAAATCTTTACCCTCAGTATTTCAAACCACTTCTATTTTTGGTTTCTCCCCGATTGTTGATTCATTACCCGATGAGAATCCACAAATGAACAAAGGTTCGGTAGTACGAATGACTTCAAACAACTGGTTCTCCTCGGATGAGGTCCCAACCGGTGGAAAATCTCGAATTAAAAAATGTTCTTCGCTTATACTTAGGGGATTAGCGGAACCACCCTCTTTCAAGACTATTCAACGCCCTTTTTCGCGCCTATCTTGAATGTCTTTAATGACATAAAATCATTAGTCAAACTAATTACTATCGAAATAGGACTAACGATTTTAAAAAAATGAGATTGGCTTACCACAATTATCCTCGTTCCACGAGGTAGCAATCGAGCGAATACGTCCCTATAACGAAATCGATTAAATAACCAACTATACCAATATGACGAAAAATATGAAAATCCTTGAATAAACTCCTTACCTTAACTCTTAAGATCGATTCCAACGATCCACGATACTCAAGAACACTTTGAGTTTCTGCCCTCCAAAATCACTCTATTGCCCACGGTTGAAAAGAATTGAGTGAGAAGAATACTTATGTCTAATGGAAGATTCGGTTATGACTAAACAAGAAAATGAAAATGATTTGGCACAAGAGCAAACTAGCATTCGGCCATGAGAGAAAATATTGAAGAAACTTTAGTTGAGAAAGATGTAAAAGAATGGAAGATGGAGATGATGATGATTCGATTTTCAAGAGACAAAAAGAGAAAGAAAAGAGAAAGAAAAGAGAAAGAAAAGAATTGAGTTTAAGAGAATTGTGCATTCGGCATTTGGGGAGGAAAAATGAGAAAAAGAATGGCCTTCTTTCTTTTTGTATGTTGATAGTTTCGGCACTAGGAAAAATAAAACACTAAAATGATTAGAAAAGAAATGATGAAATGGTCAAAAAGAAAGATGAAATTGTTTCCTCAAGGTTGTTGACAAATTCGGCTAGAGAGAAAATAGATAGAGAGAAAATATGTTTTGCCAAAGCCAAAAATGACCAAAAAGAATGTGTTTCTCCAACACACAAGCCTACCAAGCCAATCAACAAAACCGGCCATCCCCCTAGCCCCTATGTCGTCCACATACATAGTCAAAAGGCCATGAAAGAGTTGCCAAAACATCATCCTAGTCTCAAGCCATATCATCCTCCTTTTTCCTTAAGTTTAAGAAACATTATCCCCCAACTCAAGTCATTTTGTCCCCTAACTCAAGATTTCCATAACCCTTAGTCTTCTTACCAAAAAAATAATTTATCCAACTCATCCTAATCTTATCCATAGCTGACACATGCTAGGATAAAGCAAAAAAAAAATAAATAAATAAATAAAAACTCCCAAATTGCATGCTAGGAGATTCGAACCTTGCCCTCAAGTCCAACGATGACGCCATCACCACTTTGCCAATTACTCATCTTATGCCATCTTTTGGTACTTAATTAACTTAAGTTTCAAGGTCACCTGATTTCTTTACACTAAAGTACTCTTTACTAATTTTTATTCAAATTCTAAGTAAACCCAAGCTAACCTCTAGCAACATATTGATACTCAAATTTTTAGGATGTTACAATCCTATTTGGCATACGCATAATAAAATGACACATTTAATAAATACTCGAATACATTAGAATTAAAGGCACGAAACGGTAATGAGTAGCACAAGCATGGCATGAAGCAATATACAAGCTCAACATTATACAAATGGACGTACAAATATACAATAACGATAATCGCATGGTTAAAAGGACATATATACATAAAAAATACTATATACATATTGAAGGAAATTTTGAATGTAAGCCTACATATATTTATATGGATAAATAATGTTTAAAATAGGCAAAAGATAATTTAATATAAAAATATAAAAGGTTTAAAACAATATATATAAAAGAAGAAATTATAATGTATAGCAATTTTGAAAGAATAAAATATATGCATATATATATAATTAGTTTAAATAAATAGTAAAGCAAACTTTAATAAACATTATATTAAAACAAGTTAAAATAGATAATACATATAAATAATGATTTAAAAACAAATAGTATAAATATATATATATTTATATCATATAATAAAATAAATAATAGATGAACTAAATTTGATAAAAATGCAAAGATTATGTACAATAACAAAAATGGTACTTAATTGAAACAAAACAAAGTGAGAAGACCGCTTTATAATAAATAAAATCATTAATATTTATGCTAGGATCAAAATGAAAGGCGCGTAGACAATTAGGGACTAAACCAGCAAATATTTTTGAAGCTCAAAACGCAGTGTTTAAGCGAGGACCAAAATGAAAACGAAATGTGTGTTAAAGGCAAAATTAAAAATAAAATAAAACTTGATCTAAAGAAAATAAAATGTGGAAGGACTAAGATAATAAATAACCCATCAGAACCAAAATACGCAGATCTTGGCTGCAATCAGGTCGGGTCTCGGGTTTTCCAACAAAACGGCGCCGTTTTGGTCATTAAAAGACCATACCAAAAAGACATCGTAACATGGGCTTATAAAAACCAAAAATCAGTTAAAATAAATTTTAACCTTGTCCTTAAAAAAACAAAAGAAAATCCTCTGAAAAAAAAGAGGTTAAAATAGATTAAACCCTAGCCCCCCCATTTTTGTTTCGTTCTCATCCGCCTTCGAAACCCTTCAATCGGCCATCCAAAACGCCACCATGTATGGCGACTAACGAAACTCGAAGGTCCAATCTCAGTTTCGAGCCTCCTCACTTTAATTACGACGAAGTAGGAGGACCGATCCCAGGTAAGTCTATCTCTTTTTACTTACTTTCACATGCAACAATTCAAAATCACAAATCAAAGACGAAAACAGAGAAGAAAAAAGACTCAGAATCACCTTTCAATATTTTCTGTTTCAATTTTTGTATTTCTTGTGTATTCGTAAAAAATGTATCTCTCCAGGATTACAAATTTTGCTTCCGTTTTATACCTAACCCAAAGGAAAATCAATGGTAAAAATAAAAATACAATATTTTTGCTCTTTGCTTTGCTGGTGCTGCTATTTTTTGTCCTTGTCGCAGGTGTGTTATGCAGGTACAGGGCCGTATGCTTGCTCGCGGAGGTACTGAGGCTTGATTGCGCGGACATGGCAACGCGCGCGTAGGGTATACGGAGGTACAGGCGCATGACGCGCTTGTGCGTGGGGACTGCTTGTGGTGCTGCCTGGCCAAGGGTATAACACCCCAAACCTGGCCTATGCGTTAAGGCCAGCTTTGACATGCCCCACAAAATAAATATACTTTGATTCCTTTTTATGTAAAATTGATTTCAAATTTTTGACGAAGTCTTTATCGAATAAAAAATTTGAATAATAAATCGACAATTTGAGATGTAAGATCTTATAAATCAAAATTTGAAAATATCGTTTAATAGTTCGAGAAAAATTTAAAAGAAATTAAAGATATTTTTGGAAAGAATTGATGAAAAACTTAAGAATAATTTCCGAGTTACAATTATGAAAATTTTATGAAATCCTTTTATATACTCATTTGGAATAAAACGTTTATTTAAGTTTTAGAAAATATATAATCCCAATTTGAAATACTTAAAGCAGTTTATAATTTCATCAAACAAAAACCAAATAAACAAAAATATCAAGAGGCCTTATTACAAACCTTAATTCAAAATAGTAAAATAATTAAAAGTATTAAAAGAAATCCATATTTCCAAATTTAACTGTTTTTAAGTATGGCCTCCACCAAGATATCCACGGCCCAAGTCTCCATCAATGATCATTACCTGAAAGGGATAAAGAAAACAGGGTGAGTTACTAGAACTCAGTGTGTAACCCACTTACCATTGTCCACTGGGCCAAAAATCCAATTAAGCATTTATTGGGCCAAAGCCCATTTACAATTATAACATAATAACATGTATATAATATGCATATGATATGCAATTCTCAAACCGAACCTAATTTCCATCCACTACACACCACCCGTACCAACTAGCACACCTGTGAGGAGCTTTAGTCACCCACCACGCCAACACACCAAAATAGGCATTAAGCCGTTTGTAACAATTTGTGGACAAGCCACTAGATTCATAGAGTTTACATGGCATTGCCATTTTTTACAGATTTGTGGCAGAGCCACCAGAATTTTTTAGTAGAGCTACCAGAACTGCTCTTCGTCAACATCCCATGCAATTCATGTATATAATATATATTCATTTACAACAATTCATTCAAATTACGAACAATTTGGACCATTATAACAATTATCACAAGCTGGCCCATATCACAATCTGGCCCATATATCAAATATTACAATTGGGCTCATATAACCAATATCTCATTTTGGCCCCTATAGCAAATATCACAATTGGGCCCATATCACAATCTGGCCCATATAACAAATATCACATTTTGGCCCATATAACAAATATCACATTTATCGATTTGGCCCATTGAGGGTAATTTCATAATTTTCATTGTTTTAATACCGATTTCATAGTTTTTACCAAAATAGTGATAATTATGCCATTTTACCCGATTTCGCTAACATGTGATTTAATCGAGCGATTAACTCAATATAATTATCTAACCCATGAAATACAGTGTGAAATTACACACCTGATTACGGTAAGCACTACACTTTCCTGATCGTCGTCACCTAAAAATATTTCAACTCTCGATGAGACCATGAACGTGACATAGTAAATTTACTCTAAGATAAACGATCTAAGTTTTTACCATCGAAATCGCAAACAACTATGATTTTCTGGTTCTCCCCAGTTAACGGTCCACAACCTGGTCGATAATCCCAAATCGCTGATGCCTCACAATTACAAACAACCTCGAATAGTTGTTTCTCACCGGATGAGGGTCCACAATCCGGTGGAAAGTCTTGAATCGTCGAAATAGCCCTTCATTTGAATCTAGAAGGGATCGTAAATCTACTCCTTTTTCGATCACCAAACACTACCCCTTTGGATTCCATCTTGTTTGCCTCCATTGAAAATAAATATTAGTCCAAACTAATATTACGTTGTTATAAACGATTGATCTTAGGGGAGAAGTCGGCTTACCACAAGAATCTGTATGATCTCAAGATGAAAGATCGAGTGATAGAGTCCCTATAATAATATCGATAAATCAACACTATCTTAACGAATAAAAAGTGATTATAGAATCCTCGAAGAATCCTTACCTTAGAGATTTTTGGACCAAATTCTAGCAATTAAACGATGACTTCGAAAAATCCAAGTTTCGACCTTCCACTATATTTCTATGGCAGAGAAAAGTGATTTCGTAAGAGAGAAAGTATGGTGATGGTCTCGATGAATATGGCCATCCCACACCAAGGTAAAGATTCGGCACTAAGAGAAAGAATAAAATAAAAAAATACAAAAAAAGAAATGTTGAAATGGATCACTTACCGATTGATCAAAGTGTGAGTAGAAATATAGTTGAGAAGAAAATATGTATGAATGGAAGACTCGGCTATAGGGAGATGATCAATGACATTCGGCTATGGTGAGAATGATGTTTGAAAGTTTTTTTTTTTTTGCAAAAAAAAAAAAGAAGAAGAAAAAAGAAGTAAAAGATACGGTGTTTAAGTTTCAGTTTTCAAGGATGAAAAAATGAACAAGGAAAAAGGTCTTCAAGTTGGTATGCATTCGGCAAAGAGAAAGAAAAGAAATGAAAATGCCTTTTCAAGGTTGCATGGTTTCAGCACAAAGAAGAAAAGAGTTCGGGGAGTATGAAAGATGATACCAAATTGGTCAAAAAGAAATGGCCAAAACAAACAAATTTACCTATTGCTATTGACCACATTCGGCTAGGGGAAAAGAGTTTTGGAGAAGAGAAATGATACACTAGTTGCTAATAGAATTGACCAAAACTAGCACCTAAACCTTACCAAAATGCTAATAAAATTTGTCCATCCCCCTTATCCCCAAAAACCGCCCAAATGCATAGCCAATTGGTCAAAAGTTTGGCCAACCAAACTTTCCAAAACGTCACCCATGGAATAAGCCTTATGCTCCCCTTACATGCCATTTTCATTTGATTCCTTTCCCTAACTTCAATCATACCTTTTTCTCTTAGCCATCTTTCCATAAAAATTGTAACATCCCCAAACCCGGCCCACAAGCCTTGACCGGATCTGGTTATGTCACTGCAGAAAAATGTTGAAAATCTTTGTCTTTAGAATAAAACTTGAAAATTTTGTTAGCTTTTGGAGAGTGTGTCCATTAAAATTACTTAGTAATATAAGCTCGTTATAAAATATGTGAATTAAAACTTTATGATAATTTATTATATTATAAATCATTTGAAGAAAATATATCCAAGTATAATATAAACTTCAATAATCATAACTAGAACACTTTAAATAAAAGTGGCCCTTATTACATCAAATAAATACCCAAACTGATAAGATAAAATAATTAAATCAAATAAAACATCATCGCATAAAATCTTCGCATGGCCACCTTTGTCTCCACTCCAACCCGGTCCGATCAACATGTCACCTGCGATGTTGGATAAATAATTGGGTGAGTCATACAGACTCAGTGTGTAATTAAACCACTGATATCCACCCACATGTTAACCACAAATCAACCCAATTATCAAATGCAACATGTAAACATAATCACATGGATATTACCACGATCTCGGCTTGGCCCACAATCGAATCATATTCAAGCATTGGGCTAGGCCCTTTCTCATTAATTCATCGACATCGGGCTTGGCCCATTTCACGTATGTTCCCAAAACATACCTATCCACATGTCATATTGGGCTTGGCCCATTTCCATATCATTTCATAACAAAACAATGCAACATGAAACCCAACCCAATCCTAAGGTCCAACCGCTACACACCCCTTATCCAAATTTACCACACACCGGGGACTATCGAGTCACCCTCTCCTTTTTCCTCCAAAAGGCAACCAATGCCATCCACGATGTAGCGTATAGCTAACATCAAACCACGATGGAGCACACAAGAATCCATCAAGCCACGATATGGCATAAAGCCGATATCAATCAAGGTAACCACGCGAACTAAATCGCAAAGACCCACAACGCGACCTCGGCCAAGTGCTAATCCACGATGTAGCACAAAGTCGACATCAACCACGCATCAAGTACACCTGCACCTTCTTTCAAAAACCCACCCATGCACATGTAACATAATATAATGCGAGATGATGCATGTGCATAATATTCACAATTATAGGCATACTCACATATTAAAATCAATTATCACATTTTAACCAATTTGCTACTAACACGGTCATCACCATACCCCTTCAAGGGTATCAATTTCACATTTATCGCACTTGTTAGCAAACATATTAAACAGCAAATATCACGCAAATCTCGGAAACAATGGCTAACTACACACCTTATAACTTGAAGCTCTATACCTCGATCTCGACGCTATCGTTTAGCGAGACTACGGTAATTTGCCTAATCACGCTTTCGACGCCGCCCACACCCGTGGCCAATCTCGCATGCAGTAAACGGATCTCTTCTTGAACTTCGGATGGGAGCTTTCCTTTCTCCTCTTGACGGCACTCGCATCCATCGACACTTAATCAGAATCACACCATTAATCAACAAAATCTTAACCTACTATTAACGAGTCTAAGTCACTTACTAATATCCTTACCGAAATAATCTGAGATCCCGAAGGCCTTCCTTTGTTTCACGATTTGCCCTATACACCATAGTCAATATAGGTTAACACTAAAGTGCTCATACTATGGCCTAAGGCCAAATATTACAAGTCCCTTACCTTACTTACCTTGATGAGTAACCGAATTCAAACAGCCCCTAATTGCTCCCTCTCACTGGTTAACAATAGATCTCCTCGGCTAACAAGGATTCTACCACGCTAGAATTGAGGTTTGGCTTCAAGGACTTGTAAAATAGTGGAGGGGATGAAAGATTGAAGAGTTCGCGATGGGGTCAAAAGAATATTTCGGCTTAAGCAACGAAAGAAACACTTAGCACTTTCGGCCTTAAAACAAGTCACGAGAAAAATAATAGGTGAATGCTATAGTGGTTCGGCTATGGCTTCCACAGAATAAAAGATAAAGAGGAAGTGTTTTCCTTGACTTGGTTTCGGTAAGAGGCTAAGGGAAGAATTAGAAATAATTTGGCATAAAAGAAATGGGGCCAAAATTCAGTTAAGGGATGAGCACACCCTATTTATAGAATTCGCACCCCTCCCCTGAAGACTCCAACATACTACCATTTCCTAAAATCTTCCTAGCCATTAATTCAAACACATTTGAATTAATTTAAACTTTTAACAAACACATTTGAATTAATCTAAACTTTTAACTTACTCCTAGCCAACCATTTAAAAAATCAATTCAAAATAAAAAAAATAAAATATAAATGTCCCACTTTTTATCCATTACCGCCCTTCAATCTAAAATACAAGATAAAAATAGGCTAATATTAATCCATTATCCCACGAATTTTAAACACAACCAGCCTATCCATTGAAGACTCCATGTGCCGTCCATCGCCCGCTTGTTCTTGCAAAATAAAGAAAAACCACTTGTCCATAGGTCTCGAACATGGGACTGTTAGAACCCATGCACCAAGTAACGCCTGTGCCACTCGCCACATTGAATTTCATGACATATGGCCCCAAAGATTTATTTTAAAGGCTTCCTACCCAAGCCCCTAGCCGACATGAAAAATAAAACACACCAAATCGTCATTGCTACCCTCGAACCAGTACCACATTTGCCTCTAGCTCCCAAGTGCAGACGGAACCACTTTGCTAAGGTGTGCTTGTGTCAAAGACACGCCCAACTCCTTTTAAGGCCTCCTTCCTTGTAACGCCAAAACATAAAAATAAAACCAGGTTGCTTCCTCTTTGAATCGAACCCAAGACCTTAAGGTGTCACCTTCCTTGTGCTTTAAGTATGTTTCCTTGCCACTTTACTAAGGCACTTCTTGTGTCCTAAATTCCACTAAATTATTTTAAGGCCTTCTTGCCCTATTTCCCTTTTAGACCCTAAAAATCAAAAATTTTTCAAAGCCTTCTCCTTTCACCCAAGCGTTCTTAAATCCTCTAAACACATCCAAGCACACCCAAAAACCTTCCAACACCTAAATTATACCAGAATTGCCTAGCCCCTAAACCAGGGTGTTACAATTCTACCCTCCTTAAAATAATTTCGTCCTCGAAATTACTTACTACCATGCAATCCTAACTCTACTCACGCCTCTGCAAGACTGATCTTACTAAGACTATCATACCTTCCCAACACAGTCTCTAAGTTCGCACTTAAAATTCCATACACCTCTCTTAGCAACACAGAAAAGGCTAATTCACAAGCAAGCAAAGCAATTAAAGCATGTACCAAAGCAAAGGAGCTTACCTGATGTCACATCCTTGGTTGACTCTGACTAGAACCATTCCTTCCATGGCTTGGACCACGACCCCTCGTCGCTCGAGGACAATTCTTAACCAGATGTGCCTTAGATCCACACCGAAAGCATTCCTTACTATTTCCCCAACACTCTCCGTGTGAGGTCTTCCACACCGAAAGCACAAGGACGATTCCGATCCTTTGGTACAAGTGCACTTACTGTGGTTCTCGGTCCTCGGTCTTTTTGGCCATTACCAAACGATCGATGGTCCAACATTTCTCTTATTCTCGCTCCTATTCTTCTCTCGGTTTTCTCTTATAGTCTTCTTAACCTCTTCGCGATCCGAGCTTTCTCCACTAAAATGGCAAAGTCTCTTTCTCATGCAGAGCGATCAACTCCATAACTTATCTCGTAGCCCATCTTGAATCGAACACTTCTTTCGTAATCGGAGCTACGATTCCTTTGGCGTATTGACTTAACCGCACAAATTCACTTCATATTCCGCTACCGACTTATTCCCTTGTACTAAATTTAGAAACGCTTTCCTTTGCGAGTCCAAATAATCGGCTCCTACATACTTCCTTCAACTTGGCCTTAAAGAAATCCCAATCCGGTCGATCCGTTGGTACACCTCGTTTGACGTTGAGCCACCAACGATAAGCTTCGTCATGAAGCAAGCAAACAATGCTTCTTCAAACTTTTCTTCATTGGTGCAATCCAAATCGCCCATGATTCTTTCGATCGCTTCTAGCCAATACTCGCTACATTAGAGCTACTCCCGACACTCCTCTAAAGATCTCGGCTCTGCTCGATCTAAGCTTTTTCAATACCGACTTTCGAGTTCCATTTCCTCTACTAACTTCCGCTACTGCTCCAAAGCTTTTCGTAATATGGCCCGCGACATCTGCGTCATCTTCTCCGATCGATCTTGCTCCTCCACGCCCCCTTCTGGCGGCACTTCATTTTCGACCCATGGCTGACCCTATCGGTTCGATCTTGCCATTCTACCTCTATCAAGGCCCCTAGAGCTCATCTCTATCGTCACGATTTAATCTGATTAAGAAGTTTTATGCATTAGTAATTGTTCCACTATTTAACCATGAGCATATTTTATGAATGAAAGATTTAGAAGTAGTTCTTTCGCTCACACAAGGGTTCAGTTCGAGTTTTACTACTCTAATTCAGAGAATCACTTTCACATTCATCAATAGAGACACCTTCATTTCTCAATGAAGACACATTCATTCATCATCAAAACACATTCATTCCTCAACAGAGGCACACTCAGTGGTATCTACCACCCACATTCACTATTCGGACATTTCTGCCCGTTTCTACCCTAGGGGTATTTCTGTCATTTTCCTACAGGGGTATTTTTGGTAATAAAAGAAATTTTGAGAGCTTTTAATACATCAAGGCATTTTTTTTTAAAAAATTCCCAAAATTGAAGAGTATATTTTTTTTGAAAATTTCGCAAATTGGAGATATAACAGGATTTTGAAAACCAGGGATATTTTGGTAATTTTGTCAACCAGGGTAATTTTGTAAATTTCCAAAGTCAAGGCATTATTTTGAAATACAAAAATTTGGATACTTTTGCAAAGTGAGAGATTTTTTATTAAAGTTGGGGTTATCTCAGAAATTTTGAAAGTTAGGGACATTTTAGTAATTTTTAACACAGGGGTGTTTTCGTAAATTTTCCAAATCGGAGTATATTGATATTTTGAACACTAGAGATTTTAATATTTTGCAAAGTGAAAATCATTTTAACAAAAGTTGAGTGTAGTGTGGTAATTTTATAATACAGGGGCATTTTTGTAATCTTGCCACTAGGGCATTTTGGTAATTTTGGTAAATCGAAAAAAAACATTTTTTTTTCAAAACTAGATTTAGGGTTTACAAACCAAAAAGGGTAAATTTAAAAATTGTAAAACCAAGAATTTTAAAACAGCAAGGCTAATCCCTTTCGGGTTTTAAGAATTGGTTTAGCCTATGAACAAGTCCTCTTGGTTAAGGTGAACCGTAGCTACGCACCAGGTAGGATTCAAGTGGAGAGGAGGTGAGTCACGTGGACTGCTTAAATACCAAGCTCCCACTGAATACCACTCCTAGACATGCGTGCAGTGGTTGCCACACCTTAACTCGTGACTTGCTTCACAAAGTTGGTTTAATGATCCTTAAGTCTTATGCATATGTTTGGGTAGACTAGTCCTAGGGTCCAAAAAGCCCTAATATTCTAATCTACGAGCCCAAACTAAGCCCATAATAATTCACATCAACAAATCACTTCAATAGTTTAGAAGTACTTACCTGGTGGACTTCGGGTCGGAGGTACAGGTGCCATGCCAGAAAAACCTGAAAAATTTCTTAAAAGCCCATATTTTTGAAAAGCCCATTTTGAAAATGTTTTTGGGCCCAAAACCCTCAAAGCCGAGTTTTGAACCGGGCTCTGATACCAAAACTGTAACATCCCCAAACCCGGCCCACAAGCCCTGACCGGATCTGGTTATGTCACTACAGAAAAATGTTGAAAATCTTTGTCTTTAGAATAAAACTTGAAAATTTTGTTAGCTTTTGGAGAGTGTGTCCATTAAAAATTACTTAGTAATATAAGCTCATTATAAAATATGTGAATTAAAACTTTATGATAATTTATTATATTATAAATCATTTGAAGAAAATATATCCAAGTATAATATAAACTTCAATAATCATAACTAGAACACTTTAAATAAAAGTGGCCCTTATTACATCAAATAAATACCCAAAACTGATAAGATAAAATAATTAAATAAAATAAAAACATCTACTGCATAAAATCTACTTCTGCATGGCCACCTTTGTCTCCACTCCAACCCGGTCCGATCAACATGTCACCTGCGATGTTGGATAAATAATTGGGTGAGTCATACAGACTCAGTGTGTAATTAAACCACTGATATCCACCCACATGTTAACCACAAATCAACCCAATTATCAAATGCAACATGTAAACATAATCACATGGATATTACCACGATCTGGGCTTGGCCCACAATCGAATCATATTCAAGCACCGGCTAGGCCCTTTTCTCATTAATTCATGACATCGGGCTTGGCCCATTTCCACGTATGTTCCCAAAACATACCTATCCACATGTCATATTGGGCTTGGCCCATTTCCATATCATTTCATAACAAAACAATGCAACATGAAACCCAACCCAATCCTAAGGTCCAACCGCTACACACCCCTTATCCAAATTTACCACACACCGGGGACTATCGAGTCACCCTCTCCTTTTCCTCCAAAAGGCAACCAATGCCATCCACGATGTAGCGATAGCTAACATCAAACCACGATGGAGCACACAAGAATCCATCAAGCCACGATATGGCATAAAGCCGATATCAATCAAGGTAACCACGCGAACTAAATCGCAAAAGATCCACAACGCGACCTCGGTCAACGCCAATCCACGATGTAGCACAAAGTCGACATCAACCACGCACTCAAGTACACCCGCACCTTCTTTCAAAACCCACCCATGCACATGTAACATAATATAATGCGGAGATGATGCATGTGCATAATATTCACAATTATAGGCATACTCACATATTAAAAATCAATTATCACATTTTAACCAATTTGCTACTAACCTGGTCATCACCATACCCCCTTCAAGGGTATCAATTTCACATTTACTGCACTTGTTAGCAAACATATTAAACAGGCAAATATCATGCAAATCCCGAAAACAATGGCTAACTACACACCTTATAACTTGAAGCTCTATACCCTCGATCTCGACGCTATCGTTTAGCGAGACTACGGTAATTTGCCTAATCTGCTGCTCAGACGCTGGCCCACACCCCGGTGGCCAATCTCGTACAGCAGAAACGGATCTCTTCTTGAACTTCGGGATGGGAGCTTTCCCTTTCTCCTCTTGACTGGCACTCGCATCCATCGACACTTAATCAGAATCACACCATTAATCAACAAAATCTTAACCTACTATTAACGAGTCTAAGTCACTTACTAATATCCTTACCGAAATAATCTGATATCCCGAAGGCCTTCCTTTGTTTCTGTCGATTTGCCCTATACACCATAGTCAATATAGGTTAACACTAAAGTGCTCATACTATGGCCTAAGGCCAAATATTACAAGTCCCTTACCTTACTTACCTTGATGAGTAACCGAATTCAAACAGACCCTAATTGCTCCCTCTCACTGGTTAACAATAGATCTCCTCGGCTAACAAGGATTCGGCCCACGCTAGAATTGAGGTTTGGCTTCAAGGACTTGCAAAATAGTGGAGGGGATGAAAGATTGAAGAGTTCGGCGATGGGGGTCAAAAGAATATTTCGGCTTAAGCAACGAAAGAAACACTTAGCACTTTCGGCCTTAAAACAAGTCACGAGAAAAATAATAGGTGAATGTCTTTGTAGTGGTTCGGCTATGGCTTCCATGAATAAAAGATAAAGAGGAAGTGTTTTCCTTGACTTGGTTTCGCAAGAGGCTAAGGAAGAATTAGAAATAATTTGGCATAAAAGAAATGGGGCCAAAATTCGGTTAAGGGATGAGCACACCCCTATTTATAGAATTCGGCACCCCCTCCCCTTGAAGACTCCAACATACGGCCATTTCCTAAAATCTCTCCTAGCCATTAATTCAAACACATTTGAATTAATCTAAACTTTTAACTTACTCCTAGCCAACCATTTAAAAAATCAATTCAAAATAAAAAAAATAAAATATAAATGTCCCACCTTTTATCCATTACCGCCCCTTCAATCTAAAATACAAGATAAAAATAGGCTAATATTAATCCATTATCCCACCGAATTTGAAACACAACCAGCCTATCCATTGAAGACTCCATGTGCCATCCATCGCCTTGCCCAACTGCAAAATAAAAGAAAAACCACCCATCGTCCATAGGTCTCGAACATGGGACTGTTAGAACCCATGCACCAAGTAACGCCTGAGCCACTCGCCACATTGAATTTCATGACATATGGCCCTGAGATTTATTTTAAAGGCTTCCTACCCAAGCCCTAGCCGCACATGAAAATAAACACACCAAGCTCTGCCGCCTCGAACCAATACCACATTTGCCTCTAGCTCCCAAGTGCCGCACGGAACCACTTTGCCAAGGTGCTGCTTGTGTCAAAGACAAGCCCCAACTCCTTTTAAGGCCTCCTTCCTTGTAACGCCAAAACATAAAAATAAAACCAGGTTGCTTCCTCTTTGAATCGAACCCAAGACCTTAAGGTGTCACCTTCCTTGTGCTTTAAGTGGCGTTTCCTTGCCACTTTACTAAGGCACTTCTTGTGTCCTAAATTCCACTAAATTATTTTAAGGCCTTCTTGCCCTATTTCCCTTTTAGACCCTAAAAATCAAAAATTTTCCAAGGCCTTCTCCTTTCACCCAAGCGTTCTTAAATCCTCTAAACACATCCAAGCACACCCAAAAACCTTCCAACACCTAAATTATACCCGAATTGCCTAGCCCCTAAAAGTCCAACTTACCATAAAATCATGCTTGGCCGACACTATAAGGAAGGAAAGCAAAAATAAAAATCACACATGCACTCAAAGGGATTCGAACTCCTTCCTCAAGGTAACACATATGGCGCCATATCCCCTTTATTAATTGCTCACTTATGCTAGCTATTTACCACTTTATTACCTTAAGCTTTAAGGTCACTTACTCCATTTCCTTAAAGTACTAAATGCCAAAAATTTTACTAAATCCAAATAAATCCCAAGCCTTCTCAGGACTACCTAAACACACACATTAGATAGTTTAACTAGCTGAGCATCAAAATAATGCAACATATAAAATTCAAAATTTAGGATGTTACAATTCTACCTTCCTTAAAGAAAATTTCATCCTCGAAATTTACCTGATTAAAAGAGATGGGGATATTGTTGTCGAATTGTCTTATTAGGCTCTCATATAGCTTCCTCCGTTCGTGATTGCGCCATAGAACCTTGACTAATGGCACAGTCTTCCTTCTCAGTACCTTAACGTCCTGATCTAGAATTTGCACTGGTTCTTCCTCGAACGACAAATCAGGTCTTATCTCAATTTCCTCTACCGATACTATATGAGACGGATCGGATCGGTAATGCCTTAACATTGAGACATGGAAAATACTATGTATTTGACTCAACTCTGGAGGTAACTCAAGCTAATAAGCCACTGGTCCTACACGCTTCAACACACGGTACGGTCTGATGAACCTAGGGCTTAACTTGCCCTTCCTTCCAAATCTGAAGATCTTCTTCCAAGGTGAGACCTTTAAAAAGACTTGATCTCCCACTGCAAACTCAATATCCTTACGCTTCAGATCCACATAAGATTTTTGTCTATCCGAAGCTTCCTTTAACCGTGCCCGAATTACCTTTACTTTTTCCTCCGTCTTCGATATCAGCTCAGGACCCAATAACTGTCGCTTCCCCAATTTAGTCCAACAAGTAGGTGTACAACACCTACGACCATACAACGCCTCGTAGGGTGCCATCTGGATACTGGATTGATAGCTATTATTATAAACAAATTCTGCCAAAGGTAGGAAATCTTCCCAACTACCCCTGAAGTCAATTACACAGCCCCTTAACATGTCTTCCAGAATCTGGATTACTCTCTCCGACTGGCCATCTGACTGAGGGTGAAATGTCGTGCTGAAATTAAGCTTGGTTCCCAAAGCTTCATGTATTGCTTTCCAAAACCATGATGTAAACCTAGGGTCCCTATCCGATATAATAGACACTGGTACCCCATGCAACCTCACCATCTCCGCTATATACAACTTGGCCAACTTCTGCAATGAGTAATTCGTACGAATAGGTAGAAAATGGGCAGTCTTAGTCAATCGATCCACTATTACCCAAACGGAATCTTTCTTAGTAGGCGATAAAGGTAACTCACTAACAAAGTCCATCGTTATCCGTTCCCATTTTCATAAGGGAATTTTCACCGGTTGTAGCAATCCCGATGGCAATTGATGTTCCGCCTTCACTTGCTGACATGTCAAGCACTTACTCACATATTCAGTAACTTCTCGTTTTAACCCTGGCCACCAATACTGCTCACGGAGGTCTCGGTGCATTTTTTTCCCCGGGTGCATAGCATAAGGGCTACTATGCGCCTCTCATAGGATCATTTGTCTCAATTCTGAATCTTTGGGCATACAAATTCTTTCGCGGAAACATAATACTCCATCATTATTCATTCCGAAATCCCCTTTCACACCACTTTCCACTTGCTGAAGTAAGGAACCCAACTTTTCATCTGATAACTGCTTTTCCTTAATCCTACCCAACCACAAAGGCTTCACTTAAAGTTCGGCTAGCAAACTACCATCTTCATACAAGTTGAGATGAGCAAACATTGCTCTCAAATCCGATATCACCTTACGACTCAACTCGTCTACCACCACGTTAGCCTTTCCAGGGTGATACTCGATTGAGAAGTCATGATCCTTCAATAGCTCTATCCACCTCTGTTGTCTTAAGTTCAACTCCTTTTGTGTAAGAAGATACTTTAGACTCTTATGGTCTGTATAAATGATCAATTCTCACTGTAAAGGTAGTGTCTCCAAATCTTCAAAGCAAACACCACTGCAGCCAATTCCAGATCATGAGTGGGATAATTCACCTCGTGCGGTCTCAACTGACGAGATGCATATGCCACCACTTTTCCACCTTGCATCAACACACATCCCAAGCCCGTGTGTGACGCATTGCAGTAAACAATAAACTATTTTCCAGCCTTAGGTTGAATCAGTACTGGCACTTTCGTCAAAATCTTCTTCAATCTCTAGAAACTTTTTTGCTGCCGATCTGACCACACAAATGGTACTCCATTGTGCAATAGATTAGTTAGGGGTGTAGCAATCAACAAAAACCCCTCAACAAAATGCTGATAATAACCAGCCAGCCCTAAGAAACTCTGAATTTTAGCCACTGACTTCGGTGGTTTTGAATCCAACACAGCCTCTACTTTTCAGGGATCAACTCTAATTCCTTCGACCGACACAACATGCCTCAAGAAGGTCACTTCCTTCAGCCAAAATTCACACTTACTGAATTTGGCATAAAGTTGCTCTTCCCGCAATATTTGTAATACTAACCGCAGATGTGAATCATGCTCTTTTTCATTCTTCGAGTATACCAAGATGTCATCTATAAACACCACCATAAATCGGTCTAAATAGGGTTGGAAGACCCGGTTCATCATGTCCATAAATGCAGCTGGTGCATTGGTCAACCCAAACGGCATCACCAATAACTCGTAGTGTCCATAACGAGTTCAAAATACTGTCTTATGAATATCCACCTCCTTGACCTTAAGCTGGTGATAACTCGATTTCCAATATATTTTGAGAAAATCAAAGCTCCTCGCAGTTGGTTGAACAGGTCAACGATTCTCGTATGAAACCCCGATCCAAAAACTCTTGAATTTGAGCTTTAAGCTCTGCCAATTCTTTCGGCACCATTATATATGGAGCAATGGACACCGGAGCCATTCCTGGCAATAATTCAATGCTAAACTCTACCTCCCACTCAGGAGGCAATCTAGGAAGTTCTTCGGGAAAGATATTCAAAAACTCCTTCACCGTTCTAACACCTTCTACTGACACTTCCTTGGCATCCAACGCGCTAATGAAGGCTAAGAATGCTGCACACCCTTTTCGCACTAACTTTTCTGCCTTTAAAGCAGATACCACATTCGATAGATAATTTCTTCTTTCACCTATCATCACAACTTCTTTATCTTCTGAAGTTCTTATCGTCATCCGCTTTGCAGCATAATCTAAGTTCGCACGGTGTTTCACCAACCAGTCCATGCCTAAAATAAGGTCGAACTCACCGAAAGGCAGTTCCATCAAGTCTGCCAAAAATTTTTCTCCTTGAACTTCTAAGGGTACATCTCTAAACAATTTATTCACTAACACGATTGTCCTAAAGGACTAATTACTATCATCTCCTAGCAAGTAATCTCAAATCTAATGTTGATTTTCGAGATCAAGACTAGTAACATATGAATAGGTGGATCTGATATCTATCAAAGTAGTAACAGGCACATCAGATATGAAGAATGTACCGATTATCGCATCAAGTGTATCTTCATCCTCTCGGCGTCTGACTGCATAGACCAGCCCTGGCTGCCTCGCCTCGTGTTACCACCAAAACCAATACCTTTACCCGGTGCACCCTGACCTCGTCCTCCTCCATTACCACCTCAACCTGGCCCACGGCTTCTCGGTGGCTGCTAAGCACCTCTAGCTGGCTGTGCTTCATAGTTACGAGCTTTTGAGTTAGAGAAGTCCATCGAGGACAATCTTTAAGTTGATGGTCCTTAGAACCACATTTGAAACAACCATCGGTTCTCTTCTAGCATTCACCAGGGTGTCGTCTTCCACAGTCAGCAGATGGTTGTATTTGATTGGTAGCAGCAGGTGTTCTAGTTGGTGCTGGCTCATCATTCCTAGGCCTCTTTTGAAACCTTTTAGCAGGACCCGAATACTTAAAGTCCCTCTTACTCTTACCTTTATCTTTTTCTCGATTTTGCCACTCCGAGTACTTAGCCTCTTCGGCTATCTTTGCTTTCTCCACCAGTGTGGCAAAATTCCTTTCTTGCTGTGGGCCTTCAATACCCACAACTCATCACTTAACCCATCCTCAAAATGCACGCAACGTTCGTAGTCAGTGGGCACAATACCTCAGGCATAACGACTCAGACGCAGGAATTTCGCTTCGTAGGCTACCACGCTCTTACTTCCTTGAACCAAATTAAGGAATTCCTTCCTTCGGGTGTCCACATAGCTAGCCCCAACATACTTTCCTTGAAATGATGTTTTGAAAAAAATCCCAAGTAACGCGATCGGCCTGAATGCCCTGCCACCATTGATATGCCTCGTCTCTCAACAAGAACACAACTCCTCTCAGTTTTGGCTCGATGGTGCACTTCAAATCATCCATGATCCATTCCACTACCTCAAGCTAATATTCTGCTACATTTGGGGCTACACCCGAGACACCCTTAAAAACCTCAGCACCGCTTGATCTAAGTCGTTCCGAAATTGATCCACGAGCTACTGGCCCATTTCTAGCCCCAACGACCCTTTCTAAGACTCGTATAATTGCTTGAGACAAGGTAATGTCCTCCCTCATACAGTCATGTGATCTAGTCTCAGTCCCGGGTGACGCAGGTGCGTCCATTTTCGGCATATGACCCAACGCTTTAGACGCAACCCTAGCACCTCGGCCTCTACCACGTCTACCGCGTCCATGTCCTCTAGCGCTTATATTTGGTAGTTCAATTTAATCTGATTAAAAGTCTTATGAATCAGTATACTATTTCTATATTTATTAAACAATATATTATGAGGTA
The DNA here is from genome assembly GCA_025506655.1 of Gossypium rotundifolium. Classification (NCBI taxonomy): domain Eukaryota; kingdom Viridiplantae; phylum Streptophyta; class Magnoliopsida; order Malvales; family Malvaceae; genus Gossypium; species Gossypium rotundifolium. The sequence continues at coordinate 113,892,882 of CP106729.1, forward strand.
TAAAAAGTAAAGTCATTTTCGTAAACGCGTCCTATAGTCTCAATCTCTATAGTTTCAACACCTAAAACTAAAAGTTCTAGAGTGTTCCTATAGTCATATCACAACAATTATAATCATACAATAACATATTTACTTGACTTGGTGTCGGATACCAGTGGTGCCATAGTTCCTTTTTGAAATAATGCATTTTAACTTTACAATTGAAAACATCTTTGGAAAATATTTTTGAACCCAAACCACAGTCGAGTTTTGAATCGGGCTCTGATACCATAAAATGTAACACCCCAAACTCAGCCTATGAGTTAATGCCAGTTTTGACATGCCACACAAAATAAATATACTTTGATTCCCTTTTAAGTAAAACCGATGTCAAAGTTTTGACGAAGTCTTTATCGAGTAAAAGATTTGAATAATAAATCAAAAATTTGAGATGTAAGATCTTATAAATCGAAATTTGAAAATATCATTTAACAGTTCAAGAAAAATTTTAAAACAAAGTAAAGATATTTTTCAAGAAGAATTGATGAAAAACTTTAGAATAATTTTGAGTTACAATTATGAAAATTTTTAAGAAATCCTTTTTATATGCTCATTTGGAATAAAACATTTATTTAATTTTTTAGAAAAAATATAATTCCAATTTGAAATACTTAAAGTAGTTTATAATTTCATCAAACAAAACCAAATAAAAAAATTTATCAAGAGGCCTTATTACAAACCTTAATTCAAAATAGCAAAATAATTAAAAGTATTAAAAGAAATCCAAATTTCCAAATTCAACCGTTTTTAAGTATGGCCTCCACCAAGATATCCACGGCCGAAGTCTCCATCAATGATCATTACCTGAAAGGGATAAGGAAAACGGGGTGAGTTACTAGAACTCAGTGTGTAACCCACTTACCATTGTCCACTCGCCAAAAATCCAATTAAGCATTTATTGGGCCAAAGCCCATTTACAATTATAACATAATAACATATATATATATAATATGCATGTGATATGCAATTCCCAAACCAAACCTAATTTCCCTCTGCTACACACCACTTGTACCAACCAGCACACATGTGGGGAGCTTTAGTCACCCACCCCTCCAACACACCAAAATAGGCATTAAGCCGGTTATAACAATTTGTGGACAAGTCACCAGATTCAAAGAGTTTACATGGCATTGCCATTATTTTCATATTTGTGGCAGAGTCACCAGAATTTTCTAGCAGAGATAGTAGAACTTCTCTTCGTCAATATCCCATCCCATGCAATTCATGTATATAATATATATTCATTTACAACAATTCATTCAAATATTTATTTCGAACAATTTGGACCATTATAACAATTATCACAAGCTGGCCCATATCACAATCTAGCCCATATCACAATCTGGCCCATATAACAAATATCACATTTTGGCCCATATAACAAATATCACATTTATCGGTTTGGCCCATTGAGGGTAATTTCGTAATTGTCACTGTTTTAATACCGATTTCATAGTTTTTACCAAAATAATGATAATTATGCTATTTTACTCGATTTTGCTAACATGTGATTTAATCGAGCGATTAACTCAATATAATTATCTAACCCATGAAATACGGTGTGAGATTACACACCTAATTACGGTAAGCACTACACTTTCCTGATCGTCGTCACCTAAAAATATTTCAACTCTCGATTAGACAATCAATGTGACATAGTAAATTTACTCTAACATAAACGATCTAAGTTTTTACCCTCAGAATCGTGAACAACTATGATTTGCCAGTTCTCCCCAGTTGACGGTCCACAACTCGGTGGATAATCCCAAATCACTGATGCCTCACAATTATGAACAACCTTGAATAGTTGTTTCTCATCGGATGAGGGTCCACAACCCGGTGGAATGTCTCAAATCACTGAAATAGCCCTTCATTTGAATCTAGAAGGGATCATAAATCCGCTTCTTTTTTGATCACAAAACACTACCCCTTTTGATTCGATCTTGTTTGCCTCCATTGAAAATAAATATTAGTCCAAACTAATATGACATTGTTATAAACAATTGATCTTAGGGGTGAAGTCGGCTTACCACAAGAATCCGTATGATCTCAAGATGAAAGATCGAGTGATAGAGTCCCTATAATAATATCGATTAATCAACACTATCTTAACGAATAAAAAATGATTATAGAATCCTCGAAGAATCCTTACCTTAGAGATTTTTGGACCGAATTCTAGAGATGAAACGATGACTTCGAAAACTCCAAGTTTCGGCCTTCCACTATATTTCTGTAACAGAGAAAAGTGATTTTGTAAGAGAGAAAGTATGGTGATGGTCTCCATGAATATGGCCATCCCACACCAAGGTAAAGATTCGGCACTAAGAGAAAGAATAAAATAAAAAAATACAAAAAAAATAGGAATGTTGAAATGGATCACTTACCGATTGATCAAACTGTGAGTAGAAATATTATTGAGAAGAAAATATGTATGAATGGAAGACTCGGCTATTGGGAGATGATCAATGATATCCGGCTATGGTGAGAATATTGAAAGGGGAATGATGTTTGAAAGGTTTTTTTTTTTTTTTTTGCAAAAAGAAAAGAAGAAGAAAAAAGAAGTAGAAGATATGGTGTTTAAGTTTTGGTTTTCAAGGATGAAAAATGAACAAGGAAAAAGGTCTTCAAGTTGGTATGCATTCGACAAAGAGAAAGACAAGAAATGAAAATGCCTTTTCGAGGTTGCATGGTTTCGGCACAATAAAGAAAAGAGTTTGGGGAGTATGAAAGATGATACCAAATTTGTCAAAAAAAATGGCCAAAACAAACAAAAATTTACCTATTGTTATTGACCACATTCGGCTAGGGGAAAAGAGTTTTGTAGAAGTGAAATGATACATTAGTTGCTAATAGAATTGACCAAAACTAGCACCTAAACCTTACCAAAATGCTAATAAAATTCAGCCATCCCCCTTAGCCCCAAAAACCGTCCAAATGCATAGTCATTGGTCAAAAGTTTGGCCAACCAAACTTTCCAAAACATCACCCATGGAATATGCCTTATGCTCCTCTTACATGCCATTTTCATTTGATTCCTTTCCTTAACTTCAATCTTGCCTTTTTCTCTGAGCCATCTTGCCATAAAAATAAAAGTCCAACTTACCATAAAATTGTGCCTGGCTGACACTATAAGGAAGGAAAGCAAAAATAAAAATCACGCATGCACTCAAAGGGATTCAAACTCATTCCCTGAAGGTAACACATAGGGCGCCATATCCCATTTACTAATTGCTCACTTATGCTAGCTATTTACTGCTTTATTACCTTAAGCTTTAAGGTCACTTACTCCATTTCCTTAAAGTACTAAATGCCAAAAATTTTACTAAATCCAAATAAATCCCGAGCCTTCTCAGGACTACCTAAACACACACATTGGATAGTTTAACTAGCTGAGCACCAAAATAATGCAACATATAAAATTCAAATTTTAGGATGTTACAAAGGGATCCTAGGGTTTTCTGAAACCCCAAATGTTTTGGGTCACCCAGGCCAATTGGGCCACTGTAATTGGGCTTGTGTTAAGTATTGGGTTTAGTTAAAGGGTTTGTAAGGAAACTGTGATTGTTTTGTAAATTGGGCTAAAGAATATTGTAAATGGACATTTAAAAGACTGTTTATTGTTTTTTCTTTTTAATTTTGTGTTTGGTTAGTGGGTCGGGGAAATTGGGCCTGCTACAGTTGCCCCTCTTTGCTCGTTATCGTGTAATGAAAATGGAACAAAGACTCATAAGAAGGGTCAATCTTGCTCGGTCTCATCGAATCTTGACTTCTTTTGGTGCTTCTATTCTTCAAGTAGCTTCGTTCCATCCCATTGTATCTTCAAGGGCCTGGGAACTGGCGCTTTGATCCCATTTTGATATAATTTCAGGGAGAAGTGATTCGTAATTTCAACCTACTCCACTGAAACTTCGAAGAAATACGAATTGATCCTCATTGTAAACTCAGGGAGGAGGGATTTGTAGCCTCAACCTATTCCTCTAGAACTTCGAGGAGATAGAAATTCAGGGAGAAGAGATTCGTAACCTCAATCTTTTCTGCTGGAACATCAAAGAAATATGGACTGATCCTCATTATAAACTCAAGGAGGAGGGATTTGTAATTTCAACCTACTCCACTGGAACTTCGAGGAGATAGAAATTCAGGGAGAAGAGATTCGTAACCTCAATCTTCTCTGCTGGAAATTCAAAGAAACATGGACTGGACCTCATTGTAAACCCAGGGAGGAGGGATTTGTAATTTCAACCTACTTTACTGGAATTTCGAGGAGACAAAATTTAGAGAGAAGAGATTCGTAGTTTCAATCTTTTCTGCTAAAACTTCAAAGAAATACAGACTGATCCTCATTGTAAACTCAAGGAGGAGGGATTTTTAATTTTAACATACTCCACTGGAATTTAGAGGGATAGAAATTCAAGAGAAGAGATTCGTAGTTTCAATCTTCTCTACTTAAACTTCAAAGAAATACGGACTGATCCTCGTTGTAAACTCAGGGAGGAGGGATTTGTAATTTTAACCTACTCCACTGGAATTTCAAGGAGATAGGACTTGTATGGCTTCGATCTGCATCTACAACTTTAGGAATACCAGATCTACTATATTCAGTCTACTCCACTCAGGAAAGCAAGATCTTCAAATTCACCGGTGTTACGATAACGTCCTCTAGGGGACCTGTCCTGTAAAATCAGTTTTGTGTTTATGCTTATGCAAAATGATTAGGATGAAATGATTAGAATGCATCTAATGCTCCTAACTAAATGTATTGACGACATTTGTTTGAATGCAGAATGTCATGAGAATGGTCTTTATACAAAGATTAGGATGCAAAGATCGAAATGAATCAAATAGCCCAAAATAGATGTGTTTTGCATGAATGCAGAATTTCATGAGAATGATCCCTTTTTAAAAGCTTAGGGTTGTCATCACTCATTGTTTATCAGGGCTATATCATTGATGTCTTATGCTACGATCTTGTTCGATTGGTATTCTTGACAGAAAGTCTGAGAAAATAAATACCTTGCTCAACAAATTTGTCCCACTATAACTTCAGAGTTCATCTCATTGTGACCGAGAGGTATAGGATCTGAATCATTTCCCATCCATCCCATTGCTATTTAAAGGTATAGGATTCGTATCAGTTTCCATCTATTGATCACTCCCCGGGTGACCCAACCAGATGTGTATGCATAATGCTCGCAAGGATGCAGAATATCATTTTCTTTATGAATGATTCCCTTTTTACCTTTGGGTTAACATTGCCCATTTTCGTCGAGATTGTATTACCAACTATTTTTAACAAAAAATCCAATGAGATAGCGTCAATTTAGACTCTTCCTTAAACTTGGTGAGTTTTAAACAATAGTCCTATTTCGAGTTCTTATACTATTCAAAAATTTCCAGAGTAATATGCAAAACTCATTTTATGAGAATATTATTAGTCCATTAATCGTTATTTCAATGCGAAATGCCTGAAAAAGATCATAACCATGGACAAGAATGAAATTAATTAGGATCATAGCTCAAAATAAATAAGGTAGGCAAAGATAGAAATCGCAATCAAGAAAGAAATTTATTGTGAACATATTTTGAAAAGAATGAGATAATCACAAATAACAAATTTAAAATGGGTAAAATGGACACTAGGTGCCCCAGATATCGCAGCCTGAGCTTCTCTATTCAAACTTCTTGAGGACCATTTTAAGCTTAGTATGTGTTTAGGGATCCGAAGTACTTTGTCGATGCCCCCAGATGTAGCATACTTCTTCATTGTTAATTCAGGCATAGCAAGACTGTTGTATGCCCCCTTTGATCAAAATTTGAGCCTCCCTTTTCGGGTTTTCAACTCAAATCCCCTTTGCTCTCAAAGCGCCTTTTGCAGGTTTTTCACCTTGGCCTCTCCTTTTTCTTTCTTTTTGATTGAAGTTTCTCTTTTTCTTTTCTTTTTTTTTTTTTTGAAAATATACCTTCACAAGTTTTTGCCTTGTCTTCTCCTTTTTAAGTGAGATACTTCTTGACTGAATTCACCGGATTAGGCATATCCCTACCATCCATTTGGTCAATGTTTCCAGAACAGACTTTTTCACTATATAAAGTATTTTCTAGTTTGGCCTCCATTTTTCTCTGAAATCCTTTTGTATATGAAGGGTCTTCTTCAATATCAGGTCTCCCTTTGGAAATTTTCTAGGATGAACCTCGTTGTCACAAACCCGCATCATCTGACTATTACGAATAGCTATTAACCTTTCTTTACAAATTTGATTGATCAGATCGGGTTTGGATCCATTTTACCTCATCCAACTTCAGTTTTGATAAAACTCAAAAAGGAATTTTGACTTCAATGGGCGAAACCAATGAGAAAGGTGTTGATCTGGTGACAGTCCTGGCCAATATTTGATGAGCATAGAGGGTAAATAGTAACTTCTGTATGCCAATCTTTACATGTCTCGGTCTTTTTTGATCTTTTGTTTTTCTTTTTGGTTGCTTTTGCTACACTGATATGTGGCACCTGATCTTTGAACAGACTGCAAACTTTTGACATTGTGCGATTAAATGTGATCTTTTTTACTCTTCCTTTTTTTCAGTATTCTTTCTTTCTTTTTTTTCTTTTGTTCTGATGACTATTGACTTCGTAATATTGGCACATGAAGTGACTTTTACCATCTTAGTGAAGTAACCGACATCCACGAAAATGAATCGATGTTGGCTAGAAACATTTGATGAGACTGGCTTGGTAACATCCATGCCCCACATGTATGAAATCTTATTTCTGCATTGAGTTAGGCTTTGATCTTCATCTTCCTCCTTAGCTCACGACGTAGGATTTGTTTTTCATCCAATATTAACAAATCAGAAGATAGGTGACAATTTTTATCATCTTCAAAGTCCTGAGATCCCTTAGACCTATATTTCATTCAAAAGGGGAGTCCATAACAGCGTCGCCCATGTCATTGATATATGGGGACCCATTGTGGGTACGAAGGTAAATTCAAGAAAAATTGAATCCAAGAGTGATTAGTTTTATGGTATGATCATGAATAAAAAATGAAGAATATTTAAATAGTAATCCAAAGTACAAAAGAATCTATAAATAGAAAGAATGAAAATTTTTTGTCAAAAAGATGCTTTTTATTGAAATAAAGATTCTGAACACGAGCCTATTTCATAAAATGACTCTTATTACCTCTAGGCTGAAAGAAATAAGTGTGTTTCGAATATTACTCTAGATTAGCCTTAAAAAACATGTCTCTTCCACAGTCCTATTGCTCAAAACACTCACAAGCTCATATTTCTACATTTGGCGTGTCATCTAATTTCACAATACCCATGCCGATGAATTTTTCCACTAATTTATTGAAAGCAAGGCAATTTTCTATTGAATGCCTTGTGACCCCTACGTGGTACTCGTACTGGGCATTTGGGTCATACTATTTTGGATATGGAGGTTGCATCAGTTTCGAGTAGTGAGGAGCCACCTCATGTGCATCGAATAAGGTTTTATATAACTCCCCATATGTCATCAGAATTGGTGTAAACTGGAGTTGTTTCGCACTGGATTCTTGTCTTGATAAGCCTTGATGGTCAGTGGTCACAACTCTCGGTTGACCTACAGTGACTAATTTGGGACGCTTGCTCAAGCTGTTCACTTCATTTTCCCTATTTCTCGGGGCTGATCTTTTGGCACTTTCTTCAGCATCTATCTTTTCACTCTTTATGGCATTCACAATCATTTTTCCAGTCATTATGATGTCTGAGAAGCTCTTTGTAGCGCTCCCTAGCATATGAGTGATAAACGGGCCTTCAGTGTATTAATAAAGAGCATTGTGGTCTCTTTCTCCAAAAGTGGTGGTTGGACTTGGATGGCAACCTCTCTCTACCGCTATGCATACTGTCTAAAACTTTCATTCACCCTTTTCTCCATGTTTTGAAGAGTAATTCTATCGGGATTCTTGTCTGTCACATGACTATACTATTTCATGAATGCTTGGGCTAAATCTCTCCATGAACCAATTCTGGCACGACTCAACTGGTTATACAATTTGGCTGCTGCTTCTACCAGGCTATCTTGGAAGCAATGGATTAATAGTTGGTCATTATTAATATACCCCGTCATTCTTCTACAAAACATAGTAATATGAGCCTCGAGGCAACTTGCCCATTATACTTCTCAAATTTAGGCATTTTGAACTTGCATAGGAGCACCAGGTCTGGGACCAAGCTTAAATCTTTGGCATCAACTTCGTAACAGTTATCAGCACTTTCTAAAGCCTTAAACTTCTCCTCCAACAATTTATATCTGTCTTCTAGCTGTCTTAGCAATTCTGCTTTTTTCCTCTCTCCTTCAGCTATTTCATCCAAATCAGGGACATTAGTAATGATTGGATTATCTCTTAAACTTAAACCAGTTTGGGGGTTCACTGAAGCATCAACTTGGAATTGTTGAGGCCTGATTGTGACAGATGGCCTTTGTACAGTCACTTTAGGTAGTGTTTGAACGTGTGGTGGAGTAAAATTAAGGGGATATTGGTGATACTCAGTATTCCCCTCAACATTAACCATGGAGATTTTTCCTTTATCCATAAACCCCTTCAACAGCTGCATCATCTGAGTCATCATATTTCTCTACGATTCCGTCATTTTGTCCATCATATCCTGCTGGATCTGAGCAAGCTGCTCTTGCATTTGTGCTTGCATTTGTTCTTGCATCTCCTTCTGCATTTGTTACAACTTCTCTAGTCCTTTATCCATTACTTTAGTCTTCTAGGTTAGCTGAAAATATTTCACCTAATCAGGGTCATTTTGTAAAAACTAATGCAAATGATGTAATGTGATGAAAATAGCATAATGCAAATGATGTAATGCAGATGCATGAAATGCAATGCAAATGCATAGAATGAATGCAATGTAATACAATTAAAACAAAAGAAAACACGTTAGTGCAAGAGAAATAAACAACATAGAACACCTGACCAGGTGACCACTAGGGTTTGGCGTGGCTCTATCTATGGTAGGCGCCTAGGGCTGCTATATGTAGCTTGGTTCTAGAGTTGAGGTACCTGAACCAGCAGATTCCTCAATCCTCACCCATTATAGGCTTATATGGATTGAGTTCGATTCAGGGGAATACATTTCCCTATGGCTGCACGGAGATGAAAATCTCACGAAGACAAAAGAACGGATGTATCCCGCAAGCGATTCACTATCCTACACGGAGGTGAAAACCTTACGAAGCAGTAGCTTCTCACTCCCACTTGAAAAGGTACGACCCGGTGGTCATGCAATATGATGCAAAAATATTTTACAAGATTTACAGTAATCACCACAATATGAATGCAATAATAGTATTGTAATTTTTCAAATCAAATTTTTAGTTTTCGACGAAATGACAAAATTAATAAATTTTACTGCTTGACTCTCTTTTAGTGAGTCCCTAGTGAAGTCACCAAGCTGTCGAAACTATTTTTTTGAGGGTTTTAAAAAAGCGGGGATCGATGTAACACCCTGAAAAGGGCCTATGCATTTTTGGTTTAATTGTACGAAATGACATGTCTTATGTGTTATGAATAAATTTTTAATATTTTTGGAAACCTAAGTAAAATAGGAAAGTTAACATTTTGGAAACCTAAGTAAAATAGGAAAGTGACCATTTTGGAAACCTAAGTAAAATAGGAAAGTGAACATTTTGGAAACCTAAGTAAAATAGGAAAGTGAACATTTCTAGAAACTTGGAAATGTAAGGAAATGTCAAGTTTAAAGAGCCAAACGAAAATTTTTGGAAACTTAGAAATGACCTAGAAATGCCGAGTTTTAAAGTTTAAAAGAGGAAATTAAGGCAAGGTGGCCTTAAGAGAAAAAGTATGTGAAATTTGACACACAAACAGGCTTGGAAAAGTGGCCTGAAGATTCCACTTAGGGCCTCTGGAAATGGTGCCACATACAAGGGTGTTGGGCCTGAGTTCAAGTCACATGGGAATCAAATAAAAGAAGTTTATTTTTTCTTCTAGAAGCACAGAGGTGGATGACACAAGGCTTGCAAAAGAAGAGTTTTATTCCCTTTAAAATTTTGGCTAAATAGGGGATAAATAATAGATTTAATATCAGATTACTTTAAGTGGATTATTGATGAGATTAATTAAAGTGATAAATAAAAGATGAACTTTATCAAAACAAGGGAGAGTTGGCCAAATAAGGGGAACTGAGTGTGGTATTTTCAGCTAAAAAGGAATAAAGGCCATTTGTTTTTTATTCGTTTCTTTTGAAAGTCTCTGCCGAAATTCCCTTGTCATCTTCTCTATTCTTTTTTGTTGACCAAAACCGCAAGCTCTCTCTCAAACACTCACCATTGCCGAATCCTCCATCCCTATTCTTCTTCTTTGTTTCAATTCACCAAAAGTCGAAACCACAAAAACAACCCTTAGTCGATTACTCCAATAAGTCCAAAAGCCAAAATCTATGACCACAATTTGGTCTTCCTAGCTGAATCTTCGAAGGACTTAAAGCATAAGGTTGTCGATTTGTGTATTAAGGGGTAAGGATCTAAAGATTATCATCTTATTTCTTTTCTTAGGCCGAAAATTTGAACTCTATCTCTATTAATGTCTATGGCCGACTACTTGAAGGAAGTTTCGAGAATTAGGTGCTGTCGACTACAAAGAAGAATCTTTCAGAATTCAAGGATCTAAGGTAAGTTATGAATACCATTCGGCCATAAGCTATTATGATTTAATGTTAGATTAGATCTAACATGAGGCTATAGGTAATTTCGACAAATACCAAAGGGAATTAGCAATTTTGGGATTTGGATCCCTAAGGTATGTATACATGAATATTCGGCCAAGGCTTATATTGGTATGAAGATCTATTTTCTTTATTTCGCTTAAAAGCCAAAACTAATTAGTTAAGTGGTTTTAGTGCCTTGCCGATTGAAGGAAGGAGTAACACCAGGTTTCGGGATTTGTTGATAGTCAATTCGACAAGCAAGGTAAGAAGTTGACTACGTAAATCCTTCGGGATTTGGGTTATAGCCGATTAGGCTTTAAAAGAAAACATTAAGTTTGGCCGAATAGGCCTTTGCTAAATGTTACCATGTTGGCCGAATGTAGGGGCTTAAAAGTCTAAAGCAATAGATCGGTTTTTTTTTCAGGATTTCAAGGAATTCGTTAAGCAAATCAGGTGTGTACCCCACACTAATCTTAATTGATTTATGGCTTAAAATTGTTATATGTGTTAATATGAAAGTGTAAGAATGTGGCTAAAGTACCATGTTATGGTACAAAGTACTCAGGTACGTTTCCTACTCCTATTAGGATTCCGAAAAATGTTATATTTAACATGTGAATAGTGACATAAATGTGAATTATAAGTATGATATACATGATATGAATAATATTGGGGCATTCGGGTTATATGAGAAAGGGAAAGTGTATGTGGTGACCTCGGTCCCACTATCTTAATGTGGTGACTTCGGTCACATTATCTGAATGTGGTAACTTCGGTTACATTATCTGAATGTGGTGTCACATGACACGATTATTAAATCTGGTGGCTATGCCATGAATTTTTATATGGGCGATGAGCACGCCGACCGCGATGATCGCCTTCGATGGTGTGTAGCGGATGGAGGGTTGACTTAGTAGTCCCTACTTGTGCGAGTGTGTTGTACGGGATGTGTAGTGGATGGCATCTAGGTTTGGGTTTAGGTTGCATCATTATCTTGAATTATTATGTGAACATGACATGTATGGTATGCCTGAATAATTTTAGTGTCGGTTACACATTGAGTCCGTTGACTCACCCCGTTGTGGGAACATGTTTCAGGTGACGATCAATGATGGACCGGGTTCGGCAAAAGCTTATGGATGGCCATGCACAGCAAGAAATTTACGACTTGGACTTTTATTTTAATTTAAGCATTTTAAAGTTTATTTTGGTTTTAATTTTGGGAAATTATTTGATGCAATAAGGCCGGAGTAGCGTTACTTTATTTCTTCTTTTTTTAATTATTTTTGAGCCTACAATCTTTATAATTATTAAAAGATTAAGTAATTTAATACGAAGCCCAAATGTTTTGTCACCTAAATAAAAAGGATTTTTAATAACGATATAAACTTGTCTTCAACTCAAGCCCAACCCACTACAAATTATCTTCAAAACACACAGTTTTCAAAGTAACAAAAGAAATTTGAACCGGTTTACATCGAGGGCATACCAGATCCGGTATAGGCTCGTGGGTCAGGTGTGGGATGTTTCAATTTGGTATCAGAGCCCAGTTTTAAACTCTTGGCCTGTGGACTAAAGCCCAAAACTTTTTCAAATCGAGCCCAAATAAGCATTATAACGTATCTTATGAAATAAGCAGGATTTTTTGGCATGGCACCTAAGTCTCCGACCCTCAGTCCACCAGGTAAGTACCCCTAACTATCTGTGTGATTATGTGAATCATAGAAAGGTAGAAAAGGAATGGAACGTAGAATAGAATGATAGGTACTTGAACCCTAGGATTAGTTTACTCAAACACAAATACATAAGACTTAATGCACTAAACAAACCTATGGCTAAGTCAATCGAGTTAGGGTGTGGCAACCATGGTACGCATGTCTAGGATTGGATCCGAAAGAGCACGGTATTTAAGCGGCCCTAGTGACTCACCTCCTCTTCAGAGGAATCCTACAGTGCGTAGCTTCGGTTCACCCTAACCCAGAGGACATAGTGGTGTGGCAATCCCGGGCACATGCTTAGGAATGGTTTCAGTGGGAGCTTGGTACTTCAAAGAATCCATGTGACTCACCTCCTCTCCACTGAATCCTACAGTGCATAGCTTTGGTTCACCCCGACCAAGAAGACTGGACATAGGCTAAACCCAATAAATAAAACCCGAAAGGAACTAGCCATGTTTTTTTTAGAACCCTAATTTTAAAACTCTTAAAATCATTTTTCTTTAATTTGTGAAAACTATTTTTCCACACAATTTTTCCGAAAAATTTTTGATTTATAAAAATGTCTAAAATACCCACAGTTCTAATCAACATTTTCATTATTTTATAACAAGTCCAAAAACCCTTATTTACAAATTATCAAAAATACATTGATTTTTGGAAAATTACAAAATTGCCCCTAACTTACCAAAATTATCAAAATGACCCCAATTTCCAAAATTTTTGCAACTTCATCGTTTTGGAAAATAAATTTCTCAAAAAGAACCCTCAAAGTTTTGTAAATTTTGAAATATCCCTGAATTATTAAACTTTACAAATTTATCCTGGTTTATTACCAAAATGCCCTAAAATTCAAAATTACCGAAATACCCCTAAAATTTCTAAATTTACCAAAGAACCCCAGGACTTTAAAATTTCCAAAATACTTTTTGACAAAATTACCAAGGAACCCTATTTGACAAATTACGAAAATACCCCTGTAGGACAAATTACGCAAATACCCATGGGTAGTGGAAAAACAACAACAATGAAAACTACAACATTTTTCTGAATGAACGAAGGTTCATAATTGTTTGATGGATGTATGAATGAATGAAAAGACTGTATGCATGTATGAATACGAAAGAACCACTCCTAAATTTCGTTTCATAAAATTTCTTAGCGGGTAATCAAGTGAAACAAAAGTACTAATTCATAAAACTTCTTAATCAGATCTCGACGTTAGAAATGAGCTCTAGAGGACGTGGTCGTCATGGACACGGTAGAGGAAGAATGGCTGTGTCAGAACCCGCTAGATCGGGCCAAGGGTCTGACAATGAGTTACCACCGCCACCACCACCCCCATTTATCGATTGTCGAGTAGCGTGCTCGACGGGATGATCTTGTATCGCAGCTATGTCATGCGAGTTCGAAATGGTGGTGGATCGGGTGGAAATATGGGGCTTGGAAGTGCAGACCAACGACTCGAGCCAACGGGCCGAGGTGTTTCGTGGAGTATCCGTGTGGCACCCAAAGTCTGCTTCAAGATCTTGGTTGGAAGCAACCGAGCGCATTATGGATGAGCTCGATCTGACCCCGGAAGAGAAGTTGGAAGGAATGGTGGCACTGTTACGTGATGAAGCATACCAATGGTGGTTAACTACCCGGGATGGTGCCACGGCTGAGGATCTGACCTGGGGGTATGTTAAGGAGGCATATCAGAAAAAGTATGTCAGCACACGTTATATTGATGAATATAGGAAAGCTTTTCTGGGGCTGGTTCAAGGTAATAAGTTGGTAGCAGCATATGAAGCTAAATTTCTGAGGTTGAGCCGATATGCTCGAGGAGTAGTGGCTACGGAGCGTGAGCACTGTGTACGGTTCGAATACGGGTTAAGGGATGACTTAAGGTTACTGATAGCCCCACATTAGGAATGGGAGTTTTTGGGTTGGTTGAAAAGGCTAAGGTAGCCGAGGGAATCAAGGACTCGGTTAAGCAGAGCTCTGATAGGAATAGACCCAAGAGGGTTATGGGTCATCCGAATCGTCGAGAAATGTGCAAAAAAGTCCCAGAGCTGATGGGCCGAGGGGTCAGCAAGTTGGTACCGGAGGGCAGTATCATCCTTGTGAGCATTGTGGAAAGAAGCACTTAGGGGAGTGCTGGAAAAAGATGGGAGGATGTTTTAGGTGTGGGTCCAAAGACCATATGCTCAAAGATTATCCTAAGGAACCAGATGAAAGTCGATCAGCAGCTCAAAATGTTAATCAGGCTGGTAGAGGAGGACAATGACCTCAACAGGGTCGTGGTTCAATAATGAGAGGTAATGGTGCTTTGGCAGAGGACGTGGAACACAAGGCGAGGTCTTCGCTATCTCGAGGCAAGGACCAGTTTGGTTTACGTGATTCATGGGAGGGAGGATAGAGACGCATCGGACGTCATAACTGGTACTTCTTTATTTATGGCAAGCCTTATTATGCCTTAATTGATGTGGGCTCGACCAATTCTTATGTTGCCTGTAGTGTAGTTGAAACACTAGGCCTAGACTCTGAACTTTTGGTAGGGAGATGACGGTAGTAAGCCCATTAGGCCAAACTGTAGTGGTGGATAAAATCTTTGGAATGTACCCCTAGAAATTCAGGGAGTGAGCTTTCGGGCTAACTTAATGGAGTTACCCTTCGGAGAATTTGTGTAACACCACAAACCCGGTCAATACACTACGACCGAATCTGGTATGTTGCGGAGTATGGTAATAATTCGAAAACACAAGATTGTTGGATACTTTTTTAGAAAACCTCTCGTAATGCTTAAAAGTTTGGAAAAACCCTGTTTAAGGTGATGTTGAAATCATGTGATGTTTGTTTTAAAATTTACACTTAGAAATCTACTTGTTGTTATAGATTTTAGAAAACATATGGTACTTGTTAAAAACGGGATGTGAAGAGTATTATCAAGTGTAAAACCTCTTTATATTTGTAGTTGTTTGCAAATTTAAGTTTAAAGCATTCAAGTTACCTTGATTATCATCTTATACGTGGGGTTACTCGATAGTAATGTTTTAAAAACCCGAAAGAGTTATAGTTTAGAAAACATTACTTTTTACCGGTTAATTAACAAGTCCATAAATCCCATCTATAATTAATATGATCAAAATAAAAGCAAGTAATTAAAACGCAAAATAAAATTTAGCGGCCTTATTACAAAACAAACCCAAATTTAAAGAAAGAAAATAAAAACTGAATTAGTACCGTATCGTTAAAACCCAAAAATATGTGCATGGCCACCTCGAGTCCTCCCTAGCTCCGAATTCGCGAATCATGCCTCATCTGCAAAATATAAGGGAAGGGGTGAGTCACCACGACTCAGCGTATAAATCCCCAACCCAATAATTCATCCACTTACACAAATGATTAGTCAAACATACAGATTATGCAACCCATAACCTAGCCATCCAAACACCTTTAACTACCCCGTGTGGTCAAAACCACTGGTGGTCAAAATCACTGGTGACAGAAGTCACTAATATATCAAGTGATGGGGCCAACCCATCGTGTGGTCAGAACCACTGATGACAATCCCGTAATAATCATGTGGGGCCAACCCACTGTGGTACCAAACCACTGGGACAAGTCACAAAGTATATGTGGTCAAAACCACTAGTGACCGTAGTCACAAATATCTCAAGTGTGGTCAAAACCACTGGTGGTCAAAACCACTGGGACTAGTCACAAATATATCAATAGTATGGCCAAAACCACTGGTGACCGTAGTCACAAATAAACTGATGGGGCCAACCCATCGTGTGGTCAAAACCACTGGTGACAGTCCAAATATGTATAACATCCCCTCATCTCATCAATCCCACCATCATCATGCTCAACTAACAAGTGTCATAATCTCATATCATGCATTTACATATAATACATCATTTTAATAGCATATGATGGCATATACAAACAAAGGTCATAAGTCACATAGAAGGGGACATACCCATAATCCAAGCTTAAGCCCATAAGGCTAGATCGCTAACACAAAGGTTATACAGTAACACAATAAGCATAGTTTATACCAATAAAGTGTGTAAGGGTTTCCACACCTGGCTAAACGCAGATCTAAGTAGGAATCCCAAACTACGCGATACTACCAGATCCCGAAATGTAGGCCCTCACTGCTTCTTTAATGACAATTTGGTTTCCTACCCAATCTCGAACCCTCTTACAATTGACAACGCCCTGCTGCACACAACCAGTTAGCCCTTGGCTTTTGATCAACAAGAAATAGATCTTGAGTCATTAACACCCTTACCTAGATCGACCACCAATCCCGGAGATACACTGCATTGGCTATAACCATCCCTGCTATTCGGCTTTATCATTTCATTTAAAGATTAAAGGCCATTCGGCCATAGCATGGATCTTAAACCAAATAAGTTTTGACCCTTACCTAAATGACTGATTCGGCTTCCAAACTCCTAAGATCGGCACCCCTTCTTGATGTTAGAAGTTTTGGCAGGATATTCGGCTATATCCCCAAAGGAAAGAATGTTGATTTCGACACTTAAGATGATGGAAAAACACAAGAAGAGAGAGAGAAGATTTATGAGTCAAGTATTCGGCTTTTCAAGAAGTGAAAAGATGATGAAGAATAGGTGAATAGCAAAGAATAAATTTGGCAAGAAAGTTGAAAGAAAGTTTTGGCACTAAGAGGTTGTGAAAAGAACAAATGAAGAAAGTCGACTGAGGGGTGGGATTGTTGGTTTCGGTAAAAAAAATAAAAAGGGAAGAGAGGGATTCGACAAAAGAGTTGGAGAGAGTTTCGGCACTCAAAAGTTGAGAGAAGCAACGAAGAAGATGAAAGGGAAGAGGATGCTTCGGCTTGGAGCAAGAATGGAAAGAAAAAGAGAGAAATGGGAGGGTATGGAATTCGGCCAAATGATTTAGAAAAGGAATCGACTACTACCTATGAAGTTTTGGCTTTTGGTTCAATATGGTGCACTGAGGGAATCGGCACCATCCCATGGGTTGCTTTCGGCTTTTGACACATTACACATAAATGAACCTAGGCTTTAGAAAATGCTAAATTAGGTGCCTAGAAAATTGACACCCTCCCTTCACTCATCTTCCAAAATCGAACACCTCCGGGAGGAGTTTAAAATTCGGCAACCAACTTAATTCTCTCCTAGCCAATAATTCAAATGAGTTTGAACCTATCAAACTCCTAAATTTGCTCTTTACCACACATTCAAATCACTTTGACTGAGTCCAAGCTTCATCCACTAGAGTTTGTGCTAGCACAACTCTTTCCTCTCCTTGGCGTCAAAAAGGAAATAGCAGAGAGTGCTATCCTTGCTGCTTGAACACAGGCACTCCCCTCAGCTTGTGGCGTCACCCCTTGAACATCTTAGCAGCGCCTCCCTTGCCACTTATCCACTGGTATTCTTGTGTCTAAAACTCTAAATAAATTCTTTAACCCCTATCTCTCTTAGTTCCATTTCCCTTATTGCCCAAAACAAAATTCTTAGCCCTAACTCAGGCCTAACCTAAGGTTATAACTAGGCCCAAATCATGACAAATGATCACAATAGACAGCTTCACACATGCAACACAATTAAAAAAAAAAAATTTACCCCTATTCCAGGATATTACAGTTCTACCCTCTTAAAATAATTTCAGCCTTGAAATTACCTGGCCAGAAGAGTTGAGGGTATTGTTGTCGCATCACATCCTCCGGCTCCCACGTGGCCTCCTCTGTGCCATGGTTCCGCCATAATACTTTTACCAAGGGAACTGATTTCCACCGCAGAACCTTGACATCCCGATCCAAAATCTGTACAGGTTCTTCCTCGAAAGACAAATCAGGTCTCACCTCTATCTCCTCGACTGGTACAACATGTGACGGATCCGATCGATAGCGCCTAAGCATTGAAACATGAAAGACGTCGTGAATCTGACCTAGCTCTGCTAGTAACTCGAGCTGGTAGGCTATCGGTCCCACTCGCTTCAACACAGTATAAGGCCCGATGAACCTAGGGCTTAGCTTGCCCTTCCTACCAAATCTCAACACTTTCTTCCAAGGCGCTAGCTTCAGGAAGACCCTATCACCCACTGCATACTCAATGTCCCTACGCTTAAGATCAGCGTACGATTTCTGTATGTCCGATGCTTCATTAAGACGAGCTCGAATCACCTTAACCTTATCTTCTATTTCTGCCACTAACTCTGGCCCCAATATCTGGCGTTCACCCAGTTCTGTCTAACACGTCGGAGTACGACATTTTCATCCATAAAGTGCCTTATATGGTGCCATCTGAATACTCGCTTGATAACCATTGTTATAAGCGAACTCCGCCAAAGGTAGGTACTCCTCCCAACTACCATTAAAATCTAGAACACAGCCTCTTAACATGTCCTCTAGAATCAGATACCCTTCGGATTGTCCATCGATCGCAGATGAAAAGTCGATGAAATCTAACCTTGTACCCAAAGCCCGATGAAAGCTTTCCAAACCTCGACGTGAACCTAGGATCCCTATCCGAGATAATGGACACCGCACCCCATGCAACCGCACTATCTCTACTACATACAACTTGGCCAATTTCAAAGCGGATAGTCCACCTCACCCAGATAAAATGAGCCGACTTAGTCAAACGGTCCACTATAACCCGATCGAGTCCTTCTTGCTAGGCGTAAGGGAAGTCCACCGACGAAATCCATCGTAATCCTTTCTCACTTCCATCGGGATCCTTACCGGTTGTAACATTACTCGATGGCAATCGATGCTCAAATTTTGACTTGTCGGGCATGTCAAGCACTTGCTCACTTAACTCTGTTACTTCCACCTTAAGACTTGGCCACCAAAACTGCTCTCTCAAGTCACGATACATCTTACTGCCCCCAGGATGCATAGCGTATGGGATGCTATGAGCTTCCTTAAGGATCTGTTGTCTCAACTCATCATCTTTAGGCATGCATAACTTCCCTTGAAAACACAGTACCCCCTCATCATCTAAATTGAACCCTTTAGATTCACCATTCTGCACTTGCAACCTCTGAGCACTCAAAACCTCATCTGACAACTACTTCGCTTTAACCTGATCAATCCAAGACAGCTTTACTTGCAGTTCAGCCAAAAGGCTCCCACCATCATAGAGACTAAGGTGAGCAAACATCGCTCGCAAGTCCGCTACCACCTTACAGCTTAACGCATCTGCTACTACGTTAGCCTTGCCCGGATGGTACTCGATCGAGCAATCATAGTCTTTCAACAATTCGATCCACCTTCGCTGCCTCAAATTTAAATCCTTTTGAGTCAGGAGGTACTTTAAACTCTTATGATCCGTGTACACTATCAACTTTTCCCCATACAAGTAGTGCCTCCAAATCTTCAAGGAAAAAACCAATGCAGCCAATTCTAAGTCGTTAGTCGGATAGTTACCTTCATGAGGCCTCAACTGCCTAGATGCATACGCTACAACTTTTCTGTCTTGCATCAACACACACCCTAAGCTAGTATGTGATGCATCACAATAAACAGCGAATTCCTTCCATGCCTCAGGTTGGATTAACACTCGAGCTTTAGTCAAAATCTTCTTCAACTTATCAAAACTCTCCTGTTGTTTCTCAGTCCACACAAACGGAACCCCTTTTCTCAATAGTTTAATCAACGATGCTGCGATTAAAGAGAACCTTTCTACAAACCTCCTGTAGTACCCTGCCAACCCCAGAAAACTCGAATCTCTGCCACCGACTTAGGTGGTTTCCAATCCAATACTGCCTCAATCTTACGAGGATCCACCCTAATTCCTCACCGATACTACATGACCCAAGAAAGTTACCTCCTTAAGCCGTAACTTACACTTAGTGAACTTGGCGCATAAACCGCTTTTCCTCGTAATCTGCAGAACCACTCAAGATGCGCCATGCTCCTCCCGATTTGAATACACCAAGATGTTGTCTATGAACACTACGACAAATTAGTCCAGATATGGTCGAACACCTATTCATCATGTCCATGAATGTCACGAGCATTGGTCAACCCAAAAGGTATTACCGTAAACTCAGAGTGCCCATACCGAGTACGAAATGCCATCTTATGGATATCAACTTCCTTCACTTTTAGCTGATGATAACCCGACCTAAGGTCGATCTTAGAGAAAACTGATGCACCCTTGAGTTGATCAAACAAGTCGTCAATCTTAGGCAACGGGTACTTGTTCTTAATTGTCAACTTGTTCAGCTGGCGGTAGTCTATACACATTCGCATCGTACCATCCTTCTTCTTCACAAATAGCACTGGAGCTCCCCAAGGCGATACACTCGGCTAGATGAACCCTCTGTCCAAAAATTCCTGTATTTGAGCCTTTAGCTCCACCAATTCTTTTGGCGCCATCCTATATGGAGCAATAGATACCGGCACACTTCCAGGTAACAAATCTATACCAAACTCAACCTCGCGATCAGGAGGTATACTTGGAAGTTCCTCCGAGAATACATCGACAAATTCCCCTATAGTACGGACATTGTTCACGGCTACCTCCTTAACTTCCAATGCACAAACATGCACTATGAATGCCTCACAACCCTTCTTAACCATTTTCTCAAATTTTCAAAGTCAGAGACAACATTAGATAAGTAATCTTTCCTATCACCTATCATTACCACCTCCTCACCTTCCCCGGTCTTCAATGTCATGCGCTTAGTTGCGCAATCCAAGCTAGCCTGATACCTCACTAGCCAATCCATCCTGAATATCAGATCGAACTCCCCAAATGGCAGTTCCATCAAATCTGCCAAGAACACGATCCCTTGAAGTTCTAGGGGTACATTCCTATACAGTGTACTTACTTCTACAGAGTGACCTAGAGGGCTTATCACAGTCATCTTCCTAGAAGTAGTCTTAGAGTCTAAGTTCAGCGTTTCCACTATACTACTAGCAACATACGAGTGCGTCGAACCCACATCAATTAAAGCATTATAAGGTACTCCAAAAATTAAAAATGTACCGATTATGACATCCGGTGTGTCGCCCTCCTCTCGACGCCTCAACAGAGACCAAACCAGTCGTCTCACCTCTATACCACTCGCACCTGGCCGGGCTCCACGACCTCTACCATAGCCATTTCCTCCTCGTCAACCACGGCCCCTCCGTGGCTACCGGTAATCCCTCCTATATCAGGCACGATTCGATCCTCGATCGCAATCTAGCTGATCTCTATGGACAATCCCTAACTCGATGTCCCAACGAGCCACACTCAAAACAACCTCTGTTCCCAGTCCAACATTCACCTGTGTGAGACTTTCCACACCGAGCACATCGTGGTGGCCACTGAGTATTGGTAGCAGCAGGCCTAGCAACTTGATTCGGCCAACTGTTTCTGGCCCTCTTCTGCTGATTCCCAGAAAACCCCAATGATCCAGAACTTCGCTTGTTCCAACCCCTATCCTGATTCTGCCTTACAGACTGTCTTACCCCTTTAGCTACCTTAGCTTTATCCACTAAAATAGCAAACTCCCGCTCCTGTTGTAGGGCTATCATCATCCTCAGTTCGTCCCTCAGTCCATCCTCAAATCTGACACAGCGTTCATGCTCTGTACTCACCATACCCCGAGCATACCGACTCAACCTGAAGAATTCTGCCTCATATCCCGCTACAGTCTTATTACCCTGAACCAAGTTTAAAAATGCCCTACGCTGCGCATCGACATAGCTAGTCCCTATGTATTTGCTTTGATAGGCTGTTCGGAAGAATTCCTAAGTGAGATCGCTCTGCTCGCCCCATCCCTAATCGTGAGCCACCTTGGTATGACTCATCTCACAATGACGATACTATGCCCTTGACTTTTCCTCACCTAAAAATCCAAGTCGCCTATAATGCGCTCGCTTCTAACCAAAGATTCAGGTTGCACTAGGTGCCACCCGACACACCTCCGAATACCTCTCGCACCATTAGCCTTAAGTCGCTCTACCACAAATTTTGAGCTCCTCCACCCTACCTGACCAACCCTCTTCAAAGACTTCAAGACGGACCTCTGACACTACATCATTACCGTCATTCGATCCTCGATATTTTATGCCCATACGGTGGCGGCGGTGGTACCTCATTTTTTGACCCCTGCCCGGACCCTACTGGTTTTGAGACCGTCATCCTACCCCTACCTCGTCCACAGTATTGCGCCCATGTCCACGCCAAGATTCATCTCACCGATATATTCAAGCCGATTAAAAGTTTCATCGTTAGACTTTTATTCCATCGTCTTTTAAAGCACAATCTTATAAAAGTTTTGATAGAAGATTGTTTCATGAGCACACATCATCCTAGGGTTCATGTCTCTAAAGTAGTCCCTACTACTACTCAGTCATGCCATCATCATATCCACACAATCATACCATCATAAAAAAAATAGTTTGGGGTACTTACCTGGGCGGATTGGTGATGGAGACTTGGTGCCATGCTTTCACCACTGTTTATACATTTTCTTTTCCAAAAAGGCCTTTTATAAATCATTTTGAAACATTTTTGGGCCTCGGCCCACAGCCGAGTTGTTGAAACTAGCTCTGATACCAAAATTATAACACCCCAAACCCGGTTAATACACTACGACCGAATCTGCTATGTTACGGAGTATGGTAATAATTTGAAAACACAAGATTGTCGGATACTTTCTTAGAAAACCTCTCGTAATGCTTAAAAGTTTGGAAAAACCTGGTTTAAGGTGATGTTGAAATCATGTGATGTTTGCTTTAAAATTTACACTTGGAAATCTACTTGTTGTTATAGATTTTAGAAAACATATGGTACTTGTTAAAAACGGGATGTGAAGAGTATTATCAAGTGTAAAACCTCTTTATATTTGTAGTTGTTTGCAAATTTAAGTTTAAAGCATTCAAGTTACCTTGGCTATCATCTTATACGTGGGGTTACTCGATAGTAACATTTTAAAAACCGAAAGAGTTATAGTTTAGAAAACATTACTTTTTACCGGTTAATTAACAAGTCCATAAATCCCATCTATAATTAATATGATCAAAATAAAAACAAGTAATTAAAACGCAAAATAAAACTTAGCGGCCTTATTACAAAACAAACCCAAATTTAAAGCAAGAAAATAAAAACCGAATTAGTATCGTATCGTTAAAACCCAGAAATATGTGTATGGCCACCTCGAGTCCTCCCCAGCTCCGAATCTGCGAATCATGCCTCATCTGAAAATATAAGGGAAAGGATGAGTCACCACGACTCAGTGTATAAATCCCCAACCCGATAATTCATCCACTTACACAAATTATTAGTCAAACATGCAGATTATGAAACCCATAACCTAGCCATCCAAACACCTTTAACTACCCCTGTGGTCAAAACCACCGTGGTCAAAATCACCGTGATGTGAAGTCACAAATATATCAAGTGATGGGGCCAACCCATCGTGTGGTCAAAACCACTGATGACAATCCCGTAATAATCATGTGGGGCCAACCCACTGTGGTACCAAACCACTGGGACAAGTCACAAAGTATATGTGGTCAAAACCACTAGTGATCGTAGTCACAAATATCTCAAGTGTGGTCAAAACCACTGGTGGTCAAAACCACTGGGACTAGTCACAAATATATCAATAGTGTGGTCAAAACCACTGGTGACCGTAGTCACAAATAAACTGATGGGGCCAACCCATCGTGTGGCCAAAACCACTGGTGACAGTCCAAATATGTATAACATCCCCCTCCTCTCATCAATCCCACCATCATCATGCTCAACTAACAAGTGTCATAATCTCATATCATGCATTTACATATAATACAGCATTTTAATAACATATGATGGCATATACAAACAAAGGTCATAAGTCACATAGAAGGGGACGTACCCATAATCCAAGCTTAAGCCCATAAGGCTAGATCGCTAATACAAAGGTTATATAGTAACACAATAAGCATATTTTATACCAATAAAGTGTGTAAGGGTTTACACACCTAGCTAAATGCAGATCTAAGTAAGAATCCCAAACTACGCGATACTACCAGATCCCAAAACGTAGGCCCTCACTGCTCCTTAACGACAATTTGGTTTCCTACCCAATCTCGAACCCTCTTACAATTGACAACACCCTGCTGCACACAACAAGTTAACCCTTGGCTTTTGATCAACAAGAAATAGATCTTGAGTCATTAACACCCTTACCTAGATCGACCACCAATCCCGGAGATACACTGCGTTGGCTATAACCATCCCTGCATTCGGTTTTATCATTTCATTTAAAGATCAAAGGCCATTCGACCATAGCATGGATCTTAAACCAAATGAGTTTTTGACCCTTACCTAAATGACTAATTCAGCTTCCAAACTCCTAAGATCGGTACCCCTTTTTGATGTTAGAAGTTTTGACAGGATATTCAGCTATATCCCCAAAGGAAAGAATGTTAATTTCGGCACTTAAGATGATAGAGAAACGCAAGAAGAGAGAGAGGATTTATGAGTCAAGTATTTAGCTTTTCAAGAAGTGAAAAGATGATGAAGAATGGGTGAATAGCAAAGAATAAATTTGGCAAGAAAGTTGAAAGAAGGTTTCAGCACTAAGGGGTTGTGAAAAGAACAAATGAAAAAAGTTGACTGAGGGGTGGGATTGTTGGTTTCGGTAAAAGAAAATAAAAGGGAAGAGAGGGATTCGACAAAAGAGTTGGAGAGAGTTTCGGCACTCAAAAGTTGAGAGAAGCAACGAAGAAGATGAAAGGGAAGAGGATGCTTCAGCTTGGAGCAAGAATGGAAAGAAAAAGAGAGAAATGGGAGGGTAGGGAATTCGGCCAAATGATTTAGAAAAGGAATCGACTACTACCTATGAAGTTTCGGCTTTTGGTTCAATATGGTGCACTGAGGAATCGGCACCATCCCATGGGTTGCTTTCGGCTTTTGACACATTACACATAAATGAACCTAGGCTTGCCAAAAATGCTAAATTTGGTGCCTAGAAAATTCGACACCCTCCCTTCACTCATCTTCCAAAAACTGAACACCCCTCCAAGGAGGAGTTCAAAATTCGGCAACCACCTTAATTCTCTCCTAGCCAATAATTCAAATGAGTTTGAACCTATCAAACTCCTAAATTTGATCTTTACCACACATTCAAATCACTTTGACTGAGTCCAAGCTTCATCCACTAGAGTTTGTGCTGAGCACAACTCTTTCCTCTCCTTGGCGTCAAAAAGGAAATAGCAGAGAGTGCTATCCTTGCTGCTCGAACACAGGCACTCTACTCAGCTTGTGGCGTCACCCCTTGAACATCTTAGCAGTGCCTCTCTTGCCACTTATCCACTGGTATTCTTGTGTCTAAAACTCTAAATAAATTCTTTAACCCCTATCTCCCTTAGTTCCATTTCCCTTATTACCCAAAACAAAATTCTTAGCCCTAACTCAGGCCTAACCTAAGGTTATAACTAGGCCCAAATCATGACAAATGATCACAATAGACGGCTTCATACATGCAACACAATTAAAAAAAATTACCCCTATTCCAGGATATTACAATTTGACCTCATACTTGGTATGGACTGGCTAGTAGAACACCGAGCCGTGTTGGATTGTGTAGCTAAATGAATGGAACTAAGGACCCCTGAGGATGAGGTGGTCATTATGATAGGAGAGAGAAGAAACTACTTGTCTAATGTAGTTTCGACGCTTAAGGCTGAAAAGATGGTTCGTAAAGGGTGCGAGGCGCTTTTAGCCTTTGTAAGTGCGTTCGATGGAAAGGAGGAAGGTGTCAGTGGAGTTAGAACGGTAAGGGACTTTAAGGACGTGTTTCTAGAGGAATTACCAGGAATACCCCAGATAGGGAGGTGGAATTTGGAATAGATTTACTACCGGGAACAGCTCATGTGTCAATCACTCCATACCGAATGGCGCCAAAAGAGTTGGTTGAGCTCAATGCTCAAATCCAAGAACTACTTGATCGTGGGTTTATTCGACCCAGTGTGTCTCCATGGAGAGCATCGATCCTATTTGTAAAGAAGAAGGACGGAACTATGCGTATGTGCATAGATTACCGTCAGTTAAATAAGCTGACCATTAAGAACAAGTATCATTTGCCAAGGATAAATGACTTGTTCGATCAGCTGAAAGGGGACCCAGTATTCTCAAAGATAGACTTGAGGTCGGGATATCATCAGTTGAAGGTGAAGGAGGCAGATATCCATAAGACAACTTTTAGGACAAGATACGGCCATTTTGAGTTTGTAGTAATGTCGTTTGGGTTGATTGAACGCCCACCGCTGTTCATGGACATGATGAACCGAAGTTTTCCAACCTTACTTGGATAGGTTCATCGTTGTGTTCATCTATGATATTTTGGTGTACTCCAAGTCTGAAGATGAGCATGATGAGCATCTCCGAGTTGTGCTGCAAGTGTTAAGGGAGAAGAAACTCTATGCCAAATTTAGCAAGTGTGAATTTTGGCTCAAGGAGGTGGCGTTCTTAGGGCATGTGGTATCTGCAGAGGAATAAGAGTGGATCCTAGGAAGATCAAGCGGTGTTGGATTGAAACCACCTAGGACCATGGTGAGATTAAAAGTTTCTCGTGTCCGCAAAGCTATTATAGAAGGTTTGTGGAAGGGTTCTCGCCTATAGCGCGCCTTTAACAAAGTTGTTGAGGAAGGAAGTACCCTTTGTTTGGTCTGAGAAGAAGAGGAGAGCTTTGAGAAACTTAAAAGGTTTTAACTAAGCTCCAAGATTGATTTAGCCGAAGGATGTGAAAGGAATTCACGGTGTATTGTGACGCTCCCATACTGTGTTTGGGTTATGTATTGATGCAAGACGGAAAGGTAGTCGATATGCATCTCGGCGATTAAGGCCGCATGAGGTGAACTACCCAACCCATGACTTGAATTGGCAAGCAGTGGTTTTCGCCTTAAGGTGTGGAGGCATTATCTCTATGGAGAAAGGTCATGATCTACAGATCACAAGAGCCTTAAGTATCTGTTGACTCGAAGGAGTTGAACTTGAGGCAGCGAAGGTGGGTGGAATTACTGAAGGACTATGATTGTTCGATAGAATATCACCCGGGCAAGGCGAATGTAGTAGCTGATGCCCTAAGTCAGAAGGTGGTGTCGGATCTGAGGGCAATGTTGGCCCATTTAAGTTTATATGAGGATGGAAGCCTGTTGGTTGAGTTGCAAGTCAAGCCAACGTGGTTGAAGGAGGTGAAAGAGGGACAGTTGATTGATGAGGATTTAAGTGCTAAGTTACAACAAGCACAGAACGGAGAGTTAAAGGACTATGAAGTTAGTGATGAGGGGATGTTGTACTTCAAAGGAAAGGTCTGTATGCCGAGGGACAAGGAGTTAAGACCGAGGATTCTTCGGGAAGCACATGGTAACCCTTATGCTATGCATCCCGGAGGCACTAAGTTGTACAGAGATCTAAGAGAACAATTTTGGTGGCCTGATCTTAAATGAGAAGTTACTTAATTCATGGAAAATGTCTGACGTGTCAGCAAGTTAAGGCTGAACACCAAGTTCCATCGGGATTGCTTCAGCCAATCGAGATTCCGCAGTGGAAGTGGGAAAGAATTACCATGGACTTCGTTAGTGGGCTTCCCCTTACGCCTACTAAGAAGGACTT
Organism: Gossypium rotundifolium; assembly: GCA_025506655.1. Classification (NCBI taxonomy): domain Eukaryota; kingdom Viridiplantae; phylum Streptophyta; class Magnoliopsida; order Malvales; family Malvaceae; genus Gossypium; species Gossypium rotundifolium. The sequence goes on from CP106729.1 coordinate 113,920,933, forward strand.
GGTATGGGTAATAGTGGACCGTTTGACTAAGTCCGCACATTTCATCCCAGTAAGAGTGGATTATTCCCTTTAAAAGTTAGCCAAGTTATATATGGCAGAAATCGTGAGACTACACGGAGTGCCGGTGTCAATTATTTCGGATAGAGACCCAAGGTTCACGCCTCGGTTTTGGAGGGCACTTCATCAAGCTTTAGGCACTAAGTTGGACTTCACTACGGCTTTTCATCCACAATCAAACGGGCAGTCTGAACGGGTAATACAAGTGTTGGAGGATATGTTGAAAGGCTGTGTGATGGATTTCCTAGGAAGTTGGGAGGATTACTTGCCTTTAGCAGAGTTTGCCTACAACAACAGTTATCAGGCTAGCATTCAGATGGCACCATATGAAGTATTGTACGGGCGAAAGTGTCGAACTCCTACTTGTTGGACTGAGTTAGGAAAACGTCGAGTTTTGGGACCAGAGTTAGTGGCAGAAATTGAAGAGAAGGTTGAGATAATCCAAGCACGGTTAAAGGAAGCCTCTGATAGGAAGAAGTCTTACGCAGACCTCAAGCGAAAGGAAATAGAGTTTGAAGTGGGAGACCAAGTGTTTCTGAAAGTCTCGCCTTGGAAGAAGGTGATGAGGTTTGGTCGGAAAGGGAAGCTAAGCCCAAGGTTTATAGGGCCCTATCGGGTACTAAAGTGAGTTGGGCCAGTGGCATACCAGCTAGAGTTACCACCTGAGTTACAGCAGATGCACGACGTATTCCATGTGTCCATGCTACGTCGCTACCGATCGGATCGATCTCACGTGGTACCAGTTGACGAAGTGGAGCTAAGGCCAGACTTATCCTACGAGGAAGAGCCTATTCAGATTTTGGAACGTGATGTGAAAGTGTTACGGAGGAAGTCAGTTCCACTAGACAAAGTGTTATGGCGCAATCATGGATCGGAAGAAGCTTCGTGGGAACCAGAGGAGGCAATGCGACAGAAATACCCTCAATTATTTTAGCTAGGAAATTTTGAGGATGAAATTATTTTCAGGGGGTAGAACTGTAACACCTTGAAAAGGGCCTATGCATTTTTGGTTTAATTGTACAAAATGACATGTCTTATGTGTTATGAATAAATTTTTAATATTTTTGGAAACCTAAGTAAAATAGGAAAGTTAACATTTTGGAAACCTAAGTAAAATAGGAAAGTGACCATTTTGGAAACCTAAGTAAAATAGGAAAGTGAACATTTTGGAAACCTAAGTAAAATAGGAAAGTGAACATTTCTGGAAACTTGGAAATGTAAGGAAATGTCAAGTTTAAAGAGCCAAACGAAAATTTTTGGAAACTTAGAAATGACCTAGAAATGCCGAGTTTTAAAGTTTAAAAGAGGAAATTAAGGCAAGGTGGCCTTAAGAGAAAAAGTATGTGAACTTTGACACACAAACAGCTTGAAAAGTGGCTCAAGATGCCACTTAGGGCCTCTGGAAATGGCGCCACATGCAAGGGTGTTGGGCACGAGTTCGAGTCCCATGGGAAGCAAATAAAAGATGTTTATTTTGCTTCCGTATACTGAAGGTGGACGGCACAAGGCTTGCAAAAGAAGAGTTTTATTCCCTTTAAAATTTTGGCTAAATAGGGGATAAATAATAGATTTAATATCAGATTACTTTAAGTGGATTATTGATGAGATTAATTAAAGTGATAAATAAAAGATGAACTTTATCAAAACAAGGGAGAGTTGGCCGAATAAGGGGAACTGAGTGTGGTATTTTCGGCTAAAAAGGAATAAAGGCCATTTGTTTCTTATTCGTTTCTTTTGAAAGTCTCTGCCGAAATTCCCTTGTCATCTTCTCTATTCTCTTTTGTTGACCAAAACCGCAAGCTCTCTCTCAAACACTCACCATTGCCGAATCCTCTATTCCTATTCTTCTTCTTTGTTTCAATTCACCAAAAGTCAAACCTCAAAACAACCCTTAGTCGACATCTAATAAGTTCAAAAGTCGAAATATGTGACCACAATTCGGTCTTCCTAGCTGAATCTTCGAAGGACTTAAAGCATAAGGTTGTCAATTTGTGTATTAAGGGGTAAGGATCTAAAGATTATCATCTTATTTCTTTTCTTAGGCCGAAAATTTGAACTCTAACTCTATTAATGTCTATGGCCGACTACTTGAAGGAAGTTTCGGGAATTAGATGCTGTCGACTACAAAGAAGAATCTTTCGGAATTCAAGGATCTAAGGTAAGTTATGAATACCATTCAGCCATAAGCTATTATGATTTAATGTTAGATTAGATCTAACATGAGGCTATAGGTAATTTCGACAAATACCAAAGGGAATTAGCAATTTCGGTATTTGGATCCCTAAGGTATGTATACATGAATATTCGGCCAAGGCTTTTCTTTATTTCACTTAAAAGCCGAAACTAATTAGTTAAATGGTTTTAGTGCCTAGCCGATTGAAGGAAGGAGTAACACCAGGTTTCGGGATTTGCTGATAGTCAATTCGACAAGCAAGGTAAGAAGTTGACTACATACATCCTTCGGGATTTGGGTTATAGCCGATTAGGCTTTAAAAGAAAACACTAAGTTTGGCCGAATAGGCCTTTGCTAAATGTTACCATGTTGGCCGAATGTAGGGACTTAAAAGTCTAAAGTAATAGATTGATTTTTTTCGGGATTTCAAGGAATTCGTTAAGCAAATCAGGTGTGTGCCCCACACTAATCTTAATTGATTTATGGCTTAAAATTGTTATATGTGTTAATATGAAAGTGTAAGAATGTGGCTAAAGTACCATGTTATGGTACAAAGTACTCAGGTACGTTTCCTACTCCTATTAGGATTCCGAAAAATGTTATATTTAACATGTGAATAGTGACATAAATGTGAATTATAAGTATGATATACATGATATGATAATATTGGGGCATTCGGGTTATATGAGAAAGGGGAAGTGTATGTGGTGACCTCGGCCCCACTATCTGAATGTGGTGACTTCGGTCACATTATTTGAATGTGGTAACTTCGGTTACATTATCTGAATGTGGTGTCACATGACACGATTATTAAATCTGGTGGCTATGCCACGAATTTTTATATGGGCGATGAGCACTCGACTGCAGCGACTGCCTTCGATGGTGTGTAGCGGATGGAGGGTTGACTTAGTAGTCCCCACGGTGTGCAGGTTGGTACGGGGATGTGTAGTGGATGGCATCTAGGTTTGGGTTTGGGTTGCATCATTATCTTGGATTATTATGTGAATATGACATGTATGGTATGCCTGAATTATTAATTTTAGTGTCGGATACACATTGAGTCCGTTGACTCACCCCGTTGTTGGAACATGTTTCAGGTGACGATCAGTGATGGACCGGGTTTGGCAGAAGCTTAGCGATGGCCATGCACAGCAAGAAATTTACGACTTGGACTTTTATTTTAATTTAAGTATTTTAAAGTTTATTTTGGTTTTAATTTTGGGAAATTATTTGATGCAATAAGGCGGAGTAGCGTTTACTTTATTTCTTTTTTTTTTTTAAGCCTACAATCTTTATAATTATTAAAAGATTAAGTAATTTAATACGAAGCCCAAACGTTTTGTCACCTAAATAAAAAGGATTTTTAATAACAATATAAACTTGTCTTCAACTCAAGCCCAACCCACTACAAATTATCTTCAAAACACATAGTTTTCAAAGTAACAAAAGAAATTTGAACCGGTTTACATCGAAGAGCATATCAGATCCAATCCAGGCTCGTGGGCCGGGTGTGGGATGTTTCAATCGACTTTAAAAATATGGAAATGGAGTCGTCACCAATCTTTTTTGATGAGGTGTGATCGGGTCACCTTTGTTTTAATAAAACATTTTGGTTTACTAAAACGGTGTTTTTGGTCTACGAAATTTGAGAGAACAGGTTTGGGAGTCGGTTACGTATGAGGAAGGATTAGCACCCCCGTAACGTCCAAAATTGGTACCGAATTGATTAATTAATGTCTTGATGTCGAAAATTTGAAAAGATTTTAAAATATGATCCGTTTTGTTAGGGAAAATTTGAAGAAATTAAGCCTGATGTCGAGACTCGCTTATTTCGAAGGAACAAAGTATCTACCTAGTGAGTTAGGATACAACATTTTGAATCCTCAAAAATATGCTTTTCCTTCGACATTCAATACTCGTACATTTAAAATTAATAAGGATACTCCATTATTTGGGTCAAATGAAAAATCAAAGCCCAGTAAGTTAGGGCAATATTTCTCATGATTCCTGAATACAGAATTTTGCCTTTGTTGTTTGGAAATTCTTATCTCGAGATGATAAAATATCACACCTTGTAAGTTAGGGCGCAATGTTTCAAATTCCCAAGAATAAGTTTTATTTGAAATATTGTTCATTTGGATTTAAGAGAAAAAAGGGCACTCGGTTGCTAGGTTTTAACGAGGAAAATCGAAACCTAATAAGTTAGGGCACGATTGTCTCAAAACCCCTAAACACGAGCATTGCCTTATTTAAGAAAAACTTTAAAATAAGTGATTTTGAAAATCAACTTTTAAAGCATCCTATTTGGCATACGCATAATAAAATGACACATTTAATAAATACTCGAATACACTAGAATTAGAGACACGAAACGGTAACGAGTAGCACAAGCATGGCATGAAGTAATATACAAGCTCAACATTATACAAATGAACGTACAAATATACAATAACGATAATCGCATGGTTAAAAGGACGTATATACATAAAAAATACTATATACATATTGAAGGAAAATTTGAATGTAATCCTACATATATTTATATGGATAAATAATGTTTAAAATAGGCAAAAGATAATTTAATAAAACAATATTTATAAAAGAAGAAATTATAGTGTATAGCAATTTTGAAAGAATAAAATATATGCATATATATATATTTAGTTTAAATAAATAGTGAAGCAAACTTTAATAAACATTATATTAAAACAAGTTAAAATAGATAATACATATAAATAATAATTTAAAAACAAATAGTATAAATATATATATATTTATATCATATAATAAAATAAATAATAGATGAACTAAATTTGATAAAAATGCAAAGATTATGTACAATAACAAAAGGGTACTTAATTGAAACAAAACAAAGTTAGAAGACTACTTTATAATAAATAAAATCATTAATATTTATGCCAGGATCAAAATGAAATGCGCGTAGACAATCAGGGACTAAACCAGCAAATATTTTCGAAGCTCAAAACGCAGTGTTTAAGCGGGGACCAAAATGAAAACGAAATACGTGTTAAGGGAGAAATTAAAAATAAAATAAAAATTTATCAAAAGGAAATAAAATGCGGAAGGACTAAGATAATAAATAACCCATCAGAACCAAAACACGTGGATCTTGGCCGAAATCGGGTCGGGTCTCAGGTTTTCCAGCAAAATGGTGCCGTTTTGGTCATTAAAAGACCATACCAAAACGACATCGTATCATGGGCTTATAAAAACCAAAAATCAGTTAAAAAAACATTTTAACCCTATCCTTAAAAAAAGCAAAAGAAAATCCTCTGAAAAAAAACAAGTTAAAGCAAATTAAACCCTAGCCCTCTCATTTTTGTTTTGTTCTCAGCCGCCTTCGAAACCCTTTGATCGGCCATCCAAAATGCCACCATGTATGGGGACTGACGAAACTCGAAGGCCCAATCTCAGTTTCGAGCCTCCTCACTTCGATTATGACGAAGGAGGAAGACCGATCCCAAGTAAGTCTCTATCTTTTTACTTACTTCCACATGCAACGATTCAAAATCACAAATCAAAGACGAAAACAGAGAAGAAGAAAAACTCAAAATCACCTTTCAATATTTTCTGTTTCAATTTTTATATTTCTTGTGTATTCGTAAAAAATGTATCTCTCTAGGATTACAAATTTTGCTTCCATTTTATATCTAACCCAAAGGAAAATCAAAGGTAAAAATAAAAATACAATCTTTTTTGTTCTTTGCTTTGCTAGTGCTGCTGTTATTTGTCTTTTTCACAGGTGTTGTGCAGGTACAAGGCCATATGCTTACTGGCGGAGGTATTGAGGCTCGATCACGTGGACGTGGCGAAGCACGAGTGGGGCATACAGAGGTACAAGTGCATGACGCGCTCGTGTGTGGGGACTGCTTGCGGCGCTGCCTGGCTAAAGGGTTCTAGGGTTTTCTGAAACCCCAAATGTTTTGGGTCACCCAGGCCGGTTGGGCCTTTAACACCCCAAACCAGGTCTATGCGTTTGTTTTGTCACACAGATCTAACATCCATTCAATTCTCTAATGATTTAAGTAAAATAGTTCTACAAAACCTTTTGAACGTGAAGTTTAAGTAAAAATTAAGAACAATGATTTAAAATTGACAAATTAAGAAATACTAGTTTGAAATTTTATCATTTAGTATTTAATTATCAAAACCTTAAAGTAATTTTAATGAGTTCAAAAGAAATTGAAAAGAAGAAAATTAAAGTATTTCAAATGTTAAAAAAAATAATTTTTTTTTTAGAAAACCTTATAGAATTAACAAAAGCCCATATTAAGTGTCTTAGAACAAAAATTAAATTCATCCACACACAAAAATCCATAAAAATATTAATAAATGCCTTATTACATCATACCCAAAATTATAATTAAAATAAATAATTTAATAAAAGTTCATAGTTTATAAAACCCATATTCATAGTATGGCCTCCACGAAGTCATCCTCGGCCCAAGCCTCCGTCAATTGCCATTGCCTGAGATGGTTAATTAAACAGAGTGAGTTACTCAGAACTCAGTATGTAACTCACTTACCGTATTTATTGGGCCAGATCATCAAGACATTATTTTGGGCTTGAGCCCATTTACGAATTTAGAAATATAATAAATGAAATGCATGTAAAATGAAATTTCCCAACCAAACCTAATTTCCATCCACTACACACCCCCGTACCAACCAACACACCTGTGGGAATCAAGTCAACCCACCTCGCCAACACACCAATCGTAGGCATAAAGCCATTTTAAATAATATTGTGGTGCACCACCGAACTAGATTGTGACAAAGTCACCGAACTAGAGGCATTAAGCCATTAAAAATTTGTGGCAGAGCCACCGAACTAGATTTTTGGCAACAGGCCTTTCTTCTCTTCATCAAATATCCCAACCCATTCTAACATGTATGCATAACAATATATATATCCATATGATAATTTAATACAAAGCCCATAATACATGTAAGTCTATATTTCAAGTTTTTATTTTGGCCTATAAGACAAAATAGCATTTAGCTCATTCCATTTAACGATCTAGCAGTTTTCGGCCCATTTAATGATCTAGCAATTTTTGGCCCAATTTAACGATCTAGCAGTTTTTCGGCCCAATTTAATGATCTAACAGTTTTTTGGCCCATTTAACGATCTAGCAGTTTTTCGGCCCGTTTAACGATCTAGCAATTTTTCGGCAAATTTCATGACTTTAACCGTTTTCATGCATTTACACAAAAGTGTTAATTATTACATATTTTTCTAATTTTGTCCTCTTTACGATTTTATCCCAATATTTACGGTTTAGTATCCAAGTGTGAAGTTACTCACCTGGTTACTGTGAGAATTAGACTTTCCCGCTCGGCGATACCTAAACATTTATCATGCTTGATTAGTACACTAATATTTAATAAAAACTACACTATTGATAAACGATCTAAATCTTTACCCTCGAAATCTCGATTGATAACTATATGTCGGTTCTCCCCGTTTGATGGTTCAAAATCTGATGAAAAACCACGAACAAACAATGGTTCGGGAGTACGAACGACTTCGAATAATTGATTCTCCTCGGATGTGGGTCCACAACCCGGTGGAAAATCTCAAATTCCCGAAACAGCCATTCTCTTGAATTTAGGGGGATTAACAGAACCGCCCCTCTTTCGAACACTATTAACAACTATTTTCGTCCCTATCTTGCTCTCCTCCTTTTAGTCCTAATATAAATAGGAATTTAATACTAATGTCTTAAAAGAACAAACTCGGCTTACCTTAATATCCCAAGTGATTTCCAAAGGATTCCTATACGTAAAACTTTCGATTATAACAAATCCTAGTGATAGTCCATGATAAAAAAATGAAAGTGATCAATAATCCTTGAAGAGTTTCATTCTTACCTTGCTAAAATGATCCCAACTTGATTAACTATCAAGATGACTCGACAAGATGATAGTTCGACCCTCATCTATCTTACGATTAACCAAGGTTTAATCGAAAAAAATGATTGAAATCAAGATTAAAGAAGAATAGGAGATTTGGCTATGGTATAATAGAAAAATAAACTTCGGCTATGTGAATGGTTACCAATATTCAGCCATGAAGGAAAAGAGAATAGGGAGGAGAGAAAATAAATAAAGATGAAACAAAAGAACTTTGAGATCAAAAGTGTAATCGGCAATGATGAGGAAAAGAGAAGAAAAGAAATGGTCTAAAATGGCTATATGGTTTCGACACGAGAAGAGAGAAAAGACTTGATGATAATAATCAAACTAAGACCAAAATGGTCAAAAGGAGAAATGGTAAAAGGTGCAATTGTTTCCTCAAGGCTTAAGGTATATTCGCTAGGAAGAGAGCAAATTTTGAAAGAAAGTTTGATAAGAAAACACCAATTAACCAAAAGAAAAATGCTCATCCAACACCCAAACCTACCAAGCCAACAACAAAATCCACCATCCCCTAGCCCCTATGTCAGTCCACATACATGGTCAATAGGCCATTAAAAGTTTCAAAACATCTTCCCTTAATCCAAGCCTTATGTCCCTTATCATACCAAAATTTCTTGATTCCATACCTTATGTTAATACTTACCTTATTCCCTTAGTCTACTTTCCATAAATGAAAAAGTCCATCCTTACCATAAGTATTGCTTGACCGACACTTGCCATACAAGTGGAAAAGTAAAAATCATCTAATTGTTATCCAAGGGATTCAAACATCTCCCCTCATGCAATTACTCATGCGCCAACACCACCTTGCCAATTACTCATCTTATGCTAATTTTAGACACTTAAATTAACTTAAGTGACAGGATCACTTGATCCACTTCAATAAATTCTCAATACTAAAAATTATTCAATACCCAAATAATTCTATGCCCTTTCAAGGCTATAATAAACACAAAAAAGAAGAAAAGAAAATTTTCATTCATAAGCTAAACACCAAAACATACAATATATCGATACTTGGATTTTTAGGGTGTTACAACTCTACCCTCCTTAAAGAAAATTTCGTCCTCGAAATTTACCTGATTAAAAGAGGTGAGAATATTGTTGCCGAATTGCATCCTCAGGCTCCCACGTAGCTTTCTCCGCTCCGTGATTATGACCTTGACCAATGGCACGGTCTTCTTTCTTAGCACTTTAACATCTCGGTCTGAAATTTCCACTGATTCCTTATCAAAAGACAAATCTGATCTCAATTCCACTTCTTCTACCAGTACTATGTGAGATGGATCCGATCTATAGCGCCTTAGCATGGAAACATGGAAAACAATATGAATTTGACTCCACTCCGGAGGTAATTCAATCTGATAGGCCACTGGACCCACACGCCTCATCACACGATATGGTCCAATGAACCTAGGGCTCAACTTGCCCTTCTTTCCAAATCTGAAAATTTTCTTCCAAGGTGAGACCTTCGAAAGACCTTCTCTCCCACAAAGAAACTCGATATCCTTTCGCTTCAGTCCGTGATATGACTTCGCTCATCCGAATCTTCCTTTAACCGTGCTCGAATAACTTTTACCTTTTCTTCTGTCTCAGATATCAACTCAGGACCCAACATCTGTCGTTCGCCCAATTCAGTCCAACAAGTAGGAGTATGACACCTACGACTATACAAATGCTAGACTGATAGCTATTGTTATACGCAAATTCTGCCGGTGGTAGAAAGTCCTCCCAACTACCTCTGAAGTCAATCACACATACCCTTAACATGTCTTCCAATAACTGAATTACTCTTTCCGACTGACTATCTGACTGAGGATGAAAAGCCGTACTGAAGTTTAACTTTGTTCCCAAAGCTTCATGCGAGCTTTCAAAATCGTGATGTAAATCTAGGATCCTCTCGATATAATGACACGGTACCCCATGCAACCTCACGATTTCAGATACATACAGCTTAGCCAATTTCTGTAATGAGTAATCCATAAGGACTGGAAGAAAATGAGCAGTCTTCGTCAATCGATCAACTACTACCCATACGGAATTTTTCTTAGTAGGTGTTAAAGGTAACCCACTAACAAAATCCATTATTATCCGCTCCCATTTCCAAAGAGGAATCTTTACCGGTTGTAATAAACCTGACGGCAATTGATGCTCCGCCTTCACTTGTTGACAAGTCAAACATTTTCCTACAAACTCAGAAATCTCACGCTTCAACCCTGGCCATCAATACTGTTCACGGAGATCCCGATACATCTTATTTCCTCCGAGGTGCATAGCATAAGGGCTACTACGCGCCTCCCGCAGAATCATTTGCTTCAAATCTGAGTCTTTAGGCATACAAACTCTTCCACGAAAACACAGCACTCCATTCGTGTTTATACCAAAATCCTCTATTTTAACCCTTCCAACTTGCTGAATTAAGTGTCCCAACTTTTTATCTGATATCTACTTTTCCTGGATTTGTTCTAACCATAGAGGCTTCACCTGAAGTTCTGCTAACAGACTACCATCCTCATACAAACTCAAATGAGCAAACATTGCCCTCAAATCAGATACCACCTTACGACTTAACACGTCAGCTACCACATTAGCCTTTCCAGGATGATACTCGATTGAGAAATCATAATCCTTTAATAGTTCCACCCATCTTTTTTGTCTCAAATTTAACTCCTTCTGAGTAAGAAGATACTTAAGACTCTTGTGATCCGTATAGATGATAGACTTCTCACCGTAGAGATAGTGCCTCCAAATCTTTAAAGCAAACACTCCCGCAGCTAACTCCAAATCATGAGTAGGGTAGTTTACTTCGTGTGGTCTCAACTGACGAGAAGCATAAGCCACCACCTTTCAATTTTGCATCAGCACACAACCCAAACCCATGTGAGATGTATCACAATAAACGATAAATTCTTTTCCAGCCTCAGGCTGAATCAAAACTGGTGCTTCCGTTAGAATCTTCTTCAATTTCTTGAAACTCTCTTGTTGTTTTTCAGTCCAAATATATGGTACTCCCTTCCGCAATAGTTTAGTTAGGGGTGTATCAATCAACGAAAACCCCTTAACAAAGCGTCTATAATAACCAGCCAAACCCAAGAAACTCCAAATTTCAGCTACCGACTTTGGTGGTTTCCAATCCAGTACAGCCTCAATCTTCCGAGGATCCACCCTTATTCCTTCAGCTGATATCACATGACCCAAGAAAGTCACTTCTCTTAGCCAGAATTCACATTTACTGAATTTGGAATAAAGTTGTTTATCACGAAGTAACTGCAATACTATGCGCAAATGCGAGTCATGCTCCTCTTCATTCCTTGAATATACCAAAATGTCATCTATGAACACTACCACAAATCAGTCTAAATATGGTTGAAAGACCCGGTTCATCATGTCCATAAATGCGACTGGTGTATTGGTCAACCCAAATGGCATCACCAAAAACTCATAATGTTCATAACGAGTTCGGAATGCCGTCTTATAAATATATGCTTCTTTCACCTTAAGTTGGTGATAACCCGAACTCAAATCAATTTTGGAGAAAACTGAAGCTCCTTTCAATTGATCAAACAGGTCATCAATTCTCGACAAAGGATACCTATTCTTGATCGTCAGTTTATTCAATTGCATATAATCAATGCACATACGCATCGACCCATCCTTCTTTTTAACGAACAAAATCGGTGCTCCCCACAGAGACACACTCGGTCGAATAAAAACCCGATCCAATAATTCTTGAATTTGAGCTTTAAGCTCCGCTAACCGCTTGATTGCCATTCTATAAGGAGCAATGGACACTAGAGCCATTCCGCAAAAGCTCAATACCAAATTCTACTTCCGATCCGAGGTATATTAGGAAGTTCTTCGGGAAATACATCTGGAAATTCCTTCACCGTTCTCACATCATCCACTGATAACTCTTTGGCATCCAAAGCACTAATAAAAGCTAGGAATACTCCATACCCTTTCTGCACCAACTTTTCTTCCTTTAACGCAGATACCACATTTGCCAAGTAATTCCTTCGTTCACCTATCATTACTACTTTTTTATCACCCGAAGTTCTTATTGACATCTACTTTTCAGCACAATCCAAATGCGCCCGGTGCTTAACCAACCAATCCATGCCCAGAATGAGATCAAACTCGCCGAAAGGCAACTCCATCAAATTTGCCAAAAATATTTTTTGTTGAATTTCTAAGGGCACATCTCTAAACAGTTTATTTACAATTACCGACTGTCCTAAAGGACTAATTACCATCATCTCACTATCGAAAATTTTAGATTCTAGATTCAAGTTTCCAGATATGGCGCTAGCAACATACGAGTGAGTAGAACCAATATCTATCAACGTAGTAACAGGCACATCAAAGATGAAGAACGTACCAATTATTACATCAGGTGCATTGCCATCCTCGCGGCGTCTAACTGCATAGACCAATCCTGGCTGTCTTGCATCCGTGTTACCTCTAGAACCATTACCTCGACCCGGTGCACCTTGACCACGTCTAGCCCCATTACCACCACGACCTGGTCCACGGCCTCTCAGTGGCTGCTAAGTTCCTCTTGCCAGCTGTGCATCAGTAATACGAACTTCCGAGTCGTATCCATTCGTCGAGGGTAATTTTTATATTGATGATCCATTGAACCACATTTATAACAAGCACTCGTTTTCCTCCAACACTCTCCAAAATGTCGTTTCCCACATTCAGTACAATCTTGACTATGATTAATGCTACAGGTGCTCTACCTTGAGCTGGCTCATCATTCCGAGGCCTCTTCAAAACCTTTTGAAGAACTCGAATACTTTATATCCCTCTTTCCTTTAACTCTTTCCCGATTCTGACGTTCTGAGCTCTTTGCCTCTTCGGCTATCTTGGCTTTCTCCACAAGTGTGGCAAAAGTTCTAACTTGTTATGGGGCTATCAGAACCAACAACTCATCATTCAACCCATCCTCAAAGCGTACACAACGCTCATGATCCATTGCCACTATTGTCCGAGCATAGCGACTCAAGCATAAAAACTCACCTCATCACACGCCACCGCCTTATTTCCTTTAATCGATTCAAAATTCCTTCCTTCGCATCCACATAACTTGTTCCTACATATTTCCGAAGGCGACTTTGAAGAATTTCCAAGTAATCAATGCACCTCGGTGCCTTCTCGAACAAGAAGCCACCATTGATACGCCTCGTTTCTTAGCAAGGACACGGCTCCTCTCAGTTTTTGCTCGACGGTGCATTCCAGATCATCCATAATTCGCTCCATAGCTTCAAGCCAATATTCTGCCACATTCAGAGCTACATCGGAGACACCTCTAAAAACTTCTGCACCACTAGACTTAAGTCGTTCTGATATTGACCCACGAGCTGTTGGCCCAGCTCTAGTTCCAGCGACCCTTTCAAGGACTCGCAACATTGCTCGTGTCAAAGCATTATCTTCTTCCATATGATCATGTGATCCCGTCTCACTCTCAAATGACGCAAGTGCATCCATTTTCGGCATATGACCCGGCGCTTTAGTTGCACCTCTAACACCTCGTCCTCTACCACGACCATGTCTACCACGTCCACGACCACGTCCTCTAGTGCTCATAATGACTAATTCGATTTAATCTGATTACAAGTTTTATGAATCAGAATACTATTTCAGTGTTTATTAGTGATATTTTATGAGATTCAAGAGATAAAGTTATTTTTCGCAAACACATCCTATAGTCTCAATCTCTACGATTTTTAACATCTAAAACTAGAAGTTCTAGAGTGTTCCTATGATCATATCATCATAATAATCATTCACTAATGAATACTTACTTAACTTGGTGTCGGATGCTTGTGGTGCCATACTAACTTTAAAGCATAATTAAAATAATTTCATACGAAAGTTATTTGTTGAACCCAACCACAGTCGAGTTTTGAAACTGGCTCAGATACCATTAAATGTAACACACCAAACCAGGTCTATGCGTTAAGACGAGATTTGTTTTTTCACACAGATAGAACATCCATTCAATTCTCTAATGATTTAAGTAAAACAGTTCTACAAAACCTTTTGAACGTGAAGTTTAAGTAAAAATTAGGAACAATGATTTAAATTTGAAGAATTAAGAAATCCTAGTTTGAAATTTTATCATTTAGTATTTAATTATCAAAACCTTAAAGTAATTTTAACGAGTTCAAAAGAATTTGAAAAGAAGAAAAATTAAAGTATCTCAAATGTTAAAAAATAATTTATTTTAGAAAACCTTATAGAATTAACAAAAGCCCATATTAAGTGTCTTAAAACAAAATTAAATTCATCCACACACAAAATCCATAAAATATTTATAAAGGCCTTATTACATCATACCCAAAATTATAATTAAAATAAATAATTTAATAAAAGTTCATAGTTTATAAAACCCATATTCATAGTATGGCCTCCACGAAGTCATCCTCGGCCCAAGCCTCCGTCAATTGCCATTACCTAAGATGGTTAATTAAACAAAGTGAATTACTCAGAACTCAGTCTGTAACTCACTTACCGTATTTATTGGGCCAGATCATCAAGACGTTATTTTGGGCTTGAGCCCATTTACAGATTTAGCAATATAATAAATGAAATGCATGTAAATGAAATTTCCCAACCAAACCTAATTTCCATCCGCTACACACCCCGCACCAACCAACACACTGTGGGGATCAAGTCAACCCACCCCGCCAACACACAAATCGAGGCATAAAGCCATTTTAAATAATATTGTGGTGCACCATCGAACTAGATTGTGACAAAGTCACCGAACTAGAGGTATTAAGCCATTAAAATTTGTGGCGAGCCACCGAACTAGATTTTTGGCAACAGCCTTTCTTCTCTTCATCAAATATCCCAACCCATGCTAACATGTATGCATAACAATATATATATCCATATGATAATTTAACAGAAAGCCCATAATACATGAAAGTCTATATTTCAAGTTTTTATTTTGGCCTATAAGACAAAATAGCATTTAGCCCATTCCATTTAACGATCTAGCAGTTTTCGACCCATTTAACGATCTAGCAATTTTTCGGCCCATTTAACGATCTAGTAGTTTTTTGGCCCAATTTAACGATCTAACAGTTTTTTGGCCCATTTAACGATCTAGCAGTTTTTCGGCCCAAATTAATGATCTAGCAGTTTTTCGGCCCATTTAACGATCTAGCAGTTTTTCGACAAATTTCACGACTTTAACCGTTTTCATGCATTTATACAAAAGTGTTAATTATTACATATTTTTTTGATTTTTTCCTCTTTACGATTTTATCCCAATATTTACGGTTTAGTATCTAAGTGTGAAGTTACACACCTGGTTACTGTGAGAACTAGACTTTCCCGCTCGACGATACCTAAACATTTATCATGCTTGATTAGTACATTAATATTTAATAAAAACTACACTATTGATAAACGATCTAAATCTTTACCCTCGGAATCTCGATTGATAACTATATATCGGTTCTCCCGTTTGATGGTTCAAAATTCGATGAAAAACCACGAACAAACAATGGTTCGGGAGTACGAACGACTTCGAATAATTGATTCTCCTCGGATGTGGGTCCACAACCCGGTGGAAAATCTCGAATTCCCAAAACAGCCCTTCTCTTGAATTTAGGGGGACTAATAGAACCGCCCCTCTTCCGAACACTATTAACAACTCTTTTCGTCCCTATCTTGCTCGCCTCCTTTAACAAAAGAGTATTAGTCCTAATATAAATCGGAATTTAATACTAATGTATTAAAAGAACAAACTCGGCTTACCTTAATATCCCAAGTGATTTCCAAAGGATTCCTATACGTAAAACTTTCGATTATAACAAATCCCAGTGATAGTCCATGATAAAAAAATGAAAGTGATCAATAATCCTTGAAGAGTTTGATTCTTACCTTGCTAAAATGATCCCAACTTGATTAACTATCAAGATGACTTGACAAGATGATAGTTCAACCCTCCTCTATCTTACGATTAACCAAGGTTTAATCGAAAAAAAATGACTGAAATCAAGATTAAAGAAGAATAGGAGATTTGGCTATGGTATAATAGAAAAATAAACTTCGGCTATGTGAATGGTTACCAATATTCAGCCATGAAGGAAAAGAGAATAGGGAGGAGAGAAAATAAATAAAGATGAAACAAAAGAACTTTGAGATCAAAAGTGTAATCGGCAATGATGAGGAAAAAGAGAAGAAAAGAAATGGTCTAAAATGGCTATATGGTTTCTAACACAAAGAAGAGAGAAAAGACTTGATGATAATAATCAAACTAAGACCAAAATGGTTAAAAAGGGAGAAATGGTAAAAAGATGCAATTTTTTCCTCAAGGCTTAAGGTATATTCGGCTAGGAAGAGAGCAAATTTTGAAAGAAAGTTTGATAAGAAAACACCAATTGACCAAAAAGAAAAATGCTCATCCAACACCCAAACCTGCCAAGCTAACAACAAAATCCGGCCATCCCCCTAGCCCTCTATGCCGTCCACATACATGGTCAATAGGCCATTAAAAAGTTTCCAAAACATCTTCCCTTAATCCAAGCCTTATGTCCCCTTATCATACCAAAATTTCTTGATTCCATACCTTAAGTTAGTACTTACATAAATGAAAAAGTCCATCCTTACCATAAGTATTGCTTGACCGACACTTGCCATACAAGTGGAAAAGTAAAAATCATCTAATTGCTATCCAAGGGATTCGAACATCTCCCCTCATGCAATTACTCATGCGCCAACACCACCTTGCCAATTACTCATCTTATGCTAATTTTAGACACTTAAATTAACTTAAGTGTCAGGGTCACTTGATCCACTTCAATAAATTCTCAATACTAAAAATTATTCAATACCCAAATAATTCTATGCCCTTTCAAAGCTATAATAAACATGAAAAAGAAGAAAAGAAAATTTTCATTCATAAGCTAAACACCAAAACATACAATATATCGATACTCAGATTTTTAGGGTGTTACAGGGCCACTGTAATTGGGCTTGGGTTAAATATTGGGCTTAGATAATGGGTTTGTAAAGAAACTATAATTGTTTTGTAAATTGGGCTAAAGAATATTGTAAATGGACATTTAAAAGGCTGTTTATTGTTTTTTTTTTGGTTTTTTTGTTTGGTTAATGGGCCAGGCAAATTGGGCCTGCTATAGCTATCAATTTAGGTATAAATGAATTCAAGCATTTTGAGTCTATGGCATGTATAGGAACTATGTCAGTTTGTTATGTGTGTCATTATTAATTTGGACATATGTGTTAGCTTGTAATTGTTAATGCTTCATCTTATATATAGCCATGAATGATGGCTTATGTTGATCATAAGTTTATTCATATGTTAATGCCCTCTTATGAATGTGAAATTAATATGTTTTTATCGGGCTAAGTATGATGTTTCAAGCGTGATAAATGATGGTATAAGAATGACATGTTATTGTCTTGTTTGTGGTTGTGTTTGGTTGTATTTACATTCTTGAATTTGTGCCATGAGATGTTGTGTAGATGTGTGCAAGTATGGGTAGAAAAATGACTCGGTAAATAGCCTTGTTTTTTGTCCACATGAGTAGACGCACGGGCGTGTGCCTAGGCCTGTGTGATACACGGTTTTCCCCACAGGCATGTGTTCCGACCGTGTGTCCCCTGTACCTTAATTTTGGAAAAATAAAATGTCTAGAATTAAGCACACGGGAAGAGACACGGGCGCGTGTCTCAGCCGTGTTAGCTACACAGCCTAGCACACGGTCATGTGGCACGGACGTGTGGTACAAGTTAGAAAGCACCCTAATTTGAACACGGCCTGAAGCACGGATGTGTCCCAAGGTAACACGGGCGAGTCCCTTGGGCCACACGAGCGTGTGAGCCCTGCTTCTAGCAAAAATTTTCTAAGTTTTGAAAAAGCTTCCTGAGTTCTCGGTTTAGTCCTGAACCACTTCCAATACATGTTTTGGGCCTCGTAGGCTCGTAATAGGGACTTCATGATTGAATATGAATGGTTTTAATTTGTAAGGAAATTTTATGACTCAGAATTGTGTGATTACTTGTGATGTGAGTCTGGTAAAGCCTTGTACCCTGTTCTGGCTTCGAATACAGTTAAGGGGTGTTACACTGCAGAAGAAGAAATTATTGCTCAAGAAGAAGAAGTTGCTGAAAAGGAGAAAGAAAAAGAAGAAGATTTTGTTGAGAAGTTTGTCATCGCACTCGAATATGTGGGTGCAAATATTAAGAATTTGGAGCGAGTTGGAGCGAGACCGCAAAAGTTGCTAAGATCACCAATGAGGATCAATGCAATTCTTGGTAAATAGTGGTATACACTAAACCATTCTAAGTTGCCTCTCCTACAAAAATAGTAGTCGATGATGTCGGGCCTGAGCCAAGAATTGAGGTGCAATCTGAAGACCGCGCAAAGCCCAAAGAAAAGAAAAGGAAGCGCTCCAAGGATAAAAAATGAAAGGAGGAGAAAAAAACATCATGTAGCTTCATCGACGGCTGCAGATAATTGAATTAATTTGTTTTACGCTTTAGTTGTAGTATTCATGCATTGCATGTAGCTGTAGGTTTTATTTTGATAAGTATATATTGTCGTTGCATTTCTATTGTCATTCCATTTTAATTTTAGTGTATTGGGGACAATGCAAACCTTTAGTTTGAGGGAATGCATATGAGGTTTGGAATTACACCCACATTTCAAAACTTTTCTTTGAAGCATACAAAGTTTATTTGTGGTTAATGCAAATGTGTGTGAAAATTTTTGTTACATTTGATGTTTAATTCTTGAAGCATGTGAATTATCAATGAATGATTTGGATAAATTTGACAGAAGATTGTAGCTTCAACTCTTTGATGAATGGATTAGGTTGCATGAGTAATGGATGACTGCCATCATTCCTTAAATCTTGAATGAATCTGCCTTGTACAGCTGCTTATATATGTATATATAGTTATAAAGTAGAGACACTCCAAAGTGGGTGTAGTATGGAATGTTAAAAAGGGACACTTCAATAAAAGCGTTAGAAAAATAAATCTGGCCATAGGCTGTGATTGCATGAGTGTGTGTCAGCGCAGTTATGTACTCCCTGGGGGTTTGTTGCACCCCATCGTTACTTTTCAGGAACAAAGGTACAATAATGCAACGATATCCCTTATTTCAAAAAAAAAAGTGTAAATATACTTAGTATCATACAATAAATGTTGTAATGGTAAATAGAGTTTAGGGTGTGAAGCATGATGCTAGCATTGATGAAGTTGCAATCTTATTCATTCATACTTATGTACTGTTGATAGGGGTGAGCAAAATCCAATTCGATTCGAAAAACTTGATAAAATTTTCAAATTTTGAATTAAATAGTTCAAGTTATTTGAGTTAATCAAGTTTTTTGGATCAACTCAAATAAAAAATTAAGTTTTTCGTTTTAACTCGAATGTGAATTACACAATTCGGGTTATCCAAAAATCCGAATAAGAAAAGGCAAAACCACGTCATTTTGATAAATGTTTACCTTTTCTAAAGTTAAAAGTCAAAATCATTAAGTTGAAAGTAAAAACCACGTTGTTTTGTTAAATATTTACTCATTAAGTTAAAAGGCAAAACCATTATATTGTTTATGTAGTTAAATAACTTTATACTTCATTTACTAGTTAAATAATTGGTTCATGTAAATGCAACATTAAGTATAAATAATAGGATTCGTTAACTCAACTCGACCTGACTCAAAATTTTTGACTCGATTCGATCCGATTCAAAAAAAAAATTCAAATTGAATTCGATTGCGAAAATAAGATTCGTCAACTCGACTAACTCAAAATTTTTTGACTCGACTCGATCGAATACTCACCCCTAACTGTCGATGTAATATTCTTTCACCTAAATGTGATTCATTCATTGGGATTTTAGATGATTCAAGTTGCTAGAATGATCATTTGCTTTAGTGAATTTTTGGGTAGCCTTGCTAGTTTCTGTTTTACTTGAGGACAAGTAAAAACTCAAGTTTGGGGGTGTGATAGTACAAGAAAGAACATACATTTTTCCCTACTTATTGGTTAATTTGTCTACATTTAATTATCTTTAGCATATATTTTAGCATTTCAGTTCAGTAATTTACATTTTATAACTCAGTGAATCCTAGCCTATTTTATTCTTAATTTCGCTATCTTAATGCATTAATGTCGCTGCATGAGTTAATCCCAAACTGCGTCCAGAATTATTGCCACAACTGATAGTTGTTTGGATAAGAACCAAAATTGCATGAGTTGTTCAGTTTGGTATACCCAACCTGTACGTACAAGGATAGAATAATTTTGAGGAAAGGGCACCTCTACTGTTAGAACAGGACATAAAAGGGGGACATAAGAAGAAAAAAGGGAGATTTATATATTTTTCTCCTCCATCATCATCTTCATCATCTTACCTTAAAGCTTGCAGCCATGACAGCTTAAGCCTCTCACGGGTCAGCCAACATAAAAACCAGATGCAGACTAGCTCATAATGAGGAGACCTAAGTGTGAGACAAGAGGGAATAGAGAGATTCAGTCGAGTTGTCTAGGGATAGTATTCCCCATTTGATTCTTTCTTACTTCTTTCTAAATGCTGGTGATTAATCTTTGATTTTTGTTTTATGGAGTACACATGAATTCTTGGTTAAATGTTATCTTATTCAAGCTTGCTTTTATTGCTTAATCTTGGGGTTTGAATGTTTTTTTTAACACAGAAGTGTTATTGCAGTCATTGACACTAGAAAGTGCAGTGACAATTTGACCCAACAAGCATTTCAATGGAAGTTGAGTGAGGATTAGAGGAATTTAGTCCACTTGTTCTTAATATTTCCGTATTGCCTTCATCGGAAGGCAAGGTTAATATGCATGTTTAAGTCTCAAATTAAATAGAAAAATGATGTTGGGTAAGATATACATTGAATTTTATTGCATCGACAATCACCTATACTTTTATACCTTGTGAGCATTTAGTATTCTGCTAAAGATTCATGTTGGGGATCCCAGTTTATCATCATCATATTTTAATTTATTATTTTTAAAGTTATTGCATCGACATCTATCCTCACAATTTATCTCGTTTATATCAAGTTATTGCACCGACATTAATAGACAAAAGACTACCATCCCTGTGGATTTGATATCTGAAGGACTCACATCTGTCTACTAAACTTGTATCGACAGTGTACGCTTGCACATTATTGCTGTGAAGTTAAATAGCCAACCAGAGTGTAACTCTTTCACTACTCAACCACCGAAGACCAACCACCGCCGGCCAACAAAAAAACACCGTCGTAGCCACTAACACTATCGTGTCCAGTGATGAAGATGCGATACCCTTATGGCACCTCGAGCCTTGTTCGATTACTGCCAATTTGGTCTGGGTAAGTGACAAACCGACCGATCCGATCTAACCATCGATTGGACTGTCAGCCAAGTTTCACATAGCGAGCCCGGTTCAACCTATTTTTGGGTCTTGGTCTAGGTTTTGAGCTCCCAGGCCCAATTTACTATCTCAGGTCAAATTTTCAAGTTCAATTACCCATTGGGCCAATTTTTTGACTTGAAAATTAATTTTCAAAAATATCATATTAATTTTAATTAATTTGATTAATTTAATTTTACTTAATCAAAATTAATTTTCCTAAAAATCACTTAGATTTTCCAAATTAATTTTTCAAGAAAATTCTTTAATCAAATTCTCTAGTTGAACAATTCTCATGACCACCTAATTCCGCATCGAATAAAAAGACTCAATTAAATTATTTCCAAAGTCATAGAATTTTCTTCTAATTCAAATGTTGCCTGATCGCGCTTTTGTTAAGATAGTGAATGGACCAATTAGACATATACAATTAGCCTCTAGTAATTGCAATTAAGTCTAGAAGCATCGTTTCGATAATTCGCAATTACTTAATCATGGAGTCAGTCCACAATAAGTACCATGATTAAAAACTCCTTATTGTATACTCTTTACAAAAGCAATTCATCAAACTATTTTGTCCAATGACCTCATCATGGGTGTGTTACCCTCATATGCTATCCTTGACTCGTTTGAGTTAAACCCATTCACTCAATATAATCCTATTTTATCTCATTGTCACCATTGTGTCATTTTCAATGATTAATATGACAACTGTCAACAAATGACTGTGACAAATTGTTCGTTCGAGAACAAGTAACCTATGGCCATGTTTCATATTTATCAATCCATACAATTCCAATGAGTGGACATCATTAACTCTTTAATTGAGCTATGAATTCCACTATTGTGAGTAAAGCCATTCCATACACAAGTCATGTACCCAATATACTGACTATGGGCTCGATCATTTTTAGTGCATAAGCCTCCACTTATATCAAAGCACATGAGTTGCATACGCATGATCAGTGGCTAACTCAAGATTTAGGTAAATCACACCATGAAAGTCACAAATGAATTAATTAACAAATGGACTCATAATTAATTCATCTTGGGTCCAATCTAATGTATCATTCTACCAATGAATACATTTATGTCTCTACCCATGGAGTCAAGTGCTCCGATAGCCAAGAGTAGTCATCTCCCCATTTGGAATTGTAGACGACATAATAATCCTTCTTAGTATTTGAATCAAATGCTCACTTTGATTCTTTTATAGGATTACGAACTTATTTAGATTATCTATTGAAGTAAGTTGTCTTTCTTACAATATAAACATTCTTACAGTGCCACTTATCTTCAGTTTGAACTTAGACATTCAATGGGCTAATATTTGCTTGTCACAATTTTGCTATGCATGCAAAATATAAAAGACAAAAATATAAAAGTCATAATAGTGAAATATGAAATTAAATTTATTTATTTATTCATCATTCAAATAAATAGAAAACAGTTACATGTTTACTGTAATATGGGCATATTTCCTAATAATCTCCCACTAGCCCTAGTGAAGTAAATGTGTCATGATTCACATTCTTATATCCTCGATGTGTTTGTTAAAGCTCCTAGTTACAAGAGTCTTAGTAAATGAATCCATAATGCTATCTTCAGAGGATACTTTCATCACATCTACAATTCCTTCGGCTACTGCCTCTTGTATCAAGTGATACTTTCGATCAATGTGTTTCATCTTCTTGTGACTTCTCATTTCCTTGGTATTAGCTATTGTAGCATTGTTATCACAATGTAGTGTTATATTTTTTTCATACCAGGAATAACTTCAAGATCGATTAAGAACTTTTGAAGCCATATTGCTGCTTTCCTTGCCTCAGAAATAGCCACATACTCGGCCTCCATAGAAGAGTTAGTAGTGCAAGTTTGTTTTACACTTTTCCATACTATGGCTCCACAGCCTAGAACGAATACATTTTTTGAAGTTGATTTCCTCAAATATTTACAGGTTTGGAAGTCAGAGTCTATGTATCCAATAGGAGTAAGGTTCTCCCTAGAATACACAACCATATAATCCCTGGTTCTTTTAAGATACCTTAATATATGCTTTACAGCTTGCCAATGCTTGGGACTTGGATTCGTCTGATATTAACTAATCATTCCTACTATGAAACATATATTTGGACATGTGAAAAAACATCGCATACATAAGGCTTCCAACTGCTGAAGCCTATGGAACCTTACTCATATGCTCTTTTTATTCCATTATCTTAGGACAGTATTTAAAAAAAGATGAAAACTTGATGCGGTCAGTTGAACACCAGACTTTGCATTGGTCATTGCAATACGTTCCAGTATCTTATCAATGTATGAAGCTTTAGATAGAGTTATCATTTTATTCTTTCGATCCCTAGGGATTCGAATTCCAAGAATATAACTAGCTTCGCCTAAGTCCTTCATGCTAAATTGTTAAGTTAACCATAGTTTAACTGATGACAATTCTCCTACATCGTTTCCTATAAGTAGAACATCATCGACATACAAAATGAGGAAAACCACCTTTTTCTCCTTTATATGCTTATAAAAATAATGTTCATCGGTGTATCACTCAAATCCAAAAGTCTTGATCACTTTATCAAATCTTTTATTCCATGAGTAGGACACCTACTTAACTCCATAAATTGATATTAGTAGCTTTGCAAACTTTATGCTCCTTTCCTTTAACAACATAGCCAGTGGGTTGAGCCACGTAAATGGTCTCATCAAGATAGCCATTAAAGAATGATGTCTTGACATCCATTTTTGAGATCTCATAATCGAGAGCAGCGGCAATGAATAAGAGTATGCGAATAGACTTTAGCATGGCTACCAGAGAAAAGGTCTCACTGTAATTGATGTATCCTTTCTCTACGTAGCCTTTCCCTACAAGTCTAGCTTTGTGTATTTCCATTTTCCTTCTGTATTTCTCTTATTCTTGTAGATCCACTTACACCCTATGGGTTTAATTCCAATCATTAAGTCTACAAGTTCCCACACCGTATTGGATTCTTGGCATCCATTACCTATTTCCAAAGCTTGGAATAAACGTCCTACATAGCCCTATTGTAAGTGAGTGGATCATTATCCTCATGATTGGCTTCCGTATTATAAATACTACCATTATAGATGAAAAAGTCTGGTTTCTTAGAAACTTTCCCATTATGACGGATTCCCCTATGTTGTTGACTATTTGCAGGTCTTTCTACAACTTTATCAAGAATTAAACTTAGTGATTGTTCTACCACTCCCGAATGTTCCTCAAGTACCACTTTACTTTGAGGCTTAAAGTTATCCATGTAGCTTTCCTCGAGGAAAGTAGCATGAGTAGAAACTTTAATCATATTATCTTTCGAATTGTAGAATAATCCTCCCTTTGTTCCTTTCGGATATCCTACAAATATGCACAATTTTATCCGTGCATCCAACTTCTTTGCATCATTATCCAGAACGTGTGCGAGACAACCCCAGATTCTAAAGTGACTTAGAGCAGGTTTCTTTCCATGCCATAGTTCATAAGGTATCTTACAAATAGACTTGGTTGGCACATCATTTAGAATATAGTAAGCCATTTGTACCGCATGTCCTTAGAAGGAAGTAGGAAGTCATGAATAGCTTAACATTGAACGAACCATGTCAATCAAGGTTATATTCCTTCTCTCAGCTAAGCCATCCTGATATGGAGTTCCTAGCATAGTAAACTGGGATAAAATCCCATTCTCTATGAGCTATCCTAAGAACTCATCAGACAAGTATTCCCTACCTCAGTCAGACAGAAAATTCTTTATGGATAAACCTAATTGTTTTTCCACTTCTGCACGAAACTCTCAAAATTTAACAAAGGTTTTGCTTTTGCGGTGGATTAAATACACATATCCATAGCACGAATAGCTGTCGATAAAATTCACGTAATAATAGTAACTTTCTCATGCACTGATGCTCATAGGACCACATACATCAGTGTGCACAAGTTCTAAAGGTTGGTTGGCCCTTGTACCTTTCGCATTAAAAGACCTCTTAGTCATTTTACCTTCTAAGCAAGATTCACACTATGCAAGACTAACTTTGTAACACCCCTCACCCGTATTCAATGCCTAAATAGGGTTACAGAGTATTACCAGAATTACAACACATTTAAACATACTTTTCTCATACATTTAATCAATACATGCAATCATCATTCAATCTCAATCAATTTGTCCCTAATATGAGCCTACGAGGCCCTAAACATGTATTGGGAGTGATTCGAGACTAAACCGATAACTTAAAGAACTTTCACAAACTTTGAAAATTTTATTCAAAATAGAGGACACACGCTCGTGTAACCAGGCAGTGTGTCTCACACACCACAAGACACGCCCGTGTCACAGGCCGTGTGGACATTCAAAATGGGAGCACATGGCCGTGTCTCCACCCGTGTCCTACCCCGTGTCCAAAAAAGTGAGCTTATTGACTTGGGTCACATAGCCAACCACACGCCTGTGTGTCT
Organism: Gossypium rotundifolium; assembly: GCA_025506655.1. NCBI lineage: Eukaryota > Viridiplantae > Streptophyta > Magnoliopsida > Malvales > Malvaceae > Gossypium > Gossypium rotundifolium. Next base: position 113,946,994 of record CP106729.1, read on the forward strand.
AGCCCGTGTGCCCTTAGAAATGGCCACACACGCCCGTGTGTCAGGCCGTGTGCTAGGCCGTGCCAAACCTATAGAGTATACTGACTTATGCAACACAGACAAGTCACACGCCCATGTGCTAGGCCCTGTGCAAATTAGGGGGTATACTGACTTAAACCACACGGCCGATCACACGCCGAGTGTGAGACCGTCTGGAGCATATTGACTTTATTTCAATTTCAATACTAGGGGGCACACAGCCGTGTAACATGACCATGTGTCACACATGGCTGAGACACACGCCTATGTCTCTGCCCGTGTGGACAAAAATAGGCTATTTACCAAGCCAATTTGCCACCCACACTTATGCTCACCTAAACAACCAAAATGGCACCAACCCATAGTACAAATGAACATCTAATTTAGCCACAATTAAGGCTAATTCATACCATTTCCAATACTAGCAACCAACATGCTTATACCTCAAATTTTACTTAATCAAAACATCCCAAAATACATATACCAATCAACTAGTTAAACCTTTACCTAACATACATCATTTTACACCAATTCACAAACACAATCCAAATCTAGTATCAACCATTTAACATTTACTATGTCAACATCCATATGCCTTATAACATAAGCCATTCACATATCTATCCATGAAATCAAGATATCAACTATATATGTACATATATGCTGATCGTGTCTGTCGAGTCTTAAAAATTTATAAAAGAATGATTGAACCTGGAAACTAACTAAGACAACGATGGAGGCAAGCGCACCTATCGAACAGTAGTATAGCTAGTGACAAAACCTGATTGTCGAACCCAAAGAAACCAAAAATACTAACATTACCTCTCTTTCTATTATTTAGCATATGAATTAAGGGAATTTTTTATCTAATCTAAAATTAAATAATCAACTAAGCTAAAGGTGCTAAGACAAAGAAGAAATCGAGGAAGGACTTGAGGGAAAACTGATTGATTTAGACAATACCTGAGGAAGAATCCACCTAGACTTCACTTGTTATCTAACTCTGAACCAGACGATTTATTCACTTGACTTGATCCATAGGATTTCCTAATTTATATTAATACCTCTCTCAAGGCTACTATCGTCTAACCCTATGTTGATTAATTGAAATTTCTTTCTAATTAAAACCCCTAGAATTGCATTAACTCGATCCATGGACTCCCATATTAGGTTTGACCCTAATCGGTAGATTTTTGTCACCCTATCTCTAAGCGCATGAGCAACTCCGCTTAACTATGCTAGATCTACTCTTATCTGAGGTCTCTTCCTCCTCCGCCTAAGCACATCACACTTGAATCAATATCCCAAAAATACCAAAACAAGAATTAAGAACACATAGTTAAGAACAAATCAAGTATTTATCATACAGCTCAGATAACAATAACAAGATCCATCTTAGGTTTCATCCCCCTCAAGTATTTGAGGGTTTAGTTCATAATTGTAAAAGAATACATCTCAGAAGAAAAGATAAAACAAAACATAAGAAAGCCCTAAAACCCTTGAAGGAATTGAAAGAGAGATCCTTAGTCTTGAGTATGATTCTGGCTTCTTGAGATGAATCAACTAGCTTTCTTCGAGTAAATCCTTGAATTTAACTGCTCTGGCTCCGCTCTTTGTCCCAGTTGAATGCCTCCCTAAAGTTTGGCCTCTAGGGTCTTTATATAGGCTTTTGGAATATGTTTATTTGCCTCAAAGTACCCTAAATCATGGCCAAGCCATGTTCGGGTCTATTGATGAGGCACGATCATGTTTTTTGGGGTCCAGGCCGTGGTCGACTCCTCTTACGGGGCACGACCATGTGGTCTTGGGCCTAGGCAGTGTGGATTTCGTACTTTGGCCCATTTTCTCTGTTTTTAGCCCGTTTCTCATTCTTTTCATCCTCCAGTACTCTACTGAGTATAAATCATGAAAACAAAGGATTAGGAGCACCTATTTCCATAATTAAAGGGATAAATCATCCAAAAACATGCTAAATGTGGGATAAAAGGGTTAGAATCGAGATTGAATTGAAAAATTACCTAACTAACTAATAACCTGAATAATTACATCAATTGAAAACTTGTAATACTAATAATACGAGCTTCTTTTTCAAGATGTTGAAATTAAACGTATAGGCTCGCTTAATCACAAAACTAATTGTAAATATACTTCAATTTTTTTCTTTAAGAACAAATCAATGTAAGATAAAACTTTAAAAATTGAAATAATATAATTAGGCAACTGACCAAAACAAGTCTCGATAGAAGGGTAGTCAGAATGAATGGTGATAACAAATACAAGATGGGTTTCGGGTTAATATTAGTTGGTTGAGTCAATAAAAAGGGTTGTTAGGATCAAAGGGGTTCACTAGGGGTCAATTATGAGGGTAGGCTTTTAGTGGAGTAAGTGGGTTAAACCCTAAGTTCCTTAATCATCTTTGTATATCAAATCAATAGTGTGGTCTCGACATGTGTAATCGAAGCAAGTTCTAGAATAACAAATCAATGTTGACACACTCATAATCAATAAAGTGAGCACAGAAATAATGTATGCTCTAAAAGGCTCAAAATCTCACAAAAATTATGGGTATTTTGATGTCAATCTCATAAATTTCAAACTTCAAGGCAACATTTTAGATTCAGGTAGACAACCTAACAGAATTTTAATTTTTTGAAATTAGACTCATCATGCTTGATTCTCTAGTGTCTTAAAGTTTAAATCATCATTGCACAATTATTAATGACTTAATCTAAAACATATTAATAAAAATCATAAATCAACAAAAATTTCATTCTAATTAGTGATATGAGAAAATTACTTTAAGACAGAATATCATTCAGGGATTTGAGAATAATGCAAAAGTTAGGCACTTTTTCTATTAAACTTTCACCCCTCCCTCCCCCCCCCCCACATTTAAGATGTACATTGCCCTCAATGTACAAAGATAGATAACAATCATATAACAAGAAAATCAAAAAGTGAGGGAGAAAGGTGAAACTTCCTGAATTTTTGGATGGATTCCTTGAGTTTGGAAGTGTGGAAACTTGATTCGGAGGTGAAAGATAAGTTGGAGGGAGCGCCTCTAATTCCTATGCTAGATGAAGAAATTGGGAACCTCGTGAAGAGTTAGCCAAGAAATAATAATAATAATTTAAATTTACTTATTATATAATTAAAGTAAATAAAGATAACAAGAAAGAAAATATGAATTAAAATAAGACTAAAAGAGAAGATGAATGGACTAGAAAGTCCTTATTGGTAGATGGTTCACGAGGTGGGTGTGGTTTCTAAGGTCGTGGTGTTGTGATTCCCTAGTAGCCTTTAAAACCTAAAACCAAGAAACTAAAAAAATAAACTAAATTTAATATATGAAAAATAAAGAAAAGGAAAATAAAGGAGAAGAGAAAGGTAAAAATAAAGTTAAATGGTCTCAAAGACCCTTGGCTTGTCGAGTTAATGAAGAGGCTGGCATGAACTTATGTTGATTGGTCTCGCACAGCGAGACAGGACTCGGGATCTTTCCATTTCTTCGACATTGTTAGAGTGTAGATTTAGACTTACATCCCCATGCCTGTGTATCATGGGCATGTTGTGTCACACGGCCATATCGCAAGGCCATGTGGTGGTTCAATTACTTCTCCCAGGCCTGGTATTTAAGTTGCCACACCCGTGTTGGTTCAACAGTGTCGACCACGGCCATGTCGCACTGCCGTGGTGTTAGGTGAGTCCGTAATTCAAAGATATTTTTCTCGTCCTATCTCGTACTATCTCTGCCATGTTAATACGAAAATTCGTAGCATCCACACGGCCACGGCCACAACCGTGTGTAAGGTCGTATGATGTGAAAATCTGCGCTTCATTAACTTGGTTAGTCTGTAGTTAGGTGCTAAAAGAAAAAGAAATGAAAATAAATAGGGTTAATGCTCGGGTTGCCTCCCGAGAAGCGCTCGTTTAAAGTCTTAAGCTAGACTTACATCTCATCCGTACCTTCAAGGTGGTTTAAGGAGTGAAAATCATTTTTCATGCTATGTAACATCCCGAATTTAGGCTAGTAGATTTGGGCATATTGGGTTGTAACGCCCTAAAAATCCCGAAACTTTTAATTTCTGTGCATGGGAGTTAATATGTATGTGTAGCACTTAGAATAATAATATTAAGGTATTATCGGGATCATTTGAAGCCTTAGAGATAGGGGAGACCATAGGAAAAATTTATGTTCTTACTTGGTGGACCCTAGTCTCAGGCATGAGGCCTCATAAGCAGATTAAGAAAAGAGACGACACAAAAATAGACTCTTAGGTTTGGGTTAAGGCCCTAATTAAGTTTTCTGTTTGGGCATTATAGGACTTAAAAGGTAGTACTTGTGTTTAAAATATCAAAATGGGCTTGTGGCCCAGTGGTCAATAGCGCCACTTAGGGAACAAGGAGGTGACGCCACACCAGGGAGTTAGGGGCCCAAATTTAAGTTTCAAGGAGCCCAACCTTGGATTCAAGTTAGCTAATTTTTGGCTTTAGGGTTAGGTGGAGTGGACGGCTACAAGGCTCAAAAATAAGAGGATTTATGTGAATGGGATAATGTAGATAATATAGTTGATAATATGGAAGATAAAAGGAGAAAAATTAGGAGCTATCTGCTGAGAGCAGAGTTGGCTGAAATTTTATCACCTAGAGGAGTAAAGAAATTGGTTTCTAATAGCCATAGGGGGTGCCAAATTTTCTATAAATAGGGGGAATAGCTCATCAATTTCGGTATTTGAACCCTACTTTTTCTTCATTCTTTGTGCCGAAATTCTCAGTCTCTCCCTCCACAATTTCTGCCAACTTTCTTTCAAAAAGCCAAAAATCACCACCTCCTTCACCCTTTCTTCTTTCTTTGAAATTTCCTGTCAGTCGAATCTTTTGATCTCCATTGTTATTCTTCTCCCATTCACTCAAAGCCAAAACTACACCCTTGTTTGTTCTTGTAGCCAAAATCTTCCTCTTATTCATCTTTTTCGGGATTTTCTTAAAAGCTGAAATTCTTAGATCTCTAATCTTCTACGCTTTGATCTTCTACTGTGATTGCCGAATCTTCCTGCAAGGAGTAGCCGAAACCATTTGTATAGGTAAGTGTCGATTCGTGAGATTTCAATCTTTTTTCGGCTTTTAGAGATCTTAGCCAAATGGCTATATGGTTAACTAATCAGGTGTTTTCTCTCATTTGCGGCATTCTCGGATTTGAAGGGGGTCTAATTGCTTAGATTTCTAAGCCAAAGTTCAGCAGCACTCGGATCAAATTACTTTCGGGATTTTAAGGTAAGGAGATCTATTAATTTAAATGTATGAATCGGGTAAAGCACTAACCTTGGCCGAATATAGGAGAGGCCTTATCCTTGCGTTCTTTTGGCTTTTGAGCAAGGTTGTAGACAAAGGGCAGTAGATCAGATTAGCGAGGGTATCGACATAGAGAGTAGTACTACGCGTTATCAAGTGTGTAACTTTTCACACCATTAGATTGTCTGTTAATATGTGTTAATAAATCTGCTTATATTCTATTAAATGCCGAAATCCCGGCATAACGTTCGAAACCCGAGGAGGGTAAAAGCGAATCACCAGGTTAGTGATCTCTGTCATTCTTCAGTGAATGTTCCTGTTAAGATGATATGTTTTATAAGTATGCTGATTTCTGTGATTGCACGGGGTTGGGTTTGATGAAAGGGGAAGTATTCTGTGTAGTGGCTTTTGCCATAATCTATTGTAGTGGCTTTTGCCATGATCTATTGTAGTGGCTTTTGCCATGATCTATTGTAGTGGCTTTTGCCATGATCTGTTGTAGTGGCTATTGCCATGATCTGACGATGAGCAGCATGTCTGCCATCAATGGCGTGCAGCGGTGTGGGTTGATTGTAGAAATCCCCAATGGTGTGACTGGCAGTTAAGGGTGGCGTGTAGCTAATGAAAACCTAGGATTTGGGTTGGGCTTTGCATATTTTCATATATAATATGTTCTGTTATTCTGTTCTGTGGGGCTAAGGCCCAAATCTAAAGGTGCATGAGGGTTGCACACTGAGTCTTACGACTCAACCTATGATTTAATATTTTCAGGTAACACCTAGTGCATCGGACCGGGCTGGAGAGGAGCGCAAGGTGGCCATGCAAAAGAACATTTGGATTCAGCAAAAGAATTTAGTTTATTATTTTATATCTTTATTTAATGGGTTTTAAATTTCAATGTAATAAGGCCACGAGCTGTTAGCTTTATATTTCGGTTCCGTTTTAATTTTGGACTTTTATTATTATTATCAGACATTTTAAGTTTACACTTTTTTTTTCTAAGGCATGTATTTAAGTTTCAGTTTTTAATTCATAAAAACAACTCATAGAATTTATAGCTTATCTAAATTAACAACCTATTAATTTTCCCGAATAAAAGGTTAAACTCAAGGAAAATATTTTCCAAAAATGCGACATGTTTTATTAAATTTTCTTAGCAACATACCAGATTCGGTCGTGATGTTTGGGCCGGGTTTGGGGTGTTACATGCTATCATCATATAATATGAGTCGAGTGGAGTTTACTTTAAAAGTACTGAAAGTAGAATTACTTACCTCAACTGTTCCGTAAGGGAAAACATTAAGTACCGTAAAGGGGATCTCTTCATTTATTTTCAGGTTTGATATGGTGATTCGCGGGTCTATTCTATCTAATAGTACCTAATCTCCTATTTTGAAGTGATCTAATGTTCCTTTAAGTTCTTCTGGGGGTTCATTCGGTTTCACTTCGTGTGGGTCTGACTGCTCCTTGAAATGTATCTCCCACTCATCTAGCTCATCGGTATGAAGCCGCCGTTCCTCATGAGATATTTCCTTATTGGTACGAGCTATGGGATCTAGCTCTGTAGTGTAATTTCATGGTGCTTCCTGAAAAGGAAGTTTAACTGAATGCTTATCAAGGTAATTTACATCCTCACCTTTCTCACTCGATGTCCTAGCTGAGTCGAGAGCTTGAAGACTGATTGATTCGTCACCTACACAAAGTATGAGTTCATTTGTGCTAACATCAATTTTAGATCTGGCAGTTGCTAGAAAAGGTCTTCCTAAAATTAAAGGGATACTATTGTCTTCATCCATATCTAAAACAACAAAGTCTACAGGGAATATGAATTTGTCAACTTTAACTAGTACATCTTCAATTATACCCTTAGGGATGCGAATAGTATTTTCAGCTAGTTGAATACTCATCCTAGTTTGCTTGGGTTTCCCTAGACCTAGTTGTTTAAACATTTTAGATGGCATAACATTGATGCTAGCTCCTAAATCAGCTAAAACATTCTCAATAGATAAACTACCAATTAAACATGGAATTGTAAAACTCCCTTGATCTTTTAATTTTTGTAACATCCTGAAAATGGGCCTATGCATTTTTGATTTAATTGTACGAAATGCCATGTCTTATGTATTATAAATGTATGGTGAACATTTTTGGAAACTTGGAAATGTTAAGTTTAAAAGAGGAAAGTGAACATTTTTGGAAACTTGGAAATGTTAAGTTTAAAAAAGGAAAGTGAACATTTTTGGAAACTTGGAAATGTAAGGAAATGTTTAGAAATGTTAAGTTTAAAGAGGAAACTAAAACAAGGTGGCCTTAAGAAAATTAGTAGAGGAATTTGACACACAATTGGGCTTGGAAAAGTGGCTTGGAGATGCCACTTAAGGCTCTGGGAATGACGCCATACACAGTGCAAGGAAGGCTTGTGTTCGAGTCGCGAGGAGAGCGAATGAAAGTTTTATTTTGCACCATGGAGAAGAGGTAATGGACGGCATTAAGGCACTAAGGGAGGAGTTTTAATTCTTTTAAAATTTCGACTAAGGGGTAGATAAATGATGATTTATTTTAGATTATTTTCAAAGAGATAATTGATGGATTATTCTTTAATTTTTAAATAAAATGATAAAGATAAGAGAAGTGATGGCCAAGTAAGGGACACCAGGCCTAGTAATTTCGACAATAGGAGGAAAAGAGAGGCCATTCATCATTCTTTCTTTCTCCTTTTTTCTCTGCCGAATTTTCCTAGCAAAATCCTCTCTTCTCTGCTATTTTGCCAAAACCGAAAACTCTAGCAAAGCAAGTCGATTTCTTCACCTTTCTTCTCTTCCTTTTCTTTTCTCTCAACCTTCCAAAAGCCGAAAGGTGTTCTCTTAGGCCTAGACGATTGTCCATTAACACCAAAAGCCAAAACCTTTTGATCACTATCTAGTCTCCATAGCCGAATATTTGTGGGACTTCAAGCAAGGGTGTGTCGAACTCTATAGTAAGAGTAAGGATCTATTATTATCATTATGTTTCTTTTCTTCAAGACCAAGATTAAGATTCTAATGCTATTTGTATCTCTTGGCCAAAAATACAAAGGATCTTTTGGGATTTTGTCTATTGTCGACTACCAGGGAGAAGAGACTACTTTTCTGGATTTAAAGATTCAAGGTAAGACGTGTGAATATTTGGCCAAGGCCTATTTTTGGTGTTTTAGATCTAGTTCATATTTATTCAAAAGCTGAAACTAACCAAGTTAATTGATTCAATGTTGGACGATTGAAGGAAGGTATAGCACAAAGTTTTCAGGATTTGATTTATAGTGAAATCGGCACCAAGGTAAGTTTTAGTGTACTAACCCTACTAGGATTTGGATTTATGGCCGAATGGCTCTTTACTAAGTATTAAATGATTGATTAAATGTAGAGATTTAAGATCTAAGGCATTAGATCAAGCTTTTCGGGATTTGGATTGGAAACCTTAAGCGAATCAGGTGTGTACCCCACACTATCTTTTAATAAGAATTATGGCTAAAATTTAATATGAGCATGTTTATAAGAATGTGAATATGGCTAAAGTACCATGCTATGGTACAAAGTACTCAGGTACGTTTCCTACTCCAACTAGGACTATGATTGTGGAAAGAAAAAAAAATTTACAAAATTACCCCTAAGCTGCAAATTACTGAAATACCCCCGAGTTACAAAATTACCAGAACGACCCCCGATCTTCAAATTTTTTTTGCAACAACACTAATTTGGAAAATAAATTCTCAAAAACAACCCTCAAGTTTTGTAAATTCCAAAGTACCCTTGATTTATCAAGATTTACAAATTTACGGGTTAATTACCAAAATACCCTCAGATTTTAAAATTTCCACAATACCCCTGGGAATGCAAAATTTCTAGAATACCCTTATTGACAAAAACACCAAGGAACCTTATTTTGACAAATTACAAAAATTGCCCCTGTAGGACAAATTACGAGAATACCCCTGGGATAGGAACGGACAGAATGTCCGAAGAGTGAATGTTTATGTGAGATACTATGGAATGGATGTGTTTTTCTGTGAATTAGGATAAAAGACTTGAAACTTTGAATGATCGAAAGAACCCCTATTAAACTTCCTGCCATAAAACTTCTTATGGATAATAAGTGGAATAAGGGCTAATTCATAAAATTTCTTAAACCAGACTAAAGCGCGATCGTAGAAATAAGCTCTAGGGGACGTGGTCGCAATGTACGAGGACGCAGTCGAGATAGAATGACCGTGTCAGAACCCGTTAGATCGGGACAAAGATCTGAGAATGAGGTACCACCGCCATCACCACCAGCAGCTGTTGGTGTTGAGCAGCAAGATTAGACGGAGAAGATCTTTGTATCGCAGCGGTCTTGCGAGTTCTTGAAATGGTGGCTGGTGCTGGAGGGAATATTGGAGCTCAAAAATTTGTACCCGAATGACTCCGAGCCACCGGAGCTGAGGTGTTTCGTGGAGTATCTGGTGTGGCACCCAGTACAGCTGAATACTGTTGGAGGCGATCGAGCGCATTATGGATGAGCTCGATCTGATTCTTAAAGAGAAGTTGAAAGGAATGGTGGCACTGCTACGCGATGAAGTGTATCAATGGTGGTTAACAGTTCGGGATGGTGCCACAGCTGAGGATCTGACCTGGGAATATGTTAAGGCGGCATATCAGAAAAAATATGTCAAGACACGTTATATTGATAAGCGTGGAAGGCATTTTGGGGGTGGTTCAAGGAACAAGTCGAGAGCAGATCTGGTGAATTTCTAAGGTTAAGCCAATATGCTCGAGGAGTGGTGTCAACAGAGCATGAGCGGTGTGTCCTGTTTGAGGACGGACTAAGGGATGACCTGAGGTTGTTAGTCGCTCCACATCAAGAGCGAGAGTTTTTTGCTTTAGTAGAGAAAGCTAAGATAGCGGAAGGAATTATGGACTCTGTGAGGCAGAACACGGACCGAGATAAGCAAAAGAGAGGATTTGGGTCATCTGGATCTTCTGGGAATGCTCAGAAAAGGCCTAGAGCTGATGGGCCGCGAGGTCAGCAAACTGGTACTAGAGGGCAATACCGTACTTGTGAGCAGTGTGGGAGAAAACACTTAGGCGAATGCTAGAAGAAGACAGGTGGGTGTTTCATATATGGGTCAAAGGACCATATGATCAAGGACTGTCCGATGAGACCAGATGGGAATCATCCAATAGCTCAGAATGTTAATCATCTGGTAGAGATGGACAGCAGCCTCAGCGAGGTCGTGGTCCAAATAATCGAGGAAATGGTGCTGGTAGAGGACGTGGAACACCGGGCAGAGGTGTTGCTGAAGCTAGACAGCCGGGTTTGGTTTACACAGTACACCGGAGGGAGGATGGAGACGCACCGGACGTCATAACCGGTACGTTCCTCATTCATGGCAAGCCCTATTTTGCTCTTATTGATGTGGGCTCGACCCATTCTTATCTTGCATGTAGTGTAGTGGAAACACTAGGCCTAGACTCTGAACTTTCTAATAGGGAGATGACTGTAGTAAGCCCATTAGGCCAAACTGTAGTGGTGGATAAGATCTTTTGGAGTGTATCCCTAGAAATTCAGGGAGTGAGCTTTCGGGCTGACTTAATGGAGTTACCCTTCGGAGAATTTAACCTCATACTTGGTATGGATTGGTTAGTAGAGCATCGGGTCGTGTTGGATTGTGCGACTAAACGAATGGAACTAAGAACCCCGAAAGATGAAGTGGTAGTAATGATAGGAGAAAGAAGAAACTACTTGTCTAACGTAGTTTCGGCATTGAAGGCGAAAAAATGGTTCGAAAAGGATGCAAGGCATTTTTTACCTTTGTTAGTGCTGTGGATGCGAAGGAAGGGGGAATTCGTGGAGTTAAAATGGTAAGGGACTTCATGGATGTTTTTCCGAAGGACTTACCCGGAATACCCCCAGATAGGGAGGTGGAATTTGGAATAGACTTGCTACCGGGAACAGCTCCTGTGTCAATCTCTCCATACCGAATGGCGCCAAAAGAGTTAGTTGAGCTCAAGACTCAAATTCAGGAATTACTTGATCGTGGGTTTATCTGGCCCAGTGTGTCTCCGTGGGGAGCATCGATCTTGTTTGTGAAGAAGAAGGATAGAACTATGCAAATGTGCATAGATTATCGTCAGTTGAATAAGCTGACCATTAAGAACAAGTATCCTTTGCCAAGGATTGATGACTTGTTTGATCAGCTTAAGGGGGCGGCAGTGTTCTCAAAGATTGACTTAAAGTCAGGATATCATCAGTTGAAGGTAAAGGAGGCGGATATCCATAAGACAGCCTTTAGGACAAGATACGGCCATTTTGAGTTTGTAGTAATGCCGCGTTCATGGATATGATGAACTAGGTTTTTCAACCCTATTTGGATCGGTTCGTCGTTGTGTTCATCGACGACATCCTAGTAAGTCGGAAGAGGAGTATGATGAGCATCTCCGGATTATGTTGTAAGTGTTAAGGGAGAAAAAACTCTATGCCAAATTCAGCAAGTGTGAATTTTGGCTTAAAGAGGTGGCATTCTTAGGACACGTGGCATCTGCTAAAGGAATAAGGGTGGATCTTAGAAAGATTGAAGCGGTGTTGGATTGGAAACCACCTAGGTCAGTGGCTGAGATTCGCAGTTTCTTGGGATTGGCAGGCTACTGCAGAAGGTTTGTAGAAGGATTCTCGTCGATAGACGCGCCTTTAACAAAGTTGTTAAGGAAGGAAGTACCCTTTGTATGGATGGATAAGCAGCAGGAGAGCTTTGAAAAGCTCAAGAGGGTTTTGACTGAAGCTTCAGTGTTGATTCAGTCGGAGGCAGGAAAGGATTTTGTGGTGTATTGTGACGCTTCGCATACGGGATTAGGATGTGTTCTGATGCAGGATGGTAAAGTAGTCTCTTATGCGTCTCGACAGTTAAGGCCGCATGAGGTTAACTACCCAACCCACGACTTGGAGTTGGCGGCAGTGGTCTTTGCTTTAAAGGTGTGGAGGCACTATCTTTATGGAGAAAAGTCGATAATCTACACTGACCACAAGAGCCTTAAGTATCTATTGACTCAGAAGGAGTTAAACTTAAGACAGCGAAGGTGGGTGGAATTATTGAAGGATTATGACTGTGCGATAGAGTATCTCCCGGACAAGGCGAATGTGGTAGCAGATGCGCTAAGTCGGAAGGTGGTGTCGGATTTGAGGGCGTTATTCGCACACTTGAGTTTGTATGATGATGGAAGTCTCTGGTAATTGCAAGTCAAACCAACATGGTTGAATGAGGTAAAGGAAAGTCGGTTGGTGGATGAGGACCTAAGTGTTAAGTTACAACAAGTACGTAAGCGGAGAGTTAGAGGACTATGGTGTTAGTGATGAGGGAGTATTGTGCTTAAAAGGAAAGGTCTGTATGCCGAGGGACGAGGAGTTAAGACAGAGGATTCTTCGAGAAGCGCATGGTAGCCCTTATGCTATGCATCCCGGAGGCACCAAGCTGTACAGGGATCTAAGGGAACAGTTTTGGTGGCCTGATCTTAAGCGGGAAGTTACTGAATTCATGGGGAAATGTCTGACTTGTCAGCAAGTTAAGGCTGAACACCAAGTTCCATCGGATTGCTTCAGCCAATCGAGATTCCGCAGTGGAAGTGGGAAAGAATTACCATGGACTTCGTTAGTGGGCTTCCCCTTACACCTACTAAGAAGGACTCGGTATGGGTAATAGTGGACCGTCTGACCAAGTCCGCGCACTTTTTCCTAGTAAGAGTTGATTATACTCTTCAGAAATTGGCTAAATTATATGTGGAAGAAATTGTGAGGCTACATGGAGTACCGATGTCTATCATTTCAGATAGAGACCCAAGATTTACGTCTCAGTTTTGGAGGGCACTTCATCAAGCTTTAGGCACTAAGTTGGATTTCACTACGACTTTTATCCACAATCGACAGGCGATCGGCGGGTAATCCAGTGTTAAAAGATATCTTTGAGGGTTGTGTGATGGATTTCAGAGGAAGTTGGGAAGAATATTTGCCTCTAGCGAAATTTGCGTACAACAACAGCTATCAAGCTAGCATTCGGATGGCACCGTATGAAGCGTTGTATGGTCGGAGGTGTCGAACTCCTACGTGTTGGACTGAATTAGGGTAACGTCGAGTTTTGGGACTAGAATTAGTAGCAGAGTCTGAAGAGAAGGTTGAGATAATTCGTGCATGGTTGAAGGAAGCATCTGATAGGCAGAAGTCGTACGCAGATCTTAAACGGAAGGAAATCTAATTTGATGTAGGAGACCATGTATTCCTTAAGGTTTCACCTTGGAAGAAGGTGATGAGATTCGGTCGCAAAGGGAAGTTAAGTCCAAGGTTTATAGGACCCTATCAAGTGTTTAAGTGAGTTGGACTAGTGGCATACCAGCTAGATTTGCCACCAGAGTTGCAGCAGATGCACAACGTATTCCATGTATCCATGCTACGTCGCTACCGATCGGATCCATCTCATGTGGTACCAGTTGAAGAAGTGGAGCTAAGGCCAGACTTATCCTACGAGGAAGAGCCGATTCAGATCTTGGAACGAGACGTGAAAATATTATGACGAAAGTTAGTTCCCCTAGTCAAAGTGTTGTGGCGCAATCATGGATCAGAGGAAGCTTCGTGGGAGCCAGAAGAGGCAATGCGACAGCAATACCCTTATTTATTTTAGCTAGGCAATTTTGAGGACGAAATTATTTTAAGAGAGGTAGAACTGTAACATCCTGAAAATGGGCCTATGCATTTTTTATTTAATTATACGAAATGGCATGTCATATGTGTTATGAATGTATGGTGAACATTTTTGGAAACTTAGAAATGTTAAGTTTAAAAGAGGAAAGTGAACATTTTTGGAAACCTGGAAATGTTAAGTTTAAAAGAGGAAAGTGAACATTTTTGGAAACTTGGAAATGTAAGGAAATGTTTTAGAAATGTAAGGAAATGTTTTAGAAATGTTAAGTTTAAAAGAGGAAACTAAAACAAGATGGCCTTAAGAAAATTAGTAGAGGGAATTTGACACACAATTGGGCTTGGAAAAGTGGCTTGGAGATGCCACTTAAGGCTCTGGGAATGACGCCATACACAGTGCAAGGAGGGTTTGTGTTCGAGTCGCGAGGGGAGCGAATGAAAGTTTTATTTTGCGCCATGGAGAAGAGGTAATGGACGGCATTAAGGCACTAAGGGAGGAGTTTTAATTCTTTTAAAATTTCAGCTAAAGTGTAGATAAATGATGATTTATTTTAGATTATTTTCAAAGAGATTATTGAGGGATTATTCTTTAATTTTTAAATAAAGTGATAAAGATAAGAGAAGTGATGGCCAAGTAAGGGACACCAGGCCTAGTAATTTCAGCAATAGGAGGAAAAGAGAGGCCATTCATCATTCTTTCTTTCTCCTTTTCTCTCTGCCGAATTTTCCTAGCAAAATCCTCTCTTCTCTGCTATTTTGCCAAAATCGAAAACTCTAGCAAAGCAAGCCGATTTCTTCACCTTTCTTCTCTTCCTTTTTCTTTTCTCTCAACCTTCCAAAAGTCGAAAGCAGGTTCTCTTAGGCCTAGCCGATTGTCCATTAACACCAAAAGCCGAAACCTTTTTGATCACTATATAGTCTCCATAGCCAAATATTTGTGGAACTTCAAGCAAGGGTGTGTCGACTCCTATAGTAAGGGTAAGGATCTATTATTATCATTATGTTTCTTTTCTTCAAGACCAATATTAAGATTCTAATACTATTTGTATCTCTTGGCCAAAACTACAAAGGATCTTTCGGGATTTTGTCTATTGTCGACTACCAGGGAGAAGAGACTACTTTTTGGGATTTAAAAATTCAAGGTAAGACATGTAAATATTCGGCCAAGGCCTATTTTTGGTGTTTTAGATCTAGTTCATATTTTTTCAAAAGCCGAAACTAATCAAGTTAATTGATTCAATGTTGGACGATTGAAGGAAGGTATAGCACAAAGTTTTCAGGATTTGATTTATAGTGAAATCGACACCAAGGTAAGTTTTAGTGTACTAATCCTACTAGGATTTGGATTTATGGCCGAATGGCTCTTTACTAAGTATTAAATGATTGATTAAATGTAGAGATTTAAGATCTAAGGCATTAGATCAAGCTTTTCGGATTTGGATTGGAAACCTTAGCGAATCGGTGTGTACCCTACACTATCTTTTAACAAGAATTATGGCTAAAATTTAATATGAGCATGTTTATGAGAATGTGAATATGGCTAAAGTACCATGCTATGGTACAAAGTACTGTGCACGTTTCCTACTCCTACTAGGACTATGAAAAATATCATTAAGGCACACATATGAAACTATAAGTATGTGATTTAAGAATTTGGCATGTTTTGTATGACATGGGCATATGGGATATTATGAAAAGGGAAGTGAATGTGGTGACCTAAGACCACAATATCCGAATGTGGTGACCTAAGACCACGATATCTGAATATGGTGTCTCATGACACAAAGTATGTATCCTGGTGGCTATGCCACGAACTTTATAAGAGGCGATGTGCACGCCGTCGCAATGACCGCCTTCGATGGTGTGTAGCGAATGGAGGGTTGACTTAGTAGTCCCACGGTGTGATGGTTGGTACGGGTGATGTGTAGTGGATGGCATATAGGTTTGGGTTCGGGTTGCATCATTATTTCCTATTTGTTATATGAATATGCATGTAGTATGTGAACATATGCCTAAATTGTTAAATTTTAGTGTTGGTTACACATTGAGTCTGCTTGACTCACCCCTTGTGGGATTACTTTTCGGTGACAATCGGTGATGGGCGGTCGGCGGGGAGCTTAGTGGAGGCCATGTGAAATTCAGATTTTTCTTTGTTTTGGACTCTTTTTATTTTGAGTACTTTGAATTTATTTTTGGGAATTATTTGATGTAATAAGGCCATAGTTGAATTATTTTATTTTACTTCTACTTATCCTGCTACAAAATAATCTTTTTAAAAAAAAAAGACTAAGTGAATTTATCATGAACTAAACCCTAAATATTTTGTCACCTAAAGTAAAGGATTTTAATAATGAAATAAACTTGTTTTCAACTCAAGCCCAACCCAAAACAATCTTTCTTTCAAAACACACAAGTTTTTCCTAAGTAACAAAAGAATTTGAAACGGTTTGCACCGGGGAACATGCCAGATCCGGTCAAGGCTCGTGGGCCGAGTTTGGGGTGTTTCAATTTTCGTGGTAATCTATTCTGTAACATTACTGAGCACACTATGTTTAGTCCCACACGTGACTCCTCGTCTAACTTTCGCTTGTTCGTTAAGAGCTCTTTTAAAAACTTCCTTGAATCTGGCATCTGCGAAAGAGCTTCAAGAAATGGTAATTTAATATGTAGTTTCTTTAAGAGTTTAAGGAACTTACCGAACTATTCTTCTGTGTCATCTTCCTTCATTGTAGTGGGGTAAGGTATAAAAGGTTTGTATTCTTTAATTATTGGTTTTGGACTTTCTTGGCTTACCTCAATCTTACCTACACTTACCATAGGATCTCGCCTTGGCTCAGGCTCAGATTCAACTATCACTTCACTATCATGAGTTGCTATGGCTTGAATTTGCTCTTTTGGATTAGTCTCAGTGTTACCTGGCAAGCTACCTAATGGTCGTTTGGAGATCAACTTTGCGAGTTGCCCTAAGCTGGTTTTTGATTCCTTTAATCGATGCTTGTTGATTTTTAAGTGTTATCTGCGTGTTTTTAAAATGAGTTTCAGACACCGTTATGAATTTTTTCAGCATTTTTTTCAAGGTTTAGCTTCTTTTCTTGTGGGTAGGGCTGTTGTTGGAAGTTTGGAGGGAGTGGATGTTGTCTCTGATTACTTTGACCACCCCACAAGAAATTGGGGTGGTTCCTCTAACCTGGATTAAAAGTATTACTATAAAGGTTATTTTGGGATCTGAAATTGATACCCGTATAGTTTATCTGTTCACTTTCCATACCATGATTGTAGGTTGGGTACTCAGGATTAGCCACACCTCCTAGATTTGAGTCACATTGCATAATTGGATGTACCTGCAAAGAACCACAGAAACCATCAATCTTTTTATTCATCATCTCTGCCTGGTTTGATAGCATGGTGACTGTGTCGAGGTTGAAAACTCTGGCTGTTTTGGTTGGCTTTGTCATTGTAACTTGCCACTAATAGTTGTTCAGTGACATCTAATCTATGAATTCATAAGCTGCTTCAGGATTTCTATTATTCAGGGTTCCGCCAGCTATTGAGTCAATTAACTGTCGGGTTGAGGGGTTCACAGTGTTGTAAAAAGTTTGGACCTGTAACCACAAGGGTAAACCATGGTGTGGGCACCTTCTCAATAAGTATTTGTATCTCTCCTATGCGTCGTATAATGTTTCTAAATCCATCTACACAAAAGAAGAGATATCATTCCTTAATTTGGCCGTTTTGGTCGATGGAAAATATTTTAGTAAAAATTTTTCGGTCATTTGGTCCCATGTAGTGATTGATCCTCGTGGAAGAGAATATAACCACTGTTTGGCTTTATTTTTCAAAGAAAAGGGAAATAACCGAAGAAGAATGGCATCATCAGAAATGCCATTTATTTTGAAGGTATCACAAAATTCTAGAAAATTAGCTAAATGAGTATTTGGGTCTTCGTCCTGCAAACCATCAAATTGAACAAACTATTGAATCATTTGTATAGTGTTAGGTTTTAATTCAAAATTATCAGCGGCTATAGTAGGCCTAACAATACTCAATTCAGCTCATGTTAAATTAGGTTTAGCATAATCATACATAGTTCGAAGAGCATGATGATCGGCCATATCTTAATGTGGCAGATTATTCTCAGCCATTACTTCGGTATTATCAGTTTCTTCCTCTTACTCTTCTTGTATGTAATTTAAGCCTCACCTTACTTCTCTACGATTTTTGCGTACAGTTCCTTCAATATCACTGTCGTAAAGTAGTGGTCCTGTCGGGTTCCTTCTAGTCATAAACTAGAGGTACCTGCTAGGAAAAGAGAAAAAGAAAAAGAAAATTTAGAAAAGTAAAAATAAAGTTTAATTACAAAAATAAAAAAAAAGAATATGGCTAAAGTAATAAAAATTGACCGTTCTTAATATTTTAGTTACCCGAAAATGATGCCAAAACTTGATCGTGTCTTTCGAGTCTTAAAAATTTATAAAAAGAATGATCGAACCTAGAAACTAACTAAGACAATGATGGAGGCAAGCGCACCTATCGTACAGTAGTATAGGTAGTGAAAAAACCTGATTGTCGAATCCAAAGGAACCAAAAGTACTAATATTAACTCTCTTTCTATTATTTAGCCTACAAATTAAGGGAATTTTTTATCTAATCTAAAATTAACTAATCAACTAAGCTAAAGGTGCTAAGACAAAGAAGAAATTGGGGAAGGACTTGAGGGAAAACCGATTGATTTAGACAATACCTGAGGAAGAATCCACCTAGACTTAACTTGTTATCTAACTCTAAACCAGACGATTTATTCACTTGACTTGATCCGTAGGATTCCCTAATTTATATTAATACCTCTCTCGAGGCTACTAACGTCTAACCCTAGGTTGATTTATTGAAATCCCTTTCTAATTAAAACCCCTAGAATTGCATTAACTCGATTTATGAACTCACATATTAGGTTTGACCCTAATCCGGTAGATTTTCGTCACCCTATCTCTAGGCGTGTGAGCAACTCTGCTTAACTATCCTAGATCTACTTTTAGACAGGTTCTCTTCCTCCTCTGCCTAAGCACATCACACTTGAATCAATATCTCGGAAATACCAAAACAAGAATTAAGAACACATAATTAAGAACAAATCAAGTATTTATCATACAGCTCAGATAACAATAACAAGATCCGTCTTAGGTTTCATCCCCCTCAAGTATCTGAGTGTTTAGTTCATAATTGTAAAAGAAAATATCTCAAAAGAAAAGATAAAGCAAACATAAGAAAACCCTAAAACCCCCTAAAGGAATTGAAGGAGAGATCCCCAGTCTTGAGTATGATTTTGGCTTCTTGAGATGAATCAACTGGCTTTCTTCGTGTAAATCCCTGAATTTAACTGCTCTGGCTTAGCTCTTTGGCCTAGCTGAATGCCACCCTAAATGTTGGACTCTAGGGTCTTTATATAGGCTTTTAGAATATGTTTCTTTGCCTCTAAGTACCTTAATCCAAATAGAATTCTTCTTATCTACGACAGAGACACGCCCATGGCCAGGTCGTGTTTGGGTCTATTGATGAGGCACGATCATGTTCTTCGGGGTCCAGGCCGTGGTCGACTCTTTCTTACGGGGCATGGCCGTGTGGTCTTGGGCCCAGGCCGTGTGGATTTCGTACTTTGGCCCATTTTCTTCATTTTTGACCTGTTTCTTGTTATTTTCATCCTCCGGTACTCTACTGAGTATAAAACATGAAAACAAAGGATTAGGAGCAGTTATTTCCATAATTAAAGGATAAATCATCCAAAAACATGTTAACTGTGGGATTAAAATATGTTCATATTGTGGTTTATCATATGCACATAACCAAATCCACTAAATTAAGCCAACACTCATGGCCATATTTACAAACCAAAACATATACCATTACAAGTCATTACAAATAACCAAAATCACTAACAACCCATAATCAAAATGACTCAAAATACCTATACATGTCATAGGCTTAAAATACCAAAGTTCAAAGGTATCAAATGATAGGAGGTAGTGTGAAACGATCTCTGATGATCCCCGAATCCGAGCTAGCTTTGATATCACTATAAAACACGGGAAAATACACAAAGTAAGCTATAAAGCTTAGTAAGCTTGTATGAAATAAACTGAATGCAATCACATAAATATAATTCAATAATTTGAATACATCAACATGTAACTTATAATAACTAACAAACCTTTCAAATGCTCATTCACAAGACTATATAATTTCATCACCATTTCTTCAATTCAATGATAAAGTAGTTTATGTACATACCCATACCATGAACAAATATCATACACATTCTCAACTTTCATTTACCCGTTGAACCATTCAGAATAGAAGTCGAATACTCAAGGTTCTCACATGATAAGTACATATACCATGGCCCGAAGCCAAATCAAGGTAACTTATCCTAAATACTAATATCATGGCCTAAAGCCAAATCAACCGATATGCATGGCCCAAAGCCAAATCAGTTTATCTCGCACACAAAGTGCTATAAGCCAACTCACTGTATCCCCTAATGACATGTCACTAGTATCTTAAGCTATTTCTAAGGTTCAATCGGGATTTCAAACTATCAAATTATCACCGAATCATTTCCAAACTTGTCCATAGTCACATAAACACATTTTATGCTATATCAAAGCATATGAAATACATTTGAAATGAAATTATAACATACGAACTTACCTCAGTTGCTAAAACGGCGAATCGAGTCAACTATTTCGTAACTTTGTTCTTTCCCCAATCTAAGTCCTTATTTCTCCTTTCTTGATCTAAATATATTTGAAATTGACTTAATTAATCATCTATTTATTCAATTCAATCCAAAATATACTTTAGGGCTATTTTACACGTTTGCCCCTAAACTTTCACATTTTTTACAATTTAGTCCTTACTTCATAAAATCAAAAATTAATGAAATTCACAATAAACCCATGCTAGCCGAATTACTATTATGCCCCTAGCAATCCATATTTTTCATTTATTTCACGTTTTAACCACAAAGTTTCAACATTTCTCAATTTAATCCCTATTTTGCATTTTCACTAAAAATCACTTAACAAAACTTGTATAATTCATAACAAATATTCACAATCTATCATCAAACATTAAAACACGCACGTGTTCATCAATGACATCATTCAAAATGTAACACCCTAAACCCGACCCAAAAGTTAGGCCCAAATCTAGAGTGTCACATTGAAGTGTTTTTCGAAAACCATGTTTTCATTGAAAACCCTCCTTAATATTTAAAAACTAAAGTATCAGTTTGTGTTCGTTCAATTTCAAATTGTGGTTCATTGAAGAGTTAATCACTGTTAAAAATGTTATTAACTTCGTTAAAAATCTCTTTTAGTTACGGAAGCTAATTTAAGGTAAAGAAGTTTAAAACGTATGTTTTTAAAAAAACAATAATTAGGTTGAAAACTCGTCTACGTCTACAGATATAAAACATAACAAAATCCCAAATTCAAATTTTAAAATATATATAAATTCCAAAGCATAACAACCACAGTCGTGTGGTCACCTCTGAGTCCCTTGCAACACCGATCCTCCTAGCGCTAGGTATTACCTGCATAGTTAAAAACGGGGTGAGTTTACAAAAAGTCAACGTGTAATCCCCTTACTAGAATAACAGTCAGTATACAGAAACTAAAACTGAAACAATCTGGGCCAAAGCCCTTTAACAGTACAGTACAGTCTAGTTCAAAGCATACGTGGGCCAAAGCCCACTATAATATCATTTGGGTCACAACCCATAATAGAATCAATTGGGCCCAGCCCAAACCAATACAGAACAAGTGGCCCTAAGCCCAGTACAATGAAAAATCTCATAAACAGATATGCAACAGTATGAGGATGCGTCTTTCCCTGATCCAGCCAACACACCACCCGTACCAACCCTACACTCCAGTGGGGATAAAATCAACCTACCCAGCCAACACACCAAGCTTAGCACCGGTTGCGGCACTAAGTCAATAGAACGGTTTGACGCCATGAACAGAACGGCTAAAAGCCATAAACAGAATGGTTATAGACCATAATCAGGATGGCACAGATCCATAATCAGGATGGCACAAAGCTATCGATAACTATTATAAGTTTGGCACATAGCCATCAGCGACGTTAATATAATCGGCACACAGCCACGGGTAATTGTGATCGACACAGAGTCATTAATATATATATATGTTAGGCACATAGCCACGGGTAAATATGATTGGCACAAAGCCATAATCAAGATGGCACACAGCCATATTTAGGTTGGCAGAGATCCAAAATCAGATTACGCAGCTTTAAGCCATCTGTCGGTCCACAGTCATCTTATGCGACACATGCGACCTTAACAGATCAATACTGGATCCACAGTCATCTCATGCGACCCATTTGACCCTATTAGAACTTCCTCCTATCAATGTCCCAACCCTAGGCCATATGTCGTGTGTGTAATGCTCAATCATTACACATGTATGCAAAATGGCCATGCTCAATAACAGTCATTTTAACAAATATTAAAAGCATATAAGTCACACGCCCATAGTCAAGTCAGTTAAAACACAGTCATACGAACATAGTCAAATCAGTTAAATTCAAAGTCTAAGCCAGTCATTTACCCACAAGGGTAAAATAGTCATTTTACCCTATAAGGGTATTTCAGTAATCCTGTCCTTCAGGGGTATTTTGGTAATTCTACCTTACAGGGGTATTTTGGTAATTTTACAAATTGAGGGTATTTTGGCAATTTTCCAAACCAGGGGTATTTCAGTAATTTCACAAATCGAGGGTATTTTCGGTAATTTCACAAACTGGGGGTATTTTAGTAATTTTATAAATCGGGAGTATTTTTGTAATTTTACAAATTGGGGGTATTTTGATAATCTTACAAATTAAGGGTATTTTGGTAATTTTGTAAATTAGGGGTATTTCGATAATTTTACAAATTAACGGTATTTTGATAATTTTACAAACCGAGGGTATTTCAATAATTTTACAAATCGGGGGTATTTTGGTAATTTTATAAATTAGGGGTATTTCGATAATTTTACAAATTGAGGGTATTTCAATAATTTTGCAAATTGGGTAAATTTTGATAATTTTACAAATTGAGGGTATTTCGATAATTTTACAAACCGGGGCTTAACGACCCAACAGAAGGTGCACCGTCGCCTTAAGCGACTTAAGTAACTCAAATAGACACAACGGGGTAAATGGGCCTAGGGCCCACAATTTAGCCTAAGTGGGCCCACACGTTCGTGTGGCCCAATTAGCCCAGAAATAGCCTCGACTATACGAACAGCACAGTTCAAACCAATAGAAACCATATAACATGCATTTTATCCATGTGGGGCGCACTATCCTAGTGGGCCTGCACGGCCCATTGCCCAGAAACAACCCTAGCCACTTGGACTACATGGCTCGGTCTAACATTTACACAATATACAAATTTAATACGTATGGGGCCCACAGGCCCATTTCGGCCCAAAACAATCTAAGCCCGTGAGAACGCTCATGGTGGCCTCAACCATCATGCGCCCATATTCGTGGGCTCGGTCCACCACACGTGCGATTGCACGTTCGTGTGGCATCATTCACCGGTACTTCGACTTTTCGGTAATTTGTTGATCTACAATAAAAAGAACTATGGTTACACACTTGAACACGTAGAGTACTAAAATTCATGATCGCTAGAACCTATATTCAAACATAACATTCAGTTAATCACTTATCAAATAGTGTTAGAAAAACTCTTAACAATCACTTAACCGAGAGGTCGACTACCACTTGGCTTTACTAGATCGGTCGACTGTGATTAGCCAACTCGAACCAGAGTTTTGTGCAGCCATTCTTTCGCATCCTGGTAGAAAGTCCCGAATAGCCGACACTTTACATTGCTTAAACTTCAGAGTAGAGGCTACGTGCTCAATCTCAGCCGGCACCTTTGTCGTCACTTTACTACTAGAATCCTTTTTAGCCATCAAGAGTTCTTGATTAAATAACAAAAGAGTTTCAATCGCTTCTGAAATGCTTGCACCCCATTACATCTTATAGAAATATAAAAACCCAATGATCAACTTAGGAAACTAACATTCGATAATCAAAGAATAAGATGGAGGAATATTCACTTTTAGAAAAAGTAGAAGAAACAGATTTGAACACATATTGCAATAACAGAGAAACAACAGAGAGAACTTATGAGTACCTATCGATTCCTCAGAACCCTTGCAAGACCGAAACAATACCAATGGCAGAGCACTAAAATAGTCGGCCAATAATAGGGAGAGAAGCAGAATATTCAGCCAAAAGAGCATTAAGCAGAGTGGAATATCGAAAGAGAAAAGAGAAAAGATGGAGAAGAGGCAATCGATTAGAGGAGAATAACCAAAAAGAAAGAATGAAACCGAGGGGAAAAGAGAAAATATATTCGGCTAGGCAAAATGTAAAATAGAAGAGGTGAAAGAAAAAGAACAATTCCGCAACACAAACCAGTTTTTCCCAAGGCAAAAGTGACCGAAACCAAACCGAAAATGAGAGAAAACTATCCTAGCCGAGTTTCATGTGCTTCCCCTTACCAATTCGGCACAATACTCCCACACACTTCAAACTCCTTATTTTTTGCCATAAATCACTCCCTTAATCCCTCCACGAAATCCTCATTGATTCACTCAATAACCAATTCAAACCTTACCTTGTAGAGTTCCAGTCCACTTCTACTTCTCTACTAGCCATAGCAGCAAAATAAATACCTTTTTGCTCCAGGCATGACTCGAACACCAGCCCCTTTTTGAAGCTTTATCACGCTACTTACTAATAAGCCACAAGCTCAATCGTGTCCTAACTTATCCTCAATATTTTATAAATCCTTCATGCTAATATCTAGGTTTATTCAAGGAGCAATTGAAAATTCTTTGCATGTCATAACTTGAACCTTAGACCACATGCATACTCCTAACACCTCCTTACCACTAGCGACCAACTTCCTTGTGTCACATTTTATCCTCAAACATTAATAAGTCCTTCCAACCCACGCCAAGTTCAATTAAATTTTTACTATAGCCTAGATTTGAACTCAAGACCTCCCAAAACACTCCCAATCACTCCTAAATCACATAACTAGTAAAGCAAACATGCAATTAGTGAAATTTTTCTCGCACAACTAAAGTCAAATTACTCGATGCTCAAAGTAAATTTCTTCTAGGCCCAAAATTCGGGGCGTTACAACTCTACCCCCTTAAAGAAATTTCATCCTCGAAATTTCCAACTAACAAGGTGGTCGTGTAACAACTACCCCACTATGCTACCACTGCACACTCTAATCCCAATGTCTTTAACACACATCCAAAATATCCACCTATCATAGTAGATAGGTTACAATTTCTATATCCAGAACATCACATCCAACATTTCCAAACACACACAAAATAAATACCAAAAATATAGTCCAATATCTAAAGAAACCACAGTATTTCTAACTCACTGTATTTCAATTTCAAAACAGACAAAAGTATTTAGAAAACTTACAGATTCGGTGCCAGAGACTCGGTTAGCCACAGTTTCAGGAAAGTATTCAATAAAACATTTCACATACTTCAAATCTTTTGAAACAGATCTTTCAGAGATTCAATTTTAAAAAACAAATCCACAGCCGAGTTTTGTAACTTGGCTCTGATACCACTAAATGTAACACCCCAAACTTGGCCTAGAAGTTAGGTCCGAATTTGGCGTGTCACATTGAAGTGTTTTCCGAAAACCATGTTTTCATTAAAAACCCTCCTTAATATTTAAAAACTAAAGTCTCAATTTGTGTTTGTTCAATTTCAAATCATGGTTCATCGAAAAGTTAGTCACTATTAAAAACGTTATTAACTTGTTAAAAATCTCTTTTAATTGCAGAAGCTAATTTAAGGTGAAAAAGTTTAAAATGTATGTTTTAAAAAAAAATAGTAATTGGGTTGAAAACTCTTCTACGTCTACAAATATAAAATGTAATAAAATCCCAAATTTAGAATTTTAAAAATATATAAAGTCCAAAGCATAACAGCCGCAGTCATGTGGTCACCTCTGAGTCCCTCGTATCATTGATCCTCCAACGCTGGGTATTACCTGCACAGTTAAAAACGGGGTTAGTTTACAAAAACTCAGTGTGTAATCCCTTACTAGAGTAATAGTCAGTATACAAAAATTGAAACTGAAACAATATAGGCCAAAGCCCTTTAGCAATAACAGTATAGTCCAGCTCAGAGCATACGTGGGCCAAAGCCCACTACAATATCATTTGGGTCACAGCCCATAACAGAATTAATTGGGCCTAGCCCAAACCAATACAGAACAAGTGGCCCTAAGCCCAATACAATTACAAGTCTCATAAATAGATATGCAATAGTATGAGGATGCATCCCTCCCCGATCCAACCAACACACCACCCGTACCAACCCTACACTCCTGTGGGGATAAAATCGACCCACCTAGCCAACACACCAAGCTTAGCACCGGTCGTGGCACTAAGTCAACAGAACGGCTCAGCACCGTGAACAGAACGACTAAAAGCCATAAACAGAATGGTTATAAACCATAATCAGGATGGCATAGAGCCATAATCAAGATGGCACAAAGCTATCGATAATTGTAATAAGTTTGGCACATAGCCATCAGCGACGGTAATATAATCGGCACACAACCACGGGTAATTATGATCAACACAAAATCATCAATATATATATGTTAGGCACATAGCCACGGGTAAATATGATTGGCATAAAGCCATAATCAAGATGGCATAGAGCCATATTTAGGTTGGCATAGAGCCAAAATCAGATTACGCGACTTTAAGCCGTCCGTCGGTCCACAATCGTCTCATGCGACACATGCGACCTTAGCAGATCAATATTGGATCGATAGTCGTCTCATGCGACCCGTGTGACCCTATCAGAACTTTCTCCGTATCAATGTCCCAACCCCATACAATATGTCATGTATGTCATGCTCAATCATTACACGTGTATGCAAAATGGCTATGCTTAGTAACAGTCATTTTAACATTTATTAAAAGTATATCAGTCACACGCCCACAGTTAAGTCAGTTAAAACACAATCATACGATTGCAGTCAAATTCGTAGTCTAGGTCAGTTATTTACCCACAAGGGCAAAATAGTCATTTTACCCTATAAAGTATTTCGATAATCCTGTCCTTCTGGGGTATTTTAATAATTCTACCCTATAGGGGTATTTTAGTAATTTTGCAAATTGAGGGTATTTCGATAATTTTGCAAATCGGGGATATATTGGTAATTTTACAAATCGAGGGTATTTCAATAATTTTACAAACTAAGGGTATTTTGATAATTTTACAAGTCGGGAGCATTTTGGTAATTATGCAAACTAAGAGTTTTTCGATAATCTTACAAATTGAGAGTATTTCGGTAATTTTACAAATTGGGGGTATTTTGATATTTTCACAAATCGAGGGTATTTTGGTAATTTCACAAATTGAGGGTATTTCAATAATTTTACAAATTAGGGGTATTTTAGTAATTTTGTAAACCAATGGTATTTTAGTAATTTTACAAGTCAAGGGTATTTCAGTAATTTTGCAAACTGGGGGTATTTCGATAATTTCACAAATCGAGGGTATTTCGGTAATTTTACAAATTCGGGCTTAATGATCCAACAGAAGGTCCACCGTCACCTCGATTGACTTAAGTAACCCAAACAGACATAACAGTGTAAATGGGCCTAAGGCCCATTTTTCGACCTAAGTGGGCCCACACGCTCATGTGGCCCAATTAGCCCAAAAATAGCCTCGGCTATACGAACAGCACAATTCAAACCAATAGAAACCACATAACATGCATTTCATTCGTGTAGGGCCCACTAGCCTAGTGGGCCCACATGGCCCATTTCTCAAAAACAACCCTAGCCACGTGGACTACACGGCTCGGTCTAACATTTACCACAATATGCAAAATTAATCCGTGTGGGGCTCACAGGCTCATTGGGCCCACACGGCCCATTTCAGCCCCAACGCGGCCCAAAATGACCTAAGCCCATGAGAATGCTCATGGTGGCCTCAACCATCTTACGCCCATATTCGTGGGCTCGGTCCACCACACGTGCGATCGCACGCTCGTATGGCATCATTCGCTGGTACTTGGCTTTTCAGCATTTTGTCGATATACGATTATAAGAAGTGTGGTTACACACTTGATCACGTAGAGTACTAAAATTCGTGATCACCAGAACCTATATTCAAACATAACATTTAGTTAATCACTTATCAAATAGTGTTAGAAAAACTCCTAACAATCACTTAACCGAGAGGTTGACTGTAATAGCCTGATTTAGACCTTAGTGAATAAAGGGTTTCGGACCATAAATTTGAGCCAAAAATATTTTAATATTATTTTCACGCTTATTATGTGTGAATTGGTGTGTGTGAAAATTTCAGATTAAAATTTGATCGCTTTTGTGCTTAATTGTGAAAAGGGCTTAATCGCAAAAAAGAAAATTTGGTGGTTAAATGTATAAATCTTGAATTGATGATGACTTTATAAATTGGAGGTTTAAAGTAGCAATTTGACTAAAAGGGACATAGTGGCTTACCATGATGAGCATGTATTAGTGATTTGAAATTGTTTATTATATTTTATGTTATGGTGATATAATTTAATATATGTTATTATATTATAATGGAATGAAAAAATGAAAGAGAAAGTGCTCATCTTTCTCAAGTGGTCAAACCAAGAGAAAGAAGAGAAAGTTTAAGCTTTGAAACTTTCGGCCATTTCATGCGTGATTTAGGTATGTTCTTTGCTCGATTTTTGATAATTTTTACGCTTTTGAGATCGTTGCTTCGTATACTAGCTAGCCCATGTTTTAATTTTCAGATTTGATGATGATTTTGTGATTTTCCATTGTTGAAAGCTTGATGTTTTTTGTTGTTTGATGATGAAAAATAAATAAATGTTGGTAGTTATCATAGTTAATTAAGTGATTTTTGATAAAAATGCATATTAAGGATTTAATTGTGAAATTTGTAAATTGAGGGGTTAAAATGTAAAATAAATGAAATTTATGGGCTTCTAGGGACCTATGGAAGATTCGGCCAAGCATGGGTTTAAGGAAATTTTGTGTATTTTGTGTTGTTTTGAAATGGGGACTAAATTGAGAAAATGTGAAATATTAGGGGCTAAAGTGCAAAATGTTCATTTATGTGTTTCTAGACTAAATTGAATGAAAATATGTTTGAATGAGCTTAATTTGAATATGTTTAGATCAAGAACCAAATAAATCGGACTTGGATTGGGGAAAAGCGAAAATAGTTGAATAGTTGGTTTTGTCGTCTGTCGATATCCAAGGTAAGTCTTTAAGCGATTAAACATTGTAAATTATATATTTTAATTATTAATATGCTGATTTGGAAATTGGAAAATTAGTCTTGAAGTTAGCGAATGTGATTAATTATAAAATTAATATGTTTAAGTTTGGTTTGATTGAGTTCTAATATTTGAAAGTTCGAACAAAGATTATGAAGTACAAGAAAAGTTCGATATATGAATTGGTTGTGAGACAACTTTAAAAATATGATATTCGGGCTTTATGCCTAGCGTGCTTTGTGCGGTGAGAAATATTCGGCTTTATGCCTCAGCGTGCTTTGTGCTTGGTGAGAAATATTCGGCTTTATGCTCAGAAATATCGGAGAAATATCGGCTTTATGCCTAGCAAGCTTTGTGTTGGTGAGAAATATCGGGCTTTCTACCTAGCAGGCTTTGTGCCAGTGAGAAATATCGGGCTTTATGCCTAGCAGACTTTATGCCGGTGAATTATATTATAAGCGTATGCTTAAAAAGATTCTTGTTGATGTGGAATTTAAATTCGATAAATGAACTCAATGTTCAGGTATGTGTAAGCTTATTGGTTGTTTGACATAAGGTAAATTAGTAACTTGATATTTGTTACTAATTATATGTGATACAATTGAAGATTTTATGTGAATTTTAGTAAGTTAAATGTCACATTGCCAAATATGTGTATCGACTTGGTATAAGTTGGCTGAATGTGAGGTTGCTCGGAGGTTGGATTTAATTGCATGAATTGGGTATTTATATGATAATGATGCAAATGGATATGAGGGATACTAAACTAGGATATAAATATATCTAAAGGAAAGGTTAGTTACATGAAAATGTCTTGGCCGAATATGATATAGACTTGGATAGAAAATAATAAAGTTATATCTATGTGTATGTGTTTATATGTGAAGTTGTGGATTGGATCTTGTATATGTATGTGTACATTCGAATGAATGACAAAGTTATGAAAGGCATCGAGAAAAGTAGCTTATAACCGAGCACTAAGTGTGCGAAATCGGTTACAAGGCACTATGTGTGCAAATTTTCAAAGTAACGGCACTAAGTATGCGATACGTTACGGAATCTTGGCACTAAGTGTGCGGAACGTTAAAGTAACGATACTATGTGTGCGATATGTTACTAAATTCTTGTAATAGATATACATGTTTGATGCTTTTAATAGACTCGTATTATTAATGTTGATAAGGATAATAAAATGTTCGAGTATACAATCATATGTTATGCTCGGGTGGTTAAGGTTGGAAAGGTAAATGACGCAAAAAGGTATGTATTAATTATAACAACTTATGATTGATGGTGGCTTGAAATGAAAGTAGGAATTTGGTAAGTAAAAGAGGAATATGTTGTTATTTTATCATGTGAAGGTGATGTATGGATATATACATATTTATACATGCATATAATGTTTTTATGAAATCTATTTAGTATGTTTGATTATTCGGCAAGGAAGTTGTAAATGAAATAATTTATTAAATCATGCTAAAGCGTATATGTGAGTTAAAATGCTTAAAACTTGCTAAGCTTAAATATCTTACTTTGTGTTTCCTTGTCGGTTTTCTGTTTTATGGATTTTGGATTCTTTACGAGCTCGGGGATCGTCAGCAAGACTATCACACTATTGACAGCTTATTTTGGTATTTTGGTTATGTTAATTACGAATATATGGCATGTATAGAGTAGAAAAAAAAGGTAGATATGAATTGAGTATCTAAGTAATAGCCATGCGAAAATGGCTTGTCCATCTTGTTAATCTTGAAATTTATATTTTGGCTTGATAATCATGTTTGATTTGATTTTGGTATATATATAAGTTTGGTTAGAGTTTAAATGAAATGGAGTAAAGATGTTATAAATTAGTTAACCATATTTTGCAATGAAATAGTTTTTAGTTAGTAGCAGTGATGTAATTTTGAAAAATTACCAAAAATAGGAGAAATGGAATTAGAAGGTGAATAAGATATATAATTAAAGATTATTGTGTCTATTTTATATGAAAGAAACAGAGTAGGCAAAGGAATTTTATATTATGAGATATTTAAGTTTTAGTGAAACTAGTTCTGAATGACTTCGTGATCCCCCATTCTGTATTGGAAAAATTATTAAAAATTGTACAAAAATAATAATGGATCATAGTTTATATGATTAGAATCCTTAATGAGTCTATTTGTTTTTGGAAGAAATGAGAACATTATTTGAATTTTATACAATGAGATAATTGAGTTTTTGTAAAGATAGGTCAGAACCATCGAACAATGAAATAGGGGAAACTTTAATGAATAAACTGTACTGACTGGCTTCATGAAAAATTCTGTAAAAATTATAGTAACAATATATATGAGTCTAGTTTCACAAAAAATTTATAGATCTCAATTTCGAGTTTTGTAACTCAAGTTATAGTCAATATATTCAATATGATGCAGATGGACAGTTTAAATTTTTTTGCCCCCGAATTGGTAGTTAAGTCTAGTAATGCCTTACGCTCGACTCTGGTAACAGTATCGAGTAAGGGGTGTTACATTGACTACCACTTGCCTTGACTAGATCGGTCGACTGTGATTAGCCAATTCGAACCAAAGTTTGGTGCAACCACCCTTTCGCAACCTGGCTGAAAGTCTCGAATAGCCAACACTTTACGCTCTTAAACTTCGGAGTAGAGGCTACGCGCTCAATCTCAGCTGGCACCTTTGCCGTCAATTTACTACTAGAATCCTCTTTACCCATCTAGAGTTCTTAATTGAAAAACAAAAGAGTTTTAATAGCTTCTAAAATGCTTACACCCCGTCACATCTTGTAGAAATCTAAAAACCCAATGATCAACTTAGGAAACTAACATTCGGTAATCAAAGAATAAGATGGAGGAGTATTTGGCTTTTAGAAAAAATAGATTTGACCACACATTGCAATAAGAGAGAAAAACGGAGAGAACTTATGAGTACCTATCGATTCCTCAGAACCCTTGCAAGACCGAAACAATACCAATGGCAGGGCACTGAAATAGTCTGCCAATAATTGGTAGAGAAGCACAATATTCAGCCAAAAGAGCAATAAGCAGAGGGGAATATCGAAAGAGAAAAGAGAAAATATGGAGAAGAGGAAATCGGCTAGAGGAGAATAACCAAAAAGAAAGAATGAAACTAAGGGAAAAGAGAAAATATATTCGGCTAGACAAAATGTAAAATAGAAGAGGTGAAAGAAAAAGAACAATTCCACAACACAAACCAAATTTTCCCAAGGCAAAAGTGATTGAAACCAAACCAAAAATGAGAGAAAACTATCCTAGCCGAGTTTCATGTGCTTCCCCTTACCAATTCGGCACAACACTCCCACACACTTCAAACTCCTTGTCTTTCTCCATAAATAACTCCCTTAATCCCTTCACGAAATCCTTCTTGATTCACTCAATGACCAATTCAAACCTTACCTTGTAGAGTTCCAGTCCACTTCTATTTTTCTACTGGCCATAGCAGCAAAACAAATACCTCTTTGCTCCAGGCGTGACTCGAACACCAGCCCCCTTTTAAAGCTTTATAACGCCACTTACCAATAAGCCACAAGCACAATCGTGTCCTAACTTATCCTCAATATTTTATAAAGCCTTCATGCTAATATCCAGGTTTATTCAAGGAGCAACCAAAAATTATGTGCACGCCATGACTTGAACCTCAGACCACATGCATACTCCTAACACCTCCTTGCCACTAGACCACCAACTTCCTTGTGTCACATTTTATCCTTAAATATTAATAAGTCCTTCCAACCCACACCAAGTTCAATTTTAGGGAAAACTCAAAATTTTGCTATAGCCTAGATTTGAACTCAAGACCTCCTAAAACACTTCCAATCACTCCTAAAGCACATAGCCAGTAAAGTAAACATACAATTAGTGAAATTTTTCTCGCACAACTAAAATCCAATTTCTCTCACTCTCGAAGCCTATTTCTTTTAGGCCCAAAATTCAGGGTGTTACACAAAATCTTTAACAGTTTTGCAAAATAGTCACTGGGCTAGCTAGTACTAGTTGCAACGATCACAAAAACATAAAAATCATTAAAAATGGGACAAAAACTGACTTACAATTGAACCTTGAAGTTGCCAAATGTTTCAATCCCTAAGATAGTTTTCTTCCTCCCTCAAATTTGGCCATAAGCATAAATATGAAGCAAATTTTGACTTTGTTTTATTTTACTAACCTTTATTTAATAAATTACATTTTTAACCTTAATTAATAAACATATAAATCACTTAATGCTTGTCCATCTTTGTCCACCCACAATTAAAATGGTCTAATTATCACTTAAGGACCTTAACTTTAAGGTTCTATAGTTATTAAACACCTTTAGCTATTAGAACTCAAGTTTTACGCTTTACGCGATTTAGTCCTTTTTATCAAATTGATCAATCTAACAATAAAATTTTCAAATGAAATTTTCATGCCAACATTCAATCATGATGTAAACATTAAAATAATAATAAAATAAATATTTTAATCTCGGATTTGTGGTCCCAAAACTACTGTTCCAATTTGACCAAAAATGGGCTGTTACAAACTTCCTTAAGCATACTTAAGGGACAATATTTCACAAATCTAGTGATTCATTCTTAGTTAATATGACCAAGTCTTAAGTGTCATAGGTACCCTTTATTAGAGTGAGATATTTTAATCTTTTTATTCACTATTTCAGTTTGAATCATCAAGTAGTTATTTGATTTGATAAAGTAGATATTGTTTTTCATCCATCCATTACAAATTAAAGAACGATTTCTGTAAATAGCAATCCCTTTATTGAATGTCATGATATAACCGTCATAAAATAAACATGTTATATAAATTAAACTCCTCTTAAAATGAGGTATATAAAATATGTTCTTTAAAACAATCTTCTTAAAATTATCAAAGTGTAAAATAACTTCTCCCACTGCTTCGGCTAAAACATAGCTCTCATCTCCAGTCCACAATGAGATGCTCTTGTCACGCAGACTTCTCGTTTCACTGAACCTCTATAAAGAAACACATACATGGTTAGTGGCTCCAGAATCAATAACCCAGTTGTCAATTAATTCTTCCCCTAAGCAAGCATCAACCACAAAGAGTTCCATACCTTTTCCCTTTTTGGCTAGGTAATCCAAATACTCCTTATAGTTTGATTTGAAATGCTCTTTATTGTTGTAGAAGAAACATTTGATCTTTTCAGGATTTTTTGACTTCTTAGCCTTCTTCCCATCCACACAAGGTGGAAACGAAGACTTAGTCAGTTTCTTCTTTCCCTTACCTTTCTACTTCCCCTTAAAAGATGAGTGGCCTACAGCTAAGTTCGCTTTAGGTTTCTCCTGAATCGACTTGCCACCATTCAACATCAACTCATAGGATTGTAATTTCTTCATAAGCTAAGTCAAGGTAAGTGCCTTATTCCCTAATTTGTAAGCGGCCCTAAAACTAGCAAACTCCTCGGTTTAGGATTTGAATACTATTTCAATCTAAGTGTTCACATCTATTTCAGCCCCATCGTCCTCTACTTCTGTAAAGAATCTCATAAGCTTAAGCATATGTTATTTGATTGGAGTGTCAGTTTTCTATTGAGAACTCATCAAATTTGTAATAGCGAATTATCGAGCTAATGCGACTTGGCCTACGAGAAAATCCT
This sequence comes from Gossypium rotundifolium, assembly GCA_025506655.1. Classification (NCBI taxonomy): domain Eukaryota; kingdom Viridiplantae; phylum Streptophyta; class Magnoliopsida; order Malvales; family Malvaceae; genus Gossypium; species Gossypium rotundifolium. The sequence continues at coordinate 113,982,027 of CP106729.1, forward strand.
CCAAATTTGTCATGATCTCTTTGGTAGTACGAAAATTCTTGTGTTGCTTTTGCAACACATTATTCATGCTCGCTAACATATAACATCGAGCAATCGAGTCGAATTTCTCCAGTAATTTCTCGCTTTGGGCTGAACTTCAAGAGGGCATGTTTTATCAAGAACAAATTCGTGTTTCTAACAGTTGAGAACTATCAACAAGTTCTATTTCCATTCTCGACAGTTATTCCCATTTAATTTATTCTCAATAAGAATGCTAATAAGAGGAGTAGGAGACATATTTGAAATGAAAAAAAAATAAAGATTCACTAGTTACTATCTTTGTATTAAGCAAATATTTTCATTTCAGCAACATATGAAGAATGCAATATGATGCATGTGTCTTGTGTTCACACCCATCAACTATGTCGCATTGGGGTCCCATGATTAACTAGCAAGAACATGGATTACATCCAATCAGTTTGTGAATCTTAATTCTCAAGACTGCACATAAACTAACGACCGTTTAACGTTCGGTCATCATCTCTAGCTCAAATATTGGAAAACTATTTAATAAAAGATGATCTTGAGTGTGTAACCATTAACTGAACACCCATCATGAACAAGCTCACATTTGTGATTCAACTTTGGACAATCTCTCTTAAAGTCATGCATGACTAGTTGTCCTTAAAAGGAAGTCTCATCTACTAGACTCACATGACAAAGGTTATCTTGGGGTAGGGTCAAGGTAGGAACCGACTCAAAACTTTATCATGCTATCACTTAGGGACCATCAATGGAGGTCATAGGTCTTGTTCAAGGACCTTCTACCACTCAATATTTTAAAAACATGTAAGATTTTTTATCTCAAGTTTCAAGCATGATCATACAATAGTCCTAGTTGCATTCTTACCTAATCTAAACGACATACTTCCAATATATCCATGGAATGCTATGGCAATTTTATAATATTCACATCCATTCACAAGAATCAATCAATCATAAAAATAAACAATTTTGATTATCCATGATTTTTCTTTTAAGGGAAAAACTGAAGAAGTGTGTAACATCCGGGATTTAGGGGCTTTGCATCTTTTATGTTTTTCTGTGTTTATTGAGTTATGCATGTTGTTTGGATGTGTTTGGGGGCTTCGGGAAGACTCGGGGTTAAGCAGAAGCCTTGGTATAATTTTAGTTTTGGGCATTTTAGGAGGGAAACTAATTTGGAGCCAGACTTAAGGGTTATTATTTGCGTTTAGTGACACAAGAGGTGCAGTGGAAGAGTGGCAACGAGATGCCACCTAACATGTAGGGAGATGGCATCACAAGGAGAAGTTGAGAGGGAGAGGGTTTGAAACTCTCAAGCAGCACAAGGGAGTATTATTTTTGGTTCAAGCGGGGGAGGTAGTTGGATGGTAATCAAACTCTGGAGGAGAGAGACAAGACTTGGTCAAATATTTCCATGTACCGTGGAGAGTGATTATGAGGTTTAAATTATTCAAACTAGTTTGAATAAGTGGAGGTGAGGGAATTAAGGAGTGTTTCAAGGGACGGCATGGGGATTGAGGTGAGAAGGGGTTGTAAGCCGAATTTTTGAGTAGTGTAAGGGGTGAGGCTTTCGATTTTGGTAAGGGGAGTTGGTGCCGAAATGTTTATAGGTTTTATTAGCTTTTATGTGTTAAGGGTTTCTTTTTTTAGGCATTTTGGGTGTTCTCTTCTTTTAATTCTTTTCTTGCTCTCTTTTGCCGAAAAGTGCCTAGTCAATTCCCATTATTTTCTTTTACTATGACTTATAGCTGAAACTAGGGAGACCATTTCATGCATATTTCTTCTCATCTTCTTTTCTCTACTCATTTCTAAAACTCCACTACCAAAAGTAACATACTTGTCCTTTGCAATGTTTCGTTTTCTTATTCTTCTCTACATACTCTTTTAAACTAAAACCTTTGTTCTTCTTTCCCTATTTTTTTCCCTTATCATTCTTTTCTCCCAACCTTTCTTCTCTTTTTGGTTTCTCTGGTGCTATCGAAACTCTTAGGCCTTCATTGAAGTTCTCTTGTTTTCATTTTCAGTTCTTTCATCTTATTCTCTTCCACTCTTGTTCATTGCCGAATCTTCTCTACTATTGTAGGTGTGTCGAATTCTCTTGGGTGTTGTTCGAATCCTCTGTGTTAAGGTAAGATCATTCCCTTTCGTTTTCCCTTGATTAAACTCGTATTCCTTCTTTTCTTGGTAAGGCCGAACCTATCTTGATCAATACTTAAACCTGCTTCTTACTCTCTGTGTTACGGTGAATAGGGGGACAAAGTGTTAGGCATCTACTTCGGATCATTCCTCGGTTTGGTTGTGAAGGGTGTTTCATCCGGGAAATATCGTTAGCCGAACCATTAAAGTTCTAAGTCTATGGAGCGACTAATCTCTGAACCCCATCTCTCTTTTTGGGATTGTAAGGTAAGGGATTTCTCTCTAGTATTCTATTAGTCTATTTATCCGTTGTTCATCGCCTTAACCCAGTTGAGTGGTTATACCATCATCTCTTTCGTAACAATTTATTGACCAAGACTTTTAATGGATGCAAGAAACATTCAAGTTGGGGAAGGGAGCAAACCTTTGGTTTCGACTCTAAATTTTAAGAAGCGAGCAGTATCGACAGTTCGAGATTGGCCACCGGGGTGTGGGCCAGCTTCTGAAAGGGATAAGCAGATCGCTGTGATCTCTACGAGTGAGGACGTTAGTGAGATCGATAGTTTAGTTCTTCAGGTTTATAGGTGTGTAATTATCACACTATTCCCTTAATTTTATAAATGAGTATGTGTTATGTTTGAAAGCCAAAAATAGCGGCAATGGGGATTGAGTTACCCAAGTTGGGTAAACCCGAACCCCAGGTCAGTATATTATATTTTAAGCCTTTTTAAGGTTTGTGGATAATATGATTGTGGGAGCATGCTAAGTATTACATGCATCACATTATATAACCTATCTTTTATACTATGTTGCATGTGCATGGGATATTGGGATGATAATGATATAAAGGGGAAGTGTATATTGGTGACTTTGTCACGATTAATGATGGCGTGGCGCCACATTGTGGAATTGGTGATTTAATCACGTGTGGATCAGTGGCTAGACCATTATATGTGGACTTTGAGTAGTGTGTCTATCAGCATGACTACTAAAGAGGTGTGTAGCGGATGGAGGGTTGATTGTAGAAATCCCCACAGGTGTGTTGAAGATGGACATGTGGAGCGCTGTATAGAGGATGGAATACTAGGTTGGGTTGGGCTATCATTTTGATTACTTGTGCATGATGTGATAATTCGATGATGGTTTGGGGCTTAGGCCCACTTGTGGAATTTTGTGGACTAATTACACACTGAGTCTTGTGACTCACTCTATTTTTTTAACAAATTGCAGGTAGCTCATGATTCTTTGGACTGGGGTTGAATGGACTCGAGGTAGCCATGCAAGGGTTATTTTATTAAACTTTATTTTAAATTATTAATTACTATTTTCTTTTGGGATATTTTTAATATGTAATAAGGCCACTTTAAATTTGGTAAATTTTGGATTTCAAGTCTGTGTTGTTACACATTAATTACGAACTACTTGATGGAACGTTTATATCAAGATAAACAAAATTTTCTTCGCAACCTGTTTAACACACATTTCCTATGAAACTAAAAATTTTTATTGACATTCCATAAACCGAAAAAAGAAAAAAATCTCTAAGTTTTTCAAACATTGCCTAAACGCTAGGCTTAGCTAATTAACTTTAAAAACTTGAATAATGAGTTTCAATTGAGCCATGAAACTTGGTTTTATTAAAGCAATTCTCCAAAACTTATAAAACTTTTCAAACCCATTTTCCCTTGTGACATGCCAGATCCGGTCGTGGTGTTTGGTCCGGGTTTGGGGTGTTATAATTTGGTATTAGAGCCAGGTTTTAAAAACTCAGCCTTGGGTTTTGGGGCCGCAACATTTTCAAATTATGTATTTAAGATGGTTTAAAAAGAAATTTCATATGAACTTGTGTTTTGGAAAAATGGCACTCGAGTTTCCGGTCTAGGTCCACCATGTAAGTTTTTTTATTGCTAAGTGAATTGCATGAGGTGGTTATATGATGTATTGTTGTGGATGTTGGAATTTAGAAACTTTATTGTAGATTTGGAAACCTTTAGGAATGTATGTACTTTGCAAAGGAACTACTTATAATTCTAGCTCATAAAACTACTCGTTAATAAATAAGTGGAAAGATTTACTAACTCATATAAGTTATAACCAAAGTAAAGCAGAGTGATAGATATGAGTGGTAGAGGATGTGGACGTGCTACTCGCGGCCGTGGGAGAGGTCAGGGTACTGAGGTTGAGCTTTCAGAAGCGAGGAATGAGCCTGAAGGCGAGGCGCCAGCATCACCTGTGGAAGGAGCAGCTTCGCAAGACAGAACTGGTGAAGACGATGCCCTGTCTCAAGCGATGTTGCATGCGTTAGAGCGTGTGTCTGGGGCAAGTACAAGAGCAGCAACTCGGAAGTCCATTCCTGAATGACTTGGGGCTAATGGAGCTGAAATGTTTAGGGGTATTTCTGGGGTAGCTCCAAACGTGGCTGAGTATTGGCTAGAGGCAGTCGAGAGAATTATGGATGACTTGGACTGTACGGCAGGGGAGAAGCTGAAGGGCGCAGTGTTTTTACTTCGAGATGAGGCCTATCAGTGGTGGCTTACTGTGGGAAAGGGTACTCCGGCAGACCAAATGGATTGGGATTTCTTTAAGATGATGTTTCAAGGGAAGTATGATGGAGCTAGTTATGTGGATACTCAAAGGAAGGCATTCTTAAATCTAGTTCAATGGGGTAAATCGGTAGCTGAATATGAGGCAAAATTCATGTGGTTAAGTCGGTATGCCCGAGAGATAGTTACGACTGATTATGAGCGATGCGTATGGTTTGAAAATAGGCTGCGAGACGAGCTGCGAGTGTTGATAGCTCCATAGCAGGAGAAAGACTTTGCTATTTTGGTGGAAAAAGCTAAGATAGCCGAGGAGGTAAAGTGAATTGAGAAGCAAAATAGGGACCAGGATAGTGGCAGAAATAAGAGGAGTTTTAGACCATCAGTGTCATCAGAGGGTTCCAGAAGAGGCCTAGGGTTGAGGGGTCGAGTCGTGTTGCAACGCCAACAGTTATTGGGAAATTTCGACAGTGTGCTCAGTGCAGGAGGTCTCATGCAGGAGAGTGTTGGGCAGAAATAAGGAATGTTTCAAGTGTGGGTCAAAGGATCATCTGATAAAGAATTGTTCGTTAGATATAACCAGGGCTCGGATGGTAGGTCAAGGGTATGTGCAGCCAAGAAGGGGTGGTCAGCAGATGCCGGGAGGTCGTGGTCCGAACCGAGGAGGGAATGGTTCTAGTTGGGGTCGTAGAGCACCGGACAGAGGTGCTGGGAGTACTGAGGCGAGACAGCCCGGGTTAGTTTATGCAGCCAGACGTCGAAAAGAGAGTGATGCACTAGACGTTATAACGAGTACGTTCCTCATTTTTGGTTTACCCTTTACTGCATTAATTGATGTTGGATCGACGCATTCCTATATTGCTAGCATGGTGTCTGGAACCTTGAGCATGAACTCTGAAACTACTTTTAGGGAGATTTCTGTATTGAGTCCTTTAGGGCAATCGGTAGTGGTAAATAAACTTTTTAGAAGTGTGCCTTTAGAAGTTCAAGGGTTGATTTTCCCGGCTGATTTGATGGAACTGCCATTTGGGAAGTTTGATTTAATCTTAGGCATGGATTGGTTGGTAAGGTATCGATCAAACTTGGATTGTGCTACTAAGCGCATGGTGTTATGGACTCCCGAGGGTGATGAAGTTTTGGTAATAAGCGATAGGAGAGACTACTTGTCCAATGTAGTATCTGCTCTAGAGGTGGAAAGAATTGTGAGAAAAGGGTGTATGGCTTTCTTAACTTTTGTCAGTGCATTGGATGCAAAGGAAGTGACTGTGAATGAGGTTAGAACAGTAAAGGAATTTGCAGATGTCTTTCCTGAAGAGCTTCCAAGGTTGCCTCCGGATCATGAGGTGGAGTTTGGAATTGAATTACTACCAGGTACAGCTCCCGTGTCCATCGCCCCTTATAGGATATCGCAGAAGGAGCTGGTTGAACTTAAAGCTCAGATTCAGGAGCTGTTGGATCGTGGTCTTATCTAACCCAGTGTATTGTCGTGGGGAGCACCGGTGCTATTCATGAAGGAGAAATATGGGTCCATGCGAATGTGCATTGATTACCGCCAGTTGAATAAATTGATCATCAAGAACAAGTACCCGCTGTCGAGGATAGATGATTTTTTTATTAGCTCAAGGGGGCTTCGGTCTATTCAAAGATAGATTTGAGGTCAGGATACCATCAACTTAAGGTAAAGGAAGCAGATATTCATAAGACAGCTTTTCGGACTCGCTACGATCACTATGAATTTTTGGTAATGCCGTTTGGGTTAACAAATGCACCAGTCCCATTCATGGATATGATGAATCGGGTCTTTCAACCCTATCTAGACCAATTCGTGGTAGTGTTCATAGACGATATTCTGGTATATTCCAAGTCAGAATAGAAGCATGATTCGCATCTTTGGGTGGTTCTACAGATTTTGCGGGAGAAGCAGTTCTACGCCAAATTTAGCAAGTGTGAGTTTTGGTTAAAGAAAGTTACTTTTTTGGGTCATGTGGTATCTGCAGAAGGGATAAGGGTCTCGAAGATTGAGGTGGTGCTGGACTGGAAACCACCTAAGTCTGTGGCAGAGATTTGAAGTTTCTTGGGATTGACAGGTTACTACAGAAGGTTTGTTGAAGTTTTTTCCTCAATTGCAGCCCCCTTAACTATGTTTTTGAGAAAAGGGGTAGCATTTGTGTGGACTGACAAGCAGCAGGAAAGTTTCGAGAAGCTGAAAAGAATTTTGTCTGATTTTAATTCAGCCTAAGGCTGAGAAAGATTTTGTAGTGTATTGTGATGCTTCTCACACGGGGTTAGGTTGTGTACTGATGTAGGATGGAAGGTTGTTGCTTATGCGTCCCGACAGTTAAGACTGCATGAGATTAACTATCCCACATATGACTTGGAATTGGCTGCGGTAGTTTTCTCTTTAAAGGTTTGGAGACATTATTTGTATGGAGAGAAGTCTATTATCTACACCGACCACAAGAGTTTAAAATATCTTCTAACTCAGAAGGAGCTGAATCTAAGGCAGCGAAGGTGGATTGAGCTATTGAAGGATTATGACTGCTCGATTGAATATCACCTAGGTAAGGCAAATGTGGTGGTAGATGCGTTAAACTGAAAGGTTATATCAGATTTGAGAGCGATGTTCACCCATCTCAGTTTATACAACGACGGAAGTTTATTAGTTGAACTGCAAGTGAAGCCGACATGGGTAAGTCAGGTTAAAGAGAAACAGTTATCGGATCATGTCTTGAGTGCTCAACTTCTGCAAGTACAGAATGATGGGGTAGAGGATTACAGTTTGAACGGTGATGGGGTTTTGTGTTTCCATGGAAAGGTTTGCATGCCAAAGGATATGAAATTGAGGCAGATGATTCTTTAGAAAGTACATAGTAGCCCTTACGCTATGCATCCTAGAGGAAGTAAGATGTATCGGGATTTGCATGAATAGTTTTGGTGGCCTGGATTAAAGTGGAAAGTTACGAACATTGTAGGAAAGTGTTTAACGTGTTAGTAGGTCAAAGCTGAACACCAATTGCCTTCGGGGTTGTTGCATCCGGTGAAGATTCCATAGTGGGCTACCTCTTACGCCAACTAAGAAAGATTCGGTATAGGTGATTGTGGATCGGTTGACGAAGTCTGCTCATTTCATACCTGTTCGTGTTGACTATTCTCTGCAAAGATTGGCTAAGCTGTATCTGACAGAAATTGTGAGGTTGCACGGGGTACCAATATCGATTATATCAAATAGAGACCCTAGGTTTATGTCGTGATTCTAAAAACATTGCATCGGGCTTTGGGCACAAGACATGACTTCAGTACAGCGTTTCATCCGCAGACAAATGGACAGTCTGAGAGAGTAATTCAGATCTTGGAGGATATGTTGAGAGGGTATGTCATCGATTTCAGGGGTAGTTGGGAAGAGTTCTTACCATTGGCAGAGTTCACTTACAACAACAGCTACAAATCTAGTATTCAAATGGCGCCCTATGAAGCACTATATGGGCAGAGGTGTTGCACTCCCACCTGTTGGACGGATTTAGGTGAACGCCAGATTTTAGGTCCAGAAATGGTTGCAGAAATGGAGAAGGTTAAGTTAATTAGGGCTCAATTGAAGGAAGCATCCGATAGGCAGAAATCATATGCAGATCTAAAGCGAAAGGAGATAGAGTTTGCAGTAGGTGATCAGATTTTCTTGAAAGTTTCACTGTGGAAGAAGGTGATGAGATTTTGATGGAAGGGTAAGCTAAGTCTCAGGTTTATCAGGCCTTATCGGGTTTTGAAGCGTGTAGGAACAGTGGCGCATCAGCTGGAGTTACCTTCAAAATTGAAACAGATGCATGATGTGTTCCATGTTTTAATGTTAAGACGTTACCGTTCGAATCCATCTCATGTCGTGCCAGTTGAGGAAGTTGAAGTAAGGCCAGACTTGTCTTACGAGGAGGAACCAATCTAGATCTTGGATCGAGACGTCAAGGTGCTAAGGAGGAAATTAGTTCTTTTGGTCAAAGTTTTGTGACAGAACCATGGTTCATAAGAGGCGACGTGGGAGCTAGAAGATGCAATGCGACAGCAATACCCCCATCTCGTTTGATCAAGTAATTTTGAGGCTGAAATTTCTTTAAAGGGGTAGAACTGTAACATTCGGGACTTAGGGGCTTTGCCTCTTTTATGTTTTTCTGCATTTGTTGAGTTATGCATGTTGTTTGGATGTGTTTGGGGGCCTTAGGAAAACTCAGGGTTAAGCAGAAGCCTTGGTATAATTTTAGTTTTGGGCATTTAAGGAGGGAAACTAATTTGGAGCCGGACTTAAGGGTTATTGTTTGCGTTTGGTGACACAAGAGGTGCAGTGGAAGAGTGGCAAGGAGACACCACCTAACATGCAGGGAGATGGCATCACAAGGAGAAGTTGAGAGGAGAGGTTCAAACTCTCAAGCAAAGACAAGGAGTATTATTTTTGGTTCAGGCAGGGGAGGTAGCTGGATGGTAATCAAACTCTGGAGGAGAGAGAAAAGAATTGGTCAAATATTTCAATGGATCGTGGAGAGTGATTAAAGGAGTTTTAATTATTCAAACTAGTTTGAGTAAGTGGAGGAGAGGGAATTAAGGAGTGTTTTAAGGGACGACATGGGGATTGAGGTGGGAAGGGGTTGTAAGCCAAATTTTGAGTAGTGTAAGGGGGTGAGGCTTTCGATTTTGGTAAGGGGAGTTGGTGCCAAATTTTTATAGGTTTTATTAGCTTTTATGTGTTAAGGGTTTCTTTTTTTTGGCATTTTGGGTGTGCTCTTCTTTTAGTTCTTTTCTTACTTTCTTTTGCCGAAAAGTGCCTAGTCAATTCCTATTATTTTCTTTTACTATGACTTATAGCCGAAACTTGGGAGACCATTTTGTGCATATTTCTTCTCATCTTCTTTTCTCTACTCATTTTCAAAACTCCACTACCGAAAGTAACACACTTGTCCCTTGCGCAATCTTTCATTTTCTTCTTCTTCTCTACCTACTCTTTTAAACTGAAACTTTTGTTCTTCTTTCCCTATTTTTTCCCCTTATCATTCTTTTCTTCCAACCTTTCTTCTCTTTTTGGTTTCTCTGGTGTTGTCGAAACTCTTAGGCCTTCATTGAAGTTCTCTTGTTTTCATTTTTGATTCTTTCATCTTATTCTCTTCCACTTTTGTTTATTGCCGAATCTTCTCTGCTATTGTGGGTGTGCCGAATTCCCTTGGTTTTGTTCGAATCCTCTGTGTTAAGGTAAGATCATTGCCTTTCGTTTTCCACTTGATTAAACCTGTATTCCTTCTTTTCTTGATAAGGTCAAACCTATCTTGATCAATACTTAAGCCTACTTCTTTCTCTCTGTTTTACGGCGAATAGGGGGGACAAAGTGTTAGGCATCTACTTCGGATCGTTCTTTGGTTTGGTTGTGAAGGGTTTTTCATCCGGGAAATATCGTTAGCTGAACCATTAAGGTACTAAGTCTATGGAGCGACTAATCTCTGAACCTCGTCTCTCTTTTCGAGATTGTAAGGTAAGGGATTTCTCTCTAGTATTCTATTAGTATATTTATCCGTTGTTCATCACCTTAACCCAGTTGAGTGGTTATACCATCATCTGTTTCATAGCGATTTATTGACCAAGACTTTTAATGGATGTAAGAAACGTTCAAGTTGGGGAAGGGAGCAAACCTTTGGTTTCGACTCCAAAGTTTAAGAAGCGAGCAGTATCGGCAGTTCGAGATTGGCCACCGGGGTGTGGGCCGGCTTCTGAAAGGGATAAGCAGATCGCTGTGATCCCTGTGAGTGAGGACATTAGTGAGATCGATAGTTTAGTTCTTCAGGTTTACAGTTGTGTAATAATCACATTATTTCCTTAATTTCATAAATGAGTATGTGTTATGTTTGAAAGCCGAAAATAGTGGCAATGGTGATTGAGTTACCCAAGTTGGGTAAACCGGAACCCCAAGTCAGTATATTGTATTTTAAGCCTTTTTAAGGTTTATGGATAATATGATTGTGGGTGTATGCTAAGTATTACATGTATCACATTATATAACCTATCTTTTTTACTATGTTGCATGTGCATGCGATATTGGGATGATAATGATATAAAGGGGAAGTGTATATTGGTGACTTTGTCATGATTAATGATGGCGTGGTGCCTCATTGTGGAATTGGTGATTTAATCACGTGTGGATCAGTGGCTAGACCACTATATGTGGACTTTGAGCAGTGTGTCTATCAGCATGACTGCCAAAGAGGTGTGTAGCGGATGGAGGGTTGATTGTAGAAATCCCCACAGGTGTGTTGAGGATGGACATGTGGAGCGGTGTGTAGAGGATGGAATACTAGGTTGGGTTGGGCTATAATTTTGATTACTTATGCATGATGTGATAATTCGATGATGGTTTGGGGCTCAGGCCCACTTGTGGAATTTTGTGGACTAATTACACACTGAGTCTAGTGACTCACTCTATTTTCTTAACAAATTGCAGGTAGCTCATGATTCTTTGGATTGGGTTGGAATGGACTCGAGGTGGCCATGCATTATTAAACTTTATTTTAAATTATTAATTGCTATTTTCTTTTGGGTTGTTTTTAATATGTAATAAGGCCACTTTAAATTTGGTAAATTTTGGATTTGAAGTCTGTGTTGTTACACATTAATTACGAACTACCTGATGGAACGTTTTTCTCAAGATAAACAAAATTTTCTTCACAACCTGTTTAACACACATTTCCTATGAAACTAAAAATTTTTATTAACATTCCATAAAACGGAAAAAGAAAAAAATCGCTAAGTTTTTCAAACATCACCTAAACGCTAGGCTTAGCTAATTAACTTTAAAAACTTGAATAATGAGTTTTAATTGAGCCATGAAACTTGGTTTTATTAAAGCAATTCTCCAAAACTTATAAAACTTTTCAAACTCGTTTTCCCTAGTGACATGCCAGATCCGGTCGTGGTGTTTGGGCCGGGTTTAGGGTGTTACAAAGTGAATGTGAACCGTGCACTAGGTAGGGTTCCAGGAAAGGGAGGTGAGTCAAATTTGATCACTTAAAAACCAAGTCTTTCCTAGCCAGAGCCAATCCTAAACATGCACCTTCTCATTACCACACCTCTCACAGTTATCGAATAACATAAAGAAGTGAATGGAATAATACAACACATGTATTTTCTCATTACCACACTTCTTATTTTTTGAACGATTAATTGTGGATCATCTATATATATATATAGATCACAATTATAACATTACATAATATAAATATTATAAACTATTATAAAACAAATATATAATGAGATAGGTAATTAAAATTAAATTGTCAGCCAAGGTTTCCATAGTTCTATTTCTAGAAAATAAATGAAAAAAATAAAATTACATAATTTTTTGTCACAACGCATTCCTTGGGTCTTCAAACGCCATCGCATCTTTTCCTCCTCATGGACTCCTTTTGGAAAAATTATATTTAAGCCCTATATCCGTTTCTTGCTCATAAGAATTTATGAATTTTAAAAAAAAAAAGTAGTCCTACATGGAGATGATAGTCCTCGGCCTATTTCCTAAAAACCACAACCTCGACAATAAAAACAATTATTAAAAAATATATAATATAGCACCCATTCACATATATAAATCAAAACATGCATAAGATCTAAAGAATGCCACTTTCTACGTAATAAAATCATTCAAGAAGAAGAGAAATTTATTTTGATTATCTGTTTATATTATAGATAGAACACAACCTGGCTCATCATACCAATTGTTGGAAAAAATGGGTTTGAAAAACGTAGCGAAAAATAAATTTAGGGAAAACAAAGTTTTTAAAATTTTTCCAAAATGAGATCTTGGTTGTGATATCTAAAGTAATAAGCACATAATTAAAATTGTATATTTTTATTCATCTAGGATGAGCACTTCGACCGAGTAGTCTTCTTCATTATCCTCTAGCCCACGTCTGCCGAGTGTGGGTTCGGTTCGAATCAAAATATTTTTCACAAAAATTTCGGGTCAAGTTATAAATCAGAAAAATATCTCTAGAAATTTTGTAAAATAATCTCTTTAGAGAATTTTCTCTTTACAACTTTCTCTTGAATTCAAGTGTGTTTAAAATAATGAACCAAGGCTCTCTTTATATAAAGAGAGTTTAGAGAGTTCAACTATGATTAAACTTAATCACTTTAATATAAATTAATATAATATTCATTAAGATAAATATTAGATTAAATTTAATATTAAATCTTATTAAAATAATAGAATTTTATCTAAAAGATAAATATTAAATTTAATTTAATATCAAGATAATCACTTTAATATTAAATTAATAAAATAATAATAAAATAAGTATTAAATTAAATATATTATTAAACTATTAAAATAATATTATTTTTGGAATAGTTAATCTAAAATCAAATTCTCTAGTAGAGTCCTAGTAGGAGTGTAACTCTTCCACTGCTCAACCACCAAAGACCAACCACCGTCGACCATCAAAACCCCGTTGTCATAGCTGCCGACACCATCGTGTCCAATGATACAAGTGTGACACCCTTACGGCACCCCGAGCAGATTCGATTACTGCCAGTTCGGCCTGGGTCAGTGACGACCCGACCGGTCCAGTCTAGCTACCAGTTTGATCGTCGACCTGATTTCACATATCGAGCCCAATTCGACTAGTTTTTGGGTCTTAGTCTCAATTTTGGGCTCCTAAACCCAATTTATGATCTCAGGTCCAATTTACAAGTTTAATTACCCATTGGATCAATTGTCTGACTTGAAAATTAATTCCTAAAAATATCATATTAATTTTAATTAATTTGATTAATTTAATTTTACTTGATCAAAATTAATTTTCCCAAAAATTACTTAAATTTTCCAAATTAATTTTTCAAGAAAATTCTTAATCAAATTCTCTAGTTGACCAATTCTCACGACCACTTAATTTAATTCCACATCGAATAAATCGACTCAATTAAGTTATTTCTAAAGTTGTAGAATTTTCTTCTGATTCAAATGCAGTTCGATCGAGCTTTTGTTGAGCTAACAGAAGGACCAATCGGACATATGCAATTAGGCTCTAGTAAACGCAATTATGTCTAGAAGTATCGTTTTGATAATTCACAATTACTTAATCATGGAGTCAATCCACAAGAAGTACCATGATTAAATTGTAACACCCCAAACCCGGCCCAAACACTATGACCGGATCTGGCATGTCACTAGGAAAAGGTTTTGGAAGTTTGACTGGTTTCGGTAAGACTTTTAAGTCATTATAAAATCCCTAATTTTGTGGTTCAGTTGGAAACCTGTTGTTTGCATAACTTTGGCATTTAATCAGTTGGGCTTTTGATTAGGTGCCAATTATAAACATTGAGCAGTTATTCATTTATCAGGTTTTTGATAAAAATGCTTTTATTTATTCTTTTGTTTTTATAAGAAACATTGTTTGGCAGGTTATAAGAAAACTTTACTTTGTAACTGAATTTTAAAAACATGTATTGAGCAGTCTGAAATTTATGAGTTCAAAATTTAAACCCCGAAAGAAAATGTCAAACTTTATAGTGGCCTTATTACAAACCCAAGTAGAATCCTCAAAAGTTATGAATAATGCTTTAAAATAAAAATTACTCATGAGTCCATGCGTGGCCGCCTCGAGTCCCCTCCAGCTCAGTCCGATAAGCTAAAAATCACCTACAATTGTTAAACGAAAGAGTGAGTCACAAGACTCAGTGTGCATTTATTACACGTAAATCCCTTTATGGGCCGAAGCCCCCAAACACCACCGGCCGAAGCCCAATTCATATGATGCAATAATGATGAGCATGGTAACCCAATCCAGCCTAATTTTCCATCCTCTACACTCCACTTCATCCGTCCATCCACAACGCCTCTGGGGATTTCTACAATCAACCCTGCATCTGCTACACTCCACTTTGGAAGTCATGCTGATAGTCATACTGCACAAAGATAATAAAACGTGGCCTAGCCACCGATCACTATGTGACCAAATAATCGATCACTAGGTGACCAAATAACAGATTACTAGGTGACCAAACATCATTCCGTGTGACTAAGTCACTGATGTACACTTCCCCTTATTAAAAATGGGAGCATATGGATTAGTTCGGATCAATATGGAATTATTACCCCATGCACATTCCATATTTTCTCCCTAGTTGATAATAGTGGGTACAATGCAAATAATTTATGCAGCTTCAACATCTCTTGGTCAACGGAATTTAAAAAAAAGAATAGCCTATTCCTCCGTATCTCATATGGGTTTCATAATTATAGGAATTGGTTCGATAACGATACGGACTCAACGAGCTATTTTACAAATAATATCTCATGGCTTTATCGGTCTTGCACTTTTTTCTTGGCAGAACGAGTTATGATAGAATGCGATTCCCTTGTTTTTCTCGATCTTAAATGGCTTCTCTTGCATTACTGGGAATGGCCGTTTTTGATTCCCAAAATATTGAGACTAGATTTGGTTTGTTACGTGATTGAACTATTCTTAAATCTTTAATGAGTTGAAAATACTTATCCATCTGAGTTTAAAATTTGAAGAGAATTAAATTTTGATCAATATAAAAACATGAGTGGTTGTCATCGGTTTCCATTACCCGAGATGGAAAGAAATTAAAGGGTGAGTTACTTAGAACTCGATGTGTAACTCACTTACCACCATTATTGGGCGGATTGTCGAGATATTATGTTGGGCTTGAGCCCAATTCAGAATTCAACAATATATCATGAATTTAAAATAATTAATAATGCATGAAAATGTAATTCCCAACCCAAACCTAGTATCCATCCGCTAACACCCCGCATCAACCATCACACTGTGGGGATCAAGTCAACCCACCCCGCCATCACACCAATCGTAGGCATTAAGCCTTTTTTATAATTGTGGCATAGCCACCGAACTAGAGGCAATAAGTCGATATTGTGGCGAAGCCACCGAACTAGAGGCAATAAGCGATATTGTGGCAGAGCCACCGAACTAGAGGCAATAAGCCGATATTGTGGCAGAGCCACCGAACTAGAGGCAATAAGCCGATATTGTGGCAACTGGCCATTCTTCTCTTCATATATCCCACCCATGCAATTATACATGTACTTTAAAAATATAAAATTTATTAACAATACATAACATGGTGGGTTTATCAATAACATTTCATTTGGCCCTTAATTAAAGCGATTTGTCCATTTAGCAATTTAGTGGGCTTTGGCCCATTTACCAAACTAGAGTATTTTGGCTAAATTTTAACGAACTAGAGTGTTTTGGCCCGATTTATCGAACTAGAGTATTTTCGCCCATTTTCACGAACTAGAGTATTTATGCCCATTTTCACTAACTAGAGTAATTACGGCCCATTTTCACGAACTAGAGTATTTATGCCCATTTTCACGAACTAGAGTAATTACGCCCATTTTCACTAACTAGAGTATTTACGCCCATTATCACTAAACGTCCAATTTTCAAAATAACAATTAATTTCTCGAGGTATTTTCGTAATTTTCACTAGTTTAGTCGTTTTACGCATTTTCGTCAAAAATATAAATTTTTACGTTTTTACCGATCTAATCGTTTTTACGATTTACTTCCATCTGAAATTTGACATCCAACCAAAAATAATGAGTGTGAAAATTACACACCTCGATACCGTGAGTATTAACCCTTCTCGCTCCTCGGCACCTAGAACATATTTTGATTCGTTAGTCAACTAACTCGAAAATAAATCTTAATCGATAATGGATCCAAAATCTTACCTCTTGATTTTGAATCACTTGATTTTCGGTTTTGCCTCGCTTATCGATTCACTAGCCGAGAATCCACCAACGATAACGGCTCGGAGGTTCGTACCACTTGAATAATGGACTTCTTTCGAAGATGGTCCACACCCTATGGAAAATCCTGATCGCGAAACCGCTCTTCGCTTGAATGGGGATTTAGATCCACCCTCTTACGATAACTAAACACCGCCTTTTCTTCCCTATCTTGTGGTCTTCAAGATCCAAAAGAATTTAGTTAGATCTAAAATAATATCAATAATACTAGAGATTTTAAAGAGTAGGATTTCCTTACCAAAATGAAACGCTTCCAACGCTTTCCCGATCACTTGAATTCCAATCTCCGTTATTGCACTAAATAATAACGAAGAAACGTTATTAGTATGAATGCTATATCAATCCCAAAAGACCCTCAATTAACCAATGATATTCGCCATAAAATCACTAATCAATAAATCGAAAATGGAGAGAAACCCTTACCTACTTCCCACGGTCGAAAAGAAAGATTAAGAATGATGTTTAATTGATGGAAGATTCGCTATAAATGATTAAGAATGGAAAATAATTTTTTGCTTACAGCACAATAGCATTCGCCAAGAGAGTGAAGATGGAGAGAATTTTCGATTGGAAAGAAATAATATAAGAACGAAAGGATGATGGTGATGTTGTTTTGATTTCAAGGAGATTAGAAGAAAAGAAAAGAAAAATATGAACTTTAGGTGTGGTATATTCGCCATGGCAAAAGAAAAGAAAAGATGTTTCTTTTGGTATAGATGATTTCGCACAAGAAGAAAAGGCACAAAGATTTGGCTATCAAGATAAGCAAAAGGAATGACCAAATGGTCACAAAATTTTGGCTTTACCAAATGCAAAAATCGGCCAAGAGGGATGTTGAAAGGAGAGAACAAAGAAAATCTGCACAATGTGCAAAGAATAACCAAAGAGAAAAGAATGAGATTTTAGCCAAACTAACAAAATTTTGGCTCTCCTCCCTTACCAATATTGCCGCCCCAGCACATGGTCAATTGGCCATTATTTCTTTCCAAATTTTCCCTTGATAAGTGCCTTATGTTCCCTATCTTTCCTTAAACCTTTGATTCCATACCATATGTTAGTTGTTACCTTAATCCATTGATACACTAACCAAAAATACATGGTCAACACCTTCCTTATATGTCCCTTGCGACACTTCCTAGACATGAGCGTAAAATTAAAAGCAAAAATTCCTTTAGGTGCCATACAAGGATTCAACCTCTTCCCTCTTACTTGAACCCATGCGCCAACTCCACCATGCCATATGCTCATTTTATGACACTTTTAGCACATGATTTAGCTTAAGTCTTAATTACCTTTGTTCCACTTCAATAAATCTCAATTTAATAAATTTTATTTCTTCTTCAAATTATGCTTTACCCTCTCAAAGACTTCAATAAGCACCAAATTAAAATAAAAGATTTTCCCTTAAAATCTAAACACCAAAATCATGCAAATTAAAATACTCGGATTTTTAGGGTGTTACAACTCTACCCTCCTTAAAGAAAATTTCGTCCTCTAAATTTACCGTTGAAGAAGGTGAGGGTATTGTTGTTTAATTGCATCCTCTGGCTCCCACGTAGCTTCTTCCAATTCGTGGTTACGCTTATAGAACTTTGACCAACAAGCACGATTTTCTTTCTTAATACCTTGACATCTCGGTCTAGGATTTCCACGGTTCTTCTTCAAAGGACAAATCAATTCACTCCAATTCTTCTACCGGTATAATGTGCAAAGGATCCGATCTATAACGCCTCAACATGGAAACATGAAAGACATTATGAATTTGATCTAACTCCGAGGTAACTCAATCGATATGCCCTTTGGACCAACACGCTTCAAAGACACGATAAGGTCCAATATATCTAGGACTTAGCTTGCCCTTCCTTCCGAATCAAGATCTTTTTCCAAGGAGATACCTTCAAGAAAACCCGATCTCCCACACTATACTCGATGTCCCTCCGCTTCAGATCTGCGACGACTTACATCTATCCGAGGCTTCTTTCAACCGTGCTCAATAACTTTTACCTTATCCTCGGTCTCGGATATCATCTCAGGACCTAACATCGTCTTTCGCCCAACTCAGTCCAACAAATAGGAGAGCGACACTTACGACCATACAATGCCTCGTAAGGTGCCATCTGAATGCTAGACTGATAGCTGTTGTTATACGCGAATTCCGCCAGTGGTAGATAATCCTCCCAACTACCCCTGAAGTCAATTACACATCCTCTTAACATATCTTCCAATATCTGAATTACTCTTTCCGACTGACCATCAGACTGAGGATGAAAAGCCGTACTGAAATTCAACTTTGTCCCCAAGGCTTCATGCAGAGCTTTCCAGAATCGTGATGTAAACCTAGGGTCCCTATCCGATATAATAGATACTGGTACCCCATGCAACCTCACAATTTCGGATACGTAAAGTTTCGCCAATTTCTGCAATGAATAATCCGTACGAACTGGCAAGAAATGAGCAGTCTTCGTCAACCGATCAACTATTACCCAAACGGAATTTTTCTTAGTAGGTGTTAACGGTAACCCACTAACAAAATCCATTGTTATCCTCTCCCATTTCCAAAGAGGAATCTTTATCGGTTGTAACAATCCGCACGGTAATTGGTGTTCTCCTTCACTTGTCGACAAGTCAAACATTTTCCCACGAACTCGTAATCTCACGCTCAACCTCGCCACCAATATCGTTTCACAGAGATCTCGATACATCTTATTTCCTCCGGATGCATAGCATAAGTGGCTGCTATGCGCCCCGTAGAATCGCTTGCCTCAAATCTAGATCCTTAGGCATGCATACTCTCCTCGAAAGCACAACACACCCTCCGTGTTTATTCCAAAATCCTCAATTTCGCCATTTTCAACTTGTCGCAGTAAAGGTCCCAACTTCACATCTGATGTCTGTTTTTCCTTGATTTGTTCCAACCACAGCGGCTTCACCTGAAGTTCTGCTAACAAACTGCCATCCTCGTACAGACTCAAATGGGCAAACAGAGCTCTTAATTCAGATACCGCCTTACGACTTAACGCGTCAGCTACCACGTTAGCCTTTCCAGGATGGTACTCGATGGAGAAGTCGTAATCTTTTAACAATTCTACCCATCTTCTTTGTCTCAAATTCAACTCCTTCTGGGTAAGGAGGTATTTAAGACTCTTGTGATCCGTGTAGATTATGGACTTCTCACCATAGAGATAGTGCCTCCAAATCTTTAGAGCAAAGACAGCAGCTTAACTCCAAATCATGAGTAGGGTAGTTTACTTCGTGAGGTCTCAATTGACGAGAAGCATAGGCCACCACCTTTCCATTTTGCATCAACACACAACCCAAGCCCGTGTGAGACGATCGCAATAAGCAATGAATTCTTTTCAGCCTCCCTATGAATCAAAACCGAGCTTCACAGATCTTCTTCAATTTCTCAAAACTCTCTTGCCGCTTTTCGGTCCGGATATACGGAGCTCCCTTTCGCAACAGCTTTAGTTAGGGTGCGACAATCAATGAAAACCCTCTACAAAACGTCTATAGTATCCACCAGCCTAAGAAACTCCAATTTCAGCCATCGATGTTGGTGGTTTCCAATCGAGAATAGCCTCAATTTTCCGAGGATCCACCCTTATTCCTTGGTGATACTACATGACCAAGGAAAGTCACCTCCTTTAGCCAAAATTCGATTTACCAAATTTGGCATACAATTGCTTATCACGTAAGTAGTTGTAATACTATCCGCAAATGTGGTCATGTTCCTCCTCATTTCTCGAATAAACCAATATATCATCTATGAACACTACCACAAACCGGTCTAAATATGGTTGGAAGACTCAGTTCATCATGTCCATAAATGCACTGGTGCGTTGGTTAGTCCAAATGGCATCACTACAAACTCATAGTGTCCGTAATGTGTCCAAATGTTGTCTTATAGATGTCCGCTTCTTTCACCTTAAGTGGTGATAACCCGACCTTAAATCAATTTTGAGAAAGCCAAGCTTCCTTCAATTGGTCAAACAGTCGTCAATTCTTGGCAGAGGATACCGATTCTTGATCGTCAATTTATTCAATGTCGTAGTCAATGCACATACGCATCGATCCATCCTTCTTCTTGACGAACAAAACCGGTGCTCCCCACGGAGACACACTCGGTCGAATGAATCCCGATCCAAAGCAATTCTTGAATTTGAGCTTTGAGCTCACCTAACTCCTTCGGTGCCATTCTATAGGGAGCAATGGACACCGGAGCCGCCCTGCAAAAGCTCAATGCCAAATTCTACTTCCGATCCGAGGTATACCGAAGTTCTTCGAGAAATACATCGGAAATTCCTTCACCGTCCTCACATCATTCACGGATAATTCCTTGGCATCCAAAGCACGATAAAGGCTAGGAATGCTCCGTACCCTTTCCGCACCAACTTCTCCGCTTTTAATGCAGATACCACATTTGCCGATAGTTCTTTCGCTCACCAATCATTATGATTTCCTTATCATCCGGTCCCATCGACATTCATTTTTCAAAGACAAATTCAATTATACCGATGGTTAACCAACCAATCCATGCCCGAATGAGATCGAACTCATGAAAGGTAGTTCCATCAAATTTGCTAAGAATACTTCCTCTTGGATTTTAAGGGCACGCCTTTAAATATTTTATTATAGCATTCTTGGTTCTAAAGGATCTGACATCTTGTCATCTCATTTTCGAATTTCAGATTCTAAATTGATTTCGGATATGGCACTAGATACATATGAATGAGTAGAGCCAATATCTATTAAGGCAATAACAGTACATCAAAATGAAGAACGTGCAGCTTATCACATCAGTGCATTGCCGTCTTGGCGCCTAACCTGCATAGACCACCCAGCCGCTCTTGCATCCGTGATTTCTCTATTACCATTGCCTCGACCGGTGCACCTTGACCACGACTCAGCCCCATTACCACCACGACCGGTCCACGACTCTCGGTGGTCAGCCGACACCCGACCGGTGTGCATCATTATTACGGACTTCTTGAGTCGTATCCATCCGTCGAGGACAACTTTTGTATCGATGTTCCATTGAACCGCATTTGTAGCATGCACCGTTTTCCTCCAAAGATTCCCAAAATGCCTTTTCCCACACGATGCAATCTCGACTTCGATTATTTGTTACCGGGTTACGCCTTGAACCGATTCATCATTCCGGTTTCTTCGGAATCTCTTGGAAGAACCGATCATTGTGTCTCTCTCTTGTTTCGGATCTCTCTGCCGGTTACTGCTCGTTACGAGTTCTTAGCCTCTTCGGCTATTTTGGCCTTCTCCACCAGAGTGGAAAATTTCGACTTGTCATGAGCAATCGTAACCTCACTCATCATTAAGTCCATCCTCGAAATGTACACAACGCTCATGATCTGTTGCTACAATCGTCCGCATAGCGGCTCACCGTAAAAATTCAGCTTCATATCTCGCCACGGTCTTACTTCCTTGGACAAGATTCAGAAATTCCTTCCTTCGACGCCTACATAGCTCGCTCCAACGCATTTCCTTGAAAGGCGCCTTTAAAGAATTCCCGATTAATCGCTGCGGCTTGGTGCCTTCTCGAACAAAGTGAGCCACCACCGACACGCCTCATCTCTCAATAAAGATACAGCCTCCGGTTTTTGCTCACGTGCATTCCATATCATCCATAATCCGCTCCATGCCTTCGAGCCAGATTCGCCACATTCGGGCTACACCGAGACTCCTCCGAAAACTTCGCATTATTTGCCTTAAGTCGCTCTGAAATTGACCCACGAGTTGTTGGCCCAATTCTAGTTCCAATGACCCTTTCCAAGACCCGTAGCATCGCTGAGTCAATGCATGATCTTCTTCCATGTGATCGCGTGATCCGGTCTCACTTTCCATTGACGCAAAGTCGTCTACTCGCATATGATTTGGTGCTTCACCAGTAGCACCTCGGCCTCTACCACAGCCACGCTTCTACAAGGCCCACGACCACGCCCTCTTGTACTCATGATTGCTTGTTCGCTTATCTAATTACAAGTTTTATGAATCGTAAATTTTGTTTGGTGTTTATTAACGATATTTTATGAGATTTGAGATATAAAGTTGTTTTTCTAACGTGTCCTAGAGTCTCAATCTCTCAGCTTTTTCACATCTAAAACTAGAAGTTCTAGAGTTTTCCTATGATCATATCATAGTAATCATTTAAGCATAAATACTTACTTGACTTGTTGTTGGGATGCTTGTGGTGCCATCTTGATCTTTAAAATATCATTGAACGCTTTCATACGTAAATTATTTTTGAACCCAAACCATGTACCGAAGTTTTTGAACAGAGCTCGATACCACTAAATGTAACACCCCAAACCCGGTCTATGCATTGAGACTAGATTTGGTTTGTTACGTGATTCGAACTATTCTTAAATCTTTAATGAGTTGAAAACTACAATATTGTTTACTGAGTTTAAAATTTGAAGAGAATTAAATTTTGATCAATATAAAAAACATAAGTTGGAAATCATTGTATTATCAAAAACCTTTGGGTAATTTGTTAAAGAGTTAACTATAATAAGATATTTATAAAAGATTTTCATAAACTTTGAAAACTAAATTTTATTTTAATAAAAACATCATCAAACTTTAGCTCATGATTAAAAGTCCAAAGTAAAATTAACTTCCAAACACACATAAAATCCATAAGTTATTTATAGAGGCCATTTATTACAAAGATCCCAAAATAGTAAAAATAATTATTAAAAGTTCGAGTTTTAAATAACCCATATATAGCAAGATGGCTCCACGAAGTCATCCTCACCAAGTCCACATCGGTTTCCATTACCCGAGATGGAAAGAAATTAAAGGGTGAGTTACTTAGAACTCAAATGTGTAACTCACTTACCACCATTATTGGGCGATTGTCGAGATATTATGTCGGGCTTGAGCCCAATTCGAATTCAACAATATATCATGAATTTAAAATAATTAATAATGCATGAAAATGTAATTCCCAACCCAAACCTAGTATCCATCCGCTAACACCCTGCATACAACCATCACACCTGTGGGGATCAAGTCAACCCACCCCGCCATCACACCAATCGTAGGCATTAAGCCTTTTTTATAATTGTGGCATAGCCACCGAACTAGAGGCAATAAGTCGATATTGTGGTGAAGCCACCTAACTAGAGGCAATAAGTCGATATTGTAAGTGAGAGCCACGAACTAGAGGCAATAAGTCGATATTGTGGCAATCGCCATTCTTCTTCTTCATATATCCCACCCATGCAATTATACATGTACTTTAAAAATATAAAATTTATTAACAATACATAACATGGTGGGTTTATCAATAACATTTCATTTGGCCCTTAATTAAAGCGATTTGTCCATTTAGCAATTTAGTGGGCTTTGGCCCATTTACCAAACTAGAGTATTTTGGCTAAATTTTAACGAACTAGAGTGTTTTGGCCCGATTTATCGAACTAGAGTATTTTCGCCCATTTTCACTTAACTAGAGTATTTATGCCCATTTTCACTTAACTAGAGTA
Organism: Gossypium rotundifolium; assembly: GCA_025506655.1. Taxonomy (NCBI): domain Eukaryota; kingdom Viridiplantae; phylum Streptophyta; class Magnoliopsida; order Malvales; family Malvaceae; genus Gossypium; species Gossypium rotundifolium. The sequence goes on from CP106729.1 coordinate 114,006,056, forward strand.
ATTACGCCCATTTTCACTAACTAGAGTATTTGCGGCTCATTTTCACTTAACTAGAGTAATTACGCCCATTTTCACTAACTAGAGTATTTACTACCCATTATCACTTAAACGTCCAATTTTCAAAATAACAATTAATTTCTCGAGGCGTTTTCGTAATTTTCACTAGTTTAGTCGTTTTACGCATTTTCGTCAAAAATATAAATTTTACGTTTTACCGATCTAATCGCTTTTACGATTTACTTCCATACCGAAATTTGACATCCAACCAAAAATAATGAGTGTGAAAATTACACACCTCGATACCGTGAGTATTAACCCTTCTCGCCTCCCTACACCTAGAACATATTTTGATTCGTTAGTCAACTAACTCGTAAAATAAATCTTAATCGATAATGGATCCAAAATCTTACCCTCTTGATTTTGAATCACTTGATTTTCGATTTTGCCTCGCTTATCGATTCACTAGCCGAGAATCCACCAACGATAACTCGGAGGTTCGTATCACTGAATAATGGACTTCTTTGGAAGATGGTCCACACCGGTGGAAAATCCTGATCGCGTAAACCGCTCTTCGCTTGAATGGGGATTTACAGATCCACCCTCTTACGATAACTAAACACCGCCCTTTTCTTCCCTATCTTGTGATCTTCAAGATCCAAAAGAATTTAGTTAGATCTAAAATAATATCAATAATACTAGAGATTTTAAAGAGTAGGATTTCCTTACCAAAATGAAACGTTTCCAACGTTTCTCCCGATCACTTGAATTCCAATCTCGTTATTGCACTAAATAATAACGAAGAAACGTTATTAGTATGAATGCTATATCAATCCCAAAAGACCCTCAATTAACCAATGATATTCGCCATAAAATCACTAATCAATAAATCGAAAATGGAGAGAAACCCTTACCTACTTCCCACTATCGAAAAGAAAGATTAAGAATGATGTTTAATTGATGGAAGATTCGCTATAAATGATTAAGAAGGAAAAATAATTTTTTGCTTACAGCACAATAGCATTCGCCAAGAGAGTGAAGATGGAGAGAATTTTCGATTGAAAAGAAATAATATAAGAACGAAAGGATGATGGTGATGTTGTTTTGATTTCAAGGAGATTAGAAGAAAAGAAAAGAAAAATATGAACTTTAGGTCTTTGGTATATTCGGCCATGGCAAAAGAAAAGAAAAGATGTTTCTTTTGGTATAGATGATTTCAAGACAAGAAGAAAAGGCACAAAGATTTGGCTATCAAGATAAGCAAAAGGAATTGATTTACCATATGTTAGTTGTTACCTTAAATTGATAGTCTTATTTTGGAATAATTACTTTAGGTGCCAAAAATATTTACTTAATGCCAAAAATACTAATTACTTTTAGTAATGGCAATTGGAATGATATTAACTCCTATTTATTCATTATCTATGTCACGTCAAATGTTCTATGGATATAAGCTATTTAATACTTGGAATAATTACACCAAAATAGTTCTTATTTTTTGATTCTGATAGACTCCTATTTATTCATTATCTATGTCACGTCAAATGTTCTATGGATATAAGCTATTTAAGAGTTATTTGTTTCGATCAGAGAGTTATTTGTTTCGATCTCTATCTTTATACCAAGAATAGGTATTGGTATTTATCCGGATTTAGTCCTCTCATTATCGTGAGAAGGTTGAAACTATTCTATATTATTATTTTTATAGATAGTTTTCATGAATCAAAAAATCAACATGAATCAAAAAATCAAAAGGAACCTAAAAGGAATATTTATTATTTGATCAAGATTCCGACATAAGAAGTCCAATGGGAGCAATACTTGAAATGGCAATCCATAAAAAATACCGATATTGAGATCGGCTAAAATAAGGCGTAGAGCTAAAAGGAATTATGAAAAACTTAGTAAAATTGATATGATCGCTATAGCGGGTCCAATACTAAATAAACAAGTATTGCCTCTAGATGGAAGAATATTTTCTTTGAAAAGCGCTTTGTTCCATCTCGCTAGTGCTTGAAGAATGCCCAGAGGACCGGCGATTCAGCCCAATACGTTGTTGTATTCTCGCAGATATTTCTCTTTCTAACCATACAATTACTAGTACACCTATTGTGATTCCCAATACAAGAGTCAAAATAGGACCAACATCCATATGATCCCATAGACCTCTTTTAAAGATTCCAATGTGTAAAAGGAATTGATATCTTCTACTTCTGTCGTATAAATTATCATTTCAACGATATCACGGTAATAACCTGAAAACCCATGCATATTCAATGTAGTATAATAACAGATTATAAGATGTCATTCACACAATACTTCATGTATACATATAGTCACACTATCCATGAGAATAACAAAATAAGTCATACCATACTAACCTGAAGTTTCGATTTTACCCAACCTGGGTAGTTCAATCACCATCACCGATATTTCGGCTCCCAACCATAACACATATATGATTTGAACACAAGAAGACATAGTGTGATAATTACACACCTGTAAATCTGAAGAACTAAGCTATCGATCTCACCAACGTCCCCACTCACAGGGATCACAGCAATCTACTTATCCCTCTCAGAAGCCGGTCCACAACCCGGTGGCCAATCTCGAACGACGGACATCGTACGCTTCTTGAATTTAGGGGCTGGTTTTATGGGTCCAACCTCCTCCTTTGCCTAACTGGTGCTTGATTCCATAAAAACAATCTTGGTCAGAAGACCAAGTTAAGCCTTTGAATAAATTAAAGATAAGGATGGACGCTTAAAATGTCAAGATTTCCTTACCTAGATTGACAAAACCCGGAGGCTATAACACTTGGATTAATAGATCACTTGATGTCCCCTGATTGATCAAATCTGATTGATCTAAAAAATGCTTCCACTTAACAGGAATAAATCGATTGAGAAGATTGGGAGAAAGGGTGGCGGCTATCCACTACAACAAGCACAAAGGATGGAAAGGACAGTCAAAGATTCGGCTAGAACAAGAATAACAAAGAAAAACCACAAAAGAAGATGTGATCAATAATTTCAGCCTAGAGAAGAAAAATAAGAAAGAATGAATTGATGTGCAATGGGTTTCGGTTATGAAGAACAATTTAAGAGGAGTATGGAGTATGAAAAAGAAAAGAGAGAAAAGGCTATTGGGTATTTTGGCTTTAAGTGGAAAGAAGAATGAGTGAAAGAATGAATGATTACCGAGAAAGATGATAGTGTCAAAGATGTTTTCGGACAAGAGAAAAGAAGTGGGGAAACCTCGAATGGAAGAAAAGTGAAATGATATGAGGAAGAAGGTTGGCCAGCTGATTCGGCAATAGCTCAAAAGAGAATGGAAGAGAAGTCTAAAAACTAATTTAAGAGAGGAAAACTCAAGTACCTACTTTGAACAAAGATTTGGCATTTCCAAATTCCAAAACCGAAGAAAATACACCACCACAAGAACCAAAATGACTTATGACCCTTAAAGACTTTTGGCACCCCCTTTTGCTAAATGAAAAAAAAATGAAGACCAAAAATAGAAGGTTTGGTTACACCCTCTTTTCCCCAAATGCCGAAAATACTCATCCAAGCACTCCCACAACCGGCCAATTCTCTTCTCCCACTCCAAATCCCTTATTTTCCTCCACCAAGTGCTCCCTAACACTCATTCAAATCGATTGACCACTTCAAATCCCCCATCACCTCTCATCCACTCATTCAAACACCCTTTACTACTTCAACACCCCCTCTTCAAAGTCCCTAGCCGAATCTACTACCTCAACCTGATGCCAAAAAGAATTCTTCAAAATGTAATCCATGCAGCTTGAACCTACCCCCTTCTCTACTCCTCTGTGGCGTCATCTCCAAGCACCCAAGGTAGCGCCTCCTTGCCATCTTACCACCTTCTTACTTATGCTACCAAAACACAAACAAATACCCTTAAGGCTTACCTCGGCCAAATCACCCCTAAAGTGCCAAAAATTAAAAATTTTACTGAGGCTCAGACCTACCCTCGAGCCTTCCCGGGACCCTCAAACACACTCAACAACCTACCAAGCATACCAAACACACAGAGACAAGATAAAAACAATGCCCCTAAATTTTGGATGTTACAGTTCTACCCCTCTTAAAGAAATTTCGGCGTCGAAACTACCTGGTCAAAAGAGATGAGGGTATTGCTATCGCATCGTATCCTCTGAGTCCCACGTCACCTCTTCCATTCCATGGTTTTGCCATAACACTTTAACCAATGGGACTGATTTCATTCTTAGCACCTTGACGTCTCGATCCAAGATCTGGATCGGCTCCTCCTCATATGACAAGTCTATCCTTACCTCAACTTCTCCCACTGGCACAACATGGGACGGATTCGAACGATAACGTCTTAACATGGAAACATGAAACACATCATGCATCTATTTCAACTCTTAGGTAAGCTCCAGTTGATACGCCACCGGTCCCACCGTTTCAAAACTCGATAAAGCCCGATGAACCTAGGACTTAGCTTTCCCTCCCGTCCAAACCTCATTATCTTCTTCCAAGGTGAAACCTCAAGAAAACCTGATCACCCACTGCAAATTCTATTTCCTTCTGCTTCAGATCCGCATAAGACTTCTGCCTAACAAACGCTTCTTTCAATCGAGCCCTAATCAGCTTAACTTTCTCCTCTATCTCAGTAACCAAATATGGGCCTAAAATCTGGCGTTCACCCAATTCCGTCTAACAAGTAGGAGTACGACACCTCCGCCCATACAACGCTTTATATGGCACCATCCGGATACTAGATTGATAACTATTATTGTATGCGAATTCCGCCAACGGTAAGAATTCCTCCCAACTACCCTTGAAATCGATGACAGAACCCCTCAACATATCCTCCAAGATCTGAATTACTCTCTCAGACTGACCATCAGTCTGTGGATGAAAAGTCTTTGAAGTCCAATCTTGTTCCCAATGCCTGATGCAGTACCTTCCAAAATCACAACGTAAACCTAGGATCTCTATCTGATATGCTCGATATTGGTACCCCATGCAGCCTCACAATTTCGCCACATATAGCTTAGCTAACCTCTGAAGAGAGTAGTCGACACGAACAGGTATGAAATGGGCGGACTTCGTTGAACGATCTACAATTACCCATACCGAATCTTTCTTAGTAGGCGTAAGAGGTAGCCCACTAACAAAGTCCATAGTGATCCTTTCCCATTTCCATTAAGGAATCTTCACCGGCTGCAACAACCCCGAAGGCAACTGATGCTCGGCCTTAACCTGCTGACAAGTTAAACATTTTCCCACAAATTTCGTAACCTCTCGCTTCAATCCAGGCCACCAAAACTGTTCATGCAGATCTCGATACATCTTACTCCCTCAAGGATGCATAGCATAAGTGTAACACCCCAAACCCGGTCAACACACCACGACCGAATCTGGCATGTCACGGAGTGAAAACGTTTTGAAGAAAACAAGTTGCCAGCTTAATTTCAGCGAAAAGCTCTTTGGTTGCTTTGTGTTTCCAGAAATTCGGTACATGTATAGTTGAAATCGTTAAGTTTCTTTGAAATCCCGAAAGGCTTTTTAAAACTCGTTTATCATTCATTACTTAAGAAAAACGTTAAATTCTATTGAAACCCGAGTGAATTCTTACTTGGTTAATTTAAAACCGTTTGATTTTGAGCATGGAAAACTTAGATTTTGAAAATCATCTAAGTTAACTTTGTTATCCTCTTGTAAATATTGTTACCCGATGGTAAGATCTAGAAAACCCGTTGTGTAGTATAATTTTTGAAAACTTTGGTTATCAAGTTATTTAAAACATGTTAAACAGTTTACTTAGCAACATTTGGACAATTAAAGCAGATATAATAAACCCTAAATAAAAATACTAATGGCCTTATTACAAACCCAAATAAAATCAAAATTTAAAATAAAGGTACCCAAATCGAAAGTCTAAGTAAAAAAACCAAAAAATGTCGCATGGCCACCTCGAGTCCACCCGGCTCCTCATCCGCGATCTCCGAGTCACCTGAAAAAAATAAGGGAGAAGGTAAGTCGCCAAGACTCAGTGCATAATCCCCCTCCCGATTATAGCAACATTCTCACACAGGTCATAATCAAGCAAACATATCATGCACCCAAACCTAACCATCCACAACTCCTTTTTCTACCCCCTGTGGTACCAAACCACTGGTGGTGCCAAACCACCGGTGACCCAAAGTCACTGATATCAACAATAATGTGGTGCCAAACCACTGGTGACCCAAAGTCACGAATAATCCATATGTGGGGCCAGCCCACGTTGCGATACCAAATCACTGGTGACAATCCGGTTTTATCAAATGTGGGGCCAACCCACTATGGTGCGAAGCCACTGGGATGAGTCGCTATGAGGTGCTAAACCTCCGTGACCCAAAGTCACGAATATCAATCGTGGTACCAAACCACCGGTGGTGCCAAACCACCGTGACCCAAACTCACGATATCAACCTTTCCCTCCTCTCATGTCACCCACATTAATGCTCATGCACATACAAATCATGCAATCATGCTTAATCGTTAAACATATATCGAACATAACATAGATAATATCATCAGAAATCATGTGCCATAATCTCAACCAAAACGGACTTACTCAAAATCCTTGCTCATACCCATAAAGGTACCATATCGAATTCTACACAGATTTCAGCTTTTAACATGTTAAGATTATTAGCAAGTTTACAACAATTATGAAGTGTGTAAGTTACACACCTAGTTACTAACGCGACTACTGAATCCCGAAGATCAAGATCTAACGCACTAGATCCCCCCTTCCCCTACATTCGGCCAATGACAACTATTAGCAAAAAGCCATTCGGCTACACTTGTAAATCCTGAAAAGTTAACGCACCTAATAACCATCCTTACCTTAGCGCCTTTTTTGATCACCAGTCACAACCCGAGATATACGAGATAGAGCCTTCCCTACAATCGGCTAATATCTTAAACCACATAACTAATAGCCTTTGACTTTTTTAAAGAATAAGAGAAAGATTAAGTCGATATGTAACCTTACCACAGTCTTTAATGAAACCACTTGATAGAGAATAGATGATCACGATCCACTGCTTCGAAATCCTGGAGACCCTAGAAGAAACCGATTTCACAGATGAATGAGAACCAAGACAAATACTGAAATTCAACTTTTGTTCTATATATGTCGACAGAGAGAAAAGAAGAAGATGATAGAGATTCGGCCAAGAACACTTACCCACTCGAAAATCGACTAGAGCAGAAAACACTAGAGATCTACCACGCAACGAGAGAAAAGAAGAGATCTTCAATGGTTGAGAGAGATTTGAAAATGGTGGTGGAACAATCAAAGGATTTTCGACTATGGCTTTTGAAAGAAAAGCAAAAGAGATTGGGCTTTGCAAGGAATCAAGAAAAGATTGATGAACTTTCGACACAAGAGAAGATGAAGAGAAAAGAAAGTTGTCGATTTGGGAAGAAGAGATGCTGATGCCATTTTAAACAATTATGAGAGAATGAAAAGAAAGAAATGGGGAAGAAGGAGATTCACCAAAGTGGTTTCGGTTTCAAATGAAGAAAAGCTCAAATGGTTTTTCTGGGGATTCGGCTAGATGCTTTAAAGGGAAATCGACAATAGCCTCAAAACTTTTGGCTTTTGATTCAAATGGTGCATTTAGGGAAGAAATCGACAAGGCTAAGGGGGTTTTGGCTTTAGCTCACAACCGAATGCACCTAAGCATTGACTAGCTGAAAATGTCATTAAGGAATTTCGGCACTCCCCCTATTCTTCCAACCGATACTCTTCCTCACACTAGAGTTCAAATTTCGGCAAACTCCTCAAACCTCTTCTAGCCAACCATTCAAATGAGTTTGAATTGATCAAACTCCTAAATTCTCTCTTCTCCACTCGTTTAAATCTGTTGACTTGTTCAACAGTTATCCATCAGAGTTTGAGCTGAGCACAACTCCTCCCCTCTCTGGCGTCAAAAAGAGTTATCAGCAAGGGATTTCTGCAACTCGAACCTCAGCTCCTTTCCTCTACTTATGGCGTCACTGACTAAGTCCCTAAGTGGCGCCTCCTTTCCACTTTACCAAGGCTTTTCTTGTGCTACAGTTTACCACAAAATATTCTTAACCCTAGCTCCTTCAGCTCCCCTAAACCAATGCTTGAAAATAAAATTTTTCCTATAGTTTGAGCCTACCCTTGGCTCATACCCAGACCCCAAGACACCTTGATTAACAACAAAATCAAGCCATTCACATGCAATTAATGCAAACATAATAGCCCTAACTAAGGATGTTATAGTTCTACCCCTCTTAAAAATAATTTCGACCTCAAAATTTCCTGGTCAAAAGAGTTGAGGGTATTGCTGCCTCATCACATCCTCTGGTTCCCACGTAGCTTCCCCCATGCCATGGTTCCGCCATAACACCTTCACTAATGGAACTGACTTCTTGCGCAAAACCTTCACATCCCGATCTAAAATCTGTACTGGTTCCTCTTCTATGGTCAAATCTAGGCTCACCTCAATTTCCTCCACCGATACAACATGCGATGGATCTGAACGGTAACGCCTAAGCATGGAGACGTGGAATACATCATGTATCTGACTCAGTTCTGCTGGCAACTTGAGCTGATAAGCTACTAGTCCCACTCGTCTCAACACCTTATATGGGCCAATAAACCTTGGACTTAGCTTGCCTTTTCTTCCAAATCTTAGTACTTTCTTCCATGGCAAGACCTTCAATAAAACCCTATCACCCACTGCAAATTCTATATCTCTTCGCTTAAGATCGGCATAGGACTTCTGCCTGTCCGAAGCTTCCTTTAGGCGAGCTTGAATCAACTTGACTTCATCCTCGGTCTCAGCAACCAACTCTGGTCCCAACATCTGACGCTCACCCAACTCTGTCCAGCACGTAGGTGTACGACACTTCCCACCATACAATGCCTCATATGGTGCCATCTTAATGCTTGCCTGGTAACTATTGTTGTATGCAAATTCAGCTAACGGTAGAAATTCTTCCCAACTACCTCTGAAGTCCAAAACACAGCCTCTCAACATATCTTCCAAGATTTGTATAACCTTTCTCGACCGTCCATCCGATCGGATGAAATGCGATTAAAATCCAACCGCTGCACTCCAACGCTCGATGCAATGCTTTCTAGAACCTCGACGTGAATCTGGATCCCTATCCGAGATGATTGATACCGCACACCGTGCAACCTCACTATCCTCGCCACATACAAATTTTAGCTAACTTCTGAAGCGAGTAATCAACCCTTACCGGTATGAAATGAGCAGATTTCGTCAAACGGTCCACAATCACCCAGACTGAGTCCTTCTTACTGGGCGTAAGGGTTAGCCCACTGACAAAGTCCATAGTGATCCTTTCCCACTTCCACTGAGGAATATTCACCGGCTAAAGTAAACCCGAAGGCAATCGATGCTCACTTTGACCCATCGACACGCCGACACTTACCCACAAACTCGGCCACTTCCGCTTGGACTGCCACCAAAATCGCTCTCGCAAACCCGGTACATCTTGCTACCTTCGGGATGCATAGCTTATGGGCTACTATGTGCGCCCCAAGAATCCTCGCTAAACTTGACGCCCTTGACATACAAGCTCTCCTTGAAAACACAACACTCCATCGTTGGTTAAGTCAGAACCTCCAAACTACCATTCTGAACTTGCAACCTCCGAGCAGTCAAACCCTCATCCACTAACTGTTTCTCTTTAATCTGCTCTACCCAAGTCAGCTTAACCTGCAATTCTGCCAAAAGACTCCCATCGTCATACAAGCTAAGATGAACAAACATCGCTCTCAGGTCCGACACTACCTTACGACTCAACGCGTCTGCAACCACGTTAGCCTTGCCCGGATGATACTCAATTGAACAGTCATAGTCCTTCAATAGCTCAATCCATCTGCACTATCTCAAATTTAAATCCTTCTGCGTCAAAAGATACTTCAGACTCTTGTGGTCTGTGTAGACTATCGACTTCTCTCCGTACAAATAGTGTCTCCATATCTTCAGGGCGAAAACCACTGCAGCCAACTCCAAGTCATGTGTCGGGTAGTTACCCTCATGCGGTCTCAGTTGTCGAGATGCATAAGCCACTACTTTCCCTTCCTACATCAGCACACATCCCAAGACAGTATGTGATGCATCACAGTAGACCGTGAATTCCTTTCCTGCCTCGGGCTAAATAAAAATCGGAACTTCCGTCAGAATCTTCCTCAACTTCTCGAAACTTTCCTGTTGTTTCTCAGACCACACAAATGGAACTCCTTTCCTCAATAAATTGGTCAACAGCGCTGCGATCAGAGAAAATCCTTCTACAAATCTTCGGTAATACCCTGCCAGACCTAGAAAACTCCGAATCTCCACAACTGACTTAGGCGGTTTCTAGTCCAACACTGCCTCAATCTTGCGAGGGCCCACTCTAATCCCTTCAGCTGACACTACGTGACCTAAGAAAGTCACCTCCCTAAGCTAGAACTCGCACTTACTGAATTTGGCAAATAACTACTTTTCCCTTAGAATTTGCAAAACTACCCGCAAGTGCGTATCATGATCCTCCTCAGACCTTGAGTACACCAGTATGTCGTCTATAAATACCACGACAAACTGGTCCAATCATCTTAAACACCGATTCATCATATCCATGAATCTTTGTCGTGTTAGTCAATCCAAACGGCATTACCAAAAACTCGTAGTGCCCATATCGAGTGCGAAACACCGTCTTGTGGATATCAGCCTCTTTCACCTTAAGCTGATGATACCCGACCTTAGATCGATCTTCGAGAAAACTAATGCCCTTAAGCTGATCAAACAAGTCGTCTATCCTCGGCAACAGATACTTGTTATTGATCGCCGGCTTATTCAACTGGCGGTAGTCTATACACATCTGCATTGTACCATCCTTCTTAACAAAGAGCACAAGTGCTCCCCAAGGCGAAACACTTGGCTGGATAAAACCCCGGTCCAAAAACTCCTGAATCTGAGCCTTCAGCTCCACCAATTCCTTTGGCGCCATCCTGTATGGGGTAATAGACACTGGCGCAGTTCAGGGTAACAAATCTATGCCAAATTCAACTTCACGATCCGGAGGCGTAGACCCAGAAGTTCTTCTAGAAATACGTCGACAAATTCCTTCACCGTTCAGACATTCTCTACAGCTGACTCCTTGGCCTCCAAGTCACACACACGAACCATGAACGCCTCACAACCCTTACTAACCATCTTCTCAGCTTTCAAAGTAGACACCACGTTGGATAGATAATCTCTTTTATTACCTATCATCACCACTTCTTCCCCCTCAACCGTTTTCAAAACCATGCGCTCAGTCGTGCAATCCAAACTCGCTTGGTACCTCACTAGCCAGTCCATCCCAAGAATCAGATCGAACTCCCCAAACGGCAGTTCCATCAGATCAGCCATAAATACTACACCTTGGAGTTCTAGGGGTACATCCCTATACAACTTATTTACTTCTACAGAGTGACCTAGAGGGCTAATTACTGTCATCTCCCTAGAAGTAGTTTCAAAGTCTAGGTTCATGGTCTCTATTATGCTACTGGCAACATACGAATGCGTCGAACCAACATCTATCAAAGTAGTATAAGGTAGTCCAAAGATTAAGAACGTATCGGTTATGACGTCTGGTACGTCGCCCTTATCTCGACGCCTCGCTGCATAGACCAATCCAGGTTGTCTTGCTTCAATGTTGCCTGCACCACTGCCCGGTGCTCGCGGCCCCGACCAGAACCATTACCTCCTCTACCAGAACCACGACCCCTCTGCGGTTGCGGTCCCTCTTTTCTGAACTGAGCATGACCCTGACCCTCAGACTGAATCCTGGCTAACTTCCGTGGACAGTCTCTCACACGGTGATCTAGTGACCCACACTCAAAGCATCCTTTGCCATCGGTCCAACATTCTCCCAATGTGATTTTCCACACCGATAACACTGCGCTGGTCCCTGATTAGCAGCAACAGGTCTCCCAGATTGATTCAGCCCACATGCTTAGTCCTTTTCTGAGAATTTCTGACTGATCCAGATGATCCAAAACCTCTCTTTTGTCTATTCCTATCCGAATTCTGTCTCACAGATTCCTTGACCCCTCTAGCTACCTTAGCCTTCTCTACCAACATGGTAAACTCCCGCTCCTGCTGTGGAGCAATCAGCAATCTCAGCTCATCCCTCAGTCCGTCCTCGAACCTAACACATCGCTCATGCTCCGTAGCCACGATACCTCGAGCGTCTGGCCAACCTTAAGAATTACGCCAGATTCGACACGGACTTACTCCCCGAACCACCTCGTAAACGCCTTCCTCCGCTTCTTCAATATAACTAGACCCAATATACTTCTTCTGATAAGCCGCCTTAAAATAATCCCAAGTGAGATCATCCGTTGTAACACTATCCCAAACCGTGAGCCACCACTGGTATGACTTATCCCGGAAAAGTGACACTACCCCTTTTAGTTTCTCCTCAGCAGTCAGATCCAAATCGTCCATGATTCGCTCCGTCGCCTCCAACCAATACTCACCTGATTGGGCGCCACACTAGAAACACCTCGGAATACCTCAGCTCTATTGGCTCAGAGTCGCTCAGATACAGATTTTCGAGCTCCCATACCTCCACCTGCTGTAGCCACCTTCTCAAAAACTCACAGCATCGCCTACGATACTGCATCATCCCCCGTCTGATCCTGACACTCAACACCAGCAGCTAGTGGTGGTGGCATCTCATTCTCGGACCCTTGACAAGACCTAACTGGTTTTGATACGGTCATTCTGCCTCTACCATGCCCACGCACATTACGACCACGTCCCCTAGAACTCATGTCTATGATCGCGATTTAATCTGCTTTAAGAAATTTTATGCATTAACTTCTGTTCCACTGATTACCCACGAACAAGTTTTATGTAAAGAAGTTTAGTAGCAGTTCTTTCGATCATTACAAAGTTTTAGTTTCATGTCTTCTACCCTAATTCAGATAATCACATTCATTCATCAACAACATCCACCACACACACTCACCACTTGTAGGGGTACTCTCATCATTTCACTACTCGGTGGTATTTTCGTAATTTATCCTATCGAGGTATTTTAGTAATAAATTAGGGTTAATTCAAAAATCTTTACAAATCATAGGTATTTTAAAATTTTCAAAAATGGGGTATTTTGGTAATTTCTCAGATTTAAGGTAGTTTTTACAAATCAAGGCAGTAATTTGGTGATTTCAGAACTAGGGTTTTTATAAAACAGTGTAGCTAGTCCCTTTCGGGTTTTAATTATTGAATTTAGCCTGTGAATAAGTCCTCTTGGTTAGGGTGAACCGTCACTACGCACCAGGTAGGATTCGAGCGAAGAGGAGGTGAGTCACTAGGACTGCTTAAATACCAAGCTCCCCCTGAATCCGATCCTAGACATGCGCTGGCTTGTTGCCACACCCTTAACTCGGTGACTTACTCACAGTTTGTTTGATTGATCTTTCGGTCTTATGTAATTTTGTGTTGGGAAAGCTAATCCTAGGTTCAATAGCTCCTAATCTACTAATCTACGATCTTCCACATACAAATCACACAATGATTAGGGTACTTACAGGCGATTAGTGGGAGACTCGGTGCCATGCTTCCTAAACCATATATTTCCCACAAAACTTGTTTTCAAAACCCTACTTTTAAACATTTTGGGCCTCGGGCCAATAGCCAAGCTTTTGAACGTGGCTCTGATACCAAAATTATAACACCCCAAACTCAGTCAACACAGCACGACCAAATTTAGCATGTCACGGAGTGAAAACATTTTGAAGAAAACAAGTTGCCAGCTTAATTTTAGCAAAAAGCTCTTTGGTTGCTTTGTGTTTCCAGAAATCCTGTGCATGTATAGTTGAAATCGTTAAGTTGCTTTGAAATCTTGAAAGGCTTTTTAAAACTCATTTCTCATTCTTTACTTAAGAAAAATGTTAAAGTCTATTGAAACCCGAGTGAATTCTTACTTGGTTAATTTAAAACCGTTTGATTTTGAGCATGGAAAACTTAGATTTTGAAAATCATCTAAGTTAACTTTGTTATCCTCTTGTAAATATTGTTACCCGATGGTAAGATCTAGAAAACCCGTTGTGTAGTATAATTTTGAAAACTTTGGTTATCAGGTTATTTAAAACATGTTAAACAGTTTATTTAGCAACATTTGGAAAATTAAAGCAGAGATAATAAACCCTAAATAAAAATACTAATGGCCTTATTACAAACCCAAATAAAATCAGAATTTAAAATGAAGGTACCCAAATCGAAAGTCTAGGTAAAACCGAAAATAAATGTCGCATGGCCACCTCGAGTCCACCCGGCTCCTCATCCGCGATCTACGAGTCACCTGAAAAAAATAAGGGAGAAGGTGAGTCACCAAGACTCAGTGCATAATCCCCCTCCCGATTATAGCAACATTCTCACACAGGTCATAATCAAGCAAACATATCATAACCTAACCATCCACAACTCCTTTTTCTACCCCGTGTGGTACCAAACCACTGGTGACCCAAAGTCACTGATATTAATAATAATGTGGTGCCAAACCACTGGTGACCCAAAGTCACGAATAATCCATATGTGGGGCCAACCCACGTTGTGATACCAAATCACTGGCGACAATCCTGTTTTATCAAATGTGGGGCCAACCCACTATGGTGCGAAGCCACTGGGACGAGTCGCTATGAGGTGCCAAACCTCTGATGACCCAAAGTCACGAATATCAACTGTGGTACCAAACCACTGGTGGTGCCAAACCACTGGTGACCCAAAGTCACAGATATCAATCTTTCCCCTCCTCTCATGTCACCCTCATTAATGCTCATGCACATACAAATCATGCCATCATGCTTAATCGTTAAACATATATCGAACATAACATAGATAATATCATTAGAAATCATGTGCCATAATCTCAACCAAAACGGACTTACCCGAAATCCTTGCTCATACCCATAAAGGTACCATATCTAATTCTACACAGATTTCGGCTTTTAACATGTTAAGGTTATTAGCAAGTTTACAACGATTATGAAGTGTGTAAGTTACACACCTAGTTACTAACACGACTACTGAATCCCGAAGATCAAGATCTAACGCACTAGATCCCCCCTTCCCCTACATTCGGCCAATGATAACTATTAGCAAAAAGCCATTCGGCTACACTTGTAAATCCTGAAAAGTTAACGCACCTAATAACCATCCTTACCTTAGCGCCTTTTTGATCACCAGTCACAACCCGAGATATACGAGATAGAGCCTTCCCTACAATCGGCTAAGATCTTAAACCACATAACTAATAACCTTCGGCTTTTCAAAAGAATAAGAGAAAGATTAAGTCGATATGTAACCTTACCACAGTCTTTAACGAAACCACTTGATAGAGAATAGATGATCACGATCCACTGCTTCGAAATCCCGGAGACCCTAGAAGAAACCAATTTCACAGATGAATGAGAACCAAGACAAATGCCAAAATTTAGCTTTTGTTCTATATATATCGACAGAGAGAAAAGAAGAAGATGATAGAGATTCGGCCAAGAACACTTACCCACTCCAAAATCGAATAGAGCAGAAAACACGAGAGATCTACCACGCAACGAGAGAAAAGAAGAGATCTTCAATGGTTGAGAGAGATTTTGGCAATGGTGTGGAACAATCAAAGGAGTTTCTGCTATGTCTTTTGAAAGAAGAGCAAAAGAGATTCGGCTTTGCAAGGAATCAAGAAAAGATTGATGAACTTTTGGCACAAGAGAAGATGAAGAGAAAAGAAAGTTGTCGATTTGGGAAGAAGAGATGCTGATACAGTTTTGAACAATTATGAGAGAATGAAAAGAAAGAAATGGGGAAGAAGGAGATTCGGCCAAAGTGGTTTCGGTTTCAAATGAAGAAAAGCTCAAATGGTTCTTCTGAGGATTCGGCTAGATGCTTTAGAGGGAAATCGACAATAGCCTCAAAACTTTTGGCTTTTGATTCAAATGGTGCATTAAGGGAAGAAATCGACAAGGCTAAGGGGGTTTCGGCTTTAGCTCACAACAAATGCACCTAGGCATTGACTAGCCGAAAATGTCATTAAGGAATTTTGGCACTCCCTCTAGTCTTCCAACCGATTACTCTTTCTCACACTAGAGTTCAAATTTTGACAAACTCCTCAAACCTCTCCTGGCCAACCATTCAAATGAGTTTGAATTAATCAAACTCCTAAATTCTCTCTTCTCCACTCGCTTAAATCATTGACTTGTTTCAGCCTATCCATCGAGTTTGAGTGAGCACAACTCCTCCCTCTCTCAAGGCCAAAAAGTTAGCAAAGAGGATTTCTGCAGCTCGAACCGCAGCTCCCTTCCTCTACTTGTGGTGTCACTGGCTAAGGCCCTAAGTGGTGCTTCCTTGCCACTTTACCAAGGCTTTTCTTGTGCTACAGTTTACCACAAAATATTCTTAACCCCTAGCTCCTTCAGCTCTCCTGAACCAATGCTTGAAAATAAAATTTTTCCTATAGTTTGGGCCTACCCTTGGCTCATACCCAGACTCCAAGACACCTTGATTAACAACAAAATCAAGCCATTCACATGCAATTAATGCAAACATAAATGCCCCTAACTAAGGATGTTACAATAAGGGCTACTATGTGCCTCCTGAAGAATCTTTTGCCTCAACTCCCCGTCCCTCGGCATACAAACCTTCCTACGAAAACACAAAACCTCATCACCATTCAAACTGTAATCTTCTACCCCACCATTCAGTACTTGCAAAAGTCGAGCATTCAAAATTTTATCCGATAACTATTTTTTTAATTTGATCTACCCATGTCCGCTTTACTTAAAGTTCCGCTAATAGACTCCCGTCATCATACAAACTGAGATGGGTGAACATCGCTCTCAAATCCAATATTACCTTTCGACTTAACGCATCTGCTACTACATTAGCATTACCCGGATGATATTCGATCGAGCAGTCGTAATCTTTCAACAGCTCAATCTACCTCCGCTGCCTTAAGTTTAACTCCTTCTGAGTTAAAAGATACTTTAAACTTTTGTGGTCGGTGTAGATAACAGACTTCCTTCCATACAAATAATGTCTCCAGATCTTCAGAGTGAAAACCACTTCAGCCAATTCCAGATCATGCGTAGGATAGTTACTCTCATGCAGTCTTAACTTTTGAGACGCATATGCAACAACCTTTCCATCTTGTATTAATACACACCCTAATCCGTGTGTGGAGCATCATAATAAACCACGAACTCCTTTTCGGCTTCAGGCTGAATCAACACTGGAGCTTCTGTCAAAATCCTTTTAACTTCTCAAAACTCTCCTGCTGCTTGTCAGTCCAAATAAATGGTACCCCTTTTCTCAATAGCTTAGTTAAAGGTGCCGCAATTAATGAAAACCCTTCAACGAACCTTCGATAATACCCAGCCAGACCAAGGAAACTCCGAATCTCGCCACTAATTTAGGAGATTTCCACCCTAACACCGCTTCAATTTTTCGGGGATCCACCCTAATTCCCTCTACCGATATCACATGACCTAGAAATGTAACCTCCTTCAACCAAAACTCACACTTGCTAAATTTGGCGTATAGCTACTTTTCCCTTAAAATCTGCAGAACCACCAGAAGATGCGAATCGTGCTCCTCCTCAGACTTGGAATACACCAAAATGTCTTCTATGAATACAATGACGAACCGGTCCAGATAGGGTTGAAAAACCCAGTTCATCATATCTATAAACACCGCTGGTGCATTTGTCAACCCAAACGGCATCACCAGGAACTCGTAATGACCATAGCGAGTCCGAAAAGTCATTTTGCAAATATTTGCTTCTTTGACCTTAAGCTGATGATATCCTAACCTCAAATCTATCTTTGAAAAGACCGAGGCCCCTTTGAGCTGATCAAACAGACCATCTATCCTCGGCAGTGGGTACTTATTCTTCCTAGTCAATTTGTTCAGCTGACGATAGTCAATGCACATTCGCATGGACCCTTCTTTTTTCTTCACGAATAATAACGGTGCTCCCTACAGGGATACACTAGGATGGATGAACCCACGGTCTAACAATTCTTGGATCTGAGCTTTGAGTTCAACCAGCTCCTTCGGCGCTATCCTATAAGGAACGATGGACACCGGAGCCGTACCTGAAAGTAAATCAATTCTGAACTCCACACCATGATCCAGAGGCAACCCTGGAAGCTCTTCCGGGAAGACATCCACAAATTCCTTTGCTGTACTAACCTCTTCCGTGGTCACCTCCTTTGCATCCAAAGCACTAACAACACTAAGAAAGCCTTGCACCCTTTTCGCACCATACTTTCCGCCTTGAGAGCAGACACCACATTGGACAAATAGTCTCTTCTCTCTCCTATCACCAAAACTTCTTCTTCCTCGGAAGTTCTTAACACTATACGCTTAGCTACACAATCTAAGTTCGCTTGGTATCTTACTTACCAATCCATGCCTAAGATCAAATCGAACTCCCCGAATGGCAGCTCCATCAAATCGGCCAAAAAAGTCAACCCTTATACTTCTAGAGGCACATCTCTAAAAAGTTTGTTAACCACCATAGTCTATCCTAAGGGACTAAGTACAGTCATTCCCTAGAAGTAGTTTCAGAGTTCAAGGTTCCAAACACCACACTAGCAACATAGGAATGCATCGACCCAATATCAATTAATGCAGTAAAGGATAACCCAAAAAATGAGGAACGTACTCGTTATCACATCTGGGGCATCCCCCTCTTCTCGATGTTTGACTGCATAAACCAACCTGGGCTGTCTTGTCTCTGTATTCCCAGCACCTTTACCTGGTGCTCCATGACCCCGACCAGAACCATTTCCCCCTCTGTTTGGTCCACGACCTCTCGGCATCTACTGTCCACCCCTACCTGGCTGCACATACCCCCAACCTACCATCTTATCCCTGTTCCTATCCAGTGGGCAATCCTTGATAAGATGATCGTTTGACCCACATCTAAAACACACCCTATCTTTTCCCCACCACCCCCTGCATGTGGCCTCCCACACTGAGCACACTGTCGAAAACTAATAATTGGTGTTGCAATGCGACTTGGCCCATCAACTTTAGACCTCTTCTGGAAACCCCCGAATAACCCTGATGATCTATAACTCCTCTTATTTCTACCTCTATCCTTGTCCCTATTTTGCCTCTCCGTTTGCTTTACCTCCTCAGCTATCTTAGCTTTTTCCATTTGAATAGCAAAATCCCTCTCCCGCTG
Source organism: Gossypium rotundifolium (assembly GCA_025506655.1). Taxonomy (NCBI): domain Eukaryota; kingdom Viridiplantae; phylum Streptophyta; class Magnoliopsida; order Malvales; family Malvaceae; genus Gossypium; species Gossypium rotundifolium. Next base: position 114,025,321 of record CP106729.1, read on the forward strand.
TGGGGCTATCAACACTCACAGCTAGTCACGTAGCCCATCTTCGAACCTTACACACCGCTCATAGTCAGTTGTAACTATCCCTCGGGCGTACTGACTCAACCGTAAAAATTCTACCTCATACTCAGCTACTGTCTTACTGCCTTGAACTAGATTCAAGAATGCCTTCTTCTGAGCATCCACATAACTAGCCCCAACGTACTTCTCTTGGAAAGACACTTTAAAGAAAACCCAGTCGACTTGTTCTATCGGAGTACCTTCTCTCACGGTGAGCCACCACTGATAGGCCTCCTCCCTGAGTAAGGACAGTGCGCCCTTCAGCTTTTCCTCTGCCGTGTAGTCCAAGTCATCCATGATTCTTTCAACTGCCTCCAGCCAATACTCCGCCACGTTTGGAGCTACTCTAGAGATACCTCTAAACACTTCATCTCCGTTAGCTCGGAGCCGTCCTGGGATGGACTTTCGATTGACCGTTCCACTACCTACCCCAGCCACTCGCTCCAACACCCGCAACATGGCTTGGGATAGGGCCTCATCTCCATCAATTCTGTCTTGCAAACCCATTCCTGCCACAGGTGATGCTGGCGCCTCAGCCTCAGGCTCACTCTTTGCTTCCGAAAATTCAGCCTCATGACATTGACCTCTCCCACGGCCACGAGTACTACGTCCACGTCCTCTACCACTCATACCTAACGCTCTGCTTTACTCTGATTATATATTTTATGAATCAGCATACTTTTCCACTTGATTATTAACTAGTAGTTTTATGATATAAAGTTATAGGGAGTTCCTTCGCCAAGCTCATACATTCCTAGATGTTTTTATCTCTATAGAAAATAAAATTCTAATTTCTAGTATTCATGACAATATATCATATAACTACTTTTTGCAAATCACACACAAGAAATAGGAGACTTACCTGGTGGATCTGAGCCCGAAACTCGAGTGCCACTCCTTCAAAACATAAGTTCCTATAAAATTTTCTTTTGATACGATCTTAAATACAAATTTGAAAAAATCTTTTTGGTCACAAAACCCAAGGCCGAGTTTTTAAACTAGGCTCTGTTACCAAATTGTATCACCCCAAATTCGGCCCAAACACTATGACCGAATCTGGTATGTCACTAGGAAAAGGTTTAGGAAGTTTGATTGGTTTCGATAAGACTTTTAAGTCATTATAAAATCCCAAATTTCGTGGTTCAGTTGGAAACCCATTGTTTACTTAACTTTGGCATTTAATCAGTTGGGCTTTTAATTAGGTGCCAATTATAAACATTGAGCAGTTATTCATTTATCAGGTTTTTAATAAAAATGTTTTTATTTATTCTTTTGTTTTTATAAGAAACATTATTTGGTAGGTTATAAGAAAACTTTACTTTGTAACTGAATTTTAAAAACATGTATTGAGCAGTCTGAAATTTATGAGTCCAAAATTTAAACCTCGAAAGAAAATGACAAACTTTATAGTGGCCTTATTACAAACCCAAGTAAAATCCTCAAAAGTTATGAATAATGCTTTAAAATAAAAATTACTCATGAGTCCATGCGTGGCCACCTCAAGTCCCCTCCAGCTCAGTCTGATAAGCTAAAAATCACCTGCAATTGTTAAACAAAAGAGTGAGTCACAAGACTCAGTGTGCATTTATTACACGTAAATCCCCTTACGGGCCGAAGCCCCCAAACACCACCGGTTGAAGCCCAATTCATACGATGCAATAATGATTAGCATGGTAACCCAACCCAGCCTAATTTTCCATCTTCTACACTCCACTTCATCCGTCCATCCACAATGCCTCTGGGGATTTCTACAATCAACCCTCCATCTGCTACACTCCACTTTAGCAGTCATGCTGACAGTCATGCTGCACAAAGATAATAAAATGTGGCCTAGCCACCGATCACTGTGTGACCAAATAATTGATCACTAGGTGACCAAACATCATTCCGTATGACTAAGTCACTGATGTACACTTCCCCTGTATCACGGTAATAACCCGAAAACCCATGCATATTCAATGTAGTATAATAACAGATTATAAGATGTCATTCACACAATACTTCATGTATACATATAGTCACACTATCCACGAGAATAACAAAATAAGTAATACCATACTAACCTGAAGTTTCAGATTTACCCAACCTGGGTAGTTCAATCACCATCACCGCTATTTCGGTTTCCAACCATAACACATATATGATTTGAACACAAGAAGAGATAGTGTGATAATTACACACCTGTAAATCTGAAGAACTAAGCTATTGATCTCACCAACGTCCCCACTCACAGGGATCACAGTAATCTGCTTATCCCTCTCAGTAGTCGGTCCACAACCCAGTGGCCAATCTTGAATGGTGGACACCGCACGCTTTCAATTTAGGGGCTGGGTTTATGGGTCCAACCCCCTCATTCACCGGATTGGTTCTTGATTCCATAAAAACAATCTTGGTCAGAAGACCACGTTAAGCCTTTGAATAAATTAAAGATAAGGATAGACGCTTAAAATGTCAAGATTTCCTTACCTAAATTGACAAAACCTGGAGGCTATAACACTTGGCTTAATAGATCACTTGATGTCCCCTGATTGATCGAATTCGATTGATCTCAAAGACCCTTCCACTTAACAGGAATAAATCGATTGAGAAGATTGGGAGAAAGGGTGGTGGCTATCCACTGCAACAAGCACAAAGGATGGAGAGGACAGTCAAAGATTCGACTAGTATAAGAATAACAAAGCAAAACCACAAAAGAAGATGTGATCAATAATTTTGGCCTAGAGAAGAAAAATAAAAAAGAATGAATTGATGTGCAATGGGTTTCGGTTATGAAGAACAATTTAAGAGGAGTATGGAGTATGAAAAAGAAAAGAGAGAAAAGGCTATTGTGTATTTCGGCTTTAAGTGGAAGAAGAATGGGTGAAAGAATGAATGATTACCGAAAAAGATGAGAGTGTCAAAGATGTTTTTGGTCAAGAGAAATGAAGTGGGGAAACCTTGAATGGAAAAAAAGTGAAACGATATGAGGAAGAAGGTTGGCTAGATGATTTGGCAATAGCTCAAAAGAGAATGGAAGAGAAGTCTAAAAACTAATTTAAGAGAGGAAAACTTAAGTACCTACTTTGAACAAAGATTCGGCACTTCCAAATTCCAAAACCGAAGAAAATACACCACCAAAAGAACCAAAATGACTTATGACCCTTAAAGACTTTCGGCACCCCCTTTTGCTAAATGAAAAAAAAATGGAAACCAACAATAGAAGGTTCGGTTACACCCACTTTTCCCCAAATGCCAAAAATACTCATCCAAGCACTCCCACAACCGGCCAACTCTCTTCTCCCACTCCAAATCCCTTATTTTCCTCTACCAAGTGCTCCCTAACACTCATTCAAATCGGTTGACCACTTCAAATCCCCCCATCACCTATCATCCACTCATTCAAACACCCTTGACTACTTTAACACCCCCTCCCTTCAAGGTCCCTAGCTGAATCTACTACCTCCAACCTGATGCCAAAAAGAATTCTTCAAAATGCAATCCATGCAGCTCGAGCCTGCCCCCCCTCTCTACTCCTCTGTGGCATCATCTCCAAGCACCCAAGGTAGCGCCTCCTTGCCATCTTACCACCTTCTTACTTATGCTACCAAAACACAAACAAATACCCTTAAGGCTTGCCTCGGCCAAATCTCCCCTAAAGTGCCAAAAATTAAAAATTTTACTGAGGCTTAGACTTACCCTCGAGCCTTTCCGGGACCTCCAAACACACTCAACAACCTACCGAGCATACCAAACACATAGAGACAAGATAAAAACAATGCCCCTAAATTTTGAATGTTACATAAATACTCCTTATTGTAAACTTTTCACAAAAGCCATTCATCAAACTGTTTTGTCTAATGACCTCGTCATGTATGTGTTACCCTCATATGATATCATTGATTCCTTTGAGTTAAATTCGTTCACTCAATACAATCCTATTTAATCTCATTGTCACTATTGTGTCTTCTTAATTATTAATATGATCATTTTCAAAAAATGACTGATAAATTACTCGTTCGAGAACAAGCAACCCATGGCCACGTTCCATATTTATCAATCCACACAATGCCAATGAGAGGATACCATTAACTTTTTATTTGAGCTATAAATTCCACTATTTCTAGTAAAGGCATGCCATACACAAGTTATGTACCCAACATACCAACTATGGGTTCGATTATTTTTAGTGTATAAGCCTTCACTTATATCAAAGCACATGAGTTGCATAAGCATGGCCAATGGCTAACTCAAGATTTAGGTAAATCACACCATGAACATTACAAGTGAATTAATTCACAAATGAATTCCTAATTAATTCATCTTAGGTCCAATCTAATGTATCATTCTACCAATGAATACATTTATGTCTCTACCTATGGAGTCAACTGCTCCGATAGCTAAGACTAGTCATCTCCTCAATTAGAATTGTAGACGACATAATATCCTACTTAGTATTTGAATCAAATGCTCACTTCGATTCTTTTACGGGATTACAAACTTATATAGATTATCTATTGAAGTAAGTTGTCTTTCTCTTAATATTACAATGCTACTTATCTTCAGTTTGAACTTAGACAATCAATGAGCTAATATTTGCTTGTCATAATTTTGCTATGCATGCAAAATATAAAAGATAGAAATACAAAAGACATAATAGTGAAATGTGAAATTAACTTTATTTATTTATTTATCATTCAAATAAATAAAAAACAGTTACATGTTTACTACAATATGAGCACATTTCCCAAAACTTATCCAAATATTTCACATGTTGTTAGTGTTGTTAGCCGATACATGGCAAATCCTATTATGTTACACTGGCCTATAATTAAGTAGATTTTTAGATATATACGAGATACTTCTAACATGTGCTTAGAGTTTTAAAGAACTCAAAAGGGTTTAATTAGATATGTTGATTTTGATTATGCAGGAAAATTAGATCGAAGGAGGTCTTTCATAGGTTACCTATTTTATTTTGGGAATTGTGTCATTAGTTGGAAAGTGACACTTCAAGCTACAATGGCTTTGCTGACTTTTGAAGCATAATACATGGCAATTACAGAAGTAGTAAAAGAAGCAATTTGGCTAAGGGGCCTATTCAGTAAATTGGTTAGTGAAAAAAGGGGCAGCTGTCATATATTGTTATAGTCAAAGTGTCATTAATCTCACCAAAGATCAAATTCTTCACGAGAGAATAAAGCACATATACATTCATTATCATTTTGTTCGAGAGGTGATCATTCAAAGAGATATTCAAATTCTTAAAATTGGCACAGAACACAATTTGGCCGACATGTTGACAAAGAGCCATTCAATTTCAAAGTTCGAATATTACTTGGACTTGGTAAGTATCCGACGAAGAATCAGTTAAGCCCATAACAGGGCTTAATAAGGGAGTTGGTCCAAATACAAGCTAAGGATGATATTTGTGGGAGAATGCCTCTTATTTTGACCAAATTTTATTTTGGCTTTTCTTCTCCTAGTTAAACTCTGTTTTTAGTTTCCCACTTAAACTTTAATTAACCTAGAGTTGTTGTAGTCATATATGTTACGAATTTCAACTTATAAATAGGCCTTAGTTACTTTAGGTTTTACACAACAAAAACATTTAAATTGAGAGAATTTTGTTCTTTGTTTTGAAGGGTTTTTCTTATGGGGCTTTGGGTTTTGTTTTAATTCTTTCCATATTTTGTACTCTCTTTTATTATAGTGAAATCTCCTTTTGCCCATGATTTTTTATCCTCTTTCAAGGAGTTTTTCCACGTAAAATTTATGTGTTCAATCTTTTCAATTCTTATTTTATTCATTTTTATGTGATCTTCGGTCCCTTAATTGGCCTAAGACTGAAGCTATCATTTGGATCTAAAACATGGGCTAAGGCTAAGAAACCCAAAGAGGCATTTGTGGGCTCTTAAGGGCCAACCTATTCATTTTTATTTATTTTAACAATTTCCACAGCTTTATTTTATGTTTTATTCGAAATCCTTCTAATATGTCTTAAAATGTTATGTCTTTTTATTGCATGTTTACTATGTGTCTTAAGCGTATTTGATGTGTCCTAATGCATGGTTATTATGTCCTAAAAGAGTCCAATAGTGGCCATCTTAAAAGCTTCAAGAGGCTGCTTGATTTTGCTAAGAGCATCAAGTACGTTCACATTCAAAATGGTTGTTCGTGTGGGCATGATAGGTGACCATTCAGTCAAAACATTGCTTCCTTTAATGCACTATCCAAGTGAGAGAATGAATGAGACTCTTTGGCAGCCTTCTAGTGTCACAGGGCTAGACCGTTCATCTTGCAATCCGTGCGGCCTTAGGCGATTTGCTCGTCCAAACTTGCCTAAGTTAGCCTTTACACCCAAATATGAAGATTCCTTAAGAACTCCTCCAAGGCACCGATTGAAGAGCAGAAGCGATTTATGCCAAAAGAAGAAAACAAAGAACAATAGAAAGCCAAAAGAAAGAAAGCACACAAGGTGTTTGAGTAAATGCCCAAGAATTCTATTTCTCTTAAGAATTCAACATACAATGGATGGTTTACAAATGAGGGGGAGGCTCTCTATTTATAGTTGAGGTCCTCCAAAACCGATGGTTAAGATACATTTACATCGATGGACGAGATTAACCATATCCCTTAATTTGAGGGATTTACAAGATTTGCCTTGTTACATCTAATCTAATCTTTACAAGATATGATTCTCTCTATCTTTTAAGATTAGTTACCATATCAGCCTAAGTTGCCATATCATCGCTATCGGGCCAACTAGGCTTCAAACAGGCTTCTCTAACAATTCTTGGAATCGGTCCAGTTCTTATGGGCTAAATGATCCCCATCTAATTAATCGACCTCCATAGGGCGCGTCTTGTACCATGGTCACTGGCTCTGAACTCTGACCCATGACATTCTCCCCCACCCATTCTCGCAACACCCTCATTGCGACTTCTGAATGACACTGGCTTGATTCGTATTAGAACTCTCTCGTTGCCTTGGCCTCTTCCTGACTTGCATTGTAAATGGGTTGCTCCTTTCTTCGGAACCTTTGCCTCGGCTTCCGTTGCTTTTTCACTTGAACCATTGTACTCATTGGTACATCTCGTTGGTAAGAAGTCTCCGCTTTAACTTGCCCCCATTTTGACTTGTTCCCATTGGAATCCTCACGATTCTCACATCTTGGCTTCGTTCCACCCACAGTCCCTCGGCCTCCTTGGTTACGAACTTTGAAAGGGCCCATACGACATTGCCAAGCCACCAAGTCAAAATTCAAAACACTATCAGAGTGTTTGCTATGTACCTTACTCACAGTATTTACTCATTTTGACCGCTTTTGCATTGCTTCTTTCCCCTCGAAGTCTGATGCACAATCCACCTTTCTCAAAGGTGATGTCTCCACAGTCGACTCTATAGGTCTCATATCAGACTCATGCTCCACTAACTTTTTCGAAGGGGCATTGTAGCATTCCGCTCTATCAATTTGATGCTTCTCCCATATGAAACATCTTTGACTAGTTGGCTTGACGACAACACCTTTGTTCTAACCTTTATATCCCGATGCACTCCACAACAATCTTCGATAATGGACCAGTGATAATATGGATTTCATCGGCCCATGGAAACAGAACTGCCTGAATCCTGACAAGGAAGCTTAATTCAAGTGCAAAATTGTAATCATCTAAATGGATTACCTCAAAGTCTTCATTGCCTTTCCATTCGCCGATTTGTAGCTCCACATTATGAGCTACTCCCACAGTTGGGGCTTCCTCCGAATTTACTATCTTGATCTTCTTATTTGATTTCCTAATCGACAGACCAAGCTTCTTGGTAGTCTTTTCTGATATGAACAAGTCTGATGCTCCCGTATCAATAAGAGCAATCCGCTTCTGACCCGCAATGTTGATGTCCACAAACATCAACCCCTCTCTACCATTCCTTTTGTTAGGAATGAGCACCATCGAACCTATCCTTGATGTCTCGATAGGCTTTGCCTCTTCCTTCGGCTCATCTTTCTTTTGGATAGCCGACATCACTGCTTTCTTCGGACATTTTCGCAACATGTATGGTCCTTGACAAAGGAAGCACTTTATTCTCTTCCTTTTGTCCCTTGGGTTGTTGGATCCATGCTTTACATCTCGTGGCTTCTCATTCCCACTTGTGCTATCAGTGCTTTGGCCATCATCGCTATGTCCCTATTCATCTTTCTTATGGTTTCCCTCACCATTGCCCTTTTCATTGGGCTTAGACGACTCGAACTTATCTTTCGTTGGACCAAGTTCAACAAAGGACTCTACTTCGGCCATTGCTACAGTAAGTTTGATGATCCCTTGCCTACACAACTCATGCTTTGCCCACGGCTTTAACCCATCCTCGAACCAATAGAATGCTTCTTTCTCGCTCAAGTCAAATATTTGAAGCATTAACTCGCTAAATGCCCGAACATACTCCCAAATAGTGTCTTGTTGCGTGAGATGACGCAACTTACACCGATCCTTCTTCTCAGCATACTGTAGGTAAAACTGCTTCTTCAACTCTCTTTGGAACTCCTCCCAAGTCCCAATTGCATTCCCTCCACGTCTTTCATCCGTGGACCTACGACACCACCACAAGAGAGCCACATCAGTAAAATAGATTGAAGCAGTGTTTACCTTAATTGCATCATCCTCGATGTCCATCGCTCGAAAGTATTGCTTCATTTCCCATAATAATTTGTCCACGTCTCTTGCGGACCTTGCACCTTTGAACTTCTCCAGTTTGGGAACATCAATTGCTTGTTGCTTCGGCTTCGAAGACAACATCCCATTACTCAAAGCAACTTTGTAAATTGTGAGCTCCCCCTTAAGTCCTCAATTTCTTTTTTCATGGCCAGCACCATGTCCTCGAGATTCTCATCCCTCTCTACCAGCTTCTCCGTAGTGGAATTAACTAATTCATTCAGCTTTTCTGCATTGGCACCGAGAGAATCCAACACAAAATCTCTGAGTTGCTCTTCCATTGAGTCAAACCCATCTGTGCGTCCCTCAACCAATTTAAGCATGTCCTTCATATTCCTCACGGACTTTTCGAGATTAACAACTCGATCCTCCAAAGCTATCAGCATGTCCCTCGAGCGACTTACTTTTTTGACCCTCCCATGGGTCGGCATTGGCTCATTTTGATCAACAACTTCTTTCGACATCCCAACAGTGCCTTCGAACCAAAAGCTCGGATACCACTTGTCACGGGGCTAGACCTTTTATCTCATAATCCATGCGGCCTTAGGTGATTTGCTCGTCCAAACTTGCCTAAGTCAACCTTTACACCCAAATATGAGGATTCCTTAAGAACTCCTCCAAGGCACCGACTGAAGAGCGAAAGCGATTTATGCCAAAAGAAGCAAACAAGAACAATAGAAAGCCAAAAGAAAGAAAGCACACAAGGTGTTTGAGTAAATGCCCAAGAATTCTATTTCTCTTAAAAATCAACATACAATGGATGGTTTACGAATGAGGGGGAGGCTCTCTATTTATAGTTGAGCTCCCCCAAAACTGACGGTTAAGATACATTTACATCGATGGACGAGATTAACCATATCCCTTAATTTGAGGGATTTACAAGATTTGCCTTATCACATCTAACTTAATCTTTACAATATATGATTCTCTCTATCTTTTAAGGTTAGTTACCATATCAGCCTAAGTTGCCAATCTTCGCTATCGGGCCAACTAGGCTTCAATCTGACAGGCTTCTCCAACAATTCTTAGAATCGAGCCAATTCTTGTGGGCTAAATGATCCCCATCTAATCAATCGACCTCCATGGGGCGCGTCTTGTGCCATGGTCACGGGCTCTGAACTTTGACCTGTGACACTAGAAGATGGTTATTGATCATTCCTATGCTCAATTGAATGCCACCATCCACAAAGGAGCTCAATGTGATTCTTGGTGAAATTACTTGGTCACTAAGCATCCACGAAACGGTTTAATGAATACCATTTTGGTTGTTCGATTAAAGAGAAGACATTAACACATCTTAATTGTTAAGTGAAGTTCATGTACATCATTTAAGGCTGATTTTAGCCATTCATCTACTAGGTGTTCTATATATATTTCGGTTTTAACGTTGTTGTAAGGTTAGACTATTTTTTTTATTAAAAATACATTTTGAGTTTCAACTCTTTGTTCTTTTTAGAACTTCTTGAACTTATCAAGAATTCCATTCTTGTGCCGCTCACCAAACCCAATCTTATCACTTCAACCCATTCCAAAGTGTGGCGATCATCCTATACCTTTGGTTCCTATCTCAATATAGATAGTGGGTCAAGGTTTCATTCATTTCCAAACTTTTCGAGTTTAAGCATTCTTATAGAATTTGAATCGCGTTGTTTTATAACATCAATTTTTTTTAGTTCGTTTAAGTTCGTAAGTTATATCCCAAATTTACCTCACTAATTATTTTTCTTCATAATTAACCAAAGTTATATCAGGAACATTCAAACTGCAAATCAAATTTCAAACTCATAAGCAAATTCACGTTAACTTTATTCGTTGTTTAATCAAATTTATCGTCTACACAATTTGTCAAACTAAATTTTTAACCCATAACAAATGCTGTCAGTTTAGAATATATATCGGAAGTTGTAAGCTTTTGCTTTTTCGTTTCCGTGTCTTAGTTGTAAAATTGGTCTTTATCATAAAATTAGTTAATAAGAAATTATTTCTTTTCTTAACCAAAGAAAATTAAGTTCGAATTGCTAGGATTAATCTTTTTAATTTCACACACCTTAAGGAAACCGTTGCAGCTATTGTCACAAAATTTAAATTTTAAATTTTAAATTAATATTTTAACATATATGTAATCATATTTTTCATAAATTTAAATTAAATGAACGTCAGAATAAAAATATGTAGTAAAGTAGTGGTGGCCGCTAGTAAACTTCTAAAGTTTAGAGGCAGTACATGCATGTTTTTTATAAGGATTTTAAATTATCAAATATATATGGTTGAGGTTGATTAAGTTTTACCATTGATGGTGAAGGAAATAAGCATGGTATCACTAACGGTGTTAATGTCGATAGCTAGAATTTCAAGCAAGAGGTGTTCAAGGCAGACATTATTTCGACAGGCTGACGAGAAACCTGAGGAGACACCATCATTGAAAGAAAACTTTGGCCTGAAAACTTCACTTCCACATCGACTGCCAGAGACTTGGAGTTTGCAACGAGCTCGTTAGTATTGTCCACGCCACAGCCATGATGATTTCATGGTTTGAGTCCCCTTGTTGAGCAAATAAACTTGGCTTAAAACAGTTGTGAACTATTTTGATGCCCAATTCTCTGGAAGCTTGTATCCGAGACAGTCTTAAAACAGATGCTGAAGTAGTTGGAGATGTGCCCCTGGAATGTTAGTAAAGAAAATAAAACATCTATGTTCCTCCCATTTTAGTAAAGAAAATCAGTTAATGGGGAGTACTTGACAATAAGATTGGATAACTTTATGCACAAGTAATCATCGGTCCTATGACCAGCCTTCTAATTGACTTATCCAGCAACATTCTGCAGGTCTAGATGCCTCAGAGAATACATATCATAGTGGCTTTGGCAGAACACAAATCTCTAGCTACTGCAGTAACACATTCTGAACCTGTTTAAGCCTTTATGAAGTCATTCATTAGATAATATCAATGAGAACAAGAGCAAAAAATGGCTAATGCTATGGCAAATCATACCAGTATGTTATGTACAGTAGCTTTTATTAAAAACTAAAAAGATGTTGAGAAATCACAGCAGTTGATTTTTTTTCATTGGTTCGTGTTTCTGTTACATTTTTTAGCTCACCTCTGCAAAAAAACATTTTTAGTTTTAACTAAACTAATCAAATTTTCTGCTCACCTTGAGCAGTAAGGAACAGAAAAAAAAAATGAACATCAAAATTGTTGTAAAAAGCAAAACTTATGTGCTACCCTGCTTGATCCATTTGAAGGGCTAGATATCTTTATCCACATGTAACACTAAATCGTGAGACCTAGAGCAAAGGATGTACACCTCATCAGCATGTTACATTATCCGCAACAAAATATCGGTCTCCCGCAAATGCTGGGTAGACCCAAAAAACTGGGAATCGGCAGCTTTTTTTCATCATGAAGTTGCACAATGGTTTTGCAGCACATATTTTACCACTTCATAGAACGAAATCAGAATTCCAACTGAAGGGCCAGCACGGCTAACACGAGGACCAATTCCTGTAAAAAGACCTCTCATCCCTCCATCCCTGTTTCAAAGAAAATACGCTAAGGAAACCCTCATCCCAAATTAAACAAGTTGTTTTGACTCAAATCTCTCAACGAATTGGTTCTCACATACAATGCAGCACAACCAAATATAAAATTTAAAAAAAAAAAAAAAAAAAAACTCATGCCAGTAGCACAACCAAACAAATAAAAGCTATGAAATCCATTAACACCAAAAGGAGAAAAAAATTCTCAAGACTAACCTAGGGGTGTAAACGAGATATCTCACTTGAAAGCTACTCAGATTTGACTAAAAAACAGCACTTGAAATCAATTCAGCCATTCTTAAGTCAAGCTCAAGCATCTCAAGCTACCAAGCAAGTCGAATTCAAATATCCTAATGCTTAAATCAAATAACTTAAGAGTCTAAAGGAGCTTTGTTATTTTTAATTATACATTTTTATTTTAATTAGTATTCACAAATTTCAGTTCAAGAGCGGAGCATAAATGAGTGAGTTTGAATTTATTTTTATTGGGTAAACAAGTTGAATCGAACCTGAATGAGCTCGAGCATCTCAATTTTTTATCTCAAATCATGTTCGAGCCCTCAAAGTGATACTCTAGTGAGCTCAAGCCAAGCTCAAGCTTCTTACAACTTAAACTCAGCTCAGCTTGATTCTACCCCTAAACTTATCCAAGCAAGGCTTCAAACAGAAATATAATCAAGTTTGATTCCAGTCCTATCAACATATTAGATGTAATTGTTTTTCAAGCATAGTGCCGCCTGGGGGGAATCAAGCTGATTTCATTCGATCCAGTGTTGTCAAGGCGTGTGCAGAGGCCTAGGAATGCCTACCCGTTGCACCTCAGTGCTAGAAAACACTTTTCACACTTGAGCTCAGACTCACAATTTACTCAAGCAACTTGAGTTCGGGTCTTTAAGGCTCAGTAATATTGTAAATTTAAATACTGGCTATATTTTAGTAATATACTTATATAAACATATTAAATATGTATTTGACAAATAAAAGCTCAATAAGACCTAAAGCCTCTCCAGTAGAGTTAAAGATACCCAAACTGAACTCATTACTAGAGTAGCTCGAACTTGGCTTAATAATGTAAAGCTTGAGTTACAGTGTAGCGAGCCCAACTAGCTCACATGTAACTTGACTTGTTTACACCCCTAGAAGGCTGCCTAAGAAAATTATTAGCAACTTATTATTGAAGGTCATAAGACAAGTTTGAGTCTTGGGGCATTGAAACCATGTTATATGCACATGTATCATCACCATCAAAGAAGCTTAATTCATTTTACAAACAGTGACTAGGAAAGATACCTCCAAACTTCCATCAGCGTCTGTCGTATTGTCATTCGCAATGCCCTCACAGGGTCCTTCTGAAAATGAAGACAGATGCCACATTAGAAAACAGCTTTTGCACCAAATTTAGTCAATTTCAAGTTCTAATATGTTTCTGATACCAGGCAAAAATGGCAAAAGTAACTACTAATTACATATCAACACTGAGCAACATTAAGAACCATCAGCAAGCTTTTGAAGGACAAAACCTCTATCTGTCTTCGAGTTTTAGCAACATCTAGAGGACAGGTAGCAGCAGCAGCAGCAAGACTTCCAGCAACAAACCCAGCAGAAAAGTTTGCCCCAAGGATGGTAGCTATATTGGATTCTTCGCCTACCAAGGACAGAAGTCTTCTCCTAAGCTGCATAAATAGATACAAAAACCAAGCAATTCAGTTTCTGGGGTCTTTACCCTATTTATTGAAAATGCCAAGGTTGTTTTTTCCCCTAAAAGTTATGTTACTTGTAACAGGAAGGAAGTAGATGACCATAGGAGTTTCAAGTTCTAACAAATGGAGACTCACAGGTTCAAGGGTTGACCAACAAATTCCAGAGAAAGGAACATCACGAGCAAGCTGTGCTCCCACGCCAGTCCATAAGACACGATAACCTAGAGCTGTCAACGTAAACATCAGAAAATCAGGACTTCCTTTTCTGTATGTAGGTGGGAGAAAGAGAATAGTTATCAGCAAAAAACTGCCATTTGTGACTCTCGTTGGAACAAATCGGAATCACTTCCATCTAGGAATGCAGTTCTTTGAGCACACAGCAAAATATTTCACATTTACATTTACTAAAATAACAGGTTTAGTGGAATTATGCAGTGATCATTTAGCATTAAGCAATAATTCTAACAAAACTCCGAGGAAAAACATCACTTATCAATTATGATTTTAACAAATATCATAAAAGCATAGACATTTCATATTCCCCAAATTAATCATAGAAGACGTAAGCCATCATGTTGTCATGTTAAACTATCTACGCAAGAATGTATTATTCTAGACTATATATACCATACTCGCTTCTAAAGTAGCTAAAGTTTGGCGATAAAATTAAGCTTAAACCTTATACATCAGTTCCTCAATTTTCTGTGAAGTCAGATAAAATCTGCTGAGTTAGAGAAACATAAGTCTACGTTGTAAACATGTAAGAAGAACTTGCAATAACCTTATACCAATTGCCAACCAATTGGTCACGAAAACTCTAATAGGAACATTTGAGGTTATGAGTTAGTATCAATGACTAATGTACTTTTAGAGGTTTAGGACGTAGCAAGTAAACAGACAGGCAGAAGAAGAAGGAGAATATATATGCAATATATATAGTGAAAAGACTGAAGGCTTTCAGCATTTCATTGTTGAAAAAGAAACCAGAAACAGGTACTGTGGAGATTAACATACAACTGTTCCGAGGGTTTGTGCCCTTTACATTGGAGAGGACTCCAAGAAGGGTACTAAAAACTCCAGGAGGCTTCTTTTGGATTTGAGTGTCCTTAACTGCCTGTAATTGAAAAGAAAACTGAAAAGGATTAGACAATACAATCATAAAGGTAATTACATTTTTTAGACAATGAATAGAGAAATATCAAATTTTAAGTAACAAAAATAAGAAACCAATTTTTATTAAAAATGAAAAAAAAAAAAACACACATAACTTAGCATTAAATAACAGCAGTAGTGAAGCAATCACTTTTACTATGATAAAATCAATAACATGAGTAAGTATTTGAATTATCGTCAAAATTATCTGCATGCGTGTTCTAGCAAGCTCAATAGGGTAGCATGTTGCCCAGGCTATTGATCTTGCCGATGAGCCAGCAACCAAAGGAACATAGGGAGTCCCAATAGGTATATGTTCTGCTGCAAGCCCCTCCATCCAGTTGCGAAATATATCATAGCAAGGTAAATAGATTCCCACCTATACACGATGTGAGTGATGTTCACAAAAGCTTTATAAATATTTAGTACAAATGTACCCAAAAATACTTGCGCGGACTACTAAAAGGATAACTAATCAAAATAGGAACTCACAGTTGGTACAGCCAAGGCCAGGCCTGCATTAGTCCCTCTCCACAACCTAGAAAATCCCTCCTGCAGAACATTTCCTATAAGGTGGTTGAAAACAGTAGAAAACAAAAAGGAAAGCGCATAACAAACACACTAAGATCAAGACAAAGCACTCACTTAAGGTTATTGCAACACCAACCTGGCGAATTATCTTGTTGAAGACATCTAATGTTCCTTTGTATTGAAAACAATCAGGAGGACAAATTGCTACTGTACCATGGACTCCAGCACGTGTGCATGATGATGAGCATCTTAAATCCGCAAACACCTAATCCAAAACATTCACACATGGCAAAATTAAGCACAAATCTAACATGTAATTCCTATCTAGAAAACGAGAAGCAAGGGATTAGCACTGCATCCGTACCGTGTTCGGTCCAAAATATGCCATTTGACCAATAAGATTACTTAGTGGATGCGAATAAGGTACTCCGGCAGCTTGAGCTTGCAACCTTGTCTGTTGATTGCAAAGGGAAAGAAAGACACATGGCAATGTTTCAAAACAACCGATACAATGAACATCTACATAACAACCAATAATACGACAGAAAAAAAAAAAAAGAAAAGAAAGTCTGTGCCGGTTATCATTACCTTGACAACATCGAGAGGATTAACGATAATGGCAGATAAAAAGGCGGCACCGGCAGCAGAGAAAGTGTTCTCTCCTATCCCTAGATTCAAATTGCACGCATCGTTATCTTTTTGACGCTGAGGAGCACAGAATTCACTCCCATTAATACGGGTTATCATTGGTTCCGCGATGAACAAATCGTGACCGTTGATATCGACTGTTGAAGATGGTTCAGAACTCAGCCACTGATTCTTTGTTCGTCGCTCTGTTTCAGCCATCTTCATTTGTTTCTTCTTCCAAGTAGAAAATCCATCGACAATAAGTGTGCAAACAGAATCAACGACGAATTGATTCCCAGATCATCAAATATTAAGACATTTGGTTGACTTTAGAGGACAACAATAATTTTAAAAAATGTAATGAAATGAAATTACTTGTTTTGGGGAAATGGTGGTGAAGAAGAGTCCTTTAAAGAAGGAATAGAGAAATAAACAGGACCATATATTTTTCTTGATAAAAGTTTACCGTTGGGGGGTATTGTAGGGCTTTCATTTCTACTCTGCGCTTGAAACAAGGCGCTACTCGCGGTGAGTCAGCCGATCCAAGTCTTGACGGCGAGTGGTGAAACCATAACGTAGGCAGCATCAGTAATAAATCCCAACGGTAAACGTAAAGCGGAAATCAAAACTTAACCATTTAAAATTTTCTTAATCCACCTAATATTTAAACTATACCATATTCTCTACACTGGTACTTAAAATATATTTTATTATTTAAATTATTTTAGCCTTTAAAAAATTATTTCATATGACACTTTTAAATTAAATTAAATTATAAAAATCAAATGTAATTAGAATTATTTGAGCCATGACTAGTGAAATTTTCTATTAGTTAAAAAAAATTTAAAAGAGAAGAAAAACCCTAGAAAGGAGAGGGTGTAAAAAAATTAAAAAGTTTTAATTTAATTAAAGGTAGTTATTTGATACATTAATATGAGGGATATCAGTATTTGATACATCAAATAACTACCTTTAATTAAATTAAAGTTTACTAAAGAATTTAATTAAAGGTTATGAATTCTAAAGAATCTTTTCATACTGATATCTTCTCATATTGAATAAATTATTCTATTTATATTTTATTTAATATATAAATATGTGTTTATTTATATTTAAATATTTTATTCGTTAACGTATTTTATCCAATAAAAAATTATTAAGGAAAAATAGTCAACATTTTTTATTTTTTAGTTAAAATTGTCATGTTTCATAGAATGATTGGTTAAGAGATTTCTTTTAACATTTGGGGTAATTGAGTAACAGAGTATAATTTAAGTATCACTTGTCATCAAATAAAAATTTAGTACCATTTTAGAAAATTTGATATAATTTAGATACCATTTTGTGATTTAAGCCTTTAAATTTTAATAAAACTTTACTCACCTTAAAAATTATTTATTAAACAAACTTCAAATAAAATAATAAATTTACCTATTATTAATTATTTATTAGTTTATTTTTATTATATTCAATATTTATAACTAATAATATTTAATTAAAAATATATTTAGTTATAAAAATATTTTAATTATTATTAAATTAAATTAAAATCACATTAAATTGTAATATACTCATATGCTAAATATAAAACCTCGCTAAATGTATAAGATAATAATTTTAAAAAATCCTTAAGGCCTAATGAAAATATAAAATAATAATTCATTAAATATATTGAAAATTTTATATACAATACATAAAATTAAAGTGAAGATTTTAATTAAATTTAGAGGCAAAAAGAATAATTCGACATTTTTCAAGCCTTCAATATTTTGGGATGGGCTGGGCAATTGTCTACTATAAGCAACACATTTCTACCGGTCATTCTAGCATCAAACTAGATAACAAAATCTTGAAAAAGTAATCTAGTCATCCATTTTTTTTGTTGGTTCGATAATAATAGTTAAGATTGTCAATATTTACATATTTAAAGCATCTAGGATTAGCAAACTTACCAATAACCCAAAGAGGCACTTTATATGAACCATCCCTTTGCAACAAACTACAATAGTATGTACTTATCCTTTTTTTGTCCTTCTAATTGTTTTGTAGCCCGTGAATTATCTGCTTGCAAACGATAAAATAAGCCTATTTCATCCATATTATAGATATCTTTCCAATCAAAATTTTCCAATTTAGCTCTTATTTGATGTAAAGCATCTTCAAAATTCTCCATAATAACTGAACAACTTTCACCAAATCTTCTATAAGACTTATCTCATGCCTTGCCTTCAACCGTTCTAGCCAACCAATTGAGAAGTTAAATTCGGAATTTTTATCACCATACATTTTCTGTAGAATCTCCTTTGGTTTAGTTTGAATCATTGATCTAGTCATGTTTACTTTCTCTTAATATTGGAGAAACCACTCATACAATACATTTTCTAATTCGGGATATTTGGCTGATTTGTGCCTTTTAACATTACTATTATTTATCTCTTTTGACAAATATTCAGATGACCTTTTAACAGTATTTGATATTGTTGATTGGCTAACAAAGAGATCAAATGTTTGTTGAACCCACTGTTACAAATCTTTTTGTCTCGAAGAGGGATGCTCATTTTTTTACTTACATAATGTTTTTCTCATCTCATCTGTCAATGTAGATTTTTTTTACACAAAAGGTTATATGAATTATAATATTTTAATACGTATATGTGTTTATTTATAATAAAATTTTAATCTATCCAATGAATATATACGTATTGAATTTTGAAATCATTAACTATTTTTTTTCTTTTGGTTACATGAACCAATTAATTAACTCTTTTTTGTTGTTACATGAACCAATTAATTTTAATTTATTGCACCTACATGCATATTAAATTTTGATAAAAAAAATCTCATGCATAAAGTATGAAATATTCTATTTATTAATTTATTGATAAATTAATAAAATATTCATTTATCAATAAACTAATAACCTTGATAAAATAATAATTTTTTGGGTCCCAAAGATATTATTTTTAGAGGTTTTACTATAAGTTGTTTTTTCTTTTTAAAGTTAAAAGTGCAATCACAATTGCAATTACAAAAATAAATTTGATCTATAACTAGAAGTAATAATTAAAAGAACGACTAGATTGTTGATCAAAATATGTTTATGCCTAGACTAAAATAAATTTATGAGAACTCATATATAGTGGGACGTAAACTAAAATAAATATGGATCGAGAACCTATACATTATTTACAAAGAGTGAAACTTGAATATGGGTTCTTACACTTCCTAAAACATTAACCTTAGTAATAAACGAAGGCATAAATGATATAAGTTTATTTTTAAAATTTATTATCAAATGATAAGTATATTTTGTTTTGTTTTATTTCTTTTTAATATTTTATGTAAATATATGTTAAATACTTAAAACTTAATTATAATTTAATTATACATATTAATTTTTAGATGAATTTATTCCCCTTATTTTTCTCTTTTATATTTGGCTTAATCAATAAATTCATGTCAAAACTATATCGTCTCTCTCATCTTTGTATCTAAACTTTTTGTGGTCACAAGTGGTACTAAACTACCTTTTTTCTTTCTCAAGTTTGTACCTTCGTTAGTATAACTGTTAGTCAAATTGTTAAATTTATTCGGAAAAAAAAAACCTTAACCTACAAATTGATACCTAAACTATATCCTTTTTTTCCCATTTTGGTACTTAAATATTTTTTGGTCAAAAGAGTGGTACCTAAATTGTTGGGATAAGTATTTCGGCAAAATAAGGGCTATAGATTTTTTCTAATTACGCCTTTAAGCCGTTTTTAACATTAATTAGGAAAATAAGTCGGTTTTAGGAGAGAGAAAGTGAAAGCGCATCCAGTTGGGTGCGTTTTCTGCACAGATGGCAGGAAGGTGCGCTCAGTTAGACGCATTTTCTCTCAACGGTAAACTGCAATGGCTTTTTTATTGTTGCCACGCCAAATGGTAAAAAAAAATTTAAAACCCAACGGTAAATTTTTTTAACCTATAAATACCCCCCAAATTTCATTTTTTTTTCATTCACATCATTCTCTCAAACTATCTCAAACTCTCTCAGCTCTCTCAAGTTTTTATTCAAAATTTATTTATATTTTCATTTAAAAATATTATTTTTTTAATTATATCATATTTTATTCGTTTAGTTCAATTTCTCGAGAATGGATGCCTCTCTAATCCGCTTCGACGACAACCATATTTCCTCCACCCAATTAGCAATGGTAATTCATTATTGTTAAAATTTCATTATTTTTAATTTTGTTAATTTTTTTGATAAATCTAAATGATTTTTTTTAATGTTATAAATAGGCGAAAGATCATGTTCTGGAGGCGTTCATACATAATATGAGGGAGCCTCTGATCCTTGAAATTCGCGGATATCTGTAAGAGGTTGGATTCTTGCAGGCGTCTCGCATGCAAAGGGGCTGCAAACTCTATCCCACATTAATCAGCGCATTGGTAGAAAGATGGAGGCCCAAAACACACACTTTCCACCTTCCATGCGGCAAGTGTAAAATGACACTTGAGGACGTAGCGTTACAGCTCGGTCTTTCGATGGATGGGCCAGTCATCACGGGATTATTGGTGGTTCAAGGGAAAGTGGACCTCTGGACAGCAATGTTGGGGAAGGTCCCAAACAGGTTTGAAGGTGGTCGGATATCAATCAATTGGTTGGAGAAAAATTTCTATAAGCTTCCCGATGACGCAACGGAGGAGGTCATACATCAGTGCGCCCGAGTATTCATCATGAAGTTAATCAAGGGCATTTTAATGCCCGATAAATCTAGAAATTTTGTGCACGTAAGGTGGCTTTTACATCTAATGAACTTCAGTGAATGTACAAAACTAAGTTGGGGATCTGTCGTGTTATCAATCTTATACCGGGAGCTTTGTCAGGCACTGCAACTGGATAAGATGTCGATTGGTGGTTGCCTGCTACTGCTACAACCGTGGACCTGGTGGCGAATACCATTTCTACGTCCCAAAGTGATCAACCCATACACGTTCCTATTAGTGACGAGGTAAACATCATTTATTAATAAATACCTAGTTTCTTCAGTAAATGTTTTTTATTTATTATATGTTTCACCTAATATATCGCTTGTATAGGTGGAACCATGGGTCGAGTTACATGGGACTGCCCGATGAGTTGGAAGACATTAGGCTGCTATTAGATCAACGCTAAAAAATTGAGGTTAATTTAATATCCTTTTTTAACCTATATTAATTACGCAATTATTTGTTTAAAAAATCCTTACGTAACGATATTTACAATTTATGATTTTTAGTTTGAATGGATGTTGTAGGCCGACCCCAAGATCATATCTTGCATCCCGTCGAAAGTGTTGGACAATCGATAGATGTGGGACGCGAAGGTGCCATTGATAGTGTACACAGCAGTGGAAATGCACGAATCGGACCGAGTTCTAAGGCAGTTCGGGTATAGGCAATGAATTCCACTACTACCTCAAGACATTAAGGAACTGCACAATGTGGACATGTAAGGGAAGAACGATGATGATTGGGCAGAGAAGCACAAGGAGCACATCCAAGCACTTGATGATTACTTGACATGGTTCAAAGCCATCAAAAAGCCGTATCTGATCCACCAGAGGTGAGGAATAGGCAAATTCAGCCAAAAAGGCAATGTCACCGCCACAGTAGCGTAGGAGGGGACGTCGTCACATGACGGGTTCGTCATCGACTCTGGTAAAAGATGCACCACCTACAGCTACACAATATATGGGTTAGTTCGCTGAACTTTTTCCTGTTCAATTCATGAACCCCATGTATTTTCATAAGCACCATCTCACTACAGACCACCACCGCACGTGGCCGGTTCTTTTATTCCTGTAGGTTCATATGTCACATCCCAAAAACTGGGTTAGTATAAATTGGATTAATGAACCGATAGTGGTCAGTGTCGAATTTTTATTTAGATAATATTTTGCACATTTGATAATAAATAAATATCAATTATAGTAATTGAGTAGTTGTGGAGCTGTCCTTAATGATCTAAGTTTGAATCCCTTCGCTCTCGTTAATTTCTATTTTGTTTCAAACCCTTAGCAAATGTCATCCCATATTTTTATTTTTATTTGCGCAAGTTTAAAATAAGGAATGAAGTGGTCTAGTGGTTTAATAATCTTTAGCTATCCTAGTGGTCCAAGGTTCAAGTCCTAATGTTTACATTTTTCTACTTAATTTTTTTTACAATTTTTCAATATGATATAAGTGTTTGCCGTCCACCCTTTTTTCACCATATATAGGAGGATTCCTTTCCTAAAATATAGGTCAAACTTACCTTAAGTTGAGGGTGCATGATCCCTCTTTTTACTCTATGTCTCCCTCCCTTGCTAAAACTTCTCATCCTTGCCATACAAGAGGTTCATTGAACCTAAACCTAGTTGACCAACCTATTCTGTAACACCCCTTACCCATATTAGACGTCGGAACAGGGTACGAGGCATTACTAAACTTACACGCAAATCAATCATGCAATTAAGAAATTTGACCTTTCTTTCCCAATTTAAAACTCTTACTAACACCTCTTAAACAAGTCGACGAAGCTTAATTCACGTTCTAGGAATAGTTCGGGATCAAATCGAGCTCTTTTGAAGCTCTCTGGAAGTCCTTAGAAAATTTTTCTATAAACAGTCCACACGCCCGTGTGGAGGAAAGGACACGCCCGTGTGACATATCACACACCCGTGCAGAATTATTTCTCAATTCGAACCTATAGGGGTTTTCACACGGCCGGACACACACCCATGTCTTTGGCCCGTGTTCCTTACATGTCCTCGGCACGCCCGTGTGCTCCACCAGTGGTCGACACTGACTTGCATCACACGGCTTGTCACATGCCCGTATGTCTAGCCCGTGGTCAACACTGACTTGTATCACTAACATGTAGGGGACACACGGCCTAGCCACACACCTATGGGACTGACCATGTGTCAAACACGGCCTAGACATACGCCCATATGCCTATCCGTGTGGACAAGAACAAGGTTATTTGCCAAACTCTTTTTATCACCCTAACTCATACAAACATAAATCATATTTAACCATCAACCTATTCATGCATATTTTAACCAAGCAATCTGTAACGTCCTAAATTTTTGGGCCTATGCGTTTAATGGGTGAATATGTGGAATGAGTTAATTTAAGTGTTAGGGTCCAAATTTGGCTCAGGCTTAGGCAGAGGCCTTGATTAAAATTATCTGTTTGGGCATTATAGGGTTTAAAAGGTAGTATATATGTTTAAAATACCAAAGTAGGCTGTGGCCCAATCTTAGGAGGTGACGCCACACACAAGGAGTAAGGGGCCCAAATTTAAGTTTTATGGAGCCCAATTCTTTTAATTTAAGTTAGCTAAATTTTGGGCATTAGGATTAGGTGGAGTGGATGGCAACAAGGCTAAAATTTAGGGGTTTTAATGTTTAAAATATGTGGATAATATGCAGATAAAGGCTATTATTTAGGAATTTATTTTATGTGGATAATAAGCAAATAAAGGCTAAGATCTATGGATTTTTATGATTAAAATATGTGGATAATATGCTGATAAGGAGGGAGGAGTTAGAGATAATTAAGTCTCTTTTAGATAAGCTAGTAGATTAAGATAAAGGAGAAAAGTTAGGAATTTATCTACAAAGAGAGTGATGGCCAAGAATCCATCACTCGGAGGAGTAAAGAAACCACTACTACATGGCAAAGGGTTGCCAATTTCCTATAAATAGGGGGCTAGCTCCTTGTTTCGACATTAAATCCTCTCCCTTTGTGTCGAAATTCCTTAGCTTCTTTTCTCCAAATTTCTTTCTCTAATTTCTCTAAAAGCCGAAAACTCCATTATTCTCTTCTTTCTTCTAAAAGCCAAAAACTCCATTATTCTCTTCTTTCTCCTAAAAGCCAAAACTCCATTATTCTCTTCTTTCTTCTAAAAGCTGAAAACTCTATTATTCTCTTCCTTCTCTAAAAAAAAGCCGAAATCTCCATAGTTTTTCTTTATTCATCCTATTTGTAAGTTTTATTCTTCCGGCATTTAAATCTATTTCTCTGGCATAGCCAAATCTTCAAGCCTTTCTTTGTTTTCTTTTCACTTTCCTTTTAAGCCGAAACCACATCAGTTCATCATTTTTGGGATTTTTCATAAAAGCCAAAATCGTGAGATTTAGTCTCCTGAAATTGCCGAATCTTCTTTAATGGAGTCTGCTTGTGCCAAAATCTGAAGGAAACAATAGGTAAGTATTGATTTCAGGATTTCAATGTTCTTTCGACTTTTCAAAGTCCTTAGCCGAATGGCTATTAGAAACTAATCTCTTATTTCACACTTCTTTTGGCATTCCAGGATTTGAAGAAGGAGGCCAATCGCATAGATCTCTAAGTTATAGAATCGTGTTACTTTTGGGATTTCAAGGTAAGAGGATTTGTTTATTTATATCTATAAAATCGGGTAGAATACTAACCATGGCCGAATATGGGAGAGGTCAATTTTCGTAATTTTTTTGGCTTTTAAGCAAAGCTATAGATTGAGGATAATAGATCCGGATAGCAAGGACATCGACTAAGGATAGTAGATTTTGTGATATCGGTGTATAATACTTCCCACCATTTAGATCTCGTCTCATTAAATACATTTATAAGTATTATATGTTGTGATAAATGCCAAATCTCGCATAAAGATGGAAGCCCAAAGAGGGTAAAAGCGAATCACCGTGTCAATGAATATTCGATGATATGTTATAAGTGTATTGATTTTGTGATTGCATGGGTGGGATTGATGATGGAGGAAGTTATATGTTATATGTGTAGCAATTTTTCCCGTGATCTGATGTAGCGGCTAATGCCATGAACTGTTATACGGGCTTCGGCCATTATATGCGGATGAGCAACATGACTGCCATCATGGTGTGTAGCGGTATGGGTCGATTGTAGAAATCCCCAATGGTGTGAACGGTTGGTACGGGGGTGTGTAGCGGATGGAAACCTAAGCAAATGGGTTGGGCTTGCATATTAATTTTATTATGTATATTAAACTGTTTATTCTATTTTATGGGGTTAAGGCCCAAATCTAATGGTGCATGAGGGTTTCACACTGAGTCTTGCGACTCAACCTATTAAATTAACATTTCAGGTAACTCATAGTGCATCGAACCGGGCTGGAGAGGAGCGCAAGGTGGCCATGCAAAAGAATATGTGGATCCGGTGGAAAGTCTCAACTAAATAGTTTATAAGATGTTTTATTTTATGGACTTTAAACCCTGTTGTAATAAGGCCATAGGCCACTAGTTTATGTTTTGGTTTTATTATGGGCTTGCTTTGTTTTTTTATATTTACTTTGTTTAAACTAAGGTTTTTTTTTCTCTTTAAGTTTTGGGCTTTCAATTGTAAAGACCTATTTTATTTTATTTGGGTTTTCTAATAAACTGAATTGTTTTATAAATTTTTTTCTTAGTGACATACCAGATCCGGTCGTGGTGTTTGGGCCGGGTTTGAGGTGTTACACAACCCAATCATGCATCATACACATTCATGAAGAACCTCATTTTTTTATTTAATAAAAATGAGTCATCAACTATGGCCCTATACAAAAGAGTTCATCTATACAAGAGCCAACACACTTTGCCAAAACAACAAGACATTTCACTAAGTCTAGTCCCTATACATGTAACAGCCCGATTTTAACCCTAATCAAAATAGTGGTTTCGGGACCACAAATCTGAGTCCTAAAAATATTTTAAAATTATTTTCCATGTTTATTATGTGTGAATTTGTTTGTGTTAAGTTTCGTGTTTTAATTTTGTCGTTTAGGTGTCCGATTAAATAAAAGGATTTAATTGCGTAAAATGTAAAAGTTACAAATTAAAGTGTAAAGTGCTAATTCAATAGTGGCTTTTTAATATGGGGTCCTTAAAGGGCAATTAGCCCATTTTTATTGGTAGTGGTCTGTAATAGGCATATTATATAAAGATTTTATATTATTTTATAAAGGGTAAAAAGTTAATATACATATTATTATGTAATAAATAAAATAAAACATAAACAACCATGCATTTGTTCATCTTGGCCGAATATCAAAGAAAATAAAAAGGAAAAACCTAAGCTACATTCGACACTTTGAAGCTTTGATTTAGGTATGTGCTTTGTTCGATTTTTGATAATTTCTACGTTTTTGAGATCGTTGCTATGAGATGTATAAAACCCATGCTTCAATTTTTAATTTTGATCAATATTTTGAGTTGAGCCATTGATGATAGCTTGTTGTTTTTGTTGTTTAATGATGAAATATGAAATATATGTGTTAGATTAACAAGTTTTGTCTTTGAATTTTTGATGAATTTGAGTAATTTGGACTAAATTGAAAAAATAAAATTTTGAGGGACTGGAATGTGAAATAAATGAAATGTGTGGGCTTGTGTGAGGACTAGTAATATTCGACTCTTGTATAGTGTAGTCAAATTTTGTGTATTTTGTGTTTTGTGCAAAAAGGACTAAATTGTAAAGAGTGTAAAATATTAGGGGCAAAATTGTAATTTGCCCATTTATGTGTTTTGAGGATAAATTGAATAGAATGGAGTTTAAATAAGCTTAATTTGAATATGTTAGATCAAGAATTAAAGAAATCAGATTTGGATCGGGGAAAGACAAATGTGGTCGAATAGTCGATTTCACAGTCGACGACGTTCGAGGTAGGTCCATAAGCATTTAAATGTCGATATAACTATTAGTATATATTTGTTATGTGTTAAATTGAATTATTTTAGTTTCTATTCACTATGGTCAAATATGAGTAAGGTGAAATGGCTGTCTTCTGAGCTTGATTCGATCGAGATTAGACGTCTGTAAGACCCATACGAACCTTAAGAATAGATAGGATACATATGTCATGACATAGGATATCTGATATGTGTTATCATGTAAGACTACGTCTGGGACGTTGGCATCGACTTGTGTTTATGTGTAAGACCATGTCTGGGACATTGGCATCGTAATTGATTCGTGTAAGACCTTGTTTGGGACAATGGCATCGATATGTGATTACATGTAAGACCACGTCTGAGATGTTGGCATTGTACGAGCTTCCGACTATCCGCGAATCCTTTTGAATTCTGAATGGTTCAACGGGCAAGTGTAAGTGAAAGTCAATGTGAAAATTGAATTAAAAGGACTCAGGTATGTATATAAATTGTGTTATGAAAAGTAAGGTAAGTTAAATGTTTAATTCATTGTATAAAAGTTAAAAGAATGAGCATGTGAACTATGTGTAAGTTCTAATTTTAGTGTATTCGACGAAGGTGAATTATGTATGAACTTGAAATTGAGATTTATGTAAGTTCTCGTGAATGTGTATAAGTTAACTGTTTGATTTGTAAATGAAAGGATTTAATGTTAAATTATACTTATAGCTTTGTATATTTGGTTTTGCTAATTTAGTTGGTATTAGCTTGCTTATGACTTACTAAGCTTAAATAGCTTACTCTGTGTTTTTCTGTCTACCTCTGTTTTATAGATTTTGGATATATGTTATGAGCTCGGGGATCGTTAGCAAGACTATTCACACTATCGACAGTTTCTTTTGGTACTTTACTAAGTAGTTTTCGAACATATGGCATGTATAGCATAGTTGAAATGTTGATTTTGGAACTAATGTGTATATGTAATTAAAAGCCATGCGAAAATGGCTTATCTCCTTTTGTTAGTTTGGTATTGAAGCATATGGTTTTTAATGGTAAAAAATGGTGTATATGTTTATGTCATTTATGTGCATGGTTTGTGGGGGTTTTTAGTTAGCATATATTCGGCCATGGTATATATATTTGATAGGTAAAGTTTGGTTTTGTGGTTTATGGCATTTTGGGCTAAGATGATGCTTTGATTATGTATATTCGTTTAGATATAGGTTCATGTTATGTATAATGTTTCATAGTTTAAGTGTGCAGCCGTTTGATATATATATAATGGTGATTTGCTAGTATATTTTGCTACAGTGATTCGGTGTATAATGGTAAATAATGAAGTTGTACATGAACATATTTGGCTTGATAATTATATGATCTGCGAGTGGCATAATTGAATGTTTATGTGTGATTAATGAAAAGAGAATATTGGATAATTGAGTTTTGAATTTGTGCATGGGTTGATTTCGAAAATGATATGTGCTAATTAGGTAATTGTAAATATTATATATATATATGGAATGTATTGAAATTTGTTTGATTCGAGTATGTAAGTGACTATGGGATTTGATTTGGTGTTTATGTTATATTGTTATTCATGTATTATATCTTAATGGAGGTTATATAATATTCGTTTAACACATGGGACTTGTAATTTCAATGAGATGTTTGGTGTTTATCATGAAGTATAAATATATTTGTTTTGAGGGTTATACTATAATCAAAATTTTCTTTAGTTGGTTAAGTGATGATAATGAATATAGTTATATAAAATTGGCTAAATTGATATAGGCATACACACATGTAAATTGTAAATAAAATAAAAAAAACATATGTTTAATATTACACGAATATATATATGTTCAAATATACCTAGATCAATTGAGTTTATTGAGTTGATAAGGAATGCAACTTGGTTTTATTTTGAATGGTTCGGTATATGCATTTAGCATTTAAAGTAAAGTAATGCAAATTTAGTATAATATGATTTGTACTTGTGCATTTAAATATTAAATGTGGTCGTAATATTTTGTGCATGGCATAGTGATAAATAAGGTATATATATGTGGCCATATCATGATGTTATTTATAATATTAAAAGTATAAGTTGTACTCATATTATTTTGAATTGACAAGTATAGAACATGTTCTATTGCTTAAATGTAAGTTGTATTGAATAAGTGAAAATTTTTACTAGTGCTGATTTGTAAGTTATGATTTTATAATTAAATCTATTTTGTGAATAGTTATGTCTATCGAATTTATAAATGTAGCATTCTTGAGTGAATAAGAGTGTTCAATAATTATGTTTAATCATGTTATGTTCGGTAATGCCTCGTAATCCTATTCTGATGACGGATACGGGTTAGGGGTGTTACAATACATGCCATACTCAAAATTCTATGTCTAACCATACCAAGATGTGCTGATAGTGTGGATGATCTTCTAATTATCTTCGTATCCCGAGCTGGCTCTTTGACACTATAAAACAAGGAAAAAGAAAGGGAGTAAGCTTTTAGCTTAGTAAGTCTACATGTAAACAATAAGCATCATACCATATGTTAAGCCATCACAACCATTACATATTATGTAAAAACAATTCATATATTCATAATCATGCTTACTCATTTCATCTCTTACCTCATTCCAACCATATAACATATATATTGCTCACATTTACTTGCACATACACCCTGCACTCATCACCATAAAGTCACATGAAATATTTACGTAGAAAAGTTTCTCGATGAACCCTTCAGAATAATACAAGGTACCCGGTGGCTTCGTACACAGCCCACCATTAATCAATAATAGGGTGGTATCGCACATAGCCCACCATTGATCAATAATAGGGTGGTATCGCACACAACCCACCACAAGGATAATTACGGTGGTTTCGCACATATCCTACCCAATGATAATATATAAACAATGGTATCGCACACAGCCCATCCTAAATAAATAATACGGTGGTATCGCACACAACCCACCAACAATGATAATTAGGGCGGTGTCGCACACAGCCCACCAACAAGGATAATTATTCGTACTTACATCTCTATTCTGAGGTTCATACGAGAATTACTCATATCTATCATATTCAATCAACCTCACCAATAAGTAGTTTCATCCATGCAATGCATCAATAGATAACAACATATGTATTGAAGATGTATCGTTTACACATAAACTTACCTCGGTGCAAAATGTGTTAATTGATGGTTTAGTCTGTAACTTTACCTTTTCCTCGGTCAAGGTTGTTTTCGCGCTCTTCTTGATCTATAATAATCAAATTTACTCGTTCCATCACTACATAACTCATGATACAAAAAAATTTCTACTTAGGCAAAAATGACCATTTTGCCCTTATACTTTGACAAAATTACGATTTTGCCCCTAGGCTTGTAAATCATTGTTCATCACATTTTATCATTAACCAAACCTAGCTGAACATTTATTTCTCTTATAAAAATTCATAAAACCCATCATTTCATGCATTTATTACTCAATTACAACCTTTACAAATAAGACCCATTTAGGTGTTTTCATGGTAACACTTTTCACAAAATGTATTCCTTAACCCACTAACATTTGTTTTGTTCCATAAAAACTAAGCAAAAAAAATAATCACTCTCATGGAAAGTCCCTAAACTTTTAACTATTTTGCAAAATAGTCCCCTCATTAGCTAGCTTAAGCTTTAAGGGCTCCAAAAGTACAAAAATCATCAAGAAAGACCTCTAAAATCACTTGCAAGAGAATAGCTTGGCTGAAAGTTTGAATTCCAAAAACCTCTATTTTATCTTCAATTTTTGGTGGAAGAATAAAGGTGAATAGTGAAAGATGATATCTTCTTCCTTTATCTTATTTTATTCATTTTAGTAACCTAATACCACCAAATCATTGACCAATTTTAATGACCATGTCTCCCTTGTCCTTATGGCCGGCCAACCCCTCTCCCATTGGCCTAATTTCACTTTAAGGGCCTACAATTTAATATTCTATAGCTATTAGACACCTCTAACTTGTAAAATAGAACTTTCGCACTTTATGCGATCTAGTCTTTTTTTTCACAATTAAGCATACAATCGCTAAAATTAAAGCACCAAAATTTTCATGCCTCCTTTTTATCATGATATAACACATAAAATAATATTAAAATAATTTTCTTCAACCTTGGATTAGTGGTCCCGAAACCACTATTCTGACTAGCCTCAAAATTGGGCTGTTACATATTCTCACGCTCCCAACCTCACTTTGCCATCCCTACCTCCCTCTTACTCCCATTTTCTCTATTTTTCATTTCTCTTCTCATCTAGTTTCTCTCCATTTTGCAAAATAACCACCACCCTTTATTTTAATCTTTTCTTCTTTCCTCTACCATGACCAAATCCTCCAACATCGTTCACTATACCTCGTGGCCATTGTACCTTCTATCCTTCTTTTTTTCTCCTCCCATCGCCGCCATGATCACTGCTGCGCGCCACCACTGGTCTCATTTCTCCTCCCCCATTGCGTCGAAACCCCATAGCCCTCCAATGTTAGACCACCACTTTACCATTGTTGGAATACCATCGAGCTGTTGCCGTCCCCACTGTCGCTAGTGATAAAAAATTCCTTTCTCTTCCTCTTTCACTTACCAATTCTTTAATTGATTAAACTTACATATTCCTTCCATTCTATCAATCCTTTTAGATTACTTGATCCATCGACTTCATTTCTTTCTCGATTCATTGACCATTCCGTATTGAATCAAGTTGCAAGTGTGGTAATTTGGATCGCAAAATCCTTATCTTAGTGGTTTCATATCATGTCCAAATTGTATAGTGGCCATAGGGACAATGTTACATTTTATTATCATTTATTCATTATCGTACCAATACTACTCCTTACCATCTTGAAGGACCAAATGATAATCATAGGGGAGACCCCTAATTTCGCATTGGGAATAATCTTTTCAATAGTCCAAAATCATTGGGTAAGTGTTGGTGAAGACTTTGGTAACCGATTTATTAGTGATGAATATTTTTCATATGAATCCTAACTAATAAATGTTATTCATCTGTTAGATTCATCTTTTGAGTTAGATCAAAGTGAGGTCGTTATTAAGGATTGTGGCAAATCGAATCTACGGGATAAGGTGTAGGATCATTACCATTTGTTTGTGTGATATAGTTATTTTATTACATTAATAATTTAATTATATTAAAACAAGAGTATACTAAATATTCATGAAGAGTTGAAAAACTTAACAAGATGAACACCAAGTAAGTGACTCTAACTGAAAGGTTCTATGAAATGCATGATAATTGATGTGATTATGATTATGATTATGATTATGATTATGATTATGATTATGATTATGATTATGATGTATGTGTAAATCTCATCCTCATGATATGTGATATATGTGATGATTTAAGCATGTGAGACTTATATATGTGTATGTGAAAATTGGGATTCATGATCTAATATGAAAAGCATGTTTTTAACATGTTAAAGTGATTATAAGTGATCAATAAGTTATTTGTGATTATAAGAGCAGATTTACATGCATAAGTGTAAAAGTGAATAATATGTCCTAAAAAGTGAAATTGCCATATCAAATGCATGGGTGGGGTTTTGTGAAAGACGGAAGTTATGTGGCAGTTTATCTGCAATTATGTGGCCGTTATCAACAGATATGTGGTGGTTTGTCCATAATGTGTTACGTTGTCGTTTATCGGCATTTATGAGGTAGCTTGTACACAAATGGTGTTATTGGATGGACGAGTTCTAGGGAACTCGATATATGGTGTGTAGCAGAGATGGGTAGGAAATTTTATAAAATATGCGTCGTTTTTAAAGTATGCATCGAAATGTTCATGCATAAGTATCAGTATCAAAACTTGTGATTATTATGATGATTGATATGATGATATTGGTATTTTGATATGTATGTGATTTTATATGTGTTGATCTCACACTGGGCTTTTAAAGCTCACTTCTTTTTAATTCTGACTTTTTAGATATTAATCGAGTTTAAGACAGGCTCAACTTACGGAGGTGCTCTCGGTCACTTTTAGAAAAATATATTATTTTGGTACTCAATATTTTGGGAATATGTTTTTATTACTGCGGACTTTTGCTTGGGATTTTCTTTTGGACTTTGGATTATTTTGATTTTGGATTTTTCTGCATGATTTAGGTTTTAAAATTATCATTTAAAATATTGTGAAATTGACAATTTATGATGGATTTTTCATAACTAAGTCAAACAAGGCCCAACAATGGTGTTTTCAAAATTCAATACTTTGTTTTTGAAACTCAACACTATCTACTCACAAAATTTATATTTTATGAGATATATATTAAACCTATATTCTAAAAATGACAAATGAGTTTTAGATATGCAAATTATCCACTGCGATGTTTTAATTGAAGTACGATAATTTCTGAAAAAATATCAAAACTTGAGTTTTGTAAAGATAAACAACTTCAAACAAAATTCAGTTTTCTTAATAAGGACGTTTTTAGCAACGATGATTTTTAAGAGAAAATAGCTAAATGATTTTCTGCGCCATCAATATGGCCAATCTGATCTTCGAGATTCGACCATAACGTCTACGCCGGGTTTAGGGGGTTACATCATATTTTGGGGCACCGACGTCTGCCGCATACTACACCCCATGCTGATGTCGATGCCGGTAGGGGTGTTCAATCAGTTAACCAACCAGAGCTAGCATTAACCAAATTAACCAAACTTTTTAAATCCTTAACTGTAAACCAAACCAAAATTTTTTCAAAAAAATTAATCAAACCAAACTTTTTCGGTTAATTCGGTTGATTAACCAAATTAAGCAAAATTTATATGTTTTATTTTTTGGTTAAAACAATTATATAAAAAGAAAATATCACTCATTATACTAATAAGAACGTTATTACTCCATAGTCCATAATAATATTGAATATAATCAAAATCCAAAACATCAACCATATCGATAATATTTGATGTGCAAATAGCTTAACTACCTCACTTTCATATATATATCTGCTACTAAAACTAAAATTCAAGGCCGATTTGAAAAGACGTATAATGTATACATATATATAAATGAGAAATCGATGCACTTTCTATAGCATCCATAGCCAGAGGAGTAATCACCGACGACAAATTAATAACATAACTACATCAGTAACCTGCAGAACAAAGAAGCATCAGATATGGTCAGTAACCTTTATACAAAATTACATTCACAAACACACGTTGACTCGTTGAAAACAAAGAAACAGTAGCAGAAATTGCAGAAATATCAAAGAATGATTTTTTTTATAAAAAAAGAAATCGTAGAAGAATTAATTTCAGTAAAAAAAACCTTTGACTAGCGAAGTCAAAATAAATGGCAGACAAACGTCAAACGATGATGGTGACCTGGTGTACGCTGGACGGTGTGGCTAGTGTACATCGGACGATGGTGAATAGCAGTAGGGATTTTGGGACTTGGGAGATTTTAGATTAGGGATTTTCAATTTAGGGTTAGGGATTTTTGAGATGTGAGATTTTGGGACTTGGTGGGCAGTGGCTGGTGTTTTAGTATTACCGTGCATTGTTTTGAGTTTTAAGATTTTGGGAAATAAAATTTTATGTAGTTTTTGGGTTTATTTTCAGTGGATTGGGTTTATTTATGAATGGGTTAGTGTTTGGGGGCATGAGTTTGGGTGGGTAGTGATGGCCTGATGGGTTAATATAATATTAATTATTAAGTTCAGTTAATTTAGTTAATTAATCAATTTCAAACCAAATTAACCATTAACTTAACCTCCAAATTTTTTTTAATCAACCCTAACCGAATTGATTCGGTTAACTGACCAATTAATCGAATTAATTTGGTTTGGTCGATTAAATCGGTGTTAATCAAACATCCCACACCCCTAGATGCCGAACCCTATATTGGGACAAATGTTGAGATATGCACTACCACTGACGGTGATACCGATGCAGATGCCCATGCAATAATCGATGCTGATGTCGATACCCAGGTTGATGTTGATGTATTCGGGATTTGGAGCACCTTATGGTTACATGCCTATAATGACCCAAACACTGTGCGCATCACTGTTTCACCAGGGTGGCTCATCGTTGCAACCACCGAACATGGAAGTGGCGGATACACGATGGTAGGGGAGGATGATGCAGCAATCGACCACAAAGGAAGATGATGGCACTGCTGATCTCAAAGAAACAATTTACCAAGGGGCTATGCTAGGTACATATTCAGGTGATGATGACGATGAGAAGGAAGTCTACATGCCTGTACCTCTGGTTGCAGCTCTAGTTGAACCTCCGGTTGTACGCCCGATTCTACGAGAAATCCTTCATGTGACTATCATCCACCATCTTGCGGCACATATTTTGTAACAGCCCGACTTAGGGCCTAGTCAGAATAGTGGTGCGAGACCATAAATCTAAAGAAGAAATATGTGTTTAAATGATTTTATAAGGCTTATGAGGCATTTGCATGGTGGTGTGAAAATTTCATGAAGGAATTTTATTAATTAGTGAACAAAAGATCCATTAGGACTAAATTGCAAAGATTAGAAAATATGAGATTCTAGAAGATTTAAGTATGAAATAACATCATAAAAATTAGTAGAGGTCCTTATTTAGCAACTAGACTATTATTTGTTGAGATGGACAAAAATGGACATGGGAAGGAAAAATCTCAAGAAAGAGCATTAAGGGCATTTTGGTCATTTGGTTAATTAATGAATTAAAAAGGGAAAAACAAGTTAAAAATGGTGTCCATCTTCTTCCTAAGGGCCGAAATTTTCAATTTCTACATAGCTAGGGTTTGTTCAACTTCCAAGCTCACTAGTATGTGCATCCAGCCTCGTTTTTAATGTTCTTCGTATTTTTAAAATCCTCATAGCTCGGTTTAGCTATTTCTAGTTATATTTTGAGCTAAGGTTTTGTTTAAAAATTTACACATGTATGAAATGCATGTATTTTGATGTTTTATGGAAGATTATGTGTAATATCCCGGGTTAAGGGCTATTTTATTTTTGGCATTGTTTGCATGTCTATGGTGTGCCATGTTGTTGTTTGTGTGGTTTCGGGGCTTAGTGGTAGGCTAGGAATGTGCTTGAGTAGGTGGGAAAGTTTTTGTTTTTGGGCTTTAGGGGATAGGAGCTGAAGGTGCTGGGGTTTATAATTAATTCAGGTGAATTTATAGCACAAGAGATGAGCTAGCAAAGTGGCAAAGCATGCGCCACTTAGACCTTGGGTGTGACGTCAAGTGCAAGGGGAGGTCTTGTGTTCTAGCTGAAAATCCCACCCTTTTGTTCCATTTTGGCTTGAGGAGGAGGAGTTGGTGGTAGTTCAAACTCGCCATGGACTTGGTCAACACATTCAAGCGATGGGTGGAGAGCATAATGTGGAGGAAGACTTGGTCAAAGGGTTTGAATTAGTGGCTTGGGAGTGA
Source organism: Gossypium rotundifolium (assembly GCA_025506655.1). Lineage (NCBI taxonomy): Eukaryota > Viridiplantae > Streptophyta > Magnoliopsida > Malvales > Malvaceae > Gossypium > Gossypium rotundifolium. The sequence goes on from CP106729.1 coordinate 114,061,723, forward strand.
ATGGGGAGTTTGGCGGATTTGGTGAGAGTTTGGGGAGGAATGTGTGGCGGTTGGTGTTTGGAGGTGCGAAATTGCCTTTGGCATGTGTGTTTTCGATCACCAAGTTCTTTTGGTAAGCTATTTTTGTTGTTTAGTCAAAAGCTAACAAAAACTTTCTTCATTTGCAATAGCCTAAGTAGAAAAAGAACCTTCCATTTTTGCTCCTTGAAACCGAAACACAAAGCAACCTTATTTGCCAACGTTGCACTCTTTCTACATCTTGGTGAGCCGAGTGTTCTTTTGCATTCTTCTTCTTTTGTCATTTGTGTAAACCGAAACCCCAAGCACCATCACCTCGAAATTCTACCTTGCTTTTCTCTTTTATTTTTCATTTGAACAAAGCCGACCCTAGTATCCCTTTTTAACTCTTTTCTCTCTCGAAACTTTGTTAGCCGAAAGTCTCTCCAAAACCTTCTTCTCCATTTCCTATTCTTTTTCAAGAACTCATTGGCCGAATATCCACCCATTTCCTCTCATTTACTCTCTTTTCTTTCACACAAAATCGAAAGCACCCCCTCTATTCATCCATTCATTTTTTTTCTTTATATTCTTTCTTCTTCCAAAAAAACCTTTTGGCCGAACCTTACTACAACTCTTGTTGATTTTTCTTCTTTGTTCTCTTTGTAAACTTTTCTTTTCTTAATCAAGGGTGTTAGCCGAATCTATTCCTCCTGTTAGATTCTTGTTACAATCGGTCTTCTAAGAAGGTAAGTGCTAGGCCGAATGGCCATTTCCCTTTTCTCTGGTACTTTGCCGATTTTTGGGTATGTTAAGGGCTGATTTCGGTATCGGTTAAAAGGTGTTAACTTCTTGTTGGTAATCGTTTTTCGTATAGGGTCCCTTGGGTTCGAAATCAAGCAAGGAGAGGTTTCTTACTCTGTTAAGCAATCGGTAAGTGGTGGTAAGAATGGGTGTTTGGATCTGATTTCGTTTAGTTTTCTTTACGTTAAGTCATTAGGAGATTAACCGTTATTCTTGGTTTTAGGGTGTGATCGTTTGGTAAAGAAGCATCATTGGTTCGGGTTTGGTTGGAAACCGAACCATTCGCAAAGGTAGGGTTTAACGCAACCCTTGGGTTATCTACTTTGTTGGCGAATGGTATAATGAGTTAGTGTTAACCCTTTGTTGGCGAATGTAGGATCAGTTGTTGAGGTGATCAAAAGATTTCGATCGGTTCTTAGGATTTAATCTTGATATATCGGTGTGTAAACCAACACACTATCTTAACTAAAATAATGTGATAACCTGTTTGTGTAAATGAAACAATGTGATTGATTATTTCGATACCCATTGAGGTATGGATACGGATTCGGGTAAGTCCGTTTCATTATGAGTTATGTGATGATGATGATATCATGATTTTTGATACTTTGAGATGCCATATCAAGCATGTAAGCATGATTGCACGATTTTGCATTTAACATGATATGTGATTGGGTGATATGAGAGGAGGGGGAGTATGATATCCGTGTCTTTGGGACACTGTGTCTTTGGGACACCAGAGGTTTGGCACCTCCAGTGGTTTGGTACCACAATGATATTTTGTGACTTTGGGTCACGGAGGTTTGGCACCTCGGCGTCTCGTCCAGTGGCTTAGTACCACGATGGGTTGGCCCCACGATTGATTATCTGGGATTGGCGCCGGTGATTTGGTATCACACGATGGGTTGGCCCCATCATCGGATTTGTGACTACGGTCACCGGTGATTTGGTATCACATTGTGTCGTTGGGACACGGAGGTTTGGCACCTCATTGTGACTCGTCCACGTGGTTTGGCACCACCGTGGGTTGGCCCCACTTATGAGATATGGGATCGTCGCTAGTGATTTGGTATCACACGATGGGTTGGCCCCATCATTGGATTATTTGTGACTTCGGGTCACCAGTGGTTTGGTACCACAGTATGGATATCGTGACTTTGGGTCACCAGTGGTTTGGTACCACACGGGGTAGAAAAGGCGATATGGTTGGTTAGGATCGGGTGCATTACTTGCATTATTCCATTATGATATATGTGTTGGCATGTTATCTGGGAGAGGGAATTATACTGAGTCTTGCCACTCACTCTCTCCTTTGACTATTTCGGGTGACACATAGACGCGGACATGGAGCCGGATGGACTCGAGGTGCTCATGCCATGCTCAAATAAAGATTTGCTCGGACTTTTATGAAATTTTGGTACCTAAGTTTTATTACTATTTGGTTTTAGTTGGGTTGTAAATGGCCTTTTTAAGTTATGTTTGTTTATGATTAAAATGGATTTTTAATATGTTTTAACAAATTAATTGGGCTAAAATGTGCTAAAATTTGGAAAGATAACAATTTCAAAACTACAAAAGCGACATTTTAAACTATACCATCGGGTATCGCACTAAGATTTGGAATAACGGAGAACTCAAATGTTTTCTAACTTAAACACGATTTTCACTAAGACAGAATGTTTTTGTAACAATAATAAACAACTCAAATTTCTTAACGAGGTAAACCTGTTTTGTCTATCCATCGGAGTAAGTTTTTAAAATTTCTGGGTTTTCAAATACATCATCAAATTTCAATCAACCTATTCAAGTTCTTCTTCAAATACACAACCTAACGAAATGTTTTTCTCCAACTTTTAAACTCAAACCTAAACCTCTCAAAACCTTTTTCCCAGTAACATACAGATTCGGTATTGGTGTATTGACCGGGTTTGGGGTGTTACATTTGTGGTATCGAGCCAAGTTCAAGGGCTTTTTTGTGGGCCGAGGCCCAAAATGTTTTCAAAAGTCATTTTAAGTGTTTTGTTTTAAAAGTATGGTTTGGAAGGCATGGCACCGAGTCTCCGACACCGGTCGCTTGAGTAAGTACCGTACTATTGGTTGTGATATTAATTGATATGATTGGATGACTAGTAAGACTACCTTAGAGGCTGAACCGATAGGACTCGTGGACTCATGAAACGAAACTTCTTTAATAAGCGTATTCATAAGACTTTGCTTTTAAGCAGTGAAATAATGGTGATACATAAAATTCTTTAATCGGCGAGATTTAGTCATGAGTGCCCGAGGTGGGCGTGGTCGTGGGCGTGGTCGTGGTAGGATGACAGTTTCGAGCCCGTAGGTTCAGTCGGGGTTGAGAGAATGAGGTACAGTTCGCCACCATTTGGAGGTGGTGAGTTCAAGCGAGCCGCGATGACGCAGTGTCACTGAGCGATCTTGCGGGTTTTAGAACGGGTAGGCTGGAGTAGGTGGAGGCGTAGGAGCTAGAAATCATGCTGGCGACTTGACAAGCAGGGCTAAATTCTTTGGGGTGTCTCGGTGTTGCTCCAGCCTTCTTGAAATCTTGGTGGAAGCGACGAGCGGATCATGGACGATCTGGACCTAACTCTGAAGAGAAATTAAAGGGATCGTATAACTTCTCGAGATGAGTCATACCGATGGTGGCTCCTTTGTTGGGACAAAGACCTGCGGTGAAGATCGACTTGGGACTATTTCCGGAACTTATCGGAAAAAATGCGTGGGGCTAATTACATTAATGAGCGGAAAGCATTTCGAGGTTAGTTAGAGAGCAAATTCGTGCCGAATCTGGCGAGTTTCTTAAGCTGAGTCGGTATGCCAGGGGTATGGTGGCCACTGAACATGAGAGGTGCGTTCGTTTCGAGGATGGCCTACGAGACAAATTAAGGTTGATAATTGCGCCCCAGCAGGAGCGTGAATTGCGATTCGGTTGAAAAGCGAAGGTGGTGAGGGCATTAAGGAATCTGTGAGGCGGTATGGACGAGAACCGACACAAGAGGAGTTTTGGATCTTCGGGTCATCGAAATCGTGAGAAAAGGGCTAGACCGAGTGGGCGAATCGATCGGGTAGGTTTGTTCTTGCTAAGCGAGGACCGCATGATGATGTAACCGTTGTGGGAAGGCTCATTGGGGAGGATCTTTGGGTGATGGTAGAAATTTAGAGTATGGCTCATTGGACCACCGTGTGAGGACTATCCGCAAGTTAGCTAGGATTCATCAAAGAATCGGGGCGTAATCAATCTGAAATAACGGACCACCACCGCGAGAGGGCCGAGGTAATGGCGAGAGGAGGTAATAGTTCGGTGGGGCCGTGGAGCACCAGGCGAGAGGTGCAGTGTACTTCCGAGGCCGACGGTGGGGCTAGTGTATCTTTGCGAGGCACCAAGAGGAGGCGGCGCTTGCCGGACGTCATTACGATGCGTTTTAATCTTTGGTTCTCTATTCTTGCTTTAATTGATGTGGGTTCAACACATTCATATGTTGCAAGTAGCATAGTGAAGACCATGGATCTAGATTCTAAAATATCTTCTAGGCAGATGACCGTAATAAGCCCTCTAGGTCACTCAATAGTGGTAGATAAACTGTATAGAGACGTACCTCTAGAACTCCAAGGGGTATCTTTCGAGGCTGATTTGATAGAACTGCCGTTTGGGGAGTTCGATCTGATTCTGGGGATGGGTGGTGATTAAGTACCGAGCAAAGTTGAATCTTGTGACTAAGCGCATGGTTACAACGGTAAGGGTGATGAGGTAGTTTTGATCGGTAATAGGAGGAATTATCATCCAATGTGGTATCTCGCTCGAAAGCCGGAAGATGGTCGAGAAAGGGTGTGAAGCATATGTGGTACATGTGTATGCCTTGGAGGTGAGGAGTCTCTTTGTGGAGGCAGTTGAGACGATTAGGAATTTCTTGATGTGTTTCTGAGGAGCTTAGGGTTTGCCACGGATCGGGAGGTAGAGTTCGGATAGATCATTACCCGTAAGCGCACCGTATCTATTGCTCCCTACAGGATGGCACCTAAAGAGTTAGTGGAGCTTAAGGCTCAGATCCGGAGTTATTGGACCGAGGCTTTATCAGGCCAAGTATTTCACCATGGGGAGCGCCGGTACTCTTTGTAAAGAAGAAAAACGGTACTATGCGGATGTGTATAGACTACCGCCAACTAAATAAGCTGACGATCAAAAACAAGTATCCACTACCTCGGATAGATGACTTGTTTGATCAGCTGAAGGGGGCGTCGGTTTTCTCGAAGATCGACTTAAGGTCTGGGTATCACCAGTTAAGGGTGAAAGAGGCGGATATCTGTAAGACGGCATTTCGTACTCGGTATGGACACTTTGAGTTCTTGGTTATGCCGTTTGGGTTGACTAACGCGCCGACGGCCTTCATGATCTGATGAATAGGGTGTTCCAACAGTATCTAGATCAGTTCGTAGTGGTTTTTATCGACGACATCTTGGTATACTCAAGGACTGAGGAGGAACATGATGCTCATTTGCGGGTGGTATTGCAGATTCTAAGGGAGAAACAATTTCTATCGAAGTTGATAAATCGAGTTACGGCTTAGGGAGGTGACATTCTTGGGTCATGTAGTGTCGGCGGAGGGATTAGAGTGGACCCCGTAAGATAGAGGCCGTTTTGGATTGGAAGTCGCCTAAGTCGATGGCTGAGATTCGAGTTTTACGGGCTTGGCGAGGATACTCTAGAAGATTTGTAGAGGTTTCTCTTTGATTGCAAAGACCGATGACTAAATTATTGAGAAAAGGGGTTCCGTTTATTTGGGTGAGAAGCGCAGGAGAGCTTCGATAAGTTGAAGAAGATTCATTTGAAGCTCGGTTACGATTCAACTGAGGTGGTAAGGAATTCACAGTGTCTTGCGATGCATCACATCTGGGATTGGGTTGTGTGTTGATGCAAGAAGGGAAGGTTGTGGCTTACGCATCTCGATGGTGAGGCCACATGAGGTAAATTATCCAACGCACAATCTGGAGTTAGCGGCTGTAGTTTTTACCTTAAAGATTTGGAGGCATTACTTGTGCGGAGAAAGATCGATAGTCTACACAGATCATAAGAGTCTGAAGTACCTTCGACTCCAGAAAGACATGAATCGAGGCAGTAGCCGATGGATTGAGTCTTTGAAAGACTACGATTGCTCAATTGAGTATCATCCGGGCAAGGCTAACGTTGTGGCGTACGCGTTGAGCCGTAAGGTTGTTTGATTTGAGGCGTTGTTTGCCCACTTGAGTTTGTATGACGACGGAGTATTTCGGCGGATGCGGAGTTAAGCCTACTTGGGTTGAGCAGATCAGAGAAAAACAGTTGTTGGATGAGGTTCTGAGTGCGCAGAGGACACAAGTGCAGAAGGATGGTTTGAAGGGTTATAGCTTGTCTAGTGATGGGGTGCTGTGTTTTCAGGGGAAGGCTTGTATGCCGAGAGATTCTGAGCTAAGGCAAAAGATTCTTCAGGATGCACATAGCAGCCCCTACGCTATGCATCCTGGAGGTAGCAAAATGTATAGAGATCTCAGAGAAGCGATTACGGTGGTAAGATGCGAAAAAGGAGGTGACCGAGTTTGTGGGTAAGTGTCGACTTGTCGGTGGTCAAGGTGAGCATCGATTGCCGTCTGCAGGTTGCTTGACCGATGAAGATTCCACAGTGGAAGTGGGAAAGGAAAACTATGGATTTCGTCAGTGGATTGCCGCTTACACCGAGCAAGAAGGATTCAGTTTGGGTAATCGTGGATCGACTGACTAAATCAGCTCACTTTATTTCGGTGAGGGTGGACTACTCACTTCAGAGGTTGGCGAAGCTGTATGTGTCAGAGATCGTGAGACTACACGGGGTGCCAGTATCGATCATCTCGGATAGGGACCCCAGGTTCACATCAAGGTTTTGGAAAGCGTTGCATCAGGCTCTAGGTATACGGTTAGATTTCAGACCTGACATTTCATCCATGATGACGGGTAGTCGGAAAGGTTATCTGAGATCTTGGAAGATATGCTACGAGGTGTATTTTGGACTTGAGGGTAGTTGGGAGGAGTATCTGCCGTTAGTGAGTTCGCCTACAACAACGATTATAGCGAGCATCAAGATGGCACCTTATGAGGCGTTATGCGGTGAAAGTGTCGCTCACCTACTTGTTGGACCGAGTTAAGTGAGCGTCGATTATTGGGACGAGTTGGTTCTTTGAGACGAAGATAAGGTTAAGTTGATCCGAGCTCGATTGAAGGAAGCTTGGACGGCGAAGTCCTATGCCGATCTTAAGCGGAGAGATATTGAATTTCTTTGTGGGAGATCGGGTTTTCTGAAGGTCTCACCGTGGAAGAAAGTGTTAAGGTTCGAGAGGAAAGGTAAGCTAAGTCCGAGGTTTATTGGGTAGTATAAAGTCTTGAGGCGAGTGGAACCGATTGCATATCAGCTCGAGTTGCCAGCAGAACTAAGTCAAATTCACGATGTGTTCCACGTTTCGATGCTTCGGCGTTATCGCTCAGATCCATCGCACGTGGTGACGGTAGGAGAGATTGAGGTAAACCCGGATATGACCATGGAGGAAGAGCCAGTACAGATTTTGGATCGGGACGTGAAGGTTCTGCGTAAGAAGTCTGTACCTTTGGTTAAGGTTCTTTGGCGGAACCATGGCGTGGAAGAGGCTACTTGGGAACCCGAGGATACGATGAGACAGCAATACCCGCAACTTTTCTGACCAGGTAATTTCGAGGTCAAAATTATTTTAAGGGGGGTAGAACTGTAATATCCCGGGTTAAGGGCTATTTTATTTTTGGCATTGTTTGCATGTCTATGGTGTGCCATGTTGTTGTTTGTGTGGTTTCGGGGCTTAGTGGTAGGCTAGGAATGTGCTTGAGTAGGTGGGAAAGTTTTTGTTTTTAGGCTTTAGGGGATAGGAGCTGAAGGTGTTGGGGTTTATAATTAATTCAGGTGAATTTATAGCACAAGAGATGAGCTAGAAAAGTGGCAAAGCATGCGCCACTTAGACCTTGGGTGTGACGTCAAGTGCAAGGGGGGAGGTCTTGTGTTCTAGCTGCGAAAATCCCATCCTTTTTGTTCCATTTTGACTTGAGGAGGAGGAGTTGGTGGTAGTTCAAACTCTACCATAGACTTGGTCAACACATTCAAGCGATGGGTGGAGAGCATAATGTGGAGGAAGACTTGGTCAAAGGGTTTGAATTAGTGGCTTGGGAGTGAATGGGGGAGTTTGGCGGATTTGGTGAGAGTTTGGGGAAGGAATGTGTGGTAGGTTGGTGTTTGGAGGTGCGAAATTGCCTTTGGCATGTGTGTTTTCGGTCACCAAGTTCTTTTAGTAAGCTATTTTTGTTGTTTAGTCAAAAGCTAACAAAAACTTTCTTCATTTGCAATAGCCTAAGCGAAAAAGAACCTTCCATTTTGCTCCTTGAAACCGAAACACAAAGCAACCTTATTTGCCAACGTTGCACTCTTTCTACATCTTGGTGAGCCGAGTGTTCTTTTGCATTCTTCTTCTTTTGTCATTTGTGTAAACCGAAACCCCAAGCACCATCACTGTCGAAATTCTACCTTGCTTTTCTCTTTTATTTTTCATTTGAACAAAGCCGACCCTAGTATCCCTTTTAACTCTTTTCTCTCGAAACTTTGTTAGCGAAAGTCTCTCCAAAACCTTCTTCTCCATTTCCTATTCTTTTCAAGAACTCATTGGCGAATATCCACCCATTTCCTCTCATTTACTCTCTTTTCTTTCACACAAAATCGAAAGCACCCCTCTATTCATCCATTTATTTTTTTCTTTATATTCTTTCTTCTTCCAAAAAAACCTTTTGGCGAACCTTACTACAACTCTTGTTGATTTTTCTTCTTTGTTCTCTTTGTAAACTTTTCTTTTCTTAATCAAGGGTGTTAGCGAATCTATTCCTCTGTTAGATTCTTGTTACAATCGGTCTTCTAAGAAGGTAAGTGCTAGTAGAATGGCCATTTCCCTTTCTCCGGTACTTTCCGATTTTTGGGTATGTTAAGGGCTGATTTGATTGTCGGTTAAAAGGTGTTAACTTCTTGTTGGTAATCGTTTTTCGTATAGGGTCCCTTGGGTTCGAAATCAAGCAAGGAGAGGTTTCTTACTCTGTTAAGCAATCGGTAAGTGGTGGTAAGAATGGGTGTTTGGATCTGATTTCGTTTAGTTTTCTTTACGTTAAGTCATTAGGAGATTAACCGTTATTCTTGTTTTTAGGGTGTGATCGTTTGGTAAAGAAGCATCATTGGTTCGGGTTTGGTTGGAAACCGAACCATTCGCAAAGGTAGGGTTTAACGCAACCCTTGGGTTATCTACTTTGTTGGCGAATGGTATAATGAGTTAGTGTTAACCCTTTGTTGGCGAATGTAGGATCGTTGTTGAGGTGATCAAAAGATTTCGATCGGTTCTTAGGATTTAATCTTGATATATCGGTGTGTAAACCAACACACTATCTTAACTAAAATAATGTGATAACCTGTTTGTGTAAATGAAACAATGTGATTGATTATTTCGATACCCATTGAGGTATGGATACGGATTCGGGTAAGTCCGTTTCATTATAAGTTATGTGATGATGATGATATCATGATTTTTGATACTTTGAGATGCCATATCAAGCATGTAAGCATGATTGCACGATTTTGCATTTAATATGATATGTGATTGGGTGATATGAGAGGAGGGGGAGTATGATATCCGTGTCTTTGGGACACCAGAGGTTTGGCACCTCCGGTGGTTTGGTACCACAATGATATTTTGTGACTTTGGGTCACGGAGGTTTGGCACCTCGGCGTCTCGTCCAGTGGCTTAGTACCACGATGGGTTGGCCCCACGATTGATTATCTGGGATTGGCGCCGATGATTTGGTATCACACGATGGGTTGGCCCCATCATCGGATTTGTGACTACGGTCACGGTGATTTGGTATCACATTGTGTCTTTGGGACACGGAGGTTTGGCACCTCATTGCGACTCGTCCCTATGGTTTGGCACCACCGTGGGTTGGCCCCACTTATGAGATATGGGATCGTCGCTAGTGATTTGGTATCACACGATGGGTTGGCCCCATCATTGGATTATTTGTGACTTGGTCACCGGTGGTTTGGTACCACAGTATCGATATCGTGACTTTGGGTCACGGTGGTTTAGCACCACCGGTGGTTTGGTACCACAGGGGTAGAAAAGCGATATGGTTGGTTAGGATCGGGTGCATTACTTGCATTATTCATTATGATATATGTGTTGGCATGTTATCTGGGAGAGGAATTATACACTGAGTCTTGCGACTCACTCTCTCCTTTGACTATTTCAGGTGACACATAGACGAGGACATGGAGCCGGGATGGACTCGAGGTGCTCATGCCATGCTCAAATAAAGATTTGCTCGGACTTTTATGAAATTTTGGTACCTAAGTTTTTATTACTATTTGGTTTTAGTTGGGTTGTAAATGGCCTTTTTAAGTTATGTTTGTTTATGATTAAAATGGATTTTTAATATGTCTTAACAAATTAATTGGGCTAAAATGTGCTAAAATTTGGAAAGATAACGATTTCAAAACTACAAAAGCGACATTTTAAACTATACCATCGGGTATCGCACTAAGATTTGGAATAACGGAGAACTCAAATGTTTTCTAACTTAAACACGATTTTCACTAAGACAGAATGTTTTTGTAACAATAATAAACAACTCAAATTTCTTAATGAGATAAACCTGTTTTGTCTACCCATCGGAGTAAGTTTTTAAAATTTTCGGGTTTTCAAATACATCATCAAATTTCAATCAACCTATTCAAGTTCTTCTTCAAATACACAACCTAGCGAAATGTTTTTCTCCAACTTTTAAACTCAAACCTAAACCTCTCAAAAACCTTTTTCCCCTGTAACATACCAGATTCGGTCGTGGTGTATTGACCGGGTTTGGGGTGTTACATTATGAAAGTTTAATGTAGGATAAACATCTTTTTCTAAGCTATTTTTATGAAAAATGCATGTAAGGACCAAATTGCAAAAGTAATGAAAATAGTCATAAATGGGTGAAATAGTAGAAATTGAAGGCTACTATAGTTATGAATATGAATCGCCTAGGCTTGAAATATAAAGAAGTTGAATGAAAATCATTTTACGAGCCTAAGGGTAAAAGTGTAATTATGAGAAAGTTTAGGGGCAAAATTGTAATATTTCCAAAGTATGATTTATGAGTCAATTTAGATAATGTAAGTATTAAACAAGTTAAATTGTTATTATAGATCAAGAAATAAGAAGCCCGGACTGAAACCAATGCAAGAACAAAGTCGAGGACTAAATTTCACATCTACACATATTTTGGAGTACCGAGGTAAGTTTGTATGAATTTAAGACTTTCCATGTATTTTTTATTTAAATCATTTATTATGGTGTATAATGTACATTATTTTCATGAAATTAAGATTAATGATATCTTGATGAGAAAATGAATGAGAACATGCAAGAGGAAGTCCCAGTTGAAGACTCGGAATAATGAGGATACTAATATCATAGCATGAGACAAGGAAAGTCCGTGTAAGACCATGTCAAGACATGACATCGGCATTAAGGAAAGGATATCATGTAAGTCCATGTCAAGACATGGCATTGATAAGTTACTATAAGGCAAGGATATCATGTAAGTCCATGTCAAAACATGGCATTGATAAGTTACTATAAGGAAATGATATCATGTAAGTCCATGTCAAGACATGGCATTGATAAGCTTCTATAAGGCAAGGATCCCATGTAAGTCCACGCCAAGGCATGACAATGGTGAGTTTCAAAAGGAAACACCTAAGGAAGATCCCATGTAAGACCTTATTTGGAATATGGCATTGGCATCATGAGGCGATACCATGTAAGACCATGTTTGGGACATGGAATTGGCATCGAGATCCATGTTTGATGCGATCAACGGGAAAAAGAGCCAAAGGAGAAAAAAGTAATAAAAGTGGTAAGTTATTAAAGATAGGTAATGAGCTAAGTTATTCAAGGAAGATAAAGAGTTTTTAACTAAGTTAAGTAAGTTAAAGATTTTAATTTATGATTACTTTAGCAAATGTGCTAAATTATGTGACTAAGTGATACAGGTGCCATAAAGTAAAAATACAAAGTATGATATCATATTGTGAAATGAGATGGGTAAGAGTAAGTATGAGTAAGTATGCTTTTGCATTTAATACTTATATTGTTCATGTGTATGAGGAAGATGAGCTGTTCTGAGTATTTATATTGATACATAAGATTTCATGCAAACTTACTAAGCTATATGCTTACCCTTCTCTTTTCCCTCTTTCCTTGAAGTTTCACCAAGCTAGTTCGGGGATTGAAGGACGTCGGAGCTCGGATCACACTATCGACCATTATTTTGGTATAGCAAAGTTTATTATTTTGAGTATGGCATGTATAAGAGTTTGATCATTTTGGTCATGTCACATTGTGAGAAAAAGGGTTGGTTACTAAGATTATGCATTCTTTTGTATATGGCCATTAGAAATTGGTTAATAGTTATTAAGTTATGTATCCTTTCATGATGATAAGTTTATGCATTTAAGTTTATGAAATAGATAGAATAATTGAGTTGTTTGAGATGGTATAAGTGTGTTGATGTTTCAGGGTGGCAATTGGCTTGGAAAATAGCCTCAAATTGTCCACACAGGTAGACACACGGGCATGTGTCTAGGCCGTGTGTGACAAATGGTCAGCCCCATGGGTGTGTTAAGAGGCCGTGTGTCCCCTGCACCAATTTACGAGAATGCGATTCGTCACACGGGCGTGTGCCCTAGCCGTGTGCTATTAAGGATTTAATGACATCACAAACAGAGAGCTCCACGGGTGGGAGACACGTGCGTGTCTTGGCCGTGTAAAGGACACTGGTTATAGATATGGGCATGTGCTCAGCCGCGTGAAATAAGTCAGTGTCGACCGCGGTGTCAAACACGAGCATGTCTTAGGGCACACGAGCGTGTGGCCCCTGTTTAGGCAAAAAGTTTTTAAGAGCTTTTAAGTTCCTGGATGAATTTCCAAATCCCTCCGAACATACAATTAGGGCTCCGTAAGGCCATTATATGCACATTATGATTGAAAAGAAAAGTTTTTAAGATGTAACAAAATTTTGTGGCCCGAAATTATAAGATTAAGTATAGTAATACCTCGTATCCGATCCCGGTGTCGGACTTGAGTAAGGGTGTTACATATTCTCCCCGACGATGCAATTGAGTGTGTTTTTTGTTATAAATATTGTGATGTAAATATAAATATGTTATAAATACAAAATAGTTAATTATTACAAAAAAATCCTCTTAGGCTGTGTACATTATTAATTATTACAATTAGTATAAAGTCTCTATTTCAACAATACATTTGTCTTTTCATGAGTTATGCGTAAGTTAACAATGAATAAGAAATTAAACCAAAAGGAATACACGAAGCACACTAATAAACATGAAATTTGGTAGAAAGTGATGTTATTGATGCTGGGGCTCCAAGGTATCCCTGCACAGAGAACATGTTGTCTTCGTATGCCCTAGGTTTCTATAATACTTGCATAATTTCTGTTGACCATGTCTCTCCTGAATATCCATATTATTCCTCATCCAGGTGAAATTTGAGCGACCTTTTAGTATGCAATGCAGGTCCTTTTTTGGCACCAACTCAAATGGCGCGCTAGACACAAGCGGCCACATACTCTCATCTGGGACGGGTGGGAATTCAAGACTCTACACATTGTGAATGCGTTGTAGTCAGTAAATGTCATTGATGTAAGGTGCGTACTCAATCCGTTTGTTCCCACATATGGTAATTGCATGTGCGTATCAGAACCAAAGTACTTGGAATCTCCCACAATCGTAGGTCCTTTCCGTTAGGTTCACACGATAGGATGCACCTAACATTTCATGGTCGAGCCTAGCGTGTTCTGTGACTCAAAAATTGAGGTTCTGACGTGAGTGGCAAACTAAAAACATGGTGTTGGCTCTTGCTGTACTTTATTAAATCTCTTTAATCACATCATCGTAAAATGTACCGCTGCCCACTATCTGTCTAGCATATTCGATTCCCTCTTAAGAAATAAGGCGGCTAGTCGAAAGTATGTCTTATTGACAACTGATGTTACTGACAAATGATGCATCCCCTTCTGTATGAAATTGATGCACTCAGCCAAATTTGATGTCATGTGCTCGTATCATAGACCCCTATTGTATGACTGCATCCATTGTTCGAACGGTATATTCGATACATATGCCACACCATAGGCATTAATGGTGCTCAAGTTGTTCAACATTTGATGGAATTGATGTTGGACGAGCTCGTAACCTATCGAGAAATAGCTACCGATTAGTGAAATGAAATAACCCGTTATGAATATTCGATGTGCAATGAATACATAGTTCAAACTACAAACCCATGTCAATGACTAGATCTCGCTCAATTGTCGAAGGATATTTTTTGTGGTAGTTGGATCCCACATGTCATATGCAGTACAGATGATGAGTGCGATCCTAAAGGGATCCTTAACGACCAATCACCGAGAGTATTCCGGGTCCCCTATCCAATATGACATATATGTTGGGCTATAGGAAAATACAGCGACGCAATAAGCTTAGGAAGAAATCCCAGTCATTTACAATTTCTCCAAGAGTTATTGCAAACGTTATAGGCAGAATCTTCTAATTACCATCCTGAGCAATGATAAGTAATAGATGCTGCTAATACCTTCCGTACAACCAGGTGTCTTCAATTTGGACCATAGGCTTGCATTGTTGAAATGCCTCTCTACATTGCTCAAAGGTCCAAAAGAACCAGTGGAATACTCTTTTCCTAGGGACCAACTGATCGTCATAGTAACCTGGGCGCATTTCAAGATTAGTTACGATACATGGTACATACTAATCCAGTACCTAACACCATTGCCATAGATAGTTATACAAACCCTCCCACCCGTGATGCAACTTCTCCATAGCCTTCTATTTTGCAATCCACACTTTGTAGCACATTGGAGTGTATTGGTACTGGCTATGTATGTCTGCAATCAGCAGTGGTATTTCAATTCGGGGATTGGTTTTCACCATCGATAGAATAATGTTAGCAATCATGTCTGAGTTTAGCCTTGATTGGTACTGACTTGCACCTGTTGTAACATATGTATAAGGACCGAGATATTTCTTTATCGTCCACATCCTAGTTTTTTTCGGTAAGACACTGTGATTTTCCACTTACACCTCCTATCTTTCGTTGCACACTTTCCTTCCAATTTATCAGAATGAGATTTCGTGACACATTAGTTCACACAATTCTTGATGTTGTACTACTTTAGTGAAGCAAGAAAAACATCTTTTTTGGGGTACTCCAGTCCAACTTCCAGTACTTGTATATCACGATATGCGCTTGCATGACCAGGTGTTCTATGTAGAAGCCAAGAAAATCTAAACCACCCTTGGCCGACTTAAAAAATTCTCTTTCTTAGTCTAATCATATATTTCATGGGCCCACGAGGCCTTAAGAACATATCTAAAAACTTTCAAAACTTAATCGAAAACCTTTCTTTGAAGCAGGAATCACATGCCCATGTGGCTTGGAACACGACCGTGTACCCCTTGACATGCCCATGTCTTCCACCCGTGGTCGACATTGACTAATTACAGATGGCCTTGACATGCCCATGGACATAAACCATGTGATAAATCTTGACATACTGACTTATTTCACAGTCCCGGGGTACACGTCCATGTTCTAACCGTGTATCACACACGACCTAAGTAAACTGCCGTGGAATTTGTCCGTGGCCTATTCTGACATAAAACAATAAGGTGCAAGGTACGCACGGCCTAGACACACGCCCGTGTATCTAACCGTGTGGGCACTTACAGGCTATTTACCCAGCCAATTGCCACCTGAATCAAGACCAACTCAAGTTTAGTTCAATACATTTCATAACCAATACTGCATGCTTCATTGATCTCAATAAACATACATACTTAGTCAGTTTTGACCAATCACTTTGCCATATACAAAAGAATAATAAACTTGATTGCCTATACAATGGCCCTTCTTAAAACATATTCTCAAAATGAATTCTTCCTATACATGCCATACTTAACATAAACAACTTGACTATACCAAAATAGAGATTGATAGTGTGCTCCAAGCTCTGACTCCAATGATCCACAAGTGAGCTTGGTGGGACTACATAAAAAGAAAGGATTTAAGACGTAACCATTTAGCTTAGTAAGTTTGCATGTAAAACACATATTAATAAATCTGCTTAATATAAACCATTTGACATAACCATGGTATCATAATTTTAGCTATAGAGCTTACTTACTATTACTGATTCTCACATATCTCATGATACTTACTATCCTTATACTTGTAAGGTAAACATGGTGTCTGTATCACTTGATCACATCGATCAATATACATTAATTTAATAATCATGATCTCTAATTCATCATTCATAATATAAATAATACTCGATTTCAACTTGGTAATAGCTTACTTAGCTTTCTTGTTATCTCATTTTAACTTTACTTATTTGCCCGATAAATTTCTACGAATAACCGAGGATACTAAATCTCATCCCACATAACTTTATGCCAAAGCCATATCCTAGATACGGTCTTACATGGAATAGCTCATCTTGGTTTCAAGGCCATGTCTTGACATGGGCTTATATGAAGTCTTTCTTGTTCTCACCGATGCCTGGCCTTGGCTTGGACTTACATGGGATCTCTTTCTCTTGATAGCTTTTCAATGCCAAGCTTGCCTTGGACTTACATGATAACTGTTCAATGCCAAGCTTGCCTTGGACTTACATGATAACTGTTCATGATTGCCGATGCCATGTTCCAAACACAGTCTTACTCTGGCTCTCATAATGTGGTAGATCAAATATCTTGGGAAATTCATCTTCAGTTGGGACTTGCTCTTACTTAATCTCATTGATTTCTTTGTTTAACATAACATTAAACATTCCATGAAAATAGTGTACATTATACTAAGCAATTCAATGATAAAAATCATAAAGCTTAGAAATCATACAAACTTACCTCAATATACAAAATGTATGTAGATATGCAATTTAGTCCTCGACTTTGTTCTTGCCTCGGTTTGATCCGAGCTTCGATTTTCTTTATCTATAATCATAAATAGATCATTTAATACTCACATTGACTAAATTGACTCTTAACTCATACTTTAAAAAAATTACTATTTTGCCCCTATACTTTCTCATATTTACACTTTTGCCCTTAGGCTCGTAAAATGATTTTCATTCAAATTTCTTAAACTTCATGTTTAGCTGATTCATTATCTCTACTATAACCATCATCAATTCTCACTATTTCTAGTATGTATGACCAATTTTTATAACTATTACAAATTAGTCCATATTATCATTTTTCATGAAATTCACTAAGGAAAAGATGTTTGTCCAACATCAAACTCTCATAAACTTCCATAAAATATCCTTTAACAAGCATCTTATTCATGGGTAGATTTTTGAACATGCATCTTAGCTCATTTTATAGCTAAAAATAGCTAATTCATAATACGAGAACTTCAAAAATACAAAGAATATAAAAAACGGGGCTAAAATGAACTTACTAGCAAGCTTGAAAAATTAAAGAACCCTAGCTTTGGAGTCTCCCAAATTTTCGGCACAAGAGGAAGAAGATGGGAATGATTTTTGCCATCTTTTTCCCTTATTAATCATTTATTAGACAAATGACCAAAATGCCCTTCTCTTAAAATTTTCCTAATTTATTAGCTCATGTCCATTTTTTCCAAAAATTATAATTTGGGAAAATTTATATTTAAGGACTTCTAATTAATATTCTAAAGCTATTTCATGCAAAAAACTTCTAGAAACTCATATTTTGCAACTTTTACAATTTAGTCCTTTTTGACCCATCAACCTCAATTTAATAAAATTGCTTCATGAAACTTTTACACTAGCATGCAAACATGGCATAAACCTTAAAAACTCATAAATTCACCTTATATTTGTGGCCTCACACCACTATTCGACTAGGCCCTAAATCGGGCTGTTACATCGATACACCGAGACTAGCCGATCAATCGAGTACTTTGTCTTTGCCTCGATCTCGATCCGAATCCCTCCTTTCTTGGTCTATACATATTAAAATTTAGCTCATTTAGTTTCCAATTCATTCAATTTAGTCCAAACACACATATTTTGGGCATTCTACAAAATAGCCCTCACATTTTCACATTTCGACACTTTAGTCCCTATTTCACAAAATCACAAAATACACAAAATCTCACCTCACCCATGCCTAGCTGAATTCTTATAATGCCCATACAAGCCCTTAAATTTCATTTATTTTACATTTTAATCCTCTAATTTCTCATTTTCACAATTAAGCCCAATTTACTCAATTTCACTAAAAATTCAAAGACAAAACATGTTAATCTTCCACATATCTTTCATATTTTATCATCAACTATCATAAAGCTCAAACATTCATCAATGGCATATCTCAAAATCACCACCCAATTCTAAAATTAAAGCATGGGTTCGAAAGATTACGAAGCAATGATTATGAAAATGTAAAAATCATCAAAAATCAAGCTCAAAACACTTACTAATCAAGCTTGCAAGTGCCGAACCCTAAAAGTTCATCAATGGTTTTCTTCTTCCTCTAAATTCGGCCAAAATATAGATGATAACATTAATTTCCTATTTTTTTATTATATTATAACATTTAATAACAAAATACCGATTTTAACCTTAATGAATATAAATAATAACACCAAAAACCATGCCGTTATCATCCATTTATTATCAAATGGTTTATTAGCAACATAATGACCTTTCATTTATTAAGCGATGCTAATTAATCACTTTAACAATTAGCACACAACTTTTACATTTTATGCGATTAAGTCCTTTACTCAAATTAAGCACACAATTGACAAAATTTTCACACAAAACTTTCACACATGCTCATTCACACATTGTAAACACAAAAAAATAATATTAAAATATTTCTATGACCTCAAATTTGTGGTCCTGAAACCACTGTTCTGACTAGGGTCTAAATCGGGCTGTTACACCTTTGACTACGGTGTTGGATGTATCATCATTAGCCCCCGTTGAAAGGAGTAGGTCATTGGTTCTCCTGTAACCCATGTGCCCACTAGAATATTCAATGGGTTGATGATCGATGTACGTCAATGATCCCTCAGTATAACTACTTTCGCCACATAACATCGACCAAGTGTCGAAGTTGAAATCGAATGCACTGATTGAATATCGAGTTCGAGTGTCTATATTTAGGTTATGCTGAGAACCCTGACTGGTATTAACTCTCAAATTTAAGATCAATGCTAGATACCGATGAATGTCTACCCATATTTGTTTCGGGAACATTATAGTACCCACTTTGAAAGAAGCCAAAAAACCCACTACACAACCGTGTAGTAGGACTTTTCTACTTCAACTTCAGTACTCCTATTTGTCGCGACTGTGGTCGAAGATGGGCCAGATCCATCAGCATCTGTGAACTCGACATATAACTCAATAATAGCATTTTCACTTGCGGTGTGCGGTGATATGATCGTCTCGAGATACGACTCCCTAATTTCATCAAATAACTCATACTTATAGGGGTCAACGGATGCAAGAAATCTACATGCAACCTCATAATTCTTCCTCGGGGCGATTGATACGATCATGCCCGGGAACGCCCTTGGTTCAGCTCACCAAGTGAGGCTTTCCATCTTTCGCAAGCTGACCTAACTTGAACTCAGCTCGTTGAGCTTAATTTAGCTCGATTTCAGCTCAATGAGCTCATTTCCATCTTTTTTATTTTATGCATTTTAAGTTGCTGGAATTAAATAAATTGTTTAATTGAGTTAGTTATTTTAGTTTCATCTCATAAATGTGTTTTATTTTAATACATGCCTTTAATTTGTAAAGTTTAGTACATGTTATTAATATGTCTTAGACTTATACATGTTTTTAATATGTCTTAGTTGCTGCCGCATTTAATAAGCGTCCTAGATTTCTCCAGCTTAAGTCGTTTTAATGTGTCCAAGTTTTAGACAAACTAAATCCATGTTTGAATTAAATTTGCCCAGCCCAATTTATTATGTCCTAGCTGGATTAATTTGCTGATTTTATTTCAGTTTTAGGAACATACATGGACGGCATAAATGAAGGGAAATATACATGTGGATTTACTTTCAAGAAGAGGCTGCTAATAATTCAAATACAAAGGGGCAGATTCAATGGTACATGTGTTTGATATTGATCAAATCCAATGCAACATTCTTGTTCATATACGTTTTGCAAGATGGGAGCTTGATGTGTCCATTCGGTTGCAATTCATGCATGACCTATATGCATGCACGTCCAAGGGAGGAGCAACTTATTAATTTTGCACATTGAACCACAATGATCATGCATCAGCTAGGGGGACAAATTTGAAGAATCATTAACTCATCCATACACCTACAAAGACATTGAATTAAGCCAATGTGCTAGCAAATACATGCATCGAAAGTAGGGGCTGAATCAGTTAAATACAAACTGCCCATTCATGTGCTCAAGATGCCATAAAGAGTCAATTAAAGGACATACATGGCACCTTCTCATTCATGAACGTCCAAGGGGGATTGAAGGGATCTTAAAGGCTGGACATTCATGGACTTAAAGTATTCTTCATGACTAAGCATGCATGCACACACCAAGGGGGAGGAATATGACTATTCGGCTGAAGCATGAATCTGCCAATTCATGAATCAAAATTTATTATTAAGTGTGAACATTTTTAAAGGTTGTGTGAACACATTTGCAGCCGAATCTCAATAGGCATTTTAGGGCTTATAAATAGTTATTTTTATAATCATTTTAAGGTTAGACAACTTTGAAATCTTTTATGAATATTATAACATTTGTGAGTTATTCAACTCCCTTTATTCTTTTGTGACTCAAATTGACTTATCAAGTTATTCTTGTGGCGTCAATCTGATTCCTTTGAACTTATCACTCTCCCGAGTGTGGTGTTCACCCTTATACCAACTGGTTCCAATCTCTATATAGATAGTGGGTCATGGTTTATCTATCCTTCTACCCATCTTTAAGTGTCCTATAAGATTTGGGTTAGTACTCCATTTTAGTACTGGTTCTTTCTTGACCATAAAGCCATTCGAGCCATCTGCATTTCCATCTTCAAATCACCTTAGTCTCTTTGCTTAGCCGAATCCATCACATACCTTACTTAGCCATTTTGAACCTATTTTGGAAACTAAATACCACACTTAGCTGAATTTAACCCTTTGTTCTAAATTGAATGATACTTCTCATTTTAACGATCGGGCAATCTAAACGACTCAAATCATCACCGAGGTGGGTTCGTATCATCGATCTCCTGACTTTCCTCCTAATTCTGGTCCGTAGCTCACACATTTTAATGATACTATTGAATGTAAATTCCATGGACTTTAATCCTACAAGCACCACCTTGAACTCTGTATTACATATTTGACCATTGTAGTATATAACAAATTTCACTCGTTGACTCATTTCAATATCGGTCACGATTTGGATAAATAAACACAAAAAAATAAGTAGAGAGTTGTCCAAAGGAGTACACACAACTCTCACCCGTGATGCAAGGTTCTTATGTTTGATATTAAATTTATGTGTGTCTATGTTATGAAAAAATGCCCCTTTTACAAGAGAATTATTTAAGGAGAAAAAGAATACGTTCTATGAATTTCGTTTACGAATGCATACATTCATTGCATATTTTATAGTGCAAATAATTTTCATCATGCATTCAGAAGTCATATAATTTCATCAAGATTTTGTGCTGCATAACGTGCTCAAAGGTCATTTGAAAAGGTATTTTCACCACTAGAAGATAGGAAATTTGTTAGAGAAAGCTCACCCAGTTAGGGGTGCTATCAAATTGGCCAGCTAGGCGCGCTTTTGTAATGCGTAGGTTTCTGTAAGTGTACACAATTGTTATCAAGTAATAAGTAAGTAAAAGAGTTATTGTCTCCATAGAGACTATATATATTAATCAATTAATTGTAAAATTAAAGTTCACAAGTTGGTGATAAAAACACAACATTTTGAGTGATGGATGTCAAGAATAATTAACTAGATGCAAAATGAACCCTAATGCAATTCTAATATAAGTATGATAATTAACTAAAATGTATGAGATGAATTTAGCAGCACCAACACAAACTTCAACAACCAATACCATGAATAGGCTAGAATAATTACATCATTCAACTTAATTCATTTTTCTCATGTTTAATAGTGTTCAGAAAAGATTCCATAGAAACTCGATCTCTCATGATTTCGAAACCAAATTATGTCCTTTCAGAATCTTTTACTTAGTAAAACATGCATTTTACTAATCATATTAAACTAAGGGTTTCTTAGAATTCATGTGAAGTAACAGGGATGGGTTAGGTTTGAAACAATTTAATCACATTACTTAAAAACTATGCAAGATAATAGAGCTTGTTAAAGTTATTATGAACCTTTAATTTCGTCAGGTTAAGATCTAAATTAAGCATGCATTTTTCAACTACTGTGTCCATTATTCATCATCTGGTTAGGATTGCTTAACTAATTCCAATGCACCCAGTCATGTATGAATGAAATACATGCTTCAGTTTATTTGAAAACATGATTGACTGAGGCACAAACACTATAAACATGAATTAAACAAACTTCATTGAATTGATGCAATCATCCTAGATAAACAAATTTAAGTTACCATTGTTGATGACAATATAACAAAACACATTACACACATGATTAAAATCAAAGTAACAAGTAAAGGAAGAATAAACTCTGTTAGAATCAGCAGCCTTGCAAAATCTAATTGAAGAAGTTTCCTCCCATCCTTGTGTTGCTCCTTTGCTAATGACTCTTCAAGATGGCCAGCCAAGAGATGATCTTATGAAGGTTTTGTTGGCTAAGAAAGAAAGGAAATATGAGATGCTATGCGTGAGAATGAAGAAAGGGAATGAGAGAATGAAAGAGAAATATTAAATGAAGGATGAATAATGGATGATTGAAATGTGAGATGGGAGTGGGTAGTTATACTTGAGGTTGGTAGAGGAGTTTACTAAATATGGCATCAAAGATCCCTTATATTTCTCCCATATTTGGCCGACCATGATATGTGGAAAGGCGGGTGATTTGGTTGCTTGATTCAAGCATAAAATCATGCTTGAATCATGCAAGGGGTGGATAGTTTCTTGAACAAACATAGTGTGCTAATTTTCAATGATTTTCCAAGTGTAGGGACTTCCAAATAATTATCCCAAAAGTTTATTTTTCACTGCCCAAATGTCATTGCTAAATTAGGCTTTTCTTCTCCTTGTTTGGACGGTTTTGTGACCCATTTAATAGAAGACTTTTCCACCATGTAGCACTATTTTTCACTAGGTCAAAGCAACATCTTCATAACCCAATTTGAATGGTTTTGCCACCTAAGTAGGGTACAATTGCTCATGTCCATGAAAAAATTATAATAAGCTCTTTATTAAATCAACTTTATGGTCTCTTTGTATAATTAAATATAGCACATTAATAAATAACCTAAAATAATTTAATTTATGCACAAAATTAACATAATAAAGCATAAATTTGCATATTTTATAAATTCATGTCCATTGTCGAATATAAACAAAATTCACTTAATTAATTAACAAATACTTAGGATTAGTATTATTTTTAAGTAAAAAGGTGGTAAAACTACTAGAAAAACCTATATAATTTAGAGTTTACAGCTTTCCTGCCATGTTAGTAGGAAAGTACCCCCAGCTGGGCAAGATTTCTCTAACAAATTTCCTATTCCTCAAGGAGAAAAGCCTGACACTTCAAATAATTTGGACGCTTTAAACACGTTTAGAATATGTTCCAATGGCTTTCAATGTTTCTCTTTGCAAACAGACCCTTCCCTGCGGCTATAAAATGACTCACACAAACCAAGCTTCATCATCCCTCAGTCATATAATTTCTCCTCAATCCTTTCCATTTCTCCACTATAAAAAATTTCCCAGTTTTAAAAATTTCGATTGCTAAAATTATTTGGTTTATGTTCGAGGAATTCTTGAGTTGTCAATGATGCGATATCGCTCTGAACGCACACATTTCATATATCATACTGAGATAGGATCATTGCCTCCGAAACCTATCCTAGGGAAGTTTGTTATGGGGTGATTTTTCTTTGTACGGTCAAGGGTAGAAGTCAACGTAGAGGTCTCAATCGACGTTGTTATGCGGTAATGGATCAGGGTATAACGGGGGAGCCAGTTGACAATTGTTACGCGGCCATGAGCTCAATCTGTTCAAATACCCAAAAATGATGCCCTATAAATATCATATAGAAGTTTGATGGCATATTCATATGGAAAGCCCCTAGGGCTTCTGCTATAATCGATGTAATTTTATTCTCCATTTCTAGGCAACCGGTACCTTTAACCTTTATTCTTATTCGAAGACTGGCACTGTTGTTGACGCAAAAGGATTTTCAGGCAAGGAGCGGGTATTGGGGTGCAGTAAATGTGATGCTCCTTTTAGGGCGATGGAACGATGAAAATTTGCAAGTGTACACAACCGCAACAAGTAATAAAGTGACAAGTAAATGTCAAGTTATCGAACCCACAGGGACTGTGAAAAGAATTATTTATGAATTCTAATTAAAACACTTTGGTGAAGAAAAATATTTTGTTTGAAGAGGATGATTAAAAACTAAGATTTTAAACTAAGTAAACTAAATAAATAAATCTCAAATGCACGATTTCAAAATACAATTTTAATCAAGATGACACAATTGTGTTTGATTAATTACATTTCTTAACTTAGAATTATTAAACTCATGTTTATATTGTTATGAATAAATTCAAGGCAACTCGGTAATTTGCTAACTTATGAACATACTCACCTACCAAAATCCATTCATTTCTTGACTATATCCCTATGTCAATTCAACTGATTAAACAAATCTTAATAGGCAAATATGTTATTGCACATACATATTTGTTAAATCGAAATAATCTCTTGTACATATCCCTATGTCAATTCCAACAATTAACTCGATTTAATAAGCACATAAAAGACAATGTGAGGTAACAAAGTATCCTTACCTTGAAATAGTTTAGTCACAATAATCTTGCAAGTTATGCAAAGCAAATGTGTCGTCAGATACCTTTGCTAATTTAACCTTCAGCTACCTTAGATGATTAAACATGTGTAACATCCTGAATTAATGGGCCTATGCGTTTAATGTGTGGTTATGTGTAATGTGTTAATTAGAGTGTTAGGGGTTCAGATTGGGCTCGAGGTTGGGCTAAGGCCTTAGCAGAATTAGTTATTGGACACTCTAGTGGAAAGCCAGTTCAGTTAGGACTTTAAAAATGTTATCAGCGTTTAAAGTACCAAAATGGGCTTGTGGCCCAAGGTTAAGTGGCGCTACATGGGACCATGGGGTAGCGTCATTAGTAGATGAAGAGGGCCCAAGTTCGAGTCACTTGAAGCTCAATTCTTTTAATGCAATTTTAGCTAATTTCTAGCTTTTAAATGGATAGAGAGGAATGGCATAGGGGCTTAAAAATAGGAGGATAATAACATGTGGATAACGTGCTGATAAAGGGAGGAAGAGGTGGTGCTATCGAGGCCTCTTTTGAAGAAGTGATCAGATAAAGATAAGGGGGGAAGTTTAGGAGTTATCCGCTAAGCACAGTGGTGGCTGAATTTCCAACTCTAGGGGGTGCCAAAATTCTCTTTAAATAGGAGGGATATCTTTTCAATTCTGGTATTTGGTCCCTATTTTCTTTTTCCATTCTCTCATCCTCACTTTATGCAAAAAGCCGAAAGTCCATTATTCTGTTCTCTTTTCTTTTTCTTTTTTTCTTTCAAAAGTTGAAACCTCCCAATTGTTCTCAACATCTTTTCTTTCAAAAGCCGAAACTCTGAACTCTCTTCTCATCCCCATAGCTGAATGCTTCCTATTCCCTTTTACCGATTTCTTCACTAAAGCCGAATCTACGTAGACTTCTTCCTATCATCTTTTCTTCTGATCTTCTCAAAAGCCAGAATCTCTAAGGGGTAGTCAAATTCTTTGTGTTAAGGTGAGTGCCGATTTTCCTATCTCTTCACTTTCTCTTTCAATTTTTGGAAGACAAAGCCGAAAAGCTAATGGTTTAATGGTTTTGTATAATTTCGTGTTGGGCATTTAGGTAGATCGCCTAGATTTAAAAGTCAGAAACGCTAGTCTCAGAGTCTCAATCTCTTTTCGGGATTTCAAGGTAAGGGTTCAATTCTTCCTATGTTGTTTAATTGGTTTCTTCTTCATTATTCGTGCCTTAACCTAATGTTGCGTTAAGCAATCATCATAGTATCTTCTGACCAAAGATCACTCATGGACTCGAATGTCAGCAAATCAAAGGAAGGGGTTAGATCGTAGTTTCACCCCAAAGTTCAAGAAAGCAGCGGTGTCGTGATTCGGGATTGGTCGCCAGGTTGTGGACCGACTTCAGAGCAAAACCTTAGGCAGTTAGCAGTCGTATCGTCTTCTGATAGTGTCGACATAGAAAGTACTATCCTATTGGTAATCACGTGTGTAGATCTCTATCACACTAGTTAAACTATACTATGTATATGTTATGGGCTAAAAGTCAAAAATTGAGTCTGTATGAACAGTCGCAATACCCAAAAAGGGTAGGCAAGGGATGCCAGGTACGTAATCATAGAAACTTCTCTATGTGTATCGAAGTATGTGATCTGTTTAGATAGTTTAATGTTCTAATTCTTGCATGTATGTATGCATGGGATGGGATTGATATGATGAAGGGGAGCAGATCGTGAGGTGATCGGTGGCTTTGCCACATAGGTCACATAGTGATCGGTCTTTATGACAGGCAGCGCAGCTGTCGATATATATTATTAAGGTTGCATAGTGATCGGTGGCTTTGCCACATAGGTAACATAGTGATCGGTCTTTATGACAGACAGCACAGCTGTCGATATGGTGTGTAGCGGATGGAGGGTTGATTGTAGAAATCCCCACGGTGTGATGATTGGTATAGGGGTGTGTAGAGGATGGACTTTAGGTTTGGGATGGGCCATGTTGCATGTAATATATATTATGTGCCACCGTGAATGGGCCTAGGCCCATAATGTGTTTGTGGGCCCAAGGCATTTATGTGTTTTTGGGATTTGCACACTGAGTCTTGGTGACTCACCCTTTTATTTTTTTCCCAACTTTTCAGATGAACAGTAGATTGTGGACATGGGAGCCGAGGCAGACTCGAGGGGCCATCAAGTTTTTTTTCTATCTTCATAGACTATTTCCTTTTTTTTCTTTAAGTTTAAATTTGGGATTATCTTTGCAATAAAGCCCCCATAACTTAGGTTATCGATTTATATTTTTTATTTTATTTTTATTTTAATACATCTTACAAACTTATGTTTCCAAAGTCTTAATTATAAAGTGAAACCAAATGGGTTTTCCAAATGTGCCCAACGCAAATGTTAAGGTTTCTTCAAAATATCACAATTAATGATTAATCGGTTAATATAAACTGAGATTTTCAAAACCCTTCAAAGCAAAGTTTTCAACATTCAACCCGTAGCATACCAGATCCGGTAATGACTTATGGGCTGGGTTTGGGGTGTTACAACATGCACTGATTAAGTAGTATATCCTTTAATTACAATTTCAATCCGTTTAAATAATTAATTCATTAGCTACCTCACAATTGTAATGCAAGAATAACTTAGTCATGATTTTACTTAATCAAGCATCTTATCGAGGCCTATAACAACATAAACACAATTTTAACAATTTTAGAAAACAAAATGCAATCAACCTAACACGAATTAAATTCAAGCTAAATTGATTAAATTAACCATTCCAACAACATAAATATTCATAGATATGTTCATCATAACAACAACAAAAATTAAAGAGATAGGGAACAAGAATCAAATCTGTTGTTTTTCTGTGGCTTGACTAGTTTACTCCATTCTTCCTTCTCCGTTGTCCTCATCGACCAAGGCTGCTATGAACACTTAATTGCTGCTCCAAATTGATGATGAATGATCCTTTTCCAAGAGGAGAAATCAGCAAGAGAGCAAGGGAATTTGGAATGGAAAAGAAGATAGAAAGTGGAGAGAAGAGAGAAAAGATGTGAATGCTTGAGGTCTATTTCAAATGATCAGCTTAAGGGGGTTTTATAGATGAAGAGGGCTGCTAAAAATAGCTAAAATTAGCAGCCAAAGAGCCCTCCCTTGGCCGTCCACACATGTGGCAAGTTTGATGATTTCAAACTTGCTAAATTAAGCTTGGGGCAAATCTAGAAAGCCACCAATTTTGGAGGGGTTTGAATGCAACTTGAACAAGTCTTCAAGGGTCTCTTTGCAAGCTTAAATAATCACCTAATAAGCTGATTTGGGTCAGCTCTTGGGATGGTTTTGGATTTCCATTTCTTGGTCGATTCGGTTCACTCGGTTCAGTTCAACTGGACCACTTTTTCATAATTAATTAATAATAATTTATTAACCCAAATTATTGGATATAATTTAAAATTAATTATATTATGAATTAATACATATAATTTTAGACCGTCTGAAACACCCCAAACCCAGCCCACGAGCCTTGACTGAATCTGGTATGTTCCTTGAGTAAAAACTTTTCAAATCTTGTTTGTTGATTTGGAAAATATGGATGGTTTGAAGAACATTTGATTTGTGTTGGGTTCAGATTGGAAATGGTGTTGTTTATGTGTCAAAACATTTAAATGTTTGTTTACATTTTTAAGAAAATTTATTTAGTCTCAATTTAATAATAACCTTATCATAATAAACCAATTTTAAGCACTTACTTAAAAGCAGTTAATAATAATGGCCATAATTACACCAAAACAAATCCGAATAAATCCAAATACTTAAGTATAGAAAGTCCAAAATAAAATAAATCTTTGAAATGAGCATGGCCACCACTAAGCTCCCTGTGACCGGTCCATTCTTGAGTGTCACCAAACATATCCCACAACGGGTGAGTCAAAGCAGACTCGGTGTATAACCACCATCACTAAGTCCCAAGCAGTTTAGGCATATCGGTTCAAACATGTACATATAGCAGAAATATAGGTAATGATGCAATCCCGAACCCAAACCTATATAACCATCCGCTACACATCACCCGTACCAACCATCACACCATGGGGACTACTAAGTCGACCCTCCATCCGCTATATATCATTGAAGGCAGTCGCTGCAGACGACTTGCACATCGCCCTTATAAATTCGTGGCATAGCCACCAGATAATATTTTGTGACGTAAGTCACCACATTCAGATTTCGTGACATGAGTCACCACATTCAGATATTGTGGTATAAACCACCAGATCACTTCCCCTTTTCATATCACCCATATTCCCCATGTCATACAAATCATGCCAATAGCTTATCTTATGCCTTATTCGCATTCGTTACAGTTTCACATGTGTGCCATAATAGATATTCATAATATTATAACCACAGTAGTAGTAGGTTAACGAACCTGAGTACTTTGTACCATTACATGGTACCCTTAGCCACATTTTACATATTCTTATTAACACATTTATTAAAAAATTACCATAAATCTATTAAGACTTAGGGTTAGGGCTACACACCTGATTTACTTAACGAGTTCACTGAAATCCCGAAAATCCCGATCTAATGCTTTAGATCCTTAGTTCCTACATTCGGCCAATCACTTAGTGTTTTAGCAAAAAGCCTTTCGGCTAAATAATCAAATCCCGAAGGATTATTGCAACCAAAATCCTTACCTTGCTGTCAATTTGATTAATAATCAAATCTCGAAACTTTGTGATGTTCCCTCTTGCAATCGGCCAACTACAAAATCACTTAACCTATTAGTTCGGCTTTTGAATGAAATAAGAAATAGATCTAAGTCACTAAATATAGCCTTGGCCGAATATCACATGCACTTACCTTGTGGATCTAAATCCCGAAATATCACTTGTCCTTGGTCTCTGTCGAAATCCCTACAAGCACTATGTCAGACCCAATTCCAACATTTGAATACATGGCCTTCAGCCTAATCTTTCACCTTACTTACCTTAGGTCTGAAATCCCGAATGATCTCCCTAGAAGTTGGCTACTATGGAAATCCTAAAAGATCTTTCCATGTTTCGGCCAAGAACCACAATGGATTAGTCCTTAAGTTTCGGCTAAAAGAAGTGAGAATAGAATAACAACTAATCTTACCCTTAATACTGTAGTAGACTATACTCCTGCCTGACACCACTTGAGAGATTCGGCTATAGCTAGATGTTGATCAACAATTTTTTGGCTTTTAGGGTTTAATGGACAATCGGCTAGGGGTTATTGGTATATTCGGCTCTTGATTGAGTTTGCAAAAGAAGAAGAAGGTTGATGATGGAGATTCGGCTAGAACACAGGGTATTTCGGCTTTGACAAAGTAAAAGAGAAGAGAGGATATTTGCTAGGGAATTCGGCAGAGGTACAAAAGAAAGAATAATGGTCTTACTCTCCTTCCTTGGCCGAAAATACCACCAAAAGAGCCCCCCCAAGCGGCCAACTCTCCTTCCCCTATCCAATCCCCTATTTTCTCTCCTCCTTACTCATTTACAATTAATTCAAATAAATCATCAATTATCCTTTACTTTAGCCAAAATTTTAAAAGGATTAGACCACATCTTACACTCATCCCTTAGTGCCCCATTGCAGTCCACTCATCGCTCAACCTTGCAACAAAATAAAACTCTTTTATTTGCTTCCCACGCTGCTCGAACCTAGGCCCTTGCACCGTGCTTGTGGCGTCACATACTGAGTCCCTAAGTGGCGCCTCCAAGCCACTTAAACAAGCCCATTTTTGTGTCATATTTCCCCTACTAATTTTATTAAGGCCTCTTAGGCTTAGCTCCCTCTTTGAAACTTAAAATTAAATAATTTCTAAAGCATTTATCTACACTCTGAATTTCACAAAATTCGTACAACACAATCAGAACACACATAGGCATGCTACTTCATACAATTTAGCATTAATGCATAAGCCATAAATCCAAATATTACACCGTCTTAGGCTAAAATTTAGTTCACCTCGATATTTCAAATTGCTTCTCGGCTTTGTGCTTCTAGTAGTGTCTGCCGAGCCATTTTTCGCCCTTTTTGCAAATCTGTTGAAAATAACCAAAATTCATCAAAATTAATTAAAATTCAACATGTTCATATTTTAAGTACACTTTAATTATTTTATAAAAATTAAATATTTTTCGACATGAATTTTATCGAAACTGCATGAATTTAAGTTAAAAAGGGCATGAAAAATTGTGTAAATTTTCGTGTTTCCACACCCTTAAACTTAATTCATTGCTCGTCCCGAGTAATGCACAAATTTGAAAAGAATTTCTTGGAAACACCTTTGAAAAGCTCCTTCAGAACAACATACTTCCCAGAATTATGAATTTAATATACTTATGCTCAAAAACAAGAAATTTGATAGTTATGCAACTTAAGTATACATAGCGTTCAAATTAATCTCAACAACTATTATGATAGCACAATTAGACTAAATGCTTCCTTAAAAAAGACATGTTAACCCTTACCAATTTGATTTTATTTCCTTATTCAAGATTAAGCTGCAATCATTAAGTTTAACTTATGCCTTCATACGTTGAACATAGGAATATCTCTCCACTAATGTAGGTAGCATAGAAAAATTGAATCAATAGGTCTTTAAAAAGGTTGTAACGTAGCTAGGCTAGAGGTAGGTAAAACATAGATAAATTTTGGCTTAAAACCTTAGACTCAGCTTCAATCGAACCTTTGGAATAATTTCCCTTAATACACCAACTTACTTTGCTTTCACATGCTCTTTTGTACATCTATTTTCTTTCAAGTACATGTGCTCTTTTTTTTTTAATTAACACGAGCATTTTACTGAATGTACTACAATTTTTAGAGCATTTGATACTTCTTTTCAACTCCCCCAAACTTATTTTCAAAGAATATTCTGAATAGTGCTGAGTCTAGTGTTTGGGACAATTTAAAGATAATTAAGAGAGAAGTGGTGGCTAAATATTGCAAGGGTTCAAATAAAATTCGGCCATATAGTCTCAAAGTTGGGTTTTAAAGGATAAAATTTCATCATGGTTGGCTTGAAAGGCTCAAACGGTCCAAACAATAGCTGCCTAAATCATTTTCAATGTTCCATGCTTCTTAGGATTTCACCTCAAGAAACTATTAAGTCAATTCAAAAGACTTAAACTTTTATGCATGCCTAACTTTCCTAAGGAACTAAAATTTTATGGTATGATTTGTATGCTTTATTAAAAATACATTTATGTCATTATTAAGCTAACATAACAATTTATTGAAATAATAGAACTTTATTTATACTAAAGTTTAGCATACTTAACAAATTTCAATTTATTGAACAAAGTATATCCTAATCATAACTGAAAGAAAAAATTATTCTAAGTGGAAATAATTTCAATTTTCTGGTCCCTCTTACTTAAAATGAACAATTTCCTCATTGTCTAAAGTGAATAGATACTATACACCAAGTAGGATTCTAGAAAAGAGGAGGTGAGTCAAATTGACTGCTTAAGTACCAATCTCTCTCTAGATCCAATCCTAGACATGTATATACCTATTACCACACTTTATACTACCTTGTGACTTGTTTATTTTTATTCATGATTTCCATCTCTTGCTTTATTATACGAAACCTAATTAAACTTAATCTTAAAATGACCTAAGAATAGATATAAAATAAAGTCAAGATCCCCCTTAATTTATTTGTAGATCCTTCCAAATTCGACTCATCTTTTGATCCATCATTATTGTCTTTGCATGAATCGCTTAACTGTTTCTTCGATAATGGGCTCCATGGTTCAAATATGTAATTTGGAAACTCAGGCAAAAAAATAAATGGGTTATTGTAAATTTTTGTAAGAGCACTTCTCATCGAGTCATTCCTTATTTTTGAGTATCTCTAGTAAGCTTGTTGCTGCCATTGGATATGTTGCATTATGTCCATAAACTTTGACAGCTCATCTCAAAGATCTAGGTGAGGTGATTGAGCTCTGAAGATTGAAGTTTCGGCATCAGGTTTAGCTTCTGGTTCCATTGGTTCCGCCTTATTTTGGACTTCAACTAATTGCATTGTGGGATCTTCTTCTTCTTCTTCGGGGCCATCACTTTCTTCAACTTGTTGTTGTAGAATAGAGTCTCCAGCTATTCGATAGACGTCCCAATCTATGATTGTGCCTTGGCTATAGCCTGTCTTATTTACGTTTGTAAGAATTTTAGCTTTCAAGCATAGAATTGTTATCGTAAAGGGAAAGTAAGCTGGGCCAGAATGTGAACATCTAACAGCACAATTCTGCATTTCCCTTAGGATGACTTTTCCCACATCAATGGTCTTCCCAGTTAAAATCAAGTATAATAAAACCATTCGCTCTAATGAGATTGTAGTCTCATGTGAGCTAGGCATAAGGCTGAAACGGATGAAATATAACCATACCTTTGTGAGTGGTGTCAAATATTCCTTTCGACAAGTGTGGATTCCTTGCTTTGACACAGTCCACTAAGAACCTGGAACTGTAAGTTCCTCGAGAATTTCTTGCAAATTTTCAGGCTCTATATTGCTCATCAAGGAAGAATATTCACCATTTTCAAAATCAGGCAATTCAAAGAACTCATTAATAGCATTTGAAGTTATTGGTACCTTGATTCCGCGAACTGGAACTTCCGTCAACTCACTTGAGGTTAAATTCACATAGAATTCGCGCACTAACTCCTCAACCACACTAGGTCTCTTCTCACAAAACAACTCCCAATTGAGAGTTTCAGCAACCTGACAAATACGTGCCATAAAATCAATATAGTTGCTTTCTTTCAATGTGAAGCCTTTCTCTGGATGCATCTGTTGATTTTTCAAGATACTCTCGTATATCGCTTTGGCTTCTTCACAATGGAACTTATTTTGTGATTCGTCAATTTAGGCGGATGCACGAGTTCTCTTGCGAGGCATGATTAACCTGATCATAAGATGGTAACAATTATTTTCTTAAAATTTTAATTAATATAAAATATTAATAATTTAATAAATTGAAAAATTAGATAATTGAGTAAAATTAAAATTTAGGGGAAAAATTGGTCTTACCACATTTTTTGTAAAAATCAAGAACTCCTAAAAAAATAATTAGAAAACAAAAGAGGTCAATTTAGGGTAGGTTGGAGGGTTGTCGGCTAAGGATGTTGGTCCGGGGCTGGTGTGCCGCACGGATGTGTATGGGAGGAGGCAGCAGCGTGGGAACAAACAGCACTAGGCGCGCGGACCCTTATGGGTGTGTCGAGCAGGCTTGACGAGTGCTGGAGTTGGACGTGCGTAGGTGTGGCACTAAGGAGCAGCTGCTGGGTGCGCACAGTGGGCGTGGGGCTATTGGCCGATTGGGTGAGGGTGCCGAGTAGTTAGGCAGTTGAAGGCTACGGAACTAGGTGGTTTGGTGGGATGGAAGTTTGAATGTAGAAAGATGGAGAAGGTTGGCAGTATTTATATTGAGGGAAATAAGAGTTAAAATAGAATCCTTAGAGAAATTTAATAATTAAAAATTCTAAGTTCTAAATCTACTCAAAGTAAATAACAATTAATAATTAATATAATGCATATTAAATTATTATTTGGTATTATTAAGATAAAATTTATGAAAATAAAATATGATTAAATTAAAACTAATCCTAACTCTAAATAAAGTCGATAATAATTAATATATATTATAATGGATATAATTATATAATAATAATTATCATCTTTTTTATTGAACTACAAACATTTATTCTAGATGCCTTTTGAAAATATTTACAAAAGAGGCACCTATTTTTATTATTTACAAAAAGAGCAACCAAATTTTAAAAATAGTTCAATTAAGTCCCTAGACTTAATGAAAATTTAAAATTGAGTTGCCATTTTAAAACTTGGATCAAAATTGACCCTTTTATTTGAAAATTTATTTTCTCATTTAGGGAATAATTTCTCGGAAAATTATGTTAAAATCAATTCCCAAGAAAGATTGGAGGGGTCACAAGCGGTCTCGTTTAAGTTCCAATCTCCTAGACAGAATTTATTTAAATATACTAATCTCGAAAATACACCCTTAATCATTTATTTAAAA
The DNA here is from genome assembly GCA_025506655.1 of Gossypium rotundifolium. Taxonomy (NCBI): domain Eukaryota; kingdom Viridiplantae; phylum Streptophyta; class Magnoliopsida; order Malvales; family Malvaceae; genus Gossypium; species Gossypium rotundifolium. The sequence goes on from CP106729.1 coordinate 114,096,751, forward strand.
AGAAAATAATAATATTTAATCATTTGATAAAATGAACAAGATTTGATCCTGTTCAATTTTATCTCCCCAGTAATGTGTCAAGCGTTAAGCATTAACTCGAAAATTATCCCCTTACCTTGAAGTTCAACAACTCCGTACGGATAGACTTGATGAATCATAAATGGATCGGACCAATGTGATTTTGACTTACCTAGAAAGAACTTTAATCTGGAATTAAATAACAAAACTTGCTGACCTGCTTCAAATTCACAAACTCGAATGTGCTTGTCATGCCATTTTTTAAGTCTCTCCTTGAGCAATTTGACATTTTTGTATGAGAACATTCAGAATTCTTCTAACTCGTTGAGCTAGAGCATCCGTTTCTCTTTACAAGCTTAAGATCCAAGTTGAGTTGTCAGAGAGCCCAGTAAGCTTTGTGTTCTAACTCCAAGGGTAGATGGCAGGCTTTCCCAAAGACTAACCTATAGGGTGACATCCCTAAAGGAGTCTTGTATGCTGTGCTGTAAGCTCATAAAGAATCATCCAGTCTTTTGGACCAATCTTGTCGATAAGGAAAACTACCTTCTCAAGTATACCTTTGATCTCCTTGTTTGCCAATTTAGCTTGCCCATTCATCTGCGGATGGTAAGTTGTAGCGACCTTGTGTTTCACTCCATGTTTATCTATAACCATTTCAACCACTTGTTCACAAAATGGGACCCTTCATCACTGATGATGGCTCTTGGGGTTCCAAACCTTATGAATACATGTTTTGCAAAAACTTCATTACAACCTTGGCATCATTTGTCGAATATGCCTTTGCCTTAACCCACTTAGACACATAGTCTACTGCTACTAATATGTACTTGTGATCAAAAGACGGAGGAAAAGGACCGAGAAAGTCAATACCCCAAACATCAAATAATTTTACCTCAATGATGTTTGTTAAAGGCATCTCATTTCTGTTGGTGACATTTTCGACCCTTTGACATTGATCACAACTCTTTATGTAAGCATATGCGTCTTTGAATAGTGTTGGCCAAAAGAATCGGCTTGTAATACCTTGGCTGCAGTACGTGTCCCTCTGAAGTGTCCCCCACTCTGAGCTGAGTGATAATGGTATAAAATCTTATGTACTTCATCTTCTACCACGCATCTCTTGATCATTTGATCTGCACACTTTTCAAACAAATACGGCTCTTCCCAGAAATAGTACTTTACATCGTGAAGAAACTTTTTCTTTTGATGATACGTCTTATCAATCAATATCAAACCACAAGCTAAAAAGTTAGCAATGTTAGCAAACCAAGGGGTATTATGGACATGATTTACCTTTAGTATGTGTTCATATGGAAACGTCTCTCGAATTGGTATAAGAGGAGAGTTACCTTCTTGCGACTCCAATATAGAAAAGTGGTCCGCTACTTGGTTTTCCACTCCCTTTTGATCTTGAATTTCTAAATCAAACTCTTGAAGTAGAAGTACCCATCGGATCAGTCTCGAATTAGTGTCTTTCTTGGCAAGTAGATACATAATTGCCGAGTGGTTCTATAGACAGTCACTTTGGTACCTACAAGATAAGATAGAAACTTGGCAAAAGCAAACACAATAGCAAGTAACTCTTTTTCTATTACCGTGTAATTCAATTGAGCTCCTGTCATAGTCTGACTCGCATAGTAGATGGGATGAAAAACTTTGTTCCTTCACTGACCCATGACAGTTCCAATCATGAAGTCACTTGCGTCACACATCAATTCAAATGGCAAATCCTAGTTTGGTGTGACGATTATGGGTGCCAAAACTAGTCGACTCTACAAATCGTTGAAAGCTCTTAAGCACTCTTCATCAAATTTGTACACCTTGTCCTTCTCCAATAATTTGTATAAAGGTTTAGCAATTTTGGAGAAGTCCTTGATGAATCTTTGATAGAAATCGGTGTCGCCCAAAAAGCTCCTAACACCCTTTACAAATGTCAGAGTTGGGAGTTTCTCAATAACATCTACCTTTGCTTTATCTACCTTGATTCCATGTCTCGTTATCCGATGCCCTAGAACAATACCTTCTTGTACCATGAAATGGAACTTTTCCCAATTAGGTACAAGGTTTGTTTCTTCGCATCGCCTCAGTACCTTGGCTAGATTGGCTAGGCAATCATCATATGTATCTCAGAATACTGAAAAATCATCCATAAAGACTTCCAAATAATTCTCAACCATGTCAGTAAAAATAGACATCATACTTCTTTGAAATGTAGCAGGTGCATTACATAAACCAAATGGCATGCGCTTAAATGCAAATGTACCTTAAAAGCAGGTGAATGTTGTCTTGTGCTGATCTTTTGATGCTGCTGTAATCTAATTATACCTCGAGTATCCATCGAGAAAATAGTAATAGTCTCGCTTTGTGAGTCTATCCAGCATCTGGTCCAAAAATGGCGAAGGAAAGTGATATTTCCTAGTTGCCTTGTTCAGCTTCCGGTAATCGATGCAAATTCTCCATCCCGTAACCGTTCTAATCGGTATCAACTCATTATTCTCATTTTCAATGAACGTGATACCTCTTTTCTTTGGCACGCACTGGACCGGACTTACCTATGAACTATCTGAGATGAGGTAAATTATACCCGCATCTAACCACTTGATGATTTCTTTCTTGACTATGTCCTTCATGATAGGTATCAGTCTTCGTTTTCCATCAATCGTCCATTTTCTCCATCTTCTAGGATAATCTTGTACATGCATACATATGGACAAATTCTGCGAATATAGACTATGGTCCATCCGGTAGCCTTCTTGAATTGTTTCAACACTAGGATGGGTTTTCTTCTTACTTAGTTGTTAATCCTGCTGAAACAATCACAGGTAGAGTAGAAGAGTTACCTAAATAAACATATTTCAAATGTGAGGGAAATACCTTCAGTTCTAATTTAGGTGGCTCCTCGATTGACGCTTTTGGTTGGGCATAATCCCTTTTCTCTAACTCTAAAGATTCAAAGCGAGATTGTGGATTAAATCCCCTTTGATTAGCTTCTAACAAAGCTAAGTATTCATCCTCCCTTCATCATTTACAGGATCTGATGTCAAAATTCGTTCCAATGGGTCCTCAACATAGTTGAGTTCCTTTTCCATGATTAACTCCTCTAAATCGAACAATACAGAAAAATCATCAATTGTGTCAGGAAATTGCATAGACTTAAAAATGTTAAATGTATGCTTCAAAGTCTAGAATCACAAAGTCAGCAGGAAAGGTAAATTTGTCTACACGTACCAATACGTCTTCAATTTTTCCTTTTGGATGTGATAAGGATCGATCTGCTAATTGAAATGTAACCGTAGTAGGTCTAACCTCACCTATCCCCCACTTCTTAAATGTTGACATGGGCATCAAGTTGATACTCGCACCCAAATCACATAGTGCCTTACTACAATATGTTGCTCCAATGTTGCAAGGTATGGTAAAACATCCAGGATCCTTCAACTTTGGGGGTAGTTTGTCTTGAAGATATGCACTGTATTCTTTCGTTAGGGCTACCGTATCAAATTCTCTAAGCTTTCATTTTTTTGACAAGATATACTTCATGAATTTGACGTAGTTCAGCATTTGTTCAAGTGCTTTAGCCAATGGGATGTTGATATGAAGTTGCTTGAGTACGTCTAGAAACTTCTTGAATTGAATTTCCTACTTTTGCTTCTGAAGTATTTGAGGGTAGGGTGGTGGAGTTTCTTTACTGGAACTGGTTGATTCATCTTCTGTGGTAATTCTGCATCTAACGGAGTTGTTAGTTGATTAGAATTAGCTGGTTTAGAAGTTACCTTGTCAGATTTTGCATATTCAAGTTCCGGTGAAACTGGAATTTCAACACTCAGTTGAACTTCCTCTGAGTCTTGAGCGTCAGCTAGCTCCTTCTCAACTTCAATGAAATTGGGCTCTTCTGTCTTTTCGATCCTCAATGTTAATGCTTTACAATGCTCCTTCCCTGGATTCCTCGGATTCTCCGTATCACTAGGTAAAGCACCTTGTGGTCGGTTTCTGAGTTCAATTGCAAGCTGGCCCACTTGATTCTCCAAATTCTTTAGAGTGGCATCATTTTTGCCATGTATGCCTTCAATAGATTCTCTAGGCTATTGGATAGCTCAGCTTGGGTTGGTTTCTGAGCTTGTTGGGAAAAACTAGGTGGCTGGGTCGATCTAGGTTGGACATAATTGTTACTAGTTCCTGCCCTTTGGTTACTCCAAGAAAAATTCTGGTGGTTTTGCTATATTGGGTTATAGAAATTGGATTGCAAGCCTTCCTCGATTTTAGTTTTGGTTGCCCGTGTAATATACGGATTCTGGGTTCGATGAACATTCTTCGAACAAATGTCCTTCCCCATAATAAACACATGCTACATTTTCAAATTGTTTTGTTGGCTATGCTGCAAAACTATTACACCCATTAGTGGTAAAATTTTTAAGCATTGATGATATTGAGGATACCTGAGATGCGAGTGAGGTGAGAGTGTCTACTTCATGTATTCCAGTGACTCATCTTCCTGACGCTGCTTGATTTTTTGGCCATTTATAATTGTTGCTGGCAATCCTCTCAATGATTTCATAAGCCTCATTATAAGACTTAGAAAGGAGAGCACCATTAGCAGAAGCATCCTCTACCATCCTTGTGTGAGCGTTGAGACCATTATAAAATGTCTCAAGTTGGATTCAATGTGGGATTCCATGATTAGGGCACTTCCGTAATAATTCTTTGTACCTTTCCCATGCCTCATACAAGGACTCATCATCCATTTGTTGGAAAGTAGTGATCTCGTTCCTCAACTTAGCATTCTTGCTAGGCGGGAAATACTTCATAAGGAATCTTTCTGCTAACTTTTTCCATGTGGAAATTTAGTTTCGTGGCAATGAGTTCAACCAAGCTCGAGCTCTATCCCTTAGTGAATATGGGAACAGCTTCAATCGTAATGCATCTTTGGGGACTCGGGCTAACTTGAAAGAATCGTCACCTCCATAAACAGTCTTAAGTGTAGGTGAGGATCTTCGGTAGGCATTCCACTAAATTGGCCCACTGTCTGAAGCATCTGGAACATGGCTGGCTTCAGCTCGAATTATTGTGCCTCAATTTTAGGTCTCCTAATACTTGGATTAAGATCGTGAAATACTGGCACGGCATACTGTCTTAAAGCTCTATCCCTATCATCAGCCATAAGGATAGGATTTTGAGCAGGGTTTGCTTAATTTCCTTGATTCAAATTTTCGAAGTTCATCGCTTCGGTCCTTCTCTGACTGGCTTGTCTTCTTCGCTGTAGAAAAGTTCATTCAGTCTCAGGGTCTACAGGGAGTAAATCAATAATTTGGTCAATACTCATCAACTCCTAAAATAATCACAGAAAAATTAATTAAGTTAAAATTTAAATAGAAAATTAAACCAAAATGAAAAACTAACAAATTCACAAATAATGATTTTTTTTTAAAAGATATTCCCCAGCAACGAGCCAAAAACTTGGAACGACAGAAATGTGCAAGTGTACACAATCGCAACAAGTAATAAAGTGACAAGTAAATGTCGAGTTATCATACCCACAAGGACTGTGAAAAGAATTATTTATGAATGCTATTTAAAACACTTTGGTGAAGAAAAATATTTTGTTTGAAGAGGGTGATTAAAAACTAAGATTTAAACTAAGTAAACTAAATAAATAAATCTCAAATGCACGATTTCAAAATACAATTTTAATCAAGATGACATAATTGTGTTAGATTAATTACATTTCTTAACTTAGAATTATTAAACTCATGTTTATATTATTATGAATAAATTCATGGCAACTCGGTAATTTACTAACTTATGAACATACTCACCTACCAAAATCCATTCATTTCTTGACTATATCCCTATGTCAATTCAATTGATTAAACAAATCTTAATAGGCAAATATGTTATTGCACATACATACTTGTTAAATCGAAATAATCTCTTGTACATATCCCTATGTCAATTCAAACAATTAACTCAATTTAATAAGCACATAAAAGACTATGTGAGGTAACAAAGTATCCTTACCTTGAAATAGTTTAATCACAATAGTCTTGCAAGTTATGCAAGGAAAATGTATCGTCAGATACCGTTACTAATTTAACCCTCAGCTACCTTAGATGATTAAACATGCACTGATCAAGTACTGTGTCCATTAATTACAATTTCAATCCGTTTAAATAGTTAATTCATTAGCTACCTCACAATTGTAATGCAAGAATAAATTAGTCATGATTTTACTTAATCAAGCATCTTACCGAGGCCTATAACAACATAAACATGATTTTAACAATTTTAGCAAATGAAATGCAATCAACCTAACACGAATTAAATTCAAGCTAAATTGATTAAATTAACCATTCCAACAACATAAATATTCATAGATATGTTCATCATAACAACAACAAAAATTAAAGAGATAGGGAACAAGAATCAAATCCGATGTTTTTCCGTGGCTTGACTAGTTTGCTCTGTTCTTCCTGCTCCGTTGTCCTCGTCGACCAAGGTTGCGATGAACACTTAATTTCCGCTCCAAATGGTTGATGAATGCTCCTTTTCCAAGAGGATAAATCGGCAAGATATCAAGGGAATTTGGAATGGAAAAGAAGAGAGAAAGTGGAGAAAAGAGAGAAAAGATGTGAATGCTTGAGGTCTGTTTCAAATGATCAGCTTAAGGGGGGTTTTATAGCTGAAGAGGGCTGCTAAAAATAGCTAAAATTAGCTACCAAAGATCCCTCCCTTGGCCGGCCACACATGTGGCAAGTTTGATGATTTCAAACTTGCTAAATTAAGCTTGGGGCAAATCTAGAAAGCCACCAATTTTGGAGGGGTTTGAATGCAACTTGAACAAGTCTTCAAGGGTCTCTTTGCAAGATTAAATAATCAGCTAATAAGATGATTTGGGTCACTCTTGGTACGTTTTTTGGACTATCCATTTCTTGGTCAGTTCGGTTCACTCGGTTCAGTTCAACTGGACCACTTTTTCATAATTAATTAAAAATAATTTATTAACCCAAATTAAATTGGATATAATTTAAAATTAATTATATTATGAATTAATCCATATAATTTTGGATCATCTTAGGCTGAAATTTAGTTCCCCTCGATACTTCAAATTGCTTCTCGATTTTGTGCTTCTAGTAGTGTCTACCGAGTTATTTTTTGCCCTTTTTGTAAATCTGTCGAAAATAACCAAAATTCATCAAAGTTATTTATTAAATTAATTAAAATTCACCATGTTCATATTTTAATACACTTTAATTATTTTATAAAAATTAATTATTTTTCGATCAGAATTTTATCGAAACTGCATGAATTTAAGTTAAAAAGGGCATGAAAAAGTGTGTAAATTTTCGTGTTTCCAAGCGACAATGATTTTCATTATTACATCCATTAACAACTAAAACCACCGTCGTGCCGGCCCATGTTTGACCTCTATTGTGACGGAACATCGCTGTTCACCTAAGAGCCTTTTGTGTCCACCTCGGTGTAAGCCTTCGGATGAGAATGAAATGTTAAATATACTGGTTGCTTGGAAATAGATAAAAAATTATGTTGATTACACTGAAAGTTCTCAGATTTTTCCATATGAATATGACATCAATCTTATGTATAGCATATATAGGGCATTGATTGGGGGTATCCAAAAAGGTTGAACTCTTGATCGCGCAAAGATCATCACCTAGCCCCCCGGTTATACTCGAACATGTGACCGTATCACAACCGCCAACTAGGATCTCTACCAAAACTTCAACCCCTAATTGTATTAAGCATTATTACCTCGAAATCAAATTTAACCACGATGGATTTCTAAGGTGATGGTCCTATCTCGTCATGACATATGAAACTTACGTTTGCTAAAGCGCGTTATCACATCCCCAACCCTTCAAAACTACCTAAGAATTTCTGTCATTTTAGTTGAAAACCCTAAAAAATTTGAAATACCCTAAACCTTGAAAAATTATAAACACTAACCGTAAAAATAAAACCCTAATCCTAAAGAGAGAAATGAAAAGTGCACACAGTTGGACGCACTTTCATTTTCTCTCTCCTAAAATCAGCCTATTTCCCTAATTAATTTTAAAAATAGCCTAAAAGCCTAATTAAAAAAAATTGGCCAATAGCCCTTATTTAGCCAAGTACTTGAACTGGCTAGATAAATGCCAAACAGAAGTGGCCACTTCCACCATCACTGGGATAGATTGATGCTTGATATATTTAAAGTTTTCAATTTGTTGAAATGGAATCTTTGGGCTTTAAATGATGTTGACATCATGGATGTATGAAGTCTAACTTTGAAGATCAATCTATATGAAGAAACTTATCTTGAAAATTAGATTGGATTAGATCAAGCAACCAAATACTTTGGATTGTGGTGAACGGATCGAGATAGCTTTGAAGAATAAATCTCCAACAATCCACTTTACATTGGTTATTATTAGTATATTGTATTGTGCAATTTTATAGTTGTTGTCTAATATGGATTTGTCACACCCTAAAAATGATAGATCCAAAAAGACGAGTAAGGTATGCATGTTAATTATTTTGACGCATTATGGTAGCATAATCCGCCACCCTATTGGCTTCCTAGTGAGTTAGAGTATTGACGTATACTAGCTTTAAAGTATCCGCCTATTGGTGGTATTTAAGGATTTAATTACAGGGTATCTTCTAGTGAAGAAAGAATACGCCCAAAAAAGAGTACACCTAAGGAAGAATACGCCCTAGAGTTTTGGTTGAGCACAAAGAGCCTACTAGGTGTATGAAAAAGCTGTAGGAGACTTAATTATCTTTAATACTATGCCATACGAGAGTCACCATCAAGGTATAGTATGCTTGGTTTACACGAACACTGTTCAAGTTGGTTCTTGTAACGAGATTATTTGGGAGTCAACCTGTAATAGCCCAATTTAGGGGCTAGTTGTAATAGTGGTTTTGGAACCACTAATCCGAGGTTGAAGAAAATTATTTTTATATTATTTTATGTGTTATAGCATGATTACAAGAGTGCATGAAAATTTTGGTGCATTAATTTTATCGATTGTATGCTTAATTGCGAAAAAGGATTAAATCGCATCAAGTGCGAAAGTTCTATTTTATAAGCTAAAGGTGTCTAATAGCTGTAGAATATTAATTGGAGGCCCTTATTGTGCAATTAGACCTTTAGAAGATGGAGTGTTTGACCATAGGGGACAAACAATGTCAAAATTTGTCAAAGTTGTTGGATTAGGTGGATTAAATTGACTTGTATTAATAAAAGAAAAGAAAGATATCACCTTTCTCTCCATATTCTCCACCAAAAATTAGCAGAAAAATAGGGGTTTGAGAACTCAAAAATTTCAGCCAAGCTTTTCCTCTTGCAAGTAAGTGTTTTAATGGTCATTCTTTGATAATTTTTGTACCTTTGAGACCCTTGTAGCTTGAGCTAGCTAATGAGAGGATTAATTTGCAAAATGGTTGAAAACCTAGGGTTTTTCCATGAGAGCATTAGTGCTGATTTCTGAAATTTTATGGAAGAAAATGAGTCTTAGTTGTTAAACAAACAACTTTTGTGAAAGGTGTTACCATGAAAACACCTAAAAGGACCTTTTTGTAAAGGTTATAAAATAGGTGGTAAATGTGTGAAATTATGAGTATTGGGAGTTGATATAATAATAATAAATGTTTAGCTAGGCTTATCAAAGGAGGAAATTTAATTAGAATCAATTTACGAGCCTAGGGGTAAAATCATAATTTTGTGAAATTCTAAGGGCAAAATGGTAATTTTACCAAAATATGATTATTGAAATGTATTGATTAATGTGGTAATTAAATGAGATAATTTGTTATTATAGATCAAGAAGAACGAGGAATTAACCTTGACCGATGAAAAGGAAAAGTTTCGGACAAGATCGCAAAATTTCATATTTTGGTACTGAGGTAAGTTTGTGTGTAATAAATTCAACATCATGTTATTAAGTTTTAAAATGTTTGATATTTGTGAAGATGTATATTATTTCTATGAAATTTAGTAATGATGTTAAATGAGAAAATGATGAAAATTTACGATGTTGAAGTCCTGATTAGACTTTAAGAAGTGAGAGGATGTTATCATCAAGACATGAGATTGGTAAGGTCCCGTATAAGACCATGTCTGGGACATGACCTCAGCATCGAATTGAGATCCCGTATAAGATCATATCCAGGATATGGCATTGATATTGATAAGAGATCCTGTATAATACCATATCTAGAATATGGCATAGGGATCGAGATGTGACCCCATGTAAGACCATATCTAGGATATGGCATTGGCGTCGTGTTTATGTGTAAGATGATGATTGTGTATCCTCGAGTATTCCAAGTGATTCATCGAGATAAATAATTAACCTTATAATGGAGATGAAATTAGTGATAAAGCTAGGGGATGAAGTGACACAGGTGCATGTGAGTAATTCACAAGAAATGTTTACGATATGTGACATGACATGTAATGGGTAAGAGTAAGCAGAGTAAGTTATGGCAATGTTCTTGAGACTTTGCATTTTATTCAATGCAATGGATGGATGACATTATGAGCCTTTATGTTGCTATTTATTTCATGCAAACTTACTAAGCTTTATGCTTACCTCTCTCATTTCCCTTTTCCTTGTAGTAACGCTAAGCTAACTCGGGGATCATGGGACGTCGGAGTTTAGAATCACACTATCAAATTCTCTTTGGTATAGTATAGTTTGATTAATTTTGAGTATGGCATGTATAGGAACATGGTTACTTTGTGTTATGTCATATTTGTTAGCCAATGTGTGGCTATTAATGTCATTAAATTCATTTTGTAAATGGTCATTGGAATTAGCCAATACTTGACAAGTTTATATATTCAATGATGATGAAGTTTATGAAGTGCATGCTTGTGTGGATGTCTTGATTTTGGGTTCTTAAAAGTGCCTTATGGTCATGATGTATGTTGCATTGAATTGGTATAAGTGTGGTTACTTTGTAGAGTGATAATTGGCTTGGTAGATAGCCTTACAATTGTCCACACAAGTAGACACATGGGCATGTGTCTAGGCCGTGTATGACACACGGTTAGCCCCATAGGCATGTTGACAGACCGTGTGCACCCCAGCATGCTAAGTTGGTAAGTCAGTATTCCTAGTAGTAAACATACGGGCTGAGACATGATTGAGTTTCTCAACCGTGTGGGAGACACAGCCTAAGACACGGGCATGTGCCCGAGCCGTATAAAGTCTGCACCGAAATTAAGAATTTAAATCATCACACGATTTAAGAACACGGGCGTGTGCCTTGGCCGTGTGACTTTATTAAGATGATGACGTCATAAATAGAATGTCAAGGTTTTTACACACGAGTGAAGACATGTGCGTGTCATGGCCGTGTGAGGGACACAGGCTATGGACATTGGTGTGTGTCAGGCTGTGCGAAAACCCCTATAGGTTCAAAATGATAATAAAATCCACACGGACTAGGGACATGGGCATGTGTGATTACATGGGCGTGTCCTTTTTCACACGTGCGCGTGCCCTATTTTGTTTCAAAATATTCTAAGTGTTCAAAAGTTTTTGATTTGGTCCCGAATCATCTCGTGTGCAAGTTTAGGGTCTTGTAGACCTATAATAAAGACATGAAGGTCTTAAATGAAAAGTTTTAATTTAAAACTAAAATTTTATGGATCGATGTTGTATGTTTGAGCAAGTTAAGTACGGTAATGCCTCGTACCCGATTCAAGTGTCGAATACGGGTAAGGGGTGTTACATTTAGTGGTATCAGATCTATGATTTAGTTGATTCTCGGACTAACGTAGCGTAAGTATGAGTCTAACTATACATGCCATAGGAATGAGTAATTGCATAATGATAGTGTGACGAATCCTGACGATTTAAATTGTGTTTTTATATAGTAAATGGATCCCACCGAGTCATGACCGATGATGTTGCAAGTAATGCTACTGACTCAGCAGAAAAGGATCATGCCAGCTTGAAAGTAGACTCGAGACTTTGGGAGGCTCGAGAAGCCTTTCTCCATATGATGAGAAACTGATACACTGAATTTGTTCGAGCAAATCCTAGTGCTCAACCCCCTCCACCCCCACCTATTCCTCAGCCTACCCTTGTAGTTCCCCAAGTTGTGGAAGTAGTGAAAAGAGAAAAGCCTCTAGTTGATAGAATCCAAAATAAGGAGCTGAGGAATTTCGAGATAGTAAAGATGATGATCCGGAGAGCGTAGAATTCTGGCTTGAGAATACCATCAGAGTATTCGATGAGTTGTCATGCACTCCTGAAGAGTGTATGAAGTGTGTGGTGTCTCTCTTGAGAGATTCGGCCTATCAGTGGTGGAACACCCTTGTTTCGATTGTACCAAGGGAGAGAGTTAACTGGGAATTCTTCCAAGAGGAGTTCCAGAAGAAGTATATTAGTCAAAGGTTTGTTGACTAAAAAGAAAAGAATTCTTAGAGCTAAAGCAAGGTCGAATAACGGTGACCGAATATGAGTGTGAGTTTATAAGACTTAGTAAATACGCTCGGGAGTGCGTATCGACAGAAGCCATTATGTGCAAAAGGGTCGATGACGGGTTAAATAAGGATGTCCATTTATTTGTTGATGTCCTAGAACTAAAAGAATTTGTTGTGTTAGTAGATAGAGCCTGTAAGGCCGAGGAACTAGTTAAAGAGAAAAGAAAGGCTGAAATCGAGTCCTATGACTCAAGGAAGAGACAACTGAGTAAGTCATTCCAATCACCATCTAAGAAGTCAAGATATTTCACTACCCGATCGACCATTTCGACTGGGTTTTCAAACAAAAGTAAGGGTAAACAACACTCGAGGTCTAATATTTAGACTACTTCAGTTGCTAGTGTTGGCAACGCTCGACCAAGTAGACTGAAATGTCCACAGTATGGCAAGCGTCATCCCGAAAAGTGTCGAGCAAACGAGAAAGCTTGTTTCAAGTATGGATCCCTAGATCATTTTATCAGAGATTGCCTCGAGGTGGGTGAGAAAGAGAAACCTCATAGTACAAGACCTGGAAGTACGGCTAGAGGAAGGCCACAGAGAAACCCAGGAAATGAAATGAGTAGTAAGAATACACGTAGAGAGCATACTGTAAGGTCTAGGGGTAGAGCGCCTGTGAGGACTTAAATTCGCGCTAGCGAAAAGGCTTCCTCCCCCGAGTGATCACGGGTACATTTTCTCTCTATAATACTCATGTTATAACTTTAATTGATCCGGGATCTACCCATTCGTATATTTGCATGAAATTAGTCTTTAGTATGAACATGCTTGTAAAGTCTACAGAATTTGTGATAAAAGTGTCAAATCCCCTAGGCAAATATGTATTAGTCGATAGATTATACAAAGGTTGCCCTTTGATGATTAGGGGCTATTATTTTTTGGCTAATCTCATGTTATTACCGTTTGATAAATTCAATGTCATCCTTGCGATGGATTGGTTAACTACTCATGATGTGATAGTGAACTGTGGAAGGAAATTCATTGAGTTAAAATGTGAAAATAGGGATATTCTTCGTGTTGAATCAGATGAGCAAGAAAGATTGCCTGTAGTGATATCTTCTATGTTGACTCAGAAATACCTGAGAAAAGGGTACGAAGCTTACCTTGTCTTTGTGATGAATGCTAAAGAGACTGAGTTAAGAATTGAATTAGTGTCCATAGTATGAGAGTATCCAGATGTTTTCCCAGAAGAATTGCCAGGGTTACCTCCGGTTAGAGAGATTGAATTCGAGATTGAGTTGGACCCTGATACTACACCTATATCGATTACTCTGTACAGAATGGCTCTAACTGAGCTAAAAGAACTGAAGGCACAGTTACAAGAGTTGACGGACAAAGGCTTTACAAGACCAAGTTATTCTCCGTGGGGTGTTCCTATATTATTTGTGAAGAATAAAGATGGTTCCATGATGTTATGTATAGATTATCAGTAGCTTAATAAGGTAACCGTGAAGAACAAATACCCGTTGCTAAGGATCGAAGATTTGTTTGACCAATTGAAAGGAGCCACGGTATTTTCCAAGATAGACTTAAGGCCTGGATATTATCAGTTAAGAGTTAAAGACTCGGATGTGCTGAAAACAACATTTCAGACAAGGTATGGACACTATGAATTCTTAGTCATTCTTTTCGGTTTAACCAATGCCCCTGCTGTGTTTATGGATTTGATAAATCGCATCTTTCGGCCATATTTGGATATATTTGTTGTAGTTTTTATTGATGACATACTGATTTACTCTCATGATGAGAACGAGCACGTTGAGCACTTGAAGACGATTTTGCAGATTTTACGAGATAATTAGTTATATGCCAAGTTTAGTAAGAGTGAGTTTTGGCTCAAAGAAGTCAAATTTTTAGGGCATATTATCTCGGAGATGGAATTAGAGTTGACCTGAGTAAGATCTCAATAATTGTGGATTGGAAGCCGCCAAGGAACGTATCCGAGGTTAGGAGTTTTCTAGGCCTAGCTGGCTATTACAGACGTTTTGTCAAGAGATTTTCCATGATAGCTACCCTGATGGTGAGGTTACTACAAAAAGATGTGAAGTTTGAGTGGTCAGAAAAGTACCAGCAAAGTTTTGAGAGATTGAAGGCACTGTTGACTGAGGCTTCAGTTCTAGTACAACCAGAACCAGGAAAAGAATTTGTGGTCTTTAGTGATGCATCCTTGAATGGATTGGGTTGTGTACTTATGCAAGAGGGCAAGGTGATAGCATAAGCCTCTAGACAGTTAAAGCTGCACGAGAAAAATTACCCAACCCATGATTTGGAGCTAGCCGCTATTGTATTCGCATTGAAGATATGGAGACACCATTTGTATGGTGAAAAATGTCAGATATTCACCGATCATAAAAGCCTGAAGTACTTGATGACTCAAAAGGAGTTGAATTTAAGGCAACGAAGATGGTTGAGTTGATAAAGGATTACGAGCTAGTGATTGACTACCATCCAGGAAAGGCGAACGTGATCGCCGATGCCTTGAGTAGGAAATCCTTGTTTGTATTGAGAGCCATGAATACACGGATGGTTTTGTCAAGTGATGGTTCTATCTTAGCCGAGTTGAGAGCTAGACCGATGTTTCTCTAAGAAATTTGTAAACTCAAAAAGGTTACAGAGATTTGCAAGCCAAGAGAGTTCAATACGAGTCAGGTGCTGAGTTAGATTTTCAAATTAAATTCAAAGGATGTTTAACGTTCCGAGATAGAGTTTGTGTACCGAGGAATGATGAGCTTATTCGGATAATTTTGCACGAAGCACATAGTGGATGTTTGTCTGTACATCTAGGTAGCACAAAGCTGTATAATGACTTAAGGGAATGGTATTGGTGACTGAGTATGAAGAAAGACATTTTCGAGTTTGTATCGAGATGCCTAATTTGTCAACAAGTGGAGGCTGAACACCAAGTACCTTCGGGTCTACTTCAGCCTATTATGGTTTCTGAGTAGAAATAGAACCGTATTACTATGGACTTCATGACGGTTTTGCCGTTAACATTGAAGAAGAAGGATGTTGTATGGGTCGTGGTTGATAGACTTACGAAGTCAGCCTATTTCATATTGGTATTATTCGCTTGATAAGTTGGCCGAATTATATATTTCTGAGATTGAGATTGCACGGAGTACTTTTTTTGATCATATCGGATAGAGATCCGAGATTTACATCATGGTTTGGAAAAGTTGCAAGAGGCCTTAGGCACAAAATTGAGATTTAGTACAGCTTTCCATCTGCAAACCGACGGGCAATCAGAGAGGGTAATACAAATACTTGTAGACATGCTTCGATGTTGTTTTTGGAATTCTAAGGTAGTTGGGAGAGACAGTTACCATTGGTGGAATTCGCCTACAATAACAGCTTTTAGTCGAGTTTGAAGATGGCTCCTTATGAGGCATTGTATGGGCGTAAATGCCGAACGCCTTTGTACTGGATCGAACTCAGAGAAAATCAAATTCACGAGGTCAATTTAGTCAAAGAAACTAAAGAGAAAGTAAAGGTGATACACAATTGTTTAAAAGCTGCCTCAGATAGACAAAAGTCCTACACGAATTTGAAATAGAAAGAGATTGAGTTTCAAGTTGGTGATAAGGTATTTTTGAAAGTGTCACCATGGAAGAGAAGTCCTCAGATTTGGCTGGAAAGGCAAATTGAGTCCGCACTTTATTGGACCTTATGAGATTACCAAGAGGGTAGGGTCGGTAGCTTATCGCTTGGCTTTATCATCTGAGTTGGAAAAGATTCATAATTTCTTCCATGTGTCTATGTTGCGCCGATACCGTTCTAACCCATCACATGTGATTTCACCAACAGAGGTTGAGATTTGTTCAAACATGACTTATGGTGAAGAACCGGTTAAGATTTTGGCACGAGAAACAAACAGTTGAAAAAAAAAAGTATAGCCCTTGTGAAAGTACTATGGCAAAGACATGGGGTAGAAGAGGCTACATTGGAGCTCGAGGAGGCTATGAGAAACCAATATCCCAACCTTTTTACCGGTAAGATTTTCGGGGACAAAAATCTGTAAGGGGGAGAATTGTAACAGCCCGATTTAGGGGCTAGTCAAAACAGTGGTTTTGAAACCACTAATCCAAGGTTGAAGAAAATTATTTTTATATTATTTTATGTGTTATAGCATGATTACAAGAGTGCATGAAAATTTTGGTGCATTAATTTTAGCGATTGTATTCTTAATTGTGAAAAATGACTAAATTGCATAAAGTGAGAAAGTTCTATTTTATAAGCTAAAGGTGTTTAATAGCTGTAGAATATTAATTGGAGGCCCTTATTGTGCAATTAGACCTTTAGAAGATGGAGTGGCCGGCCATAATGTTAAAATTGGTCAAAGTTGTTGGATTAGATGGATTAAATTGACTTGTATTAATAAAACAAAGATCTTCATCTTCTCCACCAAAAATTAGCTGTAAAATAGGGGTTTGAGAACTCAAAAATTTCAGCCAAGCTTTTCCCCTTTCAAGTAAGTGTTTTAATGGTCATTCTTTGATAATTTTTGTACTTTTGAGACCCTTGTAGCTTGAGCTAGCTAATGAGGGGATTATTTTGCAAAATGGTTGAAAACCTAGGATTTTACCATGAGAGAATTAGTGTTGATTTCTGAAATTTTATGGAAGAAAATGAGTCTTAGTTGTTAAACAAACAACTTTTGTGAAATGTGTTACCATGAAAACACCTAAAAGGACTTTTTTGTAAAGGTTGTAAAATAGGTGGTAAATGTGTGAAATAATGAGTATTAGGAGTTGCTCTAATAATAATAAATGTTCTGCTAGGCTTATCAAAGGAGGAAATTTAATTAGAATCGATTTACGAGCCTAGGGGTAAAATCATAATTTTGTGAAAGTTTAAGGGCAAAATGGTAATTTTGCCAAAGTATGATTATTGAAATGTATTGATTAATGTGGTAATTAAATTAGCTAATTTTTTATTATAGATCAAGAAGAACAGTGAATTAACCTTGACCGAGGAAAAGGCAAGGTTTCGGACTAGATCATAAAATTTCATATTTTGGTACCGAGGTAAGTTTGTGTGTAATAAATTCAACATCCTATTTTTAAGTTTTAGAATGTTTGACATTTGTGAAGATGTATATTATTTCTATGAAATTGAGTAATGATGTTAAATGAGAAAATGATGAAAATTTACGATGTTGAAGTCCCGGTTGGACTTTAAAGAGTGAGAGGATGTCATCATCAAGACATGAGATTGGTAAGGTCCCGTATAAGGCCATGTTTGGGACATGGCCTCAGCACCGAAACATGGCCTCAGCACCGAATTGAGATCCTGTATAAGACCATATCTAGGATATGGCATCGGCATCGAATATAAAAATCGTATAAGACCATATGTGGGATATGGCATCGATATTGATAAGAGAACCCGTATAAGACCATATCTGGGATATGGCATTGGCATCGAGATGTTACCCCATGTAAGACCATATCTGGGGTATCGCATTGGCGTTGTGTTTATGTGTAAGATGATGATTGTGTATCCTCGGATATTTCAAGTGAATCATCGGGATAAATAGTTAACATTATAATGGAGATGAAATTAGTGATAAAGCTATGTGATAAAGTGACACAGGTACATGTGAGTAATTCATGAGAAATGTTTACGATATGTGACATGACATGTAATGGGTAAGAGTAAGCATGAGTAAGTTATGGCAATGTGTTTGAGACTTTGTGTTTTATTCAATGCAATGGATGGATGACATTATGGGCCTTTATGTTGCTATTTATTTCATGCAAACTTACTAAGCTTTATGCTTACCTCTCTCATTTCCCTTTTCCTTGTAGTAACGCTAAGCTAACTCGGGGATTGTAGAATGTCAGAATTCAAAATCACACTATCAACTTCTCTTTGGTATAGTATAGTTTGATTAATTTT
This sequence comes from Gossypium rotundifolium, assembly GCA_025506655.1. NCBI lineage: Eukaryota > Viridiplantae > Streptophyta > Magnoliopsida > Malvales > Malvaceae > Gossypium > Gossypium rotundifolium. Next base: position 114,115,163 of record CP106729.1, read on the forward strand.
GAGTATGACATGTATAGGAACATGGTTACTTTGTGTTATATCATATTTGTTAGCCAATGTGTGGCTATTAATGTCATTAAATTCATTTTGTAAATGGTCATTGGAATTGGCCAATACTTGACAAGTTTATATATTCAGTGATGATGAAGTTCATGAAGTGCATGCTTGTGTAGATGTCTTGATTTTGGGTTCTTAAAAGTGCCTTATGGTCATGATGTATATTGCATTGAATTGGTATAAGTGTAGTTGCTTTGTAGGGTGGCAATTGGCTTGGTAGATAGCCTTACAATTGTCCTCTTGGGTAGACACACGGGCGTGTGTCTAGGCCGTGTGTGACACATGGTTAGCCCCCATGGGCGTGTTGATAGACCGTGTGCACCCCTGTATGCTAAGTTGGTAAGTCAGTATGCCTAGTAGTAAACACACGGGCTGAGACACGGCCGTGTCTCAACCGTGTAGGGGACACAGCCTAAGACACGGGCATGTGCCTGGGCTTTGTGAAGTCTACACCTGAAATTAGGAATTTAAATCATCACACGGCCTAAGTACATGGGCGTGTGCCTTAGCCGTGTGACCTTATTGAGATGATGACGTCATAAACAGAATGTCAAGGTTTTCACACACGGGTTAAGACACGTGCATGTCATGGTCGTGTAAGGGACACGGGCGTGTGTCAGGTCATGTGAAAACCCCTGTAGGTTTGAAATGATAAATAAAATCCACACGGACTAGGGACATGGGCGTATGTCATTACATGGCCTGCCCACACGGGTGTGTCCCTCTTCACATGGGCGTGTGGCCCTGTTTTGTGTCAAAATTTTCTAAGTGTTCAAAAGTTTTTGGTTTGGTCCCGAATCATTCCGTGTGCAAGTTTAGGGTCTTGTAGACCTATAATAAGGACATTAAAGTCTCAAGTGAAAATTTTTAATTCGAAATGAAATTTTATGGATCGATGTTGTATGTTTGAGCAAGGTAAGTACGGTAATGCCCCGTGCCCGGTTCAAGTGTCGAATACAGGTAAGGGGTGTTACACAAATAGATTGATTTGACCCTCCTCATAACTTGTCAAATAGTAATGCCGATCTGTGTCTTTTCCTTTCGAATTTTGTAGTGAAATCATGGAACAATTTCAGTAAGCATTCTACTGGTCCAAATCCATTAAAGGGGACTGAGAGTATATATATATATATTCAATGGGGACATTTTAGATGATTCTTTTTCTACTCTACGTTCTGGTCCTTCTTTCTAACCTAAATGTTCTTTTCTTTTTCGTTAAGCTAGAGCTAAGATTTTGTTCAATCAGTGGATGATTCAACCTTCTGGTAAGTCTTGTAGCTCTGCATGTTACAATTGTTGAAGAGTAGGGATGTTAAAAGATGTAAGAATAATAGGGTATAAGTGGAAGGCCCTGCATGGGAGTCACATATAGTTGAAATGTTAGTAAACTATCTGTATATGAGCATTCTAATGGAAATTTCATGATCTTTTAAGTAGTTGCTGCTACTAGATCAGGAAGGACGATTGAAGTAGAGCTCCGGGCCAAGGTAAAGGTGGGTTTCTAGACTCGAATCCTGTATGTTATTTTATGATGAATCTTTGTATGGTTGATGTCCCAATAGTTGTGCATGTCTTCTAAATGAGTTGTTGTATATATGTGTGTGGGTATTTTCTGTGAACCATCTGCATGTAGGTAAATGAAGTGTACGATGTGCTACATGAATATGACGATGCGTGGTAAGCATTCATGGGAAATTATGTGTTGGGAAGTATGATTCTATTATGGGTATGAGTGAAATCAATGTAAATGTGTTCATTATGTTTAATATGAATGATGCATGACAAAGTAAGGTTGGAGTAAGGGGGTCGGGTGTAGTTTCTGGAAAATATGCAATATGATAATGGACCTCGAAGTGGTGCTTTGATGATGTCCACCTGGACAGTAAAAACAAAAGCCAATATGGCGAAAATGTAGCCCGTCGGATCGTAAACATGAGGTTCGATGGGACAAAAAACATGAGAAAAGGCCAATGTGACGAATATGTGGAAAGACCATGGCCATGGCACATATTGAAAATGGCAGATGAGTCACATTTGTCTATTAAGGTTTCTACGTGTCTTGGGGGCAATGATGGGCAAACTTTAGGCGATGTTGAGTTTAGAAAAATCCATATCGCCAAACACGATAGTTTATGTGGTGCTTTGGTGACAAACCAAACCGAACCTTTGTGGCAAGTAATTTGTAAAGCCTTTGTGGCGAGTTATTTGTAAAGCCATTGTGGCGAGTTATCTGTAAAACATTTGTGACGAATTATCTGAAAAGCCTATGTGGTGTCTTGTAGGCATTGAAATCAATAAGAAAAAGAACCCATAGGTGAAAGGGATCTTGTATCAGATGCACAAAAACAAGAAAATTTGAAATCTATTTCTTAAACCAAGAAAAAGATGTTGAAAAAGATTATGATAAACCAGACCAAAAATAAAAAATAAAAACATAGAAAGAAAAAGAAATATAAGAGCAACACAGAAACAAAACTTGATTTCTTCCTAAAAAGGTTTTTTACGTTTTCAATTGAAACGAGATGGTTCTTTAAATAAAATAATAATCAATAATATCAAAATATATTACCTCCTGCTTAAACTGAGAAATCCAAACAAAATTGTCATATCCTCTATTCAACGGGGAGAAATGAATTTGGATATTTTGATAATTTTAGAAGGATTTAACTCTTAGAGAATTGATGAAAAAAAGAATATTGATTATCAACCCAGTTTGTCTGTCGATAAAAAATGATGGACAATTTATTCTATATCAAACTTTAAGTATTTCGTTGGATGCGTTTTCACAAAAAATAAAATTAACAACTTAGTGTTTTTGGTCAGATAGTTAAATATTAATGCTTTTGTCATAGAGCCTCGGGTTTAATTCTCTCTTACTCACATTTATAATTTTTATTTTATATTGTTTCAAGTTTTTATATTTTAATTAATATTTTAATACATTAGCTTTTTGGTTAGATGGTTAGATAATTAGATAATTGAGATTTCATCCTTAAGTTTATTTCCTTTTACAAGCATTTTAATATGTATTTTTATTTCATGTTGTATAGAGCTTTTGTTTTATTTTTAACTAATGTTTATAATTAATAAATATATTGTTTCAAGTTTTTAATTAATAACTATTTTATTTACAAAATCAAATAATAAATATGCGCTTAATTTTAAAAACATCAATTAATTCTTTTGATATATTTTTCTTCATATACAATATTTATATGTCAAATATTTATTTTCTCCACCATATTATGGGTATGGTGTTTAGTACTATGGATTGAAAAATAAATCTTACACGTATAAAAATATATTTACCACAAATAATGATATTTACAATAATTATTTGATTTTATAAATAAAAGAGTTATTAATTAAAAATAAAAAACTTTGAAAACAATATAATTTTTAATTATAAACATTAATTAAAAAAACTTAAAATAACATGAAAAAGTACATATTAAAATGCTTATAAAAGAAATTGAACTTGGTAGCCCTCAAGAATTAGATTGTAATTATCAAGCCATCTAATCGAAGAGTTAATATGTTACAAATATTAATTAAAAAACTTGAAACAAAATGATATAAAAATACAAATATGAATAAGAAAGAAATTGAACTTGAGACTCAAGAACAAAAACAATAACATTTAATCATCAAATTAAAGGAGATAAATTAATTTTTAGTGAAACATATTTTAAATGACACGTTTTTAGTGACGTAGTTGAGGACTTATTTTTACTTTCTCTCTTTAAAAATAATCTATATTGATAAATTAAAAAAACCTAATTTCTTAAATTTTATAGAAAAAGGAGGGCATATTTCTTTAATTTACCCATAATTTTATCTATAATTTAAAATATACTTAATTAAACAATTTTATACCCCTGCCAATTTAGGGAAATAATTCTAGTTAAAGATAAAACTAGCAGGGCAACATATTGTGGGAACACTTATTTCGACGTTTTCGCCACTCTGCCTCCTATTTTACCCCCTGGAGCCGTTGGCATTCTCGGCTTCGGGGCGGGCTCCACGGCTCGCCTGATGCTTGAATTATACCCAGATTTGATAATCCACGGATGGGAACTTGACCCATCTGTGGTTGCAGTTGGAAGAGAATATTTTGGCCTTGAAAAGCTTGAAAAACAATACCCAAATAGACTTTTCATTTCCATTGGAAATGGACTGAAAGCTAGCATTAGAAACGGGTTTGCAGGTATTTTAGTGGATTTATTCAGTAAAGGTAGTTTGATACCAGAGCTTCAGGAACCAAGCACGTGGCACAAGTTAAGGAAGAGCTTGAGAAAAGGCGGGAGAATCATGGTGAATGTAGGGGGTAGTTGCGTGGAGGCTGAGGATGAAGGCAGAAATGGGAAGATGGTGATGGAAGAGACTTTGAAGGCCATGCATAGGGTTTTGGCGACAAGCTTTTGTATTGAATCTTGGGAACCGAAAGGATGATGATAGTTCCCTCGCTTTAACTGGCGAATTGGCGGTGCCGGATCGTGATGCCTGGAAGAAGGCGCTTCCGCGTTCTTTAAAGGGTTACGTTGATATGTGGGTTCCATATCAGGGCTGATTCTTGATGGGAGTATGCATTTCGTGTCCGTGAACATGAATGCCCATTTTCTGTTTGTGTTAATGCCTAACTCATTTTTATGGTGTGTTGTTTTATGAAACCACTCTAGTTGCTTCCTATGGACGTTCAAGGTTATTCGTCAACTAATAATGGTTTTTCTTCAATGATGGCAGGAGGCGATCAACATTGAAGTGCCGATGTTATTCTTGTTTCGCAGGATGTTCGAAGAAATGGGTAGAGGAATGGCCATCTCTTCTCCCTAATAATATATACACCTCCGGTTCTTCACTTGCATACAGCATTGGAAAACGCCCTGAGACCATCCTAATGCTTGAAGTTTCAGTTCTAGCTCTTTTTGAATATCTGTATAATTCCATCAACCTTCACACCTCAACAATATTCTATTCTATTCCATGTATGTATGGTCGATGAACGTACATTGTTTTTTCACAAATGAAACAAAAGATTTGAGTAAGTCCTGAAATCATTGAAGATCTTTTTAATCAGGGGCGAAGCCAGAAGAATTTTTTAGGGGAGGATAAAATTTTAATTTTTTATAGTTTATATTTTTATAATTTGTAAAAGATTAAATCGAATTTTTATAATTTTAGGGGCTAAAGTGTAATTTTATCTTTACTAATTTAAAATTTTTAAAAAATTTTAAAGGCTAAAATTGTAATTTTATATTTTAGGGGGGTCAAGGCTCATGCCAACCCTTCTAGCTACGCCCCTGTTTTTAACCTATAGTAGTGTTTTCGAATACTTCTCTAAATTAATTTCTCATATTTTATTAACGTTGTTTTAGCTGTTGGAATTTCAAATGAGCGGACATACTTTGTTGTTCTAGGGAAAGGATGATGTGAGACTGCTCGGGGTAACCGAGTCGTTCATGGTTTTGTCCGATCGTCTACGAGGAAGTTTTGTCTTTGGAAAAATAGTAGCAAATGTGGTTAAGTACGCGGAAGCTTTTAAGTGATTTTTTTAGAAATTGGTTTAAGTTAAGAATGGAGGTTGATAAATGATAGAAACGAGATAGGTGGTGAAATGGGTAGGTTCGGCTAAGAAGGAAGTAAGGAAGATAGTGTTTTGTTGGCTCGATTTAGTGAGAAATAATAAGGATAGATAATTTGTAGGATAAATAATGGGGATGGAAAAGTGAACTTAAACACGAGAAACGATTCAACACTATATAGTAGTGTCACCCCAATTTCTATTTGGTTTAAGGTGGTTTGCGGCATTGTAGAAGGGTTGAACACCACACCGATGCGGTGATAAGTTCAAAAAAGAATCGATTGACGCCACAAGCACGCTTGATAAGTCAAACCAAAACTTGTACGAATAAAGAGTGGAGTAAACTCACTCTTAGAACAAAGTTCATATAAATTTGCCAAAAGTTTTTTTTACAAATGAAATTCAACGACTATTTATAGTGTTTGCAGGGCTAGCCGAATAGCCTAGTTAAAACCTTAATAGCTAAGTTAAATAAAACTAGATTAATCTAGAAAATTCCAAAATTAAAGTATTAAATTGGAGTGGTTGAATTCAACTGATGGAAGCTCTTTGGACGACAATCTAGAAGGCTGAATGAACTTGGAGCTTTTAAATGGTTCATGGCACAAGTCTAGGTTTGGTCTAGGCTTAATTAAGCTCCTTTAATTGCTCCCTTTTGGATGAAGAGAACTAGCATTTAAGGATGGAGATGAGCAGCCCTTTAGGTGTGAATGGCCAGCCATGGAGGGTCTTGTGTGTGCGAAAAGGCTGAACCGAATGGGCAGTGTGAACACCAAGTGTGAAAGCATTGGATGCTGCCTTAGGAATACATTTGGCCATGCTTGGGAAAGTTAATGTGCAGCTATTCCTTGGCCGAATAGTGACTTGGAGAAGTAAAAAATCAGCTGAACATTCATTGAAGAACCATGCATACATCGCCACATTCAATGAATCCAACATGCATGCACCTAGCTTAATTATCCCTCCCATGTTCGGCTGCACCTATTAACACCAAGAAAACTCATTAAATCAAGCTTATTTTAGCTAAACATATTTAAAACATAATTTAGACATAATAATGGACACTTAGACAAATTAAATTATAATCTATCGAGACACATTAAGTTTCGGCTAGGACCTAGACACATTAAAAACTTATAATAAAATTGGACAAATTTATTTAATCCTCATTAATTCGGACATAATAACATACTTAGGACATATTAAAAAGCTGTATAAAAATTAATTAATGAATTATTTAATTTATTCAAATATAAATTAAAATGGACAGAATTAATAAAATGCACTCAATGAGCTGGAATGAACTCGAATGAGCTAATCCGACCTGATTGAGCTTGCACCAATGTGCATGGATAGCTCATAGCTTGGACCCGAGCTGGTGCTTCGCCCTTGGATTGAGTTTCGTTCCATAATTGGTTCATAAGGGCTGCCACGACGTCTTGCATCAGTTTGACTCGAGCACGAGTCATAGGACCTTCAAGCATGGCGAAAGCATCGGAATTCAAATCTTGGGTTGCCCCGGGTATGCTTACATCATTCCCCCTCTTCAAAGTGACTTGTCCTCAAGTCGAAATCTGCATCAAAAGGGGACAAATCAGATACGTTAAAGCTAGCACTTATATTATATTCACCCGGTAAATCAAGTTTGTAAGAATTCTCGTTGATGCGCTATAAAACTTGGAAGGTTCGGTCTCCTCGAGGAATTAATTTAGACCTTCATTGGGTTGGGAAGTGCTCTTTGCGCATATGAACTCAAACCCAATCTCCGGGCTCAAACACAACCTTTTTCACCTTTGTTTGCTTGTCGAACATAAGATTCAACCTTAGCTCTATGTTAGCTTTCACCCTTTGATATAGCTTCTTCACAAAGTCAGCCTTCTTCCTAGCATCAAAATGAAACAATTCGTTATTAGGCAATGGTAATAAATCTAAAGGCGTCAAAGGATTAAATCCGTAAACTACTTCAAAAGGTGTGTGTCTTGTTGCTGAATGGACAGTCCTATTATAAGCAAATTCGATATGGGGTAAACATTCTTCCCACGATTTCAAATCCTTTTGAATTATAGAACGTAATAAGGTAGAAAGAACCCGATTGACCACTTCCGTTTGCCCGTCCGTTTGAAGATGGCAAGTGGTTGAAAAAAATAAATTTGTTCCTAGTTTTCCCCACAAAGACCTCCAGAGGTCACTAAGGAACTTAGCATCGCGATCGGATACAATAGTACGTAGAATTCTATGTAAATGGACGACTTCCTTAAAGAATAAGTTAGAGATATGAACATCATTGTCAGTTTTATTACAAGCAATAAAATGCGACATTTTAGAAAAATGATCGACGGCAACAAAGATAGAATCCTTTCCCGTTTTTATTCTAGGTAACCCGAGGATGAAGTCCATGGATATGTCCATCCACGGAGTTTCGAGTATCAGAAGGGGAGTGTAGAGTCTATGGGGTTGAATTTTGGACTTTGCTTGTTTACAAGTTAGACATCTTTCGCAAATTCATTCCACGTCTCGTCTCATCCTTAGCCAATAAATGTAACATCCTAAATAGGGGGCTCTGCATTTTTAATGTGTTATGTGTGTATGCTGTGCTACGTGTGTTAATTTGGTGTGTTTAGAGGTTTGGCAAGGCTTGAGGTTAAGCCTGAGCCTTGGTAAAAATTTTTATTTTGAGGCACTACAAAGAAGAGATAGTTGAAGTGGGACTTAAGGGTACTTAAGTGGGGTAGTTGACACAAGAATCAAATTGGTAAAGTGGCAAGAAGGTGCCACTAAGGGTGTAGGTAGGTGACGCCACCGAGAAGTTGTGAGGGAGTAGGTTCGAGTTGCGCTGACAGCAAAAGGGAGTGTTTTTTATTTTATGCGCCTAAGGAGCCTGAGAGGTGGTTTCGGCTGGGACTCTGCATAGGTGAGTGTGGATTAAGTCAAGAGATATGAAGATGAGGATAAGAGGAAAATGTGGGATAGGATATGAGTGTAGGTGGTGGCTGAATATTGAACACTAGGAGCAAGGGGGAGAAATCGGTTTTGGTTTGGCCAGGGTGTACCGAATTTTTACTTTGGTGCATAGGCTTTTTGTTCTTGAATATGTGCATTTTCGACTTTTGGGGTTAGTAGGTGCTGAAATTGTGTTTAGTAAATGGAGAGTCCTCTTCTTATTTTTGGCCTTTGAGGGTTTCTTTCTTCTCTTCTTTTCCTACCAAAACCGAAACCACTTAGGTCCTGCCGAAATTCTCCTTCTTTACCCTTCCTAACACTTCTCCCTATCTTGTTCTATTTCTCTTCTCCTAATTGTTTCCTTCTCAAAAACTGAAACCCCTAACTCCATTATCATCTCCACTTCCATGCTATAGCCGAATGTCCCTTGCCCACAGTTCTCTTCTCTGTTTCTTCCACAAGCCAAATCTTCATAGCCTTTCTCTTGTTCATCTTCTCTTTTGATCTCTTCTAAAACCAAAAAACCTCTAGATCTCATCTGTGGCTTTATTTTATTTCTTTCGGCCTTTCAATCTTCTTTCTTGTTATTGCTGAATCTTCTCTTAAGTGGTAACCGAATCTCCTGTGTTGAGGTAAGTGTCGACTCCTGTTAATCCTCTATATTTTCTTTCGATTTTTAGAGGCCAAAATCGATTGGCCAATTGGCTTGGTAAGGCCATAGTTAGATTGATGTTTCTCACTGTTTCTTGTGTTCTCTTTGGGGCGCTATTCCGGGAGTTGAAGGAGATCTGATCGTCTAGGTTCCTAAGCCAAAAATCATTAATCTCTGAACCATATCTCTTCTTTCGGGATTACAAGGTAAGGGTGCTTTCTTTGGATTGTATTTAGGTCATTATCATAATCGGTACCTTAATCCTACCTTGTGGTTTGACCACCATATTTCATTATAGTAGCATCTGAAAAGATCTTTGATGGAATCCAATATCGATCAAGCAAAGGAGGGATTTAGACTCATGAACCCAACCCCAAAGTTCAAGAAGTGTGCGATGTCTGCTGTTCGAGATTGGCCACCGGGTTGTGGGCTGGCTTCTAAGCAGAATAGTAGATAGATATCAGTGGTTCCTATTAGCGATAGTGTCGACATAGAAAGTGTGGTATTGAGTGTTATCAGGTGTGTAAACCTTCACACACTTTATTTTATTTGTGCTAACAATTGTCCAAATTTGAAAAGCGAAAAAAGGTCATGTAGACAATCGTGATGCCCTTAGGGGTAAGGCTAAGAATGCCAGGTACATTACTGTACCATTTTCTTTGCATGGACAAATATATGTATGGTGATCTACTGTGTTATGGATAGCATGTTGCATTCGTTAGGATATGTATGTAGTTAATAGGGTATGGGTATGATATGAAGGGGAAGAGCATGATTATTTGGTCACGTAGTGATCGGTGGCTATGCCATGATATATATATATATACATACATTAATTGGGTCACATAGTGATCGGTAGTTAAGCCACGATATATATATATTATTGGGTCATATTGTGATCGGTGGTTAAGCCACGATGTAATATTTGGTCACCTAGTGATCGGTTTATGACTGGCAGCATGACTGTTAAAATGGAGTGTAGGCGATGAAGGGTTGATTGTAGAAATCCCCATGGTGTGATGGGCTGGCACGGGTTGGTGTGTAGAGGATAGAAAAACTAGGTTTGGGTTGGGCTTATTGCATTCATGTATTTGTATGTTTTATATATGGGCTAAGGCCCAATGTGTGATTGTGGGCCATGAGCTGTTTGTGTAATGTGGAAGAATTTACACACTGAGTCCCGGTGACTCACCCCTTTCATTAATTTTTTAGGTAATCAGTAGACCGTGGATGTGGGAGCCGAGGAGGACTCGTGGAGGCCATAAAAGACGTTATTTTTATTTTATGAACTTATTACTGCTTAAGTTAGTTTTTATTTGGGGATTTCTTGTAATAAGGCCTTTGGTGATTTTTAATTTGGTTTTAGCATTTACTTTGGCTACTTGTGATTAATAAATGCTCAAATCGGGATTTTTCCTAAAACAATTAAACAACTACCTTTCAAAAATAGTCACGAATGGTTTACAAGTTATTTTGATAAAACTCTGGATTTTCTTAACAATGATAACTCTTGTCGAAGTAACCTTTAACTTGAAAGTCTCTGGAGACTGATTGTTTAAACACAAAGCCATTGCTTTAATCTGAAAGATTTTTTTTTAAAATTTTATGGTTTTTCTCAAAATCACTAAAAATCGTTTCCAATTCACCTTGTGACATACCAGATCCAGTCGTAATATTTGGGCCGAGTTTGGGGTGTTACATTTTGGTATCAGAGCCTAGGTTACAAAACTTGGACTGTGAAATGGGTTCGAAAAGGTGGCATAAAATTGAAGTGAATATTAAGGTTTTGATCGAAATATGGCATCCGAGTCCACCGGCAACCAATCCACGCAGGTAAGTGTTCTAATTCCTGGTAATGTATGCATAAAATGCCTATTTGACTGGATGGATATGTTGTTAGCATAGGGAAACTTAAACTTTAGGGACTAAAACCTCTAGCTTGTGACTTTTTTGAGAAAACTACTCTTTAAAGCTAAGTTACATAAAATTGCTCGGTATTAAGACAGTGGAAGACACTAACTCATAAAACTTTTAATCAGATTAAGTCGCAAACATTAGTTATGAGCACTAGGGGGCGTGGTGTGCGTGGCTGCAGTAGAGGCATGATTGATGTGTCGAAACCGGTAGGGTCTGGTCATGAGTCAGGAAATGAGAGGCTAATGCCGCCAGCTATGGAATCAGAATATCAGGACCAAACTGGCGAAGACGATGTGGTGTCTCAGGCGATGTTACGGGTACTGGAGAGAGTTGCTGGGACAGGCATGGGTACAGGAGCTCAGAAATCTGTGTCATAGCGACTCCGGGCTAATGGAGTGAAAATGTTCAGGGGCATTTCCGACGTAGCTCCTAATACAGTTGAGTATTGGTTGGAGGTAGTGGAGCGTATAATGGATGATCTCGACTTCACGGAATAGGAAAAGCTGAAAGGAGTGGTGTCTCTCTCTAGGATGAGGTGTACCAATGGTGGCTTACAGTTAGGGATGGATCAGTGGCTGACCACATTACCTGGGATTTCTTCAAGTCGGCATTTTATAGTAAGTACATCGAATCGAGTTATATGGATGCGTGGTGTAGGGCATTTCTGAATCTAGTCCAGGGAAATAAATCGGTGACTGAATATGAAGTGAAATTCCTGCGCTTGAGTCGTTATGCCCGTAGAATAGTGGCCACAGACTATGAGCATTGTGTTCAGTTTGAGGATGGTCTGAGGGATGATCTGCGTGTGCTGATAGCTCCTCAGCGAGAAAGGGAGTTTGCGATCTTAGTGGAAAAGGCTAAGATAGCCGAGGAAGTTAAGCGATATGAAAAGTGAAATTAGGATAGAGACAGGGATAGGAATAAGAGGAGTTTTGGATCGTCGGGGTCAACGGGGCATTTTCAGAAAAGACCTAAGATGGATGGGCCGAGTCGGGGTGTGAGATTTATGGGTAATAGTCAGCCTCAGAGGTGTGGCCAGTGTAATAGATTTCATTCGGGTGAATATTGGATGGGTGACGGAAGATGTTTCAGGTGTGGGTCTACTGATCATCAGGTTAGGGATTGTCCATAGGATCGGGTGTCGCAGGGCCGGTAGGATAGACTAATGCTCAGCCAGGTAGAGGAGGTCAACAATCGTAAAGAGATCGTGGTCCACCGGAGGGTAATGGCTATGGCCGGGGCCATGGAACACTAGGCAGAGGTGCAGGGAACACCGATGCGAGACAGTCGGGGTTGGTCTATGCAGCGAGATGTCGAGAGGAGGGGGATGCACCGGATGTCATAACCGGTACGTTCTTGATTTTTAGTTTGCCTTTTTCTGCATTAATTGATATTGGATCGATGCATTCTTATGTTGCTAGTGTAGTATCTGGAACTTTAAGTATAGAATCTGAGATTATTTCTAGCGAGATGACGGTAATTAGCCCGCTAGGTCAGTCGATAGTGGTGAATAGACTGTATAGGGATTTACCTTTAGAAGTACAAGGGTAGTGTTTCCGGCGGATTTAATAAAACTGCCGCTTGGGGAGTTTGATCTGATATTAGGTATGGACTGGTTAGTGAGATATCGAGCAAATTTGGACTGTGCAGCCAAGCGTATGGTACTAAGGACTCTTCAAGACGATGAAGTGGTGATAATAGGGGAAAGGAGAAACTACTTGTCTAACGTAGTATCCGCTCTAAAGGCTGAAAGAATGGTGAGAAAAGGATGTAGGCCATTCGTAGCCTTTGTTTGTGCTCTGGAGGTCCAAGATTCAACTGTGGGAAATGTTAGAACGGTGAGGGAATTTTCTTACATTTTCCCAGAAGAACTTCCAGGACTACCCCTGGATCGAGAGGTGGAGTTCGAAATTGATCTTCTTCCGGGATAGCACCATTATCGATTGCACCAAATAGAATGGCACCGAAGGAGTTGGTGGAATAGAAAGATCAGATTCAGGAACTGTTGGATCGGGGTTTCATCCGACCAAGTGTATCGCCTTGGGGAGCGCCAGTGCTATTTGTTAAGAAGAAGGATGGGTCAATGCTGTAACATCCTGAATTAAGGGGCCTATGCGTTTAATGTGTGGTTATGTGTAATGTGTTATTTAGAGTGTTAGGGGTCCAGATTGGGCTCAAGATAGGGCCGAGGCCTTGGTTAAATTTTTTGTTTGGACACTATAGGGTTTAAAAGATGGTATCTGTGGTTTAAATTACAAAATAGGCTTGTGGCCCAGTAGCAAAGGGCACTGCAAAGGAACTATAAGGTGGCGTCATTAGCAGGTGAAGAGGCCCAAGTTATGGTCACTTAGAGCCCATGTATTTGGGCCATTTTTGGCACTTAAAGGAGGAGCAAGTGGGACGGCAATAAGGCTTAAAATTAGGAAGGATTAAATAATTTAGATAATGTGGATAATGTACTGATAAAGGAAGGAAGAGATGGTGTTATTTAGGCCTCTTTTGGAGGTGTGAATGGATAAAGATAAGGGAGAAAGAATAGAAGTTATCTGCTGAACAGCCAGTGGTGGCCGAATTTCCATCTCTTGGAGGGGGAAGAAATCGGTTTCAATATGCCAGAGGGGTGCCAAAATTTCCCTCATTAATTGATTAGTTTTTAGTTCGAGGAAGGGGCATTTTTGGCTTTTGAGAGGTAGGTGCTGAAATTCTCTTTAATTAGGGGGGATATCTCTTTAATTCTGGCATTTGAACCCTATTCTCTTAATCTTTTCTCTCAATCTCTGTTCTCTTCTACAAGCCGAAACCCCAGTCAATCTCTACAAACTTTTTTTTTTTATGTTTTTAGAAGCTGAAACCTCTTATATCACTCTCTTCTTCATTCTTTTTCCTTTTGTGCCGATTTCTCCATTAAGCTGAAATCTTCAAGGGGTTACCAAATTCTCTGTAAAGGTAGGTGTCGATTTCTTCTGATCTATTTTTTCTTTTTTTCTTTCTCTTTCGATTTTTAGAAGACAATGCCGAAAGGCTAATGGATTGTTGGTTTCTTGTGTCTACGTGTTGGGCGACATTCGAGAAGTGAAGTAGATCGCGTAGATCTAAAAGTCGGAACCGTTAGTCTCTGAACCTCATATCTCTCTTTTCGGGATTTCAAGGTAAGGGGTTCTCTTTAGATTTCCGTTAGATTAGCTATCGTAATTGTGATCTTAACCATATGTTATAGTGGTAGCAACTGATAAGGTCTTTTGATGGAATCAAATATCGATCAGTGAAGGAGGAGATTGGATCTGTTAAACCAATCCCCAAGTTTAAGAAGCGAGTGGTGTCAGCAGTTCGGAATTGGCCACCGGGTTGTGAACCGGCTTCAGATCAAAACCTTAGACTGTTAGCAGTCGTAGTGGCTACTGATAGTGTCGACTTAGACAGTATCGTCTTTCAGTAATTAGGTGTTTAGATCCCTATCACACTAGTTAATCTGTATTATATGTATGTTATGGGCTAAAAGCCGTAAAATGAGGTGCATGAATAAATCAATTACCCGTAAAGGGTAGGCAAGGGATGCAGTGCACGTAATCATAGAAACTTCTATGTGTATCGAAGTATGTGAAAGTATGTGATCTGTTTAGGTAGTTTAATGTTCTGATTCTTGCATGTATGTATGCATGAGATGGGATTGATATGATGAAGGGGAGCAGGTCGCATAGCGATCGGTGGCTTTGCCACATAGGTCACATAGTGATCGATCTTTATGACAAGCAGCACAGCTGTCGATATATTATTAAGGTCGCATAGCGATCGGTGGCTTTGCCACATAGGTCACATAGTGATCGGTCTTTATGACAGGTAGCACAGCTGTCGATATGGTGTGTAGCGGATAGAGGGTTGATTGTAGAAATCCCCACGGTGTGATGGTTGGTACGGGGGTGTGTAGAGGATGGACTCTTAGGTTTGGGATGGGCCATATTGCATGTAAATATATTCTATTGCCATTGTGTATGGCCCAAGGCCAATAATGTGTTTGTGGGCCCAAGGCTTTTATGTGTTTTCGGGATTTACACACTGAGTCTTGGTGACTCACCCTTTTATTTTTCCCAACTTTTCAGATGAGCAGTGGATTGTGGACATGGGAGCCGAGGTGGACTCAAGGGGCCATCAAGTCTTTCATCTTTATAGACTATTTTCGGTTTTTTTCTTTAAGTTTAAATTTGGGGATAATTTTTGTAATAAGTCCTCCATAACTTAGGTTATCGATTTATATTTTTTTTATATTGCATCTTACAAACTTATGTTTTCAAAGTCTTAATTATAAAGTGAAATGAAAATGGGTTTGTCAAGCATGTTCAACGCAAATGATAAAGTTTCTTCAAAATGTCGCAATTAATGATTAATCGGTTAAAATAAACTGAGCTTTTCAAAACTCATCAAAGCAAAGTTTTCAACGTTCAACCCGTAGCATACCAGATCCGGACATGACGTATGGGCCAGGTTTGGGGTGTTACATTTTTGGTATCAAAGCCCGGTTGCAAAGCTCAGGCTGTGAAATGGGCCTTAGATTTTGGGTTTTTTTTTAGAAGTTTTGGCAGGATTCTTGAAGTGTGGTTCATCGAGCCCTCGACGTCGAGCCAAGTAAGTTTTTCTATTATTGTTTGAATTATTGAACTATATAGATAATGGGCTACTTAAAAATAGGCTTTTAAAGACTAAAGCCTGTAGGAAACTTAAGTCTGTAGTGGATTCTCGACCGCGTAATAACTTTTAAATTGTTACTCGCATAAGACATGTGCCCTAAACAAGTGGAACTGAGTACTAATTTCATAAAATTCTTAATCAGAGTGCGCATCGAAAGCATAGTGGTGTGACTTGAGCGGTGCTCTAGAATAAGCAAATTTTTTTCTATTCTTTATCACCCGAAGGAACTGAACTATTTAGTAGTTCGTTGGAAATTTCGAGGATGAAATTTCTTTAATGAGCGTAGAATTGTAACGCCCCGAATTTGGGCCTGGAAGAATTGGGCCCATTGGGATTTGGGTCTCAGAAAATTTTTAAGTGAACGAGAAAATGACAATTGGCATATAGGCTTTGAGGGTTAATGAATTTGGAGTGTCTAGGGGTGTTGGAGATGTCCTGGGATCAAGTAAGGGTACAGGAAAAATTTTGGTTTTAGCCCCAAGTGAACTATGACTTCAGTTAGTAGGCCTTTTTAATAAATGAAGAAGAAATAGGACACAAATGGGCTTGTGGTCCAGTGGCAAGTGGAGTCATTTGGGGAGCTACAAGGTGGCATGAAGAGGTCCAAGGTTTGAGCAGAGGTAAGGCATTTTTGGAGTGTTTATTTTGCATAGTGGACGGCCAGAGTTGTGGGGAATTAGAGCTCTTTCATTGGAGTGTTTGACTTGATCTTGTGAACTGATAATGGAGGGAAATTCAGATAAGGTTAAGGTGTCATCGGGGAAAAAGTTAGGAGCTGAGAAGTGTGAAGAGTTGGTGCCGTTTTGGGAAGTGGAGAGTGTATAAATTCAGCTTAGGAGGGTAGATGAGTGCCGTTTTTGGGTCTTTTGAGGGGTATTACGAATTTTCATTATGGCTTTTGGCATTGGGAGAGTTTTGCAAATAGGTCAGTCTTTCCTTTCTTTACCGAATTCATTGAAGGGTTCCTTGGGTTCTGTTAATCCTTCTTTTTCTCCCCCTCAGCAAATTCTTTCATTTGCCGAAAAGAAAACCCATCATTCTTTTTGCCGAAATTCCTATTAGAGTTGTGTTCTTCTTCTTTCTCTGAAAGCCAAATTCCCCTATAGCCAAATTCTCTTCTTTGCCGAATTACCATCATCCTTCTTTGCCGAATCTCTACTCTTGCTGAACCCTTGTTGTTGTTTCTCCACCTCAATCATTTGTTATCTACTCTTAGTCACGTTTGGAAGCCGAATCTTGTTCAGTAGATATCTAAGTCATAGGATCAAAGGAAGATTTCGGTAAGAGCTTAGTTGAATTTTTAATGTGTTTTATTAAAAGCCGAAGGGCTATCTAACCCCTCTTTGTCGTTACCATGTACTAACAAGGGTGAGGCTCAGCAATCGCAAGCGCGGTAGGAAAGGATTGTGAAAAGGCAGTAAGTATTCTCGATTCAGTTAAAGTTTTAATAAGTGACCGAATCTATTGTGGCTCATAGGGGTGACTTATGATCAATATGGGTCACTTGGTTTTGACGATATAGGTGTTTGGGTGCAGATCTAAAGGATAATCGCCAATAGTAGCAAAGGAAGGGATATTAGAACGTAGGGCACACGGTAAGGTTACGGTGAGGTTTCGGTTTCTGATAAGTACGTGTTAAAGCTTTGGTTAATCGCTAGTAATGTCGATTGTAGGTTCGTGACTAAGGGGTTTGCACGCGCGTGGTTACCAGGTGTGTACAAACACTACACACACGATATCGGCAATGCCGAAAGGCTGAAAAGCCGAAAGTGGCTAAATGGGCCCGGTGGGCCCTGAGGCTAAGTTTGATGAAATGGTTTGGTTGGTTATACAAATTGAATTAGTCATGCATGATACATGAATTGGATTTGTTTTGGGCCTAATAGGCCATATGATGAGATTTGGGCCTAATGGGCCGTAAAGGAGTGATTTGGGCTTATGGGGACGTAGGCATGTATGTTAGGGTTTATGGACCTTAGGTCTAGTTTGAACAACTCGTAAATTCCATAAGACTTAATTTTAATTAAACATGTTTGTGAACAAATTGTAGGGTTTGAGTGTGGCAACCATGACGATGTCAGGATTGGATCTAGGGAGAGCTTGGTACTTAAGCGCCCTAGTGGCCCACCTCCTCTTTTTGGAATCCTCACAGTGCGTAGTGTCTGCTCACTTTAGCCAAGACTTGTTGATGGGCCAAAGTTCATAGCTAAAACCCGAAAGGGACCGAAATACCCCCGATTTGTGAAATTACCAAAATACCCCGATTTGCAAAATTGCCAAAGTACCCTCGATTTGCGAAATTAACAAAATACCCCCAGTTTATGAAATTATCGAAGTACCCCAATTTGTGAAATTACCGAAGTACCCCTGATTTATGAAATTATCAAAATACCCCCGGTTTACAAAATTATCGAAATACCCCTAATTTGTGAAATTACCAAAATACCCCCGATTTGTAAAATTATCGAAATACCCCCGATTTGTAAAATGACCAAAATACCCCCGATTTACGAAATTACCAAAGTACCCTCGATTTACAAAATTATCGAAATACCCTCGATTTGTGAAATTACCAAAATACCCCCAGTTTGTGAAATTACTGAAATACCCCTGATTTGAGAAATTACCAAAATACCCCCGTAGGGTAGAATTACGAAAATACCCCTGGGTAGTGAAATGATGAAAATACCCCTATGTGACGAATATAAGTTTATGGACGTTACTTGTGTGTTTGATGCATTCATATGATATTCTACTTAGGATGCATATGGGTGGGAATTATGGTACGGAGGAAGATTTGAGGATCGCATGGCCGTATGGTATGGATCCAGGATCGCATGGTCGTATGGCATGGATCCACCGCAAACTTTTAGCCACCGAGAAGCCATGCTGCACCGATAATATTACCGAGGACTGTGTGCCATTAATATGGGCTTCGTGCCGTAATTATGGTCTTTGTGCCAATACCGAAGGCTTTGTGCTATTATTATGGCTTTGTGCCAATCATATTTACCGTGGCTATGTGCCTAACATATATATTGATGACTCTGTGTCAATATTTGAGGATCGTATAGCTGTATGGTATGGATCCAGGATCGCATGGCCGTATGGTATGGATCCACAGGAGGCTTTAAGCCCAATAAATATGATTAGCAGCTTTGCTGCTACGTTCGGTAGTACCACAACCGGGCTACCCTTGGTGTGCAGCTGAGGGGTGGGTCGAGCTAGAATTCCCCATAGGAGTCATAAGGTTGGAAGGGAAATGGTGTGTGTAGCGGATGGATTTTTGGGGTGGGTTTGCATTATTTGTTTATAAATGATACGATGTGATATGAGGTCATTGTGGGATAAGGCCCAAGACCACCGATTTCGAGGGGGCTTAAGCCCAATGTGAATATTTGTATGTGATTTGACTGCCAAGGGTTGTACATACTGAGTTTCAAAACTCACACCCTTAATTTTAATGTTTCAGGTAATCCTAAATAGACGGCTCGACGTGGGAGAGGACTCTGAGATGGCCACACTACACGCTGTTCAAATGTTTTAATTTATTCAAATGATCTTATTTTAAATACTTTGTTTTTTTCATTGGATTGTAACAAGGCCTTGTAACCCCTAATTGAATTTATATTTTGGGTTATTATTATTGTTTCAACTACCCACTTAAGAAATTTCATAAAATTATTAAAGTGTTACTATGGTTTTTGAAATAAACTTTTGTTTTGGGCTTTTGGGCCTTAAATGGTTAAATAGTAAATCATTCTGAAGTGCGCCTTTAATGTGACATTCTAGATTTGGGCCTAACTTCTAGGCCGGGTCTGGGGTGTTACAACACAAACACAAGAGTTGTTGGATAAAGGATTTATTCGACCTAGTGTGTCGCCTTGAGGAGCACCGGTGTTATTTGTTAATAGATAAATGGCAGATGAGTCACATTTGTCTATTAAGGTTTCTATGTGTCTTGGGGGCAATGATGGGCAAACTTTAGGCAATGTTGAGTTTAGAAAAATCCATATCGCCAAACACGATAATTTATGTGGTGCCTTGGTGACAAACCAAACCGAACCTTTGTGGCAAGTAATTTGTAAAGCCTTTGTGGCGAGTTATTTGTAAAGCCATTGTGGCGAGTTATCTGTAAAACTTTTGTGACGAATTATCTGAAAAGCCTATGTGGTGTCTTGTAGGCATTGAAATCAATAAGAAAAAGAACCCATAGGTGAAAGGGATCTTGTATCAGATGCACAAAAACAAGAAAATTTGAAATCTATTTCTTAAACCAAGAAAAGATGTTGAAAAGATTATGATAAACCGGACCAAAATAAAAAATAAAAACATAGAAAGAAAAAGAAATATAAGAGCAACACAGAAACAGAACTTGATTTCTTCCTAAAAAGGTTTTTTGTGTTTTCAATTGAAACGAGGTGGTTCTATAAATAAAAGAATAATCAATAATATCAAAATATATTACCTCCTGCTTAAACTGAGAAATCCAAACAAAATTGTCATATCCTCTATTCAACGGGGAGAAATGAATTTGGATATTTTGATAATTTTAGAAGGATTTAACTCTTAGAGAATTGATGAAAAAAGGAATATTGATTATCAACCCAGTTCGTCTGTCGATAAAAAATGATGGACAATTTATTCTATATCAAACTTTAAGTATTTCGTTGGATGCGTTTTCACAAAAAAAAAAAAAAAATTAACAACTTAGTGTTTTTGGTCAGATAGTTAAATATTAATGCTTTTGTCATAGAGCCTCGGGTTTAATTCCTCTCTTACTCACATTTATAATTTTTATTTTATATTGTTTCAAGTTTTTATATTTTCAATTAATATTTTTAATACATTAGCTTTTTGGTTAGATGGTTAGATAATTAGATAATTGTGATTTCATCCTTAAGTTTATTTCCTTTTACAAGCATTTTAATATGTATTTTTATTTCATGTTGTATAGAGCTTTTGTTTTATTTTTAACTAATGTTTATAATTAATAAATATATTGTTTCAAGTTTTAATTAATAACTATTTTATTTACAAAATCAAATAATAAATATGTAGTTAATTTTAAAAACATCAATTAATTCTTTTGATATATTTTTCTTCATATACAATATTTATATGTCAAATATTTATTTTCTCCACCATATTGTGGGTATGGTGTTTAGTACTATGAATTGAAAAATAAATCTTACACGTATAAAAATATATTTACCACAAATAATAATATTTACAATAATTATTTGATTTTATAAATAAAAGAGTTATTAATTAAAAATAAAAAACTTTGAAAACAATATAATTTTTAATTATAAACATTAATTAAAAAACTTAAAATAACATGAAAAAATACATATTAAAATGCTTATAAAAGAAATTGAACTTGGTAGCCCTCAAGAATTAGATTGTAATTATCAAGCCATCTAATCGAGAAGAGTTAATATGTTACCAATATTAAATAAAAAACTTGAAACAAAATGATATACAAAATACAAATATGAATAAGAAAGAAACTGAACTTGAGACTCAAGAACAAAAATAATAACATTTAATCATCTAATTAAAGGAGATAAATTAATTTTAGTGAAAATATATTCTATATGACACGTTTTTAGTGACGTAGTTAATGACTTATTTTTACTTTCTCTTTAAAAATAATCTATATTGATAAATTAAAAAAACCTAATTTCTTAAATTTTATAGAAAAAAAAAGGGCATATTTCTTTAATTTACCCATAATTTTTATCTATAATTTAAAATATACTTAATTAAACAATTTTATACCCCTGCCAATTTAGGGAAATAATTCTAGTTAAAGATAAAACTAGCAGGGCAACATATTGTGGGAACTGAGGATGCAGTCTGAGCAGAAAAGCAAAAGAAGATCGTAAAAGAAAAGAGTTAAACCCCCCCCAAAAAAAAAAAAACCCGACCAGAAGAGTAGGGAGGATAGATATTGCACAGAGTAATAATGTCCCAAGGCCAAGGCCTAAGGTTAATTTCCTACCGAAGTCGACCCATCGTCTCACACCCATTTCTATTAACTGCCCACACTCTCAAACCTTCCCGGTCATGGAACCATTTCTCCTTCAAAACACCTGGAATGCCAAAACCATTCCATCTCCAACTCCCACTCCCTCTACCGTCCCACAACTCCCACCAAACCCAAACAGGGACGCAAGACGACGGCATCCCCATCGACGACGTCAAACTCATCGCCAAATTCAAAACCAGGTATAACTATATCCGCGTTCTCCAAGTTTCTCGAAGGGCCGACCACCCTTTCGCCGGCTCTAGGCTCCTCCTCCTTGATTCCCCTGGAAACATCCACAGCATTTCTTTCCTCTTCAAATCACTCACCAACACTTATTTCGACGTTTTCGCCACTCTGCCTCCTATTTTACCCCCTGGAGCCGTTGGCATTCTCGGCTTCGGGGCGGGCTCCACGGCTCGCCTGATGCTTGAATTATACCCAGATTTGATAATCCACGGATGGGAACTTGACCCATCTGTGGTTGCAGTTGGAAGAGAATATTTTGGCCTTGAAAAGCTTGAAAAACAATACCCAAATAGACTTTTCATTTCCATTGGAAATGGACTGAAAGCTAGCATTAGAAACGGGTTTGCAGGTATTTTAGTGGATTTATTCAGTAAAGGTAGTTTGATACCAGAGCTTCAGGAACCAAGCACGTGGCACAAGTTAAGGAAGAGCTTGAGAAAAGGCGGGAGAATCATGGTGAATGTAGGGGGTAGTTGCGTGGAGGCTGAGGATGAAGGCAGAAATGGGAAGATGGTGATGGAAGAGACTTTGAAGGCCATGCATAGGGTTTTTGGCGACAAGCTTTTTGTATTGAATCTTGGGAACCGAAAGGATGATGATAGTTCCCTCGCTTTAACTGGCGAATTGGCGGTGCCGGATCGTGATGCCTGGAAGAAGGCGCTTCCGCGTTCTTTAAAGGGTTACGTTGATATGTGGGTTCCATATCAGGGCTGATTCTTGATGGGAGTATGCATTTCGTGTCCGTGAACATGAATGCCCATTTTCTGTTTGTGTTAATGCCTAACTCATTTTTATGGTGTGTTGTTTTATGAAACCACTCTAGTTGCTTCCTATGGACGTTCAAGGTTATTCGTCAACTAATAATGGTTTTTCTTCAATGATGGCAGGAGGCGATCAACATTGAGGTGCCGATGTTATTCTTGTTTCGCAGGATGTTCGAAGAAATGGGTAGAGGAATGGCCATCTCTTCTCCCTAATAATATATACACCTCCGGTTCTTCACTTGCATACAGCATTGGAAAACGCCCTGAGACCATCCTAATGCTTGAAGTTTCAGTTCTAGCTCTTTTTGAATATCTGTATAATTCCATCAACCTTCACACCTCAACAATATTCTATTCTATTCCATGTATGTATGGTCGATGAACGTACATTGTTTTTTCACAAATGAAACAAAAGATTTGAGTAAGTCCTGAAATCATTGAAGATCTTTTTAATCAGGGGCGAAGCTAGAAGAATTTTTTAGGGGAGGATAAAATTTTAATTTTTTATAGTTTATATTTTTATAATTTGTAAAAGATTAAATCGAATTTTTATAATTTTTAGGGGGCCAAAGTGCAATTTTATCTTTACTAATTTAAAATTTTTAAAAAATTTTAAAGGCTAAAATTGTAATTTTATATTTTAGGTGCCAAGGCTCATGCCAACCCCTCTAGCTACGCCCCTGTTTTTAATCCATAGTAGTGTTTTGGAATACTTCTCTAAATTAATTTCTCATATTTTATTAACGTTGTTTTAGCTGCTGGAATTTCAAATGAGCGGACATACTTTGTTGTTCTAGGGAAAGGATGATGTGAGATGGCTCGGGGTAATCGAGTCGTTCATGGTTTTGTCCGATCGTCTACGAGGAAGTTTTGTCTTTGGAAAAATAGTAGCAAATGTGGTTAAGTATGCGGAAGCTTTTAAGTGATTTTTTTTTAGAAATTGGTTTAAGTTAAGAATGGAGGTTGATAAATGATAGAAACGAGATAGGTGGTGAAATGGGTAGGTTCGGCTAGGAAGGAAGTAAGGAAGATAGTGTTTTGATGGCTCGATTTAGTGAGAAATAATAAGGATAGATAAATTGTAGGATAAATAATAGGGATGGAAAAGTGAACTTAAACATGAGAAACGATTCAACACTATATAGTAGTGTCTCCCCAATTTCTATTTGGTTTAAGGTGGTTTGCGGCATTGTAGAAGGGTTGAACACCACACCGATGCGGTGATAAGTTCAAAAAAGAATCGATTGACGCCACAAGCACGCTTGATAAGTCAAACCAAAACTTGTACGAATAAAGAGTGGAGTAAACTCACTCTTAGAACAAAGTTCATATAAATTTGCCAAAAGTTTTTTTACAAATGAAATTCAACGACTATTTATAATGTTTGTATGGCTAGCCGAATAGCCTAGTTAAAACCTTAATAGCTAAGTTAAATGAAACTAGATTAATCTAGAAAATTCCAAAATTAAAGTATTAAATTGGAGTGGTTGAATTCAGCTGATGGAAGCTCTTTGGACGACAATCTAGAAGGCTGAATGAACTTGAAGCTTTTAAATGGTTCATGGCACAAGTCTAGGTTTGGTCTAGGCTTAATTAAGCTCCTTTAATTGCCCCCTTTTGGATGAAGAGAACTAGCATTTAAGGATGGAGATGAGCAGCCCTTTAGGTGTGAATGGCCAGCCATGGAGGGTCTTGTGTGTGCGATAAGGCTGAACCGAATAGGCATAGTGTGAACACCAAGTGTGAAAGCATTGGATGCTGCCTTAGGAATACATTTGGCCATGCTTGGGAAAGTTAATGTGCATTTGTTCCTTGGCGAATAGTGACTTGGAGAAGTAAAAATCAGTGAACATTCATTGAAGAACCATGCATACATCGCCACATTCAATGAATCCAACATGCATGCACCTAGCTTAATTATCCTCCCATGTTCTATTGCACCTATTAACACCAAGAAAACTCATTAAATCAAGCTTATTTCACTAAACATATTTAAAACATAATTTAGACATAATAATGGACACTTAGACAAATTAAATTATAATCTCCGAGACACATTAAGTTTGGCTAGGACCTAGACACATTAAAACTTATAATAAAATTGGACAAATTTATTTAATCCTCATTAATTAACCATAATAACATACTTAGGACATATTAAAAAGTCAGATAAAAATTAATTAATGAATTATTTGATTTATTCAAATATAAATTAAAATGGACAGAATTAATAAAATGCACTCAATGAGCTGGAATGAACTCGAATGAGCTAATCCAAGCTAATTGAGCTTGTACCAATGTGCATGGATAGCTCATAGCTTGGACCCGAGCTGGTGCTTCGCCCTTGGATTGAGTTTCGTTCCATAATTGGTTCATAAGGGCTGCCACGATGTCTTGCATCAGTTTGACTCGAGCACGAGTCATAGGACCTTCAAGCATGGCGAAAGCATCGAAATTCAAATCTTGGGTTGCCCCGGGTATGCTTACATCATCCCCCTCTTCAAAGTGACTTGTCCTCAAGTCGAAATCTGCATCAAAAGGGGACAAATCAGATACGTTAAAGCTAGCACTTATATTATATTCACCCAGTAAATCAAGTTTGTAAGAATTCTCGTTGATGCGCTATAAAACTTGGAAGGGTCGGTCTCCTCGAGGAATTAATTTAGACCTTCATTGGGCTGGGAAGCGCTCTTTGCGTATATAAACCCAAACCCAATCTCCGGGCTCAAACACAACCTTTTTTTGGCTTTTGTTTGCTTGTCGAACATAATATTCAGACTTAGCTTCTATGTTAGCTTTCACCCTTTGATATAGCTTCTTCACAAAGTCGGCCTTCTTTCTAGCATCAAAATGAAACAATTCGTTATTAGGCAATGGTAATAAACCTAAAGGCATCAAAGGATTAAATCCGTAAACTACTTCAAAAGGTGTGTGTCTTGTTGCTGAATGGATAGTCCTATTATAAGCAAATTCGATATGGGGTAAACATTCTTCCCACGATTTCAAATCCTTTTGAATTATAGAACGTAATAAGGTAGAAAGAACTTGATTGACCACTTCGTTTGCCGTCCTGTTTGAAGATGGCAAGTGGTTGAAAAAATAAATTTGTTCCTAGTTTTCCCACAAAGACCTCCAGAGGTCACTAAGGAACTTAACATCGCGATCGGATACAATATACGTTGAATTCTATGTAAATGGACGACTTCCTTAAAGAATAAGTTAGAGATATGAACATCATTGTCAGTTTTATTACAAGCAATAAAATGCGACATTTTAGAAAAACGATCGACGGTAACAAAGATAAAATCCTTCCCCGTTTTTGTTCTAGGTAACCCGAGGATGAAGTCCATGGATATGTCCGTCCACGGAGTTTCGAGTATCAGAAGGGGAGTGTAGAGTCCATGGGGTTGAATTTTAGACTTCGCTTGTTTACAAGTTAGACATCTTTCGCAAATTCATTCCACGTCTAGTCTCATCCTTGGCCAATAAATGTAACATCCTAAATAGGGGGCTCTGTATTTGTAATGTGTTATGTGTATATGCTGTGCTACGTGTGTTAATTTGGTGTGTTTAGAGGTTTGGGAAGGCTTGAGGTTAAGCCTGAGCCTTGGTAAAATTTTTATTTTGAGGCACTACAAGGAAAAGATAGTTGAAGTGGGACTTAAGGGTACTTAAGTGGGGTAGTTGACACAAGAATCAAATTGGTAAAGTGGCAAGAAGGTGCCACTAAGGGTGTAGGTAGGTGACGCCACCGGGAAGTTGTGAGGGAGTAGGTTCAAGTTGCGCTGACAGCAAAAGGGAGTGTTTTTTGATTTTATGTGCCTAAGGAGCCTGAGAGGTGGTTTCAGCTGGGACTCTGCATGGGTGAGTGTGGATTAAGTCAAGAGATATGAAGATGAGGATAAGAGGAAAATGTGGGATAGGATATGAGTGTAGGTGGTGGCCAAATATTGGACACTAGGAGCAAGGGGGAGAAATCGGTTTTGGTTTGGCAAGGGTGTGCCAAATTTTTACTTTAGTGCATAGGCTTTTTGTTCTTGAATATGTGTATTTTTGGCTTTTGGGGTTAGTAGGTGCTAAAATTGTGTTTAGTAAATGGAGAGTCCTCTTCTTATTTTCGGCATTTGAGGGTTTCTTTCTTCTCTTCTTTTCCTGCCAAAACCGAAACCACTTAGGTACTGTCGAAATTCTCCTTCTTTACCCTTCCTAACACTTCTCCCCATCTTGTTCTATTTCTCTTCTCCCAATTGTTTCCTTCTCAGAAACCGAAACCCCTAACTCCATTATCATCTCCACTTCCATGCTATAGCCGAATGTCCCTTGCCCACAGTTCCTTTCTCTGTTTCTTCCACAAGCCAAATCTTTATAGCCTTTCTCTTGTTCGTCTTCTCTTTTGATCTCTTCTAAAACCAAAAACCCCTAGATCTCATCTGTGGTTTTATTTTATTTCTTTCGGCCTTTCAATCTTCTTCCTTGTCATTGCTGAATCTTCTCTTAAGTGGTAACCGAATCTCCTGTGTTGAGGTAAGTGTCGACTCCTGTTAATCCTCTATATTTTCTTTCAATTTTAGAGGCCAAAATCGAGTGGCCAATTGGCTTGGTAAGGCCATAGTTAGATTGATGTTTCTCACTGTTTCTTGCGTTCTCTTTGGGGCGCTATTCTGGGAATTGAAGGAGATCTGATCGTCTAGGTTCCTAAGCCAAAAACCGTTAATCTCTGAACCATATCTCTTCTTTTGGGATTACAAGGTAAGGGTGCTCTCTTTGGATTGTATTTAGGTCATTATCATAATCGGTACCTTAACCCTACCTTGTGGTTTGACCACTATATTTCATTATAGTAGCATCTAAAAAGATCTTTGATGGAATCCAATATCGATCAAGCAAAGGAGGGATTTGGACTCGTGAACCCAACCCCAAAGTTCAAGAAGCGTGCGATGCCTGCTGTTTGAGATTGGCCAAGGGTTGTGGGCTGGCTTCTAAGTAGAATAGTAGACAGATATCAGTGGTTCCTATTAGCGATAGTGTGGACATAGAAAGTGTGGTATTGCGTGTTATCAGGTGTGTAAACCTTCACACACTTTATTTTATTTGTGCTAACAATTGTGTGGGCTGAAAAGCCAAAAAAGGCTGTGTAAATAGTCGTGATGCCCTTAGGGGTAAGGCTAAGAATGCCAGGTACGTTACTGTACCATTTTCTTTGCATGGACAAATATATGTATGGTGATCTACTGTGTTATGGATAGCATGTTGCATTCGTTAGGATATGTATGTAGTTAATGGGGTATGGGTATGATATGAAGGGGAAGAGCATGATTATTTGGTCACGTAGTGATCGGTGGCTATGCCATGATATATATATATGTCCATACATTAATTGGGTCACATAGTGATCGGTGGTTAAGCCACGATATATATATATTATTGGGTCACATTATGATCGGTGGTTAAGCCACGATGTAATATTTGGTCACCTAGTGATCGATTTATGACTGGCAGCATGATTGTTGAAATGGAGTGTAGGGGATAGAGGGTTGATTGTAGAAATCCCCATGGTGTGATGGGCTGGTACGGGTTGGTGTGTAAAGGATGGAAAAACTAGGTTTGGGTTGGGCTTATTGCATTCATGTGTTTGTATGTTTTATATATGGGGTAAGGCCCAATATGTGATTGTGGGCCATGAGCCATTTGTGTAATGTGGAAGAATTTACACACTGAGTCCCAGTGACGCACCCCTTTCATTAATTTTTCAAGTAATCAGTAGATCGTGGATGTGGGAGCTCCGAAGCAGACTCGTGGAGGCCACAAAAGACGTTATTTTTATTTTATGAACTTATCACTGCTTAAGTTAGTTTTTATTTGGGGATTTCCTTGTAATAAGGCCTTTGGTGATTTTTAATTTGGTTTTAGCATTTACTTTGGCTACTTGTGATTAATAAATGCTCAAATCGGGATTTTTCCTAAAACAATTAAACAACTACCTTTCAAAAATAGTCACGAATGGTTTACAAGTTATTTTGATAAAACTCTGGATTTTCTTAACAATGATAACTCTTGTCGAAGTAACCTTTAACTTGAAAGTCTCTGGAGACTGATTGTTTAAACACAAAGTCGTTGCTTTAATCTGAAAGATTTTTTTTTTAAATTTTATGGTTTTTCTCAAAATCACTGAAAGATCGTTTCCAATTCACCTTGTGACATACCAGATCCAGTCGTAATATTTGGGTCGGGTTTGGGGTGTTACATTTTGGTATCAGAGCCTAGGTTACAAAACTTGGACTGTGAAATGGGTTAGAAAAGGTGGCATAAATCGAAGTGAATATTAAGGTTTTGATAGAAATATGGCATCCGAGTCCATCGGCAACCAATCCACGCTGGTAAGTGTTCTAATTCCTCGTAATGTATGCATAAAATGCCTATTTGACTGGATGGATATGTTGTTAGCATAGGGAAACTTAAACTTTAGGGACTAAAACCTCTAGCTTGTGACATGTTTTGAGAAAACTACTCTTTAAAGTTAAGTTACATAAAATTGCTTGGTATTAAGACAGTGGAAGACACTAACTCATAAAACTTTTAATCAGATTAAGTCGCAAACATTAGTTATGAGCATAGGGGGCATGGTGTGCGTGGCTGCGGTAGAGGCATGATTGCTGTGT
This sequence comes from Gossypium rotundifolium, assembly GCA_025506655.1. Classification (NCBI taxonomy): domain Eukaryota; kingdom Viridiplantae; phylum Streptophyta; class Magnoliopsida; order Malvales; family Malvaceae; genus Gossypium; species Gossypium rotundifolium. The sequence continues at coordinate 114,144,696 of CP106729.1, forward strand.
CAAAATCGGTAGGGTCTAGTCATGAGTCAGAAAATGAGAGGCCAATGCCGCCAACCGTGGAACCAGAATATCAGGACCAAACTGGCGGAGACGATGTGGTGTCTCAGGCGATGCTACGGGTACTGGAGAGAGTTGCTGGGGCAGGCATGGGAATAGGAGCTCAAAAATCTATGTCAGAGCGACTCCGGGCTAATGGAGCGAAAATGATCAGGGGCATTTCCGACGTAGCTCCTAATACAGTTGAGTATTGGTTGGAGGTAGTGGAGCGTATAATGGATGATCTCGACTTCACGGAATAGGAAAAGCTGAAAGGAGTGGTGTTTCTTCTCCAGGATGAGGTGTACCAATGGTGGCTTGCAGTTAGGGATGGATCAGTGGCTGACCACATTATCTGGGATTTCTTCAAGTCGGTATTTCAGAGTAAGTAAATGGGATCGAGTTATATGGATGCGCAGTGTAGGGCATTTCTGAATCTAGTCCAGGGAAATAAATTGGTGACTGAATATGAAGCGAAATTCCTGCGCTTGAGTCGTTATGCCCGGGGAATAGTGGCCACAGACCATGAGCGTTGTGTTCGGTTTGAGGATGGTCTGAGGGATGATCTGCGTGTGCTGATAGCTCCTCAGTGAGAAAAGGGAGTTTGCGGTCTTAGTGGAAAAGGCTAAGATAGCTGAGGAAGTTAAGCGGTCTAAAAGGTGGAATTAAGATAGAGATAGGGATAGGAATAAGAGGAGTTTTGGATCGTCGGGGTCAACGGGGCGTTTCCAGAAAAGACCTAAGATGGATGGGCCGAGTCGGGGTGTGAGATTTATGGGTAATAGTTAGCCTCAGAGGTGTGGCCAGTGTAATAGATTTCATTCGGGTGAATGTTGGATGGGTGACAGAACTGATCATCAGGTTAGGGGTTGTCCATAGGATCGGGGTGGCGCAGGGCCGGTAGGATAGACTAATGTTCAGCCAGGTAGAGGAGGTCGATGTCGCAGAGAGGTCGTGGTCGGCCAGAGGGTAATGGCTATGGCGGGGCCATGGAACACTAAGCGAGAGGTGCGGGGAACACCGATGCGAGACGATGGGTTGGTCTATGCAAAGAAGATGTCGAGAGAGGGGATGCACGGATGTCATAACCGATGCGTTCTTGATTTTTGGTTTGCCTTTTTCTACATTAATTGATATTGGATCGATGCATTCTTATGTTGCTAATGTAGTATCTGGAACTTTAAGTATAGAATCTGAGATTATTTCTAGCGAGATGACGGTAATTAGCCCGCTAGGTCAGTCGGTAGTGGTGAATAGACTGTATAGGGATTTACCTCTAGAAGTGTAAGGGGGAGTGTTTCCGGCAGATTTAATGAAACTTCCGTTTGGGGAGTTTGATCTGATCTTAGGTATGGACTCGTTAGTGAGATATCGAGCAAATTTGGACTGTGCAGCCAAGCGTATAGTACTAAGGACTCTTCAAGACGATGAAGTGGTGATAATAGGAGAAAGGAGAAACTAGTTGTCTAACGTAGTATCCGCTCTAAAGGCTGAAAGAACGGTGAGAAAAGGATGTAGGGCATTCGTAGCCTTTGTTTGTGCTCTGGAGGTCCAAGATTCAACTGTGGGGAATGTTAGAACGGTGAGGGAATTTTCTGACATTTTCCCAGAAGAACTTTCAGGACTACCCCTGGATCGCGAGGTGGAGTTTGAAATTGATCTTCTTCGGGGACAGCACCATTATCGATTGCACCATATAGAATGACGCCTAAGGAGTTGGTGGAACTGAAAGCTCAGATTCAAGAACTATTGGATCGGGGTTTCATCCGACCAAGTGTATCGCCTTGGGGAGCGCCAGTGCTATTTGTTAAGAAGAAGGATGGGTCAATGCTGTAACATCCTAAATTAAGGGGCCTATGCGTTTAATGTGTGGTTATGTGTAATATGTTATTTAGAGTGTTAGGGGTCCAGATTAGGCTCAAGATAGGGCCGAGGCCTTGGTTAAATTTTTTGTTTGGACACTATAGGGTTTAAAAGATGGTATCTGTGGTTTAAATTACAAAATGGGCTTGTGGCCCGATGAAAGCGGGCGCTGAAAAGGAACTATAAGGTGGCGTCATTAGCGGTGAAGAGGCCCAAGTTATGGCGCTTGGAGCCCATGTATTTGGGCCATTTTGGCACTTAAAGGAGGAGCAAGTGGGACGACAATAAGGCTTAAAATTAGGAGGGATTAAATGACTTAGATAATGTGGATAATGTGCTGATAACGGAAGGAAGAGATGGTGTTATTTAGGCCTCTTTTGGAGGTGTGAATGGATAAAGATAAGGGAGAAAGAGTAGAAGTTATCTTTGAGCGACCCGGTGGTGGCAATTTCCATCTCTTGGAGGGAAGAAATCGGTTTCAATATGCGGAGGGTGCCAAAATTTCCCTTATTAATTGATTAGTTTTTAGTTCGAGGAAGGGGCATTTTTGGCTTTTAAGAGGTAGGTACTGAAATTCTCTTTAATTAGGGGGGATATCTCTTTAATTCTGGCATTTGAACCCTATTCTCTTAATCTTTTCTCTCATTCTCATTCTCTTCTTTAAACCCCGGTCAATCTCTGCGATTTTTTTTTTGATTTTTTTAGAAGCCGAAACCTCTTATTTCACTCTCTTCTTCATTCTTTTTCCTCTTGTGCCGATTTCTCCATTAAGCTAAAATCTTCAAGGGGTTGCCGAATTCTCTGTAAAGGTAGGTGCCGATTTCTTCTGATCTATTTTTTTCTTTTTTCTTTCTCTTTCGATTTTTAGAAGACAATGCCGAAAGGCTAATGGATTGTTGGTTTCTTGTGTCTACGTGTTGGGCGACATTCGAGAAGTGAAGTAGATCGCGTAGATCTAAAAGTCAGAACCATTAGTCTCTGAACCTCATATCTCTCTTTTTGGGATTTCAAGGTAAGGGGTTCTCTTTAGATTTTTGTTAGATTTGCTATCGTAATTGTGATCTTAACCATATGTTATGATGGTAGCAGCTGATAAGGTCTTTTGATGGAATCAAATATCGATCAGGCGAAGGAGGGGATTGGATCTGTTAAACCAATCCCTAAGTATAAGAAGCGAGTGGTGTCAGCAGCTCAGAATTGGCCACCGGGTTGTGGATCGGCTTCAGAACAAAACCTTAGACTGTTAGCAGTCGTAGTGGCTACTGATAGTGTCGGCTTAGACAGTATCGTCTTGTCAGTAATTAGGTGTGTAGATCCCTATCACACTAGTTAATCTGTATTATATGTATGTTATGGGCTAAAAGCCAGAAAATGAGGCTGTATGAACAGTCGTATTACCCAGAAAGGGTAGGCAAGGGATGTCAGGTACGTAATCATAGAAACTTCTCTATGTGTATCGAAGTATGTGAAAGTATGTGATCTGTTTAGGTAGTTTAATGTTCTGATTCTTGCATGTATGTATGCATGGGATGGGATTGATATGATGAAGGGGAGCAGGTCGCATAGCGATCGGTGGCTTTGCCACATAGGTCACATAGTGATCGATCTTTATGACAAGCAGCACAGCTGTCGATAATTATTAAGGTCGCATAGTGATCGGTGGCTTTGCCACATAGGTCACATAGTGATCGATCTTTATGACAGGTAGCACAGCTGTCGATATGGTGTGTAGCGGATAGAGGGTTGATTGTAGAAATCCCCACGGTGTGATGGTTGGTACGGGGGTGTGTAGAGGATGGACTCTTAGGTTTGGGATGGGCCATATTGCATGTAAATATATTCTATTGCCATTGTGTATGGCCCAAGGCCCATAATGTGTTTGTGGGCCCAAGGCTTTTATGTGTTATCGGGATTTGTACACTGAGTCTTGGTGACTCACCCTTTTATTTTTCCCAACTTTTCAGATGAGCAGTGGATCGTGGACATGGGAGCCGAGGCGGACTCAAGGGGCCATCAAGTCTTTCATCTTTATAGACTATTTTCGATTTTTTTCTTTAAGTTTAAATTTGGGGATTATTTTTGTAATAAGTCCTCCATAACTTAGGTTATCGATTTATATTTTTTTTATATTGCATCTTACAAACTTATGTTTTCAAAGTCTTAATTATAAAGTGAAATGAAAATGGGTTTGTCAAGCATGTTCAATGCAAATGATAAAGTTTCTTAAAAAATGTCACAATTAATGATTAATCAGTTAAAATAAACTGAGCTTTTCAAAACCCATCAAAGCAAAGTTTTCAACGTTCAACCCGTAGCATACCGGATCCGGACATGACGTATGAAATTTGGGTTTGGGTGTTACATTTTGGTATCAAAGCTTGGTTGCAAAGCTCAGTGTGAAATGGGCCTTAGATTTTGGGTTTTTAGAAGTTTTGGCGAGGATTCTTGAAGTGTGGTTCATCAAGCCCTCGACGTCGAGCCAAGAAAGTTTTTCTGTTATTGTTTGAATTATTGAACTATATAGATAATGGGCTACTTTTTTTAGAGACTAAAGCCTGTAGAAAACTTAAGCCTGTAGTGGATTCTCGACCACGTAATAACTTTTAAATTGTTACTCGCATAAGACATGTTCCCTAAACAAGTGGAACTGAGTACTAATTTCATAAAATTCTTAATCAGAGTGCGCATCGAAAGCATAGTGGTTAGTTGGAAATTTCGAGGACGAAATTTCTTTAAGGAGGGTAGAATTGTAGCGCCCCGAATTTGGGCATGGAAGAATTGGGCCCATTGGGATTTGGGTCTAAAAAATTTTTTAAATGAACGAGAAAATGACAATTGGCATATGGGCTTTGAGGGTTAATGAATTTAGAGTGTGTAGGGGTGTTGGAGATGTCCTGGGATCAAGTAAGGGTACAGGAAAAATTTTGGTTTTAGCCCCAAGTGAACTATGACTTCAGTTAGTAGGCCTTTTTAATAAATGAAGAAGAAATAGGACACAAATGGGCTTGTGGTCCAGTGGCAAGTGGAGTCACTTGGGGATCTATAAGGTGGCATGAAGAGGTCCAAGGTTTGAACAGAGGTAAGGCATTTTTGGAGTGTTTATTTTGCATAGTGGACGGCCAGAGTTGTGGGGAATTAGAGCTCTTTCATTGGAGTGTTTGACTTGATCTTGTGAACTAATAATGGATGGAAATTCTGATAAGGCTAAGGTGTTATCATGAAGAAAAGTTAGGAGCTGAGAAGTGTGAAGGGTTGGTGCCGTTTTGGGAAGTGGAGAGTGTATAAATTCAGCTTAGGAGGGTAGATGAGTGCCGTTTTTGGGTCTTTTGAGGGGTATTACGAATTTTCATTATGGCTTTTGGCATTTGGAGAGTTTTGCAAATAGGTCAGTCTTTCTTTTCTTTACCGAATTCATTGAAGGGTTCCTTGGGTTCTGTTAATTCTTTCTTTTCTCCCCCTCAGCAAATTCTTTCATTTGCCGAAAAGAAAACCCATCATTCTTTTTGCCGAAATTCCTATTAGAGTTGTGTTCTTCTTCTTTCTCGAAAGCCAAATTCCCTATAGCCAAATTCTCTTCTTTGTGAATTACCATCATCCTTCTTTTCCGAATCTCTACTCTTGCTAAACCCTTGTTGTTGTTTCTCCACCTCAATCATTTGTTATCTACTCTTAGTCACGTTTGGAAGCCGAATCTTATTCAGTAGATATCTAAGTCGTAGGATCAAAGGAAGATTTGGAAGAGCTTAGTTGAATTTTTAATGTGTTTTATTAAAAGTGAAGGGCTATCTAACCCTCTTTGCCGTTACCATGTACTAACAAGGGTGAGGCTCAAAGAATCGCAAGCGCTGTAGGAAAGGATTGTGAAAAGCGTAAGTATTCTCGATTCAAGTTAAAGTTTTAATAAGTGACCGAATCTATTGTGGCTCATAGGGGTGACTTATGATCAATATGGGTCACTTGGTTTTGACGATATAGGTGTTTGGGTGCAGATCTAAAGGATAATCGCCAATAGTAGCAAAGGAAGGGATATTAAAACTTAGGGCACACGGTAAGGTTACAGTGAGGTTTCGATTTCTGATAAGTACGTGTTAAAGCTTTGGTTAATCGCTAGCAATGTCGATTGTAGGTTCGTGACTAAGGGGTTTGCAGCACGCGTGGTTATCAGGTGTGTACAAACACTACACACACGATATCGGCAATGCCGAAAGACTGAAAAGTCGAAAGTGGCTAAATGGGACCGGTGGGCCCTGAGGCTAAGTTTGATGAAATGGTTTGGTTGGTTATACAAATTGAATTAGTCATGCATGATACATGAATTGGATTTGTTTTGGGCCTAATAGGCCATATGATGAGATTTGGGCCTAATGGGCCGTAAGGGAGTGATTTGGGGTTATGGGGACGTAGGCATGTATGTTAGGGTTTATGGACCTTAGGTCTAGTTTGAACAACTCATAAATTCCATAAGACTTAATTTTAATTAAACATGTCTATGAACAAGTTGCAGGGTTTGAGTGTGGCAATGGGCATACGCATGTCTAGGATTGGATCTAGGGAGAGCTTGGTACTTAAGCGGCCCTAGTGGCTCACCTCCTCTTTTTTGGAATCCTAACTGGTGCTTAGTGTCTGTTCACATTACCCGCGAAGACTTGTTGATGGGCCAAAGTTCATAGCTAAAACCCGAAAGGGACCGAAATACCCCCGATTTGTGAAATTACCAAAATACCCCGATTTGCAAAATTGCCAAAGTGCCCTCGATTTGCGAAATTACCAAAATACCCCCAATTTATGAAATTACCGAAGTACCTCTAATTTGTGAAATTACCAAAGTACCCCTAATTTATGAAATTATCAAAATACCCCCGGTTTATGAAATTATAGAAATACCCCTAATTTGTGAAATTACCAAAATACCCCTAGTTTGTAAAATTACTGAAATACCCCCGATTTGTGAAATTACCAAAATACCCTTGATTTATGAAATTACCAAAGTACCCTCAATTTACAAAATTATTGAAATACCCTCGATTTGTGAAATTACCAAAATACCCCCAGTTTGTAAAATTACTGAAATACCCCTAATTTGAGAAATTACCAAAATACCCCCGTAGGGTAGAATTACGAAAATACCCCTAGGTAGTGAAATGATGAAAATACCCCTATGTAACGAATATAAGTTTATGGATGTTACTTGTGTGTTTGATGCATTCATATGATATTCTACTTAGGATGCATATGGGTGGGAAGTATGGTACGGAGGAAGATTTGAGGATCGCATGGTCGTATGGTATGGATCCACCGCAGACTTTTAGCCACCGAGTAGCCATGCTGCACCTATAATATTACCGAGGACTGTGTACCATTAATATGGGCTTCGTGCCGTAATTATGGTCTTTGTGCCAATACTGAAGGCTTTGTGCTATTATTATGGCTTTGTGCCAATCATATTTACCGTGGCTATGTGCCTAACATATATATTGATGACTCTGTGTCAATATTTGAGGATCGTATAGTTGTATGGTATGGATCTAGGATCGCATGGCCGTATAGTATGGATCCACCGGAGGCTTTAAGCCCAATAAATATGATTAGCAACTTCGCTGCTATGTTCAGTAGTACCACAACCGGGCTACCTTTGGTGTGCAGCTGAGGGGTGGGTCGAGCTAGAATTCCTCATAAGAGTCATAAGGTTGGAAGGGAAATGGTGTGTGTAGCGGATGGATTTTTGGGGTGGGTTTGTATTATTTGTTTATAAATGATACGATGTGATATGAGGTCATTGTGGGCTAAGGCCCAAGACCACCGATTTCGATGGGGCTTAGGCCCAATGTGAATATTTGTATGTGATTTGACTGCCAAGGGTTGTACACACTGAGTTTCAAAACTCACACCCTTAATTTTAATGTTTCAAGTAATCCTAAATAGACGGCTCGACGTGGGAGAGGACTCGGAGATGGCCACACTACAAGCTATTCAAATGTTTTAATTTATTCAAATGATCTTATTTTAAATACTTTGTTTTTTTCATTGGATTGTAACAAGGCCTTGTAACCCCTAATTGAATTTATATTTTGGGTTATTATTATTGTTTCAACTACCCACTTAAGAAATTTCATAAAATTATTAAAGTGTTAATATGGTTTTTGAAATAAACTTTTGTTTTGGGCTTTTGGGCCTTAAATGGTTAAATAGTAAATCATTCTGAAGTGCGCCTTTAATGTGACATTCCAGATTTGGGCCTAATTTTTAGGCCGGGTCTGGGGTGTTACAACACAAATACAAGAGTTGTTGGATAAAGGATTTATTCGACCTAGTGTGCCACCTTGAGAGCACTGGTGTTATTTGTTAAGAAGAAGGATAGATCAATGCATATGTGCATTAATTATCGTCAACTGAACAAGTTGACTATCAAGAACAAGTATCTATTGCCAAGGACTGATGACTTGTTCGATCAACTGAAAGGGGCGTCAGTATTCTCAAAGATGCATTTGAGATCAGGATACCATCAGCTTAAGGTCGAAGAATCATATATTCATAAAACAGCTTTCAGGACCTGTTATGGCCATTACAATTTTTTGGTAATGCCATTTGGGTTGACTAACGCACCCACGGCGTTTATGGATTTGATGAACCGAGTGTTTCAACCCTATCTGGATCGGTTTATCGTGGTATGTATAGATGATATCTTGGTTTATTCAAGATCGGAAGAGGAGTATGATTCACATCGGCGAGTGGTTTTACAGATTCTGAGGGAGAAGCAATTGTCTGCCAAATTCAGTAAGTGCAAATTTTGGCTAAGTAAAGTTACTTTTCTAAGCTATATTGTGTCGGTAGAGGGGATTAGGGTTGACCCTCGAAAAATTGAAGCGATGTTGGATTGGAAGCCGCCTAGGTCTGTGGCAAAAATTCAGAGTTTTCTTGGTCTGGCCGGGTACTATCGAAGGTTTGTTGAAGGATTTTCTTCAATAGCGGCACCATTGACTAAGTTATTATGAAAAGGAGTTCCGTTTGTTTAGTCCAATAAGCAGCAAGAGAGTTTTGAGAAGTTAAAAAGGATTTTGACGGAGGCTCTAGTATTGATTTAGCCAGAGGCTGGAAAGGACATTTACTGTGATGCATCACACACGGGACTAGGATGCGTGTTGATGCAAGATGGAAAGTTTGTTGCGTATGCATCTCGACAGTTAAGACCGCATGAAGCAAATTACCCCACCCATGATTTGGAATTGGCGGCGGTGGTTTTTGCTTTAAAGATTTAGAGCCATTATCTGTACGGGGAGAAATCTGTTATTTACACCGATCATAAGAGCCTAAAATACCTTTTCACCCAGAAAGAGTTAAATTTAAGGCAGAGGAGGTGTTAAAGGATTATGATTGCTCGATCGAGTACCATCCGGGTAAAGCTAATGTAGTGGCAGATGCCTTAAGTCGTAGAGTAATCTCTGACTTGAGAGCAATGTTTACTCACCTTAGCTTATACGATGATGGGGGCTTATTGGCTGAACTTCAAGTGAGACCCTCTTGGGTCAGTCAGGTTAAGGAGAAGCAGTAGACCGATGAGTTGCTAAAGGAGAAGTTTCATGTAGGATCAAGTGATGGATCGACTAACTTCAGTATGAATGAGGAAGGACTGTTATGCTTTCAAGGAAGAGTTTGCATGCCAAAAGATCCGGGATTGAGGCATAGGATTTTGCAAGAAGCGCATGGTGGTTCATACGCTATGCACCCCAGAGGGAGTAAGTTGTATCGGGATTTACGAGATCAGTTCTGGTGGCCGGGCTTGAAGCGTGAGGTAACTGAATTGGTGAGTAAGTGTTTGACTTGTCAGCAGGTAAAGGCAGAGCATCAGTTACCATCAAGGTTGTTGCAACCAGTGAAGATTCCATAATAGAAGTGGGAAAAGGATCACAATGGACTTTGTTATTGGGCTACCCCTCACGTTTACTAAGAAAGATTCAGTCTGGGTGATTGTTGATCGCTTGACGAAATCTACTCATTTCATACCAGTACGGGTTGATTATTCTTTGCAGAAGCTGGCTAGGTTATATATAGCAGAGATAGTGAGGTTGCATGGAGTACCAGTATCGATCATATCGGACAGGGACCCTAGGTTCACGTCGCGATTTTGGAGGGCGTTGCATCAAGCATTGGGTACGAAGTTAGATTTCAGTGCAGCGTTTCATCCTCAGACAAATGGACAGTCTGAGCAGGTAATTCAGATCTTAGAAGACATGTTGAGAGGATGTGTCATTGATTTTAGAGGTAGTTGGGAAGAATTTATACCCTTAGCGGAATTTGCTTACAACAACAACTACCAGTCTAGTATTCAGATGGTGCCCTATGAAGCATTGTACGGGCGGAAGTGTCGTACTCCTACCTGTTGGACGGAATTAGGGAAACATCAAATTTTGGGACCGGAGTTGGTTACCGAGATAGAAGAAAATGTTGAGTTAATTCGAGCTCGACTAAAGGAAGCGTCGGACCTACAAGAGTCTTATGCAAACTTGAAGCGTAAGGACATAGAGTTTGTAGTGGGTGACAATGTGTTCTTGAAGGTGTCACCATAGAAGAAAGTGCTGAGGTTTGGACGGAAGGGTAAATTAAGTCCCAGATTTATTAGACCTTATCGGGTGTTGAAACGAGTAGGGCCAGTAGCCTATCAGCTAGAGCTACCTTCAGAGCTAAGCCAGATTCACAATGTATTCCATGTCTCTATGTTAAGACGTTACCGTTTGGATCCATCCCATGTGGTGTCTGTGGAAGAAATCGAAGTAAGACCCGATTTATCCTTTGAAGAGGAACCAGTGGAAATCCTGGATCGTGATGTTAAAGTGTTGCGAAGGAAAACGGTTTCATTAGTTAAAGTTCTATGGCAGAATCACGGTTCTGAGGAGGCTATTTGGGAGCCCGAGGAAGAGATGCGGCAACAATACCCACATCTATTCTGACCAGGTAATTTCGAGGTCGAAATTTCTTTAAGGGGGTAGAACTGTAACATCCTAAATTAAGGGGCCTATGCGTTTAATGTGTGGTTATGTGTAATGTGTTAATTAGAGTGTTAGGGGTCCAGATTGGGCTCAAGATAGGGCCGAGGCCTTGGTTAAATTTTCTGTTTGGACACTATAGGGTTTAAAAGATGGTATTTGTAGTTTAAATTGCAAAATGGGCTTGTAGCCCAGTAGCAAGGGGCGCTGCAAAGGAACTATAAGGTGGCATCATTAGCAGGTGAAGAGGCCCAAGTTATGGCCGCTTGGAGCCCATGTATTTGGGCCATTTTCGAAACTTAAAGGAGCAGCAAGTGGGACGGAAATAAGGCTTAAAATTAGGAGGGATTAAATGACTTGGATAATATGGATAATGTGCTGATAAAGGAAGGAAGAGGTGGTATTATTTAGGCCTCTTTTGGAGGTGTCAATGGATAAAGATAAGGGAGAAAGAATAGGAGTTATCTGTTTGAGCGACCCGGTGGTGGCGAATTTCCATCTCTTGGAGGGAAGAAATCGGTTTCAATATGCGGAGGGTGCGAAATTTCCTCATTAATTGATTAGTTTTAGTTAGAGGAAGGGCATTTTGGCTTTTGAGAGGTAGGTTAGAAATTCTCTTTAATTAGGGGATATGTCTTTAATTAGGCATTTGAACCCCATTCTCTTAATCTTTTCTCTCATTATCATTCTCTTCTCATGTCAAAACCCAATCAATCTCTGCAATCTTTTTTGATTTCTTGAAAGTGAAACCTCTTATTTCACTCTCTTATTCATTCTTTTTCCTCTTGTGCCTATTTCTCCATTAAGCTGAAATCTTCAAGGGGTTGCCAAATTCTCTGTAAAGGTAGGTGCCGATTTCTTCTGATCTATTTTTTTCCTTTTTTTTTCTCTTTCGATTTTTAGAAGACAATGCCGAAAGGCTAATAGATTGTTGGTTTCTTTTGTCTACGTGTTGGGCAACATTCGAGAAGTGAAGTAGATCGCGTAGATCTAAAACTCAGAACCATTAGTCTCTGAACCTCATATCTCTCTTTTCGAGATATCAAGGTAAGGGGTTCTCTTTAGATTTCCATTAGATTCGCTATCATAATTGTGATCTTAACCATATGTTATGATGGTAGCAACTGATAAGGTCTTTTAATGGAATCAAATATCGATCAAAGCGAAGGAGGATTGGATCATTAAACCAATCCCTAAGTTTAAGCGGCGGTGTCGATTAGTTCGGGATTGGCCACCGGGTTGTGGACCGCTTGAACAAAACCTTAGACTATTAGCGATCGTGGCGACCATCGATAGTGTCAACTTAAACGAGATCGTCTTGTTCGTAATCGTGTGTAGATCCTATCACACTAGTTAATCTGTATTATATGTATGTTATGGGCTAAAAGCCGAAAAATGAGGTTGTATGAACAATCGTATTACCCAGAAAGGGTAGGCAAGGGATGCCAGGTACGTAATCATAGAAACTTCTCTATGTGTATCGAACTATGTGAAAGTATGTGATCTGTTTAGGTAGTTTAATGTTCTGATTCTTGCATGTATGTATGCATGGGAGGGGATTGATATGATGAAGGGGAGCAGGTCGCATAGCGATCGGTGGCTTTGCCACATAGATTACATAGTGATCGGTCTTTATGACAGGCAGCATAATTGTTGATATATTATTAAGGTCGCATAGCGATTGGTGGCTTTGCCACATAGGTCACATAGTGATCGGTCTTTATGATAGGCAGCACAGCTGTCGATATGGTGTGTAGCGGATGGGGGGTTGATTATAAAAATCCCTACGGTGTGATGGTTGGTACGGGGGTGTATAGAGGATGGACTCTTAGGTTTGGGATGGGCCATATTGCATGTAAATATATTCTGTTGCCATTGTGTATAGCCCAAGGCCCATAATGTGTTTGTGGGCCCAAAGCTTTTATGTGTTTTCGGGATTTGCACACTGAGTCTTGGTGACTCACCCTTTTTTTTTTCCAACTTTTCAGATGAGCAGTAGATCGTGGACATGGGGGCCGAGGCAAACTCGAGGGGCCATTAAGTCTTTTATCTTTATAGACAATTTTCAGTTTTTTTTCTTTAAGTTTAAATTTTGGGATTATTTTTGTAATAAGGCCTCCATAACTTAGGTTATTGATTTATATTTTTTTATATTACATCTTACAAACCTATGTTTTCAAAGTCTTAATTATAAAGTGAAATGAAAACGGGTTTGTCAAGCATGTTCAACGCAAATGATAAAGTTTCTTCAAAAATGTCACAATTAATGATTAATCGGTTAAAATAAACTGAGCTTTTCAAAACCCATCAAAGTAAAGTTTTCAACGTTCAACTCGTAGCATAGCAGATTCGTACATGACGTATGGGCCGGGTTTGGGGTGTTACAAATGTGTATGTGCATTGACTACTGTCAGCTGAACAAGTTGACTATCAAGAACAAGTATCCGTTGCCAAGGATTGGTGACTTGTTCAATCAATTGAAAGGGGCGTCAGTTTTCTCAAAGATAGATTTGAGATTAGGATTTCATCAGCTTAAGGTCAAGGAATCGGACATTCATAAGACAGCTTTCAGGACCTGTTATGACCATTACGAATTCTTGGTAATGCCGTTTGGGTTGACTAACGCACCAGCAGTGTTTATGGATATTATGAACCGAGTATTCCAACCCTATTTGGACCAGTTTGTCATAGTATTTATAGACGATATCCTGGTATATTCAAGGTCGGAGGAGGAGCATGATTCGCATCTTCGAGTGGTTTGACAAATCCTGAGGGAGAAACAATTGTACGCTAAATTCAATAAGTGTAAATTTTGGCTAAGTGAGGTTACTTTTTTGGGACATGTGTTGGCGAAAGGGGTTAGAGTTGATCCCTGAAAAGTTGAAGCTATCATGGATTGGAAATCACCCTAGTCTATGACAAAAATTTGAAGTTTCCTTGGTCTTGCTGGGTATTACAGGAGGTTCGTTGAGGGATTTTCCTTGATTGCGGCACCTTTAACCAAGTTGTTGAGAAAGGGAGTTCCTTTTGTGTGGGAGATAAGCAGCTAGGAAAGCTTTGTGAAGCTGAAGAGGGTGTTGACGGAAGCTCCGATTTTGATTCAGCCAAAGGCTAGAAAGGAGTTCGTGGTTTATTGTGATGTGTCACACACAGGGTTAGGATGTGTGTTGATGCAAGGTGGAAAAGTTGTTGCTTATGCGTCTCGACAGTTAAGACCGCATGAGCTAAATTATCCCACACACGATTTGGAGTTGGAAGCGGTGGTTTTTGCCTTGAAGATCTGGAGACCCGTCATTTATACAGATCATAAGAGTTTGAAATATCTCCTTACCCAGAAGGAGTTGAACTTGAGGCAAATGAGGTGGATTAAGTTATTAAAAGATTACGATTGTTCGATTGAATACCATTGGGTAAAGGTAACATAGTGGCAGATACGCTAAGTCAGAAGGTAATCTCGGATCGAGGGTGATGTTTGCCCATCTGAGCCTGTATGAAGATGGGAGTTTATTAGCTGAGCTTTAAGTGAAGCCGATGTGGGCAGATCAGATTAAAGAGAAGCAGTTGCAGGATGATGACTTAAGCGCTCGACTATCTCAAATGCAACATGGTGAAGTAGGGGATTATAGTCTAAATGATGATGGGGTCCTGTGTTTCTGAAAGAAAGTTTGCGTGCTGAGGGACGTGGAATTGAGGGGGATGATTCTTCAGAAGTGCATAGTAGCCCATACGCTATGCATCCGGGAGGAAGTAAAATGTATCAAGATTTATGAAAACAATTTTGGTGGCCAGGTCTGAAGCTAGAGGTAACTGAATTTGTGGGTAGATGTTTGACATGTTAGCGGGTAAAAGCAGAGCATCAGGTACCTTCGGGGTTATTGCAGCCGATAAAGATCCCGTAATGGAAATGGTAGGGGATTACTATGGATTTTGTTAGTGGGATACCCCTTACGCCTACTAAGAAGGACTCGATATGGGTAGTTGTTGATAGATTGACCAAGTCTGCTCATTTTATACCGATTTGGATCGATTACTCTTTTCAGAGTTGGCTAAGTTGTATATAGCGGAGATTGTGAGGTTGCATGGAGTACCTGTGTCCATCATCTCGGATAGAGATCCTAGGTTTACGTTAAGATTTTGGAGGGCATTGCAACAAGCATTAGTACAAAGTTAGATTTTAGTACAGCGTTTCATCCGCAGACGGATGGACAGTCGAAAAGGGTGATTCAGATCTTGGAAGAAATGTTGAGAGGTTGCATCCTCGATTTCAAGGGTAGCTGGGAAGAATTTTTACAGTTGGCGGAATTCGCATATAACAATAGCTATCAGTCCAGTATTCGGATGGCGCCATATGAGGCGTTGTATGGGCGAAAGTGTCGTACTCCTACATGTTGGACAGAGTTGGGTGAGCATCAGCTATTGGGTCTAGAATTAGTGTTGGAAATTGAGAATAAGGTTGAGTTGATCCGGCTAGGTTGAAGGAAGCTGCTGATAGGCAGAAATCCTCGCTGACCTGAAGCGGAGGGACATAGAATTTGCAGTGGGTGACCAGGTTTTCCTAAAGGTATCACCGTGGAAGAAAATTCTAAGGTTTGGACGGAAGGGTAAGCTAAGCCCCAAGTTCATCGGGCCTTATCATGTGTTGAAGTGTATGGGACTAGTTGCTTATCAGCTCGAGCTACCTTCGAAGTTAAGTAAGATTCATGATGTGTTTCATATTTCAATGTTGAGACATTACCGTTCAGATCCGTCCCATGTGATACCGTTGGAGAAACTCAAAGTAAGGCCTAATTTATCCTTTGAAGAGGAACCAATTCAGATCTTGGAGCGGTATGTTAAAGTTTTGCGAAGGAAATCGGTTCCTTTGGTTAAGGTTCTATGGCGGAATCACGGGTTAGAGGAAGCTACATGGGAGCCAGAGGATGTTATGCAACAGCAATACCCTCACCTCTTTTGACCAAGTAATTTCGGGGCAAAAATTTCTTTAAGGGGGTAGAACTGTAACATCCTAAATAGGGGGCTCTGGATTTGTAATGTGTTATTTGTGTATGTTGTGCTACGTGTGTTAATTTGGTGTGTTTAGAGTTTTGGGAAGGCTTGAGGTTAAGCTTGAGCCTTGGTAAAAATTTTTGTTTTGAGGCACTGCAAGGAAGAGCTAGTTGAAGTGGGCCTTAAGGGTACTTAAGTGGAGTAGTTGACACACGAATCTAATTGGTAAATTGGCAAGAAGGTGCCACTAAGGGTGTAGGTAGGTGACGCCACCGGAAAGTTGCGAGGGAGTAGGTTTGAGTTACGCTGAAAGTAAAAGGAAGTGTTTTTTGATTTTATGTGCCTAAGGAGCCTGAGAGGTGGTTTCCACTGGGACTCTGCATGGGTGAGTGTGGATTAAGTTAAGAGATATGAAGATGAGGATAAGAGGAAAATGTGGGATAGGATATGAGTGTAGGTGGTGGCCGAATGTTGGACACTAGGAGCAAGAGGGAGAAATCTATTTTGGTGTGGCCAGGGTGTGCCAAATTTTTACTTTGGTGCGTAGGCTTTTTGTTCTCGAATAAGTACATTTTCGACTTTTGGGGTTAGTAGGTGCCGAAATTGTGTTTAGTAAAGGGAGAGTCCTCTTCTTATTTTTGACATTTGAGGGTTTCTTTCTTCTCTTATTTTCCTGCCAAAAACGAAACCACTTAGGTCCTGCCAAAATTCTCATTCTTTACCCTTCTTAACACTTGTCCTTATCTTGTTCTATTTCTCTTCTCCCAATTGTTTCCTTCTCAAAAACCGAAACCCCTGACTCCATTCTCATCTCCACTTCCATGCTATAGCCGAATGTCCCTTGCCCACAGTTCTCTTATCTGTTTCTTCCACAATCTGAATCTTCATAGCCTTTCTCTTGTTCGTCTTCTCTTCTGATCTCTTCTAAAATCGAAAACCCCTAGATCTCATTTGTGGTTTTATTTTATTTCTTTCAGCCTTTCAATCTTCTTCCTTGTCATTGCCGAATCTTCTCTTAAGTGGTAGCCAAATCTCCGTGTTGAGGTAAGTGTCGACTCCTGTTAATCCTCTATGTTCTCTTTTGATTTTTGGAGGCCAAACCCGAGTGACCAATTGGCTTGGTAAGGCCATCGTTAGATTGATGTTTCTCACTGTTTCTTGTGTTCTCTTTGGGGCACTATTCTGGGAATTGAAGGAGATCTGATTGTCTAGGTTCCTAAGCTAGAAACCGTTAATCTCTGAACCATATCTCTTCTTTCGGGATTACAAGGTAAGGGTGCTCTCTTTGGATTGTATTTAGGTCATTATCATAATCGGTACCTTAACCCTACCTTGTGGTTTGACCACCATATTTCATTATAGTAGCATCTGACAAGAACTTTGATGGAATCCAATATCGATCAGGCAAAGGAGGGGGTTGGACACGTGAACCCAACCCCAAAGTTCAAGAAGCGTATGGTGTCTGCTGTTCGAGATTGGCCACCGGGTTGTGGGCCGACTTCTGAGCAAAATAGTAGATAGATAGCAGTGGTTCCTATTAGCGATAGTGTCGACATAGAAAGCATGGTATTGCGTGTTATTAGGTGTGTAAACCTTCACACATTTTATTTTTTTTGTGCTAAAAATTGTGTGGGCTGAAAAGCCGGAAAAGGCTGTGTAGACAATGGTGATACCCTTAGGGGTAAGGTTAGGAATGCCAGGTACATTACCGAATCGGTTTCTTTACATGAACGAATATATGTATGGTGATCTACTGTGTTATGGATAGCATGTTGCATTCGTTAGGATATGTATGTAGTTCACGTGGTATGGGTATGATATGAAGGGGAAGAGCATGATTATTTGGTGACGTAATGATCGGTAGCTATGCCATGATATATATATATATATGTACATATATTAATTGGGTCACATAGTGATCGGTGGTTAAGCCGATATATATATATTTTATTGGGTCACATTGTGATCGGTGGTTAAGCCACGATGTAATATTTGGTCACCTAGTGATCGGTTTATGATTGGCAGTATAACTGTCGAAATGGAGTGTAGCGGATGGAGGGTTGATTGTAGAAATCCCCACGGTGTGATGGGCTGGTACGGGTTGGTGTGTAGAGGATGGAAAAACTAGGTTTGGGTTGGGCTTATTGCATTCATGTGTTTGTATGTTTTATATATGGGCTAAGGCCCAATGTGTGATTGTGGGCCATGAGCCATTTGTGTAATGTGGGAGAATTTACACAATGAGTCCCGTGACTCACCCCATTCATTAATTTTTTAGGTAATTAGTAGATCGTGGATGTCAGAGCCGAGGCGGACTCGTAGAGGCCATAAAAGATGTTATTTTTATTTTATGAACTTATCACTGCTTAAGTTAGTTTTTATTTGGGGATTTCCTTGTAATAAGGCCTTTGGTGATTTTTAATTTGGTTTTAGCATTTACTTTGGCTACTTGTGATTAATAAATGCTCAAATCGTGATTTTTCCTAAAACGATTAAACAACTACCTTTCAAAAAATAGTCACGGATGGTTTACAAGTTATTTTGATAAAACTCTGGATTTTCTTAACAATGATAACTCTTGTCGAAGTAACCTTTAACTTGAAAGTCTCTGGAGACTGATTGTTTAAAAACAAAGTCGTTGCTTTAATCGGAAAGATTTTTTTAATTTTATGGTTTTTCCCATAATCACTGAAAGATCGTTTCCAATTCACCCTGTGACATACCAGATCCGGTCGTAACGTTTAGGCCGGGTTTGGGGTGTTATAATAAAAGTTCTCGTTAAGTGTTGCTAAGGTCTTATTAACTCTGAAATGCCCCATAAGACCTCCACTATGGGCTTCATGCACAAGGATGTATCGGATTGAGATTTGTGGAACACAGAGCTTACCTCCCTTAAACAGAAATTCGTTGTACCTATAATAATTCTCAAAAGTAGATTTCTTACATGCAAAATATATTTCATCAAAGTCAGGATCATTAAGATACAAGTCCTTTAGAAATGAAAATCCAAGCAGTTTCGATTCAAGCGTAGACAACAATGTATACCTTCTCGAAAGAGCATCGACAACAATGTTATCTTTACCTTTTTTGTACCTTATGACATAGGGAAATGATTCGAGATACTCGACCCACTTGGCATTCCTTTTGTTCAATTTTTGTTGGCCCCTAATATGTTTCAAAGCCTCATGATTAGAGTGGATCACAAACTCCTTTGGCCACAGATAATGCTGCCACGTATCAAGAGCCCGTATTAATGCATACATTTCTTTATCATACACCGGGTAGTTGAATGGGGTTCTATTAAGCTTTTCACTGAAGTATGCAATGGGCCGTTCGTCTTGAGTCAAAACAGCTCTATGCCAACACTGGATGCGTTACACTCAGGCTCAAAAATCTTTACAAAATTGGGCAACGCAAGTAATAGTGCATTAGTGAGGCACTTTTTTATTTCGTTAAAGGACCTTTCTTGTTCATCATTCCATCGGAAGGTAGAGTCCTTTTTTATCACACTAGTCAAGGTTGCGGCTATAGTACTAAAATGGGGTACGAACCTCCTATAAAAACTCGCCAAGCCATGGAAGCTTCAGACTTGGCTAATGGTCTTAGGTCTCAACCATTCTTGTATTGCCTTTACCTTCTCTTGGTCCACTTCCAATCCTTGTGCGCTCACTACAAAACCAAGAAAGATAACCTTGTTAGAATAGAATGTACATTTTTTTAAATTAGCATAAAGAATCTCCTTACGCAAAGTTTCCAAGACAGATTTTAGATGCTTCACATTGTCTTACAACGTCTTCCTATAAATCAAGATATCGTCGAAATATATGACGCAAAACTTACCAATAAATGGCCTTAAAACATGGTTCATGAGTCTCATGAAAGTGCTAGGAGTGTTGGTTAAGCTGAATGGGATGGCCAACCACTCATACAAACTGTGTTTTGTTTTGAAGGCGGTTTTCCACTTGTCGCCCTCTTGCATTCGGATTTGGTGGTAGCCACTTTTCAAATCAATCTTTGAGAATGGCTTGGCTCCACTTAGTTCATCTAACATGTCGTTGAGCCTAGGAATAAGGTGACAGCATTTAATCATGATTTTGTTTACAGAGCGACAATAGACGCATATTTGCCATGTACAATCTTTCTTGGGCACTAAGAGAACGGGAACGGAACAAGGGCTTAGACTCTCTCGAATAAAACCCTTTTGCATCAATTCTTTAACTTGCCATTGTAATGTCTTGTTCTCTTTGAGATTCGTTCGATATATGGGTCGGTTCAGAATAATGGCTCCTGGCACGAAATTAATTTGATGCTCGATTCCACGAAAAGGTGGCAATCCTCTCGGAGTCTATTCTGGAAAAACATCTTGGAAATCCTGCAAAAGAGCTAAAATAGAAGAAGGAAGTTCATTGGGAAATTCGTTAGTGATAAAATGAGTTTCCTTGTACATGAGTACAAGGATGGTTTGTCTTGCCAATAGGACCTTTTGAATTTCACTTTCTTTTGTGATCAAACTCTTTTTTTCACTCTCTTTTCTTTTTTTTTCTCGCTTTTCTTTTCTTTTTCATTTTCTTTTTTCTCTTATATTCGTTTTCTTTTCTTTTTCCTTCGAAAGGCTTATAGACGCTTTCAACCTTGTTTGGTCTTCATAGACTTGTGTCGGTGTTAATGGGGCTAAAGTGACTTGTTTTCCCATATACCGAAATGTGTATCTATTGGTGTAGCCATCATGGATAACTCTTCAGTCATATTGCCATGGCCTTTTGAGCAACAGGTGTCCCGCGTACATGGGCACGGCATCACAAAGTACTTCATCTTCGTATTTTTCAATTGAGAAAGCCACGCGAACTTGCTTGGTCACCTTGATTTCACCACTATCGTTGAGCCATTAGATCTTATATGGACTCGGATGTGGGGTGGTTGGCAGGCCAAGTTCTTCAACCATTAGAGTACTTGCCACGTTGGTGCAACTTCCACCACCAATTATCAGGCTACAAACCTTTCCGTTTACTTAGCATCGGGAATGGAAGATGTTTTCCTGTTGCTGCTCGTCTCCCGAACATTGGATGCTTAGTCTTCTTTTGACTACTAGTAACTTGCTCACTCGAACGGTCACAGACATCTCTTCCTCATAGAAAATTGCTTCGGCCTCGATTCCACTATTGCTACGATCCATACTTTTAATCAAGAAAGAAAAATAGTCAAACCTCCCCACAATTGCTCACAAGTCACTCGAAAAGAAAGATAATGCACTCCACTTGTGTTGTACTCTCTTTTAGGCTTTTACTCGCTCTAATGCACTCACCACTCATGCCTTTTTCCACTCGTCTCACTATCGTAAATTCATACTAGTCTCAAGTATACTTATCGCTGCTTTGGGTTCGACTTCAAAAGGGGTGCAAGGGATAACGTCGAGTATAAGGTTGTAACATCCCAAATTAGGGCCTAGTCAGAACAGTGGTTTCGGGACCACAAATACGATGTTGAGAAATTTATTTTATTTATATTTTTATGGTCTACAATTTCACAAAATGATTTCATGAAAATCTCATTCAAAAATTCTGACGTTTGGGCACTCAATTTAGTAAAAAGGACTAAATTGTAAAAAGTTGAGTTCTACATGTTAGAGGTGTTTAATTGTTATGCATTTTAAAATTTGAGGTCCTTAAAGTTGAATTAGACCATTGGATAACTTGATGGACAAAAATGGGCATGAATAAGACAAAATTGAAAGAAAAGCCTTAAGGGTATTTTAGTCATTTAGTGTTTTAAACGAATAAAAAGACAAAATACAAGAAAAAAAATCTGCTCATCTTCTTCAAGTTGCTGTTGAAAATTTCTGGACTCCATGGCTAAGGGTTTCAAGCTTTTCAAGCTTCATAGTAAGTGTTTCTGAGCCCCGTTTTCAATGTTCATCTTATTTTTGAAATCCCGGTAACTCGATTAAGCTAATTCTACCATTAATTCGAGCTAGGGTTTATATTTGGAAAATTACCCATAGGTGAAAAGTGTGTATTTTGATGTTTTGTGATAGAATATGAAGCTTAGAATTATATTAAACGACTTTTGCTAAACAATTTTCAGTAAAAACGAGTAAAATAGCATAATCGGTAAAAATTATTATTGTTTATAATTGTATGTTAGAGCAAGAATTTGATGTTGCTATACAAGAGAAAAATGTTCAGAATGTCATAAAACATAAGAAAAAGGAATAAAGTTTAATTTACGAGCCTAGGGGTAAAAGTGAAATTTTTGAAAAGTTTAGGGGCAAAATTGTAATTTTTCCAAAGTTTGAGTTAGGGACTGTTTTGAGTAGTATATTAATGAAATAAGTGAAATGTGATGTTTTAGACCCTGAACAATGAGATTTTGACCTAGAATGGAAGGAAAATCGAAAATCGAGAAATTTGGTAAATTGCCATTTCTGGATCCGAGGTAAGTTGGTGTGTTAATAATAATGTAATAATGTCATAATGTATGTTTGAAACCTAAATTATGGTATTAAATTGATTTTGTTGAATTACATGTTTAGTATATTATGTTGGTGAATTGATTTAATAATATGTTTATGCTATAAAGGTGACATAGGTGACATAGAAGATGGGTTGAAATGTTGTGCTTAAAGGTGTTTTCTATGCCTATGGTTATTATGTGAAATAGAAAGTTTATATGTAAATAATGCATTTATTTTACTTGTTCAATAATTATTTTGCTAGATATTATGGAAATCAATGGGTGATAACCAAAATATGAAAATGTATGGAATGGGAAATTCTCGATTGAACCTTCGAAAAACCAACAGATACGGGCAATATGTAGCTAGGTCACACGAGTGATAAGGGACCTTCACCTTGTGCATAAGAAAGCTACGAGATAGCAAAATTTGATATGTAGCTAGGCCACATGGATGATAAGGGACTTTCACCATGTGTGCAAGAAAGCTACGGGCTAATAATTTCATATGAAACTAGGTCACATGTGTAATACTGTGTGTATACCATGTGTACAAGAAGGTTATGGGTTATGAGTAGCTAGGTCACATGAGTGGTTCCTAGTGTTGGACACCATGTAGACAAGAAAGCTACGAGATGGAATGGCTAGGTCACATAGGTGATAAGGGACCTTCACCATTTGTACAAGAAAGCCAAATTATGTGTAGGTGGAGCTATGTGCTGAGATCACTGAGTATCGGGTTATTTTTGAAGGGGTTCAACGAGATAACTTACTAATGGTGATTGGTGCAATCATGTTATGAATAAGTGCAGGAGTGAATGTGACCAATTGAGAAATGTGGAAAATGTACGTGTGAGCAAGGGTGCATGTGACCATGTGTGTATGTGCATAATGTGTTTGATATGTGATACGTGATTGAAATTGTGGGAAGGCTGATATGGTGTAAACGCCATTATGAGTACTCATAAATATTGGTGATGATTATTCATTCGTATGGCTAGTTTTGAATATGTTCGGTGTTATGTATGTATATACGGAAGTAATATAAAGAAATCATGGGAGAGTAAAATTTTTAGTAAAATAGATTGAAATAGCAGCAGTTACGTGACTTTGAAAAATCACCATAAATTGTAGAAATTGAATTATATATTACATGAGATATTGATTTAAATATTATTGAGTCTATTTTCATATAAAAAGAAACAGAGTAAGCAAAGGATTTTTATATTTTGAGATATTTAAATTTTTGTAAGACTGATTCAGAATGATTACGTAATCCCCTGTTCTGCCTTGTAAAAATCATTAAAAATTGTATAAAAATGTTTATGGTGTTTAATTTATATTATAAGAATCCTTCATGAGTATACTTTTGATAGAGACAAACGAGAAGGTTATGGAAACTCCATATAATGAGAAATTTTAATTTTAGTGAAGAGGTGTTAGAGTTGTCGAACAGAGAAATAGGGGAATCTTTAATGAATAAACTGTATTGATTGGCTAAACCAAAAATTCTAAAAATTTTATGGTATGAATATATGTGAGTATCATTTTATGTAAAATTAACGGATCTTAATTTCGAGTTCTGTAGCTTATGAATTAATTAATTTAGTGACTGTGACTCAGAAAAATAGCCTAAGCTGAACTTAAGAAAAAGGGTAAAACTATGTGAATATTGATTGTATTTCCTTGAGTATATTGATTGAGAAATGGGTCAATATTGTTAATTAAATTGCTTGTTATTATTAATATGCCAACTTACTAAGCTATAAAACTTACACCATTTTCCCATTTCTCTTAGTGTTGTTAGGTTGGCTCGGGGTTGGAGATCGTTGGAGGTATCATCACACTATCAATTTGTCAAGTTGGAATCACGACAATTCCTAATTATTTTCAAGTGAATGGTATGTATAAAGATTTAGTTATTGGTTGTATGTTTTATTATGAATTATACATGGGATCCAGACATGAGCGTGTGAGAACCTCATGGTCTACTCACACGGCCGTGTCATATGTCAAACGGGCGTGTGACCCTGTTTTGGTAAAAAAATTCTAAATGTTGAAAAGTTTCAGTTTGTCTCGAACCAACTTTAATGTTTGTTTTGGGCCTCGTAAGCCCATAATAGGGACATATAGTGTGACTATGAATGGTTTTAATGTATAATTGAAATGTATGTATCAAAAAAGTGTATAAGATTGCTGTAATGCCTCGTACCCTGATCCGACGATAGATA
This sequence comes from Gossypium rotundifolium, assembly GCA_025506655.1. Classification (NCBI taxonomy): domain Eukaryota; kingdom Viridiplantae; phylum Streptophyta; class Magnoliopsida; order Malvales; family Malvaceae; genus Gossypium; species Gossypium rotundifolium. Next base: position 114,169,243 of record CP106729.1, read on the forward strand.
GGGATAAAGGGTGTTACATTTTAATGGTATCAGAGCTATGGTTTAGTTGGTTCTCGAACTAACATAGCCAGTGTGAGAGTCTAAAGTCTAGCTATACATGCCACCAATATGTGATAGTGTGATGCCTTTCGACGCAATTGAGGATAATCTTATTAAAAGATAAGTACTCTCCAATGGAGCTATATCCGACAATTTGATAGTGATACTGAAGTATTTGAATAAAGTGTAGCTATGATGAGTTAAACTAAAAAAAGTGTGAATAAGAATTCGTAATGTGTATATGTGATAATGTGTGAAATGAAGGTTTATATAGTAATATGCTTATTCATATTTTTCTGACCTTCACATACTGTAGCATGCTTGACAAAAATTATTAGTGAATGTGATAAGTAAGTTATTCAAATTTTGTAGAATGTATGATTGAGTGCACTTGTTTGAATGAGATAATTGGAAATTTTATGTAAGGAAAATATGAATGATAAATTGTTCGAAGTGGGTAGAATAGTTATAATGACATATGTTGATAATGAAAGATGTGTCATATGTATATATATGTGTGAGAATCGAGTTAGAGGCTGTACGACCTCACCTCCTTACCGATGAGGTGTTTATAACGGAAATTCATGAGAATCATGTTGTAAGTTCCTAAGTGTGGAATTAAAGAGTTCAGTTATAGAATAACTATAGATATGATCAAAGATTGAGGATGGTTGACAAGTGAAGGACAGAATTAGAGAAATATCAGATTGAATCAAGAATGATTTGGTTTATACAATATCATAATTAGTGAAAAATTTAACTTTGATAAATCGACTTATTCAGATAAGATACTGAAAGGAAGTATTAATTGAAAATTTTCTGAACTGATTTTCTTTAGTGAAAGGAATGATGTGGAAATTAGTGAGGGCAGAATTAGTTAGAAGAATGATGTTTGACATGTGAAGATGTTTAAATATGACAATCATAGTTGAGCAATTTACAACTGTCTCTTCTGAGCATTGTATACAATTATGATTGCCTTTTTTCTGAGTAAAGAATCATCAGTTTGATTGATCTATGATTGGTATTCCACTATCTTTTATTGGAATTCAATTCCGTTATGTTTGAGATAAGAGTTGACAGTGAACTTATATGAAATGATTCTACTGTTTCCTTTGGCTATTGTTTTGTTTATATCTGTATAGAATATGTTTTATCTCTGTTATAATTGACTTTGGAAAACAATAGAATTATGATTTTTTCAGTGACGCACTAGTGAACTTGAACATATTTGAATGTGTATATATTCTCTAGAATGTAAAGTAATGGTTCATGTTTTCAAACGGTTAATATTACATTAAAAAGAGCTATTTGGTTAGTAATTTAGAGATGGTTATTATTATGTCTGTATTGAAAAATTTGATGACACTGTTTGTTTAACGAAGATCGTCATATGTTTCCTGGTTTCGAGAGTTTAATATATTTGATGGCATAGCAAAATTTGAGTTTAAGACAGTTGTGATGAATTCAGCTATTGAAAGATTGTGAGTGATTATCGATTGATTTGTAGGGAGCCAAGAGAAATGCTAGTGGGTTGTTTTCGAACGTTTGATGGAATTAGCATAATAATTTCAATATGTATCGATTCCTTGTTTGACAAAATTCATTGAGTTCTATTAGGATTCAGATCAATGACAGAGTGTTTCTGAAAATATCATCTTGAAAAAGATTATTTAGTGATGTTAGAAATTATGAGAAAGATACTAAACCTCATTCTGGTAAGATTTTCGAGGACGAAAATCCCTAAAGGGGGAGAAATGTAACATCCCGAATTAGGGCCTAGTCAGAACAGTGATTTCGAGACCACAAATCCGATGTTGAGAAATTTATTTTATTTACATTTTATGGTCTACAATTTCACGAATGATTTTTTGAAAATCTCATTCGAAAATTCTGACATTTGGGCACTCAATTTAGCCAGAAGGACAAAATTGTAAAAAGTGCAAAAGTTGAGTTCTACATATTAGAGGTGTCTAATTGTTATGTGTTTTAAAATTTGAGGTCCTTAAAATGTAATTAGACCATTGGATAACTTGATGGACAAAAATGGGCATGAATAGGACAAAATTGAAAGAAAAGCCTTAAGGGTATTTTAGTCATTTAGTATTTTAAATGAATAAAAGTAAAATACAAGAAAAAAAATCTGCTCATCTTCTTCAAGTTGCTGCCAAAAATTTTTAGAATCCATGGCTAAGGGTTTCAAGCTTTTCAAGCTTCATAGTAAGTATTTTTGAGTCCCGTTTTTAATGTTTATCGTATTTTTGGAATCTCGGTAACTCGATTAAGCTAATTCTACCATTAATTCTAGCTAGGATTTATATTTGGAAAATTACCCATAGGTGAAAAGTGTGTATTTTGATGTTTTGTGACAAAATATGAAGCTTAGAATTATGTTAAACGACTTTTGCTAAACAATTTTCAGTAAAAACGAGTAAAACAGCATAATCGGTAAAAATTATTATTGTTTATAATTGTATGTTAGAGCAAGAATTTGATGTTTCTATAGAAGGGAAAAATGTTCAGCATGTCATAAAACATGAGAAAAAGGAATAAAATTTAATTTACGAGCCTAGGGGTAAAAGTGAAATTTTTGAAAATTTTAGGGGCAAAATTGTAATTTTCCAAAGTTTGAGTTAGGGACTTTTTTGAGTAGTACATTAATTAAATAAGTGAAATGTGATGTTTTAGACCCCGAAAAATGAGATTTGGACCTAGAACGGAAGGAAAATCGAAAATAGGGAAAGTTAGTAAATTGTCGTTTCTGGATCCGAGGTAAGTTGGTGTGTTAATAATAATGCAATAATGTCGTAATGCATGTTTGAAACCTAAATTGTGGTATTAAATTGATTTTTTTGAATTACATGTTTAGTATATTATGTTGGTGAATTGATTTAATAATATGTTTATGCTAAAAAGATGACATAGGTGACATGGAAGATGGGTTGAAATGTTGTGCTTAAAGGTGTTTTCTATGCCTATGGTTATTATGTGAAATGGAAAATTTATATGTAAATAATGCATTTATTTTACTTGTTCAATAATTATTTTGCTAGATATTATGAAAATCAATGGGTGATAACTAAAATATGGAAATGTATGGAATGGTAAATTCTCGATTGAACCTTCGGAGAACCGAAGATACGGACAATATGTAGCTAGGTCACACGAGTGATAAGGGACCTTCACCGTGTGCACAAGAAAGCTACGAGATGGAAAATTTTGATATGTAGCTAGGCCATATGGATGATAAGGGACTTTCACCATGTGTTCAAGAAAGCTACGGGCTAATAATTTCATATGTAACTAGGTCACATGTGTAATACTGTGTGTATACCATGTGTACAAGAAGGTTACGGGTTATGAGTAGCTAGGTCACATGAGTGGTTCCTAGTGTTGGACACCATGTAGACAAGAAAGCTACGAGATGGAATGGCTAGGTCACATGGGTGATAAGGGACCTTCACCATGTGTACAAGAAAGCCGAATTATGTGTAGGTGGAGCTATGTCCTGAGATCACTGAGTATCGGGTGTTTTTCGAAGGGATTCAACGAGATAACTTACTAATGGTGATTGGTACGATCATGTTATGAATAAGTGCAGGAGTGAATGTGACCAATTGAGAAATGTGGCAAATGTACGTGTGAGCAAGGGTGCATGTGACCATGTGTGTATGTGCATAATGTGTTTGATATGTGATACGTGATTGAAATTTTGGTAAGGCTGATATGGTGTAAACGCCATTATGAGTACTCATACATAGTGGTGATGATTATTCATTCGTATGGCTAGTTTTGAATATGTTCGGTGTTATGTATCCATATATGGAAGTAATATAAAGAAAACATGGGAGAGTAAAATTTTCAGTAAAATAGATTGAAACAGCAGCAGTTACGTGACTTTGAAAAATCACCATAAATCGTAGAAATTGAATTATATGTTGTATGAGTTATTGATTTAAATATTATTTAGTCTATTTTCATATAAAAAGAAACAGAGCAAGCAAAGGATTTTTATATTTTGAGATATTTAAATTTTTGTAAGACTGATTCAGAATGATTACGTGATCCCCTGTTCTTCCTTGTAAAAATCATTAAAAATTGTATAAAACTTTTTATGGTGTGTAATTTATATTATCAAAATTATTGATGAGTCTACTTTCGAGAGAGACAAACGGAAAGGTTATCCAAACTCTATATAATGCGAAATTTTAGTTTTAGTGAAGAGGTGTTAGAGCTGTCGAGAAGCAAATAGGGGAATCTTTAATGAATAAACTGTATTAATTGGCTAAACCAAAAATTATAGAAATTTTATGGTATAAATATATGTGAGTATAGTTTCATGTAAAATTAACGGATCTTAATTTTAAGTTTTTTAGCTTATGAAATAATTAAATTAGTGACTGTGACTCAGAAAAACAACCTAAGCTGAACTTAGGAAAAAGGGTAAAACTATGTGAATATTGATTCTATTTCCTTGAGTATATTTATTGAGAAATGGGTCAATATTGTTAATCAAATTGATTATTATTATTAATATGCCAACTTACTAAGCTATAAAACTTACACCATTTCCCCATTTCTCTCAGTGTTGTCAGGTTGGCTCGGGGTTGGAGATCGTTGGAGGTATCATCACACTATCAATTTTTCAAGTTGGAATCACGACAATTCCTAATCATTTTCAAGTGAATGGCATGTATAGAGATTTAGTCAATGGTTGTATGTATTATTATGAATTATACATGGGATCCAGACATGGGCGTGTGAGAACCTCACGGTCTACTCACAATGCCGTGTCATATGTCACACGGGTGTGTGACCTTGTTTTGGTAAAATTTTTTCTAAATGTTGAAAAGTTCGGCTTGGTCCTGAACTTTAATGTTTGTTTTGGGCCTCGTAAGCCCATAATAGGGACATAGAGTGTGACTATGAATGATTTTAATGTATAATTGAAATGTATGTATCGGAGAAGTGTATAAGATTGCTGTAATGCCTCGTACCTTGATCCGGGGACGGATAGGGGTAAGGGGTGTTACAAGGGTAGGCTGAAATAAAAAAGAAAAAAAATTGATATGTGTGGCATTGGGGTGGGAAAGGTGATACCAAATGATGGTTTTGAAGATCAGGAAAGAAGAGTTGAAGCGAAATACGAACTTTCAAAAACTTCACACTTTTTCTTTTGTTTTTATACTCGAATTTTTTTATTTTTTTATTTTCGTATTTTCTTCTTTTTTTAGTTTTTTTAACACTTCAAATGCACGAAAATAGTACAATAAGAACTATCAAATACAACTTGATTTTTTTTAATTCTGAATTTTTTTGATTCACAAACCTATTCCGACTTTTTCAATCTTCGGAGCTTCTCGTTTTCAAACTTTGATACCAAATGATGTGAGATGGCCCGGGGTAATCGAGTCATTCACAGTTTTGCCCGATCGTCTACAAGGAGAAGTTTTGTCTTCGGAAAAATAGTAGCAAATGTGGTTAAGTACGCGGAAGCTTTTAAGTGATTTTCTTTTAGAAATTGGTTTAAGTTAGGAATGGAGGTTGATAAATGATGGAAATGAGATAGGTGGTGAAATGGGTAGGTTCGGCTAGGAAGGAAGTAAGGATGATAGTGTTTTGATGGCTCAGTTTAGTGAGAAATAATGAGGATAGATAAATTGTAGGATAAATAATGGGGATGAAAAAGAGAACTTAAACACGAGAAACGATTCTGTAACACCCCAAACCTAGCCCATGCGTTTCGACCAGATCTGGCGTGTTATGGAACACATAACACTTTATCGAATTTTGAAAACACTAGTTAATTATTTAAAATTTGAATAAAGAAGTGACTTTTTGGAAATAAACCTCTTTGTATTATTATTACGTATAAATAAACCTTGTCATAAATTCATAAGTTGCATAACATTGAAAACTACTTAGTTGAATAAAACTAGGGGCCTTATTACATAAATATTCTCAAATAAAATAAAATAAAATTTAAAGAAATCCCAAAAATAATTTGTAGAAATAAAACTTGATGGCCCCTCGAGTCCGTCTCTGGCTCCCATGTCCACGATCTCGCTCATCCGGAAGAGTAGAGAAAGGAAAGCGTGAGTCACCAAGACTCAGTGTATAAATCTCAAAACACACAACGACCCGAGCCTACAAACACATTATGGGCCGTGGCCCATACATGAAGGTAACAATCATAATCACATGTAAACATTAAATAATGAATAACCCAACCCATCCTAGGTTTCTATCCTCTACACACCAACCCGTACCAACTATCACACCTTGGGGATTTCTACAATCAACCCTCCATCTGCTACACACCAAAACGACAGCTGCACTGCCTATTCCTATTAATTAGGAATCATTGAATGTGGCATAGCCACCGATCACTATGTGACCTAACATTTGTATATGTGGGATTTCCACCACCGATCACCAAGTGACCTATCATGCACTTCCCCTTCAATATCATATTCCCACCCCATGCATACACATAAAGAAAACATCATGCAGTCATATATATTTTTCGATACATATAGGGAGTTCTATGTTTACGAACCTGGCATCCTTGCCTAACCCTTTTAGGGTTCATTCGACTGTCTAAATAGCCTCATTCCGGCTTTTAAGCCCATAACATATATATAGTCATACATACAGGTTTATTAGTGTGTTAGAGATCTACACACTTGATTACCGATAAGATGATGCTTTCTATGTCGATGCTATCCTTAGTCGACACTCATCGCTATCGCCTAAGGTGTTGTTCGAAGCGGTCCACAACCAAGTGGCCAATCTCGAATGGCGAATCGCTCTTTTCTTAAACTTAGGATTTTCTCCTTTGCACGATCCATATTTAATTCCATCACAAGTCCTTATCAGAACTACTATCCCAATATTTAATCGTTAATTCTCATTATAACTTTAAGATCTTGCATATAATGATCAAATATAATAGAAATCTAGGGAAATCTTCTTACCTTAAAAATCCTGAAAGTGGAGACTAGCTATTTTCGGCTTTTAGATCTAATTGACCAAGCTTCCTTCAAATCCCGAATTGCCGCCCAACATAGAATCATTAAACTGTTAATTTTTCGGCTAACACTTGGAAAGGAGATTCGGCAATGCCAAAGGAAAGTTTTAAATGCCGGAAGAATAGAACTAATTCTCAAATAGGATGAATAAAAGAAAAGACTATAGATGCTTCGACTTTTTAAAGAAATTGACACAAAGAGGAAAAAGTGGAGAAGAATTTCAGCTTTTGAAGAAATTGGAGAAAAGAAATTGGAGAGGGAGAGGCTAAGGAATTTCGGCACAATGGAAGAAGAAATTAGGGTTTTCAATGTCAGGATTAAGGAGCTATCCCCCTATTTATAGATATTTCATGTATAAAATCGAAAACGCCCTTCCTAATTAATTAAAATTCAAGCTAAATGAGAGGGAAAATTTGGCACCGCCTTTGCCATGCAGTAGCTGATTTCTACACTCCTCTAGGTGATGGATTTTCGGCCATCACCTCCCTTGTAGATAAGCTCCTAACTTTTCTCCTGTTTTATCTACTATTTTATCAATTATAAAATCCATCTAAATCTTCCTATTTTTGAGCCTTGTAGCCGTCCACCTCATCAAATCTTAATGCCTAAATTTAACTCACTTAAATTAAAAGATTTGGGCTTTATTAAACTTAAATTTTGGGCCCCTAACTCCTTGTGTGTGGCGTCACTCCTTGTTTCATTTTAGGTGCCGAAAATGGCCCTAAAAACATGGGCTCCTTGAGGCCAAAACTTGGGTCTTTTTATTGTTAATGACGCCACCTTAAAATAATTAAATCAAGGCCTTTGCCTAATCCTAAGCCCAATTTTGAACCCCTATCACTTAAATTAACAAATTAAACATATCTCCACACTAAATGCATAGGCCCATAAATTTAGGATGTTAATAGTTCTACCCCCTTAAAGAAATTTCGTCCTCGAAATTTCCAATTAACTAGTAATCAAACTACCTAAGTCTCACTACTATGCTTTCGCTGCGCACTCTTATTCTAAAGCCAAAATAAACACTTAGTATACTATGGTAGGGTACGCACCGATATTCACATCTAGAGCATCCTCGTCTCCTTGGCAACGTGCTACATAGACCAAGGCTGGCTACCTCGCCTCAGCATAGCCTGCACCTCCACGACCATGTCCTGTGCCGTTGCCACCATTGACTTGACCATGGCCCCTTGGTGGTTGTTGACCTCCTCTTCCCGACGGTGCATTCTCTTGACCCGTGGGCCCTTCACTGCCCCGTTTCTACGGATAGTCTCTAACTTGGTGGTCCGTAGATCCACACCTAAAACACTTTTCAGTGCCTGACCAACACTCACCGGTATGGAACTTACCACATCGAGCACACTTTTGTGTCTGGTTAGCAGCAGCCGGTCTCTTATCCTGTTTCGACCTGTCTGACCTAGGTCTTTTCTGAGTTTGCCCAACTACCCCTGACGATTCAAAATTCCTCTTAATTCCACTCCTATCTCTATCCCGATTCAGTTTCTCAGTCCGCTTTACCTCCTCAGCTATCTTAGCCTTTTCCACAAGCACAGCAAATTCTCTCTCCCGCTGTGGGGCTATCAAAACACGCAAATCATCTCTCAGGCCATCTTCGAACCTAACACAATGTTCATGCTCTGTGGCTATCATCCCACGAGCATAACGGCTAAGGCGTAAAAATTCAACTTCATACCTAGCCACTGACCTACTCCCTTACACCAGATTCATAAATGCTCTGCGCTGCGCATCCACATAACTCGATCCAATATACTTATTCTGAAACGCTGTTTTAAAGAGATTCCAGGTAATACGGTCAGCCACTGTTCCATCCTTAACCGTAACCCACCATTGGTAGGCTTTATCCCGCAGGAGAGATATAATTCCTTTCAACTTCTCCTCCTCCGTAAAGTCTAAATCATCCATTATGCGTTCTACCGCCTCCAACCAATACTCAGCTGAACTTGGGGCTACACCAGAAATTCCTCTAAACACTTCTGCCCCATTGGCCCTAAGCTACTCCGGCACAGATTTTTGGGCTCCTGTGCCCATGCCTACTCTAACAACCCTCTCTAAAACCCTCAACATCGCCTGAGATACATCATCATCTCCGACCGTCTGATCCAGACATTCAACCTCTTTAGTTGGCATTTCGTTTCCTGACCCGTGGCCAGATCCTACTGGTTCTGACAGAGTCATCCTGCCCCTATCACGACCACGTGACGGGCGTCCTCGACCCCTTTTACTCATTCTACCGTTTCACGTTTATCTGATTAGAATTTTTATGAATTAGTAGTTTTCTTCCACTGATTAACCACGAACAACCTTATGTATAATAGTTTTAAAAGTAGTTTTTTCGAATTCGTACTCACAATACAGGCTCAAGTTCATATCCTCTAGGAAACACATACATTCAATCATCAACATCCATGAACTTACGTTCATCACAGAAAAGTGTTGTTGTTGTGGTTGTTGTTGTTTTACTACCCAGGGGTATTTTCGTAATTTTATCCTATAGGGGTATTTTCGTAATTTTTCAAAATAAGGTTCCTTGGTGATTTTGTAAAATAAGGGTATTTTAGTAATTTTGTAATCTGGGGGTATTTCGGTAATTTTTGAGATCTGGGGGTATTTCAATAATTTTGACATCCAGGGGTAATTCGATAATTTTACAAACCAGGGGTAATTTGGTAATTTTGCAAACTAGGGGTAATTCAATAATTTTACAAACCAGGGGTATTTTGGTAATTTAACAATTCAGGGGTATTTTAGTAATTTCACAAATTAGGGTATTTCGATAATTTTTCAAATCAGGGATATTTTGATGTTGTTGTTGTCGTTGCATTTTTTATTATTATTTCGAAGGTATTTTGAAAAAAAGAATCTAGTTACTCTTGTAAACATACGGTTTTTGGGTAAATTTTCAAAATATAGGCATTTTACAAATTCACTGTTGGTTGGAAATTTTCACAAATCAAGTGTATTTCTTTGGAAATTTACAAAACTTAGGGGTTTTTGTTTGCAAAATAGGGTGGCTAGTCCCTTTCGGGTTTTAATTATAGGTTTGGCCCATCAACAAGTCCTTATAATTAGAGTGAACAGTTACTACGCACTAGGTAAGATTCCAGTGAAGAGGAGGTGAGTCACTAGGACTGCTTAAATACCAAGCTCTTCCGAATCTATTCCTAGACATACGTATGCCCATTGCCACACCCTAGTCTTGCGACTCGTTCATGGGTTTTGTTTAGTGAGGTTAAGTCTTATGAAATTTAAGGAGTTGTTTTAGCTAAGCCTAGAGTCCATCAAGTTCTAAATCTAATTAGTCTACGTCCCATAAAGCCCATCAAGCCCACATAAATATATAACACACAGAGAGTTCAGAATACTTACCTGCGTGGATCGGGTGCCGGTAGACTCGAAAGCCATATCCTCAAACCAGACTTTTTTTCTAAAATTTTTTTCCAAAACACCTCTAGGCCCATTTCACAGCCCGAGTTTTGAACTGGGCTCTGATACCAAAATATAATACCCCAAACCCTTCCTATACTTTTCGACCAGATCTGGCGTGTTATGGAACACATAACACTTTATCGGATTTTGAAAACACAAGTTAATTATTTAAAATTTGAATAAAGAAGTGACTTTTTAGAAATAAACCTCTTTGTATTATTATTACGTATAAATAAACCTTGTCATAAATTCATAAGTTGCATAACATTGAAAACAACTTAGTTGAATAAAACTAGGGGCCTTATTACATAAATATTCTTAAATAAAATAAAATAAAATTTAAAGAAATCCCAAAAATAATTTGTAAAAATAAAACTTGATGGCCCCTCGAGTCCGTCTCGGCCATGTCCATGATCTATTGCTCATCTAAAAGAGTAGAGAAAAGGAAAGCGTGAGTCACCAAGACTCAGTGTATAAATCTCAAAACACATAACGACCCGAGCCCACAAACACATTATGGGCCCTGGCCCATACATGAAGGTAACAATCATAATCACATGGAAAATGTTAAATAATAAATAACCCAACCTATCCTAGGTTTCCATCCTCTACACACCAACCCGTACCAACCATCACACCTTGGGGATTTCTACAATCAACCCCCCATCCGCTACACACCAAAATGACAAACAGACCGCCTATTCCTATTAATTAGGAATCATTGAATGTGGCATAGCCACCGATCACTATGTGACCTAACATTTGTATATGTGGGATTTCCACCACCGATCACCAAGTGACCTATCATGCACTTCCCCTTCAATATCATATTCCCACCCCATGCATACACATAAAGAAAACATCATGCAGTCATATATATTTTTCGATACACATAGGGAGTTCTATGTTCACGCATTCGACATCCTTGCCTAACCCTTTTAGGGTTCCATTCATTGTCTAAATGACCTCATTCCGCTTTTAAGCCCATAAATATATATAGTCATACATACAGGTTTATTAGTGTGTTAGAGATCTACACACCTGATCACCGATAAGACGATGCTTTCTATGTCGATGCTATCCTTAGTCGACACTACTACTATCTACCTAAGGTGTTGTTCAGAAGTCGGTCCACAACCAAGTGGCCAATCTCGAATGGCAGATACTGCTCTTTTCTTAAACTTAGGGATTTTTTCCTTTGCCTGATCCATATTTAATTCCATCACAAGTCCTTATCAGAACTACTATCCCAATATTTAATCATTAATTCTCATTATAACCTTAAGATCTTGCATATAATGATCAAATCTAATAGAAATCTAGGGAAATCTTCTTACCTTAAAAATCCCGAAAGTGGAGACTAGCTATTTTCGGCTTTTAGATCTAATTGACCAAGCTTCCTTCAAATCCCGAATTGTCGCCCAACATAGAATCATTAAACTGTTAATTTTTCGACTAACACTTGGAAAGGAGATTCGACAATGCCAAAAGAAAGTTTTAAATGCCGGAAGAATAGAACTAATTCTCAAATAGGATGAATAAAAGAAAAGACTATAGATGCTTTGGCTTTTTAGAGAAATCGGCACAAGGAGGAAAAAGTGGAGAAGAGTTTCGGCTTTTGAAGAAATTGGAGAAAAGAAATTGGAGAGGAGAGGCGAAGGAATTTCGGCACAATGGGAGAAGAAATTAGGGTTTTCAATGTCGAATCAAGGAGCTATCCCCCCATTTATAGATATTTGACACCTCATGTATAAAATCGAAAACGCCTTCCTAATTAATTAAAATTCAAGCTAAATGAGAGGGAAAATTAAGCACCGCCTTTGCCATGCAAAGAGCGATTTCTACACTCCTCTAGGTGATGTATTTTCGCCATCACCTCCCTTGTAGATAAGCTCCTAACTTTTCTCCTTTTATCTACTTTTTATCAATTATAAAATCCATCTAAATCTTCCTATTTTTGAGCCTTGTAGCGTCCACCTCATCAAATCTTAATGCCTAAATTTAAATCACTTAAATTAAAATATTTGGGCTTTATTAAACTTAAATTTTGGGCCCCTAACTCCTTGTGTGTGGCGTCACTCCTTGCTTCATTTTAGGTGCCGAAAATGGCCCTAAAAACATGGGCTCCTTGTGGCCAAAACTTGGGCCTCTTTTATTGTTAATGACGCCACCTTAAAATAATTCAATCAAGGCCTTTGCCTAATCCTAAGCCTAATTTTGAACCCCTATCACTTAAATTAACAAATTAAACATATCCCCACACTAAATGCATAGGCCCATAAATTTAGGATGTTATAGATTCAACAATATATAGTAGTGTCACCCCAATTTTTATTTGGTTTAAGGTGGTTTGCGAAATTGTAGAAGGGTTGAACGCCACACCAATGCGGTGATAAGTTCAAAAAAGAATCGACTGACGCCACAAGCACGCTTGATAAGTCAAACCGAAACTTGTACGAATAAAGAGAGGAGTACACTCACTCTTAGAACAAAGTTCATATAAATTTGCCAAAAGTTTTTTTTACAAATGAAATTCAACGACTATTTATAGTGTTTGCATGGCTAGCCGAATAGCCTAGTTAAAACCTTAATAGCTAAGTTAAATGAAACTAGATTAATCTAGAAAATTCCAGAATTAAAGTATTAAATTGGAGTGGCTGGATTCAGCTAATGGAAGCTCTTTGGGCGGCAATCTAGAAGGCTGTATGAACTTGAAGCTTTTGCATGGTTTATGGCACAAGTCTAGGTTCGGCCTATGCTTAATTAAGCTCCTTTAATTGCTCCCTTTTGGATGAAGAGTGACCAGCATTTAAGGATGGAGATGAGCAGCCCTTTAGATGTGAATGGCCGGCCATGAAGGGTCTTGTGTGTGTGAAAGGGCTAAACCAAATGGGCATAGTGTGAACACCAAGTGTGAAAGCATTGGATGCTTCCTTGGGAATACATTTGGCCATGCTTGGGAAAGTTAATGTGCAACTATTCCTTGGCCGAATAGTGACTTGGAGAAGTGAAAAATCAGCTGAACATTCATTGAAGAACCATGCATGCATCGCCGCATTCAATGGATCCAACATGCATGCACCCTCCCATGTTCGGCTGCACTTATTAATACCAAGAAAACTCATTAAATCAAGCTTATTTTAGCTGAACATATTTAAAACATAATTTAGACATAATAATGGACACTTAGACAAATTAAATTATAAGATACTAAGACACATTAAGTTTCGGCTAGGACCTAGACACATTAAAAACTTGTAATAAAATTGGACAAATTTATTTAATCCTAAGACACCATTAATTCTGCCATAATAACATACTTAGGACATATTAAAAAGCTGTATAAAAATTAACTAATGAATTATTTAATTTATTCAATATTAATTAAAATGGACAGAATTAATGAAATGCACTCAATGAGCTGCAATGAACTCGAATGAGCTAATCCGAGCTTAATTGAGCTTGCACCAATGTGCATGGATGGCTCATAGCTTGGACCCGAGCTGGTGCTTCGCCCTTGGATTGAGTTTCGTTCCATAATTCGTTCATAAGGGCTGCCACGGCGTCTTGCATTCGTTTGACCCGAGCTCGAGTCATAGGACCTTCGGGCGTGGCGAGAGCATCGAAATTCAAATCTTGGGTTGCCCCGAGTATGCTTACATCAAAGGAAGCCTCTTGTTTACCGAGGCAATGGGAAGGAAGTTTATTGTAGCTTTAAAACTCCGAAGGTATAGTAATTTTGCCATGTATTTGGTAAAATAAATTAAGCATTGACATGAACCAGTGTGAACACATTACATGCTATCGACTGATTTACTGGGTGAAATGAGACTAACGTCCGATGAAAAGTAAAGGATTAATGGGGCAATTAGATTCACTTTGGTATTTATACTTTCTTTCTTTTTCTCATTTTGTATCTATATTTGGTAGCATTTTTTTATTTTGGTCCGTCAATTTGAATTTTGTAAAAAAAATAATGATGTGTCCAATTCCAAATTTCAAAGTGAACTTAATTTTCATGTTTAGGGTAAAAAAATTACATTAATTCAAAAATAAATACTAAATAAAAATGCGTCCACAAAAATAGGCATAATGCTTAGTTTAGCCTCCGAATTATTTTATTTTTCACCATTGGTGTCAAACTTTTTTGCCCCACTTTAGAACTTAAACTGTCATTTTTGTTATTCAGTTTAGTCAAAATTTTTTAATGACTAAAAAAAAAAATATTGACATGTGGTCAGTGATGGATATTAGCATTAAGTTTTGGTGGTCTAATTAGAATTTTTAAAAATTTTGAAAGTTTTGTGATAGTTTTAAAATTTTGATAAGTCTAATTAAAACTTTCAAAAATTTTAGAGGTATTACGAAAATTAAAAAAAAACCTTAATTGAAACATTTAAAAATTTTGAAAGGATTTAATTAAAATTTTTAAAAATTTTAAAGGTATAATTAAAAACTCTAGAGGTCAAGCACTAGGCCCGAATGAGAATCTACCTCTGCATGCGGTGCCAATCAAAATGTATCACTTAGACTTTTGCTTCTAAAAACTTTTGGTCATTTAGAAAAGCGACATTCGGAGCTCATGTTTATTGAAATAAAATAAATGAAAATTCTAAAAATATCGAAAGATAATAAAATTTAAAAATTTTAAAAAAGTTAAATATGTTAGAAAATATACCATTCACTTTAACCATTGTGGAACGTGGAATGTCCATTTGAATTTTTAATATTTTAAAATTTTAATAACTTTTATAAAAGTTATATATATTTTAATTTTTAAAATTATTACATTTGTGTAGAATTTGTTTTCAACTTTATCAATTTGTAGAATCTATTTTTAAAATTAAAACTGTTTCATTTGTTTTAGAATTTTTGATATATTGCTTTGAATTTTAATTTTTTATATATTTTGCTGTTTTGAAAAAATAAAAATAATAAAAATTATTAAAATTTTTCTAGATTATGTATTTTTGGAAATATTGAGGGTTCTTTTTGTAACTTTTAAATAGAACTAAAATTTTCCAATTTTTGAATTTTATATATATTATTTTGAGTATTTAAAATTTACATTTATATATTTTAGAAAATATTAGAGTTTTCTAAATTTCAAAATAAAATTTTAAGTTTGTCAATTTGAATTGTTTATATAAAATTTTAATTTTTTAAAATTAATATAATATACAATATTAAAAATAATACAAATGATTCAAAATAACTTGCAATTTAGGGGCAATATAATGGAAGACCCAAATCAACACTTAAAGCGATTCCTTCAGTTATGTGATACTTTTAAGTATAACGGGGTCACTGATGGCACTATTTGTCTTCTGTTGTTCCCCTTTTCATTGTGTGACAACGCATACAAGTGACTTGATTCGTAAGAGCCTAGTTCCATCACTACATGGGACGAATTATCGGGAAAGTTCTTACATAAAATTTTCCCAATAAGTAGAACCATTCAATTAAGACGTGACATTGCCAATTTCAAGCAAATCAAGGGCAAGAACCTATATGAAGCGTGAGAATGTTTTAAGTTGTTATTAAGGAAGTGCCCCTATCACGGAATACAAGAGTGGCTGCAACTGCAAATATTTTATAATGGGCTAGATGGTAGCTTGAGAGCCGAATTTGATGCCGCATCAGGCGGGGCCTTTATGAGCAACACCTACGAGCGAGCTTGTCAATTAATCGAGGGCATGGCCATGAACTTGTATATGTATCCCAACGAGCGATTCTCATATAATCCAAAGTCATCGACGGCTAAAGCGGTCAAAGAGGACGATAAATATCAACAAATACTGGAAAAGCTACATTGCTTAAAGACCATTATTAAGTCGTCAACGATGTTGCTCGAAGCTATATGTTATACTCTGATAATGAACTGGAAGAAGTCAATTACTTAGGCAATAGGGGCAGAAATCCTTATTTGAACACTTATAACTTTGGTTAGAAGGACCATCCCAATCTAAAGTGGGGAAGCAATCAAGATGGTAGAAACCCAAGTCAGAATCGACCAAATCCTCCTTATCAACCTATTCAAAGATATCAAGAAAGATCCGTGGGAAATGATCATGTTGGTTTGGTTTAAGATTGGATTGAATCGAAAGCGAAATGCAGTTAACGAAATCTAACATTCAATAAGTGAAATATAAATGTGCACAAACTCGTGCCAATATGGCCGAATTAAAAGAAGATATGCGTAACATAGTAAGTGCATTGAATGAAATGCGTAGGCAAATGGGTACATGTATTCCAAGTAATACGAAAAACAACCCTTGGAAGGAAGGAAAAAGAACATGTGAATGCCATTGCACTTCACTCGGGTAAAACTCTTGTAAACCCGAGTAAGCCTATGCAAAAGAAGGATGATAAGGTCGATACGATCAACAAAATTCTCAATGATCTTGAACTTGAGGAGAAAATGGAGAAAGTAGCTGAATTGGAAATTGTACAACATTCGGAGCATGCCTCAAAGCCCATACTGTCTCTATCGAGGTTAGAGGACAAATAACGAAGGGATGGAGCAGAATTCGTAAGTTTTCTGATTTTATTTAAATCCATTAACATTAATTTGCCACTACTGGAATTAATTGATAAAATACCGAAATATGCCAAGTATTTAAAAAAAGTATATCTTAGTATAAGAAATTAAAGAAGTGTGAGCAAATTAATATCAACGCCTCTTACTGTGCGATAATTGCTCGAAAAATACCCCCGAAGTTAAAAGATCCAAGTAGTTTTACAGTTCTTGTTGAAGGGACAAACATTTTAGTAAGCTCTTTGTGATTTAGGGGCTAATAATAATTTGATGCCCCTATATACTTATTTAAAACTAGGATTGGGGGAATTAAAAAATACGTCGATAACACTGCAACTAGTTGATAGGTCTCTAGAATGCCCCAAAGGTGTGATTGAAGACGTTTTAGTTAAAGTAAGGGGTTTTATTATACCCATCAATTTTGTTGTCCTTGACTTCAAAGAGGACCAGGACATTCCCATTCTGTTGGGTAGGCATTTTTTCCACGTCTAGATCGACCATCGATCTCAAGTAAAATGAATTAATTATGAAAATCGATGGCAAGATAAAAGTGTTCAAATGTTGTCACGGTTCCAAAAATGAAGAATTAAGAAATTAATTAGGGGAGAATTGTTACACAATTTTTTATATCACCTCTAACAACCTCGATTAGAGGTATGGTTGTGGTTTGATGTGTGTAGGAATTAATAGGTCGAGAGAACGCGATAAATGGAAAGACCCTAGATGGAAGGGCATATGTTGTAACAACCCGATTTAGGGCCTAGTCGGAATAGTGGTTGCGAGACCATAAATCTGAAATAGAAATATATGTTTAAGGTTTTTATAAGGTCTATGACATGTTTGTATGGTTGTGTGAAAATTTCATGAATAAATTTTATGATTTAGTGATCAATTTATCTTTTAGGACTAAATTGCAAAATTGAAAAATATGAGATTCTAGAAGTTTTAAGTATGAGATAGCATTAGAAAAATTTATTAGAGGTCCTTATTAGCATTAGAAAAATTTATTAGAGGTCCTTATTTGGTAATTAGACCATTATATATCATGATGGACAAAAATGGACATGGAAGGGAAAAATCTCAAGGAAAGGCCTTAAGGGCATTTTGGTCATCTAGTTAATAAATAAATAAACAGGGAAAAATAAGTAAAAATTGGTGCCCATATTCTTCCCTAAGTGCCAAAAATTAAGGAGAAGACATAGCTAGGGTTTTGTTCATTTTCAAGCTCAAAGTAAGTGCATCTTAGCCCCGTTTTTAATGTTCTTTATATTTTTGAGATCCTTGTAGCTCGATTTAGCTATTTCTAGCCATATTTTAAGCTAGAGTTCATGTTAAAAAACTTACCCATGTATGACATGCACGTATTTTGATGTTTAATGGAGGAAAATTATAACATCCCGAATTTGGGCCTAGTAGGATTGAGGCCCAATGGGCCATGGGCACGGGAGCGTTTAAAATTTTTAAGAATAAGAGAACGGCATTAGTGCAAGTTAGATCTATTAGGTGAGTGATTTTAGAAGGTTAGGGGGCTTCTATGAAATCCTGGGTTCAAACTTTGGCTTTAGGAAAATTTTGGTTTTAGGTGAATAAAACCCTGAGAGTTAGTAGTAGGCTTTAAGAATAAAATGTGGAGAAAAATGAAAAGTGGAGTGTGTGGTGTAGTGACAAAGTTATGCCACATAGGAGACAATGGGGTGACGCCACAAGGAAGGAAGCAGGTCCAAGGCTCAAGTCTTGGCTCTTGCATTTTGGATTTCTTTTTAAATGGACTCTAGAATTTTGCCATAGGGTTATATATAGTTGCGCATGATTTTAGACATAAGAAAGTGAGTGGTCTAGTGGCAAGGCGTCATTAAGGGTGCAAAGGAGACTAGGTTCGAATCTCATGACAAGCAAGGGAGTATTTATTTTGCGAATTGGACGGGAAATGTTTGAGTTGGATTTAAACTCTGCTGACGGAGGGATCCCACATCGGAAAGATACAAAGAAGGAAGGTGAGAAGCTAGCTATATATAGAGCATTCTATGAGGAGAGTTAATATACCTTGATTGGCGTTTGGGTAGACCTAGAGGATAATCGCCAATAGTAGCGAAGGAAGGGCTATTAGAACGTCAGTACAGGTAAGGTTTCGGTGAGGTTTCGATTTTCGGTAAGTGTATATTAAGTTATGATTAATCGTTAGGTGATGTCGATTGTAGGTTCGTGACTAAGGGGTTTGCAGCGCGTGTGGTTACCAGGTGTGTACAAACACTACACACACGAAATCGATAATGCCGAAAAGCTGAAAAGCTGAAAGTGGCTAAATGGGCCCAGTGGGCCTTGAGGCTAAGAATTGATGAAATGGTTTGGTTGGTTATACGAATTGAATTAGTCATCCATGATACATGAATTGGATTTTTTTGGGCCTAATAGGCCATATGATGAGATTTGGGCCTAATGGGCCGTAAGGGTGTGATATGGGCTTGATGGACTTATGGGGACGTAGACATGTATGTTAGGGTTTATGGACCATAGGTCTAGTTTGAACAACTCTTAAATTTCATAAGACATAATCTAATTAAACATGCCTGTGAACAAGCTGCTGGGTTAGGGTGTGGCAACGGGCATACACATGTCTAGGATTGGATCTAGGGAGAGCTTGGTACTTAAACGGCCCTAGTGGCCCACCTCCTCTTTTCTAGAAACCTACCTGGTGCGTAATGTCTGTTCACTTTAGCCGCGAGGACTTGTTGATGTGCCAAAGTTCATAGCTAAAACCCGAAAGAGACCGACATACCCTCGATTTGCAAATTACCAAAATACCCCCGATTTGTGAAATTACCCTCGATTTGTAAATTATCGAAATACCCCCGATTTATGAAATTACTGAAATACCCCCAATTTATGAAATTACTAAAATACCCTCGATTTGTGAAATTATCGAAATACACCCAATTTATGATATTACCAAAATACCCCTAGTTTGCAAAATTACCAAAATACCCCCAGTTTGTAAAATTACCAAAATATCCCCGACTTGTGAAATTACCAAAAAACCCTCAATTTATGAAATTACCAAAATACCTTAATTTGCGAAATTACCAAAGTACCATCGATTTACGAAATTATCAAAATATCCCTAATTTTAAAATTACCAAAATACCCTCGATTTGTGAAATTATTGAAATACCCTTGATTTATGAAATTACCAAAATACCCCTGTAGGGTAGAATTACGAAAATACCCTTGGGTAGTGAAATGACGAAAATAACCCTATGTGACGAATATGAGTTTGTGGATGTTACTTTTGTGTTTGATGCATCCATATGATATTTTGCTTAGGATGCATATGGGTGGGAATTATGGTACGGAGGAAGATTTGATGATCGCATGGCCGTATGGTATGGATCCAGGATCGCATGGCCGTATGGTTTGGATCCATTGCAAGCTTTTAGCCACCAAACAGCCATGCTGCACCGATAATGTTACCGAGGGCTGTGTACCATTAATATGAGCTTCGTACCGTAATTATGGGCTTTGTGCCAATACCGAAGGCTTTGTGCTATTATTATGGCTTTGTGCCAATCATATTTACCGTGGCTATGTGCCTAACATATATATATTGATGACTCTGTGTCAATATTTGTGGATTGCATGGCTGTATGGTATGAATCCAAAGGAGGCTTTAAGCCCAATATTTGATTAGCGACTTTGTCGCAACGTTGATAATCAAGAACCAGGGCTACCCTTGGTGTGTAGCGGAGGGTGGGTCAAGCTAGAATTCCCACAGAGTCATAAGGTTGGAAGGGAAATGGTGTGTGTAGCGGATGGATTTTTGGGGTGGGTTTTGCATTATTTGTTTATGAATGATACGATATGATATGATATGAGGTCATTGTGGGATAAGGCCCAAGAACACCGATTTTGATAGGGTTTAGGCCCAATGTGGATATTTGTAAGTGATTTGTTTTCCAAGGGCTGTGCAGACTGAGTTTCGAAACTCAAACCCCTTTAATTTAATGTTTTAGGTGAACCCAAATAGACAACCGACGTGGGAGAGGACTCGGAGATGGCCACACTACAAGAGGCTTGAATTTTCATTTATTTGTTTCAAAATACATGTTTTTATTTACTTAATTTTCAGTGGACGTAATAAGACCTTTGACTCCATTTTGACTTCAGATTTAATTTGGGTTTTGAGATTAATTGTTTATTTAATTATTAAACCTAAGTAAGCTCTTATGCTCAAACTTGGTTTACTAAATGCTTAAAATAATAAAATGAGTTTTTTTATCTTTAATTAATAAGTCTATTAGATTTTGGGCTTTTGGGCCTTAAATTCTTAATTACTAAAACCGTTCTTGAATTGTGCCTTTAATGTGACATTTCAAATTCAGGCCTAACTTTTAGGCTGGGTTTGGCGTGTTACATTTAGTGGTATCAGAGCCTAGGTTGCAAAGCTCGGGCTGTGAATGGGCCTTAGATTTGTGGTTCTTTTTAATAAAAGTTTTGGTAAGTTCTTGAAGTGTGGTTCATCGAGCCCTCGACATCGAACCAAGTAAGTTTTCTGTTATTGTTTGAATTATTGAACTGTATAGATAATGGGCTACTTAAAAATAGGCTTTTAGAGTCTAAAGCCCGTAGGAAACTTAAGCCTGTAGTGGATTCTTGACCATGGAATAACTCTAAGAAATTGTTGTTACTTACAAAAGATATGTGCCCTAAACAAGTGGAACTAAGATATGTGCCCTAAACAAGTGGAACTAAGTACTAATTTCATAAAATTCTTAAATCAGAGTGCGCAGCGAAAGCATAGTGGTGTGACTTGAGCGGTGCGTTTAGTAGTTAGTTGAAATTTCGATGACAAAATTTCTTTAAGGAGGGTAGATTTGTAACATCTTGAATTTAGGCCTAGTAGGATTGGGGCCCAATGGGCCTTGGGCACGAGAGCGTTTAAAATTTTTAAGAATAAGAGAACGGCATTAGTGCAAGTTGGACCTACTAGGTGAGTGATTTTGGAAGGTTAGGGGGCTTCTATGAAGTCTTGGGTTCAAACTTTGGTTTTAGGAAAATTTTGGTTTCAGGTGAATAAAACCTTGAGAGTTAGTAGTAGGCTTTAAGAATAAAATGTGGAGAAAAATGACAAGTGGAGTGTGTGGTGGAGTGGCAAAGTGACGCCACATAGGAGATAATGGGGTGACGCCACAAGGAAGGAAGGAGACCCAAGGTTCAAGTCTTGGCTCTTGCATTTTGGATTTCTTTTTAAATGGACTCTAGAATTTTGCCATAGGGTTATATTTAGTTGCGCATGATTTTAGACACAAGAAAGTGGGTGGTCTAGTGGCAAGGCGTCATTAAGGGTGCAAAGGAGCCTAGGTTCGAATCTCATGACAAGCAAGGGAGTATTTATTTTGCAAATTGGACAGGAAGAGTTTGAGTTGGATTTAAACTCTGCTGACGGAGGGATCCCACATCGGAAAGACACAAAGAAGGAAGGTGAGAACCTAGCTTATATAGAGCATTCTATGAGGAGTGTTAATATACCTTGATGGGCGCTTGGGTGCAGACCTAGAGGATAATCGCCAATAGTAGCAAAGGAAGGGCTACTAGAACGTGAGGTATACGGTAAGGTTATGAGGAGGTTTTGGTTTCCGATAAGTGTATATTAAGTTATGATTAATCGTTAGGTGATGTCAATTGTAGGTTCATGACTAAGGGGTATGCACCGCGCGTGGTTACTAGGTGTGTACAAACACTACACACACGAAATCGGCAATGCCGAAAAGTCGAAAAGCCGAAAGTGGCTAAATGGGCCCTATAGTCCCTGAGGCTAAGGATTGATGAAATGGTTTGGTTGGTTATACGAATTGAATTAGTCATCCATGATACATGAATTGGATTTGTTTTGGGCCTAATAGGCCATATGATGAGATTTGGGCCTAATGGGCCGTAAGGGTGTGATATAGGCTTGATGGGCTTATGGGGATGTAGACATGTATGTTAGGGTTTATGGACCTTAGGTCTAGTTTGAACAACTCTTAAATTTCATAAGACTTAATCTAATTAAACTTGCCTGTGAACAAGTCGCTGGGTTAGGGTGTGGCAACGGGCATACACATGTCTAGGATTGGATCTAGGGAGAGCTTGGTACTTAAGAGGCCCTAGTGGCCCACCTCCTATTTTCTGGAAACCTACCCAGTGCGTAGTGTGTCTGCTCATTTTAGCCACGAGGACTTGTTGATGGGCCAAAGTTCATAGATAAAACCCGAAAGGGATGAAATACCCGATTCTTAATTATCAAATACCCCAATTTGTGAAATTACCAAATACCCCGATTTGTGAAATTAACGAAATACCCCAGATTTGTAAAATTACCAAAATACCCTTGATTTGTGAAATTACTGAAATACCCCTAATTTGTAAAATTACCGAAATACCTCTGATTTGTGAAATTATCAAAATACCCCCGATTTATGATATTACCAAAATACCCCCAGTTTGAAAAATTACCAAAATACCCCTGATTTGTAAAATTACCAAAATACCCCCGATTTGCAAAATTACCAAAATACCTCGATTTACGAAATTATCAAAATACTCTCGATTTATAAAATTACCAAAGTACCCCCAATTTGTAAAATTATCGAAATACCTCTGATTTATAAAATTACCAAAATACCCTCGATTTGTGAAATTACTGAAATACCCCTGATTTTTGAAATTACCAAAATACCCCTATAGGGTAGAATTACGAAAATACCCCTAGGTAGTGAAATGACGAAAATAACCTTATGTGACGAATATGAGTTTGTGGATGTTACTTTTGTGTTTGATACATTCATATGATATTCTGTTTAGGATGCATATGGGTGGGAATTATGGTACGGAGGAAGATTTGAGGATCGCACGGCCGTATGGTATGGACCCAGGATCGCATGGCCGTATGGTATGGATCCACCGCAGGCTTTTAGCCACCGAGCAGCCATGCTGCATTGATAATGTTACCGAGGGCTGTGTGCCATTAATATGAGCTTTGTACCGTAATTATGGGCTTTGTGCCAATACCGAAGGCTTTGTGCTGTTATTATGGCTTTGTGCCAATCATATTTACCGTGGCTATGTGCCTAACATAAATATATTGATGACTCTGTGTCAATATTTGTGGATCGCATGGCCGTATGGTATGGATCCAAAAGAGGCTTTAAGCCCAATATTTGATTAGCGACTTTCTTTGCAACGTTGATAAGTATGGCAAGGGCTACCCTTGGTGTGTAGCGGAGGGGTGGGTCGAGCTAGAATTCCCCACAGGAGTCATAAGGTTGGAAGGGAAATGGTGTGTGTAGCGGATGGATTTTTGGGGTGGGTTTTGCATTATTTGTTTATGAATGATACGATATGATATGATATGAGGTCATTGTGGGATAAGGCCCAAGACCACCAATTTTGATAGGGCTTAGGCCCAATGTGGATATTTGTAAGTGATTTGTTTTCCAAGGGTTGTGTACACTTGAGTTTTGAAACTTGCACCCTTTAATTTAATGTTTTAGGTTATCCGAATAGACGATCGGACGTGGGAGAGGACTTGAGATGGCCACACTACAAGAGGCTTGAATTTTCATTTATTTGTTTCAAAATACATGTTTTTATTTACTTAATTTTCAATTGGACGTAATAAGACCTTGTACTCGCTTTTGACTTCGGATTTAATTTGGGTTTTGAGATTAAATGTTTATTTAATTATTAAACCTAAGTAAGCTCTTATGTTCAAACTTGGTTTACTAAATGCTTAAAATAATAAAATGGGTTTTTTTATCTTTAATTAATAAGTCTATTAGATTTTGGGATTTTGGGCCTTAAATTCTTAATTAGCAAAACCATTTTTGAATTGTGCCTTTAATGTGACATTTCAGATTCGGGCCTAACTTCTAGGCCGGGTTTGGGGTGTTACATTTAGTGGTATCAGAGCCTAGGTTGCAAAGCTCGGGCTATGAATGGGCCTTAGATTTTTGGTTTTTTTTAAAAAAAGTTTTGGCAGGATTCTTGAAGAGTGGTTCATCGAGCCCTCGACGTCGAACCAAGTAAGTTTTCTGTTATTGTTTGAATTATTGAACTGTATAGATAATGGGCTACTTAAAAATAGGCTTTTAGAGTCTAAAGCCCGTAGGAAACTTAAGCCTGTAGTGGATTCTTAACCATGGAATAACTCTAAGAAATTGTTGTTACATACAAAAGATATGTGCCCTAAACAAGTGGAACTAAGATATGTGCCCTAAACAAGTGGAACTAAGTACTAATTTCATAAAATTCTTAAATCAGAGCGCGCAGCGAAAGCATAGTGGTGTGACTTGAGCGGTGCGTTTAGTAGTTAGTTGAAATTTCGATGACAAAATTTCTTTAAGGAGGGTAGATTTGTAACATCTTGAATTTAGGCCTAGTAGGATTGGGGCCCAATGGGCCTTGGGCACGAGAGCGTTTAAAATTTTTAAGAATAAGAGAACGGCATTAGTGCAAGTTGGACCTACTAGGTGAGTGATTTTGGAAGCTTAGGGGCTTCTATGAAGTCTTGGGTTCAAACTTTGGTTTTAGGAAAATTTTGGTTTTGGTGAATAAAACCTTGAGAGTTAGTAGTAGGCTTTAAGAATAAAATGTGGAGAAAAATGACAAGTGGAGTGTGTGGTGGAGTGGCAAAGTGACGCCACATAGGAGATAATGGGGTGACGCCACAAGGAAGGAAGGAGATCCAAGGTTCAAGTCTTGGCTCTTGCATTTTGGATTTCTTTTAAATGGACTCTAGAATTTTGCCATAGGGTTATATTTAGTTGCATGATTTTAGACACAAGAAAGTGGGTGGTCTAGTGGCAAGGCGTCATTAAGGGTGCAAAGGAGCCTAGGTTGAATCTCATGACAAGCAAGGGAGTATTTATTTTGCTGAATTGGACGGGAAGAGTTTGAGTTGGATTTAAACTCTGCTGACGGAGGGATCCCACATCGGAAAGACACAAAGAAGGAAGGTGAGAACCTAGCTTATATAGAGCATTCTATGAGGAGTGTTAATATACCTTGATGGGCGTTAAAAGTGCAGACCTAGAGGATAATCGCCAATAGTAGCAAAGGAAGGGCTACTAGAACGTGAGGTATACGGTAAGGTTATGAGGAGGTTTTGGTTTCCGATAAGTGTATATTAAGTTATGATTAATCGTTAGGTGATGTCGATTGTAGGTTCATGACTAAGGGGTATGCACCGCGCGTGGTTACTAGGTGTGTACAAACACTACACACACGAAATCCAAGAATGCCGAAAAGTCAAAAAGCCGAAAGTGGCTAAATGGGCCCTATAGTCCCTGAGGCTAAGTGTTGATGAAATGGTTTGGTTGGTTATCTGAATTGAATTAGTCATCCATGATACATGAATTGATTTGTTTTGGGCCTAATAGGCCATATGATGAGATTTGGGCCTAATGGGCCGTAAGGGTGTGATATAGGCTTGATGGGCTTATGGGGATGTAGACATGTATGTTAGGGTTTATGGACCTTAGGTCTAGTTTGAACAACTCTTAAATTTCATAAGACTTAATCTAATTAAACTTGCCTGTGAACAAGTCGCTGGGTTAGGGTGTGGCAACGGGCATACGCATGTCTAGGATTGGATCTAGGGAGAGCTTGGTACTTAAGAGGCCCTAGTGGCCCACCTCCTATTTTCTGGAAACCTACCTGGTGCGTAGTGTCTGTTCATTTTAGCCACGAGGACTTGTTGATGGGCCAAAGTTCATAGATAAAACCCGAAAGGGACTGAAATACCCCCGATTTACGAATTATCGAAATACCCCGATTTGTGAAATTACCGAAATACCCCCGATTTGTGAAATTAACGAAATACCCCAAATTTGTAAAATTACCAAAATACCCTTGATTTGTGAAATTACTGAAATACCCCTAATTTGTAAAATTACTGAAATACCTCTGATTTGTGAAATTATCAAAATACCCCCGATTTATGATATTACCAAAATACCCCCAGTTTGAAAAATTACCAAAATACCCCTGATTTGTAAAATTACCAAAATACCCCTGATTTGCAAAATTACCAAAATACCTCGATTTACGAAATTATCAAAATACTCTCGATTTGTAAAATTACCAAAGTACCCCCAATTTGTAAAATTATCGAAATACCTCTGATTTGTAAAATTACCAAAATACCCTCGATTTGTGAAATTACTGAAATACCCCTAATTTTTAAAATTACCAAAATACCCCTATAGGGTAGAATTACGAAAATACCCCTAGGTAGTGAAATGACGAAAATAACCCTATGTGACGAATATGAGTTTGTGGATGTTACTTTTGTGTTTGATGCATTCATATGATATTCTGCTTAGGATGCATATGGGTGGGAATTATGGTACGGAGGAAGATTTGAGGATCGCATCTAGTAGTATGGTATGGACCTGTGGATCGCATGGCCGTATGGCATGGATCCACCGCAGTTTTTAGCCACCGAGCGACCATCTTTGCATCGATAATGTTACCGAGGGCTGTGTGCCATTAATATGAGCTTTGTACCGTAATTATGGGCTTTATGCCAATACCGAAGGCTTTGTGCTGTTATTATGGCTTTGTGCCAATCATATTTACCGTGGCTATGTGCCTAACATATATATATTGATGACTCTGTGTCAATATTTGTGGATCGCATGGCCGTATGGTATGGATCCAAAAGAGGCTTTAAGCCCAATATTTGATTAGCGACTTTTTGTCGTTAACGCTCAAGAGTATCAGAAAGGGCTACCTTGGTGTGTAGCGGAGGGTGGGTCGAGCTAGAATTCCCACAGAGTCATAAGGTTGGAAGGAAATGGTGTGTGTAGCGGATGGATTTTTGGGGTGGGTTTTGCATTATTTGTTTATGAATGATACGATATGATATGATATGAGGTCATTGTGGGATAAGGCCCAAGACCACCGATTTTGATAGGGCTTAGGCCCAATGTGGATATTTGTAAGTGATTTGTTTTCCAAGGGTTGTGTACACTGAGTTTTGAAACTTGCACCCCTTTAATTTAATGTTTTAGGTTATCCCGAATAGACGACTCGACGTGGGAGAGGACTCGGAGATGGCCACACTACAAGAGGCTTGAATTTTCATTTATTTGTTTCAAAATACATGTTTTTATTTACTTAATTTTCAGTGGACGTAATAAGACCTTGTACTCCGTTTTGACTTCGGATTTAATTTGGGTTTTGAGATTAAATGTTTATTTAATTATTAAACCTAAGTAAGCTCTTATGTTCAAACTTGGTTTACTAAATGCTTAAAATAATAAAATGGGTTTTTTTATCTTTAATTAATAAGTCTATTAGATTTTGGGATTTTGGGACTTAAATTCTTAATTAGCAAAACCATTTTTGAATTGTGCCTTTAATGCGACATTTGATTAGGCCTAACTTCTAGGCCGGGTTTGGGGTGTTACATTTAGTGGTATCGAGCCTAGGTTGCAAAGCTCTGCTATGAATGGGCCTTAGATTTTTGGTTTTTTAAAAAAGTTTTGGTGATTCTTGAAGAGTGGTTCATCGAGCCCTCGACGTCGAACCAAGTAAGTTTTCTGTTATTGTTTGAATTATTGAACTGTATAGATAATGGGCTAGTTAAAAATAGGCTTTTAGAGTCTAAAGCCCGTAGGAAACTTAAGCCTGTAGTGGATTGTCGACCGCGGAATAACTCTAAGAAATTATTGTTACTTATAGAAGATATGTGCCCTAAAGAAGTGGAACTAAGTACTAATTTCATAAAATTATTAAATCAGAGTGCGCAGTGAAAGCATAGTGGTGTGACTTGAGCGGTGCGTTTAGTAGTTAGTTGGAAATTTCGAGGACGAAATTTCTTTAAGGATGGTAGATATGTAACATCCCGAATTTGGGCCTAGTAGGATTGGGGCCCAATGGGCCTTGGGCACGTGAGCGTTTAAAATTTTTAAGAATAAGAGAATGGCATTTGTGCAAGTTGGACCTATTAGGTGAGTGATTTTGGAAGGTTAGGGGGCTTCTATAAAGTCTCGGGTTCAAAATTTGGCTTTAGGAAAATTTTGGTTTTAGGTGAATAAAACCCTGAGAGTTAGTAGTAGGCTTTAAGAATAAAATGTGGAGGAAAATGACAAGTGGAGTGTGTGGTGTAGTGGCAAAGTGACGCCACATAGGAGACAATGGGTTGATGCCACAAGGAAGGAAGGAGGTCTAAGGTTCAAGTCTTGGCTCTTGCATTTTGGATTTCCTTTCAAATGGACTCTAGAATTTTGCCATAGGGTTATAGTTAGTTGCGCATGATTTTAGACACAAGAAAGTGGGTGGCCTAGTGGCAAAGCGTCATTAAGGGTGCAAAGGAGCGTAGGTTCGAATCTCATGACAAGCAAGGGAGTATTTATTTTACGGATTGGACGGGAAGAGTTTGAGTTGGATTTAAACTCTGTTGACGGAGGGATCCCACATCGGAAAGATACAAAGAAGGAAGGTGAAAAGCTAGCTATATATAGAGCATTCTATGATGAGAGTTAATATACCTTGGTGGGCGTTTGGGTGCAGACCTAGAGGATAATCGCCAATAGTAGCGAAGGAAGGGCTACTAGAACGTGAGGTACACGGTAAGGTTATGGTGAGGTTTCAGTTTCCGATAAGTGTATATTAAGTTATGATTAATCGTTAGGTAATGTAAACCCCAATCCCAGTCTAAACGCTACGACCGAATCTGGCGTGTCACTGGGAAGAAAATGTTTTACAACTATTTTGTCGTCTTGATTTGAAAGGAAAACTCTTGGTGTAGTTAAGAAAAATGTGGTTGAATTCGGTGAATCGTTAAAACATTTTGAAACTTAATTTTAGCGTGTTAGAATTACCTTGTTGTTTATCATTCATTCGAAGTATATCTTTAAAAAACACTCAGAAAATTATCTTAAGTTTATAAAAATGTTAATATCATAAATTACTTGGCATGCCTTTTTCGTTTAATGATAGTGTAAGAAAAAACAGAACAGATAACAATAAAACCAAAAACAAAGTTTAAGTGGCCTTACTACAAACTGAAACCCAAACTTAAAGTAAATAAGAACTAAATTCAAATTAACATTTAAATTTAATGTTGAGCATGGCCACTGCGAGTCCACCCGACTTCGGATCCACAACTTAAGCATTATCTGCAAAATGTAACGAAAGGGGTGAGTCACCGAGACTCAATGTGTAAATCCTCATCCCAAAAGATGTTATGCTCTTACACAGATTCACATAATATTATGCATGTCATGCAACCCATTGCCTAATTATTCACTCGAGTCTCCCAAATAAACCCCTTGTGGCACCTAGCCACTGGTGGTACCTAACCACTGGTAACTGAAGTTACAAATATACATGTGTGGGGCCAACCCACTTGTGGTACCTAAACACTGGTGACGATCCTCAAATCGATATGTGGGCCAACCTAATCGTGGTAGCTAACCACCGACAAGTCACAAAATAAGCACATGTGGTACCTAACCCCGTGGTTCCAAACCACTGAGACTTAGTCACAAAATCATGATATGTGGGGCCAACCCACGTGTGGTACCTAACCACTGGTGACAGTCTGATAAATCATGCCTTCCCCCTCCTCTCATCATACCCATATGCTATGCATATGTTTCTCAATACAATATAATCATGCTTGATGCATATGAAAATACAACATGGCACACACAAGTTTCACATAGATCAAGCACGAGATTCACCATAATGGACTTACCTGGAGTCCTTGCTTATAAGGGTAACGTAATGTTTCCCACTGTTAATTCGGCTTTCAACAAACACAACATTTAACATAACACATATGAAGTGTGTAAGAGTTACACACCTATTTTTTGTACTATCGCACTCATTGCTTTAACACTATCATCTCTCGAGACTACCACGATCGGCCTACGATCTATCTCTGATGTCGGCCCACACCCCGGTGGCTAATATTGCACTCCTGATACTGCTCACATTTTGTACTTAGGGGTCGGGTTTACAGATCCAACCCCTCCTATCGCTTGACTAAAAGTTGAGTCCATAACAATCCCTTGGTCACTAAACCGAATTTAAACGATGAGATCAAAACTAAGAGGTAATCATAATACTTAAAATGAAACCCTTACCTAGATTGTCAAATCCCGAAAATCCTCAAGAAAAGGTCACCACCCTACCTACATTCAGAAAAAAACATCCAACATTAGACCAACACGATTATCGTACTACCAAAAGAGAAAGGATAAGGGAGTGGCCATTCGACCAAATCCTACTACCAACACATACCTTCGGCTTTCCTCACAGTTTGGCATGAGAGATCACATCAAGAAAGATTTAGCTTCTATGAATAAAGAGTGAAAACTGACAAGATCTTAGGGAAGTAATTCGGGTTAGAAACTAAATGAGAAAGAGAGAAATAACAAGGAAGAAAACCACGGAGAACTTACCAATCTTGAGATGATGGTTCAGCTATGGTGTAACTTCGTGAAAAGATACTAATCTTGAAGGTTTCGATTAGGGAAAATATTGAGGAGGAGAGGAGAGCAAGGGAGTTGCGGAAAAGAAAGGGAGAGATAGCTCACAAGAGAAAGGAAATTTCGGCTAGAAGAGAAAAGATGAGAAGAAAAAGATGACAAAAGAAAGTGATCACTTGCCTACTAATTTTGACATATCAAACGCCCTCCCGAGTTTGATTTTTGGCCAACACTGCCATCAACTGATAGCTCTTATCCCTCTTGATATTTTAATCTATATCCTCCCCTCAAAAGAGGCCTTCTTAGCACCAACTCCTCTCTTCCAATTATTAGCATATTATTAATCAAAATAAAAGAATTAAATCCCCTATTTTGGAGCTATTGTGCCGTCCTCCCTTCCCCCTCCTAAGAGTGCCGAATTCTAGCCCAAAAGCATGGGCTCCAAGTGGCCAACTTAAGCCCAACCCTTCCCCTTACTGACGCCGCCCACTAGGTCCCCTGCGGCACCACCTAACTTTTGGGCCACAAGCCCACCTTAAAATTTAAACATAGGCACCCATTTTTATTATGTCCTGTAGCTCCTTATTGGAAAATTAACCTAGGTCTCAGCCCAAACTTGAGCGCAATTCGCACCTCTAAACCTCAAGCTAACACTTTAACCCTATAACACACAAAATGTACAGACCCATTTATTCTGGATGTTACAGTTCTACCCCCTTAAAATAAATTTCGGCCTCAAAATTTACCTGGTCAAAAGAGTTGAGGGTATTGCTATCGTATAACATCCTCCGACTCCCATGTCGCTTCTTTTGATCCATGGTTCCGCCACAAAACCTTCACCAAAGGGACTTATTTCCTATGCAACACTTTGACATCCCGATCTAGGATCTGCACTGGTTCCTCCTCAAAAGATAAGTCTGGGCTCACCTCAATTTCTTTTACCGACACAACATGAGGCGGATCCGAGCGATAGCGTCTAAGCATGGAAACATGAAACACATTATGGATTTGACTCAATTCGGGTGGTAACTTGAGTTGATAAGCTACTGATCCCACTCGCTTCAACACCTGATAAGGCCCGATAACCTTAGGGCATAGCTTGCCCTTCCGACCAAATCTCAGCACCTTTTTCCACGGTGACACCTTCAAGAAAACCATGTCACCCTCTGTAAATTCTATATCCTTCTGTTTAAGATCGGCATAGGACTTTTGTTTGTCCAAAGTATCCTTCAGATGACCTCGAATTAGCCTAACCTTCTCTTCTATTTCAGCCACCAACTCTGGACCCAACAACTGCCGTTCTCCAACTCCGTCCAACACGTAGGGGTACGGCACTTCTGACTATATAATGCTTCATATGGTGCCATCCGAATACTTGCCTGGTAACTACTGTTGTATACAAACTCTGCCAACGGCTGAAATTCTTCCCAACTACCTTTGAAATCCAAGACACAACCCCTTAGCATATCCTTCAAGACCTGAATTACCCTCTTCGACTGTCCATCCAACTAGGGATGAAATGCCGTACTGAAATCCAACTTTGTTCCCAATGCCTGATGCAACGCCTTCTAAAACCTCGACCTGAACCTAGGGTCCCTGTCTGAGATAATCGACATTGGCATCCTATGTAACCTCACAATTTCTGCCACATATAACCTAGCTAACCTTTGGAGAGAGTAATCAACCCAAACCGGTATAAAATGTGCTGACTTTATTAACCGATCGACGATCACCCAGATCAAATCCTTCTTAGTAAGCGTGAGGGGTAGCCCACTAACAAAATCCATCGTGATCCTTTCCCATTTCCATTGCAAAATCTTTACTAGTTGCAACAATCCTGAGGGTAACTGATGTTCAGCCTTGACCTGTTGACATGTCAAACACCTACCCACAAATTCGCCACTTTTCGCTGAGGCCCGCCACGTAATCGCGCTCCCATAAATCCCGGTACATCTTACTACCTCTAGGATGCATAGGTATGGACTGCTATGAGCCTCCTGAAGAATCTTGTGCCTTAACTCCACATCGTTAGGCATGCAAACTTTCCCCTGAAAACACAGCACTCCAACGCTCCTCAAGCTATACCCCTCCAATCCACCATTCTGAACTTGCAAACACTGAGCGTTTAAGACTTCATCCACCAGTTGTTTTTCCTTAACTTGGTTTACCCACGTTGGCTTCACTTGCAGTTCCACTAACAGACTTCCGTCATCATACAGACTAAGGTGGGCAAACATGGCTCTCAGATTTTCCTTTATCTTACGGATCAAGTCGTCAACTACCACATTCGCCTTTCCGGATGGTACTCAATAGAGCAGCCATAATCCTTCAACAGCTCGATCCACTTCTTTTGCCTTAAATTCAATTCCTTTTGAGTGAAGAGGTACTTCAAACTCTTGTGATCTGTGTACACGATAGACTTCTCTCCATACAAGTAATGTCTCCAAATTTTTAGGGTGAAAACCACTGTAGCCAACTCCAGATCATGCATCGGGTAATTCAACTAGTGAGGTCTCAATTACCGAGAAGCATACGCTACTACCTTCCCCTCTTGCATTAGCACACATCTTAACCCTGTATGCGACGCATCACAATAAACCGTAAACTCTTTTCCTGCTTCACTTTGAATCAGCACCAGAGCTTCCGTCAAAATCCTCTTCAGCTTCTCAAAACTCTCTTGTTGCTTGTCTGCCCACACAAACGAAACCCCTTTCCTTAGCAACTTGGTTAACGGTGCTGCAATCAAAGAAAATCCTTCCACAAACCTTCTGTAATACCCTGCTAAACCCAGAAAACTCTAAATCTCTGCCACAGACTTCGGTGGTTTCTAGTCCAATACAGCTTCAATCTTCCGAGGGTCCAACCTAATCCCCTCAGCCGACACCACATGACCTAAAAAGGTAACTTCCTTCAACCAAAACTCGCACTTACTAAACTTGGCAAACAATTGCTTCTCCCTCAGAATTTGAAACACCACACGAAGATGCGCATCATGCTCCTCTTCAGACTTGGAATAAACCAGAATATCGTCGATAAACACCACAACGAACCGATCAAGATATGGTTGAAACACCCGGTTCATCATATCCATAAACGCTGTTGGGGTGTTAGTCAACCCAAACGGCATCACCAGAAATTCATAGTGACTTAACGAGTACGAAAAGCCATTTTATGGATATCCGCCTCCCTGACCTTAAACTAGTGATATCCCGACCTCAAATCTATCTTGGAAAAGGCTGAGGCTCCCTTAAGTTGATCGAACAAGTCATCTATCCTCGATAACAGATACTTGTTCTTAATTGTCAACTTATTCAGCTGACGGTAATCAATACACATTCGCATTGATCCATCCTTCTTCTTAACAAAAAGCACAGGCGCTCCTCAAGGCGAAACACTCGACCGGATAGAACCTCGATCCAGCAATTCCGAATCTGCGCCTTCAACTCCACTAACTCCTTCAGCGCCATCCTATATGGGGTAATAGACACTGGCACTGTTCCTGGTAGAAGGTCTATACCAAACTCTATTTCGTGATCCGAAGGCAAACCCGAGAGCTCTTTTGGAAAGACATCGGTAAATTCTTTCACCGTTCAGACATTCTCCAAAGCTGATTCCTTAACCTCCAAGGCACAAACATAGAACACAAACGCCTTACATCCTTTCCTTACCATCTTCCCAGCCTTCAAAGCAGATACCACACTAGATAGGTAGTTCCTTCTCTCACCTATCATCACCACCTCATCACCCTAGGCCGTTCTCAGCACCATACGCTTAGCTGCACAGTCTAGACCTGCCTAATACTTTACCAACCAATCCATACCCAAGATTAGATCGAACTCCCTGAAGGGCAATTCCATCAAATTAGCTTGAAACACTACCCCTTGAAGTTCTAGGGGTACATCCCTATATAGTTTGTCTACTACTACAGAGTGTCCTAGAGGGCTAATTACCGTCATCTCCCTAGCAGAAGTCTCATAGGCTAAGTTCAAAGTTTCCACTATACTACTAGCAGCATAAGAGTGCATCGATCCAACATCAATCAGAGCAGTATAAGGCAACCCAAAAATTAAAAACGTACCTATTATGACGTCCGGTGCGTCACACTCCTCACGATGCTTCGTTGCATAGACCAACCCAGGTTATCTTACATCGATATTTCTAGCACCCCTGCCCGGTGCTCTACGACCTTGTCCATTTCCATTACCACCCCTGGCTGCACCTCGAGCCCTCTGTGGTCGCTGACCATCTCTCCTAAATTGGGTACGCCCTTGATTCTCAGTCTGCGTCCTAGCCCACCTCCGCAGACAATCCCTTATCCAGTGATCCATTGACCCACACTCGAAACACCCTCTATTACCTGTCCAACACTCCCCCGAATGGGACTTCCCATATCGGGCAAACTGTGGTAGCCATTGAGCAGTAGCAGCTAGCCTTGCAGCTTGATCCCTCCACCAAATCTAGCTCTTTTTTGAGAACTCCCAACAGATCCTAAGGGCCCATAACTTCTTTTATCCCTATTTCTATTTTGGTTCTGCTTCTCCGTTTGCTTCACCTCCTCAGCAATCTTGGCCTTTTCTATAAGAACGATAAATTCCCTTTCTCGTCAGTGCAATCAACACTCGCAGCTCATCCCTTAGTCTGTCCTCAAACCTAACACAACGCTCATGCTCTGTAGCCACGATACCCCGAGCATACCTGCTCAACCGCAAGAATTCTGCTTTGTACCCGGATACCAACTTACTCCCCTGCACCAAACTCAAGAACGCCTTACGTTGCGCATCTATATAACTAGACCCAACGTACTTCCTCTGGTAAGCTGCCCTAAAGAAATCCCAAGTGATGTCATCGGCCATCGCACCTTCCCTGACCGTAAGCCACCACTGATAAGACTCATCCCGGAGAAGAGACACTATCCTTTTCAACTTCTCCTCAGCCGTAAAATCCAAATCATCCATTATGCGCTCTGTCGCCTCTAACCAGTACTCCGCGGTGTTGGGAGCCACACTCGAAACTCCCCTAAATACCTTGGCTCTATTCGTTCAGAGTCGTTTGGACATAAATTTTTGAGTCTCCGTCCCTACACCTGCTCTAGCAACTCTCTCTAGGACTCGTAGCATAGATTACGACACTGCATCATCACCACTTGCCTGCTCCTGATATTCAGCACCTACAGCAGGTGGCGGCGGCACCTCATTTTTTGACCCATAATCAGACCCTACCGATTCTGACACAGTTGTCCTACCCCTACCACGATCGCGAGCAATATGTCCACGACCTCGATTGCTCATTCTACCATTTGTGAATTAATCTAATTTAGAAATTTTATAGGTTAATAACTTTTTCTTTCATTGATTAACAACGAACAGTCTTATGGAAGGAAATTTTTAACAGTGGTTCTTTCGAGTCTAAACTATGTCTACATAGTTCAGTTCTTAAGTCTGTATTTCTAATTCCAAAATTCACATTCAAAAACATCCAACAGGGCACCATACACAGGCTTCACACACAAGTACATCCATGGACTCACGTTCATTGCCTAGGGTATTTTCATCATTTTACTACCCAGAGGTATTTTTGTAATTTTAACCTACAGGGGTATTTTCATAATTTTCCAAAATAAGGTATCTTGGTGATTTTTCAAAATAGGGGTATTTCGGTAATTTTACAACCGGGGGCATTTTGGTAATTTTACAATCTAAGGGTATTTTGGTAATTTTACCAATTTTGGTAACTTTCGTAAATTAGAGGTAATTTGGTAATTTTCTCAAAGAAAAAGGGTTATTTTGGTCATTTTACAAAGTCAAGGGTATTTTGGTCATTTACCTCAACCTAGGGTATTGTGGATAATTTTGCAAAATTTAGGGTCATATAAGTAATTTTGCAAAGATAGGTACTGGTCCCTTTCGGGTTTTAGTTAAAATTTTGGCCTGTTAACAAGTCTTCAAGGCTAAGGTGAACAGTCACTACGCACCAGGTAGGATTCCAAAGAAGAGGAGGTGAGTCACTAGGACTGCTGAAATACCAAGCTCTTCCTGAATCCACTCCTAGACATGCGGATGCCTGTTACCACACCCTAGTCCTTCTGACTTGCTCATAGACAAGACTATTTAAGGAAGTTAGGTTTTATGACATTTAAAAGTTTGTTGAGCTAAGCCTAGGGTCCACAAGCCCTAGTATAACTATCTACGTCTCTATAACCCATTAATCCATCATACATATATATATATCACAGCAAAGGTTAGGATACTTACCTGGGTGGATCAGTGCTGGAGACTCAGGTGCCATGCTTTTCGAAGTATGCATTTCTGTCAAATTATTTTTTAGACCCCATTTTAAAACATTTTGGGCCTTATACCCACAACCGAGCTTTTGAACCGGGCTCTGATACCAAAAATGTAACACCCCAA
Source organism: Gossypium rotundifolium (assembly GCA_025506655.1). Classification (NCBI taxonomy): domain Eukaryota; kingdom Viridiplantae; phylum Streptophyta; class Magnoliopsida; order Malvales; family Malvaceae; genus Gossypium; species Gossypium rotundifolium. Next base: position 114,207,182 of record CP106729.1, read on the forward strand.
ACCCGATCTAAACGCTACAATCGAATCTGGCGTGTCACTGGGAAGAAAACATTTTACAACTATTTTATCGTCTTGATTTGAAAGGAAAACTCTTGGTGTAGTTAAGAAAAATGTGGTTGAATTGGGTGAATCATTAAAACATTTTGAAACTTAATTTTAGCGTGTTAGAATTACCTTGTTGTTTATCATTCATTCGAAGTATATCTTTAAAAAAAACTCAGAAAATTATCTTAAGTTTATAAAACATTCATATTATATATTACTTGGCATACCTTTTTCGTTTAATGATAGTTTAAGGAAAAACAGAACAGATAACAATAAAACCCAAAACAAAGTTTAAGTGGCCTTACTACAAACTGAAACCCAAACTTAAAGTAAATAAGAACTAAATTCAAATTAACATTTAAATTTAATGTTGAGCATGGCCACCACGAGTCCACCCCGGCTTCGGATCCACAACTTAAGCATTATTTGCAAAATATAATGGAAGGGGTGAGTCCCCGAGACTCAGTGTGTAAATCCCCATCCCAAAAGATGTTATGCTCTTACACAGATTCATATAATATTATGCATGTCATGCAACCCATTGCCTAATTATTCATCCGAGTCTCCCAAATCTACCCCTTGTGGCACCTAGCCACTGGTGGTACCTAACCACTGGTAACCGAAGTTACAAGTATTCGTGTGTGGGGCCAACCCACTTGTGGTACCTAAACACTAGTGATGATCCCTTAAATCGATATGTGGGGCCAACCCACTATGGTAGGTAACCACTGGGACAAGTCACAAAATAAGCATATGTGGTACCTAACCACTGGTGGTTCCAAACCACTGAGACTTAGTCACAAAATCATGATATGTGGGGCCAACCCACGTGTGGTACCTAACCATTGGTGACAGTCTGATAAATCATGCCTTCCCTCTCCTCTCATCATACCCATATGCTATGTATATGTTTCTCAATACAATATAATCATTCTTGATGCATAGGAAAATACAACATGGCACATATAGGTTTCACATAGATCAAGCACGATATTCACCATAATGAACTTACCTGGAGTCCTTGCTTATAAGGGTAACATAATGTTTCCCACTGTTAATTCAGCTTTCAACAAACACAACATTTAACATAACACATATGAAGTGTGTAAGAGTTACACACCTGTTTCTCGTACTATCACACTCACTGCTTTAACACTATCGTCACTCAAGACTACCACTATCGGCCTACGACCTATCTTCGATGTCGTCCCACACCCCGGTGGCCAATCTCACACTCTTGATACTGCTCACTTCTTGTACTTAGGGGCCGGGATTATAGATCTAACCCCTTCTATCGCTTGACTGACATTTGTGTCCATAACAATCTCTTGGTCACTAAACTGAATTTAAATGATGAGATCAAAACTAAGAGGTAATCATAATACTTAAAATGAAATCCTTACCTAGATTGTCAAATCTCGAAAATCCTCAAGAAAGCGTCACCACCCTACCTATATTCGGCCAAGCATCCAACATTAGACCAACACGATTATCGCACCTATGCTTGATGAGATCCGGTAAAAAAAAAGGATAAGGGAGTGGCCATTCGGCCGAATCCTACTACCAACACATACCTTCGGCTTTCCTCACAGTTTGGCACGAGAGATCACAGCAAGAAAGATTCAGCTTCTATGAATAAAGAGTGAAAATCGACAAGATCTTAGGGAAGTAATTCGGGTTAGAAACTAAATGAGAAAGAGAGAAATAGCAAGGATGAAAACCACGTAGAACTTACCAATCTTGAGATGATGGTTCGACTATAGTATAACTTCGGGAAAAGAGACTGATCTTGAAGTTTTCGGTTATGGGAGAAAAAAGTATGGCCAAAGAGGGTTTGGCTTTGAGGGAAAATATTGAGGAGGAGAGGAGAGCTAGGGAGTTGCGGTAAAAAGGTAGAGAGAGCTCACAAGAGAAAGGAAATTTTGGCTAGAAGGAAAAGATGAGAAGAAAAAGATGACAAAAGAAAGTGATCACTTGCCTACTAATTTCGGCATATCAAACCCCCTCCCTAGAGTTTGATTTTTGGCCAACACTGCCGTCACTTGATAGCTCTTATCCCTCTTGATATCTTAATCTATATCCTCCCCTCAAAAGAGGCCTCCTTAGCACCAACTCCTCTCTTCCTATTATCAGCATATTATTAATCAAAATAAAAGAATTAAATCCCCTATTTTGGAGCTATTGTGCCGTCCCCCCTTCCCCCTCCTAGGAGTGTCGAACTTTAGCCCAAAAGCATGGGCTCCAAGCGGCCAACTTAAGCCCAACCCTTCCCCTTAGTGACGCCGCCCACTTGCTCCCCTGCGGCCCCACCTAACTTTTGGGCCACAAGCCTACCTTGCAATTTAAACATAGATACCCATTTTTATTATGTCCTGTAGCTCTTTATTAGAAAATTAGCCCAGGTCTCAGCCCAAACCTGAGCCCAATTCGCACCTCTAAACCTCAAGCTAACACTTCAACCCTACAACACACAAAATGCACAGACCCACTTATTCAGGATGTTATAGGTGATGTCGATTGTAGGTTCGTGACTAAGGGGTTTGTAGTGCACATGGTTACCAGGTGTGTACAAACACTACACACACGAAATCGACAATGCCGAAAAGCTGAAAAGCCAAAAGTGGCTAAATGGGCCGGGTGGGCCCTGAGGCTAATAATTGATGAAATGGTTTGGTTGGTTATACGAATTGAATTAGTCATCCATGATACATGAATTGGATTTATTTTGGGCCTATTAGGACATATGATGAGATTTGGGCCTAATGGGCCGTAAGGATGTGATATGGGCTTGATGGGCTTATGTGGACGTAGACATGTATGTTTGGGTTTATGGACCTTAGGTCTAGTTTGAACAACTCTTAAATTTCATAAGACTTAATCTAATTAAACATGCCTGTGAACAAGTCGCTGGGTTAGGGTGTGGCAATGGGCATACGCATGTCTAGGATTGGATCTAGGGAGAGCTTGGTACTTAAGTGGCCCTAGTGGCCCACATTCTCTTTTCTGGAAACCTACCTGGTGCGTAGTGTTTGTTCACTTTAGCCGCGAGGACTTGTTGATGGGCCAAAGTTCATAACTAAAACCCGAAAGGGTTCGAAATACCCCCGATTTATGAATTACCGAAATACCCTTAATTTGTAAAATTACCGAAATACCCCTAATTTGTGAAATTACTGAAATACCCCTAATTTGTAAAATTATCAAAATACCCCTGATTTGTGAAATTACTATAATACCCCCAATTTGTGAAATTACCGAAACACCTCCGGTTTGTAAAATTATCGAAATACCCCTAATTTATGATATTACCAAAATACCCCTAGTTTGTGAAATTACCAAAATACCCCTAATTTACAAAATTACCAAAATACCCCGACTTGTGAAATTACCAAAATACCCTCGATTTACGAAATTATAAAAATACCTCTGATTTGGAAAATTACTAAAGTACCCCTGATTTGTAAAATTATCGAAATACCTCGATTTGTAAAATTACCAAAATACCCCTAGCTTGTGAAATTATTGAAATACCCCTAATTTGTAAAATTACCAAAATACCCCTATAGGGTAGAATTACGAAAATACCCCTGGGTAGTGAAATGACGAAAGTAACCCTATGTGACGAATATGAGTTTATGGATGTTACTTTTGTGTTTGATGCATTCATATGATATTCTGCTTAGGATGCCTATGGGTGGAAATTATGGTACGGAGGAAGATTTGAGGATCGCATGGCCGTATGGTATGGATCTAGGATCGCATGGCCGTATGGTATGGATCCACCGTAGGCCTTTAGCCACCGAGCAGCCATGCTGCACCGATAATGTTACCGAGGGCTGTGTGCCATTAATATGGGCTTCGTGTCGTAATTATGGGCTTTGTGCCAATACTTAAGGCTTTGTGCTGTTATTATGGCTTTGTGCCAATCATATTTTCCGTGGCTATGTGCCTAACATATATATATTGATGACTCTGTGTCAATATTTGAGGATCGCATGGCCGTATGGTATGGATCCAAAGGAGGCTTTAAGCCCAATATTTGATTAGCAGCTTTGCTGCAATGTTCGATAGTATCACAATTGGGCTACCTTTGGTGTGTAGCGGAGGGGTGGGTCGAGCTAGAATTCCCCACAGGAGTCATAAGGTTGGAAGGGAAATAGTGTGTGTAGTGGATGGATTTTTGGGGTGGGTTTTGCATTATTTGTTTATGAATGATACGATATGATATGATATGAGGTCATTGTAGGATAAGGCCCAAGACCATCGATTTTGATAGGGCTTAGGCCCAATGTGGATATTTGTAAGTGATTTGTTTTCCAAGGGTTGTGCACACTGAGTTTCAAAACTCACAACCCTTTAATTTAATGTTTCAGGTTATCCCGAATAGACGACTCAATGTGGGAGAGGACTCAGAGATGGCCACACTACAAGAGGCTTGAATTTTCATTTATTTGTTTCAAAATACATGTTTTTATTTACTTAATTTTCAGTGGACGTAATAAGACCTTGTACTTCGTTTTGACTTCGAATTTAATTTGGGTTTTGAGATTAAATGTTTATTTAATTATTAAACCTAAGTAAGCTCTTATGTTCAAACTTGGTTTACTAAATGCTTAAAATAATAAAATGGGTTTTTTTATCTTTAATTAGTAAGTCTATTAGATTTTGGGCTTTTGGGCCTTAAATTCTTAATTAGCAAAATCGTTTTTGAATTGTGCCTTTAATGTGACATTCCAGATTCGGGCCTAACTTCTAGGCTGGGTTTGAGGTGTTACAAATGTGGAAGTTTGATGTGTGATGAATATCTTTCTCTAAGTGATTTTTCATGGAAACACATATAAAGGACCTATTTGTAAAAGTGATAAAATGTGTAGTAAAAATCAGTTTTGAAGGAAAATGTGAACTATTATAAGCGTAAGATAGGTTCGGCTAGGCTTGGTTGTGAGAAAAAAACACATTTCATCATACGAGCGTAGGGACCATTTTGCAAATATGTAAAAGTTTAGGAGAAACATTATAATTTTTGCCAATGTATGATTCATGGGCTGTTTTAGTCAATGTGATAATTAAATAAGTGAAAATTTTTATTATAGACTAAGAAACACGAAGTCCAGACCTAAACCGAAGAAAGAACAAGGTGGTGGACTAAATTAAACAACTATCTATATTTTGGTACCGAGGTAAGTTGGTGTGTAATAAATCAACATTATGTTGCTATGTATTTAAATGCTTGTTATTACATGAAATGTATGTTCTTTTTATGAAATTGGTTAATGAGGTCTCGATGAAAAGTATGATGAAGTTTTACTATATTGAAGTCCCGGTTGAACCTGAGGAATAGAAATGATACCCTTGTCATGACATTATATTAATAAGGTCCCGTATAATACCATATTTGGGATATGGCCTTAGCACCAAATTGAGATTCAGTGTAAGACCATGTCTGGGACATGGCATCGACATATGATCTCGTGTAAGACCATATTTGGAATATGGCGTCGACATCGATATGAGATCCCGTATAAGACCATATTTGGGATATGGCATTGACATCGATATGAGATCCTGTATAAGACCATATCTAGGATATGGCATCGGCATCGATATGTGATCCCATGTAAGACCATATCTGGGATATGGCTTTGGTATCTTACCACGTGTATGACAATTCCTGAGTATCCTTTGGTATTCCAAGTGGTTCAACAGGGTAAAGAATTAAAGTTTATGATAAAGATGGAAAAAAAGGCTAAAGTTATGTGATGGAGTGATACATGTACATATGCGAAATTCACGAGAAATGAGTCCAGTATGTGATATGTGGCTGGTAAGAGTGAGCATGAGTAAGCCATGTCAATGTTGCTTGAGAATTTTGTGTTAATTCATAATGTAATGTGTGGATGTTTTCTCAAGATTTTATGTTGTTATTTATTACATGCAAACTTACTAAGCTTTATGCTTACTCCCTCTCTTTTCCCATTTTCTTGTAGTAGCGCCAAGCTAGCTCGGGGATCGTAGGACGTCAGAGCTCGATTCACACTATCAAGTTATTCTTTTGGGTATAGTAAAGTTTGATTATTTTGGGTATGTCATGTATAGAAACTTGGTCATTTTGTTATATGTCATAATGGTTAGCCAAGGTGTTGGCTATTAATATTACTTATTTCATTTTGTAAATGGCCATTGGAATTGGCCAATACTGGTTAAGTGATATCTATTTAATGATGATGAAATTCATGAACCGCAAGCTTGTGTAATTGAATGAGTAATGTGTGAAGTATATGCATGATGAACGCAGTGTGAAATTAAGGTGTGGATGTCTTGATTATGGATATTAGAGGTACATTATTGTTATGCTATGTGTTGCTGGAAATGGTATAAGTGTGGTTGCTTTTCTGGGTGGAAAATGGCTTGGTAAATAGCATTATATTTGTCCACACGGGTTGTAACAGTCTGAATTTGACCCTAATCAAAATGGTAGTTTTGGGACCACGGATCCGAGTCCAGAAAATTTTTAAATATTATTTTCGGTGTTTGTTATATGTGAATTAATGTGTGTGAAAGTTTCGTATGAAAATTTTATCGTTTGAGTGTTTAATTTGACAAAAAGGACTTAAATGCGTAAAGTACAAAAGTTATAAAATAAAGTGTAAGTGTTAAATTGTTGATGGCTATTTAATATGAGGTCTTTAATGGGCAAATAGCCCATTTTCAAGGGTAGTGGGCGGTAAAGGTCTAATATAGCCTTAAGAAATATGTTATGTTTATTATTTATTAAAGGTTAAAATAATAAACTATTAATAATGTTAATATATGATATATTATATGAAATTAGAAACCATTTTTTTTGTTCATCATCTCTCATTGCCGAAAGTTAGAAAACAAAAGGGGGTTTAAAAGACATTCGGCCATCATCTAGCTCAATTCAAGGTGTGTTTTACTTCGGTTTTTGATAATCTCTACGTTTTTGAAATCGTTGATTCGAATACTTCAAGACCCATGCTTGAATTTTTGATTTTGATGAATATTTTGAAAGGTGCCATTGATGAGTTCATGAGTTTTATGATGATAGTTGATGAATTATGAAAGATATATGTTAGATTAATATGTTTTGTATTGAGATTTTTGGTAATTTTAAGTAATTAGGGCTAAATTGAGAAAATAAATCTTTGAGGGGTTAAAATGCAAAATAAATAAAATGGTTAGATAGTCATGAGGAAGATTTGGCCCTAAAGGATTGAATTCAAATTATGTGTATTTTGTGTTTTGTGCAATAAGGACTAAATTGTAAAAGTTATAAATGTTAGGGATAAAATGGTAATTTGCCTATTTATGTGTTTTGGGACTAAACTGAGATGAAATGTACTTGAATGAGCTTATTTTAAATATGTTTAGATCAAGAACAAAGAAAATCGGATTTGGATCGGGGAAAAATGAAGTTCACGAATAGCCGGTCTTCGTCATCCGTCGATAGTCGAGGTAAGTCTTAAAGCAAGTTAATATCGTAAGTATTGTTTATAACCTAGTCTACATGCTGAATTATGAATTTGTGAATTTATATATATCAAAGCTGAATGTGTTAAAGTAATTTAGAAATGATATTGATAATGTGTAATGTGAATTAGTTGGTTCAGTAATGTGAATATTCGAGCTTATTACCTAGCAGGCCTTGTGCCGGTAAACTATATCGGGCTTATTGCCTAGCAGGCTTATAGCTGGTGAATGAATATCAGACCTTTGGTCTAGCAGGCTTAGTGTCGGTGTGTGATTCAGGCTTATGCCTAGCAGGTTTTATACCGGTGATTGTTAATACGAGTTTACATTATGAATGAAATGATTGAGTTACGATGGCATCCAAACAAGCCAAATTTTATTATTATGAGTTTGAGTGTTCGGCCGAAAGGTACGTATTGAATCAAGTTCATGATATATATGTTGCTTCTTGAATAAGTAAGTTGATAGAAATGTGTTCATACATTCGGTACGTAAGATACGTGATTAAAAATGACATTGAATTGGTATGTTTGCTTGCTTAATTGAGACTATTATATTGATATGAGAAATTAGACCTATATAGGTTCGGCCATGCATTATGTATATATAGATATTTGCATATAATTAATTATGTGAAATCACTTTATATGTACATGGAATATTTTATTCGGTTGTATGTGGAAATACATACATCTTTGATTATCGATTGGGGTACTTTGATAAGTCTTACATTTTAAGTAAGCGACGAATAATATTTCGCTATGAATGAACATTGATAATCGACCATGATTATATATACGTGTTATGTTATTTCATAAATGTTAAGAATTTTATTCAGTTTAATTCAAATGAATATCTAGTTGAATTGTTAAGTTGCTTGAGACTTACTAAGCTAAGATAGCTTACTTTGTGTGTTCATCGTTCTGTTTTATAGATTTTGATCAAGCTACTTGCTCAGATGATCAAAAGTGAAGTCATCCACACTATCGACTTGTTTTGGTATTTTCGAAGTTTAGATTTTAAACTTAAGGCATGTATAGGTTAACTTTATGCTTGAATATCATTTTGATGATGTATTTAAGCCATGCGAAAATGGCTTGATTTTGATGTTAGTGGTTCTGTGTTTTTAGTCATGTGTTAAGCTTATATTGAAAGTATATATCATGACATATATGTTTGAGATGTTTGGGTATGTTTCGGTGATGATATTGAAAATGTTTATGTGTATATATATTTGGGTTGATCATTGGAGTTTTAATTTGAGGTCCGAATATGTGGTCAATGGATTGGTTATATTTATGTATTTCGGTTAGTTATATAGCACATGTGTTTGGTAGGTTATTAATGATCTTTGTGTCTATAATTAATTAATGTGGCTTTGGTTAAATGAATGCGAAAATGGAAATTATTTCAGTTAAATAGGGTTATATGGAAATGCTTACTTAGGTATAATATATATATGTGCATAAGTTATGAAATGATAAACCGATGTTCGACTAATAAAATAGATGTATTGACATGTATTTATATATATATATATATATAAAGTGAATATATATGCCTGGATACGTTTAAATTGTTTAAATGTCTTAGATTCAATAGTCAGATGGTTCGAATTTTAGAAGTATGAAACATGTATATATTGGTTTTGGTTTTTGAAAGCTTGATCCGAAACTTGCATATATTATAAGTAATGATGTATTTGAATTACGTGCATGAATTGTATTGTAAGTTTCGATTAGCATGAGATAAGAGTATGGGTTATGCATGAACTATTTGTTGAATATTGAGAATCAAATATGCTTGTTTGGATTAATAAACAAATGGATTGGGAATGTGTATGAGATTGGAGTGTTAAGGAGTTATAATTATAACCTGTAGCATGAATAGTGATGAATGACTGTGATGAATGAGTCTTGTTCGATAATACCTTATAACCCTAATCCTGTGATGGATACGGGTTAGGGGTGTTACACGGGTAGCCACACGTGTGTGTGTCCAAGCCGTGTGTGACACACGGTCTCCCTCATGGGTGTGTAGCCTGGCCATGTGTCCCTTGCATTTAATTTGTGAAAAATTAAGTTCGTTATAGGGGCTAGAACACGGACGTGTGAATCGACTATCATAAATATAATGTCAAGGTTTTCACACACGGGATAAGCCACGTGCGTGTCATTGCCGTGTGAGGGACACAGGCCATAGACACCAGCGTGTGCCAGGCCGTGTGAAAAACCCTGTAGGTTCGAAATGAAAAATAAAATCCACACGGACTAGGGACATGGGCGTGTGTGACCACATGGCCTGCTCACATGGGCGTGTTCCTTTCCACACGGGCGTGTGGCCCTGTTTTGAGAAAAAAATTTATATGTATTCCTATACTTCCGATTCAGTCCCAAGCCACTCTATATGTATGTTTCGGGTCTCGGAGGTCCATAATAGGGACGTTATGAACATGAATGAAAGTTTTAAGTTGGAATAAAAATTTATGGCCCGATTTTGTATAATTAAGTATGTTAAGTCCGATAATGCCTTGTACCCGATTTCGACGTCGAATACGGGTAAAGGGTGTTACATATGTTAGATGGATCACAATGAGCAACAACGAAATGATAATTCGATAAAGGGAATCTCGTCTGATAGCCACGCATAATTTAATCATTGAAATCTTAATCCTTGTTGTAAATTAGTGTACATTTAATTTTTGTCATATTTTGGAACTTTAATTAGGCTTAGTAATTTTAATCAGGATAGGATTAAGGCCATAGGAAGTCAAAGGGTGGCTATTTTGGACGGTATTTTCAAATTACGAGTAAATGGAAGGGATTGACACGCCAAAAAACATGAGATTTGGGAAAATGAGGGTTGTATCATGACATCGAACCTCGGTGTTGCAACACAAAACTTGAATACTTTAGTTATATAAGAAATAGGGTTGTCTCACGACACGGTACTTCGAAGATCCAATTTCAAAATTCCAAATTCATGTCTCGAGATCGAACCTTGGTGTTACAACACTACATTTCAAACTTATATTATTTTGAAAATTAGGGTTTGTGTTGCGGCATCGTAATCCCGTGTTGCGACATAAAATAACATATAGAAATCTTGGAGAATTTGAAGTTCGATGTTACGACACCCATTTCCGTGTTGCGACATCAGTGTTGGGTTTGCAATTTTTCAACTCGATCTCTACGCGACTCGACGGCCCTAATATAAAATCTAACCTATTTTTAACCCTAATCCTTTCACTAAACATATTCTAAACAGCCACCCTAACTTCCTAAACACTAGCTACGGACCCCTCTTCCTTATTGCTTTTGATTTTTACACTTTTACCAGACTTTCCTACCCCTATTGCTTCTATTTGCTGCAACATTGCTAGTTACTCCTCCATAGATAGCTTTTCACATTGAATTTCGCATGAAAATGCAATATGCATGGTAAAACATTCCTAAACTTGTTACTTTATTTTAATCGTATTAGTTTCTTCTTAGTTACTTTGCATAGTGAATTTAGAGAGATTGAATATGACACCTAGGAAAGTTAGACACACCACACAACCAGAGGGATCGGTGGATTTCAATACCACTCATTTTCGGAGACAAAAGGTTGAAAAATAATTCTCGCAGCTCCAAGGGAAACCATTCATCAAAGAATGGGGGTTTGATCTATCGTTTGATTTATGTGATGATATTTAGGATTTGGTTTGTTTTAATCAATGGACCGATTTTTGCTTGACCTCGGAAGAATCGACGATCAACGCGATAGTTTATGAATTTTATGCATCGTTAAAAGAATGGGAAAATAATAAATTACTGAGCGTTGAGCATACACAAGTAACAATTTAGGGAAAATAGGTCCTTTGTAATTTGAGAAATTTGTAATTTTTACAACACCCAATTCTTTGTCTCGGACAATCTTGATGATATGGATATTTATTATTTTTGAGATATCATGAACAACATTATTGAATACCTTACCAAGGAGAGAGACGTTTGGAAACGCCAACCAAGCATGAACATCCCTTTATCATTCAATCAAGCAATCATGTTTCTAGTTGCAAAAATGTCGATGTAGTTTATTTGTGCTTTAATCTGTTTTTTAGTATCCACAAGTTTGTGTGGGAAAGTGGATTCACTAGTCAATGCTCACTTGCATCAATGGCAAGAAGGTTATGATATTTTTCCCGCACCTCATAACTACACTGTGCAAGAAGGCGAAGGTTCCCATGTCCATGATGGAGCAATTCTTAAATCCACCGAAAAGCCTCATCGATAATTTGATCTACACCCAATACACTGAGCTTTAATGAAAATAAATAACCAACTGGAACCAGCACTGAAAGCACAAGATAGATGTCTTGCAATCTTTGAAGCGAAAGGGTAAAGAATAGATCCAGCAGAGCCAAGGGCTAAGTGATTTTCTGGACATGGAGTGGATGATTAGGTGGATGCAAGAGATGTCCTCGGTGGGCATCCATTACGCACAAAGGCATGGCTTGTGAGTGCCCAATCCACCACCGAACAAGTATTCACCCATGCAATTCGATGGGCAAGCTGAGTATGAAGAAGGAGAGGAAGAGGAAGAAAATGAGGATGTCGAGGAATGTGAGGAAGAATGAGTGCTGACCTGGGACTTATAAGACTCTTAAGGTGGTCTAGGTGATAAGTTGGGCTAGAAAACGCTCTTTCCGCATATGAACCCAAACCCAATCACTAGGCTCACATACAACTCTTTTTCACCTTTGTTTGATTTTTTTTATTTCATTTCTATTTTTCTTCTCTTGGTTTCATTTAAGATCCGCTCATTTTCTCGCATTAACATTTCTTGTCTCTTTTTTTCGTTTAATTTCCTTTTCTCACTTCCTTTCATTACAAGATGAAGGTAACATGAAAGATTCAAAATGACAATTTTTTCGATGGAAAGAAGGAAAAGCATCTACTTATGAAAAATGTTCATCTCTTCGTGATTGATCCTCCATGGACGAGTACTTTGATGCATACAAAGAATGACTTGTGCTTCCTCGTTCGTTACCTTAATAGCTTCAAACTCAAAGCTGACTTTTCTTTGTCTCGAATTCCTCATCATATAAGAATCATGATATGGGTCTCTTATCGAATAATCATTGGATGTGTGTCTTCGTGATGATCTTGTATCCATCTCTCGACTTTATGAAATTTGATCACATTGGACTCGTTCATTCAATCGCTTCAATCATTATTTTATGGGTTCTAATTTTCTTTGGAGCATTTGATCCACCTCGTGAAAGAATGCTTGATATGTTGGATCGGACAAAACATCACCATCACCAACAATCCTTTTGGAACTTCTTAAAATTTTGTTTAATCACACAACAAATCTCGTAACTTCTCTCACAAAGAAAATTTCACACACTTTGGCTTTTACTTTCTCGATTAGTCTCACCTTACTCTTGCCTTTTTCGACTCGATTCTCTTCTCAAAGTTTGCAGAAGACTCGTTTAGACTTAGAAGCAAGCTTAGGGGTCGGTTTCAAAGGGTTAACAAGGGTAGATGATGTTTGGGTATTGGGAAGGCTGAAGAAAAAAAATAAGAAGGGCTGAAAGTGTGGCACAAGGGGTTGATTGTGGGTAGAAATGGATTTGGAAGATCGGGAACAACTTCTTTCTTTTTTTTTTATTTTTTAAATTTCAAATCTCTTTTTTTTCTTTTTTTTACACGATTTTTTTCGAATTTCTTTCTTTCTTTTTCAATACAAATATTCTAAATTTATATATTCCATTGCAAATGAAATAATTTTTTGTTTTGATTTTTTTATTTTTTTAAAACTTACTCCGGAACTTTACGAACGTCCGTACTCCCTAATTTTAGCTAGCTCTGATACCAAATGATACGATTTCGCTTTGGTGAAGTGATTCGAGTCGCTTAGATGCTCGATCGTAAAATGGAGAAGTTTCGTTTAACTCGGAGATTAGTTGAATTTGGCTAACTGTAGGCTTTAAACAAAATGAGTTTCAAAGAGTGTTAAGATAGAACAAGTCTAGTTTCGGCTAGATAAGAAGTAAAGTAAGTTTTAAGGTGGATAGTTGGATGAAATTGGCTTAAGACCAAGGAAGAACCAATACTAAAGAGAGTACTGACTTGAACCTTATACGAGGCTTAAGATGGATGGAAGATGAAATATAGGACCTTGACCAACTATCTATTGAGAGATAGGAACCAGAGGTATAACGGGTTGAATGCCACACTCAATTGAGTGATAAGTTCACAAAGAAACAATATTGACGCCACTAGCAAGCTAGATAAGTCAAGCTGAGTCTTGAACGAAAATTGAGAGTGAATAAACTCACAAATATATTATAATTCATCAAAGTATCAAAAAGTCAGCAATACAACTAAAGAGCTTCATATTTATAGCTCAATTACATGGCTAGCCAAATAGACAATTAGAGAACCGAATGGGCAGCATTTGTTCAGCTTAATGGTGCTGGAAACTTCCTTGAACCTTCCAAAACGTCCCTTGATGCTTCCTAGGCTAGCTTGATTAATTGAAATGAAAAATGAGCTGAATGGACTAGGTTAGATTTGGCCAAGAGGTGTGAAAAAGGCTTTAAGGTGTTGCCTTGAGTATTTGAATAGGCTTGAGCTCTTAAATATCAGCCTGGGGCACTTCAATGGTCTTTGGGTGTGAACAAATGAATTTGAGCAGTCTTTGGGTGTGAAAGCTCAAAAATGAATAGCCATGAGTGTGAAAGGAACCTTCAGCAAGGGTGAAAACACTTAAGGCTGTTGGAGAACACAATGGCCAGCTTGGGGAAAAGCAATCAACAACTCAGTGGCTCTTGGCATACATGAAGAGGTGCTTGGAGCATATCCATCATCAGCACACCATAGTTAAGCCATCCATGCATGTACCTGAAACAAATAAATTCAGCTAGTTAATTAGGCCAAGACAAATTAAATTCAACTGGACAAAATTAATTGAAACATGAATTTAAATTGTCTCAAACTTAGACACATTTAAATAACTATTAAACAACTATTAAATATGTATTAAACTAAGACACATTAACTTTAATTAAAATGTCTAGATTATGACACATTCAAAAAGGAACTTTAATTGTTTGAGCTGAATAAAGTAATTTAACTAAAACTAAATTAAAGGTTTATTTCCAGCAAGCTATGCATAAACTAAAAAGGGTGGAATCAAGCTCAATGAGCTAGAATCAAGCTGAATTGAGCTCCATTGAGCTGGGTTCGAGCTAGGTCAGCTTGCAAGAGATTGCAAACCACGCTTGGTGAGCTGGTTGAAGAGCGTTCTCGAGGCGTGGCCATATCACTTTAGTTGCAGTATTTACACTCTAGACGTTGGTACATCTAGAGATGGTCAAATTGTTGGCATCGTTGTTGGGGAGGCAATGTTATTAAGTTGATTTTAATTTTTGCGTTTCAATAGAATAGTTAGGAAATTCATAAATTATAGATACAATTTGTAACGCCCTAAAAATCCAAATATTTTTTTTCATTTTTTAACACAAATACCTATTTGCTTCAGTGGTTGAGTGATTGGGAGTGTTTGGGAGTGTTTAAGAAGTCCCGAGTTCAAGTCTGGGCTTGTGCAAAAGTTTTATTTTTACAGAATAAAACCCTTGCCTATATTTAGTATGTAATAGCCCGGTTTAGACCCTAGTTAGAATAGTGGTTTTGGGACCACAAATCCGAGGTTAAAAATATTTTAATATTATTTTCCGTGTTTACAGTATGTGATTGAGCATGTGTGAAAATTTTGTGTGAAAATTTTATCGATTGTGTGTCGAATTATGAAAATGGACTTCATTGCATAAAGTGTAAAAGTTGTGTACTGATTGTTAAAGTGCTAATTTGACATGGCTTATTAAAATGTGAGTCCTTATGTTGTTATTATTCCATTGATAAATTGAATGTACAAAAATGCCAAATGGTAGTGGAATTTAAATGTGATTAATAAGGCTAAGTTCGTAATTTAGTAAATAAAAGATTAATTAAATAAAACAAAGGTAAAAAAACATGTATTCATCTTTTTCTAACCGATTGAAAGAAAGAAAATAAGGGTTTAGGAGTTTTGAAGCATTCGGTCAACATCTAGCTTGATTAAAGACCCAGAAAGGAGAGATTTAGATCGAGATCGAGGCAAAGACAAAGTGCTCGATTGATCGACTAGTCTCGGAATATCTACGCCCGAGGTAAGTTCGGATATAATACTGTCGTAACCATTTTTTTGAAAAATCGAAAGTCGACTTTGGTTTTAAAAAAGAAAAAAAGGGGAGTCGCCACCAATCCTTTTTGTTTAGGTGTGATCTGGTCACCTCGTAAAACGATTGTTTTTAATAAACAATTTGATTTATCAAAACAACGATTTCGGTCTACGAAATTCAGGAAATGGGTTCGGGAGTCGATTACGCACGAGGAAGGGGTAGCACCTCGATACGCCCAAAATTGGTACCAAATTTAATATCTAATGTCTTAATGTCGAAAATTTGAAAAGATTTGAAAATAAGATCCTCTTTGATTTTTTAAAAATTGAACAACTCAAAATGGATGATAAGACCCTCTTATTTCAAAGAGATAAAATGTCATACCCAGTAAGTTAGGGCACAACACTTTGGGTTCCCGAAACTGAGCTTGTCTTTTGACTTTAAAACTCGAATTTAAGTTTGAGGAGGATATTCCGTCATTTGTCAAATGAGAACCGGAACTCAGTAAGTTAGGGCTCGATTTCTCAAAATTCCAAATACAAAATATTACATTTTTTTAAAAAACTTATCTCTGGGTATCTAGATGTCATGGCCAGTAAGTTAGGGCACAACACATCGAATTTCCGAGAACAAGTATTTTATTCAAAACTTGTATTGCGATTTAAAAGGGATATTCTGTTATTCAGATTGAATGAGAAAAACCGGAACCCAGTAAGTTAGGGCTCGATTCCTCGAATCTTTAATACGAAATATCGGTTATTTGAAAACTTGATGTATCGGGTAAATGTTAATGTAGATTGATTTGATAAAAGGATAAATTACGAAACTAGGTTGCATAATAAAATGATTATTAATAGATTAATGTAAATGATAATAACAAAGACAAAAATAAAACGAAATAGAGAAATAAAACAAATGGGTTATTAATGTAAGAAATAATAAGTAAAAGGAATATATGCAATAATACTAAGTTAACTAATTTAATGATATAATAATGATAATAACAATGCAATAATAATAGAAAAATTATAATAATACATTTATAATAATAATAATAATAACAATAATAATAATAATAATAATAATAATAATAATAATAAAATAGAAATAATAATAAAATAATAGTAATGATAATAATAAAATAAGAAATAGTAAAAATAAAACAATATTCATGATATTAGTAAGAAAAATAAATAATAATAGTAATAACAATGGTAATTAATAAACAAATAATAAAAATATATATAATAAATAAATAAAATAATAGTAATAATAATAATCATAATACTAATTTTGATACTAAAATGGCTAGAATGACTAAAAGGGATTAAATTGAGCTTGAAACAGAAGTTTTGGGGCAAATCCGAAGTAAATAAGAGAAAAGGACTGAATTGCATGCGAAAATAGCCAAGAAGGACTAAAATGGGAAATAAACCTTTCCTGCAAAATGCGCAACACTAGGGGGCTAATTGAAAAACAAAATAAATTGTATGGCGAAATTAAACTAAAATAAACTTAATTGCGAATAAATAAAAAAGCGGAAGGGCTAAAAGTGCAATTAGCCCTTCCACTGAAAACACGCGGATCCTAGGCTTGGAGCGGGTCATATCTCGGGTCAGAGGGGCAAAACGACGTCGTTTTGGGGCTTATGGACGCCGACCAAAACGGTGTCATTTTGTGTTGTGTATTTAAATAAAAAAAACCCAAAGAGATTTCATTTTTCTGCTTGCTTTTTTTAAAAAACTTGACCTTTCTCTTTTCTCTCTGCAGGGTTGTCCTTCGACGCTGCTCCAATCGGTCTCCGCTGCGGGCTCTATCGCCAGCGCCGCCGTGCACGATGGTCGGAGCCTAAAAAAAGGTGCGATTTTTTTATTCCTTTTTATGTATATTATTTTTAAATATAGGTAGATATGTATGCTGAAAGGGATGAAAGAAAAAAAAGGAAAATAGTATTTGAAAATAAATAAAAGATCACCTCTTTTTTTAGTCCCTGTTTTCAGTGGTTTATTAGCGCGATGCTATCTTGCTTGTTATTTTGATCTTTTGTGTTTGTTTGAATCCCTGTGTTTTTATTGATGATCGGAAGAGAAAAAAATGTCCCATTTTTGTTGAAATACAATCGGCTTTTGTTGAAATACAAGTGGCGAGGGCGGTGCTATGTCAGAGTGGCAAAGGGCGGTGGCGGTGGAGGTCAGAGGCAGAAAACCCTAGGTGCGGCGCACCTAGGGTTTTGTTTCTTTTTTGTTGTTTTTTTCTTTTTCTGTTTTGGGTTGGCTAATTGGGCCTCATTGGGTTTTGGATTTCTTTGATATTGGGCTGTCTTTAGTGGGTTGGTCTATTTGGGTTAGGTTTGGGTAATTAGGTTTGGACCGGGCAAATATGGGTCTTACAGCTGCCTCTCTTTGCTCGTTTTCGTGTAAGGGGAATAGAGCAAAGACATAAAGAAGGTCCAAATTTGCCCGGTCCCGCTGAGTCTTGATTCTTCGGTGCTCCTATTCTTCATGTAACCTCATTTCGGTCCACTGCATCTTGTTGCTTTGATTCACTTCACTGCAAGTTTGAAGGATGAGATTTGTAGTTATAGTAGATTTAATCCCACCTACTGCAACTTCAGAGGTATAGGATTTGTCATTTTAATCTGCTCCGCTGCAACCTCAGGGAGATAAGATTAACTATCTTCAGTCTGCTCCATTGTGTCTTCTAGAAGACAATATTTGCAATCTTTAGCCTATTCTACTACTGGTCAGAGAGATAGGATTATAATTTTAAATCATATTCCACTATTTTTTAGAGAAACAAGATTTGTCTTCGACTTTGTCCCACTATTGTTTAGGGCGACAAGATCTACAATCTTCAACCTATTCTGCTGCTAGTCAAGGAGATAGGACTGTTGGCTTAAATCTGTTCCACTACTATTTATAGAAACAAGATTTTCCTTCGACCTTGTCCCACTATTTTTGGGGCGACAAGATCTACAATCTTCAACCTATTCCACTACTGGTTAGGGAGATAGGACTGGTGGCTTCAGGACAAGAATTCAAGGACAAGAGATTCGTAACCTCAATCTTCTCGACTGAAACTTCAAAGAAAAAAATATTTAACCTCATTCTAAACTTAGGTAGGCAGGATTTGTAATCTCAACCTACTCCACTGAAACTTCGAGAGAATAAGAATTCAGGGAGAATAGATTCGTAGCTTCAATCTTCTCTACTGAAACTTCAAAGAAATAAGGATTTATCCTCATTGTAAACTTAGAGAGGCAGGATTTGTAATCTCAACCTACTCCACTGGAACTTCGAGGAAATGAGAATTCAGGGAGAAAAAATTCGTAGTTTCCATCTTCTCTACTGAAACTTCAAAGAAATAAGGGTTTATCCTCATTGTAAACTCAAGGAGGCGGGATTTGTAATCTCAACCTACTCCACTGGAACTTTGAGGAAATGAGAATTGTGGTTTTTGATCATGTAACACCCTCAAACTTGGCCTAGACGTTATGACCAGATCTAGCATGCCACATGGATAAGTTGTTTAAAACCGCGTTCTTTATTACAAACTCCGTATTCTTTCATGGGGAAAAACTTTGAGCTTTGTCATTGTTGTGATTCATATTTTCTTTTATGGTGTTCTCGTAAAAACATTGTTACTACCATTATTGAAAACCTTGTTTATAAAAGAAATTAATTTCAATAGATTACGAAGATATGGTATTTTGAAAACAATTATTGTTGTTTTAAGAAAACTATGTATTTATAAATCTAGAAGTTATTAAGGAAAACTTAAAAGAAATTATACCAATGGCCTTATTACAAAAATTATTAACCCAAATCAATAATTATTTGAAATAAAGTAGAACAGAAATTTACTAAATTTACGAGAATAATTCCCGGTGTATGGCCACCTCAGAGTCATCCACAGCTCTAAATCCACTAACGCTAGGGATCACCTGTAAGGTTGAAACAACGAGGTGAGTTACAAGAACTCAGCATGTAATCCCCTAATTGGTTATTAACTGGGCCCAAGCCCATACAGAATCAAATTGGGCTGGAGCCCTATTCAGTAACAATTTGGGCCTTAGCCCTATACAGTATCAATTTGGCCCCAAGGCCCCAAAATCATGGTAATGAAAACAGAAAATGAAACCCTCAACCTAATAGTCCATCCGCTACATTCCACCCGTACCAGCCCTACACTCTTGTGGGGATTTCTAAATCAACCCACCCATCCGCTACACTCCAAAAATGCAGTTGAGCTGCTAGTATAAATGTAGCAAAGTCGCCAAGATCGAGATGTGTGGCGAGCCACCGATATGTGATTGCGGCAGAACTACCAAGAATACGATGTTTGTGGCAAAGCCGCCAGTAACAGTGTTTGTGGCAAAGCCACCAGTAACAATACATTTCCTCCATTAATATAACCCAACCCCATGCATCATGTCATGGCATAATAATTTTGTGTATGCAATAATGTATCATCATGGCAAATTAATCAAAGTATACACAAACATACCATACCTGCCCCTAAGGGTATAACAGTCATTTTTCCCAACGAGGGCGTTTCAGTAATTTTACCCACCGAAGGTATTTCAGTAATTTACCCACCAAGGTTATTTCAGTAATTTACCCATTAAGGAATTTTAGTAATTTTACAATAACGGCCTTTTCGAAGGCCTACTGTCGGCTCGAGCGACACGGAACCCTTTTTGGGTCTCTACGGGGCTATTGGGCCTAAAATCCATTTTAGGCCTAAAAGGGCCCACACGCTCGTGTGGACCAAAATGCGGGGTTTCGGTTCTGGATATGTAGATTTCGCATTCGGATCTATCCTTTGCTAGTTTCCCAACAAATTGGCCCAAATGGGCCAGAGAGCCCTTTGGGCCCATTTTGGCCCGGTTCCTTGGTATCACAAGAGTGTTCGTGACACTCCTATCGACTTAACGACATGATTGGTTTCTCATTTTACCACTGTGAGCATTCGCACGCTCGTGTGGTCATAGGTGCCGGTTTTCAGCTTTTCACTTTTGGCCGATTCGTACAACACCACAAGCAATCATTTAGAAAGGTGTGAGATTACACACCTGATTTGGAATACGAACCACGACCCTCTCTGAATCACCTAAGGGCATACAAGACTATCAGTTAGTTCCTTGCTCAAAAATCCAAAATGGAAATCGATAACACAACCCACCATACTTACCAACAACGACAGTAATTCCTTGCTATGTTTGAGAGTTCGATTTACTCCGTCGAAATTATGCCCTTAAAGAAGAACACGAGTTAGCAATGTTATTTCAAGATTAATAAAGGAATGGCCTTTCGGCCTAAGTGAACTTAAAATGAAAAATGATCATCTACTCCCTTTATTCGGCCATAAAAACTTACCCACAATTGAAGAAGATCACGAAGAGGTTTGCACCTAGAGTGCCTTAGAGGGCTCGGCTATTACCACACAAGGATGATTCCAAATAGCAACAACGAGCCGATTGGCCTTGATCAATAAGAAATTAAATAGAGACCGATTCAACAATAGGATTAAATCAAGTAAACATTCCATGTTGAGAGAAGAAAAGATGGAATTAGTCGAGAACTAGAAGAAAGAAGAGTAGCCACTTTGGCTATGTGAAACATAAGAACAAAAAGAAAAGAAAATAGAGAAAAAGATTACCATTACCTTAGATTAGAAATAAGTCGTATGAGAAGGAGAGAATTTGACCAACCCGGTTTAAGCAACTATAAGAGAAGAAAACGAGAAGAACAAATGAGAGGAATTGGAGTTTCAGTTATAGTGAAGAAAAAGAAACAAAATAGAAGAAAGGTTATGTATTCAGTTTTGGTATAGAAAAGCGAAAATGGAAGGATGGGAAAGAACCTAGACTTACCAGATTCGACCAAGAGAGGAGGTGATAAATCAGGTAGAGAAAGAAGATGGTGTGTTGAAGAGGAGATGCATGAATGGTATCTTCCAAATAGGCTCGGCCAAGACACTAAGAGAAAGAAATACGAAAGGAAATGAGAAGAATATTTCGATAACCTGAGAATTTCCAAAAGAGAAATGTCTCAAAATGCTTAGAATAAATGTTCAAAATGTGCACAAAAATGACAACAACTTTCGGCACCCCCTACACAAATCGAATGCACACTCTCAAAAAAAATGTGGACTGAATTCCTCCACGCATTTCCCTACATTCGACCAACACTACCTCTCCCCCCTCAACTCCACGATTTACTCCTTGATTCACTCCTCAAACTCCTCTCCATCACTCATTCAAACTCATTTAACTGAGTCTTCAACTTCCTTGCAGAGTCCAAGATGAACTCTACCACCATCACTTGCTTAGCACAAAATAAATGCAACAAATTGCAGCATGTGGGATTGAACTCCCTTCCTCCAAGTTCCCTTAGTGACGCCACACCACAATGCCACATGCCTCCTTGTGCTAACAATTTATCAACAATTTCTCTAAGCCTTGCCCCCAACAGCCCTTTCTCCTAAAGTGCCCAAAAACCATAATTTTTCCCAAGGCTTACACTCGATCCCAGGCCTCCTTAGGGCCCCTAAACACCCTTAAACAACACACAGAACTAGCATAACATGAAATTACACAAATTTTACAGACCTCTAGATTTCAGGATGTTACAAATTTGTTTCACTACTATTTAGTGAGATAAGATCTGCAATCTTTAACTGATATGCTTGACTACTGTTATCTTAAGGGAACAAAATCTGAAATCTTTGATATTGCTACATCGTTCTCTGAGGAACCTGTCTGGTAGAATGTGCTTATGCTTATGCAAATGATGAGGATGCTATGATTAGAATGACTCAAAGGCTCATAACTACATGTGTTATGAATGATATGAATGCATAAATGTCATGACAATGATTCCTTTTTGAATGTTTAAGGTGTCGTTGTTATTCATCAAGGCTTTATCCCTGACGTATTATGCTGCCTTCTTGCTCGGCTGGTATTTTGACAGCAAACCCGTAGAAACGATCATACTTCACTCAACTGGTTTGCCCCTACTATAACTTCAAAGTTCACCGTGATACCTCTGAGATCTGGGGTTTGTACCATCTTACTATGATTCAGGGGGTGAAACTTTTCGAATCCATCCCACCGCCATTCAAGGGTAGAGAACTTGTTCAATCAACTGATCACTCCCTGGGAAATTCGCCCAGATGTGTATTCATGATATTTGTATGGATGCAGAATATCATTCTTCTTTAGAATGATTCCCCTCTTACGCTTGAGTTGATATTGTTCTCTGATGTAATATCTTGTCATTTTGTTTAATCACCATTTTTGACAAAATCTGAAGAGATAACCTTAATTTGGACTCAGATATTTCCAACCCTTAAGCTTGGTGAATTCTAAACAATAATCCTGTTTCAGGCTCTTGTATTATTTAGAAATTTCCAGAGTAATATGCAAAACTCCTTTTATGAAAGTATTATTAATCCACTAACCATTATTTCAATGCAAAATGCCTGAAAAAGGTCGTAACAATGGACAAGAAGGAAATTGATTGGGAGCATAGCTCAAAACAAACAAGTTAATCAAAGCTAGCAAATGCAATCAAGAAGGAAACTTATTGGTAGTGTATTTTGAAAGGAATAAGATAATCACAAATAAAAAATTTAAAATGGGTAAAATGGAAAATAGGTGCCCTAGATGTCGCAGCCTGAGCTTCTCTGTTCAAACTTCTTGAGGACCATTTTAAGCTCAATATGTGTTTAGGGGATTTGGAGTACTTTGTTGATGCCCTAAGATGTAACATACTTCTTCATTGTTAATTCAAGTGTAGCAAGACTACTGTATGCCCCACTTTCGAGCAAAATTTGATTGCCCTTTTTGGGTTTTCAGTTCAAATCCCTTTTGGCCTCAAGGCACCCATTGAGGGTTTTCGCCTTGGCCTCTCCTTTTTCTTCGTTCTTCTTTTTTTTCTTTTTTTGTGGTTTTTTTATGTTTTTCTTTGGAAAAATTTTATTGAATTTGAATTCATCAGATTGGGCAAGTCCTTGCCATCCATCTCGGTTAAAATCCATGCTTTCCCAGAACAGGCCTTCTCTGGTGCATTAGGTCATTTCAGTTTTGGCATCCACTTTCCTTTGAAGTCATTTTGTATGGGAAGGATCTTTTCCAAAACTAGGCCTCATTCATGGAATTTTCTAGGGCGAACCTTCTTGTTATAGGCCCATATCATTTGCCTTTGGTAAACTTGACCATGAGGATGGCCTTTAACCTCTCTTCTTCGATCAAGTTCAGCTAATCATATTGGGATTTGATCTATTCTGCTTCATACGACTTCAACTCTGATAAAACTCATATAGAAGGAATCTTGACTTTCATGGGAAAAAATTTTCTCTATTCCATAAATCAATGAGAAATGGGTTGCCCTGGTGAGGGTCCTAGCAGACGTTTGACAAGCACAGATGCCAATCTTCACGAGTCTTAATCTTTTTCTGGCTATCCCCCCTTTTTTTTCATTGAGAGTGAGATTTGATGACTGTCAACATTATCAGATTGGCATATGAAGTGACCTTCACCGTCTTAGTGAAGTAATCGACATCCACGAGAATGAATCGATGTTGGCCAGAAGCTTTTGATAAGACTGGCTTGTTAACATCCATGCCTCATATAGGAAAAATGGAAGAGGCACATAAGTCTTGTCTTCCTTTATTTGGCATTACAACGTAACTGATACAATTTCCCTTCTTTGGTAAACTAGTAGCCCGAACATCTTGATTAGCCTGGCCATTGTAGAACCATTAACGTGGGTTCTTGAAACACCAATCTTAATAGCATACCCATATTTCAGTGGCCTGGTGTGTCTTGATAGGGTTGTAAGAAAACATCTTTGAATTATTGAAAACAACGCAATGATGTCTCGCCTTATTTTTGTGATGAATTAGGCTTCGATCTTTACCCCTTTTCCTAACCTCACAAAGCACACTGACCTTTTGCAAAGTAGAGTCTATTTTCACTCGTTCTACCATCATTAAAAAAATCAAAAGATAGGATACAATCTCCGTCATCTTCAATGTCCTTAGATCCCCTAGACCCATATCCCATTCAAAAAGGGAGTCAGTAACAATGTCGCTCATGTCATTGATATTTGGGTACCTAGGTACGAAGGCAGAAAATCCAAAGAATAAACGATTCTAAGGATGATTATTTGTATGATATGGTTATGAATAAAGAATGAAAAAAATGTACAGTATGAAATGTAAAGAATGAAAATATTTACTTAGAAAGATGCATTTTATTAAAATAAAAATTCCGGACACAAGCCTACTTCACAAAAGAAATCTTATTGCTTCTGGGCTTAAAGCAACAAGTATTTTTCGCACATTAATCTAGATTAGCTTTAAAAATACATGTTTCTTCCACAGTCCCATTGTTCAAAACACTCTCCAGTACATAAAGGTGGATGCTTAGAAAACTTTTATTCCTTGGTTCCCTCTTCGGATATGCCATTGGTGTTCTGATTTCTCGATTTTTAGGCTTCTGATGACTTTTTTAAGGAAACGCAACTCTTTTGCCCCCACTTTCAATTACCACATTTTACTGCTTCGTCATCGAACTTCACAGTACCCATGTTGATGAAATTTTCCACCAATTTCTTAAAAGTAAGGCAATTTTCTATCGAATGCCCTGTGATCCTCGTGTGGTACTCACACTGAGCGTTTGGGTCATACTATTTTGGGTATGGAGGTTGCATCGGTTTCAGATAGTGGGGGGACACAACGTGCACATCAAATAATATTTGATACAACTCCTTATACGTCATTTGGATCGGCATAAATTGGAGTTTTTTAGTGTTTTTCCTTGTGCCATATTCTTTTCTTGATGAACCTTGATACCCAGTAGTCACTATTTTTGGCTTATTAACAGTAATTGACTTTGATTACCCCATGCTTGTATTATTCACTTTATTTTCTTTCTTCCTTGTGGTCATTCTCTTGTCACTTTCTCCTGCCTATATCCTTCCACTTTTTATGGCATTCTCAATCATTTCTCCAGTCATTACAATGTTCGAGAAGCTCTTTGTAGCGCTCCCTAGCATATGAGTAATAAACGGGGCCTTCAGCATATTAATAAAGAGCATGGTTGTCTCTTTCTGTAAGAGTGGTGGTTGGACTTGCGTCGCCACCTACCTCCACCGCTGGGCATACTGCCGGAAGCTCTCATTTGTATTTTTCTCTATGTTCTAGAGTGTAATCCTATCGGGTGCTATGTCTATCACATGGTTGTATTGTTTTATGAAAGCTTGGGCCAAGTCCTTCCATGCACCAATTTGGGAACGGGTGAACTGATTATACCATTTGGATGCTGCTCCTACTAGGCCATCTTGGAAACAATGGATCAACAGTTGGTCATTATTAATGTACCCCGTCATTCTTCTACAAAACATAGTAATATGAGCTTCGGGGCAACTTGTCCCATCATATTTCTTGAATTCAGGCATTTTGAATTTATATGGAATCACCAAGTATGGGACCAAGCTTAAATCTTTGGCGTCAACTCCATAACATGCTATTAGCACTTTCTATCGCCTTAAACTTCTCTTCCAACCGCTTATATCTATCTTCTAGCTGCTTTGGTCATTCTACTTTTATCCTCTCTCCTTCAACAATTTCATCCAAACCAGGGACATTAGTATTGATTGGATTATCTCCTAAACCTAAGCCAGTTTGGAGATTCATTGAAGCGCCAGCTTGGAATTGTTGAGGCCCGATTGTGATAGATTGTAACACCCCTAACCAGTATCCGTCGCCAGATTAGGGTTATGAGGCATTACCGAACTAGACTCAGTTCATCACAATCATTCATCACTATTCATACTACATGTTATAATTATAACTCTTTAACATTTCACTCTCATATACATTCACGATTCATTTATTTATTAAACCAAATACGCATATTTGATTCTCAATATCCAACAAATAACTCATGCATAACCCATACTCTTATTTCATGGTAATCAAGACTTACATTACAAATCATGCTCGTAATTCAATTAAATCATTACTCATAATTTATACAAGTTTTGGATCAAGCTTTCAAATACCAAACCAAATTATACATGTTTCATACTTCTAAAATCCAAACCATCTGACCATCGAATCTAAGACATTCAAACATTTTAAACATATCCATGCATATATCATTCACTTTATATATACATATCAAATACGTGTCAATACATCTATTTCATTAGTCGAATATCAGCATATCATTTCATAACTAATGCACATGTGCATATCAAAACATATAGACCCATAATACTCTGTTAAATATCCATTCACATATGTGAAATTAGAACATTATAGCATAACCTAACATGCTCCTAATGCTATTATAACATGCGCATAATTCCTAGAAACAAAAGCCATATCAAACCATGAATATCAATTTAATATTATCATATTTTATTAACGAGTTTTTGTGACTATGCCAATTCACAAGCTATGCATATTAATCTAGGTTAAGAAATCCACACGACATAATAGGCATACCTATATATATATATTAAACATAAATAAGCATCTCCATATAACCATATACAATTGAAATAGTCTCTAATTTACGCTCATTTTACCATAGCCACATTGAAGATCCACAACCACAAAGATCATTAATTAACATACCAAACACATATGCTCTATAACTAATCCAAAATACATATGTACAACTAATTCTTTACCATACAATCGGTTCTTAATTTAACTCTCCAATGTTCAACCCAAAATAATCATAAACATTTTCATTATTCATTACCGAATCATATAATCATGAAGAACATGCATCAAAGCCACATTCATCTTCCAAGCATAACATACACGCATATTATACCAAAGATTGAATAAACCATCAAACATTAACATTTAAAACAAGCCAATTTCGCATGACTTTTATACATTAGCAAAATAACATTCAATTATTAAACTAGCCTATACATGCCTTAAGTTTAAAAGTCCAAACTTTAAAGATACCAAAGTGTGCCGATAGTGTGAATGACTTCGATAACGATTCCCTGAGCTCGTAGTTTGATCAAAATCTATAAAACAGAACAATGAACACACACAGAGTAAGCTTACTAGCTTAGTAAGTCTTAAGCAACTATATTATAACATTCAAACATTCAAGCATTTTTTTAAACAATCGGTTCATGGCATTAAATATAAATAATTTAACTTATAAAATTCACCATAACCGAATATATATACACATATCTATGTATATAGATATACCTACATGAACATCTTTAACCACTCTCATGCTTTCAAGTAACCAATATCCACATAGCATAGTTTATACACATATTCCAACAACCAAATGTACAACACATTTCTTTCATCATTTTATTTGCTCATTAGCATCATATATATAACATATAAGTATGAAAAACACATACCTTATGGCCGAATTAACAAGATTCATTTTCAAAAGCTTAGGCTTACTCGATTTGTTTTATGACTTTAATAATTCGTAGTCTAAGCTCGGAATTGCAACTCACCGGTATAAAACCTGCTAGGCATTAGCCCGAATCACACACATCGGCACTAGGCCTGCTAGACCCAAGGTCTGAGATTTAAACATCGGCATTTAGCCTGCTAGGCAATAAGTCTGATATAATTCACCGACACAAGGCCTGCTAGGCTTGAAGCCCGAGTATCAATATGATTAAACCATTTCATACACATTTCATAATACCAATATCACATTTATCACATATGATTCATATTACTATCACATATCAAATTCAAATAAATTTAACTACATTACATTATTAAAAATCAATTATCACTTTCGGATTTGGTCAATTTCATCCTTATAAATTCAAAATTCAGCATGTAATCGAGGTTATAATTAATATTAACGGTATTAAATTGCTTAAAGACTTACTTCAGAAATTGTCGGACAGCAAAAATCGGTTATTCAATAACTTTTGGCTTCCCCCGATCCAAGTCCAATTTTCTTTGTTCTTGATCTAAACACATTCAATTTGAGCTCATTCAAAGACATGTCATTTCAATTTAATCCAAAAACACTTAAATGGGTAAATTACCATTTTACCTCGACATTTACAACTTTCACAATTTAGTTCCTATTGTACAAAACACAAAATACACATAATTTGGAACTACACTTTTAGGTTCGAATCTTCCTCATGACTATATAAGTCCCTACACTTCATTTATTTTGCATTTTAACCCCTCAAAAATTTATTTTTGTAATTTAGCCCAAAATACTCAAATACATCAAAAATCCAAAGACAAAACATATTAACCTAACACATATATTTCATAATTCATCCTTAAACAACATAAACAACTAATTATCAAATATAGATCAACTCAAAATATTCATCGAACTCAAAAATTAAAGCATGGGTCTTGAAGATTTCTAAGCAACGATCTCAAAAACGTAAAAATTATCAAGAACCGAAATCAAACTAACCTTGAATTTAAGCTTATAAGTGCCGAAAATCAAATGAAACAAAGCCCTTCTTCTTTTTCCAATATTCGACCAAGAGAATAAAAGATGATAATGGCCTTTCTTTTGTTTTATTTTAGCATATAATATGTTATTTACTTAATTACTAATATAACCTTTTAATTAAAATAAAAATAACATATATAATAAGGGCATTATAGTATTAAGCCATCCAATACCTTGTAAATTGGGCTAATTGCCCTTTTAATACCTCATATTAAAAAGCCACTATCACATTAGCAACTTTCACTATAGTTTGTAACTTTTGCACTTTACACGATTAAGTCCTTTTGTTAAATTAAACACACAAATGATCAAATTTTCATACGAAACTTTCACACATAATAATTCACATATAATAAACACCAAAAATAATTTTTTAAATTTTTTTGGACTCAGATTCGTGGTCCCAAAACCACCGTTTCGATTAGGGTCAAATTCAGACTGTTATACAGATGGTCTTTGTAAAGTTATTCGAGGTTGTGCTTGCACATGGGGTGGAGTAGAACTTAGGGGGTGTTGAGGATACTCAGTATTCTCCTCTGTATTAACCATGGGGCTCTTTCCTTTATCCATAAGCCCATTCAATAGCTGCATCATCTGAGTCATTTGAGACATCATATTTATCTGAGATTCCATTATTTTATCCGTCATGTCCTGCTGGATCTTAACCATCTGCTCTTGCATTTGTGCTTGCATATGTTCTTACATCTCTTTCTGTATTTGTTCCAACCATTCTAGTATCTGACCCATTGCTTTCGTTTTGTGAGGGGTATTGTGACAATATGTAGTTGGTGGGTTTTTGCTGGTTTCCAGGGTAACTGTCATAATTTTTAATCTATTAGAATATTCTACAAATTTAGTGCATGTGATGTGATGTGATGTAATGCAAATGCATGAAATGTAATGCAAATGCATGTAATGAATGCAAAAAAAAAAAAAAGAGGCGTTGATCCTAAATTCAATTCCATTAGAAGAACTTTTCTGGAAAATGAATTCCTTTACACAAAACAGATTACACATGCGGCCTTGCCCTCATAGTCCAGGTGATGACACCAATCTTTTTTCTTCGTATTCGAATGTTATGGTTGTGTCCTACGAACTTCCTCAATAGATGTTTCTTCTAGCTCCTTGTTGATTGATCCAGACTGTGACTCTTTGCTCACTTATCCCACAATGCTCGTTAGCTCCTTTAAGAAAGTCAAGAAGCGACGGCTATTGAATAGTTTTTGTCAGCTTGAATCTTCGGCCAAAGTCTTGTATTCTTCTGCGGACTATCTGTCTTCTTCGTTGTCTACTTGGACTATATTTGGACGACCGTATTATAATCCACTTTATCAAGAAATCCATTTCCCTATGACAAACACTTTTATTTAGCAATCGAATATTAATCAACACCTCATTTCTATGATGATGCAATGCAACGTAATCAAAACAAAAGAAAACACATTAGTACAAGAGAAATAAACAAAATAGAGTACCTATCCCGATGACCACTAGGGGTTCGAAGTGGCTCAATCTAGGGTAGGCTCCTAGGTTTCTCTATATGTGGTTTGGTTCTGAAGAGAGGTACCTGAACTAGCAGATTCCTCGATCCTTACCCATTATAGGCTCATACGGACCGAGTTCAATTCAGGGGAATACATTTCCCTATGGCTGCACAGAGATGAAAATCTCACGAATACATAAGTACGGATGTATCCCGAAAGCGATTCACTATCTTGCACGGAGGTGAAAACCTCACGAAGGAATAGCTTCTCACTCCCACTTAAAAGGGTAAGACCAAAATGGTCCTTATGCAATATGATGCGAGACTCCAACCATAGTAGTTATGAAATAAAAATACGGACAAATGCAATAATAGGATCGTAATTTTTCAAATCAAATTTTCAATTTTTGACAACGAGACAAAAAACAATCAATTTTATAGCTTGACTCTCTCAGGTCCCCAGTGGAGTCGCCAAACTGTCGTAACCATTTTTGGAAAAAATGGATGTCGACTTTGGTTTTGAAAATGAAAAAAATGGGAGTCGCCACCAATCCTTTTTGTTGAGGTGTGATCGGATCACCTTGTAAAACGGTTATTTTTAATAAACAATTTGATTTATCAAAATAACGATTTCGGTCTACAAAATTCAAGAAATGGGCTCGGGAGTCGGTTACGCACGAGGAAGGGTTAGCATCCTCGATATGCCCAAAATTGGTACCTAATTGATTATCTAATGTCTTAATGTCAAAAATTTGAAAGGATTTCAAAATACGATCCTCTTTGATTTTTTAAAAACTGAACAAATCAAAATGGATGATAAGTCCCTCTTATTTCAAAGAGATAAAATGTCATGCCCAGTAAGCTAGGGCACAACACTTTAGGTTCCCGAAACTGAGTTTGTCTTTGGACTTTAAAACTCGAATTTAAGTTTGAGGAGGATATTCCGTCATTTGTTAAATGAGAAATCGAAACTCAGTAAGTTAGGGCTCGATTTGTTGAAATTCCAAATACAAAATACTACCATTATTTAAAAAACTTATCTCGGGGTATCTAGATGTCATGGCCAGTAAGTTAGGGCACAACACATCGAATTTTCGAGAACAAGTATTTTATTCAAAACTTGTATTGCGATTTAAAAGGGATATTACGTTATTCAAATTGAATGAGAAAAACTGAAACCCAGTAAGTTAGGGCTCGGTTTCCTCGAATCTTTAATACGAAATTTCGGTTATTTGAAAACTTGATGTATTGGGTAAAGGTTAATGTAGATTGATTTGATAAAAGGATAAATTACAAAACTAGGTTGTATAATAAAATGATTATTAATAGATTAATGTAAATGGTAATAACAAAGACAAAAATAAAACAAAATAGAGAAATAAAACAAACGGGTCATTAACAAAAGAAATAATAAGTAAAAAGGAATGTATGCAATAATACTAAGTTAACTAATTTAATGATATAATAACGATAATAACAATGCAATGATAATAATAGAATAATGATAATAATACATTTATAATAACAATAACAATAACAATAATAATAAAATAGAAATAATAATAATAATAAAATAATGGCAATGATAATAATAAAATAAGAAATAGTAAAAATAAAACAATATTCATGATATTAGTAAGAAAAATAAAATAATAATAGTAATAGCAATGGTAATTAATAAACAAATAATAAAAATATATATAATAATAATAGTAATAATAATAATAATACTAATTTTGATACTAAAATGGCTAGAATGACTAAAAGGGATTAATTCGAGCTTGAAACAGAAGTTTTGGGGCAAATCTGAAGTAAATAAGAGAAAAAAGGACTAAATTGCATGCGAAAATAGCCAGGAAGGACTAAAATGGGCAATAAACCTTTCCTGTAAAACACGCAACATTGGGGGGCTAATTGAAAAACAAAATAAATTATAGGGCAAAATTAAACTAAAATAAACTTAATTGCGAATAAATAAAAAAGTGGAAGGGCTAAAAGTGCAATTAGCCCTTCCATTGAAAAGACGCAGATCCTAGGCCTGGAGAGGGTCGGATCGCGGGTCGAAGGGGCAAAACGACGTCGTTTTAGGGCTTATGGACGCCGACCAAAACGTCGTCGTTTTGTGTTGTGTATATAAGTAAAAAAAACCAAAGAGATTTCATTTTCAGCTGCTTGCTTTTTTTAAAAAACTTGACCCTTCTCTTTTCCCTCTGCACCGTCGTCCTCCGCGTCGCTCCAATCGGCCTCCGCTGTGGGCTCCGTCGCCAACGCCGCTGTGCACGGCGGTCGGAGCCTCGAAAAAAAGTGAGATTTTTTTATTCCTTTTTATGTATATTTTTTTTAAATATAGGTATATATGTATGCTGAAAGGGACGAAAGAAAAAAAGGAAAATAGCATTAGAAAATAAATAAAAGATCACCTCTTTTTTTAGTCCCTGTTTTTAGTGGTTTATTAGCGTTTAATCGATGCTATCTTGCTTGTTATTCTGATATTTTGTTTTGTTTGAATCCCTGTGTTTTTTGATGATCGAAAGAGAAAAAAAAGTCCCCTATGTTTTTAATCTTTGCAGGCAAGTGGTGAGGGTGGTGGCGGTGGAGGTCAAAGGCAGAAAACCCTAGGTGCGGCACACCTAAGGTTTTGTGTTTTTTTTTTGTTGTTTTTTTCTTTTTCTATTTTGGGTTGGTTAATTGGGACTTGTTGGGTTTTGGATTTGTTTGATATTGGGCTATCTTTAGTGGGTTGGTCTGTTTGGGTTAGGTTTTGGGTAATTAGGTTTGGGTAATTAGGTTTGGGCCAGGCAAATATGGGTCTTACAATACGTGTTCTTAAATTTATGTTTAAGTTCTATGAAATGAATAACTATGTGAATATCGGGTTATGTGTGGAATGGAGAAATATGGCACTAAGTGTTCGAAATAGAATTTATACAGAAATGAATGGCACTGTGTGTGCAAAATAGAGAAAGTATCGAATATATTGATTGGCACTGTGTGTGCGATACCAAGTTAAGTTTGGTTTGATATAGAGGCACTAAGTGTGCGATTGGATTGAAGAGATAATGAATAGTGAATGAAATATGGTATCGAACATTGAATAGAAAGAACATTTGTTAACTAAGTGTTGACAAAGTTATGTTTCCGAACCTATGTGGTTGATGATAGTTTTTAAGGTTGAATGGATGAATGTATGAGCATATGGTTGAGGATGATATTGTGTTTAGTTGTGAATCAATCTAAGTAATGGTTTATTTGTGTATTGATATTGCATTATTGAGTTAAAAGTATTATATTACGAACTTACTAAGCTCTATAGCTTACTGTGTGAAGTATTTTCTCTGTTTTACAGTGTCTATAAAGCAAGCTCAGATCTGGGGATCGTCAGCGACGCAATCACACTATCGGCTA
The DNA here is from genome assembly GCA_025506655.1 of Gossypium rotundifolium. NCBI lineage: Eukaryota > Viridiplantae > Streptophyta > Magnoliopsida > Malvales > Malvaceae > Gossypium > Gossypium rotundifolium. The sequence continues at coordinate 114,241,325 of CP106729.1, forward strand.
TCTATTTGGATACTTTGGAAAGATGTATATATATTTGCTATATGACATTTATAGGCTATAAGTTATGGTATGTTTTGAAATGTTTGGACCTTGCCATGTGATATGGCTTGGAAGTTGAATGATGTTGGTTCTTATGTGTGTGCTATGAAAATGATAAATGTGGTATGAAACAGTGAAAAAGGTAATGGTATATTTCATGCTTGAATTGGTTGATGAGAATGATGGTTTAAATGTGAACTTGCGGTATGGTAAATGAAGTTTAGGTAATATGATTTGGGATGTAACTGTAATATCCCGGGATAGGGGCTATTTTGTTGTGGCATTGTTTGCATGTTATTGGCCTGCTATGTTGTTGTTCTTGATGTTTGGGGCTTAGTTGTAAGCCTGGTGTGAGCCTGAGAGGTAGGAAAAAAATTAGTTTTAGTCTTAGGTGAGAGGAGCTGAAGAAGTGGGGGTTAATAAGTATTCTTTAGTGAATTTTAGCACAAGAAAGGAGCTGGTGGAGTGGCAAGCTGCGTGCCACTTGGAGCTTGAGTTGGTGTCACTTGCAGGGGGAGGAGGTCCTGAGTTCAAGTTGCAGAAGTTCCACATTTTGCTTCCATTTTGACGGCATGGAGGGGAGAAGTTGTAGGCAGTTCAAACTCTGCCTTAGACCAAGTCAAATGCTCAAATGGTGGGTGGAGAGTAAATCAAGGAAGTGGACTAATTCAAAGTGATTTGAATTAGTGGCTTGGAGTGTTTGGGGGTGATGGCCGAATATTGGAGAGCTTTTGGGGGGTGAGTGGACGGTTTTGGTAAGTGGGGAGTGGGAATGCCGAATTTCACTTGGTTTTGTGCATTTTTTCGGTAACTTTTGGTGTCAAGCAAAACTCTCCCTTTTTTCTTCTTGAAATCAAAAGTCCAAGCATCTTCTTGCCGAAAATTTCTTTGTTTCTCTTGATTTGGTGTGTGGTAGAATGTTCTTTCCCATTTCTTCTTCTATCTTCATTCGTAAACCAAACTAGTACCCTTTTTCTTCTCATACTTTCTTTTCTTCTCTGAAACCTTGATAGCGAAAGTTATTCTCCAAAATACCTCCTCCAATTCTTTTTCTTCTCAAAACTAAAAGTACTTTTCTTACATCGATTTCTCTCTTCTTCTCAAACCCTATTGCCGTAACTTCCATTTCTTCTCATCTCTACCCTTTCTTTGTTTCACTCAAAGCTGAACAAAAGTGTGTTAAACACCTAAGGCCGAATCCTCTTTTCCTCTTTGTTTAATGTGTTAGCCGAATCTCTTCTCTATCCTAGTGGTTTTCTTGGTCGAATAGTAGATTGGTGTGGATCTCTTCTAGTTTGGTTTTCAATCGGGTTAGAGGAAGGTAGTGCTTGGCCAAATGGCCATTTCCCCTCTCCTTTGTTCTTTGTCGATTTTGGTTTGGCTAAGAGTCAATTTTGGGCTTTTTTGAAAGAAGTTAATCTTTTTGTTTGAATCGATTTCATTATAGGGCATCCGGGATTTCGAAGCAGCCATTTGGAGAAGTCGAGTGGTAAGTGGTGGTTGGTTAGTCTATTCTTTTAGATTTCAATAAGCCAAAGTCTTCAAAAGATTAACTGTTTCTTATTAGGGTGTGGCCGATTGTCAAAGGAACCATTGTTTGGTTCGGGGTGTGGTAGGAAACCAAACCATTTGCAAGGAAAGGGTTTAAGTGTTAGCCCTCTTGAGTTATCTGTTTTGGCCGAATGATATAGGTGGATAATCTTCTGTTTGGCCGATTATAGAAGCAAGGTAATCGATAGTCTTAGAACGGTTCGTTGGATTAAAGCTTGTGTTTTAACAGGTGTGTAAACTAACACACTCTTTGCTTAGTAATATGTTTAAAAAACCTGATTGCTAAATAAAGCCGAAACAGTATGGTTGATTGACATGATACCTTATGGGGTATATGCACGGATTCGGGTAAGTCCATTTCATTATGAGTTCTGTTATTGATGCATATGATATCATGATCTATGATGTATGTGCTATGAGATGCAGCATTAAACATGTAGTATGATTTACATGATTTGCATACTTTCATGAGTCGGTATGATATTGGGTGATATGAGAGGAGGGGGAATATGATATCCGTATCTTTGGGACACCAGAGGTTTGGCACCTCCAGTGATTTGGTACCACAGATTGATTATTGTGACTTTGGGTCACCAGAGGTTTGGCACCTCCGCGTCTCGTCCCAGTGGCTTAGCACCACAGTGGGTTGGCCCCATGGTTGATTTTACGGGATTGACGCTAGTGATTTGGTATCACACGATGGGTTGGCCCCATCATTTGATTCGTGACTGCGGTCACCAGTGATTTGGTATCACACTTGTGTCTTTGGGACACCAGAGGTTTGGCACCTCATAGCGACTCGTCCCTATGGTTTAACACCATCGTGGGTTGGCCCCACTTTTGAGATACGAGATTGTCGCCAGTGATTTGGTATCACACGTGGGTTGGCCCCACAGATGGATTTTTCGTGACTTTGGGTCACCAGTGGTTTGGCACCACATTGATGGATATCGTGACTTTGGGTCACCAGTGGTTTGGCACCACCAGTGGTTTGGTACCACACGGGGTAGAAAAGGTGTTACGGATGATTAGGATCGGGTGCATTAATTGTGTTGCTTTGTTATGATGTGTGTTAGTATGTTGCATATCTGGGGGGATTTATGCATTGAGTCTTCGACTCACCTTCTCCTTATCATTTGGTGACACTTAGATCGCGGACACGAGCCGGGTGGACTCGAGGTGACCATGCCATGAACAAAAGTCGATTTAATCGATTTTAAACTTGGTACTTTGCTTTATTTATTTTTCATTTGGATTTGTTGGGTTTGTAAAGGCCTTTTAAATTTTACTTTGGTTGTTCATATGCTTAAATTTGATTTCAATTATGCCTTAACAAATAATTGGGTTAATATTGAGTAAAACTTGGAAAGATAAGGTTTTCCAAACTACAAAGCGATATGTTTTAAACGTTACCATCGGGTATCTGCTGTAATTCAAAATAAATGAAACTCAATTGTCTTCCGGACTTGAATTCAATTTCTTATTAAGCCAAAAATGTTTTCAAGCAACAACAAGGATTATTTGAATTTTCTAAATGAGATAAACTTGTTTTACTTACATATCTGATTAAGTTTTCAAAATTACTGGGTTTTCAAATGCACCATCGGTTTTTAAACAGTTATGCCCAAGATTTTCTACAAGTACAAAATATATATATAAAAGAGTTTTTATCAAACTTTTAAACGAGAACCTATCCTCTCAAACACGATTTTCCCCGTAACATGCCAGATTCGGTCTGGTGTATATACCGGGTTTGGGGTGTTACAATTGTGGTATCAGAGTTAAGTTCAAAGGCTCGGCTGTGGGCTCGAGGCCCAAAATGTTTTAAAATTCTGGTTTTAAGTGTCTTTGGTTTTAAAGAATATGGTTTGAAAGGCATGGCACCGAGACTCCGGCACCAATCTGCCCAAGTAAGTACCCCTTATTATTGCTTGAGATTTTTGATGTGATGTGACCGAATGACTAGCGACAGTAAACTACTTTAGAAACTGAAATCAATAGGACTCTGTGGACTTGCGAAAACAAAACTTCTTTAAGAAGCAATATTCATAAGACTTTGCTTTTAAACAGTGGAATAATTACTGATGCATAAAACTCTTTAAATCAGACAAGTAGAGATCTTAGTCATGAGCGCTAGAGGTGGACATGGTCGAGGTAGGATGACAGTTTCTGAACCCGTAGGATCTGGTCAAGAGTCGAGAATGAGATACCGGTACCACCACCAACTGGAGGTGGTGAGTTTGAGAATGATGGGGGACGACACGCAGTGTCATAGGCGTCTTGCGAGTTCGGAAAGGGTAGCTGGAGTAGGTGGAGGCGCAGGAGCTAGAAAATCGTGCTGGCGACTTCGAGCAAGCGAAATTTGAGGTATTCCGGTGTGTCGGTGTGGCTCCAACCAAAGACGGGGTATTGGTGGAAGCGACGGGCGGATCATGGATGATCTAGACCTAAGCGCTCAAGAGAAATTAAAGGGATAGTATCACTTCTTCGAGATGAGTCATACCAGTGGTGGCTCACGGTTCGGGACAGTGTTGCAGCAGAAGATCTTACTTGGGATTATTTCAAGGCTGCATATTAGAAAAAGTACATTGGAGCTAGCTACATTAATGATCAACGAAAGGCATTTCTGAGGTTGGTACAGGGGAGTAAGTCTGTGTCAAGTACGAGGCAGAGTTCTTGAGGTTGAGTCGGTATGCTAGGGGTATGGTGGCTCTTGAACACGAGAGGTGTGTTCCTTCGAGGATGGTCGAGAGATGAATTAAGGTTCTTGATTGCTCCACGCGGAGAGCGTGAGTTTCTTGTCTGGTTGAGAAGGCCAAGGTAGTCAAGGGGTTAAAGAGTCCGTGAGGCGTAACTTGGATAGGAATAGGCAAAAGCGGAGTTTTGGATCTTACGGTCGCCAGAAATCCTCGAAAAGGGCTAGAGCAGTGGGCCAAATCGATCTGGTAGGGTCATTCTTGCTAATCGTGGACCGCCACAAGTGTAACCGTTGTGGGAAAGCTCATTGGGGAGGATCTTTGGACCGGTGGAAAAGGATGTTTGAGTGTGGCTCTTTGGATCATCGTGTGAGGGATGTCTGCGTAAGTTGGCTAGGATTCATCCAGAGTCGGGCCGTACTCGGTTTAGGAATAATGGACCGCCACCGCAGAGGGTCGTGGTAATGGCGAGAGGAGGTAATGGTTACGGTCATTTGTGGAGCACCGAGCAGAGGTGCAGTAGTTCGAGGCCAACGGCTGGCTAGTGTATGCAATGAGGCACCGAGAGGAGGCGGCCTTGCCGGACGTCATAACCAGACGTTTTAATCTTTGGCTCTCCATTTACTACTTTGATTGATGTGGGTTCAACGCATTCATACGTTGCAAGTAGCATAGTAAAGACCATGGATTTAGACTCTAAGATATATTCTAGGCAGATGACCGTAATTAGCCCTCTAGGTCACTCTATAGTTGTAGATAAGCTGTATAGAGATGTACCTCTAGAACTCCAAGGGGTAGTGTTTGTGGCTGATCTGATGGAACGACCGTTTGGGGAGTTCGATTTGATTCTTGGGATGGACTGGTTGGTTAAGTACCAGGAGAAGTTGGATTGCGCGGCTAAGCGCATGGTTCTAAAGGCATCGGAGGGTGATGAAGTGGTTATGATAGGTAATAGGAGGGACTACCTATCCAATGTGGTATCTGTTCTGAAGGCTGAGAAGATGGTCAGAAAGGGCTATGAAGCATATGTGGTTCATGTGTATGCCTTGGAGGCTAAAGAGTCTGCTGTAGAGAAGGTTCGGATAGTTAAGGAATTTGCTGATGTGTTTCCTGAGGAGCTTCCAAGTTTGCCACCAGATCGTGAGGTAGAGTTCGGAATAGATTTATTACCCAGAATCGCGCCAGTGTCTATTGCTCCGTATAGGATGGCGCCAAAAGAGTTAGTGGAGCTTAAGGCTCGAGATCCGTGGAGTTGTTGGTGAGGCTTTATCGTGCCAAGTGTTTCACCTTGGGGAGCTGGTACTCTTTGTCAAGAAGAAAGAGCGGTACTATACGGATGTGTATAGACTACCGCCAGATTGAATAAGTCGACAATCAAAACAAGTATCCGTTGCCACGGATAGATGGCTTGTTTGATCGGTGAAGGTGCATCGGTATTCTCGAAGATCGATTTAAGGTTTGGGTATCACCAGCTAAAGGTGAAAGAGGCGGATATCTGCAAGACGGCGTTTCGTACTCGGTATGGGCACTATGAGTTCTTAATAATACCGTTTGGGTTGACTAACTACCGGCAAAGATTCATGGATATGATGAATAGGGTGTTCCAAAGAAGATTTGGATCGATTCGTCATGGTTTTTATTGACGACATCTTGGTGTATTCAAGGACTGAGGAGGAGCATGATGCGCATTTGCGGGTGGTATTCTGATTACGAGGAGAAAGCGACTTTATGCGAAGTTTAGTAAATGTGAGTTACGGCTTAGAGGTGACCTTCTTGGGTCATGTAGTGTCGGTGAGGGATTAGAGTGGATCCTCGAAAGATTGAGGCGGTTTTGGATTGAAGCCACCTAAGTCGATGGCGAGATTCGAGTTTTCGGGCTTGGTAGGATACTACCAAGATTTGTAGAGGATTTTCGTTGATCGCAAAGACCGATGACCAAATTGTTAAGAAAAGGGGTTGCTTCGTTTGGACCGAGAAGCGGCAGGAGAGTTTCGACAAGTTGAAGAAGATTTTGACCAAGCTCGGTTCTAATTCAACTTTGAGGCGTGAAAGGAATTCACAAGTATATTGCGATGCATCACATCTGAGTTTGGGTTGTGTCTTGATGCAGAAGGAAGGTTGTGGCTTACGCATCTCGGCGGTGAGGCCACATGAGGTCAATTATTCGACGACGATCCGGAGTTAGCGGTCAGTAGTCTTCGCTTTGAAGATTTGGAGGCATTACTTATGCGGAGAGAGATCGATAGTCTACAGATCACAAGAGTCCAAGTATCTTTTGACTCGAAAGATTTGAATTTGAGGCAGTGCAGATGGATTGAGTTGCTAAAAGATTACAACTGTTCGATTGAGTACCATCCGGGCAAGGCTAACGTGGTGGCAGACGCGTTGAGCCGAAAGGTTGTTTCAGACTTAAGAGCGATGTTTGCCCATTTGAGCTTGTATGATGACGGAAGTATTCAGCGAGTTGCAGGTTAAGCCTACTTGGGTTGAACAGATTAAGGAAAAACAGTTAATGGATGAGGTTTTGAGTGCGCAGAGGTCACAAGTTCAGAATGGTGGTTTGGAGGGTTACAGTTTGTCTAGTGATGGAGTCTTTGTGTTTTTAGGGAGAGCTTGTATCGAGGGATATTGAGTTAAGGCGAAGATTCTTCAGGCGCACATAGCGACCCTACGCTATGCATCCCGGAGGCGATAAGATGTATCGGGATCTAAAAAGCGATTTTGGTGGCCGGGTCTCAAGAGGGAAGTGACGGAGTTTGTAGGGAAGTGTCTGACATGTCAGCAGGTCAAGGCCGAACATCAGATGCCGTCAGGGTTGCTTTAGCCAGTGAAGATTCCACAGTGGAAGTGGGAAAGAATAACTATGGATTTCGTTAGTGGATTACCTCTTACGCCTAGCAAGAAGGATTCAGTTTGGGTAATTGTGGATCGTCTGACTAAATCAACTCACTTTATCCGGTGAGGGTGGATTACTCACTTTAGAGGTTAGCGAAGTTGTATGTGTCGAGATAGTGAGGTCGCACGGTGTGCGATGTCGATCATCTCGGATAGGGATCAATTACGTCAAGGTTCGGAAAGCATTGCATCGAGCTCTGGGTACACAGTTGGATTTCAAAGACGGCATTTCACCGCATGATCGGCAATGAAAGGGTTATCAGATCTTAGAGGATATGTTACGAGGTTGTGTCTTGGACTTGAGGGTAGTTGGGAAGAGTTTCTACCATTAGGCGAGTTCGCCTACAACAATAGTTACCAAGCAAGCATCAAGATGGCACCATATGAGGCGTTGTATGGTAGGAAGTGTCGCTCACCTACTTGTTGGGACGGAGTTGGGTGAGCGTCGGTTGTTGGGACTAGAGTTGGTTCTTTGAGACCGAAGACAAGGTTAAGTTGATTGAGCTCGGTTGAAGGAAGCTTCAGACGAAAGCGAAGTCTTACGCTGATCTCAAGCGTAGAGATATAGAGTTTGCCGTGGGTGATAAGGTCTTTCGAAGGTCTCGCCATGGAAGAAAGTGTTGAGGTTGGAAGAAAAGGCAAGTTAAGTCCGAGGTTTATTGGGCCATATAAGGTCTTGAGGCGAGTGGGACCGATAGCGTATCGACTTGATTTGCCAGAGTGAGTCGATTCACGACGTATTCCACGTTTCGATGCTTAGGCGATATCGTTCAGATCCATCGCACGTGGTAGCAGTGGAAGAGATCGAGGTAAATCCAGATTTGACCATGGAGGAAAAACCTGTGCAGATTCTAGATCGAGATGTGAAGGTTCTGCGTAAGAAGTCTGTGCCTTTGGTAAAGGTACTATGGCAGAATCATGGCGTGGAAGAAGCTACGTGGGAACCCGAGGATATGATGAGACAGCAATACCCACAACTCTTCTGACCAGGTAATTTCGAGGTCGAAATTATTTTAAGGGGGTAGAACTGTAATATCCCGGGGTAGGGGCTATTTTGTTGTGGCATTGTTTGCATGTTATTGGCCTGTTATGTTGTTGTTCTTGATGTTTGGGGCTTAGTTGTAAGCCTGGTGTGAGCTAGAGAGGTAGGAAAAAAATTTAGTTTTAGTCTTAGGTGAAAGGAGCTGAAGAAGCGGGGGTTGGTGAATTTTAGCACAAGAAAGGAGCTGGTGGAGTGGCAAGCTGGGCGCCACTTGGAGCTTGAGTTGGCGTCACTTGCAAGAGGAGGAGGTCCTGAGTTCAAGTTGCAAAAGTCCCACATTTTGCTTCCATTTTGACGGCATGGAGGGGAGAAGTTGTAGGCAGTTCAAACTCTGCCTTAGACCAAGTCAAATGCTCAAATGGTGGGTGGAGAGTAAATCAAGGAAGTGGACTAATTCAAAGTGATTTGAATTAGTGGCTTGGAGTGTTTGAGGGTGATGGCCAAATATTGGAGAGCTTTTGGGGGGTGAGTGGATGGTTTTGGTAAGTAGGGAGTGGGAATGCTGAATTTCACTTGGTTTTGTGCATTTTTTTGGTAACTTTTGGTGTCAAGCAAAACTCTCCCTTTTTTCTTCTTGAAACCGAAAGTCCAAGCATCTTCTTGCCGAAAATTTCTTTGCTTCTCTTAATTTGGTGTGTGGCCGAATGTTCTTTCCCATTTCTTCTTCTATCTTCATTTGTGTAAACCGAAACTAGTACCCCTTTTTCCTCTCATACTTTCTTTTCTTATCTGGAAACCTTGATAGCCGGAAGTTATTCTCCAAAATACCTCCTCCAATTCTTTTTCTTCTCAAAACTAAAAGTACTTTTCTTCTGTCGATTTCTCTCTTCTTCTCAAACCCTATTGCCTTAACTTCCATTTCTTCTCATCTCTACTCCTTCTTTGTTTCACTCAAAGCCGAACATAAGTGTGTTAAACACCTAAGGCCGAATCCTCTTTTCCTCTTTGTTTAATGTGTTAGCCGAATCTCTTCTCTCTCCTAGTGGTTTTCTTGGTCGAATAGTAGATTGGTGTGGATCTCTTCTAGTTTGGTTTTCAATCGGGTTAAAGGAAGGTAGTGCTTGGCCGAATGGCCATTTCGCCTCTCCTTTGTTCTTTGTCGATTTTGGTTTGGCTAAGAGCCAATTTTGGGCTTTTTTGAAAGGTGTTAATCTCTTTGTTTGAACCGATTTCATTATAGGGCATCCGGATTTCAAGCGATCATTTGGAGAAGTGGTAAGTGGTGGTAAGAGGTTATTTTGGTTAGTCTATTCTTTTAGATTTCAATAAGCCAAAGTCTTCAAAAGATTAAGCATTTCTTATTAGGGTGTGGCCGATTGTCAAAGGAACCATTGTTTGGTAGTGTGGTGAAACCAAACCATTTGCAAGGTAAGGGTTTAAGCGTTAGCCCTCTTGAGTTATCTGTTTTGGCCGAATGGTATAGGTGGCTAATCTTACATTTGGCCGATTATAGGAGCAAGGTAATCGAGAGTCTTAGAGCGGTTCGTTGGATTAAAACTTGTGTTTTAACGGATGTGTAAACTAACACACTCTTTGCTTAGTAATATGTTTAAAAACACGATTGCTAAATAAAGCAAAAGCAGTATGGTTGATTGACATGATACCTTATGGGGTATATGCAGATTCGAGTAAGTCCGTTTCATTACGAGTTACATTATTGATGCATATGATATCATGATCTATGATGTATGTGCTATGAGATGCGACATTAAACATGTAGTATGATTTACATGATTTGCATACTTTCATGAGTCGGTATGATATTGGGTGATATGAGAGGAGGGAATATGATATCCGTGTCTTTGGGACACGGAGGTTTAGCACCTCCGGTGGTTTGGTACCATATTGATTATTGTGACTTTGGGTCACGGAGGTTTAGCACCTCGCGTCTCGTCCCGATGGCTTAGCACCACGGTGGGTTGGGCCCACGATTGATTTCTGGGATTGACACTAGTGATTTGGTATCACACGATGGGTTGGCCCCATCATTTGATTCGTGACTCACCGTCACCGGTGATTTGGTATCACACTTGTGTCTTTGGGACACGGAGGTTTGGCACCTCATAGCGGCTCGTCCTCGTGGTTTAACACCACCGTGGGTTGGCCCCACTTTTGAGATCTGGGATTGTCGCCATGATTTGGTATCACGTGGGTTGGCCCCACAGATGGATTTTTCGTGACTTTGGGTCACGGTGGTTTGGCACCACATTGATGGATATCGTGACTTTGGGTCACCAGTGGTTTGGCACCACCAGTGTTTTGGTACCACACGGGGTAGAAAAGGTGTTACGGATGATTAGGATTGGGTGCATTAATTGTGTTGCTTTGTTATGATGTGTGTTAGTATGTTGCATATCTGGGGGGATTTATGCACTTTGAGTCTTGCGACTCACCTTCTCCCTTATCATTTCGGTGACACTTAGATCGCGGACACGGAGCCGGTGGACTCGAGGTGACCATGCCATGAATAAAAGTCGATTTGCTCGATTTTAAACTTGGTACTTTGCTTTATTTATTTTCATTTGGATTTGTTGGGTTTGTAAAAGGCCTTTTTAAATTTTACTTTGGTTGTTCATATGCTTAAATTTGATTTCAATTATACCTTAACAAATAATTGGGTTAATATTGAGTAAAACTTGGAAAGATAAGGTTTTCCAAACTACAAAGCGATATGTTTTAAACGTTACCATCGGGTATCACACTGTAATTCAAAATAAATGAAACTCAATTGTCTTCCAAACTTGAATTCAATTTCTTATTAAGCCAAAAATGTTTTCAAGCAACAACAAGGATTACTTGAATTTTCTAAATGAGATAAACTTGTTTTACTTACATATCTGATTAAGTTTTCAAAATTACTGGGTTTTCAAATGCACCATCGGTTTTTAAACAGTTATGCCCAAGATTTTCTACAAGTACAAAATATATATATAAAAGAGTTTTTATCAAACTTTTAAACGAGAACCTATCCTCTCAAACACGATTTTCCGTAACATGCCAGATTCGGTCGTGGTGTATATACCGGGTTTGGGGTGTTACAGTAACACCCCATACCCATGACCGACACCGAGACTAGAGACGAGGCATTACTGTAGTTAACCTTACTTGGACATGCATTATCGGGCTATAAAATTTCGTTCCATATTAAAACTTTTCCTCTTAGTCATAAAAAAAATATTTTGGGCCTACGAGGCCTTAAACTTACTTCCTGAATATTCTGGATTTTAATCGGAAACTTTTACTCTTTTTGAAATTTTTTTCCTAGACAGGGCCTACATGCCCGTGTTGTCCAAGGACACGCCCGTGTGCCCTTGAGACATGCTCGTGTTCTTCACATGTGGTCGACACTGACTTATTTCATACGGTTGAGCACACACCTGTGTCTATAACCCGTGGAGCTCTCTGTTTATGATGTCATCAATCCCTAATTAGCATACGGCCAAGACACATGCCCGTGTGACAAATCGTATTCTTGCAAATTAGTGCAGGGGACACACGACCTATTAACACACCCATGGGGCTGGCCGTGTAACACCCTAAACCCGGCCTAGAAGTTAGGCCTAAATCTGGTGTGTCACATGGAAGTGTTTTATTTTCTTTTCAAAACCATCTTTGCGATTGTTAAAAAACTTATTTGAGAATTACAGCCTCTTTGTTAAAACCCAAAACACTTTTAATTTGGCCGTGTAAGAAGAAATTGTAGTAAGAATTTTTTCGAAAATCTAAATCCGTAAATTTTCCTTGAAACTAGACTCATATTTCTTTTACTACAATTTTTCCAGAATTTTTACCTTAACCATTTAGTACAGTTTATTCCTTAAAGTTTCCCTTGTTTCACTGTCCAATGATTCTAACCTCTCTTACCCAAAATCCAAATATCTCACTGTATAGTTTTCATATACTTCTCCCACTTGTCTCTATTAATAATAGGCTTACTAAGGAATCCATACATATAAATTATGTCCCATAATTCACTTTTTACAATTTTATATGATTTTTCCAAGGCGAGCAGAATACCCAAGTCATTGAGCCAGTCTCACTAAAATTAACATATCTCAGAATATAATATTCCTTTTTCTTCTTCGTTTCTACCATATTAAAGTAGACACAGTAATCTTTAATCTGATATCGTACTCACTTTGTAATTCCTTTTATCCAATTTTTCGTGATTTTTCAATTACATGTCACTATTTCTGACTGAAACTATTTTATTACAAAACATGATTACCGCTACGAGTATACACACGTCCGAGTGATCACGGATGCCAGTTATCGGTTTTCTTTGATATTTCTACCGAATCACAGAATATTTCATGTAAACTTTCAGAGAGATGTGAGATTTACTCACCATTTCAAACATATATTCGGAAAGGTACGGGATTACACACCTTGATTATGAGTTGTGCTTTCTATCGATTTCAACACCACGACTGTGATCTCCCTCGATGCACCAAAAATCAATCCTACCAACAATATCAATTAGCCAACCTTCAATCCGATTAACTCAAAAACCAACTGGAGATATCGAATGGACTATGAAAGATCTTCCTTACCTTAATCGATTATAATCCCGTTTCTCACGATCGTCCTATGACTAGAGATGATTAGGCGATGTTGTGGTTTTCGGCCTCCCTCTATATCACCATGAAGAAGAAAACGATCTCGTATGAGAGAAAGTAAGGTGATGGTCTAGGTCAAAATGACCATCCAAAAACCAAAGTATGGATTCGGTCATAAGAGGAGAAAATAAAACATTGGAAAGAATACTTACCGATTGCTTAAGGAATGAGAAAGAAAGAACGATGGAAAGGTTTCGGTTATGGAGGAGAATGAACAATGATATTCCGCTATCAAGGAGATTTGACAAAAGATGAATATATGATCAATTCAAGAGAGGAGAAAATGCACTATTGTGCTAATATGTTTCGGCAAGGAGAGTTGTAAAATGGGAGAGATGACACAAAGTTGTCAATGGGAAATTTTGCCAAAACAAAACCAAGACTTTACCAAATGCCAAGGTAAAATTTTCAGCCACCTATCTACCTCAAAATCGTCGACATGCATCCCCCCTTAGGATAAGAATTTGGCCACCCAAGCTTTCTAAAACACCATCCACAAAATAAGCATCTTGTCCCCCTTACTTACCTATTTCTCTTGATTCCTTTCCCCAACTTCAACCTTGCCTTATTCTTATAGCCACCTTACCAAAAATAATGAAGTCCACCCTTGCCATAAATAGTCCTTGGCGAAACTTAAGGAAAGAGTGCAAAATATTAGCCAAACATTGCACACAAAGGATTTGAACCTCTTCCTCAAGGTACTTCACTTAATGCCATAACCTCTTTACTAATTGCTCACTTGTGCTAACCATTTATTCATTTATTTAAATAAGCATTGAAGCTACTTACCATATCTCCTTAAAGTGCTAAAATACCAAATATTTCCTAAGGCCCAATTAAACCCGAGACTTCATAGAAACCCCGTAAACTCCAAATTCACTTAACTAACAAGTCTAATTTGTAATAATGCCATTCTCTTGTTCTCAAAATTTTAAACATTCCTACACCCAAGGTCCATTGGGCCCAATCCTACTAGGCCCAATTTTGGGATGTTACAGGCTGTGTGTCATACACGGCCTAGACACATTCCCGTGTGTCTACCCGTATGGACACTTAGAGGCTATTTTCCAAGCCGATTGCCACCCTGGAACATGATCTCACTTATACCAACTCAAGCAATACATAGTGTAGCATTCTTGTATTATGAATAATTCTTAAAACATCACTTATAGAATTCATAAAAACTCATCATCATTAATATATAAAACTTAACAAATATTGGCCAATCTCTTTGGCCATATACAGAAAGGATATTAATCTTAATAGCCAACCCTTTGGCTCCCAATATGATATAACTCAAAATGGCATAATCCCTATACATGCCATACTTAAAATAAAACAACTTGGCTATACCAAAATAATGATTGATAGTGTGATCCGAGCTCTGACGTCTTTTGTCCCCGAGCTAGCTTGGCGATACTACAAGGAAGAAAGAAAAGAGAGGAGTAAGCATATAGCTTAGTAAGTTTGCATGAAATTCGTATAACAACATATTGTTCATAATATACTCATCCATCATGATCCAGAACAACATAAATCTCAAGTGCTTGAACTTACTTACTCATACTTACTCATACTCATCACATTTTACATAATAATTTCATGTTTGTATTTTTTTATCATGGTACCTGTATCACTTAGTCACATAGATTAGCACTTTCAATAATGTAAACATGAACTCATCTCATCATCTTTCTTAAATTAAATAAACTCTTTATCAACCTTGAATAACTTAGTTTATTACTATCTTTACTTGCTTAGCTTTCTTATTACCTCTTTCGTACTTGGCTCTTTTGCCCGTTGAATTACTCGAAATATCAAAGGATACTCAATCTCATAAAACATTTGTCTCAATGCCAATGCCATATCCCAAATATGGTCTTACATGGGATCGCCTCATGATGCCGATGCCATATCCCAGATATGGTCTAACACGGAATCTTTTAACTCGGTGCCGAAGCCATGTCCCAGGCATGGTCTTACATGGGACCTTCCTTGTATGGTGTCGATGCCATTTCCCAGACATGGTCTTACACGAGACCTTTCTTGAATGGTGTCGATGCCATGTCCTAGACATGGTCTTACACGAGACCTTCTTTATTCGATGCTGATGCCATGTCCCAGACATGGTCTTGCACAGGATCTACGTTCGGTGCCATTGCCATATCCTAGGTATGGTCTTGCACGAGACCTACATTCCTTGGGTGCTGATGCCATATCCTAGATATAGTCTTACATGGGCTTTCCTTATCTCATGTTATGACACATGTATCCTCGTTATTCCGAATCTTCAACCGGGACTTTCACTTACTTGTTCTCATTGGTTTTTCCTTATTAGACATTGTTAATCAACTTCATGGAAATATTGTACATTATACAACATAGCAATTAATTTGATCATAAATGCATATGTAACCATGAGTTCATACAAACTTACCTCGGTACTCAAAATATGTGTTGTTGAGAAATTTAGTCCACCACTTTGTTCTTGCCTCGATTTCGGTCCTGGCTTCGTGTTTCTTGATCTATAATAACAATTTAACTTGTTTAATACTTACATTGACTAAATTTACTCATATTTCATACTTTGGCAAAATTTACATTTTTGCCCCTAAACTTTATCATAATTACACTTTTGCCCCTAGGCTCGTAAAATGATTTTTATTCAACTTTATTGCATTTCAAGCCTAGCTGAATCATATTCTCAACTATAAAAACATTCAATTTCCACTATTTCACTCATGTTTGACCATTTCTATAACTTTTACAATTTGGTCCTTTTATGCTTTTTTCATGAAAATCACTTAGAAAAAGATGTTTATCATACATCAAACTTTCATATTCTTGCATAAAACATCAAAATACATGCATTTCATACATGGGTAAATTTTTGAACATAATCCCTAGCTCAAAATATAGCTAGAAATAGCTAAATCGAGCTACGAGGATCTAAAAAATATAAAGAACATTAAAAATGGGGCTAGGATACACTTACTATCAAGCTTGGAAGATGAAGAAACCCTAGCTATGGTGCGCTTGAAATTTTGGCTAGCATGGAGAAGATGAACACTAATTTTGACTTCTTTCCCTTCTAATTCTTTAATTTACCAAATGACAAAAAAGCCCTTAATGATTATTTCTTGAGATTTTTCCTTCCTATTTCCATTTTTTTCCATCTCAACATATAATGGTCTAATTGCTAAATAAGAACCTCTAATAATTTTTATAATTCTCTTTCATACTTAATGTAACATCCTGAAATTGGGCCCAATAGGCCTTGAGAATGGGAACGTTTAAAATTTTTGAGATGCATGTGGCACTTAGAATGTCATGGTAAGGTATTAATGGGATTGTGAATTGTGTGTAATGTTATGTTTAATATGTTAATTTGAGGTTCAGTTGGGCCCAAAGAATTGGGTCAAAATTTCGGCAGCCAAGGTGAGCTAAGGGGGGGGACGGCACAAGGCTATAATTTAGGGATTATTTTTGTTTAATTAATGAGGATAACAAGCTGATAAAATAAAGGGAGAGTTGGTGCAAATGTGGCCTCTTATGGATGAGTGTTTTGTTAGGGATAAGGGATAGAAGCATAGAGGAGAAAAGATAGGAGTTATCTTCTGAGTATAGAGTTGGCCGAAATTCCATCTCCTGGAGGGGGTGTTGAAATTCCCTATAAATAGGGGGTGCCTCTTCAATTCCGTCATTTTGAACCCCATTCTCTTCTCTCATCTTCTGTGCCGAAATTCTCAGTTTTTCTTGGTAATCTCTTTTCTTTTGATTTTTTCTGGAAGCCAAAACCCCTAAGTATTCTTTCTCTCCACTTTCTTTTCACTTTCTTTCTAAGCTGAAACACTTCACTCAGTTTTTCTAAAAGCCGAAAATGCATCAGTTCATCTTTTCTGGGATTTTCATAAAAGCTGAAATCACTAGATCTCATCTCCTGTGGTTGCCGAATCCTCTTTAATGGAGTCTGCTTGTGCCGGAATCTAAAAGAAGCAATAGGTAAGTGTTGATTTCAGGATTTCAATGTTCTTTCGATTTTTCAAAGTCCTTAGCCAAATGGCTATTAGAAACTAATCTCTTATTTCACACTTCTTTTCGGCATTCCGGGATTTGAAGAAGGAGGCCAATCGCATAGACCTCTAAGTTATAGAATCGTGTTACTTTTGGGATTTCAAGGTAAGAGGATTTTTTTTATTTATATATATAAAATCGGGTAGAATACTAACCATGGCTGACTATAGGAGATGGCATATTTTCACAGTTTTTTGGCTTTTAAGCAAAGCTATAGATTGAGGATAATAGATCCAGATAGTAAGGACATCGATTAAGAATATTAGATTTCACGATATCAGGTGTGTAATACTTCGCCACCGTCTAGATCTGATTAATAATAAATATATATATGTATATGTGCTCATAAGATTTATATGTTACATTAAAAGCTGAAATCTCAAATTTAAACGACGGACCCTCAGGTTAGTAAATAATCTGACTATATGTTACAAGTAAACTGTTGTACATGTTTTAAATTATTGTGCATGTTGCATGGGTTGGGTGATGAAAGGAGGAAGTATATGTATATGTATATGTGTAGCGATTTTTACCGTGATTTACTGTAGCGGCTAATGCCGTGATCTGTTATAAGGGCTTCAGCCAATATATGTTGATGAGCAGCATGACTGCCATCTTGGCGTGTAGCGGTGTGGGTTGATTGTAGAAATCCCTAATGGTGTGTTGGTTGGTACGGGGGCGTGTAGCGGATGGAAACCTAGGCAATTGGGTTGGGTTTTGCATATTATTTGTTTCCATGTAAATGAAATTGTTGCTATATTTTATGAGGCCCAAATCTAGTGGTGCATAAGGGTTGCACACTGAGTCTCGCGACTCATCCAGTTAAACTAACCTTTCAGGTGACAATTAGTGCATCGGACCGTGCCGGAGTGGAGCGCAAGGTGGCCATGCAAAAGCATATGTGGATCCGGTGAAAAGTTTTCCTTTATTAGTTTTTTTTTAAGTATTCTATGTTATGGATTTGAACTACGTTGTAATAAGGCCATGGGCCATTAGTTCACCTTTTTGTTTTGTTATGGGCCTTTATTGTTTATTTTTATTTATTTTAAAACCAAGACATGTAATTCAGTTTTATGCTTTTGATTATTAGGCACATTTTATATAAATTATATTTGGGCTTTCCTTCAACACGATTGGTTTTACTAAAATTTTCTTAGTGACATACAAGATCCGGTTGTAGTGTTTGAGCCAGGTTTGGGGTGTTACAAATTGGTATCAGAGTCCAGTTCAAAACTCGACTTTGGGATTTTGGGCCCAAAAGATTTTCTAAAAATGGGTTTTTTTTTAAACATGGATTTCACTTAGTAAAGGTTTGTTAGTCCAGCATGGCACCTGCGTCTCTGGCCAAGTTCGCCAGGTAAGTACTCTAAACCATTGTGTGATATAAATATGGGCTTAACGGGCTTATGGGACGTAGACTATCTAGGTTAGAACTTGATGGACTCTAGGCTTAGACAAACAAACTCTTAAAAATCCATAAGACTTAACTTCATTAAACAAAACCTGTAAACAAGTCACAAGACTAAAGTGTGGTAACAAGCATATGCATGTCTAGGAGTAGATCCGGAAGAGCTTGGTATTTAAGCAGTCCGAGTGACTCACCTCCTCTTCGCAGGAATCTTACCTGGTGCATAGTGATTGTTCACTTTAGCCATGATAGGGTGTGGCAATAGGCATATGCATGTCTAGGAGTGAATTCAGGGAAAGCTTGGTACTTAAGCAGTCCTAGTGACTCACCTTCTTTCCACTAGAATCCCACCTAGTGCAAAGTGACTATTCACCCTAGTTACGAGTATGTGTTGACTGGCCAAAATTACAATTAAAACTCAGAAGGGACCAGCCACCTGTTTTCTCACAAAATTGTTAAAATATCCTTATTTTGAAAAAAATACCTATGATTTGCAAATATACCCCAATTTACAAAGTCAACAGAATCTTTTCATAGAAAACAAAAATAACAACAACATCAAAATATCCTTGAATTGTAAAATTACCAAATTACCCTTGAGTTGTAAATGGCCAAAACACCACTAATTTGCAAAATGATCAAATTACCCCTGTTTGGCAAAATTACTGAAATAACCCCAAATTTTATAAATTACCGAAATATCTCAGATTTGCAAAATTACCGGCATACCCCCAGATTTACAAAATTATCAAAATACCCCTGAGTTGGAAAATTACCAAAATACCCTTATTTTGCCAAATCATTCGAAACCTTATTTTGGAAAATTATGAAAATACCCCTGTAGGATAAAATTACGAAAATACCCCTGGGTAGCTAAATGACAAAAATACCCTTAGGTAATGGATGCTATTTGTATGTTGGTGTGTATGGATGTTGAATGTGCATGGTTCCTAGAATTAAGAAAACTAAAACCTGTAGATAGGTTTGAATTTGAAAGAACTACTTTTAAAACTATTATTCATAAGACTGTTCATGGTTAATCAGTGGAAGAAAACTAATAATTCATAAAATTCTTAATTAGATAAACGCGAATCGATAGTATTAGTACAAGGGGACGAAGACGCTCCAGAAGCGAATAATGGTGCGTATCCTACCTTAGTATACTAAGTGTTTATTTGGCTTTGGAATTAGAGTGCGCAGTGAAAGCATAGTGATAAGACTTGGGTAGTACGATTACTAGTTAGTCGAAATTTCTAGGACGAAATTTCTTTAAAGAGGGTAGATTTGTAACATCCTAAAATTGGGCCCAATAGGCCTTGAGAATGGGAACGCTTAAAATTTTTGAGATGCATGTAGCACTTAGAATGCTATGGTAAGGTATTAATGGGCTTGTGCATTATGTGTAATGTTATGTTTAATATGTTAATTTGAGGTTTAGTTGGGCCCAAGAATTGGGTCAAAATTTCGGCAGCCAAGGTGAGCTAAGGGGGGACGTCACAAGGCTATAATTTAGGGATTATTTTTGTTTAATTAATGTGGATAACAAGCTGATAAAATAAATGGAGAGTTGGTGCAAATGTGGCCTCTTATGGATGAGTGTTTTGATAGGGATAAGGGATAAAAGGATAGAGGAGAAAAGATAGGAGTTATCTTCTAAGTACAGAGTTGGCCAAAATTCCATCTCCTGGAGGGGGTGCTGAAATTCCCTATAAATAGGGGGTACCTCTTCAATTCCGGCATTTTGATCCCCATTCTCTTCTCTCATCTTCTGTGCCGAAATTCTCAAGTAATCTCTTTTCTTTTGATTTCTTCTGAAAACTGAAACCCCTAAGTATTCTTTCTCTCCACTTTCTTTTCACTTTCCTTCTAAGCCGAAACACTTCAATCAATTTTCTAAAAGTCAAAAATGCATCAGCTCATCTTTTTGGGATTTTCATAAAAGCCAAAATCGCTAGATCTCATCTCCTGTGGTTGCTGAATCATCTTTAATGGAGTCTGCTTGTGCCGAAATCTAAAAGAAATAATAGGTAAGTGTTGATTTAGGGATTTCAATGTTCTTTCAGCTTTTCAAATTCCTTAGCCAAATGGCTATTAGAAAATAATCTCTTATTTCGCACTTCTTTTCGGCATTCCGGGATTTGAAGAAGGAGGCCAATCGCATAGATCTCTAAGTTATAGAATCGTGTTACTTTCAGGATTTCAAGGTAAGAGGTTTTGTTTATTTATATATATAAAATCGTGTAGAATACTAACCATGGCTGAATATAAGAGAGGGCATATTTTCACAGTTTTTCGGCTTTTAAGCAAAGTTATAGATTAAGGATAATAGATCCGGATAGCACGGACATCGACTAAGAATATTGGATTTCACGATATCAGGTGTGTAATACTTCCCCACCGTCTAGATCTGATTAATAATAAATATATATATGTATATGTGCTCATAAGATTTATATGTTACATTAAAAGCCAAAATCTCGGATTTAAACGACGGACCCTCAGGTTAGTAAATAATCTAACTATATGTTACAAGTAAACTGTTGTACATGTTTTAAATTATTGTGTATGTTGCATAGGTTGGGTGATGAAAGGAGGAAGTATTTGTATATGTATATGTGTAGCGGTTTTACGATTCTTTGTGTGACTAATGCTATGATGCATTATAAGGGCTTCGGCCCATATATGTTGATGATCAGCATGACTGCCATCTTGGCGTGTAGCGGTGTGGGTTGATTGTAGAAATCCCCAATGGTGTGTTGGTTGGTACGGGGGCATGTAGCGGATGGAAACCTAGGCAATTGGGTTGGGTTTTGCACATTATTTGTTTCCATGTAAATGAAATTGTTGCTATATTTTATGAGGCCCAAATCTAGTGGTGCATGAGGGTTGCACACTGAGTCTCGCGACTCACCCAGTTAAACTAACCTTTCAGGTGACAATTAGTGCATCGGACAGGGCCGGAGTGGAGCGCAAGGTGGCCATGCAAAAGCACATGTGGATCCGACGAAAAGTTTTCCTTTATTAGTTTTTTTTAAGTATTCTATGTTATAGATTTGAACTACGTTGTAATAAGGCCATGGGCCACTAGTTCACCTTTTTGTTTTGTTATGGGCCTTTATTGTTTATTTTTATTTATTTTAAAACCAAGACATGTAATTCAGTTTTAGGCTTTTGATTATTAGGCATATTTTATATAAATTATATTTGGGCTTTCCGTCAACACGATTGGTTTTACTAAAATTTTCTTAGTGACATACCAGATCCGGTTGTAGTATTTGGGCCGGGTTTGGGGTGTTACACTTAAACCTTTTAGAATCTCATATTTTCTAATCCTTGTAATTTAGTCCTAATGGACAATTTATTCACTAATTAATAAAATTCCTTCATGAAATTTTCACACAATCATGCAAATACCTCATAAGCCTTATAAAATCATTTAAACACATATTTCTTCTTCGAATTTATGGTCTCACACCACTATTCCGACTAGGCCCTAAGTCAGGCTGTTACATGGGGTGTGAATTTGGCATTGTGGATGAACTTATTTGAGATGAAATTGAGTATGAAAATAGATGGTATAGATGGAGATTAATTTATGTATATATTGGTATGTTTTAGTTGCCATTTGTGGTATAAATGCTTATGAATTGAGGCTTGTAGGTGATTGTAGGTGTGGGTGGCAAGTTTGGCTTTATAAATGGCCTATAATTTGCCCACACGTAATAAGGCCTCTTTAAATATTAACTTTTAATTTGGGGAATTTACTCATTTTAATTTGCATCTGAGAGTAGTAGGATGCAAATTTTTCAAAAGATAAATGTTCTTTTCAAAACACCACGTTTTCTTTATATACTATAAGAGCTTCTGCATCAAACACTATTTTAAAGTATTGTAACAAAATGATATGACCAATGTTTTGCTAAAAAACAACAGGAGTTTTAAAAGAACAAGATACCTTAAATTTTTGTTAGATTCATAGACAAGATTTAATCATAAGTATGGGTTTTCTAAAGAAACTATGTTTTCGACAAACACTTTAATGTGATATCGCTAGATTCGGCCATAACGTCTGGGTCAGGTTTGGTGTTACATTTATTGGTATCAAAGCTAGGTTCAAAACTCGGCTGTGGTTTTTGGGTTTCTTCTAAAACTTGAAATTTTCAAAAACAACTGTTCCAAACAATTTGGAAATATTTTGAAATATTTTTACTGAATGTGTAGCACACTGAGTCTCCTGTGTCGATTCTGTAAGTCATCTAAAAGTGTTATCTGTTTAAAACTAAAATTGCTGTAGATAGCGTGTACTAAAACTAACATAGATAGACCATACTGAAACACCTAAGCTAGTGTATACTGATACTGTAGTAAAACTGATAAACACTGATAGACACTGCGTTCTGCGAAAACAAACTCTTAAATACTGATATTGCTTCCATAAGATATCTGTTAATCAACACTGGAACCATAAATTGATGCATAAAAATTTTAAAAACATATAATACGCAAATAGATAATGAGCACCAGAGGTACTCGTGGAATGGGTACAAGAGGCCATGGCGAAGGCCATAGAGGTGCTCGAGCTGGGTCTTCGTCATCGGGCCATACGCCTAACGCTGAAGCTAAAGAGGCACCGGCTTCACCTGTGACTGAGACTAGGTCTCACGATCGAGTGGCTGGGGACGACCCATTGTCTCAAACTATGTTGCAAATTTTGGAGAGGGTCAGCTGGGCCCAATACTGGTACTGTGGGTCGTGGGTCAGCCACAGAACGACTTCGGGCTAATGGGGTTGAGATTTTTAGGGTATCACTGGAGTTGCCCTTACCGTGGTTGAATATTGGATTGAGGCCACAGAGAGGATCATGGATGCCCTCGACTACACCCCCGAACAGAAACTAAAAGGAGTCGTGTCATTGTTACGAGACGAAGCCAATCAGTGGTGGCTTATAGTTAAAGAGGGTACTCAGGCTGACCGATTGACATGGGAATTTTTCAATACTGTTTTTTAAGAGAAGTATATGGGTGCTAGTTACGTGGGTGCCCAGAGGAGGGAATTTCTAAATTTGACTCAGGGGGATAAGTCAGTGGTTGAATATGAAGCTGAATTTTGGCGATTAAGTAGCTATGCACGTGGGATGGTGGCAACTGGTTATGAGCAGTGTGTTCATTTAGAGGATGGCCTAGGGATAGTCTTAGAGTTTTGGTAGCTCTATAGAGGGAGCGAGATTTTTCCACAATGGTAGATAAAGCAAAGATCGTTGAGAAGGTGAAGCCTAAGCATCTGAACAGAGAAAAGGGTAGGAATAAGAGGGATTCGGAGCCCTCAAGTTCCGTTTAGAGGTCGAATAAAAAGGCCAGAGGGGATAGGCCGGTCAAAGTTAGGGCTGCTATTGCTGCTATTGGACCGCAAACATATGTTGGCTGTGGTAGACGCCATTAGGGCGAGTGTTGGAAAAGGATTGGGGCATGTTTGAGGTGCGGATCATTAGGGCACTGTATTAGAGATTGTCCACAGAGGGCCGAGTATATGCAAGTTATAGGTCGGGGTACTGTTCAGCTACCGAGAGGTGTTCAATAGCCACCGAGAGGCAGTGTTCAAGCCAGAGATGGAAATGGTATGGGCGGTGGTAATGGAGCTTTGGGGAAAGGTGCTGGTCATACTAAGGCGAGGCAGCCGGTTCTGGTTTATGCTACATGTTGTCGAGAGGACGGAGATGCCCCAGATGTTATTACTGGTACGTTCTTTATCTATAATGTACCTTATACTGCACTGATTGATGTTGGGTCTATGCATTCGTATATAGCATGCCCGGTGTCTAAGACTTTGGGTATAATGGTTGAAATCACTACAAGTGAGGTTACTGTGTTGAGTCCTTAAGGGCAGTCAGTTAGGGTAAACAAATTGTTCAAAGATGTACCTTTAGAGGTTCAAGGAACCATCTTTTTGGCGGATTTAATGGAACTTTCTTTTGGAGAGTTCGACTTAATACTGGGCATGGATTGGCTGGTTAAGCAGCAAGTGAATTTGGATTGTGCTACTAAACGGGTGGTACTAAAAACTGTGGAGGGTGATGAGGTGGTGCTAATAGGGGAGCGTCAGAATTATCTATCAAACGTGATTTCTACCTTGATGGTCGAGAAGTTGGTTCTGTTCTTTCTGTATGTTGGTATTCGTTTTGGCTTAAATCGTTCTTGTAGATAATTTTTAATAAGGTGTTTCGACTGGATTGCAGGAAATAACCCTAAAATCTAGTGATCATCATTTCCAGTGAGTGAAGTGCTTAGGGACTCGGTTGTTCAAACAAAGTAAGTGATGTCAATGAAGCGATTAAGTGGGTCGAGTAGAGTAGTTTTAAATTTGTTGATCTCGCGACTAATCGATCGTTTATGTTTTGACTTTAAATTTGGAGGGTTCAAAGACTGAGTGTGATTTTTTCATAAACAGGTGTGTAACAGCACTCCATAAATGATATCGGTGAAATGTCGAAAAGTGTGTGTAAACACTGCCCAAATCATAAACCGACAAAAGTCAAAAAAGTATGACAATTGACGCTACATGAGCGTGTGCTAGCTCGTGTGGTAATCTGGACGCATAAAACATGGGCATTAGTCTATCGAGGCCACCATAAGTGATTTCGTGATTTTAGGATGTTTTGGGCCATATTGGGTCGAAATGGGCCGTGTGGGCCCAATAGGCTTGTGGGCCCCACACTAATAAACCACACGAACGTGTGGAGAATATTGGGCCAAGCTGTGTAAATTACATGACTAAAATCAATTCTTGGCTATGTGGGCCACACAGGCGTATGGGCCCACATGAGCCCACATTTTGGGCTTTGGGCCCATTTTCACTGTTTGACTGATAAAGTTGCACAGTTCGCCCGAGATGGCTTTATAATGATGTAAAATGACTGTTATGCCCCTATATGGTAAAATGACTATTATTCCCCTATGTTATAAAATGACTGTATGTTTTATGTTATGTATGACTGTAAATGAGCATGCCATGATATATATGTTGCATACATGTATGATATGTTGCATGGGATGAGATTATAACTATTGGAGGAAGTGTGTTGTACTGGCAGCTCTGCTGCAAATATTATTTAGTGCCACAACCGGTGCTAATTTTGGAGTGTAGGGATGGGTGGGTGATTTTATCCCGACATGGAGTATTGGGATGGACGAACTAGAGTGTAGAGGCTGGTTGGGTAGTATTTCTAATTGCATGTTTGAACTGTTACTGGTACTATATGGGCTAAGGCCCACACTGATACTGGTACTGTAGTGGGCTAAGGCCCAACTGGACTGAACTATTATTAATTTGGGCTTAGACCCAAACTGTAATTGATTGGTTATTTGCTTATATGGGGTTACACACTGAGTTTTCGTAAACTAACCCATATGTTTATCTTACAGGTAATCCCCAATCTTAGGCTGATCGGTGCTGCGAGGGATTCGGAGGTGGCCACACAACTGCACCCGCTTTTATATTTGAGTTTTATTTCTGATAAATTTAATTTGGGTATTTGTTACATAATAAGCCCTCTTTAAATATTAACTTTTAATTTGGGGATTTAACTCATTTTAATTCGCATCTGAGAGTAGTAGGATGTAGATTTTTCAAAAGATAAATATTCTTTTCAAAACACCACGTTTTTGTAACATACTATAAGAGCTTTCGCATCAAACACTGTTTTAAAGTATATTAACAAGCTGATATGATCAACGTTTTGCTAAAAAATAACTGGAGTTTTAAAAGAAAAAGGTACCCTAAATTTCTGTTAAGTTTCATATAAAAGATTTAATCATAAGCATGGGTTTTCCAAAGAAACTATGTTTTCGGAAAACACTTCAATGTGATATCGCCAGATTCGGCCATAACGCCTGGGTCGGGTTTTGGGTGTTACACAATTTTTTTTTACTAACATCTTTTATTTTTATTTTTGGGTTTAGTGTATGACTCGCACTAAGGGAACACCTATAGAGCCAAGCACTGATCCAAAAAGAATTATTCATAGAAATCATCAACAGCAACAACAGTAAATGCAAAATCAACCGCCTGCTGTAGGTAATCACCATACAAGGACTCGTTGTTCGGTGAGGTTAACAATTCTAAGATCCAAGATTTACCACCACCACCACAGCAGCTACCAACGCATCCACCTATGGTACAACCATCACATGTAATAACTTTGAAATCTAATCAATTCTGATTAGATGACCCAAAACAATTTGTAGTTCTGAGGCACAATGATGGAGGACCCAAATCAGCATCTAAAATGATTCCTTCAGCTTTGTGATACATTTAAATATAATGGGGTTACCGACGATGCTATACATTTTTGACTATTCCTGTTCTCCCTGATCGATAACGCCTTTACTTGGTTAGACTCATAGGCACCAAGATCCATTATGACATAGAAACTAGAAGAAGATAGTTTTCATGAAGCTTGGGAGCATTTCAAGATGTTAACCCAAATATGTCGTCACCATGGTTTACCCGAGTGGCTAAAACTGTTGATGTTTTATAACAGGTTGGATGCACACGCACGCTCAACACTAGATAGAGTTGTAGGAGGAGTCCTAATGAATAGAACAAACGAGGATGCATATGACCTAATTGAAAATATGACAATGAATTCCTATCAGTGGCCAACCGAATGATATACATATGACCAGAGACCATCCACGAAAAACGTTGTTCAAGAAGACGGCATATGTCAACTAATTTTGGATAGATTTAACCATATAGATTCCTCATCTAATACATCATCAAAATTTGGAGAAGACAAACCTCTCTTCCATTAACCCAATAATCGACTGAGGACATGAACTATATTGGGATTAGGGGTGGAAGCCCTTATTCAAATACGTATAATCTTGGCTAGAGAGATCACCCAAACTAAAGATGGGGCAGAAATTGGAGAGGAAGTACTAACTCTAAATCTACTTAAAATAATACTTACTAATATCCTTATTTATAGAAACCTTGGGAAAGGGCCAACTCGAATGACCATGCTATATGTGGTCAACACCTGGATTGAATTGAGGGGGAAATGCAGTCAATGAGGATTGAATTAAAATATGTGCAGTCTGAGTGCACCAACACTAAAGATTGACTAAGGTAGAAGATCAAATAAGCCAATTAATGAGTATGATGGGAAACATCAAAAGGAAAATTGGCAACGGCATGACAAGCAACACCGAGAATAATCCTCGGAGGGAAGGAAAAGAGAATGTAAAAGCCATTGCGCTCTACTCGGATAGAGTACTGAGTAGCCCAGACTACTTACCTCAAGAGGAGATCAAAGAGGATACCGAAGATCTTCAAAAGGACCCCCAACAAGTTGAGAGTGACCGAACTAGAGGAAGTGCCAAGCCGAAGGAAGAGCTAATCAAGGAATCTACACTAACAAGGGTACCATCCCCTTCACAGTTAGAAAAAAAAAAGATGGATGAGGCAAAATTTGTAAGTTTCTTAAAATTATTTAACTATATGAACATTAACTTGCCCCTAATTTATTTAATTGTAAAAGTTCCTAAATATGCCAAGTATTTAAAAGAAATTATGTCTAGGCATAGGAAAACAAAAATAGGAGAGCAAGTAAATGTAAG